>CM060915.1:151496818-154079318 GCA_030737875.1 Allium sativum
ACTCTCAAAGGGAATGCCCAAATTTTGGTGGAGGTTTATAAGTATAAGTCACAGATATACAAGACAGATATAAGAACACATATTTGTAAACAGCGGAAAAACAACAACTTTTATTTCATAAAAGCAAATACGTGTTACAACAACATCACCATAATTGTCTTACATCTTTTCCAAAAAAACATAACACTTTCATAATCTGTCTTGGTTACATTATTTAAAGAAGCATAAATAAAACATAGATAAACTGCAAAAGCCCCATAGAGTTTGTCCAAAGCCATAGTTTCAAACGAAAAGGTCCAAGCAATACATTTCTCTTCTTCAAGCTGGATGTTAAGGCTGGTCAAGCTGCAGTGTTCCCTCCCTGTGGACCTGGGGGGGGGGGGGGGAAACGGAAGAAAAGAAGACGAAAGAAAAGTAGAGTCAGACATAAAGCCTGAGTAAGTCTAGTACTATTCTGTCTATGAATAAAGAACTGGGTATGATAAGTATAAACAAGAAGTGGGAAAGCACTATAAACTTGGTTAAGTTGTCTAGGGTCGAATATACTATCGTACCCCATGTAAATCTCTGAACCCATATAAACTAGTTCCCAACTGGCACCCCATAATCAGGGTGAAGTGATCCATTTCATAATGATCGGCTCCTACTCGCATAGTTACATGTGTCTTACGGCCCCCGATGTTGTAGTTACCTATGCTGGTCCCACCATGGGGTGTATCAAGTCCCATGGCGGCGGCCCGACACAACCTTAAAATGCACAGGTATGCTACTGGTGCCCAGTGCTTTATTTTTCTGCGCCGGAGTGTGTGCACGCCCGCACCCCGTTAGAACCTACACTGCTACACCACCGCCGTCGCTTTGACCTCTTACAATCAGCCCAGTAATCGTGCCCCACCCTGCCTAGTTTCAGGGTATCCTGATACACCTTCTAGGGTTACTGCTGAAAAGGGTCCCCCGTTACTAGGTTTTCTATCTCTAGCCAACATGCTAAGTTGGTTAAGTGTTTTCCTACCTAACCCCCACCAGTCCGTTTAGTTTAGCATGTTTCATTTTGATTAAGTTTTTAGTCCACTTAATCCTAACAATCCTGACTCAGCTTTAATTGTCTTATTAAAGCCTTGACCTCTCACATTAGACAGGTATTGTTGTGGCTGCCTGTTGCCGGTTGGTTCCGGGCAGTCTTACGCCACAACTCAGTCTAACCTCGGGTCCTTATTGGGCTCCATGTTTAACCTCCCACATTGGATAGGTATTGTTGTGACTACTGGACAGCCGGGCGGTTCCGGGCAGGTTTACATCACAACTCAATCTAACCTCGGGTTAAACACATCGTATGTTCTACATTTACATATTTTGTCTTTTTTCTTTATTTTCTTATATGTAAATATTTGCGGCCCATTATTAAGTTAATGGTGTAAAGGTTACACCAATCATGGGCCCAACCCATACTTGAATTTGGGCCCTTCTATTTTATATTTTCATTCATTAGTAATTTTAGCCCAACGTTATTTTCCCCCGTTTAACATGTCCGTTTATTATGTATATGTTGGGCTTAGCCCTTTTAAGCCCAACTTAGCCATGCGAAAAGGGGAGGCTTAAAGCGAGATTACATACACAAAAAGGGGGAATGTGAACGCATGAACTTGCAATATGACGTTGGAAATACAAAATAGAAACTGGTGTACTTGCATAGTAGTGACATATATTTTGGTCATAAAGCATAAGTGACATGAATCAAACCATGGAAACTTGTAGTTAAGTTAAGAATATCACTATCGACACATAGGCTTAACTACAACATAAACCTATATTTTTATTCAGGCATAATGTCAAACATAAGCAAATCATGTTCATAAGACTACTACATGTTTACAAAGGTGTCTACTTTTGTGACTAACACAAAAGTATAGTTAAATTTGTTCACATAACCATGGCATAAATATTTCTAACATGAAATCATGATTTTTACTTTAGTTATGCAAACTTGCAAAAAAAAGGATTTTTAATCTAACCTAGCTATGTACCACATATGTCATCATATAATTCTTGTAAACAATATAGACTTAACATGGATTTCAATTATGCCAAATATCAATCATAGCCTAGTCATATTCATAAGTTTGCAAATAGGTTTTCTAGTACAAAAGCATGTCTTAATACATAAATCATGGTGCCAAATTTTCAACATAATTTCATATGGACTATGATAACCCAAACTTATTCCAATTACTTCACAAAAATGATGTTTGTATAAAAATACACATTATGATGGCATAGTAGCAAAACCCCAAACTTGCATGAATTTCAATTAATCAACTATATACATGTAGTTTCAATATGGATTACATAATTTGCGAATATTCCAAACGTATACTTGCATAAAACTACCGCATGTAGTTTTTCATAATTGAATAACATAATTCGAGAATATCCAAACGTATACAATATTCCAAATCGATAAGAATCATAGTAACGCACAAATATGAATTACTTTATCGCCACAAATCAAGTATACAAACCAACACAATTATTTGTTCATACCAAAATAATACTCTACTTACAATCGTTGTGGCGAATTCTCTAATTTAGGAATTTAGAGATGCGACTCCTTTTGACGTAGGCGTTGATTTGATTTGCTTGGGTTGCTTTATGCTTTAGAATTTGCCTCCTAATCCTCTCTCCAATTTGGTGGCTACTCTTAGTCGTTCCTCAGCAACATGGCGGCTTTGTTCTTATTTTTGAATGAATAGATTAGGGTTAGTCTAGGGTCATTTTTATAGGAGTTATGAACTGATTAGAGCCATCGATGTTGCCTGGATTGATCGTAGCCATTCATTCGAAAGAGAGACCAATTAGAGCCTGCCACCTAGCCCTAATGACAAAGCAGACCACAGAAAATCGGCCAAACACAGACCTGGCCAGCCAGGTTGGGCTGGGTTCGACCTGGCTCTCGACCAGGTCGACACCCCTGTCGACAGGGCTGTCGACAGCCCTGTCGACATGGCTAGCCCAGGTCGACAACCCAGTCGACCTGGGTGCGTCAGGCGGGACTTTTTCCGCCCTGGCCCATTGGGCCCCACTTCGGAATTTTTAATTGTTTTATTCTGTTTGAATTTTAAATTTAATTCAGAAACTTCCGAAGGCTATATCTTCTTCATACGGACTCCGTTTTTCAAAAACTCGGACTCTATTTCGCGTATTTTTCCGAGACGAACGCAATGGCGTATCCCGTTTCCCTTAGTTCTTTGATTTGAAATTAATTATACTTTAATTTGTGAATTTCACAGTTATAGAATTCGCGGGGTGTTACATTCTCCCCCACTTAAAAGGATTTCGTCCCCGAAATCTTCAAGTTAGGAGGAATGTATATCCTAATCATCCAATCATCCATCTACTCATCCATCAAACACGAGCATCCATTGTCCTTAAAAGACTTCTAATGCTTCATGATCATATGCGAAGTGTGTGTGTACATGTACTTATCTAATGCAAAATCAGGCGGTCTACTGATTCAGTTGACCTCCTTAATGCGAGTTATGTAAGTGCCATGAATCCATTATGTATGCAAATTTTCCTATTCATGATTCTACATGAGTGCACAATCATTCATACAAATGCAACATCCATATGACAACACATTACAGTTCAACCATATACGAATGCAAACATATATGCATATGCAATATGAAGTGACTGAGCCGATCTAAAACCTAGATTGTGTGTGTATATGCAACCACGAGCAACCACTAACAATCACTTGCAACCACTTGCAACCACCATACATAACATGTTTCAATTACATGTTTTCATCCAAAAAGGTTTCTACCTAAAAGATAAGGTCGAGGAAATATACCTAAAAAGATAGATAAAAGCGCAACTTAAGGAAAAAGAAAGATCAAGGATGTACCCTCGAAAAGAAAAGGGTAGGCAGTGCGTATTCTAGCTTCAGTTTCCCAAGTCGCGTCTCCCTCGGCGTCGCTCCACTGAACTTTGACGAGTTTGACTTCGCGGTTGCGTAGCTTCTTCACTTCCGTTCCTAGTGTGCGGGTTGGAACTTTTCTTATGGTTGCTTCGCGTTCCACTTCGGCCTCTTCGAGGATATTTGGCTCTACCACTTCAGCAGACTCATGTAGACATTTTCGGAGATGTGAAACGTGAAAAACGTTGTGGACTCCAGCCAACTTCTCGGGTAGCTCTAATCTATAGGCCATTTTCCCAATTTTCTCGATGATAGGGAATGGACCTACGAACCTTGGTGCTAGCTTTCCTGTGGTTCCAAAACGAACAACGTTTCTTAGTGGTGATACCTTGAGAAAAACTCTGTCTCCAACCTCAAATTCAAGGTCGGTCCTTCTCTTGTCGGCATAGGACTTTTGTCTGTCTTGGCCCGTCTTCATCCTTCTTCGTATTAAGTCTACTTTCTCTGAAGTCTCTCGGATCATATCTGGTCCAAGTATGAGCTTATCAGTAGACTCCCACCAACAAGTGGGCGATCGGCACGGTCTTCCATATAAAGCTTCGAAGGGCGCCATTCCGATGGTTGCTTGATAGCTGTTGTTGTAGGCAAATTCCACCAAAGGAAGGTGGTCTTCCCATGTCCCTCCGAAGTCGAGGACGCATAGTCTTAAAAGGTCTTCCAAAGCTCTGTTTACTCTCTCCGTTTGGCCGTCGGTTTGGGGATGGTAGGCTGTACTCAAGCATAACTGCGTTCCTACTGCTTCTTGCAGACTCCGCCAAAACTCACTGGTGAAGATGGGGTCTCGGTCACTAACAATGCTAGATGGTATTCCATGGAGTCGAACAATTTCCTTGAGGTAAAGTGATGCTAGGGATGAGGCAGTTCTTTTACTCTTGACAGGTAAAAAGTGGGCGCTTTTAGTAAGCCTATCCACTATTACCCAAATGCTAGTGTTGCCTCTCCTAGACCTAGGCAGCCCATCGATGAAGTCCATTGAGATGCTATCCCACTTCCACTGTGGGACCTCCAGAGGATGTAGCAGTCCGCCAGGCTTTTTCTGTTCCGCCTTAACCTGTTGGCACACCATGCACTTAGAAACGAATTCTGCCACGTCCTTTTTCATGCCGTTCCAGAAGAAAGTCCTTTTTATGTCTTTGTACATTTTATCTCCGCCTGGGTGTATCGTCATCTTGGAGTGATGTGCTTCCTCGAGAACCTTCTTTATTAAATCTTTTGTTTGTGGGACGCATAGTCTTCCGTCTCGCCTTAGCAAACCCTTATCGTCGATGGAGTATCTGTTGAGGTGACTTGAAGTCTCACCCCTAATTAGCCTATCCATCATTTCCACAAGCTGAGGGTCTTCGCGTTGTGCTGTCCCTACTGAATCCACTAAAGTTGGGCGCACTTCGAGAGATGCTAGCAAGCCTGGTACAAAATCGGAGGAGGGCCTAAAGTCGAAACTGGCTATAAACTCTAGGCTTTGTCTTTCAACAAACAACGGGCTTAGGGTCAATTTTTTTCGGATCAACGCGTCTGCCACTACGTTGCCTTTGCCCGGAGTGTAGGAGATTTCGAAATCATACGAGGCAAGAAACTCCATCCATCTTTGTTGCCTCAAGTTAAGATCCTTCATGGTCAATTTCGTGAGCGGAGCTGAGATTTTCGCAAAATCCCTTATGAATTTTCGATAGAAACCTGCTAGTCCTAGAAAACTTCGGACCTCCGTTGCATTCCTTGGTGTCTTCCAATCCTGTACCGCCACTACCTTAGCAGGGTCCACTGCTAACCCTTGTTTGGATACTATATGCCCAAGAAACCTCACCTCTTCTCTCCAAAAGTGGCATTTGGAGAATTTGGCTTTTAGTTGATAGGCTCGCAAAGTTTCCATGATTGCCCTTAAGTGTTGAGCATGTTCCTCTTCACTCTTTGAGAAGATAAGGATATCATCTACGAAGACTACTACGAATTTGTTGAGGAAATCTCTAAATACCCTACTCATTAGGTCCACGAAGTAAGCAGGTGCATTTGTCAAGCCGAAAGGCATGACAAGCCATTCAAAGAAGCCGTCTGGGGTTCTAAACGCCGTTTTATCGATGCTATCTTCAGCCACCCTTAGCTGATGAAAACCGGTTGCTAAATCGAGCTGGGAGAAAACAGACGCTCCTACAAGCTGGTCAAATAAATCGTCAATTCTAGGGAGAGGGTGCCTATTCTTTTTCGTTAGCTTGTTGAGCTCCCTATAGTCAACACATAGACGGAGTGAACCATCCGCCTTTGTAGCGAACACCACCGGAGCGCCCCATTCTGAAATGCTCCTCCTAATGAACCCCTTTTCTAGAAGCTCTTTAATCTGTTTACTGAGCTCTTTCCTTTCTCGTGGAGCCATGTGTCTAACGGGCAACGCAACGGGCTTTGCATTATCTACAAGATATATGCGGAAGTCTATTTCCCGCTTCGGAGGCAAGCCCTTCACCTCTTCGAAGACATCCGGATATTCCCGGACCACTCTAACTGATTGCAAATTTTCAACAGAGGCATCTAGCGATTCAAGATAACTAAGCATAACCGCATACGAGGGATTACAAGAAATTTCCAAAGTATTACCGAGCTGGGTTAGGAGCCTAACAACCCTTTTCTCATAATCAAGGATGGCCCCATTACTGGATAGCCAATCCATACCCAAAATCAAACCATAACCCGAAAAGCCCAAAACAAAGGCACTACATTGAAATTCTACACTTAGAATAGAGATTTTCAATCCCAAACAGATCATAGACAAATGAGCTGGGCCCCCAATTGGGTTTGAAACAATTAAGGGGTCCTCTACCATACTAGTTTTTAGGTGCAGAGATTCTACTAAAGCAGACGAGATAAAGGAGAGTGATGCGCCAGAATCAAATAAAGTGCGAACGGGGTGATCATAAAGATAAACTACACTTTCTACAGAAGTATTTATACCTCGCTGTTGCAAAGGTGGCGCTTCTAGCACATGAACCTGTGCTCCTGAGGTGGATCCAGTCCCCTGCCCTTGCCCTCGTTTCTTTGGGCAGTCCTTAGCCCTGTGGCCTGTCTGACCGCAAGAAAAGCACCCACCATTCTCCTTGGCCTTCTTTTTCCGGCAGTCCTTTACTGAGTGCCCCACTTTGCCACAGAAATTACACTTCCTCTTCTCTTTGTTGCCTTTCCCGCCTTTCTTAAAGTCTGTCTTCTTAGGCTGCAAACCCTCTTTCTTCCCTTGAGAGCTTTCTGCCTTTGTCTCCTTCTTGCCCTTATCCTCTTCATTCAGCAATGCCATTTGCACCAATCTTTCATACGTGGCCCCCATGGGTATATGGGTCATGGCCAAACTGTGTAATGGCTCATTTAACCCTTTGACGAAACGGAGAGCCTTCTTGTGCGGGGTGTTGACTAGGTCAAGCCCAAACCTAGCCAGCTCATCGAACTGATTCACATACTCTCTGACTGTCTTGTCCCCTTGCTTAAGAAATAAGAATTTTTCCAACTGCAAACTTCTTTCCGCATCTGAGAGAAATTTAGTCTCAAACCTTGCCCTAAAGTCCTCCCATGTCTCCACTGGTCTTTCAGCATTAGTGACTTCCCACCAGTAGGAAGCCTCGCCCTTCAATAGCCACACCGCCAATTGTACTTTTTGTCTATCTTCTACCTCAAAGATGATGAATAGGTCCTCCGTTTCTTTCAGCCAATTTCTAGCTGCCACGAAGGACTCAGTTCCATGGAAATCCTTTCCTCCCATAGCTTTAAAATCTCTACATATCTTAGCAAACGTGTTTCCCCGCGGAGGAGGTGGAGGAAAAGGTGCCGCTGCAGCTGGATGATTTCCGGCAGCTGGGGGAGGAGGAACGGTAGGACCTGGCTGAGTGGCTCTTGCTTCTAAGAACCGCCTAAACCAACCAGGTATTGGTACCCCTTCTGGCAAGTTAAGTTCTTCGGACATGCTGAAACAAAAAGGATAGATTCAAAACGAAGGATAAGAGATAGTACCTATGGCTTTGGGGAGTGGACTTTGCCTTTTAAAATAAAATAATATTTTATCTTTTAAAAATGCTTCTTTAAATTTCCTTTTTGAAAATAAATTTTCAAAACTTTTTATCTTATCTAGTAAACCTATGCTCTGATACCAAGTGAAACACCCCACCTCCGTTAGAGTCACTCTCAAAGGGAATGCCCTAATTTTGGTGGAGGTTTATAAGTATAAGTCACAGATATACAAGACAGATATAAGAACACATATTTGTAAACAGTGGAAAAACAACAACTTTTATTTCATAAAAGCAAATACGTGTTACAACAACATCACCATAATTGTCTTACATCTTTTCCAAAAAACATAACACTTTCATAATCTGTCTTGGTTACATTATTTAAAGAAGCATAAATAAAACATAGATAAACTGCAAAAGCCCCATAGAGTTTGTCCAAAGCCATAGTTTCAAACGAAAAGGTCCAAGCAATACATTTCTCTTCTTCAAGCTGGATGTTAAGGCTGGTCAAGCTGCAGTGTTCCCTCCCTGTGGACCTGGGGGGGGGGGGGGGAAACGGAAGAAAAGAAGACGAAAGAAAAGTAGAGTCAGACATAAAGCCTGAGTAAGTCTAGTACTATTCTGTCTATGAATAAAGAACTGGGTATGATAAGTATAAACAAGAAGTGGGCAAGCACTATAAACTTGGTTAAGTTGTCTAGGGTCGAATATACTATCGTACCCCATGTAAATCTCTGAACCCATATAAACTAGTTCCCAACTGGCACCCCATAATCAGGGTGAAGTGATCCATTTCATAATGATCGGCTCCTACTCGCATAGTTACATGTGTCTTACGGCCCCCGATGTTGTAGTTACCTATGCTGGTCCCACCATGGGGTGTATCAAGTCCCATGGCGGCGGCCCGACACAACCTTAGAATGCACAGTTATGCTACTGGTGCCCAGTGCTTTATTTTTCTGCGCCGGAGTGTGTGCACGCCCGCACCCCGTTAGAACCTACACTGCTACACCACCGCCGTCGCTTTGACCTCTTACAATCAGCCCAGTAATCGTGCCCCACCCTGCCTAGTTTCAGGGTATCCTGATACACCTTCTAGGGTTACTGCTGAAAAGGGTCCCCCGTTACTAGGTTTTCTATCTCTAGCCAACATGCTAAGTTGGTTAAGTGTTTTCCTACCTAACCCCCACCAGTCCGTTTAGTTTAGCATGTTTCATTTTGATTAAGTTTTTAGTCCACTTAATCCTAACAATCCTGACTCAGCTTTAATTGTCTTATTAAAGCCTTGACCTCTCACATTAGACAGGTATTGTTGTGGCTGCCTGTTGCCGGTTGGTTCCGGGCAGTCTTACGCCACAACTCAGTCTAACCTCGGGTCCTTATTGGGCTCCATGTTTAACCTCCCACATTGGATAGGTATTGTTGTGACTACTGGACAGCCGGGCGGTTCCGGGCAGGTTTACATCACAACTCAATCCAACCTCGGGTTAAACACATCGTATGTTCTACATTTACATATTTTGTCTTTCTTCTTTATTTTCTTATATGTAAATATTTGCGGCCCATTATTAAGTTAATGGTGTAAAGGTTACACCAATCATGGGCCCAACCCATACTTGAATTTGGGCCCTTCTATTTTATATTTTCATTCATTAGTAATTTTAGCCCAACGTTATTTTCCCCCGTTTAACATGTCCGTTTATTATGTATATGTTGGGCTTAGCCCTTTTAAGCCCAACTTAGCCATGCGAAAAGGGGAGGCTTAAAGCGAGATTACATACACAAAAAGGGGGAATGTGAACGCATGAACTTGCAATATGACGTTGGAAATACAAAATAGAAACTGGTGTACTTGCATAGTAGTGACATATACTTTGGTCATAAAGCATAAGTGACATGAATCAAACCATGGAAACTTGTAGTTAAGTTAAGAATATCACTATCGACACATAGGCTTAACTACAACATAAACCTATATTTTTATTCAGGCATAATGTCAAACATAAGCAAATCATGTTCATAAGACTACTACATGTTTACAAAGGTGTCTACTTTTGTGACTAACACAAAAGTATAGTTAAATTTGTTCACATAACCATGGCATAAATATTTCTAACATGAAATCATGATTTTTACTTTAGTTATGCAAACTTGCAAAAAAAAGGATTTTTAATCTAACCTAGCTATGTACCACATATGTCATCATATAATTCTTGTAAACAATATAGACTTAACATGGATTTCAATTATGCCAAATATCAATCATAGCCTAGTCATATTCATAAGTTTGCAAATAGGTTTTCTAGTACAAAAGCATGTCTTAATACATAAATCATGGTGCCAAATTTTCAACATAATTTCATATGGACTATGATAACCCAAACTTATTCCAATTACTTCACAAAAATGATGTTTGTATAAAAATACACATTATGATGGCATAGTAGCAAAACCCCAAACTTGCATGAATTTCAATTAATCAACTATATACATGTAGTTTCAATATGGATTACATAATTTGCGAATATTCCAAACGTATACTTGCATAAAACTACCGCATGTAGTTTTTCATAATTGAATAACATAATTCGAGAATATCCAAACGTATACAATATTCCAAATCGATAAGAATCATAGTAACGCACAAATATGAATTACTTTATCGCCACAAATCAAGTATACAAACCAACACAATTATTTGTTCATACCAAAATAATACTCTACTTACAATCGTTGTGGCGAATTCTCTAATTTAGGAATTTAGAGATGCGACTCCTTTTGACGTAGGCGTTGATTTGATTTGCTTGGGTTGCTTTATGCTTTAGAATTTGCCTCCTAATCCTCTCTCCAATTTGGTGGCTACTCTTAGTCGTTCCTCAGCAACATGGCGGCTTTGTTCTTATTTTTGAATGAATAGATTAGGGTTAGTCTAGGGTCATTTTTATAGGAGTTATGAACTGATTAGAGCCATCGATGTTGCCTGGATTGATCGTAGCCATTCATTCGAAAGAGAGACCAATTAGAGCCTGCCACCTAGCCCTAATGACAAAGCAGACCACAGAAAATCGGCCAAACACAGACCTGGCCAGCCAGGTTGGGCTGGGTTCGACCTGGCTCTCGACCAGGTCGACACCCCTGTCGACAGGGCTGTCGACAGCCCTGTCGACATGGCTAGCCCAGGTCGACAGCCCAGTCGACCTGGGTGCGTCAGGCGGGACTTTTTCCGCCCTGGCCCATTGGGCCCCACTTCGGAATTTTTAATTGTTTTATTCTGTTTGAATTTTAAATTTAATTCAGAAACTTCCGAAGGCTATATCGTCTTCATACGGACTCCGTTTTTCGAAAACTCGGACTCTATTTCGCGTATTTTTCCGAGGCGAACGCAATGGCATATCCCGTTTCCCTTAGTTCTTTGATTTTAAATTAATTATACTTTAATTTGTGAATTTCACAGTTATAGAATTCGCGGGGTGTTACATTTATCATGTAAGTACAATTTGTAATGTAGTAATGGTACTAAGACATCTGAATGTAATTTACTGGAATATCATGACCGGTTAAAGGATAGTTTGTGAAAGGTGCGAGAGTGGTCAAGGAAGGGTGCTAGCTAGGTTGCAATGCAGGAGTTTGGTTTATTAATTGTTCGTTTGTGGCATGGGAATTGTGAAGAAGGAAGCAAGTTTGAGGTGAAGAAGGGCTATGTTTCAGCTTGTTTACTGAGGTCGCTATGTGGTGGGAAAAGGAGGAGGAAATGCTAGCGATTTTAGTTGTATGGAAGCAAGGAATTGGTTTTCATGGTGATACAATAGGTGGGGTAGGTGAAATGTTATAGTGATTTATTAGAGTGATCGAAGCAAGGATGGACTTTGATTTGGGTCAAGTCGAAGTCACAAAAGTGGGTGATTGCAGAAAGTTTGTTGGAAGTTGTGTGGTGTGCTTCAAACTTAAATCTTTTGTTTGTGGTGATGAATATCAAGGTTTAGTCAGTGGTCGTTGCGAGGGGATTCTGGTTAACATTGCTTTAGCTGTTTGTAGTCGGAAAGGAAGTATTGGTTCGGTGGAAATATTCAAGGTTGGTTTTGTGGAACCAGTCTGGTCATTTTTATGGTGTTTTAGTTATCGGATGATTTATATTGGTGGCTTGGTTGTTGCAAAGCCTACAGGCTCGGGTGTGGTATGACTATGTTTGTGATTGAAATTATGGGGAGGGGGGAATCTAGAAATGGTGAAAAAGTGGGCATGAAGATATGTAACAACACAAGAGAACTGATGGAAAAAACAGAATATGGAAAAGAACAGTAGTAAGACATATAAACAAGAAATGCAATATATTAACTCATAGATAAAAGAGAAATGCATTGAAACAACAACAATAACAAATGCACAATGAAAAAAAACTACATTGTGATTTTAAAATCCTAAATAAAAATGAATGTTTTTATTGCGCTAGTGCATGAATGTTTTTTATTGTAATTTTTTAATAGTTGTTTCGATGTTTTACTTATTTTCTATTGACACTTTTATGTTGTTCATGTCTACGAAGTATATCTGACAACTATTCTTGACCAAGAAGGCATTAAAAGCGCTTTGTAGAGGGTATTGGAACGCGTACCCTGAGATTGTTGTAGTTTTTTCCCTTTTATATTCAGGTCTACTTCTGAAGTTACACTTCTTTTGTTACTAAAAATGACGGAATGAAATTTTCACTGTGCAATTTGCCAAGTTATTGTTCAACTACAGCATACTCTTCTTCATGTTCTCATAAAGTATCATACAAGAAAGGCTCCATAATGCATGTAAATATGAGAGCTCAGGGTGTGAAACTGGTGTAAAGAAATATTTACATGTAGTCAATCATTTTTGGTATAGGGGTAATGCTCTTACACTATGATAGTTCTATTGTTCTTTAAGTGAGATGATTGGCATCTCTTAGTGCACTATTTTCTGTAGCAACTATTTCATTAAAAGAGAACGCTGCATTTTATATCTTCAAAAGACCGACTATGTTAGTTTTGCTCTATTCATTGCAAAATCATTTTGGTCTTGTAAACGCTAATAATATTCTGTTTTATATTTACTAACTAGTTATAAAATCGAGTGTTAATTGTCTTGGCAATTAACCTGTTGTTGGACCTAAAAGTTTATTTGTTAACTTTATTATTATAATTTTCTAAAATTTATACAACCTATTTCACTATAATTTCTTGGTTTGGATCTAGGATTAAGTCTAAAATATTTCTTGATTTTAGATAGGATAATTCACGTGTGTAAACCTGTTTTTGAAACTTATAACAGATTTAGCCATGTTTCCAACATAATTACATATGTAGACCTGTTTTGGTCTGGACTAGTCCGAAGGTGAGTTTTGAAAACATTCTTTTGTGCGAGTTTTGAAACTCGCCTTCGGTTTTGAACTCTTTAAAAACTATTTTAAGCAAACCAAACAACTTTACAAGAACAACATACAACATATAAACCACGTTCATCTAGTTCGATAAAAACATATTTGTACGACCCAGTACAACATAAATAAGACCCAACATAACTTAGACCCAAAAATACAACATAACTTAGACCTAACGATACAACATAACCATGACCCAATACATCGTAACTTCGACCCATAGCTTCAGAATGAACCGTAGCACCCATGAAGCATTTCATTCTTAATTGCCACATTCATTCTTTCCAAGCGATTAACCTCAGCTTGCATCTCAAGTGCATACTGGACACTTCTCTCTATCAAAGGTGGATCGTACCATGAAAAAAATTACAACTCTGCAACCCTTGGTGGTTCTATGTATGAATGTATGCTTTGTAACTATAAAAGCGACGACCTGCATTTGTTTGACTTTTAGAAACAAGCACATTACATTCGACTCCGCAATAGCAAAGGACTAAACGACCCGTCATGCTGGAGCTTGACCTATCAGGGTTCTATCGAGCAAGAACTTCCCTCAATTGAGCATTGAGGGATTTTTGAACCGTCCCGATGCGCTGGACTGCAACGTTTGATTGCGTTGCACTAAAAAGTTCAGACCCGACCTCTGCGACATCTACTTGGACTCCCATTTGTGTTTCGGGCACAAATTCGACATCTTCTGCGGGTTGTTTACCCCGTTTGTACTCATCATACATTTGAACCATGGTATCGTCGTCGTATGCCTAGTTAGCCATTTTTACAGTGAACTACTCTACAAAAAACCAGGGAGTGATGAAGAGAGGAAGAGAGGTTGGTTGGTCTTTAATAAAGGAGAGAGGAAGAGAGGCTGGTTTGAAGCATGTGACGACCCATAAATCAAGGAGTGATGAATCTCTCCTGATAAGAGCAGTCAGTATGGTACTGAAGCATGGGACCGAATTGATAAGACTACTCAATATGATAGTTATGGGGATGAAGTGATAGGACTAATCAATATGCTCACTTCAGAAATTGTCCCCTTAGGAACACTGTAGCACTACTATAAAGTTAAATGCTAAGATGAGTTTATATGCCTAAGTTTTATGCTCTGTAAGCTTATAATTTGTTTGCTCAACATTAACAAATTGAGTTATGGACAACTGGAAAATGGCGAATCTCTACTACTCAAAACGCCCATGATGGAGAATCTCCACTATGCAATTGTCACTGTCCACTGTAGCCATGATAGAGAATCTACACTATACACTATGTAATTGTCACTGTCCACTGTAGCCATGATAGAGAATCTACACTGTGACCATACTATATACATTTTGGCCTGACATGCTGCGAATTCCTAGGCATTTGACAACAATAATGCTCATGTGGATGGGGACGACCCTATTTTTTAACTCCTTTGTGTAGTGAAATGTTCAAATTATATGTGGTTGGGGACGAACCTATTTTTCGCTATATATAGCGGCTTTTATGAATCCGGCTAAACCATCATTCACAATTTCTTTTCTTCCAGCCGCCTCCTCCTTCCTCTTTCACCATGTCAAAATAGGGAAAAGAAAGTGTAGGCTCCACCATGGACAAATGGGAAAACGACGATGAACCGGTAATAAATCAACGACCTGGAAAAGAAAGGGTAGTTGCAGGGCGCATTGTCGAGCCACTAGGTCCGGGTGGATCCAACCCTATTTGCCATTGTGGAGAAGTATCGGTCATGGTTGTTTCGAAGACCGAAAAAAAAGTTGATCATCGATTTTTCGGCTGTGAAGCCTACGAGGACCACAACGTTTTTCTTGATGAAATTGATTATTGTTACTTTAAGCAGTGGATTGACCCTCCTATGTGCGAACGTGGAGTTCAATCACCTAGAGCTAGATTTTACCCACGCCTGTGGTAGGTGTATGTGGAAACTACCTTAATGTGTTTTATTGTACTTCGAATTTGATGTTCGTGTGTTCCTTTGTTATAGTTCGTATGATTGTGGTTTGCATTTCTTGATGTTGTAATTGTCGTTGTTGTAAACTTATCAGTTATGTAATGCAAAATATTAAAATTCCTGGAAGTACGAACATTGCTAAACCTTGATGCAAACTAAGTACTGTACATGTGACGACCCCTTAAACAAAGGAGTGAAGAATCTCTCCTGATACGACTAGTCAGTGCAGGGTGAAAGCAGTATGTAAAGTAGATTCCTTACAGTATTACATCAGACGAAACAGTGTCGTGGAGCACGTAAAGCAAAGTGTACCAGTGACCGTTCACATCGTTCTTTGTTTTACCATTTATTCACTTGTACACTACGCAGCTATATATCTCTGTTGAATTACTCACAACTTACCTCACGCCAACAACTTTGTTTCCAATTGCTTTATGCTTTACCACAACTATGTCGTCTTGGCCATCATCTCCGGACTCTGATGAACAGGCATATGAACAGATGCGACTTCAGGAGCTTGCAGATGAACTCCAATTTCTAAACCAACTGAGACCTCGGGTTGAACCACCGTCGGAACAGCGGAACGTCCAACCTACACATCGAGCCTAGGTACCAAATGTTCAACACACGTATGAATAATCGGTCGTTCTACCATGGCAAGAAGTTGCTTCTTATCAAGTACCACATGTTCCTATTCCTTATGAACAAGAAGGAGAATCTTATCAAGTTTGTTTCTACTGCGGTTATCCGGTTGAAGTTGTGGTTCGAGCAGATGGCAACAATATTGGTCGTCGCGTTCAGAAATGCCCATCCTATCCGAGTGTATGTAATTACACAGAATGGCTAGACGAACCGCTATGCCCAAAGGGAACAACTTATGCAAACGAACTCGAACAAGAGATTAGACGTCTCCAAAATGTTATTGAATAGTTGCGGTTTAATCATAATGATTAGGCAACTTCACATCCAAGAGCATGAACGTGAGATGTAGTTTGGTGGCGTACTATTTTCCCAAGTAGCATCTATTGTATCCTATGTTATAGTACCTAGTCTCATGTTAGAATCTATTGCCTCCTAAGTTTTAGTACTTATTTCTATGTTACGATCTCTTGTAATCAGCTTTTTAGTTAATATTTGTTGTTATTTGTTTATGAAATTCGCTATATTTGCAATAAATATGTCTACTATATCTTTTGAGAAACTTTTTGAAGACGAACTTAAACTTTTAAATAATGAGAATGAATATATGGAATGTCTCAAAGATAATTGTAATTCCATACCATCAAAAGAAATTGTGGTCAAACACTCAAGTTTATGGGATTTTGATAATCCTTTGCTGAATGACACAAATCGTTGTCACAATAAACTTTTCATGGGGAAGATTTTGATTTCAGAATTTATCGATATGCCTCTTGTACATCAAAAATTAGATACGAAACCATCATACATCATTTTCGATAGAGGCAAGTGTGGGGGAAACAGAAAATATTACTTTTCACAAAACATTCACCATCATTAAAGATTTCATTTTTTTCTTATAATTGGCACACACATATAGTGGATAAATTGCACTTCATTTTACAAATCATTTTGCAACTCATTCACCTTTGGGTATGATCTTTCAAATTTAGGAAACGTTTACAGTGTGGACACTGTTTAGATCTAGTGTGGGAGGAGTCTACATTACATCCTAATTAACAGTATAATAAAAATGAGCTTGTAACATCATGGTAGTTCGTTTTATTACATTTCGAACTTTAATTAAATATAAATATATATATATATGCTTTTTTACATGCCAAAATTCTTTAAAACAAGAAACATACGAATCCACTAAAAAAAAATTTATATAACGGGGGAGAAAAATGAAGATTTCATATTACATATGTTGAGTTGTGTCCAAATCAAATTTCCAGAAAATCGCTGTGAAATAGTTTATAAAGCATAACGATTTATTAAATATATATAAATCGTTTTTAATATAATCAAATGTCATTTTAATGTACAATGAATAATCAAAATATCATTACAACATTATGTTATTCGGAAATTATCTAGAAGCGAACAATGTAGCATTGTTGTGCGTAAACTTTGTGAAATGAAGTATGGTTGTTTTAATTGGGTTTACTGAAGGTGAGTTTTGGGAACGCGCCTTTGTGCGAGTTCCCAAAACTCGCCTTCAGTAAACCCCAAACATGCTTATTTCTATAATAAAGTGTAAAACATGGCTAGTTTAGTGATTGTTTTCCAAAACAGGCCCTAAGATGTGAATTTTACTTTTAGATATGAACCCAACATATTGCACTTCTTTCATTTTGGATGGAAAAATGTCACAAAATCTAGAGAATAGCTAAGTGTGATATTTTGTTACGCAGTAACCAAGGGTCCAAGAGATTTCAACAATTTCATACATTTATATTTTTCCTCAATGCATCATAAAATTGAATGCCATAATTGGACAAAATTAGTACAAATGAAAAAGTGGAACGTTGATAGTTTTAGTTTATAAGTACCTCTGATCAATACATCTTTAAATAATCCATAATAACTTTCAAAGCCTCTGGTAAAATAAGCTTGGCAGGTTGATTTTTCAAGTATATCATCTTTAAATAATCCACAATGGTTTATAAGTGGTTCTTGCAAGCATATCATCTTCTTGATCTTCTACTTTTTTTCTGCGTTCGAAACAGTCAGAACACATATCATTGGTATGGTACAACTGTAATTACTTGAATTAAGCTTGGTAGGATGAACTTTTAAATCATCGACAAGTATTCGATGCAACTTTATATTTTCCTCCATTAATCCTTGGATCTCTTGCTGCTGGCTTAAAAGCTATAAGGATGTAAAGTTTAACACAAATGAGTAAATATACGAGAATTACAAATAATAACCAGGACATGTCAGTCATTACTTGAAGATTATGCACTTATGTTGGGAATCTAGAGTACAAGTATAATATTTGTATTAGCGTGGTTAACTGTTTGTGTTATTGAACTTTGGAAACGTACCACCACCGCTAAGATTAAAGGGAAAACATCAATCTACCTGCTTACCAAATGACTTGCAAGGCTGGTTATGGAAAACTTTAATAAAGTAAAGAGGCAGTATAAACCTAGACAGTTAAAGACATAATATATGTCTATGTCATTGGGCTGAGCCCTTATTATTTTTTACTATCTTATTTCTGCAAAGCCCAATTGACTACAAATATCACTGTTGTATAATTGCCTATATAAAGGCACATTCGTACCTCTGTAACAATTAATTACAATTCATTCTCAATAAAACTTTTACTTCTGCTTTTATGGTATTAGTGCATACAAGCCAAACGGCATAAATCATTTACATTCATTCTACCACCTGATCAAATCTATTATCTACAGCAGTTTTTTTGAGAAAAGCTTTATCTTCCCAGAATCATCTGGTTTTAGAATTGCCATTGCACTTCTGCGATCCAAGATTTTGTTTCATCACTGAAGACTACCTTTCCCATCACCGCATAGATCTTTTCTTATCGGTTTCTTGTACCTGTTATACACTGCCTCGCCATAGAAAATATCCAATTTCAGCTTCATCATCGACATTCCAGGCTGAAGTGTTAACTCCACCGTCATTTCATCAAATCTTGATTTGAATCTTGACAGAAACTAGGCTTTTAAGACATTTTCCATCTTCTTGATCCATTTCTTTCTCTTATTACCGTTCTTGAACATTATAACCATGGCAGGAGACAACGAAACAGGAAGCATAGCAACTTCGAGAGTCGAAGGCAATAAAATTTCCCCACCAATGACTGTCCTAATTAAACCCAAGAGTCATGTAATTAACATCCCTCTTGATGATGATAATTACATGCTCTGGAAGTATCAAGTTGAGACAGCCCTAAGGGGCTATGGCCTCCAAAATTACATCAAAGGAACCGTCACTATCCCATCTGTGATGATACCCAACAAAGAAGGAAATATAGTTAGTAATGAGGATTACATTTTGTACCAAAAGCAAGATAGCCTCCTTGCTTCTTGGCTGATTTCATCAATAAGTGTGAATTTGCTATCACAAATAATTGGTTGCAATACATCATTCGAGATTTGGACCGCAGTGGAACAAATATTCAATTCTCAATCAGCATCAAGAATAATGCATTATCACAGTCAATTGGAAAACATCAAGAAGAATAACATGCCAATAACAGAGTATCTTACCAAGGTTAAAACTCTATGTGACAGACTCACCGCGACTGGATATAAAGTTTCAGAAAGTGAACATGTATTATACAATACAGGTGGAATGGATGAAGAATATGAATCCATTGTGACATTCATCGCATCACAAAGAAGCATACCTGATTTGCAATACGTCCACTCAACTCTGTTAGCCCACGAAGGAAGAATAGAGCAAAGAAAGACACAATCAGAACTTTCTGTAAATTATGCTGCATCAAGCAACAAGAACATCCCAAGAAATAACCCTGGGCAAAACAACAATCAGAATTTTGATGCAGGCAGAGGAAATCAATCCCAAAGAGGAAGAGGAAGAAGCAGAGTAAGAAACAACAACAGTAGAGTTAAGTGTCAGATATGCGAGAAATATGGGCATGTGGCAAGTAGATGTTATTTCAGATTTAACTCTGAATACAATGTGGCTATACAAAATTTTGGGAATCAAAACAGACCAAATGTGAATATGACACAGCAGTCAAACAATGCAGACACATCAAGTATTCAAACTAGTAATGCAAATGACTCAGCAAAGAGCGATGACATTAATGTTGATGACTGGTACCCAGATTCAGGTGCGACAAACCATGTTACAAGCAATTTGTAAAATCTTAATCTTGGAAACAAGAGCTACACAGGTACGCAATCTATACGACTAGGAAATGGTGAAACTATAGGTATATCTCACATTTGAAATGGGTGCATTAATGCCGAAAGGCAACAATATCTCAATAATTTATTGAGAGTTCCTGAAATAAAGAAAATTTTATTAAGTGTGTTACAGTTTACCAATGACAATAACGTATACTTCGAGTTTCACCCAAAGTTCTGCTTAGTTAAGGACCTGATTAGTAAAAATATTCTATTACAGGGTGGTTTGGACAATGGTCTTTATAGACTCAGCAATGTCAAGACAAAGAATGGACTTAATGCAGAAAATTATTTTTGTTATATTATTGATGCAGATGTTGAAACTAATGATACTAATGATAATCATGTAATTGACAATGCTAACAATGATGTTTCTAAATATGATCATGTAATTGATAAATCTAGTAGTGATATGTTTGATGTTTGGCATAGAAAACTTGGTCATCCAAATGTTAACATTGTCAAGCAAATTCTGAATGAAAATGATATTAGCATTAAAAGATTACCTGATTCACACTTCTGCACACACTGCCAAATTGGTAGAAGCCGTAAATTACCATTTTTTGATTCAGAGACTGTTTATAATAGTCCATTAGAACTCATAGCAGCAGATTTGTGGGGACCATCTCCATTCAAAACTGATCAGGGATACAGGTATTATATTTCATTTGTTGACGCTTATAGTAGATTTAGTTGGATATTTCTACTGAAATCTAAATCTGATGCTCATAATGCAACAGTATATTTTATAAAGTTCATTGTAAAACAAATGAATAGTAGTGTAAAAACTATTCAAACTGATGGAGGGGAGAGTTCAAGCCATTGAAGAATTTTTTCACTGAAAATGGAATTACTCATAGAACAACTTGCCCCCATACATCATAACAGAATGGATTAGTGGAAAGAAAGCACAGACAAATTGTTGATATAGGATTAACACTGATGTCGCAAGCATCTTTACCCCTTAAATTTTGGGGAGAAGCGTTTGCAACATCAGTACATTTCATTAATTTATTACCAACCAAAGTTCTTAAAGGAAAATGTCCTTATGAGATGATTTATAAGAAAAAGCCAGACTATAAAATGCTAAGAACTTTCAGTTGTTTGTACTTCCCCTGCCTAAGACGCTATAAAAGGCATAAATTAAGTCTTAGATATGCCCCTTGTACCTTTCTGGGATACCCAAATAACCAGAAAGGATACAAGTGTCTTGATAGTAGCGGCAAATTGTACATATCCAGGCACGTTGTATTTAATGAAAACATTTTTCCTTTTGTAGAAAAAGATGTCAAAACCATCAGTAAAGTCATTAAATATGAAAATGTTTAACCACCAATAGGTTTGACTGATTGGACAAAGGAACACAAAGCAGATGAGCAGCATGACATGTCAAGTGATAAGGATAGCATAGCTAGCATTAAAACTGGATATAGCACAGAAAACTTGCATGATGATTTACAATAACAAGGTAAACACAACAATCAAAGGATGATGGTACTACAGATAGCCCAGATCAACAAGGTTATCATGCAGATTATAATCAAAGTAGTGGGAGCAATACATGTAGTTCTGTACAAACTGCAAATCAACCAGATCATGGAAACAAACACTGTAACAACCCGTATTTTTAATAACATGTTATAACGTAAATCAAGGCAGAATTAAATGTTAAAATCTGAATCAAGGGAAACGGGCTGTGCCATTTCGTTCGTCGTGGAAAAATACGCGAAATAGAGTCCGAGTTTTCGAAAATCGGAGTCCGTATGACCCAGTTATGGCCCGTCAAAGTTTTCAGAAAATTCCAAGTTCAAAAACAGTTCAAATTTCAAATCTGGAGCCAAACGGACTGGGCGGAAAAGCTTCCCGCCCAGCCCCCAAGTCGACTGGGGAGTCGACTTGGGAGTCGACACACCCCAGGTGGTGTCGACTGCCCAGTCGACACCCCTGTCGACCTGGGTGGTCGGGCCAGTTTGGCCTGGTGCACCTGCTTGTCCTTTGAGTCATGTTTCTGGCCTTGTGACGAATTCTGATGGCTAGGATCTAAACTAGGGTTAATCCTATGGCCTAAACTAACCTAAACTTCTATATAAGCACCCCTAGACCTAGCCTAAACCCTCATAAATCAATCCTACAACGAAGCTATGCCAAAATGCTCCCTAATCATGGCCTCCATCTTCATATCATGACCTCCATCTTCCTCATGAGAGCTTGAGAGCTTCTAAGGCAAAAAGGAGCCATCTTTCTTCATCAAATCAAAGGAGCTACTTATTCTCAAGGCTATTTGTGTTGCTACATCATTCCTAGAGCTTCTACAATGTCTCTATCTTGTTCTAGTGTGTTCTAGTTCTCATAGCCACGCTTTGTAAGCCCTCCTTTACTCTTAGATCTATACTATGAACTTAATATGACATGTAGCAAGTTGAAATGAGACTTTTGTGTTATGCTTGCCTTGGATTTCATGCATAGATTCATTCATGACCCTTTTGATCTATGTTTGTGGACCTAATGTTTACCTATCATGAATCTAGTACCATTTATGTTGACTTTTGGGTGGAAAGCCATGAGCTTTATGTGGTGATTGTGCATAAATGCAACATAGAACCCCTCATGACCTTGATATTAACTTGCCATGATGGACCTATATGCTTATCACAAGTTTATCACCCTATTTGCTAAGTTTAATGCCATACATGTGTAGATTGGAATTGGACCTAAGTGCAATATTTTCCTTGAACCTATCATTGTATGCATAGATCTATTCATGTCTCTCTTGATCTATGATTGTGGACCTATCATGAACCTAGTACCGTTCATGTTGACCTTGGAAAAAATGCTATGAAATGGATTATGGCTTATGCATGTTAACAAACCTTAACCCCTCATGTTCCTTAACATGCATATGATGATATTGAACCTATTTGCTATGCACAAGTTAGGATTGTCACCCTATGTCAACTATTACCATGTTAGCACCATATTTGCTAATTATGCTATTCATACATGTTTGTGGCCAAATCACCCTTATGCTATTATGCATGCTTGAGGCCAAAGCACCCTTATGCTATTTGATATGTTTGGGGCCAAGTCACCTTCTATGCTATCATACATGTTGAGGCCATATGCTAGTATGTTGAACCCCTTTTGCCTCAAATATCACCATGTTTAACTTGTGATAGACTTTGCCATCTTATGCCCACCTTGTCATATTCTTATGTTCCCCCTTTTGATCTATTTGTGTTGATGCGAACTTACGTGCGATGGGGTTACGTTATGGGTAAACTTAAATGACATGAAACATGACTTGAAAATATGACATGTGATTATACTTGAAAACATGAACGTGGACATGACATGTAGAAAACATGAAAGTGGCCAACTCGAGGTTGGGTTGAGTTTGTAGCATAAATCTACCTGGAACCGACCGGCTTAATTAGTGGCTACAAACAATAGGACCCAATGTGAGTAGTTGGTCATATCGCACTTAAAACCCGAGGTTAGACTAGGTTGTGGTGTAAAGCTACCCGGACCCGCCCGGCTTAACTAGTAACCACAACAAAGTCTAATGTGAGAGGTTGGGGTGCATTAAGTTAATTAATGCCACATGGTAGGGTTAAGTCATGGACTACTTGAATACTTAACCAATTAAACACGATGGATTGGTAGGGTTAAGTCATGGACTACTTGAATATACTTAACCAGTTGAACACGATGTATTGATAGGGTTAAGTCATGAACTACTTGGATACACTTGACCAACTCAATACATGGTTAGGATAGGGTTAACCACACTTAACCCATTTAAAACCCTAGTTTCGTGGTCCTTTTCAGCAGTAACCTACTTGGGAGTATCTGGATACCCTGGACTAGGCTAGGGTGGGGCACGATTACTGGACTGATCGTAAGATACCAAAAGAGACGGCTGAATAGGTGCACCAGTTAAGTTCAGGCGGACCATGGTCGTGCACATTGAGTCCGGGGTTGAACATGGGCACCAGTAGGTTTAGACTGTGCGTGCTTGTTTTGTGTCTGTGGTTAACACCTTAGGGCTGGATACACCCTGGGGTGGACCTTGCACAGTTAACTACATTCCATGATTAAGCCGTATGACACCGATACACGACGAGTTAGGCTTATAGGGAGCTGATCGACTAGATCGTATAGTTGGACCTTGACTGGGGTCATCTCATGATATTGGGCCTATTGGGCCAAGGGATCATTTCTTGTTTATACTTGACATGGGTTGGAATACTAGTACACTCTTGGTGCAACTTAACCTTGTATTTGCGATGCCACACTTGATCTATCTTGTTAACTATTTACCATGCCAGTTTAGTTACCATCCTTATGTTTCATCTCAGTTTCTCATGTCCAGTTAATTTTACTAGTTTTTATACTAATAGTAGGTAGGACTTACCAGTCTTTATGACTGACCTGTTTTCCTTTCGCCTCTTTTCTTCCGTTCCCCCCCAGGTTCTCAGGGTGGGAACACTAGCACCTAGCTTGGATATTTGGCTTGCTTTTCCGACAGCTCATGTACGGTTTGGACTTGAGCTTTGCTATGGTGACACTACTGTTATCTTTGGGAAATACTTTACTTATGTTATTTTTCAGTTTATGTTTTCTAGACTTTGTTTTGTGGGAAAATGATGACTAAGTACTTTGATGTAACTTGACTATGGTTTTGAAATAGTAATTTTATCCGCTGCTTTATTTACTCTATTTTACTCATATGTTCTGTCTTGTGATATCTTCATGCATGTTTACCTTGTCCAACACCCCTCCAAAGCTAGTGTACTTGCTTAGAGTGACCCTGGCGGAGGTGGGGTGTTACATTTGGTATCAGAGCATAAGGTTTACGAGATTGAACACAAGGTTTTTAAAACTTAACTTTTGAAAAACTATTTTCAAAACCGATTATAAAGAAGTATTTTTCCAAGAAAAGTCTAGTTTATTTTAAAAGGCTATTCCCCAAAAGCCATTAGCACTATCCTTAGTTTCCTTATTCTGAATCTATCTTTTTCTTCGTTTCAGTATGGCCGATAATTTTGCCATTCTGGAGGGCGTACCAATACCTATTTGGTTTAGAAGGTACATGGAGGCAAGGGCGAATGAAGCCGGCCCCGCGAACATTCCTCCTCCTTCCCCCGTGGCTAACATTCCTCCTCCTCCCGTAGCTGAGGTTCCTCCTCCTCCTCCTCCCGTAGCTGAGGTTCCTCCTCCTCCTCCTCAGCATCCACAAGCGGATTTCGCGAAGATTTGCAAGGACTTTAAGACGATGGGTGGAAAGAATTTTGTTGGGACGGAGACTTTTGTTGACGCAAGAAACTGGTTAAAGGAAATTGAAGACCTCTTTGCTATCTTTGATATGGAAGACCGTAGGAAAGTTCTGTTGGCAGTATGGCTGTTGAAAGGGGAAGCTGCATATTGGTGGGTAGTCACCACCACTACTAGGCCAATTCAAACTTGGGATGATTTTAGGAGAAGGTTTGGACTGAGGTTTCTATCATCGACAGAAGAGAACCTTCAGATGGAGAGGTTCCTATCACTAAAGCAAGGGGACATGACCGTTAGGGAATACGTGGATAAGTTTAATCAGCTTGCTCGGTTCGGTTTAGACTTGGTTAACACAGCTCAGGAGAAGGCCCTACACTTTGCTCTAGGATTGAATGAGCCATTGCACGGTTTGGCCATGTCCCATATACCCATGGGGGCGACCTTCGAGAGTTTGGTGAATATGGCCCTGCTTCAAGAGGAAGATAAGAGTGGCAAGAAGGAGGTCAAGGCAAATGAGTCTCAAGGAAAGAAGGAAGATTCTGAGAAAAGAGACAAGAACAACAAGAAGGGAAACAAGGGCAACAACAACAACAAGGCAAGAGAGACCAGAAAGTGCAACTTCTGTAGGATCACTGGGCACATAGCCAAAGACTGTAAGAAGAAGAGGAAGCTGGGCGTATGCTTTCATTGTGGAGAGTCTGGACACTATAGTAAGGATTGCCCGAAAAAGCGAGGACAAGGGAAAAGGCAAACTCAGCGAGCAGGACCCTCTGGAGGGCAGTTGCAGGCTCTTCTCGTTCTTCCAGCTTTTGATCGAGGTAATGTTTCTATAGAAAGTCATGTTTACATTTATGATTTCCCTGTTCGTACCTTATTTGATTCTGGCGCATCGCATAGTTTTATTTCTGATCTTGTTGAAAGTTTGCACCTAAGTAGTAGTTTAGTTGAAAATCCCGTTAGTATTTCAAATCCGATTGGTGGTTCCACCCATCTATCTGTGATTTGTATGGATTTGAAAATCTCTATCTTAAGCGTAGAATTCATGTGTAATGCTTATGTTCTCGGGTTTATGGGATACAGGTTGATTTTGGGCATGGATTGGTTGTCCAATTATGGAGCCATTCTTGATTTTGAACATAGGGTTGCGAGGCTCATGACTCGCCTCAGTAATACCCTCGAAATCTCGTGTGACCTTTAGGGTTCCGTCATGATTAGTTATCTAGAATCCCTTGGCACCTTTGTTGGAAATTTGTAATCCAATCGAGTAGTGTTCGCCACTAAGGCGGATAGTCCATTTCTCTTAAGCATGGGTTATAGAAATCACCCTATTAAGTACATTTGGCAACGTGGATTGGCATTTGTTTTCAAGAGATAGTTCTTCTGCGTGGAATACCGTATAGTATGTAAACGAGATCCAGGATTCACTAACGAATTTTGTAAAGCTTGCATGAAACCATGAGCACGCAGTTATGTTTAAGACAAGTATTTTAGGAAAAGAATAAGTGGAAGTGGAACGAGAGGCAACGGTGAAATGAGTTCTAACTCATATTTTGGAAATAGGAATTAAGAAGCTACGAAATTATGAAGTTAAAAGACGGTCAAGGCACGATAGGATTAAGCTCAAGAAAATGCGACTTAGAAGATTGAAGGCTAGATACGCGCATTATATCTCTTTCTAAGAGTATATCCTTGATCCCTATTATTCTGTAGAGCTTACTCGCATGCTATCTTTTAAGTATATCCTCTCGGTCCTATTCTCAATCTTAGTTCTGTTGCAAACCCCATAAGGAGTATGACTCGCCTGTTTGTGATATATAGTTGGGGTGAAGATGTCCGTCAAGTTGACCAAACTATTTGGGCTTTATGGGACATGAGTCATAGTTGATAGACTTACGAAGAGCGCCCATTTTATTCCGGTGAAGAGCAAGAGGACCGCATCATGGCTAGCATCTGTTTATCTTCGAGAGATAGTGCGATTGCATGGAGTTCCTTCTAGCATAATTAGCGATCGTGAGCCAATCTTCACTAGCCAGTTCTGGAATAGTTTGCAAGAAGCGATGGGTACGCAATTGAATCTAAGTACGGCCTATCACCCACAG
This sequence comes from Allium sativum, assembly GCA_030737875.1. Lineage (NCBI taxonomy): Eukaryota > Viridiplantae > Streptophyta > Magnoliopsida > Asparagales > Amaryllidaceae > Allium > Allium sativum. The sequence continues at coordinate 151,524,374 of CM060915.1, forward strand.
ACGGATGGTCAGACCGAAAGGGTGAATAGGGTACTAGAAGATCTGTTGAGGCTATGTATTCTTGACTTTGGTGGTACTTGGGAAGACCATCTTCCTCTAGTAGAGTTTGCTTATAATAACAGCTACCAAACAAGCATAGGGATGGCACCATTCGAAGCTTTGTATGGGAGGCCGTGCAAGTCACCAACATGTTGGTGGGAGGCGACGGATGAGCTTATACTTGGGCCCGACATGATAAGGGGCACATCTGAGAAGGTAGAGTTGATTTGAAGATGGATGAAAACGGCCCAAGATAGACAGAAATCCTATGCTAACAAGCGAAGGACAGATTTGGAACTCGAAGTTAGAGATATGGTTTTCGTGAAGGTTTCTCCTTTGCGAAACGTGGTTCGTTTTGGAGCAGTTGGGAATCTAGCACCAAGGTTCGTAGGACCCTTCCCTATCATAGAGAGAATTGGGAAGATGGCTTATAAGGTGGAATTGCCCGAGAAGCTGGCCGGAGTGCACAATGTCTTTCATGTCTCGCATCTCCGGAAGTGCCTGCATGAGTCGACCGAGGTGGTTGAGCCTAGCATTCTTGAAGACGTGGAGGTAGAGAAAGAGGCAACCCTGAGGCGAGCTCCGATTCGTATCTTGGGAACGGAGATCAAGAAGCTGAGGAATCAAGAAGTCAAGTTAGTAAAGGTTCAGTGGAGTGAAGCCGAAGAGGACGCAACTTAGGAAAACGAGGAGAAGATGCGTGCGCTTCACCCATTTCTTTTTTTAGGGTACATTCTCAATCTCTTTTCCTATAAGTCAGCATATCTTTCTTTTGCTATCCATGTTTATCTTGTTATTTCGTTAACCTCGTCATGAGAACCTTAGGTAGAAACCCTTTGGATGAAACATGTATTTGAAACATGTTATGCTTGATGTTTGCAAGTGGATACTCGTGGATGCATGATACACATTAGGCACTAAGATCGGCTCACACACTTTCATATTGCATATGCATGAGTGCTTATACTTATTCATGGCTGAAACTTGTTATGCTATCACGTGGATGTTGCATATGGATGAATGTTATGTGCACTCATGTAGAGATTATGAATTATGTTAGGAATTTGCATACATATGGACTCATTTCACTAACATACTTTGCATTAAGGAGGTTTGCTGAATCAGTAACCGCCTGATTTTCGCATTAGATAAGTACATATACACACACCTTTCGCATATGATCATACAACATTTAGAATCTTTTAAGGACAATGACTGCTCGTGGATGATGTTTTGAGTAGATGGATGATGGATGGTAGGATACGTTCTTCCTAACTTGAAGATTTCGGGGATGAAATCCTTTAAGGTGGGGAGAATGTAACAACCCGTATTTATAATAACATGTTATAACGTAAATCAAGGCAGAATTAAATGTTAAAATCTGAATCAAGGGAAACAGGCTGTGCTATTTCGTTCGTCTCGGAAAAATACGCGAAAAAGAGTCTAAGTTTTCGAAAATCGGAGTCCGTATGACCCAGTTATGGCCCGTCAAAGTTTTCAGAAAATTCCAAGTTCAAAAACAGTTCAAATTTCAAATCTGGAGCCAAACAGACTGGGCGGGAAAGTTTCCCGCCCAGCCCCCAAGTCGACTGGGGAGTCGACTTGGGAGTCGACACACCCCAGGTGGTGTCGACTGCCCAGTCGACACCCCTGTCGACCTGGGTGGTCGGGCCAGTTTGGCCTGGTGCACCTGCTTGTCCTTTGAGTCATGTTTCTGGCCTTGTGACGAATTCTGATGGCTAGGATCTAAACTAGGGTTAATCCTATGGCCTAAACTAACCTAAACTTCTATATAAGCACCCCTAGACCTAGCCTAAACCCTCATAAATCAATCCTACAACGAAGTTATGCCAAAATGCTCCCTAATCATGGCCTCCATCTTCATATCATGACCTCCATCTTCCTCATGAGAGCTTGAGAGCTTCTAAGGCAAAAAGGAGCCATCTTTCTTCATCAAATCAAAGGAGCTACTTATTCTCAAGGCTATTTGTGTTGCTACATCATTCCTAGAGCTTCTACAATGTCTCTATCTTGTTCTAGTGTGTTCTAGTTCTCATAGCCACGCTTTGTAAGCCCTCCTCTACTCTTAGATCTAAACTATGAACTAAATATGACATGTAGCAAGTTGAAATGAGACTTTTGTTTTATGCTTGCCTTGGATTTCATGCATAGATTCATTCATGACCCTTTTGATCTATGTTTGTGGACCTAATGTTTACCTATCATGAATCTAGTACTATTTATGTTGACTTTTGGGTGGAAAGCTATGAGCTTTATGTGGTGATTGTGCATAAATGCAACATAGAACCCCTCATGACCTTGATATTAACTTGCCATGATGGACCTATATGCTTATCACAAGTTTATCACCCTATTTGCTAAGTTTAATGCCATACATGTGAAGATTGGAATTGGACCTAAGTGCAATATTTGCCTTGAACCTATCATTGTATGCATAGATCTATTCATGTCTCTCTTGATCTATGATTGTGGAACTATCATGAACCTAGTACCGTTCATGTTGACCTTGGGAAAAATGCGATGAAATGGATTATGGCTTATGCATGTTAACAAACCTTAACCCCTCAGGTTCCTTAACATGCATATGATGATATTGAACCTATTTGCTATGCACAAGTTAGGATTGTCACCCTATGTCAACTATTACCATGTTACCACCATATTTGCTAATTATGCTATTCATACATGTTTGTGGCCAAATAACCCTTATGCTATTATGCATGCTTGAGGCCAAAGCACCCTTATGCTATTTGATATGTTTGGGGCCAAGTCACCTTCTATGCTATCATACATGTTGAGGCCATATGCTAGTATGTTGAACCCCTTTTGCCTCAAATATCACCATGTTTAACTTGTGATAGACTTTGCCATCTTATGCCCACCTTGTCATATTCTTATGTTCCCCCTTTTGATCTATTTGTGTTGATGCGAACTTACGTGCGATGGGGTTACGTTATGGGTAAACTTAAATGACAAGAAACATGACTTGAAAATATGACATGTGATTATACTTGAAAACATGAACGTGGACATGACATGTAGAAAACATGAAAGTGGCCAGCTCGAGGTTGGGTTGAGTTTGTAGCATAAATCTACCCGGAACCGACCGGCTTAACTAGTGGCTACAAACAATAGGACCCAATGTGAGTAGTTGGTCATATCGCACTTAAAACCCGAGGTTAGACTAGGTTGTGGTGTAAAGCTACCCGGACCCGCCCGGCTTAACTAGTAACCACAACAAAGCCTAATGTGAGAGGTTGGGGTGCATTAAGTTAATTAATGCCACATGGTAGGGTTAAGTCATGGACTACTTGAATACTCAACCAATTAAACACGATGGATTGGTAGGGTTAAGTTATGGACTACTTGAATATACTTAACCAGTTGAACACGATGTATTGATAGGGTTAAGTCATGAACTACTTGGATACACTTGACCAACTCAATACATGGTTAGGATAGGGTTAACCACACTTAACCCATTTAAAACCCTAGTTATGTTGTCCTTTTCAGCAGTAACCTACTTGGGAGTATCTGGATACCCTGGAATAGGCTAGGGTGGGGCACGATTACTGGACTGATCGTAAGAGACCAAAAGAGACAGCTGAATAGGTGCACCAGTTAAGTTCAGGCGGACCATGGTCGTGCACATTGAGTCCGGGGTTGAACATGGGTACTAGTAGGTTTAGACTGTGCGTGCTTGTTTTGTGTCTGTGGTTAACACCTTAAGGCTGGATACACCCTGGGGTGGACCTTGCACAGTTAACTACATTCCATGATTAAGCCGTATGACATCGATACACGAAGAGTTAGGCTTATAGGGAGCCGATCGACTAGATCGTATAGTTGGACCTTGACTGGGGTCATCTCATGATATTGGGCCTATTGGGCCAAGGGATCATTTCTTGTTTATACTTGACATGGGTTGGAATACTAGTACACTCTTGGTGCAACTTAACCTTGTATATGCGATGCCACACTTGATCTATCTTGTTAACTATTTACCATGCCAGTTTAGTTACCATCCTTATGTTTCATCTCAGTTTCTCATGTCCAGTTATTTTTACTAGTTTTTATACTAATAGTAGGTAGGACTTACCAGTCTTTATGACTGACCTGTTTTCCTTTCTCCTCTTTTCTTCCGTTTCCCCCCCAGGTTCTTAGGGTGGGAACACTAGCACCTAGCTTGGATATTTGGCTTGCTTTTCCGATAGCTCATGTACGGTTTGGACTTGAGCTTTGCTATGGTGACACTACTGTTATCTTTGGGAAATACTTTACTTATGTTATTTTTCAGTTTATGTTTTCTAGACTTTGTTTTGTGGGAAAATGATGACTAAGTACTTTGATGTAACTTGACTATGGTTTTGAAATAGTAATTTTATCCGCTGCTTTATTTACTCTGTTTTACTCATATGTTCTAACTTGTGATATCTTCATGCATGTTTACCTTGTCCAACACCCCTCCAAAGCTAGTGTACTTGCTTAGAGTGACCCTGGCGGAGGTGGGGTGTTACAAACACCATATGGTGACAAGAGCTAAATGTGGCATTTTTAAACCTAAAGCTTTTGCAGTTAGTCTCAATGAAAGAGAACCCATCAATTATGAAGAAGCCACTAGAAATGTCAACTGGAAGAAAGCTATGGATGAGGAATATAACGTATTGATTAAAAACAATACATGGAATCTAGTCAATGCACCCAAACACAAAAATATAGTGGGTTGTACATGGACATTTAAGCTGAAAAGAAATCCAGATGGCAGTATACACAAGTACAAAGCAAGACTTGTGGCTAAGGGGTACTCACAACAATTTAGTTTTGACTTTAATGAAACTTTTTCCCCAGTTGTCAAACCCACAACAATCAGGATTATACTAACCATTGCTTTAAATAAACAATGGAGAGTTAAACATTTAGATGTTCATAACACATTTCTAAATGGGGAACCACAAGAGGAAGTCTACATGTATCAGCCAACTGGTTATGCCTTAAATGAAAAAATGGGTATGGTTTGCAAATTGAAGAAAGCATTGTATGGACTGAAGCAGGCATCTAGGGTTTGGTATGACAAACTCAAGGCTACATTTACGAGTTTGGGATTCACTGTGACTAAATCAGATTGCTCACTATATGTTAAAACCAAGGGAGCAACAACAATTTACATTCTTGTTTATGTGGATGACATACTAATAACTGGAGAAGATGAATCAGAAATTAGCAGTGTCGTCGAGTACTTAAACAAGTAATTCTCTATTAAGGATATGGGTACAGTGAACTATTTTCTGGGTATACAAGTTATACAAAAGTCAAAGTCAGAAATTTTATTGTCCCAGAAAAAATACATCAGTGAGATACTTGTTCGAGCTAACATGGATCAAGCCAAATCTCTCCCTACACCCATGAAAAGTAACTTACATTTATTAAAGCATAAAGGAGAACCGATTGAAAATGCTAAGTTATACAGGAGCATTGTTGGAGCTTTAAAATATGTAACGATTACTAGACCAGAAATATGTTTTAGTGTAAATAAGGTCTGCCAGTTCATGCAAAACCCATTATCAGAACACTGGAAAGCAATGGAACATATACTTTGATATATAAATGGAACACTGCAATACGGTCTAACATTAAAAGCAAGCAACAATATGAATATACAGGCTATAGTGATGCAGACTGGGCCTCTGACCATGATGATCGAAGATCCACTTCTGGCTATTGCATCAACATGGGGTCAAATCCAGTCTCTTGATGCTGCAAGAAGCAAGCTACCATTTTACGTTCCAGCACCGAATACGAATATAGAGCAGTGGCGATTACAACAGCAGAGTTGATGTGGACGGGATACTTGATTCACGAGCTTGGAATCACATCCAGCAAAAGACTGGTGATTTGGTGTGATAACATTGGTACGATTTCACTCTCAACTAATCCAATCTTGCATTCACGTACGAAGCACATCGAGATAGATCTGCATTTCGTATGAGAGCAAATCGCAAGGGGAAAATTAGACATTAGACATGTTCCAGCCACATTCCAAAGAGCCGACGTCCTCACTAAGGCACTATCGGCTCGAAATTTTCACAGATTCAGGGAAGATTTGAGAATTGCTGACATCAATAAAGCAATAGGAGAAAGAGGAAAACCCTAACCCTAGGTTTTTTTGAGGGGGTGTAATAAAGTAAAGAGGCAGTATAAACCTAGACAGATAAAGACATAATATATGTCTATGTACATTGGGTTAAGCCCATATTATTTTGTACTATCTTATTTTTGCAAAGCCCAATTTGCTACAAATGTCACCGCTGTATAATTGCCTATATAAAGGCACATTCGTACCTCTGTCACAATTAATTACAATTCATTCTCAATAAAACTTTTACTTCTGCTTTTAGACTTTTTTAGAAGCTGGAAGTTAAACCGAATTCTTAAGTGGTTGCACCAAAAGATATAAGCACAAAATGACATAAACTTAATAAAGTAAACAAAATCAAAAGTAAAGGTACTACAATAAATATGCTAATTAAAATCCTTATGCCCTCTATTATTTCCTTCTTTAGAATTCTGCATTTGAGCCAAGAGGTAGTTGCAATGTTAAGTCCACCATTAATGAGTTTTCTAATGAGCTATAATGTAAGAAAGTACGATAATATATCGTAGATTTAGAATTTATTATATATCATAGATTTCCCAATGGTAATTTTATAAATTCATTTTATTTACTTGGTCAATTTCTAAGATAACTAAAATGTTTAGTTAAATGATTTGGTCCTTTTTGTCTAAATTTCAATAGAGTACAAAATCGACATTGTAACCATCATTGCATAATCTATGTATAATATTATCGAATGGTAAAACATAGTTGATATAAGAAGATTGTAAAAAGGTGCTTAAACATTGGTGTCCATGGACATTCAAATCGTTATATGCATGATGTCTATTTCTAAAGTCAACTCAAATTATTTCAATTTATCGAAAATTAGAAAATTTGATACAGATATATTTCCATGCTATGGCTGTCTTATATGAAATATAAACTTATGGAAATTAATTTACACCATGCTATGCCTTGATTTTAGTAACCTGTATTTGGTGTCTAGTGATTTTTTTATTTTATAGTATGTCCATTATTTGGACATGGATCGTACGTGGATGTATGATATAAAATGTAGCAATGATGAGTTCCTAAACAAAATTGATGAGTTCATCAATTGTGCATTGCATGATCAAGTAAGAAGAGGGGAAGAAAGTATCTTTTGTCCTTGTAGACACTGCAAAAAATAAGAGGAGACTTCGTAACATATATTAGATTAGAGATCACATAATTTTTTATGAATTTAAGCAAAATTATACATGATGGATTTGGCATGGTGAAAGTATACTTAATAGAGCTAGTTCTAGTAATCATGAGAATGATGAGAATGACCAAGAAGATAACATAAATAACGAGGTAGATGATGAGAGTGATCGTGTTCATGAGATGTTTTTGATGCTGAAGAACAGTTGATGGAAGATCCAAAGTTGTATGAAAGAATATTAATTGATGTCGATAAACCTTTATTTCCTAATTGTGTTAAGTTCACAAAATTATTTGTTGTTTTCAAGATTTCAAATTTAAAAGCAAATCATGGGTATAGTGATAAAAGTTTCACATCATTGCTGGAACTTTTGAATGACATGCTTGCGAATGGTAAAAAGCTTCCTACCTCTTAGTTAAAGGCAAATAAAATTATGTGCCCAATTGGTATCGGGTATAAGAAGATACATGCATGTCCAAACGATTGTATATTATATCGAAATGAATATGAGAACTTTCATGAGTGTCAAAAGTGTGGATTATTCCACTACAAGTCACGAGGGAATGTTCGTAATGATCGAGATAAGAAATGGCCTTCGACAAAAGTCTTATGGTATTTGCCTATTATACTAAGATTTACACATTTAATTGCAAATGAAGAAAATACAAAAAAATTAAGATGTCATGTAGATGTGAGGAAAGAAGATGGATTTTTAAGGCATCCAGCAGACTCTTCGCAGAGGAGAAACATTAATACATTATATCCTGATTTCGTCGAAGAAAGAAGAAATCTCAAACTTGGTCTTTGCACAGATAGCATAAACTCATTGGTAACCTAAGTAGTCAACATAGTAATTGGCCCATTTTTTAGTGATTTACAACCTTCCACCAAATTTAAGTACAGGCGTTTGATTTTGTTAAACGAGGAAGAAGGATTTCTAGGGTAATTAATTTATTAACCAAGTGATTAGTGTTTAATTGTTTTTAAATTAGATCGAATTTTTATAAATATTGTACATAACTCATACGAGGTCCAAATCAAGCACTTCCAGTCACATTGTGTTAGTTGGGACGCCATCTCAATTCTGGAATTGGAGTGGTCGTTGTTTGAGCTTGTTGGTGTTTACACTAGAATCAAATGCTTGTTTGATTTAGTTTAAATTAAATCGCTTAGGCGATAACACTAATCAATGTGAGCTAACTCTCACATTTCCGGAGTGCTATATTTTCATGTCGTATAATACAAATTTCTATTATCGAATTGATATCTATTTGTGTGATATCATAGATTTGTTTGTTTGATTGGTTGGTTAATTTACAACTTTGTTGATGGATGTTTATATATATTCCCATTGATGAACTGATGGCCTTTGATATTACCTGCTTTTTAGCGGAAGATTCATCTGAATTAATTATATTATATTATCCATTTGATATGCATATAAATAACCATTTTGTTGCAAGGGACGATATAAAAAGAAAAGCAAAGTGTACGTAGCGAATTAGGTTGCGACGAAATCCTCCGAAATCTACACATATATGTTATGGAATTAATAAATTCCTATGATTATCCATATTTATTCCCATTCAACCATTCTTCTATATTTATATTTTCTTGCATTTGTTTGTTGTGATCGCTTATCACCCAAATTTACCTATATGTGTTCCCAAATTTGACTTTTGTCGATGATTGAAGTAAATTAAACATTTTGTTTAATATAAGCTTGGGTTTTCACAAAAAGATATTTGAATAAGATTTGCATTTTAAATAATGGCATCTAGAAATTTATTTATTATTCGAGTTAATAATAATGTGATTCAATTAACAAATGTTAATTGAGTCTGATTTTGCATAGGTAACAAACTAAGAATTGATTATTCATTCTAATCAATGATATTAAAATTGAATTAATTATTATATTTATTGAAACTTTATTGATTATTGTAATTAACGATTAATTGAAACTTAATAATAGTTTTAATAAATGATGATTTAGTTCCAATAACTCACTTTAACTAATATCGCTTGTGATTTGATTGTTCTAATTTTCTAAGTAGCTTTTAAAAGTGAATTTGAATTGATTTAATGAAATGAGTGAAAATACTTTAATTTATTTAATTAAAAGGATTTGATAATAGTTAAACAATTTATAAAAGGCTTTAAAACTTAAAGAATCAATTTAATAAAAGTTTAAAAATAATATTTTTATTGATTATTAAAGACCGTAAGTGCGATTAGCCATCCTTTTGGGATAATCAATGTTGTTTGAATTTATAATTGTTTGCGAACAAATTATACAATTGTAAACAACTGTAAAATCCGTTCGGCTTTCCTAAACAACAAGGATTGTTGTAGAGGGTGTCGAACTCTGGGACCAAAAATATTTTAATTGATAAATCCAATCAAGTTATTCCAGGATTTTGATTGTTTGAAAACACAGAAAATAACAACAATTAAATAAAAAGAGAGATTAATATAAGAGAAAGCAATTAGGGGATAATGACATAGATTAGATTCACACTCATCAATAGCCAACAAATAAATATAGATCTAATTCATGTTTCTGTCACAAACACGAATCAACGATAAATAGATTCTTAGAAACAAATAAGTAAATAACGACAAGCATAGCCTATGCAGGAGCTGAGCTCTTAAACAACCATAGACTATCAGGACAGGTTCACAAATTAATTTCTAAAAGCCTAAAATTAGATCTAAATATGATAATTGTTAGATCGAACACGAATATACCCAATGAAGGAGTATAGCTCTTAAACGACACAGAATATGAAGGTTCAGTTCTAACCCTTGATTCAGATCTAGATCTACATATATAAAGTTCTATCACTTTGGCTATGTGATTCATATTGAATCATATCTATTAGCGTCATCACCCCCTAATCAAAGGGGATTAGCTAGACATAGCTAAAGTAGAAGAGAAGCAGAAACTAAATAACATAAACATAAATAAAATAAAATAACAACTGAGAGAAAGGAAGAAGAGTTTTATTCCAAAAAGAGAATTACAGAATAAAACTAAGTGTGTTTTACAATGAATGAGATAAAGTGTATTTATAGCTGACATGACAAAGGCTACTTGGCAAATTCCATAATGTGGGACTAAAGAATTAGCCCAACTAACACATAAGCTGGTGTGAACGCAGCTATAGAGTGAGAGGCCTTGCAAACGAGCTAATGTGAACGCAATATGAGTCTTTAGTGAGCCAAATCTACCCAATTGAGCTCTATTTGCAACCGTTCTTCAAGCTTTAAACTCTTCAAGCTTTAGTAATTTCAACTTCACTCTTTTAAGCAAATTCTTCATGCTTTATCCATCAAATGCTCTAAACCAAGCTTTTTATCAACAATCTGAAAACATAGCTATAAATACGCAATATCAATTATTTTAAATAGAAAACTAGATAAATAAGCGGATAAAATATACACATTTACGTGTATATCAAATACCCCCACACTTATCTTTTTATTCGTCCTCGAATAAACTAAACTAAGATATGTCACACTTTCATAGGAAACACGATTGCATTTAGCATATGCAACAAGCCGTTAAACCCCTAGTTGTCCCTAGTAGGACGAGTGTTGTCTCGTGAGGGTTTTCAGCGGATACTACCCACAAAATCCAAAGCGTCTTGTGTACGTGGATTAATCAAACAATATATTTAAGGTCTTTCATATTCCAAGGACTTTACCTAACTTCAATAATAACGGTTCAATCCCAAATTGTCCATCCCATTGTTGGTGCAAAAATGAATAAAAATTTTCAAGCTGAATTGTAATTCCTTGATAACACTGTAATTGTCTTGAAGGTTAAGAGCGTGGTGTCAACCAAAGTTCTACACATCGACAATGTGTACCCAATCATTTATCCATTTTTTTTTCTTTTTTTTAGAATAATTTTGCACCACTGTAACTGTACTGTATTGGATGTGAGTTATGCATAGATGAAGGAGAACTTTGTAAGTTCAAAAAATGTTATAGATAAGAGGGCAAGTGTATTAGTTGAACTTCAAGCTACAAAAGACAAAGTAATACTAAGGCACATATGAACATTTTTGTTTCCTTTCATCTCCTCTACTACCATCCTCACTTCCAAGTACGGTAATATGATTGTGGATGGAATGGAACTGAATGCTTTATAGTCAAGAATGATGAATGACTATTTTATTCTGAGAGACTCTCTCTTTATTTCATTTTTTTTCTTTCTTTTTTTTATTTTTTTTCTCTTTTTTTTCTTCTTTTTCTTCTTTTTTTTTCTTTTTTTTTCTTTCTTTTGCATGATGAATGATGAATGGAGATGGAATGGAATGATGCCGTACATGATTTCATTTGATTCCTTCTCTACTAAACCAACACTTTATGAAAGGAAAGTTTTGTGCCCTAGTTACTCTACTTCTATAACCTTAATTCAACACACAAGTCTGGATTGATGTTATACAAAAAGCTGAAAGGAATGATAAGCAAAGTTTCGTAAGATAGATAACCCATATAAAATAAGATGTGGTATATGGTTATCCTACCTTAAAACAAGTACGGAGTGGGTGTTGTAATATTGGTATAAAAAGTGATGTTTTTTTTTGACCTTTAAACAAAGGTTCATAAGCATACCAATATAAGATAAACTTGTCGAAACAAGGATGTAAATCGACTACAAACTTGGGTTTGAATAATGTGGGGTATCGAAGAAGAACGCTACAATGAGTCATTTCTCCTTAATTGGGCCAAGTGGAATTTAGAACTTACAAGTGTGAAAATTTGAGTGAGAAGAATATTATGCATGAAAACGAACTCAAAAAATCCAACATATGTAGGTGCAAACTCATTGTTTATTTATTTTTTTAATTTATTTTTTTGATCATTTTTACTTGCACATTCTAACATGCATAACAAGGGTTGACACGCTTACTCCAGAACACGACTAACGTCTGCACAGTCTCAAGCTAGCGTCTTAAAAGGACACATTACAATTCAATGAATAAATAATGTTCATTCCCATCACCCAACAATTCAACTTATCAAACAAGAACCAAGGTGTTATTTATGAATTTAAGTTAATCCTTGTTCATTGAATGACCTAGTTCATAAAATTTGATTGCTGATGTAATGTTAACTCCCCCCACACTTGAGTGTGACTGTGTCCTCATAGTCTTTAATCAGACATATCTTAGTGAAAGGGAGAAACAATTAAGAGAATATTTACATATGTACAAAAGAGGGTTAGTGCGTCTTACCGAATGTAATGTGGCTCATGGAGGACCATGAGCTCTTCCTCTTGGTTGGGTATTGGTTCCAAGTAAGGTTTAAGGCGTTGACCATTGACCTTATAGGATGATCCATCGGTTGGGTTCTCAATTTCTACCGCATCATACGAAAAAACAGTCTATACAGCATAAGGTCCTGTCCATCTAGATTTTAACTTACCCAGAAATAAATGCAATCTTGAGTCATACAACAGAACTTTTTGACCTGGCATGAAAGTTTTGCGTAAAATGGATTTATCATGAAAAACTTTTGTCTTGTCCTTGTAAATTCATTCATTTTCATAAGCATTATTTCGAATTTCATCAAGTTCATTAGGTTGAAGCTTCCGATGTTCACCAACTTGCTCTAAATCAAGATTCAAAGTTTTTATTACCCCTAACGCCTTATGTTCTAGTTCAACGGGTAAGTGACATGGCTTACCAAAAATCAACCGATAAGGGGACATCCCTAAGTTTGTTTTAAAAGCAGTGCGGTAAGCCCAAAGAGCATCGGTTAACTTTTGGGACCAGTCTTTGCGATTTCGATTCACAGTTTTCTCAAGGATTTGTTTAATCTGCATATTCGATACTTCAACTTGCCCACAAGTTTTGAGGATGGTAAGGAATGGATAACTTGTGGGTTATCGAATACTTTCTCATGAGAGCTTCAAAAGAACGATTACAGAAGTGTGTTCCATTATCACTGATTATTGTGCGAGGAGTGCCAAACCTAGAGAAGATATTTTCTTTCAAGAAGCGCACAACAAACCTATTATCGTTTGTTTTGCATGGAACAGCTTCGACCCATTTAGAAACATAATCGACAGCTAAGAGGATGTACAGGTTCCCAAAAGAATTAGGGAAGGGTCCCATGAAGTCTATACCCCAAACATCAAAAATTTCGACCTCTAGAATGGGGTTTAGGGGCATCATATTCCGTTTACCAATTTTCCCTAAGAATTGACATCGATCACAAGTTTTGCAAGATTCATAAGCGTCTTTGAAAAGGTTGGGCCAGTATAAACCCGATTGGAGAACCTTTTCAGCTGTCTTTTTGGGACCGAAATGACCACCACAGGCTTGGTCATGACAGAAAGAGAGGACACTGCGAATTTCAGTGTCGGGAACACACCTTCGGATGATTTGATCAGGACAGTATTTGAAAAGATAAGGGTCATCCCAGAAAAAATGTTTCACTTGGGAAAAGAATTTGTGTTTATCCTGCTTAGACCAAAAAGAAGGGGTCTGCTTGGTGACTAAGTAGTTGACAATGTCAGCGAACCAAGGATCAGTGGATAAAGAAAATAGCTGTTCATCAGGGAAATTCTCGTTGATCGGAAGAGAAGAAGACGGGGCATTTGGAAGACGGGGCATTTGGAAGACGAGACAAGTGGTCCGCAATAACGTTGTCAGATCGTTTTAATGGTAAGGTCAAATTCTTGAAGTAAAAGGATCCAACGAATGAGACGAGCCTTAGCATCCTTTTTAGAGAAAAGGTACCTAAGTGCGGAATGATCGGTATGAACAGTGATGTGTGAGCCAACTAGATAAGGTCTGAATTTTTCTAAAGCAAAAACGACTGCCAAGAGTTCCTTTTCAGTGGTTGTATAATTGATTTGAGCGTCGTTCAGAGTCTTACTCGCGTATTAAATTACATGAAGAATCTTATCGATACGTTGTCCTAAGACAGCGCCAACAACGAAATTCGAGGCGTCACACATGATTTCAAAAGGCAGCTTCCAATTAGGAGAGCCGATGATAGGAGCAGAGACAAGTTCATTTTTAAGATGCTCAAAAGATGAAATGCAATCAGAATTGAAGTCGAAAGGAACATCCTTACCGAGAAGACTGGTCAAAGGTCGAGTGATTTTGTTAAAATCTTTTATAAAGCGACGGTAAAAACCAGCATGACCTAAAAATGATCGGATGTCCTTAACGGATTTGGGAATGGGAAGATTCGAGATAACCTCAATTTTGGCTTTGTCTACTTCAATTCCTTTGTTAGAGATGACATGTTCTAAAACAATGCCATGTTTGACCATGAAGTGACACTTTTCCCAATTAAGCGTTAAGTGTTTATCTTTACAACGTTTAAGAACAAGATCGAGATGATGTAAACACTCAGTGTACGAATCCCCGAAGATGGAAAAATCATCCATGTAAACTTCCAAAAATCGCTCGATCATATCAGAAAAAATGCTAATCATGCACCTCTGAAAGGTTGTTGGTGCATTATAGAGACCAAAAGGCATATGACGGTATGCAAATGTACCGAAGGGACAAGTGAAAGTGGTCTTCTCTTGGTCCTCAAGAGCGATAGGGATTTGATTGTAGCCCGAGTACCCATCAAGGAAACAGTAGTACTCGTGACCGGCTAGTCGTTCTAACATTTGATCGATAAATGGAAGAGGGAAATGATCCTTTCGTGTTGCAGCTTTAAGTTTCCTATAGTCAATGCAAACACGCCAACCGGTCTGGGTGCGGGTTGGGATAAGCTCGTTAGCTTCATTTTGGATCACGGTTAACCCTGATTTTTTAGTGACGACATGAATCGGACTAACCCATTGAATATCGGAAATTGGGTAGATGATTCCATTGTCTGTACATTTAAGGATTTCAGCACGAACTGCTTCTTTCATGATGGGGTTTAGTCGACGCTGGGGATCACGAGTGGGTTTGGCATCATCTATAAGGTGGATTCGACGTTGGACTATTGAAGGACTAATCCCCTTAATATCATCCATGGACCAACCAATTGCTTCCTTATTTTTCTTAAGAATGGGAAGGAGCAATTGTTCCTGCTCTAGAGTAAGGTCAGAAGCGATAATGACAGGAAAAGTTTCATTGTCTCCTAAGTAAGCGTACTTAAGATGACTGGGCAACACTTTGAGTTCAGATTTTGGGGATGACTCAACCGAAGAAATTGGTTGAGGAATAGGCTCAATTGTGAGTGGCTCAACAGGAACTGAATCAGAGACATTTTCGGGAATATCTTGAAATATTGTTTCGTAATTAGATTCAACTTCGTTGTTCAAATGATCGAGCTCAGGGTTATTGTCATGGACCGCATGGATTTCAGAAAATTGATCCACATAAGAATTAGGAGAGTTTTCGGTTCTAAAGATGTTTAGCTCGACAGTCATGTTACCGAAAGAAAGTTTCCTAGACCCATTTCTATAGTTGATGAGAGCATTATAGGTTGCTAAGAAGGGTCGTCCTAGAATAAAAGGAATCTGGTTTGCAGGATTGCTTACCTGTTAAGTTTCTAGGATAATGAAATCAACTGGAAAGATAAATTCGCCTATTTTGATCAACACATCCTCGATTTCGCCCATAGGTTTCTTAATTGAATGGTCAGCAAGTTGAAGGGTAACCTTGGTGGGTTTCAGTTCTCCTAGCCCTAATTGGCGAAAGACGGAATATGGAAGAAAGTTAACACTAGCACCTAAGTCTAGCAGGCATCTATCGATTTTCTTGT
This sequence comes from Allium sativum, assembly GCA_030737875.1. Lineage (NCBI taxonomy): Eukaryota > Viridiplantae > Streptophyta > Magnoliopsida > Asparagales > Amaryllidaceae > Allium > Allium sativum. Next base: position 151,540,468 of record CM060915.1, read on the forward strand.
CCCAAATAGTACATGATATTGTGGGGCAGCCAGGATCTTTGTATTTCACTGGCATTGATTGGGACAAGACCTCGCTTAGAGTTGCCGCTAGAAACACTTTCTTAGGTAATTGTGTATGATGTTTTTGAGTGCACAAATGTTTTAGAAATTTCGCGTACTGTGGAACTTGCTGTATAATATCTAAAAGAGGAATGTTCACTTTAACTTGCTTAAATATTTCAAGCGTCTTTTCTAGCTGATCCCTTTTTTTCCTAGGTCGGAGTCCATGAGGAAATAGAGCAGACAACTCAGTAGGTTGCGCTACTTGAGTTTGAGGATGGTCCTTGTCAGAAATTGGCTCAATGTTTTGATCTGAGTTGGTCGAATTTTCGAGAGGGTTTGGAAGATCGTTCGGTAAAGCATTCGGGTTAACCACATGGTTGTCAATCTTTTTGCCGGATCTAAGAGTCGTGACAGAATTCAATTGACTAACGTTTGAATCTTAAATGATGTGAATTTGGTTGGGGTTTGAATTTTGTCCTCTAGGGTTTTGAATGGGTTGACTTGGAAACGTACCCTTTTCCCTTTCACTTAATCTAGCGTTAAGTTGAGACATTTGTTTTTGCAGTTCACTCATTTGTTGATTCGTGTTTTGCATATATGATTGCAAGGAGTTGTCTAACTTGTTTTGATTTTCAACACTTTGCTTAGTCATTTGCGCTAATAGGTTGCTCACCTCAGATAAATTCCCCTCAATCGTAGAAGGCATTTTTCATATTGGGGTGCAACCGTTTGATTGTGGAAAGGCGCCTGGTTCGAAATGTATTGATTTTGCCTTAGAGGAGGGTTCACAACATTGTTTGGAAATGCTCGATTCGAAGGTCTGTTCATCATAGGGTTATTCGGACCATAAGAAAGATTTGGGTGGTTGTTGGGTCTGTTGAAAGCGTTTACTTGCTCAAGGGACCGGAGACAGTCATCAGCCATGTGAATAGTGTCAAGACATATGTGACACATAGCTTGGGAAACGTTATTAGACTGAGTGTGTGTTCTAACAACGTTCAGGATGGCATCAACAAGAGTACTAGAAGAAGAAGAGGATTCGACAGAGTTACTACTGGATCGCGAATAGAGAGATTTTTCATTTGTTTGTTCCCATTGTTTCGATTTTTCTGCTAACTCGTCCAGAAATTCCCAAGCTTCTACGTCAGTCTGTTTTAGAAAATTGCCCTGACACATGGACTCTAAAATTTGCCTTGAACTATTATCAAGTCCATCGTATACAGTTTGACATAACGACCGTGTTTCATAACCATGATGGGGACAACTTAACAGCAATTCTTTAAATCTTTCGAAGTATTGCCAAAAAGATTCACCCCCTTTTTGGTGGAAATTGGTGATTTCATTTCTGACTCTAGCTATTTTTTCTGGGGGGTAGAACTTTTTAAGGAAAACTGCTGTAAATTCATACCATTTTTAATCGAATTTGGGGGCAAGCTGCGAAACCATTTTTCTGCGGAGTCAGTTAATGCGAATGGAATCAAACGAAGTTTAATACCATCCTCACATAACAGTTGTAATTTAAAGGTTGCACAAGCATATTCAAATTTAACTATATGGTTCATCATGAGAAAAATTTCCGAATTTGGGAAGGATGTTTATCTAACTCGATCGGATGTCAAAGTGGTTACCCACGGGATTGGGTAACTGAATGCAAGAAGGCACAGAAACTCTATCGGGAAGAATTCTGTCCATCAGGGTGCGAGGTGCAGGCTCGTTAGCCATTCCTAAAGGTTGGTCGAGTGAACTCGGTTTTGATGAAAGAGAAGGTGGTTCGATTCTAACTAAACGATGAGATTCTTGGTCACGGGTCCAAGTTTGCATGCACCAGAAAGAAGAAGAAGAGAATTTGTCAAGGAAATTTAGACAATGGAGGAGTTCGGAAAGAGGTGAGAAGGAAAAAAGTTTTGAAAATGGGAGCTTTTTTTTATTTTATTTTTTGGAAAAGTATGACCTACAGACTAGCGAGGTTTGAAAGAGAAAAAAAATGTTAATTTTTTTTATTTGTTTTTGTTTTTCAAATTTTTATTTGTTTTTGAGGAAATTTGATTTTTTTTATACACAAAACAATCACACACAGATATTAGCTACAATGAAATTTTCTATCTTTGATGGCTCCTAACTCAAAATTATATAGTGACACGTTTGATTACTTAGACCAAAAGATTTCTCAGCCAGTTAACGGACAGGAGTTATCGGTGCACCAGGAATCACCCTAGCAATGCAGCCGAAGGTTTAAGTACCTTCAGAGTAACAACTGATATAATATTTACGAATCATCGTAATATTTATAAATGGTTATTTCTCTGCCGTAGTCTAGACACCAAGAAATAATTCGTTCCAAATGAATCAACTATCAAAATACAATTAAGCCCTAGATGAGCCCGCGACTCCCTTATGTCCAACGTCTAACCGTTATTATTAGTCAGATTCTACGATGAATGCAGTTTGTGGGCTAAGGAAATGGCGATGAAATCCCTCACCTTATATGAATTGGGGTATTGCCCTTAACAGAATGAATACAAATGCAGGAATAATAATCACAGAAATTACAAGTTTTTACAAGCAAGCCACTGCCCTTGCAGAAGATTTTTACAAGCACTGTCTATATTTTTGTTATTTGCAGCAGCAGTCCCTGTAGAGTTAGAAAATACTCACCTTGATCGGCAGTCCGTCCAGTGCAGTTGAGTCGCGCTAGCGCGTTCACACCCCACTTGGTGTGCAACCGCTCCAACAATTCCTGAATTTTTTTTGTTCGTTTGCTTGAATCTGTTATTTCACTTTGGCCTTTGATTTGTTTCTGGAGATTTCTTTTTTTTATTTTTTTTCTTTCTCTTTTTTTTAATAACCACAAAAGCAAATTAATATAAACACAAATAGAAGATAATAAAGCAACTACAAACCGACCAAAACATGGCAACACTGACCCAAATAGAACATAACAGAGCTTCCACCAACAGCCACTTCACCATTCACGTTCAATACCAAACCCAAAATAAGGTCACAAGCCCAGCCTTATGACTCAACACACCCGACCATATAATTGATAAAAATTATTACTTCCATATGTCAGTTTCTTACTCTCCCCTTTTATTTTCTTTCGACAACAGAAAATCAGTTAAACCACAAAATAATGGGGGAAAAATCGTTTTGAATTTGGCTTCGGGGATTTTTGAATTGGCAAGGGTTCTTCGTCCAAGTGGATGGGAGGTGCAGACTACGTAGATGCGAGTAATTGCAAGGGAAAAGAGGCGATTTGGCAGATGGAAACGAGTTGGTTGAGGGGTGATTAAGGCTTGGGTTTCGGAAATTGGGGTTCTCGAATTGGGGTGTTTTGATGACAAGATCTGCTCGCGATTTTGAAGTTCGGCAGAGAGGTTCTCGGAGATTGAACTGCTGACGAATGTCTTGTCGGATTTTATTGGGTGGCTATGTTTGAATGGTCTGGTCGGTGGGAATGTATGGGGCTTGTAGTGGAAGTGTGTTTGTAATGAGGTAGGACGGGGGTGGTATGCTGTATTTCCAGTTCTGAATGATGATGGACTGTTTGAGGGGAGATTGTGGGTTGACAGTCTTGGTTGAATGATGATGTAGTGGATGCTATGTGGATGTTAAGGCTGATGTGGTTATGGATGCGGTGTGATTTTTGCATGGAGTTTGTCAAAGCCTTGGTCGGAATTGTTGTGGTGATGTATGGCCTGAGGAGTTGTGAACAGGGTATTCGAATTTGTTTGGTATGAAGTTGTATGTATTGGAGGGGGTGTTTGATGAAGTGGAGACTGTTTTCGGAAGGATGGTTGAAGTCGATGATTGTTGGATGAGTGTGTAGTTGATGGGAGGTTATGGCGTGGGTCTGCTTGGGTCGAGAAGGAGCAGTTTTTTGTGGTGAAATGAAGTAGAGGAGGTTGTATTAGAGGAGCGGTGTTGTATCTAGTGAAGTGGTGTCGAAGTTGTGAAGTGGTGCCTAGCAGCGGTGAAGCAAAAGGCATAGAACAAAAAAAAGGAGTTTTTTTTATGTAAAAGAAAGAAAAATTGTACAAATTAGAGAGATATTGAAAAACGGAAAGAAATCAAGAAAAATGGTAAATGGGTTCTTGGGTAAATGGCAATGGCGTGGACTTGTTAAGCAATATGAGTGATGATGAACTTGTTGACACAGGGAATGATGATGTAGAAAATAGCAATGGAAGAGGGGAATTTGATGGTTCTTTTGTCGATGTGAGGCAAAAAGGTTGCGGCAGTTGAGGTATGGTTAGATTGCGACCAGGTTGAAGGGAGTAGTCGTTGATGAGCAGAAGCGAGGTCAATGAACAGAATGAAAAATAGAAGATGTGGATATGATATAAATGAAATATAGTTGAAGTCAGTGAGTAGTTTGAGGTGCAAGCTGTGTCGAAGGAGTAAGATGGATGGAAGAGTGTTTGTGTAGAGGAAGGTGGAATGAAGAAACAGTGTTCGGACAGAGGAGGTTGTGGTACTTGCAGCAGGGCAGTGAAGGGTATGTATGGTTGGAGTTGAACTGAAGGTTGGAAGTGTATTTATGGTGGTTTTGGTTGTATGGTCAAGGAGTTTTGGGTATGGTGAATACAGGGTTGACGCTGGGTTACTTGTGTGGCAGATTCGAAGGGGAAGAGGAATTGGACGTGTGATGAGAAGTCCGAATATATAGAAGAATTAAAGAAATTGTAGAAGTTTTTTTTATTTATTTATAGAAAGAAATCAAATTGTAAAAGAAAGATAATGAGGAAAAGAAAGGAAAGAAATCTAAAAAAATGCAATTTTTTTTCTATCTCTTAATCAGCGGTACCAAATCAAAAACTAATCAAGAGATATTTTATTCTATATATGAAAACAAAACAAAAGAAATAAAATAAAAATATTTTTGTGCTTTTTTTTAAATAATGAAATAAAATAAAACTATAACCCGAAGGATTAAAAAATACAAATTATTTTGGTCCTCGGCAACGGCGCCAAAATTTGTTTGCGAACAAATTATACAATTGTAAACAACTGTAAAATCCGTTCGGCTTTCCTAAATAACAAGGATTGTTGTAGAGGGTGTCGAACTCTGGGACCAAAAATATTTTAATTAATAAATCCAATCAAGTTATTCCAGGATTTTGATTGTTTGAAAACACTGAAAATAACAACAATTAAATAAAAAGAGAGATTAATATAAGAGAAAGCAATTAGGGGATAATGACATAGATTAAATTCACACTCATCAATAGCCAACAAATAAATATAGATCTAATTCATGTTTCTGTCACAAACACGAATCAACGATAAATAGATTCTTAGAAACAAATAAGCAAATAACGACAAGCATAGCCTATGCAGGAGATGAGCTCTTAAACAACCATAGACTATCAGGACAAATTCACAAATTAATTTCTAAAAACCTAAAATTAGATCTAAATCTGATAATTGTTAGATCTAACACGAATATACCCTGTGAAGGAGCATAGCTCTTAAACGACACAGAATATGAAGGTTCGGATCTAACCCTTGATTCAGATCTAGATCTACATATATAAACTTCTATCTCTTTGGCTATGTGATTCATATTGAATCATATCTATTAGCGTCATCACCCCCAATCAATGGGGATTAGCTAGACATAGCTAAAGAAGAAGAGAAGCAGAAACTAAATAACATAAACATAAATAAAATAAAATAACAACTGAGAGAAAGGAAGCAAAGTTTTATTCCAAGAAGAGAATTACAGAATAAAACTAAGTGTGTTTTACAATGAATGAGATAAAGTGTATTTATAGCTGACATGGCAAAGGCTACTTGGCAAATTCCATAATGTGGGACTAAAGAATTAGCCCAACTAACACATAAGCTAGTGTGAACGCAGCTGTAGAGTGAGAGGCCTTGCAAACGAGCTAATGTGAACGCAATATGAGTCTTTAGTGAGCCAAATCTACCCAACTGAACTCTATTTGCAACCGTTCTTCAAGCTTTAAACTCTTCAAGCTTTAGTAATTTCAACTTCACTCTTTTTAAGCAAATTCTTCATGCTTTATCCATCAAATGCTCTAAACCAAGCTTTTTATCAACAATCTGAAAACACAGCTATAAATACACAATATCAATTGTTTTAAATAGAAAACTAGATAAATAAGCGGATAAAATATACACATTTACGTGTATATCAATAATCAAAGTTAGTAGTTGGTTTACTTTCCTCTAAGAATATTCAAAGAGGATTTTTAGGTTATAAAATGGAATTTTAGAAATTGTCCTACTTGATAATCAATATTTACTTTAAGTATATATTAAAGAATTTAAATTTACTAAATTATCCTTTTGGATAAATAATATCGTTTAGATCTTATAATCAATAGTATTAAATGAGAAAGTTCATTTAAACAAAAATATTTTGAAATTTAATCCAAGTGTAAATTGTGTTGGGTTTTATCGAAATCGATGTTTTTATTTAACATTGGTTTCGAATTTTCTTTTAGTCACAATTAGAATTATAATACCTCTTTTAAACTACTATTTTAAAGAATATCGTTAGTATTGTTTTCTTTCAAATATCTGAGATGTGAAAACCAAGCAAAAGTTCGAGTTTTGAAGTTTAAAGGTTTTCAATACGTATATGGAAAGAAATTTCCATAAACAATATCACTTATATGGCAACTATTCACTTATACTCTTAGCACTAAATGTAGAAGTATAAAAACTTTTCTCTATCTTGAAGTTTGAAAATATTATTCAGATAATGCCTAAGGGTAACACTACGTCAACTTGTCTGATTTTATTTTTAACTAAGAGATAGTATAAGTTTAGGACCAATAAATAGTGATAAGGGAATGTGATTTAGTTTCCATATACGATCATTTTGAATATTCCTGATATTTGATTTAACAACCATTGGTTCAGCTTTCTTGAGTTGTATTGTCAAATCAAAACGATTTGTTGCTCTTTGAGCACTATTATCCTTTGTTGAAATGGCTGAACCAAAAGAGCGAGTGGTAGTCAAGCTATGTGGGGTTGCTCCCGTTAGGATATTTTCAAATGAACCGTAGATTGGATTCGATTATGTTAGCACGAAGATGTGAAATATGCAGATTCTCAGATTTTGTACGGGGTCTGGCTTGAACGTTTCCGAGTGCCATCGAAGTTCTCACTATATTCTAAAGGTATACTTTCGGTCAGGAGTGAACACTCGCTTAGTTGTTATTTGGCCAGAAAACTTCTCATTCTATTCTTAAATTACAAGTTTTACTATTTTTAATTTGCATCAGGAAGGTAAAAATCCTTCACGATGTTTAATTAATTTCATCTATGGTGAGATTGGATGTTGTTGTGATTGACCTAGTTTGTAGTTAACAGTGCGATCCCATTTCTTCGAAAAATTACTTTTTCCTTGTTCGACCCATATTTTAGATCATTTTCTTAGTTTCCATCGAGAAGTGTTAGGAGAGAACCTTAACTCTGGTGGGGTAATTCATCAAGATTTTTAAAATAATATTTTAATATAGAATTAGCCAATTTTCAAACGCTCTCGGAATTCAACGAAATCAGTTTCATTGAATTCAGAATAATAAATTATTGTAAGATATAAATTTTTGTATCCATCGGAGTTGATTAGCGATGGTGCGCAATTTAAACGCATAGTGTTTAATTTTTGAAATTGAATTAATATAATTGAATTTCAAAAAAATCTTTTAAATGACAATTCAAATTGGTTAACTCTCATTGATGGTAACTTGATGGTGATTTAATGGCTTGTGTGTAATATTGGTCAAACTTGAAAATCTTTTATTGCTTTTATACTTGGTTAACTTGTGGTAAAAGCAAAATAATACTTTGTTTATAAACTAAGCACGACCACTACCTTCCTTATTACTTTTCTTCTCCCCTTTTCTTTATTTCGTTGCTTTCCTATTCCATGCCCGACAAACTCTGAAAACGGAGGAAAACATAAAGTCCTAAATTAGTAACTCAAGCTATATTCCACTAAGAATTCTAAAGCAAGCTTCTTTGAGATCCTAACATTCAGAGCTTTATTTTCATGCCACTCTAGGAGCTTGCGCGCTGTTTTGGCCGAAGCCAATTTGTGGAAGGAACCTAGGGTTTGAGTTTTTTGGGTTATAGGGATCGACTAATGTTTTGGAGTTTGGTTTTTATCTCAAGGAGGCAAGGAGCTTTGGCGGTAGGATTTTCAAATGGTAAAGCATTGTTTCAGGGAGGCCAACATTGCTATTCTAGTAACTCGAAGCTACTGGTCACGTTTTACACAATTGACCAGAGCTCAACATTAGGGTAATGGCTAGAGTGTGTTCGCATAGAGAAGGAGGATGGTGAGGTTGGTTGTAAGTTTCGTTGTGTTTGGAGAGAGCATTAAGGAGAGAGAATGAGGGAGCATGTGGTTTGGATATGGCATTTTTGTTACTGCCATTTGATTTGGTTAAACGGAGAAGAAGGATTTAGTGGGGTAATTAATTTTTTAATAGAGTGATTAGTGTTTAAGTGTTTTTAAATTAGATCGAATTCTTATAAATCTTGTATATAACTCATACGAGGTCCAAATCGAGCGCTTCCAGTCACGTTGTCTTTGTCAAGACGTCATCTCAATTCTGGAATTGGATTGGTCGTTGTTTGAGCTTGTTGGAATTTACTCTAGAATCAAACGCTTGTTTGATTTATTTCAAATTAAATCACTTTGGATATAACCTTAATCAATGTGAGTTAACTCTCACACTTTCTGAAGTACTATATTTTCATATCATATAATATAAATATCTATTGTTGAATTGATATTTATTTATGTGATATGTTTGATTTGTTTGTTTGATTGATTAGATGATTTACTGCTTTATTGGTGGATGTTGATATATATTCCCATCTGTAAACAGATGACCTTTGACATTACCTGGTTTTTAGCGGAAGATTCATCTTAAATGAATTGTATTAAATTATCCATTCTATATGCACATAAATAACCATTTTGTTGCAAGAGACAATATAAAAGGAAAAGTGGAGTGTACGTAGCGAATTAGGTCGCTACGGAATACTCCGAAATTTACACATTTATGTGTAGTTGTTATGGAATTAATAGTTTCCTTTGATTATTCATAATTATTCCCATTCAACCATTGGTCTATATTTATATTTTCTTGCATTTATTTGTTATGGTCGTTTATCGCCCAAATTTACTTATATGTGTTCCCAAATTTGACTATTGTCGATGATTGAAGTAAACTAGATGTTTTATTTAATATAAGATTGGATTTTTACTAAATCGATGTTTGAATAAATTATCATTTTAACTAATGATATTTAGAAATTTATTTATTTATTGAGTTCATAATGATGTGATCCAATTATCTATTTTAGCAATTGATAATTGAGTCTAATTTTGCAAAAGTAATGTAGCAACCCGGATTTTCAGAACCAACTCAAAATTTTTATTTTAGCTGTTTTAATGGATTCTGAATATTTAAAATGATTTATTTTAAATAACAATGACTAAAAATTTATTTTAATCGAAGTTAGAACGTAAAAATTTATTTTAATTATAGAAGGAGTTAGACATGGCGCGACAGTTTGAAAATTCGATTTTAAAATTCAATTGAATGTACAGTATTCAAAATAAATCGGATTTCAGTAAAACCAAAAATATTAGAATCTATTTAATAATATCTTTCTAATGAATGTGAAAAATCCAGATTTCATAATGGGAATAAAAAGTTATGTCCAGCTTAAAATTCAGAATAGTCGCTATGGAATTTAATATACGATCCTTAAAAATAACCATTTTGCAAACGACCTCCGTTTTCGATGAAACCACTTTTGTTGGATCCGGAATGTTAAATTATTGCTAGATTCCAATTTTCATAATTTTTGGAATTAATATGTGAGCGTGGTGAATTTAAACGCGTTTGGTAATTTCAGTTTGAATTTAATCGACTAGAAATTGACCATTTTTCAAACTGTCTCCAAATTCAATGAAATTAGTTTTGTTAGGACCATATCATCAAAACATAGCTAGATTTATTTTTTGGGAATTTTTGGAGTCGGTATGTGGCCCCGGTAAATTAAAATGTATGTTGAAATCAATTTTGAACGTTAAATTAATTTATATTTTAATTTAAAGAAAAACAGATCGAAACAGTCGAATTGGCTCACGAAACATATTCCATTGTGTTCGGAATGGGGGTAATTAGTTAGGGACGACAGTCATTGGGTTTCGTTTGGAGTTTGAACAAATATTTTCCTAATAAAACAATTAATAGAATAAAATATTATATAAAGAGCCCTTATTTACCCAAATGCTAACCCCTTTTACGTTCTCTGTCGCTGCCATCTTTATATCAAGGGCTGATATCATCACGATTTCAAATCCAAAAATCTCACAATCCCCAAACGGATTTCAAATCCTTATGAAACCAAATTTGAAGCGTGTTCAACAATCTGTGATTCCATACGGCTTTGATGGAATCTCGTTAATTGGATCCCTCAATTTTTGGCCGGAAATAGCTGACCTTCACACACGTTTTCCAAGAACGTGGGGCCACCGAGCTCAAGGAGCTTCCAGGCGATGGTGGAGGTTGTCGCGCCGCTCCGTGTGGCGGTGTTCGATCTGACTACGGCGGCTTCTAGGGATGGCAATTGCAAAACCCTAGGTTTCAAGAATAGGTTCGGCGGTCTCAGGCAGTAAGAAGGAAGAAAGGGGTTAAGTATTTAATTATTAAATTAATTAAAGTTTAATTATTCATTAATGTAATTAAAGTTTAAATGACCGCATCTCTCTCAAACAAAATTAGAATCAGATGATTTCAGTTGCGTTGAAATCGTGTTGTCGAGTACTACATTTCAGAACTGACCAGAACGAAAATGGAGCAAATTAGAATTTCAGACAAATTCAAATCCAAACTGTTTAGAAATTCAAAAATAAAAACTGGTGGAGTGGATCCCAAAGTCATAACTCCTTCTCACTCAAATTTAATTACAGTTAAATATATACTAGGATGCAGACGGGGCTTAGAAGCCCCCGACACTATTTATTGTACAAACCTGGTTGTTTGTTTGGACTGTATTGTGTTGTGATGTGAAATGAACTGTATAAAATATTCATGTGTTGAATAAAATATTTAAACAATAAAAATATCATTTTTATTGTATAAATGAAATATATAAAATATTCTAATATTGAAATAAATATTTTTATCGTTAAAAATACAATTTTAACGGATATATGAACGACATAAAATTCTCCTGAAATGAAAATAAATATTCATTTAAAAATTGAACCATTTGTTTATGTGCACCTATTTAACTGATATTGATTAGAACAATAAATTTTACACATCGCCCAACTGCACAAATAATAATCAGTATTTGTTGTTTGAAAACCCCACACGGGTATTGGGATGATATTGGACATACACTAATCCCAATATTTAGTTGTATGTCAATCGATGGATTGACAGGTTGTGATGAGCGTTAATTATTTATTTTTAACACTTATACAGTAGTAAATTGCACTTTGGATGATGGTTGATTGTGTATCATTATTGTTATGTACATGTGTTGTATCAAATCCATATAAATAAAATTATATGGTAATTGACCGTGTCTGATTCCAATTCAGAAATAACGAATATTTTAAAATAACGAATATTTTAAAATAATATTTTGTAAAGGGTAAAAGTATGATTTTTATGTCCGATTTGGGATGGACACGAAAATATTGAAATTTATGAAGCCGTGTTGATTAGATATGAGTCATTTTGACGCGAACTATATTTATATACATTTTATTCATTTTTATAATGAATATCGAAAAGGAAATGATTTTAAATCAGATATTTTGAAAATATTATCATTTAAATATTATAATGATAAGGAATATTCAATTTTGATTTAAAATTGAAAATGAAGTTAAAATCATTTTAAAACATATTCATAAACGATTTATAAAATAAGATTTAAATGGAAATCGATGAAATATATATATATATATATTACATATTTAATGGCCTGAATAGAACGCGCCGCGCCACGACTGTTTTCGAATTTCGACCATTGATTTCGAATTGACATTACGGGAGATCCGACCGTCGGATTCTCCTAAACCGGAACCGTGGGTTTGTATAGAAAAGAGCTTTCCAATGATTATAAGATATTTGAAATATAATGGTCGGATTTGGAATTATGTCCAAATCAAATTTGGAAAAGGTCGCTGTAAGTGCAGTTCGATGACCGTTTATGGAAATCGACTGAAAGAGCCTTAATAAAATTATTATAAATACTAACAATTTGTGTAAAATCATAATAAATGATTTGAAAAGAATTGGGATGAAAAATTCCATATTTGTAAAGATAAAAATATATTTTTATCAAAATGAACTAGTTATTAACTAGAATCATAATCCAATTATTTTTAAATAAATAAATTGGATTGAGAATGGGTTTTAATATAACCAGAATTTTCAATATATGAATTGGAATGGATTTGAATGGAAATCATCTTTGGAATATTTCGTGGGTTCTGTGATTATACGGATATTATTATTGAAATTTGGAATATATATTTATATCGTATTTCCAAAACGATATTTGTTGGTTTCAACATTTGATATTGAATATAAGCCGATATAATTTCTATTTAGAGCCTTGTATTTGATATCAAATTGGATATCAAGTTTCGTCGTGAACGGTGTCTTAAATAACACTGTTTTAAAACCCAATTGAGACAAGAATAAACCTTTAAATTAAGATTTAGTGAAGTTTTCCAATTAATTAATATTTAATTGGAATTGAATAAAAGAACTGGATTTTGGGTTTGTCGTGAATGGTGTCTTAAATAACACTGTTCTTAAACCCAGTGTGAAAAGAATAAATCTTTTAATTAAGATTATTAAAGTTTCCAGTTAATTAACATTTAATTGGAATAAAATGGAATGTGAATTGGGTTTATCGTGAACTGTGTTTTAAACGGCATTCGTTCTTTAACCCAATTAAATGTGAAATGTGATTTGGAATTTATAAATCTATTTATTAAGATTTAATGCAAATTTTCAAAAGTAAAGTTTTCCAATTTAATATATTAAATTGGAAATGAATGGAATTCGATTTGGTAATGATCGAAGTGAAATTCTGTGGAGGAAGGCGGTTAATATGTATGGAATTTAAAAGGCTTTGTCGTTATTCCATTTATATTATTAGTCGGATACGAAAATTGATATCGATCTGTTTTCCGTGAAGATTTCATTATTAATGGAATGTATTTTGGGTTTATCGTTAACCGTGTTTTAAATAACATTGGTTCTTTAACCCAGTTAAAGACAGGATTACATGTCTAACATTGTATTTCGAACTGTATTGTTAATCTCTGGTAAATATACATCTGTTTGGTGGCGGAAAATTTATTCTCTTGCTTAACACCCTTCTCTAAGACGTACGAGCTTAGAGGTTATATATTGGCAGAAATCGACAGTACGGTGTTGATTGTCGATGCGACATGTTTGATTTCCCAAAGTTAAATAATCATTAATATTGGTTTTGGGGGAGATTAAAACTAAGTGGAGTTTTAATGAATCTTTAATTTGATTAAAATGCGAATGTGATAATTTAAATTATCAAATTTGGGAAATGATCGAGAATGGAGTATCACCAGTTTTGCTCCAAGCGATAGTTAAATCTTTAATTAGATTTGAACGTGAAATGGTAATTAAATTTACCGATAACACCATGGTGTTAGATATGGAGTATTACCAGTTTTACTCCATGGAATGAATAGGTTGGGATTGGGAAAATAAATAAATGATTACTTCGGTAAGGTTCACTAATCCCGACTAGTTTAGAAAACCTTAATTTGGTTGAATATGTGAAGAGAATATTTGAATAAAAGAATATTCTGAATTGGAATGAGGCGTATGTTGTGTTTATGTAGCACTTATTTATAAAATACGCGAGTTATTCGGAAAGGTCGGGTTTAGACCCATTCTAAATAATTGATTCGACGATAAGTCGACGATGAAGACGGTGGTTGAAGACCGGAGGTCTTTACATCGTTCGGATGATTACTAATGTCTTGATTGGGCGGTACACCCAAGAAAAGGTAATAAGTGGTGATCATCCAGATGTACTTGGAGATCAACCGGATATGCGAGGACATCTCTCCTGTATTGGACATATGGGACGAGGAATAAGGTGCCTCCGGTTTCGTTCAGACCCAGAATGAACCTGTAAATGGATGTGTGTCTGACATTGGATTTTATTCTATGTTGATTAATCTCTATTAAATATATATCTGTTTGTTGGAGGAGAATTTATTATCTTACTTAACACCCTTCTCTGAGACTTACGAACTCAGAGGTTATATATCGATAGACATCAATCGCATGGCGTGAATTACCTGTGTGGCATGCTGAGATGCAAATGATCAAGGCTTTTGTTGAAAAGCAAAGTCTTGTGGTTGATGATCAAAGCACGGCTTTAAATAGCTTAGCTTTGTATGGCGGTAATTCGCGAGCTTCACACCTAGGTATGACACAAAAACGGGATAGCGACTGCATGGAAATGGACATATGTTAGTTCTAACTATGAGCAATGTCATGGTATAGAGCCCAGACTGTTTACTCATATGGATGTTGCTTATTATTACTTACTGGATAGAGAGGCGCCTCAGATATATCGTTCACTACGGGATAGATGGATATATCGGTCACTACGGGATCAATGGATGATATGGTCGATATACTGACCTAGAGGTTCGAATGAACCGGCTAACATATAGTTTATGGTATAACCAATCATCGACGGATGACCAGCTATGAAGATCCAAGCATTGCCCAGAGTGTGTAGTCCTGAGGCACTTGCTAGTGTGTCTTGAAGCGGTGAGGATGATCCATTTCCTCGGTTCATAGATGGAAACCCAATTTCCAATACGTGATTTTTCGATTTTAGTTGTAAATATATATTTGGCGACGTAATATATGGGTACCTACGCCACCTATGATTGATGCATTTATATTTGAAGTTGATTTCTTAACTTATAGTAATAATAAAATATGAAATTTCACGTACCAAGCATTTTTGGCTATTATAAGGGAAAACTCTATCCTCCGGCTTGCGTTGCATTGTGTGATGGGACCTGAGTCTTATAATAACTTCATTTTTCTGTTTAGCATTGCGGTGTTTATTTTATGCACAGGTACTCTTAAGAGAAAACCCGTTCCGTGTTATACGTCGTGGTCCCTTGATTTACTCTACTTTAGTAAAGTTTTAAATAACTATTTTAGTTCTCACACTAGTTACATGACCGACCTGGAGTTTATTGTTTTAACCTAAACTCTGGGTGCCCCTATTTTCCACACGGGCAGCTAGTAGTTTTGGTTTTGTAGATATTATATTCACAGGATCCTGGTTTACAGCTGGAGCTATATTCGGAACGCTCTGTATCCGTGTATTTCTTTCATTTGTGTTTTTTATTATTTTCCGCTATATTGTAATTTGTAAATCTCTGATGTTTATCAACTGTATATCATTTATACATACTCTGTTATATTCTTGTACTCTGATGTAACTATTGTAAGTAATGAAATGTTATGTCGTTTGCATTCTGATTTGTCGTGTTCTCAACTCAATATGGGATTTCCCGTAAGGGCAAGTTTGAGTCGTCTCAGTTGGTATCAGAGCTTTGGTTACAGAGCTCGAGAACAAGACACATTAGAACCGAGCGAAAGTATTCATCAGAGATTGGATTAGTAATATCCAATGAGAATGACTCTTTAGAGATGGGATCAGTAATATCCTAGAACGAGTGTAAAGAGTGTTGTTTTTTAATAAAAATGAAAAAAAATTGTTTTGAAAATTTAAACCTTATTATACTTAGTTGAGAATTTTATTTTAAATTGATTTTGGACTATCGGGTATATGGAGATTTTAATATATGTCTGATCCACGTATATACGAAGCCTCAAATATACTGGATGGATATAGAATCACACTCTAGCCGCCTGGGCATAATTCTGATGATGATGCATCATCATCAGTATTTATGTTCGAGTTCGAAAGTGGGATATTTATATATTTCGAATTGACTGGTGTGATAACCAAAAGTAGATAGGGTTTATTGTTGTGAATTGGCATCAAAAATATGATTTTTGACTATGTACAAAAGTTATATGTTTTGAAAATTCAATCAACTAATTGATTGTTGGTTATGTTGTTTGATTATTAGTTTAACTAATATGGTTATTGAAACCAATATGACAATGGAAGGTAAATTAGCCAAATTGAATCAAATATTGAACTGAATTGAAAATTGATTGGAATTGCATGCATGTACATACATATATATATATATATATATATATATATATATATATATATATGAACAGGTCATAGCATGGAAGCTAAAAAGAGGAATAAAATTGTATGCCCGACAAATAGGTACATGTTTACTAATTTATGGGGTTTTGATGATTTTATGAGCCGATTGGCTAATCGCTTGGCGTTTTCTTTTTCTTTTGGATTGGTGAGGGCCCTGTGAGGTTAGTTGCGATTTTAAAGGTCTCCCCGTACAAAGGAGGTTATGGTGAAATTTTTCGAAAATTTAGGGTGTTAGCCAAATTTTTGGAGAATTTTAAAATTCTTAGAAACTGAAAAGTTGAACAATGAAAGCCAGAATGAAAGTTGAGTTGGTTGGTTAAAAAACTTTCAGCTCCGTTCTTTTCGAGGACGAAAAGATTTTAAGTGGGGGAGATTGTAACAACCTGGATTTTCAGAACCAATTAATTTTTTTTATTTTAGCTATTTTAATGGATTTTGAATATTTAAAATGATTTATTTTAAACAATAATGGCAAAAAATTTATTTTAATCGAAGTTAAAAATTTATTTTAATTATAAAAGGAGTTAGAAATGGTGCGGTAGTTTGAAAAATCGATTTCAAAATTCAATTGAAAGTACAAGATTCAAAATAAATCGGATTTCAATAAAACCAAAAATATTAGAATCTGTTTAATAATATCTTTCTAACGAATGTGAAAAATCCAAATTTCATAAAGGGAATAAAAAGTTATGTCTAGTTTAAAATTCAGAATAGTCGCTATGGAATTTAATATAATATATGGCCCTTAAAAATAGCCATTTCGCAAGCGACCTCCGTTTTCGACGAAACCACTTTTGTAGGATCCAGAATATCAAACAATTGCTAGATTCCAATTTTCATAATTTTTGGAATTAATATGTGAGCAGGTGAATTTAAACGCGTTTGTAATTTTAGTTTGAATTTAATCGACTGGAAATTGACTATTCTTCAGACGGTCTCCAAATTCGATGAAATTCGTTTTTTTAGGACCGTATTGTCAAAATATAGCTAGATTTATTTTTTTGGGAATTTTTGGAGTCAGTATGTGTCCCCAGTAAATTAAAATGTACGTTGAAATCAATTTTGAACTTTAAATTAATTTATATTTTAATTTAAAGAAAAACCGATCGAGACAGTCAAATTGGCTCACGAAACATATTCCATTATGTCCGCAATGGGGGTAATTAGCTAGGGCCTACAGTCGTTGGGTTTCATTTGGAGTTCGAACAAATATTTTCCTTATAAAACAATTAATAGAATAAAATATTATATAAATAGCACTTATTTACCCAAACCCTAACCCCTTTTACGTTCTCTGCCTCCGCCATCTTCATATCAAGGGTTGATATTATCACGATTTCAAATCCAAAAATCTCACAATCTCCAAACCGATTTCGAATCCTTATGAAACCAAAATCGAAGCGTGTTCAACAATCTTTGATTCCATACGACATTGATGGAATCTCGTTAATTGGATCGCTCAATTTTTACCGGAAACAGCTGACCTTCGCACGCGTTTTCCAAAAACGTGGGGCCACCAAGCTCAGGGAGCTTCCAGGCGATGGTGGAGGTTGTCGCGCCGCTCCGTGTGGCGGTGTTCGATCTGACTACGGCGGCTTCTAGGGATGGTAATTCCAAAACCCTAGGCTTCAAGAATGGGTTCGACGGTCTTAGGCAGTAAGAAGGAAGAAAGGGGTTAAGTATTTAATTAATAATTAAAATTTAATTATTCATTAATGTAATTAAAGTTTAAATGACCGTATCTCTCTCAAATAGAATTAGAATCAGATGGTTTCAGCTACGTTGAACTCGTGTTGTCGAGTACTACATTTTTAGAACTAGCCAGAATGAAAATGGAGCAAACTAGAATTTCAGACAAATTCAAATCCAAACAGTTTAGAAATTCAGAAATAAAAACTGGCGGAGTGGATCCCAAAGTGAGAACTCCTTCTCACTCAAATTTAATTACAGTTAAATATATACTAGGATGCAGATGGGGCTTAGAAGCGCCCGACACTATTTATTGTACAAACCATGGTTGTTTGTTTGGACTGTATTGTGTTGTGATGTGAAGTGAACTGTATAAAATATTCATGTGTTGAATAAAATATTTGTACAATAAAAATATCATTTTTATTGTATAAATGAAATATATAAAATATTCGTATGTTGAAATAAATATTTTATCGTTAAAAATACAATTTTTAACGTATATACGAATGACGTAAAATTCTCCTAAAATGAAAATAAATATTTATTTAAAAATCGAACGATTTGTTTATGTGCACCCATTTAACTGATATTGATTAGGATGATAAATTTTACACATCGCCCAACTGCACAAATAATAATCGGTATTTGTTGTTTGAAAACCCCACACGGGTGCTGGGATGATATTGGACATACACTAATCCCAATATTTAGTTGTATGTCAATCGATGGATTGACAGGCTGTGATGAGCGTTAATTATTTATTTTTAACGCTTATACAGTAGTAAATTGCACTCTGGATGATGGTTTATTGTGTATCATTATTGTTATGTACATGTGTTGTATCAAATCCATATAAATAAAATTATATGGTAACTGACCGTGTCTGATTCCAATTTAGAAATAACGAATATTTTAAAATAATGAATATTTTAAAATAATATTCTGTAAAGGATAAAAATATGATTTTTATGTCCGATTTCGGATGGACACGAAAATATTGAAATTTATGAAGCCGTGTTGATTAGATATGAGCCATTTTGACGCGAATGATATTTATATACGTTTTATTCATTTTTATAATGAATATCGAAGTAAAAATGTGATTTTTATATGTTGAACATCGAAGTAAAAAATGTGATTTTTATATGTTGAACATCGAAGTAAAAATGTGATTTTTATATATTGAACATCGAAGTAAAAATGTGATTTTTATATATTGAACATCGAAGTAAAAATGTGATTTTTTATATATAGTGGCTACGGGCAACGAAGGTGACAAAGATGCGATAGCAATGAAGATCTCTATCAAAGAAGAGTCGTGGTATTGGATAGCTATCGGTGAGAATTTCTCACCTTTCAATTTCTTTTCTAGCTATATATATATACTAGGATGCAGACGGTGCTTAGTAGCACCCGACACAATTGTCCACAGACCATGGACTTGTTTGTTTGATTGCAAATTAGTTAGACTATTTGGTTTGAATTGAATGGTTTGGTGAAATGAATTGATTTGATTGATGTGTGAATGGCGTGGGCCTTCACTAGACCGGGGATAAGGCTAGGCCTCGTCCCGTTTCTAGTATCGTGCCGTTATGCCGCCGAAATTTTCTAAAATATGTTAGAAAAATAAAAATATCATTTTATTGAATAAATGAACCGAATAGAATATTCATAGGTTGAATAAAATGTTTTATCGTTAAAAATATAATTTTTAACGTGAATGTGAATAAATAAATATTCATTTACAAACCGGGCGGTTTGTTTATGTACACCTATTTGAAGGACATTGATTGGGACGATAAATTTTACACATCGCCCAACTGCACAAATAAAATATGTGTTTGATTGTTTGAAACCCCACACGGGTGTTAGGATGAAATTTGAAGTTCACTCATCCTGATTGATTAAATATGTCGATCGATCGATTGACAGGCTGTTATAAGCGTTAGATATCTATATTTGATGCTTATACAGTGTAGTGCACTTTGGTTGATGGTTGATTATTTTTCAATGCTATTATATACATGTGTTGTATGGAATCCATATAATTAACTTTATATGGTAATTGATTGGGCCTCATTCCAATTTGAAAAATAAAGAATAATATAAAATAAAGGTTCATGTGTTGACAGTTTCATCCATTGAGATTGGTCATGTGTTGAACGAAATATTTTAGTAATAAAATTTACATCTTTATTAATATAAAATAAAGGTTCATGTGTTGACAGTTTCATCCATTGAGATTGGTCATGTGTTGAACGAAATATTTTAGTAATAAAATTTACATCTTTATTAATATAAAATAAAGGTTCATGTGTTGACAGTTTCATCCATTGATATTGGTCATGTGTTGAACGAAATATTTTAGTAATAAAATTTACATCTTTATCAATATAAAATAAAGGTTCATGTGTTGACAGTTTCATCCATTGAGATTGGTCATGTGTTGAACGAAATATTTTAGTAATAAAATTTACATCTTTATTAATATAAAATAAAGGTTCATGTGTTGACAGTTTCATCCATTGAGATTGGTCATGTGTTGAACGAAATATTTTAGTAATAAAATTTACATCTTTATCAATATAAAATAAAGGTTCATGTGTTGACAGTACTCATCCATTGAGATTGGTCATGTGTTGAACGAAATATTTTGATAATAACAACTATTTTGAAAAAGAAATATTTGAAATAGAATATTTGAAAATAGAAATTTATGAAGCCGTGTTGATTAGATTGACGCCATTTTGACGTGAACGATATTTATATCGATTTTAACAATTTCGAAATGAAATGAATTGAAAACGATTTCGAAATGAAATGAATTGAAAACGATTTCGAAATGAAATGAATTGAAAACGATTTCGAAATGAAATGAATTGAAAACGATTTCGAAATGAAATGAATTGAAAACGATTTCGAAATGAAATGAATTGAAAATGATTTCGAAATGAAATGAATTGAAAACGATTTCAAAATGAAATGAATTGAAAACGATTTCGAAATGAAATGAATTGAAACGATTTCGAAATGAAATGAATTGAAAACGATTTCGAAATGAAATGAATTGAAAACGATTTCGAAATGAAATGAATTGAAAACGATTTCGAAATGAAATGAATTGAAAACGATTTCGAAATAAAATGAATTGAAAACGATTTCGAAATAAAATGAATTGAAAACGATTTCGAAATGAAATGAATTGAATATAAAACGAATTCAAAATGAATTGATATTGATTTTTGGGTTTATCGTGGACAGTGTTTTAAATAACACTCGTTCTTTAACCCGATAATTAATGAATGTGATTTTGGGTTTATCGTGAATCGTGTTTTAAATGACACTGATTCTTTAACCCAGTCAAAGATTAAAACTAAGTGGAGTTTTAATGAATCTTTAATTAGATTGAAAAGTTCGAGAATGGAGTATCACCAGTTTTGCTCCAGGCGATAGTTAAATCTTTAATTAGATTTGAACGTGAAATGGTAATTGAATTTACCGATAACACCGTGGTGTTAGATATGAAGTATTACCAGTTTTACTTCATGGGATGAATAGGTTGGGATTGGGAAATTAAAACAAATGATTACTTCGGTAAGGTTCGCTAATCCTGACTAGTTTGAATTGATATTCAAAAATAGATTAAAGAATAAATTCAAGAAAATTATCTTGGATAAAATTAATGGGAACCTTTCCCTATGAATGTGAAATTCAGAAACTAACTGTCGGTTAGCTAAGTAGAATGGTTTTTTGGATATTGATCTGATGTTGGTTTCGACCTTCGGGGTTAATATTTGGGAAATTATTCTCTTGATTAATTTACGGTTAGTGACTGATGAATTGGAATGAGGCGTATGTTGTGTTTGTGTGACACTTATTTAAAATATACGCGAGTTATTCGGGAAGACCGGGTTTATCCCATTTTGAATAACTGATACGACGATAAGTCGAAGATGAAGACGATGGTCGAAGACCAGAGGTCTTCACGTCGTTTGGGTGATTACTGATGATCTTGATTGGGATGTACACCCAAGAAGATGGAAACAGTTGGTGATCGTCCAGACGTACTTGGAGATCGAAGGATATGCGGGGTACTAGGTGCCTCCGGTTTCGTTCAGACCCAGAACGGACTTGTAAATGGACTGTGTGCCTGACATTGGATTTTAGTTCGTGTGATTGATCTCTATTAAATATATATCTGTTTGGCGGCGGAGAATTTATTCTCTTGCTTAACGCCCTTCTCTGAGACGTACGAGCTCAGGGGTTATATATTGATGGATATCAAACGCATGGAGTGAATTGCCTGTGTGGCATGCCTAAGTGGCAATTGATCGAGGCTTCTGTTGAAAAGCAGAGTCTTGTGGTGATGATCAAAGCAAGGCCTTTGTGGCGTAGCTTTGTGTAACGTTTACTTCGCGAGTTTCACACCCGGTATGAACCAAAAACGGGAGACAGACCTCAGGGAGGGCATGCGTTTCCTTCTAGCTAAAAAGTGGCATCAGTGGTTTTACACGCCCTGACGAGTTTGACTTATGTGGTTGTTGCTGTTGCGAGGCGCCTCGGATTGATCGGTCGTTCTCGAACCGATGGAGTCATTTGGTTGGCTCATTTACGCCCCAAAGGGCGGGGAAACGTAGTGTTCAGGCATTTTAATCCACATCGGTGGACCGGCCCTGTCGCTCCAAGGGCCCACCTGAGTCTGGGTCCTGTGGCTCGGGCTAGAGAGTCACGAATCGGTTGAGGACTATCTTTTGCCTCGGTTCATAGATGGAAGTCCAATTTCCAAATACGTGACATTTGCGGTTTTATTTGTAGAGCCTAGTATGGCGACATAGTGGGATGGGGCGCTCATGCCGCCTATGATTGATACTTATGATTTGAAGTTGTTTTATACACTATGCACTTATAATAGTATCAAACGATTTGTTCTAACCGTATCAAGCATTCTTTGGCTGTTATAAGGGAAAACCCTATCCTCGGCTGCGTTGCATTGTGTGATGGGACCTGGGTCTTATAACAGCTTCATTTTTCTTTATTTAGCATTGCGCTGTTTGTTTTATGCACTGGTATTCTTGGGAGGAAACCCGTTCCGTGTTATATGGCGTGGTCCCTTGATTTACCTAACTTTTAAAATAAAGAATAATAACTGTTTTAGTTCTCACACCAGTCACATGACTGACCTGGAGTTTATTGTTTTAACCTAAACTCTGGGTGCCCTTATTTTGACACGGGCAGCTAGTAGTTTTGGTTTTGCAGATTTATATTCACAGGATCCTGGTTTACAGCTGGAACGATATCCGGAAAGCTTTGTATCCGTATATCTCCTTCTAGTTGTGTATTGTATTATTTTCCGCTGCTATGTATTTAAATGTAATTTAAATCTCTGATATTTCTGTGTAATATTCATTTATGCTCTGTATATTCTTGTATTCTGATGCATTGTTGTAATATACAATGAAATGTTCATTTGTATGCGTTCTGATTTGTCGTGTTCTCAAACGATAGGGCGTTTCGAACGGTCTGGGTTGGTTTAGCGACTGGTTCGGACCGAGCGAAATTCCTTCTCGTCACATCCTAGAGTGCTTCCACCTTGGCGGGGTCAACCGCTATTTCATTTCCAGAAACAACATGGCCCAAGAATCTCACTTCACTCTTCCAGAAGTGACACTTCAAAATTTATCTTTAAGCTAATGCTTTCGCAAGATTTTTAAAACAATTCGCAAATGCGTCTTGTGCTCTTCCTCATTCCGAGAGTAAACCGGAATATCATCCATGAACACAAGCACGAACTTGTTCAACTAATCTATGAACACCATATTCATAAGATCCATGAAATACGCTAGCACATTAGTCTACCCAAATGGTATCACTAACCATTCGAAGAAACCGGATGGTGTCCTAAAAGCAGTCTGTGGCACACTATCATTTGCCACCCTCAGCTGATGGACTCCCATTGCAAAATCCATCTAAGAAAACACCATGGCCTCGTGAAGCTGATCAAACAAGTCATCTATCATCGGTAATGGATACTTTTTCTTCTTAGTCACCTTGTTAAATCAAGATAGTCCACACACAATCTCAAAGATCTATCGGCCTTGGTTGCAAATACAACCGATGCATCACATTCAGTTACACTCCTCTAAATGAATCCTTTACCCAAAAGGTCACATACTTGCACCTCTAACTCTCTCTGTTCCTTGGGCGCTATCCGCCTAAGAGGCATGATTATAGTTCTAGCACCTTCTACCAAATCAATTCTGAACTCAATCTCTCGATGCGTCGGCGAACCTTTAGCCTTATCAGAGACATCCTCGAACTCACTAGCGATCGACAAAGATGACAAGTCTTCCAATTTAATCACAAGCGAATTTTAAATAGCTCACAAAGGCACCATCTTCAGGCTTACATCGAATCATAACCATTAGCCCTTCCACATTCTCGACCGTCACCTCGAGCTTCTCGCAATCCACTTTTGTTGCATACCTCTTGAGCTAGTCCATACCCAAAATGATCCCAAACCCAGTGAAGTTCAAAATAAAACAATCACACACAAAGAAGCAACCATGACTAAAAAACTAGATCACATCAAAGCATACTAAGATTACATGAACTCCCATCCAGATTAGTCACAATCAAGGGTCCACTACAATCTTGGGTTCTAAACCCGATTGACATACAAGCTTATTACAGGTAAAATAAGGCGATGTCCTAGTATCAACAGGACCCAAACCAAATACTTTTGGTCGAAGACATACTAAAAAGAATAACAACATTTCCTAATCCTTATTAGGAATACAATAAGAAATCGGAATAGCCTCTGGAATACATTCTTCCACCAGCTGCTTAATCTTCAAAAAATCTAGACAATCCTTCTTCTTATGCCTAAGCTCGCCACAGTTATAACACTTCTTCTCAACTTTTGGATTCTTGCAATCCTTGGAAATATAGTTTTATGTTGGCAGTCAAAGCAAATGACTTCCTTCTTCGGTTTCTTGTTTTGACCTTCATTCCCTTTCTGATGTCCTTTCTTTCTCTTATTCGGCTTCTTCGTAGCATTGGAGTTAGTAAACGTTTCTTCAAGAGGTTCATTTTTGTTACTAAAAGCCTCGTCCAAAGCAGCATGGATCCTTTCCTCTCGCTCCTCAACTAGATGTCGAAGTTGCTCCAAAGCTATACTTATCCTAAACTCGTCTTCTTCATCCGTATGAGAATAATCCCTTTGTCGCTTGGTGGAATCAATCCTAGGTACATGCACAAGAACACTACGCTCTACTATTGTTCCTGGAATGGGCATCCTCTATATGATCGCAACCATCATGGCCCCGAACATAACCAGATAATCAGGTATAGCCACCGAAGCTCCCAGCTAGCTACCATTGTCAACCTTCCAGTCGCAGGCTCATCCCTAGTAGTGCTTCTCGTAGTTCGACGACTCATTCTAAATCTAAAAATACAATGATTAGTCAACATATGAGATAAACTACAAATGAAATTCAAACACTACTATACTATGCACTAATATGTAGTATACAACCATCAGAAATCAACAAATACGTCTCTCATATGTTATTACGTCCTTGAACTTTTGCTAAAATCGATTAACTAGAGCTCTGATACCAAATGTGACAACCGCTCACAACTCCTGCACTTAACAAGAGAAATAATGCACTGAAAGACATGTTAGGAAGCTATGGACGATCATCGGGGTAGGATAACACAAGTGGAACCTGTCGTATAACTCACAGCTCAAGGATAAAATATAATAGAACATATATAACATGCAATAATAGTGAAGCAAAATTGAGCAGAATCTTAAACCTTTCCATATCACCATGAAATATCCATACAACCTTGGATTACACTATAAGAGTCTGTACAGTGAGCCTCACTACAAGTCACTCAGAGAGTACATTAAATAGCGGAAAACAACAATAGTAGATAGTAGGAAATAATACGCCAGCCTCTTGGTCGTCATTGCTCAGCAACATCATCCTCATCAAGATCTACTACCTGTCACCTGCTACCCAGTCTGCCCATCCACAACTGGATGAACAACCCAAGGTAATAAAAGGGAAACATAAAACCTTGAGTCAGACAACAGTCTTAATGAGCTATAAAACAACTATCTAACATCGTCAATAAAGTATATGAGTATAGGCAGATTAATCAACTAATCTACCAACATCAACAGAGAAGAATCCTAACCCATCTTCCCCACATACGATAGTGATAGCCTTTACAATAACCAAAGAGAAAAACATAGAAGACACAGCGACCAGTTATCTAGCGTAGACCATCCTAATCGAGATCAACATCCCCTAAGTACAAACCCCAAAGGCCTAAACTAACATCAGACAAGCACCCAAGAGATGTCTCCTTCGATGTCGAACAATCTACACAAGATGAAACAAGCAAAGCAACAAACATCCATGACTCTAGTTATCACTATCAATCCTGCTTCGAAACCATCGTTAATCGCATGATCGGCTCAATATCCTATCGTTTGTCAAGGGCTAATGATAAACCCTGGTTCTAGCAAAACTTTATACGCCATTCGTACTCGTATGTTTTCCTTACTTGACGAAGACAACTAGGCCCATTTGTACTGTCTGGGGTACTCGACTAGCTAACATATAGTCTTTTGGGCGTCCCCATTATACCACTGCTTTAGCCCGTTAGAACCTAGGACAACAACCATTCCTCGGCCTTCAGTATCTCTAGTCGTCATCATCGGCGACCATTCATAAGCTCAAATCATCTTGAGCAACCATTATCCATGAGCTCAAATCATCTAGAGTCGTCTTCACATCCGTTGCATTTCCTCGATCAATGAACACCTCACAACACTTCAAACATTATGCCTTCAGTTCACTTCGAAGCCACAACCAATATCGAGCCGAAAACATACGTTGTTTGGTCAATATTTGATTCATAACGTTTCAGCCCGACTCATTAGGTCCCAAATGACCCAACTCCATAGGTCACAATTGATCCGACTCATCAGATCACAATTGACCCGACTCATCAGGTCACAAACGACCCGACTCATTAGGTCACAAACGACCCGACTCATTAGGTCACAAACGACCTGACTCAACAGGGCAAAAATGAACCGACTCATTAGGTCACAATTGACCCGACTCATCAGGTCACAAACGACTCGACTTAGGTCACAAACGATCCGACTCATTAGGTCACAATGGACCCGACTCATCACAATTGACCTGACTCATTGTAACGACCTGCGTTCTACGTATCGAAGGATCGTAGAATATTTATTTCTTTTTCATATGAGGTCGTATGGTCGTGTAACTTTGGGGAACGACTATTAGGGTCATTTCCATTGTTCATGATTTTTGCCGATTTTTAAATGACCGTTTTCCCCCTAGCTGATCTTGTTCGGCCATAACTTTTGATTGGTAAAGAGTTTTGACCAAAAACCACTTGCATTGGATTTGGATGATGGTATACAATTCCGTAGAGTGGTCACATTAGCCAAAAGGACTCACCGTATGGGAGATATGGCTAAAACAAGGTTTAGAAGGTGAAAAACAGCTTAACCGGGCCTAATTAGGGTGATTAGCAAGAGGGCCCATAACCCATTTCGGGATTAGGGTTATGGGGAGGCTAAGAACAGTTAGGAAACGATTTTTATTTTATTTTTCAAATGCCTAAAACATTTCCCTAAACCTAACAATGGCCTCCAACACCTAAATCACCTTCTAATCACCATTTAATCAAGTTTTAGCCTAATTTACATAAAATCAAGGCAAATTGGCATCAAATTGGGAATAGAGCTGCTGTGTTGCATAGAGATTCAACCCAAATCAGAGATATTTTCAGATCTAAGATTTATTTGTGGCTAAGGTGGGTGATTTGCATTGTTTTTTACTAATTACGGCTAATTAGGGGTGTTTAGTGATAATTAGCGAAATTATAGCTCATAAAAATCTGGAAAAATTTGTAAAATTCTTAAATAAGGCTCTGATAAAAATTTGATTTAATTCGGATGTGTTTTACTAATCGTATGGTTAAATCATGATTAAGGGAATTAAGGGAAAAACATGGGTTTTGGGTATGTTTGATTCATATTGGCATGTTAAAATTGTTGTTTTAGTGTTTGTGATTGATTATACA
Source organism: Allium sativum (assembly GCA_030737875.1). Taxonomy (NCBI): domain Eukaryota; kingdom Viridiplantae; phylum Streptophyta; class Magnoliopsida; order Asparagales; family Amaryllidaceae; genus Allium; species Allium sativum. The sequence goes on from CM060915.1 coordinate 151,568,695, forward strand.
TGTTGATATTACTGTTTGGAATGCTTTGTGATTGAATAGTTAGGTTAGAATGGTTGAAAATGTCGTCGTATAGCGTAAACAACTGGCTGGAAAAGTTGCGGGAATTTGACCTGAACCGGATCGGATCGAAAGAGGAGGCATGACCCGACCCGATCGTGACACCCTACTCGTGGATAGTAACATGAACCAACCCGATGACTTGGAGGATGCATAGCACCACAGACCAGAAGCTCATGACCGGTCCGAAGCACCCCGACTCGGTGGAAGAAGCATGAACCGATCCGATGCATGGAAGAAGTATCATGAACCGAACCGCCAGGGGGAGGACATCACGAACCGATCCGAACTGAAGAGGGAATCATGACCCAAACTGAAGGAGGGGGAAACACGACCCGACCCCAATGGCGATTCCGAACCGAACCAAAGGTGAGAAGAAGGACCGAACTGATCCGGAGGAGACCAAAAACCCGAGATGCAAAGGTAGTCCAAATAAGGAGTAGAACCCAGGATCTAGTTGGGAACCAATGAGTTAACTTCATGAGTTGGGCTTTGCTGCGGGACGTGTGCTAAGGGGTTATCGACATCCAATACTTTGATTCACCACCAAGACGGATGTTAGGCTACGGATCAGTGCAGTGGGGTAGTTACTACTCCATGGGGCAGAGTGATCGTAGCATGGCTATGAGCCAGTGCAGTGGAGTCGTCATGACTTCATGGGGCAAAGTGGACATAACAAGGGATTAGTGGCTATGGATCAGTGCAGTGGAGCCGTCATGACTCTATGGGGCAGAGTGATCATAGCAAAGGAATTGGGTGGTCAAAGCGGTGGATATCGTATGCTTTACGCACTGAGTGAGAGATGTAAGGATGGTTGCTATGCTTGATTGCTTGCCATCACTATGACATGCACACCCCACACCCGTATCTTTACACCATATGTTAGTGTCACCTTAGAGTATTGTACATCTTGTTGTGCTAACTATTTGGTTGTAGGTCCAGGTTCAGGTATGGTTATGTATACCTGTTATTGTTCTGTTTTGTTGCTTATCGCTCATACCAGACTTTTGTCTGACCTAGAGTTTTATGTCTCTTCTTATTACTCTCGGTGCTCTTAAACGGGCAGACTAGAGACATGTTAGCTGGTTATGCACGAGTAGCTGATCCGGAGACGACAGGAGGCTCTCACGTATTATCTACATATATTCTCCCTGTGTTGTTGCTGGTCACTGCTTGGGCATTAGTAGTGTACCTTTCCTTTCCTTTGCTTTAGAGACAGTATGTTGGAGTTGTAATAAGCTGTATTTTGAATTTCCGCTGCTATGATGATTATGGTTTAGTTTTCAGCTTATGCATTGTCTCGCCTATTTTATGTCAAGTATGTTATTATTATATTTTATTCCATGCGCTGTGAGACATTCTACAGGTTCCTTTTTAGTTCAAATTCCTTTCTTTTCCTTCCTTTGGCGATCGTCCCGTGCTGGTTGGACATATGTATAACGCATTTCAGGGAAATGTCGGCTGGGGTGGAGCGGGCCGTCACACTTGGTATCAGAGCTCTAGGTTGCGTAGTTAACCTAGGGGAAGACACTAGGGAGAGATAGTACGTATATGAGAGCGCGTATTTGTGGTGTATTGGTCTTCAAAAGATATGTATATATATATATACTATTAGTATATCTAAGGATGGAGTCGCACTGCACTGGCACCATTGAAGAGATGGTTAATCGTTTTCTCCTTACAGATTAAACGATGAGCCGACATACGAGGGTACTGGTAGAGGAGCTAATATTGGGAATGCCCCTGACATGAGGACGATGTTCATAGAATTTATGAGAGAGATAATTAGGGATGTTCAGAGGGCATCTCCTAATGCTGCAAATGGTGGTGGTGCAGCGGTGCAGGCACCTAGGGCCGATTTTGCCAAGCTTTGTAAGGACTACACTAGTCTTGGTGGGAAGCCGTTCCACGGAACGGAATCGGCTACAAAAGTTCAGGATTGGTTGGATAGCTGTGAGCGTATCTTCGAAGACTTGGGTATCGAGGATGCGATGAAAAGGAAGCTAGCATCCCGTCAGCTACAAGGATGGGCTATGAATTGGTGGAATGCTATGAAGGCAGCTACCCCTGAGGATCAGATTACTTGGGATCAATTTAATGCCCGATTCAGTTATAAGTTTATCCCAGCTGCCCAAAAGTCAGAAGTGTTTAGGAAGTTCTTGGAACTTAAGCAGAATGGTAGGGCAGTCTTGGAGTACATTGCTGAGTTCGACACTTTATCCAAGTATGGATTATCCCTTATTGATACTCCCGAGAAGAAGAATGAGACGTTCATAACAGGCTTAGATCGGTACTTGGGGGAAAGGCTTATAAACCATATTGATGAGACTTTTGAATCGATTATTAGGAAAGCACTGAGATTAGAGAGCCTTTATCCTAAGCCTAAGACTGAAGTCGCTGGTGCATCTGCAGATGGGCCAAAGCCGCAGACAAGCGGTGGAGGTAAGAATAATTCTCAGAACAAAAGGAAGAAGAACCAAGCAAAGGATGGCCAGAAAAAGAGAAAGAAAGATGTTGAGTGCTTTAGCTGTGGCAAGAAGGGACATTATGCCAAAGAATGTCGAGCAAAGACTACGGACAGGAAGTGCTTCAACTGCGGCCAAGTGGGACATCACAAGGATAAGTGTCTGCAACCCCCTAAAGAAAAGCAGATTGTGAAAGCATATGCTATCAATGTTGTTCCTTCTTTGTCGAATGCCCCCACTGCGGCAGAGAAAGGAAAGAATGTCGTCATTCAAGGTATGCTTTCCGTTTATGATGTTCCTGTTCGAGTACTGTTTGATACCGGGGCTTCCCGTTCCTTCATATCTAGTGACCTGGTAGATAGGTTGGGATTGGAACCTGAGATAGTCGATAGACCTTTAGCGGTGACGAACCCGATTGGCGGTTCGACCAGCCTTAGTATGATTTGTCGTAATGTGATCTTATCGATTCATGGATGTATGTTTGTGATTGCTTTGTTTTGGGCTTTACTGGGTTTGGCATTATTTTGGGAATCGATTGGCTCCAAAGGTACGGGGTGGTGGTAGACTGTGAGGGCATTTTGGTGATAGTTAGAGCGGATGATGGGCAGAGGGTAGTGTTTGGTGGTCTACCTAGGGATGGGGTAATGGCTAGTTTTCTAAATTCTCTCGACATCCCGCATAATGAGTTGTCAGATGTGCCCATGGCTGGCTAGTATCCGGACGTCTTCGAGGAAGGGACCAGACTTCCACCACACCGAGAGATTGAGATTCGTATTGATTTAGTGAAAGATGCCAGACCTATAGTGATGCCACTTCGTCGTATGGAACTAAGGGAGCAGAGAGAGCTCGGGGTGCACGCAAGCGATCTTTTGAAGAAGGGATTTATCGGAAGAAGTGTTTCTGAGTGGGGAGCACCAGTTGTGTTTGCTACCAAAGCAGATGGTTCCCTTCGATTGTGTGTGGACTACTGCGAGTTGAATAAGGTGAGGAGGAAGAATAAGTATCCTCTACAGCAGATAGATGATTTGTTTGATCAGTTGAGTGGCACGAGAGTGTTCTCCAGTTGGATCTCGCGACAGGTTTTCATTAGCTTAGGATGGAAGCTGAGAGTATAGCTAAAACGGCCTTTCGGACCTTGTCTGGATTCTATGAGTGGTTGGTCATGCCATTCGGGTTAACCAATGGACCAACATATTTTGTGGATCTTATGAATAGGGTATTCAGGGATAAATTGAATAAGTTTGTTCTTGTGTTCGTGGACGATATACTTGTTTATTCGAGGACATAGGAAGAACACAAGGAACATTTGAGAGTAGTGATGGAGGTGTTAAGAGAAACACCAATTGAAAGCAAAGTTTTCTAAGTGTCACTTCTGGAGGAGAGAAGTGAGATTCTTGGGCTATGTTGTTTCAGAGAATGGTATTGCCGTGGACCCTGCGAAGGTGGCTACGGTACGAGATTGGTCTATGCCCAAGAATGCAACAAACACAAGAAGTTTCTTGGGATTAGCTAGATATTATCGTAAATTTATCCAAGACTTCTCCAAGACAGCGGCACAGTTGACTCAGTTGACCCAGAAGAATCAAGCTTTCGTCTGGGACGAAAAGTGCAAGAATGCATTCAAGAGTCTTAAGGAAAAGTTGACATGTGCGCCAATGTTAGTCATTCCTAAGGGGAATGAAGAGATGAAAGTATATACAGATGCATGTGGTACCAGACTAAGTGCTGTATTTATGCAAGGAGGTAGGGTTGTAGCTTATACAAGTCGGCAGCTGAAACTGCATGAGAAAAGATACCCTACCCACGATTTGGAATTAGCAGCGATCGTGTTTCCGTTGAAGATGTGGAGACATTATCTCTTGGGAGAAAGATTCGAGTTGTTTACCGATCATAAATCATTAAAGTATCTCTTCTCTCAGAAGGATCTAAATCTCTGACAGCAAAGATGGTTAGAATTCTTGGCTTGCTATGATTTCGATATCGCATATACACCTTGAAAGGGCAATGCAGTAGCTGATGCATTGAGTAGAAGACATGCCAGTTTAGGGGCTATGTTTCTTGAGTGGAAGCAATTAGAATATATCGCAGGATATAATTTCAGACCTAAGTGCTAATTAGATCCAGAATTATTAGCAAGTTTGACGATCAGACCCACTTTGATTGAGAGGATTGGTTCCAAACAGAGGGACGATCCTAATCTATTGGAAATCATTTCTAAGTTAGAGATGGGTATCGACGAGGAGATGAACAAGTATGGGCTTGATCGAGATGGATGGCTTAGAAAGAATGGGAGACTAGTTATGCCCAATGTTAATGGATTGAGGGATGAAGTGCTTAAAGAATGTCATCACTCAAAACTGACTATACATCCCGGTGGTAACAAAATGCATCGAGACATGAAGCAGACCTACTACTGGGAAGGGATGAAAAAAAACGTTGGGGAGTTTATATCCAAGTGCATGAATTGCTAGTTAGTTAAAGCTGAGAAAAAGAAACCTAGTGGTTTGTTGCAACCACTAGAAATCCCCGAATGGAAATGGGAACAAGTCTCAATGGATTTAATTGATGGGTTACCAAGGAATAGATCGGGTCATGATAGCATTTGGGTGATTGTGGACCGATTGACCAAGAGTGCGAAGTTTATACCCGTCAAGTCGAATAGAACTGCAACTAAGTTAGCGGAACTGTATATGAAGTGGGTAGTTAGATTTCATGGAGTACCCTAAGGCATTGTACGTGACTGAGATCCATTGTTCACTAGTGGATTTTGGAAGAGCTTACAAGAGGCTTTAGGATCAGAACTACATCTCAGTACCGCATATAATCCTCAAACCGACGGTCAGACAGAGAGGGTGAATCGTGTATTAGAAGATCTCTTAAGAGCTTATGTATTAGATTCTGGCAGATCATGGGATGACCATTTGCATCTAGTGGAGTTGCATATAATAATAATTATCAATCCAGTATTGGAATGGCTCCATTTGAAGCTTTGTACAGAAGACCGTGCAACTCACCATCATGTTGGTTAGAAACCGGTGAGAAATCTGTGCTTGGGCCAAATGTGATAAGAGAAACCTCAGATAAGATCAAAGTTATCCGACAACGGATGAAGGCTGCCCAAGATAGGCAGAAGAGTTATGCTGATAAGAGACGAAGAGACTTAAAATTCTCCATTGGCGACTTAGTGTTTGTCAAGATTTCTCCGTTAAAGAGCGTGATACGATTTGGTAAGAGAGGCAAGTTAACACCAAGATTTGTTGGTCCATTCCCAGTTCTCGAACAAGTTGGGAATTTGGAATATAAAGTTGAGTTACTGGACAAGATGGCGGGAGTTCATAACGTATTTCATGTTTCCCAATTAAGGAAATTCGTGCACGACCCCAATGTGGCTATTTCACCTGATCAGTTGGATGATACCGAAGTAGAACCCGAGGCGGTTGGGAATCGCAAGCCGATTCGTATTGTCGAGCACGATACAAAGCAACTTCGAAAGAAAGCGGTGAATGTAGTCAAGGTTCAGTGGGGACGAGGATAAGAATGACTGTACTTGGGAGACAGAGAAGAGCATTAAGGAGACGTATCCAGAACTCTTTGCCTGGTAAGGTTTTCATTTCGATTTAGTCTTTCCGCATGCTAGGATAGGTTTATTTTGTTTGTTTCATGTGTTTGATTGTTTGTGAATGACTGATAGGCATGCGGAACACCTCTGTATGTTTTTGGTTAAGGAATTTCAGGGATGAAATTTCTTAAGGGGAGAGAGTGTAACGACCTGCATTCTACGTATCGAAGGATCGTAGAATATTTATTTCTTTTTCATATGAGGTAGTATGGTCGTGTAACTTTGGAGAACGACTATTGGGGTCATTTCCAATGTTCATGATTTTTACCGATTTTTAAATGACCGTTTTTCCCCTAGCTGATCTTGTTTCGACCATAACTTTTGATTGGTAAGGAGTTTTGACCTAAAACCACTTCCGTTGGATTCGAATGGTGGTTATCAATTCCGTAGAGTGGTCACATTAGCCAAACGGACTCACCGTTTGGGAGATATGACTGAAACAAGGTTTAGAAGGTGAAAAAGAGCTTAACCAAGACTAATTAGGGTGATTAGCAAGAGGGCCCATAACCCATTTCGGGACTAGGGTTATGGGGAGGCTGAGAACAGTTAGGAAACGATTTTTATTTCATTTTTCAGCCGCCTAAAACATTTCCCTAACCCTAACAATGGCCTCCAATACCCAAATCACTTTCTAATCACCATTTAATCAAGTTTTAGCCTAATCTACATCAAAACAAGGAAAATTAGCATCAAATTCGGAATAGAGCTGCTATGTTGCATAGAGATTCAACCCAAATCAGAGATATTTTCAGATCTAAGATTTATTTATGGCTAAGGTGAGTGATTTGCATTGTTTTTCACTAATTACGGCTAATTAGGGGTGTTTAGTGATAATTAGCGAAATTATAGCTCAGAAAAATCTAGAAAAATTTGTAAAATTCTTAAATTATATGTTAAGGCTCTGACAAATATTTGAGTTAATTTGGACATGTTTTTCTTATCGTATGGTTAAATCATGATTAAGGAAATTAAGGGAAAAACATGGGTTTTTGGTATGTTTGATTCATATTAGCATATTAAAATTGTTGTTTTGGTGTTTGTGATTGATTATACATGTTGCTATTACTGTTTGGAATGCTTTGTGATTGAATAGTTAGGTTAGAATGGTCGAAAACGCCGTTGTATGGCGTAAACAACTAGCTGGAAAAGTTGCAGGAATTTGACCCGAACCGGAACGGATCGGAAGAAGGAGGCACGACCCGACCCGATCGTGACATCCTACTCATGGCTAGTAACACGAACCAACCCGATGACTTGGAGGACGCAGAGCACCACGGACCAGAAGCTCACGACCGATCTGAAGCACTCCGACCTGGTGGAAGAAGCACGAACTGATCCGATGCCTGGAAGAAGTATCATGAACCGAACCGCCAAGGGGAGGACATCACGAACCGATCCGAACTGAAGAGGGAATCATGACTCGAACTGAAGGAGGGGGGAACATGACCCGACCCCAATAACGATTCCGAACCGAACCAAAGGTGATAAGATGGACCGAACCGATCCGGAGGAGACCAAAAACCCGAGATGCAAAGGTAGTCCAAATAGGGAGTATAACTCAGGATCCAGTTGGGAACCAGCGAGTTAACTTCATGAGTTGGGCTTCGCTGCGGGACGTGTGCTAAGGGGTTATCAACATCCATAACTTTGATTCACCACCAAGACGGATGTTAAGCTATGGATTAGTGCAGTGGGGTAGTTACTACTCCATGGGGCAAAGTGATCGTAGCATGGCTATGAGCCAGTGCAATGGAGTCGTCATGACTTCATGGGGAAGAGTGGACATAGCAAGGGATTAGTGGCTAGGGATCAGTGCAGTGGAGCCGTCATGACTCCATGGGGCAGAGTGATCATAGCAAAGGAACTGGGTGGTCAAAGCGGTGGATATCGTATGCTTTACGCACTGAGTGAGAGATGTGAGGATGGTTGTTATGCTTGATTGTTTTCCATCACTATGATGTGCACACCCCCACCCCCGTATCTTTACACCATATGTTAGTGTCACCTTAGAGTATTGTACATCTTGCTGTGCTAACTCTTTGGTTGCAGGTCCAGGTTCAGGTATGGTTATGTATACCTGTTATTGTTCTGTTTTGCTGCTTATCGCTCATACCATACTTTTGTCTGACCTAGAGTTTTATGTCTCTTCTTATTACTCTGGGTGCTCTTAAACGGGAAGACTAGAGACAAGTTAGCTGGTTATGCACGAGTAGCTGATCCGGAGATGAGCGAGAGGCTCTCATGTATTATCTACATATATTCTCCCTGTGTTGTTGCTGGTCACTGCTTGGGCACTAGGAGTGTACCTTTCCTTTCCTTTGCTTTAGAGACAGTATGTTGGAGTTGTAATAAGCTGTATTTTGAATTTCCGCTGCTATGATGATTATGGTTTAGTTTTCAGCTTATGCACTGTCTTGCCTGTTTTATGTCAAGTATGTTATTATTATATTTTATTCCATGCGCCATGAGACATTCTACAGGTTCCTTGTTAGTTCAAATTCCTTTCTTTTCCTTTCTTTGGCGACCGTCCCGTGTTGGTTGGACATCTGTACAACGCATTTCAGGGAAATGTCGGCTGGTGCGGGGCGGGCCGTCACACTCATCAGGTCACAATTGACCTGACTCATTAGGTTACAAACGACCTGACTCATCAGGTAATAATTGACCCATGCACCAATGTCTTTATCCAGTTGTCTTGACTGACCTGACTTTGAGTGACCCAACCTAGGACGACCCGACCTTATGCAACCGACCCGACTCACTTTGTGCTCCCCAAGCCACTACCCATGCAAAAATGACCTATTTAAAAACGACCCGACTCCAGATTTGACCGATCTACCTCCAATCTCAACCAATCCATCACCAAACGACAACATCTATGCCCGCAACTCATGCAAACCGACCAATTCAGTCATCCAAACTTCGTGCAATCATCAAACAACACTTGCACAATAATTATTCATTATACAACCATATGAAACTCACCAAATCATGATATCACAATGAATAAACAAAATAATGGATCTAAACTTGCATATAGTTAACATAAGAATTACCAGTTTAAGTTGTTATATTAGATCCTATGGTGATTCGAAGGAAAATATACTTACCATGATGTAGATCTAGGTGGAAAAAACTTGAAATGATGAAAATAAGATCGAACGACCCATATACTTAACTGAATCCGTGTGAGAGATGGTTATCACTCACCAATTCTTCAAACAAGCTTGATATCATTAAATTTCCAATCCGGACGTCGAAGAACACTCTTCAAATCTCTCAATTTGATGAGATCTTCCTTCAGTTGATGTAGATCTAGCTTCACTTGATGTAGATCTTCAATCTTCTAGCGTAGATCTAGAATTTTAATGGAGGAAAGATGTATTTGATTGAACCGCGAGGATCACAAGCTCAACCAAATGAGAGAATGAAGAAAGTAAACTATTCTCCATGCCTCTACCCCCTATTTATAGCCTTCAACCAGCCCGATAATGGGTTACACTAAATCAACCCATTAACGATTTATTAAACCTGAACAGAAATTATGTAGCACTAAAACAACGATTTCTCCCAAACCACTGAACCAAATCTTTGATGTGACCACTCTATGAAATTAGAAACATCATTTTCTTTCCAATGAAGTCGATCTCAGCACCGGATTCGATCCCAGTCAAAAGTTATCCCCTGTACAAAACTGACAAGGGCAAAATGGTCACCAGTAAAATTGGTAAAAATTTATAGACATGTCTCACATCCTCATAACCAATATATCAAAATATGAGAATGATCCAACCCTTAGGGATTTAAATAAAAATATTTTATGATCCTCCGATACGTAGAATGCAGGTCGTTACAGATTGGATAAAAATTATACATATTGTACGACATCATTTGATTTTATTTATTTATTTATAAGATAGCAACAAAATCAACTAATGATTATAAGGTAGCAAGAAATGAGCTATTCCAAACATTTATTTATTGATTTTTGTTCGCTAATTGTCCCTTTAACTTTTTCCAACAAGAATTCATGTGTTATTTATTTGTGATGTGTTATGCTTTCTAACATTTATCACTGTTTAAACATGAAACTAAAAATGTGCATGTCGCTGTCCCGAAACACCATATGACATTGATGAACTTAAGCAAAAGCTAATTCTTGTACTTAATTAATCGTTAAGCTCGTAATGTATAACTTTTTGTGTGTAGGCTACACCTATTGGAAGAAAAGACAAAGTGGAAGAGTGTGTTGCTATGGCCATGAAAGATAGTCAATATGATATGAATACAATGATAAAAGTGTCTACATGCCGTAATAGGATCATAGATGAAGAGATCCTTGGAACTTTGATGAACGAGTGCAGATATTTCCATGACTTGATAGTTCAAATGCCATCTTGTAATAATAATGTAATTAATGCAATTCATATGAATAAGGATTTATCTACGTATGGCGAGAATTTCAAAATCCATATCACCATGGATGACATTATCCATTTCCTTAAGTATGACATGGCTGAATGGATCATGGTTGCAAATTTATATCATGTGAGTATCACACACAAAATAGCTATTCTTGTCTTATTACACACATACGCACTTACTATGTGGTTCACATTATTGTACTTTAATTCGATGGCGCTAGCTATTCTAATTTTATCATTTTTTAGTTTATTTCTTTCTAAACGCAGTCAAAACAGAATCAGATTTTGCTAAAATCAAAACCGAATCAATTTGCAATGATAATAACAATATGCATATTGTATTTATTTTAGGTGGTTAAATGATATATGAAATGACTTCAAAGTGGAGACCATTGGGTTTATGTGCCCTTATAAGCCGTCCCAAGTGCAGAAATATATGGATGTTGTTGATATTTTCCGTCACCTCGAAGCATATTCATGTGCGCGCACTTCGTTTAGTGTAAAGGCACTACAAACCACTAAACGAAGTCCTCTTGGTGCCATCATCCTGATTGGATATCAGTATATCCCCTAGGGCACACATATATTCAAGGCAACAATTAATTGTAACAAAAGGAATCCCTAGTTGTTACATATCACTAATTCCATATATATACCCATCTTCTTTAAGATATCCTGCAATGTGGGACTAATTACAAATCCAATCTACTCACCCACTCTCATATAATGTGAGCCACACCTAACAGATCTCCACCTTGGCGAGCGTTTTCTCAACTGAACTTGAATTTATACATAGTCCTCAAACACTTTGAAAGGTTGCTAACACCTCCAGCGGTTCGGCTTAGGTCGCTACTACCTCTAAGCATTTTCGCCAAGCTATTATCCACAAAGATTCTCTTTTCAACACTTGGTCAGACCGCATTATAACATATAACTCCACCTTAATGAGAATCCAGAGCTTAAGCTACATATTGGAGCAAACTTAGGTCAATGCTGCATCATATTGGTCCCCTTGAACCATCGGTTATGATACCATGTTGAAATTTTTTAGCACCCCGAAGTGTCTTCATGTGCCCGCACATCATTTAGCGTAAAGGCACTACAAACCGCTGAACAAAGCCCTCTTGGTACCAGCGTTATGATTGAAAATCCCTACTTCCCTCTAGGGCACACATATTTTCGAGGCAAAAATTGATTATAACAAAAGGATTCCTTTGTTGTTACATGCCACCAATCCCATATATATATACCCATCTTCTTTAAGATACTCTATAATGTGGGACTAATTGAAAAACCAATCAGTGCACCCACTCTAATATAATGCAAGCCTTACCTAACAGACGCGACAAGTACATATATCTTGAACACATGGCATGTGTCACAAACAAAGAAATTGTTCTTAACCCTGTACTACGAAGGGTATTAACATTAAAATTTTAGAAACTAGTTTACAAAATTGATGTTTATTTTAACTTCATATAAATCTTGAATGTAGGAAACATTGTTTCTTGTTTGCTTTTCATATAAAGAAGAATGAGGTTTATGTTTTGGATCCTCAGGTCAAACACAAATCTAAACTGGAAATTAAACCGCAAGCAAACATGTACGTTTATTTATTTGTCTTTTGATATGTATTTTGCTTGATGTATATGTAATAATAATAATTATCGTGTTAGAAATGCTTGGTTATGGCTGATAACAAGTGTACAAAATTTAACAAAGAATAAATTATAATTTAACATTTACTTGCATGTGTAGGGCGTTTAAAACTTATAAGGAATATAGTGGAAAGCCTTAAGGAACTACCTTGATATGGATGAATGTTAAGGTGATTTGTTTTCTGTTAAATAAAAAAACTTGTTTTCCATTTAGGATATAAATTCATTTTATACTAACTATTATATTATTTTTGCTAGTGTCCTCCATAATCAAGATCGACAGATTGTGTATATTATGTGATGAAATATATGTATGATATAGTAGAAAACTATTGATCATATTCCTTATCTACCTCCTGCTGATGGTGTCCTCATCCTCTTCCCCATCTTCCTCTTCGATCTGTTTTGCTTTCAATCTGATTCCTTTCCACTACTTCCTTCATCTTCTCTTCATTCATCTATTCCTTAATCTCTGGTCCCTCCTAATCCACTCCCTTTTGTCAATCCTTCATTTGACAGTTCTACTATTTTTCTATCCTTCTGTTGCTCAGAATGTCAATGTGAATTTTGAGTCTTGATAATGTCAATCTTGTAAATTCTTCTAATTCTAATGTGTCTCTTCCTAACTTGAACTCAGCTAATGTCAATTCAAAGTTCTTTTCATCGAACACTTCGAAGTTCAATTCTTTGAACACCTCAAATATCAATCCTCCTTCTCTCAAATCTGATTTCTTGTCTCTATTCAAACTCTTCCTCGGAATGCAATTGATATTGCCAAGGATGGAGTGCCTAAAGAACTTCCAGATCTGGTTAAAAATGAGGGAATGAAATACTAGAACAATCATTTAGTCCGCTTCTTCTAAATGGTACATTGTCCTATATTACAGTGGTAAATTTTTTGAATAGGTACTAGAAGCAAAATAAAGAAGTGAGTATCAAATCATATGGTGTAAGTTTTTACTTTAAATTTTCTAATGATATGGATAGAGATAGAATATTTCAATCTGACCCAATTTTTATAAGGGGTAGAATGTTCATAATAACAAAGTGGGATTCATCAATTGGTAGCTCTCAGCAAATTAAAAGTGTATCTATTTGGATTCATTTCCATAAAATTTCATTAATTCTTTGGACACTTATTGGGATAAACTAGTTGGCATGTCATGTAGGCTCAATTTGTTTTGATGAAAGTACTGAAAAGTTGTATAGATTTAAATATGCTAAGGCACTTGTCAAAGTTTCCCCTGAGTTTGAACTTCCTGAATCTATTGATGTAGCAGGCCTAGGTGATAATTATCCATATGTAAAACTTTCTTGTGATTGGAGACCTAGTATTTTTACTCAATGTAAGATTTTGGTCATGAAACGATTAAATGTGATCTAAGGGCTAGGGCAGAAGTGAACTATGAGGTGCAGAATGATGATTGCTGTGAGAAGATGCAAGGTATTGATATAGGCAATGTAAATCAGCATGCTAAGAAATAAAAATTCCATGAAAAATAGAGGAATTGGACTAATTTTGTTTTAAGGAAAAATAAGGTTTGGAGAAGGAAAGTAGAAGCTAATGTTCAAGAAAAAGTTGATGGATGATGGTGGCAATGCTAGTTCTGAAGGTAATAAGATAATTGAAATTAATGAAGGAAGAAATGTTGGTTATGGTGCATGTGTTAAAGAAAAAGATGTTCAGAACAAGCCAATGTGGCTAATAATGGTGATCAGGTTTCTTTGGATAGAGATACAAACGATATAGGAAATGGGGGAAATGATGAACTTGAAGGTGATATTGTAGAGGAAGAGCTTCATATTCAAAATTCCTTTTTTGTACTTGTTGATCTTTCTGGTCTTGATGATTCTCATTATGAAAATTCAACTGGTTCTTCTGCCACTTCTTTTTTCATCCTTTATTTCATCTCTTAATTCAATGTTTTGTGAAAATGCTTTCATCTTTCAAGCCTCTTCATCCTCTATTAATTTGAAGAGCTCTTCTGCCAATATCTCTCTTTCATCATCCATAACTTCTCTTAATACTATGTCTTGTGCTTCCTCATTCAGTTTTCAAGCTCCTTCAACTTCCTCTTTTAAAAATTTAATGAGCACTTCTGGGCATTCATCAACCTCACCTTATTCACATTTATATCCCACTTCACATGTTATTCTTCCTCCTCCAAAGTTAAATTATGCCTCTACATCTATTGTTAAACCTTCTAAGAGTAGTAAGAAAAAATCCAAAAGGAAAAAATTTATTTATTTAAATGATGGAAAAGAGTTCGTAAATGATGAAGTTTTACCTATAAATAATAGCAGGAGTTCACAATCTACATCAAGGCACACCAGGCAAAAATCCATCAACCCTCTTTGACCCCTTCATTTTAAATGATGAGTAATATAGCATTCTGGAATTTTAGAGGTGCAAATATGCCCTTAAAACAAGGTGAAATTAAATCATTGATTAGAGAGAACAATATTCAATTAATGTGTATATATGAAACCAAGCTTAACGTTAGTTCAACTTTGAAGGTTGTTTCCTATATTGCTTCAAATTAGCATTTTGATCATAACCTAGCTAAAGCTAGTTTTGGTAGACTGCTAACTTTATGGAATCCAAGTTATTTTAAGCTTGATAAAATTTCAACAAAAGATCAATTCATTCATTATTCATGTGTCCATATTCCATCTAAATCCAAGTTTCTTTTGACAACTGTTTATGCACACGATTCCATTTCCTTAAGAAATCCATTTCTTGATTATATCCATAATCTTAACTCTACTAATGAGCCTTGGGCAATAGGTGGAGACTTCAATTGTATGTACTCTTATGTATAGAAATATGGTGGTTGTACCTTATCCATTAACGAAATTGCCCTATTGAATCAAGCCATTATAAAGGCTAATCTCGTTTCAGTCAGTAGCTGTAATGACCCAGATTTTTCAGCTATTTGAATTCGAATATTTAAATTTATTTTAAATATTATATTTGAATTATTTATGGATTTTTAATATTGAATTCGTTAATGAAATGATGATGGGATGATAATATTTATATTTATTATAAAATGAATTCAAAACGGCGCGACAGTTTGAAATTTTAAGTTTTGAACTTCAATTGAATATACATAATCCGTTTTAATTCAGAATTATGTGAAACAAGAAACGTTGGAATCTAATTGGCGATAATTTTCATATGAAAGGGAAAAATCGAAATTTTATCGTATATATTGTAATTTATGTCCAATTCAAATTTTGAAATAGTTGCTATGGAAATCGTTTATAAATTATAACGTTTATTAAATTTATATAAAGGCAATTTATATATATTTGTAGGGGTGGGCATAAACCGCACCGCAATGCGGAAACTGCCCAGACCAAACCGCAAAACCGGTGCGGAAAACCGCACCGGATTCTCTCTCCAAAGCAAACAGACCAAACCGAACCGACTCTGAACGATATGTTTCGGTTGCGGTTTGAACTTTTACCAAACCATATTAAACCGAACCGAACCACACAGCTACACTGACAATGTTATGATAAAAAAATTAAGTTCCTATCTAAGTTTCAATTTAACGATATATATTTTATTTTCAACGTATGTTGTAGTTGTATTAATTAAAGATAACACTATGTGTTTTAATCTTCAGGTGACTCAATGATATACAATCGTAAATTGATTATTGATGGAAGTAATTTTCGTGTTTCATATTTAATACGGGTTCAAACCAGACCGAACCAAAACCGGACCGTATTAGATCGAAACTGAACTGAAACCAAACCGTTTGAACAGTTAGTATAATGGTTTGTATTTTTGATCAACCGTTTGATGCGGTGCGGAAGCGGTTTGAGCTTCGAACCGCATCGAACCGAACCGCGCCCACCCCTATATATTTGGGCATCGTTTTGCAAGGAAATATTAATGATAAGTTGAAAATCCATATTGGTTGAATGTGAATCGATATATTATTTTATTTGGATTTATCCAATTATAATAATAATTTATTATTATTATTTAGTTTAATTGTTTTGGATTTAATTTGAATTTTATTGATATTATATACGTTGTATGAATATATGTTTTCCAAATAACCTCTGTTTTCGACAAAACGAAATTTATTGGAATATGTATGACAAGTTATTGCAATATTTCCAGTTTGGAGCTAACTGGAGTTGTTTTGTCGATAGGCGAAATTTAAGCATGAACCGATAAATTAAAATAACGACGTTGTGCAAACGGACCCGGTTTTCAATGAAACAATTTTTTTTGAGACCGGAACGATAAGACATAGAGCTGCGTCCATTTTCATGACAATTTGATACCATTGGTGATGGTACGAATTAAGAACATACAACGTAAGCGGTAGATTAAATAACCGCATATAAAAATATACGTATTAAATTAAATGAAAATGTATAATTATAATTAAAACCATAACCTCCTAAAACTTGAAATCACGCAGATTTCAACCAAAAGAAAAGGTACCACTTGCTGAAACAGAAGCTTACCCCTTGTATGTTTTTCCAACTCACTCATACTTCATTCTAAAACAAACTGTAACCGTACAGACCTATGAAAATATCACGCTACCTAGGAGATGAGCAGACCTACCCATCCATGTGCAAGACAAGAATTGAAATCGCGTACAAAACAAATAAATAAATATAGAAATTTCGGGAGCAGATCACCTGGACCGGGGACCCCCTGGTCCCCTGGTCCAGGCCAATGGGAATCCCCCATTTGGGGGCAATTTGCACTTTGCCCCCTGAATTCCACCCCGAATTTCAGGGTGCAAATTGCAAAATCCCCCAAATGGGGGATTTCTATTGGTCTGGACCAGGGGACCAGGGGGTCCCCGGTCCAGACGATTCGAGCCCGAAATTTCATGGTTAAGGAAATGGTACACATGAAATTAAGGTACAACATATACTGCAAAACTTAACACTGAAGCCTATTCCTCAATAGTACAATAGGCACAATTATTCTACTTAAACACACGCATGCATATTCTTCTACTTACTTCTGGAAACTACCATATATAACCAGCTATTGAAAGAGAAACATCACAACAGCTACGCCTATACCCTACCACATGTACTGTCTTGTACCCAAACCATGCCACCCAAGGTGTTTCTCCATATAAATAAAAATGTGTTGCTTCCTTTGTATTTTTTTCCAAGTAATGGTGAAACCAAAATTTTCTTCCACAAAAATAAATCAAAGCTCTGTTCGCAAGTATAAAACCGAACTCCATCACGAAAATAATATCAACCAAGCTCCATTTTAATTCTTCCAACAAGAATCCAAAACCGAAAACACTCTATTCATTAACGGAGGGCATTCGGAGGGTTAATACATAAGCGGTAAGCTTGCAGTGGAGCTCAGGCCGTACACAGACATTTTTGTTGTGACCGAACTCCTTCTGTTGGTGACGCTGACAGCGGAGAGGGGAAGGGAGAGATCATGGGGTTGTCGAAATATGGAGCAAGGTGTTTTTATAGAAACATGCGGTTGCATGTAAAGCTACTGTGGGTACTGGAAGAAAGATTTTGTGGCGTGATTGTCCAAATGAACAGCAGTTGTTGTAGGAGAGGGGATGAGCATCGGCACTGGTGGTTCACGGTGTAGGCGCGGGTTTCTCTGGACAAGTTGGTGGCGGTGACGGAGTGGTGAGCTGTAGGAAGCTTCTGCGATGGGATCGTAAAGCAGAAGATGAAACAACAACTTTGGATTGTCGGTTGGGAAAGAAAGCTCCTGCAGTAGAAGCATCGGGTTCGTGGGGTTCAAATGCATGGACTCGGGCTTGTTGGACTTAAAAAAGAAAGAAAGAAGAAGAAGCAATTTTAAAATAAAAACGAGAAGGGAATTTGCATGGGAGGTTTTCGCTCGAACACAAGTTTACTGTGGGGGAGTTTTAGATGGGAGTGGAGAATTTCAATAGGAAATGGTATGGTGGCATTATATTTGTAAGAAAGAGGAAGAAAAAAATGTATTCAACGAAACAAACTTGAATTTTGTAAGGAGAACGGGGGAATTGAGGAGGGCTTGAAGGTGTATCGGGATTGGGCCTTTGGTTTTATTTATTTATATATTAAAAAAAAGTTGGAAGAAACAAAACAGAAGGGGATTAGTATGCAGACATTAGGTGGGGAGAAGGGGACGTAGCATAGTGCATGGGAGGGCATATTGGCGGATGCGTAAACTGTAAAGCAGGAGGGCGGAAGTTTGTTAAGGGTGCTTTGGGGCTTTTCGAGAAGAAAAAAGAATAAAAAAAAGAAATTTGGATGGCCGCCTGTTTAAATTTGGTGTGTGTGGTGACTATTGTGCAGAATAAAGAAGGTGGAGTGGGATTTGTTTTAAAACGTAAGCAGGTAGGAAATAATCGGCTGACAAGGATCGGGCTTTACACGAGTTTGAAAGGTGATTAGGGGATTGATTTTTAAACTAATCAACTTACTAATGGGGTTATTAGTTTAGTGTAGTAATTAGGATTATTATAACTTAATTAATATTAATAATATTTTAAATCATGTGTGAACTTATGATGTCAATAACAAATTCTTACATGAACCATTTTTGATGAAACAGGGAGCGTTGAGATCGCGTGAACGAACATGACGTTATGGAGCAGATCTGACCGACACCGGAAGCTAAGAGAACTTTTGATAATATTAAACATTGGTTTAATTTTATCAAAACAAACTTTATTAATCAACGAAATAAAATCAAGGTTAGTTAAACTCACTTAGTTATCCCACTTATAATTATTATAAGTCGGGTTTTATTGTCTGTGCGCAATATTGCTATTTATTGACTGATTGATGGTTGTTTGGTTGTTTGCTGAATATTTATTGATATTGTTTAAATTAAACAGTTGTTTAATTTAAATAAAATAAAAATCGTTATTTTAACGATTGATTCCAATGAAGGTAACTTACCTCGTTGGTTACGTTTATAATAATATAAACGTTTAAAATTGTATTGGATGCTTGAATTGTTGTTCGTTAACCGTTACTAGTTGAATTAATTATTCATATTGATTGTAAATGGTCATATTGAATTAACCAATTGAATACAAGAACAGGCGGGAGGAATCAAACCTGTAACGACCCGGAAAATCTGAACCAATTTAAAAAATTTAAATTGGCTATTTTAGTGGATTTTAAATATTTAAAATAAACATTTTGAATAATAGCGATGAAAAGTAAGTTTGAATCGACATTGAAAATGAATATAATTATTTCTAATTATAAACAAGGCCTGAAATGGCGCGGTAGTTTCAAAATTTGAATTCAAAATTTGACTGACTGTACCGGGTGCAAAACAAAACGGATTTGAGTGAAACCAAAAAGATTTAAATCTGTTAGTGAATATCTTTCTAACGAATCTGAAAAATCGAAGTTTCATAGCGGGAAGCAAAAGTTATGGCCAAATGAATTTTCAGAAAGGTCGCTATAGAGTTTATGTAGCCCGTGAAAATGGCCATTTTGCAAACGACCTCGAAATTCGACGAAACCACTTTTGTTGGATCCGGGATGTTAAACTATTGCTAGGTTTCAAATTTCATAATTTTTGAAGCTAGTATGTGAGCGTGGCAAAGGAAAACGTGTTTTGGTCAATTACAGTTAAATTGGATCGACCAGAAATGGGCCATTTTTCAAACGGTCTCAGAATTTGACGAAACTAGTTTTGTTGGGACCGTATCGTCAAAACATAGCTAGATTTATTTTTCGGGAATTTTTAGAATTAGTTTGTGGCCCCGGCAAATTGAAATGTACATTCAAATCGAATATTGAATGTTTTATGTTTTAATTTGAAGGAAAACTGACTGAAACAGTCGAATGGGCCTACGAAACATATCCCATTGTGTTCGGAATGGGGGTAAAACGCTAGGGACGACAGTCGTTGGGTTTGGATTGGAGTTCGTAGGAGGCAAGGGGTATTTTTGGATTTTTAAAACTTTATAAATAAATAAAAACCATTGGGCCACCTCATCTCCCTCTCTCCCCGATAAGGATCGACGCACGGTGGAAGTTCTTCAAAGCTTTCCCCCTCGTTTTCTCCTCCCACACTCAACGAAACCCACCCCTCCTTTGGAGTTTTTTTTAGAGCGTCGAGAGGGCTTTAAATCAAGACCAGCCCCGGCCTCCCTCGTCGCCTGTATCGAGAGCAGCACCTCCGGGAAGTTCAGAACTTCCCAGTGCTGCCACGCCCTCCCTCCTCAGTCGAAGTGGACCCCACCCCCATGCGCCAGAGCGCGATTCCAATCTCTTCGTCGTGGTATAGGCCGATCGTCCTCTAGCTTCACGGATCGAGAGAAAAAGGAAGACCTAGTTTTGAACGAAACTGTGAGGTATACGGCTATTTTATTTTAAACTATTTAATAGCAGTTTAAAGTGCTACGGTTTTTGATTTCACTGTAAAAATCATATCTTTTTCGTTTGTTGATGAAATTCAGTGAAACAAGAGACAATGGACTCGTGTGGACGTCTTCAACATTCTAGAAGAGACCGCATATTTTTCTGAGCCTTCTGCTATTTTTGGTGGAGTGGAACCCAATGTGAGATTTCTAAATTATAAACGATATGGAAAACGACGATGTATAAATTATATAGTCGATGTATGAGTTATATAACCGTTGTACACCTCATGTATAAGCGTTGTATAAGTTGTACGTTCGATATATAAGTTATACATGCGTTGTAAAAATTATACATGTGTTGAAATAGAAGTGAAATGCTTATATATATATATACGCCCCTCGTCCACAAACCATGGACGATATTTATTGGTTGTGATTGATGTGAAAATTGGTTGATAGCGAATGGTTGATTAGAATTGTTTGTTGTTGAAATTGATTGATAGTGGTTGAAAAATACCCGTTTGTGGTTGAGAGTTGTTTGGTTGAAACCACATAGGATTAGTTTGTGGAAATGAAAAAAATATATACATGCCGCCTGCGTGCGAACTAGATGCATGAAATCCCCATTGTCAAAAGCTGCGAGGCTTTAAGGTAGAGCGAGGAGCCGTACTAGGGACGGCCCCGGTTTTAACTACCCTGCCGTTATGCTGCCGAAATTTTGAATAATATTCAAGTGTTAGAATTATTTTCATGTGTTAAAACTATATTCGTGTGTTGAATAGAAATTCATCTATTGAACGACATTCATGTTTTGAAATAAATTGTTTTGCAATAAAATCACATATTTATTTATATATATAAACTATAGAAAACCCTCATGTGTTGAATAGAAATTCATTCGTTGAACAGAAATTCATGTGTTGAATGGTATTCGTGTTTTGAAATAAATTGTTTTGCAATAAAAATCTCATTTTTACTATATATATATACAAACTACAGAAAACCGTTCATGTGTTGAATAGAAATTCATTCGTTGAATAGAAATTCATTCGTTGAATAGAAATTCATGTGTTGAATGGTATTCGTGTTTTAAAATAAATTGTTTTATAATAAAAATCCTATTTTTATCATCTATATGAACTATATGAAATAGTCGTGTTTTGAAATAAATCGTTTTGCAATAAAAATCGCATTTTTACTATATACATGAGTTGTAAAAAAATAGTGAATGTCGAAATAAATGTTGGTTGGATAAAAATATCATTTTTATCAAATGTATGAAATGAATATGGTTTTGAAATCGAAGCATCGATTATATATATATATAATTAAAATATATCGAATAACGAAGCTGCAATTCGTGTTTTGAAACCGTGATTTCAAACGATTAGTGCGGGAGATCCGACCATCGGATTTTCCCGAAACCGAAACCGTTGGGTTCGCTTTGGTAATATCTTTCCAACGACACCAACTTTGTAAAAATCCAATGCTTGGATTGTCTGGAATTTTTAATTCAAATCTAAAGAAAAACAGCGCCAGAATCGATTATATTTATATATATAAATATATAATTAAATCAAATAACGACGCTGTAGTTCGTATTTTGAAATCGGAACTTCAAACGATTGTACCGGGAGATCCGACCGTCGGATTTTCCCAAAACTGGAACCATTGGATTCGTTTTGAAAAGATCTTTCTAATGATATAAATTTTGTGAAGATCCAACGGTTAGATTTTCAGATATGTGTAAATCAAATCTGAAGAAAAACAGCGCCACGGCCGCGTTATGGCCTGAAGCGTCGTTTGAATAAATTGGCTATTTTAATTAAATAAAAATAGCGATAAATCGTTATAAAATATTATAAACGATATGGAATGTGAAATTTAGAAATTAACTGAACGTTAGCTAAGTTGAATCGTTTCCTGGGTTTTGATCTGATGTTGGTTTCGGCCTTCGGGGTTAATATTTAGGAAATCGTTCTCTTACTGATTTACGGTTAGTGACTAATGAATTGGAATAAGGTGTATGTGTGTTTGTGTAGCACTTGTTTATTATATACGCGAGTTGTTCAAAAAGACCGGATTTATCCCATTCTAAATAACTGAATCGACGATAAGAAATCGAAGATGAAGACGGTGGTCGAAGACCGGAGATCTTCACCTTGTTTGGATGGTAACCGATGTCCTGATTAGGAGGCATCCCGAAATATGGATAATGAGTGGTGATCGTCCAGACGTACATGGAGATCGATGGGTATGCGAGGTATATATAGTGCCTCCGGTTTCGTTCAGACTCAGAACGGACTTGCAAATGGACTGTGTGTCTGACATTGGAATTCATTCTGTGTGATTGATAGCCATCTGTTACATGGCGTGAATTGCCTATGTGGCATGCTAAGATGTGGTGATCAGGGCTTCTGTTGAAAAGCAAAGTCTTGTGGTTGATGATCAAAGCACCGCCTGTGTGGCGTAGCTTTGTGTATAACGTGAATTCGCGAGCCTCACACCCCGGTATGAACCAGAAACGGGAGAGGACCTCAGGGAGGGCATGCGTTTCCTTCTAGCTAGAGGTGGTGTCGATGCTTAAACTGGCTGACATTTATATTATTTTCACCTATGTGGTTGTTGCTATTGCGAGGCACCTCGGTTATATCGGTGACTATGTGAAGCCGATGGAGTCATTCGTTGGCTCATTTACGCCCCAAAGGGCGGGGAAACGTAGTGTTCAGGAAATTTAATCCACATCGGTGGACCGGCCCTGACGATCCAAGGGTCGATGCGCTCTGACCCTGTGGCTCGGGCTAGAGAGTCGCGAAGTTGGTAAGGACTATCTTTTGCCTTGGTTCATGACGGAAATGCAATTTCCAAATACGTGACTGTGCGGTCTTGATTGTAAACCTATATTTGGCAACATAATGGCATAGGACGCTCATGTCGTCTATGATTGATATTTATGATTATTTTAAAAATTTAGAAACTAACTGGAAACGAGCTAAGATGGGTGGTTTCCTGGGTATTGGTCTGATGTTGGTTTCGGCCTTCGGGGTTAATACCTATGGAATCGTTCTCTTACTATTTTACAGTTGGAGCCTGATTATCAAATGTTTTTGTTTTATTCATATCAAGCATATTTTGGTCGATATAAGGTAAAACTCTATCCTCCGGTTTGCGTTGCATTGTGTGATGGGACTTGAGTCTTATATCGGCTTCATTTTTATAAAAAGCATTGCGATGTTTAAAAGATTTAATTGTTTTAAAGCACTGGCAATCCAATGGAGTAAACCCGTTCCGCGAAAGTGGCGTGGTCCTATGATTAGCCATATTATAGGTTGTGTTAAGTAGATTTCTCATACCAGTCCCATGACTAACTCGTAGTTTGTTTCACTTGCAAACTCGGGTGCCCCTTTTTCTACCCGGGCAGCCTTGTATTCAGGTTTTAGCATGCTCTTTCTGGATAGCTGGAGCTGATGATGGATTCTATCATTTATCTCTTTTTATGTTGTTCAACTCCTATTGTACATTATGTTTTGTTTCCGCTGTTGACATTGATGTATAGTTGAACTGTATTTGTACTAAGTATGATCCTGTATACTATGTAACTCTGATGATTACGTTTATCCAGTATATTCTATTGTGCATTATCTGGTGTATTTACTGAATTATGTTCTGCTATTATCTGTTTCTGTGTTATATTCCAAAGATTACCCTTAACACCGCAGTACGGGTTTTGGGGTCGTCACAACGTGGTATCAGAGCTTTGGTTAAGCTTAGTTCTGGAATATAACATATTAACGAACTTGTCAGAAATAGAACCAATAGTGTTCTAGGATGAGTAACTCATTACAGATAGGATCAGTAGTATCCTACTATGAGTAAAGCAGAATGAAATACACCCCGATAGACATATTTACATTTGAAGTATATGTCTCTATATTTTGAAATATCTTTTCTGTGACCTGACACTTGATCTGCTATTTGCAGAAGTACTAGAAAATGAGTGTCAGAAACAGAAGAAATGCAGAACCAAATCTAGAGGATCTATTAAAGAGATATCGAAATCTGGGCAGAGCACAATTCTCGGGCAATGAATCTATAATTCAGACTCAAGCATGGATGAGTTCTGTCGAAAGAATTTTTGAGCGTTTCCAGCTGAGAGATGATCAGAAAAGATTAGTGGCATCTTGGGCGCTCAAAGAAGAAGCTTTAATCTGGTGGGAAACAATCATCAAAGATAATCCAGAAGGTGATATCACCTGAGATAGATTCAAAGAGATTTTCCTAGAAAGATTTACTCCTCCTGAAGCAACTGAGCGGTTATGTGATGAATTCTCTTATCTGATACAAGGAGATATGACCATTCCAGAATATTATAAGAAATTCAACGAACTTTCTCACTTTGCTCCTCATCTAACTCAAAATCTGAAGAGGAAGAATCTGAGGTTTATTCATGGCCTGCAAAGAAAATACCAGAATAAGGTAATGGGGCATGTGAACTTCCTTTTTCATAAATGATATACATGGCTTATCAGTATGAGGATCTCCATAAGAAAGGTATGTTGCGCGACGAAGAGGAAGTCAGTTCGAGTAACAAAGTGGAGTCTGAGACTGACGGTCCTGAGGCCAGTACGATGTCTGAGGTCAGTGAGAAGCCCAAAGCCAAGAGGAAAAGGGTTAAATATGAAAAAGAACCAATAACGACTGCCGTGTGCAACAACTGCAATAAGCAGGGGCATTTGTCGATTAATTGTAGAGTTTTAAAGAAACAAAGAAAGGATGGATATAGAGCCAATCGAAAGCAAAAGAGAAGAGGTTTAGACCTGATGAGGAGTTTCAAGAGAATAGGGAGTGCAAACAATGCCACAAGACTGGTCATCTTGCAAAGGATTGCCCGCTCTTAAACAAGCCTGAAATAGTTCAGGTGAATGAAGTAGCAGAAACTTCTGAGCCCTCAGCTGTTCAGGAAAGGCCAGATGTTTTAGAAGGCACGCTTACTGTCAAAGATATTCCAGTTAAAGTACTGTTTGACACAGGCGCATCGCGAAGCTTTGTTGCAAAGAATGCGGTGAAGAAACTGGATTTGAATTTGAAGAAGCTCAAAGAACCAATGACTGTCAATTATCTGGTTGGGGGTTCCCTCAATCTCAGTTGGGTTTGTGGAGTGCCGGTTTCCTTTTCTCGTTATCGGTTCTCTACCATCGCGGTCGTCATGAATTTTACAGAGTTTGATCTTATCTTGGGAATAGACTGGTTGACCAAATATGAAGCTGAGGTTAAATGCGCCGATAGGGTCGTTAAGGCGAAGATTAAATCAGGTGATTATATAACCATTCCCTGTGAAGGTCAGAATTCAAATAGAAAAGACTTCTGGGCAGCTTTGGATGTCTCTCCTGCTCAAATAGAAAATATCCCTGTAGTCATAGAGAATATTCCCGACCTCATCAAAGATATTCCTATCGTCAAGAATTATGCAGATGTGTTCGAAGAAGTCGTTAGTCTACCTCTGCAGAGAGAAATTGATTTCAAGATCACTTTAATTCTGAACGCAAGGACAGTAGTGCACGTTATTCGGAGAATGACTCTGAAGGAGAAAGAAGAACTAGACAATCAAACATGACAGCTCGTATGGAAGGGTCTGATCAGGCCTAGTTTCTCTGATTGGGGAGCAGCAGTGGTGTTTGTCCCAAAGTCTGACGGTACTCTGCGACTATGTGTGGATTATCGTGACTTGAATAAGCAGACAATAAAGAATAAATATCCATTGTCGTGAATCGATGATTTATTGGATCGTCTGAATGGAGCACAAGTATTTTCAAGGATGGACCTAGCTACAGGCTTCCATCAGCTTCGTATTGCCGAAGAGTGTGTCCCTATGACAACATTCAGAGGTCCAGACTTATTCTATGAGTGGTTAGTAATGTTGTTCGGCTTACGTAACGCTCCAGCTTACTTCGTCGATTTGATGAATCGAGTGTTCAGAGGAGTCCTGAATAAGTTTGTTCTGGTTTTTATTGATGATATTCTAATCTTCTCTAAATCAAAGGCCGAACATGAAAAACATTTGGAACAAGTTCTAGAAATTCTCAAAGGGAATGTATTGAAAGCCAAACTGTCCAAATGTATATTCTGGCAAGATGAAGTAAAGTTTTTGGGCTACGTCGTATCAAAAGAAGGAATCGTTGTGGATCCAAGTAAAATCACAGCTATTCAAAACTGGAAACAGCCCAGTACTCCTACAAAAGTCCGCGGTTTTCTCGGATTGGCTAGTTATTACCAGAAGTTCGTTAAATTTTTTTCGAAGATATCTAGTCACTTAACGAAGCTTACAAAGAAGCACTCAAAATTCAAGTGGACTCCAAAATGTGAGGAGGCTTTTGAAGAGCTAAAGTTAAGATTAACAACGGCTCCAGTGTTAACGATAATCGACGGCAATTAGGACTTGAAAGTCTGGACAGATGCCTCTAGAGAAGGTCTTGGTGCAGTATTAATGCAAAGAGGCCAAGTGGTTGCTTATGCTAGCAGCCAGCTGAAGCCACATGAAAAGAACTACGTCACTCATGATCTTGAGTTGTTGGCTATCGTATTCGCTTTAAAAATCTGGAGACACTATCTTCTAGGTGAGAAATTCGAACTGTTTACAGATCACCAGTCGTTAAAGTATCTGTTCACCCAGAAAGACTTGAATCTAAGGCAGCAACGTTGGCTAGAATTCCTTGCAGCGTACGATTTTGAGATTCTGTACACTCCAGGAAAAGCCAATGTCGTGGCCGATGCACTGAGTAGAAAGAATGTAATGATCGCCAGTTTTATTATTGCGACTTCTTTAATTGACAAGATGTCTACTCTCCAAAAAGACGAAAAATTTATTAAAGGAATGAGCCAGTGGATTCGTGAGGGCAATGCTTCAGATTTCCAGCTCGATAGCGAAGGGATTCTGAGGTTACAAGGACGAATTTGTGTTCCAGAGATTCCTGAGCTCAGAAGAGATGTGCTTGATGAATGCCACAAATCTAAGCTCAGTATCCATCCGGGAGTGAGTAAAATGTATAACGATATCAAGCGAACATTCTGGTGGAAATCGTTGAAAAGAGACATCTCTATATATGTCAGCCGATGCCCTACTTGCCAGCTAGTCAAAAGCGACCAACAGAAACTTGCTGGATTGTTACAACCGTTGGACGTTCCAGGTTGGAAGTGAGAACATATTTCCATGGACTTCATTGATGGTTTTCCCAGAACCATGAAGGGAAATGACAGTATTTGGGTGATCGTAGATCGCTTCACGAAGACCGCCCATTTCATACCTGTTAGATCAAACAGAACTGCTCAGAGTCTGGCGCAGATATATTTCAAGGAAATTATTAGGCTGCATGGAGTGCCGATCAGTATAGTTAGTGATAGAGATCCAATATTTACTAGAAAATTCTGTGAGGCATTTCAAGTAGAACTGGGAACAAAGCTGAACTTGAGCACCGCCTATCATCCTCAGACAGATGGTCAGACTGAGAGGGTGAATCGTATTTTAGAAGATCTATTGCGGACTTGTGTTCTAGATTTCGGTGGATCATGGGAAGACCATTTACATTTTGCTGAATTCTCGTATAACAACAGCTACCAGGCGAGCCTGACAATGTCGCCATTCGAAGCATTGTATGGTAGACCGTGCCGATCCCTTGCTTGTTGGGTCGAACCTGGTAATAGACTTGTGTTGGGGCCAGATATGATCCGAGAAGCTGCCGACAAAGTCGATTTCGTTAAGAAACGATTACTCGCCGCTCAAAGCCGACAGAAGAGCTATGCCGATAAGAGAAGAAGAGATATATCGTTTGCTGTTGGCGACTATGTATATTTGAAAGTATCGTTGATGAGAGGACTTATCCGGTTCGGTAAAACAGGGAAATTGGCGCCCAAATTCATTGGTCTGTTTCCTATTCTTAAACGGATTGGAACTCTCGCATATAGAGTTCAATTGCCTGATTGGTTGCCTGGAGTGCATGATGTATTTCACATATCCCAACTTCGAAATCATGTTCATGACCCAGACTTGGTTGTGGAAGAGGCCGCACAGCAAGATATTGAAATTACTCCAGAATTGGCTGTGAGAAGAGAGCCGCTAAAGATCATTGGCAAAGAAACCAAGGAACTAAGGAACAAGAAAATTCACTTAGTCAAAGTGCAATGGAGTGGAGATCCGCGAGATTGTACTTGGGAAACAGAGGAGAGCATTCAGAAAGCCTATCCTAGGTGCCGAGTGGATATCTCTGATTGACTCCGGTGCAAGGTACATTTACCATATTTTGAAATTTCCATATGTTCTCTGCTTCGTTGTTATTTTCTTTCATGAATGTAAACTTTTAATTCTATAGAATGAATGATTTTAAAAGAGTATAGGAATTGATTAGTATATTTTTGAAAAGTTAAAAACAATTTGATTGTTTTTTGTGTTGTGTGATAGTAGATTTGATTAATTTATTAAAACGATAGTTAATTTAATTAATAAGAGAATGAATGGTAGAATTTATTCGATAAAATCACACATTGAACAGATTTAAAAATAGATAGAAATATCTACATGTGCATTATATATGTTTGAACAGGTAAATGGATTAGCTGTTGAGTAAAGAATGTAACACCCCACCTCCGCTAGGGTCACTCACAATGGGAATGCACTAGTTTTAGTGGACTATTAGCTAGGTAAACATACACAGAGATATCACAAGGCAGAACATAAATAAAGTAGCGGTAGAAATTAAAAACCCAATTTTTATTACTTTCGAGAAAAGAGTCAAAACCTCATATATCCAAGGTACAAATTATTCCATTACATTAAGTTCTAGATAAAGAAGCATAAACTTAAAGTAGCAAAAGTAAATTATTCCCTAAGCATAGCAGAAGTGCAGCCATAGCATAGCTCAAGACCAAACCGTACATAAGCTGTCAGAAAGCAAGCTAAATCCAAGCTAAGAGCTAGTGTTTCCTCCCTGAGAACTTGGGGGGGGGGGGGGGACGAAAGAAAAAGAGGCAAAAGAAAAAGGGTCAGTCATAAAGACTGGTAAGTCCTAGTAACTTTCAGTATAAAAACTAGTAAAGGTAAAAAGACAGGTATAAACTGAAAATAAGGATGATGATAAGTCTGGCATGATAAACTAAGATAACGAGATAACTCAAGTATAGCATCGCATGTTCAAGGTTCGCGACACCAACCGTACTAGTATTCTAACCCATGTCAAGTATTTATCATGAAGTGATCCCTTGGCCCAATATCATGAAGTGGCCCATTATGGGGTCCCACGGTACGATCTACTAATCGATTGGCTCCCTACAAGTTCTAGCTCGTCAAGTGTCTGTGTCATACGGCCCAATCACGAAATGTAGTCACCTGTGCTAGGTCCACCCTAGGGTGTATCAAGTCCTAGAGTGCCAACCACCGACACGAATCAAGCACGCACAGTGTAAACCTACGGGTGCCCAATGCCTGCTTTTTCAACTCCGGACTACGTGCACGACCATAGTCCGCCTGAACCTACAATGGCGCACCTACTCAGCCGTCGTTCTGGT
This sequence comes from Allium sativum, assembly GCA_030737875.1. Taxonomy (NCBI): domain Eukaryota; kingdom Viridiplantae; phylum Streptophyta; class Magnoliopsida; order Asparagales; family Amaryllidaceae; genus Allium; species Allium sativum. The sequence continues at coordinate 151,598,821 of CM060915.1, forward strand.
CGCTTACAATCAGCCCAGTAATCGTGCCCCACCCTGCCTAGTTCCAGGGTATCGTGATACATCTAAGTGGGTTACTTCTGAAAAGGACCGCGTAACTAGGGTTTCTAATGGGTTAAGTGTTGTCATTCAAATTCGTGACTTAACCCTATCCAAATCATGTATCAAGTTGGTTAAGTGTGTTCAAGCGGTTCATGACTTAACCCTATCAAATCATCGTGTCAAATTGGTTAAGTATATTCAAGTAGTTCATGACTTAACCCTATCATGTGGCATTAATTCATTAATGCACCCCAGCCTCTCACATTAGACTAGTTGTTGTGGTCACTGGATTTGCCGGGCGGTTCCGGGCAGATTTACACCACAACATAGTCTAACCTCGGGTTCTAGATGCGATATGACCAACTACCCACATTGGATCCTATTGTTTGCAGTTACTGGATTCGCCGGGCGGTTCCGGGCAGATTTACACTGCAAACTCAACCCAACCTCGAGTTGGCCATTTTCAAGTTTATCTAAGTGTCATGTCCATGTTCAAGTTTTCATGTCAAAATTCATGTCGAGTTTCATGTCAGATTTCATGTAAGTTTTAGGTCACGTTCTTGTCCATATACAGGTTCAAGTTATAATAACGATCACATTCAAGTTCAAAGCCAATTCATGTTTTACCTAATCTACCCAAATCGTATTCCCATCGCACGTAAACTCGAATCGATACAAATAAATCTAATTAGGGAATACATAAAAAGGGACAGATATAAGGTGGCAAAAGTGATTACTAGCATAGCATGGTATAACTAGAGATAAATGATTATAACATTACTGGCATAAGGAATATCGGCCTCAAACATAAAGATTCCAAATCTAGCAAAATGAGGTACTAGTCAAGATAACAGTTGGCATAAAGTGATAGTCATGGTAATGGTTGACACAAGGTGATAGTCATAAACTTGTGACTAATAGCAGATTCAACATTTCAGGCTAGGAGGGGTTTTTCTTTTTGATTTACAACATGAATAGGCCCCAAATCAATGTCATAGTAATATACCCAAAGGTCAAGATCCAAGATGAACAAGAATGGGTGTAAAACAGTCATCATACACATGTCCAATTTCAATTTACACATATACATATTACGTTTACAGTTTAAAACTAAAAGTAATTGGGGCTTACAGATCATGGTTCGAGAATTAGAAAAAGAAAGTCGATGTTGAATCTTTATATGCTTAGTCGAGTCCTAACAGAAGTCCCCAAATCAGCAATTCTCTTAACGTAGTTTCGACGTAGAAGAATTAGCCTCTTTCTCTAACTTTTCAACCAGAATTAGAGCAGCATAATGTCAAAGAGAATTTTGTGTAGAGAGACTAGTGTTAGGGGCTTTTTATATAGGGTCAGGTCAACGAATGTAGACAGAAATGAGGCCAGAAACATCAAAACGAACTCAGACTCAAAAATGGGTTCTGTCACCAGGTCGACCCCCAGGTCGACACTATGGTCGACCTGGTCCTGGGCAGGTCGACTACATAGTCGACCCCCAGGTCGACCTGGTCCTGGGCGGGAAATTTCCCACCCAGTCCATTCTGGGGTTTGAATTCGAAATCTGAATTCGAATTCTGAGCTGTTTTGAACTTGAAAATTTCTGAAAACTTCGAAGGGTCATAACTTGGTCATACGGACTCCGATTTTCGAAAACTCGAACTCATTTCCAAGCAGAATTTCGAGACGAACACAATGGCGTAACCCATTTCCCTTGATTCTTATTTTAAAAATTAATTCTGCCTTGATTTATGGTTATTACACGTTATAAAAATACGGGTTGTTACATTCTCCCCTCCTTAAAGGATTTCGTCCCCGAAATCTCTATGTTAGAAAGAATATATCCTACCATCCAATCATCCATCTACTCAAAGCATCATCCACAGGCAACCATTGTCCTTAAAAGATTTCTAATGATGTATGAACATACGCAGAAAGTGTGTGTATATGTACTTATATAATGCAAAAGATCAGGCGGTTACTGATTCAGTAAACCTCCTTAATGTAAAATATGTTAGTGTAATGAATCCAACATGTATGCAAATTCCTAACATAGTTTATATTCTCTACATGAGTGCACAAACATTCATTCATATGCAACATCCAAGTGATAGCATAACAAGTTCCATCCATGTACAAGTATAAGCACTCATGCATATGCAACACGAAAATGTGACTGAGCCGATCTAGTGCCTAATGTGTGTCATGCATCCACTATCAATCACTTGCAAACACTTGCAACCATTTGCAAACATCAACCATAACATGTTTCAATCACATGTTTACATCCATATGGTTCTACCTATGTTCTTAAGATAAGATCGAGAAGATAACAAGACAAACGTAGGTAGTAAAAGCATGATATGAAAAGGTTTTCAAGTTTATAGGAAAAAGAGATCGAGAATGTATCCTCAAAAAGAAATGGGTAAAGCGCGCGTATCTTCTCTTTGGTTTCCCAAGTTGCGTCTTCTTGGGCTTCACTCCACTAAACTTTAACTAGCTTGACTTCTCGATTCCTTAGCTTCTTGATCTCCATTCCTAAGATACGAATCGGAACTCGCCTCAATGTTGCTTCTTTTTCCACTTCTACGCCTTCAAGGATGCTTGGCTCAACCACTTCGGCTAATTCATGTAAGCACTTTCGAAGATGCGAGACATGAAAGACATTGTGTACTCCGGCCAGCCTCTCGGGTAATTCTACCTTGTAGGCCATCTGCCCAATCTTCTTAGTGATAGGGAACGGTCCGACGAATCTTGGTGCTAGTTTTCCAACCGCCCCAAAACGAACTACATTGCGTAAAGGAGAAACTTTTATAAAGACCATATCTCCGACTTCGAACTCTAGGTCTGTCCTTCTCTGGTCCGCATAAGATTTCTGTCTATCTGGGGCCGTTTTCATCCATCTTTGTATCAACTCAATCTTCTCATAAGTGTCCCTTATCATGTCGGGCCCAAGTATAAGTCTGTCTGTCGTCTCCCACCAACAAGTTGGTGATTTGCACGGTCTTCCATACAGGGCTTCGAACGGTGCCATTCCGATACTAGCTGGGTAATTATTGTTATATGCAAACTACACGAGAGGAAGATGGTCTTCCCAAGTACCACCAAAGTCAAGAATGCATAGTCTCAAAAGATCCTCTAGCACCCTATTTACCCTTTCGGTTTGTCCATCCATCTGCGGGTGATAGGCCGTGCTCAAGTTTAGTCGTGTACCCATTGCTTCTTGCAGACTATTCCAAAACTGGCTAGTGAAAATTGGGTCACGATCACTAACTATACTAGAAGGAACCCCGTGTAACCGTACTACCTCCCGAAGGTAAATAGACGCTAGCCCTGATGCGGTCCTCTTGCTTTTTACTGGAATGAAGTGAGCACTTTTCGTGAGTCTATCAACTATGACCCATATGCTTGTATTTCCCTTCCTTGACCTAGGCAGTCCATCCACGAAATCCATCGAGATACTCTCCCATTTCCATTGCGGAACCTCCAAAGGATGTAATAGCCCACCGGGCTTCTTCGACTCGGCCTTCACTTGTTGGCACACCATGCACTTTGAAACGAACTCTTCCACGTCCTTTTCCATTCCAGTCCAAAAGAAAATGTGTTTCATATCTCTGTACATCTTATTCCCTCTGGGATGTATGGTCATCTTCGAGTGATGTGCCTCCTCGAGAACTTTCCTTACTAAGTCTCCCACTTGCGGGACGCATAGCCTTCAATCACGCCTTAGCTATCCCTTGTCATCTATGGCATACCTACCGAGGTGACTTGACGTCTCACCCCTAATCAGCTTGTTCATGATTTCGACTATCTTTGGGTCTTCCTTTTGTGAAGTTCCTACTTGATCTAGAAGTGTAGGTCTTAACTCAAGAGATGCTAACGTAGCAGCCAATGACTCAACAGCAGGTGTGAAATCAAAGGTTGCTATAAACTCAAGACTTTTCCTTCCAACAAACAAGGGGCTCAAGGTTAACCTTTTCCTACTTAGCGCATCTGCCACCACGTTACCCTTGCCAAGGGTATAAGCTATATTGAAGTCATATGATGCCAAGAATTCCATCCATCGCTGTTGTCTCAGATTCAAATCTTTCTGTGAGAAGAGGTACTTCAGCGATTTGTGGTCGGTATACAGCTCGAACCTCTCCCCAAGAAGATAATGGCGCCAAGATTTAAATGCAAAAACGATCGCCGCCAACTCCAAGTCATGTGTGGGATAGTTCTTCTCATGAACTTTAAGTTGTCTACCCCTATAGCATATCACTTTCCCTTCTTGCATTAGGACTGCGCCTAATCCCGTGCCGCATGCATCTGTGTACACGGTAAACATCTTACCTCCATCGGGTAATGCCAAAATTGGAGCTGTGGTGAGGGCTCTCTTGAGTCTCTAAAAAGCAATCTCACATTCTATGTCCCACGCAAACGCTAGGTTTTTTCTTCGTTAACCTAGTAAGAGGGGCTGAAATCTTAGCGAAGTCCTTAATGAACTTCCTATAGTGGCCTGCCAAACCGAGAAAGCTTCTCACTTCTGTTGCGTTCTTAGGAACTTTCCAGTCTTGCACCGCAACCACCTTTGCGGGGTACACGGCTAGCCTTGCTTAGAAACTACATGTCCAAGAAACCGAACTTCCTTCCTCCAAAAATGGCATTTGGAGAACTTAGCCTTTAACTGGTGTGCTCTGAGCGTATCCATGACTTCCCTGAGATGTCTAGCATGATCTTCTTCATCCTTTGAGAAGATCAGAATATCGTCTATGAAAACCACTACAAACTTGTTAAGGAACTCCCGAAACACCCTACTCATCAATTCTACAAAATACGCGGGTGCATTCGTTAACCCAAACGGCATGACGAGCCATTTGAAGAACCCATATGGAGTCCTAAACGCAGTTTTTTCAATGCTCTCCTCAGCCACTCTAAGCTGATGGAACCCTGTGGCTAGATCGAGTTGAGAAAAAAAACAGATGCTCCTACAAGCTGGTCAAACAGATCATCGATTCTTGTCAGTGGGTGCCTATTCTTCTTCATCAGCTTGTTTAACTCACGATAATCTACGCACAGACGAAGTGAACCATCCGCCTTAGTAGCGAATACCACCGGAGCACCCCATTCAGAAATGCTTCGTCTTATGAAATTTTTCTCAAGCAACTCCTTAACTTGTTTACTGAGGTCTCTTCTTTCTCGCGGGGCCATGTGCCTAACGGGCAATGAAACTGGCTTGGCATTATCAACAAGATAAATTCGGAAGTCTATCTCGTGTTTAGGAGGTAACCCCCTTACATCATCAAAGACATCTAGATATTCTCGGACCACTTTTACAGATTGCAAATTGTCGATGGACGAGTCAAGAGATTCAAGATAACACAAGATGACGGGACCCTTAGGGTTACAAGAAATTTCAAGGGTATTACCAAGGTGAGTCATGAGCCTCACTACCCTTTGTTCACAATCAAGAATGGCTCCTTAATTGGACAGCCAATCCATGCCTAGAATCAATCTGTATCCCATAAATCCAAGAACATAAGCACTACACGTGAATTCTACGCTTAAGATAGAAATTCTCAAATCCACACAAATCATAGACAAATGAGCGGAGCCCCCAATTGGATTTGAAACTGTAACGGGATCCTCAACTAGACTAGTACTTAGGTGCAGATTTTCAACAATATCAGAAGAAATAAAAGTATGCGATGCGCCAGAGTCAAATAAGGTTCGAACAGGAAAGTCAGAAATGTAAACAAGGCTTTCTACAGAAATATTACTACCTCGGTCAAGAGCTGGAGTGGTGTTGAGAGCATGCAACTGCCCTCCAGAAGGTCCTGCTCGCTGGGTCTGCCCTTGCCCCTGTCCTTGCTTCTTAGGGCAATCCTTGCTGATGTGTCCAGTATCTCCACAATGAAAGCATTCACCCAACTTTCTCTTCTTCTTTCTACAGTCTTTAGCTAGATGTCCCGTAATCCCACAAAAGTTACACTTCCTTGTCTCACGTTCCATGTTGCCCTTGTTATTCTTGTTGCCTCCCTTCTTGAAGTCAACTTTCTTATTCTGAGTCTCATTAGGCTTAACCTCCTTCTTGCTATTCTTGTCTTCCTCATGAAGTAGAGCCATATCCACCAAGCTTTCAAAGGTCGCCCCCATGGGTATATGAGTTATGGCCAAACTGTGTAGTGGCTCATTCAATCCTCGAGCAAAGCGTACAGCCTTTTTCTGGGCCGTATTGACCAAGTCCAAACCGAACCGAGCAAGCTGATTAAACTTATTCACGTACTCCCTAACAGACATGTCCCCTTGCTTGAGTGCGAGGAACCTCTCCATCTGAAGGTTCTCTTCTGCTGACGATAAGAATTTAAGCTCAAACCTCTCTCTAAAGTCTGCCCAAATCTCAGTTGGCCTGGTGGCGTTGGTGACTTCCCACCAAAATGCAGCTTCCTCTTTTAACAACCATGCTGCCAACTGAACTTTCCTATGGTCCTCCACATCAAAGATAATAAACAAGTCTTCAGTCTCCTTTAGCCAGTTTCGTGCCTCAACAAAGGTTTCAGTTCCAACGAAGTTCTTGCCGCCCATTGCTTTAAAGTCTTTGCATATCTTGGCAAAGGCGGTACCAGGAGGAGGAGGAACCACAACCACCGGGGGAGGAGGAGGAGGGATGTCTGCCGGGCCCGCGTCATTGGCCCAAGCTTCTAAGTACCTTCGGAACCATCCAGGTACGGGTACTCGCTCAGGAATGTTAAGATCAGACATGCTGAAAAACGAAAAGAAAAGGATTCAAACGAGGAAACAAAGGAAAGTGCTAATGGCTTTTGGGGAATAGCCTTTTTAAACATAAAACTTTTATCGAAAAATGCTTCTTTATAAACGGTTTTTGGAAAATAGTTTTAGAAGTTTTTTTTTAAAAAAACTTTTGTCCCGTCTGGTAACCTTCTGCTCTGATACCAAATGTAACACCCCACCTCCGCTAGGGTCACTCACAAAGGGAATGCACTAGTTTTGGTGGAGTATTATCTAGGTAAACATACACAGAGATATCACAAGGCAGAACATAAATAAAGCAGCGGTAGAAATTAAAAACCCAATTTTTATTACTTTCAAGAAAAGAGTCAAAACCTCATATATCCAAGGTACAAATTATTCCATTACATCAAGTTCTAGATAAAGAAGCATAAACTTAAAGTAGCAAAAGTAAATTATTCCCCAAACATAGCAGAAGTGCAGCCATAGCATAGCTCAAGACCAAACCGTACATGAGCTGTCAGAAAGCAAGCTAAATCCAAGCTAAGAGCTAGTGTTTCCTCCCTGAGGACCTGGGGGGAAACGAAAGAAAAAGAGGCGAAAGAAAAAGGGTGAATCATAAAGACTGGTAAGTCCTAGTAACTTTCAGTATAAAAACTAGTAAAGGTAACAAGACAGGTATAAACTGAAAATAAGGATGATGATAAGTCTGGCATGATAAACTAAGATAACGAGATAACTCAAGTATAGCATCGCATGTTCAAGGTTCGCTGCACCAACCGTACTAGTATTCTAACCCATGTCAAGTATTTATCATGAAGTGATCCCTTGGCCCAATATCATGAAGTGACCCATTATGGGGTCCCACGGTACGATCTACTAATCGATCGGCTCCCTACAAGTTCTAGCTCGTCAAGTGTCTGTGTCATACGGCCCAATCACGAAATGTAGTCACCTGTGCTAGGTCCACCCTAAGGTGTATCAAGTCCTAGGGTGCCAACCACCGACACGAATCAAGCACACGCAGTGTAAACCTACGGGTGCCCAATGCCTGCTTTTTCAACTCCGGACTACGTGCACGACCATAGTCCGCCTGAACCTACAATGGCGCACCTACTCAGCCGTCGTTCTGGTTGCTTACAATCAGCCCAGTAATCGTGCCCCACTCTGCCTAGTCCTAGGGTATCGTGATACATCTAAGTGGGTTACTTCTGAAAAGGTCCGCGTAACTAGGGTTTCTAATGGGTTAAGTGTTGTCATTCAAATTCGTGACTTAACCCTATCCAAATCATGTATCAAGTTGGTTAAGTGTGTTCAAGCGGTTCATGACTTAACCCTATCAAATCATCGTGTCAAATTGGTTAAGTATATTCAAGTAGTTCATGACTTAACCCTATCATGTGGCATTAATTCATTAATGCACCCCAACCTCTCACATTAGACTAGTTGTTGTGGTCACTGGATTTGCCGGGCGGTTCCGGGCAGATTTACACCACAACATAGTCTAACCTCGGGTTCTAGATGCGATATGACCAACTACCCACATTGGATCCTATTGTTTGCAGTTACCGGATTCGCCGGGCGGTTCCGGGCAGATTTACACTACAAACTCAACCCAACCTCGAGTTGGCCGTTTTCAAGTTTATCTAAGTGTCATGTCCATGTTCAAGTTTTCATGTCAAAATTCATGTCGAGTATCATGTCAGATTTCATGTAAGTTTTAGGTCACGTTCTTGTCCATATACAGGTTCAAGTTACAATAACGATCACATTCAAGTTCAAAGCCAATTCATGTTTTACCTAATCTACCCAAATCGTATTCCCATCGCACGTAAACTCGAATCGATACAAATAAATCTAATTAGGGAATAACATAAAAAGGGACAGATATAAGGTGGCAAAAGTGATTACTAGCATAGCATGGTATAACTTAAGATAAATGATTATAACATTACTGGCATAAGGAATATCGGCCTCAAACATAAAGATTCCAAATCTTGCAAAATGAGGTACTAGTCAAGATAACAATTCGCATAAAGTGATAGTCATGGTAACGGTTGACACATGATAGTCATAAACTTGTGACTAATAGCAGATTCAACATTTCAGGCATGATAATAGGAGGGGTTTTTCTTTTTGATTTACAACATGAATAGGCCCCAAATCAATGTCATAGTGTCATAGTAATATACCCAAAGGTCAAGATCCAGGATGAACAAGAATGGGTATAAAACAGTCATCATACACATGTCCAATTTCAATTTACACATATACATATTACGTTTACAGTTTAAAACTAAAAGTAACTGGGGCTTACAGATCGTGGTTCGAGAATTAGAAAAAGAAAGTCGATGTTGAATCTTTATATGCTTAGTCGAGTCCTAACAGAAGTCCCCAAATCAGCAATTCTCTTAACGTAGTTTCGACGTAGAAGAAGTAGCCTCTTTCTCTAACTTTTCAACCAGAATTAGAGCAGCATAATGTCAGAGAGAATTTTGTGTAGAGAGACTAGTGTTAGGGGATTTTTATATAGGGTCAGGTCAATGAATGTAGACAGAAATGAGGCCAGAAACATCAAAACGAACTCAGACTCAAAAATGGGTTCTGTCACCAGGTCGACCCCCAGGTCGACACTATGGTCGACCTGGTCCTGGGCAGGTCGGCTACATAGTCGAACCCCAGGTCGACCTGGTCCTGGGCGTGAAATTTCCCGCCCAGTCCATTCTGGGGTTTGAATTCGAAATTTGAATTCGAATTCTGAGCTGTTTTGAACTTGAAAATTGCTGAAAACTTCGAAGGGTCGTAACTTGGTCATACGGACTCCGATTTTCGAAAACTCAGACTCATTTCCAAGCAGAATTTCGAGACGAACACAATGGCATAACCCGTTTCCCTTGATTCTTATTTTAAAAATTAATTCTGCCTTGATTTATGGTTATTACACGTTATAAAAATCCGGGTTGTTACAAAGAATTTATTTGCGTGCACGACAAATAGGTAAACCTTAATGAGTTGGACGCGAAATATTATTATATCAACTCCTGTGAATGCCATTGGATGTGGAGTGCTGGTTATTCTGTGTGTAATAATAAATGTCGCCATAGGATAGTAACAATTAATTTCGAACTACACTACATGGCATACTTCTTGAAGATAGGCATACTTCATCATATACCACATAAGCATTTGGAGCTTGTGTGACGGGGTGGAAGATTTACCATACGAGCGAGAGGCTTGTATGGCGATGACTATATTTTACAGGTTGAACTGATGACTGATATGACCATATAAAATTGTAACGATAAATTGCCAGATTAATTAAAAAAAACCACACGGGTCTGGAGTTGACAATAATCACATCTCTCTAGTTATTAGATACGGCACATGGATTATTTGTTTCCCACACGGGACGAGGTGACAAGAATTTATTCTCTGGAGCAATTAAAAATACACACTCCCTCAGGCTTTGATAGGGTGACGAGAATTTATTCTCTGGAGTTATTATCTATACACGCTCCCCTGTAAACACCAGAATATATCACTATAAATATGTGTATGCTTTATAGGATTTATTGGGTACCTAATACGGCACAATAAATTTCCAAACCCTCCCCGTACAAAGAAGGTTATGGCGAAATTTTTCGAAAATTCCAGGTGTTAGCCAAATTTTTGAAGAATTTGAAAATTCTAAAAAACTGAAAAGTTGGAGAATGGAAGCCAGATAGAACGTAGAGTTGATTAATCAAACCACTTTCGACTTTGTTCCTTTTCGGGGACGAAAAGTTTTAAGTGGGGGAGATTGTAACGACCCGGAAAATCTTTACCAATTTAAAATTTTTAAATTGGCTATTTTAGTGGATTTTAATTATTTAAAATAAACATTTTGAATAATAGCGATGAAAAGTAAGTTTGAATCGACATTGAAAATGAATATAATTATTTCTAATTATAAACAAGGCCTGAAATGGCGCGGTAGTTTCAAAATTTGACTGACTGTACCGGGTGCAAAACAAAACGGATTTGAGTGAAACCAAAAATATTTAAATCTGTTATTGAATATCTTTCTAACGAATCTGAAAAATCGAAGTTTCATAGCGGGAAGAAAAAGTTATGGCCAAATGAATTTTCAGAAAGGTCGTTATAGAGTTTATATAGCCCATGAAAATGGCCATTTTGCAAACGACCTCGGAATTTGACGAAACCACTTTTGTTGGATCCGCGATGTTAAACTATTACTAGGTTTCAAATTTCATAATTTTTGAAGCTAGTATGTGAGCGTGGCAAAGGAAAACGTTTTTTGGTCAATTACAGTTAAATTGGATCGACCAGAAATGGGCCATTTTTCAAACGGTCTCAGAATTCGACGAAACTTGTTTTGTTGGGACCGTATCATCAAAACATAGCTAGATTTATTTTTTGGGAATTTTTAGAATCAGTATGTGGCCCCGGCAAATTGAAATGTACGTTCAAATAGAATATCGAATGTTTTATATTTTAATTTGAAGGAAAACTGACTGAAACAGTCGAATTGGCCCACGAAACATATCCCATTGTGTTCGGAATGGGGGTAAAATGCTATGGACGACAGTCGTTGGGTTTGGATTGGAGTTCATAGGAGGCAAGGGGTATTTTTGGATTTTTAAAACTTTATAAATAAATAAAAAACATTGGGCCATCTCATCTCTCTCTCTCCACGATAAGGATCGACGCATGACGGAAGTTCTTCAAAGCTTTCCCCCTCGTTTTCTCCTCCCACACTCAATGAAACCCACCCCTCCTTTGGAGTTTTTTTTAGAGCGTCGAGAGGGCTTTAAATCAAGACCAGCCCCGGCCTCCCTCGTCGCCTGTATCGAGAGCAGCACCTCCGGGAAGTTCAGAACTTCCCAGTGCCGCCACGCCCTCCCTCCTCAGTCGAAGTGGACCCCACCCCCATGCGCCAGAGCGCGATTACAAGCTCTTCGTCGTGGTATAGGTCGATCGTCCTCTAGCTTCACAGATCGAGAGAAAAAGGAAGACCTAGTTTTGAACGAAACTGTGAGGTATACGGCTATTTTATTTTAAACTATTTAATAGCAGTTTAAAGCGCTACGGTTTTTGATTTCACTGTAAAAATCATATCTTTTTCGTTTGTTAACGAAATTCAGCGAAACACGAGACAGTGGACTCATGTGGACGTCTTCTACATTCTAGAAGAGACCGCATATTTTTCTGAGCCTTCTGCTATTTTTGGTGGAGTGGAACCCAATGTGAGATTTCTAAATTATAAACGATACGGAAAGCGACGATGTATAAATTATATAGTCGATGTATGAGTTATATAAGCATTGTACACCTCATGTATAAGCGTTGTATAAGTTGTACGTTCGATATATAAGTTATATATGCATTGTAAAAATTATATATGTGTTGAAATAGAAGTGAAATGCTTATACAAATATATATATATATATATATATATACGCCCCTCGTCCACAAACCATGGACGATATTTATTGGTTGTGATTGATGTGAAAATTGGTTGATAGTGAATGGTTGATTAGAATTGTTTGTGGTTGAAATTGATTGATAGTGGTTGAAAAATACCCGTTTGTGGTTGAGAGTTATTTGGTTGAAACCACATAGGATTAGTTTGTGGAAATGAAAAAAATATATACATGCCGCCAGCGTGCGAACTAGATGCATGAAATCCCCATTGTCAAAAGCTGCGAGGCTTTAAGGTAGAGCGAGGAGCCGTACTAAGGACGGCCCCGGTTTTAACTACCTTGCCGTTATGCTGCCGAAATTTTGAATAATATTCATGTGTTAGAATTATTTTCATGTGTTGAAACTATATTCGTGTGTTGAATAGAAATTCATCTATTGAACGACATTCATGTTTTGAAATAAATTGTTTTGCAATAAAAATCACATTTTTATTTAAATATATAAACTATAGAAAACCCTCATGTGTTGAATAGAAATTCATTCGTTGAACAGAAATTCATGTGTTGAATGGTATTCGTGTTTTGAAATAAATTGTTTTGCAATAAAAATCACATTTTTACTATATATATACAAACTATAGAAAACCGTTCATGTGTTGAATAGAAATTCATTCATTGAATAGAAATTCATGTGTTGAATGGTATTCGTGTTTTAAAATAAATTGTTTTATAATAAAAATCCTATTTTTATCATCTATATGAACTATATAAAATAGTCGTGTTTTGAAATAAATCGTTTTGCAATAAAAATCGCATTTTTACTATATACATGAGTTGTAAAAAAATAGTGAAGTGTCGAGATAAATGTTGGTTGGATAAAAATATCATTTTTATCAAATGTATGAAATGAATATGGTTTAAAATCGAAGCATCGATTATATATATATATATATGAAATTAAAATATATCGAATAACAAAGCAGCATTTCATGTTTTGAAACCGTGATTTCAAACGATTAGTGCGGGAGATCCGACCATCGGATTTTCCCGAAACTGAAACCGTTGGGTTCACTTTGGAAATATCTTTCCAACGACACCAACTTTGTAAAAATCCAACGGTTGGATTGTCTGGAATGTTTAATTCAAATCTGAAGAAAAATAGCGCCAGAATCGATTATATATATATAATTAATTAAATTAAATCGAATAACGACGCTGCAGTTCGTATTTTGAAATCGAAACTTCAAACGATTGTACCGGGAGATCCGACCGTCGGATTTTCCCAAAACTGGAACCGTTTGATTCGTTTTGAAAAGATCTTTCTGATGATATAAATTTTGTGAAGATCCAACGGTTAGATTTTCAGATATGTGTAAATCAAATCTGAAGAAAAACAGCGCCACGACCGCGTTATGGCCTGAAGATTCGTTTGAATAAATTGGCTATTTTAATTAAATAAAAATAGCGATAAATCGTTATAAAATATTATAAACGATATGGAATGTGAAGTTTAGAAATTAACTGAAGTTAGCTAAGTCGAATGGTTTCCTGGGTTTTGATCTGATGTTGGTTTCGGCCTTTGGGGTTAATATTTGGGAAATCATTCTGTTACTGATTTACGGTTAGTGACTAATGAATTGGAATAAGGCGTATGTGTGTTTGTGTAGCACTTGATTATATACGCGAGTTGTTCAGAAAGACCGGGTTTATCCCATTCTGAATAACTGAACCGACGATAAGAAATCGAAGATGAAACGGTGGTCGAAGACCGAAGATCTTCACCTCGTTTGGATGGTAACTGATGTCCTGATTGGGAGGCATCCCGAAATATGGATAATGAGTGGTGATTGTCCAGACGTACGTGGAGATCGATGGGTATGCGAGGTATATAGTGCCTCCGGTTTCGTTCAGACCCAGAACGGACTTGCAAATGGACTGTGTGTTTGACATTGGAATTCATTCTGTGTGATTGATAGCCATCAGTTACATGGCGTGAATTGCCTATGTGGCATGCTAAGATGCAGTGATCAGGGCTTCTGTTGAAAAGCAAAGTCTTGTGGTTGATGATCAAAGCACCGCCTGTGTGGCGTAGCTTTGTGTATAACGTGAATTCGCGAGCCTTGCACCCCGGTATGAACCAGAAACGGGAGAGGACCTCAGGGAGGTCATGCGTTTCCTTCTAGCTAGAGGTGGTGTCGGTGCTTAAACTGGCTGACATTTATATTATTTTCACCTATGTGATTGTTGCTGTTGCGAGGCGCCTCGGTTATATCGGTGACTATGTGAAGCCGTTGGAGTCATTCGTTGGCTCATTTACGCCCCAAAGGGCGGGGAAACGTAGTGTTCAGGAAATTTAATCCACATCGGTGGACAGGCCTTGACGATCCAAGGGTCAATGCGCTCTGACCATGTGGCTCGGGCTAGAGAGTCGCGAAGTCGGTAAGGACTAGTTTTTGCCTTGGTTCATGACAGAAATCCAATTTCCAAATACGTGACTGTGCGGTCTTGATTGTAAACCTATATTTGGCGACATAGTGGCATGGGACGCTCATGTCGTCTATGATTGATATTTATGATTGTTTTATAAAATTAGAATCTAACTGGAAACGAGCTAAGATGGGTGGATTCCTGGGTATTGATCTGATGTTGGTTTCGGCCTTCGGGGTTAATACCTATGGAATCGTTCTCTTACTATTTTATAGTTGGAGTTTGATTATCAAATGTTTTTGTTTTATTCGCATCAAGCATATTTTGGTCGATATAAGGTAAAACTCTATCCTCCGGTTTGCGTTGCATTGTGTGATGGGACTTGAGTCTTATATCGGCTTCATTTTTATAAAAAGCATTGCAATGTTTAAAAGATTTAATTGTTTTAAAGCACTGGCAATCCAATGGAGTAAACCCGTTCCACGAAAGTGGCGTGGTCCTGTGATTAGCCATATTATAGATTGTGTTAAGTAGATTTCTCATACCAGTCCCATGACTGACTCGTAGTTTGTTTCACTTGCAAACTCGGGTGCCCCTTTTTCTACCCGGGCAGCCTTGTATTCAGGTTTTAGTAGGCTCTTTCTGAATAGCTGGAGCTGAAGATGGATTCTATCATTTATCCCTTTTTATGTTGTTCAGCTCCTATTGTACATTATGTTTTGTTTCCGCTATTGACATTGATGTATAGTTGAACTGTATTTGTACTAAGTATGATCCTGTATACTGTGTAACTCTGATGATTATGTTTATCCAGTATATTCTATTGTGCATTATCTGGTGTATTTACTTAATTATGTTCTGCTATTATCTGTTTCTGTGTTATATTCCAAAGATTACCCTTAACACCGCAGTATGGGTTTTGGGGTCGTCGCAAAACCAGATTCCTCAAATTTATTGTTTATTTTCATGTTATAACACATGTACTGTTTAACCAACATGATTGGATAATGGATTGATTATTGATTGTTGAACCCTTGATATTAACCAATGTGAAATATTGGTTGAGGACTGGGCAATAGATAGCCTAAATTATACATCGTTTTTATAAGAATGGTTTAGCGTAAGGTGAATCGATAGAAATGAAATTATGAAATTTATTTTATAACTGGAAATTGCATTTTGAAATATATTATTTAAAATGAAGTTATGAAAAGGAAATAAACCAACCACATATGTATTGATTGCTTTAACCACCAATCACCATTTTTTATTATCAAAATCTACTGTGTGCGACGCACACGCCTCATCTTAACTGTTAAATGAATTATCAAAATCTGCCATGTGCGTCGCACGTGCCTCATCTTAACTATTAAATGATTGGAATTTTTAAACAAGTGGGCAAGGATTTATGTAACAATTAATAACTGAGATTAATTATTTTTAAGTAATCGAAGCAGTAATGAATATAATTGGATTTTAAAGTGAGTTTATCAACGAGTTTACCTTAAAACCGAGTAGGGTAAATTAAGTTATAAGCGAATTTTAAGCAAATGAGATAAGCTTAAAATAAAGATTACTTAATATCTAATTAAGTAAAGGAAATCAAGATGAAAAAGAGTTTCATATCAAACCAATTTTGTATAAACGAGTTTATAAAAAAGGATAGATGGGAATTTAATGCGTTAATTATAAATTAACATTACTTAATAATGGTATTAAGTGAAATTGATGAGATTTAAAATACGATTTCCCAGAATGAATGATTGAAAGGGCTAGAAAAAGGATTCCTGTAATTGAATTAGGTAAAGGATCGAGTAAAAGGATTTGTAATAAAAATCCAGATAATGAAGCAAATAGTTTAAAGAAGTTAAAGTTTAAAAGTTGGTGTTTTATTTATCATTTAATAAATCAATAAATTTAGTGATAATAGTATATTTAAAAAGGAGGTTTCAAAAATAAGAAAGTTTTATAAAACCGTATTTTGACATTAGAATGAATAGTGGTTTTTGAATTCATATTTATCTTAAGATAAGAACGTTGTTGATCAAGGTTTGAGAGGTAACTAAAATACCCCAACTTGAACGAGTTCAAGATTATCGGAGGATGATATGAGTTGTAATGATAAAGATGTTAGAAGCGATTTATTATGAGAAATAATAATGCGATGTTATTTGAGGATAGATGTGATGAGATTTCATTATAAAGGAAATAAAAGGATTTGAGGAAATATAGGCATTGATAATTCCAAAGTAATGAAAATAAAATGGCTAGAGAATATGAAATGATATTTTCATAATCAAGGTAATAAAAAGAGTTATGAAAATATAACGATATTTTCGAAGTAAAGAGATGAGTTTAGAGTGAATTATTTAGAATGATAAGCAACGATGATTGTTTTCAAAATAATGAAACAAAAGAAGATTTCTTAACGATTGTTTTACAAACGATACGTTGGATCGATTTTCCAATTGTAAATAATAAGTAATGTTGCAGCAAATGATTTGAATGATAACTAAATGATAATTGGATATCATTATAAGATATTTTCGAAATATTAAATAGAAATGGTTTGAGAAGAATTGTATATTAAAATAAGAAGTGAATAGTGTGTTGAAAGATTTAGAAGTTCTAATTAACCATTCATTAGTTATTTCTAACTAAAAAGGGCCAAGTGACACAGTGTAAACAACCAGTAGATCCATTTTATTTTGTTTATTTGATAGTTAAATAACCGACTATTAAAATCTTGCTCATACGATTGTTGGTACGGAAAGACCGGGATTGAATTTATTTTCGAAAACCATTCCCACCAATAAATACGAATACGTGGAAGATGCTATTCAAGATGGAGACATAGAAGATCGTGGGTATTCATAAAACGGAAGAATTACTTACAATAGGGGCACACAGAGTTTAGGTTAAAACAATAAACTCCAGGTCAGTCATGTGACTGGTGTGAGAACTAAAACAGTTATTTAAACTTTACTTTAAAAGAGAGTAATTCAAGGGACCACGCCGTATAACACGGAACAGGTTTCCTCCCAAGAACACTAGTGCATATAACAAAACAGCACAATGCTTTTTGGAAAAATGAAGCTATTATAAGACCCAGGTCCCATCACACAATGCAACGCAAGCCGGAGGATAGGGTTTTCCCTTATAATAGCCAAACATTCTTGGTACGTTTAAAACAAATCATTTGATACTATTATAAGTGCATAGTGTCAAAATAGTTTCAATCATAAATATCAATCATAGACGACATGGGTACCATATATCATGTTGCCATACTAGGCTCTACAAATAAAACCGAAATATCTCGTATTGGAAATTGGATTTCCGTCATGAGTCGAGGCAAGGGGCAAGCTCCTCTCCGTTCGAGACACTCTAGCAAATGTCTCAGGACCACACACAGCGATCCTGGATCTTCAGGGTCGGTCCTCTCTTATTTTTGAGGATTGGCAATTCCTGAACACATGTTTCCCGGTCCTAACAGACCTATATACAAGGCGCCTCACATCCAACAACCACACAGGTAAAAAGTATATAAATGTCAGGGCCGGTAGGTCACTGACGTCACCCATAGCTAGAAAGAAACGTCGTGCTCTCCCTGCAGTCACTATCCCGTTTTTGACTCATACCGAGGTGTGAGGCTCGCAAATTAACGCTATACACAAAGCTATGCCACACAGGTCGTGCTTTGATCATCAACCACAAGACTTTGCTTTTCAACAGAATCCTTGATCATTTGCCACTTAGGCATGCCACACAGGCAATTCATGCCACGCGATTGATATCTATCGATATATAACCTCTAAGCTCGTATGTCTCAGAGAAGGGCGTTAAGCAAGAGAATAAATTCTCCGCTGCCAAACAGATATATATTTAATAGAAATCAATCACACAGAACAAAATCCATTGTCAGACACACAGTCCATTTACAAGTTCGTTCTGGGTCTGAACGAAACCGGAGGAACCTTATTCCTCGCATATCCATCGATCTCCAAGTACGTCTGGACGATCACCAACTGATTCCCTCCTCTTGGGTGTACAGTCCAATCCAGATCATCAATAATCATCCAAACGATGTGAAGACCTATGGTCTTCAACCACCGTCTTCATCTTCGACTTATCGTCGAATTAATTATTTAGAATGGGTATAAACCCGGCCTTTCCGAATAACCCGCGTATATAATAAACAAGTGCTACACAAACACAACCTACGCCTCATTCCAATTCAGAATATTCTTTTATTCAAATTTTCACATTCTTAGGGAAAGGTTCCCATTAATTTTATCAAAGATAAATTCTTCTAAATTTATTCTTTAATCTTCCTTTGGATATCATTTCAAACTGTGCTAAGGTTTTCCAAACTAGTCGGGATTAGCGAACCACACCGAAGTAATCATTTATTTTATTTCTCAATCCCAACCTATTCATCCCATGGAGCAAAACTGGTAATGCTCCATATCTAACACCACGGTGTTATCGGTAAATATTAATTACCATTTCATGTTCAAATCTAATTAAAGATTTAACTATCGCTTTGGAGCAAAACTGGTGATACTCCATTCTCGTTCACTTTAATCTAATTAAAGATTCATTAAAACTCCACTTAGTTTTAATCTTCCCAAAAATCAATATACTGTCTTTAACTGGGTTAAAGAACCAATGTCATCAAAACCACGGTTCACGATAAACCCAAAATCACATTCCATTGTTAATCGGGTTAAAGAATAGGTGTTATTAAAAACACCGCTCACGATAAACCCCAAAAACCAATTTAAATTCAATTCCAATTAAATACTAATTAACTGGACAATTTTACTAAATCTTAATTAAAAGATTTATTCTTTTCTAAACTGGGCCTTAGAACAGTGTTATTTAAGACACCATTCACGACGAACCCAAAATCCCATTTGATATTAAATACAAGGCTCTGAATAGAAAATATATCGGCTTATATTCAATATCAAATTCTGAAACCAACAAATATCGTATTGGAAATAACGATATAAATATATCTTTCGAATTCCCACAACCATATCCGTATAATCACGAAATCCAACATCGAAATATTCTGAAGATAATTTCGATTCAAATCCATTCCAACTTGTATATTGGAAATTCTGATTATTTTCAAAACCATTTCAAATCCAATTTATTTATTCATAAATATTGGATTATAATTCTAGTTCATAACTAGTTCATTTCGATAAAAATATATTTTTATCCTTTCAAATGTGTAATTTTTCATCCAGTTCTTTCCAATTCATATATTATGATTTTACACAAATTATTAATATTTTTAATAATTTTATCAAGGCCCGTACAGTCGATTTCCATAAATGGCCACTGAACTGCACTTACAACGACCTTTTCCAAATTTGATTTTTACATAATTCCAAATCCAACCGTTAGATTTCAAATTTCAAATATTCATTGGAAAGCTCTTTTCGATACGAACCCAACGGTTCCGGTTTCAGGAGAATCCGACGGTCGGATCTCCCGTAACGTCAACTCGAAGTCAATGGTCGAAATTCGCGAACTGTCACGGCGCGGCGCGTTCTATTCAGGCCATTTAATATATAATATATATATATTATATATATTTCATCGATTTCAATTCAAAACGTATTTTATAAATCGTTTTAAATTTGTTTTCAAAACAAATTCAACTTCATATTCAATTTCAATTCAAAATTGAATATCTCATATCATTAATATATAAATGATAATATTTTCAAAACATTATATTTTGAAATCACTTCTTTTTCTATATTCATTATAAAAAACGAATATAATCGATATAAATATCGTTTGCATCAAAATGGCGCATATCTAATCAACACGGCTTTATATATTTCAATAACTTCGTTATTCTATTCAAAAAATGAATATTTATTCTATTCAACACATGAATCTACAATTCTTTCAACACATGAATATTCTCAACACATGAGTATCGTCAACACATGACTATTTTTATTATTTAATATATTTTATAAAATTATGCTAAAGATGTAAATTTTATTGTTTAAAATATTTTACTCAACACATGAATATTTTCAACACATGAATATATATTTTATTCAACACATGAATATTCTTTATTCTATTCAACACATGAATATATATTTTATAATATTCTTTATTTTCCCCATTGGAATGAGGCCCAATCAATTACCATAAAATGTTAATTATATGGATTCCATACAACACATGTATATAATAGCAACAATAAATAATCAACCATCATCCAGAGTGCACCACACAACTGCATAAGCATTAAATATAACTAATTGACGCTTACATAGTATGTCGACCAATCGATCGACATACAACTAAATAATTGGGATTCGTGTACGCCAAATATCATCCCAACACCCGTGTGGGGTTTCAAATCAACAAACACTGAATATTATTTGTGCGGTTGGGCGACGTGTAAAATTTATCGTCCCAATCAATATCCTTCAAATGAGTGTACATAAACAAATCGTCCGATTTGTTTATAAATATTTATTTTATTCACATACAGGTTAAAAATTATATTTTTAACGATAAAATATTTTTAACTATATAAATATTTTATTTCATTCCACATCACACAATCAATTTTCACAACAACATACAATCAAACATACAAGTCATCCATGGTCTGTGGACGACGGGTGTCGGGTGCTGCTAAGCACCGTCTGCATCCTAGTATATATTTTAACTAGAAAACAAGATAAAAGTGAGGAGTTCTCACCGATTAGCTAAACAAAACAACGCGACTCTTCAGAGGTAGAAGATCTTTCCGTGTCCGCCTTTTGTCACTTTCGTTGCCCGTATTCACTACATATATAAAAATCGCATTTTTATTATGCTATGGTATAAATAAAAATCATACCTTTACATAACTAAAAATCTAATCTTTTCTCGTTTAAAAGTATAATCTTCTCTATTTCAAAATATGATCTTTTCTATTATAAAAATCTATTCTTTCTCTACTTAAAAATCGTATTTTTACTTTGCTAAAATATATATATAAATCATATTTTTGATCTTCACATCTAATAAAAATCATATTTTTATTATCATATTTATATAAAAATTATATTTTTAATATGCCGCTAGTATAAAAATTATATTTTTAATATGCCACTAGTATAAAAATTATATTTTTATACTTCACATATAATAAAAATTCAATTTTTTCTTCGCTATTCGAATATATAAAAATTCAGTTTTCCTTCTATACTCCTAAAAAAAACTGATTTAAAATAATATATATTTTTAACATCTAAAAACTGTTTAAAATTGAATGTAAAACTTACATTGATGTCCAGAGGAGGAGGGGGTGTTCGAACGGCAAGGGGAGAAGAGGGGGAGGTCGCGCGAGGTGCAGGAGGGGGGCGGATCGAGGTGGCGCGGTGGGCTCGCGGGTTTGGGTCTTCGCGTCAGGCTAGGGGCGCGGCTTCTAGTCGGAGAGAGAAGGGGAGAGAGAGGGGACCAGAATAGAGGGAGGCGGCACTGGGGAAGAAGGGGCAGGGTCCAGCGTCGGATGGCGCCTCTGGCGAGATGGAATCGGTCGCGGTTCTTTTTTTTTCGACTGAGAGAATAAAGCGGGAGGAGGGAGAGAGAGTATAGAGGGAGGGTTATATAATATAATTAATTTATTTAATTCTTAAAAGCAACTTTTTATTTCGACCTTGAAATCGAACCCACCGACTGTCGTCCCTAGCTAATTACCCCCATTCAGAACACAATGGGATATGTATCGCAGACTGATTCGACTGTTTCGATCAGTTTCCGTCAAAATCAAAATACAAATCTATATATTGAATTTGAACGCACATTTCAATTTACAGGGCCCACATACGGACTCTAAAAATTCCCGAAAAATATTTTCTAGCTTTGTATTGACGATACGGTCCTAACAAAACTAATTTCGTCAAATTGCGAGACCGTTTGAAAAATGGCCATTTTCTGGTCGATCGAAATTGACTGAAACTATCAAAACACGTTTTACTTCGCCATGCTCACATATTGATTCGAAAAATTACAAATTTTGAAGCCTAGCAATAACTTGACATCACGGATCCAACAAAAGTGGTTTCATCAAAAACCGAGGTCGTTTGCAAAATGGCTATTTTTAAGGGCCAGAATTCCATAGCGACTATTCTGAATTTTCAACTGGGCATAACTTTTTATCCCCGCTATGAAATTTCAATTTTTCGGATTCGTTGGAAAGATATTCTCAATTAGATCCTAATATTTTTGGTTTCGCTAAAATCTGGTTTATTTTGAATCCTGTAAATTCATTTGAAATTTGAAATCGAATTTTCAAACTACCGCGCCATTTTCAATTCCTTTTATATTTAAAATAAAATATTATATTCTAACGACGATTCAAATAAATATATACGTTCTAATTCTATTCAAAATAAATTTCTCGTCGTTATTATTTAAAATAATTCATTTTAAATATTCAAAATTCATCAAAATCGCCAAAATAAAATTTTTAAATTGGCTCGGATTTCCGGATTGTTACAATCTCCCCACTTAAAACTTTTCGTCCCCGAAAAGGAACGAAGCTGAAAGTTGTTTCACAAATCAACTCAACTTTCATTATTTTCATTAAGGCCTAAGTTCTTCAACTTTTCAGTTTCTAAGAACTTTTCCAATTTTTCAAAAATTTGGCTAACACCCTAAATTTTCGAAAAATTTCGCCATAACCTCCCCTGCACCGGGAGCTTCGGGATATTTCAAATAGCCTCCCATGGCCCTCACCAATCCAAAAAGAAAAAGAAACAGCCAATCGGCTCATAAAATCATTAAATCCCCAAAAAATACAATAAACATGTACCTATTTGTCGGGCAAACAATTTTATTCCACTTCTCTAGCCTCCTTGCTATGACTTATTCAATGGATATATGTGTATATGCATGCAATTGTAATCATTTTTCATTGCAGTTCAATCTTCGGTTCAATTTGGCATAATGGTTCAAAATTTCAATAAATGAAGCCAATAATCAAACAACACAACCATCAATCAATTAGTTAATTAGCTTTTCAAATTCATAACTTTGATACATAAACAGAAAATCATGTTTTTGATGCCAAATCACAACAATAAACTTATCTAGTTTTGGTTCTCACATCAGTCTGATGGAAATATATAGATAGCACACCTTCGAAATTCGAACATAAACTACTGATGCCGTACGTCATCAGTAGAATCATCTCCAGGCGACTAGAGTGTGATTCTATATCTATCCAGTGTATTAAAACTTCGAATATACGTTCATGACGTGTATATGCAAAATCTTTATATACTCGATTGTCCAAATTCAATACAAATAAAATATTCAAATACATATAAACTGGTTTAAATTTTCAAAACAATGTTGTTTTCATTTGAAAAATATACTCTTCACACTCATTCTAGGATACTACTGATCCTATCTCTAACGAGTCATTCTAATTGGATATTACTAATCCAATATCTGATGAATTGTTTCATATGGTTCTAATGTGTCTTGTTCTCGAGCTCTATAAACCAAAGCTCCGATACCAAATGAAGCGACCCGAACTTCCCCGGTCACCGAAGAGAAGAGAAAGAACGAATTACTTTGAGGACAAGACCATTCATAACACAAACAGAAGAACTTTTCATTGCTTATTACAACAATTCCATCAGAATACAAGAATACCACAGAGTATGAATCAATATTACACATTTGATAAATATCAGAGATTTAAATTACATTTAAATACATAGCAGCGGAAAAATAATACAACACAGAACTTAAAGAAATACACGGATACAGAGCTTTCCGAGTATCGTTCCAACTGTTAACCAGGATCTTGTGAATATAAATCTGCAAAACCAAAACTACTAGCTGCCCATATGGAAAATAGGGGCACCCAGAGTTTAGGTTAAAACAATAAACTCCAGGTCAGTCATGTGACTAGTGTGAGAACTAAAACAGTTACTTAAACTTTACTTCAAAAGAGAGTAATTCAAGGGACCACGCTGTATAACACGGAACGGGTTTCCTCCCAAGAACACTAGTGCACATAACAAAACAACGCAACGCTTTTTGGAAAAATAAAGCTATTATAAGACCCAGGTCCCATCACACAATGCAACGCAAGCCGGAGGATAGGGTTTTCCCTTATAATAGCCAAACATGCTTGGTACGTTTAAAACAAATCATTTGATACTATTATAAGTGTATAGTGTCAAAACAGTTTCAATCATAAATATCAATCATAGACGGCATGGGTACCATATATCATGTCGCCATACTAGGCTCTACAAATAAAACCAAAATATATCGTATTGGAAACTAGATTTCCGTCATGAGTCGAGGTAAGGGGCAAGCTCCTCTCCGTTCGAGACACTCTAGCAAATGTCTCAGGACCACACACAACGATCCTGGATCTTCAGGGCCGGTCCTCTCTTACTTTTAAGGATTGGAAATTCCTGAACACACGTTTCCCGATCCTAACAGACCTATTTCTGAGGCTCCTCGCATCCAACAACCACACAGGTAAAAATTATATAAATGTCAGGGCTGGTAGGTCACTGACAATACCCATAGCTAGAAAGAAACGTCGTGCTCTCCCTGCAGTCACTATCCCGTTTTTGAGTCATACCGAGGTGTGAGGCTCGCGAATTAATGCTATACACAAAGCTATGCCACACAAGCCGTGCTTTGATCATCAACCACAAGACTTTGCTTTTCAACAGAAGCCTTGATCATTTGCCACTTAGGCATGCCACACAGGCAATTCATGCCATGTGATTGATATCTATCAATATATAACCTCTAAGCTCATGCGTCTCAAAGAAGGGCGTTAAGTAAGAGAATAAATTCTCCGCCGCCAAACAGATATATATTTAATAGAAATCAATCACACAGAATAAAATCCAATGTCAGACACACAATCCATTTACAAGTTCGTTCTGGGTCTGAACGAAACCGGAGGAACCTTATTCCTCGCATATCCATCGATCTCCAAGTACGTCTGGACGATCACCAACTGATTCCCTCCTCTTGGGTGTACAACCCAATCCAGATCATCAATAATCATCCAAACGACGTGAAGACCTCCGGTCTTCAACCACCGTCTTCATCTTCGACTTATCGTCGAATCAGTTATTCAGAATGGGTATAAACCCCGCCTTTCCGAATAACCCGCGTATATAATAAACAAGTGTTACACAAACACAACATACGCCTCATTCCAATTCATAATATTCTTTTATTCAAAATTTCACATTCTTAGGGAAAGGTTCCCATTAATTTTATCAAAGATAAATTCTTCTAAATTTATTCTTTAATCTTCCTCTGGATATCATTTCAAACCGTGTTAAGGTTTTCCAAACTAGTCGGGATTAGCGAACCACACCGAAGTAATCATTTATTTTATTTCCCAATCCCAACCTATTCATCCCATGGAGAAAAACTGGTAATACTCCATATCTAACACCACGGTGTTATCGGTAAATATTAATTACCATTTCACGTTCAAATCTAATTAAAGATTTAACTATCGCTTTGGAGCAAAACTAGTGATACTCCATTCTCGTTCACTTTAATCTAATTAAAGATTCATTAAAACTCCACTTAGTTTTAATCTTCCCAAAAATCAATATCCTGTCTTTAACTGGGTTAAAGAACCAATGTCATCTAAAACACGGTTCACGATAAACCCAAAATCACATTCCATTGTTAATCGGGTTAAAGAACAAGTGTTATTCAAAACACCGCTCACGATAAACCCCAAAAACCAATTTAAATTCAATTCCAATTAAATACTAATTAACTGGACAATTTCACTAAATCTTAGTTAAAAGATTTATTCATTTCTAAACTGGGTCCAAGAATAGTGTTATTTAAGACACCATTCACGACGAACCCAAAATCCCATTTGATATTAAAAACAAGGCTCTGAATAGAAAATATATAGGCTTATATTCAATATCAAATTCTGAAACCAACGAATATCGTATTGGAAATAACGATATAAATATATCTTTCAAATTCCCACAACCATATCTGTATAATCACGAAATCCAACATCAAAATATTCCGAAGATAATTTCGATTCAAATCCGTTCCAACTCGTATATTGGAAATTCTGATTATTTTCAAAACCATTTCAAATCCAATTTATTTATTCAAAAATATTGGATTATAATTCTAGTTCATAACTAGTTCATTTCGATAAAAATATATTTTTATCCTTTCAAATGTGGAATTTTTCATCCCAGTTCTTTCCAATTCATATATTATGATTTTATACAAATTATTAATATTTTTAATAATTTTATCAAGGCCCGTACAGTCGATTTCCATAAATGGCCACAGAACTGCACTTACAATGACCTTTTCCAATTTTGATTTGGACATAATTCCAAATCCAACCGTTAGATTTTAAATTTCTAATATTCATTGGAAAGCTCTTTTCGATACGAACCCAACGGTTCTGGTTTCAGGAGAATCCAACGGTCAGATCTCCCGTAACGTCAACTCGAAGTCAATGGTCGAAATTCGCGAACTGTCGCGGCGCGGCGCGTTCTATTCAGGCCATTTAATACATATATTATATATATTTCATCGATTTCAATTCAAAACATATTTTATAAATTGTTTTAAATTCTTTTTCAAAACAAATTCAACTTCATATTCAATTTCAAATCAAAATTGAATATCTCATATCATTAATATATAAATGATAATATCTTCAAAACGTTATATTTTGAAATCACTTCTTTTACTATATTCATTATAAAAACGAATATAATCGATATAAATATCGTTCGCATCAAAATGGTGCATATCTAATCAACACGGCTTTATATATTTCAATAACTTCGTTATTCTATTCAACAAATGAATATTTATTCTATTCAACACATGAATCTATATTTCTTTCAACACATGAATATTCTCAACACATGAGTATCGTCAACACATGACTATTTTTATTATTTAATATATTTTATAAAATTATGCTAATGATGTAAATTTTATTGTTTAAAATGTTTTACTGAACACATGAATATTTTCAGCACATGAATATATATTTTATTCAACACATGAATATTCTTTATTCTATTCAACACATGAATATATATTTTATAATATTCTTTATTTTCCCAATTGGAATGAGGCCCAATCAATTACCATATAATGTTAATTATATGGATTTCATACAACACATGTATATAATAGCAACGATAAATAATCAACCATCATACAAGGTGCACCACACAACTGCATAAGCATTAAATATAACTAATTGACGCTTACACAGTCTGTCGACCAATCGATCGACATACAACTAAATAATTGGGATTCGTGTACGCCAAATATCATCCCAACACCCGTGTGGGGTTTCAAATCAACAAACACTGAATATTATTTGTGCGGTTGGGCGACGTGTAAAATTTATCGTCCCAATCAATATCCTTCAAATGGGTGTACATAAACAAATCGTCCGATTTGTTTATAAATATTTATTTTATTCACATACACGTTAAAAAATATATTTTTAACGATAAAATATTTTTAACTATATAAATATTTTATTTCATTCCACATCACACAATCAATTTTCACAACAACATACAATCAAACATATAAGCCATCCATGGTCTGTGGACGACGGGTGTTGGGTGCTGCTAAGCACCGTCTGCATCCTAGTATATATTTTAACTAGAAAGCAAGATAAAAGTGAGGAGTTCTCACCGACTAGTTAAACCAAACAACGCGACTCTTCATAGGTAGAAGATTTTGCCATGTCCGCCTTTTGTCACTTTCGTTGCCCGTATTCACTACATATATAAAAATCGCATTTCTATTATGCTATGGTATAAATAAAAATTATACCTTTACATAACTAAAAATCTAATCTTTTCTCGTTTAAAAATATAATCTTCTCTATTTCAAAAATATGATCTTTTCTATTATAAAAATCTATTCTTTCTCTACTTAAAAATCGTATTTTTACTTTGCTAAAATATATATAAAAATCATATTTTTGATCTTCACATCTAATAAAAAACATATTTTTATTATCATATTTATATAAAAATTATATTTTTAATATGCCGCTAGTAAAAAAATTATATTTTTAATACGCCACTAGTATAAAAATTATATTTTTAATATGCTACTAGTATAAAAATTATATTTTTATACTTCACATATAATAAAAATTCAATTTTTCTTCGCTATTCGAATATATAAAAATTCAGTTTTCCTTCTATACTCATAAAAAAATAGATTTAAAAGAATATATATTTTTAACATCAAAAAACTGTTTAAAATTGAAAGTAAAACTTACATTGATTTCTAGAGGAGGAGGGGGTGTTCAAACGGCAAGGGGAGAAGACGGGGAGGTCGCGCGAGGTGCAGGAGGGGGACGGATCGAGGTGGCGCGGTGTGCTCGCGGGTTTGGGTCTTCGCGTCAGGCTAGGGGGGCGGCTTCTAGTTGGAGAGAGAAGGGGAGAGAGAGGGGACCAGAATAGAAGGAGGCGATGTTGGGAAAGAAGGGGCAGGGTCCAGCGTCGGATCGCGGCTCTGGCGAGACGGAATCGGTCGCGGTTCTTTTCTTTTTTTTATTTCGACTGAGAGAATAAAGGGGGAGGAGGGAGAGAGAGTATAGAGGGAGGGTTATATAATATAATTTATTTATTTATTTAATTCCTAAAAGCAACTTTTTATTTTGACCTCGAAATCAAACCCACCGACTGTCGTCCCCAGCTAATTACCCTCATTCCGAACACAATGGGATATGTATCGCAGGCTGATTCGACTGTTTCGATCAGTTTTCGTCAAAATCAAAATATAAATCTATATATTGAATTTGAACACACATTTCAATTTACCGGGCCCACATACGGACTCTAAAAATTCCCGAAAAATATTTTCTAGCTTCGTATTGACGATACGGTCCTAACAAAACTAATTTTGTCAAATTTCGAGACCGTTTGAAAAATGGCCATTTTCTGGTCGATCGAAATTGACTGAAATTGTCAAAACACGTTTTACCTCGCCATGCTCACATATTGATTCGAAAAATTACAAATTTTGAAGCCTAGCAATAACTTGACATCACGGATCCAACAAAAGTGGTTTCGTCGAAAATCGAGGTCGTTTGCAAAATGACTATTTTTAAGGGCCAGAATTCCATAGGGACTATTCTGAATTTTCAACTGGGCATAACTTTTTATCCCCGCTATGAAATTTCAATTTTTCAGATTCGTTGGAAAGATATTCTCAATCAGATCCTAATATTTTTGGTTTCCCTAAAATCCGGTTTATTTTGAATCTTGTACATTCATTTGAAATTTGAAATCGAATTTTCAAACTACCGCGCCATTTTCAATTCCTTTTATATTTAAAATAAAATATTTATATTCTAATGATGATTCAAATAAATATATACGTTCTAATTCTATTCAAAATAAATTTCTCGTCATTATTATTTAAATTAATTCATTTTAAATATTCAAAATTCATCAAAATCGCCAAAATAAAAATTTTAAATTGGCTCGGATTTCCGGGTTGTTACATAACACGTAATGTATTGTTGTGGACGTCAATTAGTGATTTTGATGGATCTGACAATGTGGCATTCAAAGTGGATGGAGACATGCTATGCTGGAGAATAATCTTAACTTCTAGCCTTATCAACCGGTAATGGTAAAAATCGGGTAGTCGCATGGCTATGTGGGTCGCCCCCATTAGGGTATATTGTCACCATCTAGAGAGTATTCATATTTGTCTTCTTTTCGCTTCTGTATCTCTAAGGAACAGTTTTGTTTGTGCAAACAGTAGGTGATAATATATTCAGAACATTCAAGGTTAAGTGAATGGCCGGTCATGTTTAGCCTGAGTTGCAAGATGTTCTTGTTGAACTCGGTGTATTCCTCTCTAGAAATACACTGTCGGAAAGGTGGTTGCCCATACCTTGCCATGGAAATCCATTCTCCAATAAGCGCCCGCGGTTTTGATTGTATGTTATATATGTAGAGCGTGAGATGCAAGCGTTTTGCTAGATTGATATTTATTTGTATTTATACATTATTATAATATCAGAAGAGATATATGATTTCAAAAACGATTTGGGTTATCGTAAGGTAAAAAACGTCCGTATTTATGTGTGGATCTGGTCTTACGATTATCTTTTCTTTCGAAAAGATTTTAACTTTAAAATCAAGTTGGACGCTACCCATAAACTTAGGGAGTTTTTCTCACTCTGGTTCACCAGATTGATCCGTGTATTTGTAATACTCAGGTTAGACCGGGTTGTACAAATTCAGGTTATTGGATGCTGTGAAGTCCAAAGAGGAGCTAAAGAAGTCCAGACGTATGATATCTAATATTATTCTGTTGTGTTGTATATGGGGACAGATATTGATAACTGTCTAGTTGTTTTAATGTACTCTGATGATTGTAAGTTTTATTTCAAGCTTTCAATAAAGTTTTTATTTCTATATTATATTTTGTTCGTTACGATGAGAGATTCTGATTCTGTGTTGTTTCTTCTTCTTATTCTTCTATTCTGATATTTCTTTCTTTCTTATCTCACCCTCTAATATTCTTTCTAATAACTATCTGTGTTTTCGACACTTGAGTTCTGACAAGTGATACATGACCTATATTATTGTCGGAATTCGGGCTCGAATCCCCGCAGGTCGTTACAGTGGTATCAGAGAAATGGTTTAGGAATAACCTAGGCTCTGTGATGTAGCTCGATAGAGATTGGGTTAGTAATACCCTAGATTGAATTGAGTATGTATATACGAGAGCGCGTATTTGTAGATTTTTATATACAATTTTATATTATGTTGTTTGATCGGTTCAAGTTGGACTGGCAACTGACACAATATTGGTTTTGTAATGAGGGTAGATGAAATAATTTTTCCCAAATTCTATTTTTGTATAGAAATGAATTAATTTTATCAAAATTTTGATATTGATTTGTCTGATTGATTTGAATGGGAATTCAAATGTAATTGTAAATCTAAAGGGTTTAATTAAACCAAAAGAGAATTTTTAATATGAAATTTGTGAGTAAGAGTTTATATATATAATTAAATTAATTAGAATTTAATTTTAACTAAGTTAAATAAATTTGAAAGGAAAATGGAATAATTTGATTGTGCGACCATTGATTGTTTGTTTGTTGGATGACATATTGATTGGATAATAAAAAAATCATCAATAGAAATGAATTGAAATCTAAGAAATAATGAATGAGAATAAAATCAATATGAAATGAAACTGGGATGATTTATTCGTGTATCTATTATTGGCATTGTATAATGAGTTAGTTCAGGTTGGAAGGAGGAAAAACTGGCAGTTGCTTTGCTTTGCTGTTAGAGTTGCCCAAGAAATAGGTAAACCTTAATTATATTGATTTGGGTGATTGATTTAATACCTCTAAGTTGGGTTGCCGCTTGACTTTGTTTTCTTTTGATCGATATGAGACCCGGAGTGGCAGTTGTTGTAGTTGTTTGGATCGAATAGTACAGAGTAAGTGCTGGCAAAATTTTCGTAAAATTTTAAACTTAGAATTATTTTGATAATATTTTAACATAATTATTTTGAAAATAATTGGGCTCGGACTATCTTCCTTTACTTAGTCATTTCGGGGACGAAATTCTATTAAGGGGGGAAGATTGTAACAACCCGGATTTTTCAGCTATTTGAATTCAAATATTTAAATTTATTTTAAATATTATATTTGAATTATTTATGGATTTTTAATATTGAATTCATTAATAAAACGACGATGGAATGATTATATTTATATTTATTATAAAACGAATTCAAAACGGCGCGACAGTTCGTAAAATTGAGTTTTGAACTTCAATTGAATGTACAGAATCCGTTTTAATTCAGAATTCCGTGTATCAAGAAACGTTGGAATCTAATTGGCGATAATTTTCATATAAAAGAGAAAAATCGGAATTTTATCGTATATATTGTAATTTATGTCCAACTCAAATTTTGAAATAGTCGCTATGGAAATCGTTTATAAATTTTAACGTTTACTAAATTTATATAAAGGGAATTTATATATATTTGGGCATCGTTTTGCAAGCAAATATTAGTGATAAGTTATTTTGTCAGTAGGCGAAATTTAAGCGTGAACCGATAAATTAAAATAACGACGTTGTGCAAACGGAGCCAGTTTTCAACGAAACAAATTTTTTTGAGACCGGAACGATAAGACATAGAGTTGCGTCCATTTTCATGACAATTTGATACCATTGTTGATGGTACGAATTAAGAACGTACAATGTAAGCGGTAGATTAAATAACCGCATATAAAAATATACGTATTAAATTAAATGAAGATGTAAAAATATAATTAAAACCATAACCTCCTAAAACATGAAATCACGCAGATTTCAACCAAAAGAAAAGGTACTGCTTATTGAAATAGAAGCCTACCCCTTGTATGTTTTTCCAACTCACTCATACTTCACTCCAAAGCAAAATGTAACCGTACATACCTATGAAAATACCACAGCTACCAAGGAGATGAGCAGACCTACCCATCCACGTGCAAATCGTGTACAAAACAAATAAATAAATATAGAAACTTCATGGTTAAGGAAATGGTACAAATGAAATTAAGGTACAACATACACTGCAAAACTTAACACTGAAGCCTATTCTTCTATAGTACAATAGGCACAGCTATCCTACTTAAACACACGCATGCCTATTCTTCAACCTACTTCTGCAAACTACCATATATAACCAGCTATTGAAAGAGAAACATCACAACAGCTACGCCTATACCCTACCACATGTACTGTCTTG
Source organism: Allium sativum (assembly GCA_030737875.1). Taxonomy (NCBI): domain Eukaryota; kingdom Viridiplantae; phylum Streptophyta; class Magnoliopsida; order Asparagales; family Amaryllidaceae; genus Allium; species Allium sativum. The sequence continues at coordinate 151,632,276 of CM060915.1, forward strand.
TACCCAAACCGTGCCACCCAAGGTGTTTCTCCATACAAATAAACATGAGCTGCTTCCTTTGTTTATTTTTTTTCAAATAATGGTGAAATCGAAAATTTCTTCCACAAAAATAAATCAAAGCTCTGTTCGCAAGTATAAAACCGAACTCCATCAAGAAAATAATATCAACCAAGCTCCATTTTAATTCTTCCAACAAGAATCCAAAACCGAAAACACTCTATTCATAAACGGAGGGCAGTCGGAGAGTTTATACATAAGCGGTAAGCATGCAGTGGAGCGGAGGTCGTACACGGACATTTTTGTGGTGACCGAACTCCTTCTGTTGGTGACGCGGACAACGGAGAGGGGAAGGGAGAGATCATGGGGATGTCAAAATATGGAGCAAGGTGTTTTTCTGGAAATAAGCGGTTGCATGTAAAGCTACTGTTGGTACTGGATGCAAGATTTTGTGGTGCGGGTGTCCAAGTGAACAGCAGTTGCTGTAGGAGGGGGGCTGAGCATCGGCACTGGTGGTTCACGGTGTAGGCGCGGGTTTCTCTGGCGAAGTTGGTGGCGGTGACGGAGTGGTGAGTTGTAGGAAGCTTCCGCGATGGGATCGTAAAGAAGAAGATGAAACAACAGCTTTGGATTGTCGGTTGGGAAAGAAAGTTCCTGCAGTAGAAGCATCGGGTTCGTGGGGTTCAAATGCATTGACTCGGGCTTGTTGGACTTAAAAAAAAGCAGTTTTAAAATAAAAACGAGAAGGGAATTTTCATGGGAGGTTTTTGCTGGAATAAAAGTTTACTGTGGGGGGGAGTTTTAGATGGAAATGGAGAATTTCTGTAACGGCTCGGGTTTAGGCCGACCCAATCGATCGCAAAATCGACTAAGACCGTTCAAAACCCGAATACGTTAACTTTGGGAATACAACAACATCGGAACAACAACAACAGACTTTTATAAACATTACAATAATGTTACATCAGAGTACAGAACATATCAGAGTATATTGAATCAAATTACAGCGGAAGATAAATTTCAATAAATTAAATACAATAAACAGCGGAAGACTTCTATGCTCTGGACACAACTTTAGGCTTCGATCCAGAATCCTGCTAAAGAGATAAATATCTGCAAAAAGCTACTCGACTGCCCGTGTGGAAAAGAGGGCACCCGAGTTTGCAAAGTGAAACAAACTACGAGTCAGTCATGGGACTGTTGTGAGAATTCTTAACTAATATAACTAATAGCAATAAGGCAAATCCAAGGACCACGCCGCTAACACGAAACGGGTTTTATTCCACTGGATTGCCAGTGCATAAATTAAAGTAAATCGTTAAACAACGCAATGCTTTTTAGAAAATGGAATCATCATAAGACTCAATCCCATCACACAATGCAACGCAAACCAGAGGATAGAGTTTTACCTTATGATGATTAAACATGCTTGGTATGATAAAACGAATTTGATATTATTATTAGTGTATATATGTTTCAAAAACATTTCAAAGTAAATGTATCAATCCTAGGAAACAGAGCTACCATATACTATGCCTCCATGCTAGTAATACAATCAAGTCCATAGGGTCGTATTGGGGACTTGGGTTTCCATCATGAGTCAAGGCTAGGAACGATCTCCTTACCGATTCGAGACACTCTAGCTAATGTCTCAGGATCCCCCGCAGTGAACCTTTGGATCCTGTAGGGCCGGTCCGCACATACGATTTTGCGGATTGGCAATTCCTGAACACACATTTCCCGGTCCTATAGGACTTAATATCCGAGGCACCTCATTCCATCATCCACATAAGTAAAATGCCGGGCCGTGTAAAACCCAAACACCACTTCTAGTTAGAAAGAAACGTGCTGCTCTCCCTGCATTCCCTTGCTCCGTTTTAGACTCAACCGGGTTGTGAGGCTCGTGAAGCTACGTTATAAACAAAGCTACGCCTAAACAGGTCGTGCTTTGATCATCAACCACAAGGCCTGCTTTTCAATAAAAGCCTTGATCATTTGCATCTTGGCGTGCCACATTGACAATTCATGCCATGCGATCAACAACCATCAATATATAAGAGGGTGTTAAGCAAGAGAATAAATTCTCCGCCACCAAACAATTATATATCAAATAGAAATCAATTTAAATACATGAAGTGAATTTCAACGTCGGACACACATCCATTTACAAGTCCGTTCTGGGTCTGAACAAAACCGGAGGCACCTTATTCCTCGCATATCTGAATAATCAACAAGTACGTCTGGACGGCCACTATTGTAGCCCCTTCAAGGTAGCTACTCCAATCATGGGCGTCAATGGTAACTCATCCATTCGACGTGAAGATCGTCGGTCTTCAATCACCGTCTTCAACTCTTCGACTTGGATCGACGTATAATCATTTGAAATGAGATTGAACTCGGACTTTTCAAATGATTCTCGCATATATATATATATATGTACATTTTAAATCATTTCTTATCGTTAATATTCATTTATAACGATTAATCTCTATTTTTATTTATATAAAAATAATTGAATTTTATTTAACAACACTTCATGTCAATAGGCGACCCTGGCGCTCTTTTCACCCTAATTTGTTTTGCAAATTTCTCTAAATCTAACCGTTGGATTTTAACACAATTCATAACGTTGGAAAGATCTTCCCAAGGCGAACCTAACGGTTTTAGTTTTGGGAAAATCGGACAGTTGGTATTTTGGTATAATAATTTAAAGACACTATTCTAAAACGTGAACTACCACGCTCGATTCGTTTGATTTTAATTCCTATATGTATACTTATATATAATTCCGTCATCCATTTCATTTCACTATATTTTGTTAACATCGAATATCCCTATTAGTATACACAATATCGAGGTATAACATGGCACACAATAATGTTTATTTTTATTATAATTCACATACACATGCTATATCCAACAATGTATTTTTTTCTTCTTTCATCTTTCAATTTACACCAAATGTATATTTGGTTTCATTATTCTTTTTAATGAAAATCCATTCCTTAAAATTTAAATTTCTAATCCTTTTATTTACATAAAAAAAATGTAAATTTCTATTCCTATTTTATTTACATTGAGAAATGTAAACTTATATTTCAATATATTATTATATTGAAAATGTAACTTTTATTTCATATTCTATTTACATTGGAAAATGTAAATTCCTAATCATTCTTTTATTTCTTTTGTTTTCATTGAAAAATGTAAATTCTTTTATTTACATATAAAAAAAATCTATTTCATCCTTATTTACATTGAAAAATGTAAGTTTCTATATTTCTCTAATTACATATAAAAAATGTAACTTCCTATTTTTCTTTTATTTACATTGAAAAATGTAACTTCTTTTTACCGCCTCTACAATGAAGATAAAAATATATAATATTTATTCTATCCTTTTATCGCATCTAAAGTGACGATAAAAATATACATTTTAATTCTATTATTTTTATTCACATTAAAAATGTAAACTTTTCTTTTTAATATAATCTACATTAAAAATGTGACTTTTCTTTTTACGATGAATTCTTCCTTTTATTTCTTTTATTTACATTAGAAAAATGTAAATTCTATTTCAATGTTGAATTCTACTCTTTTAATTACACTGTAAATGTAACGAAAAAAAACGGATAGGAACGGATTGATGGTGAGGCAAAACAAACAACAGATAACACCAGCAAAGCAATCATAGAACTAGCAATAAAAAAATAACACAAGAGGTTTATAGTGGTTCCACTAACGTCTTGTTAGTGTACGTCCACTTGGGGAGAGGAGATTTTATTACATTTCTCAATAAGAAAAATTACAAGACTGATAGCAGGGAAGAAGAAGAACTCGTAGAGATGATACACCTCACATTTTTTAGATGATAATACATTCACCTAATCCTTATCCTTATATAAGGATTAAAGCTTGAGGTTGAAGTAATTGATTTATGATATAAATCAATGCCTAATTAATTCTCCAATTCTCCTGGTAGGCTTCCTTGTTTAACCAACCAATTAGGGAATTAATTCCTTACTTGACTATCCCAAAAAGAAATCTTCTTCAAATCCTTCCACTTATGTAGGTAATTTATTGCCTATCCCTTTTACAAATAAAAGAGCAATAAATGTCTGATATCTTCCAAATCTTCTGCAAATTGGAAATATTATATTCCCAAATTAACAATATTTCCCAAATCTTCTCTAATTGGAAATATTCTATCACCATAATCAATAATATCTTTCAATCTTCAGCAAACGGAAATATTGTGTCACAAATTCTAACAATCTCCACCTTGATACTATATTTCCTTGAAAGCATACCAACTCCACCTACATCCTCTTACTCTAAGCATCTTCTCGGATAAGACACCATGGTTACTTCCCCCAATGAGCTTCGGCATGGCCATCACCCATTGCACTTTGTCAACAAACTCGGGCAACGCCACCGCCTGCCAACAAAGTGTACAAAGTAACCCCTTCAAGTAAGACCTATCAATCTTCACCATGAAAACAAACGTCTCCATGAACCATCTCAACTCTCTCCCCACACCATGCCACCACGTGGCACCTAGCATTTCAATAAGCGATTCCAATTCGAGCAACGCCCGAACTTAGCAGTCTGCAAAGACTTATGCATATCCACTGCTTTGTCCTTTGATCTCTGACCAACTTCAGACGATCCCTTCTTCCGCTTATCAAGCACATCCTCTTGGCAAAATCCCACCTTGTTGAAGCTTTCCCCTTTGGTCATATTCTGCCAATGCAGAAACTCAAAGTCCCTTCTTGTATGCCTAGCTTTGACATATTTCCACGAGAACTGTAGGCTCCAACCCTTTACTCTCCAAGTACAGTGCTTCCCATCTCTTGACTTTATTTTCTTCTTCTTCTCCCCTTTCTTCATACCAGCTAATAAGGCTTCCGTACTACTTCCTCCTCTACCTTCACTCAACCCCTTCATCTGATCCCTCAAGTCCTCAGATAGAAGACCCGCCTTCACATCAAGATGTGTCTTCACTGAAGTATCCTCTCTCATCCGCATGGTGAAAAACGTCTTCAGCAAAATCAGACGGTTGGTTAATGACTTCTTTAAATAGAGTTTTTCCATCTTGGTCCAAATGTCCTTAGCAGTGGTCTCACCGCTAATCTCTGAAATGACATTTTCTCCCAATGCTAATTGTAAAGTAGTAAATGCCCATTGTTCCATCTCCTTCCTTTCCACAGCTGAAATATCATCCGTCAACTCCTCAGGAGCAAATACCACAGGATGAACATTGTTTCTCATCAGAAAAGCTTTCATCCTCCATTGCCACTTTTCGAAGTCTTTATCCCCATTCCATCTTTCTGTTGCTAACTGAGATCCTTGTAACAACTCGTATTTCGATAACATGTTAAAACGAGAATCAAGGCAGAATTTAATTTTAAATTCTGAATCAAGTAAAACGGGCTATGCCATTGCGTTCGTCTCGGAAAAATACGCGAAATAGAGTCCGAAATTTTGTAAATCGGAGTCCGTATGACCCGGTTAAGGCCCAAAGAAGATTTATGGAAATTTGAATTTCGGAAACAGTTTTTGAAATCAGATCTGGGGCTAGGCGGGAAGTTCCCCCTCCTAGGCCATGTTGACAGGGCTGTCGACAGGCCTGTCGACTTGGGCCCAGACCAAGTCGACAGCCCTGTCGACTTACCTGTCAACAGGGGGTGGCCGGGCAGTTTTGCCTGGCGCACCACTTTGGGTCTTGGTCTGGTCTTGTGGCCTGGTTCTAGAGAATTCCGGGATCTGATGGTTCTGATCTATCCTAGGGTTAATCTAAGGGCCTAAAACTATCCTAATCTCTATAAAAAGACCCTAAACCTAACCTAAATCCCTAAAAATCAAACCTAGCAACTAAGTGCTGCCAAAATCAATCTTGATCATGGCCTCCATCTCAAATCCCTAGAGCCTATGCACTCAAATCAAGTTCAAATCAAAAGGTGCAAGCTTGCTACACCAAATCAAGGCCAAATCAACATTTCTATGCGAGTTCCATGACGATTCTTCTACAAAGGAGGCACCTTTCTTAGCCAAGATGATTCATGCTCCTTTCCCTAGGCCTAACTATGTAAGTTCTAGCTACTTTTAGATGGAAACGGTAGTTTTGATAATGACATGGGATAAAATGAGGCTAAACATGATTATGCGAACCTATATGAACCTTACCTTGCCTCTTATGTTCATGTTTATGATTTTAGGCCATGTGAATGACTTAATCATGCCTCTCATGCTATGCATAACCTAGTTTAACTTGCAAGTTTGGATCTTTATGCATGAAATGCTAGCATGAACCTTTAGGAACCATTTTACTTGTGAAACATTGGCTAAGACTAGATTTTGGGGCTTATGCATGTTTATGAACCCAAACCCCTTATGCTAACATGCAAGTTTGTGGCCAAATCCTTTATGAGATTATGCATGCTCGTGGCCAATCCCCTCTTTTAAGTTGTGCATGTTTATGGCCAAACCCTTTTTGATAATATGCATATTTGTGGCTGAATCCCCTTGTGACATTTTGTGTGTTTGTGGCCAAAACCCTTTTTATGACACTATGCATGTTTGAGGCCAATTTGTAGCCATAGTATTCCTACTATGTTGACTCGTTTATACTTACGTTGGAAACACGTTTTGGGGTTAGGTTAGACGAGCGTGAATATACATGAGAAACTTAACTTGAAGTTCCATGAAATATGATGTGAAACATGATTTGGGTTAAATGGGTATAACATGACAACATGCAACATTGAATATATCATGTAAGTTAACATGTAAATATGCATAAAAACGTAAGCTTGGGAATTTACCTATTAAGTTAGGTCTACCCATTGGGAATTTACCTATTAAGTTAGGTCTACCCAATTGCTTGAAAACTTGACTATGAACATGACACTAGACTAAACATGAAAGTGGCCAACTCGAGGTTGGGTTGAGTTTGCAACGTAAAACTACCCGGAACCGACCGGCCTAACTAGTAGTTGCAAACAATAGGACTCAATGTGAGAAGTTGGTCATGTTGTGCTTGAACCCGAGGTTAGACCAAGTTGTGGTGTAAATCTACCCGGACCCGCCCGGCTTAACTAGTAACCACAACAAAGTCTAATGTGAGAGGTTGGGGTGCATTAAATAATTAATGCCACATAATGGGGTTAAGTTAATTTGATTAATGAGGCTTAACCAAATATGATATGGACAATTGGGTTAAGTAATTTGGTTAGGCTAATGATACTTAACAAAACATGATAAGCTTGGGTAGGTTAAGTAACTTGATTTGCCTAATGACACTTGACCATTTTTATACGACAAGTGGACGGGATTAAGTTAACCAACACTTAATCAATCCAACCCGATAACGTAATAAGGTTAAGTAAATTTTCTTAATGACACTTAACCGTATAATACAGTTAATGGATGGGGTTAAGATTAGACTTAACTAATCTAAACATGGTAATCGGATGGGGTTAAGTTAGCCTAGACTTAATTAATCCAACTTGGTAATTTAATGGGGTTAGGTTAAACACTTAACTAATTTAACACGATGATTTGATGAGGATTAAGTGACCTATACTTAACCAATCTAACTCGTTAATTTGATAAGGTTAAGTTAACCTACACTTAACCAATCTAACGTGAAAACATGATAAGGCTAAGTCACGAATCGTTTGAATGCGCTTGACCAAAATGACTCAGTAATTAGATAAGGTCAAGTTAATATATATGCTGAACCAATCTAAAATGATAACTAGACGAGGTTAAGTTATGGATTGCCTAATATACTTAGCCAACTTGACACATGGTTTGTAGGGTTAAGTCTTGGACTTGGATACTTAGCCAATTTTGGACATGGTTTGTAGACGAGCTAAGTTATGAGCTTAAGCGACACTTAACCCATTAGATAAACCCTAATTCGGAGGATTAGGTAAATAACCATAGTTAACAAGGATTATGGAAATAAGGCTAAGTGGTAAACCTTAGTTAAGGGAAACTAAGTAATAATTCTTAGTCAAGGAAATTTGGACCATTTCTTAGATAGATTAGTAACCCGATACGTCAGGTCAACGGTTAAGTATGCGTGTAGGAGCAGGCTATCTGATTTAGATACAGGCTCCAACGAACTGGGTAACGAAGCAGCGGCTTCGGGGAACGTGAGGATATTCTTGGGATCCCTCTATGAGCTGCCAGGTCATTATACTAGGCTCACGAGAGGTTGAGGTCTGCGGTAGAAGAACCAAGAATATGCCTTGGTTGCTATGCGAGCGACCTAAAGACTGGGGTGGATAGCAGTGAGTCGACGAATACATAAGGTGCCCGAGATAGCAAGTTCGTCGATCATCTACCATCTTGAGTCAAGCGTGCACGTACGGAAAGGCAGGGAACACCCAACAGACCATAATTGCTATCTAATTATGGGTGAGGTAGGCCGTAGGTTTTGGGCTGGCCGGGGTGTAGTTCTCATGCAGGATTTTCTCCTGTGTTGCCTTTCACTAGTTGAGGGAGGGGTCTCGTGGGACCATAGCCACGTGTAGAAAAGCAGACCTTAGTATCTGCATCGGCAGATAAATCTAAAGCTCCCGACCGAGTCCTGTATTTCTTGTTTTGCCCTGGGACAGGACTCGGATGGCACGATGTGATACATGTGCAGACAGTTATAGAAAAACGAATCACGATGAATGCGTGGGAAAAAGGGCGCGGTTGACGGTCAACGTAATCCCTAGTGGCCTAGGTGGTTGAACCCAAACCGAAATACGAAAGCGTGCAATAGATAAGCGTAATCCCTAGTAGTGCTAGGTGGCGTAAGTCCTAGTAGTTCAAACGATGATTCATATGGAAGAGCCTAGCTAGAACAAGGGTATCAGTCCAAACGGTTTCAAGGATAATACGACATGAGGAAGCCCGTACGAGGTGCGGCAAAGGACTGAACTTATATACATGAAAAGAAACATATGATTTGAGTAACCTGTATACGCGATATTAGGTTGACATGGACCATTTCATGGCATGGGGCAAGGAACATTCATGGTTAACACATGATGCGGGTAGGGATACTAGTACGAGAGGTGCAGAGCAAATATACATGTTAGAACTCGGAAGAATATACATGATAGATACCGTGGGATGTTAGACGGGGTAGATACCTTGGGATAATGTACTCGATAGAAATCTGACGATGTGATACCTTGACTTATCATAACACTGTAGCTTATCATGATACCTTAGTTTACCTTGCCACAGTAGTTCAACCGGCTACCCTGGTTTATCTATCTTGTAGTTATCCTTATGTTTACTTTCAGTTTATGCATGTCATGTTACCTTTACCTGTTTTTATACTGGAAGTAGATAGGACTTACTCAGTCTTTTTGACTGACCCGTTTTGTTTCGCCTCTTTTCTTCCGTTTCCCCCCCCCAGGTTTCAGGGAGGGAACAATGCTGTTTAGTTCGGACTTCTTCTGCTTGGAGGTCATCATGGATGGCTTGGACTTCTCTTGGCTATGGCTACTTTACTGTTTTACTTGGGGAATAATTTATTAAAAAGTCTTTATGCTTCTTTACCATTGCAAGACAGGTTTTGATGTACTCTGATGTAAAAGGCTTTAGACCTTATTTATTCATGTTATGAAAGTTTGATTTTACTTCCGCTATTTATATATGTTCTGTCTTGTGATATTTCTGTGCATGTTTACCAATAATGCCCCTCTAAAGCTAGTGCATTCCTTTGCGAGTGACCCTAGCGGAGGCGGGGTGTTACATTTGGTATCAGAGCAGAAGGTTACTAGACTGGGCAAAAGTTTTTAAAGACCTTCTGAAAATTATTTGAAAAACCTTTTACAAAGAAGCATTTTTCAAGAAAATTTTCTTTTAAAAAAAAAAGAAAAAGGCTGTTCCCCAAAGGCCATTAGCATTATCCTTGTTTCCTTGATTGAATCTCTTTTCCTTTCTTTCCTCCATCTGTAGTCACAGTGGTTTCGACTGCGACTAGTCTTTCTAGCTGCGTAAGTATTTTCCGTACGATGGAGGTGGTTCTCGAGAGACCGTTGCAGGGTTATGCATGAAAGGATAGTAAGAACAAGGATAAAGGATACGAGCTCAGGGATAAGCAACATGTTGGTATGGCTGAGTCCTAAAAGAAGGGAGGAAGATGAACAATGAAACCCATGACGAGAGAGTACCTTTGGCATGGTGAAACGGGACGGATAGTTAAGTATCATGGAACAGGGACAAGATCATTCGGAGGGCAATAGTATGCTCTCATTTCTAGGGTACCTCAGAAGGAGGGTAACGATCTTGTTAAAGGTTTAGCTTTTCTTCTCTATCATCCTGTAGGGACTTTGTTTTGATCACCGCATCTTTTAAGTCCGCTTCGATAGTTGAGTCTCTGCACCTTAGTACTAGTATAATAGAGGATCCCGTTTTTGCCTCAAGTCCTATTGGAAGGTCGGTCCATTTATTCATGACTGGATGGATTTGAGAGTGCCTATGTTTTTGGAACTATGGATGGATTCTAGGGATGAAGTGGTTATCCAGTAAGGGGTGCCACTCTCGGTTTTAGAAGGAGGGTAGTTAGACTCTTGGCTCGCTTGGTAATACCCTTGAAGTAACGCGTAACCTTTCGGGTTCTGTCATGATTAGTTACTTAGAAACCCTAGATGCCTTTGTTGGAAATTAGAAACCCGATCGAGTGGTGTCCGCTAATAAAACGGATGGTGTACTTCGCGTATGTATGGGTTATGGGAATTACCCTAGTAAGTGCGCATGGTAACCTGTTTGCTTTCAAGGGAAAGTTTTTCTACGTGGAATACCTTGCGGTGCGAGGCTCAGGATTCACAAGTAAATTTTGGAAAGCTCGCATGGAATCATGAGTACGCAGTCCTGTTTGCACCAAGTATTCTAGAAGGAGAATAAGTATAAGTAGAACGAGAGGCGACGAGGAAATGAGTTCCAACTTATGTTATGGAAACAGGAAATAAGAAGCTGCGAAATCGTGAAGTAAAAAGGGGCGGTCAAGGCACGATGGAACTAAGCTCAAGGTAATGCGACTCAGAAGACTGAAGACTATATACGTGCATGATATCTCTTTTGGGAATATATCCTCGATCCCTGTTTTTCTGTTGAGCTTGCTTGTAGGCTATCTTTTATGGATATCCTCTCGGTCCTGTCTCTGTTACAAACCCCGTACGGAGTTTGTTTTGTTTATCTTCTCGACCCTGTTTCAGGGAATCTTAGGTAGAACCCTATGGATGTAAACATGTATTTGAAACATGTTATGGTTGATATGGGTGCAAATGGTTGCAAGTGGTTGCTCGTGGATGCGCGAATTTACATTAGATATTAGCTCGACTCGGTCACATTTCATATTGCATATGCACGAGTATTTATACTTGTTTATGGATGAAATTGAATGTGTTATCATGCGGATGTTGCATATGGTTGAATGTTTGTGCACGCATATAGTGTATATGACTAGGACTATTTGCATACATGATGGATTCATGGCACTAAACATGTTTTTGCATTCAAAAGATTTTTTCAGGCCTGATCATTAGCATTAGCTAAGGAACATGTACACACACGTTTTGCATACATTCATAAAGCATTAGAAGTCGTCTAAGGACAATGGTTGCTTGTGGATGATGGTTTGAGTAGATGGATGATGGATGGTAGGATATGTTCTTCTCAACTTGGAGATTTCGGGGACGAAATCCTAAAAGGTGGGGAGAATGTAACAACTCGTATTTCGATAACATGTTAAAACGAGAATCAAGGCAGAATTTAATTTTAAATTCTGAATCAAGTAAAACGGGCTACGCCATTGCGTTCGTCTCGGAAAAATACGCGAAATAGAGTCCGAAATTTTGTAAATCGGAGTCCGTATGACCCGGTTAAGGCCCAAAGAAGATTTCTGGAAATTTGAATTTCGGAAACAGTTTTTGAAATCAGATCTGGGGCTAGGCGGGAAGTTCCCCCGCCTAGGCCATGTCGACAGGGCTGTCGACAGGCCTGTCGACTTGGGCCCAGACCAAGTCGACAGCCCTGTCGACTTGCCTGTCGACAGGGGGTGGCCGGGCAGTTTTGCCTGGCGCACCACTTTGGGTCTTGGTCTGGTCTTGTGGCCTGGTTCTAGAGAATTCCGGGATCTGATGGTTCTGATCTATCCTAGGGTTAATCTAAGGGCCTAAAACTATCCTAATCTCTATAAAAAGACCCTAAACCTAACCTAAATCCCTAAAAATCAAACCTAGCAACTAAGTGCTGCCAAAATCAATCTTGATCATGGCCTCCATCTCAAATCCCTAGAGCCTATGCACTCAAATCAAGTTCAAATCAAAAGGTGCAAGCTTGCTACACCAAATCAAGGCCAAATCAACATTTCTATGCGAGTTCCATGACGATTCTTCTACAAAGGAGGCACCTTTCTTAGCCAAGATGATTCATGCTCCTTTCCCTAGGCCTAACTATGTAAGTTCTAGCTACTTTTAGATGGAAACGGTAGTTTTGATAATGACATGGGATAAAATGAGGCTAAACATGATTATGCGAACCTATATGAACCTTACCTTGCCTCTTATGTTCATGTTTATGATTTTAGGCCATGTGAATGACTTAATCATGCCTCTCATGCTATGCATAACCTAGTTTAACTTGCAAGTTTGGATCTTTATGCATGAAATGCTAGCATGAACCTTTAGGAACCATTTTACTTGTGAAACATTGGCTAAGACTAGATTTTGGGGCTTATGCATGTTTATGAACCGAAACCCCTTATGCTAACATGCAAGTTTGTGGCCAAATCCTTTATGAGATTATGCATGCTCGTGGCCAATCCCCTCTTTTAAGTTGTGCATGTTTATGGCCAAACCCTTTTTGATAATATGCATATTTGTGGCCGAATCCCCTTGTGACATTTTGTGTGTTTGTGGCCAAAACCCTTTTTATGACACTATGCATGTTTGAGGCCAATTTGTAGCCATAGTATTCCTACTATGTTGACTCGTCTATACTTACGTTGGAAACAATACAGATTTCATAACGTACATAGATGGAATTCATATCGCAAGAAAAAATAAATTTTTAATAATTAAATTCAGAAATCTCACATCGTTATTGAGTTCTGCGCTGTTCAGATCCAAAATTTGTCAAAAATTCAACTTGCTCAGAATCAGGTCTAGTCAGTTTCATTGCGAAGATCTCGTTCTCACGATCGTGGCGCACCTGAAATCTTTCGAATCCGAGTTCGTATGAGTAAGATATGGATTAAACAAGACTGGAAAATTTTGAATTAAAATAATTGGTCAACCTAAGTTTGAAAAAGTCAACCCTTCTCTCCATCTTCCTCTCAACATTCCCAAGGTCGTTCCTTTTGTTATTTTTGAACCCATTACCTTCTAATCAAGGTTTGCATTTAACTCGAGATTTATAAGACTTGAAGACGATCAGGAGGTGGCATATCGGAGAGGGAGGAGAGGGGGTTGGTGCGCCTAGGGAGGTGGAGGCCGCGGTGGGACCATGGTGGTGCGGTGGGGGCTGTTTGGCCACGGGTTAGGTGGAGAATTCTGGGCTAAATACTCACTTATACTTCATCATCTCCGTATAGAATTAAAGAGGATGAAAATCTCTTCAATAAGTTCCAAAGGAGCACGAATTTTTATTTAGTGGATTGAGAGAGATTGAGGGATGAAAATTCGTGCATTCTAGGCCATGGAAAGAGAAGATGGCGGCTGGTTTGTTTTAGGGGGGTTAAGGTTTAGAGATTAGTGAATATTTATATTATTTAATTAGTTAATTAGCCCGTTAAGACCCGTTTTGCAACTTTGTCCAATTTCAGCCCAACGACTGTCGTTCTTACCTATTAACCCCTATTCCGGACACATCTAGCTATGTCCCGTAGGCCCAAACGACTGTCTTGACCAATTTTTCTTTAATTTAAAATATTTATTTTTATTTTTAATTCAACCGTACAAATAAATTCACCGGGGCCACAAATTAACTTCAAAAATTCCCGAAAAATATATTTAGCTATGTTTTGATGCTGCGGACCTTGGAAAATTAATTTCGTTCAATTCTGAGCCCGTTTGAAAAATGACTTTTTCCAAGTCGATTAAATTTAACCGAAATTGACAAAACAGAAATCTTTTCGCCACGGTCACAAATTGATTCGAAAAATTATGAAAATTTAAACTTAACCATATTTTGACATTCCGGATCCAACAAAAGTGGTTTCGTCGAAAACAGAGGTCGTTTGAAAAATGGCTATTTTTAAGGCGTATATATTAAATATTAAAAATACATTTTTAAACAAATAATTTTCGAAACTCGAAATATATAAGTGTTTATACTTTTTAAATGCAGAAACATCATTCTGAACTTAATGGAAGTGGTTTCGAGTCCAAATTCCTTCGTATGCAAAAAGTAACATTTTTGACCTTTATATATTATATATATAAATTTCATAGCGACCTTTCTAAATTTTAAACTGGGCATAACTTTTGATTCCTGCTATGAAATTTCAATTTTTCAGATTCATTACAAAGATATTTTTTAAAGAGATTCTAATATTTTTGGTTTCACTAAAATCCGTTAAATTTTGCATCCTGTACGGTCAGTCAAAGTTCAAGTTTGACTTTTCAAACTACCACGCTATTTCTAACTCCTTTTATAATCAAAATTAAATTATTCATCCTAACTTCGATTTAAATAAATTTTTAATCATTATTATTTTAAATAAATTATTTTAAATATCAAAACCCATTAAAATTAGTTAAAATAAATTTTTAAATTTACCCCAAAATTCAGGGTTGTTACAGTCTCCCCCACTTAAAAACTTTTCGTCCTCGAAAAGGAACGAAGCTAAAAGTAATTTAAGTATCCTATCTTAAATAATTTTATTTGTTGATTAACTTTTAAAATATATAACTTTATATATTCAAAAATCATATTTTCAAAGATCGGATTATATATAATCACAAATACGTTAATTATAAACTGGGCACTCTCAACTCATTCTAGGGCATTACTAACCCCATCTCTAATGAGTTTTCTCGTTCTAGGATACTACTGATCCTAACTCTAATGAGTATTCTTATTGGATATTACTAATCCAATCTCTGATGAGTCTTTTGTTTAGTTCTAACGAGTTGTACCCTAAAGATTTTGAGCTAACTAGAGCTATGATACCAACTGTAACGGCTCGGGTTCCGCCCGACCCAATCGATCGCAGAATCGACTAAGACCGTTCAAAACCCGAATACGTTAACTTTGGGAATACAACAACATCAAAACAACAACAACAGACTTTTATAAACATTACAATAATGTTACATCAGAGTACAGAACATATCAGAGTACATTGAATCAAATTACAGCGGAAGATAAATTTCAATAAATTAAATACAATAAACAGCGGAAGACTTCTATGCTCTGGACACAGCTTTAGGCTTTGATCCAGAATCCTGCTCAAGAGATAAATATCTGCAAAAAGCTACTCGACTGCCCGTGTGGAAAAGAGGGCACCCGGGTTTGAAAAGTGAAACAAACTACGAGTTAGTCATGGGACTGGTGTGAGAATTCTTAACTAATATAACTAATAGCAATAAGGCAAATCCAAGGACCACGCCGCTAACGCGAAACGGATTTTATTCCACTGGATAGCCGGTGCATAAATTAAAGTAAATCGTTAAACAACGCAATGCTTTTTAGAAAAAATGGAATCATCGTAAGACTCAAGTCCCATCACACAATGCAACGCAAACCAGAGGATAGAGTTTTACCTTATGATGATTAAACATGCTTGGTACGATAAAACGAATTTGATATTATTATTAGTGTATATATGTTTCAAAAACATTTCAAAGTAAATGTATCAATCCTAGGAAATATAGCTACCATATACTATGCCTCCATACTAGTAATACAATCAAGTCCGTAGGGTCGTATTGGGGATTTGGGTTTCCATCATGAGTCAAGGCTAGGAACGATCTCCTTACCAATTTGAGACACTCTAGCTAATGTCTCAGGATCCCCCGCAGTGAACCCTTGGATCCTGTAGGGCCGGTCCGCACATACGATTTTGCGGATTGGCAATTCCTGAACACACGTTTCCCGGTCCTATAGGAATATCCGAGGCGCCTCATTCCATCATCCACATAAGTAAAATGTCGGGCCGTGTAAAACCCAAACACCACTTCTAGATAGAAAGAAACGTGCTGCTCTCCCTGCGTTCCCTTGCTCCGTTTTAGACTCAACCGGGTTGTGAGGCTCGTGAAGCTACGTTATACACAAAGCTACGCCTAAACAGGCCATGCTTTGATCATCAACCACAAGGACTTCTTTTCAACAAAAGCCTTGATCATTTGCATCTTGGCGTGCCACATTGACAATTCATGTCATGCGATCGACAACCATCAATATATAAGAGGGTGTTAAGTAAGAGAATAAATTCTCCGCCACCAAACAATTATATATCAAATAGAAATCAATTAAATACATGAAGTGAATTTCAACGTCGGACACACATCCATTTACAAGTCCATACTGGGTCTGAACAAAACCGAAGGCACCTTATTCCTCACATATCCGAATAATCAACAAGTACGTCTGGACAGCCACCATTGTAGCCCCTTTAAGGTAGCTACTCCAATTATGGGCGTCAATGGTAACACATCCATTCGACATGAATATCGTCGGTCTTCAATCACCGTTTTCAACTTTTCGACTTGGATCGACGTATAATCATTTGAAATGAGATTGAACTCAGACTTTTCAAATGATTCTCGCATATATATATATATACATATATATATATATATACATATATATATATATGTGTGTACATTTTAAAATCATTTCTTATCGTTAATATTCATTTATAACGATTAATCTCTATTTTTATTTATATAAAAATAATTGAATTTTATTTAACAACACTTCATGTCAATAGGCGACCCTGGCGCTATTTTCACCCTAATTTGTTTTACAAATTTCTCTAATTCTAACCGTTGGATTTTAATACAATTCATATCGTTGGAAAGATCTTCCCAAGGCGAACCTAACGGTTTCAGTTTTTGGAAAATCCGACGGTTGGATATTTTGTATAATAATTTAAAGACACTATTCTAAAACACGAACTACCACGCTCGATTCGTTTGATTTTAATTCCTATATATATACTTATATATAATTCCGTCATCCATTTCATTTCACTGTATTTTGTTAACACCGAATATCCCTGTTTGTGTATATAATATCGAGGTATAACATGACACACAATAATGTTTATTTTTATTATAATTCACATACACATGCTATATCCAACAATGTATTTTTTTTTTCTTCTTTCATCTTTCAATTTACACCAAATGTATATTTGGTTTCATTATTCTTTTTAATGAAAATCCATTCCTTAAAATGTAAATTTCTAATCCTTTTATTTACATAAAAAAATGTAAATTTCTATTCCTATTTTATTTACATTGAGCAATGTAAACTTATATTTCAATATATTATTATATTGAAAATGTAGCTTTTATTTCATATTCTATTTACATTGGAAAATGTAAATTCCTAATCATTCTTTTATTTCTTTTGTTTACATTGAAAAATGTAAATTCTTTTATTTACATATAAAAAAAAAATCTATTTCATCCTTATTTACATTGAAAAATGTAAGTTTCTATATTTCTCTAATTACATATAAAAAATGTAACTTCCTATTTTTCTTTTATTTACATTGAAAAATGTAACTTCTTTTTACCGCCTCTACAACGACGATAAAAATATATAATATTTATTTTATCCTTTTATCGCATCTAAAGTGACGATAAAAATATACATTTTAATTCTATTATTTTTATTCACATTAAAAATGTAAACTTTTCTTTTAATATAATCTACATTAAAAATGTGACTTTTCTTTTTACGGTGAATTTTTCCTTTTATTTCTTTTATTTACATTAGAAAATTGTAAATTCTATTTCAATGTTGAATTCTACTCTTCTAATTACACTGTAAAATCTCCTTTTTAATTACAATGTAAATTGTAATTAACGTTATAATGTGAAATTTCTATCTTTATTTACAATGTAAAATCCTCTTTTTGATTACAATGTAAATTCTTATCTTTTTAATTACATTAAAAATTGTAATTAACATTACAATGTCAAAATATTTCCTTTTTATTACATTAAAGATGTAATTAAGATTACCATGTAAATTCTATTTCTTCTTATTACATTAAAATGTAAATAATTTTGCAGCGTCAACATCTAATCTTTTAATTACATAAAAATGTAATTTTAATTTCAATGACAAAATCTTATCTTTTTAATTACATACAAATGTAATTTTTTAATTGCGGTGTCAATCTTGTTCATTTCTAACACATAACGTCATTTCTAATTTAATACATAACGGTGTAAATAATGACATTTCTAATTTAATACATAACGGTGTAAATAATGTCATTTCTAATTTAATACATAACGGTGTAAATAATGTCATTTCTAATTTACACATAACGTCGTTTCTAATTTAATACATAACGGTGTAAATAATGTCATTTCTAATTTACACATGATGGTGTAAATATTCATTTTCTAATTAACACATGACGGTGTAAATATTCATTTTCTAATTTACACAAGACGGTATAAATATTCATTTTCGAACAAGATATAAATTTCTTTTTATAAACAAATAAATTATCTTTTTACATTTAACAAAATAAAGACAAAAATGATACCTTTGTACATTTACAAATAATGACAAAATGATGTCTTATAATTTTTTTCTTTCAACTAAAATCAATGAAAAATGTAATTTTCGTTATTTCAACTAAAGCAACGTTAATGTCTTTACTTTCTTTTTAACAAAAATGATACTTTTGTTCTTATTTTCATTACACACAAAAATGAAACTTTTTGTCTTATTTTCATTAGACACAAAAATGAAACTTTTCATTAATAAACAAAAGTGATTTCTTTTCATTAATACACAAAGGTATTATATTTACAAACAAAAGTGAATTTCATGTACTTACAAACAAAAGTGAATTTCTATTTACAAAACAAATGTAAATTTCATGTATTTACAAACAAAAGTGAATTTCATGTATTTACAAACAAAAGTGAATTTCATGTATTTACAAACAAATGTCAATTTCTATTTACAAAACAAATGTAAATATTGTCACTTTTCTTTTTTATTTACAAACAATGTAAATAATGTTTGAAATCTTTTGTTTGTGTTCTTACATTACAACATAATAAAAGATTTTTTTTTAAGTTTACACAACAAAGTCATACCCTTTTTATTAACAAAGTTACAATAAAGTTGCCATCTTTTTATTAATAAAGTTAACATCTTTTTATTCATAAAAACAAAGAAAATGAAAAGTTTTTGATTAACAAACCAAGTTACAACATTTAATTAACAAAACAAAGCTGCAACTTTGAGTTACAGACAAGGTTACAACTTTGTATTACAAAGTTGAAATCTTTGTTCATATAAACAAAAGTAAACTTTTTTTTTTATTTAAACAAAAGTAAAATCTTTTAATTTAACCAAAAGTTAATTCCCTTTTATTAAGTTTACAAACAAAGTTTCAATCTTTTCCTTATATTTACAAACAAAGTTCCAATCTTTTTATTAAGTAACAAAGGTAAAAACTTTTTATTTTTTTATTTTACAAACAAAAATGAAAACTTTTTTTTATTTTATAAACAAACAAAAGTAATCTTTATATTATTAAACAAAAGGCGAAATCTTTATATTTAACAAAACAAAAGTGAAATCTTTCTTTTTACAAAACAATGAAATTAATGTTACCTTTTCTTTTAAAAATAATAACTTTTTATAATAATCAACAAAATGATATCTTTTTATGATAATCAACATTACAGTGAAAATTTAATCTTTTATTTTCAACAAGATTACATATTTGGATTCAATGATTTTGTTTCAAACACCAATATCACAGCATCAACCAATTCACATCAGAACATCAATAAATTCAAATTTCCCAACCACAAACAATACAGATTTCATAACGTACATAGATGGAATTCATATCGCAAGAAATAATTAATTTTTTAATAATTAAATTCAGAAATCTCACATCGTTATTGAGTTTTGCGCTGTTCAGATCCAAAATTTGTCAAAAATTCAACTTGCTCAGAATCAGGTCTAGTAAGTTTCATTGCGAATATCTCGTTCTCACGATCGTGGCGCACCTGAAATCGTTTGAATTCGAGTTCGTATGAGTAAGATATGGATTAAACAAGATTGGAAAATTTTGAATTAAAATAATTAGTCAACCTAAGTTTGAAAAAGTCAACCCTTCTCTCCATCTTCCTCCCAACGTTGCCAAGGCCGTTCCTTTTGTTATTTTTGAACCCATTACCTTCCAATCTAGGTTTGCATTTAACTCGAGATTTATAAGACTTGAAGACGATCGGGAGGTGGCATATCGGAGAGGGAGGATAGGGGTTGGTGCGCCTAGGGAGGTAGAGGCCGCGGTGGGACCATGGTGGTGCGGTGGGGGCTGTTTGGCCGCGGGTTAGGTGGAGAATTCTGGGCCAAATACTCACTTATACTTCATCATCTCCGTATAGAATTAAAGAGGATGAAAATCTCTTCAATAAGTTCCAAAGGAGCATGAATTTTTATTTAGTGGATTGAGAGAGATTGAGGGATGAAAATTCATGCATTCTAGACCATGGAAAGAGAAGATGGCGGCTGGTTTGTTTTAGGGGGATTAGGGTTTAGAGATTAGAGAATATTTATATTATTTAATTAGTTAATTAGCCCGTTAAGGCCCGTTTTTCAACTTTATCCAATTTCAGCCCAACGACTGTCGTTCTCACCTATTAACCCCTATTCCGGACTTATCTAGCTATGTCCCGCCGGCCCAAACGACTGTCTTGACCCAGTTTTCTTTAATTTAAAATATTTACTTCTATTTTTAATTCAACCATACAAATAAATTCACGGGGCCACAAATTAACTTCAAAAATTCCCAAAAAATATATTGAGCTATGTTTTGACGCTGCGGACCTAGGAAAATTAATTTCGTTCAATTCTGAGCCCGTTTGAAAAATGACTTTTTCCAAGTCGACTAAATTTAACCGAAATTGACAAAACAGAAATCTTTTCGCCACAGTCACAAATTGATTCGAAAAATTATGAAAAAATAAACTTAACCATATTTTGACATTATGGATCCAACAAAAGTGGTTTCGTCGAAAACAGAGGTCGTTTGAAAAATGGCTATTTTTAAGGCGTATATATTAAATATTAAAAATACATTTTTAAACAAATAATTTTCGAAACTCGAAATATATAAGTGTTTATACTTTTTAAATGTAGAAACATCATTCTGAACTCAATGGAAGTGGTTTCGAGTCCAAATTCCTTCGTATGCAAAAAGTAGCGTTTTTGACCTTTATATATATATATATTATATATATATATATATTTCATAGCGATCTTTCTAAATTTTAAACTGGACATAACTTTTGATTCCTGCTATGAAATTTCAATTTTTCAGATTCGTTAGAAATATATTTTTAAAAGAGATTCTAATATTTTTGGTTTCACTAAAATCCGTTAAATTTTGCATCCTGTACGGTCTGTCAAAGTTCAAGTTTGACTTTTCAAACTACCACGCTATTTCTAACTCCTTTTATAATCAAAATTAAATTATTTATCCTAACTTCGATTTAAATAAATTTTTAATCATTATTATTTTAAATAAATTATTTTAAATATCAAAACTCATTAAAATTAGTTAAAATAAATTTTTAAATTTACCCCAAAATTCAGGGTTGTTACAATTTCAACAGGAAATGGTATGGTGGCATTTTATTTGTAAGAAAAGGGAAGAAAAAAAGTATTCAACGAAACAAACTAGAAGTTTGTAAGGAGAGTGGGGTATTGAGGAGGGCTTGAAGGTGTATTGGGATTGAGCCTTCGGTTTTGTTTATATATATAAAAAAGTTGGAAGAATCAAAACTGAATGGGATTAGTGTGCAGACGTTAGGTGGGGAGAAGGGGACGTAGCATGGTGCCTGGGAGGGCATATTGGTGTATGTGTAAACTAAAAAGCATGAGGGCGGAAGTTTGTTAAGGGTGCTTTGAGGCTTTCCGAAAAGAAAAAAGAAAAAAGTATAAAAAAAAGAAATATGGATGGCCGTCTGTTTAAATTTGGTGTGTGGTGACTATTGTGCAGAACAAAGAAGGGGGAGTGGGATTTGTTTTAAAATGTAAGCAGGTAGGAGATAATCGGCTGACAAGGATCGGGCTTTACACGAGTTTGAAAGGTGATTAGGGGATTGATTTTTAAACTAATCAGCTTATTAATGGGGTTATTAGTTTAGTGTAGCAATTAGGATTATTATAACTTAATCAATATTAATAATATTTTAAATCATGTGTGAACTTATGATGTCAATAGCAAATTCTTACATGAAACATTTTTGACGAAACAGGGAGCATTGAGATCGCGTGAATGAACATGACGTTATGGAGCAGATCTGGCCGAAACCGGAAGCTAAGAGAACTTTTGATAAAATTAAACGTCGGTTTAATTTTATCAAAACAAACCATTTTGATCAACAAAATAAAATCAAGATGAGTTAAACTCACTCAGTTATCCCACTTATAATTATTATAAGTCGGGTTTTATTGTCTGTGCGCTATATTGCTATTTATTGACTGATTGATGGTTGTTAGCTAAATATTTATTGATATTGTTTAAATTAAACGGTTGTTTAATTTAATAAAATAAAAATCATTATTTTAACGATTAATTCCCATGAAGGTAACTTACCTCGTTGGTTACGTTTATAATAATACAAACATTTAATATTGTATTGGATGCTTGAATTGTTGTTCGTTGACTGTTACTAGTTGAATTAATTATTCATATTGATTGTAAATGGTCGTATTGAATTAACCAATTGAATACAGGGAAGAACAGGTAGGAGGAATCAAACCAGATTCCTCAAATTTATTGTTTATTTTCATGTTATATCACATGTATTGTTTAACCAACATGATTGGATAACGGATTGATTATTGATTGTTGAACCCTTGATATTAACCAATGTGAAATATTGGTTGAGGACTGGGCAGTAGATAGCCTAAATTATACATCGTTTTTATAAAGAATGGCTTAGCGTAAGGTGAATCGATAGAGAAGAAATTATGAAATTTATTTTATAACCGGAAATTACATTTTGAAATATATTATTTAAAACGAAGTTATGAAAAGGAAATAAACCAACCAATATGTATTGATTGTTTTAACCACCAATCACCATTTTTTATTATCAAAATCTGCCGTGTGCGACGCACACGCCTCATCTTAATTGTTAAGTGAATTATCAAAATCTGCCGTGTCCGACACACACGCCTCATCTTAATTGTTAAATGAATTATAAAAATCTGCCGTGCGCGACGCACGTGCCTCATCTTAATTATTAAATGATTGATAAAGCAAATCCTTATATTACTAGAATTGTTAAACAAGTGGGCAAGGATTTATGTAACAATTAATAACTAAGCTTAATTATTTTTAAGTAATCGAAGCAGTAATGAATATAATTGGATTTTAAAGTGAGTTTATCAACGAGTTTACCTTTAAACCGAGTGGGGTAAATTAAGTTACAAGCGAATTTTAAGCGAATGAGATAAGCTTAAAATAAAGATTCTTATATTACTAGAATTGTTAAACAAGTGGGCAAAGATTTATGTAACAATTAATAACTAAGCTTAATTATTTTTAAGTAATCGAAGCAGTAATGAATATAATTGGATTTTAAAGTGATTTTATCAACGAGTTTACCTTTAAACCGAGTGGGGTAAATTAAGTTATAAGCGAATTTTAAGCGAATGAGATAAGCTTAAAATAAAGATTACTTAATATCGAATTAAGTAAAGGAAATCAAGATGAAAAAGAGTTTCATATTAAACAAATTTTGTATAAACGAGATTATAAAAAAGGAGAGATGGGAATTTAAAGCGTTAATTATAAATTAACGTTACTTAATAATGGTATTAAGTGAAATTGATGAGGTTTAAAACACGATTTCCCAGAATGAATGATGGAAAGGGTTAGAAAAAGGATTCATGTAATTGAATTAGGTAAAGGATCGAGTAATAGGATTTGTAATAAAATTCCAGATAATGAAGCAAATAGTTTAAAGTTAAAGTTTAAAAGTTGGTGTTTAATTAATCATTTACTAAATCAATAAATTTAGTGATAATAGTATATTTAATAAGGAGGTTTCAAAAATAAGAAGGTTTTATAAAACCGTATTTTGACATTAGAATGAATAGTGGTTTTTGAATTCATATTTATCTTAAGATAAGAATGTTGCTGATCAAGGTCTGAGAGGTAACTAAAATACCCCAACTTGAACAACTTCTTGATTATCAGAGGATGATATGAGTTGTAATGATAAAGATGTTAGAAGCGATTTATTACGAGAAATAATAGTGCGACGTTATTTGAGGATAGATGTGATGAGATTTCATTATAAAGAAAATTAAAGGATTTGAGGAAATATAGGTATTGATAATTCCAAAGTAACGGAAATAAAAAGGCTAGAGAATATGAAATGATATTTTCATAATCAAGGTAATAAAAAGAGTTATGAAAATATAACGATATTTTCGAAGTAAAGAGATGAGTTTAGAGTGAGTTATTTTAGAAGGATAAGCGACAATGATTATTTTCAAAATAACGAAACAATAGAAGATTTCTTAACGATTGTTTTACGAACAATAAGTAGGACCAATTTTCCAATTATAAATAATAAGTAATGCTGCAACAAATGATTTGAATGAAAACTAAATGATAATAGGATATCATTATAAGATATTTTCGAAACATTAAATAGAAATGGTTTGAGAAGATTTGTATATTAAAATAAGAAGTGAATACTGTGTTGAAATATTTAGAAGTTTTAATTAACCATTCATTAGTTATTTCTAACTAAAAGAGGCTAAGTGCCACTGTGTACACAACCAGTAGATCCATTTTATTTTGTTTATTTGATAGTTAAATAACCGACTATTAAAATTTTGCCCATATGATTGTTGGTACGGATAGACCGAGATCGAATTTATTTTCGAAAACCATTCCGACCAATAAATACGAATACGTGGAAGATGCTATTCAAGATGGAGAAACTGAAGACAGTGGATATTCATAAAACGGAAGAATTACTTACAATCTCTGGCTGATCCCTAGGAGATATACTGTGATTCTGTCGTGGTTGAAATCTATGGATTGCAAGGACTTCTCGCTACTGATTTTTAGGGTGATTCCTAGGATGCAATAGGAGGGTGACTTCGGTTCATCCTGTTCCTGGATGACGTGTATGGACGGATTTCTGACAGAGTATTTCCAGAATGGTCACGTACATTGATTTCTTGAACTGTACCAAGAGTGGAGGCGGAGAAGGAAACTTCTTTTAGCTAACATGTAATGTATTGTTGTGGACGTCAATTAGTGATTTTGATGGATCTGACAATGTGGCATTCAAAGTGGATGGAGACATGCTATGTTGAAGAATATGCTTAACTTCTAGCCTCATCAACCGAAAATGGTAAAAATCGGGTAGGTCGCATGGCTATGTGGGTCGCCCCCATTAGGGTGTATTGTCACCATCAAGAGAGTATTCATATTTGTCTTCTTTTCGCTTCTTTATCTCTCGGGAATGGTTTTGTTGGTGCCAACTATAGGTGATAATATATTCGGAGCATTCAAGGTTAAGTGAATGGTCGGTCATGTTTAGCCTAAGTTGCAAGATGTTCTCGTTGAACTCGGTGTATTTCTCTCTCTAAATACACTGTCGGAAAGGTGGTTGCCCATACCTTGCCATGGGAATCCATTCTCCAATAAGCGTCCGCGGTTTTGATTGTATACTATATATGTAAAGCGTGAGATGCAAGCGTTCTGCTAGATTGATATTTATTTGTATTTAGACATTATTATAATATCAGAAGAGATATATGATTTCAAAAACGATTTGGGTTATCGTAAGGTAAAAAACGTCCGTATTTATGTGTGGATTTGGTCTTACAATTATCATTTCTTTCAAAAAGATTTTAACTTTAAAATCAAGTTGGATGCTCCCCATAAACTTAGGGAGTTTTTCTCACTCTGATTCACCAGACTGATCCGTGTATTTGTAATACTCTGGTTAGACTGGGTTGTACGGGTTCAGGTTATTGGATGTTGTGAAGTCCAGAGAGGAGCTAAAGAAGTCCAGACGTATGATGTCTAGTATTATTCCGCTGCGTTGTATATGGGGAAAGATATTGATAACTGTCCAGATGTTTTGATGTACTCTGATGATTGTAAGTTTTATTTCAAGCTCTCAATAAAGTTTTTATTTCTATATTATATTTTGTTCCGCTGCGATGTGAGATTCTGATTCTGTGTTATTTCTTCTTCTTATTCTGATATTTCTTTCTTTCTTATCTCACCCTCTA
Source organism: Allium sativum (assembly GCA_030737875.1). Classification (NCBI taxonomy): domain Eukaryota; kingdom Viridiplantae; phylum Streptophyta; class Magnoliopsida; order Asparagales; family Amaryllidaceae; genus Allium; species Allium sativum. Next base: position 151,658,781 of record CM060915.1, read on the forward strand.
ATATTCTTTCTAATAACTATTTGTGTTTTCGATACTTGGGTTTTGACAAGTGATACAGGATCTATATTATTGTCGAAATTTGGGCTCGAAACCCCGAAGGTTGTTACAGTAGCTTTGGTCTCTCTTTCACTTGGTCTAACTGCAGCAGATTTGGCTTTCCAACACTCTGTAAACTTGATCATATTTTCATTAACTCAAGCTTTTCTAACCTCTGGCCAAAATCATTTTATTAAATTCATCCACCATCTTTTTAGATTACTCTTTTTAGATTACTGAAGTTTCATATCAGGGCTTGGTCTTCATTAATTTTGGTAAGGGGTCTAAGCAATCTTCAAGTGTAATGGTAGATTTTGTTATAGTGCAAGAGGAAATACAAAGGAAACCATATGATAATTCTCTTCAGTAGGCATAATTAGTTTTAAAGGAAAAATTAAAGTATGTGATGGGCTTGGAATTAAATGCATTAAGGCAGAACTCTTACTTTAGGAGAGAGGTTGAAGTTGACAGAAATACCAAATATTTTCATAAATCTCTTCAGATTAAGAGGGTAAGAGACTCAATCTTTATGATCAGAGATATGAAAGTTATTGTTCAATCTAAGCCAAATGGTATCAATGATGCTTTTGTTGAATATTTCTCCTCTATCTTAGCCATGCCTAATGTTATTCAAGTTGATGTGCGACCTCATTCAATATTAACCTTCCTTCTCTATCAGAACAACAATATCATAGCATGATAAGTGTTATTTCACAAGACGAGATTAAGGCAGTTATGTTTGGTTTAGATGCTTCTAGTTGTGAGGAACCTGATGGATATAATGCTTTCTTTTTACAGAAATGGTGGTCTACAATAAGTGATGATGTTAGTAATGCCATCTTGCACTTTTTTATGTACAATTCTTTACCATCCAGTCTAGTTGCAACTGCAATAGATTTTATTCCAAAAGATGATAACCCTGAACGTGTTTCTGATTTAAGGCCTATTTCTTCTTGTAATATAGTTTACAAGATAATATCAATTTTTTTTAGCAAATAGGTTACATATGGTACTCCCCCACAATAATTTCTGCTAATCAATCAGCATACATAACTAGAAGATCTACGAGTGATAATATCTTAATCACTCAAGAGCTATTGTATGGTTATAATAGGAAAAATATATCCCCTAGATGCATGCTCAAATTGGATATTATAAAAGCTTTTGATTCTATATCTTGGAACTCTGTTTTGGCCACTATGTCGAGAATGAACTTCCCAAAGCCTTTTCTTGCATGGATTTACACATGTATTTCTTCCCCATTTTACTCAATTTCAAGGAATGGTGGTTTGCATGGTTATTTTAAAGGAACACAAGGAGTTAGGAAAGGTGATCCTATTTCAGCCTATCTTTTTATTATAGTAATGGAGCTGTTGAATTCTTAGTTATTTAAGCAATTTAAGAGCAGAAACCTCGATTTGCATCCACGATGTAAGTCACCTTTGATCACTCATCTGTTATTTGCAGATGACTTGATTATTTTCACTAAACCTGCCTTCACAATACTCAATGCATTTTGTGCACTTTTAAAGTTTTTTACTCCATCACTGGTCTTCAACTAAATGTTAATAAGTCTCATATTATGATAGCTGGTTTAGTTAATGATAAGAAATATGAGATTATTAATAGTTCTGGCTTGTTAGAATTGCCTTCGAATGCATTTTATCCGGGTCTTCCTCTAATTTTCTCCAGAATCACCAAAGAGAAATGTGTTCCTTTGTTTGAAAAAATCATAAACAAAATAAAGCAGTGGCCTAGCTGTAAGCACTCGCAAGTAGGAAGACTTACTATTATTCAGCCAACTGTAGTTGCCATGAATACATATTGGTCTAGACATTACATCTTACCTGTTAAGTTGATTAATATGGTTACTAGTTTACCTAAAAAAATTCACTGGCATGGAGACCCATTTTCAAGGAAGCTAATATCAGTTTCTTTTTATAAGCTATATAATGATAAAAATAGAGGATTAGGTATTACTAACCTACAGTTGTGGGATAAGGCAGCCATCTCAGTCTACTTTGATAAACTCCTCTCTAATGATGATTGCTTATGGTCACAGTGGGTTAAGAATAATCTAATTGGTAAGAAGAATTTCTGGAATATGTAAATCACTCAAAGTTCAAGTTGGAGCCGGAGGAATATATTAAAACTTAGGTATACATTCTTACCTTTCATACAATGCATTTACAAGGTGATGAAAAACTTATCTTTCTGGCACTCTCCTTGGGCAAAACCTGGTTTAATATTGAGTAAAGTGGTGGACTATAACCTGAGAATGAACTCAAGTATTCCTGATACAGTAGTGGTGGATGATTATTTGCATAATGGAAATCTCATGTTGCTACACACAGGCTCTACCATGCTAAGAAAGTTATGGAGTGATATTTCCAAAGGTTACAAGGCTGGTGATGATAATTTTATTACTTAGAAGGGTAGGGTTCACTTAGTTAAGCATGTGTACAAGCTGTTACAAGGAGATAAGCAGGTCTTTGCATGGCATTCTAGGATATGGAACATGAGTAGTTCAGCTAAAGAGAAATTGTTATCATGGAAGGTAATGGCAAATGTATTGAACACCAAGGACAAATTATTTTCTATTGGCATTATTCCTGAAGACATGTGTGTTTTGTATAAGGCTGATTCTGAGTCAAATACTCATCTATTTTTTGAGTGCCCATATGTTTTTCAGATTTGGTTTAGATTATTGGCAAATGGCGGATTTAATAGACCTGAAAATATGTGTAGAATTGAATGGTATAACATTTTCGAAGCTACTCGTTGGAGGAATGATAAAACAAGGTTGTTGTTGAAGTTGCTTAAGAGGCTTGTTTATGCAGTATGGTCAGAAAGAAATAGTAGGGTTTTTGGACTTGGTTTTATGAATGCAAATGAACTTTATTTTGTGATTCATAGAAGAATTATGAAGGATATTAGTGCACGTCAAAGCTGAATTGTATTCTAACATGATTTGTTGCTGACCATGCATTATATAAAAAGAGTAAAAATGGATTGTTATATGCAAGTTTTGAGTGGAGATCACTGATATAGTTTCTTATTCAAGCTTACATTGAGAGTGATGTATTTTTATTTATAATGTGACTGTATAATTTTTTATATTTGTTTTTGCTGTCATGTTGTGAATATTGTAATTCATATAGCGTAAATAATAAAGTTTTACTTTCCCTTTAAAAAAAATGATATAGTAGAAAACTACCGTTCAATCACTAATTTACAAGAGGTATCACTTTAATTTTTTTCCTTCATATTTTATTTTAACTAATTATATGATGAATGTTTTGAAACAATCTCATAATTGCAGTACTTTGCACAATATGGCCAACAAGAGATGGATGTGATTGGTGATAATTTAGCAAGCTATATCATACATAACTGGATATGGTCTTCCTATATACGACACAGTGAGTTCATTTATGTCTCTCAATTTCAGCATTCATTCAGTTCGGAAATTTACATTAGCATACCATCTTAATTTCAACATTGATTGAACTTTATGATTTTAGACACCATTTTATCTGCTGAACACAACAACCCTTTGTCATCCAAAAAAATCGTCAAAAGATTTGTTGTTGAGCTATGGATCGATAAAATAGAAGAGAAGTATCCATGCCATTATAAAATAATCTGACTACTTTACAAAGACAAATAACTCAAATACACAAGCTTTTTACATATGGATAGGCATCTAACTATATGAAAGCGATGTAGATATAAATAAAGATTATTCGAAACGCAATTAATCAAGCACACAATACTCAATTAGCTTTTCAATGATCAAATTGTGAGTAAAAGTCAAAAGCAAAATAGGCGTTGTGATGAAAAATTAAAACCCATTTCTACTATTCTGCTAATTAATATGCATCTCTTATATACAAATGATGTTATGAAGTTTTTAGTGGCAACAATGGAGAATGCACATTATATGACTGAGGTTATTTATAATCTAGAAGAAAAAGTGGGCTTAAAGACAAGTCAAACCAAGTCACGAGAATTTTTCATTATCACTTCGTCGTGGCCCTACTAACTCGCAATAGACATTAGTGCACCTAGTCTTACACTCACTAGAAACACACTCAGGTGTTGCAACTCACATACATTTAATCACACCACCTCACACCAACACACACATAGAAACCAACCAAACATCGATATGCCTTGATCAAGCCTGCTCCGACCACGAGATCTATAGGATGGCCAGGCCAGTGGTCTGGCCCCTACAATTTATAGTAGCATGTGCTGCTGCAAACAACAATAGCACAAGGCCATTCTGGGCAGCAGCTAATAGACTGCTGCTATTTTTTTGAATTTATTTTATAAGGGAAATGTCCACATACTAGTTTTATATGACGGAACACAAACTGAAAAGGAGTTCAGTGATGTAACATAGTACGAAAATTTCGTCTAACCACCACAATAAAAGCCATAAAATCAGAAATGCAATAATAATTCAAAGCTATTAGGTAGTTTAGCAAATCAAAACTTTAACGCGCCATTATTACTTTAAAAGGAAACCAAATTAAGATAAAGGAAGATAACATCTTCTAACAATACTGTCTTTCTACAGTTTTATACTTCCACCGTGTGTTGTAGAAGTGTTGTTTGATAGTAAAGCCCGTGTATTATTTTACATTACTTCAAGAAGTTGGAATTGGTTTGTAGATGTCAACATCGTCACTACCTAATAGACGTTTGTTTGAGGAAGAATAAATAGTGTAGTGCCTTAAAACTCCTTATTATAATGCACATGTCAAAAGCTCGCTTGTGGCACATGTCTTAAGGATTTTGGAGCGGTCCACCATGCATAAATGGTTTTCATATATTTGATTTGTTTGATTTTTAATTTTTTTAAATAATTTGTCTTACTTTTTAAATTTCATCAATAAATCAAGTTTTTACGATATATTATACAATCCTTGAAGTGTATTATGGTCAGGTTGGCAGCAGCTTATCTTTACCGTGTTTAATATGTAACTTGACCACAAAGACTAAAATTGTAGTTTCGGAAATGAAAAAGAAAGAAAGTGGTAGCTTTTGCAATATGTTATACTCATATGCTTTTACACTACTATCGCTAATTCACACTTTAGCAACTCGTGGCATCTGAAGACAAACATCATTAGATTTATGGATGCTAATATTTTTCCAACACACGGTTGCACAGTTTGGCTTGAGTGTCAATGTCACTTTTAAGGAGAGTTCTATGACTTTTTTAATGTGTATTTTGAGTCTTACCCATATCATCCGGTTTTCACTGGGTTTTAGGTTTTGCGTTGAGTGCTTTCCTACTTGTCAGTTACCTCTTAGGGCAACCTACCAATTGCGATGCAACAGGGGTGATTGCGGTAGCCATAACTTGTGGCCTTTTGCGATTATAGGTTGGCTTTCCTCATTGACTCATTTGCTTGCTATTCTGCTTTTTTTTTAATTTCTATTGGTCAATTTTTTTTCTTGTCTTCAAGTTTTTGTAGTACTTTGTTTCTGGATTCTTTTAGATACAATTCTTTAGGTTGTTTCACTAATATGCTTCCTTGTTGGGAGCTCTATGTGAGTGCACTAACATGTGAATGATGCTGAGCTAATTTTAGTACATGAACTTGTAAGCTATATAGTTTTGGATGAGAGTTGTTGTGTAACGACCCGTATTTTAACGATTAGATATTTAAATATTGATCTTTAATTATTCGATTGACGGCTCCGAAAGTTGATTTCTCACAAATGATCGAATCAGGACTTGAGACTAGTTCCATTAAGTTTGAATGGTTCGTTACGTTAATTAAAAGAATAAGGGGTCATTATATTTTGAGTTCAGACTAGTTGGTGGTCATAACGATCTCGAAAAATGCATAAATTACCATTTCGGACAATAGTCTGGGATTTCGACAGAGCATGTACTATCTGAATCGTATCGTTGTAGTGATTCGCGTCGTCAAGTTTCGTATCGGTCGGACAAGTCGTTTGATCGTGGAAAGGAAAAATGCACATCGATTTTATACAATATTGGAATGAGAATTCAAATAAACAAGATATTATTAAACCAATACCCAGATCTATGGTAACCTAACCCGATCCATCCTCCCCCCCCCCCCCCCCCGGGATCCCAATCACGCAACTACTTTTGCATTTCCTGGTAATGGCCGCCCTTTCCCCATACTTTGAAAAATCATTGCCGATGATTCTCTCCAACTAAAATCACGATTCTACCTCCAAAATTCACAAACCAGGATCCTCTATTATCTGTGAAAGTTTGGATGTGTTTGGTGATGATAGGTTTCAGCCCTTAAAACAAGGGTTGCGGTTTTCATGGGCTATGATAGGAGTTTGATGATTTCGAGACTTGCATTGGACTTAGCTTGGAAAAACACACATTTAGACAAAGTTTGAAGCATCTCAGTGGGGGTTTGTGCCGTTTGTGGATTCGTGGCAACTCACATTCCTACAGGTGGGTGCTTGGATGCATTTTGCTCCTTGGGTCAAGAGGTTTTGCTTTGAGAATGAGCGCGTCAAGCTTTGGGTAGGGATCATAGTGGTATCCTCAGTTTTGGTTTAGTGAATTAGAGCTCTGTGTCATAGGAGGAAGATGCACACATGAGGGATCGGGGAAGAAATAGGAAGGGGCAAATTAGTAAATACATATTGTTATTTAATCGATTTGGTCGTGTAACTTGTTAAATTCATATCTTTCTCATACGATATCAGATTCAGACGCGGCTTCTTGCATTGGATCTTTATTAATGAACTCTACGCATTAGAGCTAATTTGGGATGATTTAGTTGAGGTGAGTGATATTATCTCTCACCAGATTTTAACTGTTCGTATAGCATAATTCTACCGTTTTAAATCGATTTCTGATTAAAGAACATAATGTCTAGGATAGTTGAACCTAGTAAATAATAAATAAAATATTAAGAAGTGATTTGGGTAGTATTGACCATTATTATCACATTTTTCCCAGTTGTACGCTATTATGCACGTTATTTCACAGTTTACGCGCTATTGCTACTATTTTGACGATATAGCTAGATGTGGACTATTTGGACGTATATTTCACCTTGATTGTTATAGATGGTTCTATTTGATTTGTTATGTTATGATCATTTCAGATGCTTGTATGTTAGCTTAGGAATTTGTTTGCCTATTGGATGCATGGTTTTGTTGTTTGTTTAGTTTAGCTTATAACAACATTCGAAGGTGACCTAGTATTAGGAAATGTTTTGTTCGTAAGAGTTTGGGGTATTCATCGATCTAATGCACGCTTTGGTATATATTGATTGAATTCACAAGGATGGTACACTCGAACGGGAGAGGTATATTCTCGACGGAGCTTCAAATTGCATGGATAGATTCGACGATGGAGCTACATTGGAGCCTAAGATCAGATTTAAAGACCTGGATGGATAAAAGAAGTTGAAGGACGGAGTGGATCACGGTTAAGTCTGGATCAACATAGTCGATTTGGAGCTGGTTCGATAATCTCGGATCAGCAATACGATTTGAACCAGGGTGGCTGAAGCGACAAGTTTGGATCGACATGGTCGATCCGTAATCGGCTCGACCAAGTCCGAGACGGCAATGCCAATCTGGATCCGGTTCGACTACGTAGAACCAAAGTTGGGCCGACCATGGCTTGGACCGATTTAGGGAGAGACAACGTGATGGTGATCCCAGGAATAGGAATTTTCAAGGTGGTATGTCTTCTTGGAGTCAAGTTCAATTTCACGACGAATACTAGACGTTTTCCGTGGATGCGTATTTAACCGGTCGTGGTTAAATAGATGATCTGAGTAGTTGTTATCGATTACTATAAAATAGTCGATATCGATTACTACCATTATTGGCCCTTGGCCAATTTGACATGGATGATGCTGCGATTTCGAGGAGCAGGATATGATGGTTCGTTCGATAGCTATTTCGATACATGGCTCTTCGATCAATAGCTTTGGTTTGAAACAAGGATGTGGTGCTTCTATGTAGTGATGCATCATTCGACGACGATGATTCTATGATGGAGCAAGGTTGTTGTGATGGATTCGTTTTTTTTTAGATGTAGAAAAAGGCGACATTAAGTCGTATTGAGGTGACTGTCGGGGTAAGTGGGATAGGAGACACTTGAATCTATCTTATGGCATATGATGACCATTGGGTATAGTTCCCACACTGAGATGACTTAACATGGGTGACTTATGGACAGTCTATTGGATGGATTTTGCCGGGGAGGATGTGTGCTAAGGGCTTATTGGCATTCAATACTTTGGTACACCTTTTAGGGAGTGATATAAGGATAGATCATAGCCTATTGATGTTTTGGACTGATCGGCCCGGACCTCAGAGCCAGTTAACGTTTTGGACTAGGTAGGTTTATTCACTAGGTGTAGTGGATAGTGTGACACAGTCGGTGGATGTTTTAGACCTACCAGTGTTTAAATGGATTTGGTGGCCAAAATATTGGATGTCACATTCTTTACGCACTAAGTGAGTGAATGTGGGGATGGGTGATGGATGCTACTGATGTCAATTAATTTAATTCTCATCATTTATGCGTAGACATCTGTCACACCAGTTTTATATGTTGTTATCATAGTATAGCATGTATCGATTGTTTTGTGCAAACTCTATGGATGCAGGGGTAGGGCATTTATGATTCTCCGTACCCTTCGTCCATATATAATATTACGACTTTTACTGTACTTTGAGATTTATTTATCGGTCACACCAGACTTTGGTTTGACCCAAGGTTTTATTTCCCTTTTATTACCTTAGGTACTCATGGACAATGCTGATGAGAGGACCAAGAGACAGGTACGAGTATTATCTGGAGTTGAATAGGTGGATTCGCATGAGGCGACGATTTATGTACTTATACTTGTATTGTAACGACCTGGGATTTCAAATCATTTAAGTCAATAATAAAATCAACTCAAATCTTTCGAAGCAACATATTGTTATTGCCATGGGGTTTAATAAGGATCAAGTCACAAAATCACAGACATAGAATAATACAACATCTCATAAGGGAATAAATGTATACAATATATCAAAGTTAACGTAAATAAATACAGTGGAAGTTTGATACATTTAATTTATCTAATACACATGAAATTTACGAAATAGAAAGAAATAGATGAGTCTTTCAAAAATCTCCAGCTCTGAAAGGTGGAATCTCAAAGCTATAATACTCGGTCTGACCCGAGAATCATGCAAAACACAAAACACCCGAGTCAGGACTAACATTTTAATATAAGTGAATCAACTCAAGTGATATGTTTAATGAAATGCATCAATAACTTAGAGGGTGTTTGAGATTTCCATCCTCTAAGGATCCACGGAACTAGATACATATAGTATAACACGTTATTATAATAGTGACTATTCAGTAAAGTAAATGTACTAAAATGCCGTAAATAGATTACATTTTTACCCTTACACCGTTTATAAGCATTATAGTCTATACAGTACCGTAAATTTGTCGTACTGATGTTATCAAAGAGCACTCCATAGAAAACAACGCTAAATCAAAATTGTATGGGGATCGATTTGGATAATATGACAAGGCATCGAGGCGATACCCAATTAAAGGATTTTACTGTAACGTCCCCACATTTTTATCGGTTTGTATTTGAATATTTAAATCAGTTCGTAATATAAGTGGATTTATATATTAATTAAAACGAAGTTAAACGTATAAATATATATATATATAATATAATCGAGCCCGTAATATCGCGGCAGTTCGTAATTTAACGTTCTGAACTTCAACTGAGCGTACAGGATTCGTTATAAATCAGATTTCATCGAAACAAGAAACATTTGGATCAGTTGAATTATATTTTTCTAATAGAAGATAAAAATTGTGATTTCGGATTATATATGGTAAGCTATGTCCAAATCAAATATTCAGAAAAGCAGCGCCATATTCGTTTATGGCCATAACGATTATTTAGATATATTTAGATATCGGTTTCAAATTTAGACAAGGTTCTTTTGAGACATAGTGATAATTTAATTTTTAGAATTTTACTGTAATTTTTAATTAATTAAATATGCAACTTTTTTACTTGGAGTATTTTGCACCCTTAATCAACATTTTGGGATTTCACAATATGAGTTAACCTACCGATATTATTATATATTTGGGATCGTGACACCTCATTGAGCACGATTGTACTCTTAATTCTGTCCGTACGTAAGTGCAATTTTAGGAACTGATGTAGACACATCTACATGTGTTGAAGTCAAGCTAATACATGACTGAGTTTCATCTACACCCAACCAGTTATTACACAGCGGATACCAACTATGAACATTAAAAACCCACCCTGTATAAAACCTAAACTTATATAACACCTACCTTGAATAATTGCCATTCTAACCTGTCGGATACCTTCATTTCGAAGTAAAAACCAGACCTGTACATCCTATCCTTTCACAACTACCTATTATGAAAAGAAAACACTTCACATATTACTGTTTTCCATAGGAAACAGTCTCCTACCCTAGTTTGAAATAATGCACAAACCATAATTTGGAAAGTGACAGACCAATGAAAAGAATAGCTTAATTCTTAAGGAAAAAGAAAAGAACACCTTGTACTCCTACCGAGTAGCCATGAGGATATAGTAACCCTATTGCTTACTAACCAAGCACCGTACCCACTTCTTCTCATTTAGCTGTACATAAACAGCCTATCCTAATCTATAAACGCCAATACTTCATATCAAAGTAAGACGCAGGCCATACCTAGGTACATACGAACAGTAAGCCTAGCTTGGAAAAAATATGTCTACCCTATTTGCCTATAGCTTAAGACTTAAGCACACTCCTCTTATAAATATGATGCCTCGCATTTTCTCTTCAGAAAACATAAACATAAGTTGTAAGCTACTTTAAAGAACAAAACTAGAAACAAAAGGGAGTGCATTGTTGGCAGCAAGGTATTGAGTTGCTGGAGTTTTCAGTAGTGAGCGAGTATAAAGGAGGACGTGGTTGTCACTGTTCGTGCAGTGTGAAGGAAGGACGACGGGGTTTGGCGAAAGAAGTCGAGTTCGTGGAAAGGTGCTTGGTCGGGAAGAGTGTAAAGCGGTCGCGACTTCCTGGTTGTACTACAAGATTGGTGGTGAAGTAGCGTTTTACAGTGGTGTTTTTGTAGTACGTTCGAATGGTGTAAGAAGTGTTAAACGTGAGTTGTGGAGTAGTGAGAGGAACAGGGTGCTATTAGTTTAAGCACCGCAATAGGGTGGGTGTTGGTACACAGCAACACGGTTTCAACAAGTATAGGGAGATGACGTGGATCAGTGGACTTGCGTTGTTGCTACTTGAGGAGGGAGTGATGAAAGTGAGTAAGGGTAGGTTCTATTGTTTTCAAGTGGCATGCGGTGAAGGAGTTTTGGCGCGGACTGCATAAAAGTTTTCGAGAAGCATGTGAAGCAGAGAGATCGCACTGATATGGCTTCAGGTGAAGGGTTCATACATGAGAGTTTTCGAGGCAACACAATAAGCAAAGGTGTAGAAAAAAAAAGCATACGGTATATATCACCCTGAGATGTCGTTCAAATGGCTACATGAGCAGGAGTCTGGCGCATGCGTGGGTTCTAATCGGTGGTGGGCCGAATTGAAGAAAATGGTGAGATCCAATACTTTATTATATTAAGGAATTAATCGTTGAAGTGTGGTGTTCGTTCAAAGTTCCAAAAGAAAGGAAAAGGTAGCAGGCGGAATACATGATTGGAGAGGATGAAAACAAAAAAAGGGTGCGTGGGTTATAAAAGAAGATTGGGCCGTACTATTAAATGGTAAGCCTAATTATATTACCAAAGGTAGCATGATTAATTTAATGGTGAAGATACGAGAGGAAGAAGGGAACATTCAAGTAGGATGTGTATGAAAGGAAAGTAACTCTTGTGTTCGGAAAGAAGAAAATTTAAGGTACGGGTTAGGGAGTATAATGAGAACCAGGAAAACATTATCGAAATGGTAAGCTGGTAGAAGAAGCACCGTGTATGGACGGGCCAAGGGAATTTGACGCCATCAGATACATTGGGACCCTATGAACGCACACTACGAAATAAAATGGTTATGAAGCGACCTGGAGCTGGTCGCGAAATATAGCAGAATAAAACGCCTGCTCAGATCTATTGACCAACGCAAATCGTTATTTAACGGTTAACGCGCAAAGGTGAGTAAATTCACTCACTCTGATCTATTTTAAAATATTATAATTATATTTTAAATATTGGTTGAATGTTGTGTGATGGTCGTTTAGGTAAATTACAGTTAAATTGGTTGAATAATATGTAGATCGTTGCATATATAGGATACTGATTCCATCTATTATAATATCCCATACTATGAAATTAGTGTAATTTGTGTTGACTAACATTTGTGGATGCAGGAAATCGGTTGGAGGAATCCAACCGGATTCCACAATATTTATATGTACTGTTTGTTTTATGTATATGCACTGTTTGAACTCAAATGACAGTAAAACCCCACGTGAATATTGATGTTGAATGGAAATTCAATATTTGTTTTGATAAACGATATCGATTTAGAAGGTGACAACAGTCGACCATAAAACCATCGTTTTGTTAAGGAATTGATTTAGCCGTCCGGCAAACCAACGAAGATAATTATAAAAAAATTATATTTTATAATTAAAGCGAAGTTTTTAAATTATAATAGAAGTTCTATTATAAACCTGTATTTTAGAGTTCGTTTTTATAAGGTAAATAAAAACGATTGTTGACATTTAAATAAGTTTTATTATGGCAGAAATTATCCTATGATTAAATACTTGGATAATTATTTTAAGACAAACAATTTAGAAATATTATTAGATTAAATATATTAATCTAATGGTAAGAAGTAATTAAAATCAGTTAACGAATTTACTGATGGAATGAAGTTGATTTAAATCCACTGTTTAATTGAAAAATGATTATTAGAGTAGATGGATCCTTGTAAAGAAGTTATAAATAGAACTGTGGAATGAAGTTAAAGCGAAGAGTTAATATTTAAAATAAATAATCATAAACAACGAAGATTTCAAAGTATAAATATGGTGTTATAAAACCATATTCCAAAATAAAACAAGGAAATACGATTTGATGTATATTATAAGTAATAAGGGATTAGAGTACAGACTTATATCTGTTCTAAGGTAAGAACATTGTCGATCAAGGTCTGAGAGGTAAATAGAATACGCCAACTTGAGCGGCTTTACTATTATCGAGGAATAGTATCAGTTTGTAACGGGAAAAGAGATGTCAAAATTAGTTACAAAAGGAATATAGTAGCGTATTGCAAGTCTTAGAATTATAGCGATAAAATAACGTTGTTGACTAGGCTTAAGCGTGACTGTTAGGTCGAGATTAGTTATAAAGGGGAATATTACAGCGTTTGACAAGTTTTGAACTATAATGATAAATTAGGGTTGTCAACCAAATTTAAGCGTGATTTTTATACATAGCACTACTCCCTAGGGAATGTAAACAGTTTGGTTTGAAATCCACTTATTCTAAAGTAATAAGTAATGATGTTGTCCAAAAAATACAAGAATAAGAGTTTATAATAATTGAGAATGTTTTCCAAGAAGTGTGAAAGTGCTAAAACGGGGTTTGAGAAATATCTGGTAAGATATGGGAATTTGAAAAATAAAAACGATGTTAAATAAAAGTGCTCGTGATTGTGTGATGTTAGTTGAACATTTGAATGAATTTTTGTTTTTATTTCGATAGTTAAATAACCGACTAGCGAAGTGTTTTGACCATCGTTGTCAATACAGAGAGACCGGTTGGATATATTATCTGAAACCACTTCGTATAGGCATAAGCGCTGCGAATTTGACTATGCTGAAGACAATTGAAGACGGAGTGAAATGCAAGGGTCGTCTTATTCCAGAATGGTGTTCTCTGTTTGTCGAGTCCCAGGACAACTTGTATGGACGAATGTCTGACAGAGTATTCCTAACGGTCACATAAGACGATCTTTTCAAGGTATTACGTCTGGTGGCAGAGAAATTCGTTTCTCTTAGCTTTTATACCCATAATATTTTTAGGTAGATCAACTAGTGATTTGATAGGTTTGACGATGTGGCATTCAAAGTGTATGGTGGCCAGATGTTCTAAAAGATAGACGTAGCCTCAAGCTTCACAACCGGGAAATGACAAAAATCGGGCTGGCAGCATGGCTATGTGGGTCGCTCCCATTAGGGTGTATAATCACCTATCTAGAGAAATTCCTTTTACTTATTTAATCTATTTTGATGATGTCCCTGTTCGGGAAACGGTGGTTTAAGCCCAACCGTTGGTGATATACATTCGATACACTCAAGCGAAATGAGTGGTCGGTCATGTGTGGGTCGGGTTGCAAGACGTTCTTGTTGAACCCAGTGTATTCCCCTCTACAGATACACTATCGGCAGGTGATCCCATACCTTGTCATAGTTGGAATCCAATCTCCAATAAGCGCTCTGCGGTTTTTAATTTTACACTATTTATGTAAAGCGTGAGATGCAAGCGTTCTACTATTTGGTTATTTATTTGATTAGACATTATTATAATATCACTGGATTTTGATATCAAAATATGTTGGGTTATATTAAGGTAAAAACCGTCCATGTTTATGTGTGGGTTGGTCTTACTATTATCCTTTTGTTTCAAAAGGATTTCAAAGTTAAACCGTATGGTTGGAATTTACTCACATCAATCCCATGACTGACCCAGAGTTTATTTTGTTTGTTTTTCCGTAAACTCTTGGGTGCCCAAATTTGTACGGGAAGTCAAGTGTTTCAGGCTTTTACAGATACCCTTGGAGGATCTAAAAGCAGAAGGCTTCACCGTTAGTATTTAGAGATTATTTCCGCTGTGATATGATGTATTGTACTCTGATAATGGTATGTATATACAATACAGTTTTGTATTTCAAAGTTATGTTATATAATATATTTAATTTGTTCCGCTGTGAGATTCGTGTTTACTCTGATTCTGCTCAGTGGTGTTCTTCTTCTTCTATTCTATTAGTTCTATCTTATCTTTCTCATCCTCTTGTTTCTTTCTATTAATGATCTGAATTTTCGTGCACTTTGAGTTGAATGTGTAGGATATTAGTCAGCTTAAATTGGTACGGATTTCCGGGTCTTTACATTTACCGGATTGTGGACCCAGGCCGGTGGTAACGCATAATCGCGACTACCTCCCACCTCAAACAACACTTCCATAAATCATGAGTGACCATTAATCAATCACAAAGTAATAGATATAGTATCGAAGAAACGTGCACGATCGGAGATGCGACCTCATTTGGCCTAGGTATGGCACCTGTTTTAGTCATTTTAATTATGACCCGAAGGTTAAGGCTACCCAAACATCATTTCCTTACTTTATTCCACTAGCGTTCGCCAAACCGGATTCTCCACAGCACACTTGTTAAAGTGATACCGGTATTGGTAAAGAGTATGAAAATACTGACTCTGGACACTTTAGCAACCAAACGTTTACGTTTTCCATACCGTGACCATTACATTTGAAACCATATTTTAATTGGTTTTCAATTTACGTCAATTATTGATTTTATTATCAATTCCTCAAATCAATTCAATTATTCCATATCGCTTCAAATTCCAGTTTGATATTTATCAATCGGTTCATCATCAACATTTTATTCAATATCACTTCAATTTCAAATTCATATTTACAAATAAATTCGTTTTCAAAACTTCACATTAGATTTGAATCCCATATCGCCAATATATTGTTATTCAATTGAATCTTTAAATTCAATCATTTTAGATTTTAGTTGATCGGACTGGAAATATATTCTTTTATGAGGGAATTAGGCTGAAGGAAAAACCTGAAAACAATTTTAGGTTGAAGAATATAGGTCTTAAAATTTAGTCCAAAGGACAACGAATGATATATTCATATAGCATTGAAAATATATAATGCTATATTTATATATCATTACATGTAATATAGATTTACATGTGTAATGCTCTATGAATATAGATTTACATTAAAAAATACGGCTTTTACATAAGTTACATCTTATATGTACTTAACAAATTGTTTATAGCTTTCGAATATGCATCGTTATATAAAGAAAATTTTGTATAGTTGATAGATTTGGCTACTGATATACGTTCATTTATGTTTATATACATAATAATGGGTCAACTTTGCCAAAATTTAGAGAGTGGGTGTAAGCAATCCACCATCCGCCGCTAACTTTGCATTTATATTTGACAAAATCCGAGAAGAAAACAAGACAAAAAAGAAGCTGCCCAGCCCACTGATTACCAACCCTCGTCTAATTGCCAAAGAAAATGGGCGATCATTAAGCAGTATTTCTATTTTCGGTTGTGTAAAACATAAAATTTAATATTAGGTTCATAATATGTAATTTTATGACTTTGGATGCGGAGCAAATGGCTTTGTTGTGGATGAGCGCTTTCATGAATTTACATTGGTGATTTGGCATGTTTCATCAGATTTTAAGACAACTATTTATTTTGTTATATTGTTGTATATTTTTTGTTTTAATGGAAACAGACACTATAATAGCGCAACACGCAGTCTGATTGTTCTTTTTTTTCATTACGAGAAACAACAAGCTATGTACAAATCGGAACATAAATCAATGCAATGTGCAATAAGCAAGCAAATAATTCCACAAAGAAACACAATTTGATAAAGCCAAAAATACTTGCTTCAGCTGTAGGTTGAGTTGCCAAAAATACGCTACTTCAACCTTCGTCTACTATGTATACATCATAATGAACAACAAACAAACCATGTAGCATGGTATGAAATTGTATCATCAACAATGTACAAATCTATAGCCTAGGTTCAACCGTATGATTTTCTTCAAAACAGACCATAATGATAATTTTCATCTATAATACAATCTGTTACATAAACCATGAATATATAGATTTACATGTGTAATGCTATATGAATATAACATTATATATTTGTAATGCTATATGAATATATCAATTTTATTTTCCTTTTAGATTAAATTTTAAAACCTATGTCCTTCAGCATAAAATTGTTCTCAGGTTTTTCCTTCAACCTAATTCCCTCTTCTTTCAGTTTAAAATAGTTAAGTTAAATATAACAGTTTTAGTAAAATATTAAATTAGTAAAAAATAGTTTAAGTAAAATGGATAGTTTTTATATAAAATGTATTTAAATAAAATAGATAAGTTTGATATAAAAAATTTAAAATAGAATAAATATGCTTCATATAAAATAGTTAAATAAGATAGTTAAGTTTTATATACCAAATAGTTTAATTAAAATCAATACTTTTAATATAAATAGTTTAAATAAAATAGTTATAAATCATATATTAGTTGTAAAGTAAGACAATACTAACTTCAAGAAATAATCCAATCTGAATCAATTATCCGCAGTTTCAAAATTCGACTTAATTTATAAATTAGATTTCGAAGTCAAATTCCATTTACTTAAGACTCAGTTAGTATACATTTCAAGTTTAAAACCAAGTAGTCAAGTTAGTTTATAAATTGAATTGCACTTCTAAATTTTTGGCTTCGATTTGGTTGGAAACTTGAATTCTAACTTCCGTTCATCTCATTGGTCTTAAACCAATATTCCCACATATTAAGTTCTATTACTAAAATAATTTCTTCAACTTTAAAACAAAAAAAAATCAATTTTTTACTTAAATAAAAAATCCCTAATCATTTTATCCAAGTTGAATAATCCATTCATCGAATCTGTTAAGTTTAACTTATACTTTCAAATTAAAATATTTTAATATGCTACTTTAAGCTTAAAATATAAATTATCTATCAAAAGTCAATTTTATAAATTAAAACATAGTTGTAAAATTTCTGAATTAATATACCTCTAAGTAACAAATCAAATTTCGAAAATCGTGCTAAACTTTTACGCTAAATAAATTTTACTTAAGTTCGTGCATTTAAATTAAAATTATTTCGAACCTTAAATTTAAACAAAGGTATTTTAGTTTTAAGATATATATATATATATATATTCATACTTACAAAATTCAGAAAATAGTTTTTATTTATTGATCATGGTGTCTGTACACAATTTTCTATCCTATCGTCAAGTGGTACAAATATATATCATTTCAATCCACTTTACACAATTCGAACCCCGAGTTTATATCATTTCAACCCGCATCCCAAATCGATTCGAATTCATTTCCTAAATCTATACAGTTGTTCGAGTATTTATCGTTTCAACCCATAGTGATTTTTCCTAAATCTAAGGGAGCTTACAGTGTGAGAAAAAATTAAAATAAATATAACATCACACATATCACATGACAAACAAACATAACATCAACCACATAGCAACTATATCATGTCATTTATGTCATTTGTTATCGTGTCACATGTGCACAAGTCATTTAGCAACAATCATGAATTTTCTAATGCATCTTAACATTCTATATAGTATTTCAAAAGATTTATTTCACTTAATAAAAACTAGTTGTGAGTGAGTAAACTCACATTGATTGGTTATCATCGAAGCAATTTTGATGAATGTTTGATTTTAGCATACATCTGAACAGTCTGTGAATATCTTGAGACGACCCGAACTTCCTAGCTGGCCTAAACCGAACAAGAAGATGGATTTCTTTGAAAACACGATGCATCATAACACAAAACAAGAGAACATTTCATTGCTATTACAACAATTTACATCAGAGTACAAGATATCAGAGTATAAATAAATAATATACGTCGAAAAAATATCAGAGATTAATAAATTACGAAACAACTGAAATATAATACATGAATAAAATGTGCAGCAGAAAACATCAACTACCACAACTGAAGGAAATACGTGAATACAAAGCATTCCATAGTATAGCTCCAGCTATAATCTAGGATTTCATGAAAAGAAATATCTGCAAAACCAAAACTACTAGCTGCCCATGTGGAAAATATGGGCACCCATAGTTTAGGTAGGAAATAATAAACTTCGAGTCAGTCCTAGGACTGGTGTGAGAACTATAACAGTTATTAAATTTATTTTAAAGTTAGGTGAATCATGGGACCATGCCATATAACATGGAATGGGTTTACCCCCATGAATACCAATGCATAAAACAAACAATGCAATGCTAAAAGGAAAATTGAAGCTATTATAAGACTCAGATCCCATCGCACAATGCAACGCAAGCCGGAGGATAGAGTTTTACCTTATAATAGCCAAACATGCTTGGTACACAAAATTTTACTTTTATTATTATTATTAGTGCATAGTGCAGAAAACAACTTCAAATATAAATGTATCAAACATAGACGGCATAGTACCTCATCCTACTATGTCGCCATATAGGTTTACAACTAAAATCGAAAGTCACGTATTGGAAATTGGATTCCATCCATGAACCAAGGCATGGAATCTTCCTCAACCGAATTCGAGTTTAGCCCATGCCTCAGGGCCAAAACGCATCGACCCTTAGGAGTAGCAGAGCCGGCCAACCATCGTTGGTTCAGATTTCTCCATAAACAATATGTTCCTTGGTCCTATCGAACCTAAAACCCGGTCAGTACATCGACCACCTTGGTCAGTATGTCGACCATCACGGGCCTTGTGCGACCAATTTCGAGGTACCTCGCTATCCATCATCCAACATCCACACAAGTAAAATGTCTGGGCTCCATACTATGACATCACTCGTAGCTAGAAGGCAACATATGTCCATTTCTCTGTTGTCCTTCATCTCATTTTTGGTTCATATCGGGGTGTGAAGCTTGCGAATTAATGCTATACACAAAGCTATGCTATATTAAATCCATGCTTTGATCATCATCCACAAAGTTCTTCTTTTCAATAAAAGCTTTGATCCATGCATCTCAGCATGCTACATTGTCAATTCATACCATACAACTGATGTCTACTGATATACAACCTCTCAGCTTGTACGTCTCAGAAAAGGGTATTAAGCAAAGAGAATAAATTCTCAGCTACCAAACAGATATATATTTAGTAAAGATCAATTTATATAGCATAAAATACAATGTCAGACATACAATCCATTTGCAAGTTCGTACTTGGTCTAAACGAAACTGGAGGCACCTTATTCCTTATCCCATATGTCCAATACAGGGGAGAGGGCCTCGCATAACCGGTCGATCTACAAGTACGTCTGGACGACCACCTCTTATAACCTCGTCCTAGGTCTACCTCCTAAGCGAGACATCGGGAATAATCCAAACGATGTGAAGATCTCTGGTCTTCAACCAGCATCTTTAAATCTTCGACTTTTAATCATCGTATCAGTTATTCAAAACGGGTTAAACCCGGTCTTTCCGAATAACTCGTGTATCTTATAATCAAGTGATATAAAAACAAATCATATGCCACATTCCAATCCAGAATATTCTTTTATTCAAATATTCTTTATACTGGGAATTATTCCCATAAATCTTATCAAATATTTATTTCATTTAAACTTATTGTTTAATCCATTCCTTGGAAATCATTTCAAAAGATTTTATAATATCTTTCGCAATATAAACCAGATTAAGGTTTATAAAACTAGTCGGGATTATCGAGCATTACTGAAGTAATCATTAATTTTATTATCACAATCCTAAACTATTCATCCATGGAGCAAAATTGTTAGTACTCTATATCCAACACCCATTATGTTATCGGTAAATTAAATTACCATTTAATATTTCAAATCTATTTAAAGATTCAACTATCGCATGGAGTACAACGGTGGTACTCCATCTCGAACAATTCTCGAATTCGGTAAATTTAGTTACCACTTTAGATTTTAATCTAATTAATGATTCATTAAAACTCCAGCTTAGTTTTAATCTCAAAAATCATTACTTAATGATTATTCAACTTTAGAAAATTAATTCTGTCTTCAACTGGGTTAAAGAACAATTATCATTTAAAACATTGTTCACGATAAACCCAAAATCAACTTCCATTTAATATGGAATTTTCACAGAAAACATAACAGTATATAATCGGTATAAAAAATTTCGTACCAGACTAATAATATAACTGGAACAACGGCAAAGCCTTTTAAATTCCTTAAATAGTACAGGCCTTCTTCCATGGGGGTTCATCTCGATTATCACAAAATCGAATTCTATTCAATTCCAATTTAATTTACTGAATTGGAAAACTTTACTTTGGAAAAATTCCATTAAATCTTAATTAAAATATTCATAAATTTCTATTCATATCTTCACTGTTAATTGGGCTAAAGGACTAATGTTATTTAAAACATCGTTCACAATGAACCCAAAATCCAATTCGATATAAATATAAGATCTTAAATGGAAATCATATCGACTTACATTCAATATCAAATTCTAAAACCAACAGATAACGTATTGGAATAACAATATCTATATCTTCCAAATTCCCATAAAAATATTTGCATAATCACGGAATCCAACATCGAAATATCCGAAGATAATTTTCATTCAAACCCATTCCAATTTATTCATTGGAAAAACTCTGGTTATTTTCAAACCATTCACAAATCCAAATTATTAATTTGAAATCATTGGATTCTCACTCTAGTTGTTAACTAGTTCATTAAGATAAAATATCTTTTTTCTTTTCAAACTTATAGTATTTCAATCCAAAATCCATCCAAATCATTTATTATGATTTTACATAATTTATTCATATTAATTTTGATAAGGCCCTTACAATCGGTTTCCAATATCCGCCACTGAACTACATACATAGCAACCTTTTCTAAAACTGATTTGGACATATTTTAAAATCTAATCGTTGGATTTTAAATATTGTATATTAATTTGAAAGATCTTTTCGATACGAACCTCAACGATTCCAGTTTTAGGAGAATCCGATGGTCGTATCTCCTGTTACGTCAATTCAAAGTTACGGGTTGACGTTCCCGAACTGTCGCTACGCTACGCATTCTATTCAAGCCCAAATTCGATTTACAATTAAAATAAAATCGAAAATTTTCCAAAATAATTAATAAATATTATAAATTATATATTCAACTATGATTTGAAATTTTATCTCAATCATTTACCTTTCAACATCAAATATTTTCCATATTAAGCCATTATATTATATATAATAGATTTCGTCGATTTTCGTTCAAAACGTATTTTATAGAATGTTTATAATCTAGTTAAAAAAACGATTTCAACTTCCATTTCAATTTTAAATTGAAATTTAACATCCCATATTATTATAATATTACAATAATAATATTTTAAAAATATCAGATTTTGAAATCAAATCTTTTCGATAACCATTATAATTTTATAACTTTGTGTCCATCAAAATTCGGACCTCAATATCAAACTTCAAATTTTCACTAAATATTATATTAAAAATATTCGGTTTTACTCCAGATTGAAATGAGATTCAACCAATTACCATATAATTTTATTTATATGGATTTCATACATCACATGTATTCAACAATAATTATAAACAATTATTAAACACTCAATTAACATTCAGAGTGCAATTTACAACTGTATAAGCGTTAAATAATTAAATAACGCTTATAACGATTTGATTGACATACAATTACACATAAGGGAGGTGCATGAATTAATTTTCATACCAAGACCCGTATGGAATTTTCAACCAATAAATAATCAATAAATAAATTGTTTATTTATTCCAATTGATATTACTTAAGAGGGTGAACACAAATATGCCGTTCGACTTGTACATGGATGTTTTAATCCAATTTCAATACCATAAATAACCTAACATCGTTTTAACATGCTAATTATTTCAAAATCACATTCAAATCATAACGCAAATAATCATCCATCTAGTTTGCAAACAACTGGTGATGTGAGCTACCATATACCGTATAACAATTTGTAATAAAATACTCAAATAAAAATTAGCATAGTCAATCAACATATATATATATATATATATATATATATCCAGTCACAAATATAATAACTGTACAAAATATTTGAGTGAGAGAATTCTCACAATGGTTGGTTCTGAAATCATTAAATAACGATTGTTCTAGTTTAAATTAAACTATGCGTTCAATTTAGTCAAAAATTGCAGCTAGCTCCAATCGCGTTCCAGTTAGCTTCATGGCGTAGTATTTTTCACCACATTTCCAACTCTTCTAATTTCGTTCCATTCTATATTCATTTGAATAAGCTACGAAGGTTTTATTTATTTAAATAAGATATGAAGGTTTAAAAATTGAAAACATAAAAAAGTAACTAAGAGATAATTAAATTCCTTAATTAATTTTAATTTACTTAACCCACGTTTTAACTGCCTTCCTCCACGTTTGATTGCTCCAGTCACAAACCCAGACCTCACGAGCTAAAGCTCCACTTCGCATGAAATCCAATGCGTCGGAAGATGATCGGAGTAATCCACTACCTTGGCCTACACAAGAGCCATCGCCGCCGGTTGTAGTGACAAACTCGAGTGCCTCAAGAGGCTTAAAAACTCAAGAGAATGACTGAGATTTAAGCTCGATTACCGGGCGCTCTAATGATTAAGACGCGATCATGACCGTCGAATCCCCAGATCTCGTCGTCCTGAAGAGGTTTGTAGTTGAGAAGTTTGGATGAAGATGAACGGATTGAAGGAAAATTGGAGGAGAAGTTGGTGACGTTCTGGCCATTTATTCGAATTAGAGGTGGACCAGGCATGGTTGACCACGGTTGAAGGAATATTAGGGTTTGACTTGGAAGGGCTATTTATACCCATTTTTAATTATTATTTAATTCATTTATTTCTAAATCCCGAAGTTTAACGTTCCGAACTCCAAACGAATCCCAACGGCTAAAGCCTCTAGCCAAATACCCCCATTCCGGACATAATGGGATATGTTTTGTAAGCTAATTTGATTGTTTTCATTAGTTTTTATCAAAATTAAAATATAAATCAATATAACGTTAAATATTGAATTTGAACGTATGTAACAACCCGGAAAATCGAAACCAATTTAAATTTTTTATTTTAGCTATTTTAATGAATTTTGAATATTTAAAATGATTTATTTTAAATAATAAAGACTAAAAATTTATTTAAATCGAAGTTAGAATGAATACATTTATTTTAATACAGTTATTTGAATGTACAGGATTCAAAATAAACCAGATTTCAGTGAAACAAGAAATATTTGAATCTGTTTAAAAATATCTTTCCAACGAATGTGAAAAATCCAGATTTCATAAAGGGAATAAAAAGTTATGTCTAGTTTAAAATTCAGAATAGTCGCTATGGAATTTATATATATTTCAATATAAAAAAAATAACCATTTTGCAAATGACCTCCATTTTCAACGAAACCACTTTTGTTGGATCCGGAATGTCAAATTATTGCTAAATTCCAATGTTCATAAATTTTGGAATCAATATGTGAGCGTGGTGAATTTAAACGTGTTTGGTAATTTCAGTTTGAATTTAATCGACTGGAAAATGACCGTTTTTCAAACGGTCTCCAAATTCGACGAAATTAGTTTTGTTAGGACCGCATCATCAAAACATAGCTAGATTTACTTTTCGGGAATTTTTGGAGTCAGTATGTGGCCCCAGTAAATTAAAATGTATGTTAAAATCAATTTTGAACGTTATATTAATTTATATTGTAATTTTAATGAAAACTTTAACCTAAACAGTCGAATTGGCGAACGGGGCCTATCCCATTGTGTCCGCAATGGGGTAATTAGCTAAGGGCAACAGTCGTTGGGTTCGATTTGGGGTTCGAATGAAAAAGTAACTTTTTGAAATTAAAGATTAAATTAAATATAAAAAGAAGTCAACCCCTCTCTCTACCTCACTCTCTCTCCCCGTCGGTTTTCAAGAAAAAAAAGAAAAAAAAAACTCTCGATCGCGATTTGCTCCAACCGCCCTCCCCCACCGTCGCGGTCACCTCCATCGCAGCCCCCAACTCCGGCGAGCCCCCTCCGGTCACCCCTACCGTCGCCTCCTCCCTTTCTCCCCCTCTTTCTTCAGTAAACTGCCCCAAACCCCTGAAGACCGTCGCCACCGCCAAACGCTAGCCACCACCGGTCAGCGCAATACCCCACTACCACCGTCCGCCAGCCTCTGCCCCCCTTCCTCTGTCCAATCGCGCAGAAAACCCCACCCCTTTTTCTTTTTTTGATCGATTCCCCCCTTCGTCGACAAGTGAGTTCTCTTATTAATATTTTTTAATAAGGGATTGTCTTGATTTTTGCGTGATATTCAAATATGATTTTTAATGAACATCGCTATAAAGATTTGATTTTTATGAAATGAACATCGCTATAAAGATTTGATTTTTATGATAAGAACATAGCTAAAAAGATTTGATTTTTATGAAATGAACATCGCTATAAAGATTTGATTTTTATGAAATGAACATCGCTGTAAAGATTTGATTTTTATAATATGAACATCGCTATAAAGATTTGATTTTTATGAAATGAACATCGCCGTAAAGATTTGATTTTAATGAAATGAACATCGCCGTAAAGATTTGATTTTTATGAAATGAACATCGCCGTAAAGATTTGATTTTTATGAAATGAACGTCACTATAAAGATTTGATTTTATGAAATGAACGTCACTATAAAGATTTGATTTTTATGATATGAACATCGCTATAAAGATTTGATTTTTATGAAACGAACATCGCTATAAAGATTTGAAATTTATGAAACGAACATCAGTATAAAGATTTGATTTTTATGAAATGAATATCGCTATAAAGATTTGATTTTTATGATATGAACATCGCTGTAAAGATTTCATTTTCATGAAATGAACATCGCTGTAAATATTTGATTTTTATGAAATGAACATCGCTATAAAGATTTGACTTTTATGAAATGAACATCGCTATAAGATTTGATTTTTATGATATGGACATCGTTGTAAAAATATGATTTTTATTATTTAGATAGTGGTATAAAAATGTGATTTTTTTATTATCTAGGTAGCGATATAAAAATGTGATTTTTATATATGAACTAGTAGTATAAAAATGTGATTTATATATATATATATACATATATATATATTAGCGATATAAGAATATGATTTTTATGTATATAGCAGCGTTATAAAAATACGATTTTTAGTTCTATAAATATATGATTATATATATATATAGAAAGGTTTAAAGTTGCGATTTTTAAATATATAAACATCATATTAAAAAGTGATTTTTTACTATGAACAATGTGAAAAAGATTGCGTTGGAATTTCGGGCAAATCCAAACTGTTCAGAAATTCAGAAATAAAGAATGGAGAAGTGGAAACCAAAGGGGAGAACATCTCACTCTAGTTTATTTTCTAGTTAAATAAATATATATATACTAGGATGCAGACGGTGCTTAGAAGCACCCGACACCTTTGATTGAAACCATGGATGTTTGGTTGGTTTATTCATTTGAATTTGGTTTGGGAAATGAAATAGATTGATTAGAATTGGTATGTGTATGGCGCGATCTAGTATTAGGCGAGGGATAAGGCTAGACCTTATTTCGGTTCTAGTATCGCGTCGTTATGCTATCGAAATTTTCTAAAAATATTAGAATAATAAAAATATCATTTTTATTGTATAAATGAACTATATAAAATATTCATATGTTGAAATAATCATTTTATCGTTAAAAATATAATTTTTAACGAGTATATGAATGAAAATAAATATTCATTTACAAATCGGACGATTTGTTTATGTACACTCATTTGACTGATATTGATTGGGACGATATATTTTACACATCGCTCAATTGCACAAATAAAATCGGTGTGTGTTGATTGAAACCCCACACGGGTATTGGGATGATATTTGACATATACTAATCCCAATTGTTTAGTTGTATGTCAATCGATTGGTTGACAGGCTGTTGTAAGCATTAATTATTTATATTTAACGCTTATGCAGTTGTGTAATGCACTCTGGAGGATGGTTGACTATGCTTGATTATTGTTGTGTACATATGTGTATGAAATCCATATAAATAAAATTATACGGTAATTGACTAGGTCTGATTCCAATTCGAAAGGACGAATATTTTAAATTAACGAATATTTTAAAATGACGAATAATGAATATTTTAAAATAATATTCAGTAATGAATCAATATGATTTTGATGTCCAATTTGGGATGGACACAAAATATAGAAAAATATGAAATCGTGTTGATTAGATATGCGCCATTTTGACGCGAACGGTATTTATATCGATTTTATTCATTTTTATAATGAATATCGAAAAGGAAGTGATTCAAAATCTAGTGTTTTGAAAATATTATCATTTATATATTATAATGATAAGGAGTATTCAATTTTGATTTAAATTTGAAAATGTAGTTAGAATCATTTTAAAACGAATTTATAAAC
Organism: Allium sativum; assembly: GCA_030737875.1. Taxonomy (NCBI): domain Eukaryota; kingdom Viridiplantae; phylum Streptophyta; class Magnoliopsida; order Asparagales; family Amaryllidaceae; genus Allium; species Allium sativum. Next base: position 151,686,186 of record CM060915.1, read on the forward strand.
AATTTATAAAATACGATTTAAATGGAAACCGACGAAATATATATAATATATATATATATATATATTATATTTAATGGCCTGAATAGAACGCGCTGCGCCGCGGCCATTTGCAAATTTCGACCATTGACTTCGAATTGTTATTACAGGAGATCCGACCGTCGGATTTTCCTAAAACCGGAACCGTTGGGTTTGTATCGAAAAGAGCTTTCCAAAGAATATAAGAGATTTGAAATCTAACGGTTGGCTTTGGAATTATGTCCAAATCAAATTTGGAAAAGGTCATTGTAAGTGCAGTTCGATGACTGTTTATGGAAATCGACTGAAAGGATCTTGATAAAATTATTAAAATTATTAATAACACTACAACAAAAAATACTTTTCGCAACAGGCAATATCTGTTGCAGTAGACCAATTGCAACAGGCTCTCGCCTGTTGGTATAGCCGAAGTTGTAAAAAGTCCGCAACATTTTCGGTCTGTTGCAATAAAATATTGCGGTATACCTTTTTGCAACAGGCCTTTGCTGTTGCAACTGAATCTTTTGCAACAACAAATGACAGTTGCAAAATAGTCTTATACAATTTTGTGACTGTTGCAAAAGAATATTTCACAACTATTTTTTTCCCTTGCAATTGAATATTTCACAAAATATTTTGCGATTTCAACAATTATAAAATCATGATTTCATAAATTAAAATACATACAATTTAAATATCAGCTCAAAGAAAATACTACTCTAAAATATTTCATTAAATATTCACAAAAGTTCAAATTTTATTACAATATCTGTAAATTCAAGAAAAATGAATACATTACTCGTCTTTGTCCTGTCTACCAGTGTAAATATATGTAAATTCAAGAAAAAAGAATACATTTACAATATCTATAAATATTCCATGGGTGGCTCGTCTTTGTCCTGTCTACCAGGGTGGAAAGGAATCTCAGGGCCTCCTATTACTTCCACAGCAACTACACCAGCCAACTGATAGGAATCACCATAAGACAAGATAGGAAACTGATCCTTGATAGGCTGAAGAAGATTAATAGCAATATCAAGTCCATTGTTGGCACCATGGGACAACTCAGCCTAGTACCTCATTGTTCCAAATGGACTTCCGGTATTTTATTTCACATCATATGTTCGAGCAGAATGCCACACAATCCAAGCATCAACGGGGCACAATTTTTATCGGCAATAAACCCACGGAGCTTCCTTTTGCATTTTTGGACAGCTAAAGCATACTCTTTGCTGACTGTAGGATACGCCATTGTTTCCTTTCAAGGATACTCTTCGCTAACTTTAGGATACTCTCCACAATGTTATATGCTGTCATCATTTCCTTTTGCATTTCTGAATTCACTGTTGCACATTAGTGAATTCTCAAAAGCAGTAATTTAGCTAAACATAAATAATAATAAAATGTCACCAGAGATATACAGGGCTACAAAAGGAAAATTTCTGCAAATTGTTTGGGTAATAATGATAAAATAAAAAAAGCAGACACAGATAATACTAATAGCAATCAACTTAGAACACATGCATTATTTATTTGATATAGCGCAGGTAGAATAAAAACCATAATATGATATGTGACTGTTGGTTTAACAATTAACCCATGGCGTATTTTTGAGTCCAGGAGCGAGCAGTGGATTCATACTTGGCTCTATCAGTCTTGTAATATGAGCAATCTCTGGAACTAACGGATCATCAGGGTTTGGATTCGTCAAAAGCGAACATATAGACAACAAAACCTATCATATATACATGTTGTCTGTTTAATATGAATTTAACACTAGTAAGCTGCTTTGAAAACCTTGGTTCTGAATACTTTATTTCTTACTGCATCAAACAAAGTGCTTGTTGCAAACAAACATACCAGAAGCATGAAAGTTGGCTTCGCAATCCAATCGAAAAGCGATTAGAAAGGGTAGCTGTTACGCTTCATGTTCCAAATTACCAAGAATCTTCGCAATGGAAGATAACATTCTTATAGCTTCTTCTTCTTTTAAACCCAAGTAAACAATGCAAAATATGCATACTGCAGCATGCAACATTCAACCAAAAAAATTTGTATTCATGTAATTACATACCTCACCATATCTTCCAAGACCAGGCATCCATGCCTCAACATCAAACTTGCGATAAGCTGGTGCTCCCAAATCACCTGTCACCGTCTCCGGTGCCTTGAAATGCAGAACCAAAGATGTAAAGAGGTCTTCTTCAGTTTTAATAAGTTCTTCATGGTATGAGTCGCTTTTTCAGGTAAACAAAATAGATGAACATCTCAATCTTGCTAAATTAGTGCACCCGATATAGGCTCTTTGTGGCAGTGCCAGCAGCACCAGCTTCTGTACGAAAACATTTTAAATTACTGAAGTGATAAGAAAACAAATTGTAAGCCATACTAAAAGCCTGACATGCGTTCATTATCAACTTCATAGAGAATCAATGCTACAAAAACTACTATAGCAGCAGAAAAACTTAAAATTGGAGTTCCGTGCACCCTGCTTTTCACTATATTCAATATAATTATAAACTTCATCCATTCTAAATCAATGCAGCTACAATTTGTGGTGTATGCAGCATGTAGCATATGTTTTAATGTACATTAAGCAGGACAGATGAACAATGGCGCAGTCAGAAACCAAGGTTGGTGTCTAAGGAAATACATGGAACGTGGAAGCTGCAGACCCGAATTTTTTTAATTACTCTAGTAATTGTAAAAGGAAGCCCATAATAATTTAACAAATAAAGTTATCATTTCAACCGATTCAATTTCAGCAAGTCAACTTCAACAAGGACTTTATTAAAAAATTAATATCAACAATAATTTAACAAATTTAATTCACACATAGCAGCCAAAAATCACCAGCTATGTTCAAAATAGATGCTCCAAACACTTATTTAAGTAGTACCTTAAACAATTACACTCAAATTAATAAGAATAGAAACAAAATTAGTAGATTACCCATTTCTTTCGACGAAGACGACGCGAAAGAGGCACGAAAATTTGATCAACATCACGGCTGGATGTGGTGTGCGAAAATGATCTACTAGAGAAGAAAGGAATGCACTGTTGTTGAGTGCTCTAGTCGACATTTGGTTTACAATAATGTCTTCGGTTTTGATCAAACGGTTGATTTCCCTAGTGGCTCGATACATCGGGGATCGAACAATTTCCAGATCTGATCTAGATTAGTAAGAGAAGATGGTGGCGAAAATTGCGGCGAAAATTAGGGCTCGGTAGAACAATTTTGAGGAGAAGGCAATTTTTTTTTTGAAGTGATAAGCTGGGTAATAATTAGGCCAAACGTGGGAACGATGCCACGCAATCTTGAAAATATTCCTAGCGAAGCAACTCTCGATAAAGCGAATAGTTTGGAGCCAAAATTTCGGATTTGGAGCCAAAATTTCAGAAGAGCCAATTTTTTTTTAACAGTTTGGAGCCAACAAACATTAACATACGATTAAACTTTGGTTCTTTTTTTAAGTAGGCTATTTATAATCGTTTGTCCTTTTTTCTTAAAGGAGATGCCACTAATAATTATTCTTTTTGTGAATCTGATACAGCTTCCCTTTTAAACCTACTTGTAACCACCATCTTTATAAACATAATTTTGCTTTATATTTTTGTGCTAAACAAAGCTATCTTCTTTTTGTATTTGTGATATTGTTAAACAAACATTAACAGTTCGGAGCCAACAAACATTAACAGTTTGAAAATATATAAGTGACGAGTTGCAGAAGATATTTGCAGCTGTCAATAAAGTAAAGTTACTATTGAAATCAAATAAATAGATATTAAACTTTAGTTCTTTTTTTCTTTTGCAAGGCGATTAAACTTTAATTATCAAACATTAACATTGATTAATTATTGGTTATTTCATATTAATTATGAATTATTTAATTAATAGTTAACTTAAAATTTAAGGTGAGACCAAAATACCATCAATTATTATTTTTAAACATATATAAAAGCATCATTTTTAGAAAATTATATATCTATTTAAACATTAATTTAATATAAATTTAAAAATACTTAAAATAAATGATAATATCAACAATTACTAATAACAAATAATTAATTAATTCATAAAAATACCTCTTTCAAACACGAATTATAATTAATTCATACAAAAAATTATTACTAATTATTAACTACTTTTTAACAATAATATTAATCAATTATCATTTATTTGCTGATTATGAATTTATTAATCTATTTATTATTTATACATATTCATATTTCAAATTAATTAATTTTTATCCATTAGTTTATTATGATTTATAATAATTATTTATTTATTTTATTATTTTTTAATTACTAATTATTATTATTTGTTAATTATTATTATTTAATTATCAATAATAAATATTAATTTATAATAATTAAATTTTATTATTAATTATTAATCTTTTGCATAATTACTAATAGTTAATTATTTAATAGTGACTATCTAAAATTAATTATTAAAAGTTCATAGTATGTTTTTCGCAACTAGCTTTACCAGTTGTAAAAAATACAATTATTGCAAGTGGAGAAAACAGTTGCTAAAGGATATTTATTCGCAACTGACTAGGAAGCACAGTTGCAAATGATATGTTTATTGCAACTGTTATGGAAGAACAGTTGCTAAAAGTATGTTTTTCGCAAGAGGGAAAAAAGCCTGTTGCTAAATATTATCTATTGCAACTGCTATAATAGGTCTGTTGCTAAATATCATTTACAACAACTGTCATTTATCGCCTGTTGCAAATAGCTAGTTGCAATAAGGTACTTTTCTTGTAGTGTAATTTGTGTAAAATCATAATAAATGATTTGGAAAGAATTGGGATGAAATTCCACATTTGTAAAGATAAAAATATATTTTTATCGAAATGAACTAGTTATTAACTAGATTTGAAATCCAATAATTTTTAAACAAAATAAATTGGATTTGTGAATGATTTTAATATAACCAGAAATTTCCAACAAACGAATTGGAATGGATTTGGAATGGAATATTTCGAGATTGGATTCCGTGATTATACGGATATCGTTATGGAAATTTGGAATATATATATATATATCGTTATTTCCAATACGATATTTGTTGGTTTCAGAATTTGTTATTAAATATACGCCGATATAATTTCTATTTAGAGCCTTGTATTTAATATCAAATGAGATTTTGGGTTTTTCATGAACAGTAACACTGTTCTTAAACCCAGTTGATAAAAGAATAAATCTTTTAATTATGATTTAGTAAAGATTTCCAATTAATTAATATTTAATTGGAATTGGATAAAAGAATTGGATTTATCGTGAATGGTGTTGATAAAAGAATTGGTTTGTCATGAATGGTGTTTTCAGTAACACTGTTCTTGAACCTCGTGTGAAAAGAATAATTCTTTTAATTAAGATTTTTAGAGTTTCCAATTATATTTAATAATTGGAATAAAATGGAATGTGAATTGGGTTTATTGTGAACTGTGTTTTTAACGACATTCGTTCTTTAACTCGATTTATAATGAAATGTGATTTGGAATTTATAAATTTTTTTATTTAGATTTAAAGGAAAATTTCCAAAGTAAAGCTTTCCAGTTTAATATATTAAATTGGAATAGAATGGAATTCGATTTGGTAATAATCGAAGTGAGCTTCTGTGGAGGAAGATTGTTACTATATATGGAATTTAAAAGGCTTTGCCGTTATTTCATTTATATTATTAGTCGGTTACGGAAACTGATATCAATTATATATATTGATCTGTTTTCCGTGAAGATTCCATAATTAATGGAATGAGATTTTGGGTTTATCGTGAACTGTGCTTTAAATGACATTAGTTCTTTAACCAAGTTAAAGACAGGATTACATGTCTAACATTGTTTTTCGAACTGTATGGTTGATCTATGCTAAATATATATCTGTTTGGTGGCGGAGAATTTATTCTCTTGCTTAACACCCTTCTCTAAGACGTACGAGCTTAGAGGTTATGTATCGGTAGAAATCAATAGTACAGTGTAGATTGTCGATGTGGCATGTTTGTGTTTCCAAAGTTAAATAATCATTAATATTGATTTTTGGGAAGATTAAAACTAAGTGGAGTTTTAATGAATCTTTAATTAGATTGAAATGAGAATGTGATAATTTAAATTATCAAATTCAGGAAATGATCGGGAATGGAGTACCACCCGTTTTACTCTAGGCGATAGTTAAATCTTTAATTATATTTGAACATGAAATGGTAATTAATTTTACTGATAATATGTGGTGTTAGATATGGAGCATTACCACTTTTGCTCCATGGGATGAATAGGTTGGGATTGGGATGATAAAAGAAATGATTACTTCGGTATGGTTCGATAATCCCGACTAGTTTGGATAAACCTTAATTTGGTTTGAATTTATATCCAAAGGAAGATTAAACAATGAATTTAAAGAATTTATCTTTGATAAAATTAATGGGAACCTTTCCCAAAGGATATGAATATTTAAATAAAAGAATATTCATAATTGGAATGAGGCGTATGATGTGTTTTATAGCACTTGTTTATAATATACGCGAATTATTCGAAAAGGCCGGGTTTATACCCATTCTGAATAAATGATTCGACGATAAGTCGAGGATGAAGACGGTGGTTGACCGGAGGTCTTCACATCGTTTGGATGATTACTGATGTCTTTATTGGGCTGTACACCCAAGACGAGGTAATAAGTGGTGATCGTCCAAACGTACTTGGAGATCGACCGGATATGCGTGGGCCTCTCTCATGTATTGGACATATAGGACAAGGAATAAGGTGCCTCTGGTTTCGTTTAGACCCAGAAAGAACTTGTAAATGGATGTGTGTGACATTGGATTTTATTCTGTGTTGTTTGATCTCTATTAAATATATATATCTGTTTGGTGGCGGAGAATTTATTCTCTTGCTTAACACCCTTCTCTAAGGCGTACGAGTTCAGAGGTTATATGTCGATAGACATCAGTCGCATGGCGTGAATTTCCTGTGTGGCATGCTGAGATGCAAAGGATTAAGACTTCTGTTGAAAAGCAGAGTCTTATGGTTGATGATCAATGCACGGCTTTAATATAGCATAGATTTGTGTAGCGTTAGTTCGCGAGCCTCACACCCCGATATGAACCAGAAACGGGAGAGGACTGCAGGGAGAACATGTGTTTCCTTTTAGCTAGGAGTGGTGTCATGATATGGAGCCCAGACATTTTTACATATGTGGATGATGGAAAGCGAGGTACCTCGGATATATCGGTCACTACGGGGCCGATGGATGGATATGGTCAACATACTGACCAGACTTACGTCCCATAGGGCGGGGAAACGTATTATTTAGGGATTATTAATCCACTTAAAATGTGGGCTGACCCTGATGATCCAAGAGACAATGCGTTCTGTCTCTGAAACTCGGGCTAGAGAGTCTAGAAGAGGTAAGGACGATCCCTTGCCTTGGTTCATAAGTAGAATCCAATTTCCAATACGTTACATTTCGGTTTTAATTGTAGAACTAGTATGGCGACATGATAGATGGTACCCATGTCGTCTATGATTGATACATTTATATTTAAAGTTGTTTTTAAACACTATGCACTTATAATAATATCAAAATGATTAGTTTTAAACATACCAAGCATGTTTGGCTATTATAAGGGAAAACCCCATCCTCCAGCTTGCGTTGCATTGTGTGATGGGACATGGGTCTTATAATAGCTTCATTTTTTCAAAAAGCATTGCGCTGTTTGTTTTATGCACTGGTATTCTTGGGAGAAAACCCGTTCTGTGTTATACGGCGCGGTCCCTTGATTTACTTTATTTTAAAGTAAAGATTTAATATTTGTTTTAGTTCTCACACCAGTCACATGACTGACCTGGAGTTTATTGTTTTAACCTAAACTCTGGGTACCCCTATTTTCCACATGGGCAGCTAGTAGATTTGGTTTTGCAGATATTATATTCACAGCATCCTGGTTTACAGCAGAAGCGATATTCAGAAAGCTCTGTATCCATGTATCTCTTTCAGTTGTGTTTTGTATTATTTTTCCGCTGCTATGCAATGTATTTAATCTCTGATATTTTCCATTGTGTATTATTTATTCATACCCTATATATTCTTGTACTCTGATGTAAATTGTTGTAATAAGAAATGAAATGTTCTTCTGTTTGTGTTCTAATTTGTCATGTTCTCAACTCATTCCGGGCTTTTCCGTAAGGGCGAGTTTGGGTCGTTTCAACGTATGTTTTTATTTGCCATGACTACATAACTCCAAAAATTATGGAATTTGAAATATAGCTATGTTTTATAATTACGGTTCTAACAAAACTAATTTTGTCAAATTTGGAGACCGTTTGAAAAATGGCCTTCTTTCTAGCTTATTGAATTTACAACTAAAATTGAACACGCATTTAAATTTACCATACTTCCATATGAATCCCAGTCGACTTGAAATTTTAATTCGGATAATAATTTGACCTTCCGCATCCAATAAAATTAATTTCGTCGAAAATGGAGGTTGTTTGCAAAATGGCCATTTTAAGGGCTTAAATAATATTAAAATATTGATAAATTCCAAGCGACTATTTTAAATTTTAATTTGGACATAACTTACAATGTATAATACGAAATCTTATTTTTTTTCATTTATTAGAAAGATACTATTAAACAGATTCTAATATTTCTTGTTCTATTGAAATCCAACCTATATCAAATTCTGTACATTCAATTGAAGTTTAAACCAAAATTTCAAACTACCATGGCGTTACGACCTCGTTTTAATTAAATTTTAAACTCTTATGTTCTAACATTTTTAAAGTCGTTAATTCTCAAAATAAATCATCTATAATATTTAATTTCAATTAAAATAATTTTTTAATTGATTCCAAAATTTAGGGTTATTACAATCTCCTCCACTTAAAAATTTTAATCCCCGAAAAGGAAGGCAGAATCAAAGGTCGTTTACTTAACCAACTCATCCTTTATTCTAGCTCAATTTCTTCAATTTTTCAGTTTCTAAGAACATTCCAATTTCTCGAAATTTGGCTAACGCCTTAAATTTTTGAATTTTTTTGCCATAACCTCCTTTGTACAGGTTGATTGATCAACTACAGCTTGCCTCTCTAGGCCCTCATCAATAAAAAAGAAAATCAAAAAGCCAATCAGCTCAAACCCAATCAATCCAGTAATATATGTACCTTTTTGTCGGGCACACAATTTTATTCCTCTTCATAGCTTCCAATCGCTAACATGTTCAACATATACATATCCAATTAGAAATAATTTTCAATTCAATCCAACTTTATGTTTGATTTGGGTTAATTTTACCTTTCATTATCATGTTAGTTTTATTATTCCAACATTTTTATTAGTTAAACTAATTAGCACACATCACAACCAGCAATCAATTAGTTAATTAATTCCCCAAATGTATGTCTTTTATATACTTAAAATCATATTTTCAATGCCAAATCACAAACAATGAACTCTAACTAAGTTTTTGGTCCTCACACTAGTAAATTGGAATCATATAGATATCTCACTTTCGAAACTCGAAAATAAACTATTGATGTTGCGCAGTCATCAATAGGAACATCCCCGGGCGACTAGAGTGTGATTTTATATCTATCAAGTATATTTGACACTTCATATACACGACGTATATTCAAAATCTTTTTATACTCGATAGTCCAAAATCAATACCAAATAAAATATTCAAATTCTTATAATAAGATATAATTTTCAAAAACTAAATTCATTTATATGAATAATACTCTTTAAACTCATTCTAGGGTATTACTAACCCTATCTCTAATGAGTTATTCTTATAGAATATAACAAATCCTATCTCTGATGAATTCTTTTATTTGGTTCTAATATGTCTTGTTCTCGAGCTTTGGAACCAAAGCTCTGATACCAATTGAGACGACCCGAACTTCCCGGCTGACCTAAACCGAATGAAAAGACGGATTGCTTTGAGAAAACGATACATCAGAACACAGAACAAGAGAACATTTCATTGTTATTACAACAATCTACATTAGAGTAAAAATAAATAATATACAGTGGAAAAATATTAGAGATTAATAAATTACAAAACAGCTGAAATATAATAAATGAATAAAATGTGCAGCGGAAAACATCAACTACCACAGCTGAAGGAAATACGTGGATACAAAGCATTCCAGAGTATAGCTCCTGCTGAAATCCAGAATCCTATGAAAATAAATATCTGCAAAACCGAAACTACTAGCTACCCGTGCGGAAAATATGGGCACCCAGAGTTTAGGTAGGGAACATTAAACCCGTTTCAGTCATGGGACTGGTGTAAGAACTAAAACATTTAATAAATTTATTTTAAAGTTAGGTAAATCACGGGACCACACCATATAACATGGAAAACGGATTTACCCCCATGAATACCAATGCATAAAACAAACAACACAATGCTAAAAGGAAAACTGAAGCTATTATAAGGCTCAGGTCCCATCACACAATGCAACGCAAGCCAGATGATAGAGTTTTACCTTATAATAGCCAAAAATGCTTGATACATGAAATTTTACTTATTATTACTATTATTATTATTAGTGCACAGTGCAGAAAACAGCTTCAAATATAAATGTATCAATCATAGACGGCATAGTACCTCATCCTACTATGTCTCCATATAGGTTTACAACTGAAATCGAAAGTCACATATTGGAAATGGGATTCCATCCATGAACTAAGGCAAGGGATCTTCCTCAACCGAATTTGAGACACTCAATCCTATGCCTCAGGGACAGAACACATCGACCCTTAGGAGCGGTAGAGCCGGCCAATTGTCGCTGGTTTGGATTTCTCCATAAACAATACGCTCCCCGGTCCTATCGGATCTAAAATCTGGTCAGTACATCGACCATCATGGTCAGTATGTCAACCATCAAGGGCCTTGTGAGGCCAAATCCAAGGTACCTCACTATCCATCATCTAACATCCACATAAGTAAAATGTCTGGGCTCCATACCATGACATCACTCGTAGTTGGAAGGCAACGTATGTCCATTTCCCTGTTGTCCTTCATCCCTTTTTTGGTTCATACCGGGATGTGAAGCTCGCCAATTAATGTTATACACAAAGCTACGCTATATTAGAGCTACGCTTTGATCATCATCCACAAAGTTATGCTTTTAAATAAAAGCTTTGATCCATGCATCTCAGCATGCCACATAGTCAATTCATACCATACAATTGATGTCTACCGATATACAACCTCTGAGCTTGTACGTCTTAGAGAAGGGTGTTAAACAAAGAGAATAAATTCTCTACCACCAAATAGACATATGTCTAGTAGAGATCCATTTATACAGCATAAAATACAATGTCAGACATACAATCCATTTGCACATTGAAATGATAAACTAAATAATACTTAATTAAATATTAGGAACTAAGTAAAACAGACTGCGCCATTGCGTTCATCTCGGAATTCTACTTGAGATAGACTCTGAGTTTGCATAAAACAGACATCGTATGAAGAAGTTATTAAGGTTTGAAGTTTGCACATATATAAGCTAACTATATATATATAATAAACATTTCAGAAATTCAAAATTAGTTCGAAAATCGAAGGTGGGACAACGCGAGAATTAGGCCCGTTGGGGGTCAACCCCTACCCTAGGGGTTTCGACCCATGGGTCGACACCATAAGGGGGGTGTTGACACCCCTAGATCCGAGCCTGATACATTTCTGCTTATGTGGACTTGTTTTCTGACCAAATTCGTGAAGCCTAGGCTTATAAATAAGACCTCATTCTCATTGTTTTACTCATTCTAAAACAATGTAGAACTAGATGTTGCCTCTGCCTAGATTAAAATAGCCTATTATTCTTTAACAAACAAGTCATTCAAGTTCAGAGATCTGTTCTTCAATAGCTACGATCAAGTCTTCTGTTCTTTAGATCTAATCACATTGAGTCTATGTTATTTTTAGATAGAAATAATTAAAATGTAATCTTGACATGCCTATAAGTTTGGATCTAAGCCTGTGCCTATTGAGTAATCTGAATCATAACAGATCTGTCATTTCTTGTTTATCTAACTTGCTGTTTAGATCTCATATGCCTATTTGTGACATCCCTATAATACTAGTTTGCCTAATCATGTCATTATGCCTAATCAATTCTATTATCACATGTTCATCATATATGTTCTTATATGTATATCTTGTTATTATGCCTAATTCTGTCATATATGCTTATTCAGTTGTTATGCCTATTTCTGCCATCTTTGTTGTTAGTATGCTTATTTTTGTTCTCTTCCCTTTTTCTTTTCCCTTTTTATTTTATAGTCAGGCTACCTTCAAGCCTAGGCATACCACTGAAATATGCAAATGCGTGAAATTGGAAACGAGGGGAAAACGTTAAAATTGGGGCATAAGTTGTACTGGGAAATTTTGGGCATAACTTGAATTGAAAACATGAATATGAATTTGGGGCATAAACCAAAAGTGTGATTAAATATCTTAAATTGGGGCATACGGTACATGATGAATATGACTTGGAAAAGGGGCATGAAAACCAATAATGAAATAGGAATAATGGTTAAATAATGAAAATGCCAAGATTTACAGTAATTAGAAACTGTAACAGCGCTTAGACATGAGGTTAGATTACACTTGTGGTGGAAGTCTGCCCGGACCCGATCGGCATATCCAACGACCACAAGTGGTGAATCTAATGTAAGGAGTCTAAGTGCATAAACACGTAATGGGCTAAGACACGAGGTTAAGTCCGACTTGTGGAAGAGGTCTACCCGGATCCGTCCGTCATATCCAGCATCCATAAGTTGTAGGCTTAATGTGGGAGGTCTAGCACATTATAACCATAAATGAATAAATGGTAATGAACTTGAATACTTAACCTGTTTGAATCTATAGGGATTACATGAACATGTTAACTTGAGTAGGGGTTAAGTAAACTTGCTTGAAATAGTGGGAGGGTTAAGTATTCTTGGGGTGGTGGGTAATATATATATATATAGGCCCACAAACTTAACCTGTTGGGGTTATGCAATCTTGTTACACTGGTAGGCATAACCTGTTGAAATCCTAATAGTGGGGATGCAAGCCTAGAGGTAAGCTTGTATCATCTGGTGTGTGGGATCCATTTCAGTCAGTAACCTATATATAGGTATTAGAAAAGTACTCCGAACTAGGTCAGAGTCGGGACACGCTTACTGAACTGATTATAGGAGGTCACTTGGGAAAAGGTGTTTGACGGCGTGTTCTATCGGGATCATGTGCATGCATGGGTCCACCTGTCCGGGAAAATAAGACACTGTGGCATCAATAGATATGGTTGTGCACATCCTGAAAATGAAGGGTTGCCACTTTGGGGAGTGATACATCCTATTGTGGGGCCAACACAGGGTATCTACGGAGTTAGGAAGCCGATCGATTGGGGTAGTAATTAGGGTATATCTAGTCTTGCTTGTTTAGTAGCCTGTTATTATCTTTGTTGGATCTAGATTAACACTAGAGGGGGGTGAATAGGGTTAATTACAATTTTTACCTGAATTGAAAACTGACAGGATATTAAAATAATAAACAGATCACAGAATGCAGCAGAAATAAAAGTGCAGAAAATAAATCACACACAGAGATACCCAGCTTCGGCAAAACTCTGCCTACTGCTGCATTCCTAAGGTTTCTACTAGGTGATAGAACAGATCCCGCATACAAGACCATGTACACTTGCAAACCCTGCTCCTATTCTAACCCTACGCTCAAAACCGTAGACTGACCGATGTTCCCTCGATCAGATTTCCCCGAATTACAACCCCGTAATCCGTATCCCAGAATTTTACAGACTCTGAAACTGACAATCAACACCCTGACTGTTTTACCTAGACTTTACAGATCTAGACACCAGTTCGTTTGATTTTTACAACACAAACTAAAAACAAAACAATTAAAATAAACAAAAGAAACCCTAGAGAAAAAAAACAAGGAGTTTAAAATGATGGGTCATCCCCTTTTCTAATTAAAAAGTTGGCCGGCCCATTATCTACTCTCTGTCGCCCGATCTCCTTTGTCTCCAAAAAAAAATGGCGGCTAGGGTTTTTCTTCTTTGAGTTCCAAATCGAAGTCGATGTTGTTAATTTTTGGCTCTGGAAATGATTTCTGGTGCTCGAATCTCCGATTGCTTCTCTGTCTTACTCGATTGTTGTGTGGCTATGTGATTCTTCACTCTGGCGATCGAAACCCTAATGAAATTGTGAGTGTTCTTTGATTTAAAAAATTGTTGCTCTCTGATTTAGTTGTTGTTGGTTTCGATTTCGATGATCTCTCTCTGCCTGTGATGAATCGGTGATAAATAGGATTATATAATCCGTAACTTGCTCTCTGATTTCATTATATGGCTTGATTTTAATTCTGCGTGTTTTCCTCTTTTGATTTTAATCACCACGGCATAGAAAACAAAGTGAATTTGCTCAACCTAGAATTGATTCTTCCCTTGAATGAATCCATACTTGACTTGATTTCAAATTGTTGCCCTTTTTCACCTGAGTACTGAATGATTTACAGAAGGAAATGATTCGATTTTCTGCAAATTAATTTTCCCATAAACATGCTTGCTAAATATGTTCTGCCTTGAGTAAAAAAATGGAATCAATTAAAAGATTTTCCAAAAGTATTTCACTGGTTTCTGAAAATCATTTTCCATATATGCTCCATGACTGAAAACTGAAACTGCTGCCTTGAATTTCTTGTGTAGTAACCATGATTTGTTGCCGAGAATCCCATCTTTGATTGCCAAAAAAATGCGTATTTGGAAATGTTTGTGAACTCATTCTTGACATGAAAATGTTTGCTGAGATTATACATTAAACACTTTCCAAATATTTCTGAATTAAAACAGAAAACTTTCTGCTTTCCTCTTTTGGATTCTTGAATGAATTCGGCCTTAAAAAAATCTTGTCAAAAACTCATTTCACTGTTTTGTAAAAAAAACAAAGTTATTACTTGCCTAAAAGGTACTCTGTCCATTTTCTGATTGATTTTGAGAACTTCCCAAAAAATATTTGTGAAAACTGAATTGTTTCAAAAAACAGAAACTCAAAAGAAATTTCTTGCCAAATTTGAAGCCATTGATTGGTCCCATATTGAAATCTGAAATGATTTTGTAATTAAACTTTTGATTTCTCTGTTTCACCTATAATTGTTGATGCACACTGTTTACTTGAGTTCTTTGAATTTTCCCATTTGTTTTGTGTTAGCTTGACCCTGTCTTGAACTTGGTTGACCTTACTACTCTATGTACATGCTGCACATGACGTATTGCACAGTTCTGGTTGACATGCTTTGTTCCACTGTTGAGCATACTTGAAAATTCATGCATGCTTGCTGAAATCACTGTGTGGCATTTCTTGGCTTCACCAATGTAAAACTGCACCATTCATTTGATAACAACATATTTAGCTGCTGCCTTGAGCATGCACTTGCACTTCAAACTTGTGCATGTCTTAATACTTGTCTTGATTTGTATTTTATTGTTTCATTTGGACTTGTGGCATATTCATGATTCTGCCATGCTCTAAATGCTTGACTGGTTGTTCACTCACATTTAGCTGCTGCTCCATGTACCTATCTTGTATTGCTCTTGCATCCCCTTCACCATATGCATTAGTGGGCTTTGTGCTTGTCCACTGTCTTGATATTCTTGTTGCTTCATCATGTTAGGTTACTCATTGCATTTCTGCACACTTGAACAATGCTTGCTGTTTTGCTTTAGAACTTGCACACTTGAATCATGCCACTTGTACATACTTCTGCAGAACCATATTAACATGTTGATTAGTGCTTTGACATATCTCGACCATGTATTTGCTGTCTCGACTATTTGATGTTGTTGCCTCGGCCACTTTGACTTGTCATGTATATTTCTTGGCTGAAACATTGTATTTTTCCATTTTCTGTCTTGTTTACATGAGTTTTCAATTGAACTGAGTCGAGAAGGTCCACTGCGGCTACTCCTCAGTGGCAAACTGATTTGGCGAGGCAGTGCGCATGTGTATATATATATATATATACACGTGTGTATTTGCAGCCATCAAAAAAAAAATTCCTGTCCCTGTACATATACAAACTGTCTGTCTAGACACAGATTTATCAGATCAAGTCATGAAAAATGATGAGAAACACACCAGAAATCTGAGGCAAATAAAAATTTTTAAAAATAAAATTTATATTCGCATATGTTCAGTTTAAATTCTATTGCAGTGTACTGTGTGTGTGTTTCATTGTGACAGGTATGAAGAAGATGACTGTACTGACAGTGAAGTGCTGTGAAGACAGAAGACTAAAGACTGAAGACAACAAGAAAGTGTTGAGTATGTAAATAAGTGAATGTAAAAGTGAAACTGAAAATGAGTGTCTAATTGTTTCTGTAGTGAGGAGCAAATGAAAAAATGAGAATTGTACTTTTATTTATAATAAACAAGGTTGATTGAAATAAAATATCATTTTATTGTTGTCAAACAAGCTTGTCTATTTTATTCTGTTTATATACAAGTACAAATATGTGAAGTGATTAAATAGTGGAGATAAAATAGATGTACTGTTTGAATATTAGAAATATAATATTCATATTTTAAATAAAATACAGTGAATATTTAACTTTCTGTACAGTTGTATTTTATTTAAATATAAATATTATATTCCAGTCTGTGATTTACAATAACAGTACAATATCAAACACATTAAAGTAATATTTATTTGGTTGTTATCATCAAACAAAAATCATATAATTGTGTATACAACACCGTTATATACAACAATCTCCCCCTTTTGATGATGACAAACAAATAAAAGATTTTGTATACAATAGATGTGTTTGACAGTGAATATTGAACTCCCCCTATTTATTAGCTCCCCCTACAACAGACAACTCCCCCTATAACTGTGCATGAGTGAAATGTTCAAAATTAAAAATATTTATAAAATATTCACTCATAAATCAAAATCTCTATCCATTCTCCCCCTTTTGTTATCATCAAAAGGATACAGAATTTAAAATATAGATGAAAAATGAATAACAAATACTATATCAGCTTAAGAGGAAGAACAGTCATCATAAATCTCAATCAGTCAAACAAAAATCATAATAAACTAAGAACTGGTGGCATATCTCACATTGTAGAGAATGACGGATTTACGATGAATTTTATATAAAATGGGGAGAGAAAAAAAATGTATTCCAATTATTTTTCAAAAAAAAAAATGAGGTTCAGAAACAGAGATGGAATTTGGACTATAATTAATAATTCAATTTAAGTGACAAGATCGAATAAACTCAAATCCCAATACCCATCAATCAGCAAATCACAATACGTCATAAAATATTAACACATTTCACAGATTAGAAAATGGATTGGTAGGCTGGCGTTTATACACAAAGGAGAATTTCAAGTTTATTTCAATTTATAGCACATTATTCCTTTTTCTTTTATTTTTATTTAAGAGCACACTGACCACACATAACCAGAGCTTGGATTTTTAAATGAGGTCAGTCGCAGCTTAAATTATAAGTTGTCTCTTAACCATGCATGACCAGAGCTTGGATTTTTAAATGAGGTTAGAGACACACTTATATATTAATTATATTTATTATTTTCAGCATTTAAAGGAAAAAACTCCTCAGTATGTAAAACCAATATATGAATGATAGAAAATGGGGTAGGTACAGAGATGGACTGTGAAAATAAATTTCTAAATTAATTATATTATGAAGTAAGCTCGACTGTACCGGGATTATTGAAGATTTCAATTATCACTAATTCTGAAAAATAATATAGTCCCATTTCTATCACAAATAATTTTCACTGTTTTAAACAAGATGATTTTTCTTTTTAAAAATAAACTCTCCACATTAATATAAAATCATGATGGATGGCAGACGGGTGATAGATACAGGAGATGGTTGTGAAATATTTGCCAGTTCAAAGATATTATAATTAATATTCAACCGTCATGAAAATCCAAATAAAATCTCCTCTTGTTGTGAAATACACTGCAGTCACAATTCATCACAACTTCAAAAACTGATAATAATTTTGATGAATTATAAACACAGCACAAATTGGATATTGATTTCAATTTCTGAATGAATAAAAAATAGATAATTTTAAAATTGAAAAACAATTACAAGAAGAAATTAAATAGATTTATAAAAAAAATTGAATCTATACAGGGTGATAATTCAAAAAACAGATGAGTGAAAAAGGCTGATACCAAATGTTCTCGCTTATCGAGGAATTTAATTACACCCTGATGGACTAACATGGACATCTCACACCAAAGAACTTTACACACAAACCCAGCACATTTATTTGTATAAGGGAAAAAAATGTATGGATCTATACAAGGTGAAAAATTGAATCTCAGTACAGATGGGTGAAACAAATATAAGTACTTCTGATACCACTTGGTGTCTTTATTTATGAGGATGATAACAAGACATTGGAGACAAACAAGTATATCACAGACAAAAGAATTTTAAATACAAAGCCCAGGCAGATCAAGCAAATTAATTTCATGTATCAGAGCATGGTATGTATTTGATACCAAAACAAGCAGTCATCAACAAATCTTTTCAAGTCAATTTCTTCTAATCAGAGCAGCATGATTCCAGAACAAACATTTTTCAAAACAGTATCAGAGTAGCACAAAATTAGTTTCAAAGCACACTTGTCAAGACATTTCTGATGGTCACAGAATATGATTCACGATCCAAGATTAAAAATACCGCTTATTTTAAATCATTTGAAGAAATATGAAAATATCAGGATTTAATAAATCAATCACACCAATTTATAAATTCTTGAATTGAGATATGTGTGAGATTTAATAAATCAATAATTTCAAATGATTTTAAACAAACAAATATTTAAATCACATAACCATGAAATAACAAAGAATTTTAAGACCATATTTTCAAAGAAATTTTCACAAGTATTTCTAACAAAAAAACAGATCATTTACATCAGGTTTGATAGATATTCATGATCCAAAATAATTTATTTGAAATCACTTGAATCAATGTCAAGTTTTGAAATATAATGAATCAGTCACACAAGGTTGATAATTTCAAATTTAGGAAGTGTGTGATTATTCAAAATATTAATGATTTCAGAAGATTTCAAACAAACAAATTCTAACCATGATGATCATGAATAACAATGATTTTCAAGATGTATCACTGAGATTCTAGACAATTTAAATTTTCCAAGCCAATCTGAAAAATAATGAAAATATCACTACAAATAAATAATAGAGTGCTGTAATGAGTGTAATATTTCAAGCTTTTCTAAAATGAATTAGAAGAGTCTCAAAACAGCAACGTTGTGTGAATTTCCATTAAACTTTCAGATCTTCAAAAATTTAGAATTCAAATTAACAGTGTTCAAGATATGACAAGAATACATCAACACTGTTATGAATTCAAAAGAACAGAAAATAAACTTCGCAACAATTGCAGATATTTACAAAGTTAAAAAATTCAAGATATGGAAAGAGTATAACATCAGAGTTATATTCAAACAAAGCAAATTTCCAGAAGATCATGATTACTGCAATTGGAAGTTAAGGAAGCCCAAGAAATTATAATGATATGACAGTGACAAATCAAACAAACAGAGAACATAAACAGAAGAGAGATAGAAGACGAAATAAACAAGAGATTAAAAACAGAGAATATCTACAAGGACAAGTTCAGAGATCATACGTGAAATCAGTGTAAACCAGAATCTCTAATTTAACAGATGTGGCTAAGAAACTGTGAATGATTTCAGAAGTATTGAGCAACTTGAATCCAAATCTCTTTTGCCTAGCAGTTCCTCAGCCTCCTCCGGTACCAAACAGATTTGAGAATCGAGTGGTCTAACAAAATTTGTAAAACCACTCACAGTTTTGTTCACAGCTTTAGGTACCCAGACTTGTCTGTACAACAAACCATTAGAATTAACTTTTGTACCCTTAGGAACCCAAATCGATTTGAATCTAACAAAACCCGTTTTATTTTCATTTGGGATCCAAGAATGTTTAAATGGTTTATTACAAAACAAATTCACATTTTGCTTTTGATTCAAAAATCCTTTGGAATTGTCAAAGTTCAAATTATCAAAACAACTATTTCCAAAGCAGTTTGAGGGACTTCTCAACTCATTTGAATTACGTTTTTCAAAAACATTATTTTTTCCAAAGCCGAGACCTCTTTTATTTCCATGAGAGAACTGATTATTCAAAAGCATATTCAAAGATTTTTCTCCGAAAGAAAAACGTTTCAGACTCAACTCAAGATCATTGATTTTGGATTTCAGAAGATCATTCTCGTTTAAAAGCTTCTCAATTTTGCCTTTATATTCAGAAATCTCAGAATCAAAGAGCTTTTGTTTTTCAATTTCAAAAATCTTGAATTTTTCAATTTCTTTTTCAAGTTCCTTTAAAGCAGATTCTGATTTCAACAAATTTTCCATTTCAAAATTTTCATGTTCGAAATTAACCTTATCCAACTCCTTCTGCAAAGTGTTGTTTTCATGAATTAGCTCATCTTCTTGATTTTTCAAAATCAAAAATTCATTTTCAATCTTTCTAGAATTCTCATTAAGTTGAGCTAAATCAGTTTTCAAGTTAAAACAATTCTTACACTCAGAGTCTTCAAATTTTAATTTCAACATATTGTTATTGTGGGTCAACTCAGAATTTTCAGATTTCAAAGACTTGTTTTTCCGTTTGAGGCGATCAACGGTTCTTGTTAAATTATTACAAAGAGACATCAAATCTTCATATGATAAGTCCACATCGTCTGAGTCGTCATGAATAGCTCCAGCTAAGCACAGATCTGAATCTGAGTTGGCAGTTGAGAGTTTTGAACAGCTGTCAGATTTTCCATACAACGTGCTGAGAGTTTTCCAGATATCCTGCGCGGTTAAACAATGAGAGATAAATTTTAATTGATCATTATCAAGACAGGAACAAATAATATGCATGACGCGAGCATTTAAGACCTTATTCCTCTTGTCTAACAAGTCTCCCATATTTTCAATAATATTCCAATACTCAGAATTAACAGATTTTAAATATAATTCAAAATTTGATTTCCATATTTGAAAATCTGTTCCATTGAAAATAAATGGGATATCACTGGACTGACTCTTAGAAGACTGACAGCAAGGGGAAAACATGATTCTAGAGTTAATCAAAAACCAGGCTCTGATACCAAATGTTGGATCTAGATTAACACTAGAGGGGGGGTGAATAGGGTTAATTACAATTTTTACCTGAATTGAAAACTGACAGGATATTAAAATAATAAACAGATCACAGAATGCAGCAGAAATAAAAGTGCAGAAAATAAATCATACACAGAGATACCCAGCTTCGGCAAAACTCTGCCTACTGCTGCATTCCTAAGGTTTCTACTAGGTGATAGAACAGATCCCGCATACAAGACCATGTACACTTGCAAACCCTGCTCCTATTCTAACCCTACGCTCAAAACCGTAGACTGACTGATGTTCCCTCGATCAGATTTCCCCGAATTACAACCCCGTAATCCGTATCCCAGAATTTTACAGACTCTGAAACTGACAGTCAACACCCTGACTGTTTTACCTAGACTTTACAGATCTAGACACCAGTTCGTTTGATTTTTACAACACAAACTAAAAACAAAACAATTAAAATAAACAAAAGAAACCCTAGAGAAAAAAAACAAGGAGTTTAAAATGATGGGTCATCCCCTTTTCTAATTAAAAAGTTGGCCGGCCCATTATCTACTCTCTGTCGCCCGATCTCCTTTGTCTCCAAAAAAAAATGGCGGCTAGGGTTTTTCTTCTTTGAGTTCCAAATCGAAGTCGATGTTGTTAATTTTTGGCTCTGGAAATGATTTCTGGTGCTCGAATCTCCGATTGCTTCTCTGTCTTGCTCGATTGTTGTGTGGCTATGTGATTCTTCACTCTGGCGATCGAAACCCTAATGAAATTGTGAGTGTTCTTTGATTTAAAAAATTGTTGCTCTCTGATTTAGTTGTTGTTGGTTTCGATTTCGATGATCTCTCTCTGCCTGTGATGAATCGGTGATAAATAGGATTATATAATCCGTAACTTGCTCTCTGATTTCATTATATGGCTTGATTTTAATTCTGCGTGTTTTCCTCTTTTGATTTTAATCACCTCGGCATAGAAAACAAAGTGAATTTGCTCAACCTAGAATTGATTCTTCCCTTGAATGAATCCATACTTGACTTGATTTCAAACTGTTGCCCTTTTTCGCCTGAGTACTGAATGATTTACAGAAGGAAATGATTCGATTTTCTGCAAATTAATTTTCCCATAAACATGCTTGCTAAATATGTTCTGCCGTGAGTAAAAAAAATGGAATCAATTAAAAGATTTTCCAAAAGTATTTCACTGGTTTCTGAAAATCATTTTCCATATATGCTCCATGACTGAAAACTGAAACTGCTGCCTTGAATTTCTTGTGTAGTAACCATGATTTGTTGCCGAGAATCCCATCTTTGATTGCCAAAAAAAATGTGTATTTGGAAATGTTTGTGAACTCATTCTTGACATGAAAATGTTTGCTGAGATTATACATTAAACACTTTCCAAATATTTCTGAATTAAAATAGAAAACTTTCTGCTTTCCTCTTTTGGATTCTTGAATGAATTCGGCCTTAAAAAAATCTTGTCAAAAACTCATTTCACTGTTTTGTAAAATAAACAAAGTTATTACTTGCCTAAAAGGTACTCTGTCCATTTTCTGATTGATTTTGAGAACTTCCCAAAAAATATTTGTGAAAACTGAATTGTTTCAAAAAACGGAAACTCAAAAGAAATTTCTTGCCAAATTTGAAACCATTGATTGGTCCCATATTGAAATCTGAAATGATTTTGTAATTAAACTTTTGATTTCTCTGTTTCACCTATAATTGTTGATGCACACTGTTTACTTGAGTTCTTTGATTTTTCCCATTTGTTTTGTGTTAGCCTGACCCTGTCTTGAACTTGGTTGACCTTACTACTCTATGTACATGCTGCACATGACGTATTGCACAGTTCTGGTTGACATGCTTTGTTCCACTGTTGAGCATACTTGAAAATTCATGCATGCTTGCTGAAATCACTGTGTGGCATTTCTTGGCTTCACCAATGTAAAACTGCACCATTCATTTGATAACAACATATTTAGCTGCTGCCTTGAGCATGCACTTGCACTTCAAACTTGTGCATGTCTTAATACTTGTCTTGATTTGTATTTTATTGTTTCATTTGGACTTGTGGCATATTCATGATTCTGCCATGCTCTAAATGCTTGACTGGTTGTTCACTCACATTTAGCTGCTGCTCCATGCACCTATCTTGTATTGCTCTTGCATCCCCTTCACCATATGCATTAGTGGGCTTTGTGCTTGTCCACTGTCTTGATATTCTTGTTGCTTCATCATGTTAGGTTACTCATTGCATTTCTGCACACTTGAACAATGCTTGCTGTTTTGCTTTAGAACTTGCACACTTGAATCATGCCACTTGTACATACTTCTGCAGAACCATATTAACATGTTGATTAGTGCTTTGACATATCTCGACCATGTATTTGCTGTCTCGACTATTTGATGTTGTTGCCTCGGCCACTTTGACTTATCATGTATATTTCTTGGCTGAAACATTGTATTTTTCATTTTCTGTCTTGTTCACATGAGTTTTCAATTGAACTGAGTCGAGAAGGTCCACTGCGGCTACTCCTCAGTGGCAAACTGATTTGGCGAGGCAGTGCGCATGTGTATATATATATATATATGCACGTGTGTATTTGCAGCCATCAGAAAAAAAAATTCCTGTCCCTGTACATATATACAAACTGTCTGTCTAGACACAGATTTATCAGATCAAGTCATGAAAAATGATGAGAAACACACCAGAAATCTGAGGCAAATAAAAATTTTTAAAAATAAAATTTATATTCGCATATGTTCAGTTTAAATTCTATTGTAGTGTACTGTGTGTGTGTTTCATTGTGACAGGTATGAAGAAGATGACTGGACTGACAGTGAAGTGCTGTGAAGACAGAAGACTAAAGACTGAAGACAACAAGAAAGTGTTGAGTATGTAAATAAGTGAATGTAAAAGTGAAACTGAAAATGAGTGTCTAATTGTTTCTGCAGTGAGGAGCAAATGAAAAAATGAGAATTGTACTTTTATTTATAATAAACAAGGTTGATTGAAATAAAATATCATTTTATTGTTGTCAAACAAGCTTGTCTATTTTATTCTGTTTATATACAAGTACAAATATGTGAAGTGATTAAATAGTGGAGTTAAAATAGATGTACTGTTTGAATATTAGAAATATAATATTCATATTTTAAATAAAATACAGTGAATATTTAACTTTCTGTACAGTTGTATTTTATTTAAATATAAATATTATATTCCAGTCTGTGATTTACAATAACAGTACAATATCAAACACATTAAAGTAATATTTATTTGGTTGTTATCATCAAACAAAAATCATATAATTGTGTATACAACACCGTTATATACAACAATCTTTAGGGGTAACACCAGTATGTTCAGTTGGGCTACCTGTTATTGTATGGGGTAAAAACTCTCACTAGAGGTGCGCCTAAGTTTACCATCTTGTTGGGGATCATCTTGTCTAGTATACTAGTATTGGTGTAGACAGAGAAAAGTATTAGAGAAGCGCTATGCATATATGTTCTATTCGGTTTATCCTATTTACCTTGTCATACCTGCCTTATATGCTATTATCCTAATATTAGGACGATGTTTACTGCCTTCATGAGAGAGATGCTTAGAGAAGCTCAGGGAGCAGTTCCTAATGCTGCTAACGGTGGTGGTGCAGTGGTGCAGGCGCCTAGAGCCGATTTCGCCAAGCTCAGAAAGGATTATATTAATCTTGGTGGAAAGCTGTTCCACGGAACGGAATCGGCAACAGAAGTTCAAGATTGACTGGATAGCTGTGAGCGCATCTTATCCATTTTATATGCCTGCCATGATGCTTTTAGTTATTTATATGCTAAAAGTAACTGGACTCTACAGACTTATGTTTGACCTATTTTGTTTCCTCTTCTTTCTCTTCCGTTCCCCCATCCTTCCAGGTTCTCAGGATGGGAATACTCAAGCTTGATCATGATTCTTCTTTCCTTTTGCTTGGAGCTGCTTAGATGTACTACTTGATTTCATATCTTCTCTACTATGGCTATGTTTTTGGGGATTATGCACTTTTCATATTTACTGTACTCTGATGATTTGGTACAAAACAGAAGTTTTAAGTTAATGTACTGGGTTTTATGTATTTTAGACTCATGATGTAACTATGTTTTGAACCACGATGTTTTCTGCTAAATAAAGTTTTAAATTCCGCTGATATTGTATATCTGTCTTGTAATATTTCTGTATCTGTTTACCTATAACGCTTCACGAAACTTAATGCATTCTCTTATAGAGTGACATTAACGAACGTTGGGTGTCACACTTGGTATCAATGCTGAAGGTTACCAGATCGGATAAAGATTTTGAAAATTGTTTATAAAAAGGTTTTAAAAATAAGGCATTTTCAAAAGAAAAGTCTGTTTTGAAAAACGTATTCCCCAAAACCATATGTAATATCTTTCGATCTTCTGTTTGAATCCCCTTCTCCTTTTCTTTTCAACATGTCAGGAAAATCTAATATTTTTGAGGGCGTTACGATACCGAGTTGGTTCTGTAGGTATCTTCAGGCCATGACGCCTGCCGGTGGTCAAGCAGACGTTCCTCCCCCAGCTGCACCCGTTGTTCCTCCTCCTCCGCGTGTTGATAATTTCTATAAGATATGCAAAGATTTTTGTGCTATGGGCAGAAAGCCATTCCGAGGAGTTGAGACTTTTATGGAAGCAAGGAATTAGCTTAAAGAGAAAGAGGATTTGTTTGGAATTTTTGAAGTTGACGATCGTAGGAAGATTTAGTTGGCCGTTTGGTAGCTGAAAGATGAGGCTTCGTTCTGGTGGGAGGTGACACAAGCAGGACGTCCAGTTGAGACATGGGACGATTTCCGATAGAGGTTTGAAATGAAGTTTCTTTCTAAAGCCGAGCAAAGTATGCAGATGGAAAGGTTTTTGGCGCTTAAGCACGGAAGCATGTTAGTGAAAGAATATGTTAATAAATTTAATTTGGAGCTAGTGAATACCCCGCATAAGAAAGCTTTGAGGTTTGCTAGAGGATTGAATGAACCCCTTCATGGGTTGGCTATGTCTCAAATTCCGATGGGAGCAACTTTTGAGAAGCTCATAAATATGGCGTTAATGCACGACGAAGATAAAGCTGAAATGAAAGAAGCTAAGGCTGAGGAAACATAAAATAAGAAAGTGTGGCCCAAGAAAGGACAACAACAAAAGAATGGAGGAAAGGACAATAAGGCTAAAGATAAGAGGAAGTGCCATAATTGCGGACCCGAGGGTCACTTGATCAAGGACTGCAAAAGAAAGAAGAATGCTTGCTTCAACGGTGGAGAGGTCGGACATTTTTCTAAGGAGTGCCCAAAGAAGCAAGGACAAAGTCAAAGGGTAGGATCTTTGGGAGGGCAGGTGCATGCTCTCATGTCCAGTGCGCCAGAAAGAGGTAGGAAAGTTTCCGTTGAAGGTTTGATTTCTCTTTCCAATCATCCTTTTAGAACTCTTTTTGATTCGAGCGCTTCACATTCTTTTATATTTGATTCTATGGTTGAGTTTATGCACCTTAGTACTAGTATGGTTTTGAATCCCGTTGTTATCTCAAACCCCATTGGTGGTAGGGCTCATTTGTCTATAATTTGTCGGGGTTTGAGAATATTTGTGTTAGGCGTCGAGTTTGAATGTGACGCATATGTGCTTGGTTTCGTGGGCTATGGTTTGATTCTAGGGATGGATTGGCTAGCTATGTATGGTGCCATTTTAGATTGTGAGAGGAGGGTCGTTAGACTTTTGACTTTCCATGTGAGGACCCTCGAGATTTCCTGTGACCCTAAGGGGTCTGTCATGCTTAGTTTCCTAGAGTTGCTTGATACATCTATCGATGATTTACGATCTGTGCCAGTAGTCTGTGAGTATCCTGATGTTTTTAAGGAGGTTTGGGGCTTACCTCCGAGGCGCGAGATCGATTTCTGTATATACTTGGTGGATAATGCAAAGCCAGTTGCATTGCCTGTGCGCCACATGGCTCCAAGAGAAAGGAGTGAGCTTAGCAAGCAAGTAGGGGAGCTGCTTGAGAAAGGGTTTATTAGGCGAAGCATATCTGAATGCGGTGCTCCGGTGGTATTCACAACTAAGGAGGATGGTTCGCTTCGCTTATGTGTGGATTATAGAGAGTTCAATAAACTCATTAAAAAGAACAGGCACCCACTTTCGAGGATAGATGATATGTTTGACTAGCTTGTTGGTGCGTCTGTTTTCTCTCAGTTAGACTTAGCCACGGGGTTTCATCAGTTGAGGGTGGCTGAGGATAGCCTAGACAAGACCGCTTTTAGAACTCCAGATGGTTTCTTTGAGTGGCTCGTTATGCCTTTTGGGTTGATGAATGCACCCGCCTATTTTGTTGATCTGATGAGTAGGGTGTTTCGGGAGTTTCTAAATAAGTTCATTGTGGTCGTCATTGATATCATCTTGATTTTCTCGAACAGTGAAGAAGAGCATGCCTTACATTTAAGGGAGGTTTTGAAAACTCTCCGTGCGCACCAGCTTAAGGTGAAATTCTCCAAATGTCATTTTTAGAGAAAAGAAGTGAGATTTCTAGGGCATGTAGTATCTAAAGATGGGATATCAGTAGATCCCATGAAAGTAGTTGCAGTTCAAGATTGACAAATCCCAAAGAATGCAATGGCGGTGAGAATTTTTCTTGGATTGGCCGGCTATTGTAGGAATTTTATTAAGGACTTCGCAAAGATATCAGCCCCACTCACCAGGCTGACGAAGAAGAATCCGACATTTTCTTGGGATGTAGATTGTGACGATGCTTTCCAGCGATTGAAGAGGGCTCTAACAACAGACCCAGTCTTGACTTTGCCTGACGGGAACAAAGTGTTCACAGTATACACTTACGCATGTGGTACATGGCTTGGTGCGGTTCTAATGCAAGAAGGAAGGGTAGTATGTTATGGAGGCAGACATCTAAGAGTTTATGAGAAGAACTACCCTACCCATGACTTAGAGTTAACAGCCATAGTATTCGAGTTTAAGACTTGGCGTCATTATTTGCTTGGAGAGAAATTCAAGTTGTATATTGATCATAAATCTCTCAAGTACTTGTTCTCGCAGAAGGATCTTAATTTAAGGCAACAAAGAGGATGGAGTACCGAGCATCTTATGACTTTGAGATTGCTTATACCCCTGGCAAGGGTAATGTGGTGGCAGACGCATTGAGTAGGCAGAGGATGGCCCTAAGTCCTCTGTTTATGGAGAGGAAAAGCTTGGAGTTTATATCGACTTTTGATTTTAGACCCTCCACCGAGTTTATACCTGGTTTATTGGCATCACTAGAGGTGCGACCTAATCTTTTGGATCAGATAGGAACTTCACAGCGAGAGGATCCACAGATTTCAGACATCTTGGATAGGCTCAGAATCACCTCAGTAGATATTCCACGGATGACAGAGCGTAGTTGCGACGAGATGGAAGGCTTTGTGTTCCCCGAGTTGGGAGTTTGTTAAAGACAGTCCTTGAGGAAGCTCATCATTCTAGGATGACTATTCATCCAAGCGGTGATAAGATGTATAGAGATATGAAGAGGGTTTTCTTTTGGGCTAGGATGAAGAAAGATGTGGCAGAGTTAGTTTCTCAATGCTTGGTTTTCCAGCAAGTCAAAGCTGAGCAAAGGAAGCCCAGTGGTTTACTTCATCCTTTGGAAGTCGCACAGTGGAAGTGGGAGAGCGTCTCGATGGATTTCATTGATGGTTTGCCTAGATTGAGGAAAGGCAACACCAGTATTTGGGTTATAGTTGACAGACTTACTAAGAGCGCTCACTTCATTCCGGTTAAGAGTAAGAGGATGACATCATGGTTGGCAGCAGTTTACGTTCGTGAGATAGTTCGTCTTCATGGAGTACCTTTCCAGTATCGTAAGTGATCGTGACCCCACTTTCACTAGTGGATTTTGGAGGAGCTTGCAAGAAGCATTAGGTACACAGTTGTGTTCCAGCACCGCTTATCTCCCTCATACAGATGGACAGACGGAAAGGGTGAACAGAGTTCTTGAGAATCTTTTAAGGTCGTGTATCCTTGACTTCGGAGGGACTTGGAAAGAGCATCTTTGTGAGGACCCGTTTCTTCCCCGTTAAGGAAAGGGCGGATACTTTGAGAATAACACACAATAGAACGCAGACGGAAGAACATTTCATTGTTATTACAACAATTCCATCAGATGCAAGAATATACAGAGTATAATTGAATAAATTACATTCAATAAATATCAGAGATTTAAATTACATTTAAATACATCGCAGCGAAAAATAATACAAAAGCACAACTAGAAGTGATACACGGATACAGAGCTTTCCGAGCATCGTTCCAGCAGTAAATCAGGACCCTGTAAATATAAATCTGCAAAACCAAAACTACTAGCTGCCCGTGTGGAAAATAGGGGCACCCAGAGTTTAGGTTAAAACAATAAACTCCAGGTCAGTCATGTGACTGGTGTGAGAACTAAAAACAGTTATTATTTTAACTTTAAAGAAGAGTAATTCAAGGGACCACGCCGTATGACACGGAACGGGTTTCCTCCCAAGAACACTAGTGCATATAACAAAACAGCGCAATGCTTTTTAGAAAAATGAAGCTATTATAAGACCCAGGTCCCATCACACAATGCAACGCAAGCCGGAGGATAGGGTTTTCCCTTATAATAGCCAAACATGCTTGGTACGTCAAAACAAATCATTTGATACTATTATAAGTGTATAGTGTCAAAACAATTTTCAATCATAAATATCAATCATAGGCGGCATGGGTACCATCTATCATGTCGCCATACTAGTTCTACAATTAAAACCGCAATATCACGTATTGGAAATTGGATTTCCGTCATGAGTCGAGGCAAGGGGCAAGCTCCTCTCCGCGTTCGAGACACTCTAGCAAATGTCCCAGGACCCCACTTTGATCCTTGGAATCGGCTGGGTCGGTCCTCTCTTACTTTTGAGGATTGGCAATTCCTGAACACACGTTTCCCGATCCTTACAGACCTATATCCGAGGCGCCTCGTATCCA
Organism: Allium sativum; assembly: GCA_030737875.1. Classification (NCBI taxonomy): domain Eukaryota; kingdom Viridiplantae; phylum Streptophyta; class Magnoliopsida; order Asparagales; family Amaryllidaceae; genus Allium; species Allium sativum. The sequence continues at coordinate 151,716,452 of CM060915.1, forward strand.
ACAACCACACAGGTGAAAAGTATATAAATGTCAGGGCTGGTAGGTCACTGACACCACCCTAGCTAGAAAGAAACGTCGTGCTCTCCCTGCGGTCCATCTCCCGTTTTTGACTCATACCGAGGTGTGAGGCTCGCGAATTCACGTTATACACAAAGCTACGCCACACAAACCGTGCTTTGATCATCAACCACAAGACTTTGCTTTTCAACAGAAGCCCTGATCAATTGCCACTTACGCGTGCCACACTGGCAATTCACTCCATGCGACTGATGTCCATTGATATACAACCTCTGAGCTCGTACGTCTTAGAGAAGGGCGTTAAGCAAGAGAATAAATTCTCTGCCGCCAAACAGATGTATATTTAATGGAGATCAATCAACACAGAATAAAATCCAATGTCAGACACACAATCCATTTACAAGTTTGTTCTGGGTCTGAACGAAACCGGAGGCACTTTCCTCGCATATCCATCCATCTCCAGGTACGTCTGGACGATCACCAACTGATTCCCTCATCCTGGGTGTACAGCCCAATCAAGATCATCAGTAATCACCCAAACGATGTGAAGACTTCCGGTCTTCAATCACTGTCTTCATCTTCGACATCCCGTCGAATCGGTTATTCAGAATGGGTATAACCCCGGCCTTTCTGAGTAACCCACGTATATGATAAACAAATGTTACACAAACACAACAAACGCCTCATTCCAATTCAGAATATTCTTTTATTCACAAAATCACATTCTTAGGGAAAGGTTCCCATTAATTTTATACAAGATAAATTCTTCTAAATTTATTCTTTAATCTTCCTTTGGATATCATTTCAAACCATATTATGGTTTTCCAAACTAGTCGGGATTAGCGAACCACACCGAAGTAATTATTTATTTTATTTCCCAATCCCAACCTATTTATCCCATGGAGCAAAACTGGTAATACTCCATATCTAACACCACGGTGTCATTGGAAAAATTAATTACCATTTCACGTTCAAATCTAATTAAAGATTTAACTATCGCTTTGGAGCAAAACTGGTGGTACTCCATTCTCGATCACCTTTCAGATTTGATAATTTAAATTATCAATTCACATTTTAATCTAATTAAAGATTCATTAAAACTCCACTTAGTTTTAATCTTCTCAAAAATCAATATTCTGCCTTTAACTGGGTTAAAGAACCAATGTCATCTAAAACACGATTCACGATAAACCCAAATCACATTTGATATTAATTACAAGGCTCTGAATAGAAAATATACTGGCTTATATTCAATATCAAATTCTGAAACCAACAAATATCGTATTGGAAATAACGATATAAAATATATCTTTCAAATTAGCATAACAATATCTGTATAGTCACGAAATCCAACATCGAAATATTCCGAAGATAATTTCAATTCAACTCCAGTCCAATCCACGTATTGGGAATATTGATTATTTTTAAAATCACTTTCAAATTCAATTTATTTATTTCAAAAATAAATTGATTTTAATTCTAGTTCAAAACTAGTTCATTTCGACAAAAATCTATTTTTATCCTTCCAAAGGTAGAGTTTTTCATCCCAGTTCGTTCCAATTCACATATTATGATTTTACACAAATTATAGGTATTTTTAATAATTTTATCAAGGACCGTACAGTCGATTTCCATCAATGGCCATCGAACTGCACTTACAACGACCTTTTTCGAATTTGATTTGGACATAACTCCAAATCCAACCGTTAGATTTCAAATTTCTAATATTCATTGGAAAGCTCTTCTCGATATGAACCCAACGGTTCCAGTTTTAGGAGAATCCGACGGTCGGATCTCCCGTAACGTCGATTCGAAGTTAATGGTCGAAATTCACGAACTGCCGCGGCGCGTTCTCTTCAGGCCATTATATATATAATATATATATTATATATATTTCGTCGATTTCCTTTTAAAACGTATTTTATAAATCGTTTTAAATTCGTTTCAAAAACAATTTCAACTTCATCTTCAATTTCAAATCGATTTGATTTCCATTCAATTCAACTTCCGTTCGTTTTAAATTTCATTCAAAACGATTTCAATTCGTTTTTAACTCAATTTCAATTTAATTCAATTTGAATTCATTTCTATTTTATTCGAATTCAAATTCACTTTCTATTCAATTCAAATTCTAATTCGTTTTCTATTCAATTCGAATCGAATTCATTTTTTATTCAATTCAAATTGATTCAATAATATTTCAATTTGAATTTTTATTTAATTCAATTTGAATTTCATTTCAAAATATCCGAATTTTGAAATCACTTTCAATATTCATTGCAAAACGAATAAAATCGATATAAATATCGTTCACGTCCAAAATAGCGCATCTCTAATCAACACGGCTTTATATTTTTCAAAAACTTCGTTATTCTATTCAACACACGAATATTTATTCTATTCAACACATGAATCTATATTTCTTTCAGCACACAACTATTTTTGTTATGTAAAATATTTTATAAAACTATGGTATCTATCGTTTGATTTTAATTAGACTCCACCGTAAAGTAGTTCTAATTTTAAATATGATAAAGATGTAAATTTTATTATTTAAAATATTTTACTCAACACATAAATATTTTCAACTCAGGAACATCATCAACACATGACTATTTTTATATTCAACACATGAATTTTCTTTTATAATATTCAATATTTTCCCGATTGGAATGAGGCCCAATCAATCACCATATAATGTTAATTATATGGATTCCATTCAACACATGTATATAATAGCATTGAATAATAATCAACCATCAACCAAAGTGCACTACACTGTATAAGCATCAAATATAGATATCTAATGCTTATGACAGCCTGTCAATCAATCGATCGACATATTTAATCAATCAGGATGAGTGAACTTCAAATTTCATCCCAACACCCGTGTGGGGTTTCAAATCAGCAAACACAGATTTTATTTGTGCAGTTGGGCGATGTGTAAAATTTATCGACCCAATCAATATCAGTCAAATCAGTGTATATAGACAAATCGGCCGATTTGTTTATAAATATTTATTTATTCACTTTCACGTTAAAAAATTATATTTTTAACGATAATATATTTTATTTTAACACATGAATTTCTATTCATTTCATTTATCAAATAAAATGATATTTTCGTTTTTCTAATTTATTTTAGGAAATTTCGGCGGCATAACGGCACGATACTAGAAATGGGACGAGGCCTAGCCTTATCCCCGGTCTAGTGAAGGCCCACGCCATTCACACATCAATCAAATCCATTCAATTCACCAAATAATTCAATTCAAACCAAAAAAATCTAACCAACTACACAACCAAACAATTTAACAAACAAGCCATCCATGGTCTGTGGATGACGGGTGTCGGGTGCTACTAAGCACCGTCTGCATCCTAGTATATATATAACTAGAAAAAAAAAATTTGAAGAGTGAGAAATTCTCACCGATAGCTATCCAACTTCCACGACACTTCATTTGGGGAAATCATCGCCATTCTCGCCTTTTGTCGCTTTCGTTGCCCGTATTCACTACATATATAAAAATCACATTTTTATTTCGCTATTCAATATATAAAAATCGAACTTTTACTTTGCTATTCAATATATAAAGATTTCGCCTTTTCAAATTTAAAAATCTAATCTTTTTATTTATAAAAATCTCGTCTTTTCAAATAAAAGTTTCATCACTATAAAAATCACGTTTTTATTTTGCTACATATATAAAGATGATATTTCTAATATTCCTATCATGCAAAAGTTATATTTTTTTATTCTCTACATAAACAAAATCATATTTTTACATCTTCTATATAGTAAAGATTATATTTTTAATACTTTAAAAATATAAAAATCATATTTTTAATTCTTTAAAAATATAAAAATCATATTTTTAATTGACTAAAATCTTTTCTCCTCTAACATCATAGGTAAAAACTGATTTTAACAATTCTTTTTAAATTAAACTAAACGAATTTTATAAAACAAATTAAATAATATATATATAAAAACTTACAGCTGGAATTATGTGGAGGGGGGCTGCGCTTCCTCATCGGAGGTCAAGGAGGTGGAAGGGAGGGCTGGTGGTGGTCACGTCGGCGCAGGGGGGGTTCCAGGCTAGGGCGCAGCAGGGGGGGTCTTCGATCGGTGGCGCATAGGGTTGGGGTTGGGGGGTGTTGTGGTCGAGGCAGAGGAGGAAGAAGGTGAAGCAGCGGCGGCGGCAGCACAGGAGGAGGTGCGGTGGATCGGAGGGCGCGCGGTACAGGGAGTGGAAGAAGAGGAAGGAGGAGGGAGAGGGGCGGTGGCGCCCGCCACCTGGTGGAAGCCGCGATGGGCGGCGGCGGCGGGAGGAGCGGCGGCTCCTCCCCCTTGCTTCTCCGTCGCCTTTTCTCCTTTTTTTTCCTTTCTGTATGAACGAAGAATGAGGGGGGGGGGCAGAGTGATTTAAGGAGGAGAGAGAGAGAATTTTTAATTTTTAATTATTTAATTATTTTATTTACTAAAAGTTGACTTTTACATACGACCTCTAAACGAGGCCCACCGCCTGTCGTCCATAGCGTTTTACCCCCATTCCGAACACAATGGGATATGTATCGTAAGCTGATTCGATCGTTTCGGTCAGTTTCCATTAAAATCAACATATAACTCTATATATTGAATTTGAACGCGTATTTCAATTTACCGGGGTCACATACGAAACTCTAAAAATTGCAAAAAAATATTTTCTAGCTTCGTATTGACGATACGAACCTAACAAAACTAGTTTCGTCGAATTCTGAGACCGTTTGAAAAATGGCCTTTTCCAGTCGATTAAAATCAACTAAAACTGGTCAAACACGTTTTCCTTTGCCATGCTCACATATTGATTCGGAAAATTATGAAATTTGGAATCTAGCAATAATTTTACATCACGGACCCAACAAAAGTGGTTTCGTCGAAATCCGAGGTCATTTGCAAAATGTCTATTTTTAAGGGCCGGAATTCCATAGCGACTATTCAGAATTTTCAACTGGACATATCTTTGGATTCCCGCTATAAAATTTCGATTTTTCGGATTCGTTGGAAAGATATCCTCCATTAGATCCTAATATTTTGGGTTTCACTAAAATCCGGATTGTTTTGCACCCGCTACATTCAATTGAAGTTTGAAATCGAATTATCGAACTACTGCGCCATTTTCAATTCTATTTATAATTAAAATAAAATTATTTATATTCTAACGACGACGTATATAAATATATACGTTCGAATTATATTCAAAATAAATTTCTCGTCGATATTATTTAAAATAATTCATCTTAAATAATCAAAATTAACTAAAATTGCCAAAATAAAAATTTTAAACTGGCCCAGATTTTCGGGTTATTACAATCTCCCCCACTTAAAACTTTTCGTCCCCGAAAAGGAACAAAGTTGAAAGTGGTTTGATTAATCAACTCTACATTCGATCTGGCTTCCATCCTCCAACTTTTCAGTTTCTGAGAATTTTCAATTTTTTCAAAAATTTGGCTAACACCCTAAATTTTCGAAAAATTTCGCCATAACCTCCCCTGCACCGGGAGCCACGGGAAAATCCCGAAATTGCCATATAGGCCTTCTGATCTCAAAAAGAAAAAGAAAAAGCCAAGCGGCTAGCCAATAGGCTCATAAAATCATCATCACCCAAACAAAACAGTAAATTATAGTAAACATGTACCTATTTGTCGGGCAAACAAATTTTATTCTCTGCTCTAGCCTCCTTGCTATGACCTGTTCAATGTAAGTATATGTATATGCAAGCAAATGCGACTATTTATCAATACAATTCAAAATTTGATTCAATTAGGCTAAGTGGCTCAAAATTGTCAAACAAATAAACAAACAACACAAACATCAATCAATTAGTGAATTAGAGTTTCAAATTCATAAATTTGATATATATACAAAAAATCTTGTTTTTGATGCCAATTCACAACAAAGTGTTCCAGCTATATTAGTTTTTGGTTCTCACACCAGTCTAATGGAAATATATAGAAAATCACACCTTCGAAACACGAACACAAGTTCGGATGATGATCGATCAATCATCAGAACCATCTCCGGGTGTCTAGAATGTGATTCTATATCTATCCAGTATATTAAAACTTCGAATATACGTTCATGACTCGTATATGCAAAATCTTTATATATTGGATTGTCCATGTTCAAAATAAATAAATAATCAAATACGTTTAAAACGATTTAAATTTTCAAAACACAATTGTTTTCATTTGAAAAATATACTCTTCACACTCGTTCTAGGATACTACTGATCCTATCTCTAACGAGTCATTCTAATTGGATATTACTAGTCCAATATCTAATGAATTCTTTCGTATGGTTCTAATGTGTCTTGTTCTCGAGCTCTGTAAACCAAAGCTCTGATACCAAATGTGAGGACCCGTTTCTTCCCCGTTAAGGAAAGGGCGGATACTTTGAGAACAACACACAATAGAACGCAGACGGAAGAACATTTCATTGTTATTACAACAATTCCATCAGATGCAAGAATATACAGAGTATAACTGAATAAATTACATTCAACAAATATCAGAGATTTAAATTACATTTAAATACATCGCAGCGAAAAATAATACAAAAGCACAACTAGAAGTGATACACGGATACAGAGCTTTCCGAGCATCGTTCCAGCTGTAAATCAGGACCCTGTAAATATAAATCTGCAAAACCAAAACTACTAGCTGCCCGTGTGGAAAATAGGGGCACCCAGAGTTTAGGTTAAAACAATAAACTCCAGGTCAGTCATGTGACTGGTGTGAGAACTAAAAACAGTTATTATTTTAACTTTAAAGAAGAGTAATTCAAGGGACCACGCCGTATGACACGGAACGGGTTTCCTCCCAAGAACACTAGTGCATATGACAAAACAGCGCAATGCTTTTTAGAAAAATGAAGCTATTATAAGACCCAGGTCCCATCACACAATGCAACGCAAGCCGGAGGAAATGGTTTTCCCTTATAATAGCCAAACATGCTTGGGACGTCAAAACAAATCATTTGATACTATTATAAGTGTATAGTGTCAAAACAATTTTCAATCATAAATATCAATCATAGGCGGCATGGGTACCATCTATCATGTCGCCATACTAGTTCTACAATTAAAACCGCAATATCACGTATTGGAAATTGGATTTCCGTCATGAGTCGAGGCAAGGGGCAAGCTGCTCTCCGCGTTCGAGACACTCTAGCAAATGTCCCAGGACCCCACTTTGATCCTTGGAATCGGCTGGGCCGGTCCTCTCTTACTTTTGAGGATTGGAAATTCCTGACCATACGTTTCCCGATCCTTACAGACCTATATCCGAGGCGCCTCGTATCCAACAACCACACAGGTGAAAAGTATATAAATGTCAGGGCTGGTAGGTCACTGACACCACCCTAGCTAGAAAGAAACGTCGTGCTCTCCCAGCGGTCCATCTCCCGTTTTTGACTCATACCGAGGTGTGAGGCTCGCGAATTCACGTTATACACAAAGCTACGCCACACAGACCATGCTTTGATCATCAACCACAAGACTTTGCTTTTCAACAGAAGCCCTGATCAATTGCCACTTACGCGTGCCACACTGGCAATTCACTCCATGCGACTGATGTCCATCGATATACAACCTCTGAGCTCGTACGTCTCAGAGAAGGGCGTTAAGCAAGAGAATAAATTCTCTGCCGCCAAACAGATGTATATTTAATGGAGATCAATCAACACAGAATAAAATCCAATGTCAGACACACAATCCATTTACAAGTTCGTTCTGGGTCTGAACGAAACCGGAGGCACTTTCCTCGCATATCCATCCATCTCCAGGTACGTCTGGACGATCACCAACTGATTCCCTCATCCTGGGTGTACAGCCCAATCAAGATCATCAGTAATCACCCAAATGATGTGAAGACTTCCGGTCTTCAATCACCGTCTTCATCTTCGACATCCCGTCGAATCGGTTATTCAGAATGGGTATAACCCCGGCCTTTCTGGGTAACCCACGTATATGATAAACAAATGTTACACAAACACAACAAACGCCTCATTCCAATTCAGAATATTCTTTTATTCACAAAATCACATTCTTAGGGAAAGGTTCCCATTAATTTTATCCAAGATAAATTCTTCTAAATTTATTCTTTAATCTTCCTTTGGATATCATTTCAAACCATATTATGGTTTTCCAAACTAGTCGGAATTAGCGAACCACACCGAAGTAATTATTTATTTTATTTCCCAATCCCAACCTATTTATCCCATGGAGCAAAACTGGTAATACTCCATATCTAACACCACGGTGTCATTGGCAAAATTAATTACCATTTCACGTTCAAATCTAATTAAAGATTTAACTATCGCTTTGGAGCAAACCTGGTGGTACTCCATTCTCGATCACCTTTCAGATTTGATAATTTAAATTATCAATTCACATTTTAATCTAATTAAAGATTCATTAAAACTCCACTTAGTTTTAATCTTCTCAAAAATCAATATTCTGCCTTTAACTGGGTTAAAGAACCAATGTCATCTAAAACACGATTCACGATAAACCCAAATCACATTTGATATTAATTACAAGGCTCTGAATAGAAAATATACCGGCTTATATTCAATATCAAATTCTGAAACCAACAAATATCGTATTGGAAATAACGATATAAAATATATCTTTCAAATTAGCATAACAATATCTGTATAGTCACGAAATCCAACATCGAAATATTCCGAAGATAATTTCAATTCAACTCCAGTCCAATCCACGTATTGGGAATATTGATTATTTTTAAAATCACTTTCAAATTCAATTTATTTATTTCAAAAATAAATTGATTTTAATTCTAGTTCAAAACTAGTTCATTTCGACAAAAATCTATTTTTATCCTTCCAAAGGTAGAGTTTTTCATCCCAGTTCGTTCCAATTCACATATTATGATTTTACACAAATTATAGGTATTTTTAATAATTTTATCAAGGCCCGTACAGTCGATTTCCATCAACGGCCATCGAACTGCACTTACAGCGACCTTTTTCGAATTTGATTTGGACATAACTCCAAATCCAACCGTTAGATTTCAAATTTCTAATATTCATTGGAAAGCTCTTCTCGATATGAACCCAACGGTTCCAGTTTTAGGAGAATCCGACGGTCGGATCTCCCGTAACGTCGATTCGAAGTTAATGGTCGAAATTCACGAACTGCCGCGGCGCGTTCTCTTCAGGCCATTATATATATAATATATATATTATATATATTTCGTCGATTTCCTTTTAAAACGTATTTTATAAATCGTTTTAAATTCGTTTCAAAAACAATTTCAACTTCATCTTCAATTTCAAATCGATTTGATTTCCATTCAATTCGAACTCATTTCAATTCAACTTCCGTTCGTTTTAAATTTCATTCAAAACGATTTCAATTCGTTTTTAACTCAATTTAATTCAATTTGAATTCATTTCTATTTTATTCGAATTCAAATTCACTTTCTATTCAATTCAAATTCTAATTCGTTTTCTATTCAATTCGAATCGAATTCATTTTTTATTCAATTCAAATTGATTCAATAAAATTTCAATTTGAATTTTTATTTAATTCAATTTGAATTTCATTTCAAAATATCCGAATTTTGAAATCACTTTTCAATATTCATTGCAAAACGAATAAAATCGATATAAATATCGTTCACGTCCAAAATAGCGCATCTCTAATCAACACGGCTTTATATTTTTCAAAAACTTCGTTATTCTATTCAACACACGAATATTTATTCTATTCAACACATGGATCTATATTTCTTTCAGCACACGACTATTTTTGTTATGTAAAATATTTTATAAAACTATGGTATCTATCGTTTGATTTTAATTAGACTCCACCGTAAAGTAGTTCTAATTTTAAATATGATAAAGATGTAAATTTTATTATTTAAAATATTTTACTCAACACATAAATATTTTCAACTCAGGAACATCGTCAACACATGACTATTTTTATATTCAACACATGAATTTTCTTTTATAATATTCATTATTTTCCCGATTGGAATGAGGCCCAATCAATCACCATATAATGTTAATTATATGGATTCCATTCAACACATGTATATAATAGCATTGAAAAATAATCAACCATCAACCAAAGTGCACTACACTGTATAAGCATCAAATATAGATATCTAATGCTTATGACAGCCTGTCAATCAATCGATCGACATATTTAATCAATCAGGATGAGTGAACTTCAAATTTCATCCCAACACCCGTGTGGAGTTTCAAATCAACAAACATAGATTTTATTTGTGCAGTTGGGTGATGTGTAAAATTTATCGACCCAATCAATATCAGTCAAATCAGTGTATATAGACAAATCAGCCGATTTGTTTATAAATATTTATTTATTCACTTTCACGTTAAAAAATTATATTTTTAACGATAATATATTTTATTTTAACACATGAATTTCTATTCATTTCATTTATCAAATAAAATGATATTTTCGTTTTTCTAATTTATTTTAGGAAATTTCGACGGCATAACGGCACGATACTAGAAATGGGACGAGGCCTAGCCTTATCCCCGGTCTAGTGAAGGCCCACGCCATTCACACATTAATCAAATCCATTCAATTCACCAAATAATTCAATTCAAACCAAAAAATCCTAACCAACTACACAACCAAACAATTTAACAAACAAGCCATCCATGGTCTGTGGATGACGGGTGTCGGGTGCTACTAAGCACCGTCTGCATTTAAGTATATATATAACTAGAAAAAAATAAAATTGAAGAGTGAGAAATTCTCACCGATAGCTATCCAACTTCCACGACACTTCATTTAGGGAAATCATCGCCATTCTCGCCTTTTGTCGCTTTCGTTGCCCGTATTCACTACATATATAAAAATCACATTTTTACTTCGCTATTCAATATATAAATTCGAATTTTTACTTTGCTATTCAATATATAAAGATTTCGCCTTTTCAAATTTAAAAATCTAATCTTCTTATTTATAAAAATCTCGTCTTTTCAAATAAAAGTTTCATCACTATAAAAATCACGTATTTATTTTGCTACATATATAAAGATGATATTTCTAATATTCCTATCATGCAAAAGTTATATTTTTTTATTCTCTACATAAACAAAATCATATTTTTACATCTTCTATATAGTAAAGATTATATTTTTAATACTTTAAAAATATAAAAATCATATTTTTAATTCTTTAAAAATATAAAAATCATATTTTTAATTGACTAAAATTTTTTCTCCTCTAACATCATAGGTAAAAACTGATTTTAACAATTCTTTTTAAATTAAACTAAATGAATTTTATAAAACAAATTAAATAATATATATATAAAAACTTACAGCTGGAATTATGTGGAGAGGGGCTGCGCTTCCTCATCGGAGGTCAAGGAGGTGGAAGGGAGGGCTGGTGGTGGTCACGTCGGCGCAGGGGGGGTTCCAGGCTAGGGCGCAGCAGGGGGGGGGGTCTTCGATCGGTGGCGCATAGGGTTGGGGTTGGGGGGTGTTGTGGTCGAGGCAGAGGAGGAAGAAGGTGAAGCAGCAGCGGCGGCAGCACAGGAGGGGGTGCGGTGGATCGGAGGGCGCGCGGTACAGGGAGTGGAAGAAGAGGAAGGAGGAGGGAGAGGGGCGGTGGCGCCCGCCACCTGGTGGAAGCCGCGATGGGCGGCGGCGGCGGGAGGAGCGGCGGCTCCTCCCCCTTGCTTCTCCGTCGCCTTTTCTCCTCTTTTTTTTCCTTTCTGTATGAACGAAGAATGAGGGGGGGCAGAGTGATTTAAGGAGGAGGGAGAGAGAATTTTTAATTTTTAATTATTTAATTATTTTATTTACTAAAAGTTGACTTTTACATACGACCTCTAAACGAGGCCCACCGCCTGTCGTCCATAGTGTTTTACCCCCATTCCAAACACAATGGGATATGTATCGTAAGCTGATTTGATCGTTTCGATCAGTTTCCGTTAAAATCAACATGTAACTCCATATATTGAATTTGAACGCGTATTTCAATTTACCGGGGTCACATACGAACTCTAAAAATTGCAGAAAAATATTTTCTAGCTTCGTATTGACGATACGATCCTAACAAAACTAGTTTCGTCGAATTCTGAGACCGTTTGAAAAATGACCATTTTCCAGTCGATTAAAATCAACTGAAACTGGTCAAACACGTTTTCCTTTGCCACGCTCACATATTGATTCGGAAAATTATGAAATTTGGAATCTAGCAATAATTTTACATCACGGACCCAACAAAAGTGGTTTCGTCGAAATCCGAGGTCGTTTGCAAAATGTATATTTTTAAGGGCCTGAATTCCATAGCGACTATTCAGAATTTTCAACTAGACATATCTTTTTATTCCCGCTATGAAATTTTGATTTTTCGGATTCGTTGGAAAGATATCCTCCATTAGATCCTAATATTTTTGGTTTCACTAAAATCCGGATTGTTTTGCACCCGCTACATTCAATTGAAGTTTGAAATCGAATTATCGAACTACTGCGCCATTTTCAATTCTATTTATAATTAAAATAAATTTATTTATATTCTAACGACGACGTATATAAATATATACGTTCGAATTATATTCAAAATAAATTTCTCGTCGATATTATTTAAAATAATTGATTTTAAATAATCAAAATTTACTAAAATTGCCAAAATAAAAATTTTAAACTGGCCCAGATTTTCGGGTTATTACAATCTTCCTTTAGTAGAGTTTGCATACAACGATAGTTATCAAGCTAGTATTGGCATGACACCCTTCGATGCATTATACGGACGACCTTGTAGATCACCCACTTGCTGGTGGGAATCTACAGAAAGACTTCTACTTGGACCAGATATGGTTAGAGAAACTTCCGAATAGATTGATCTTATTAGAAGGCGAATGAAGACAGCTTAGGATAGGCAGAAGTACTACGCAGATAAGAGGACTGACATTGAATTTGAGGTGGGAGACATGGTTTTCATTAAGGTATCACCATTAAGGAATGTGGTTCGCTTTGGATCTGTAGGGAAATTGGCACCAAGATTTGTAGGGCCCTTTCCCATAACAGAAAGGAATGGTGTAACGTCCCGCATTTTTATCGGTTTGTATTTGAATATTTAAATCAGTTTAAATATTGAATTCGTAATATAAGTGAATTTATATATTAATTAAAATGAAGTTGAACGTATAAAAATATATGTTAAATATAATCGAGCCCGTAATATCGCGACAGTTCAAAATTTAACGTTCTGAACTTCAACTGAGTATACATAACTCGTTTTAAATCGGATTTCTGTGAAACAAGAAATGCTCGAATCTGTTGAACTGTATCTTTCTAACAGAAGTGAAAAATCAAGATTTCGCGTTATATATTGCAAGATATGTCCAAATCAAATATTCAGAAAGTCGCTATGAAATCGTATATCAACCGTAACAGTCTATTTGATATAACTAGATACCGGTCGCAAATTTGAACAAAGTTCTTTTGAGACATAGTGATAATTTAATTTTTAGAATTTTACTGAAATTTTTAATTAATTAAATATGCAACTTTTTATTTGGAGTATTTTGCACCCTATATCAATATTTCGGGGTTTCACAGAATAAGTTAACCTACCGGTATTATTATATTTTTGGGACCAGGACACCTCGTTGAGCACGACTGTACTCTTACTTCTGTCCATAGCGGTCCACAAATAAACAACTTGACGATAATGCACAGTTATCTATCATCTAAACCATCCCCTATTTCCTTTATTTGCGCCTAATTTCCTGAGAACGCAACCAAGTGTATAATCAAATCAACTAGTCTTTGCTACCTATCCTCTATTCCTTAACTCTTAAGCCTCTCGTCCTAATCTATTCCCTATTTCTTTCAATTTAAGCAAGCAAAACCATACTCCTAAGGTCTACTGTCATGTCTACCTATGCTCTATGCCTTAATGACAAAGGAAACTATGTAAAAATCTTCAAATCACAGTACATTGCTTTTCACCATAACACGCAACCACCCATACCCTCTCCCATATTCTATATACGAGAATGCACGTCCTACTCTAGCTATACGTCTTTCTTATTTATAGCAGTGCCCTCCTTCTTCTTTAACTAACCATCCACATTTCTTCCATCTGAAAAATAAAATAAACCAACAGTCTTTTGAGCTCGCGTGAGCTTCCTTGGCAATTCATTAGTTTTATTTTCGGTAGTTGGTACTTCCAACAGGAGGCCATGACTAGAAACTCAACGATGCAGGATGTTCTAGGAGGTTAGTAGCTTCGGGTGGAAGATTTCTAAAGGGTTTGGTTTGGAAATTGTTTGCTGCTTGAAGCAGTGACAGTAGACTGAAGGTCTTGAACGCGTTCTACATGCAAGGAAGTACGGGTTATGGGAGGCGCTGTTTGCGTCATGGGGTTTGGATGCCGGCAACCGGGCGAGGTCGGAGGGGTCATCGCAGGTGCGGGATTTCTCAGCAAGGCAAGTGGCAGTTTGTGATGGAGTGTTTGGCATTGGCGATGGGCTTTCTTTTCAGTGGAGTTGCTATGTGGATAATGCATGCATGGGGAAAGATGGGTGGTATGTGCAGATGTAGAAAGAGGAGATTAGGAGAGGAGTAAGGGGAGATCTGATAGTAAACACACAGCGCATGGAAGATAAATGCCTGGATGTGAGTTGTAGTAGTACTATCTTCCACCTCGTGGGGTTTACAACTTGGAAATGGCATTTTTAAGGGATGCGGGTCATGGCTTTAGTGGTTGGATATGACTAGGGAAGGCCTCAGTATTGGACACGCATTGAAGTTTTACAAACTGGAAAGGCATGAAGATGACGCAAGAAGGAAAGGCCGCAGCCTCTACTGCGATGGGGGTCTGTGCATGGTGTTGAGAGCATAGAGGAGAGGCCGAAGTTCGTTGTGTTGTAAAGAGGGAAGTATGGAAGCTCGAAGTGGTGCGTTTAACTGGAAAGAAAGTGTCGCGTAATTCCTGGAAAACTGTGAGTAAATTCACTAACTCTGGTCATTTTTATAATATTATAATTGTTATTTAATATTAATAAATAATGGTTAAATGATGTGTGATGGTTGTTTGGATAAATTGCTGATAAATTGGTTGAAATAATTATATTTGATGGTTTCATATATTGCATTATCTGATGTGATAGATAATCTGTTATTTATTGTTGTTTGTTGGGGATGGGGGGATTACGCTAGCTCTGAAATAACTGGTATGTAAATACCGTAAATTATATTTAATAGGAATGAAAATGAATGTGGGTTTCGAAAAAGGAAAAATCTATTTTGAAATGGTATAGGATAACTTGTTTAATTACATTAAAAAAGTAGTTGATTTATAAATGATGTTTAGAAATTAAATGGAATAATTATTATTAAATAATTTGGAGATATAAGAATGGATTTATAAAGGAGGAATTGGGGAATAGTTTCAGAAAATGACGACATCATAGAACTAGATAACACCATTAGGAATTGGAACTAAAATTCAACGACGTTGAATGTATTAAAGTAATTTATTATAACCTGGTAGGATAGTAAATAATTTGTTTTAAAACCAATAAATTATAATAGGATATGAAAACAATATTTAGTTATAAACTTGATATTGATTTAATAAGAACCTGACTTAGAAACAGAGATATCAAATGAAAAGGAGAATATAGCAGCGTATTGAAATAGCTATAAAAGGAAATATGGCAGCGTATTGAAATAGTTATAAAGGGGGAATATAGCAGCATATTGCATTAGTTATAAAGGGAAATAAAAGAAGAGTTTATAGAAATATGTGAAACTAGAAAGTTAGTATTAAATAAAAGGGCCAGTGTTTGTGTGATGTTTGGTTGTACATTTGAATGGATGTTTGTGCTACTTCGATAGTTAAATAACCAACTATCGAAGTCTTTTGACAATCGTTGTCAATACGGAGAGACCGGTTGGATTTATTAGCCGAAAACCACTCCGTATAGGCATAAGCGCTGCGAATTATATTATGCTGAAGAAAATTGAAGACGGAGTGAAATGCAAGGGTCGTCACGTTCCAGAATGGTGTTTCCTGTTTGTCCAGTCCCAGGACAACTTGTATGGACGAGTGTCTGATAGAGTATACCTAGTAAATCACGTACGATTGATCTCTTAAAGGTATTACGTCTGGTGGCGGAAGAATTCGTTCCTCTTAGCTTTTCTGAAAATAGACGTAGCCTCTAGCCTCACAACCAGGAAGTAACAAAAGTTGGGCTCGGCAGCATGGCTAGTTGGGTCATCCCAAGCAGGGTGTATTGTCACCGATCTAGAGAAAATTCATATTTGTTCTTCTTTTCGATTCTGTATCTTCGGATGACGGTTGGATGGCCTACAACCGGGGTGGAAATATATTCGATGCACTCAACCTAAATGAGTGGTCGGTCATGTGTGGCCGGGTTGCAAGACGTTCTTGTTAAACCTGTAGTGTATCCCCTCTAGAGTATACTGATCAGAAGGTGCTCCCATACCTTGTCTGTTGGAATCCAATCTCCAATAAGAGCTCTGCGGTTTATGATTTTACACTATTTATATGTGGAGCGTGAGATGCAAGCGTTCTGCTATTTGGTTATTTATTTTGATTAGTCATTATTATAATATCACTGAAGTTTTGATATAAAAATATGTTGGGTTATAGTAAGGTAAAAACCGTCCATGTTTATGTGTGGGCTGGTCTTACTATTATCTTCTTGTTTTGAAAAGGATTTTCAAAAGTTAAACAGTATGGTTGGAATTTACTCACACCAGTCCCATGACTGACCCAGAGTTTATTTTGTTTGTTTTCCCTAAACTCTTGGGTGCCTAAATTTGTACGGGCAGTCAAGTGTTTCAGGCTTTGCAGATCTACTTGGAGGAGCTGGAAGCTGAAGGCTTCACCATTAGTTAGTTAGAGATTATTTCCGCTGTAATATATATGAGTTGTACTCTATGGTATGTATACACAAATTCAGTTTGTATATTTCAAAGTTATGTTATAATACATGTTATTCGTTCCGCTGTGAGATTCGTGTTTACTCTGATTCTATTCAGTGTGTTCTTCTTCTTCTTCTAATTCTATTAGTTCTATCTTTTCTATCTCACCCTCTAAATTCTTTCTTTTAATGATCTGAATTTTCGTGCATTTTGAGTTGAATGTATAGTATATTTGTCAGCTCAAATTGGTACGGATTTTCGGGCCATCACAAATGGCTAAATGGCCGATAGAGTAAAGCTACTTGAGAGATTGTCCGGCATTCATGATGTTTTTCACTTTCCCATTTACATAAGTGTTTGCATGATACTGCAGAAGTAGTTGAACCGAGTATGCTTGAGGAAGTAGAGGTAGAACGGGAGGCGACAGTTAGGCGAGTTCCTACCCGTATTCTTGGATCGGAGATTAAGAAGCTATGCAACCAAGAGGTCAAGTTGATTAAAGTTCAGTGGGAAGATAACCAAGAGGATGCAATTTGGGAGACCAAAGACAAGATTCACGCTTCGTACCCTTTTCTTTTCAAGGGTATGTTCTTAACTTCCTTTCCAAAGTATATCCTATCGATCGAATCTTCGACCTTTAGGTAGGAATCCCATGGATGTAAACATGTGTTTGATACATGTTATTATTGATGGATGCAAGTGGATGCAGGTGTTTGCTAGTGGTTGCTTGTGGACGCATATACACACACATTAGGCACTAGATCGGCTCAATCACTCTCATACTACATATGGATGCATATGCATTTTTTTCCTTCTTTTAATGGATGGAAGTGAGTGTATCATCATATGGATGCTGCATCTGAATGAATGACTGCACACGCATATAGAACTTACATGTTATAATAGGATTATTTGCATACATATTGGATTCATGACACTAACATACATTGCATTAAGGAGGTCAACTGAATCAGTAGACCGCCTGATCTTTCGCATTAGTATAGGGACATATACACATACCTTTGCATATGTTCATATAAGCATTAGAAGTCTTTAAGGACAATGGATGCCTGTGATTGGTGGATGAGTAGATGGATGATGGATGGATATACATTCTTCTTAACTTGGAGATTTCGGGGACGAAATCCTTTAAGTAGGAGAGAATGTAACACCCCGTAATTTTATAACACATCAAAATGGTAAATTAAAGAATACTTAATTAAATATTGGGAATTAAGTAAAACGGACTGCACCATTGCATTCGTCTCGGAATTCTGCTTGAGATAGACTCCGAGTTTGCGTAAAACAGACATCGTATGAAGAAGTTATTAAGGTTTGAAGTTTGCACATATATAAGCTAATTATATATAATAAACATTTCAGAAATTCAAAACCAGTTTGAAATCGAAGGCGGAACAACGCGGGAATCAGTCCCATTGGGGGTCGACACCTTCCCTAGGGGTGTCAACCCATGGGTCGACACCATAAAGGGGTGTCGACACCCATGTTGACACCCCCAGATCCGAGATTGATACATTTCAGCGTATGTGGACTTGTTTTCTAACCAGATTCGTGAACCCTAGGCTATAAATAAGACCTTATTCTCATTGTTTTACTCATTCTAAAACGATGGAGAACTAGATACTGCATGTGCCTAGATTAAAATAGCCTATTCTTCGTTAACAAACAAGTCGTTTAAGTTCAGAGATCTGTTCTTCAATAGCTACAATCAAGTCTCCTGTTCTTTCGATCCAATCACAGCGAGTCTATGTTATTTTTAGATAGAAATAATTAAAATGTAATCTTGACATGCCTATAAGTTTGGATCTAAGCCTATGCCTATTGAGTAATCTAAATCATAACAGATCTGTCATTTCTTGTTTATCTAACTTGCTGTTTAGATCTCATATGATTATTTGTGACATCCCTATTATGTTAGTTTGCCTAATCATGTCACTATGCCGAATCTGTACTATTATCACATGTTCATCAGATCTTTTCTTATACGCCTATCTTGCTATTATGCCCAATTCTGTCACTATATGCTTATTCAGTTGTTATGCCTATTTCTGCCATCTATCTTGTTAGTATGCTTATTTCTGTCCTCTTCACTTCTTCTTTTCCCTTTTTATTTTATAGCCAGACTACCTTCGAGCCTAGGCATACCGCTGAAATATTCGAACGCGTGAAATTGGGAATGAGGGGAAAACTTAAAATTGGGGCATAACTTGTATTGGGAAATTTGGGGCATAACTTGAATTGAAAACATGAATACGGATTTGGGGCATAAACCAAAACTGTGATTAAAGATCTTAAATGTGGGCATATGGTACATGATGAATATGACTTGGAAAAGGGACATGAAAACCTATAATGAAATAGGTATAATAGTTAAAATGCCTAGATTACAGTAATTATAAAATATAACAGCGCCTAGACACGAGGTTAGATAACACTTGTGGTGGAAGTCTGCCCGGACCTGACCGGCATATCCAGCGACCACAAGTGGTGAATCTAATGTGAGGGGTTTAAGTGCATAAACACGTAATGGGCTAAGACACGAGGTTAAGTCCGACTTGTGGAAGAAGTCTGCTCGGACCCGCCCGACATATCCAACATCCATAAGTTGTAGGCTTAATGTGGGAGGTCTAGCGCATTATAACCATAAATGAATAAATGGTAATGAACTTGAATACTTGACCTGTTTGAACCCATAGGGATTACATGAACATGTTAACTTGAGTAGGAGTTAAGTAAACTTGCTTGAAACAGTGAGAGGGTTAAGTATATCGTGGGGTGGTAGGTAATATTTATATATATAAGCCGACAAACTTAACTTATTGGGGTTATGCAATCTTGTTACACTGGTAGGCATAACTTGGTGAAATCCTAGTAGTGGGGATGTAAGCCTGGGGGAAACTTGTATCATTTGGTGTGTGGGGTCTGTTTTAGTCAATAACCCATATGTAGGTATCAGACGAGTACTCCAAACTAGGTCAGAGTTGAGACACGCTTACTGAGCTGATTATAAGAGGTCACTTGGGAAAAAGGTGTCTGACGGTG
This sequence comes from Allium sativum, assembly GCA_030737875.1. Taxonomy (NCBI): domain Eukaryota; kingdom Viridiplantae; phylum Streptophyta; class Magnoliopsida; order Asparagales; family Amaryllidaceae; genus Allium; species Allium sativum. The sequence continues at coordinate 151,736,490 of CM060915.1, forward strand.
CGTTCCATCAGGCTCATGTGCATGCATGGGTCCGCCTATCCTGGAAAATAAGACGTTGTGGTATCAGTAGATATGGTTGTGTGCATCCTGAGAATGAAGGGTTTCCATTTTAGGGAGTGATACATACTACTGTAGGGCCAACATAGGGTATATACGGAGTTAGAGAACTGATCGATTGAGGTAGTAGTTAGGGTACATCTAGTCTCGCTTGTTTAGGAGCCCATTATTATCCTTAGGGGTAACACCGATATGTTCAGCTGGGCTGCCTGTTATTGTATGGGGGTAAAACCTTTCACTAGAAGTACGCCTAATTCTACCGTCTTGTTGGGGATCATCTTGTCTAGTATACTAGTATTGGCGCAGACAGAGAAAAGTATTAGAGAAGCATTATACATATATGTTCTATTCGGTTTATCATGTTTACCTTGTCATACCTGCCTTATATGCTATTATCCCTCTTATCCAGTTTATATGCCTACCATGATGCTTTTACTTATTTATATGCTAAAAGTAACTGGACTCGCCGAACTTATGTCTGATCTATTTTGTTTCCTCCTCTTTCTCTTCCGTTCCCCCCTCTAGGTTCTCAGGGTGGGCATACTCAAGCTTGATCAGGATTCTTCTTTCCTTCTGCTTGGAGCTACTTAGATGTACTGTTTGATTTCATATCTTCTCTACTATATATGTTTTTGGGGATTATGCTCTTTTCATATTTATTGTACTATGATTATTTTGGTACAAGACAGAAGTTTTAAGTTGTTGTACTAGGTTTTATGTATTTCAGACTCATGATGTAACTATGTTTTGAACCACGATGTTTTCTGCTAAATAAAGTTTTAAATTCCGCTGATATTTTAACCTGTCATGTAATTTTTCTGTTTTTGTTTACCTATAACGCTTCATGAAACTTAATGCATTCTCTTAAAGAGTGACATTAATGGACGTGTGGTGTCACATTATGAGTCTTGAATTTTCTCTGAATTCTGAATCTCTTGAATCTCTATAGCTCTTAAACTGTACAATCTTCAGTATTAATTTTTGTATATAGATCCTGCATATGTGTGTGTGTGTATATTATAGGTAGAGATGTTAGTATATATCAATTAATATAGAAATAAGGTTGTTGTCATCAAAACTCCATTCTCCAACAATCTCCTCCTTTTTAATGATGACAACCTTAGTTTATAAAATATTCATACTTGTTTGTACCTATTGATGCTGATCATTCTAATACTCCCCCTATCAATATGAATCCTATATATTCTATTTAAATTAAGTCTATATTTTATCCCCCTTTGGCATTATCAAAAAGAAATTCTAAAAATACTGCCCCTAAATCCTATATCTATCTATATAATTCCTATATTCATACTAAAGTAAATTAGTCCCCCTAAATCTATCCTATAAATGTTCCTAATATAGCTATAATATCCTTATATCCCTATATCTCCCTCTAAACCTATGATTCTAAGCCTAAAAGATCATAACACCCCCTAAATTATGACTATATTAGTCTAATAAACTAAATAAAGGATAATAAACTAAGCAATCCAATCAATATTTATAATCAATCCAAACAAGCAATTCAAGCAATTAATCTAAACAATTTAAACCAAATCAACCAATTTAAATAATATATGTTAATAAACACTTCTTAAACCATCAACTAATCCTAGAAACTATAAAACTCCCCTTAATCTAATTCAAGATTAAACCTAGCCTATACTCCAATTCCCTTAAAACTATAGTAAGGCTTTAATCTAGAACTAAGAGTTAATTATAATATGTTATCTTAAAACTATGATATAAATTAAGTAAAGCAATTTAATCTAAACAATCAGCAAATTAAGTTTTGTTGTCACAAAACATCCATTCAAATAAATTCAAACATAAAGCCAACTATTTTCTTGTAACTACTATTTTTCCTAAAAACCTATAAAGCTCCTATCAACTACAAATACATAAGTATTTTTCTAACAAACGTATCAACCACTAATGAAATTTAAGCATGTCAAGTAAGTCAATCATGTTATTCAAGTCAAACAAATCAAACAAGTCAATTAATCCAATCAATTCAACCAAGCCAAACAAGTCAATCAAGACAAAATAAATATGTTATGTACTTGATTAATAATTTTATATTTCTAATTAGATAAAAACTTCTCATACTGTATACTAGTTATGTGTGGAGTTAAAATTAACATGTAATGCAATGTATTGGTTATATGCAGTATGTCATATGCATAACTATATGAAGCGATGTATGAAATGCAACTTGTGATGTGAATGATTTCAATTTATGATGTACTGTAATTTACAATAATGATGTATGAAATAAGATGTGTAATGATAGTATGTAGACTTATTCGTTGATTATATCTATTTAGGTAAAATATATTCAAAGTACCATTCAACTGTTATGCATATATCATACATTATTTGAATTAAATAACGGTAATATATACTAATTTCTAGACATAGGTTAATGATACTTATGAAAGAGATTGAAAGAATAATAAAGGTAAGAGTTTAATTTAAAAAATATTCATGATAAGTAGTAAAATATTCAGAATGATTTCATGGAGTTAAATAATCTAAGTAGGGTACTTCTTATAATAAAAATTAAAGATATTTTTTAAAGAGAATATAAAAATTGGATCATATAAAGTAAATTATTTTGTTATAAACATACATTCATACGTATATATAAACAGACTTAAAATTTAATTTATTATGAGATATACACCAATATTTTGATACAAGTCGATTTTAAATTTAAACTCTAGAAATCAAAACATATTAATTTGCTTAAGAACCATTTATATGTTAAAACTTTTAAAAGAAATCTATAGTAATGAAAAATAATTTTTGATGAAATCTAGTATTATAAAGTAACCTGTAAAACTAAAATTTTGAAACATATTTAAGACATAAAAGTCATATATATACCAAAATATTAAGTTAAATATACAGGTTTTATAAGTCTTAATAAGAAATAAAAATTAGTATGAAGTTATAAATAGTAATGTAACCCAAAATTATATGCGAAAAATATATAAGTTAAACTAAGTATGTTTTAAACTTCATATACAAAATATATAAATTTATATTTTATAATCTATATCAAATGTTTGAAAATTTTAATTATTCCAAACATATTAACATATCTATATAACTTGATTGATTTATATTCTCAATATATATTTTTGAAACATAAATAGATAAACAAAATTGATAACTAAAGTTTGAATTGACATTTTCATTTTGAAAAGATGTCCTTTCAATTTTTCAAAACCAAATCAAAGAGTAGTGAAATTTAAATTTAAAATAAGAAGATATTTTAATTAAATTGGTATATATGTATATTATGGTGTATTGAAATATGAACCAAAATATCTAGAATTATAGAAGATATAAATTTCTATACCTAACTAGATGCATAGATGTACATTCCTAAATGCAATGATAATTATAAAAATATTGTAAGGCGTACCTCTTTTTGCAATCCTCCATTTTGTTGTCCTTCCGTTGTTATGAACCACAGTCCACATCTTTCAGAATTTGATAATAAGATCTGCTTTATTGCGACGGGCTCGTTTTTCTGATCAGGGTAGTATATTCACTTGCTGAATTTGAACACTATATGAGAAAGATATTGAAGATTTAGTAGTTTAACCAACCTGGCACCAAAATTTTGAATTTGAATTTTGAATTTGAATGAAAAGACACTTCAACCATTATAAATAGGCCTAAAAGTCATGTCTCTTCATAATCTTTTATCTTCTTCTTCTTCTTCTTCTCTTTCTCTTTTTTCACTTTCAATCAAACTTTCAAGAAGCATAACTTCTTCGTTTTTTAACGAAATTGGACGAAATCAGTGGCAAATCGAAGAGAAATGCAAGGACTACGATTAGTAACAATTTGGGGATGAATTTGGATGGTATTGGGAGTGCATAAAGTTGAAACAGTAGGAGATATGTAAGAAATCCCGCAATTTTGCATAGCCAAAATCAAATAGCCATATCTCACTAAATTTTTATCAGAATTTGATGATCTACCCATCAAAACGACCGCGAGAACTACAATCTAGAATAGGATTCGGGACAAAATAGTCTAACACATATGGATGCAATTTTTCATGAAACTGGCGATATTACGAAGCAAATGAAGAGAAGTACAGTGTGAAATTAAGTTGTAGATGAAAAACCAAAGTTGTAAGTTGATCTGGTACCCATTTCTTTGTTAATTTATATTATATATGTATCCATTTCTTCTTGATGTCTTTTCACCAAACGTCATCACTCTTCTCCTGCAAAACAAAACAACTTTTCGAATAGTCATATAACTTTACAAATAAACAAATGACTTTTCAAATAATCAAATGACTTTTCAAATAACTAACTACAATTTTAAACAATAATATCATGATGGTTTTGTATCATATCCATATATCAAAAATTTAAAAATTTCAAATTTCAAAAAATAGATTATGAGTTTAAACTAATGTTATCAGAATTTACCATTTAATATTATCAAAAATCAGATTATGAACTTTTTGAAAAAGTTTGCTCTGATACCAATTGTTAGGGAATGCAGAATGGATCGTTAAGGTAAAACTAATACTAGAGGGGTGAATAGTGTTTTTAAGGAATTTAAGAAAATCTAAAATTTATATGTTATACTATATGAATCACACACCACATAGATAATCACACATGCAAAATCAAACACATAAATAAACAAAAATAAAATGCAGAAAAGGAAAGAACACACCGGATTTTATACTGGTTCAGATTACTCCTAGGTCCAGTCCCGCGCAATGCTAGATTGTATAGAGTTTGATTACTATATCAATATCCAAGTGCAATCTTCTTGATTTCATGGCTACAAGGTTACCATCGACTCCAAACACCCTTGATCAAGTATATTTCCCTTAATTTCCCTGGCTACAAGGTTACCACCGATTCCTTTCCTTGATTTCAAGGCTACAAGGAACACACCTTTTCGCAAACACTTCCCAAATGATTACAACAACCCTATAACTCTTCAATAGCACTTCGATTCAGAGAGTAATGAGTAGAGAGTGAGAAGAGAAGAAGTTTTATATGATTAGACTTGAAATCGACAGAGTATAAGTGTAGAAATCATAAAAATATGAAATATTAATGGTGTAATGAAAGAGGATGAAGATGGAGAAGAAGAATGATAAAAAAAATCGAAATCATCCCCTATTTATAAGATCTTAAAGGTTGCAACACTTCTGGAACGTTACAAATAGTGAAAAGGCACTTCCTTTCAAAAATAAAAATGTGACAGTTATATGTCGACATAACCAACTATGTATATCGACATATGTTAGTTGAAATTTGAATTTTAAGTATTTTTCAAGTGTTTTGATATATATATATATATTTATATATATAATTCTGGAAATTGTTGAATTAAAACATAGTGATATAAATGAGTATTACAAAGTAGAAAAACAGAATTTGAATTTGAACCTAGATTGCTATTCAGAGTCTAACATAAACTAGACTCTATTACTATATTTATCTTGAACTCTTGAAATCTTGATTACTCATGAGTCTTGAATCTTCTCTGAATTCTGAATCTCTAAAACTCTTAAACTGTACAGTTTTCAGTATTAATTTCTGTATACAAATCCTGCATATATGTGTGTATATATTCTAGATAGAGATGTTAGTACATATCAATTAATATTGAAATAGCATTGTTGTCATTAAAACTCCATTCTCCAACATTGCAGGCTTTAACTGACCATTTCATCAAAAGTATTGGCAGTCCATGTAATGCAAGTATTAATTCTCATTTTTTGATAATTTGCCTTTTCCTTCATTATCCCCCCTCAAGCTGCTAAGCTCCAGGACAATATCTCCAAGGAAGAGACTAAGGAGACCTTGTTTCTATTCCAAAAACTAGTGTTGGAGGCCCAGATGGCTTTAACTCTTATTTCTTCATCTTGTGCTAGGACACTATTAAAGCAAATTTCATTAGGGCTATAAAAAACTTCTTTAAATCCAAAATGCTGAAAGGTATAAATGCTACCAATATGTGCCTTATTCCTAAAGTTTCAACCTTGACTCGATTAACCATTTTCGGCCTATTAGCTATTGCAACAAAACATATTAATACATCGCCAAAATTTGGGTGAATAGACTCAAAATCGTCCTATCTTCACTCGTTTCTCTAAACGAAAGTGCCTTTATGAGTGGTCGTAATATTTTTGATAACATTCTTATGTCCCATGGGTTATTGCGTGGTTATGACATGAAAGCTTAAGCCCAAGCTGTAGCCTCAAAATTGATCTTAAGAAGACACATGATTCGATTAAGTGGAGCGCGATCAGTTATGTTCTTAACAAGATGGGGTTTCCTCCTAAAATCATGAAATGGGATGATGTTTGTATTTCCACCCCAGCATACTCGATGTGGGTGAATTGCTAGGCTAAGGGTTACTTTGCCAGCACTTGTGGGATTCGCTAGAGGGACCCGATTAGTCTGTATCTTTTCTTGTTGATAATGGAAATGCTCACTGCTTTTTTTGTGGATAAATTTGCAAGTGGTCAAATTGATTACCATCCGAAGTGGTGTTACCTGTCTATCTCTTTTCTATGCTTTTGCGATGACTTGATTATTTTTACAAAACTAAACTTGAAGTCTTTGGATGGTATTTTTAGCTTGCTCCAAGATTTTAGGATGGCTTCAGATCTTGACTGTAACAACCCGTATTTTTTATTAACCTGTAATAACATAAATTGAGGCAGAATTTAATTCTAAAATCTGAATCAAGGGAAACGGGCTATGCCATTGCGTTCGTCTCGGAAAAATACGCGAAATAGAGTCCGAGTTTTCGAAAATCGGAGTCCGTATGACCCGATTAAGGCCCAACGAAGTTTTCAGAAAATTCCAAGGTAAAAACAGATTTCAAATTCAAACTTGAAATTGGAAAAAATTGGGCCAGTTGGGCCAGGCGGGAAAATTCCCGCCACAGTACCCAAGTCGACAGCCCTGTCGACTTGGGAGTCGACTTGGTCTGACCAGGTCGACAGCCCTGTCGACTTGGCTGTCGACTTGGCTCAGACGGCAAGTCTTGCCTGGTGCACCATTTTGAGAATGTGTTGAGCTTGGGGGCCAGATTCGGTTTAGAGGGCTGAGATTGGAACTAGGGTTTAATCCTATGGTCTAAATTACTAGCCTAATCTATAAATAAGACCCTAACCTACCCTAAATCATTCATTATTCATTCTAGCAACTAAACTATGGCAAAATCAAACCTCTCATGGCCTCCACTCTCTTCATACAATTCCTAAATCAATTCCTAAGTGATTTTCCATGCATACAAGTGTTTTTAGACTTGTATGATCATCATTAGCTTGCATTCAAGTCTTGTTTCTCTATTGGCATCTTAAAGGGAGAGTTTTGATCAAGTTTGCTTGCATTTTTGGGGTTTAATTAGTTGCATAAGGGGTTTCTTACATTTGCTAAACTCATTTGACTCCGCATAAGCATTGTAAGCCCTATTCCTTTCATACTTGAACTTTAAAGTTAAATGTATGATATGCAAGTTTTCTATGATGTGTTATGCAAGTTTCTATGATGTGTTATGCAAGTTTCCTATGATGTGTCATGCAAGTTTTGTTATGCAAGTTGATATGCAAGTTGCCATATGTTATACAAGTTTTGTATGCAAGTTTGATATGCAAGTTGTCATATGTCATGCAAGTTTTATTATGCAAGTATGATATGCAAGTTGTCATATGTCATGCAAGTTTTATTATGCAAGTATGATATGCAAGTTGTCATATGTTATGCAAGTTTTGTATGCAAGTTTGATATGCAAGTTGTCATATGTTATGCAAGTTTTGTATGCAAGTTTGATATGCAAGTTGTCATATGTCATGCAAGTTTTATTATGCAAGTTGTCATATGTCATGCAAGTTTTATTATGCAAGTATGATATGCAAGTTGTCATATGTTATGCAAGTTTTGTATGCAAGTATGATATGCAAGTTGTCATATGTTATGCAAGTTTTGTATGCAAGTTGTCATATGTTATGCAAGTTGATATGCAAGTTTATCATGTTGTAATATGCAAGTTGATATGCAAGTTTATCATGTTGTAATATGCAAGTTTATAGGCAAGTATGTCATGTTATGGTATGCAAGTATGTTATGCAAGTTTGGGTTGAACATTTTGTTCATGCTATCATGTTATGCATGCTTTTGAGGCCTAATGCAAGTATATGAACATATGTACATTTCATATGCCACCATGTTGAACTTGTGGCTTCGACACTTTTATGTCATGATTATGCCAAGTTCCCTCTTTCTATCCTTTATGCGCTATTGCGATATGTAAGCGATGGGATTGCGTTTGGGGTTGGGTAAACTTAAAAGACATAAAAACATAAGCTTGGGAATTTACCTATTAAGTTAGGTCTACCCATTGGGAATTTACCTATTAAGTTAGGTCTACCCAATTGCTTGAAAAACTTGTAATGTGTTTTGGAAACATGGTGGACATGACACTTAGAAAAGATAAGTGTGACCAACTCGAGGTTGGGTTGAGTTTGTAGCGTAAACCTACCCGGAACCGACCGGCTTAACTAGTTGCTACAAACAATAGGACCCAATGTGAGAAGTTGGTCATGTTGTACCTTGAACCCGAGGTTAGACCAAGTTGTGGTGTAAAGCTACCCGGACCCGCCGGCTTAACTAGTAACCACAACAAAGTCTAATGTGAGAGGTTAAGGCGCATTAATTAATTAATGCCTTGTGATTAGGGTTAAGTCATGGACCGCTGGAATACTTAACCAATGAAAACACGATGGGTTGGTAGGGTTAAGTCATGAACCTTGGGTACACTTAACCAACTTGGTACTTGAATGAGTTGGGTTAACCACGTTAACCCATTAAGGAAACCCTAGTTGCGTGGTCCTTTGCACCAGTAACCCTCTTAGTTGTATCATGACACCCTAGGGACTAGGCTAGGGAGGGGCACAATTACTGGGATGCCATGTAAGCGACCAAACGACGGCTGAGTAGGTGCGCCGGTGTGGGTTCAGGCGGGCCATGATCGTGCACATGGTCCGGAGTTGAAAAAGCAGGCACGGGCACCAGTAGGTTTAAACTGTGCGTGCTTGGTTTGTGTCGGTGGTTGACACCCTAGGACTTGATACACCCTAGGGTGGACCTAGCACAGTTTAGCTACACTTCGTAGTTGGGCCGTATGACACAGACACTTGACGAGATAGGCTTATAGGGAGCCGTTCGACTAAACCGTGCTAGTTGGACCTTGGTTTGGGTCATTCATGATGTTGGGCCAAACTTGGGCCTGGGGATCACTTCTTGTTTACACTTTGGACCTCGTATTGGGGTCACTTCATGTTATTGGGCCAAAGCTTGGGCCAAGAGATCAATACTTGTTTATTCAAGTCATGTTAGTTTACTAGTACACCTGTGGTGCAAAACCTTAATCCTGATTATGCGATGACACCTTTATCTACCTTGATAGTTAATCATCATGCTAGTATGTTGTTATCCTTATGTTCATCCCTTGCTGCCCATACCAGTTAACTTTATCAGTTTACATTGATTGTAGTAGGGCTTACTCAGTCTTTTTGACTGACCTGTTTTCTTTCGCCTCTTTTCTTCCGTTCCCCCCCCAGGTTCTCAGGGAGGGAATACAGGAGCCTAGCTTGGATTTTGGATTACTTGCTTGTGGGATTTCAGTTCATGTACGCTTTCTACATGAAGCTAGCTATGGTTCTCACGTATTTTGGGGATAGCACTTATGTATTTCTGTTTTCAGATGATGTTGTTTTATCTAGACTTGTTTATTTGGGAAATTGATATTATGTTGTACCAGACTTGTTTTGAAATGGTTTAAATCTTCCGCTATTTTATCTATGTTATTTACTCTGTTTACATATATACATATGTTCTTGTTCTGCCTTGATATATCATTTTGCATGTTTACCTGGTTCAAACGCCCCTCCAAAGTCAGTGCACTTGCAAGAGTGGTACTGGCGGAGGTGGGGTGTTACATTTGGTATCAGAGCATATGGTTTACGAGAAGGAACAAAAAGGTTTTTAGAAAACTTTTGGAAAACTATTTTCAAAACCAAGTATAAAGTATTTTCCAAAGAAAAGTCTAGTTTATTTTAAGGGCTATTCCCCAAAAATCCATTAGCAAAATCCCTTCGTTTTTCTCCATTTTGAATCTATCTTTTTCTTCGTTTTCAGTATGGCCAATAACTTTGCCATTCCGGAGGGAGTACGCGTACCTTTTTGGTATAGGAGACTTTTTGAGGCTAGGGCGACCGAAGCCGGCCCCGCTGATGTTCCCCCTCCTCCAGTAGTTAATGTTCCTCCTCCCCCTCAGCATCCACAAGAGGATTTCGCGGAGATTTGTAAGAACTTTAAGGCGTTGGGTTGCAAGAATTTCATTGGAACCGAGACATATGTAGAGGCCAGAAATTGGTTGAAAGAAACCGAAGATCTTTTTACCTTCTTTAATATAGATGACCGTAGGAAGGTTTTATTAGTAGTGTGGTTGCTAAAGGAAGAAGCTGCACGTTGGTGGGTGGTCACCACCGTTACTAGGCCAATTGAGACTTGGGATGACTTTCGGGGAAAGTTTGGACTAAGGTTCCTATCACTGAAGCAAGGGGACATGACTATTAGGGAATACATAGATCAGTTTAATCAACTGGCTCAGGTCGGTTTAGACTTGGTTAACACAGCTCAGAAGAAGGCCCTATACTTTGCTCTAGGATTAAACGAGCCATTACATGGTTTGGCCATGACTCATATACCCTTGGGGGCAACTTTTGAGAGTTTGGTGAATATGGCCCTACTTAATGAAGAGAGTAGGAGTGACAAGGAGGAGATCAAGATGAATGATACTCAAGCCAAGAAGACTGATTCCCAGTGGAAAGGAAATCAGGGTAATCCAAGCGGTCAGAGCAGTCAAGGCAATAAGAACAAGAACAAGGGCAAGAACAACAAGAGGAAGTGCCATTATTGCGGTTCAGTTGGGCATCTTAGTAAGGATTGTCGGAAGAGAAAAAGGAATAATGGTGAATGCTTTTTCTGCGGTGAGACTGGACATTTCAGTAAGGATTGCCCGAAGAAGCAAGGGCAAGGCCAGGGTCAGACTCAGCGTGCTGGACCTTCGAGAGGGCAAGTTCAAGCTCTCAATGCTGCTCCAGTTCCCGATCGAGGTAGTATTTCTGTTGAAAGCCTTGTATACATTTCTGATTTTCCTGTTCGTACCTTGTTTGATTTTGGTGCATCGCATAGCTTATTTCATCTGATCTAGTTGAAAGTTTGCACCTGAGTACTAGTCTAGTTTAAGATCCTGTGTGTGTTTCAAATCCAATTGGGGTTTTCGCCCACTTGTCTATTATCTACGTGGATTTGAAAAACTCTATCTCTAGTGTAGAGTTCTCGTGTGATGCTTGTATTCTCGGTTTCATGGGGTATGAGTTGATTTTGACCATGGATTGGTTGTCCAGTTTTGGAGCCATTCTTGATTGTTGAGCATAGGGTTGTGAGGCTCATGACTCGCCTCGGTAATACCCTAGGAATTTCTAGTAACCCTATGAGTCTCGTCATGTTGTGTTATCTTAAATCCCTCGACTCGTCTATCGATAGTTTGCAATCGGTGAGGGTGGTCCGAGAATATCCTGATATCTTGGGTGAAGTGGAGGGGGTTACCCCTAAACGAGAGATAGATTTCCGCATTTATCTGGTTGATAATGCCAAGCCAGTTATGTGGCCGGTAAGGCACATGGTCCCGTGAGACGGGAGCTAAGTAAGCAAGTGAAGGAGTTGCTTGAGAAGAACTCCATTCGATGAAGCATTTCCGAGGAAGGTGCTCTAGTAGTATTCGCTACTAATGTGGACAGTTCGCTTCGCCCGTGTGTTGATTATCGTGAGTTGAACAAGAAGAATAGACAACCATTACCAAGGATCGATGGTCCGATTGATCAGCTTGTAGGAACATCTGTTCTCTCTTGATCTTGCTACTGGATTCCATCAGCTCAGAGTAGCTGAGGATAGTATAGACAAAGCTGCGTTCAGAACTCCAGATAGATTCTTAGAATGGCTGGTCATGCCATTCGGTTTGACTAATGCACCCGCATATTTGGTGGACTTGATGAGTAGGGTGTTCAGGGAGTTCTTGAACAAGTTTGTCGTGGTCTTCGTAGATGATATTCTGATCTTCTCTAAGGATGAGGAAGAGCACGCAAGGCATCTCGTGGAGGTGATGGATACGCTTAGAGCACATCAGTTGAAGGCTAAGTTCTCCAAAGGTCATTTTGGAGAAAAGAAGTTAGATTTCTTGGGCACATAGTTTCTAAGCAAGGCTTAGTGGTGGATCCCGCTAAAATGGTCGCGGTTCAAGACCGGAAAGCTCCGACGAGGACAATTGAAGTAAGAAGTTCTCTCAGTTTAATTAGTTAGTTAGCGTCCCTTGAGCTTAGACCTACCCTTCTGGATCAAGTAGGGACTTCACAGAAAGAAGACCCGCAGTTAGTCGAGATCATGGACAAGTTGATTCGAGGCGAGATGTTAAGACACCTCGCTATAGATGACAAGGGATAGCTAGGACGCAATGAGAGAAAGAAGGCCCTTGAAGATGCACATCACACAGGGAAGTGGCCGAGTTTGTCCCAAGGTGCATGTTGGGCCAACAGGTTAAAGGCCAAGTCATAAAAAGACCGGTGGGCTATTACATCCATTGGAGGTCCCCGCAATGGAAGTAGTAAAGCGTCACGAAGGATTTCGTGGATAGACTGCCTAGATCAAGGAAAGGGAATACGAGCATGTGGGTCATAATAGGTAGACTCACGAAGAGTGCTCATTTCACTCCGGTAAAGAGCGAAAGGATTGCATCATAGCTAGCGACAATTTACTTTCAAGAAATAAAGCGGTTGCACGAGGTTCCGTAAAGTATAGTTAGTAACCACGACTCAATCTTCACCAGTCAAGTTTTGAGATAGTCTACGGGAAGTCATGGGCAAGCAACTGAATCTAAGTACATCCTACCATTCGCAGGCGGATGACCCATTTCGTTCAAGCATGAGTTATAGAAAATCATGTTGGTAAGAGCAATTGGCAACATGGATTGGTATTTCCAAGAAAAGTTCTGCTGCGTGGAATACTTTATAGTAAGTAGACGAGATCCAGGATTCACTAGTGAATTTTGGAGAGCTTGCACGAATCCATGAGGTCGTGGTTATGTTTAATCCAAGAATGATAGAAGAGTAAGAAAAAGACGGTCAAAGCACAGTGGAGTTAAGCTCAAGGAAATGTGACTTAGAAGACTGAAGGCTAGATACGCGCATCATATCTCTTTTTAAGAGCATATCCTTGATCCTTGTTTTCCTGTGGAACTTACTCGCATATTATCTTTTTATGTATATCCTCTCGGTCCCATTTTCGGTCCTATTTCTGTCGGGAGGTATAGCTTATTGGCTAGTAATACATGTCAGGGTTTGAAGGGGGCCGTTAGGTTGACTAAACCTTTTGGGCTTTTATGGAATATGGGTTGGGTTAGGAAGGGATTTCTTGTAATCCAAAAGGAGTATATCTTGCTTATCCTCCCGATCTCTTTAGCATATCTTTTGCTATCCATGTTTGTCTTGTTTATCTAGTTTATCGTGTTAATCTTGTCATGAGAATCTTAGGTAGAAACCCTTTGGTTGAAACATGTGTTTGAAACATGTTATGCTTGATGGTTGCAAGTGGTTGCAAGTGTTTGCAAGTGGTTACTCGTGGATGCATTATACACGATTAGGCACTAGATCGGCTCACACACTCCTCATATTGCATATGCATGAGTGTTTATGCTTATTCATGGATGAAAATTGTGTGTTATCACATGGATGTTGCATATGGGTGTATGTTATGTGCACACATATAGATGATATACATTATGTTAGGAATTGAATACATATGGATTCATTTCACTAACATAATTTGCATTGATGATATTCGCATTAGATAAGTACATATACACACACCTTTGCATATGTTCATCTAGCATTTAGAATCTTGTAAGGACAATGATTGCTCGTGGATGATGTTTTGAGTAGATGGATGTTGGATGGTAGGATACGTTCTTCCTAACTTGAAGATTTCGGGGACGAAATCCTTTAAGGAGGGGAGAATGTAACAACCCGTATTTTTTATTAACCTGTAATAACATAAATTGAGGCAGAATTTAATTCTAAAATCTGAATCAAGGGAAACGGGCTATGCCATTGCGTTCGTCTCGGAAAAATACGCGAAATAGAGTCCGAGTTTTCGAAAATCGGAGTCCGTATGACCCGATTAAGGCCCAACGAAGTTTTCAGAAAATTCCAAGGTAAAAACAGATTTCAAATTCAAACTTGAAATTGGAAAAAATTGGGCCAGTTGGGCCAGGCGGGAAAATTCCCGCCACAGTACCCAAGTCGACAGCCCTGTCGACTTGGGAGTCGACTTGGTCTGACCAGGTCGACAGCCCTGTCGACTTGGCTGTCGACTTGGCTCAGACGGCAAGTCTTGCCTGGTGCACCATTTTGAGAATGTGTTGAGCTTGGGGGCCAGATTCGGTTTAGAGGGCTGAGATTGGAACTAGGGTTTAATCCTATGGTCTAAATCACTAGCCTAATCTATAAATAAGACCCTAACCTACCCTAAATCATTCATTATTCATTCTAGCAACTAAACTATGGCAAAATCAAACCTCTCATGGCCTCCACTCTCTTCATACAATTCCTAAATCAATTCCTAAGTGATTTTCCATGCATACAAGTGTTTTTAGACTTGTATGATCATCATTAGCTTGCATTCAAGTCTTGTTTCTCTATTGGCATCTTAAAGGGAGAGTTTTGATCAAGTTTGCTTGCATTTTTGGGGTTTAATTAGTTGCATAAGGGGTTTCTTACATTTGCTAAACTCATTTGACTCCGCATAAGCATTGTAAGCCCTATTCCTTTCATACTTGAACTTTAAAGTTAAATGTATGATATGCAAGTTTTCTATGATGTGTTATGCAAGTTTCTATGATGTGTTATGCAAGTTTCCTATGATGTGTCATGCAAGTTTTGTTATGCAAGTTGATATGCAAGTTGCCATATGTTATACAAGTTTTGTATGCAAGTTTGATATGCAAGTTGTCATATGTCATGCAAGTTTTATTATGCAAGTATGATATGCAAGTTGTCATATGTCATGCAAGTTTTATTATGCAAGTATGATATGCAAGTTGTCATATGTTATGCAAGTTTGATATGCAAGTTGTCATATGTTATGCAAGTTTTGTATGCAAGTTTGATATGCAAGTTGTCATATGTCATGCAAGTTTTATTATGCAAGTATGATATGCAAGTTGTCATATGTTATGCAAGTTTTGTATGCAAGTATGATATGCAAGTTGTCATATGTTATGCAAGTTTTGTATGCAAGTTTGATATGCAAGTTGTCATATGTTATGCAAGTTGATATGCAAGTTTATCATGTTATAATATGCAAGTTGATATGCAAGTTTATCATGTTGTAATATGCAAGTTTATAGGCAAGTATGTCATGTTATGGTATGCAAGTATGTTATGCAAGTTTGGGTTGAACATTTTGTTCATGCTATCATGTTATGCATGCTTTTGAGGCCTAATGCAAGTATATGAACATATGTACATTTCATATGCCACCATGTTGAACTTGTGGCTTCGACACTTTTATGTCATGATTATGCCAAGTTCCCTCTTTCTATCCTTTATGCGCTATTGCGATATGTAAGCGATGGGATTGCGTTTGGGGTTGGGTAAACTTAAAAGACATAAAAACATAAGCTTGGGAATTTACCTATTAAGTTAGGTCTACCCATTGGGAATTTACCTATTAAGTTAGGTCTACCCAATTGCTTGAAAAACTTGTAATGTGTTTTGGAAACATGGTGGACATGACACTTAGAAAAGATAAGTGTGACCAACTCGAGGTTGGGTTGAGTTTGTAGCGTAAACCTACCCGGAACCGACCGGCTTAACTAGTTGCTACAAACAATATGACCCAATGTGAGAAGTTGGTCATGTTGTACCTTGAACCCGAGGTTAGACCAAGTTGTGGTGTAAAGCTACCCGGACCCGCCGGCTTAACTAGTAACCACAACAAAGTCTAATGTGAGAGGTTAAGGCGCATTAATTAATTAATGCCTTGTGATTAGGGTTAAGTCATGGACCGCTGGAATACTTAACCAATGAAAACACGATGGGTTGGTAGGGTTAAGTCATGAACCTTGGGTACACTTAACCAACTTGGTACTTGAATGAGTTGGGTTAACCACGTTAACCCATTAAGGAAACCCTAGTTGTGTGGTCCTTTGCACCAGTAACCCTCTTAGTTGTATCATGACACCCTAGGGACTAGGCTAGGGAGGGGCACAATTACTGGGATGCCATGTAAGCGACCAAACGACGGCTGAGTAGGTGCGCCGGTGTGGGTTCAGGCGGGCCATGATCGTGCACATGGTCCGGAGTTGAAAAAGCAGGCACGGGCACCAGTAGGTTTAAACTGTGCGTGCTTGGTTTGTGTCGGTGGTTGACACCCTAGGACTTGATACACCCTAGGGTGGACCTAGCACAGTTTAGCTACACTTCGTAGTTGGGCCGTATGACACAGACACTTGACGAGATAGGCTTATAGGGAGCCGATCGACTAGACCGTGCTAGTTGGACCTTGGTTTGGGTCATTCATGATGTTGGGCCAAACTTGGGCCTGGGGATCACTTCTTGTTTACACTTTGGACCTCGTATTGGGGTCACTTCATGTTATTGGGCCAAAGCTTGGGCCAAGAGATCAATACTTGTTTATTCAAGTCATGTTAGTTTACTAGTACACCTGTGGTGCAAAACCTTAATCCTGATTATGCGATGACACCTTTATCTACCTTGATAGTTAATCATCATGCTAGTATGTTGTTATCCTTATGTTCATCCCTTGCTGCCCATACCAGTTAACTTTATCAGTTTACATTGATTGTAGTAGGGCTTACTCAGTCTTTTTGACTGACCTGTTTTCTTTCGCCTCTTTTCTTCCGTTTCCCCCCCCAGGTTCTCAGGGAGGGAATACAGGAGCCTAGCTTGGATTTTGGATTACTTGCTTGTGGGATTTCAGTTCATGTACGCTTTCTACATGAAGCTAGCTATGGTTCTCACGTATTTTGGGGATAACACTTATGTATTTCTGTTTTCAGATGATGTTGTTTTATCTAGACTTGTTTATTTGGGAAATTGATATTATGTTGTACCAGACTTGTTTTGAAATGGTTTAAATCTTCCGCTGTTTTATCTATGTTATTTACTCTGTTTACATATATACATATGTTCTTGTTCTGCCTTGATATATCATTTTGCATGTTTACCTGGTTCAAACGCCCCTCCAAAGTCAGTGCACTTGCAAGAGTGGTACTGGCGGAGGTGGGGTGTTACATTGACGTTAATCACAGTAAATCTGCACCTTTTGTATTTGGTATTTCTAAGGAAGATAAAGCCAACCTCCATGTTGCTTATGATGTCCCCGGGCCTTCGTGACTGAATGTACTTAGGAGTTCCTCTCACTTCATGGGTATTAAGACCCATCGTTGCATGCAACTGTTCGAAAAAATTACTACAAAGTTGACCATGTGGCATAATAAATGTCTCAATCATGCTGGGCGATTAACTATTTTTAAATCAAGTATCTTCTCTATGCAAGTCTATTATGCTAGAATCTTCATCCGTCCAAAGAAGTTGCTCAATATGACTAATAAGGTGTGTAACCATTTCCTATGGTCAGGCAACCCCTCTCTAAGAAGCGTATTCCCATTGCTTTCTCCAAAGTTCAAAAACCTATGCAATACAGTGATTTGGGTATTTTGAATTTACACCAGTGGGACAAAGCAACTTTTTCTTCCTATCTTGATGATATTATCAACAATAGGAGCTCATTGTGGTTTAAATGGTGCAGTAAATATTACATTGGGAGTACAGATTTTTGGTCTCTACATTAGAAAGAAATGTTAGTTGGTTCTGGAATAGCGTCACTGATTATAGGAACAACTTTAAACAATACGTGCAGTTTGTAATTTCATCGAACTCCCAGGCTTCATCCTAGAACTCCTCGTGGTGCAGCAAAGGCTTTGTCCTAAGTGATAGACTGACTTACTTGGAAAAAATGTAAACAGATATCCCCATGCAAACCAAGGCCTTTGACTACATTCACTTTGGTCATGCTTTCCTTGCTCACTTTTGTAACTCGAAAGTTCACACTATCTGGCTTGCTATCCAAGATAGACAACTCATCCTTTTCGATGTTGATTCACTTCGTTAGGGAAAACCACCTTCCAAGCATTCTATTAGCCTAGCTTACCATATCTTGACTCAATCATCTCTACATGCTAAAGAACCATGGTTCAATTGGGTATTTGATAAGTCAGGTACTCAAACCCAAAACTTATTCCTGCAACGCGTCCTGAAGAACGCTCTCCTTAGTCGTGACAGCCAATCCATATGAATATGATCACATACCAGACCCGGGTCTTATGCTAGTGTGGCTCTGAGTCTATTTTGCATCTGGTTTTTGAATGTTAGTTTGATTTTAATGTTCAACATTGTATTTTGAATAATGGGGATACCACAAGCTGAGCCAATGCAGTACAGAAGAATGGTATAATATTTTTGTGGGTACCAATTTTAGCACCAAAATGTATGGTCCAAGAGATCTGGGTTGAAAGAAACAGGAGGATTTTCGAAGGTTGATGTAAAATTAAAAGTGAAATTATATTCAGATGCACTTAGATTATCAAGAGAACAATTCAGTCCTGGAGGAATAGTTCTCAGTACGACAGAACTAATAGTTTAATTTTTCAGAGATGGCCAAGTTTTTGTATTTAGTCTTAGCCTATATATATTTCTTTTGTACTCTTTTCGGTTGGTCAATACAAAGAGGTAAAGGACCTCTATAAAATCCTGCTTATAATCCAAAAAATAATAATATGACAAGTTTTGAAATATCCATTAAGAAAACATAACATGTCCAAATTTACCTGTATTTGAATCGCGTGAAATTAGCATGATAGACGATGTAGTTTTAATTGTTTGATAAATTTTATTTGCAGAAAAAAAATAAAAGTATATTTCAATTTTGGCCTTGGTTAAAACTAACTACAAGTTTAGGTCATTTTTTCCTAACATAAGCATTTTAAAGCTTGTGAAATTTGAAGTTGACAAGCACAAAATCTATTAGTAATAATAATAATATTATACTTACGCAAGTACATATCGGAATTTTGTGTTGCACACTTTAAATCGTGCAACTATAAAATTATAACCTAGTTAAAATCCAATTTTATAATAAGTTATTAATTTTACTTACATTTGAACTAAGCTTTTCTTTCTTTGACATTGATATTAAAAGTACATTTTCAGACCCTCCCCTTTTTTCTTCCAAGTAAAAGTGTGCATAAACCACACCATCATATGTAAACTGTCAGCACTGAACCGTAAAATCAATGCAAAGATCCAAATCTTCTAACCAAACCACCACCTCAAACTGGACCAACCTACATCGATACAGTTCGATTACATTTTAAATGGCTGAATCGGTCGAATTAAATCAAACCAAACCAAACCAAATAATACGCTAGTAAATTTATGATGAAAATATAACCAACCAGCCTTGGAAAAAAACATAATAACCGATTCCTATCTCGTATTAAATTCTAATGATGTATAGTGTATGTTATTATTATAATGATAAATTTTGTTATAAAGGAAGATGTTACAGTATAATGTAATATTTTTTATCTTTTTATTTGTTGTTAAATGCTAAAATATTATTCTAGTTATTTTCACTTAATGATTATATGTATTGATCAATCTATTAAAAAAAAATCTCACTTGTAGTTAAATGTCAAATTCAAATATTCATACAATTATGAATTAATCTTTCATTTATGTATATCTAACCTTTAAACGTAAAATCTTCATGTAATCGACCTCATAAATTTGATGAATACGATTATTTTATTTTATATTTAATATGAGTTCAGACCGAGCCGGACCAAAAGCATGCCATATTATATTGAATCGAATCAAAATCTAGCAATGCAAAATATACTAATATAATAATTTGTATTTTTTGTTAAGCGCCGACTTGTTGGACTTTAAGACACAAAACGGCTCCACACCGATGTCGGTAATAATTGTTGATAATTTTGCGCATTGCATGAAGAATACAGGGTATCAATCAAGGTAGACGCTTGTACCCACGTGACTTAAATGACGCATTAATCATGGAATAAAATGATCTACTTCATTTTCTCCCTCCTCCGGTGCTCCTCTCGCATTTTCTTCGACCTGGCCTCTGATGGCGGCAACCATCTTGAACACACTGAAAGAAAAGAAATCCATTTCGCTTATAGCTCTTACCATTTTTATTTTCTCCTTCTTCTTCATTCTATCCAATCGTATCTCCTCTCCTTTATCTTCCTTTCAAGATCTCCTGTCCAACCGTAACCCTGCTCCTAATCCCATCATTGAGCCTAAAATTGCTACAAATCCTGAGACCGATCCAATTCCCAACTCTAGCCCTATTCAAGCAGATCAACCGCAAACTGAACTTCCACCTTCAAGCCATACCCTTACGATTAACGGTGAAGATGAAATGGTAGAAAAGGTGGACATCGACTGGAAAGTTTGTAAAAGTGAGGATTACATACCTTGTTTGGACAATACGAAAGCAATAAAGGGGCTGAAGTCGAGGAGGCATATGGAGCATAGGGAAAGGCATTGCCCTCCGGGAGGGGAAAAGTGTTTGGTGCCATTGCCTAAAGGGTATAGGGTGCCTGTGCCATGGCCTATAAGTCGTGACATGGTGAGATTAGTTGTTTGGTAAGATTTGTTGCTAGTTTATTTGATAATGCGGTTGAATGTTAGTCATGTTAGTTTCACTGTTAAAACTAGCCACACCTTATTATAAGGTGATGGTATGCGTTTTTGATGACTTAATTAAAGATTTTGTTTGTCTGTTATGTTGTATCAAACATGTATTAGATAATTCGAGTTAGGAGGTAGCAACTTAAATGAACGTGTTTCCAAAAAAATAGTATGAGCAGTTTTGTAAACCTTAGAATCAATTACTTGTATGTTCCATTAGGGCAGAATGAAAATGAAGTGCTAGACACTTAAACTTTTTTCACAGGGTCATGTTAAAGGGTAGAGAAAAGACTGTGGTGGGCATAGCTAATCGACAACTTTGATAATGGCAAGATGCCCGGTTGAGTAATCAGACCTCTTTGATTCAACTTCCCTATGCATACGCGATAATGGGTTTAATTCCTCTGTCCCCATCCTTTCCGTCTCGATGTGCCATAAAAATCTCAGCCATCCATTTATTTTCATCAGTCACTCATCAAATATGGTGAACCCCATTAATTTATTAAATTTGTTATGATGGGTAGTTGGAATTTGTTGGGACACAATGAGACAAAGAAAAAAGAGAGATGATTTCATCTGTGTAACAACCAAGTTCAAAAATAAAGTAAAATAAATGTTGTACTTAAATATTTGCAATACTGCTTTTATTGTAACCAAGTTCATTTGTACATTCTTAATTCAGATATGGTATGCCAATGCTCCTCACCCTAAACTAGTTGAGTATAAAAAAGAGCAAAACTGGATACGGAAATCTGGCGACTATTTCATTTTTCCAGGAGGTGGTACACAGTTCAAAGGCGGAGTGAACAATTATATCCAGTTTATTGAAAAGGTAAATGAGAGTAAAAATTTGCTTTATTATTCAGTCAACTTTCAAATATTTTATCAGAACATAGTTGTTTCTGTTTCGTAGCATATTACATTCATCGATGTACGTACATATCAAGGTTAGATGGGTAGTGTTATTATGAAATAAGTTAAATTCTTGCTAACAGTTGTTTGTTGGTGGTATAAAATTTTGGTTTTTAATCTTTTTGCAGTAAAATAGGACTGATTGTTTGCAGTAAAATAGGACTGATTGTTTGCAGCGTCTTTCTTTCAGTGGATTATGGCTATGATCATTTGTAATCTCCCTCTTTCAACTAACTCCTTGTTCTTGCTATTGTATTTCATTTCCTTTTGGCTTCATGAGCTTATTTTATGAAAAAGATGAGATGCTTTTGAATCTAGTAAGTGGCTTAAAACATCTGAAATAAGGACCTATACTGGGAACTTGGTTAGTGCCTTGCTACTCATAAGATCAATAAAGCAGTCATATAAAAATATGCTAGGAGGTCATTTACTAACCATTCCGCGAGATGAAATGGGTAACTACACATACATACGTGTGTGTGTGTATATATATGAAATTCGGTGCCCTTTATTTTTATATATATATATATATATATATATATATATATATATGTGTGTGTGTGTGTGTGTGTGTGTGTTGTATACATGTATGCATGCACAAATATACATATATTTATGTATGTACAGACACACATGTGTATTTGTACACACACGTGTGTACGTGTGTATACGCACACACGCATATACATATATATCCGAAATTCGGTGCCCTTTATATATTTATATATGTGTGTGTGTGTGTGTGTTGTATACATGTATGCATGCACAAATATACATATATTTATGTATGTACAGACACACGTATGTGTACACACACGTGCGTGTGTATACGCACACACGCATATACATATTTTAACTCTGTGCTTGTGTCGATAATCAAGATTGTGTAATAGGCAATCAATAATATCTGGCACACTGTAAAAACATGAAACATGCACTCATCGTATTACCATTTGGTATGAATATCAGTTATTTTCCTCCTAATGTGTACTAAAGTAAACTTCTCATTCTGAATTTGCTTGCAGTATTAATTGTTTTTCCACATTAAATGATATGTTAGACTCTCCCTTCCATTGAATGGGGAAGACACACAAGAGTAATCTTGGATGTTGGTTGTGGTGTTGCAAGCTTTGGTGGTTATTTGCTTGATAAAGATGTATTAACTATGTCTTTTGCTCCAAAAGATGAGCATGAAGCTCAGATACAATTTGCTCTTGAACGTGGTATACCCGCCTTTCTCTCAGTTATTGGAACTCAGAAACTAACATTTCCGGATAGCGTGTTTGATGTAATTCACTGTGCTAGGTGTAGGGTCCACTGGGATGCAGATGGTAATTTTGGATAAAAAGACGAGTCTTGAGTGTTGAATTCATTTTATTATCTGTACTGAATTTGTGTATTATAGGGGGGAAACCATTAATGGAGCTTAGCAGAATACTTAGGCCTGGGGGATATTTTATTTGGTCAGCAACACCAGTTTACCGTGATGATCCAAGAGACAAGGGAGTTTGGAAATGTTAGTAATCTTTTATATTTCACAAATTCATGTCAATGGTTGATGGTAAATAGCATACTGAATTGTTTGTTTGCTAATTATATGATTAATTCACTGTTATCGATGATATAACTTAGTATACTAGCATACCCAAATCACAAGTTGTGCACTCTTTCATAATTTATAGTGTAGAAGATAGTTAGATGCCCTAAATGGAGCCTGTTTCTAAAAGTGATCATAATAAGCATTGCCATCTAGCATGGTTACATGTGAATGTCATGGTCCACTAGCTCAAGTGATAAAATTAGGTCTTGGGTTTGTACCCATGATGCATCATTTAGGTTTGGGATTGCATCTGCTTGCTAATCATTAACCGATATTTTATTAATAACAATAGTGGTACTTATATTTAAGTAGAGCACTCATTTTGATGTCCCCAGTGTTCTAACTCACAAAATTGAGGACCTCAACTACAAGACCATACAACTTACCCCTTTAGCGGTTCTTGACTCAATAACCATTTTCAAAAGGAATTTTAAATGATTATTTGTGAATTACTCTCCATTGCCTTCACACATCTATTTACCAATTTTTAGAAACTCGTTTGGTGTGAAGAATTATTTTCTGAATAATTGTTCTCTATGTATTTCCTGACCATCCACATTTTGTAGCACTATTACATTTGAACCATAGCTATTAGTGGTGCACGCCACAAAAAGGTGCAAAGCTTTCACAGAGCATTGGCACACGACACAATAAATGACGTGCATCTTTTTATTTTTTTATGCATGTTTTGAATTATTTTATAAATTTAATATATATATATATATATATATATATAACAGTTAATTTAAAAATTTCAGTATACTTTATATTTTTTAACTAAAGCAATATGTAATTAAGATTCTGCGCATTATGGAAAAAAACATCATCAAATATAATACCATGAGTAAAGGATTTCTAGCTTAATAGTCTTCAAAAGCCAAAATCAAAGATGGTATTATATATTACTGATAAACTTAAATTTTGAATTTGATCAAGTAATCACACTGTTTTTAATTAGTATATGCATCATCAAATTCAAAAGCTTCAGCATCTTCTTTATCTATCTCATATAGGTTAACAATTTACTAGGTATGAGCATAATAATAACAAATAGTGCAAATTTTGTAAAAAAATATCATTTGAGATTATTTGTTTGGTGCAACAATAATTACAATATATGGTAAGTTCACCGTAGGTTAATTTGGAGAATGTAATCGTCTTGTATTATTCGTTTGGTGCAAGGATGATAATAAGACCAACCAGATAAGATCTAGATCCGACCTAGCAGATCTCAATTCTAGTCGGATTGAGTTTTGTTGAGGCTAACTTGTATATTTTAATGCCTTGACTTGACCCGATGTTCAATTCAAATAGGGTCAATTTGGGTTTGATTGAATAATAACACTATTGCGTATGTTTTCTCGTTTTTCTTGTCTAATCCTTCGAGCTAGGTCGATTTTCATGGTATTTTCATTAACTAGTGTTAGTGAGTTTTTCCCAATAAATTGTTAGTGCTGTCTATTTTGTTTTAAAATGAGAAGAAGAGAAGAGAAGAAAGAAAGAATGTGGTATTGGAATACTTCCCCATCTTATAATATAAAGAGTTGTATCTGTTTAAATATAGGTTTCTTAAGAGAAGATTGGACCCTTTTAGCATTCAATGCTTGCGCTTTTATGAGTGGGGAAGTTACGCATAATCACCATACATGCGCGTACGTTGCCGCCGTCTGGCCGAGTTGAGTTTGGGTCCAAATTATATTTTTGGATACAATTATTTTAGTTAAAACAGACTAGATTTAAACCCATTAAACAAGCTTAGATCTTAAATATGAATAGACGAAAATAGCGGAAGACGCAGGTATTTAAAAATAGCAGGACCTTTGGATCCAAATGAAAGGAAGTATCATTTGGTAAGAGATGCGACATTTTAAACATGAAAAGCACCTCTTCTCTACCATAAATAGAAATGTTTGAAAATCGTTTCAGAATTAATCTTTTCTTTGGTTTCATATCTCATCTCTTCTCTTTCTTCTCTCTTATTTCATTCAGTAATATTTGAGATTTGTGATGTTGCAGGTCACAAACTCGATACACTTATTATTGTAGTCAATCCATAAAATAGTTTGAATCGATTTTGAAAGCGCTATCGCAATCGACTAAAGAGATTAAACATCTCGGCTCCGTTGTACCTTGAGATGTGATTGGTCTTAACTCGAAGCACTCATTTGTTGGTTCAAAAGAGTGGTGAAGTCGTGAAGACGAACGTCTTAAGGAGAGTGTCAACGACGTGCCGTGGAGCAATATCTTGAGATTTGATTTTACCACTGCTGCTTCATTAGAAAACCAGAAGTTTCATCCAACAATCTTAAGATGTTACTCGATAATGGCAACACACAATTTGAGAGAGTATGCTTCTGATTTCATTAAATTGGAAAGGTTTGATGATGTTAATTTAATGCGTTGGCAAAAGAAGTTGCATTTCTTGTTAATCGGGTTAAAAGTGGCTTATGTTCTTACGACGTAAAAGGCAAAATACAACAACAACAACAAAGCCATATATCCCAAACAAGTTGGGGTTGGCTAGATATGGAACCCAAAATACGTAAAAGGCAAAATAATTAAATAAATAGAAAACAATATTATTACGCAAGCACGATCAAGATAAATAAGATGGTTATATATGCAATGCAATGAAAGATATTCTATTAGATGTGTGCTGCAATAAATCAATAGCCAAAGATGTATGGATAGGTTAGAGGCTAAATATCTAATGAAGGATGCACCAAGTAAGAAACTTTTAGCTGTAAATTTTTTTAATTATAAAATGACTAATGATAGATTAGTAATAGAATATTTTAATGATATTATGCATATCCTAAACCAATTCGACCAGTATAACATGAATATGAATGACGAGATAAAATACCGCTGTTGCTTTAGCTTTACCATGTCCATGGCATATTTTTATGCGGGTCTGACCAAAGAAGGATTGATTTATTTTGGAAAACACATTCAACCAACACTGATCCTTTTACTAATTAACATCCTAAAAGATAAATTTTTTGATGATTCCATCATACATACGAAAACTTCTGGATATGTATCCTACATTTGAACTGAATTCTTTAACCAAACTTACCCATAATAGACGAACTTCCCCATCTTGAAAGGATTAAAGGAGAATCATTAAACACAAGAAGAATGATATAAATCTGAATAATCTTGCACAATATTTGCAACTCGAAGGAAAACTTGGCCATAAAAAAATCACTGAACCAACAACTTTTAAGATTGCATGGTGAAGAAAAAAGAGAGGAAAATAAAACATCTAAGCACTATTTTAATCGAAAGATGAAATTTCAAAATAAGAATTTTTTTGATAAGAGGATTAAGAAAGTTAATGGATGCTACCATTGTAAAAAAACCGATCACTTTAAAATAAATTGTCATTTCCTTAAATAGAAACCTCAAATCGACAAAACAAAATTTTATAACCATAGTCTCCGAATCAACACGATTAAAAAAGGTGTTTTTGCTGGATCGACTCTGGTGCTACTGAGCAATTTGCAATAGTAGGAGTATATTCAAGAAACTTTAACCATCTGAGGATGAAAATTATCTCTATATGGAAAACTCAACAAAAGCAATGGTTAAGGAGAAGGGTGCATTAAACTTAGAGTTCACATCTGAGAAAATTACGAAATTAAATGATATAAATTACGAACTCGATATTAGAAAAAACCTTATTTCTGATAGTCTACTAAGGCTCGTTTGAATTGACCGATCGAAATCTTTACTTTTTTGCTTTTTTGGTACAAATCGGGTTTAAATAAGTTTGGCTTCTAACAAGTTGAGTCAAATAAACATGTATTGATGAAAGATAAAATGTTTGTTAGAAAAAGGTATATGTACGATGGAATGTTCAAATTGAATATTAATAAACCAATTGCTTTTGCTTATATTTTTAACTCCTTTTTATGGTATAATAAATCAGGACATGTTAGCGCTAGAAGTATGAATAATATTGATTTCATTAAACACCATCCCTAGATATAAATGTAAATTTGGTGATTTGTGTAGGATATGCTCTTTTATCAAAATAGCTGGAAAGTTGTTTCTATTGGAATATGTACCACTACTTTGTTTCAGTCGATTCATAGTGATTTTTGTGATGCATAGTAATCCAACCAGAGGAAGAAAGAATTATTTGTCGCATTTATAGACGGCCATTCAAAGTAAGTACTACTATGTTTATTTAATGCATGCTAGGAATGCAGTATTAGATTCATTTATGACCTATAAAGATTGAAGTAGAAAACTAGTGAAGTTAAAATTAAAACCCTTAACGTAGGCGAATATCAATTTTTTTTTTGCATTTTGTGAATCTGTAGGAATTGTACATAAGACATATATAGTTTACGCTCCATAACAAAATGGACTAGCAGAACGTAGAAATATTACACTTACTGAAATAGTTAGTGTTAAGTTATGTAATTCTAGCCTCAATACTAGTTTCTTGGGTGAAACTTTATTTACCACCTGTTACATTATAAATAGTATACATCATAAGAAGTTTAAAGTTAGACCTTATGAACTTCGAAAGAAACGCAAATTAAATTTTGATTACTATCGAGTGTGGGGCTGTCATTGTTCGATTACTTCAATCAAAATCAGGGTGGATTGTAGTTCTAGGGTTAATGGGAAATGAGGAGAAAAAATTGACCTAATTTCCTTCAATCCCTATTTATAGCAGGATGTCATTAAACAAATGGGCTAGCCAATCTCAGCACATCGACTGTCTCTAATTCCATCCAACAGTCTTAAAATCTTGAAATTGTCATATCTTTCATATCCATTGACCAAATCGCTTATATGTCATCTCTACGGAATGACAAATCATCATTTTGTTCCAATGAGACCGGGTAGAGTGTCTAGTTCTGCTCTTATCAAAAGTTATGGTCAAAACGAGATACTCAACGATAAAATGGCCACAAGATAATTCAGCAAAAATCATTGATATATAAAACATTACATATTAGTCATATTTCAAACATAGTAGTCAAGGCGCTATGGCACAAAGATGCGCAAGCATTGAGCCTGGGGCTTTTTCGAGTCTTGGTCTTGTTTGTGTGCCTTTTATATGAGTTTGATCTGCTTTTTTACTAACTACAAAATAAATTTTTAAACCATATTTTATAATTCATTCAACTATCTATATAGTTTATTAATAAGATTTAAATTTTAAACCATATTTTATAATTTATTGAACAACTAATTTTTTTATTTAACTATTTATAAACAAAATTTTGAATTTAGCCAAAAAAGTGTCTCAAACTGCAAAAATGCACACTTAAACTGCAAAAAGACATAGGCCTTGAGCCGTGGGCTTTTCTGCGCTTAGGCGCGCCTAAGCGCGCGCGCCTTAATAACTATGAATTCAAAATATTAGAATGATACAATCTCATATGATTTAAATTGAATTATTTTATGATCCTTTGATACTAGACATATCGTTACACGCTTCATCTGTCCTGAATATGCAACTATTTTTTGATACTGGTAGATCAAAAGATCAACTAGAATACACTAAAGTTACTGGTAGTCTAATGCAAGTCATGACATGCACAAGGCTTGATGTTGGCGACATGTGCAGGTATACCAATAATCCTAGTCATATTTATGGGCTAGTTCATACTTAGAATTTAAAGATTTTTGTAAGGATAAATGAACTATAGTATATTGTAGCAAGGTATCCAAGTGTAATAGAAGGTACACAAATGCCAGTTGAAACAATGGAAGTTATAATAATAAATCAAATAGTGGGTATATATTTGCTCTTTGGGATGGCATTATCATAGGTCCTAAAAAACATGTATTGTAGATTCTACTATGGCTGTTGAAATTATAGCACTTGCTTTTTATGGTAAAGAAGCAAAATGATTAAGAAATTTGATGTTAGAAATTCATGTATGATCAAAACCAATGCCTCCAATATCTATGCATTATGGTAATCTAACAACACTATCGAGAACATATAGTCAAGTATACAATAACAAATATGGGCATATTGGCCGAAGGCACTGTGCAGTGAGGCAAATGCTTCTTGATGTTGTAATTATCATAGATTTCGTCAGATCTAGCTAAAATTTGGTTGCTTCATTTACGAAAGGACTTGCAAGAGGATTGTTGTTTAAAACATCTGAAGCAACAGGTTAGATCCAACAACATAGAATTCACCTGTGATGAAAATTTAACTCAACATGATGAAATTTGTTGTCGTGAGTTTAATGAGAAAAGATACTATACGATTTGGTTTGTTTCCCTATTATATGAATCTGAACAACTAATATTATATTCATTCTAAGAAGATTGTTTAGTGCTTATAATGATATAGTGAATGTTGCAGTACTTAATACTTGGTAGGTTTATAATAGTTGCACTATTGAAGTGTATAGTTATAAGACACTTGCAATAAGCTTACATATATGAATGCAGAACAAGGTTATCACGACGCCAAGTCGAGCCAAGTCTAGTCACTACCGTCTAGAAGACTAGTCGACAAATTGCCCAACTAGTCGTGACTAGTCGACAAGTCTTTTATATACATATATATTTATTAGACTTAAATATATAATATAATTAGATGTAATTATAAATTTATAATAAGTTCAAATTTAACAAAGATAACATAATAATTGGTTCAAATTCAACAAATATCCATGATATATCCTACTCACAACATAATAATACCCATAATATCCATAATAGATCATAAAATGAATATGAACTCAAGCAAAATCATCTATCTTAATACCATCTCCTTCTTCAACATGCCAAGTATTTTCAGTGTTACTCTCCATTTCAACTGCTGCATATGTAATTAAAAACAAATCAGTTAATTTTGAATAAAAGTATATGTACTAAAATATAATTATTAACAATATACACATATATATATATAAAATAATTAACAACATATATAAGTTATAAGTTAAATATACATACCTGGCAGTAAGGAGCCGCGAGCAGGGGCCGCGAGGAGCCGCGAACAGGCGTCGTGAGGAGGAGCCGCGAACAGGCGTAACGAGGAGGAGCCGAGCAGGAGCCGTGAGGAGGAGCAACTATCGATCTGAGAAATTAGGGTTTCTCGTCCAGGTAAAATATCGATGATTCGGTTAGTAAAATATCGATCTCATTATACTGCTGTCGATCCAAAATTTAGGGTTTTTGGACTGGCTCAAGTCCATTATCGTCAAATTCAATAAGTCGACTTTCGTCGAAATTGATTGAGCAACAGGTCGACTAGTCGTCGACGTGATAACAATGGCAGAAATGTAGTGTTGCTTTTTGTTAGGCCATGGCTTAAGTCTCTAAGGGCGTTTCATGAAACCAAGATATAGACATAACGTCAATCCACGTATCGACTTATGAACTATTTAAAGAAAAGAGAGTGTATGAAACACGTTTGATACATTGTATAAAACCATTGGTTTGATGTTTAGTTAACTACTCCATCTGAACGTACTCTGATAGGTTATTAGCATGTATTGATTCAAGTCCACAAGACATACTTATGCACAAGTACCGTGTAACATATGACAAGATAAATTTGTTATAATTTCATGAAGGATTGGTAGTAATTTTTTTCAATAAAATATTAGTGGGTTATTTTGTTTTAAAATGAAAAAAGAGAAAGAATGTGGGATTGAAATTGTCTTGCGTCTTAATATATTTATATAAATATAGGTTCCTTAAGAGAATGGTGAACGGTTAGGACATTATTATTATTATTATTTTTTTTTTTTTTTTGGTGAGGAGGAAAGTCATGCATAACCGCCACATGCGCGCAACCATTCATCGTTTGACTGACTGGATTGGTTCGGGTCTGAAAAGCATTTAAGAATTAATTTTTCTTTGGTTTCAGATCACCTTTTTCTCATACTCTTCTCCTCTCTTGTTTAATTCAATAATATTTTGGGTTTGTGATACTGCAGACTCAATGCTCTTGTCGCTACAACCAGTTCAGAAGATAGTTTGAATCGATTTTGATATTGTTTTTGTAATCAATTAAAGAGATTGAACATGTCGTCACCAGGTTTGTCATAACTCAAAGCTTTCATTCGTTTGTTCAAATAAATGGTGATGACAAATAACATCTTACGAAAGCATCATCGACGTGCCTTGAAGCGATCTCTACATATTTGGCTTAGATTTGCGGATCTGGTTCTAATTGCCCATCGTATGCAGTAATAATATGAATAAATAGTTTGAAGTTTGTTGGAGACTAGATTGAAGTGCAAATATAGTTATCAAGGCGCATGCTTAGGCGCACCTAAGCGCAAAAAAGCCCAAGGTTCAAGGCTTGCGCCTTTTTGCAGTTTGAGGCGCTTTTTTGGCTAAATTCAAAATTTTCTTTATAAATAGTTTAAATAAAAATTTTGATTGTTCAACAAATTATAAAATATGGTTTAAAATTTAAATCTTATTAATAAAGTATGTAAATAATTGAATGAATTATAAAATATGGTTTAAAAATTAATTTGTAGTTGGTAAAATAACAGATCAAACACATATAAAAGGCACACAAAAAAGCCTCAAGCTCAATGCTTGCGCCTTTTTGCGCCTTAGTGCCTTAACTACTATGAGTGCAATGGTACCATTCTATAAAAAATACATGATACATTCAACCTGTATCATAGATTCATTCGGATTGGAAATGGAAAATAAATAAAAAAGATGCAAAAAAGACTACTAATTTGTGTTGTGCACCATTTGCGCTGTATGCGCCATTTGCCGTGCTTTTTCCTGTGTGTCGCGCCATACGAAAGAAAGGCGCAAATGCCGTATCATGTCGCGCCTTGCACTATGCCATTCGCTGTAGCGTGCCTTTCATGACTATGCTTTGAACTAAAGAAGGATTGCTTAATTTTGTATGAGAAATCCTAAAAGTTGAGCTCATTAACTGGCATTGCTGTGTGCGGAATATGATTGGTGTGTCTATCCTCTAATTTACTATGTTTTGAAACTTTCTGCAGCTATGGTAGCATTAACAGATGCTATTTGTTGGAAAACTGTGACTACGGCTACTGATGCAAATGGAATTGGGCTCGTAATTTATCAGAAACCCATCTCAAATGCATGCTATGAAAATAGAAAACAAAATTACCCTCCTTTATGCTCCCAAAGCGACCGACCTACTAATTCATGGTACTCTTTGCTATTATCGATATATGTTTGTAGTAATATAAATTCAGTTCCAGATAATTTTTAATCATTAACATGTTATGTGGAGCAGGTATACTCCTCTTGACGACTGTATACCTAAATTACGTTCTACAAGCGCAGAGAAAAGTTGGCCAGTTTCATGGCCTGAAAGACTTAGCATGGGACCTGCAAGTTTATCACAGGAGTTAAATCGGAAAGAAGTTGCTGAAAGCATTTACAACGATACAAAGTATTGGGATACGCTTATTTCAGATGTTTATTTGCATAATATTGCTGTCAATTGGTCAAGTGTTCGAAATGTCATCGACCTGAATGCTGGTTTAGGAGGGTAAGTTACTTTGCATTGTCATATGATAAAGAGGGTGCATTGAGTTGTCCTGAAGTTTTAGCAGTATCACCCTGAATAACAGATCCCAGAACTTGCAGCAGTATTTATTTATCCTATACATTGAAGAATCAGTCTTATATTGGACATAACCTCAATCATATGTTGATGACTTGAAAGTTCAGGGTTTCTTGAATCATATGTAGTATCATTTAAATCATATTATCATCATCATTTGTAATGTTTTCAAAATTTATCAAATCCATATCATTTCTCAGAAGTTTCAAACGTGAAGGCCTGCAGTTTAAGTTCCATTTAAACTATTTTGATATTATCTCTCTCACCAAATTATAGTCTTTATTTTAATAAAGAGAGTCGTTTGTATATGATCTCAATCATGCTCATTTTTTCGACTGTCATCAAGTTACACACGTAAATACCATGTTATTCTCATTTTTCGGGATCTATGCAGCATAACCAAAGCCCTTTCCTTCAATTGAAAAGTTAGGCACCCCATGTATGTGCATGCGGCTGCTCATCATGCCCACTGGTATACTAGTATAATATTGAACAGATTCAGCTAACTATTTGCTTTAGAAAATGATTACATTCCAAGTCGACCGTCATATTCTATATACTTTATTAGTTTAGAAAAACAAATACGTTACAACGTTCATATTACCATCTTACTAGAACAAAATTTGATTGAGAAATAAATCTTGTGCAATATGGAAGTTACAAACAATATATAAATATATTAAAGATTGTTGCATGTCATATATTTATGCTACAATCATTTAAAAAGGTGGAGGTTTGATGTTTTCAACTAGTCACAACCCTCTTTAGCAGCAAAATAGAGCAAGTTCTATATCAAGTTAAAACGTATCTACATTTATTTTCTATAGCATTATCCAGCAATGTAAAATTTACATATTAAAATATTTGATTTTAATTCTAAACTAAATAAAACTTGTATGTCTTTGAAGTTCTAAAAGAAAATTCTAATAAAATTTACCGCAAATGCAAACTATTGATATTAAAATTCATAAATTGAAAGGTGAACTCTAAAAATATATTCGCAAAAAAGTTTGAAAGTATCCTGTTCAACATTAGTTCCGTTTGCAAGAATTTATAAAATAAACTTGATTCAACAAATACCCACAACTTAACTAATGACTCAACTTGAATGAACTGAAGTTCATATTAACTGTAGCTAATTTAGGAATGTAGCATTTTAATACTCAATTAGGAAACTTTGCAAACAAAAATGTGCATGCATGCCCAAATCATTGTTTCATATACAAGTAGAAATTGAAGATAAATATAATACCGTAGTTTATGAAATATACAAAAAAGCATTCATCAGTCGTAACAATGATCACTATACTCTTGCTAATTAAAGCAGTGAATTGCACATGATTTCAATCATCGCCTTTCCAACTAAAATGAACTTAAATAACTTGAAATTTGAATTAATTGTATTAAATTTAGGAATGTAGTATTTACTACTCAATTACGACATGGTGCAAACAAAGATGCGTACACATTGGTGCAAGTCATAGTTTCATATACGGTCATAAATTGAAGATGAATATGATATTGTAGTTTACAAAACAGGAAAATAGTATCAAAGACAAAATTACGGACATTTTTAGCCATAAGGACAGTCTGCTGAAATTTTATTCTAAAGAACAAAACATCAGATTTTAGGTATCAGTTTTATAGTGTGCATGGTATCAGAATTTGACTACTAGTTTTTAAGTATCGGTTTTACAATGTGTATGGTATCAGAATTTAACTATCAGTTTTATAGTGTGTATGGTATCAGTTTTACAGTGTATTGTTCTTGAGAATAATTTTTTGATAGGTTGTCCTCTGTGCAGTTAAAACGCTCAGCGGATCCAATGCGGCGAGTGTGCAAAAAGTTGTAGTGGAGATAATGTGAGGAAATGGCGGGATACAGTGGATAAGTCTAGAATAACATATAAAACTCATATTTAATGCTTTTACAAATATAAATGAAAAATTAACATTCAAATCAATTATAATTAGTGCATTCTTAATTTTTAATAAAAAAACATAAGCAAAAAATATATGTAAATAAATGTAAATTTTTATATAGCTAGATTAAATTTAATAGAATATTATGGTAATTTATATTCTGAAAAATATATGCTGAAAATTATATTAAAAACTAATTTTATAAATTTTATAATATAAATGTCATTTTTAAATTCATTTCTTTTATAGAAGATATAGCGGAATATAGCCGAAATAATAAGATATATTGGGAATATCGGGAATATCGGAATATATCGGGGCTTAAACCGGAAAGGCTATTTTGGAAATAGTGTAGCGGTAAAATCCGCTACACGATATAGCGGAGATATTTCGGGGTAATAGCGGGGCATTAACTGCGCACAGGTTGTCCTTGAGCTTAAAAAATTATGAAATTTGTACTTTACAATAATGAAATAAATCAAGCAGCTTAAACCCAACTCTTTTGCTCTTCTTCGTCAACCTTGCGCATCTTTTCTCTTTATTTATGTTCCATATTGAAACTTTTGTTCATTCTCGGACTAGATATCATGGAACCGATCCTAACTTATTGTCTTGCATTGGTGGCTGCGCTCGCTTTTAGTATATTGTAATGTTTTTAAATTACTGTATCTATAATTAGTACAATTTAACGATTTGTTTCATTCTAATTACTAATTAATTGTTAAAAAAAAATTCATTGCATTTAAATATACTGCATAAATAATTATTCAGATGGCAAGAAACTTTGAACCTGCTCCCCTATTGCTCGAATCCACTTGACCAACCTGGCTCAAATACCTCTTTATAACACCGCTCGCATTCGTGGCAAACATCTTCTCAATATTTGAAATATCAATGGTAAAGTGGTTTATGGCAATGTATGTAATATTAATATGTACATGTTATTCCACCTTGTGCGCATTAATACTTTTTCCCCACCTTGTTTGTGTTTGAAACATCAGAAGTATAAGAAACTACAACAATTTCGATTGGTACTTCTATTATAAAGGCAAATTTACTCCCACTCATACAAATACTTATGACACGTCCATTGGAAATATGCAAAGAAATGTGCCTTAACTTCTTTTTAGTACATAATAGTATGTACAAATGCATACTAAAGTACAAAATTCGGTAGGTCATGCTTTTAGGACAAAAGAAGCAAAAAGATAATATTTACTTTAAACTTATTTGAAAATTGAGAATGAGATTACAATAAGAACACTGCAGATTGAAATCCATAGATGAAATCCATGCGGGCATCTAAAGTTATCATATCGAAGATTAGGTCTTGATTGAAACCAAGAGAAGAAAGCAATGTTTATGGAAAAGTTATTTGAGTGTGTAAGAGCTGTGGGCAAAAAAAAGAAAAAAAGAAAAAAAAAAGACCTTAGGGTTCGTTCGGTGTTGACATTGAATTTTGGTTAATCGAGTGCAGCACACAAATCGTATACAAATAGCAGATAGTAATCACAAAGCAATCATTGACCACAATCACAGTGTGAAAAAGTAAATGAACACACGAGTTTTTATGGTAGTTCGGCAAACATTGGCGTATGTCCACTTAGTGTAAAATATTATTTATACTATCCGATTACAAATTGATTGTATGAATGAAGAAAGAAGAGGTTGAAGTTGTTCCCAAATTGCAGCAGAGCTTTTGCGTGGAGAAGAGATGGAAAATCCTTTTTCATAAGCCCCTGGAGGTGTATTTATTTTATAGAGGCAAGGAGAGGTCAGATTGGCATGACAACAAACAGGGGCCCACCAAGTGGTATGACCCGGTCCATAAAGTGGGGCCAAGGTCACACCCCATATGAGGTCTCGGTACCGACCCTTAGGGTTGCACTTCAAGGGGTGCAACCACTCTGGTAGATCGTCTGTTAGCTTGCTCCCTCAAGCTGGCGATTCGTCGTTCTGATCTTCAGTGTTCGAGTTATCGATGAAGTTATGATCAGTTGTTGAGTTTTGAAATTCATAGCATCAGATCAGAGTATCAAATACGTACCGATCTTATATTTAGCCATATTTCCAGTTCAGTCTTGCTTCGGAGTTATCAACGAAGTTTTGATTAATTGTTGAGTTCTAAAATTCATAGTATCGAATATGAGTATCAGATACATACCAATCTTGTACTTAGCCATATTTCCAGTACAATCTTGCTTCGGAGTCTTACCGATCCCGTACTTAGCCAAATTCTGAGTGTTTTTTCAGCTTGTTCCAAAGCGGTATTCCAGTGAATCCAAAACGGAAAATAGGGAAGACCATGAATGCCTTAGATGGAAAGATGAGGTAGAATGGAAAAGCTGCCCTTTATTCTTTTAATTTTGACTACACTATGCAAAATACATACACTATGCAAAATGTGTATTGGTAATTCCAAAAGGTCCATTCGAAGGTTTTCCCTTATGTGCCCACGTGTCACGCAGGCACACACATGTACTGAAGTTCGTACTGCAGGAAAGCTGCTAGCAAACCAATCAACAATTTGAGCTTACCTTGTTATGAAAATATGTTGCAACAATGTGAGAAGATGGAAGTCTCCAGATTGACCTGGATATTCATACTATAAACTTTACAATCTATATCTGGATGCCAAAGAAATACGTTTCACTAGTTTAAATAACACAAACAATAATTTCTGAAATGGAAAATAGGCTCAAAAACAAAATTTGAATTTTATTTTTGTTTGAAGGACATCAAATTTCAGTTTTAGATTGAACTGAAGGACAAGCTTTTGTAAAAAAAGGGTTGACAAAGAGTGCTAAAATATATAACTAGCATTTTATATAATGAAAAGGTGAATATAATGCTAGTTATTACTAGCATTTCTGTACAGTGTAAAAATTGAATATAACGTTGGTTGTATTTAGTATTTTCTTTCAGTTTGATTTTTTTTTCAGAGTGTCCTTCAACCTAAAAATGAAACTTAATACTTAGTATTCTTCGGGGTTTTTTTTTCTTTTTTTTTCAAAGTTTGTCCTCCTTCCAAATTATCTCATTTCAGAAATTATTGTATATTATTTTGGGCTATTTTATATTATTTAGAGGTATTTCCTATTATGTAGGCTTTCTACTATGTTATAAGGGCAGATTAGTTTTCTATCGTTATTTATTTTTAAACATATGGATAAGAGTTATGTATTATACTTTCAAGAAAGATGGCTTTAATGGTTATTTGTATCATCCTTCTCTCTCTTCCTTCCTTAATTTATTTTGTTTTATTCAATAGTTCTAACGACAACAACTTTGTCAATGCTGTCAAATTTGATCAGGTTCGCAGCAGCACTCACAAAGCAACCTCTGTGGGTAATGAATACAGTTCCCGTTCATGCATCAGATACTCTGAAACTGATATTCGACAGAGGGTTGATGGGAATATATCACGACTGGTGTGAATCTTTCAACACATATCCTCGAACGTATGATCTTATACATTCAAATTTTCTATTTGAAACCATATCACAGAGGTAAGATTTCTCTCACCACGGTTTCACTGATTATCATTCTTAGCTACTCAATGTCGTGAGCTTTATATTGTATTTCTTCCTTAGGTGTGACATCATATTGGTATTGGTTGAAATGGATCGCATACTGAGGCCCAATGGATGGGTTATAATTCAAGATGCGAAGGAAATGCTAAAGAAAATAATACCTATATTGAAATCTTTTCACTGGGAGACAAGGGTATATGACCGTAAGTTTCTTGTGGCTAAAAAGGGCTTTTGGCGCCCTGGCTAGCAAACAATAATGGTTAACCTGTAAATTTTAAGAGTAAACATTCGTTTTATAGTTTTTCTTTTTTTGATGCAAAGAATAAATTGTTGTGTATAGTTTTTGTTCCAAATGAGTTGTTATATGCGATTAGTAATCACCGAATGCTGTTCACTCAGATTGCAGAAACTGATAGCGTCCTTTGTTTCAAACGGTCGTTAGTTGCTTTGCTTTAAATGCAATTTCCGTTTATTTGTTTTGCATAGTTTATTTTTCCTGGTGTAGGCTCTTTGTTGCTGTATGGTGGACCCTCAACCAAGCTTAGTATTTATTGCTAAATGAATATAGATTGCCCAAATTTAGCATTGGAGTATTGAAACAAAACGCAGTCTACCTACCATTTGTTATGTGCCAACGTTAGATTTGGTGATATATTATTATTTTTATATAAAAAGAAGACTTGTAAGACATTTGTTATACGCCATTGCGATGATATAATATATGTTTTTAATAAATTAAAGAAGATTTAGGAGATACTGTCGATTTCGATGATATGATGTTTTTAACTAAAGAGAATTTGAAAGATATTTGGCTAAAATATATTGTTATTATTATTGCGTTAAGAAAAACACCAAATTATCTATGTTAGGAGAATTATGTGGAAGATTGAAGTAATCAAACAATAAATAGAATTAATGAAACAGGAAAATATTTAGATGAATTATAATACCGGTCTTTTTAATGTGAAAGCCAGTGCATCGAAAATTTTCTTTTAAGAACAATATTTAAACTTCAATTGTTCTCGCGTGTCCTGTCTTTCATCAGGAGTAAATCTTCATCGTGTCCTAATATTTTGCCAAAATATAAATCGTGCGTGGAGCAATTTAACCTTGCACGGAATCGATTTTTCTTCCTCTTCTTTTACGTTCTTCATCTTCTTCGATCTGATCTTCATCGTGCACGGAATCGTGTGCTCATTGTTTGATCATAATATTCTCAGGTTCGATTTTCTTTCTTTCTTTAATATTTTGTGCTTAGTTTTGAAAATCGTTTTAATTTTATGTGGTTAATTGCGATCAAGTTTTTTTCTTTTGATTCATACTGGATGTTTAATGGATTCGTTGAACAATAGCAGCAGGTTATACGTTTTATTCTTTTTCTGAGTAATTGTTATCTTACTTTTTGATTCCTTTTTGCAATTGTTTTTGGCATGTAATTCATACTGTTCGATCCTGTACGTTAAAACGTTGTAATGTGTAATTCTATTTGGTATCAGTTTTTTTTGGCAAGATCGACCAGTTTTTATAGTAATCCGTAACATTTTTTTATTTATTAAAAATAAAAAGTACAATAGAGTTCAGGTGATATGTAGTATACATATCAACTAAAGGTATCAGTTTTTTTATTGTTATGCTGCTGATTTTAATGATCCAGTAAAGTATTGAAATATGATTTTGAATATGGTATCATTTTTTACTGTATTGTAGTATCTTATTTACTGGAGTTATACTACATTTTGTTTCGTCCAGGAATGTGTTATCAGTTTTATGGGTTTTCTGGTATCGTCTTTATGTTATAAAAAATTAAGAACAAATATGTGGTATTAGTTTTATATGTTTTACGGTATTAGTTTTAATTAGTTACTATAATAACTCTTTCTAGATATCTGTTTTGTATTTTTTAAGATATCAGAATTATATCTGCGTATATGAGTTATGTAATGTAGGTATATTTCTTTAGAAGTAATCATTTGCTGATTGCATTTTATACATGATCTTTTTTGCAGTGGTGATAAGTCTTTTGGTTTTGTTTTCATTCAACAATACTACCTTCAGTACTCTCGGTTGGCCATAGATTGTTCATTATATGATTTGAAGAATGAATTATGTATCACTGGTCTCAACTTACTCCTCTTTCAATTGAGATTAGTTATTTGCTTAAGAACGAAATAATATATGTTGATACAGATTTTGATCTTCAAAGTACAGTCTGCTTTCAACTACATAAAAAGAGTGCTTTTTTTTTCACTATTAAGCGGAAGGATTGTCAGTTGCAAAATATTGATGACCGTTCTCTTTCAACGGCATCTGATGTTTCGGCTATTGCATCTTTGTGTTCTAGTATTGTTGTACATAGAAAAAGTTACTTAAAAGACATGATGAAGAGAGAATCTAATCTTTCCATTTCTGATTTTAATGGGTTCTGTTTTGCGGGCGCTATTGAGTTTTAGAGAATTACTGGCATATTAAATTCAGAAAGGATATGAATTAATTTTTTTAAAGAACAGTTCTTCCAAAATAACAGTAGTTTGCTCTTCTAATGGATGTCAGTTTAAAGTTCATGCTACTTGTGATTCCGAACAGCTTAATTGGTTTTTCATTCAGAATTTAGTTAGTGAGCATTCTTGGGTGTTGGACTTAGAAATTTGAGCAATACCCATATTTCTAGCTCGTTTATTAAATCGTTGATTATAGATGAAATTCGTGATCATCCAAGCAAGAAGCCTAAGGAGATCATAGCCGATTTTCGTAGAGAATACAATATTCCGTTTGCTTATTTTGCAAAACAACTTGCGTTGACTGAATTGTATGGTTATGATGCTATGTCTTACGATGACATGAGATGATATTTAGAGGCACTACAAAATCATAACCCGAGTAGTTATGTTGCCTTATAGGTTAATGATGGTACTAACTAGTGCGAGAGAGTGTTTATTGCCCTTACTGCTTGTATACGTGGGTTTGAGTATTGTTGAGCCATGATTTTTTTAGACGCTACTCACTTAAAGGGACGACCGGGTGTTTTGATGGGAGCTACCGCAAAGAATGGTAATCAAGGTATATTTTTATTGTTTATTGTATTCATGTATTTTTTTTATTCTTACATATTGGTGTTAGGTGACTTGTAGTATCAGCTTATGTTATGTCTTGTTAGTTATTGTTTTTATGTATCAGTTTTAGGTACCTGCTAGTATCAGGTTTAACAATTTCTTGTTAAAACTAATTTTCCAAGTTTCTAGGTATCAGTTTTAGGTACACGATAATATCACTTTTTATGATTTTTTGTTATTTTTTTTCAGTTTTCATGCATTAGTTTTGTGTGCCTGGTAGTATCAGTTTTTCTGATTTTCATTAATTATTTCCAGTTTTATGATATCGGTTTTAGGCACTTGTTGGTATCAGTTATTGTTTACACGTGTTGGTGTTTTATTTTGATTGTCTACTCACCTTTTATTTAATTTGCAGGTTTTTTACCCTTAGCTATGGGTGTAGTCTCCATTGAAAATATGGATAATTGGAGATGGTTTTTATATCATTTGAAACAAATGCTTAAAGAAACACGTGATTTGATTTTTATATCATGTCATCATCAAGGGTTAGTTTTGGGTATTCGTGAAGTTTTCCCTAATGCATTTAATAGTTTTTGTTATCTTCATTTGGAACAAAACTTGCTTTCAGCTGTTAAGTCAAAGAATACAAATATTTCGGTTGTTGAGTTGTTTAAGTTGTGTTCTAGAGCTTCAAATTTAAATGAATTTGAAGTTGCACATTCTAAATTTTTGGACATTGGAGGTATTGCAGTCGTAAACTTTTTGAAGGATAAACGGTTTGATAAGTGGGCTGATTTGTTTTTTAAGGGTAAACGATGTGGGGAGTATAATTTTAATGTGGCTGAAAGTTTTAATAATTGGATTATAGTGGAAAGAGTATTGCCAATTACATTATGCTTAGATGGAATTAGAAATAAAATAATGGAACAAATGACTAAAAGGAGAGAGGAGTGTCATTTGTGGACTACATTCTTTGTCCATCCATGGAGCATTAGTTAAAAGGGTTGACTGATGAAGGTTTTGGTTGGGTTGTTTATCAAGTCCCCATTTTCTCATCATGTTGATCTTCAAAATCAGCGTTGTACTTGTAATCAACGGACATGCTATCAAGTGCATTACTAGATCAAAACTTTGTGTATATGTTATTGTTGAACATTATTTCACCGTAGACACTTATCGATCTTCTTAGGCTAATCCTGTGAATCCAATTCCGAACTATGATAACCCATTGTTGATATTTGCATTGATGATGTCATTAAGCCTCCTAAAGACATGTGGTGCTGGTAGACCTTCTACCAAATGGAAAGGCGATTTTTCTTTTTTTCCAGAATAAACAAAATTAGTGGGGTGTGTGTAAGCAATATGGCCACAACAAGCGCAACTGTCAAACTTCAAAGAATTGATATTTTTTATATAGGAAAATATTTAGAAGGACAATAATACCGAGCATTTTAACATGAAGGCCAACTCATCAATTTTTTTCTCAAGGACAATATTTAAACTTCCTTTGTTCTCGCGCGTTCATCGTCTTTCATTGGGGAGAAACCTTCATCGTACCCTAATATTTCGCCGAAATTTAAATCATGCGTGGATCAATTTAATCTTGCACGGAATCGATTTTTCTTCCTCTACTTTTAAGTTCATTCTTCGTCTTCTTCGATTTGATCTTCATTGTGCACGGAATCGTGTGTTCATTGTCTAATCTTAATATTCTCAGGTTCGATTTTCTTACTTTCTTTAAGTTTTTGTGCTTTGTTCTGAAAATCATTTTAATTTTATATGGTTAATTACGATCAAGTTTTTTCTTTTGATTCATACTGGATGTTTAATGGATTCGTTGAACAATAGCAGCAGGTTATACATTTTATTCTTTTTTTGAGTAATTGTTATCTTACTTTTTGATTCTTTTTTGCAGTTGTTTTTGGCATGTAATTCATACTGTTCGATCCTGTATGCTAAAACATTGTAATATGTAATTCTATATGGTATCAGTTTTTTTATTGTCATGCTGTTGATTTTAATGATCAAGTAAAGTATTGAAATATATTTTTGAATATGGTATCATTTTTTACTGTATTGTCGTATTAGATTTACTGGAGTTATACTACATTTTATTCAGTCTGGGAATGTGGTATCAGTTTTATAGGTTTTCTGGTATCGTTTTATGTTATAAAAATTAAGAACAAATATGTGGTATCAGTTTTATATGTTTTACGGTATCAGTTTTAATTAATTGCTATAGTAACTCTTTCTAGGTATTTGTTTTGTATTTTTTAAGATATCAGAATTATATCTGCGTGTATGAGTTATGTAATGTAGGTATATTTCTTTAGAAGTAATATTTGCTGATTGCATTTTTCATATGATCTTTTTTGCAGTGGTGATAATAGTGTTTTGGTTTTGATTTTGTTCAATAATACTACCTTCAGTACTCGGCTGGCTATAGATTGTTCATTATATGACTTGAAGAATGAATTATGCCATCATTGATCTCAACTTACTCCTCTTTTAATTGAGATTAGTTATTTTCTTGAGAATAAAATAATATATGTTGATACTGATTCCAGTCTTCAAAGTATAGTCTGCTTTCAACTACATAAAAAGAGTATTTTCTTTTCTTTCACTATTAAGCGGAAGGATTGTCAGCTGCAAAATATTGATAACCGTTCTCTTTCAACTGCATCGGATTTTTCGTCTGCTGCATCGTTTTGTTCTAATATCGTTGTA
This sequence comes from Allium sativum, assembly GCA_030737875.1. Classification (NCBI taxonomy): domain Eukaryota; kingdom Viridiplantae; phylum Streptophyta; class Magnoliopsida; order Asparagales; family Amaryllidaceae; genus Allium; species Allium sativum. Next base: position 151,780,789 of record CM060915.1, read on the forward strand.
CATGGAAAATTTTACTTAAAAGACATGATGAAGGGATTTTAATGGGTTCTGTTTTGGGGGTGCTATTGAGTTTAGAGAACTATTGATGGCATATCAAATTCAGACAGGATATGAATTAATTTTTTTAAAGAATAATTCTTCTAGAATAACAGTAGTTTGCTCTTCTTCCTCTTCTACTGGATGTCAGTTTAAAGTTCATGCTACTTGTGATTCCGGACATCTTAATAGGTTTTTTATTCGAAATTTAATTAGTGAGGATTCTTGTGGTGGTGGACTTAGAAATTTGAGCGATCCCCATATTTCTAGCTCGTTTATTAAATCATTGATTATAGATGAAATTTGTGATCATCCAAGCAAGAAGCCAAAGTAGATCATAGTTGATTTTCGTAGAGAATATAATATTGAATTGAATTATCCATTTTCTTATTCCGCTAAACTACTTTCTTTGACTGAATTGTATGGTAATGATGCTATGTTATACGATGACTTGAGATGGTATTTGGAGGCACTACAAAATCATGACCCGGGTAGTTATGTTGCCTTAGAGGTTGATTATACTACCAACCAGTTTGAGAGAGTGTTTATTGCCCTTGCTTCTTATATATATATAGGTTTAAGTATTGCCGAGTCATGATTTTTTTTAGATGCTACCCACTTAGAGGTACGGCCGGGTGATTTGATGGGAGCTACCGCAAAGAATGGTAATCAAGGTATATTTTTATTGCCTTTTGAATTCAGGTTTTTTTTTTAATTCTTACATAATTGTGTTAGGTGACTTTAGTATCAGCTTATGTTATGTGTTGTTATTTATTATTTTTATATATCAGTTTAATAATTTCTTGTTAAAATTAATTTTCTTATCTTCTAGGCATCGGTTATAGGTACCTAATAGTATCAGTTTTTATGTTTTCTTGTTAATTTTTGTTTTTTGTTTTTTTTGTTTTCAGGTATCAGTTTTATTTGCCTGGTGGTATCCGTTTTTCTGATTTTTGATTTTCATTAATTATTTCCAGTTTTATGATATCGGTTTTAGGTACCTGCTGGTATCAGTTATTGTTTACATGTATTGGTGTTTTATTTTGATTTCCTATTTACCGTTTATTTAATTTGTGTTTTTCTCCTTAGCTATGGGTTTAGTCTCCATTGAAAATGTGGATAATTGGATATGGTTTTTATGTCATTTAAATCAAATACTTGAAGAAAAATATATTTGGTTTTATATCAGATCGTCATCAAGGCTTAATTTTGGGTATTCGCGAAGTTTTCCGTAATGTTTTTCATACTTTTTGTTATCTTCATATGGAACAAAACTTTCTTTCAGCTGTTAAGTCAAAGAATACAAATATTCGGTTGTTGAGTTGTTTAAGTTGTGTTCTAGAGCTTCAAATTTAAATGAATTTGAAGTCGCACATTTTAGATATTTGGACATTGGAGGTATTGCATCCGTGAACTTTGTGAAGGAAAAACCGTTTGATAAGTGGGATAATTTGTGTTAACCGGCCTTTTGGTCCGGTCACCAAAAGTACTCAAGACACGCTCGACTCAACATACCGCGTGATACTACAGCCCGGAGGTGTCGCCAATACCATCCGAGGGCCAGTATCAGAAGACTCGAGTCTGGCCACTAGCAGGATGTCGCATCCCTTGGACGCAACCTCTATCAGTATCCGTCTGCATCCGAGCTGATGGCGAGCCGTGCCGGCCCCACAGTCCCGGCGGCGATCGACCTAGCCAGTTAGGTCGAAATTATGGGCACCGTCCGATTCATCCGATTTTCTCCATGCCGGAAGCTCAGATTCCTTCACTTCGGACGAACAAAATGATGGATTCCTTCACTTCGTGTTGAGAAGCTTCGACGCCCCAAAAGAACCTACATGCCTCGACCAACGACCCTCGCTAAGCATACTTCGCACCCTGCCAAGGTGCGAATTTCGTACCTCCTACGTACGAAATTTCGTACCTTGAAGGTGCGAAATTTCGTACCTCGAAGGTACGAAATTTCGTACCTAGTAGGTACGAAATTTTGTACCTATTAGGTACGAAATTTCGTACCTTGGAGGTGCGAAATTTCGCACCTGGCAGGTGCGAAATTTCGTACCTCCCCAGGTACGAATTTTCCGAGGCCGAAGGGTGGAGGCGCGAATTTCCTGTAGATGGTCCCCATTTCTACCTACTCATACCTAACCCCTACCTAACCACTTCCTATAAATACCCCACTACTTCACACTTCAAAAGAGAGAGATTCTTGGACCTTGAGACCTCTATAGATCTTCATTAATGGCATCTCCTCTTTGAGGAAGAAGAAGGGCAAAATTGTCCATTTTACTATTTCTTGCAAATATGGCTATTTTGCATAATAGTCCACACATGTAATGAGAGGATCTCAACCTTGTAATCTTTCAAAGTGATTAATAAAATCTATGCAACTCTTCGAAGTGGACGTAGGCCTTCACTAAGGCCGAACCACTATAAATATCTTGTGTCATTTACCGCTTATATTTTATTTCATGTTATATAATATGTCTTGTCTATGCGACCATATTATTAATTCCTAGTAATACGGAATCTTTGGTGTTTGCGACATTTTTGGTCGTCAACATTTGGTATTTTCACTGAGAAAACTCGGACATTGCGTCTTTCTTGCACCTTACCATCTCGACTTCGACGAGCTTAAGGTTCCTCACCTAACCTGCCGTCGGGCCCGCTTACGATGGTAAAAAAGTCAAGAACGTAATAATCGGCTTATCAGCCGCCGCCGAGGCCGGTCCATCTAATCCACCTCCACCGGCAAATATCCCGGCAACCAATGGAAATGAACCTCCAGTTGTGGACCCCGAAGTGCCCGTGACCCAAGCGCAAATCCGTGCGCTTAATGAAAGGTATGAGGACACGGCGGTCGAGCTTAACCAATCGCTAAGGAATAACATCGACCTTATGCGGCAACTCCAAGAAAGTCAGCGCGACGTCGCTCGACTACCATTAGCTCGGAGCAATACCCGACCTCGACCACCAACATCGGAAACTCCCTCTTCCAAGTCGAGGGGCCCGCACCAACGAAGGAGGTTTACCCTCGGATATTACACCACCCTTGGATATTTCCGGACTCCTCGGACATCGTTGACCAAGTCAACGCTCCTTCCACCCGAAGAAAAAAAGGATAGCCTCGATCCCCTCTCCTCGGACTTCGAGCTCAGAACCCCTTGCCTCAGCCTCGAACATCCCATGGGGTTCGAAAGCTCGAACCCCACAGGGTTCGAAGCTCGAACCCCACGGGGTTCGAAAACTCGAACCCTACTGGGTTCGAAGCACGAACCCCACGGGGTTCGAAACCTCGAAATCCTGCGGGTTCGAAGCCTCGAGCCTCACGGGGTTCGAAAGTCCCTCGCCTCGACCTCGAGCCTCCACTCCACTACTTTGGATTCCTCGACTCCGCATCAACCCGCTCCTTACCAAGATCCAGTTCTAAATGTCGAGGACATGGACGATGACGATCCGGACGTCCATCATAGAAGACGCCCTCGCAACATGAGTCCAAAACCTCGCCAAAACCCATGGGTCCCGATGGAAGATCCCCATCCAACTTACCTTCCCAACATGGTCCGAAGGATCATGAGGGAGAGGCAAGGAAACATGCGTGATCCATGGGAAGCGCACATTAGGTGCGACCCCTTCACCAGGAGGGTAAAGGAAGCTGAATGGCCACGCCGCTTCAGCATGCCACAGATGCCGCTCTATGATGGCACAACCGACCCCTGTACCTTCTTAAATCAATATGAATGGCAAATGGACTCGAGCCGGGGCAATGATCCGGTCAAATGCAAGTGATTTCCAGTCTTCTTATTAGGAACCGCTTTGTTATGGTTCTCTCACCTCCCACTCAATTCCATTAACAACTTCGACCAATTTAACAGAATTGGTCAAGCAATTCAGAGTACACATCCTGACTCCGAAGAATGCCCTCACCTTGTCTAACCTATACCAAGGCCCGCCGAGTCACTCAAAAGCTATCTCTCCCGGTTCAATGTCGCGCTCGTCGAGGTCAAGGATCCAGATCCTTGCACCGTACTCTGTCAACTAGCCAAAGGTGTCCTCCCTACTTCCGAATTCGGGGCATGGATCGATCGGAAGCAGCCAAAAAGCCTCGACGCTTTCCATGAGAAGGCTAGGCAATACTTGTGTCAAGAAGAAGCGAGGCGACACCGACTCTCCAGAGCCGGTCTTCCCAACAATCCACATGCGGATATCATAAATGACAGCATCAAAGGGAAACAGATAGCGAAGCTCTTTGATAAGGACAAGGGGGCATGTCTCCACAAACAAGGACCGAATAACAGTAGGCAAGACGGCCGCAAAAAAGGCCAAGCTTCTATGGAACCGAAAAAGCCCAGTTCTCACCGGACATACAAGACCTACACCCCGCTGAATAAAGACTTGGAAACAATCTATCGGCAAACGTGCAACACGCTTCAATACAAGAAACCATACAATAGGGAGTCCACTAGTCATGAGAAGAAGACCGACAAGTACTGTCGGTACCACGGCATGTACGGGCACAATACCAATAATTGCCGTCAATTCAAAGACGTAATCGAAAAGCTTATCCGCGAGAAGCGCCTTGAGCAGTACGTCCAAAATACATCATGACTCTCGCTAGCGTTGAGCAGAATTCCAGCAAAACCTAACGCTCATCCCCATTGTCCACAATTGACGCTGGTACCTCTCACCCGCCCCGAGCGGCGGAGGACCCGCTTCGAAACGGATCTTCTTCCACTTGTGGACCCCGAAGCTTCTTCGGCTCAAGCACAGATTCACACGCTTAATAAGAAATATGAGAATGCAATTCTCGCGCTAGGCGTTGAAGATCAACATCAACCTTATGCGCCAACTTCAAAAAAGTTGATGCATCGTCATTCTACTTCAGCTTGCCCAGAACCGCGCCCACTCACGGCGCACTACATCGAAAATTTCTCCTCTCAAAGCTAAGGGCCCACGTCAAGGAAGAAAGTTCAGTCTCATTAAAAACATCGCCATCTGCTCCAACATCCGTATGGAGACAACAACAATAACAGAAATGAGATGATGATCAGACCATCATCACTTACGGCCAAGGAGCACGGTAATAAACCAGGTCCGTATAACCAACCTTCTACTTAGAAGAGCCCAACTGTCGCCACTCGGAACCAGAGTCCCGCTCTTCCAGCAGCTCGTCGGACCAAAGTACTTCTGAATCCGGGTGCACACCAGCTCGCCCAAACTCGACAGCTATACCAAAGCCAGACCTCTATCAAATTACGTCACTCGAGGGGAGCATCGAAAGAATGATCAAGAATCCTGCCACCGATTTGAAGGCTTGACTCGAGTGGCAGGAGGAAGCTTTCAATACCTTCCTCACCAGAGTTGAAGACAAGATAAGAAGCACTTCAGATCCGACTGGCCAAGCATACATTATGGAGGCAATTACCGATGCTCCTCCACCATCAACCCGGGACTTGGGGGCAACCTCGCAAACTAACCGACGTCACTCCTCGGAATGGTGCCGGTCCCGCTACACTCGGGGGCACCCCTAATCCCGACATCGCTCCAGCTCGATGCGCTTCGATTGGTCAGGCTTCACAGTTGGAAATGTTGCTCAAGCACCAACGCACGTAGCCTTGGATGGTACTTCTCCCTTGGTTTCATGAGTCAGTATTACGCTCGATATGGCCCCTCCAGTTGGAATCCAACAAGACTTTCCTCTCAATCAGCCGATTCCCAACTTGGACATAAGCACTAGGGGCACCAGTGCCACTACGGACAATCAAAATCAATTGCTTGCTATCAAAAATGGGCCAGAGATCGCAGGTGTCATCCGTCGGTACACTCTAGGAATTATCCATGCACTAGGATCGCATGCAAAGCTGTGTGGCCCTGACATTCCAACACACCACATGTGGCATTCCATGAAGGCACGACTGACCTCTAACCTCGGCAATATCAGGGTCACCACGAGAAATGGAACACGTCATCCCGGCCGTCCCCGGCTCTGACGCTCAAGCCTCCTCTAGGCGGACTCAGGCTGCTATGTGTCCACCTTATCGCATAGGCCTCTAGTATCCAACTGGGCCTAAGTTCACTTCAACCGAATTCCACAACATCATGCAACCGAATTTGGAGACTCCCGGATTACCAAAGACCTTCCGCCAAGAAGGTGCGCTAGGCTCCAAAGTTCAGGACAAGATCACGACCTCTATAATGCGGCGCGAGCACAACGTCCGATTGTCGCCGACACGATCCATAGATTGTAAGGGAATCGCGGGGGCACGCCCACGACATCTGCGAAAGCGGTACGAGGCGTAACCCATTCACTTCAGCTAGCCATAATACCAAATGGCGCCAGTGGCGCCAACACTCCGGCTTGCTAACGTTCGCCCCATACTTAAAGAAGCCATGATTCTCGAAGCTTCGATAGCTGCCACAAATGGCACGTGGGCTCATTACACATCGCCGACGCCATAAAGTGCAAGTGCTTCCCCGTCCTTATCCAAGACGGCTCTATCCGGGTTCTCCTGACTTCCTAACTCTCCAAAAGACTGGTCGCGCAATCCAAGACGCATGTCGTGATACCCAGAGACATCCTCTTAGTTTCGAACAGTTACCAAGCCACCTGTAAACTCTCAAAGGCCACCTCGCAAAATCCAACACCTCCTTTGCCGAAGTCAAGGAACCCACTCCTTGAGTCACGCTCGTCCAGCTTATAAAAGTCATGCCGCCTGATTCCAAACTTGGGGCATGGACCGATCAAAGACAATCAAGGCATAAGATCTTCCACACGAATGCTGACTACTTCCTATGCCAAAATCTAGCATAAAGGAATCAAGCTCCTACCCTCAACATCCTACCTCGTGATGACGCCTAGAACTCCAACAACTCTGATTCCACCACTCTGCACAATCTTGCTTCCGCCGACAGCGTCAAAGGTAGTCGCAACAATAAAGGGAAGCGCCTTCGACTTCCTTCTTTCCGCAGTTATACTGCTTTCAGGGACACCCCCGGGAAAATCCATCTCGCAACCTGCAATCCCCAACCATGCAAAAGGCCAGGACCTAAACGTCCGACGAGCGCTCCAAGGGACTCTACAGGATATTGTCAGTTCTACAGCATCCGCAGATACAACATGAACATGTTCCGCTACTTGTTGAACAACATCGAGGAACTCATCTGCACGGGATCTCCGAGCCACTCAACGCTCATCGAAGATTCCTATTGCACAGGATCTCCGAGCCACTCGACGCTCAACAAGGGTTCCCACTACGTGGGGCCTTCGAGCCACTCGACGCTCATCGGAAATCCGCACTGCATGGGATCTCCGAGCCACTCGACGCTCATCGAAGATTCCCGCTGAACATAACTTCGACCGACAATTAATCCCACAAGATCATCCCCCAGACTCATCAGGACTATGGCAACAATAAGCATCCATGCCTCACAACTCGTCTCACGTGGGTCGCCTTTTGCGCCGATCTAGTTGATATCAAGCCTCAAGTGTTGTGAGCCTTCCAAATGGCGTTTGTCTGACCTATAATCAACCATTATGACTAATTCGTATACACAGGCGTGCTGCACTGGATCAACATCTTCGACCCAGGAACCGGTCCCTTGGATCAAGCTTTAATCAGCAACTAGTACCCCGATACTTCAACTCCAGAGTCCGCCATAAGGACCTCAACACGGCAACCTCATCTTACAACGGGTCCTTCCTCCACCAGCAGGCCTAGCCCCTCGATAGGAAGGCCCACACTCATACAACAGAAGCTCAGCGATGGAATTTCAAACCCTCAACCGTGGACGGAGCCGAACTCCCAAAGGCATGGAACAACGAACATCTTCGCCTCTACTCTACATAACCTAGTGAACAATCAATTCAAGCCTTCTGACGATGTCTTTATTTCCTACAATTCGAGGCATTATAAAGGCTACTACTACCAGAATTGCCCGTAGGAGTGATGTTCAGTTTCCTGTCTCCCTCCCATGTTTGCTCCGTGCATGACGTGTTTGATAATCCTGACAAGCAGCTTGCGTTCAAACTATCTATCGCCGCATCGGTGCCCCAATCACGGGAGCCAGTGCCGCCATCTGAACCTCGATCCAACATCGAGGCTCAATCACATTGGCAAAGACCGACACCCCGAGCACGGGAGCCGGCCACGCCACTCGAGTCGCCGGCCCGCGGCGCGACCGAGTATAAATAACCTCTAACTTGAACCTTGGCCCAAGGCCGAGGCCGAGGATAAATCGTTCGCCCAAGTCCCACGCGACTTGGGGCCGCCCAACATACAGCCGGGGGCGATGTACATTTCCCCCCGGCTACGGGTACCCGTCAAATCTCAGCACAACACCGAGACCGATGTTAAATCGTTTCCCCGAAGCCCTAAAGGCTTAGGTGCAGCTCATGTGCACGATCGGACCCTACGGGCTGATGATCGGAGCTTTTCTCCGACGAATAAACGACGTCGTCACTCGCTCGAACCTGATGAACGACGGGAGAGCCACCCTCTGGACGGACCGCATAACGCGACATCATGCGCCTTCTCTACTCTTGAGGTTAACCCCGGGCAACCCAAGAAAAAACAACAGGCGCTCTAGCCAGGCTTCACAAACTACGGGTTTCCTGAGCTGGAGGAAACTTACTAGAAGCCTGCGCTCTATCACACCCCTCTGGAACAACAACCAAGAGCGTGACACTCAATCACACCCCCTGGAATCACCAGCCTGGGGGCACAACACTCGCAATCGCTTTTTTGCTAAATGTAACGATAAGTATGCCATGCAAGTACGGGACGCCCAAAAACATAGGAGGAACATCCGAACAGTTAACACAAAATGTGATCTTTACTAATTCATATTCCATTTCACACACGTACACATTAAACAGACTACATGTCTAACATCTCTTCTCTCTAATGACAGGGTATTCGTGAATACCACACCATGTCTTTAAGGACCAAAAGCGAGGACCGCACTCGCATATACTATTGGTTCACCTAACCCAAAGTGTCTTTAATTACTTTAAATTACTGACGCTACTCATCCTTTTCTTTTCTTTTCTTTTGTTTATACAGCTTTCGTCTATACAGGTTCGACTCAGGAAGGTTACCACTAATGATGGGCCCTTTCCTTCCAGAACCGCTTCCTCTACTCTACACAGGAGTATCAGAATCATGAGGCACCGATGCGCGCCTTTCGCCACCATCCTCACCGCTAGTAATTATCATAACCTCCTTGAGAGCAATACATGGTAACGGCTTAGGTACGATGTAAGAAGCAAGGACCAATCCAACATAGGTGTCTCCCCAAGCCTTCTTGGTGCCTAACTCCGCTCTCTTCTCAGCATCTCCGGTAGTCTTCCGATCAGCTAAGTGCCTGGCCCGAAGCCACATAATGGCATCCGCTACAAGTGTGCTAAGGGACCTCTTGCCCTCTTCTAGCGGGCATCACCGGAGGCTCTCCTTATTCCTAGCCCACTCGGAGGCCCTCTCCTTCTCCGCCTCAACATCGACCCACCTTTTCGCCACCACAGCGGCAGATTTCTCCTAGGCATCCTGACTAGCCTTTGCCCGTGCATCTTGTAGGGCAGCCTCATCCTGTCCCTCTTCTCCTCCGGTTCCTCCAAATTTGCCACCAGCCGGGCTTCCTGATCTACCGCCGTGGCTTGCATTGTTCACACACTTACACCAGCTACGCCCGATGCATGAGCACTTCGACCAGCCATAACTTCTCCTCCTCCAGGGAGGATCATATAAACATGGGACCCCAAAGCCATGGGTTCTCCTGCTTCTCCAGATTTTCCCCGCTGTGACTACAACAGGGACCCGAACGCTTGAGGAACTACGGGGGCAAAGCCTGGCGTCACCTCCGCTCAAAGGGCAAGTACACGAGCGTGGGGGCAGTCTCTTACCCATCTCCACACCGGTTTACTCATCGTAGGACCTGAGATCCCACCAACTTCCGCGCTAGCATTTCCATCGCCACAGCCACGGGAGCAACCATTCTAAGGAGGAACATACACCTCGCCACAAGAAGGACCCGAACCCAAAACCTTGGGTCTCGGAAACTTCTAACCTCCCGATAGTACTAGGAAGACCAGACATAGAGGCCCGAACCGAAGGGCAGAGGAAGCAATACGATCGCAGCTCCCCGAGGAACTGGAGAACTTAGATAAATTCTCAATACGCAAATCAAAAAATCCATATTTCAGTGCAAGTTCTCGGGTTTCCATGGCCGGTTCATTGGGTTCGCAAGGTCTCAACGCCCTGCCAACAAATTCATACTTAAACGCAACATGAAGCTAACTCACACCCCTCGAGGCATACCTACAAGCGCATCGAAACGCGATGACGACACCTAGTTTGGATAACTATGGCAGTAGTTACCGGTCAACGTCGGCACCATTTTCCGAATCAGATAACGACCCCGACATAATTGGGTTGGAGACTAACGACTCGACCATATGTCCACATCTTGCGCACGTATCCGAGCAATCAGTCTGAATGAGTTCATTTCCAGAATCATTCGCCAATCAATTGTGTTAAGTTCAACTTCAATTACTGACTGGGCATGAAAGATTGAGCAACGATCCGAGCCTGCTAGCTCGTATCTGATGTCGAGAAGAATCTAGCCGGTACCCGGGCCTAGGGCAAACCTCTACGGATTGTCACACCGTCCTGGAAATCTCATGACCCGATCAAATCCCCTAAAGTCTCTGCACTGGCATAATCTTCACAGCATCCTACAGAACCACCACCTTTAGAGAAACTTCACCTTGCAACGAAGGAAATCCGGAGCCAGAGTTCAGGCCCTGGAGGCTTCTCGGCTTTCATCAGTTCCACGAAAAGCTGACACTCCAGAACATGGCAGCAGCCTTTAGCTTCAACAACTAACACCACGACCATCACCAACCGCCAGTGCAACGCCTAAGTTAAGATGCGACCGCATCATGGTTAGGTTGTTGATCGGATCCCAAGACTAACCGCTTAGCTATGTGTCGATATCTTACACAAGCATTCGAGCTGACAATCCTAGCAGGTCCATCCCTTGAGGACCACGTCGCGAGACCAAGAATCACTAATCACCGCTCGCTCATATGGCGCCATGACAAGGATCAAGTTTACGAACTTAAGATCGAAGACAAGGCTCGACAAAGTCATGGGAGTGCTAAGTTATGTCTTGTGCCCCCGCATGCCGGCTTAGTTGTCATCTCCTCAACCAAGATTCAAACTCCCGAAGAGCGCGAAAGATTTAATAAGCATTCGGGACACAAAGCCCAATCCCGTATTCACACATGCTTGGCAACCTTTATTCAAATTCCTAATCCCGTTTCCCAAGGTCCACCGCTCCACGTTCCTGGATACCAAATCCGAAAGCCCTCTTACTTTCCATATCTCTCTTCCCTTCTCCCAAAAACCTAACAATACCTCGAACATCCAGGGTACAAAAGAAGTATTTTTGCATCCTCCATGCCTTACGATGACTTTCTATCTGGAGAAGAGAAGAAAGGAAGAAACTACAATTAGGGAATCGGCATACCCCAAACAAACGTTCCAGGATCGGAATTCGGGATTGTACGCCAAGCTACGATCCTATTCGTTTACCTTTGAAGCTCCAACTACTAAGTCAATCACGACCCAGCGACCACTCGTGTACTCACCAAATGCCCAATCAGCAAAGTGCACACGTTTAGCCTTTGGGTCCGACCTCGTCTCGAAGGAAAATCTACACGACTACATCCCACGACATATGTCAAGTATTGTCCTAACAATGGCATTTGCCTATATGAGTTGCCGAAACTTTGATCGATGGGACTGGCTTGAATCGTTGAACGACCTTAGGTTCACTAATCCAAGCGATTTAACGGATACTCCATACAGTCAAGCTCCATCCCAACAATGTTTCAATGACCACTTAGGACGATCGTGCGCCTAAGCCATGGCAATGATCATGCATACATGATTTGGAAATCTCAACCGAGCAGACCAACTCGATTCAATGCGCGCCCACAAGCCTTAAGGGCTCAAATATGCATGCCAAATCAACAACGACTCGCCCACTTCTCTTCAATGACCGAGCCCGCTAGCTAACATGTTTTTTCCTATAACTTGCAGGATAAATCCGCAACACAACTATCATCTCAACTTTCATTCCAAAGCATACCATGTAAAGACAAGACGTATGTTGGGGGGAAAATGTTAATCGGCGTTTTGGTCCGGTCACCAAAAGTACTCAAGACACGCTCGACTCAACATATCGCGTGATACTACAGCCCGGAGGTGTCGCCGATACCATCCGAGCGCCAGTATCAGAAGACTTGAGTCTGGCCACTAGCAGGATGTCGCATCCCTTGGACACAACCTCTATCAGTATCCGTCCGCATCCGAGCTGAAAGCGAGCCGTGCCGGCCCCACAGTCCCGGCGGCGATCGACCAAGCCAGTTAGGTCGAAATTGTGGGCGCCGCCCGATTCATCCGATTTTGTCCATGCCGGAAGCTCAGATTCCTTCACTTCGGACCAGCAAAATGATGGATTCCTTCACTTGGTGTTGAGAAGCTTCGACGCCCCCAAAAGAACCTACATGCCTCGACCAACGACCCTCGCCAAGCATACTTCGCACCCTGCCAAGGTGCGAATTTCGTACCTCCTTGGTACGAAATTTCATACCTTGAAAGGTGCGAAATTTCGTACCTCCAAGGTGCGAAATTTCGTACCTCCAAGGTGCGAAATTTCGTACCTCCCCAGGTACGAATTTTCCGAGGCCGAAGGGAGGAGGCGCGAATTTCCTGTAGATGGTCCCCATTTCTACCTACTCCTACCTAACCCCTACCTAACCACTTCCTATAAATACCCCACTACTTCACACTTCAAAGGAGAGAGATTCTTGGACCTTGAGACCTCTATAGAGCTTCATTAATGGCATCTCCTCTTTGAGGAAGAAGAAGGGCAAAATTGTCCTTTTTACTATTTCTTGCAAATATGACTATTTTGCATAATAGTCCACACATGTAATGAGAGGATCTCAACCTTGTAATCTTTCAAAGTGATTAATAAAATCTATGCAACTCTTCGAAGTGGATGTAGGCCTTCACTAAGGCCGAACCACTATAAATATCTTGTGTCATTTACCGCTTATATTTTATTTCATGTTATATAATATGTCTTGTCTATGCGACCATATTATTAATTCCTAGTAATACGGAATCTTTGGTGTTTGCGACATTTTTGGTCGTCAACAACTTGTTTTTTTAGGGTGAATGTTATGGAGAGTATATTTCTAATGTGGCTGAAAGTCTTAGTAGTTTGGTTATAGGGGAAAGTGCATTGTCAATTACACCACGCTTAGATGGAATTAGGATTACAATTATGGAACAAATGACTAAAAGGAGAGAGGAGTGTCATTTGTGGACTACCGTTCTTTGTCCATCCATGGAGCATAGGTAAAAAGGGTTGATTGATGAAGGTTTTGGCTGGGTTGTTTACGAATCTTCGGAATTCATATTTGAAGTCAAGTTCCCATTTTCTCACCATGTTGATCTTCAAAATCGGAGTTGTACTTGCAGTCAATGGAAAGTTATCGGATTTCCTTGTGCTCATGCTATTTAGTGAATTACAAGTTTAAACTTTGTATATATGATTTTGTTGAACATTATTTCACCGTAGACACTTATTGATCTTCTTATGCTAATTCAATGCATCCAATTCTGAACTATGATAAGCCTATTGTTGATCCTTGCATTGAAGATGTCATTAAGTCTACTAAATACAAACTTGGTGCTAGTAGACCTTCTACCAAACAAAAAGGTGGATTTACATTTTTCCAGAATAAACAAAATCAGTGTGGTGTGTGTAGGCAATATGGCCACAAAAAGCACAACTGTCAAGCTTCAAAGAATTGATATTTTCTTATATTTGCATTATAGATTTTATATTTTTTTCACTTTATGCATTCAGATTTTGAAATGAAATAAATTTTACATTAGTTGTGAGTATTCTTTGAAATTTTGGTTTAGTATCATGTTTAGTTTGTGTTTGGTTATATATATATGTATGTAATGTGTGTGTTTTATGTTGCTTGATTTGTAGATATCAATTACTGTCTGTATTGGTATCATTTATATCTTAAATGTTGTAATATATAGTGTCATGATATGAGTTTTAGAAGCATACTGGTATCAGTTTTGATACTAATATTATGTTTGAACAAATGTGGTATCAGTTTTCGAAGCTAACTAGTATCTGTCTTGATACTGAGATTCTGTGTATGTGAATATGGTATCAGTTTTGCAAATTAACTGGCATCAGTTTTGATGCTAAAGGTAATGTACCAGTTTTGAAAGCATTCTGGTATTAGACTTTGAAAGTGTTATGGTATTTTTTTAACCGAGACTCCATTTACATGAATAAGGCGTCATTTTAGTATATAAATAGGTAGGCATCTGTTGACATCAAAAGTTGGTCACTAGTGACAGTCAACCCCCAATCGTGTGCGAAACACACGAGTAATGGTTATGGAATACAGTAAAGTAAATAAAACAAGAACACGCAAGAATTTTTATAGTGGTTCGGCAAAGATGGTGCCTACGTCCACTTTATATGTATAAACTTTCTTTTTTATTACAAGTACAATGCTTTTTCCACTTTGAGAAAGAAGAAGAATTGGCTATTTGTAGACTTAGCCGTAGAGAAACTTAGATTTAGGAAGAGAAGTTCAGCTGAGGATTGAAGTAGCCGAAAGGAAGTTGAAGTCCAAAAGAGAGATCCCTTTCCATTTAGAGCTTGGAGGTATTTATAGGTGAAGAAGTGGGCTGAGCGGGCCGCCACGTGGCATTCCTCTTTTTTGGAGCTCGGACACGTGGAGCTCGATATTAGTGGTAGTTGCGGCGGTGGGAACCGGTTCACTGCTCATTAATAGTATCCTCGGAAATAGTGGCTTACGTGGCAATCGCGGTGAGGTGTATCAAAAGTAGAGCTTTGTCCGGGAGTGGTTGACCGTCTTTAACGCCTTGAAAGTCGGGCCAAGTATTGAATGACTCAGCTGGTTATTTCCAGATGGATCCGAGATATCCAGTCGATCCGATTTTGGAGGAAGCGACTAGCTCGGTCGGTTGAGAGGAGCGATTCTTCCGGGCTCGATAAGTTGTTTCCCGAAGGAGACCTACTCGAGTCAGCCTTGGTTCGGGCTGATCTTGAAGGAAGCTGGCATAACCCTAAGTTTTTCGGGGTTTTGTTGAAGTGTGAGATGCTCGAACTGGTCAGCCGACCGATGTTGAGAGACGAAATTCGGGTCATTGGGCTTCGATCTGGACTTTGATAACTTTTTGCCAAAAAGTTGGTTAACACTTTGCCCCTCAGAATGCATCTTTCTTGGTAAAGGAGGTGTGTTCTGATCCTTGCATCGAAGTCCAATATGCGAGTAGCGATACACAAACCATATTAAGGCCAGAAGTTCAGCGGTCCCGATGGTTGTATTGGTACCAGAAACCGATGATCGAAGTAGATCGTATTAAGGCCAGAGAACCGACAACTATCGAGGACCGCATTATGGACGAGAAATCTATCGTCAATCCTAGTTGTGTGATCCAGTACCTGCAGAGATTATATAGGCCATTCTCGGTCTAGAGAAGGCTTTTGATCTGTTTGGGCGAGCATTAATCATACTCGGCTTAAAGATATGGACTATTAGTCATCACACTTGGCTTTGAAAGGTGGTGAGTATTAACCACACACGGCTTACAGGGGGCGAGTATTATCCATATTGGCTTATGGAGATGGTGAGTGTTAACCATACTTGGCTTATAGGAATGGCGAGTATTAACCATACTCGGCTTATAGGAATGACGAGTATTAACCATACTCGGCTTATGACAACTGTTAATTATGCTCGACTTTCATAAGGTTATTCGTGAAGCCCAACAAGCGGTAAATGTGCTTGGTTCAGAAAAGGGAGCGAGTATAATCCATACTCGTCTTAGAGAAGTTTTACCGTTCTCGGCTTATGGAATAGGTTTGGATATGGTGGCAAGCTCTGATCGTGCGTTATGGACGATGGCTTAGCACTGACCATATTCGAGTTAGTGAGCGCTAGTCAGGCTCAACTTAAATCATTCAAACATAATCCATGTTTGCGGAAAAGAAAATTCATTGTTGCTAAAAAGATATTAGAAAGAAATGAAAATAAATTCTAAGAGGACATCTGTCGATTCCAGAGCATGCCTAGGAGCTAATCCTAACCCCGTACATGTGTACATCAACATATCCTTTTTATCAAAAGAAATTAATAATACATTAAAAATAAGTAATCTAAATTTTATTAGTTAATGATGATGACGTGACTGCTAGGCTCAAGGTCCTTTCTGTTTCTAGGAGCTCGAGGACCGACCTGAGGAGCTGGGGCAGAAGATTGAGGCGGCAAATCCGGTGCGTTTTTTCTGACATACTCAGGAAGTTCTCCTCGCCTGACCCTATCCTCGATGAGATCACGTAGGTGCCTAAATTCATTGGTGCTATGACCAGCTATGTTGTGGAACATGCAGTGCTTGCCGAAATCGAGCTCTTTCTGGGTCGGCTCTCATCGAGGAGGTTTCGGGAAAGGCAGGGATCCTAGTACGTCAAGGTAGATGTCGTGTAGAGAAGAATTAAGATCGGTATATTGATCGTACTTACTTTCTCTTCGAGGTCGTACGTTGCGTTCGTTCTTTTCCGAGGCCTTTCCTCTTCCTTTATTCTAGCCATTGGTGTTGGATGAACCTCCTTGTTTGGTGGCGAAGACCTCGAGGCTCTCCATCTCAATGCTGGCATCTTATTGTCGGAGGAATTGCTCGGCCTCTTCATAGAAATATTCGAAATCCTTGGGGGGATCTCTGGTTAAAGAGATAGAGAATTCTGATCGGTTCTGGACGCCTGCAATGGTAGCCATAAGCACCATTGATGGCTCGAGTCGATCGATAGATGCTACATCCATGTTGAATCTTTTGAGGAATGACCGAAGTGTTTCTCCCGGACGCTGCTTGATGGAGGTCAAGAACATGACACTCTTCGGTCGGGAGATATGAACTCTAAACTGCTCGACGAAGCGGGTGACTAGCGTGTTCCAACTGCCGATCGACTCCGTTGTTAGCTACTGAAACCACATGTCAGCTATATCTGTGTGGAAGAGTCGGAAGCACTTGGCCATGACATTGGTCGACACACCGAGCACTTACGTGCGATGCATATATCGCATAAGTTGGATGGTTAGGTTAGTCCGACCGTTGTAAGGATAGATAGCTGGGAACTTGAAGTCTGGAGGATTACGGGAGTTTCTGATCTCCCTGGTGAAGGGACTGCGGTGGATATTGTCTATATCCTGCTGAGAAGAGTTGTCCCGGGTGAAACGCCGGATAATGCTTGCAAGCTGGCTTCCATCTCCGAGGAGTCATTGCCATGAATCCAGTTCTGCATTCAGAAGTACTCCAGCTCCCGGATCCAACGAAAACATGCTCGGAAGGGCAGCCGTTGGTTGGGCTCGACCTCCGAGAGTTGAGTGAAGGTGAGGGTGAGGATGATCCCCGGTTGGTGGTTCTGGGTAGAATGGCCCCTCTTGAAATTGATGAGAATTGGACCGGGCCGTAACCATGACAGAAGGTCTGGTCTGATCCAGCATAACATGTGATGTTCGGGGTTCAGCGTTGCCCCCGGTCAGGGCGATGTTAATAGGGTTTACGGTAGCATTTTCTTCCGCCATGGTAAGAACCGATATGGTAGAGTGGTCTCCCTGGTTCCAAGGGAAGGCTCCACCAGCTCTTCGTTGAAGGAGAAGAGTCGTTAGACGAGTCTGCAGTAAGATACCGGGGTGTAATGGGGATTGACATTGATTCTGATGGACCCTACAGTTTTTCAATTGATTCGAGGGGTTGAGCTGATCGTTGAGGCGGAGGCAATATGGTCGAACGACCTAGATCTTGATCGCGGGCCTCATGTGAATTTGCAGCTGTGGCTGCGTTGGTTGTTGGAAGTGATACTCTCGGCTGTAATTGGTCGAGAGGTGGAGCTGAACCAGGAGGAAGCAGAGATGGGATCTGATCAGTGGCCTAATTCGGTGCAGACCGAAGATCAGTTGTTGCTCCAGTCCCGAATGGTGGAGGAGTTGATGTTGAATCGTTTAATGCCATCTCCATTCAACCGAGAAGGTGATCCATCAACTGTTGTTGTTGTTCGAGGAGTTTACCCTGAGATATCATCTGGTCATTGAACCTGGCCATAATCTTGTATATATCGTCCCTAGTAATATATTGGGGCACGTCTTCATGAGAGGAGGCTTCTAGACTTGCTTCTGCAGCGTTTTTCTTGGATGCATCAACATTCGTGAGGCCAGAAGATGTCATATCTTTCTTCCGCTTGTTCGCCATGGGTTGGAACTTGCTGAAGGTCGTAGGGTATGTCGGTGCGCTCCCCCTACCTGGCGCGCTAACGTGTTGACGTCAACAGTTGGTCACTAGTGACAGTCAACCCCCAATCGTGCACGAAACACATGAGTAATGATTATGTAATACAAAAAAGTAAATAAAACAGGGAACATGCAAGAATTTTTATAGTGGTTTGGCAAAGATGGTGCCTACATCCACTTTATATGTACATACTTTCTTTTTTATTGCAAGTACAATGCTTTTCCCACTTTGAGGAAGAAGAAGAATTGGCTATTTTTAGACTTAGCCGTGGAGAAACTTAGATTTAGGAAGAGAAGTTTAACTGATGATTGAAACAGCCGAAAGGAAGTTGAAGTCCAAAAGAGATATCCCTTTCCATTTAGAGCTTGGAGGTATTAATAAGTGAAGAAGTGGGCTGAGCGGGCCGCCACGTGGCTTTACTCTTTTTCGAAACTCGGACACGTGGAGCTCGATCATTGGTGGTAATTGCGGCAGTGGGACCCGGTCCACAGCTCATTAATAGTATCCTCAGAAATAGTGGCTTACGTGGCCATCGCAGCGAGGTGTATCAAAAGTAGAGATTTGTCTCGGAGTGGTTGACCGTCTTTAACACCTTGAAAGTCGGGCCGAGTATTGAATGACTCAGCTGGACATTTCCAAATGGATCCGAGATATCCAGTCGATCCGATTATGGAGGAAGCGGCTAGCTCGATCGGTTGAGAGGAGCGATTAATCCGGGCTCGGTAAGTTGTTGCCTGAAGGAGACCTGCTCGAGTCAGCCTTGTTTCAGGTTGATCTTGAAGGATGCTGGCGTAACCCTAAGTTTGTCTAGGTTTTGTTGAAGTATGAGCTGCTTGAACTAGTCGGTCGAACGATGCTGAGAGACAGAATTTGGGACATTGGGCTTCGATCTAGGCTTTGATAGCTTTCTGCCAAAAAGTTGGCCAATAGTATTAGGAATTGAATGCCATAGGTACCTGATTGGCTTTTGCATTCGAATGTCTTTTACATGTGATATGTACACGCTTCGTTTAACAATCCCTACTAGATATGTATTGGTTCCCAAATATGGGCAATTGTATGTTGTAATAACAAAGTCAGGGTACTAGTAGATTATGTTTTTATAAATAGCTTATCAATTTTGCAAATGTAATGGTATCGGTTTTCTTTCTGAAATTATGTTCACATGAATATGGTATCAGTTTTACAAGCTTTCTTGTACCATTTTTCTTACTGAGATTATGGTTATATGACAAAGCCTATAACCGTGCTCATAACTGAGCCCATAACCAAGCATATAACCCAGATCATAACCGATCACATAATTGAGTACATTACCAAGCATATAAACAAGCACGTAACCGAGCTCATAACTGGGCATATAACCGAGACTGTAACCGAGTCCACAATAGAGCCAATAACCAAGCACATAATTGATCCCATAACTGACCATTTAACCAAGCACATAACTAAGTCCACAACCGGGCACATAACTGGGTGTAGATTCATTGTTGGAGTATCTGAATAGGCCTTGCGTCCAGATGCCTTTATGCGTCATAGGTACCCAAATTAGACCTTGCGTCCGGATGTCTTTTACGTGTCGTAGATACCCAATTAGGCCTTGTGTCCGGATGTTTTTTACGTGTTATATTTACCCGCTCGATTGATTAATCCCTACTGGATGCTGATTCGTTACTGAAGGACCCGATTATGCCTTGCATCCGGATGTCTTTTACATGTAATAGGCACCCAATTAGGCCTTGCGTTAGGATGTCTTTTACGTGTCATAGGTACTCGCTCCGTAAATTAGTCCCTACTTGGTGTAGCTTCGTTGCTAAAGTAAACAATTAGGCCTTGCATCGGGATGTCTTTTACGTGTCATAGGTACCCGATTATGCCTTGCCTCCGGATGTATGTTACGTGCCACAGGTACCCTCTCGGTTAATTAATCCCTACTGAGTGCAGATTCGTTGCTGGAGTACTCGATTAGGCCTTGCTTCCGGATGTCTTTTACGTGTCATAGGTACCCGATTAGTTCTTAAGTCCAGATGTCTTTTGTGTGTCACAGATACCCGCTCGGTTGATTAATCCCTACTGGGTGCAGATTCGTTGCTGAAGTACCCGATTAAGCCTTGCGTCTGGATGTCTTTTACACGTCATAGGTACCCAATTAGGCCTAGTTAATTAATTCCTACTGGGTGCAGATTCGTTGCTGAAGTACCCGATTAGGCCTTGCGTCTAGATGTTTTATACGCGTCATAGGTACCCGCTCGATTAATTAATCCCTACTGGGTGTTGATTCGTTGCTGAAGTACCCGATTATGCTTTACATCCGGATGTCTTTTACATGTCTTAGGTATCTGATTAGGCCATGCATCCAGATGTTTTTTACATGTCCTAGGTACACGTTCGGTTAATTAATCCCAACTAGGTGCAGATTCATTGCTGTAGTACCCAATTAGGTCTTGCATCCGGATGCCTTTTACGTGTCATAGTTACCCGATTAGGCCTTGCGTCTGGATGTGTTTTTGGTGTTATAGGAACCGCTCGTTATTTAATCCTGATTGGGTGCAGATTCATTGCTGAAATACCTGATTAGGCCTTGCTTTTCGATGACTTTTACATGTCATTGGTAACCGATAAGGCCTTGCATCCGGATGTTTTATACATGTCAGAGGTACCACTCAGTTAATTAATCCCTACTGGGTGCAGATTTGTTGCTGAAGTAACCGATTAGGCCTTGCGCTCGGATGTCTTTTACGTGTCATATGTACCTGATTAGGCATTATGTCCGGATGTTTTTTATGTGTCGTAGGTACCGCTTGGTTAGTTAATCCCAACTGGATGCAGCTTCTTTGCTGAAGTACCCGATTAGGCCTTGCATACAGATGTCTTTTACGTGTCATACATACCTGATTAGTCCTTGCGTCCGGATGTTTTTCACATGTCATAGTTACGCGTTTGGTTAATTAATCTCCACTGGGTGCAGATTCGTTCCTGAAGTACCCAATTAGGCCTTGCGTCTGGATGTCTTTCACGTGTCATAGGCACCCTATTAGGCCTTACGCCTGGATGTCTTTTACGTGTCACACGTACCCTCTTGGTTAATTAATCTCTACTGAGTGCAGATTCGTTGCTGAAGTACCCATTAGGCTTGCGTCCAGATGTTTTTACGTATCACTGGTACCCGCTTGGTTAACTAATCCATACTGGGTGCAGGTTCGTTTCTGAAGTACCCATTAGTCCTTACGCCCGTATGTCTTTTACGTGTCATAGGTACCGAATAAGCCTTGTCCCCGGATGTCTTTTACTTGTCACAGGTATCCGCTTGGTTAATTAATCCTTACAGGGTGCAGATTCGTTGCTGAAGTACCTGATTAGGCTTTGCGTTCAGATATCTTTTGCATGTCATAGGTAACCAATCAGGCCTTGCTTACAAATGTTTTTTTTTTATGTGTCATGAGTACCCGCTTGGTTAAACAATCCCTACTGGGTGCAGTTTCATTGCTGAAGTATTTCGTCTGGATGTCCTTTGCATTAGTATTGTGTTAGTTTTTCTATCACTATGATATCGATTTTGTAAAAACAATGTCAAGGTATTAGTTTTGGAAGCACACTAATATCAATTTTTATACTTAGTTTATGTTTTGATGAATAGGGTACAAGTTTTGCAAAAGTAATCGTACTAGTTTATTTCTGATATTATATTTACATTAGTATGGTATCAGTTTTACAAGCATTCTAGTATCAGTTTTGTAATAACAATGTCAAGATATCAGCCTTGGTAGCACACTGATATCAATTTCAATACTTAGATTATGTTTTTATGAATAAAGTATTAGCTTTTCAAAAGTAATGGTGTAAGGACCCGTATTCTACGCATCATAGGATCGT
The DNA here is from genome assembly GCA_030737875.1 of Allium sativum. Classification (NCBI taxonomy): domain Eukaryota; kingdom Viridiplantae; phylum Streptophyta; class Magnoliopsida; order Asparagales; family Amaryllidaceae; genus Allium; species Allium sativum. The sequence goes on from CM060915.1 coordinate 151,803,114, forward strand.
AAAATATTTATTCCTTTCACATATGAAGTCGTATGGTCATGTAACTTTGGGAGACGACTATTGGGGTTATTTCCCATGTTCATAATTTTTCCCAATTTTTAAATGACCATTTTACCCCTAGTTGGTACTGTTTTGGCCATAACTTTTGACTGGAAAGGAATTTTGACCTAAAACTATTTCCATTGGCTCCGGATGATGGTTTACAATTCCGTAGAGTGGTCACATTAGCCAAACGGACTCACCGTTTGGGAGATATGGCTGAAACAAGTTTCAGATAGTGAAAAACAGCTTAATTGGGCTTAACCGGGTCAGCTAGGCCCAATGGGGGATTTCGGGATTAGGGTTATGAGGAGGCTGAAATCAGTTAGAGAACGATCTTATCCTCATTTTCTAGCCGCCACTTTCATTCTTGAACCCTAACAATGGCCGCCAACATCTAGAAACATCCCCAAATCACTTTCTAATCAAGTTTTGGCTTAATCTACATCAAATTAAGGAGAGAAAACACGAAAGCAAGGTTAGAGCTGCTGTTAGACATCAGTATTCACCTAAATCAGCGAGGTTTCAGTTCTGAGAATTTTATTTGTGGCCAAGGTGAGTGATTAGCATTGTTTTGACACTAATTACAGTTAATTAAGGGTAATTAGTGAAGATTAGTGAATTTATACACTAATAAATTCTAGAAAAATATCTATAAATTCGAAAATAATATTTTATGCCTCTGGTAGAAATTTGGTTTAATTTGGTTAAGTTTTGTTAACCCTATGATTAGTTTTGCTTAAACATGCTTAAGGGAAAATATGGGGTTTTGGGTATATTTGATCCATTTTGACATGTAAATTCATTGTTTTGTTGTTTGTGGTTAGTTTGCTATGTTGCTATGACTGTTTGGAATTATTTGTGGTTGATTAGAATAGTTAGATTGGTCGAAAACGTCGTCGAACGGCGTAAACAAGTTGCTGGAAAAAGTTGCAGAAAGTTGTGCAGGGTTTCGGATCAGATCGGATATGGGGCTCGGATCGGATAAGTGGACGGGCAAGGACATCCGGATCGGATCGAAACTTAACACATGAGAGGCTTGGAAAAAAGGAAGGCCATGTTGGTTAAGCTGGGGATCGGATCGACTAAGGACGAAGGGCTCGGACTGGAGTAAGGCGAAGGGATCGGATCAGAGTAAACGAAGAACGAGGGAGATGACCGGAGCGGGAGCACGAGCTGAATGGGAGATGGCAACCCGAGCCGACCCGTAGTGGGACACCCGACCCGAACCGATGCAACGCTGTGAACCTGAACCGAACCGCTACAGGGGAAGACTACGAATCGAACCAATTCAAAGTAGGGGACCCGACCCGAACCGATGGCTAGAAGGGGAAACCGAACCGACCCGGTATTGACCAATAACCCGAGATGCAAAGGTAGTCCAATATGGGAAGTTAGAGCTCAGGATCCAGTTGGGAACCGATGAGTTCACTTCATGATTGGGCTTTGCTGCGGGACGTGTGCCAAGGGGCAGTCGATGTCTATGACTTTGGATCACTATGTATGAGAGGTACGTGAACGGATTCAGGGCCGCAGTGGCCTAGGTACGACTAAAGGGCTATAGACCAATGAAGTGGGGTCATTTGTAAAGATTTGGCCATGACTCCATGTGGTAAGCTTGGTAGTAGCAGTAGTTGTACAAGTTGAACTCCGTCACTACTTCGATGGGTCTAGTGATTGACAGTGGTGGACATTGTATGCTTTACGCACTGAGCGAGAGATGTGAGGATGTTGCTATGCTTGATTTGTTGCCATCATTACGACATGCACACCCTACCCCCGTATTCTTTACACTATTTGTTATGGCACCTTAGAGTATCATACGGTATGTGGTACTAACTCTTTGGTTGCAGGTCCAGGTATGGTTTAGTATACCTGTTATTGTTCTGTTTAGATGCTTATCGCTCATACCAGACTTTTTGTCTGACCCAGAGTTTTATGTCTCTTCTTATTACTCTGGGTGCTCACACGAGCAGACTAGAGACAGGTTAGCTGGTGATGCACGGGTAGATGATCCGGAGACGAGCAGGAGGCTTCCACGTAATATATATAGTATTCTCCCTGTGTTGTTGAAGGTCACTGCTTGGGCATTAGTAGTGCATCTTCTACTTTAGCTTTCTTTTGTTTTAGAGACAGTAAATTTGGAAAGTTGTAATAAGCTGTAATTGGATTTCCGCTGCTCTGATGTTGATGTTGGTTTTAGTTATCAGCTTATGTACTATCTCACCTGTTTTATGTCAAGTATGTTATTATTATATTTTACTCCATGCGTTGTGAGACATTCTACAGGTTCTTGATTAGCTCGTTCCCTTCTTTCTTTTCTTCTGACGACCGTTCTGTGCTAGTCGGGCATGTGTACAACGCACTTTCGGATGAAATGCCGGCTGGTGCGGGGCGGGCCGTCACACTTGGTATCAGAGCTCTAGGTTGCGTAGTTAACCTAGGGAAAGACACTAGGGAGAGATAGTACGTATATGAGAGTGCGTATTTGTGATTACTTTGGTTTTCAAAAGCTACATATGTATATACTATTAGTAGTATAAGAATGAAGTCGTACTGCACTAGCACCACTATGGGGACGTTAATCGTTTCCTTTTACAGATTGACGATGAGCCGATATGCTAGAGGTACCGGTAGAGGGGCCAATAATGGGAATGCTGCTGACATGAGGACGATGTTTACTGACCTCATGAGAGAGATGCTTAGGGATGTACAGAGGGCAGCTCCTAATGGTGGTAATGGTGGTGGTCCAATAGTGCAGGCGCCGAGGGCCGACTTCGCCAAGATGAATAAGGATTATACTAGTCTTGGTGGGAAGCCATTCCACGGAACGGAGTCGGCTACGGATGTTCAGGATTGGTTGGATAGCTGCGAACGTATCTTCGAGGAGTTAGGTATCGAGGATGCGATGAAGAGAAAGCTAGCGTCCCATCAGCTGCAAGGGCGGGCAATGAATTGGTGGAATGCTATAAAGGCGGCTACTCCCGAGGATCAGATTACTTGGGAGCAGTTCAAGGTTCTCTTTAGCGAGAAGTTCATTCCAGCTGCTCAGAAGTCAGTGCTGTTTAAAAAATTCTTGGAGCTCAAGCAGAATGGTAGAGCTATCTCGGAGTATATTGCTGAATTCGACACTTTGTCGAAGTATGGGTTATCTCTTATTGATACTGCCGAGAAGAAGAATGAGAAATTCATAACTGGTTTGGATCAGTACTTGGGGGGAAAGGCTCATTAACCACATCGATGAGACGTTTGAATCTATTGTGGGGAAAGCATTGAGGTCAGAAAGTCCCTACCCTAAGCCGAAGACTGAGGTTGCATCTGTAGAGGAGCCAAAGCCACAAGCAAGTGGTGGAGGTAAGGGTGGTTCCCAGAATAAGAGAAAGCAGAATCAGACTAAGGATGGTCAGAAGAAAAAGAATAAGCAAGATGTTGAGTGCTTCAGCTGTGGTAAGAAGGGCCATTATGCTAGTAATTGTCGGGCCAAGCCAGCGGATAGGAAGTGCTTCAACTGTGGCCAAATGGGACATCACAAGGACAAGTGTCCGCAACCCCCTAAAGAAAAGCAAATGGTGAAAGCATATGCCCTTAATGTTATTCCTTCTTCGTCAAATGCCCCAACTGCGGCGGAGAAGGGAAAGAATGTCGTCATTCAAGGTATGCTTTCTGTTTATGATGTTCCTGTTAGAGTTTTGTTTGATACCGGAGCTTCCAGTTCTTTCATATCTAGTGACCTGGTAGATAGGTTGGGATTGGAGTCCGAGATTGTCGATAGACCTTTAGTAGTGACGAACCCGATTGGTGGTTCGACTAGCCTTAGCATGATTTGTCGTAATGTGGTCTTATCGAGTCATGGATGCATGTTTGTTTGTGATTGCTTTGTTTTGGGCTTTACTGGGTTTGGCATTATTTTGGGAGTAGATTGGCTCCAAAGATACGGGGTAGTGGTAGACTGTGAGGGCTTTTTGGTGACAGCTAGAGCGGATGATGGGCGGAGGATAGTGTTTGGTGGTCTACCCAGTGAGGGGGTATTGGCTAGTTTTCTAAACTCCCTTGACATTCCGCATAGTGAGTTGTCAGGTTTGCCCGTGGTTGGCCAGTATCCGGATGTTTTCGAAGAAGTGACCGGGCTTCCACCACATCGAGAGATTGAGTTCCGTATTGATTTGGTGAAAGATGCCAGACCTATAGTGATGCCACTTCGTCGTATGGCACCAAGAGAGCAGCGAGAGCTCGGGGTGCAAGTCAGCGATCTTTTGAAGAAGGGATTCATCAGAAGGAGTGTTTCTGAATGGGGAGCACCGGTTGTGTTTGCTACCAAGGCGGATGGTTCCCTTCGTTTGTGTGTAGACTACCGCGAGTTGAATAAAGTGACGAGGAAGAACAAGTATCCTCTACCGCGGATAGATGATTTGTTTGATCAGTTGAGTGGCGCGAGAGTATTTTCTCAGTTGGATCTCGCGACAGGTTTTCATCAGCTTAGAGTGGAAGCTGAGAGTATAGCTAAAACGGCATTTCGGACGCCGTCTGGATTTTATGAGTGGTTGGTCATGCCATTTGGATTGACCAATGCCCCAGCATATTTCGTGGATCTTATGAATAGGGTATTCAAAGATCAGTTGAATAAGTTTGTCCATGTGTTCGTGGATGATATTTTGGTCTACTCGAGAACGGAGGAAGAACACAAGGAACATTTAAAAATAGTGACGGAGGTGCTAAGAAAACACCAGTTGAAAGCAAAGTTTTCTAAGTGTCACTTCTAGAGGAGGGAAGTGAGGTTCTTGGGCCATGTTGTTTCCGAGAATGGTATTGCCGTGGACCCTGCGAAGGTGGCTACGGTACAGGATTGGCCTACGCCCAAGAATGCAACAGATGTAAGAAGTTTCTTCAGGTTAGCTGGATATTATCATAAGTTTATCCAGGACTTCTCCAAGATAGCAGCACCATTGACCCAGTTGACCAAGAAGAATCAAGCTTTTGTCTGAGATGAAAGGTGCGAGAATGCATTCAAGAGTCTAAAAGAAAAGTTGACACGTGCGCCAGTATTAGTCATTCCTAAAGGGAATGAAGAGATGACGGTATACACAGATGCTTGTGGTACCGGACTAGGTGCCGTATTGATGCAGGAAGGTAGGGTTGTAGCTTATGCAAGTCGGCAATTGAAACCGCATGAGAAGAAGTATCCTACCCATGATTTGGAATTAGCAGCGATTGTGTTCGCATTAAAGATGTGGAGACACTATCTCTTGGGAGAAAGATTTGAGTTGTTTACCGATCATAAATCGTTAAAGTATCTCTTCTCTCAGAAAGATCTGAATCTCCGTCAGCAGAGATGGTTAGAGTTCTTGGCTTCGTATGATTTTGATATCGCATATACACCTGGGAAAGGTAATGCGGTAGCCGATGCCCTGAGTAGGAGACATGCCAGTTTAGGGGCTATGTTTCTTGAATGGAAGCAACTGGAGTATATCGCGGGGTTTGATTTCAGACCAAAGTGCGAATTGGATCCAGTCATGCTAGCTAGTTTGGCGATCAAACCCACTTTGATAGAGCGGATTGGTTCCAGCCAAAGGGACGATCCTAATCTACTGGAAATCATCTCCAAGTTAGAGATGGGTATTAATGAGGAGATGAACAAATATGGGCTTGATCGAGATGGATGGCTTAGAAAGGATGGAAGACTAGTTGTATCCAACGTGAATGGTTTGAGAGATGAAGTGCTTAGAGAATGTCATCACTCAAAACTAACTATACACCCCGGTGGTAATAAGATGTATCGAGACATGAGACAGACTTACTACTGGGAAGGGATGAAAAGAGACGTTGGGAAGTTTATATCCAAATGCATGAATTGCCAGCTAGTTAAAGCCAAGCAAAAGAATCCTAGTGGGTTGTTGCAACCATTAGAAATTCCCGAATGGAAATGGGAGCAAGTCTCGATGGATTTCATCGATGGTTTACCGAGGACTAGATCGGGACATGATAGCATTTGGGTAATTGTGGATCGATTGACTAAGAGTGCAAGATTTATACCAGTCAAATCGACCAGAACGGCAGCTAAGTTAGCAGAATTGTATATGAAGTGGGTAGTGAGATTTCATGGAGTACCTAAAATCATTGTGAGTGACCGAGACCCGTTGTTCGCTAGTGGGTTTTGGAAGAGATTACAAGAGGCTCTAGGGTCAGAGTTACATCTCAGTACCGCATATCATCCTCAGACCGACGGTCAAACGGAGAGGGTGAATCGTATTTTGGAAGATCTCTTGAGAGCATGTATATTGGATTTTGGTGGGTCATGGGATGACCATTTGCATCTAGTAGAGTTTGCATATAATAATAGCTACCAATCCAGTATCGGTATGGCTCCATATGAAGCTTTGTACGGAAGACCGTGCAACTCACCCTCATGTTGGATAGAGACTGGTGATAAGTTTATGCTTGGACCAGATGTGGTGAGGGAAACTTCAGATAAGATCAAGATCATTCAACAACGAATGAAAACTGCCCAAGATAGGCAGAAGAGTTATGCTGATAAGAGGAGAAGAGACTTAAAATTCTCCGTTGGTGACTTGGTGTTTGTCAAGATTTCTCCGTTGAAGAGCGTGATACGATTTGGCAGGAGAGGCAAGTTAGCACCAAGATTTGTTGGCTCATTCCCTGTTCTTGAACTAGTCAGGAATTTGGCATATAGAGTTGGCTTACCAGAGAAGATGGCGGGAGTTCACAATGTATTTCATGTTTCCCAACTAAGGAAGTTCGTTCACGACTCAGATATGACTATTTCACCTGATCAGTTAGAGGACTTCGAAGTAGAACCCGAGGCGGTTGGGAACCGCAAGCCGATCTGTATTGTCGAGCACGATATGAAGCAACTTCGAAGGAAGGCGGTGAAGCTAGTCAAGGTTCAGTGGGGCGAGAGCGAGAATGACTGTACTTGGGAGACAGAGGAGAGTATTAGGAAGATGTATCCAGAACTCTTCGCCTGGTAAGATTTTAACTTCGATTTAGTTTTCCGCATGCTAGGATAGGCTTGTTTGCTTGTTTTGCATGTTTGATTGTTGTATGTAGCTGTTAGGCATGCGGGATCCTTTGTATGTTTTAGGTTAAGGAATTGTGGGGACGAAATTTCTTAAGGGGGGAGAGTGTAACGACCCGTATTCTACGCATCATAGGATCGTAGGATATTTATTTCTTTCACATACGAAGTCGTATGGTCATGTAACTTTGGGAGACGACTATTGGGGTTATTTCCCAAGTTAATAATTTTTCCCAATTTTTAAATGACCATTTTACCCCTAGTTGGTACTGTTTTGGCCATAACTTTTGACTGGAAAGGAATTTTGACCTGAAACTACTTCCATTGGCTCCGAATGATGGTTTACAATTCCGTAGAGTGGTCACATTAGCCAAACGGACTCACCGTTTGTGAGAAATGGCTGAAACAAGTTTCAGATAGTGAAAAACAGCTTAATTGGGCTTAACCGGGTGATTAACAGCTAGGCCCAGTGGGGGATTTCGGGATTAGGGTTATGAGGAGGCTGAAATCAGTTAGAGAACGATCTTATCATCATTTTCCAGCCGCCACTTTCATTCTTGAACCCTAACAATGGCCGCCTACATCTAGAAACATCCCCAAATCACTTTCTAATCAAGTTTTGGCTTAATCTACATCAAATTAAAGAGAGAAAACACGAAAGCAAGGTTAGAGCTGCTGTTAGACATCAGTATTCACCCAAATCAGCGAGGTTTCAGTTCTGAGAATTTTATTTGTGGCCAAGGTGAGTGATTAGCATTGTTTTGACACTAATTACAGTTAATTAAGGGTAATTAGTGAAGATTAGTGAATTTATACACTAATAAATTCTAGAAAAATATCTATAAATTCGAAAATAATATTTTATGCCTTTGGTAGAAATTTGGTTAAGTTTTGTTAACCCCATGATTAGTTTTGCTTAAACATGCTTAAGGGAAAATATGCGGTTTTGGGTATATTTGATCCATTTTGACATGTAAATTCATTGTTTTGGTGTTTGTGGTTAGTTTTCTATGTTGCTATGACTGTTTGGAATGATTAGTGGTTGATTAGAATAGTTAGATTGGTCGAAAACGTCGTCGAATGGCGTAAACAAGTTGCTGGAAAAAGTTGCAGAAAGTTGTGCAGGGTTTCGGATCAGATCGGATATGGGGCTCGGATCGGATAAGTGGACGGGCAAGGACATCCAGATCGGATCGAAACTTAACACATGAGAGGCTTGGCAAAAAGGAAGGCCATGTTGGTTAAGCTGGGGATCAGATCGACTAAGGACGAAGGGCTCGGACTGGAGTAAGGCGAAGGGATCAGATCGGAGTAAACGAAGAACGAGAGAGCTGATCGGAGCGGGAGCACGAGCTGAATGGGAGATGGCAACCCAAGCCGACCCGAAGTGGGACACCCGACCCGAACCGATGCAACGCTGTGAACCTGAACCGAACCGCTACAGGGGAAGACTATGAATCGAACCAATTCAAAGTAGAGGACCAGACCCGAACCGATGGCTAGAAGGGGAAACCGACCCGACCCAGTATTGACCAATAACCTGAGATGCAAAGGTAGTCCAATATGGGAAGTTAGAGCTCAGGATCCAGTTGGAAACCGATGAGTTCACTTCATGATTGGGCTTTGCTGCGGGATGTGTGCCAAGGGGCAGTCGATGTCTATTACTTTGGATCACTATGTATGGGAGGTACGTGAACGGATTCAGGGCCGCAGTGGCCTAGGTACGACTAAAGGGCTATAAACCAATGAAGTGGGGTCATTTGTAAAGATTTGGCCATGACTCCATGTGGTAAGCTTGGTAGTAGCAGTAGTTGTACAAGTTGAACTCCGTCACTACTTCGATGGGTCTAGTGATTGACAGTGGTGGACATCGTATACTTTACGCACTGAGCGAGAGATGTGAGGATGGTTGCTATGCTTGATTTGTTGCCATCATTACGACATGCACACCCCACCCCCGTATTCTTTACACTATTTGTTATGGCACCTTAGAGTATCGTACGGTATGTGGTACTAACTCCTTGGTTGCTGGTCCAGGTCCGGGTATGGTTTAGTATACCTATTATTGTTATGTTTAGATGCTTATCGCTCATGCCAGACTTCTTGTCTGACCCAGAGTTTTATGTCACTTCTTCTTACTCTGGGTGCTCATACGAGCAGACTAGAGACATGTTAGCTGGTGATGCACGGGTAGATGATCCGGAGACAAGCAGGAGGCTTCCACATAATATATATATAGTATTCTCCCTGTGTTGTTGAAGATCACTGCTTGGGCATTAGAAGTGCATCTTCTACTTTAGCTTTCTTTTGTTTTAGAGACAGTAAATTTGGAAAGTTGTAATAAGCTTTAATTGGATTTCCGCTTCTCTGATGTTGATGTTGGTTTTAGTTATCAACTTATATACTGTCTCACTTGTTTTATGCCAAGTATGTTATTATTATATTTTACTCCATGCGCTGTGAGACATTCTACAGGTTCTTGATTAGCTCGTTCCCTTCTTTCTTTTCTTCTGACGACCGTTCTGTGCTAGTCGGGCATGTGTACAGCGCACTTTCGGAGGAAATGCCGGCTGGTGCGGGGCGGGCCGTCACAAATGGTATCAGTTTATTTCTGAAATTATGTTTATATGAGTATGGTATCGGTTTTACAAGAATTCTAGTATCAGTTTGGTAGTAAAAATGTCTATCAGCCTTAGTAGCACACTGTTATCAATTTTTATACTTAGATCATGTTTTTATGAATAAGGCATTTGTTTTGCAAAAGTAATGGTAATACCAGATTATTTCTGAAGTTATGTTTACATAAGTGTGGTATCAGTTTTACAAACATTCTAGTATTGGTTTTCTTATGAGATTATGTTTATATAACAAAGCCCATAACTGAGGGCATAATCGAGCCTATAACCGGGATTATAACCGAGCCCATAACCGAGCGCATGACTGAGCCTATAACCGGGCACATAACATAGACCATAACCTAGCCCGAATCTAGCACATAACCGAGCCTACAACCAGGCACATAACCGAGCCCATGACCGAGCACATAACCAAACACATGACCAAGCCCATGACCGAGCCTGTAACCAAGCACATAACCGAGCCCTTAACCGGTTACATAACCGAGCCCATAACCAAGCGTATAATCAGGAATACAACTGAGTCGATAATCGGTTACATAACCGATCCTATAACCATGACTATAACCGAACCCATAACCGAGCCCATAATCAAGCTTATAAACAAACCTACAACGGAGCCCATAACCAAGCTTATAGCGGAGCCCATAACTGAGCATATAACCGAGCACATAACAAGGCATATAACGAAGTGCATAATTGAGTCCATAAACTGACATATAACCGGGCACATAACTGGTCACATAACCTAGCCTTTAACTAAGTAAATAATGGAGTCGATAACTTGGCACATAACCATGCCCATCATTGCATACTGAGGCGTAGGTTTTGAATTAAATTGATATCATTTTTATCATAAACTTTTTGTACACAAAGGAAGCAAAGCAAGTGCTGCCTCCTCAACCAAATCTGCCTCCATAAGACTGCTTTCTCATGGTGGTATGATCCACTAATGGATGTCGGATTTGGTGATGGATGTGCGTTACTTTTTATGTTTTTACAGTAGTAGTTTTCTAGTATCAGTTTTTCATCCATAGTAGTATCAGTTTTTCAACCATAGTGGTATCAGTTTTGGAACTCTATTTTTGTTTATAGAAAATGGGTATCTGTTTGGAACCAAATCTCGTATCAGTTTTTCACTATTTCTCATGTTTTGTTATACTTGCAGTAAGTGGGTATCAGTTTTGTGTCGAAGTAGGTATCCGTTTTTTCAACAAAAAGATGTGTATTCATGGAGACAGGTATCTATTTTGAAAAAAAAAATGAGATATCAGTTTCATAGACATAACCATAAAACAGTTCACAACACATGATACTTTACATTTTGACAGCATAAAACACATTTGTAACGACCCATCAATTTCAAACTAATATCATCATATTAAAAAAAAGTTTACACTACATAGAAATGTTGAACATTTGCAACGTTTAACATCACATAAAATAGTAAAAAATAGGTAGTTTTCAAACTAATATCATCATATTTACATTTGTAACAGCCAAGCAATTTCAACTACCAAATTTAATCAATTTCCCTCCAAATGAAGATTAGACATAAGGACTCCTAAATCCCAACAATATACCTTGTATGTCAAAAGTTCATAGACTAGATGTGCTCTACATTTCAACATGTTATTTTTGGCAACCTTTAGGGGTATTGCTTTCCTGTTCATTGATATTACAAATATCATTACATAAATCCTGCAATCGGGCATGTACAAAGGAAATGAATTTATTAGTGGTATAATTAGTCATGCAAGCTAGGTATTAAAATTAATATATGATAAAGAATTACGTGTCACAGCCTTGTTGTGCACACTATTCTTGACGCATTTCACATGTGTTAAGCTACATATTTGTAACATTATTTTTTTCTCATAATTGTAGCAGTAGTTGCTCAATTTCAGCGGTAGTTGCTCAATTTCAGCTCTCTGTAAAAAAATAGATATACAAGTATTGACTTCGTGTTTATAAATATAAGAGGTATAACAACTATATAGTTTCGTTTTTGAGAAGTATTTCATACCAGTGTCATTGCATCTTTCAATCTGTCATTATTATTTGGGTTTGATCTTCTAGGCCGATTGGAGTCAAAATGTGACCACTGCATATTTGCATATATTAAAGTCACTGGCATCCAGTGACTTTGACAATGCATTGGGAAGTAAACGACCTTTGTGTACTCATTTTTCATCGCTTCTTCTAAAATAGGAAGAGCTACTGTCTTTATAACTGATTCCATTTTCTCAACCAGTGCTTTCTCATCACAAATAATATTGTTATTGTTATTTAATATTTGTAAAAAAATACCGCACACATGTATTCTGAAATCTTAATTTATGTTTCCATTGTTGGCATTGCATAATTGTTCTCAGTTAATGCATAATTTTTTGTGAACCAATCAACAATTTGTAATAACCATACACATGTGTATAAGAAGGGATATTATATCGTGAAATAAATCTGATACAAGAAAACTTTAAAAATAAATTTTAACAAGAAATCATAAAATTGATACTAACATACACCTAAAACAGATACCTACAAACTGGGAAAATAAATTTTAACCAAAAATCATAAAAATTGATACTACCAGGCTCTTGAAACTAATACCTACAAACTGGAAAGATAAATTTTGACAATAAAAACTGTTATTAATAGACACGTAAAACTGATACCTACAAACTGGAAAAATATATTTAAACAGGAAATCATAAAAAATGATACTAACAGGCTCCTAAAACTGATACCTACAATCCGGAAAAATATTTTTTTATTCATACTATCAGTTTAATGCCTTCATAGTAACCAGTTTATAAGTATCAATTTTATATAGCCGTGGGTATAAGTTTTTATTATTTTGTTCTTTACAATTTACAGGTATCGGTTTTATGCCACGATAGGTATCGATTTTTGGGTATTTTGTTGTTAGCAGTTAATGGGTATTGGTTTTATAGCTTTGTAGGTATCAGTTTTTGAAAATTTCATTCATGCATAAGTTTCATAATATCACTACTGCATTATAATTGGTATCAGTTAAATAATTTGTTATGCAAAACATTAACATAATGAACATTTCATTCATCAACATATATACGAGCAACATTAGTATTTGTACATACAAAATTTAATTAGAGAAACTAATATGCAAAATTAGCAACATATATATGGTACTTATCCATCCGTGAAGTTTCCATCCAGAATATGAACAAGCATTTCTTTCGTTATGATGCAACGACCTAAAATTGTGTCATTAGTTTTCACAACATCCCAGTTTTGTGGAAATTAAAATTATAGTTAATTTTTGAACAAATCTCTATTAACAACGATTATAAAATGCGTAATTACAAATTATTTGCTTTTGCAAGAGAGAAGAATTTTTTTACAATAACTTGTTGTTCTTTATTCGGATATTTTTCACTTCCACAATGCGACTGTTTTAATTCTGCCCATGATGGTTCCATAATAGCTATTGGTTTTTAAATAAAATTTTGTTGTTGCTCTTGGATTTCTTTTAATTTCTGCACCTTATTGTTCTTCTTGTTGCTCTTGTTTTTTTTTTCATTTTCTGATTTCTTTTTAGGGTGCTCCTTGCTATTTTTTCCTACTTCAACATTTGTTTTCTTCACTTTTTTTCATAATCGTTGGATAATCAAACAAAATTCTTCTTTCTTTCTTTTTCCTATGTCTCTCTTTTAATCTTTGTACATATGAAGGAGGTTCATCTTTTGTTGGTTGTTTTTTTCCTTCTTGCTGAGTTTTTTTTATGTAGCTTCTCAATAGTTTGTGTGAGTTTCAAGTCAAAGAACAGTGGAGTTAATTCAACCAGTACATTTTTGCTGACTGTTCGTAAATTAGCAGGTGTGATTTTTTCTGCCACGGTTTCATTTTTTTTCTTCACATTCAGCTTCCTCAACATGAATAATGCCTTGATTTTCATTCTCTACATCCTCGTTGTCATTTATTTCTTCTTCATTATGTCGAGGAGGTGAATCAATTTCAGTTTCTTCCAAATCAGATTTCGAAAGTTCTATCTCTTCAATTTCTGTATTCTTGCCTTTCAACTGTTGTCTCAAATTATAAAGCTCATTCTTTGCTACTCTTCTAAAAAATCTTTCATTTTTCAGTTCTTTTTTCCATTTTATGTTTTCTTCTTCAATATCTTGAATACGAATATTCAAAATTCTCATAGTCACTTCTTGCTCTAAAGATCCCACTGGTGTTTTCTATTCATGGCGTTTCTTTTTCTCGTTGTTAGACATTCTTTTCCTTTCTTTGATCTTGAAGAATTTCAGTTGTTGTTTCCAATAATTTTAATTCATGCGGGCGTATGTCTGAAATTTCTTGCACCTTCGAAAAGAAATTTGTTTTCAATCAAAATTGTTGTTTAATAATAGAATAATCAGTTTTGATATCAAGATTGTATAGGTTTTGATACTACCAGACACTTAAAAATGATACCTAGTAACTGGAAAAATAAATTTTACTAAGAAATAACAAAAACTGACACTTACAGGCATCTAAAACTGATACCTACAATCCGATGGTATTGTTTTGCAACTCATTATTTTGGTAGGCTCTATGTTATTTCCAAACATTGGCATCCCAAAAATTAAGCTAATATCTTTGATCATTACTATCATTTTTTCTTTGCCAAAGATAAAAACTTCTTCTTCCACTGTATAGCACTGTAGGCTGCATCCAGATTTTCTGTGTGTTTATTCTTTCAAATCTATTTTTCCTTCATGGAAAACATTGAAGAAGTTAAAGAACAAAGACCTTTTCAATAAATCTAGTTGTTTCTTGTTTAATGCTTTCTTTTCCTCCACAAGTTATATCATTTTAAATATTGGTTCACATTTAAATGCGGTTTCCCTTTTGACTTTTGTTGTTATTTTATCTTCTGCATCTCGTGGTCGTGGATTTGCAAAATCATCATCCTAATGTGTGTACATATATATAAAAGTGTTAAGTAGTTTTTATAGAGTGTTTTACTATGAATTGTAACAACACAATATCTTTTTTAAACATTCCTAATTATCATCTTAAGAAGCATATTTCAATATGGAAAACTGATATATACCTATTCAGGTACCAATGGCTTTCAACTCATTATTGAATACTGATATGTTCCTATTTAGATAACAAGATGAGACCATATTCCTGTAAATAGAAACTCAATAAAAATACTGATACCACAATGTTTTCAAAACTGATACCAAAATGCTTTCAAAATTTGTACCATGAATCTTAGTATCAAAACTGATAACAATTAACTTGCAGAAATGATACCATATTCACATGAACAGAATCTCAATATCAAAACCGATACTAGTATGCTTCCAAAACCGATACCAAATTCATGCAAACAGAATTTTAGTATCAACATTGATACCAGTGTGCTTCTAAAATTTATACCATGACGATGTATATTACAACATTTACGCTATAAATGATACCAATACAATCAATAACTATCAGTTTTCAAAGAATAACTGATATCGACAAATCAGTAACTATCAGTTTTCAAAATGAATTGCAAGTTGTTAATATTTTCTCCTTAAGCATAATGTAAATAAAAATGACAGATAAAACATTGTTAATTTAATTTTCTTCTGCATTTTTAGCCTGTTCGACCTTTTTTCCATCGTTGTTCTGATCTTTCATACTACTTTTTCCATCGTTTGTTTTTTACTTCTTCTTTCTCTCTATTGAAGTATTTTTCCTTTCGTCTCTTTTATGGTTTCTTTAGTTTCAGGTTGTTGTCCAATTGAATCTTCCACCATTTCTCTAAGCGTATCATCTCTAAGCGTTTCTCTAGGTGTTTCAGTCACAATTGATTGCATATGCATTTCAACATTTTCCTGTCCTACATGCTCATCGATTTCTAGGGTTTCAGAATGTGAATCAACTTTATTTTTTTCGATTTCAAGGGTCTCGACATGCATCTGAAGTTGATCACATGGTATTTGGGGTTGATTTCCTAGCGATTCATTTTGTGCTTGTTCTGAAGTCGATTTTCAGATGAGACGATAGGGTTTTCATCTGACATTTTTTGATGTTTTGGAGAGTACTAAATATTGAGTTTTCTGAAATCGATCAGAATTAAAATAAAGAGAAGAAAGTTTTTTTTTGAGTGAACTAGTTAGTGGACTGGGATTTTGTTCTTCACGTTAATTTTTTAAAGGCTTGTCCTATTGGATAAATAATTTA
This sequence comes from Allium sativum, assembly GCA_030737875.1. Lineage (NCBI taxonomy): Eukaryota > Viridiplantae > Streptophyta > Magnoliopsida > Asparagales > Amaryllidaceae > Allium > Allium sativum. The sequence goes on from CM060915.1 coordinate 151,819,035, forward strand.
AAATTTTTGTCCTTGTTAGTTTTTTTCCTTTCTTATATTTATATTACAGATTTTACATTCTTTTTCACTTTGTGCATTCAGATTTGGAATGTAATAAATTTGACATTAGTCGTAAGTATTCTTTGAAATTTTGGCATGTTTTAGTTCATGTTTTTGTATTATATATGTGTGTAATGTATGTATTTTATGTTGCTTGATTTGTAGATATCAGTTATTGATTGTATTGGTATCATTTATACCTTAAATGTTGTAATATACAGTGTCATGGAATGAGTTTTGGAAGCATATTGGTATCAGTTTTGATACTCATATTATGTTTGAACAAATGTGGTATCAGTTTTCGAAGCTAACTGGTATCAGTTTTGATACTGAGATTTTGTGTATGTGAGAATGATATCGGTTTTGCAAATTAACTAGTATCAGTTTTAATGCTGAAGGTAATGTACCAGTTTTGAAAGCATTCTCGTATCAGATTTTGAAAGCATTGTGGTAATTTTTTTAATTGAGACTCTATTTACTGAATAAGGCGTCAATTTAGTATATAAATAGGTAGGTATTAGGAATTGTAAGCCATAAGTATCTGATTGGCTTTTGCAATCGGATGTCTTTTACATGGGATAGGTACCCGCTTGGTTTAACAATCCCTGCTAGATATGGATTGGTTCTCAAACATGGGCAAATGTATGTTGTAATAACAAAGTCAAGGTATCAGTTTTGGAAGCACACAGGTGGATAATGTTTTTATAAATAGCGTATCAATTTTGCAAACATAATGGTATCGGTTTTCTTTCTGAAATTATGTTTACATGAATATGGTATCAGTTTTACAAGTTTTATAGTATTAGTTTTCTTACTGGGATCATGGTTATATAACAAAGCCCATAATCGAGCCCATAACTGTGGCCATAACCGAGCATATAATCCAGATCATAACCGAGACCATAACCGATCACATAACTGAGTACATTACCAAGCATATAAACAAGCATGTAACCGAGTTCATAACTGGGCATATAACCGAGAGTATAACCGAGTCCAAAATAGAGCCTATAACCGAGCACATAATTAAGCCCATAACCGACCATTTAACCAAGCACATAACCAAGTCCATAACCAGGCACATAACTGGGTGTAGATATCTAATTAGGCCTGGCGTTCAGATGTCTTTTACATGTCATATGTATCCGATTAGGCCTTGCATATGCATGTGTTTTACGTGTCATAGGTACCCGCTCGGTCAATTATTTTCTACTGCGTGTAGATTCGTTGTTGAAATACCCGATTAAGCCTTGCATCCGAATGTCTTTTAAGTGTCATAGGTACCCGATTAGGCATTGCGTCCTGATGTTATTTACGTGTCATAGGTACCTGCTCGGTTAATTAATCCCGACTAGGTGCAACTTCGTTGCTGAAGTACCTGATTAGTCCTTTCGTTTGGATATCTTATAAGTGTCAAAGGTACCCGATTAGGCCTTGCATCTGGATGTCATTTATGTGTCGTAGGTACCAGTTTGATTAACTAATCCCCACTGGGTGCAAATTCATTGTTGAAGTACCCAATTGGGCCTTGCGTCCGGATGTCTTTTATGTGTCATAGGTATCCGCTCGGTTAATTAATCCCTACTGGGTGCAGATTCGTTGCTAAAAGTACCCGATTAGGCCTTGCATCCAGAAGTCTTTTATGTGTCATAGGTACCTGATTGGGACTTGCGTCTGGATGTTTTTTACGTGTCATAGGTACCCACTAGGTTAATTAATCTCTACTAGGTGCAGATTCGTTGCAGAAGTACCCGATTGGGCCTGGCCGCCGGATGTCATTTACGTGTCATAGGTACCCGATTAGGCCTTTCGTCCAGATGTTTTTTACGTGTCATAGGTACCTGCTCGGTTAATTAATCTCTACTAGGTGCAGATTCGTTGCTGAAGAACCCGATTGGGCCTTGCGTCCGGATGTCTTTTACATGTTATAATACCCGATTAGGCCTTGCATTCAGATGTTTTTATGTGTCATAGGTGTACGCTTGGTTAATTAATCCCTATTGGGTAAAGTACCTGATTAGGCCTTGCGTCCGAATGTCTTTTGCGTGTCATAATTACCTGATTAGGCCTTGCATCCGGATATTTTTTACGTGTCATAGGTACCCGCTCTGTTAGTTCATCCCTACTGGCTACGGATTCATTGCTGATGTACCTGATTAAGCCTTATGTCCGGATGTCTTTTATGTGTCATAGGTACATGATTATGCCTTGCGTTCGAATGTTTTTTACGTGCCAGGTACCCGCTCGGTTAATTGATCCTTATTTGGTGTAGATCCATTGCTGGAGTACCCGATTAGGTCTTGCGTCTGAATGTCTTTTACGTGTCATAGGTAACCAATTAGGCCTTGGGTCCAGATGTGTTTTACGTATCAAAAGTACCTGCTCGGTTAATTAACCCCAACTGGGTGTTGCTGAAGTACCCGATTAGGCCTTGCCTCTGGTTGTCTTTTACTTGTCATAGGTACCCGATAAGGCCTTACGTGCAGATGTTTTTTTACATATCATAGGTACCCGCTCGGTTAATTAATCCCTATTGGGTGCAGATTCGGTTTTGTATTACCCGATTAGGCCTTACATCCAAGTGTCTTTTACGGGTCATAGGTACCCGATTAGGCGTTGCTTCGGAATGTCTTTTACGTGTCATAAATACCCACTCGGTTGATTAATCTCTATTGGGTGCAGATTCATTGCTGAATTGCCCGATTAGGTCTTGCATCCGGATGTCTTTTACATGTCAAATGTACTGGATTAGGCCTTACATCCGGATGTCTTTTAAATTCACAGGTACCCACTCGATTAATTATTCCCTACTGGGTGCAGATTCATTGCTGAAGTACCTGATTAGTCCTTGCGTCCGAATGTCTTTTACGTGTCATAGGTACCCGATTAGGCCTTGCGTCCGGATGTCTTTTTTGTGTCATAAGTACCCCTCCTCGGTTAATAAATTCCTATTGGATGCAGGTTCGTTGCTTAAGAGCCCGATTAGGTCTTGTGTTCGAATGCCTTTTATGTGCAATATATACCCGACTAGGCCTTGCGTCCGGATGTTTTTTACGTGTGGTATGTACCCGCTCGGTTAAAGAATCCCTACTGGGTGTAGATTGGTTGTTGAAGTATTGCGTTCGGATGTCTTTTACATTAGTATTGTGTTAGGTTTTCAAGCATTCTACTATCAGTTTTGTAACAACAATGTGAAGGTATTAGTTTTGGAAGCACACTAGTATCAATTTTAATATTTAGATTATGTTTTGATGAATAGGGTATCAGTTTTGCAAAAGTAATGGTATCAGTTTATTTTTGATATTATATTTACATTAGCATAGTATCAGTTTTACAAGCATTCTAGTATCAATTTTGTACTAACAATGTCAGATATAAGCCTTGGCAGCACACTGATATCAATTTTAATACTTAGATTATGTTTTTATGAATAAGGTATCAGTTTTGCAAAAATAATGGTATAAGTTTATTTTTGAAATTATGTTTACATGAGTATGGTATCAGTTTTACAAGCATTCTAGTATCAGTTTTGTAACAAAAATGTGAAGATATCAGGCTTGGTAGCACATGTATCAATTTTTAAACTTAAATTATGTTTTTATGAATAGGGTATTTGTTTTGCAAAAGTAATGGTATCAATTTATTTCTGAAATTATGTTTACATGAATATGGTATCAGTTTTACAAGAATTCCAGTATCTGTTTTCTTATTGAGATTATGTTTATATAACAAAGCCCATAACCGAGATTATAACCGGGCACATAACCAAGCGCATAACCGAACCTATAACCGTTAACATAACCGAGCCCATAACCTTACACAAGACCGAGCCCATAACCAGGTTCATAGCCGAGCCTATAACTGGGGACATAACCGAGCCCATGAACGAGCCCATAACCGAACCCTTGATTGAGCCCATATCTGAGCACATAACTGAGCCCATAACCGGTTACATAATCGAGCACATAACCGAGCGCATAATCAAGAATATAACCGAGTCGATAACCGGTTACATAACTGATTTTATAAACAAGACTATAACCGAACCCATAACCGAGCCCATAATCAAGCTTATAACCAAACCCATAACCTAGCCCATTAACAAGCTTATAACCGAGCCCATAATCGAGCATATAACTGAGCACATAACCTGGCATATCACATAACCGAGCACATAATTAGTCATATAAGCTAACCATTACCAAGTACATAATGGATTCTATAGCTAGGACATAACCATGCCCATCACTGCGTACTAAGGTATAATTTTTGAATTAAATCAATATCATTTTTTTCATAAAGTTTTTGTACACAAAGGAAGCAAAGCAAGTGTTGCCTCCGCAACCAAATCTACCTCCATCAGACTGCTCTCTCATAGTGGTGGAAGTGGTGGTATGATCTGCTGATGGATGTCGGATTTGGTGATGGATGTGCGTTATTTTTTTAATATATAGTAGCAGTTTTCTAGTATCAGTTTTTCATTCTAAGTGGTATCAGTTTTGGAACTCTTTTTTTGTTTACAGCAATTGGATATCTGTTTTGATCCAAATATGGTATCAGTTTTTACTATTTCTTATGTTTTGTTATATTTGCAACAAGTGGGTATCAGATTTGTGTCGAAGTGGGTATCAACTTTGTCAAAAAAAAATTTGTTTTAAAAAAAATTGTATTCATGGCGATAGGTGTCTGTTTTGGAAAAAACGAGATATCAGTTTCATAGACACAACCATAAAATAGTTCACAACACATGATACTATACATTTTGACAGCGTAAAACACATTTGTAATAGCCCAGCAATTTCAATCTAATATCATCATATTATAAAAAAAGTTACACCACTAAAAATGTTGAATATTTGCAACTTTTAACATCATATACAACAGTTAAAAATATGTAGTTTTCATACTAATACCATCATATTTACATTTGTAACAGCCACACAATTTCAACTACCAAATCTAATCAATTTCCCTCCAAATGAATCCTAAATCCCAACAATACCCCTTATTTTCTAAAATTTCATAGACCAGATGCGCTCTACATTCCATCGTATTATTCTTGGAAACCTTTAGGGGTATCTCTTTCCTGTTCATTGATATTACAAATATCATTACATAAATCTCGCAATCGAGCCTTTACAAAGTAAATGAAGTTGTTAGTGGTATCAATAGTCATGCATGCTGGGTATCAAAATTAATATATGATAAAGAATTACGTGCCACAGCCTTGTTGTGCACACTCTTCTTGACACATTTCACATGTGCTGAGCTGCATTTGCAACATTATTTTCTCCCCATAATTGCAGCAGTAGATGCTCAACTTCAGGTCTCTGTAAAAAAAAATACAAGTATTGACTTCGTATTTATAAATATAAGAGTTATAACAATTATATAGTTTAGTTTTTGAGAAGTATTTCATACCAATGTGAATGCAGCTTTCAAACCGTCATTATTGTTTGGGTTTGATCTTCTAGGCCGATTGGAGTCAAAATGTGACCACTGCATTTTCACATATGTTAAATTCCTAGCGTCCAGTGACTTGGACAATGTAATGGGATGTAAATGACCTCTGTGTACTCATTTTTCACTGGTTTTCCTAAAATAGGAAGATCTACTGTCTTTATAACATATTTCGTTTTCTCAACCAGTGCTTTCTAGTCACAAATACTATTGTTATTTAATATTTGTAAAAAATATCGTCCATATATGAACTGAAATCTTAATTACCATTCCCTTTGTTGGCATTGCCAAATTGTTCTCAGTTAATGCATAATTTTTTGTGAACCAATCAATAATCTATAATAATCATACACATATATATAAGAAGGCATTTATATTGCAAAATAAAACTGATACAAGAAATCTGGAAAAATAAATTTTAACAAGAAATCATAAAACTGATACTAACAGGTACCTAAAACTGATAACTACAAACTGAAAAAACAAATTTCAACCAGAAATCATAAAAATGGATATAACCATGCTCCTGAAACTGATACCTACAAACTGGAAAAATAATTTTTAACAAGAAATCATAAAAACTTATACTAACAAGCATCTAAAACTGATACCTACAAACTGGAAAAATATATTTTAACAAGAAATCATAAAAACCGATACTAACTGGCTCCTAAAACTGATACCAACCGGCTCCTAAAACTGATACCTACAAATTGGAAAAATAATTTTTAATGCTACTATCAGTTTAATGCCTTCATAGCAATCTGTTTATAGGTATCAGTTTTATATAGGTGTAGGTATAAGTTTTTTTTATCTACAGTTTACAGGTATCGGTTTTATGTCGTGATAGGTATCATTTTTGACTAACAGTTAATAAGTATCGGTTTTTGAAAAGTTCAGTCGTGCATAAGTTTCATAGTATCACTGCATTATAATTGGTATTAGTTAAATAATTTGTCAAGCAAAACATCAACATAATGAACATTTCATTCATCAATATATATGAGCAACATTAGTATTTACACGTACAAAAACTAATTAGCGAAACTAATATGCAAAATTAGCAACATATATATGGGACCTGTCCATCCATGAAGTTTCCTTCCAGAACATGAAAAGCATTTCTTTCGTAATGATGCAACTGCCTAAAATTGTGTCATCAGTTTTCACAACATCCCTGTTTTGTAGAAATAAAAATTATAGTTAATTTCTGAACAAATCTCTATTAATATCGGTAATAAAATGTGTACTTATAAATTATTTGCTTTTGCAAGAGAGAAGAATTTTTTCACCATAGCTTGTTGTTCTTTATTCAGATATTTTACACTTTCACAATGCGACTGTTTTAATTCTGTCCATGATGGTTCCATAATAGCTATTGGTTTTTAAACAAAACTTGGTTGTTGCTCTTGGTTTTCTTTTGTTTCTACACTTTGTTGTTCTTGTTGCTCTTGTTTTTTTTCATTTTCTGTTTCCTTTTTAGGGTGCTCTTTGCTTTTCTTTTTTTGCTTCAACATTTGTTCTCATAACCTTTTTTGTAATAGTTGGATAATCAAACAAAATTCTTCTTTCTTTCTTTTTCCTATGTCTCTCTTTTAATCTCTGTACATATGAAGGCGGTTCGTCTTTTGTTGGCTCTTTTTCTTCTTCTTGTTGAGGTGCTTTTTTAGGTAGCTCCTCAATAATTTGTATGAGTTTCAAGTCAAAGCTCGGTGGAGTTAATTCAACAGGTATATTTTTGCTAACTGTTCGTTCATCAACAGGTGTGATTATTTTTACCATAGTTTTTTTCTTCTTATTTTCTTCATATTCAGCTTCCTCAACATGAATACTGCCTTGATTTTCGTCCTCTGCATCCTTGTTGTTGTTTCTTTCTTCTTCTTATTCGTTATGTCGGGGAGGTGAATCAATTTCAGTTTCTTCCAAATCATATTTCTGAAGCCCCGTCTCTTCAATTTATGTATTCTTGCCTTTCAACTGTTGTTTCAAATTATAAAGCTCTTTCTCTGCTTCTCTTCTAAATAACTTTCTTTTTCCAGTTCTTATTTTTCCATTTTATATTTTCTGCTTCAATATCTTAAATATTAATCTTCAAAATTCTCATAGTCAATTCTTGCTCCAAATATCCCATCGATATCTTAAAAATGAATCTTCAAAATTCTCATAGTCACTTCTTGCTCCAAATATCCCACTAATGTTTGTATTCCTTGACGTTTTCTTTTTCTTATTGCTTGACATTCTTTTCCTTTCTTTGATCTTGTAGAAATTTCAGCTGTTGTTTCCAATAATTTTGATTCATGTGGACGTATGTCTGAAATTTCTTACACCTTCAAAAGGAAATTTGTTTTCAATCAAAATTGTTGTTTAATAATAGAATATCAATTTTGATATCAAGATTGTATAATTTCTGATACTACCAGGCACTTAAAAAGGATACCTAGAAATTGGAAAAATAATCTTAATAAGACATCATAAGAACTGATACTAACAGACACCTAAAATTGATATCGATAAACTGGAAATACAAATTTAACAAGAAATCATAAAAAAATGATACTAACTGGAACCTAAAACTGGTACATGAAAATTAAAAAAATAAATTTTAATAAGAAATCATAAATTTTGATACTACCAGGAACCTAAAACTGATACATGGAAACTGGAAAAATAAGTTTTAACAAAAAATAATAAAAACTAATACTAACAAACACCTAAAACTGATAACTACAAACTGGAAAAATAAATTTTAACCAGAACTCATAAAAACTGATAGTACTAGGCTCCTAAAACTGATAACTACAAACTACAAAAATAATTTTAACAAGAAGTCATTAAAACCGATACTAGCAGGTACCTAAAACTGATACCTACAAACTGATTTTTTTTTTTAACAAAAATCATGAAAATTGATTCTAACAGGCTCCTAAACTAATATCTTTAACTACAAAAAATTGATACCTACAGCCTTGTAAATCCCACCTAGCAATTCTTGGGTATGTGTCGCTAACATTTCATCTTGGCTTTATTAAATTCATCTATTCACTCAAGCAATACTATGTTAAAAAAGAGAGTAAAAACGGTAACAAGTTCACAAATGTTAGAAAAAAATTGAATAAAAACAAATAAATTACCAGTGGAAGCATTGCACATCCAGACACGTTTCTTGGATAATGAATGAACTTTTTAACAAATTTGTTAGAATTCTTTTCTATTGTCAAAGGCCAAGAAACTGTCTTCATTTTTTTCAAAATCACATAAGTACTCCAGAAGTCCCTATCTCAATTTTTCTTAGTTGCTGAGGAAGAAAAATGTAAGTAGAATATCCATGATGAAAAGATTATGCAAGTCTTCCTCATTTTGCTTCTTCCTTTATTCTTTTTTCTATCAAAATTCTAGTCATATACGCTGATGAACCAAAATTCCGTAAAGGGAAAAACTTACAATCCGATGGCATTGTTTTGCTAGTCATTATTTTGGTAGGCTCTATGTTATTTCCAAGAACTGGCATCCCAAAAAGCAAGTTTATATCTTTGGCCGTTACTATCATTTTTTCTTTGCCAAAGATAAAAGCTTCTTCTTCCACTGAATAGCACTTGTAGACTGCATCCAGATTTTCTGTATGTTTCTTGCATTCCTTCAAATCTACTTTTCCTTCATAGAAAACATTGATTAAGTTAAAGAACGGGGATCTTTTCAATAAATCTAGTTGTTTCTTGTTTAATGCCTTCTTCTCCTTCACAAGTTGTATCATTTTAAATACTGGTTGCAACCCACATCTAAATGAAGTTTCCCTTTTGTTACGAGAAGGAATTTCGCTCGGTCCGAACCAGTCGCTAAACCGATCCAGGCCGTTCGAAACGCCCTATCGTTTGAGAACATGACAAAATAGAACGCATACAGAAGAACATTTCATTGTATATTACAACAATGCATCAGATTACAAGAATATACAGAGTATAAAAGAATATTACACAGAAATATCAGAGATTTAAATTACATTTAAATACATCGCAGCGGAAAATAATACAATATACAACTAGAAGAGATATACGGATACAAAGCTTTCCGGATATCGTTCCAGCTGTAAACCAGGATCCTGTGAATATAAATCTGCAAAACCAAAACTACTAGCTGCCCGTGTCAAAATAGGGGCACCCAGAGTTTAGGTTAAAACAATAAACTCCAGGTCAGTCATGTGACTGGTGTGAGAACTAAAACAGTTATTAATCTTTATCTTAAAGTTAGGTAAATCAAGAAACCACGCCGTAAAACACGGAACGGGTTTCCTCCCAAGAATACCAGTGCATAAAACAAACAGCGCAATGCTAAATAAAGAAAAATGAAGCTGTTATAAGACCCAGGTCCCATCACACAATGTAACGCAGCCGAGGATAGGGTTTTCCCTTATAACAGCCAAAGAATGCTTGATACGTTTAAAACAAATCATTTGATACTAATATAAGTGCATAGTGTATAAAACACTTCAAATCATAAGTATCAATCATAGGCGGCATGGGTACCATATATCATGTCGCCATACTAGTTCTACAATTAAAACCGCAAATGTCACGTATTTGGAAATTGGATTTCCATCTATGAACCGAGGCAAAAGATAGTCCTCAACCGATTCGAGACGCTCTAGCCCGTGTCTCAGGATCAGAGCTCGAGTGACCCTTGGATCGTCAGGGCCAGTCCACCGATGTGGATTAAACTTAAACCCTGAACATGCGTTTCCCCACCCTTTGGGGTGTCAATGAGTCAACAAATGACTCCATCGGTTCGAGAATGACCGATATATCTGAGGCGCCTCGCAACAACAACAACCACATAAGTCAAACTCGTCAGGGCGTGTAAAACCACTGACGCCACTTTTTAGCTAGAAGGAAACGCATGCCCTCCCTGAGGTCCTCTCCCGTTTTTGGTTCACAACCGGGGTGCGAGGCTCGCGAATTCACGTTACACAAAGCTGTGCCACACAGGCTGTGCTTTGATCATCACCACAAGACTTTGCTTTTCAACAGAAGCCTCGATCAATTGCCTCTTAGGCATGCCACACAGGCAATTCACTCCATGCGTTTGATATCCATCAATATATAACCCCTGAGCTCGTACGTCTCAGAGAAGGGCGTTAAGCAAGAGAATAAATTCTCCGCCGCCAAACAGATATATATTTAATAGAGATCAATCACACGGACTAAAATCCAATGTCAGACACACAGTCCATTTACAAGTCCGTTCTGGGTCTGAACGAAACCGGAGGCACCTAGTACCCCGCATATCCATCGATCTCCAAGTACGTCTGGACGATCACTAACTGTTTCCATCTTCTTGGGTGTACAGCCCAATCAAGATCATCAGTAATTACCCAAACGACGTGAAGACTTCCGGTCTTCGACCATCGTCTTCATCTTCGACACCACGTCGAATCAGTTATTCAGAATGGGATAAACCCGGACTTTCTGAATAACTCGCGTATATATTATAAACGTGTTACACAAACACAACATACGCCTCATTCCAATTCAGAATATTCTTTTATTCAAATATTCCTACTTTGGGAAAAGTTCCCATTAATTTTATCCAAGATAAATTCTTTAAATTTATTCTTTAATCTCCTTTGAATATCAATTCAAACTAGTCGGGATTAGCGAACCACACCGAAGTAATCATTTATTTTATTTTCCCAATCCCAACCTATTCATCCCATGAAGTAAAACTGGTAGTACTTCATATCTAACACCACAGTGTTATCGGTAATTCAATTACCATTCCACGTTCAAATCTAATTAAAGATTTAACTATCGCTTGGAGTAAAACTGGTGATACTCCATTTTCGATCATTTCAATCTAATTAAAGATTCATTAAAACTCCACTTAGTTTTAATCTTTAACTGGGTTAAAGAATCAGTGTCATTTAAAACACGGTTCACGATAAACCCAAAGTCACATTCCATTAATTATCGGGTTAAAGAACAAGTGTTATTTAAAACACTGTTCACGATAAACCCAAAAATCAATATCAATTCAATTCCAATTAAATATCATTTAATTGGTACCTTTCATTAAATCTAAATAGAAAGATTTAATCATTTCTCAACTGGGTTCAAGAACAGTGTTAGTGAAGACACCATTCACGACAAACCCAAATCACATTCGATATTCAATACAAGGCTCTGAATAGAAAATATATCGGCTTATATTCAATATCAAATTCTACGACTAACAAATGTCGTATTGGAAATAACGATATAAATATATCTTTCAAATTTCCATAACAATACCTGTATAATCACGAATTCCAACATCGAAATATTCCGAAGACAATTTCGATTCAAATCCACTCCAATGCAATCATTGGAAATTTTGGTTATTTTCAAAACCCTTTTTAAATTCAATTTATTTATTTAAAAATAAATAGAATTATATTTCTAGTTCAAAACTAGTTCATTTCGATAAAAACCTATTTTTATCTTTTCAAATATGGAGTTTTTCACACCAATCCTTTCTAAATCATTTCTTATGATTTTACACAAATTATTACTATTTTTAATAATTTTATCAAGGCCCGTACAGTCGATTTCCATCAACGGCCATCGAACTGCACTTACAACGACCTTTTTCAAATTTGATTTGGACGTAACTCCAAATCCAACCGTTAGATTTCAAATTTCTAATATTCGTTAGAAAGCTCTTTTCGATACGAACCCAACGGTTCCGGTTTTAGGAGAATCCGACGGTCGGATCTCCCGTAATGTCCGTTTGAAATAAATGGTCGAAATTCGCGAACTGCCGCGGCGCGTTCTATTCAGGCCATTATATTATATATATAATATATATAATATATATTTCGTCGATTTCTATTTAAAACGAATTATATAAATAGTTTCAACATTCGTTTCAAAAGCAATTTCAACTTCCATTTCAATTCAAATCAAAATTGAATTCTTCTTTATAAATTCGTTTTAAAATTCATTTCTATTCAATTCAAATTTCAATTCAATTTGAATTCATTTCAATTCGCTTTCAATTCCATTTGAATTCGTTTTCAATTCAATTCATTTCGAAATCGTTTTCAATTCAATTCATTTCGAAATCACTTTCAATTCAATTCATTTCGAAATCACTTTCAATTCAATTCATTTCGAAATCACTTTCAATTCAATTCATTTCGAAATCACTTTCAATTCAATTCATTTCGAAATCACTTTCAATTCAATTCATTTCGAAATCACTTTCAATTCAATTCATTTCGAAATCACTTTCAATTCAATTCATTTCGAAATCACTTTCAATTCAATTCATTTCGAAATCACTTTCAATTCAATTCATTTCGAAATCACTTTCAATTCAATTCATTTCGAAATCACTTTCAATTCAATTCATTTCAAAATGAATAAAACCGATATAAATATCGTTTACGTCAGAATAGCGTCAATCTAATCAACACGGCTTCATATGTTTCTATTTTCAAATATTCTATTTCGAATATTTCTATCTCAAATATTTCCTTTCAAATATTTCCTTTTTCAAATATTCTATTTTCAAATATTTCTTTTTCAAATATTTCTTTTTCGAAACTGGAATGAGGCCCAATCAATTACCATATAAAATTAATTATATGGATTTTCATACAACACATGTATATAATAGCATTGAAAAATGATCAACCATCAACCAAAGTGCACTACACTGTATAAGCATCAAATAAAGATATCTAACGCTTATAACAGCATGTCAATCAATCGATCGACATATTTAATCAATCAGGATGAGTGAACTTCAAATTTCATCCCAACACCCGTGTGGGGTTTCAAACAACCAAACACATATTTTATTTGTGCTGTTGGGCGATGTGTAAAATTTATCGTCCCAATCAATGTCATTCAAATAGGTGTACATAAACAAACCGTCCGGTTTATAAATGAATATTTTATTTTATTCACTTCACGTTAAAATTATATTTTTAACGATAAAACATTTTATTTCAACCTATGAATTTCTATTCAATTCATTTACACAATAAAATGATATTTTTATTTTCTAACATATTTTAGAAAATTTCGGCGGCATAACGGCACGATACTAGAAACGGGACGAGGCCTAGCCTTATCCCCGGTCTAGTGAAGGCCCACGCCATTCACACATCAATCAAATTCACCAAACAACCAAATTCAAATCAAATCATATAACTAATCTATGCAACCAAACAAACAAGTCCATGGTCTGTGGACGGTTGTGTCGGGTGCTACTAAGCACCGTCTGCATCCTAGTATATATATATATAAATAGAAATGAAATTGAAAGGTGAGAAATTCTCACCTAAAGCTATCCAAACGTCTTGACTCTTCTTTGATAAAAATCTTCTTCATTCTCGCCTTTTTGTTACCTTCGTTGCCCGCTTTTACTACCTATGTAAAAATCGAATTTTTATTTCGAAGTTCAACATATAAAAATCATATTTTTATTTCGAAGTTCAATATATAAAAATCATATTTTTAATTCGAAGTTCAATATATAAAAATCATATTTTTAATTCGAAGTTCAATATATAAAAATCATATTTTTAATTCGAAGTTCAATATATAAAAATCATATTTTTAATTCGAAGTTCAATATATAAAAATCATATTTTTAATTTGCTATCCAATATATAAAAATCGAATTTTTACTTCGCTATTCAATATATAAAAATCATATTTTTAAAAATATAGATTTCGCCTTTATAAAACATAGACTTCGCTCTTTCAAATTTAAAGATTTTACCTTTTCTAATTTAAAGATTTCTAAATAAAAATCATTGCTTAATAACATAAAATAAAATCAGTTTTTAAATTAACAAAAATCAGTTTTAACATTATAAAAAATCAGTTTTAACATTATATAAAAATCAGTTTTAACATTATATAAAAATCAGTTTTAACATTATATAAAAATCAGTTTTCTTATTATAAAAAAAAAATCAGTTTTCTTATTATAAAAAAAATCAGTTTTCTTATTATAAAAAAAATCAGTTTTCTTATTATAAAAAAAATCAGTTTTCTTATTATAAAAAAAAAATCAGTTTTCTTATTATAAAAAAAAATCAGTTTTAAAATAAATAAGTTAAAAAACTTACGGGGGGGGGGGGGGGGGCTTCATCTTCGGCGGTGGCCAGAGAGGGCGAGGCGGAGGCTAGGGGTTGTAGGAGGAGGGCGGCGTGGCTTTTGGGCGAACTAGGGGGGAAAATCGAGTTCGATTTGGTGAGAAGGGGGATCGCCTGACGCGGTGGGAGGAGCAATCTGGAGGCGGCGGTGACTTGCCCACGCGGGTGGCGGCGCGGCGGATTAGGGCTCCGTCGCCCTCGTCGTTTTTTTTTTAATTTCTTTTTGATTCTGAAAAAGTGAACGGGGGGGGGGGGCCTGGGAGAAGGTATGGGGAGGAGAGAGAGAATTCTTTTTTTATTTTATTTTTTTATTTTAATTTCAAAATGTTGACTTTTACATACGACCTCTAAACGAGGCCCACCGCCTGTCGTCTACAGCGTTTTACCCCCATTTCGAACACAATGGGATATGTATCGCAAGCTGATTTGACCGTTTCGATTAGTTTCCGTTGAATTTATATTTAAATCACTATATTGAATTTTAAACGTACATTTCAAATTACCGGGGTCGCATACTAACTTTAAAAATTCTCGAAAAATATTTTCTAGCTTCGTATTGACGATACGGTCCTAACAAAACTAGTTTCGTCGAATTCTGAGACCGTTTGAAAAATGGCCAATTTCCAGTCGATTAAAATCAACTGAAACTGGTCAAACGCATTTTCCTTTGCCACGCTCACACATTGATTCGAAAAATTATGAAATTTGAAACCTAGCAATAATTTCACATCCCGGACCCAACAAAACTGGTTTCGTCGAAATCCGAGGTCGTTTGCAAAATGTCCATTTTTAAGGGCCTGAATTCCATAGCGACTATTCAGAATTTTCAACTGGACATATCTTTTGATTCCCGCTACGAACTTTTGATTTTTCGGATTCGTTGGAAAGATATTCACTATTAGATTCCATTATTTTTGGTTTCACTAAAATCCGGATTGTTTTGCACCCGGTACATTCAATTTAAGTTTGAAATCGAATTATCGAACTACCGCGCCATTTTCCATTCTATTTATAATTATATATAAATATTTATATTCTAACGACGACGCGTATAAATATAAACGTTCGAATTATATTCGAAATAAATTTCCCGTCGATATTATTTAAAATAATTCATTTTAAATAATCAAAATTCGCTAAAATTGCCAAAATAAAAATTTTAAACTGGCCCAGATTTTCCGGGTTATTACACCTTTTGACTTTTGTTGTTGTGTTATCTTCTGCATCTCGTGGTGGCGGATCAGAAAAACCATCATCCTAATGTGTGTACATATATATAAAAGTGTTAAGTAGTTTTTATAGAGTGTTACACTATGAATACCAACAACACAATATCTTTTCTAAGAATTCCTACTTAACAGTTTAAAAAACATATTTCAATATGGAAAACATATACATACCTATTTAGGTACCAATGGCTTTCAAATCATTATTGAAAACTGATACATTCCTATTTAGATATTAAAATTAGACCATATACATGTAAATAGAAACTCAGTAAAAAAAAATGATACCACAATATTTTCAAAGCTGATACCAAAATGCTGTCAAATTTTGTACAATGAATCGCAGTATCGAAACTATACAAGTTAACTTGCAGAACTGTTGCCATATTCACATAAACAGAATCTCAATATCAAAACTGATACTAGTGTGCTTCCAAAACTTATACCAAATTTGTGACGACCCAAACTTCCCAGTAAAGGAAAGGCTGGATTGCTTTGAGAACAACACACATTAAAACACAAACTGAAGAACATTTTATTGCTGATTACAACAATTACATCAGAGTACAAGAATTTCCAGAGTATGAATAATAATATAAATTTGAAATACAATAATATCAGAGTTTTAAATTACACTTAAACAGCAGCGGAAAATAATACAAATATACAACTGAAAGGAATACACGGATACAGAGCTTTCCGAATACCGCTTCATCTGTAAACCAGGATTCTGTAAATATATCTGCAAAAAGCTACTCGACTACCCGTGTGGAAAATAAGGGCACCCGAGTTTGCCAGTGAAACAAACTACAGGTCAGTCATGGGACTGGTATGAGAAATCTTAACTTAACTATCTAATAATAAGGCTAATCACAGGACCACGCCGCTGACGCAGAACGGGCTTACTCCATTGGATTGCCAGTGCATAAATTAAAGTAAATCGTTAAACAACGCAATGCTTTTTAGAAAAATGAAACCATTATAAGACTCAAGTCCCATCACACAATACGCAAACCGGAGGATAGAGTTTTACCTTATAATGGTCAAAAATGCTTGATACGATAAAACGGATTTAATATTAGTGTGTATATCTATGGGTATATTAATATTTCAAAAACACTTTCAATCATAATGTATCAATCATAGACGGCATAGTACCCCATCCTACTATGTCGCATACTAGTTCTACAATCAAAACCGCAAGGTCGTATTGGAAATTGGATTCCCATCATGAGTCGAGGCTAGGGGCAAGCTCCTCTTCGATTCGAGACACTCTAGCAAATGCCTCAGGATCCCCCGCAGTGAACCCTTGGATCTTCAGGGCTGGTCCCCGCCTATCGGCAGTGGATTGGTTATGCCTGAACACACGTTTCCCGGTTCCTTTGAAGCTATAGTATGACCACTAACGGCCTATAAAAATCCGAGGCGCCTTAAAATCCATCATCCACATAAGTAAAATGTCAGCCAGTTTAAGCACCGACACCACTCCTAGCTAGAAAGAAACGTGTGCACTCCCTGCAGTCCTAATCCCGTTTTTGACTCATACCGGGGTGTGAGGCTCGCGAAGTCACGATATACACAAAGTTATGCCGTAATAGGCTATACTTTGATCATCCCACAAGGCCCTGCTTTTCAACAAAAGCCTTGATCATTTGCATCTTGGCGTGCCACATTGACAATTCACGCCATGCGATCAATCACTATTAATATATACAAGGGTGTTAAGTAGAGAATAAATCCTCCACCACCAAACAGACATACATTAACAGAAATCGATTTAATTCACATGGAACGAAATCCAATGTCAGACACACATCCATTTACTAGCTTATGCTCTGGGTCTGAGCGAAAACCAAATCCGAACAATCAACAATAGTCTGGACGGCCACCACTGATACCTCTTCAAGGTAGCTACTCCCATCAAGGGTCTCTGTAGCAGCACATCCATTCGATGTGAAGATCGTCGGTCTTCAACCACCGTCTTCATCTTCGGCTCTTCATCGTCGTAGTAATTATTCAGAATGGGTTAAACCCAGTCTTCCCGAATAACTCACGTATTTTTTATAATTAAAAATCAAGTACTATAAAACACATCCAACACCACACTCCAATCCCGAATATTCTTTTAAATAAAATATTCACATTATCCTATCAAAGATAAATTCTTCAAATTTATTCTTAAATCTTTCTTTTAAAGATTTATTAACAACCCAATTTGGTTTTAAATATCAAAAATCATTATTCAATGATTATTTAAATTTAAGAAATAAATCTTATCTTTAACTGGGTTAAAGAACTAATGTCATTTTAAAACACCGTTCACGATAAACCCAAAATCGACTTCCATTAAATATGGGATCTTCATAGAAATCAAATCAATATATAATCGTTATAAATTTCTGTATCCGACCAATAATATAAATGGAATAACGGCAAAGCCTTTTAAATTCCATATGTAGTATCGGTTTTCTTTTACAGAAGCTTATCTCGGTTATAATTAATTCGAATTCTATTCAATTCCAGTTTAATATATTAAATTGGAAAACTTGACTTTTGGAAAATTCCCATTTAAATCTTAAATAAAAATTTACAAATTCCAAATCATATTCTTACTGTTAATTGAGTTAAAGAACATATGTCGTTTAAAAACATTGTTCACGATAAACTCAATTCACAATTCATTTTTATTCCAATTACAAAAATATAGTTTGAAACTCTAGTAATATTAATTAAAAGATTTATTCTTTTCAACTAGGTTTAAGAAAGGTGTTATTGAAGACACCATTCACGACAACCCAAAATCCAATTTATTTAATTTAATTTCAATTAAATATTCTCTAATTGGAAAACTTCATTACATCTTAATTTAATGATCGATTCTAGTTAATAACTAGTTCATTTAAATAAAAATATATTTTCCAAAATATATTCTTTTCTAAAATATTTTCTAAGACATTTTCTAAAATATTCTTTTTCTAGAATATCCTTTATTGGAATGTGACTCAATCAACAACCATATATTGCATGAAATCATCAATTATGATAAATAATTATCAAACATCCAAATGACGACCAAAATGGAATTTATAACTGTGTGAGCATTAAAGTAAATAACTAACGCTATTCACAGACTGTCAATCCATCGATTGAAAGATAACTAAATATTGGGATTAGTGTGTATCCAATATCATCCCAATACCCGTGTGGGGTTTCATCCATCAACCAAATAATAAATTATTTGTGCACTTGGGTGATGTGTGAAAATTATCGTCCCAATCACATAGACAAGTCGGGTAACTTGTAAATGGGAGTGTAATATTCAATTTGACTATACAAGCATTATATTTATCACATCAAACATTTCAACATCATAAACATATAATTTCAACATCATAGACATATATTTCAATTCTTTTTATTGTGAACATGTGACAATAAAAATCTAGTCTTTTAATTCAATTCATTTTAATATCAACAATGTTACAATAAAATATAATCCTTTAATTCTATATGATAAAAAAACTAATCTTTTATTTCAATTACCCTAAAGATGTTATCTTTATTTCCTAATCTTTTCATTGTAACCAAATGACTATAAGGATATAATCCTTTTATTCTAATCCTTTCAATGGATTCTAAATTACATTGAAAATGTAATTTTCAATGTACAATCTTTTT
This sequence comes from Allium sativum, assembly GCA_030737875.1. NCBI lineage: Eukaryota > Viridiplantae > Streptophyta > Magnoliopsida > Asparagales > Amaryllidaceae > Allium > Allium sativum. The sequence goes on from CM060915.1 coordinate 151,838,580, forward strand.
ATTGAAAATAAAGTGTCAATAAAAATATAATCTTTATCTCAATCTTTTTATTGTAAACAAAATGACAGAATTGACTAATTTTTTTTAATGTAAACAAAATATGATGATTTTGTTAAATCCTTTTTATGTAAATAAAATGTGAATCTTGTTATAATCCCTTTAATGTAAACCAAATGTAAAACTATGTTATAATTCTTTTTAAATAAACAAAAATGTGATAATTTTTCTTCACTAATCATGTTTTACCCAAAAATGATATTTTCTCATAACATCCTTTTTAAATGAGTAAAATGTACATTTTTTTTAAAATTCTTTTTAGATGAATATGTATTACATAGAAATGCAATTTTACATGGTAACACATTCTAACCACAGTTTGTAATATGACAAAAATGATCCTTTTTATTTTAATTTACATTTTCTAACAGAAATGTACTTTTTATTCTAATTTCCATTTTCTAGCAAAAAGTACTCTTTTTATTCTAGCAAAGAAAATTATGTTTAAATCTAATTCATTTCAATGTAAACAAAAATGGGTATTTTACTTCACTCTTCTTAAATGATAAAAAGAATGTTTTTATTTCATTCTTTTCATTTGACTAAGATGAATATTTTTGTCATTCTTTTAATTTTGCCCAAAATGCATAATTTTATCATGCTTTTACATTTGATAAAAATGCATATTTTTCTTATCCTTTTTCATTTGATAAAAATGTAAATTTTCCTTATTCCTTTACATTTGATAAAAATGTATATCTTCCTTTTCAATAATCATGGTTTCATAAAAATGTGATTTTAATTTCTATGATCATTTCTGAACAAAATGTCCTTTTTGTCTTTCTAATGTACAATTTAACAAAATGTTCTTTTTAATCCTATTTAACATTTCTAAAGAAAATGTTCATTTCTAACTCATTCTCTTTTTAATGTATAAAAATATACATTTTCAATTCATAGCTTTTTAATGTATAGAAATATACATTTCCATTTCATAACTTGTTAACGTATAAAAATATATATTTTTAACTTCCTCTTTTTAATGTTAACAAATATGTTAATTCTTATCAAATCCTTTTAATGTTAACAAAATGTAGATTTTTAACTAATCCTTTTAATGTTAACAAAATGTAGATATTTTGTCTAATCCTTTATATGTAAACAAAATGTTAATATTTATTTACAAAACAAATGTCAATTCAAAAATGTTATTTTTATTTGCAAAACATATTTCAAATAAAAAGGTTGTTTTTATTTTCATTAATCATTCTTTGACAAAATATGTTATTTTTTTCACTAATCATATTTGACCAAAAATGAATATTTGGTGAGATTCATTCTAAAGGACAAAATGAATATTTTTAATATCATATAGAGATGAAATTTTTTATTTCTTTTACTACATGAAAATGTAACCGTTTCTTTTCATTCTTTGATTACATTAAAAATGTAATCTTTTATTGTAATCTGTTATTCTTTTCTTTGAATACATATAAAAATGTACTTTCCTATTTCTTTCTTTGAATACACATAAAAATGTGCTTTTTACTCTTTTCTTTGAATTCATATAAAAATTTATTTCCCTATCCTTTTCTTTGAATATAAGATTTTAATGTTAACATATTTTGCTTTGTCAAAATATGAACATTTCTCTAATATTCTATTTTACATTAAAAGGTAGATTTTTAATGTCAGCATATTCTGCTTGTAAAAATATGATCATTTTTCTGATTCATTATGCTATAATCCTTTTAATATTAACAAAATGTGAATTTTGTTCACTAAACAAGTTTAACACAAAAATATCATTCTTTTTAATGCATAAAAATATTTATTTTATATGCATAATATATTTTCAAATAAAATGTTAATTTTACTATAATGTCACATTTTACAATGAAAATGTAAATTCCAATTTTAATATCACTTTTTACATAAGAATGTAAATTTTATTTCTAATGTCATATTTCATCGATTCTAATTAAACAAAGATGGCATGTATAATTTGTCCATTCTAATTAAACTATTAATAACAATTATATGTTGTCAACATAAATCAAAATTTTGTTTTGACCAACTTTCTCATTAACACCATTGTTAACTTTTGATTTGACAAATCACAAAATGATATTTAACATAAATATTCTGTCAACTTAACAGGTCAACAAACAACATCAAACAGTTAAAATCAAATCACGAACATTCAGCAAATATTACAGTGCATACTAAAATTATGATTAATAACTTTAATTATATAAAGGAATATGATTTCTCACATTGCTTTTCCATTCAAATCTGAATTTTACTGAATTTTCAACGTGCTCAGTTTCATCTCTAGTCAGCTTCATGGCATAGATCTCGACAATACGGTTCTAACGAACCTGAAATCATCGAATTCCGATTTGATTTGAATGAGATATGATAGTTTTAAGGTTTGCATTTTTAAATAGATATTTAAATTAATTAATTATAAACCTTATCATTGTAGACCAATCAGGCCGCGCCCCCCTTTATTTCTTCTTCCTCGTTACTTCTACAGACAACATGAACCCATCCTCATTGTCAAAAGCCAACCGCCACCACGCCTAGGGGATGCCGGAACCCCATCAAACCCCACCTCTCCGACGGCCTTGGAAGCGCCTTCCACCGCCAGGAAGGGCTTCAGACTCGCACGCATCTCGAGCCCGGGATTGGTCTTCGAACGCCTGACCTTTTCGGTGCCACCTCGACCACCACGCTGCTCCAGTCAAGATCACCACCGTACAAATTAAAGGCCTCTGAATGCTCTTCGATTCAGCATATAGAAGTTTGAATTTCATTAAGTGGATTGGAAGATAAGTGGGATTGAAAATGGGATGAAATCGGCCTTCGATTTCTAAAGAACGGCGGCTGTAAACTAAGGCCTAGGGTTAGAGTGAAATACGTGTATTTATACCGTTTATTTAGGGTATTTTTATATTTATTAAATTATTAATTAAAACAAAAAGCCTGTTAACCTATACGAACTCCAAATCGATCCCAACGATCGCCCCTAGCTAATGACCCCCGTCTCGGACACAATGGAACATGTTTCGTAACCCAGTTCGGCTGTTACGACATGTTCTTCTTTAAATTAGAATATACATCATTTAATTATTTAATTTGATCGTACATTTTAATTTATCGGGGCCACATACTGATTCTAAAAATTACAGAAAAATTATTTCTGGTTATGTTTTGACGATACGGTTCTAATAAGACCAATTTCATCGAATTCCTAGACTGTTTGAAAAATGGTCGTTTTCAAGTCGATTAAATTTAACCGAAACAGTCAAAACACGTTTACCTTTGCCACGCTCACATATTAATCCGAAAAATTATGAAAATTGAAACCTAGAAATAATTCGACATTCCGGTTCCAACAAAAGTGGTTTCGTCGAAAACCGAGGTCGTTTGAAAAATGACTATTTTTAAGGGCTAAATATTATATTAATATATATATATATAAATTCTACAGCGACTTTTCAAAATTTTAAACTGGCCATATCTTTCAAATTATAAAGTTTAATTTCAGTTTTTCAGATTCGTTAGAGAGATATGATATAACAGATTTAAATATTTCTTGTTTCGCTCAATTCTGATTTAAAATGAATTCTGTGCAGTCGATCAAGTTCAAATTCAAATTTCCAAACTGCAGCGCTGTTTCTAAATCCTTTTATAATTAAATTAAATTTATTCGTTCTAAAAATAAATTTTTAGTCGTTCTTATTTAAAATAATTTATTTTAAATATTCAAAATCCATTAAAATTTCTAAAATAAAAATTTAAAATTGGCCCCAAAATTCCGGGTCGTTACAAAATTCATGCAAATGTAATTTTAGTATCAACATTGATACCAGTGTGCTTCTAAATCTGACACCATGACAAGGTATATTACAACATTTAAGTTATAAATGATACCAATACAATCAATAAATGATATATTTAAATCTATAACTATTAGTTTTCAAAGAATAACTGATATCTACAAATCTGTAACTATCAATTTTCAAAATGAATTGCAACCTGCTAATATTTTTTCACTAAGCATAATGTAAATAAAAATGACAGATAAAACATTATTACCGAATTTTCTTCAGCATTTTTAGCATCTTCAACCTTCTTTCCAATACTATTCTGATCTTTATACTACTTTTTCCATGGTTTCTTTTTTTACTCATTTCTCTCTGTTGAAGTATTTTTCCTTTCATCTCTTCTAGGGTTTCTTCAGGTTCAGGTTGTTCTATAGTTGAATCTTCTACAGTTTCTCTAAGCGTATCATCTCTAAGTGTTTCTCCAAGTGTTTCAATCATGGTTGATTGCATATGCGTTTCAATATTTTCTTGTCCTATATGCTCATAGATTTCTAGGGGTTTCAAAATGTGAATCAACTTTATTTTTTTCGATTTCAAGGGTTTCAGCATGCGCCTGAAATTGATCACATGGTATTTTGGGTTGATTTTATGCAGTTCATTTTGTCCTTGTTCTGAAAGTCGATTTTCAGACGAGACAATAGGGTTTTCAGCTGACATTTTTTTGATGTTTTGGAGAGTATGAGATATCGAGTTTTCTGATATTGAGCGGAATGAAAATGAAGAGACGAAAGTGTTTTTGAGTGAACGAGGTAGTGGACTGGGCTTTTGTTCTTCACGTTAATTTTTTAAAGGCTTATCCTTTTGGATAAATAATTCAAATTTTTTGTCCTTGTCAATTTTTTCCCTTCATTTTATACTCTCTAGATGTATTTTTTGTTCTTATCCTCTTTCGTCAATCTTGTAAAAAGTAATTTTCTTAGAAAGTAATAAAAATATTTCTTTCCAAAGTGGATGAACACCATCACCATCTCGTGATATGATAGTGGAACCAATACAAATTCACATGTTAACTCTATCTGTTTTATGTGATTTGCACGCACTACAATACGATATTATTACTTATACATTTATTTAGGTTGATTTACAATCATTTATGTGAATTTTGACGGAATTAAGCGATGTGCTAAGGGCAATTACGTAATTTGTTACATACATCAAACCTAATAACCAATACTGTTCGAAATAAAATGTGTTTCAGTTCTATCATATATTTGATATGATGTGTTATATTAATTAACTAATTCAATTAAAAATATATTTAATAGAAAGTTCATAAATAATATGTTTTTCTTATAGTATTTACAAAGTGTTCATGAGTAATTTATCATAATAAAGATAAATGTATCATTTTTAATGACTATACAACGAGGTTGGATATCAATGTATATGTTGAAACTTGATCACACAGAGCTCTTCAAATGTTGAGCAGTATATTACTCATGAAAATTAGGCACATGAAATGTTACGTATTGATAGTTATTAGATAACTATGAAATGGTTATTTGATAGTTCTTTATTGGTCAATATAACTATGATCAAACATAAAATATCGATGTGACTGATTTACACACTTCACTCGACTTGAGAATACAACCGATATGCAGTACGAAAGCTTCGCTTTAACTATTATCAAATCATGACATATGACGTTCAATGAGGACTATTTTTGTTTTGAGTTGAAGCATTATTCAAGAGATGATTCATTTTCTCAATTATATGGGTTGGCATTATGGGTGAGCTTTTATTGGTCAAAACCAATTAGACCAACCAAATCAATTAAGTTTGATCGATTTGGTTTGATTTTGTATATTAATTGGTTGGTTTTGGTTTTAAGTTTTTATATTACTTTGGTTTATTGGTTGGGTTTGGCTTGGTTTTTAATATTTGAAAATCGAACCAACCAGTTAAACTAAATTTATTTTTTTATTTATTCTTTTGAAACCCAAACCAACCAAACCGATAACATTTGGTTCGTTTTGGTTGGTTTATTTGGTTTATCTTAAAATGAAGTAGTTCTTCTAGCTGTTTATATAACACTGAATTAAAACAACTAATTGAGTTCATATGATGCAAATATTTTAGGAAATAAACTCTTCTTTTTAAAATGCTAATATGAACTTAAAGAAAAGTAATATTGTTATGAAAATTATAGGATTGTTACTGGTAATTTTTAATCTTTAGTTTGGTTTGGTTATATTTCGTGAATGGTTTGAAACGAATCAACCATTTGCTTACCTCTAGTTGTTAGCATGGTCAATTTAAAGTCAAAGTCTCTAGGGAAATCATTTTGATTAATAATTATTATTACTATTGAACTAAAGGCTTTGTGTTTCGACCATAGGATTGATTATAGATATGTTCGAATTTTGACGGTTAGCAAATTCCATATACCCAAAGGGATATAGTTTTGATGAAGAGATGAAAGTCACATACGGAGAATGCTTAACAAAGTGAATTCATATTTTACCAAAATCAAATCTGCAAATAATATCAAACTCTTAGAATATTAAAATTCATATGTCCCTTAACTGATAGTGTGACATTTACGATTTAATTATGTAATATTTTATCTAGGCGTAAATAGGTTTAAAGATGCAGGTATAAGATGGTGCAACAAGGCTTTGAGATGGTGTAACACCCTTAATTTTTAGTAAAAAATCATTCTGAAAATTTAGTTGAACATGCTAAATAGAATAATGTTGTAGGATAATGAGATGAGATTTGATAAGTAATATTGTTTGGCTTTAATTGACTGATTGAATTAATATAAGAGAGTGCTTATGGAAAATGCAAAGTGGAGTACATTATTCTTTCATGTTATAACACTTTACCCTCTTATTCGTTCTTTCATTTTACAAACACACACCTAGAACTAAAGATAACACGACAGGCCATTATTACCATCTAAAGGAAGAGAAGACGAAGAGCAACTTAAGAGGAAAATCTTAGAAACATCAAGCTGCTTCAAATCTCAACTTGTTTATCCATTCTAAGGTGAATAATACACCTGTCCATCTAATTATGCTCTGTTTTGATTCAATTATGGGTAATACTTGAATTATTTATGTTGTCTTGAATGATTTGATATAGTTTGGATAGAACAAGAATCTATTTAGTTTTGTTTTGAATTAAACGATTAAGGTTATAGATAAAAGCATTAGGATTTAGATAGAAATCGATGTTTTACATCTCTAATTACTTTGTAATTTTAATGCGACAGGCTTAATATGGTTTTGGAGATTGGTTTTAATTTTCATATTTTTTAAGTAATTATATTTTTTTCTAAATTTGCTAACGATGAAACATATTCAATTTCGAGTGTTAAACAATTAAAGTAATTAAATAAAGAATTTTGACTTGGAATATTTATAAAATAAAGAGAATGATATTCTCGAATTTATGTGATTTTGGGGATTTTGTCTTTAACTATGGTCTTGTCCTATACTATTTTGATTAATTTTGCATCGTTTTACTTCAGTTTATCCTGGTGAAAAACAAGATATCAACTAGTTCACATGGAGTGATCTACCATGAAACAGAATGCGAAGCGCGAATCAAGTGTTTCGTTTAGAACTGGGGAGCCACTTGTTTTAAATTTTAGGCCAACTCTTATCTTTATTCGAAGTATTTTGGTCCAAATCCAAATAAAAGCAGAATGACATAGATGTGTCAAAACCTTGTTCTTTTTGAAATATTTTATAAAATATTTGTGTTGAAGCCTCGAAGGCATGACATGTTAGATTTTACTAATCTAATCGAAATCATATATTAACACTATAAAAATTATTAGATTAGGATCTATGCGAAAGAATAGTAAATCAAAAAATTCATACCAGTTAGGGTTTGTTACCTATCGTGATGAATCTTGAAGTCAAAGTCGTCTAGGTTGATTGAATCAAAAGCCCTCCCGTGATAGCAGAGCCTCTAGAGGAGCCCATACGAATGAATTTCTCTTCGATTGTCATACGAATTAAAGAGAAAAGGGGTCGCGGTACCTTCTATATAATAAAATCATGAACCACAAATTCAGGAACCATCCTTTATACCCATTCCAATATCAAATAAAATATGAACGGATTGATATTTTATTTACCCAAAGAATAGTCTTCCCCTTATAACGTTCTAAGCGTGTGACCCTATAGGTTACTACGACATTCGCAATAATTTTAAATCATGTTTAAAATTATAAGCAGTGAGCGACATCTAGTAATACATCGATGCTACCCAAATTATAATAAAGTAAGCGATTCGATATAACCTTTTCTGTGACTAGTGTTTCAACATAATTTAATCCTTTTAACCAATATATCCAAGATTAAACTCGTGGCATGGAACGTATCACCCTCTTTATAATTTAATCCCTTTTTCTTGATCGATGAGCAGTTTATATAAAAAAACCAATATTTGAGCATGGCCATGCATTTCATAATCATACTCAATCAAGAGGCCCATGGATATCACTACTTATATTGTAAGGTTAATTCCATTTAAATCATTCATATTATTTAATCAAATCGAGATGTATCTGATAATCACCTTTATCGTCTACTCGGTTAAAAGTAACTTTTGATGATAGTATCCTCGAATGAATATATATAATGATTTTAGGTTTGAGGACCATTACATCACTGTCATTATGAGAATTACTTATAACACTATTAATTATATTCCATGAAATTTTCTCATATGGGTCGGCCCAATACAATATTCACTTATACGTATTTATGTGTTGACATTAATCACATATATTAATGATCAGTGAGATATGATCATCAATTAATAAACATACTAGTCGATGTTTTATTGTTATCCTGTACACAATTAGACTTGACTAGGGACATTTAAGAATTATAATACTTATTATTATGTTATATAATCTCATGTTCAAGTCACTTACTTGAAACTATATAGTTTTATATTATTATTCTAAGGACTTTTGTTGTGTCAATGTTTATATTACGCAGTAAATACAACATAACATAATCTTTTATTCAAAATAAAGGATAACATAAACAATACTATTAATCACATCAAATGGATTGCCTCTGGGGCACAAACTCTAACACGAAACACTTATTTGACGAGCGCTTGGTTTCCCTTTGCATAAAATTGGATAAGCAGGAGCAAAGCACTTCTTTCACCTTTTGTTGTTTCGATTTGAACTGAGATGGGTAGATAGAAGCAGATCATGATTTTATTTACACATTCTAAAGGCTATTTGTTACGAAGCCTGTTTTCTTCACACGAATCACTGTTTTGCTACTATGCCTTGGGTAAAGGGATCAACACGGGTTAGGACGAGATGGGTTTCTCTTCAAACCAGTGTTGTTTATTAAAAATGATGGATTATCAAAATATTTTGTTTCGAACCAATGTTATTTATTTACATGGTACCAGACACGTGTTATGCTATGTGGATAGTCATTTCTTGTTTCACTTAGAATGGACTAAACCATTACACGTAGGCTATATGTTGTTATTTTGAATCAACCGGGGTACCATTATTTTATCATATGTTATATAATCATGGTATAAACACTTACAAATTTGGGGTAACAATGAAAGATAAATAATAAATTTTGCAACTAGGGATATCAATGAATACATGTTAGATTCTTAAGGAACAAGATTGAAACATAAAAATTTATGGGTTTATAATTTGTCTAGGAAAATATAGATTGCAAGATGAATAGTTCACATGATGATGGGTAATCTCCAGAATTTGGCAACTATGGGTTCTGGTTATCCTAGGAAACCAATGGGGTGTGATGGATAGTTCACATCTGTTTAAATTGTGAAATGTATTGGATGGGTAATCCGTAAAATTATAATGAATATCCAAGGGGATACGTAATCAAATGGTAAGGAATGAGTAATATCCATACATTTATGATGGATTATGATGTATTGTCGTATGATGTTAAGATAGATAGTCACTTTAATATAACGAGTAATCATAAAAATGTTTAGGCAAATAGTTAGAAATTGGGGATGAGTATTCCATTATATGTTGCACACAAGCACATGATTTATTCTTGTTCTGTCCATTGTGAGTGCAGGAGCACATATTATGGTTGTTATACCATCAAGGTACTTCTGAGAGGAAGACCCATTCTAATAAGCGGCGTGTATATATGTGTATGGGTGCGTGTGTGCATATATATATATATGTGTGTGTGTGTGTGTGTGCGTGTGTGTGTGTGTATGTGTGTGTGTGAATAAAAAATTCAATTGTAACATGTAATCAATCAAAATAAACAAGAAATAAAGGAAAACACCATTTGAATTTTTAAAAGAAATGAAGTTGTGCGTAAATATATACATATAAATTCAAAAATTGAAATTAAAGTGCAAATTAAAGGAGGAAGATAAAAATGGAATGAATACACACATTTATTTACATGTGTGAATGCGTTTTAAAAAGATTGGGAATAATTAAATAGATTAGAATGAAAATTGGCAAGAGAATATCGTCAATAATGACATTTATTGCATAGCTATTAATGGATAAAGATTTATGAAATTATGCGCGAATATATACATGCAAATTTGGATTTGAAACGTTAAAAATACCTTATAAACGGAAGAAATTAATAGACATAAGAATATTTAGTAAGAAAATGAATGTTACAACAACGTTAAACCAGAAATTAATTAAAGGCAAAATTAACGTAATGGACCCAATACTGGGTAAACTAACATGAATTTTTGATTTAAACAGCTCGAATTTTATTATATTTAATCTGACGAACAAGAATTTTTTGTGCACCTATCGATAGACTAATAAAGCCTAGCCTTCGACTCATATTCTCTAAGACGTACAAGTAAGATCTCGATTCCTCCCAACCGGTCTTCTGTAGTAAAAAATATATGAAAATCGATCTGATTTAGTACGGGTAAGAAACATTCATTTGATCTGCTGATTTGCGATTTGGCATGATATTTCTGTTTGATTCCTATATTTTGGTATGTATCGATTTAAATGGAGGTTTAAAATATGGCCAATTACTGGCATATGAAGTTGATAACCGCTCCATTTAAACTATTTTGTGGTTATATGTGCAATCGTTTGGAATTTTCTTACTGCAACCCAATTTACATCTTCATTGCTGGGATCTAACTTGAATACACATGACTTCTGAGTTTACGAAGACAATAAATTTTCTATTCAATCATAAATGTACTGGAATGCTGCGCTATGTTCAACGCCAGAGTCGAACCCAGTTTCTCACAATTCTTAATGCTGCAGGTTAAAAACATGTGCCATTTTATGTTTTTGAGATGTAGTGTGGAATCTAGAAGACTTGGATCGATTCTCATGTATCTTTGTTGCGAGGCAGTGTTCCAGTACTCAATTGGGAAATATATTGGATTTTACTTCTAAGCTACATGTCATTAAAGTGAATTCGTTGTAGCACATGAGTGAAAAATATTGAGCTATGGGGAGCGTATGGAATAGTGTGATTATGAGTAGTGGTGCATGTTCAATCATGCTTATGCATTTCAGAATAAATGGCCTCATCATGGGTCTAACTTTTCTTTATTTCATAGTTTATATTATATTGTATTTTATTTTAAGTTTCTATGATATATCATGTCTATTTTCGTTGTATTCGTGTTAGTATGCTAACCTTATTATGTACATTTCTACTAGTTAATAAAAGCGTACCAATTTCCAATAAATAAATAAATATGAAATTCAAAAGCAACATGTAATCAATCAAAATAAACAAGAAATAAATGTCGGGAAAACGTCATTTGAATTTTGGAAAAGAAATGAAGTTATGCGTAAATATATACGCATAAATTCAAAAATTGAAATTAAATTGTAAATTAAAGGCGGAAGATAAAAATAGAATGAATGCGCATAATTATTTACGCGTGTGAATACACATTAAAAGGATTGGGAATAATTGAATCGACTAAATAGAAATTTGCAAGAGAATAACGCCAATAATGACATTTAGTGCACAACTATTAATGGGTAAAGGTTTGTGAAATTATGTGCGAATATATACGTGCAAATTTGAAATTGAAATGTTAAACATACCTTATAAATGGAAGAAATTAATTGATATAAGAGTATTTAGTAAGAAAACGAACGTTACGACAATGTTAAACCAGAAATTAATAAAAGGCAAAATTAACATAATAGACCCAATACAGGGTAAACTGAAGTGAATTTTAGATTTAAATGGCTCCGATTTTGTTATATTTAATCTAACGAAATAGAATCTTCTGTGCACCTATAAATAGACCTGCAGATCCTAGCTTCCAACTCATATTCTCTAAGAAGACGCCAAAGCTCTGTCATTTTCTTTCTTCTCCAAATCTTTTAGAAATAAGAGTATTTGTATTAGGAATTCTGATTCAAGATTTGAAGACAAAGAATATAGATCTAAGATATAGATGTTCAGGTTTCTCGTCTATGTGAGGTAAATTCTATGAACCTGAATTATTAGGATTTCTTTCATTCTTTTAGCGTCATATTTGTAAATCCGTGGTTTTTTCAATATTATATTCAATTGGAAGACCATAGGGTAGCAGTTTTGAATCAGATTCAAGAATTGAAAAGCAGTCAGGGAATGGATTTAAATTATACCTTTTGGTAACAGTATATCTATCGTTTAAATTCCCTGTAATTCTTAATGTAATGAACAATTGTAATTGTTGTAATTGTGATGTAATTCATTCCCTAAAAGCATTAGGAATATTACTATTGTGTATAAAATACATTCCTATATCTTTCTATTTGAGCTTAAGAAATTACTGTAATGGCAGGATTGTAAAATTGATGGTAAATAATGTATGTTCTCAAATTATATTGTTTAGAATCAGCACACCGTATATGCTAATTAGGTCGTGTTTTTAGCCGCATCTAAATCAATTAGGCACGACTATAAGCCATATCAAAAAATGGTGTGTTAAATTATTAGATACGACTATAAACCGTATCTCAATAGTAATAACATACGACTTTTAGTCGTATCTAAATGACTACAAGATACGATTATAAACCGTATCTAAAATGTATACGGTATAATTCAGACACGATCTCTGACCGTATCTAATTATATGTGTGTGTGTATAAACAGAAACAACAGCACATATTTTTCATACCTCAAAGCATATATACCACAATTTATACACAGCATAACACAATTTATATATACTCAAAGCATAACAAGATTTTTCATATATAACACTAATTCACAATGTACATACAAGCATATACAATAAACGGAAACTGGCAAAGATTTTTCATCATATTACAAAGTAACAAATGTAAAGAAAAAAACAGATCAACCCGACAAAACTGCAGGAGGCTAGGCCGGGAAGATTGTGCTCACGTGCTGATCATGCTGATGAAGTCTACGTTGCTGTAAGCCTGTAAATCAAAGTAGTTATTATGAGAATAATTTGACTATTGATGTGTGCATGAATCATGTGAACAGTTTGTGCAAATTCATGAAAATAGGTTCGTGGCAGTCAAAACAGTGGGTACAAATACATGTGCAAATTTAATGGCATCATAAAACCAAAAATTTACTATCATGTTCAATATATAATACACATTGACTCATAAAAGCAATGAAAATATCCATACAATAGCCACTAAAGTTTCGTAACAGCACATAAAGATTTATATATACATAGTTTAAAATAAAAGCTTAAGTGGCCAACCAGATGAAGACAAATTGAGGTCCAGTTTCATTAATAAAATTGTCAAGTTTCATTGAGTGGCAGCAAAACTGAATCGTGATAGCCAGCCTAAGTTACAGCAGCACAAAAGCACCAAAATCTACATGAAAAAAGTAATTTTATGCCTGATTGCACACAAAAGAACTAGGAATATCATAATAACAAATATATAGATTATTTCTGCATAAGTTGCACTCAACGGGTTTTCATCCTGTCAAACTCTTAGATTATTGAGTCACTGCTGAACTGAATTGCAATCTATTTCTCGATGTAAACCGTCGTACTATCTGCAAGAAATTCATCCTCCATTTTGTTGCAAAGTCTATTTTTAACTAGCTTCAGGGCTGAAAATGGCAAGATGGCAGTGGAAAGACGGCGCTAAAGGTTCAGGGTATCGATCTTCGATCGAAGCTTGGGTTCGATTTTTTTTTCTGTTTGATAATCGATACTCGATCCTTTTCAATTCCGAAATTGTAAATTGACTTTCAATCGATTTGTTTTTTTGATTGATACTAGGTATCGATCCTTTTCTACTGTTTTTTTATTATTCGATACAGATTTTGATAACTTTCAGTTTTTTTCCTGTTTGATGTATCGATAACTGTAAGGGGTTCAGATTTTATTTCTTTTCTAAAATGGGCCAATACCAAACCAATCGCCACCAATAACAACCTAGTCGACTCGACTAGTCGATTAGTCGACAAATTTCTAACCATGCGCCCTAAATTCATACAAAAAGCAAGTCGAGACTTCATGTTGATGGTTTGATCTCGATTAGTCGACGACTAGTCGAGCGACTGATAATAGTGAAGGGAATATCGTGTCTTTATGTTCGTGTGTGCATATTAGTCAATTGTATCTATCTTAACATGTTTGTGATCCTAATGACATAATTTCATGAACTTGCATAGACAACCTAGAAACATACCAACGTCTCACATGCTTTGTGGTTTAACATGACCTCCAACATCGTATATAGCCGATACACCTCCCCACTTTTTCAGTTTTCTCCAACAGGACTGCATATAAATGAATACACATTGTAAACTGGTTTTGCTATGACCATAGGCTTTTAAATGAAATTAACTGTACGTAGGAGTGGAAACTTGATAGTCATTAAAATTGCAAACCCAAAAGAAGAATCACCTGAACTGTAGTCGATCTGCAACACCGGTAGTTCGTACCCTAGCATACAAAACATCCTCCTATACACAAAAAAGAAACAAATAAACCAAAAGAATATTCAAGATGTGCACACAACATATTTATTCAATTCTTATGTAAGACAAAACGTAGAGTTAAGCGTAAAATAATATATACCTCCTCCAACATTTAAAGATATCGAATCATCATGTTCGGATGACACACATACTTGACTTTCTGGTTAACAATTTACTAGGTGATCCACCAGGTGGATGCATTTTAGCTCACGCGCAGTGTCGGTAATTCATGCTTATTGGCTTTATCCAACTGTCGAATGCTGCTTCACTTAACTTTGGAAAAACCTGCTTTCACTTGCAACTTTCAGTTTCTTTAAAGCAGACTGTGTAGTGCAACTTGCACTACAATCTCTACTACAAAGTAGGGGAAAGTTACTAGTGAAAGCAGCTTTTTACTAAGGTTAAGTAAAGCAGCATCCGACACATGGATAAACCTAATAAGCATGGACACCCGACCCTACGTGTGAGCTAAAATGCATCCACCTGGTGGATCTCCCATTAAATCATTAACCAGAAAGTCGAATAATCATACATCTTCCAAACATTCAGCAAACCAGTTAATATATTTTCAGTACACCTGTTATCTCTCAAAATAGAGTAATCATTACAAGGTATGATATAGTATGACAACAATATAACACAAAGTAGCAATCACTAATACACTATGACATGCTACCTGTATGATTTTTCACAGTAATACATACCAACTAAAACCCTGTTCGATATTGTACAGTAACACACTAGGACAACCCAATTTAAATTTCAAGCATAAGGAAAACAAAAAGTCAAATGAGATGAAATCATGATTAAATATTGTATTATAATTATTCATTTTCTCAGTTTCTGCCACATCAGGTAATATATTCTGTCTGTTTGTTATTTTTGACATCAAAGCTATAATTATACAACTAATGTTGGTTTGTCATTTAGTTTAAGTAATGGACAACTTTTAGTTGCTAAACAGTTAAACTATAATCATACTGCATACTAGAATTGATGACCCGGGCTGTAGCCCAGGATATAACAACCACAGATCCGTCCCTGACTCACTAATACACAAAGTAGCAACCGGCTAATACACTAATACATACCAATTAAAACCAGTATGATTTGCAACAGTAAGACATCAACTTGTGCCCTACTATTGGGCATGCACAACACAATTACATTGAAACACATACTTGCTTTCGAAGGAGGGCTAGGGAACTAGGGTTGCTACGTTTCTCTCGAAGGAGACGGCTGCTCGTCTCTGTCGGAGAAGGAGATTCTAGAGAACGGTGGAGGCACGATTTGGTGACCGAAAACCCTAATTTGGATTTTTGATCAACATTGAAGTAAAATAGAGGGAAAGGGGAGCGACCAATATTTTTATTCCAAGTGCCAAATGGGAAGCACAATATGATATAGATTCGATTCGGCCCGAAGCCGTATCAAATTAACTGATCCAAAGCTTTGGTGATGGACGGTCAGATTTAAGGTGTTTAGAGTGGTGCAGACCGTAAAATGTAGTTTGATATGGATCTGAGCACTATCAAATTTGATATGGCTTTTATCCGTATTGTATCTCATCATCCTTATGTGCCAAATTTGCTATTTTTCCATAGTGAATATAATGAAATTGTTGGGTTGAGAATGATTATAGTAAATTGTGGGTAAAATGGAATAAGAATTAGCAAAGCCTAATTTTGTAAGGAAACTTACTAAATTGGAATTAGGAATTGTGTACAAAATCAAGAAATAATATAACTCAGAAAGAAAAGGGGATTTAGTTGTGGATTGAGTTAATTGGAGGTGGAAAAAGGATACATTTCCATAATAACCATTACGGTATATTACAAAGAACGTAGTTGTAAGAAAAAGAAGTATAATAAGGATTAGTGTGAAATAGGGATTTTAGCCATATTGCACACTAATCAAATATATATATATATATATATATGTATGTAATAAAATGAAATAGCTTACAACTACGAATCTTAATTGATGTATATTATGGAAATAGATTTCTATACATTTCCACCAACCAAATTAATGAAGTGTGTGAAATATTTCCTATAATGATAAAAATGTACAAGGCGGTAAATAAAGAAAGGTTACAACAGTAAAGGTTTGCTTAAATAACAAGGAACCATAGGAAAATGTGATGAAAGGGAATATATCCTATTATAATTAATTATGTGAATGAGAATGAAATATAATATGTAGGTTTGTCCTAGGGACGGTGAAATTATAACATAGGTTATAATTAATAATAAAAAAAGAACTTATTAATAAACCTTAGTTAAGGGTACTAAGTTATTAAGTAAAGCCACAACAACGGTTGTGGTAATGATATAGGGTGGGTTATAATAAGAGATAAGTTCAGAACTTATTATAAACCTTAGTTTGGGGAACCGAGTTAATAAGTAAATCCACAAAAAAGGTTGTGGTAACGGTATAACATGAAGTTATAAATAACATAAAAAACAAAAAGAAAGAAGAGGCTTATTATTAGCAAACTCATGTATTGAAAAATATTATGTTTAATGAATGTAATAAGTGGCTCTAGATATGGTCCGTTCCGGCGGCATTGGGTTGATTAGGGAAAATAAGCGGCTAAATGTAAGCTAATAAACCAGTAGCTTGAATAGAAAATAAATGTGTAAATAATCAAGTTAATTAGCAATATGATAAGTTAAAGCAAGCGTGTGATTAATATATTAGACATAGGATCTAACAACGCAATGGCATGATGCACTTAGACTAGCTCGTATGTATGGAGATGAAGAACCCAATGGGGTAGAACATCGCATTGTCTGGAGACACGAGAGGAGCACACCCAACATATTATTCTACGGGACTGAAGGCAAACACGAGGCTTTTGCATGGCGTGGTAGGGTACTCTGAGATGGCCCTCCTAGGAACAACCAGATGAAGTCGCCGCTCGGAGGCAAGTTTGTTGCACCATCTAGAGTATACCTTGACTGAAACTATGGTGTGGCAGATAGCTGTGGGTGATTCGCCGATTTGCATCGCTCTTGGAGGAGGTGGTCAGGATCAAATTAAGGATAGTAGTCGTCAGATACCTGTCATGGACAGTCAAGGGGATGCAGAAAGACTAAGAGCTAAAACCAACAGACCAACGATCTTTCACTATCGAGACGTTTGTTGAGGGACACACCAAATTAGATGTTAGGTTGGTTGATAGGGGCACGCCATTAGCTCTTGATGTAGTCTTCCATTAATTGAGGGAGGAGACAGGGTAGGGTCATAGCCATCCTGAAAAGAGACAGAAAATATGTGGATATTTGTAATATAGGCATAACGAAGTTGTCCTTTACATATACCGAAGGCTCCCGACCAAGTTCCATGCATTGGATGCAGCCCTATTACGGAACTTAGGTTATAATAGGCAGTACATTCATGTGAGGGTCTAGATACATGCACTGGGTGGTGTATTGTAGACGTCAGGGCATTACCCCCTGTCGAGACAAAGTTCGACCGAGGAGTTCAGATACGAGGATCCGTTGGCTTACGTGGCAGAGTGATGGTTGTTTTGTGCAATTACATGGTGTAATAATGAAAATTTCCGTACGTGGTTCGCTGTGAGATTGAGGTTGTGCATGTTTCTATGGCATGACGGTGGAAACCGTACGAGGAGGGTTTTATAGAGAGTACCTTGAGATGTTAGACATAGCTACTTATATATTATATTAGGTTTAATCTGTTGGGAAGTAGATGGGTATGAAGTGAATGCAAAGCCTTGAATGCTATTAACCCAAATAACCTAATAATTAAGAAATTGTAACTGAACAATAAATGTAGGGTTATTTCAAAATGTATGATTTGTCCTCTCACCAGAACTTGTGTTCTGGCTACCTCCATGTAACATAACCGCATGTTAGGCTTTTGGCAGAGATTTTGGTTGCCTTTGGACACTTGTTAGGTAGTGTCATTCTTTCGGTAAGGTTATATTTAATCATATATTTTATCCATTCCGTTGTAAGATGTTTTATCGAGCTCTGATATATTTATTATCTCTATCTTTTCTGCATTATACCAAACAAGTCAACTCAAGTTTCAGCGGTTTTGGATTTAATTTTTGAAAATTTGGACCAGCTGGAATTTGGGTTGTTGCACTATTCATACATGTAACTATAAAGGCAAGCGATCCATATCCTATTTGTAGGTGTTGTAAGAAAAAGAATGCAAAATGAGAATACAAACGACATAATAGACACTAATTGGGTAGTTCCTAAGATCTTTGTTTACACTTGAGATATGATTGTCATATAAATGTCAAGATTCGTTCAACTATTAAATTTGTAAAATATTTGTATAAGCATGTTTACAAAGTATTAGATCGCATATATATGAACATGTCGACTACAACAACTGTTGATGATAAAATTTCTCAATTTGTCAATAGTTGATGGGTTTGTGCACCTGAGGCATTATAGAAGATACATAGATTTCCACTCAGCAATATGTCTCCATCTATCCTAGGACTACAGATACATCTTTCTAGTATGCAACAAGTTCAATTTATTATGCATGAAAGGTTAGTGTGACGGCCATGGAATTTCGCTCGATCCTAATCGATCGTATAAACGACTAAGACCGTTCGAAACCCTTGATCGTATGAGAACACGACAGATCAAAACACAAACAGAAGAACATTTCCTTGTTATTACAACAATTCCATCAGATACAAGAATATACAGAGTATGAATAAATTTTATACAACAGGAAATATCAGAGATTTAAATACAATACTGCAGCGGAAAAATAATACAAAACATAACTAGAAGGAATACACGGATACAGAGCTTTCCGAATATCACTTCAGATATAAACCAGGTCCTGCGAATATAAATCTGCAAAACCAAAACTACTAGCTGCTCGTGTCGAAAATAGGGGCACCCAGAGTTTAGGTTAAAACAATAAACTCCAGGTCAGTCATATGACTGGTGTGAGAACTAAAACAGTTATTTAAATTTTTCTTTAAAAGAGGGTAATTCAACGGACCAGGACCAGCGCAATGCTCTTTGGAAAAATGAAGCTATTATAAGACCCAGGTCCTAACACACAATGCAACGCAAGCCGGAGGATAGGATTTTCCCTTATAATAGCCAAACATGCTTGATACGTTTAAAATAAATCATTTGATATTATTATAAGTGTATAGTGTCAAAACAATTTCAATCATAAATATAAATCATACACGGCATAAGCGCCCCATCCCACTATGTCGCCATACTAGGCTCTACAAATAAAACCGAAATACATGTATTGGAAATTGGATTTCCGTCATGAGTCGAGGCAAGGGGCAAGCTCCTCTCCGATTCGAGGTCTAGCAAATGTCTCAGGACCCCACTATGATCCTTGGATCTTCAGGGCCGGTCCTCTCTTACTTTTGAGGATTGGCAATTCCTGAACACACGTTTCCCGGTCCTAACAGACCTAATATCGAGGCGCCTCATCCAACAACCACAAAGGTGAAAAGTAAATAAATGTCAGCCAATTTAAGCACTGACACCACCCATAGCTAGAAAGTAACGTCGTGCTCTCTCTACAGTCCGTATCCCGTTTTTGACTCATACCGAGGTGTGAGGCTCGCGAATCCACGCTATACACAAAGCTAGGCCACGTAGGCCTTGCTTCGATCATCAACCACAAGACTTTGCTTTGCAACAGAAGCCTTGATCATTTTCCACTTAGGCATGCCACATAGGCAATTCATGCCATGCGATTGATATCTATCTATATATAACCTCTGAGCTCGTACGTCTCATAGAAGGGCTTTAAGCAAGAGAATAAATTCTCCGCCGCCAAGCACATATATATTTAATAGAAATCAATCACACAGAATAAAATCCAATGTCAGACACACAGTCCATTTACAAGTTCGTTCTGGGTCTGAACGAAACCGGAGGCACTTTCCTCGCATATCCGTCGATCTCCAAATACGTCTGGACGATCACCAAATGATTCCCTCCTCTTGGGTGTACAGCTCAATCAAGATCATCAGTAATCACCCAAACGATGTGAAGACCCTCGGTCTTCAACCACCGTCTTCACTTTCGACATATCGTCGAATTGGTTATTCAGAATGGGTAAAACCCGGTCTTTCCAAATAACCCACGTATATAATAAACAAATGTTACACAAGCACAATGTACGCCTCATTCCAATTCATCAGTCACTAAATTTCACATTCTTAGGGAAAGGTTCCCATTAATTTTATCAAAGATAAATTCTTTGAAATTTATTCTTTAATCTTCCTTTGAATATCATTTCAAACTAGTCGGGATTAGCGAATCACACCGAAGTAATTATTTATTTTATTTCCCAATCCCAACCTATTTATCCCATGGAGAAAAACTGGTAATACTCCATATCTAACACCACGGTGTTATCGGTAAGTATAATTACCATTTCACGTTCAAATCTAATAAAAGATTTGACTATCGCTTTGGAGCAAAACTGGTGATACTCCATTCTCGATCATTTCAATCTTATTAAAGATTCATTAAAACCCCACTTAGTTTTAATCTTTAGTTGGGTTAAAGAACCAACGTCATTTAAAACACGGTTCACGACAAACCCAAAATTCCATTTGATATTAAATACAAGGCTCTGAATCGAAAATAGTATTCAATATCAAATTCTGATTGTTTTTAAAACCACTTCAAACCCAATTTATTTATTTAAAAAAATATTGGATTTTATTTCTAGTTATAAACTAGTTCATTTCGATAAAAATAATTTTTTTATCCTTTCAAATAGGGAATTTTTCATCCCAGTTCTTTCCAATTCATATATTTTGATTTTACACAAATTATAGATATTTTTAGTAATTTTATCAAGGCCCGTACATTCGATTTCCAATAACGGTCGTCGAACTACACTTACAGCGACCTTTTCTAACTTTGATATGGACGTATCTCCAAATCCAATCGTTATATTTCAAATTTTTAATATTATTGGAAAGCTCTTTTCGATACGAACCCAACGGTTCCGGTTTCAGGAGAATCCGACGGTCAGATCTCCCGTTACGTCAATTCGAAGTCAATGGTCGAAATCCACGAACTGCCGCGGCGCGTCGCGTTCAATTCAGGCCTTTTAATATATATATATATATATATATATATATATACACACACTCTTCGTCAATTTCAATTTTAAACGTATAATTCGTTTTAAATTCGTTTTCAAAACGATTTCAACTTTGTATTCAATTTTAAATCAAAATTGAATATTTCATATCATCAATGATAAAATTTTCAAAAGTTATAATTTGAAATCACTTCCTTTTCGATATTCTAATGAAATCGATATAAATATCGTTTGCGTCAAAATGGCGCAAATCTAATCACATGGCTTTATATATTTCAATAATTTCGCTGTTCAATTCAACAAATGAATATTTTCTTCAACACATGAATATATATATATATATATATATTTCTTTCAACACATGAATATATATTTCTTTTCCACACATGGATATATATTTCTTTCAACACATGACTATATATTTCCTTTCAACACATGAATATATATTTTATTTCAACACATGAATATATATTTTATTTCAACACATGAATATATATTTTATTTCATTCTTTATTTTCTAAATTGGAACGAGGCCCAATCAATTTCCATATAATGTTAATTATATGGATTCCATACAACACATGTATATAGTAGCCACAATAAATAATCAACCATTATCCAAAGTGCACAACATAACTGTCTGTCAACCTATCGGTCGACACACAACTAATTATTGGGACTAGTGTACGTCAAATATCATCCCAATACCCGTGTGGGGTTTCACATCAGCAAACACTGAATATTATTTGTGCAGTTGGGCGATGTGTAAAATTTATCGTCCCAATCAATATCAGTCAAATCAGTGTACATAAACAAATCGTCTGATTTGTAAATGAATATTTTATTTTATTCACGCACACGTTAAAAATTATATTTTTAATGATAAAATATTTATTTCAACACATGAATTTCTATTCAGTTCATTTACACAATAAAATGATATTTTTATTTTTCAAACTTATTTTAGAAAATTTCGGCGGCATAACGGCACGATACTAGAAACGGGACGAGGCCTAGCCTTATCCCCGGTCTAGTAATGGCCCACGCCATACACATCTCAATCAAATCAATTTCCATTTCACCAAACAATCAAATTCAAATCAAATAATCTAACCAACTACACAACCAAACAAACAAGTCCATGGCCTGTGGACGATGGTGTCGGGTGCTACTAAACACCATCTGTATCCTAGTATATATTTTATAACTAGAAAAGAAATTTTAAGTGAGAAGTTCTCACCCAAGCTAAATCCATTCACCGCGACTCTTCTTATGAAAGAAATCTTCACCTTTTCGTCTTTTGTCACTTTCGTTGCCCGTATTTACTACATATATAAAAGTCGAATTTTTACCTTCACCTCATATATATAAAAATCAAATTTTTATCTTCACTTTGTTATAAAAATTATATTTTTATATTGCTCTTCTCCTAATAAAGATTATATTTTTATAACGCCACTCATAGAAAAATCACATTTTTATATTCTCTAATATATAAAAATCATATTTTTAATCTTCTCAACATATAAAAATTATATTTTTAATCTTCACATCATATAAAAATTATATTTTTAATCTGTTGCTTATATAAAAATTATATTTTTATATAATTAAAAATCACTTCTTTACTAGATTAAAAATCAAATCTTTTTCTTATTAAAAATCCAATCTTTCACTTTTTAAAAATTCGATCTTGCTACATCAAAAATCATATTTTTACCATGCTAATATACATATAAAAATCGAATTTTTATTTGTTAAAAATCGTGTCTTTTATATGTTAAAAATATCGACTTTTATATAATAAAAATATCTCCTTTCATACTTTAAAAATATCGCTTTTTAATTGTGCTTTACATATCAAAAAACATATTTTTATAATTTCTATTCACATTATATATATATATATATATATATATATATATATATATATTTGCTACTTCATATGAAGATTATATATATTTTTCTTCGCTATTATATACATAATGATTCAATTTTTTGTAAATTATTAATCTACATAAAAATCGTATTTTTATCAACTTAAAAATCTTATCTTTATCAACTTGAATAGCATAAAAGAAAAAAATATAGAACACACCTTTTTACTTTGTAAAAGTTGATTTTTTCCTGTTGGAGGGTCCACCGTGGCCAGACGTGGCTGAGGAGGTGCTGAAGGGTGGCGCGGCGTTGGGTTACGAATGGGGTGGTTAGGGTTTTGGGTGAGTGTCGATTTTGGGGTCTCGTGGGTGTTAAAATCGAGAGGGGAGAGAGGGAGGCGCGGAGGGGGGTCTGGGGACGACGACGTTGGTGGTGTGGAGGTGGGCGACAGGCGGCGGTGAGCCACGGTGGGCGGCTCGGGTGCGTCGGTCTTCGAACGAAGGGGGGAAGGAGTGGGAGAATCGGGAGGAGGGGATGGGGTGGCGTCCATCGGAGGAGGTGGGTGGAGGTTGAACGGCGGTGAAGCGCGGGTGGTGGGCGACATCGTGGAGCAGGTTTTTTTTATTTTGAATGCGTTGACTGATAATAAGAAGAGAGAGAAGAGGGAATTTAAAAGGTGAGGTTTTTTTAATTTATTTATTAATTTAATTTTAATATTAAATCCATAAGGCAACTTTTTATTTCGAACTCAAAATGAAACCCACCGCCTGTCGTCCATAGCTGATTACCCCTATTTCGAACACAATGGGATATGTTACGTAAGCTGATTTGATCGTTTCAATCAGTTTTCGTCAAAATCAAAATATAACTTTATATATTGAATTTGAACGCGCATTTCAATTAACTGGGGTCACATACTAACTCAAAAATTCCAAAAAAATATTTTCTAGCTTCGTATTGACGATACTGTCCTAACAAAACTAATTTCATCGAATTCTGAGAACGTTTGAAAAATGGCCATTTTCTAGTCGATTAAAATCAACTAAAACTGGCCAAACGCGTTTTCCTTTGCCATGCTCACATATTGAATCGAAAAATTATAAATTTTGGAATCTAGCAATAACTTGACATCCCGGATCCAACAAAAGTGGTTTCATCGAAATCCGAGGTCGTTTGCAAAATTCCCATTTTTAAGGGCCAGAATTCCATAGCGACTATTCTGAATTTTCAACTGGACGTATCTTTTCATTCCCGCTATGAAACTTTGATTTTTCGGATTCGTTGGAAAGATATTCTCAATTAGATTCTATTATTTTTGGTTTCACTAAATTCCGGTTTATTTTGAATCCTGTACATTCATTTGAAGTTTGAAATCGAATTATCGAACTACTGCGCCATTTTCAATTCCTTTTATAATTTAAAATAATTATTTATATTCTAACGACGATCTATATAATATATACGTTCAAATTCTATTCAAAATAAATTTTTCGTCGTTATTATTTAAAATAATTCATTTTAAATATTCAAAATTCATTAAATTCGCCAAAAATAAAAATTTTAAACTGGCCCAAATTTCCGGGTTGTTACAATCTCCCCCACTTAAAACTTTTCGTCCCCGAAAAGGAACGAAGCCGAAAGTTGTTTTAAAAACCAACTCAACTTTCAAAATTTTCATTATGGCTTAAGTTCTTCAACTTTTCAGTTTCTAAGAACTTTTCAAATTTTTCAAAAATTTGGCTTACACCCTAAATTTTCGAAAAATTTCGCCATAACCTCCCCTGCACAGGGGACTTCGGGATATTTCATATAGCCTCCCATGGCCTTCTTCAATCCAAAAGAAAAGGAAAAAGCCAATTGGCTCATAAAATCACCCAAAACTCAAGAAATACAATAAACATGTACCTATTTGTCGGGCAAACAATTTTATTCCTTTGCTCTAGCCTCCTTGCTATGACCTGTTCAATGTACATATATGTACATGTATGCAAATTCAAATAATTTTCAATACAGTTCAATATTTGGTTCAATTTGGCCTAAATTCGCCGTTCAATCATATAACGGTTTAAAAGAATAATCATACAACACAACCATCAATCAATTAGTGAATTAATGTTTCAAATTCATAATTTTGATATATCTATACAGAAAATCATGTTTTTGATGCCAATTCACAACAAATATATCCTATCTAGTTTTGGTTCTCACACCAGTCTAAAGGAAATATATAGATATCACGCCTTTCGAAACTCGAACACAAATTCTGATGATGTAGCTACAATCATCAGAATCATCTCCGGGCGACTAGGGTATGATTCTATATCTATCTAGTATATTAAAACTTCGAATATACGTTTGCAAGGCATATATGCAAAATCTTTATATATTAGATTGTCCAAAACAATTACAAATAATGTAATCAAATACGTATAAAATGGTTTAAATTTTCAGAACAAAACTGGTTTTAATTTTTATTTTAAAAATAACTCACTTTCGATTCGTTCTAGGATACTACTGATCCCATCTCTAACGAGGCATTCTCATTGGATATTACTAATCCAATATCTGATGAATTCTTTTATTTGGTTCTAACGTGCCTTGTTCTCGAGCTTTGTAAAACAAAGCTATGATACCAAATGTGACGGCCATGGAATTTCGCTCGATCCAAATTGATCGTACAACCGACTAAGACCGTTCAAAACCCCAGATCGTATGAGAACACGACAGATCAAAACACAAACAGAAGAACATTTCATTGTTATTACAACAATTCCATCAGATACAAGAATATACAGAGTATGAATAAATTTTATACAACAGGAAATATCAGAGATTTAAATATAATACTGCAGCGGAAAAATAATACAAAACATAACTAGAAGGAATACACGGATACAGAGCTTTCCGAATATCACTTCAGCTATAGATCAGGTCCTGCGAATATAAATCTGCAAAACCAAAACTACTAGCTGTCCGTGTCGAAAATAGGGGCACCCATAGTTTAGGTTAAAACAATAAACTCCAGGTCAGTCATGTGACTGGTGTGAGAACTAAAACAGTTATTTAAATTTTTCTTTAAAAGAGGGTAATTCAAGGGACCACGCCGTATAACACAGAACGGGTTTCCTCCCAAGAATACCAGTGCATAGAATAAACAACGCAATGCTTTTTGGAAAAATGAAGCTATTACAAGACCTAGGTCCCATCACACAATGCAACACAAGCCGGACGATAGGGTTTTCCCTTATAATAGCCAAACATGCTTGATACGTTTAAAACAAATCATTTGATACTATTATAAGTGTATAGTGTCAAAACAATTTCAATCATAAATATAAATCATAGACGGCATAAGCGCCCCATCCCACTATGTCGCCATACTAAGCTCTACAAATAAAACCGAAATACACATATTGGAAATTGGATTTCCGTCATGAGTCGAGGCAAGGGGCAAGCTCCTCTCCGATTCGAGACACTCTAGCAAATGTCTCAGGACCCCACTATGATCCTTGGATCTTCAGGGTCGGTCCTCTCTTACTTTTGAGGATTGGCAATTCCTGAACACACGTTTCCCGGTCCTAACAGACCTAATATCGAGGCACCTCATCCAACAACCACAAAGGTGAAAAGTATATAAATGTCAGCCAGTTTAAGCATTGACACCACCCATAGCTAGAAAGAAATGTCGTGCTCTCCCTGCAGTCTGTATCCCGTTTTTGACTCATACCGAGGTGTGTGGCTCGCGAATCCACGCTATACACAAAGCTAGGCCACGTAGGCCTTGCTTCGATCATCAACCACAAGACTTTGCTTTGCAACAGAAGCCTTGATCATTTGCCACTTAGGTGTGCCACACAGGCAATTCATGCCATGCGATTGATATCTATCTATATATAACCTCTGAGCTCGTACGTCTCAGAGAAGGGAGTTAAGAAAGAGAATAAATTCTCCGTCGCCAAGCACTTATATATTTAATAGAAATCAATCACACAGAATAAAATCCAATGTCAGACACACGGTCCATTTACAAGTTCGTTCTGGGTCTGAACGAAACCGGAGGCACTTTCCTCGCATATCCGTCGATCTCCAAATACGTCTGGACGATCACCAACTTATTCCCTCCTCTTGGGTGTACAGTCCAATCAAGATCATCAGTAATCACCCAAACTATGTGAAGACCCTCGGTCTTTAACCACCATCTTCACTTTCGACATATCGTCGAATTGGTTATTCAGAATGGGTAAAACCCGGTCTTTCCAAATAACCCACGTATATAATAAACAAATGTTACACACGCACAACGTACGCCTCATTCCAATTCATTAGTCACTAAATTTCACATTCTTAGGGAAAGGTTCCCATTAATTTTATCAAAGATAAATTCTTTCAAATTTATTCTTTAATCTTCCTTTGAATATCATTTCAAACTAGTCGGGATTAGGGAACCACACCGAAGTAATTATTTATTTTATTACCCAATCCCAACCTATTTATCCAATGGAGCAAAACTGGTAATACTCCATATCTAACAACATGGTGTTATCGGTAAGTAAAATTACCATTTCACGTTCAAATCTAATAAAAGATTTGACTATCGTTTTGGAGCAAAACTGGTGATACTCCATTCTCGATCATTTCAATCTAATTAAAGATTCATTAAAACCCCACTTAGTTTTAATCTTTAATTGGGTTAAAGAACCAACGTCATTTAAAACACGGTTCACGACAAACCCAAAATTCCATTTGATATTAAATACAAGGCTCTGAATAGAAAATATATCGGCTTATATTCAATATCAAATTCTGATTGTTTTTAAAACCACTTCAAACCCAATTTATTTATTTAAAAAAATATTGGATTTTATTTCTAGTTATAAACTAGTTCATTTCGATAAAAATATTTTTTTTATCCTTTCAAATAGGGAATTTTTCATCCTAGTTCTTTGCAATTCATATATTTTGATTTTATACAAATTATAGATATTTTTAGTAATTTTATCAAGGCCCGTACAGTCGATTTCCAATAACGGTCGTCGAACTACACTTACAACGACCTTTTCTAAATTTGATTTGGACGTATCTCCAAATCCAACCGTTAGATTTCAAATTTCTAATATTCATTGGAAAGATCTTTTCGATACGAACCCAACGGTTCCGGTTTCAGGAGAATCCGACAGTCAGATCTCTCGTAAAGTCAATTCGAAGTCAATGGTCGAAATCCACGAACTGCCGCGGCGCGGCGCATTCTATTCAGGCCATTTAATATATATATAATATATGTATGTATATATATATACTTCGTCAATTTCAATTTTAAACGTATTTTATAATTCGTTTTAAATTCGTTTTCAAAACGATTTCAACTTCATATTCAATTTTAAATCAAAATTGAATATTCCATATCATCAATTATAATATTTTCAAATGTTATAATTTGGAATCACTTCCTTTTCGATATTCTAATGAAATCGATATAAATATCGTTCGCGTCAAAATGGCGCAAATCTAATCATGCGGCTTTATATATTTCAACAATTTCGCTGTTCAATTCAACAAATGAATATTTTCTTCAACAAATGAATATTTTCTTCAACACATGAATATATACATATATTTCTTTCAACACACGAATATATATTTCTTTTCCACACATGGATATATATTTCTTTCAACACATGACTATATATTTCCTTTCAATACATGAATATATATTTTATTTCAACACATGAATATATATTTTATTTCAACACATGAATATATATTATATTTCATTCTTTATTTTCTAAATTGGAATGAGGCCCAATCAATTTCCATATAATGTTAATTATATGGATTCCATACAACACATGTATATAATAGCCACAATAAATAATCAACCATCATCCAAAGTGCACAACACAACTGTCTGTCTACCAATCGGTCGATACACAACTAATTATTGGGACTAGTGTACGTCAAATATCATCCCAATACCCGTGTGGGGTTTCACATCAACAAACACTGAATATTATTTGTGCAATTGGGCGATGTGTAAAATTTATTGTCCCAATCAATATCAGTCAAATCGGTGTACATAAACAAATCGTCTTGTAAATGAATATTTTATTTTATTCACACACACGTTAAAAATTAAATTTTTAACGATAAAATATTTATTTCAACACCTAAATTTCTATTCAGTTCATTTACACAATAAAATGATATTTTTATTTTTCTAACTTATTTTAGAAAATTTCGGCGGCATAACGGCACGATACTAGAAACAGGACGACGCCTAGCCTTATCCCCGGTCTAGTAATGGCCCACGCCATACACATCTCAATCAAATCAATTTCCATTTCACCAAAAAATCAAATTCAAATCAAATAATCTAACCAACTACACAACCAAACAAACAAGTCCATGGTCTGTGGACGATGGTGTCGGGTGCTACTAAACACCGTTTGCATCCTAGTATATATTTTATAATAAAAAGGAAAATTTAAAGTGAGAAGTTCTCATCCAAGCTAAATCAATTCACCGCGACTCTTCTTATGAAGGAAATCTTCACCTTTTCGTCTTTTGTCACTTTCGTTGCCCGTATTCACTACATATATAAAAATCGAATTTTTACCTTCACCTCATATATATAAAAATCAAATTTTTATCTTCACTTTGTTATAAAAATTATATTTTTATATTGCTCTTCTCCTAATAAAGATTATATTTTTATAACGCCACTCATAGAAAAATCACATTTTTATATTCTCTAATATATAAAAATCATATTTTTAATCTTCTCAACATATAAAAATTATACTTTTAATCTTCTCATCATATAAAAATTATATTTTTAATCTACTGCTTATATAAAAATTATTTTTTTATATAATTAAAAATCACTTCTTTACTAGATTAAAAATCAAATCTTTTTCTTATTAAAAATCTAATCTTTCTACTTTATAAAAATTCGATCTTGCTACATCAAAAATCATATTTTTACCATGCTAATATACATATAAAAATCAAATTTTTATTTGTTAAAAATCGTATCTTTTATATGTTAAAAATATCGCCTTTTATATAATAAAAATATCTCCGTTCATACTTTAAAAATATCGCTTTTTTATCGTGCTTTACATATTAAAAATCATATTTTTATAATTTCTATTCACATAATAAAATTATATATATATATATATTTGCTACTTCATATATGAAGATTATATATATATTTTTCTTCGCTATTATATACATAATGATCCAAATTTTTATAAATTATTAATCTACAAAAAAATCGTATTTTTATCAACTTAAAAATCCTATCTTTATCAACTTGAATAGCATAAAAGAAAAAAAAAAATAGAACACACCTTTTTACTTTGTAAAAGTTGATTTTTTCCTGTTGGAGGAGGGTCCACCGTGGTCGGACGTGGCTGAGGAGGTGCTGAAGGGTGGCGCGGCGTTGGGTCACGAATGGGGTGGTTAGGGTTTTGGGTGAGTGTCAATTTTGGGGTCTCGTGGGTGTTAAAATCGAGAGGGGAGAGAGGGAGGCGTGGAGGGGGGTCTGGGGACGACGGCGGTGGTGGTGTGGAGGTGGGCGATGGGCGGCGGTGAGCCACGGTGGGCGGCTTGGGTGCGTCGGTCTTCGAACGAAGGGGGGGAAGAGTGGGAGAATCGGGAGGAGGGGATGGAGTGGTGTCGCATCGGAGGAGGTGGGTGGAGGATGAACGGCGGTGAAGCGCGGATGGTGGGCGACATCGAGGAGCAGGTTTTTTTTATTTTGAATGCGTTGAATGATAATAAGAAGAAAGAGAAGAGGGAAATTAATGGGTGAGGGTTTTTTTTAATTTATTTATTAATTTACTTTTAATATTAAATCCATAAGGCAACTTTTTTTTTTCGAACTCAAATCGAAACCCACCGCCTGTCGTCCATAGCTAATTACCCCCATTCCGAACATAATGGGATGTGTATCGTAAGCTGATTTGAACGTTTCGATCAGTTTTCGTCAAAATCAAAATATAACTTTATATATTGAATTTGAACGCGCATTTCAATTTACTGGGGTCACATAATAACTCAAAAAATTCCAGAAAAATATTTTCTAGCTTCGTATTGACGATACAGTCCAAACAAAACTAATTTCATCGAATTCTGAGACCGTTTGAAAAATGGCCATTTTCCAGTCGATTAAAATCAACTGAAACTGGCCAAACGCGTTTTCCTTTGCCAGGCTCACTTATTGAATCGAAAAATTACGAATTTTGGAATCTAGCAATAACTTGGCATCCCGGATCCAACAAAAGTGGTTTCGTCGAAATCCGAGGTCGCTTGCAAAATTCCCATTTTTAAGGGCCAAAATTCCACAGCGACTATTCTGAATTTTCAACTGGACGTATCTTTTGATTCCCGCTATGAAATTTTTATTTTTCGGATTCGTTGGAAAGATATTCTCAATTAGATTCTATTATTTTTGGTTTCACTAAATTCCGGTTTATTTTGAATCTTGTACATTCATTTGAAGTTTGAAATCGAATTATCGAACTACTGCGCCATTTTCAATTCCTTTTATAATTTAAAATAATTATTTATATTCTAACTACGATCTATATAATATATACGTTCGAATTCTATTCAAAATAAATTTTTCGTCGTTATTATTTAAAATAATTCATTTTAAATATTCAAAATTCATTAAATTCGCCAAAAATAAAAAATTTAAACTGGCCCAATTTCCGGGTTGTTACAGTTAGATTCTATTTTAGGTGTTGACCCGCTTTTTGGTAAAGGAGTCGCACGTAGGGTTGGACTTTTTTTCGTTATTCTGGTTTCCGCCGATTTCCTTTCGATTATTTAAAAAAAAAAATATTTTCATCCTTGTCCATTAAGCAACGAGTGGAAGGAAATGTTTCTGACAAAAAATGGAATTTGCAGGAAGGAATTAGAAATTTCTGTAGGAAATTATTTCCTTGTGTTACTAGGCCAAGCCCATCAAACATTGTTCGGTAATAGCCTAATGAAGTAATCCTTAAACGTAATTTCAATCCTCGTCTCGTTTTGTTTGTTTTCTCGTTCTCAAGTTCAATTTCCTAGAAATCCTTAAACCTAATTTCTCTTCTTCCTTCTCATTCATGATCCGAAGTTTGTATCCTTCTCGTTTGCATTACAAAACCTCTTCTCATCTGCGCTTTAGCCATTTTATTCACGTTTCATCTGCTCTCGCGCGCATCTGGGATTCAGGCAAAAACCCTAATTTTACTACTTCAGGTACTCAATTTATTTTTGGTTTTTTTTTCTTCAATTCGTCTTTGCTTTTCTTTGTTGTTATAGCATGGTTAAAAAGCACAGTTTGATGGAAAAAATTATGGTAAAAAGCGATTAAAGTTTGAAATTTTTTTCCTCCCAAAGCAGGCTATGTTTTTGTTCTTTGTCTTTGAAGGATGCCAAATTGTTTTTTAAAAAAAATTGAAAAAAGATAAGTAATTGTTAATCTTTTCATTTAGTTTTGAGTGGTTTTATGAAAATCACAAGTTTAGAAATAAGATGCAAGTTTGTAAACTCTTTTAAGCATCTTTAATCTTCTATGTCAAGTTTGCTAGATTTGGTTTTGAGTAATGAGTATAGTTTTGAATGGTACATGTGTAAAACAAAATAATAAGCAAACATTTGGAATATCAGCGTATTATTAAAAGATTCTAAACTTATCTTACTTCATGTTAATACGACTAGTGCATAATGCACAGTGGTGAAGTTATAACTGTAGAAAGCCACAACTGGCTGAATTTGCAGGAAAAAAACCATATTCTTAACTTTTCTTGTCGCATAATAACTCCAGCATCTAATTTCTCTTGTTGGAGAGTACATGTAACTACTGCAAGATAATGTGCTTTGAACAAAACTTTTTACCACCATGAAAAACATGCTAGCCATGTGATCCATACCGACAGTAGCACCATTATTGTTTCACACCTTCAAATGATATCAGTGGGCATCTTATTGCACAAAATTACACATAAATGTATCCCTTAATACATGCATCTGCGTTCCTCCTGATTTGTGCAGAAGTTTTAATTTAAATAATATTACTTTCCCTTTTCACTATCTATGTTGTTTAATCTAAAAAGGAAGAATAAAAAATTATATTTAAATTGAAACATGTGTTTGGAATTCAAAGAAAATAAAGATCTAGCGAAATTTAGGTGTAGGTACCCGACGTACATATAGATAATTGATCCATAAATGTAAGAAAAGGAAATGAGACATAATTTGATCTAATATATTCATGAACATGCATAATTTAGCAAAGGTTCAGAAAAGTTAGGTAGCAATGAAAAGAACAACACGTTTTATGTATCATATCATAAGCACATAACTTTTAATTCACTCTTACTCAATAATTCAAGCATAGTATGTGTGTCTATATTTATCGAGAAACAACAACACTGAAGTTAACTATTTACACATAGTATGTTGCGGTTCATTTCGATCGGATACGGAGGCTCTTTGTAAAGGTAAAAAAGTTATCAATAGTATCATTATATAAATTTAATTTAATTTTCAGGTCTCAAACTTTTCTTTAAACATGTGATAATTTGAAAACATGATTTTTTTTTATATTCACGTATTTTATTAAAAGTCGTTAATTTTATGTAGAGGCCTTTTATTTATCAATATCACCATCACTGCATGCTATGATGGAGTAGGCATTTTATCGCCATCATCAGTTGAAGGTTTGTGATTTTTACAAAGGAAATAATGATATGCTCATCATTCAATCATTACTGCATATCACCATTAGTATTGATCTTTGTTGCACAATTACATGTTATTACATTATTTGTGTTTTTTGTTCTCTTAGTTCATAAAAAGTTGTCTGTTACAAAATAGCTTCTCGATCTAAACACACAACTACACACTGCATTATCTTCTTTTGCACTGTTGTGTATTTTCACTGTTTTGCATTCCTGCAGTTTTCACTACCTTTCCTGCTGTTTTCACTACCTCCTTTTCATTTGTTGTTTTCATTATTGCTTTTTTTTCTTACAATGTGCGGTTCAGAATGTGTACATAGCTTTTGTTGTTTCATTTTTTTTCATTTGTCCCATTTCAATCTATTATAAGCATTTGAGTATTCTATTCTCTACATTTTGCCCATTTTATACATCCAAAGTCTAATTGAATTACATTATGTCTCCTCCTTTTTGCTAGCCACCAAAACCTTCAATCAACCCCTTCATCGCAAAACCCAATCTTCATCAGCTGCATCATCCCACAAATCAGACCTGAATTGGACATCTGACCCAGCAGTCCATTATTCCAATATCATTACTGCCTTTTTTTTTGTTGAAGAGCATATTTCAAGTTGTCTTTGTCACTCACTGTAGTTGCAGATATTATATGACATATTTCTTCTTACTAATAAACTAATCTAGAAATTTTTGTTTAAGGGAAGTATTGAAAAAACAGTGTCACTATGTATGATGTATTGTATAATTAGGAAAGTGGCTTGCGCAACATAATATTTAGTTGCAAAATTAGTAAACTAAACTTGATATTACTCTTGTTCGAAGTTTTAAGATTCATAAAACAGTGCTTGCAGGTTGTATGTAATGCTGTAGTTTTGTATGCATATATTTCATGTAGCTGAACTGAGTTATACTGTTAATATATATATATATATATATATATATATATATATATAGCGCAGGTCCTGGATCTAAACTCCCTACGAATGGATGGATTCGTGCAAACAAGATCAAGGACAAGGTAAATGCTTAACTCCATTGATCTTTCGATGCCGAAATCTCGTTATCTTTAACACGTTGATCTCGCAAGATATCGTGTTGTTGATCTACGATTTTTCGAACATTGATCACTCGCAAGCGATACCGTGAATCAGCTTCAAATTCGTTGATTTGAGCGCACTCGGATATCCGAAGATGGAGAAAGGAGATCACACTCAACTTCTAATTTTAATGGTGGCACAAAGCTCACACAAGGGATTTATTCAAAAGTCAACAATCTTTACAACTCACACCAAGCTCGTATTTATAGGCGCCATACAATCACACACACCCCAAAGACACGGAATGACCTAGGCTACAGACGGAATGACCCAAACAACACGGCCGACAAACGACCCAAAAGATAGGCAGACGACCCAACAAACGCAAACGTACAAACGCGAACGTACAAACATGACCCAAAGGACGCAAATGACCCAAAACACGCTTCTAAAAGGCGGAGTGACCCAAACTACAAATCATCTATACGACCCAACACGCAAGGCACGATCCAAGCAAACGACCCATCCATACTTCCTTAAGTCTGCACTTCTTCTTTAGGTCGCTAGTCCTCTCTTCCTGGTCTTCTAGCTCGCGGAACATCTTAGTTAGGTCGTGGAACGACCGATACTCCCTCTCTTCAAGCTTTAGCTCGCTCGATGGCTTCTTTAGGGCGTTGAACGACCCGAAAATCCCTTCTCCTTGTTTTAGGTCGTTGGACGACCTGTTCTTCCCACTTCCAAGCTCTAGGTCATTGAACAAGGTCTTTAGATCGTTGGACGACCTATAGCTCGCATACAAGCATCTTCCATGATGCGCTGCATCATCCTCCCCCGGTTAATAAGAATTTGACCCGAATTCACACTTTCCTCTTCTTTGATATGCTTATCTTCAAAATATGGAATTAAATGCTTGATGTTGAAAACATCATAGGTATGGACGTCGTCTAGTAATTTCAACTGATAAGCATTTTCATTGATCTTCTTCACGATTTCTACAAGACCAATCTTCCTAGCTTTCAACTTATTGTATGTTCCAACAGGAAAACGATCTTTCGTCAACACTGCGTAAACAAAGTCTCCCTCTTCGAAGTTAACACTTCGTCGAATCAAATCTGCAACTTATTTATACTTCTCATTCATCTTAAGCAATCGACCTTGCACAATTTTGTGGCATTCCTGCAACTCATTGACAAAATCACTGGCCCATTTAACAATCCCATTCTACGGTGGAACTATAGACAAGTTTAATGGTCCACTTGGCACAATTGAATAGACAATTTGAAATGGACTGAACCCCATACTTCGATTAATAGAGTGATTGTATGCAAACTCAGCTTGACACAACATCATATCCAAACTTTTCAAATTATCATTCACAAGGCATCTCAACAAATTTTCCAAAGATCTGTTTACTACTTCTTTCTGTCCATTTGTTTGTGGATGATAAGCACTGCTAAACTTCAGTTTCATCCCAATCATCTTCCACAAACTGATCCAGAAATGACTTAGAAAACGGGTATCTCTGTCTGAGACAATGGATTCGGGTTACCCATGAAGACGATAGATTTCTTTAAAGAATAACTATGACGATCCCAAAATCCGAGGGGCGGTATTAAGGATAATCATAGGGAAATAACACATTAATCATCATAGAAGAGTACAGATAATAGCAGAAACAATAAATAAAATAATTTTACATGGATATGACAGCGGAATCACAACATGTAGGAATATCAGAATAGCATAACGTGGGATATAACTTAGTAAATAAAAAGGAAAGTGATCAGTCATCATCGCCAGAGGCGGAATACATACATGCAGTGAGACATAATAAAGGTATCAGTCTACATCGCCGAAGGCGGAATACATATATATATAGTGAGAAATACGGAAAGTAAATCAGTCTGCATCGCCAGTGGCGGAATCATAATATAAGTACGGTAATGGCGGAAAAAGTCAAAGTCATCTCTATGAAGTCAGCCTCGCCATGAGCCAAAAATGCACTCTATGTAGCAGTGCAGAACCAAAAACCACCTGTCACCTGTGTACTAGGCTGCCCGTGTGAAAATAAGGGCACCCGCGTTTGCAAAGTGAAACAAACAACGAGTCAGTCATGGGGACTGGTATGAGGAATCTATTTAACAGTTAAACAACAGTAATAGCAAATCATAGGACCATGCCACTTTCGCGGAACGGGTTTACTCCAGTGATTGCTAGTGCATTTAAAAACAAAGTAAATTCTTTTAAAACAACGCAATGCTTTTAGAAAGAATGAAGCCATTATAAGACTCAAGTCCCATCACACAATGCAACGCAAGCCGGAGGATAGAGTTTTACCTTATAATAGCCAAATATGCTTGATACGTATAAAGGGAAATCATTTGATATTATTACTAGTGCATATATGTTTCAAAAACGAATAGCATCATAAATATCAATCATAGACGGCATAAGTGCCCCATACCACTATGTCGCCATACTAGTTCTACAATCAAGTCCGTTATTTTGTATTGGAAATTGGATTTCCGTCATGAGTCGAGGCAAGGGGCAAGCTCCTCTCCGCTTCGAGACACTCTAGCAAATGCCTCAGGACTACGCACTCTGGGTAACCCTTGGATCGGCTGGGCCGGTCCTCTCTTACGTTTGAGGATTATTTATTCCTAAACACACGTTTCTCGGTCCTTACAGACCTCTAATCGAGGCGCCTCGCATTCCAACAACCACAAAGGTGAAAAGTAGATATATATATGTCAGGGCTGGTAAGTCACTGACACCACCATAGCTAGAAAGAAACATCGTGTTCTCCCAGCGGTCCGTATCCCGTTTTTAACTCATACCGGGGTGTGAGGCTCGCGAATCTACGAAATACACAAAGCTAGGCCACGTAGACCTTGCTTTGATCATCATCCACAAGACTTTGCTTTGCAACAGAAGCCTTGATCACAGCATCTTGGCATGCCACATAGGCAGTCCACTCCATACGATTGATTTCCATCGATATATAACCTCTAAGCTCGTACGTCTCAGAGAAGGGCGTTAAGAAAGAGAATAAATTCTCCGCCGCCAAACAGATATATATTTAACAGAGATCAATCAGTATAGAACAAAATCCAATGTCAGACACACAGTCCATATACAAGTCCGTCCTGGGTCTGAACGAAACCGGAGGCGTCAAATTCCTCGCAAATCCGTACAATCAACACATACGTTCAGACGGCTACTACTTCCGTCCCCTTCCGGTAGCTACTCCGGTTAGGAACCTCAGTAGCGCCCATCCAACCGATACGAAGATCGTCGGTCTTGAATCGCCTTTGCATTTTCCAATTCGAATCGCTCGATAAATTATTTGAAATGAGGGTTAGCTCGGCCTTTTCAAATAATTCACGTCATTTAGAATTTAAATCGATTCATTTAATGGTTATATTATTCGGCATCCATCTTTCGGTTCTTTAGTGTTATTTTCATGTCATACACATACAACCATCAAATATCAAACAATTCAAGCCCAATTGGTTTATTTTCAATCAATATTGCTTATAATATTCTATAACGATTTTTCGCCATTTTTATTTATTTAAAAATGGCCATATTTAATTAAACGACGTTTCAGGTCGTGCCGTGGCACTGACGCTGTTTTTCTCCTAATTTGTTCTACACATATCGGAAAATCTAACCGTTGGATTTCTACAAAGTCTATATCGGTGGGAAGATATCCCCAAAGCGAACCCAACGGTTCCAGTTTCGTGAGAATCCGTCGGTCGGATCTTCCACACTAGTCGTTTGAAGTTACGGTTTCAAAATTCGAACTGCAGCGTCGTTATTCGATTTAATTTAATTATATTTATATTTATATATAAATATAAACGATTCTGGCGCTGTTTTTCCCCAGATTTGAATTAAACATTCCGGACAATCCAACCGTTGGATTTTTACAAGGTTGGTGCCGTTGGAAAGATATTTCCAAGGCGAACCCAGCGGTTGCGGTTTCGGGAAAATCCGATGGTCGGATCTCTCGTACTAATCGTTTCAAATTACGATTCCGAAACGCGAATTGCACGGCCTCTATTCCTTTTAATTATATTTATATTTATATATATAAATATAGTTCAATCTATAATTTTAACTATAGCTCATTCTATATTTTCAACTTCGTTTTCACTTCAAATATTTCACTAACGCCTTAATATTTCGAAAAATTTCGCCATAACCTCCTTTGTACGGGGAGGGGTTTGGAAATTTATTGGGCCGTATTAGGTACCCAATAAATCCTAAAAAGCATTCACATATTTATAGTGATATATTTTGGTGTTTACGGGGGAGCGTGTACTGATAATCACTCCAGAGAATAAATTCCCGTCACCCCGTTTCCGTGTGGAAATAAATAGTCCATGTGCCGTATCTAATAACTAGAGCGACGTGATTATTGTCAACTCCAGACCCGTGTGGGGTTTTTATTAATCTGGCAATTTATCGTTATAATTTATATAGTCCATATCAGTCATCAGTTCAACCTGTAGTACATAGTCATCGCCATACAAGCCTCTTCCTTATATGGTAAATCTTCCACCTCGTCACACAAGCTCCAATTGCTTATGTGGAATATGATGAAGTATGCCTATAGTCAAGAAGTATGCCATGTAGTGTAGTTCAAAATTAATTGTTACTATCCTATGGCGTTGTTTATTATTTCACACAGAAAAGCCAGCACTCCGCATCCAATGGCATTCACAGGAGTTGATATATAAATAAAATTGCGCAGCCAACTCATCAAGGTTTACCTATTTGTCGGGCACGCAAATAATTTCTTTACTCTACAGCTAAT
This sequence comes from Allium sativum, assembly GCA_030737875.1. Taxonomy (NCBI): domain Eukaryota; kingdom Viridiplantae; phylum Streptophyta; class Magnoliopsida; order Asparagales; family Amaryllidaceae; genus Allium; species Allium sativum. The sequence continues at coordinate 151,878,957 of CM060915.1, forward strand.
CCATTTTTCCTGTTCAACACATGTATATATATGCAGAACAAAGCTAATAATAATATTTCTAGCAAACTATTATTTATTTCAACACGTGTGTATTTTTAACTAAGCGTATACTTGATAAAAGGAATATTTTTATCATCAAAAATATTTATTCGACACATGTGTATTTTTAACTAGGCGTATACTTGATAAAAGGGATATTTTTATCATCAAAAATATTTATTCGACACATGTGTATTTTTAACTAAGCGTATACTTGATAAAAGGAATATTTTTATCATCAAAAATATTTATTCGACACATGTGTATTTTTAACTAGGCGTATACTTGATAAAAGGGATATTTTTATCATCAAAAATATTTATTTAACACATGTGTATTTTTAACTAAGCGTATACTTGATAAAAGGAATATTTTTATCATCAAAAATATTTATTCGACACATGTGTATTTTTAACTAGGCGTATTCACTATAAAAATATAGTTTTCATTGTCGATTCATTTTATTTTTAAAAGATGATAACATTCAACACATGAACTTCAACTCAACGAATGAATTGCAATTCAACACATGAATATTCGATATAGTTTGTATATAAAAAAAATGTGATTTTTATCGCTAAAGCCATTTGTTTAAATTCAAATAATATTCAACACATGAGTTTCAACTCAACGAATGAATTGCAACTCAACACATGAATATTCGATATAGTTTGTATATATATAAAAATGTGATTTTTATCGCTAAAGCCATTTGTTTAAATTCAAATAATATTCAACACATGAATTTCAACTCAACGGATGAATTGCAACTCAACACATGAATATTCGATATAACATATGTATATATATAAAAATGTGATTTTTATTGCTAAAGCCATTTGTTTAAATTCAAATAATATTCAACACATGAATTTCAACTCAACGAACGAATTGCAACTCAACACATGAATATTCGATATCGTTTGTATATTTTATAAAAATGTGATTTTTATTGCTAAAGCCATTTGTTTAAATTCAAATCATATTCAACACATGAATTTCAACTCAACGAATGAATTGCAACTCAACACATGAATATTCGATATAGTTTGTATATTTTATTTCAACGAATGAAAAATATTCTAACACATAGATATTTCAGAAAATTTCGGCAGCATAACGGCAGGGTAGTTAAAACCGGGACCGTCCCTAGTACGGCTCCTCGCTCTACCTTAAAACCTCGCGGTTTTTGACAATGGGGATCATGCATCTAGTTCGCACGCAGGCGGCATGTTTTATTTTCAATTCCATAATCCTATTCTATTTTGTTTCAACCACAAGAGGGTATTTTTCAACCACAAAGGTATTTTTCAACCATAAAGGTATTTTTCAACCACAATATCAACCACAAACAATTATTTTCAACCATTCGTCATACCATATAATATCACGTCAAACACAAGCAATAAATATCGTCCATGGTCTGTGGACGAGGGGAGTATATATATATATATATATATAATATAATAATTCACTTGCATTTCATCACAATTCAAAGCATATATGTTTCAAACAACACTTGTATAATTTATACATCGCTAATATAACTTATAAAACACATGTACATGAGGTATACAATGCGTATATAATTTACACTTCGCTTATATAATTTATACAATGCGATTTCATTCACACAGATAGTTTAGATTCCTCACATTGGTTATTGCGGTGCTAAAAATCGTAGGAAGGTCAGAAAAATCCGCGGCTTCTTCTAGAATGTAGAGAGCCTCCTTGCGGTCACGGTGTCTCCTGTTTCATCGAATTTCGTTAACATAGCAAAAAGATACGATTTTTACAAGTTTGCAACGCTTTAAAGTGTAAAAATCAGTGGAAAATAGTTTCAGCCGTATACCCTTTTCGATTTCGAAAGCTAGGGTTGAATTTTTCGGCAAAACCACGAAGCTTTAGGACGAACGGCCAGCGCTGCGTCGAAGAGGAAGGAGAGAGCTTTCCAAAGCTACCTGAGATGGTCAGATCAACGCCTCCTAGAGGGCACGGCGGCGGCGCGAAGTTCGGGGCTTCCCGACGTTATAACTCCCTCAATACTCAACGATAATTCGTGAAATTACTATGGATTTGAAGATCTCTGAACGCTCTTCAAAATGGATCTGAGTTTGCTTGATTTCGTTGAGTGGTTGCGGAGAATTTTAAGAGAGAAGTTTCGGGTGGGTTTCCGCGTCGCGACAGGGGTTTCGAGGAAGGAGATGAATTGTGATTGGCCGATGCCCTTTTTATTTTTATTTTTAATTTATTTAATTCCAAAAATACCCCCTTCCACAAACGACCTCAAAATCAAACCCAACGACTGTCGCCCCTAGCTAAATACCCCCATTCCGGACACAATGGGATATGTTTCGTTGGCCATTTCGACTGTTACAGCCAGTTATTTTTCAAATTAAAATATAAAACATTCGATATTTAATTTAAACGTACATTTCAATTTGCCAGGGCCACAAACTGAATCGAAAAATTCCAGAAAAATAAATCTAGCTTTGTTTCAACGATACGGTCCTAACAAAACCAGTTTCGTCGAATTCTGAGCTCGTTTGAAAAACGGCCATTTTTAGGTCGACCCATTTTAACAGAATTTGACCAAACACGTTATCTTTTGCCCCGCTCACATACTAGCTTCAAAAATTATGAAATTTGAAACCTAGCAATAATTTGACATCCCGGACCCAACAAAAGTGGTTTCGTCGTATTCTGAGGTCGTATGCAAAATCTCAATTTTCAGGGGATATATATACTATATAGCGACCTTTCTGAAAATTCATTTGGCCATAACTTTTGATTTCCGTTATGAAATTTCGATTTTTCAGATTCGTTAGAAAGGTATTGATAAACAGATTTAAATATTTTTAGTTTCGTTAAAATCCATTATATTTTCCACCCGGTACAGTCAGACAAAGTTTATATTCGAAATTTCAAACTGCCATATTATACACAATTCTATATTTTATTGAAACATGCTATTTCAACTATTCAAATTTCTTGGTAATAACCTAATTTAAAAAAATTTAAACTGGTTCACATTTTCCGGGTTATTACAATCTCCCCCACTTAAAACTTTTCGTCCTCGAAAAGGAAATAATAGTTAAGCAGGAAATAAAATGTAAATGCAAAGTATTGCAAAGGTACCTTGCACCGGAGTTAGTCAGAGATGTCCACTCTGCATTTGGGATAGGCTTGTTTAATGCTTTCCTCAGTCTCCCAAGTACAGTCTCTAGGATCACTACTCCACTGCACTTTGACTAAATGAATCTTTTTCCTCCTCAGCTCTCTAGTTTCTTTGCCAACTATCTTCAATGGCTCTCTACTGAGTGCTAATTCTGGAGTTATGTCAATATCATGTTGCGCTGCTTCTTCCACAATAAGGTCGGGATCATGAACATGTTTTCTGAGTTGAGACACGTGGAACACATCATGTACACCAGGCAACCAATCAGGTAATGAAACCCTATATGCAAGAGTTCCAATCCGTTTAAGTATAGGAAAGGGACCAATAAATCTCGGTGCCAACTTCCCAGTCTTGCCAAATCTGATTACTCCTCGCATTGGAGAAACTCTTAAATATACATAATCGCCAACGGCAAACGATATATCCCTTCTTCTCGCATCAGCATAACTTTTCTGTCGGCTCTGTGCGGTTTTCAATCTCTTCTTAATGAAATCGACTTTATCCGATGCTTCTTGAATCATATCGGGCCCTAACACAAGTCTGTTGCCAGGTTCTACCCAACATGCGGGAGATCTGCACGGTCTACCGTATAATGCTTCAAATGGAGACATTCCCAAACTTGCTTGATAGCTATTGTTGTAAGAGAACTCGGCTAGATGTAAGTCATCTTCCCATGAGCCTCCAAAATCAATAACGCAAGCCCGCAACAAATCTTCTAAAATTCTATTCACCCGCTCAGTTTGGCCATCTGTCTGAGGGTGATAAGCGGTGCTTAGATTTAATTTAGTTCCCAATTCTGTCTGGAATGCTTCCCAGAATTTGCTAGTAAATAGGGGATCTCTATCACTGACTATATTGAGTGGCACTCCATGAAGTTTAACTATTTCTCTGAAGTAAATCTGTGCTAGACTTTGAGCCGTTCTGTTGGATCGGACAGGTATGAAATGGGCAGTCTTCGTGAAGCGATCTACGATTACCCATATACTGTCGTTTCCTTTTCTAGTTCGAGGCAAGCCATCGATAAAATCCATCGAGATTTGTTCCCACTTCCATCCTGGAATTTCTAAGGGTTGTAATAATCCAGCCAATTTCTGCTGATCACTCTTAACTAGCTGACAAGTGGGGCATCGGCTAACATATAATGAGATATCTCTTTTCATCGCCTTCCACCAGAATGTGCGCTTGATATCGTTATACATTTTGCTCACACCGGGATGGATACTTAATTTGGATTTGTGGCACTCATCAAGTACTTCTCTTTTTAGCTCAAAGATGTCGGGAACACAAATTCTTCCTTTTAATCTCAAAACCCCCTCACTATCCACTTGGAAGCTGGAGTCTATGCCTTCATTGATCCTTTTGATCATTACTTTTACAAAATTATCCTCCTTTTGAAGGGTCGAGATTCTGTCTATTAATGAAGACGTGATGACAAAACTGGCGATGATTTCATTCTTTCTGCTGAGCGCATCTGCTACAACATTGGCTTTCCCTGGAGTGTATAGAATTTCAAAATCGTATGCCGCAAGGAACTCTAACCAACGATGTTGTCTCAAATTTAGATCCTTCTGGGTAAACAGGTATTTCAAGGATTGATGATCGGTGTATAGTTCGAATTTCTCGCCCAATAAATAATGCCTCCATATTCTTAAAGCAAACACGATAGCTAATAACTCAAGATCATGAGTAGCATAGTTTCTTTCATGCGGCTTTAGTTGACGGCTGGCATAAGCGATCACTTGGCCTTTTTGCATTAACACTGCGCCTAGCCCTCTAATAGAAGCATCCGTCCATACAGTCAAGTCTTGGTTGTCTTCTATAATGGTCAATACTGGAGCGGTCGTCAAATTCAGTTTCAGCTCCTGGAAAGCTTCTTCACATTCGGGAGTCCATTTTAATTTCTCATACTTCTTTGTAAGCTTTGTCAATACTCCTGATATCTTTGAAAAATCCTGAATGAATTTCCGATAGTAACTAGCTAATCCAAGGAAACTTCGAACTTCTGTCGGAGTAGTAGGTTGTTTCCAGTTCTGAATTGCTGTAATTTTGCTTGGATCTACAGCAATTCCTTCTTTTGACACGACATGGCCAAGGAATTTAACTTCATTCTGCCAGAAGACACATTTAGAAAATTTAGCTTTCAAGACATTTCTCCTGAGAATTTTCAACACTTGTTCTAAATGTTTTGTATGCTCTTCTTCCGACTTAGAGTAGATTAGAATGTCATCGATGAAGACTAGAACGAATTTATTCAACACACTACGGAACACTCTGTTCATAAGATCAACGAAGTATGCCGGAGCGTTGCACAAACCGAACGGCATTACTAACCATTCGTAGAATAAATCGGGAACCCTGAAGGCTGTCAAAGGAACACAGTCTTCGGCTATACGCAATTGGTGGAAACCTGTAGCTAGGTCCATTCTGGAGAATACGGTTGCTCCATTTAATTGATCCAACAGATCGTCTATTCGGGGCAAGGGATATTTGTTCTTCAGTGTCTGTTTATTGAGATCTCGGTAATCAACACAAAGTCTTAGAGTACCGTCTGATTTCGGGACAAATACTACTGCGGCTCCCCATGCTGAAAAGCTCGGTCTGATTAGACCTTTCCAAAGCAATTCTCATGTTTGGCTACTTAGCTCTTCTTTTTCTTTCGGGGCCATTCTTCTAATTGGATGTACTACTGGTCGGGCGTTCGGAATTAGATCAATTCTAAATTCAATTTCTCTTTGCGGCGGTAAGTTTTCTACTTCTTCAAACACATCCGCATAGTTTTTAACGACCGGTATCTTTTCTAATGAAGGGGGAATAACTTCTAAAGAAGACCAAAATTCTGTTCTATTAATTTCTGAGCCATGACATGGTATAGTGATATGCCCAAGTTTTGTTTTAACCTTCACGATTCTTTCGGCACATCTAACTTCTGCTTTATACTTTGTCAGCCAATCTAGCCCCAGTATAATATCAAATTCGGAAAGGTCCATGACAATCACTTTAAAAGAGAACTTGTATCGAGAGAAGGAAATAGGTACTTTACAATATGTACTGAGACTAACAGAACCTCCTATCGGGTTTTGAACTTTAATTGGTTCTTTAAGTTTTCCTCTTTTCAGTTTTAATTTGTGAACAAGGTTACCAGAAATGAAGCTACGTGCTGCACCAGTATCAAAAAGTACAGAAACAGGAATATTTTTAATGGTAAGGGTACCTCCCAAGACATCGGGTTTACCTGATCCATCGGTGATAGCTGGCGGGGTCTTCCCGTCATAGACATGGGCCACTTGTGCATTCTGCTTCAGAGGGCAGTTCCTGCTGTAGTGCCCCTTCTTATGGCAGTTGTAGCATTCGGCTGAGTCATTTGCCTTTGGCTTCTTTGGGGCTTTGCATACATTAGAGAAATGACCGGGCTTCCCGCAATTGTAGCAGTTTCCTTTCGGGATCTTTGCGGGTTTTTGAGTAGCGGCCGCGGTAATGCTAGATTCGGGATGATCTGTTGAAGCCTTGCGCTTATTCCCTGCTTGGCTTTTAGCGCGGTCTTGGCTAGCATGCCTCTCATCCATGTCTTCGTAGTTGCAAGCCATCTCTACTAGTTCTGTAAAGGAGAGTTTGATGTTGCCCATAGCTCTATCGTGGTACTTGCGCTTCAGCCCAAATATGAATCTCTTATTCTTTGCTTTGTTGGTCGTAATCAGCTCTGGGGCATAGCGCGATAACTGAGTGAACTTATTTAGATAATCCTAAATAGAGAGGTCTCCCTGCTGGAGATTAGCAAACTGCTCTCGCATCCTCTCTAGAGCTTGTTCCGGTACAAACTTCTCATTGAACAAAGTCTTGAACTGCTCCCAAGTCCGGATAGTACCAGCTGCATCTTCAGAGGTAATGGCATCCCACCACAGCTCTGCTTCCTCTTGAAGGAGCCAAATGCCAAGTCTTGCTTTATTGTTGGTTCCCATACCCATGCCTTCGAAGATTTTCTCACAGGTTTTCAGCCAAGCTATAGCCTCGGTCACTGTGCCAGTGCCGGTAAAAGGTTTTCCCCCAAGATTTCTGTACCTCTTCGCAACTCTATCTAGCTCAAAGTCTTCAGGTGCTGGTGGCTGAATAATAGGGATTTCCACAACTACGGGGATATTCCCCCGTCCTCCTGCTGCATCTCCTCGGCCTCCACGGCCTCCTCTAGCTGCTGCTGCTCGTGTAGCCATCTAAGAGAATACTGTATAAGCAAGAAAAGAGTCAAGCTCACAGATTTGATAATTTTCATAAATGATAAAGCAAGGGAATACAAGGAAAGATAATGATGATGTACTGATCAAATTGTTTTGCTAATCTGCTTAGCTCATTCTAGGACATTGCTAATCCTATCTCTAATGAGCTACTCGCAATAGAACACTGCTGATCCTAATCTGACGAGGTGTTTAATGTGTTAGATCCCGAAAATAAGGTTAACCAAAGCTCTGATACCAACTATGACGATCCCAAAATCCGAGGGGCGGTATTAAGGATAATCATAGGAAAATAACACATTAATCATCATAGCAGAGTACAGATAATAGCAGAAACAATAAATAAAATAATTTTACATGGATATGACAGCGGAATCACAACATGTAGGAATATCAGAATAGCATAACGTGGGATATAACTTAGTAAATAAAAAGGAAAGTGATCAGTCATCATCGCTAGCGGCGGAATACATACATGCAGTGAGACATAATAAAGGTATCAGTCTACATCGCCGAAGGCGGAATACATATATATATATATATAGTGAGAAATACGGAAAGTAAATCAGTCTGCATCGCCAGTGGCGGAATCATAATATAAGTACAGTAATGGCGGAAAAAGTCAAAGTCATCTCTATGAAGTCAGCCTCGCCATGAGCCAAAAATGCACTCTATGTAGCAGTGCAGAACCAAAAACCACCTGTCACCTGTGTACTAGGCTGCCCGTGTGAAAATAAGGGCACCCGCGTTTGCAAAGTGAAACAAACAACGAGTCAGTCATGGGGACTGGTATGAGGAATCTATTTAACAGTTAAACAACAGTAATAGCAAATCATAGAACCACGCCACTTTCGCGGAACGGGTTTACTCCAGTGATTGCTAGTGCATTTAAAAACAAAGTAAATTCTTTTAAAACAACGCAATGCTTTTAGAAAGAATGAAGCCATTATAAGACTCAAGTCCCATCACACAATGCAACGCAAGCCGGAGGATAGAGTTTTACCTTATAATAGCCAAATATGCTTGATACGTATAAAGGGAAATCATCTGATATTATTACTAGTGCATATATGTTTCAAAAACGAATAGCATCATAAATATCAATCATAGACGGCATAAGTGTCCCATACCACTATGTCGCCATACTAGTTCTACAATCAAGTCCGTTATTTCGTATTGGAAATTGGATTTCCGTCATGAGTCGAGGCAAGGGGCAAGCTCCTCTCCGCTTCGAGACACTCTAGCAAATGCCTCAGGACTACGCACTCTGGGTAACCCTTGGATCGGCTGGGCCGGTCCTCTCTTACGTTTGAGGATTATTTATTCCTAAACACACGTTTCCCGGTCCTTACAGACCTCTAATCGAGGCGCCTCGCATTCCAACAACCACAAAGGTGAAAAGTAGATATATATGTCAGGGCTGGTAAGTCACTGACACCACCATAGCTAGAAAGAAACATCGTGTTCTCCCAGCGGTCCGTATCCCGTTTTTAACTCATACCGGGGTGTGAGGCTCGCGAATCTACGAAATACACAAAGCTAGGCCACGTAGACCTTGCTTTGATCATCATCCACAAGACTTTGCTTTGCAACAGAAGCCTTGATCACAGCATCTTGGCATGCCACATAGGCAGTCCACTCCATACGATTGATTTCCATCGATATATAACCTCTAAGCTCGTACGTCTCAGAGAAGGGCGTTAAGCAAGAGAATAAATTCTCCGCCGCCAAACATATATATATTTAACAGAGATCAATCAGTATAGAACAAAATCCAATGTCAGACACACAGTCCATTTACAAGTCCGTCCTGGGTCTGAACGAAACCGGAGGCGTCAAATTCCTCGCAAATCCGTACAATCAACACATACGTTCAGACGGCTACTACTTCCGTCCCCTTCCGGTAGCTACTCCGGTTAGGAACCTCAGTAGCGCCCATCCAACCGATACGAAGATCGTCGGTCTTGAATCGCCTTTGCATTTTCCAATTCGAATCGCTCGATAAATTATTTGAAATGAGGGTTAGCTCGGCCTTTTCAAATAATTCACGTCATTTAGAATTTAAATCGATTCATTTAATGGTTATATTATTCGGCATCCATCTTTCGGTTCTTTAGTGTTATTTTCATGTCATACACATACAACCATCAAATATCAAACAATTCAAGCCCAATTGGTTTATTTTCAATCAATATTGCTTATAATATTCTATAACGATTTTTCGCCATTTTTATTTATTTAAAAATGGCCATATTTAATTAAACGACGTTTCAGGTCGTGCCGTGGCACTGACGCTGTTTTTCTCCTAATTTGTTCTACACATATCGGAAAATCTAACCGTTGGATTTCTACAAAGTCTATATCGGTGGGAAGATATCCCCAAAGCGAACCCAACGGTTCCAGTTTCGTGAGAATCCGTCGGTCGGATCTTCCACACTAGTCGTTTGAAGTTACGGTTTCAAAATTCGAACTGCAGCGTCGTTATTCGATTTAATTTAATTATATTTATATTTATATATAAATATAAACGATTCTGGCGCTGTTTTTCCCCAGATTTGAATTAAACATTCCGGACAATCCAACCGTTGGATTTTTACAAGGTTGGTGCCGTTGGAAAGATATTTCCAAGGCGAACCCAGCGGTTGCGGTTTCGGGAAAATCCGATGGTCGGATCTCTCGTACTAATCGTTTCAAATTACGATTCCGAAACGCGAATTGCACGGCCTCTATTCCTTTTAATTATATTTATATTTATATATATAAATATAGTTCAATCTATAATTTTAACTATAGCTCATTCTATATTTTCAACTTCGTTTTCACTTCAAATATTTCACTAACGCCTTAATATTTCGAAAAATTTCGCCATAACCTCCTTTGTACGGGGAGGGGTTTGGAAATTTATTGGGCCGTATTAGGTACCCAATAAATCCTAAAAAGCATTCACATATTTATAGTGATATATTTTGGTGTTTACGGGGGAGCGTGTACTGATAATCACTCCAGAGAATAAATTCCCGTCACCCCGTTTCCGTGTGGAAATAAATAGTCCATGTGCCGTATCTAATAACTAGAGCGACGTGATTATTGTCAACTCCAGACCCGTGTGGGGTTTTTATTAATCTGGCAATTTATCGTTATAATTTATATAGTCCATATCAGTCATCAGTTCAACCTGTAGTACATAGTCATCGCCATACAAGCCTCTTCCTTATATGGTAAATCTTCCACCTCGTCACACAAGCTCCAATTGCTTATGTGGAATATGATGAAGTATGCCTATAGTCAAGAAGTATGCCATATAGTGTAGTTCAAAATTAATTGTTACTATCCTATGGCGTTGTTTATTATTTCACACAGAAAAGCCAGCACTCCGCATCCAATGGCATTCACAGGAGTTGATATATAAATAAAATTGCGCAGCCAACTCATCAAGGTTTACCTATTTGTCGGGCACGCAAATAATTTCTTTACTCTACAGCTAATCCATTTTTCCTGTTCAACACATGTATATATATGCAGAACAAAGCTAATAATAATATTTCTAGCAAACTATTATTTATTTCAACACGTGTGTATTTTTAACTAAGCGTATACTTGATAAAAGGAATATTTTTATCATCAAAAATATTTATTCGACACATGTGTATTTTTAACTAGGCGTATACTTGATAAAAGGGATATTTTTATCATCAAAAATATTTATTCGACACATGTGTATTTTTAACTAAGCATATACTTGATAAAAGGAATATTTTTATCATCAAAAATATTTATTCGACACATGTGTATTTTTAACTAGGCGTATACTTGATAAAAGGGATATTTTTATCATCAAAAATATTTATTCAACACATGTGTATTTTTAACTAAGCGTATACTTGATAAAAGGAATATTTTTATCATCAAAAATATTTATTCGACACATGTGTATTTTTAACTAGGCGTATTCACTATAAAAATATAGTTTTCATTGTCGATTCATTTTATTTTTAAAAGATGATAACATTCAACACATGAACTTCAACTCAACGAATGAATTGCAATTCAACACATGAATATTCGATATAGTTTGTATATAAAAAAAAATGTGATTTTTATCGCTAAAGCCATTTGTTTAAATTCAAATAATATTCAACACATGAGTTTCAACTCAACGAATGAATTGCAACTCAACACATGAATATTCGATATAGTTTGTATATATATAAAAATGTGATTTTTATCGCTAAAGCCATTTGTTTAAATTCAAATAATATTCAACACATGAATTTCAACTCAACGGATGAATTGCAACTCAACACATGAATATTCGATATAACATATGTATATATATAAAAATGTGATTTTTATTGCTAAAGCCATTTGTTTAAATTCAAATAATATTCAACACATGAATTTCAACTCAACGAATGAATTGCAACTCAACACATGAATATTCGATATCGTTTGTATATTTTATAAAAATGTGATTTTTATTGCTAAAGCCATTTGTTTAAATTCAAATCATATTCAACACATGAATTTCAACTCAACGAATGAATTGCAACTCAACACATGAATATTCGATATAGTTTGTATATTTTATTTCAACGAATGAAAAATATTCTAACACATAGATATTTCAGAAAATTTCGGCAGCATAACGGCAGGGTAGTTAAAACCGGGACCGTCCCTAGTACGGCTCCTCGCTCTACCTTAAAACCTCGCGGTTTTTGACAATGGGGATCATGCATCTAGTTCGCACGCAGGCGGCATGTTTTATTTTCAATTCCACAATCATATTCTATTTTGTTTCAACCACAAGAGGGTATTTTTCAACCACAAAGGTATTTTTCAACCATAAAGGTATTTTTCAACCACAATATCAACCACAAACAATTATTTTCAACCATTCGTCATACCATATAATATCACGTCAAACACAAGCAATAAATATCGTCCATGGTCTGTGGACGAGGGGAGTATATATATATATATAATATAATAATTCACTTGCATTTCATCACAATTCAAAGCATATATGTTTCAAACAACGCTTGTATAATTTATACATCGCTAATATAACTTATACAACACATGTACATGAGGTATACAATGCGTATATAATTTACACTTCGCTTATATAATTTATACAACGCGATTTCATTCACACAGATAGTTTAGATTCCTCACATTGGTTATTGCGGTGCTAAAAATCGTAGGAAGGTCAGAAAAATCCGCGGCTTCTTCTAGAATGTAGAGAGCCTCCTTGCGGTCACGGTGTCTCCTGTTTCATCGAATTTCGTTAACATAGCAAAAAGATACGATTTTTACAAGTTTGCAACGCTTTAAAGTGTAAAAATCAGTGGAAAATAGTTTCAGCCGTATACCCTTTTCGATTTCGAAAGCTAGGGTTGAATTTTTCGGCAAAACCACGAAGCTTTAGGACGAACGGCCAGCGCTGCGTCGAAGAGGAAGGAGAGAGCTTTCCAAAGCTACCTGAGATGGTCAGATCGACGCCTCCTAGAGGGCACGGCGGCGGCGCGAAGTTCGGGGCTTCCCGACGTTATAACTCCCTCAATACTCAACGATAATTCGTGAAATTACTATGGATTTGAAGATCTCTGAACGCTCTTCAAAATGGATCTGAGTTTGCTTGATTTCGTTGAGTGGTTGCGGAGAATTTTAAGAGAGAAGTTTCGGGTGGGTTTCCGCGTCGCGACAGGGGTTTCGAGGAAGGAGATGAATTGTGATTGGCCGATGCCCTTTTTATTTTAATTTATTTAATTCCAAAAATACCCCCTTCCACAAACGACCTCAAAATCAAACCCAACGACTGTCGCCCCTAGCTAAATACCCCCATTCCGGACACAATGGGATATGTTTCGTTGGCCATTTCGACTGTTACAGCCAGTTATTTTTCAAATTAAAATATAAAACATTCGATATTTCATTTAAACGTACATTTCAATTTGCCAGGGCCACAAACTAAATCGAAAAATTCCAGAAAAATAAATCTAGCTTTGTTTCAACGATACGGTCCTAACAAAACCAGTTTCGTCGAATTCTGAGCTCGTTTGAAAAACGGCCATTTTTAGGTCGACCAATTTTAACAGAATTTGACCAAACACGTTATCTTTTGCCCCGCTCACATACTAGCTTCAAAAATTATGAAATTTGAAACCTAGCAATAATTTGACATCCCGGACCCAACAAAAGTGGTTTCGTCGTATTCCGAGGTCGTATGCAAAATCTCAATTTTCAGGGGCTATATATACTATATAGCGACCTTTCTGAAAATTCATTTGGCCATAACTTTTGATTTCCGTTATGAAATTTCGATTTTTCAGATTCGTTAGAAAGGTATTGATAAACAGATTTAAATATTTTTAGTTTCGTTAAAATCCGTTATATTTTCCACCCAGTACAGTCAGACAAAGTTTATATTCGAAATTTCAAACTGCCATATTATACACAATTCTATATTTTATTGAAACATGCTATTTCAACTATTCAAATTTCTTGGTAATAACCTAATTTAAAAATTTTTAAACTGGTTCACATTTTCCGGGTTATTACAATAACTGAGCAACATTCATAGCATCTGTCGTCTTCTTGCAAGCAATAAAATGAACCATTTTTGAAAAACGATCTACTACCACGTAGATAGAATCATTGCCTCATTGTGTCCTCAGCAATCCCAAGACAAAATCCATTCTAATATCCACCCATGGCTTAGTAGGCACAGGTAACGACATGTATAATCCTGCATTAGTGGAAGTTCCCTTAGTTATTTGGCAAACGTGGCATCTCTGCACAAACTTCTCAACCTCTTTCCTCATAGATGGCCAAAAGTAAGAGTCGGAAATCAACTTCAAAGTACGATCACGACCCACATGTCCTTCCTCATGCAATTCCATGACAATTTTCATCCTTAAACTGCAATCTGGAATACACAATTGATTTCCTTTAAACAGAAAACCATTGATTAGCACATAATCTTTCACATTCCTTTCCTTGACTTTGTCTAGGACCTGCGATAAATATGCATCTGTCTTTAGCAATTCTGGAAGTACATTAAAACCAATTACTTCGACTCTCATAGTCATTAGCAAATGATTCCTTCGACTAAAAGCATCAGCTACGCGATCAGTTACTCTGGATTCATGCTTTACAACAATTGTAAATTGTTGCAAGTACGCAATCCATGACGCATGCCTAGCAGCAATCTTATCTTGTCCTTGCAAATGCTTCAATGCTTCATGATCAGTATATAGGACAAACTGCTTGTGAGATAAGTAATGTCTCCAATGTTTCACGGCTTGTACAATAGCATAGGACTCCACATCATATGTGTTGTACCGCATCTTTGCTCCAGATAGCTTCTCACTAAAATATGCAATAGGACGGCCCTTCTGACTCAACACTGCTCCAATTCCAACTTTCGATGCATCTGTATGTAACTCAATTAGAAACTAAAAATCTGGCAGCACGAGGACTAGTGTTGTCGTCAAAAGTTCCTTGATCTTATCAAAAGAAAATTGTGCTTCCTTCGTCCATATAAACTGTTTTCCTTTCATGCAATCAGTAACAGGAGCCATCTCACTGCTAAAGTGCGGAATAAACCTTCGATAGAATGATGCCAAACCATGAAAGCTCCTGACTTCTGTTATGCTCTTTGGTTGAGGCCAATCTCTGATTGCAGCGACTTTATTTTGATCCACCTGTATTCCTTCTTTGGACACAATGTACCCCAAGAACATAACAATTTGCGTCATGAACACACACTTCTTCGTTGCAGCATAGAATTCTTCTTGATGAAGAATCATTAACACTGCTTTCAAGTGTTGTATATGCCCCTTCATGCTAGCATTATATATCAGAATGTCATCAAAACAAACCACAACAAACTTTCCAATGTATGGTCTGAAAAATTGATTCATCACTCTCATGAAAGTACTTGGTGCATTCAACAGACCAAACGGCATAACCAACCATTCATACAACCCCTCACAAGTCTTGAATGTGGTCTTCCATTCATCCCCTGGTCTAATTCGAATCCGATGATAACCACTTTTCAAATCAATCTTCGAAAAGATAATAGACCCACTGATTCGATCTAATAGATCCTTAAGTCTTGGCATAGGAAATCTGTATCGAACAGTGATCTTGTTGAGAGCTCTACTATCCGTACACATTCTCCATGAACCATCTTTCTTCGGAGCTAGCAAAGCAGGTACGGCACAAGGACTAAGGCTTTCTCGGACTCTCCCTTGCTCAAGTGGCTCTTTAATCTGTCTTCTCAGCTCTTCATGCTCTTTCGAACTCACTCGATAATGTGGCTTATGTGCTAACAATGCACCTGGCGCCAAATCAATCTAATGTTGTATGTCCCTGAGTGGAGGTAATTCCTTTGGCAATTCGTCAAGAAATACATCTTCAAACTCTTTCAGCATAGGCTTAGCTTCAGCAGGAATTTCAGGCTCTCCATGTGATTCAAACCCAATCAGCATGAACACTTCATGACTCTCTTCTGCTTCTTCAACAAATTCGTTCAAAGATAAAAGACTAGTTGCATTCTCCTTCTTCACTGCTTTGACATCACTTTGGTCACGCTTCTTAGGAACCAAAGTGATTTTAGTACCTTCAAACATGAAACTATAGCTGTTGGTTTGACCATCATGTTGAACTGATCGATCATATTGCCATGGTCTACCCAAGAGCAAATGACATACGTCTATGTTAACCACATCACACCAAATATCATCCTTGTACTTCAACCCAATGGAAAAAGTAACCAACGCTCTTCTTCCCACGGTGACTTCTCCTCCTTTCTTTAACCAAGCAAGCTTGTACGGTCTAGGATGTTTCTCAGTCTTCAACCTTAACTTCTTGACAGCTTCTTCAGAAATCATACCGTCACAGCTTCTAGCATCAATGACGAATCAACATAATTTTCCTAGAATGGTACAAGTAGACTGGAAAATATTGCTTTGCAACCAACTAGAATCATCTACATGCTTCGGAGTTAAACATGATACTCTCATCAGTAAACTACTCCCTTCGTCTCTTGACACTATTTCTTCTACATTATCTTCAACATCATCGTCAAATTTAGGTGGTAGAGAATAGTCTATATTGGCTTCTACATCTTCAACTATCATTGTTCTCTTCTTTAGCTTAGGGCATTCATTGCTCTTATGGCCTTCCTCTTGACAATTAAAGCACTTGACAATTGAATTGACTTTCATCTTAGCAGCTTCATTGGCAACAGGTTTAGGAACTGTCTTGGAGACATTAGCACTGCTACTAACACTCTTGTTCTGAATATTGGAATTCATGAACACTCCTCCTCCTCATCTTCCTTGCTTCTCCCAAGCTAGTGCTTTCTGGTGAGCTTCAGCAACAGACATCGGATGAAACATATTCACCATGTCCTGAATTTTTTCTCAATCCTCTAACATATCTAGCAGTCAACTGTTCCTCTGTTTCCATGATATCATTCCTTGCAATCAATTGATGGAATTCATCAGTATAATCACTCATGGACTTCGTCCCTTGTCTCTAGTTCTGCAAACGTTGATACACAAGAGACTGATAATTGTGAGGTAAGAATGTAGCTCTCACCATCTTCTCCCATGGGACAACCCTCGGCTTTCCCATTCTTTCACGCGTTAGCTTAGTTTGTTGCCACCAAGCAATAGTTCTTCCTCTCAAACGAGTAGTAACTAACTGAACTCTTCTATTCTCAGGCACATTCCTAAACTCCAGAATTTCCTTTACATTCGACAACCAATCTCGGAATTCTTCTGTTGAAATTCCACCTTTGAATTCTGGAATTTCTGTCTTTATCCCAGATTCCCAATTATGATTATTTTCTGGTTGACGATATGGATCTCGAACGTGGCCTTGATAATGAGAATGACTACTACTTCCTTCTCTTCTTCAAAATCTGAATGATGGCGATGTCGATCATGATCATCTCTATGTCTATCATCTCTACGGAATGGTTTACGAGAAAAATCACTGCGGTTCCTTCTCTTCGCTCCAATGGTGGTGATCTTGTTCTCTCCGAATTTGATGGCGAAGTTCGATGTCCACCATGATTTGAATTGGGAGATACTCTTCTTCTTGTTTGATTCATGTCCAACATAAGCTTCTCTAATCTTCCAATTCCTTCATCAAATTTTTCATTAATTATCTTCTCCATCTGTTCTGCTTCTTCTCCCCGATACGTTTCTTCTACTGGTTGATGACGATTAACACGTCTTGAAGGCATGGTCGACTTCAACAAAATTCACAATTAACCAAGCTTCTCACACAATTTTCACGGTCCACAATCAATGGAGCGACCCAAACCTCTGAACGTCCCAAAAAAAAATTTGGGCAACCCAAACTTGGATGATGGCGGGTTAAATGGCGATGGCGGTTTTAATGGTTTGGTTCACTCTGAGATTGGATGACAACGATCCGAGGATGTCAGTCCAAAGGTGGATGATAGTCCAATGGTGTTGATGGTCCAAATGAGGATGGCGATCTAACTAGATCTGGCGATCTAACTAGATGGCGATCTAGTAATGGTGATGGTTTAGATTTGCTGATCTATTGACTGGCGATGGCGATTTGGTGATGGATGATGGTTTAGATCTGGTGATCTATTGAATGGAGATTGCAATTGAATTAGATCTGGCGATCTAACTAGCTCCGGCGATCTCGGACAGGTGATGGCGACGATCTGGAAATGGTGGCGGTGGCTGGTGATGGAATGAACGATGGCAGATGAACGGTGGTGATAGTGATAAACCCGAATGATTTTCGGTGATCCAACCAAGTAATGGTGATCTAGCTTCGCCGATCCAACCAAAAATGGCGATCCAGGCTCCGGCGATCCAACCAAAATATGGAAATCTCGCTCTGATACCAAACTGGCGCAGCTCCAGGATCTAAACTCCACACGAATGGATGGATTCGATGCAAACAAGATCAAGGACGAGGTAAATGCTTAACTCCGTTGATCTTTCGATGCTGGAATCTTACTATCTTCAACACGTTAATCTCGCAAGATACCATATTGTTGATCTTCTATTCTTCGAACGTTGATCACTCGCAAGCGATACCGTGAATCGGCTTCAAATTCGTTGATTCGAGCGCACTCGAATATCCAAAGATGGAGAAAGAAGATCACACTCAACTTCCAATTTTAAAGGTGGCACAAAGCTCACACAAGGGATTTATTCAAAAGTCAACAACCTTTACAACTCACACCAAGCTCCTATTTATAGGCGCCACACAATCACACACACCCCAAAGACAGGGAATGACCTAGGACACAGACGGAACGAACCAAACAACACCGACGACAAACGACCCAAAAGACAGGCGGATGACCTAACAAACACGAATGTATAAACATGACCCAACAGACGCGAATGACCCAAAACACACTTTTAAAAGGCGGAGCGACCCAAACTACAAATAATCAATACGAGCCAACACGCAAGGCGCGATCCAACTCAGGCGGAATGATCCAAAAGCGAACAACCCGTCGATACTTTCTTTAGTCTGCACTTCTTCTTTAGGTTGTTAGTCCTCTCTTCCTGGTCTTCTAGCTTGCGGAACATCATAGTTAAATCGTGGATGGACCAATAATCCCTCTCTTCAAGCTTTAGCTCGCTCGATGGCTTCTTTAGGACATTGAATGACCCGAAAATCCCTTCTCCTTGTTTTAGGACGCTGGACGACCTGTTCTTCCCACTTCCAAGCTCTAGGTCGCTGAACGAGGTCTTTAGATCATTGGACGACCTATAGCTTGCATACAAGCATCTTCCATGATGCGCTGCATCAATATATATATATATATATATATATATATATTCTGAACATCAACTTTCATCTCATTTATTTCCACTATTTAAGTATATAACATTTCACGTAGTTGTGTTAAACTTATATTGATAACAATGCTTGCAAGTTTTGTATGTATATATTTCATGTACTGATTGATATTATATGTAATACTTGCAAGTTTTGTAGGAGACCTCTAATATAGAGTTTCCAAGGCAACTAACAAAAGGATGGACAAAAAAGGACTTTTAAATTCATTTTGTTTCATGTTCCTAAAATCTCAAAGCATGCATTGTATTGTGTTATCTTTTTCATGTATGTCTTGTTTAGGTCTGCTGTGTATTATTTTATTTATTTCATGCATACGTTTTAACAGCTAAATTTCTTTATATATGCACATTTCTTCTTCTATTCATGGCTGAAGTCTTAAAATTTATGTTAAAATTTGAATTTTTACTTTCAGTTGAATTTCGGAGAAAATGAAATGGAATTCCATCTTCCATTCCAACTTTTCCACTTACCATATATTCCATTTGATGGAATTCTGATGTTGATGGAATGAAACTCTAACCACTTGTCATATTTCCATCATCAATCGGAAGAAATAGAAAAAGCTCCAGTTGGAACAGAAAATTTCCGTACTCCACACTAGTAACACGTCAAGTTTATGGCTAGTGACGGGCTTAAGATTCGAGAACGTTCATCAGAAAACACAAAGAGATTTATTTGATCGAAGACGCTAAGTGTTCAGTAGAAGGTTGGAAATATCGTCGTTTCCCGGATCGGCGTTATCGAATTGGAAGAGTCGTTTACGAAATATGACGTTTCGTACTTGGCAAGGAAAAATACATTGGATTTGGCGAAAACTCAGCATGATCACTCGAAATCTGTCGATCAACACAGTGTGATCACTTGGAATCAGCTGTGCAAACTCGAGAAGCTCGGATCACCTACTTCTCCAAACACAGATTTGGCACTTCAAAATTCTGGGATCAACACGGTGTGATCACCAATTATCCCATGCGTGCATCAGCCTCGACACACCCACCATTCAACAGGAAACAGGGTTTTTTAAAGTACCGTATTTTGTATCCCTATAGGGATACAAAATTGTATCACCTTTAGGGATAGCGATGAGAAAATGGTTGGTTTGTTTTGAAACCGATCAAAACTATTGAAAACCAAAATAACCATTTATGAATCATAAACCATACCATTATTTTTTGAAACCAAAACCGACCAAATCTATAATATTTGGTTCGATTTATCTTAAAATGAAATAAATCTTTTAGTTGTTGACGTAACATAGGAATAAAACAACTAATTGAGTTCGTATGATGCAAATATTTTAGAAAACAAACTCTCCATTTGAAAACGTTAATATGAAGATAAAATAGTATTGTTATAAAAGTATTATAAATAATAATATTGTTATTGGTAGTTTTTTATCTATAAAATAAATAAATTATTAAGTTTAGTTTAATTGGTTGGCTCAGTTATCAAATACTAAAATCCAAACCTGGCCAATTAACCAAAGCAAAATAAAAATACAAACTAAACCAACCAATTAACTTATGAAACCAAACCGACCAAACCTAATTAGTTTGGTTGGTTTAGTTGGTTTTAACCAACGAATGCTTACCCCTACCTGGGGATACGAAATCGTTTCCCTCTAGGGGATACGATGTACAGAAATTTGGAAAGCCTCTAAAAAGGCTGAGCACTCCAAGGGGATCACATATTTTCATTGATGCGCATCGGGATTTCGCAACATTGAATCTGACATGGCTGGGGTTTGAAATCCCTAGCCTTGGATTTAGCGCATGGAAAATGCATGAGTGTGGCATGCAGATCACCTAAATAAGGCTGAGCGACTTAGGTTTCTCAAGGTATTTCGAGACTCAAAATTGGCAAAGTTGGCCTGGGATTCGAAGTGGTCAAGCGAGAGGAAGATCACCCCTGGTACATGCGGATCATTGATTTTAGGTGATCCACACATGTCGATGATTGTTTTTTCATGAATTTTCCAAGATTCGAGATTTTGAAGTGGAAGTCGATTTTTTGGCTGTCTCGGGGATACGCAATTAGTATTCCCCTAGGATACAAAATTTTGGTTGAAGCTTGAAATCTCCAGCTATAAATACCCCCTCTCTTGGCATTCAAAGAGGTTGGATTGGCTTGGTATTTTTGAACTTTGGCTATCATATCCTATATGTGGTACCTCTATTTGGAGCTCATTAATGGCTTGTGTAGTAATTCATATGGCTTTGGGATACTTCTTGGACTTGTGAATTACATTTAGAAGTTTGCCTACAACATTTTGGCACTCACTTGGACTTATGGCTTGCTTTGCACAACTCCAAATTTTGTAATTTGGATATTGGTCATTCTTGGACATTGAAGCCTTTCATTGGACATTGGAGTTCATTCTAATGCACTTTGGACTAAGGAAGAAGAAGAAGGGCATTTTCGGCTAAGTTGGAAATTAACAAGAGCTTTGTTGTTCTCCGTTGTAACTTTGTACATTTAAAGTGTTTAATATCGGACAATCATTGTAATTAAGATAATGATGATGAATGATCACTATAAAGTGGGCGTAGGCATTAGTGCCGAATTACTACAAAAAGTTTTGCGTTGCTTTACATTTTGCTGCATTTTCTACTCAACCCACTTTTAGTTGTTGGCGTGCGCGAATGGCCAACTCCTCGCATCAACACTTTGGCATGCCGGGAAGGGGATAAGACAACTTCGACTTCAGTTTTGGTTTTGGTTCTCGGATTTGGTCTTTAAATTCGGATTTCGAACTCGGCTTTATTTCAGAAACAAACTTCGCTCGCTTTCACTATGGTTACACAAAAGAAACTCGACGCTAAGCTCATGGTACTAGAGGTGAAGTAAGTCAAAAACTCTCTTCGACTGCGAATCTCTCAAATCTCATAACTCGATAAGATCTGGACGCCATTGTTTAGGATTGGGCTACGGGCTTCAACGCTCGTTCTAAACGATAGGATGAGCTTTTCAAGAGGTAAGAAGCAACTTTTAACACTTTCTTTTCCAGTTTGGGTGATTTTGGAAGGCCAACAAGCCAGGTAGACATTGTCGAAACAAGTAATAGTGTTCCACGGAACGCAGCTCATGACTTGAGGCAACCTCGTAAATTCAACAGCTGGGCGACGCTGATCCTCAGATCAGTGTCGTTCCCGCTACACTGGAGGACAATGCCCTTAATCCTGACACCGCTCAAGCTTGTGACACTTTGTTTGGTCAATTTGCGGGTTCCTACATAGGTAGGGTGGCTCGAGCATCTTTGTGCGCAGGTTATGATGGTAGCACTCCTGCGATTCCAAAAGTAAGGATAGCGCCGGTTGCGGTTCCTCGAGTTAGGATTCAACCGAAAATTCTTAGTGCGAATCGACTGATTGCTAACATTGAATTAAACACTGGGGGCACTAGTGTCAGCTTAAATGATTAGAGGCAATTACTCGGTGCAGGAAATGAAAGTCAAGTCACCGATGTTATCTAATGCTTTTTACGAGGCGGGGGATCCCATGCTAGTTTGGATTGTGTTACTCGCAGCCTCTTCTATCAGGATATCAGGAATTCTCAGAACCCACTGAACTTCAAATTGCTGGTGTTAGAAGCTTTCGATGGTAGGAGAGATCCTATAGCTCACTTAATGCACTATATGACCCATATGGAAGTTCTTTCAGCTTTGGACAGCGTTATGGCAAAGTGCTTATTGCTCTATCTCACAGACATTGCTACCTCGTGGTTAAGGCAGTTGGAATCCGAGTCCATCAATAACTGGGTATCATGGTCGGAAAGTTTGTTGAGAAATTCAAGGTTCATATCGCTAGCCTAGGAATGTGATGACTCTGACGACTGTTAAGCAAAGGACGGGCGAGACTTTGCATAAATTTCTGGAAAGATTCAATGCTTTGGTGGCCTCTGTTGGCAGACCGGATCCGTCCATGGTTCAGATGACCTTCGTCTCTGATATTCTTGATAAGGCCGACTTCAAAATCTTATTGCGATGGGACCCGCCATGGGATCTCACCGAATTCTACTTCGAGGTAGAAATATTTCTGAGAGAATAGGACTCCAGGGATGAAAAACCATCTCATCAAGTAACTCGGCAACAGATGAGGGACCTTCTGCCCCCGGAAAAGGAAAGGGTAAGTCTTGGGATGATCAAAACACACGGCCTCGCATCGAGCCGAAGTCCCGTCATACACTGAACTCACTGATGTCTTGGAAAGAAACAATCTTGACATCCATGGAACTGCTCCTTTTCAAAAGCCTTCCAAGAGGGTCTCGACTGAAAGATAAATAGGCTCTAACAAGTATTGTGTGTTTCATGAATTGCAAGGCCAACACTGACCTGTGCAAGCAGCTTCGCGATCAAGTCGAACAGCGCATCAGGCGTGGAGAGCTACCATAATACATCAGGGATTCAACAACAACAACAAATGCTCAACCTCCTACAACATCTGAGGATAGAGGCAGGTCGAGACGTGACCGCGGTGGCATCATAATCAACTGATCTGACCCTACGGATCTTTTCGGCTTTCCCGACTCTGCTCCGTTACCTATGTTTGTTCTTTTTGTTTGCGACCCATCACCTTTTTGGTTTGTTCAACTTGTAGTCAAAGCAACTACACCAACTCACGCACACGTGGGGCTGACCTATGGTTCTCAGATGCGCCCTGAGTGCGGCTATAGACCGTTGTTGTAATAACCCGGAAAATACGAGCCAATTTAAAAATTTTAAATTGGTGATTTCAAAGGAATTTGAACAATTGAAATAGAATATTTCAATAAAATAGTGAATTAGAAATAGTGAGTCAGTTTGAAAATTTGAATTCAAACTTTGACTGACTGTGCAGGGTGGAGAATATAACGGATTTTAGCGAAACTAAAAATATTTAAATCTGTTAGTCAATACCTTTCTAACGAATCTGAAAAATCAAAGTTTCATAACGGGAATCAAAAGTTATGGCCGAATGAATTTTCAGAAAGGTCGCTATATAGAATATATAGCCCTGGAAAATAGATATTTTGCAAACGACCTCGGAATTTGACGAAACCACTTTTGTTGGGTCTGGGATGTCAAACTATTGCTAGGTTTCAAATTTCATAATTTTTGAAGCTAGTATGTGAGCGTGGCAAAAGAAAATGCGTTTGGTCAATTTCTGTTAAATTGGATCGACCGGAAAATGGCCATTTTTCAAACGATCCCAGAATTACACGAAACTAGTTTTGTTGGGACCATAGCGTCAAAACATAGCTAGATTTATTTTTCTGGAATTTTTCAAATCAGTTTGTGGCCCTGGCAAATTGAAATGTGCGTTCAAAGTTAAAATTAAATGTTTTATACTTTAATTTGAAAAATAACTGACTGTAACAGTCGAATTGGCCAACGAAACATATCCCATTGTGTCCGGGATGGGGGTATTTAGCTAGGGGCGACAGTGGTTGGGCTTGAAAAGGAGTTCATTGGTGAAAACCCTAATTTTCTGAAATATATATATTCCGGCGAATCAGAAAATTCCATTCATTATTTTAAAAAAAAAAAAACCCCCGTAACCCACGAACGAACGACGAAACCCGTTCGATTCTTCTCCGACCGATTGTCGCCGCCTCAGCCCTCTATCGCCGCCGCCACCACCTGTCGTCGACGCGCCTCCCTCCCCTCGTCAGATCTGACCCACCCACGACCAGAACCATCGCCTCCTCCGCCTGAATCGAGCGCCCAAAGTCCACCACTTCCCATCGTTGCCGCCGCTCCGATCTGCCACCGAGCTCAACCAAACCACCACCGACAGGACCCCCACTCGAAGCACTTCCACGTCCAACTCCCTGATCGTCGTCTAGGTCAGTGGATTTCGCGAAAACCTCAAACCTAGTTTCGAACCAAATAGAAAGGTGAGTCCTTTTTGATGTCTGCACTTTGAAAAATCATATCTTTTTAGTGTGTTGACGAAATTTGATGAAACAGGAAACATCGGGACCGCAAGGAAGCTCTCTACCACATAGAAGAAGCCGCGGATTTTTTTGAGTCATCTACGATTTTTAGCACTCTGCAAACCAATGTGAGAAATCTAAATTAAATGAATTTGAATGGAAAATGTCGCGTATAAATTATATAAGCGAAATATAAATTACACACGTGTTGTATACCTCATGTACATGCGATGTGTAAGCTATATGAGCGAAGTATGAATTATACATGTAAAGAATAATTGATATATGTGTTGAAATGCAAGTGAAATATAGCAATAATATATATATATATATACACTCCCCTCGTCCACAAACCATGGACGATATTTATTGTTGTGAATTGGTGTGAAATATTGGATGAAAGATACAAATGGTTGAATAATTGTTTGTGGTTGATATTGTTTGGTTGTGGTTGAAAAATACCCATTGGTGATTGAAATGAATTGGAAATATTTGTGGAAATAAAAATAAAACATGCCGCCTGCATGCGAATTAGATACATGAATCCCCATTGTAAAAAACCGCGAGGTTTTAAGGTAGAGCGAGGAGCCGTACTAGGGACGGTGCTGGTTTTAACTACCCTGCCGTTATGCTGCCGAAATTTTGAATAATCTTTATGTGTTAGAATTATTTTCATATGTTGAAATTATCTTCATGCGTTGAAATTAAAGTCATGTGTTGAAACTATATCCATGTGTGGAAATGTTCATGTATTGAAAAGTGATGTGTGAAAATTAAATTCATTTGTGAATGAATGAAGTGTTTAAACAATAAAAATCACATTTTTATAATATATATGAAGTATGAAAAATATTCGCCTTATATATAAATAGTTTCAACAATAAAAATTCCATCTTTCTAATATGAACAATATAAATAAAATATCCATGTGTTGAGAAGTGTGTGTATTGGAAAAATTCATGTGTTGAATAAAAAGATCGAACAATAAAAATTACATTTTTATTGAAACTATGAAGTGTTGAAAACATCCATTTGTCAAATAAATATTTTAAATGATAAAAATATCATTTTTATCATGTATGTGATATGCTAAAGATATACGGACGTTGAAATAAATATCTGCGAAGAAATATTATTTTTAACATGCATAGGAACTAAATAAAATAGTCATGTGTTGAAATCTATTTTAGTTCGCCAAAAATTATCATCTTTGAAATGTGAAGTGTTAAAAATAGCCACTTGTTCAAATAAAATATGCATGAGTTGAAATATACATTAATTAGCTAATGATATGATTTTAGCCTACGCATGCAACATTAGAATGAATGGTGTTTTTAAACCAAATTAAATCGAATATGAAGTTGAATGGAAAATGATAAGTGAGAAAAATTGTATATATATACATGCATATTTATTGAACAGGTTATAGCAAAGGGGCTAGAGAAGAGGAATAAAATTTTGTGCCCGACAATTAGGTACACATTTACTGTTTTGTTTGGGTGATGATTTTATGAGCCTGTTGGCTAGCCGCTTGGCTTTTTCTTTTTCTTTTTGACATGAGACGCCCGTGTGGCTATTTGGGAATTTTCCCAGCCCCTCCCGTACAAAGGAGGTTATGGCGAAATTTTCCAAAATTTAAAGGCGTTAGTGAAATAATTGAAGTGAAAACGATATAAGAATTTTTGAATGAACTATATTTATATAAATATAAATAAAATTAAAACGAAACGTGGCCGTGCAGTTCGTGTTTTGAAACCGTGGTTTCAAACGACTAGTGCGGGAAATCCGACCATTGGATTTTCCCGAAACTACAACCGTTGGGTTCGCCTTGGAAATATCTTTCCAACGGCACCAACTTTGTGAAGATCAGACGGTTGGATTGTCTGGAATGTTTAATTCAAATCTAAAGAAAAACAGCGCCAGAAACGATTATATTTATATATATATAAATATAATTAAATAAAATTGAATAACGACGCTGCAGTTCGTAAATTGAAATCGTAACTTCAAATGACTAGTGTGGAGAATCCGACCGTCGGATTTTCCTGAAACTGAAACCGTTGGATTCGTTTTGAAATGACCTTCCTAATGATATAAAATTTGTGAAGATCCAACGGTTAGATTTTCAGATATGTGTAAAACAAAATTAGTGAAAAACATCGCCAGTGCATCGACATGACGTGTAACGTCGTTTAATTAAATATGGCCGTTTTAAATTAATTAAAAATGACGATATATCGTTATAAGATACTATAGACGATATAGAGTGGAAATAAACCAATTTCGTTGTGTTTGCTTGATATGTGATGGTTGAATGTATTTGACATGAAAATTATAACTAAAGAACTGAAATGTGAATGTTGAATAGTCCAACCATGTGAATAATTGATTTGAAAATCTAAATATACGTGGGTTATTTGAAAAGGCCGAGTTTATCTCATTTCAAATAATCGATCGACGTTGAGAAGTCGAAGAGTGGAAGACGGTTGAAGACCGACGATCTTCACATTGGATGGATGGGCGCTACTGATGCTCGTGATTGGAGTAGCTACCATGAAGGAACTGAAGTAGTAGCCATCCAAACATACTGTTGATTGTACAAATATGCGAGGAATTGGTGCCTCCGGTTTCGTTCAGACCCAGAACGGACTTGTAAATGGACTGTGTGTCTGACATTGGATTTTGTTCTGTGTTGGTTGATCTCTATTAAATATATATCTGTTTGGCGGCGGAGAATTTATTCTCTTGCTTAACGCCCTTCTCTGAGACGTACGAGCTTAGAGGTTATGTATTGATAGAAATCAGTCGCATGGAGTAGATTGCCTGTGTGGCACGCCTAAGTGGCATATGATCAAGGCTATTGTTGCAAAGCAAAGTCTTGTGGTTGATGATCAAAGCATGGTCTGTGTGATGTAGCTTTGTGTATGACGTGAATTCGCGAGCCTCACACCACGGTATGAGTCAAAAACGGGAGACGGACCGCTGGGAGTGCACGACGTTTCTTTCTAGCTATGGTGGTGTCAGTGACCTACCAGCCCTGATATACTTTTCACCTGTGTGGTTGTTGGAATGCGAGGCGCCTCGATTATAGGTCTGTAACGACCGGGAAACGTGTGTTCAGGAATTGCCAATCCTCAAAAGTAAGAGAGGACCGGCCCGGCTGATTCCAAGGATCATAGTGGGGTCCTGGGACATTTGCTAGAGTGTCTCGAACGGAGAGGAACTTGCCCCTTGCCTCGACTCATGAAGGAATCCAATTTCCAATACGAAATATGCGGACGTGATTGTATTACTAGTATGGCGACATAGTGGTATGGGTCATTTATGCCGCCTATGATTGATATTTATGATTGAAATCGCTTTTGAAATATATATGCACTAGTAATAATATCAAACACTTTTGTTTAATTCGTATGAAGCATTTTTGGCCATTATAAGGTAAAAACTCTATCCTCCGGCTTGCGTTGCATTGTGTGATGGGACCTGAGTCTTATAATGGCTTCATTTTTCAAAAAGCATTGCAATGATTTAATCATTTACTTTATTTCATGCACTAGCACTCATTGGAGTAAACCCGTTCCGCGAAAGTGGCGTGGTCCTTTGATTTGCCTTATTATTGTTGTTAATAAGTTAAGTAGATTTCTCATACCAGTCCCATGACTGACTCGTAGTTTGTTTCACCTTGCAAACTCGGGTGCCCTCATTTTCACACGGACAGCCTAGTTACAGGTTTCTGACGCACTTTTGGCTCATGGCGAGGCTTGACTACACCGTGCTGACTTGGATTTTCTCCGCCATTATTGTATCTATATTATGATTCCGCCATTGGCGATGTGGACTGATATTTATTTTGTGTACTCTTTATGTATGATTCCGCCTCAGGCGATGTAGACTGATTATGTATCATTATGCACTAAGTTGTATCATGTACTGTGCTTCTCTGATGTGATGATATCTATATGATTCCGCTGTCATATGTGTGTAAATTATTCTATTTTCTGTTTATGCTATTATCTGTGTTCTGCTAATGATGATTAATGTGTTATATTCCAATGATTATCCTTAACACCGTGTCATGGGGTTTTGGGATCATCACAGTTGTACCTCTTTGATGTTAATAAAAGACTACTTTAGGGATCCGGTCCATAATTCTCGGGCTCCGTCCCACATAAAACCTTTGGGACTCTGGTTCGTAAAACCTTTTGGACTTAGGTCCTCGAACTCAGGTTCACAGACTAAGGTCTATGAACTCTGGTTCACAACTTCAGACTCAGGCCTATGAACTACGGTTCATAACTTTGGACTCAGGTACACGAACTCAGGTCCATGAACTCCGGTTCACAACTTTGGACTCAGGTATATGAACTCCGCTTCACAATTTTGGACTTAGGTCCTCGAACTTAGGTTAGCAAAAACCATTTGGATTTAGGTCCGCAAAACCTTTTGGACTTCGATTCGCAACTTTTGGACTCGGTCCATGGCTTTTAGAACTCGGCCTGCCAGGTACTAAGATTCTCTAACTGGGTTCATCAAGCATAAAGAACTCCACGACTTGGCCTGCCGGGTACGGAGGTCCCTTATCTTGACCCCTCGAGCATAGAAATCTTAATCACCTGGCCCGTCAAGTATACAATACGTTGTAACTTTGTTTGCCAAGTGCGAAGCTCTTTTGCAAGTACACACTTGCTCCGACAAGACTTAACAACCCCATGGCTTTCAGTTTTCTGGATTCCCTGCGTCTTGGATTCAACTATTTGCCAAAATACGGTCCATGATGACTGTCGGTCTTCAACTCAAAATACGATCTCAGTGATTGGTAGATTTCTATTTTATTACGATCTTTGTGATCATCGGACTTCTCTCAAATCTTGGCTCACAAATTTACAGATTTTTGGACTTCTCGCAAAATACATCTCCCTTCTTCCAAGGAAGACATGTTTTGGGGGACAAAGTGTTGACTCGCTTTTTGGT
This sequence comes from Allium sativum, assembly GCA_030737875.1. Lineage (NCBI taxonomy): Eukaryota > Viridiplantae > Streptophyta > Magnoliopsida > Asparagales > Amaryllidaceae > Allium > Allium sativum. The sequence goes on from CM060915.1 coordinate 151,909,161, forward strand.
AAAGCATTCACACGTCAATTTTAATGTTAGCGACGCACTCGAGATTTGATAATGTTCGTCGAAAACATAAAATGATTTGGTTGAAGTGGCGAAGTATTCGAAAAAAGGTTGGAAATATCATCGATTCCCGGATCGGCGTTATCGGATTGGAAGAGTCATTCAAGACTTCGGATACGAAATATAACATTCCGTACTCGACAAGGCAAAATATATTGGATTTGGTGAAAACTCAGCACGATCACTCAAAATCTGGTGATCGACACAGCGTGATCACTTGGAATCAGCTATGAAAACTCGGGAAGCTCAGATCAGCCAATTCACCAAACTCAGATTTGGCACTTCGAAAATCCGTGATTGACACGGTGTGATCACCTATTATGCTGTGCGCGCATCAGCTCCAGCACACCCATCATTCGGCAAGAAACAGCGTTTTCGTATCCCCTAGGGATACGAAATACAGTATTTCATACCATATTTCGTATCCCCTAGAGATACTTAATCGTATCCCTTTAGGGGATACGATGTACAGAAATTTGGCAAGCCTCTAAAAAGGCTGAGTACTGTAGGTTTATCGGATATTTCCATTGGTGTGCATCGAGGTTTTGCAACTTGGCATCTAGCACAACATAGGATTCGAAATCCCTGGCTTTGGATTTGTCGCATGGAAAACGCCTGAGCATGGCTTGCAGGTCACCTAAATTCGGTTGAGTGACTGGGGTTGCTCAGGGTATTTTGGGATTCAAAATTGGCAAGGCTGGCCTGGAATTCGGAGTGGCTAGTCTAGAGGCAGACCACCCCTAGTACATGCGAATCAATGATTTTCAGGTGATACGCAAGTACTTATCACTGTTTTTGATGGTTTTCCCAGGATTCGAGATTTAGAAGTGGAAGTTGATTTTTGGCTAAGTCCTGAGGATATGAAATTTTTATCTCCTCGGGATACGAAATTTTGGCTAAAGCTTGAAATCTCCACCTATAAGTACCCCCTTTCTTGGCATTCAAAGAGGTTGGCTTGGCTTGCTATTTTTGGACCATGACTATCATATTCCATACGAGATAGCTTTATTTGGAGCTCATCAATGGCCCTATGGATTTGGGATACTTCTTAGACTTGTGAACTTCATTTAGAAGTTTGCGTACAACATTTTGGCATTCACTTGGACTTTTGGCTTGCTTTGCATGACTCCAAGTGTTGTAACTTGACTTTTGGACATTCTTGGACATGGGAGTTCATTCTAACACATTTGTTCCTAAGGAAGAAAAAGAAGGGCTTTTTGGGAAAAGTTGGGAATTAACAAGAGCTTTGTTATTCTCTATTATAACTTTGTACATTCAAAGTGTTCAATTTCGGACAATCATTGTAATCGAGATAATGATGATGAATGATCATTATAAAGTGGACGTATGCGTTAGTGTCGAACCACTTTAAAAAGTTGTGTGTCCCTTTACATTTCGTTGCATTTTCTACTCAACCCACTTTGGATGTCGGCGTGCGCGAGTGACCAACTCCTCGCGTCAACGTTAGGTAACGAACGTAGATCTAAAACCGTGCCTACTAAATTTTAACAAAAATTGATTGACAAAAGAGGTACCATAATACTTATACTATATGAATTTCCTAAAAAGTACTCGTGAGATTCTAACCAAAAGGATTGGATAGTAGACAAAATAATCATAAGGTAACTGGTTGAATTTCTACCGTATCTTCTGTAGAGGGAGTCGTTATTATTTCCAGTTATTACTAAATCATGTTATAGGCCCAATTTCTTTCTCACGCTTATGTATCATTAACGAAATTTACTATAACACATTCAAAGAAGCAGCTAAATATAGAGCCTTACTAAAAAAAATGATAGCAATACTAGAGATTTTTTTTTTAAGAGATGCATCTAATACTCATATGCCTAACGCTCAAATATGCTTATTTATAACAATTTTAGTGTATTATGAACCATGTGCAGTACGTGAATCATGATATGAATTTTGGTCGTCCTTATCTGAAGATTACGCTTCAACATCTCTTTCTAACGAAACTAACATAGTTTTACTAAATAAGTCTCTTTGGCCTTTATAATCTTTTAAAACAGTATAATAGAACAATATTTGAATATGATGTTGCACATAGCTCTATACAATTGTTGCACAACTTACAGTACTTCAACACCGAACAATCTATAAAAACAACGTCAACGGATTTGGTATCAATCCATATTCTAACTACATTACAAAAGGATGCATTTAACAATATCATGCTTTGGTAAACACCAAAAACAACTCAGTTTTTTTCATTAGTGATCCGGGAGGTTCTAGAAAAAAACATATTTATATAAAGCAATTTTAGCACATTTAAGAAATCAAGGTCTTAATGCTCTAGCAGTTTCTAGTTCTGGAGTTGTTTCTATTGCATTATAGGTGGTAGAATCTCACATTCTCACTTTAAAATCCCAATGAACTTAAAATCTTTAGCTACATGTTATATTACTAAGCAATCAGATATAGAAAAGATTTTACATGCGGAAACTATTATACTATAGGATAAAGCAACTATGGCGCAAACGAAGTACTCACACTAGAAATGTTTTCTTCAATGACGTTTTAATCACATTCTTCAATGACGTTTTAATAACATTCTCTTAAAATGTCAACTAATTTAATTTCATATTCGGCATTGCACACTATTTTGTCTTCACTATAACATTTTTATTCTTGCTAATACTAATTAGGTTGATGTCTCAATTCCTACTTAACATTTTTTTAAAAACATTTCTTGCCATTTATAACTTACAAGTCATTCGTTATAATTTTCTCATTTGCCCTTAGTTTAGCCATGTTATGTCTATTGTACTATATTTCGTTGCACCCTATTCAAATTATTTTAACCTTAAATCACTTGGCATGTACCAACGTTTTAACTCCATCATCTGTAATTCTTTTTGTTACAATGTCGATCTCAAGCCCCAAAATAGAAGAATATTAAATGTTTTCAATACAATTAATATAAGTAAGCTTATTGAAATCTTTGTATCTAAACTGAAATAAACTGATTGTGATGTAACAAACATAAGTTAAGTCAACAACAATTCAATTTTAGGCTCATCTTAAACCACAGTTGAATTATTCTATGTCCACATCCGACGTGCCCAATTTATATATGTCAACCAAGATAAATGGTTGATTGTTGTTGTTGAGTATTTAAATGTACAATGAGCAAAGTTAAATTCTATATTAGTCTCACATTGCCTAAAATTCCATCTTATGAGAGGTATATATACTAATACTTAAGTTGCATATTAGTTGAATAAAAAGCATGGCATGAATAATATGGGCTTGGCCTGGAATGCGCGTGAGCGCGCGTGACTTCCAAACGCACTTATCACGCACTTCGCACGCACCCGCGCGACTACGGGCTTTGGGCCTTCGTGGACCTAGTTCCTGCCAGGCCAGATTCGTTTTGGTCCACACGGCTATTACTGTTTTGAACAGATGCTGTCGTTGCTTTTTAAATTCAAAAGTAATGTCTGTTCGTTTTCAACAGTCATGACCATATGAACGGATATCTAGTTCTCTATATATGCTGCCTCTTCTTCCTCCCGAAAACTAACTTTTCTCTCCTCTGAAAAAATAATTTCTACTCCGAGGAATTCAGAAATTGGTGTCTGCATTCCTCTTCTTCGCTTTGTTGTATCCTGGGAAAAGTATTCGCTGAAACTCTTCAGCAAACTCATTCGAGTGAGGGCAAATAACTTTTTAAGGAAAGTTTCGCTCCATTGATACGCCTCAAAGCTTTTCTACTTTCCACTCTTCCTTATCTTATTTCTAACAATCTTAAAAAGTTATTCCTACAACTATGGAATCCCAGACTAATATGGCATCCATCAAACTTATGAATCAAGACATGATCAAACTTGACCAGTTTGATGGCAATAATTTCACGAGATGGCAAGACAAGATGACTTTTCTGCTCACTGCACTCGGACTTTCTTATCTGCTTGATTCAAATCTGCCTCCGCTTCCTCCGCCGACTGCAACAGATACTGATAATGTAAAGAAGGAGCGCGCTAAACGCACTGAACACACATTGCTTTGTCAAGGCCACATCTTGAACGCTCTCTCTGATCGTCTATATGATTTCTACAAGGAGATGAAGACACCACTTGAAATCTGGAATGCTCTGGAAAATAAATATAAGTTGCAAGAAGAAGGTACAAACAAATTTCTTATTGCTGAATACTTTGGTTTTCAAATGGATGATAGTAAACCAATACTCAGTCAAGTTCATGAGTTGCAAGGCATTGTTTACAAACTGGCTACTCTCAATATCAAACTTCTTGAATTGTTCCAAGTTGGTGCAATAATTGCAAAACTACCTTCGACTTGGAGCAATTACAGGAAAATGCTTTTCCACAAAACAGAAGACTACACTTTGGAACATATTCAGAAACATCTTCGAATCGAAGAGGAATCTCGTAATCGAGAAAATAAAGGAAATCTGTCCAAAAGTGATGTTCAGGTTATGGAAAAGGGAAACCAGAGTACTAATACCAATAAAAAGTGCAGTTCTGATGAAAAGCCACCTGCAAATAACAAAAAGAAGAAGAAAAATGGGAAATGCTATAATTGTGGCAAAAAGGGACATTATGCTAGAGAATGTCGTGCCCCAAAGAAAGCTGCCAATATGGTAGAAGAAGAACTTGTAGCCATGGTTACCGAAACTAATATGGATGATACATCGGATGGCTGGTGGTTTGATTCTGGAGCAACTGTTCATGTATGCAAGGACAAGTCGCTATTCAAAACCTATGAAGTTATCAGTGATGGCCAAGAAGTTCAGATGGGGGATCATAATCGAGCCCAGGTTGTTGGAAAAGGAAGTATCACTCTAGATTTTACTTCTGGAAAAGTTGTCACGCTTATCAATGTTCTTCATGTGCCAAACATTAGGAAGAACCTGGTTTCAGTGGACCTTGTATGCAAGAGAGGATTTCGAGTTGTATTTGAATCTGATAAAGTCATAATTACAAAAAATGGAATGTTTGTAGGAAAGGGGTATGGATGTAATGGAATGTATAAACTAAGTATTAATAAATGTGTTGCTTCTACTTATACCATTGAGTCATTCAATTTGTGGCATGATAGATTAGCACATTTAAACTTCAAATCCATTAAAAATATGTGCAAACTCGGTTTAATTAATTCTAGTGGATCCGGCTGTGAGAAATGTGAGATATGTGCACAAGCCAAGATCACTAAGAAACCTTTCCCTGGTGTAAACCGAAATTCTGAAATTTTAGATTTAGTACATTCCGATATATGTGAACTAAATGGTACTTTGACTCGTGGAGGGAAAAGATATTTCATTACATTTATAGATGATTACTCAAAGTACACATATGTATATCTTATGAAAAATAAGAATGAAGCATTTGACAAATTTCAGATTTACAAAGTCGAAGTCAAAAACCAAATAAGTAAGAAAATTAAAGTTTTTAGGAGTGATAGAGGGCTGGAATATTTTTCTACTGAATTTGATGATTTCTGTGAAAAGAATGGAATCATTCATGATAGAACAGCACCCTATACTCCGCAACAAAACGGTATAGCAGAGAGGAAAAATCGAACGCTAGTAGAAATGGTAAATTGCATGCTGGTAAAATCTATGTTACCCCTTAATCTATGGGGTGAAGCCTTAAATACAGCATGTTATTTACATAATAGAATTGTGTCTAGAAAGACAAATGTATGCCCCTATGAACTTTGGAAAAATAGAAAGCCGAATTTGTCATATCTGAAAGTATGGGGGTGTTTGGCTTATTATAGAGTTCCCGATCCTAAAAGAACTAAATTAGGCCCAAGGGCACAAAGGAGTGTTTTTGTTGGATATGCTGAACATAGTAAGGCATACAGACTTCTCGATTTAAGCTCTAATACCATTGTTGAATCCCGTGATGTAGAATTCTTTGAGAATAAGTTTTACAAAGATTCTAAAATTATTGATAATCCTTCTAATGGCAATAGTGTTAGTGAAAAACAACCCTGCTCAGAAAACAATTTTCAAACCAATACAAATGCAAATCCATGTGACGAAGGACCAAGAAAATCTAAAAGACAAAGAAAAGAGAAAGAGTTATGTCCAGATTTTATATCTTCACAAGCTCTACTTTTCTTAGTTGATGGAAATAGAGAAAATGTGACCAACAAAACACCCATTGTCCTAAACATTGAAGATGAACCTAAGACTTACAGCGAAGCAATCAACTCAAGAGATGCTGCCTTTTGGAGGGAAGCAATAAATGATGAGATGGACTCAATAATGTCAAATAAAACTTGGACTTTGGTTGATCTGCCACCTGACTCTAAGCCAATAGGGTGCAAATGGGTTTTTAAAAAGAAATATGGATCGAACAATATTGTACATACTTTTAAAGCAAGACTAGTTGCTAAAGGGTTTAGACAAAAAGAAGGTGTTGATTATTTTGACACTTATGCTCTAGTAGCACGAGTGAGTTCAATTCGTATTCTAATAGCATTGGCTTCCATATATAATTTACACATTCATCAAATGGATGTGAAAACTGCATTTTTAAATGGAGATATGAATGAAGAATTGTATATGGAGCAACCAGAAGGATTTGTTCTTCCTGGGAATGAGAGGAAAGTTTGCAAATTGAATAAATCTTTATATGGCTTGAAACAAGCTCCAAAACAGTGGCATGAGAAATTTGACTCAACCATACTATCTTTTGGATTTGTTCACAATAACGCTGATAGATGTGTTTACTCAAAATTTGCAAAGGAGTACAGTGTCATGGTGTGTTTATATGTTGATGATATGCTCATATTTGGATCAAATATGACAGGCATCTTAGAGACTAAGGAATATTTATCTTCAATTTTTAAAATGAAAGATCTTGGTGAAGTAGATACCATCCTTGGTCTCAAAGTGGTAAAACACTCTCATGGATACGCCTTGTGTCAGGCACACTACATAGAAAAGATGTTATCAAAATTCGAGCATTTAAAATTTAAGGAATATAATACGCCTTTTGATTCGAGTGTTAAATTGGCCAAAAATTATGGAAGGTCAATTGCACAACTTGAGTATGCTAGGGCTATTGGCAGCCTAATGTACCTAATGCATTGCACTAGGCCAGATATAGCTTATGCAGTATGTAAGTTGAGCAGGTTCACTAGCAATCCTGGCGGAGAACATTGGAAGGCGATTAGTAGAGTATTTGGTTATCTTAAGAAAACCATAGGACTTGCCTTATTTTACAATGATTTTCCAGCAACTTTAGAAGGATACACGGACGCTAGTTGGATTAATGATGCAAAAGACAACTTGTCCACATCAGGTTGGTTGTTTCTTCTTGGAGGAGGTGCTATATCATGGGCTTCCAAGAAACAAACTTGCATATCACATTCGACTATGGAATCAGAATTTATAGCATTAGCTGCTGCAGGTAAAGAGGCTGAGTGGATCCGGGATTTATTGTTAGATATAAAGATATATCCTAAACCCATGCCTCCTGTTTCCTTACATTGTGATAGTCAAGCTACTCTGTCTAGGGCTTACAGTAACACTTACAATGAAAAATCCAGACATATAAGCTTAAGACATGAATATGTAAGACAGTTGATTAAGGATGGAATTATCACAATAATGTATGTAAAGACTAGTAAGAACTTGGCAGACCCTTTCACAAAAGCCTACCTAGAGATGTGGTGAAAGGGACATCGATAGAAATGGGATTAAAACCTATAAATAAAATCACAGACAATGGCAACCCAACCTCAAACTAAAATTCTATAGTACAAGGTTTAAAGGGTAATAACAAGTTGTCTAGAAGTGATTGCAATATGCTAATAAAATTGCCAAGACTGAATTAGCATAAAACACACTACGGTTAGGAGGTTGAAAGCGTTCTTAATGAAGTTAGTAAATGTCCAAGTAGTGGGGGCATATATAAAACTTCACCTATATGAATGTAGGAGTGGTGCCGCTCCTCACGAGAGTTTTTAGGTTTACTCTTTGGATCATTCATGAAACCAGGAAGAAAGCACATGACCATAATAGTGCTAAGAAGTATCAAGAAATTATTTTAAAATAAATATCACATGTGTATTTAATATATCCGATATTATTATAAAGAGTGATAAGTTAAAAGCCAAGGCTACCTATTACTCTAATAGAACTTTGGTATATTTATACTAACTGAAGGTTTAAGTCATAAACACCTTCTTGTATCCATGTGATATTAAGGTATGTTTCGGGAGATGGATCATTCCTAGGATCAAGATAAAATTTAAATGGAGCAATTGTACAATTAAAGTGGGGGATTGTTGAGTATTTAAATGTACAATGAGCAAAGTTAAATTCTATCTTAGTCCCACATTGCCTAAAATTCCATCTTATGAGAGGTATATATACTAATACTTAAGTTGCATATTAGTTGAATAAAAAACATGGCATGAATAATATGGGCTTGGCCTGGAATGCGCGTGAGCGCGCGTGATTTCCAAACGCACAGTTGATTAAGGATGGAATGTTCGTTTTCAACAGTCATGACCATATGAACGGATATCTGGTTCTCTATATATGCTGCCTCTTCTTCCTCCCGAAAACTAACTTTTCTCTCCTCTGAAAAAATAATTTATACTCCGAGGAATTCAGAAATTGCTGTCTGCATTCCTTTTCTTCGCTTTGTTGTATCCTGGGAAAAGTATTCGCTGAAACTCTTCAGCAAACTCATTCGAGTGAGGGCGAATAACTTTTTAAGGAAAGTGTCGCTCTATTGATACGCCTCAAAGCTTTTCTACTTTCCACGCCTCCTTATCTTATTTCTATCAGTTGCACGTATGTACACGTTAAATGCAACATTACGTACATGTCAAACCAGCTTGTATGATCAAAATATCCGAAAAACAACGCAAATATTATTCCTCTTATACACGTGTAACGCACATGCCAACGCACTTGTTAGTTATTATACGATTAACACTTAATTTAAATAGAGCATTCAGTTTTTGTGTTCTGAAAGATCGAACCCGAAGTCTCTAAAATCACATTTTGTGGATCTTACAACTTGGACGAGTGAGCATTTGATAAGTACAAGTGCCACTACTGCTAGTTGTTTATTTTCGAGAATTCATCACAAAATTTGGTATGATTTTACAGTTACATGGCAACCTAACATTTTCTCTCCTTTGCTTGAGTTATTATTTTTATTTTTATTTTTGCTGGTTACAATTTCTATTATAACAACTTAATATAAAATAGTAATATAACATGATTAATTATTCTACAAAATCAACGTACCAGTAAAATAAGGTGGATATTTATTTCAAGGAAGAAATTATTCGTGTTATTATTTCAAACGACAATCAAACTTACATTATTCACATCAATAACAAATTTCATGTTTTAATCAGATATAATTCAAATATTTAAAATAAAGAAATACATTGATATTTTACAACAACAAAAATTACTGAAACTTTTACTTTTAGTGTGAGGAAAAATAGTTAAAATTAGTTGCAAAAATTGCACTTTTTGTGAATGTGAAGAAAATAGGTACAAAAAAAAAAAACATATTGGAAAGTTGAGTGCATGTTGCTTTATTACTTAAGACTAACAATTTTCAAATGCTAAAGGGAAATGGTTTTCCAAGCTGGTCGGTTTTATATTATAAATGATATAATATGACATTCTTTTCTAATGCATTTTTCACATAGTTTTCCGAAAACCTTTGATTGCAATGTTTTTGAAATCATCTTTTCCTTACAAGTCCAAGAGTTTTTTTTTATTTTGTAATAATTTAGTAAAGACTGCTAAGTAAAATGAAAGGAATGCTAAACACAATTGCCTATGAGTAATTATGCAAAACCCTCGCTGTCCGATTTATTAAAAATGTGACGGTTTTGATTTTAAATTATTTATATAAGTGAATATGAGTCCGCAACTACTTAAATAGTAAACCAATCAGCGAGTGTTTTGCACAGTTATTCATAAACGATCATACTTAGCATTTTTTAAAATGAACTTGAGTTTTACATAATTCAACATGTTTTCGAAACAAGAAGAAATATAATGCGATCACTGCAACGTTACATAAATAAGAATATGTAAATATATTGTCAAAGATTCTTTGGTACTCTGTTCCAACAAGCGTTTCACATGTTTTCAGAACCAAAAAATAGACCTTAAAAAAAAGTCATTTTCCATGGAGGTTAGTCTTCAAAATATTTAACGGCCATGTGCCATGTACAGGATGTCACAGCAAAAACTAAGTGTTAATACATCAATTCTACGCCTGTACCTTACAGCAACGGTTTCAAGGGCCACTCAGACCCACAACTCTCTCCTGTAGTTGATTATTCCCTTTATATTTTCAAGAATATTTGTGTTCATCGCATCACCGCCGTTCATTTTGATGAAAGGCATCCCAAAGTACGATGGTGTGCTCGCAATATAGAAGTACCAAGTACTAGCATGGATGAACTTAATAAAATATTAGTCCCATGCCATAAAAGTTTATAATTATTCAAGCTATACATCCGCTGTCAACGGATGCTTTCCGATACAGATAGTGTCATATCCGTATTCGTTTAATTTTCGGATATCGGATATCCGTATCCGCTTAATTTTCTAATACGGACGGATATCGGATAGTTATTTACTCCGCCATTAATTAATAAATTTAGAAGTATAAATAAAAAAATTTGAATCAACATAAAATAATTTTTATACTAATGTTTATAAAACCAGAAAATAAAGAGACGTGATGATGAAACATTGTTTTATACTAATAGTCATAAACATATCAAAAAATATTCAAAAATTAAACATTAAAACTACCATTTTTCACTAAAGATGGACACAAATTTATATCGTAGTAACTTCCAACAATTATAAAATAATCATTAACTCTATTTTTCTGTTTTGAATCATATATATATTACATCAATTAGTCAAACGGATATTTTTCGGATACGAATACTACTATAACCATATTCCTATCTGCAAAGATTTTCGGATATCGGATATTTGTATCCGGTTTTTAGATAATGCCGAATAATGGATATTTTTCATATTTTCGAATACAGATTCAGACGAATATTGAATTTTTTGGGTATTCTTCGACAGCTCTATGTACATGTATTTAATTAGAATAGTAATAATAATGGAAATATCTAAAATTGGTTACATTTAGTTACACTATTTTCTCTCGTTCACACAGTGTGTCTGTCATCATACTACATCCAGCAAGCAACAGCATGATTATAGATTGTAAAACGTCTCCTTCCCAGCTCATGTCACTTGTATTTTCTTGTATAACTTGTAGTGCAAAATCAGAGATTTGGGCAGCGGAATACGAATTAACCCAATGATCTAGTCTGTCAACAATTTCAACAACGCCAAAAATAAAAACAAGTGGCACAAATTTATAGAGAGAACAAAAATAGAGGAAAGATTACACCAATTTTTAACGTGGTTCGGCTTTGCCTACGTCCACGGAGACCCAACAACCTTTATTTCTCAGTGAAGAAATGAGTACAACAGATTACAATAGAGAGAAGACTAATGGTGGATTACTCCTTTTTTTTTTCATACAATAACATGACCCCTAATTATATAGGGATTTCTTGGAGATAAAGAATAGAAGTTTCTAGGACATGAAGAAAAATAAATATCTTCCTTTATTTGATTGGAGCATAAATGGATGGCATAATTATGTTCTCAATCTCTTTCCCTTTCTTCATCAATTGATTGATTGGCCTATTAATTATTTTTCTTCCAAAAAAAACTTCCTCTTATCCCTTTCCATAAACAAGCCAATTAATTGATTGACAATCAATCAATTTCTTTCCTTCTCCACTAATATTTGAATCATTAATTTCAACACTCCACCTTGATTCAAATATGGCAATCTTTCTTCATTAACTCATCTTCAACAATCAACATAGAAGTTGTTGGGTCCAGCGCCCCATGGCGCTCAAGTAACAGGAAGCAAACTGATCAAGTTTGAGCAATGCTCAAACTTGTCCTTTGGAAGTGACTTGGTCATCATATCTGAAGGATTATCTGAAGTACCCACCTTCAATAATTTGATCTTGCTTCGTTCTTCCTCAAGCATAAGAAAGAAGCCTCTAACATCAATGTGCTTCGTCCGTGAACTATAAGCCTGATTCTCAACAAGATGAATCGCACTCTGACTATCTGAAAATAGCTCCACTGTCCGCTGCTCCATTGAAAGATCATCCAACAACTGAAGTAAGTACAATCCTTCCTTTGTTGCTTCCACAATCGACATTAACTCTGCTTCGGTAGTCGACAAAGCTACGATTGACTGCAACTTTGATCTCCACGAAATCGGGCCTATGCCAAGTGTAAAAACATAGCCCGACACCGACTTCCGTCCATCTCTATCCCCAGCATAATCTGAATCACAGTATCCTCTAAGAGAGATGTCTCCATCTACTCCACCATATAACAAGCCAACTGAAGAAGTGCCACGAAGATATCTGAGTATCCACTTCACTGCTTGCCAATGCTCTTTACCTGGGTTAGACATATATCGACTGACAACACCAACTGCATGAGCTAAATCAGGCCTTGTGCATACCATAGCATACATAAGGCTTCCAACCGCACTAGAATAAGGAATATTACACATATCCCTTTTGTCTTCATCCGATGTGGGACACATATCTTTGGATAGCTTGAATTGAGAGCCTAATGGAGTAGCCACCGGTTTAGCATTCTCCATACCGAATCGAGATAGGACTTTCTCGATGTATTGAGTTTGAGTGAGTCTCAAAACTCTTTGCTTTCTATCCCTCTGAATATTCATCCCCAAAATTCTTTGTGCATTTCCCAAATCTTTCATCTCAAATTCCTTACTGAGCTCCATCTTCAACTCCGAAATTTTTGACATACTCTTAGAAGCTATCAACATATCATCAACATAAAGTAACAAATAGATGATATCATCATTACAATTTTTAAAATAGACACATTGGTCCTTAAAACTTCTAGAGTAACCATGTGAGATCATAAACTTATCAAATTTCTTATACCACTGTCTAGGAGACTGTTTTAAGCCATAAAGAGATTTGTTAAGTTTACAAACATGACCTGGCCTGCTGCTATCAATGAACCCTTCTGGCTGCTGTAGGTAAATGTCCTCCTCAAGATCACCATGCAAGAATGCTGTCTTGACATCTAGTTGTTCCAACTCCATGTCAAAGTGAGCAACCAATGCCAAAAGAATGTGAATGGAAGTATGTCTAACAACTGGAGAAAAAATATCATGAAACTCCACATCTTTCTTCTGAACATAACCCTTCGCCACTAATCTTGCTTTGTACCTCAAGTCACCATTGCCGCCATCTTTCACCTTATAGATCCATTTACATCCAATTGCTCTCTTGCCGGAAGGAAGTGGCACTAAATCCCAAGTGTGATTTTTGTGCAAAGACTCAATCTCCTCCTCCATTGCTACTAGCCAACTGGAGCTATCAACTGAACTAATGACATCTTTGTAGTCTCTTGGTTCATCATGAAATATGCTTAATGCATAAGCTGCCATGTCATCAAAGTCAATATCTTCAATGCTTAATCCCACAAAATCATCAAGCCATGTAGGTCTTTTCTTCTCTCTCGTTGGTCGAGTTTGAATTTGAGCTCCACCTTGAGATTGATCTTCTATCTCTTCCCTATCAACCACGGTGTCATCTGAATCACCATTTTTACTTGTATGGAAGTCCGATGATCTGCCTTGTGTTTGGTATTCTGAATTTGTCCTCTCAACATCATCATTAACTGAAGAAGAAGGCTTCACCTTCAACATAGCCTTCTCATCAAATGTAACATGCCTGCTAGTAACAATCTTCTGGGTAGTAGGACACCACATCCTATAACCCTTAATTCCTTTCTTATAACCAAGAAAAATACACTTGCGCGATCTTGGATCCAACTTCCCTTTGCTCTCATGCACATAAGCTGGACAACCAAACACTCTGAGAAAGGAATATGATACAGGCCCTCCCTTCCATACTTCTTCAGGAATCTTCATATCTATGGCGGTAGAAGGTGTGCGGTTGATAAGGAAAACCGCCGTAGATAATGCTTCTGCCCAAAATCTCTTATTTAATCCTGCAGTCAGCCGTAAGCAACGAGTTCTTTCCAACAAAGTCCGATTCATTCTCTCTGCAACCCCATTTGACTGAGGGTCTCCTGGTGTGGTGTAGTGTCTTTTGATTCCCTCGGACTCACAAAATTTGATGAATTTTTGAGAAGTGAATTCACCACCATTATCTGAACGAAGAACCTTCACTTTCTTTCCAGACTGCTTCTCAACAAGAGATTTCCAACTTTGAAACCTATCAAAAGTTTCATCTTTGGACTTCATAAAGTAAACCCATACTTTTCTAGAAAAATCATCAACAAATGAAACGAAATACCTGGCTCCTCCATAAGATAGGCATGGTGCGGGGCCCCAAACATCAGTGTGAACATACTCTAAAACATCTTTAGACTTATGCTCTGCAATGCCAAAAGAAACCTTCGTCTGCTTTCCAAGTACACATCCTTCACAAAAGTCAAGTTTTGAATGATGAACACCGTCAATCAAGCCTCGCTTTCTCAATACTTCTAAACTGCGCTCTCCAATGTGGCCCATACGAAAATGCCACAATCTGGTAGAATCGGAATCAACTGAATCAATAACTGAAGCAGACTCCACAACAGCAGTTGTACCCTTCAGCAAATACAGATTTCCAGCTTTTACCCCTTTCATCACTATCAATGAGCCATTTGTAATTTTTAATGAATCTTTTTCTATTACACACTTTAAGCCAAAATTGCACAATCCTCCAATGGAGATCAAACTACGCCTTAAATCAGGCACATGCCTGACATCACATAAAGTGCGAACAACACCATCAAACATCCTGATTTTTACTGTTCCAATACCAATCATGCGACAAGCAGCATTATTTCCCATGAGAACCTCTCCTCCATCAAACTGACGATAAGTGGAAAAAACGTGCCTATCCGGTGTCATGTGATAGGATGCACCCGAGTCAATAATCCACATAGTGCTCTTCATAGGAGAGGCAGAGGCTGTAAAAATGCCAGGATCATTATCTGAATCTGATGTCTCCGCCGTAGATGCTGAAGCCTTCTGGGGAACAGCTTTGTTTTTATTCTCCAACTTGGGGCAATTTGCAATATAATGTCCAGGTTTTCTGCAATAATGACAAACTCCCTTCCGAGCTGCTCTTGACTGAGATCTGGACTTAGCTCTGTCTCCACCATATTTGGGTCTACTTTGACTTCTTCCTCTCTGTGCAACAAGGCTTTCAGAATCATTCTCCATACTCATGCTTGCCAACTTTCCTCTCAACATCTCATTATGCAAATTTGTCTTCACATCCTCCAAGCAAATAGACGAACGCCCATAGATCATAGAGTTAACAAAAGTGTTATACTCTGCAGGCAAAGAACATAAAAGAATAACAGCTTGCGCCTCATCCTCAATCTTTACATCAGCTGCTCGAAGATTCATGACAAGTGTGTTGAGGGCATCTATATGAGCAAATACATCTGTTCCAGGCCTCATTTTGAAAGAATAAAGTTGTTGCTGTAAGATGATGCGGTTGGTGAGAGACTTGTCGTAGAACTTTCTCTGAAGAGCATCCCACAATTCCTTAGCAGTTTTCACATGAGAAAACTCTCTAAGTACTTCGTCAGAAAGGCTAAGTTGGATGGTAGTAAGAGCATCCTCTTCCAATTCTTCTAACTCTTCAGGTGGTAATTTCTTCAATTTCTCTGGATCTGAGACAACTTTAAATGTCCTCTCTTTCTTCAACACCGCTTCCATCTTCATCTTCCATGTGCCAAAATCCCCCTTTCCATCAAATCTAGCAACTCCATAATTTGTAGCGCTTCTACCACCGTTATTCTTTGCGGAATTTGACATGGTTGAAAAAGTCTTTGAACAGGACGACTGGCTCTGATACCAATCTGTAGTGCAAAATCAGAGATTTGGGCAGCGGAATACGAATTAACCCAATGATCTAGTCTGTCAACAATTTCAACAACGCCAAAAATAAAAACAAGTGGCACAAATTTATAGAGAGAACAAAAATAGAGGAAAGATTACACCAATTTTTAACGTGGTTCGGCTTTGCCTACGTCCACGGAGACCCAACAACCTTTATTTCTCAGTGAAGAAATGAGTACAACAGATTACAATAGAGAGAAGACTAATGGTGGATTACTCCTTTTTTTTTTCATACAATAACATGACCCCTAATTATATAGGGATTTCTTGGAGATAAAGAATAGAAGTTTCTAGGACATGAAGAAAAATAAATATCTTCCTTTATTTGATTGGAGCATAAATGGATGGCATAATTATGTTCTCAATCTCTTTCCCTTTCTTCATCAATTGATTGATTGGCCTATTAATTATTTTTCTTCCAAAAAAAACTTCCTCTTATCCCTTTCCATAAACAAGCCAATTAATTGATTGACAATCAATCAATTTCTTTCCTTCTCCACTAATATTTGAATCATTAATTTCAACATAACTTATAGCCCATTATTCTTCCAATCACGTGAGAGAAATTATATAAAATAAAACAGTACAAATATGAAAGGAACAGATATATTGGTGACAACCAGAAAATATGAACACAAGTATGCATGCGTTACATAAAATTAGAGATGAATAGTGCGACTTTGTCTTATTATTATTACAAACAGACTGAGGTTCAGTTGGCATGTCCAAACTGATCAGTTTCCGTCGTTTGGCTTCCGATTCTGTTTAAATATGCTGCTAAAATGATATGTTATCGTTACGTGCAAACATGCCCTAAGACACGTTGATTGATGAACGAAAAGAAGAAGCGGAAGGACCGCAAAGATAGACATGGATGTCGTTTCCGCTGGCATAATTTCCGATTATGATATTATCACGTCCGGCATGGTTTCCACTTCCAATGTTGATTTCGTTTCTGAAGCTGCTTTCATTTCTACTTACAAGAATTCCACTTTTGTTGGCTGAACCTAATAGTTTTCCCGCATGATTCTTCGCTGAATTTTGACTGTTAACCCATTTCTGAGGATCTTTGCTGCTGTTCCTCTGATTGATTTTATGAACAATGGGGCAGGATGGATCGTTGCAGCGTCCTTCGGGCGTTTGACAGTGCTGTATTTGATTATGTAAGTAAAGAATAGTTATAACCAAAACTAAAAGCTAAAGATTTCATAGCTAAAGAATGGTATATAGATTGAGAGTAGGAAGGAACCCATAATTCGCCATCAAATAGAGCTTTGTGACCTCGAGTCATCTCCGCCAAGAACTAATCCTTTGTGATCTTCCTAAGTTTGCAATGATTTTCTCTCTTTATATCTTCTTATGTAAGAAAAAAAATGGGTTATATTCCCATTGACGGAAGTAAAATTCGAAAAATAATTATATTCCTCCAGTCCTTTGCTGGTTTTCAATTTACAATCTAATCTGATATATTCGGGCGTTGTTTCGTGGATTTTAATATTGCATCAGAAGTTATTTTTTTGCTTCTGAGAAAACGTATGGTCAATTATTCCCTTTTCAAAAATGCATTTTTCGTTCATATCTTTCTATGGATGCTGGGAGGTGACAAGTTGTGATAGGTAGGAATATATACTTTGAGTTGGATGACTTATGTGGAAGGAGAAGAATACTGGACAGGTTGAAAGCACAGATTAGAAAAAAATAAATGCATTGCGTATGTTTCACGTGTGACGCATTGGCTTAGATTCCTAAACATATAGAAATTTTCCTTGAAGAAAAGATAATAGAGTTCATCTCCTCTTAATTGAACTCTTTGAAGTTTGATCATCAGATTATGACCAACACAAAAGCATAGAATCAAGCACTGAAAAATGGCCCTAACTTCAAAACAAGTTTTCATGCTATGTCTCTGAATAGTTCAAACTTACCGAACACATAATTCTAAGATTATTTCTATTAGAACAAACACTAAGCTATCAGATTTTCAACACTAAAAGGACCTTTCACTGTCAAAATTTCACATGTTGTCACTGGTGAAATCATCTATTGTTGCAATTGCAATAGCTAAGGATATTTTCTTTTAGTCTCACAAGTTTAAAGACTAACTAAGGTAAACTTCAGCAAATCTGAAATTAGAAAAATGATTAAACGGCTCTGAATGAAGATATAAGAGACTGAGGAAAAAAAAAAAAAAAAAAATCTGTTTTCAAATTCATAGAGTTTGATTGGCTTTTTAGAGGCAGCATAATAAAATGCACTTGCAAACCATCCGACATAGCCTATTCCACTTGCTTAGTCTTTCACTGCTGTCAATGCAGATTATTACCACTTAGTCTAGAGTCTCTAGACGCAGCAGACATTCCAACCATGTTAGCTCGAGCAGACATGACATTGGATGGTCAATCATTCCGCCATTTGATCGGACCGTTTTACCAACACCATACAGGGTTGTCATGCTATCTTATCCCCTATTGTACCTGTTGAGCAGTGAGAGTTTATGTTGATCTTTTGCGATGATTCCACAAACTCGAATATTATGGAAATATTGACTGATGCTGCACAAGGATTTATACTATTATGGTTGAATTTATACCGTAGTTTTTGTCCTTTTCAAACCTTTATTTTACCTTTACGGCAGATTTTAACTTTTTTTTACTTTTATTTTTATTTTTGGGTTCCATGTCTAGCCAATCCCAACTTGTTTTAGGATTTATGACTTTGTTGTTGTTGTTGTTGTTTGTATGTTTGAATTCAGAAACTCATCTGTTTTAACAAAAATCGAGCAATTTAATTTTTATTATTTGCAATTGTTAAACTTATATTACACATAAAAACAAAAAATTAATAAACTACAAATTAATTAAATTAAAAATTACAAGTACCCTATTCGTATCGCCGAAAACATTTTTCGTTCAGCCAATTTCCAGCTCAAATTCCCCGTTCAAAAGTCTCGTTACCATTCGTGCCGAACGAGTTCTAATGCTTCCAATGTTATAATTGAATCCACTTCCACGAAATCTATGCCTTCGAATTTCATATCATTTCATAATACAGAGTTTCTTTACTAGATTTATTGCAATCTGTCTCTATGATTCATCATCTCAGGTTTTCAACAGTATATGTTTTGAATGCACACTCATAGAATAAACTGGGTAAGTTCAGCTTCCAATTAGTATACAGGCATGAACTCAGTGTCTTACAGATTGTAATGCTCAATCCAATGTAAGCAAGATAATGTCTAAATGTGTTCTAAGAAGAATATATGACGAAAAAAATAGAAACATGATGCCTTAAAAAGTTATTTGAGTCATTGAAATATTAAATGATACATAGTCATACAGAAAGTTTTCTACTGCTACCAGTAAACACATAATGCTTATATCCATTAGTATAATTTCTTCTTCCTAGATTAATGTTTTAGCTCCTTACAAGAGCATTAATATTACTTCAGATGGCTCTATGGATGATTCCTATCGATCTGTATAATCAATCATATGAAAATGGGTATAAGAACATATTTAATCATGCTTTCTCTTGTTGCAGCACACAACATTTACAATAGCTTTGAAAAACTTTTACTGCATAAAAGAACACACAAGAAAAGATCAACAAATACACTGCGGTTGTTGAACTTCTCTAAAGTTCTTGGTTCTTAACTTCATTGGTACAATACTTGATGATTTCAGATTTGTGTTATTGATCGATTTCAGATTTCATGGTTTCCTTGGCCAGTTTTACCATGATGATTTCAGATTTCAATGCTACAAGTCTACAACTACATACATTTCATTATCTCATCATTGATATTCCGAAACTGAAAATGCACAGAACAAATAAAAAAAAGCCCATCTCTCATTTTCATAAAAACTATATATATATATACATGGATTCATACATACGGTATACATAATCTAAACTAGTTCTAAACAGTCATAAGAGATAATCTAAGTTACCTTCTCATCAAAAGCAATCGGTACATCTAACAAGTCCATTCTCGTTACAAGAACCACAGCTCCGGAACCCACCTTTTTTCTCTGAATAAATCTTCCGACTTCCATCACAAACTTTACACAAAATGAACCGCATTCCTCCACAAGTTTGACACACATTGTTATCCTTCAAAACTGGAACTCCCTCAATCTGTTTCTTCAATTCTCCATTCTCATGCAAAGCCTGGATTTCTTCAAAACCACCCACATACCTCCCTCCTATAAACACTTGCGGCAATGTCAAATCCTTTTTCCCCAAAATGCCCTTCAGCTCAGCCAAGAAGCCACTATCCATGCTCAAATCTCTCTCGTCTATCAACACCTTAAAACCATGTAGGATTGATCTAACGGCTTTACATTCTTCAAAAGTTTTTCGCACGACTCTTAAGCTTGTGTAGTAAAGAACGATTCTTTTCTCCGACGCCGGCGCTTTCCAGGCACGGAGCGCGGCGGAGGCAGCACGGACACGATGGAAGACGGCGGACGCTTTTTTAGGAGTTGGATGCGGAGGTTCGACGTTGTCGAGGATGGAGCGGAGGTCATTGGAGGAGAAACTGGGATTGGGGGAGAGGCGCGGGGAGGCGGTGAAAAGTTTGTCGTTGGAGGCGGAGGTGGAGGCGCCGCCGATGGAAAGACGTCGCCATCGTTGCCACATTTTTGGTTTGGGAATTTAGGGTTGGCGTGAGTTGATTTAAAATCCTCGCTTTAATTTAAATAGGAAGAGGAAGAGATAAAGAACTGGATCGAAGAAAAAATAACGAAATTTCTTGTTTAATTATTGGAAATTTGTTTGTTTGGAGGAGCGTCATAAAGAGAGGAAAAGAGTTAAAATAGGAGGAAATTAATGAAGCAATTATTGAATTTACGCTGCATTTGGAAATCGAGTAGCTGTTTTTCTCTATAATTTATACTCGCCTTTCTGCATCATTAAAAGCCAGCAAACTTTCACTCTTTTTCAATAGCTTCATTGTTGAATTAGAGCTGTATGAAGTAAAGAAAATGCAATATATGGATGCATTAAATGTATATGTATCTTTTCTAAATGATTTTTTTTTTTTTTTTTTTTTTTTTTTTATATATACAGTTTTATACATATATGTATTTTTACCAATGGTAAAACAAGGCAATTCCTCCCACTTCTATGTGGTTGAGTAAGATGAAGTGTTCTCTTTTTCTTACTTTTTTTTGAAATTCATAAAAAGCTTTTTTAAAAAACCATTTATTGGTTCCTAAATATATACGGTTTCTTGGAAACAGTTTATACCGCAAATGGTTTTCATAAAAACCGTAAACGGCCTTTTAGAAAACCAGGAACGGTTTAAGAATGACGTTTAAACTGTACGTGGTTTTCAAAAAACTAATTATGGATATACACTATAATCAAAAACAAATTTGCGGTGCATGGCAATATGAAAACCTCTTGTGACATAAACGACTTTCCATTAGCGTTTAGAAAGAAAGCAAAGAGGAATTGTGGCTTCTTTCATTTCCATCACTAAAATCAACATTGTTGTAGCATAGAAACGGATAAAATATTTAATGATTTCCCCTTTTTTCTTGCTCCTTCCAGAGATGCTCTTGTAGTTCAACTTTAATTGTCTCTCTTTCAATTGTAGTATATGCTAACATTAATAAATTAACCGAGTCTTCTATGGTTTACTAGTGATTATTGTCTCCTAATATCATTAGTAAAACACGCATTGTTATGTTGATACATGTTAAGTAAAGCACGAGAATACGTTAGACACTACATAAAAGAAAGTACTAAAATTCTTGAACGATCAAGAAATGCATCTCTATATTAAATTATATATGTTGTCAATATTATATGGAAAACTTAATATGTATGAACCCTTTAAAAAAAGAAGATTGTGTGTAAAAATATCTTTCGTAACGTTAACCTAGTTGCAACTACATAATTACGTTTTGATTATAAGTTTACTAGCCTTAGGTTCCTCCTTACTCATAGAATTTATTATTTTAATATTACTTCTAATACTCTTAATGATCCTTATTGGTATAGTGCGAGGTTTTATTTTACTTTTGATTGTCGATTCTTATTAGACACCGTTTTCACTATTACAATTTAAAATATCTGATTTGATTGGAAAAAAATCTTTTCAGTAACACCTTTAATTCTACAATGGATAATTTGACATATATAACCATTTTATTTTGCTCTGTTTGGATTCTGAACAATATCTATAAATTAACTAAAAAACGGCCTTTTGGAATTTTCTAAGATGGTGAAATTCTGCTTTAATGTCTTGCGGGAGAGAACCATCATCAACAATAGAAAAAATAATGTCATGGGTCTCAATTGTTAGAGATAACCAGGCCACACCAAGCTTAGAGATCGATCATTGGATGCGCTCAAGAACGAGAAACGTAGTTGATTGATGAGAGCAGTCCTTTGGATCGGGTATGAGATGAAGCCTTGGATCGGAGAGACAACTACCTTCATTCCTAGAGAAAACAAGAAGACCGATCGGATTGGGGCATGCGGGTCAGGCTCGAACCACTCACATACGAAGGGCTCGGTTCCAGTAGATGAGCATCGGATCGAGTCGAGGTCCCCATATCTGATCCCCCTCAACGCATAATACAACATGGTTTCCCACTGCCACCAAAGCGGATTGGATCACGTAAAGACTGATCTGATGCCGAAGTCGCTACCCTGAAGCAAACATGCCAACTCAGCCATATATCGATTCTTACGTCGCCTTATGCGGATCGGTAATCGTTTGCCACCCACTAACCTGATGTGCTGTAACCACTACTTTACATCCAAGTCTGAGATTCAAGGGATAGGAGCCAACGTCACTACCCGACCCGCCCGCATCCTCTACCTATAAATACACCAAGACTTGCCATTTTGAGGGATCTTTAGGCACTCCACATACTCAAGCTTCATTATCAACAACATTTCTCTATTTTATTCAGATTGTACTTTAGATTTCTAAGTATAATTCTACAGATTTAGAGATATTATTGATTGTACTTATGAGAATGAGTTACTATCCACATTGTACTTGTACTCAATTACTCAATTAAAGAACTATGAAGTGGACGTAGGCTCGTTAACGCCGAACCACTATGAACCGTGTGTGTTGACCGATTTTTATTTGTTCTTAGATTATAATTCTCTTCAATTTCTAGTTAGTTTGGTCACTTTTTGCTCTAACATTTTGGTGCTTTCACTGAGAACGCCAAATTCTCAGCTTTCCGGATAGTCATTCTACTGTTTGGATCTTTAAGTCTGAAAAGATAGTTCGCATTTTCACCACTTCTAAGGGTTTTATCGATTCTGACTAATTTGAATTCCATGGATCCAAAGAGAAACAAGGATCAACATACTTCTTAAGCTTCACGAAGGGGTGAGGCGACTGAAAGACATTATCACGATGTACGAATCCTCACTGATGCTCAGAACATTGGCTCGCAGGGGACCGGTTCGGGTCCGACCCGATCCGATGGTGTTGTCATGATCCGAACAGGGGATACTCCTCTGATCCGCCTTGATAACGCGTCCCCGATCTGACCCAGTGGTGCCACAACGAGCCGATCTAATGCTGAAGTCAAGGCCCGATCTGATAGGGGGCGATCTGAATGCAATTGTTGCTGGTGTTACTCTTCGAGCCGATACAAATGCTCCGACTCCGGCAGCGACCAGCGACAACCAATAATCAACCCCCTGCATCTGCCCTCGTCTCACAGATGGATTTTTCATGGTTGATTGCTATGATGGAAAAAACTAACGAAGCTTTGGAGGCCCAAAAACGTGATAGTGCCGCAATCCAAGAGAACATGAATGCAATGAATAGGCGGATGGATGAGCTTCGTACGCAGAGGACGCCTTCTCTAACTCATCGCCTTACCACAAACTACTCATCCTCTTCAGAGGAAAATGAAAGGCACCCACATCAGAGAAGGTCGTACGAGAGAATAGAATAACTTAAGCAAATCCGGTTTGGCTCTTTGGGATCTCGCGAAGACGCAGCTTGTTGCCTGGGACCCAACCCTATCCTAGCGGAGCCAATGTTACTGCCAATGCAGGGGTCTCACGTCCTCCCCAGGGATCTAAATATCACTAATCCTACCAGGGCCAACTCCTTCAGCCCACTCGTCCTATGAATGACCGGGACCGCAGGGGGGAAGGGAATTCCGCCATGCTAGGAATCAGAGAACGTTGCCCGATGTCGGAACTGGAAGTGAAAGAGGAGCAAGAAGTGTTGAACCTGAGCCTAAACTAACCAATGCTGAAGTAGAAGCTATGGTAAGTCATATTACGGCCGATAGAAGAGGTTACAGTAATGAAGATTGGGGCAATGATCGCAGCCACACACCTTTCACTGATGACATATTGAATGTTCAGTTCCGAGGCGATTTAGTCTGCCCACTATGGACCGATATGGAGGAAGAACTGATCAAAGGCAACATCTGATGAGATACTCCTGGTATATGAACGCCGCAGCGGCCCCTGATGCCTTGAAGTGTCAAGATTTTCTAATACCCTTGAAAATATGGCAATGATGTGGTTCACCTGTCTTTCGCTTCGATCAATTTCCAATTTCAAAGATCAAAGCGAGAGTTTTATGAATCAGTTTCGATTTCATGCCCGGAAATCCAAGAACGTAATCAAGCTTTCTATGATCAAACAAGCTCCTGGGGAAACTCTGAAATCATATTTGAACCGTTTCAATCTGGCAATTACAGAAGTGAGTAGCCCCCACGAACTTACTATTATGATAGCGTTAATAGACGAAGTCGACAAAGGCGCTGAATTCAGGAGGTACATGGCCGGATTACCGCCATTAACTAGAGAGTTGTTTTATGAGAAGGAAAACATTCGTCTACAACGAGAAGAGATATATGCCAACAAAAAAATCCAACAATACCCCGAGAGAAGATATCCAAAGCAATTTCTCCATCAAGCAATCTAGTGACGGTGCTGGGAAAGTTGAAGTGAATGTCGACAACAAGAATAGAGGAAATGACCACCAAGGTGGGAACGACAATAAGAGAAGTAGGAAACGGAGAAGCGATCCTAAAAAGAGGCCTCGATTTCAACCTTTTGAGAATTACACACCAGTGAATGACACCTTGAAGAACATTTATTTGGATACCTAAAATTTTATCCAATACAAGAAGCCTCCACTAAGACATTCGACTGAAAAGCAGCGTGAAACCGAGAAGTTTTGTCTATTTCATGAGACTTACGGCCACTCCACGCATGAGTGTCGCCACTTGAGAGATATTGTGGAAAAGTTGCTTCAAGTAGGGAAGTTAGACGAGTATAAAGTTGCCCCTAAAGATAGGGGGCAAGAAGGATCGACCCTGATCAGAACCAACATACCCCTAGACCTACTGCCCAGCAGAAAAGGAAGGGGATAGTCATTAATACTGTAGTCGGAGGACCGCATCCAAATGGATTCAACAATAGAGCAATGGAGTAGTACGTCAATGCTGCTAAACATACAGAAGTGGGAGGAGTGTAGTTCCCTCGAGGATACTGCTCCTGCGAAGCAGCAGGAGATGATGGCAGATGGCGTTATCTTCAGAAGTAGAGAAAGTGTGGGAGTAGAGGCTCCGAGCATCGACCCATTGGTGATTACTACTACCATTGGACTGGCCGTTGTACGAAAATTCCTTGTTAATTGCGGGAGTTCCGTTAATATTTTGTTCAAGAAAGCATTTGACCAAATGAAGCTAGAAGCTAAAAACTTAAAGTCGTGCACAGAATGGATATAAGGCTTCAAAGGCTCAGTGATGACTCTGATGGGAATAGTGGAATTGTCTGTGGAACTTGGGGAAGGAGATCGGAGAGTACAAATCCTTCCATTTGGTGTTATGGATATTGATTCACCATACAATGTCGTTTTGGATAGACCGGCTCTCGCGGAATTCAAAGCCTACATTGCGCCTGGTGCTTATTGTTAAAGTTCCTGATCGAGGTCGGAGTTGGGATGATCTATGGAGACCAAGTTAATGGAAGAGCTAGCTACATGGCTGAGTTGAAATTGCTACACAATGGAGATAACGTGGAACCAAAGAATACCTCCTCTCCCATAAAGGAGGGTTCAGCATAGCAAACAAAGGGGATATTGCCGAAGGAGTCGTCCGATGATCTGCCCGAAGACATAGACCCCAGAGAGGATGATTCGACATGCAGAAAGGCGACACCTAATGCAACGACCGTGGTTGTTCCGATCAACGACAACAACCTGACAAAGGTCTTGAAGATCGGATCTCATTTATACCATATCTGAACAAAGGAGCTGACAGACTTTCTATGGGCGAACCTGGATGTGTTCGCTTGGACCCATGTCGATATGTATGGGATTTCACCATCAATTATGAATCATTCACTAAGCATAAACCCAAAGTATCCTCCCGTGAAGCAAAAGCGGCGTATGCTGGGCCCAGAGAGGTCGGCTGCCTTGAGAGAAGAAATAGATA
The DNA here is from genome assembly GCA_030737875.1 of Allium sativum. Lineage (NCBI taxonomy): Eukaryota > Viridiplantae > Streptophyta > Magnoliopsida > Asparagales > Amaryllidaceae > Allium > Allium sativum. The sequence continues at coordinate 151,935,673 of CM060915.1, forward strand.
AGCTAAGTGGCAACGGTTTCATCTGAGACGCAACACATCCCGACTAGATATCGAAACCCGTCCTTGCTAAGAAAGCCAATGGGAAGTGGCGTACATGCATTGATTTATTGGATCTAAACAAAGCCTACCCAAAAGACAGCTTCTCGTTACCGAGAATTGACCAGCTTGTGAACTCGACAGCGGGACACGAACTTCTCTCCTTTATGGATGCATATTCAAGTTACAACCATATTCCCATGCAAATTCCAGATCAAGAACATACCAGTTTTATCACTTAACTTGGATTGTAATGCTATGTGGTAATGCCTTTCGGATTGAAGAATGCCGGATCGACATACCAACGCTTAGTGAACCGTACGTTCTACAATCAAATCAGGAAATCTATGGAGATTTATGTGGATGATATGCTTGTAAGGTCTAAGCGGTCATGTGATCACACAGCAGATTTGGCTGAGATGTTCGATATCCTCAGACGCTATGGAATGAAGCTTAACCCATTAAAATTCTCATTTGGAGTCGCATGCGGAAAATTTCTTGGTTTTATCGTTAGCTCACATGGAATTTAAATCATTCCTGATCAAATTGCAGCGATCAGGAACATTAGTGAGCCGCGAAAGATTAGGGATGTGCAGAGCTTGCGGGGGAGGTCGCAGCGTTGAGTAGGTTTATTTCTAAAGCCACCGACAAGTGCGTACCTTTCTTCAACTTAATAAAACGAGGGGAACGCAACTTCGAATGGACCCCAGATTGTGTTGAAGCCTTCCAAAACCTGCTGCATCTTTTAGAGAAACCCTCGATATTGTCTAATCCTATGGATCATGAAGATTTATTTGTATATTTGGCGGTATCATCACATGCTATCAGCTCAGTACTTATGCGCGAGGAGGATAAAATTCAGAGACCGATGTACTATGTGAGCAAGAAATTTGCGGCAATAGAACGCAATTACCCAAAGATAGAAAAGCTTTCTTATAGGATGTTGATTTCCTCCAGGAAGCTTCACCACTATTTCCAAGCTCACTTGATTGTTATATACACCGATCTACCGCTCTAACATGTCCTACGGCGACCTGAAGCATCGGGAAGACGACTCAAATGGAACATCGAGCTAAGCCAGTTTGACCTCAATTTCCTACCCATAAAGTCCATACGGGGGAAAGCATTGGATGACTTCATCGCTGAATTCACAATTCCCGAGGAAGACGTGTTAGATGAAGAACCAGGCCCCTCAAAACGGAAGCTAAATTTAGCACCTAGAAGCTGTATACAGACGGTGCTAAGAATGATCGAGGTCTAGCGCCGGAGTTGTACTGATAACTCTTGAAGGAAGGTCGATTTACTATGCTCTACGATTGGAATTCTCTGCTACTAACAACGATCCCTAATACGAGGCCCTAATTGCCGGATTGAAACTCGCTAAGGAGTTGGGAGTAGCGGCATTGGACATCATTTGTGACTCTCAAATTATTGTTTGTCAGGTTCAGAAGGAATTTCGGACAAAGGGACCTCGACTCGCAGCTTACCTAGAAAAGGTAGAGGAGTTACTGACATCCTATGGCGTTACAGCATATCCACATTTCGCGAGCAGGGAATTAGAAAGAGTATAAGTTAGCTAAGTTAGCAAGCTCCGAAAACCCAGAAGAAACAGAGATGGTCCCAATCGAGACACTAAAAGCTCTGAGCATCGATCAGATTGAAGTTGTTCCAATGTTGGAGGCCGAACCAGAGAGTGTCGTGGATGACTCCAATAAAGAATTTCCTGCAGAACAGAACACGCCTCCAACGAAAAAGAGTGAGAGACCTTCCACCGTTCACAAAGCTTCAAGATATGTCATGCAAGGTGAAGTTCTTTACCGATAAGTATTTTCAGTACCCCTACTTCGATGTATAGCACATGACGACATCTAACACGTATTGAAAGAAGTGCACGAAGGCGAATGTGGAGATCACACCAGAGGTTAGGCGTTGGCAAAGAAGATACTGTGGTATGTCTACTTCTGACCTACCATGGGGATGCAGCTGATTATTCACGACGCCGCGATAGGTGCCAGAAATTCACAAAGATTCCCAGAGCTCCTCTCAGCCAACTCAAATTGATGGTGAGCCCGTGGCCCTACTCCATATGGGAAATTGATATCATTAGAAACCTACCAATCGCCAAAACTGGAGCAAAGTACACAATCGTGGCCGTGGATTATCTTACAAAATGAGTAGAAGTTGAGCCGTTGACCTCAATAACGACAAAGCGGGTGATTAGCTTTGTTGTCAAGAACATCATTTGCCGATTTGGGATCCCCAAAGTCATCATAACCGACAATGGAACCCAGTTCGACAACATAGAATTTAGAGATTTCTGCCAAAAATACAAAATCGAGAAGAGATGCACCGTTGTAGCTCTCCTATAATCGAATGGGCAAGTAAAAGCAGTAAGCAAATTCATTAAGTCCATTCTAAAGAAGTGATTGAAGCAGACGAAAGCTATGTGGGTCGATGAATTACCCTTAGCGTTATAGGCTTACAGAACGACCTAGAAATTAGCAACTGGCCATACTCCCTTCTCACTTTCATTCAGATCAGAAGCGGTTATTCCAGTGGAATTGGAAGTCTCCTCTCACAGAACAACATATTATGATCCGATGACGAACAAAGCGCTTCTCCTTGAGTCCTTGGACATGATTGAGGAAAAGAGAGATGAAACAGACTTACGTGCTTCGAGGAACCTATGCAGTTAAATCCCCGTCAAAGCCCCACAATGTCCCCGCTATAGTCTATTGCGCTCTTCGACCGCTATGCTGTTTCAATTTGGCACTGGTGAACGGTATATCCACTTTTAGCCCCGCTATTTTCCGCTGCATCCGCTAAATCAAGGCTATTTGGCATTTGCTTTAGCAATATTCATATATAGAGCTTGATTTGACTAGTTCTCTTTTTTAAATAAATTATTAAATTTAGAGTAAAGGGCTAAATTTAAGGCATTGGTTCCTAATATACAATAAAAATCAATTTCCCTCATCAGATTTAGCATGCATAACTATGGTATTCCTTGATTTCGTTGTATAAGATTAATTAATATTGGTTTCTTGTACACATATAATGTGAGAAAGACGATTAATTAATTATAAAATATTTGTTTTTACATTTATTTCCCCATTATATTCCCTGCTACACCTTTCTGAACCTCGGCCGTTATAGAACCGCTAAGCGCTTTAACTACACAGCTAGGCACAGACACCAGGTCGCTCGATACTACAATAGGAAGGTTCGATCATGAACCTTTGAACCTGGAGACCTGGTTTTGATGTGCGTCTTCCTGACCCCCATTCTTCTGGGCCCAAGATAGGAAGTACCATATGTCATCCAAATCAAACTTGATAAAGAAGCTTTCAAGCTAATGACCGTAGATGGCAATGAAATTCCTAGCGCATGGAATGCCCAGCATCTGCGACATTACTTGACTTGAGACTGTATTGATTCTTTTGTTATGTAAACTATGTAAAAAGTCAAGACTTACCTAGGAAAGTCTAGTTGATATATAAAAAAGATTATAAAGTGGACGTAGACTATGATTTGATCGAACCACTATAAAAATATTGCGTGTCATTTACTTTTCCTGCATTTATTTTCCCTTCTCTGTGATTGTTTTGATCCTTGTGTAAAGCATGATGCACAGATTAAAATCAAGTGCAAAAGTGGCACTCGAACCAATGGAATCCCACTATTGAAATTAGAGCATACAAGGAAAGCCGGGGCAAATGGCATGATTGTTCGCGTGATCAACTCAAATTCTCCTGATCCGAGAGTGAGTATAAAAGTAGGTGTGACTGGTGCACTGTGATTTAAGACCGCCTTAGCCACACTCTAACCTGGGCATACGACAGGAGAGTATAAAAGCACTAAGATCAAGTGCCAAAGAAAAAGGATTCCTACCCTACTGAGGGATTGGGGGAAAGACTGAAAGATGAGCCCGCATTCCCTACTAAAGGATTATGGGCAATATATGGTCGATCCTGAATAAGCCCTAATCAGACACTTTATTCAAGATTGATTGGGGACATACATATATCACACCATTATGATAATAGTGACATCTTATTTATTATCTACTATAGTAATCATTCCTTGATTGCAGATATTTTGATTTTTGATTTGCAGAGATGCTGATATGTGATACAATTTGTTTTCAAATTCTTAGCATAGTAATGTTAAGATCACAGTTACATTTGGTTGAAATAGATGATAAACTTGCAAACATATGATATTGCAGGGAAACTACTTTATTAACAATATGCAGATTTACATAGATAACTGATCAAAAATGTGAGGGTCGCACTCACAAAACAAACGCAGGCCAGTGGAAAACAAAAGAAATCAAAACAACACTTCATTTGGACTTAGGAGAATGCTTTACTTTCTTGGCTTCTTTGAATCTCTACCTCTTCCCCTTTTCAGCATCGGTAAGAGTATTCTTTGTGTTCTTCTTCTTTTCAGAGGAAGAATCTATCGAATCAACAGAGGACTTAGCAGCCAACCCTCTATTGATCGATCGAGTTGGCATCTTGATGATTATTTTACCACTAGGAGCAATTGCTTGGAGAGGATCGACTGAGATGGGATCTTCTTCTTTCTTGGCCTCCAAGAGTGCCTTAAACTTAGCTTTCTTCTAGGCAAGTGTCTTTTCATTCTCATCAGTTGCTCCAATAATGGTGACATCCACATCCTCCTTGCTCTCCATATCCTTTAAAGCATCAACGATTTCCCCATCTTTGGGAGCTTCGCTACTGGGGAGCACTATAGCCTTGTCATTGGCCTCTTCCTATTTCTTTTCAGTCTCCTCAGTAGCATTGGTACCTAGATAATGCGAAGCAATAGTTATTAACTCTAGAGAAAACACATGTCTTTCAATAGTCTGCACCACGCTACGATGGCAGGCTGTAATAGCCTTGACAAATTGACGTTAAAAGGTAGAGATACCTTCAATGGACTTGTCTCCAGGAGTAATAGGAGTAGCTCCTTCCTCAATGGGAGATAAGAGAGGAGTCTTGAAGATCGCTGGATGTTCGGGATTGTAGCCCTCAGTTTCTGCAGCTTCAAGCATGATGGAGGTGGAGCTGGAACCCCTTCGATAGTATCGTTTCCCTTGGTTAAGCGCTTCTCCTCCTCCATAACTACCTGGAATAGTCCTCGCCCTTCATCTAGGCGCTCCGACTCATCGCCTCTCAAGTACGTTTCCATCAGCTTCTCCTCATCAACGACATCCACCTTTAGCTGACACTTCTCGTCATTAATAATTTGACCCCATACGTCGACCAAAGTTGTCAGCTAGTCTTGAATCCAAGACATATCACGAGTTCGAATCACTTGAGCAAAGAATTCAATCATAAGCTCGCTACAACCGTCTATCTCCTTCTAGACTTCGGCAAGCTGTGCACTTGAATCGGTGGCAGATTTGATGGCGATGTCGGCGTTCCCTTCAGCTAAGATCGCCCTTGCCTCAGCCTCTACCAACTTGGCTTCTAGACTAGCATTCTTCATTTTTAACTCCGCCATTTCCTGTTCAAAGCGAGTGCAAGATAGCTTCAGCCCGGTGTCTTCTGACTTAACATCCTCAATTTCCTTTTTTAGGGCTGTGCACTCTTGGCTATGGGAATTAAGCTTGGTATAATAGCGCATTTGCAATTCCTCGTGTTGTTTCTTGTAATTCTCAACGTCACGCTGCACAAGGGCAAGCTTGGCCTGCATGTTCTCGAGCTCTTTCTCCGTATTTTCTATAGCCTTCATGTCATATTCAGCCATCTGCTTCATGTTATCTACATCCGCAACAAATCGCGGATGATCTTGGAAAGATTTCTGATGTACTTAAGCATTTCTTTGTACTGTTTATCCACAATCTATCTTAGCTTTAACCTCTTCCACCTAATCCGAAGATACTGGCTCAAGGGCCGGAACAAAATGCGTGTTCCTGAAATGATGTTTTGGGAATTGCTTCCTCAAATTCTTTAGTTTAGCCTCATTTTTTGAATTGAGTATAACTGGTTTCATTGTAGTAATGTCAATATTCCGACGCCTAGTGGGAACAAGAGTTGCTTTGCTCTTCTCTGGCCCTTTTCCCAAATCCTTTAGTTTGTCCTTAGGTATAGAATGTTTCTTCGGTAGTTTCTCCAGAGGACATGGTTCTTTGGAAGAAGCTGAAGCCTTGGGAATGTACTTATCTCCCTCACGATGAACAAAATGGCTCTTGTACTTCTATGAATCTGGGCGAGGCGGAGACCTAGAGCGGTCAGATCGATGTTACTGAGATTGATGACGTCTCCTGTCATCTCTCCCGCGACCTTCGTGTTGATCATGCTCGGTGTTGGAGTCTTATCTAGGTAAGCTTGCACGGACATTCCTGAGATTGTAGTTCCGACGAGGCATCTTTCCTGCAAAATAGCACAAACAAGCATTAGATATCGGGATTGATATAGTGAACAGGTGTTGTGACGTGCAGTGCGTATCCTAAGTGAACCCCCCGATGGACCGGAGCCCGGAGTAAGGCTTACTAGTATGGTCTCCCCGGCTTTTCAAGAGTAACTTCCTCTTCAGAGATAGGAAAGAAGGAATCTGTGCCAAAGTCTTTGGAAGTGCCAATCTTGCCGGATAGGGGAAGCTTAGCTAGACCCGAGAATATGGATTTCTCGAGTTAAGAGTCATGTGCAGGAGACTTGGATAGGGGCGGTGTCTCTGGAGAAGGATGCATTTCCGAGATAGAAACGTCTTATGGATTAGCATCCTGAGGCTCTTCCCCAATCGGCCTATTAAGAAGTTCATCATCTTGGATATGCATTCGAGAGAGACTTTTGAGAAAAGTGTCTGGATCATGCGCGGGAGTCGTCTCTTTATTTCCCGACTTTGGTACTACCCCGTAACCCGAAAGTTCTTGGACTCTGGAGCTCTCTCCCTTCTCGACTTAAGTTATAACTTGCCCCTCGACTGGGGGCACATTGCTGGTTTTTGCAGGTGCGGGAGAAGTTTGAGCTGGAGGCATACATATGTAAGCGCCGCCCCCATGGCCTACACTCCGACTCATGACAAACAGATGGTGATGTTGAAAATACTCATCAACCAAGCACTTCCTGACATTTAAGAAATCTAGCATTCCATTTATCAAACGGTCCCGATACATTTGGTTTTCCTCTTTCCTCGGGTTCATAACTGCAAAAGAATAAGATAAGTTAGCCTACTCACTATGATGGTTGAAATGAAAGCGTCAGAGTTTGAAGTTTATTTGACTAAAGCCATTAACTAGCACATCCGGTTTGGTGCTTGACGTAGAACAACTCAGGCTTTACATTCCCCACTTTGTTATATCGTTCGTTGACAATTTTCCTTTTTGGCATAGACTTGAATTATATGAAAGATGGAGTGTAACAACCCTGAATTTTGGGGTAAATTTAAAAGTTTATTTTTATTTTGAGAATTTTGGAAAAAGCATATGCTTTTACATGAAAATATATATATATAATAATAATAATATGCCATGACAAACAAATAAATGGAAAACAAACAAAAATGTGTAAATCGCGTTTCTTTAATTCCGACTGCACCGTTCTAACTTCCCTTTTCTTTATCTTCTTAATGTTCAGCATGCTACTTAATGTGCTGCTTGTTTCATTATTTAATGTAGTCATTCCCTCTTTCCTATCCGTTACGTTTCTTTCCCCCTTTATTTTTCCATTCATTCATTTATTGTTCAAATTCTTTATTTTATTCATTTCATTACATGACTTGAAGCATTTATGGGAGAGAGAGAAAAAAGGGAAAGTCACCTTCTTTGTACGATAAATAAAATTGAAACCTATTTAATGGAAATTAAAGACCTTCCATTCTTTGGAATATATATATATATATATATATATATATATATATATATATATATTCAAAACGTTAAGAATGGAATGAGTAAATGTGTACACGTATTATGGTGCATAGTTTGTGGGATATACTGATTTATTACTAGGAGTGAATATTTGCTTTCCTCTCCTTATTTTGATGCGTACATTCCTGTTGCATTGTATATACATATATAAAAAAAAACGCAAGTCACAATGATAAAAAGAAATGTTCCTTACCATATACACTCGCGCTACACATTTTTTCTCAAGTTTTATGTCCATTTATTCCCAAGGCCATTCATTTCTGGCGTTGCTCCTTTTGACTATTTATTTTCAATGCTTTTATCTCTTTCCCTTCACCTTCCTTTTTCCCCATTAATTACGAAATTATTTCTTTCCTTTAATCTATTAACTTCTTTTGCTTAATTCTATTAGTTTATTTTCCTTCAATCTATTTTATGCATCTTATTTCATACTCTTATTCCTTAAATTTATATCCTTTGATTTCTCCTTTCCACTTACTCCCTTCATTAGTTCTCTCCAAGACTAATGAACCCACACATTTATTTCTATTCTATTTATCATTCAAATTCATTTAGAAATAAAACTAATTCCCATTCAAACGTACAGCCGCCGCCATGTCCATTTCAATGGCCAGAAATTTCGAGACTTCTTTCTCCATTTTCTCTTTATCCACTCAATCGATTTCAGTAATTCCAAAACCAAATCGAAGAGCTTCCTGGGCTCTATAAGTTGTAAGGTGGTGGATTCTGATCGGGACGCAAGTGAAGGATGTGGTGCGCGTTTCGAGGTGGAGCAGGTGATGTTGGGTTTCGATGACGGGCTATTTACTGAGTGAAGAAGATGAAACAGACGACCTAAATTTCTGACTAAGGAAATCAAGGTTTAAGGAAATTATTTAAAGATTAATCATCTTTTATTAGCAAATAATGTAATTTAAATATAATTTGCCATATCTTGTTCAAAACAGAATGGAATTCAATGATTTTCATTGCGTTAGGATCGTCTTTCTGAACTCTACAACTAGGGACAAACCAGAACTGCAACGGAGCAGATCAGATTTTGGATAAATTTCAAATTTGATCTATTCTGAATTTAAAGCACGGTGAGAAATTCTATTTTATTTCTTCTTAAATAACTAAAATTATTTATGTTTGTGTTATCATCACTCTGCGGTAAAATTCTATTGTTATGTGACTTGATTTGATTCTATGATTGATGTGTTGTATAGATCTGTTAATTGGATGATATCGTGTTGTAATAAAAAATTGTTGAAAACAAAAATATAGATTTTTGTCAAAAATAAATTTGTCAAAACAAATTTGTTATTTTTGTCAAGGTAAATTAGTTAAAACAAAAATCCTTATTTTTGTTCATTAGTTATGTGACACCAAATTGAACCTTTTGTGATGTTTGAGATTATCTGAATTGACTATATTGTGGTGAATTGACCGTATCGTGTTGATGGATGGTATGAAATATATGAAATGTTTACATCAAGGAAAATATCATTTTTGTTATATAAATTGTTAGAATGGAAAAATAACATTTTTATTTAAAAATGTCATCATTTGGAAAAGAACATATTTTTATGTATAAATTTTAATATTATAAAAATCTCATTTTTACATTAGCATTATAAAGATCACATTATTGTGGTATCACTTTTGTTTGATTTGAATTGATATAGTTTATCAATTCATAATAAAAATATTATTTGTCATTTTTGTTTGTTAATAAAAAGAAAACAAATTATGCATTTGTTTTGTTAAGAATGGAAATTTACATTGATTATGTTAAAGAAGAAAAAGTTACATTTTTACATTGTTTTATTATTAATATTGATTTTTAATATTAATTGAATTAAAATAAGTTAATATTGATTTTTATTATAAATGAAAGGAAATCATTTTTGATTTATAATGAAAAGAATCACTTTTGTTTGTAAAGAAATCGGTAATGACATTAATTTGCACTATTATGTATTAGTGTAGAAAATGAAACTTATTTGCACCGTTATTCGTCAATGAGACTTATTTACATCGCTATGTTGAAATTAGAAAATGAGACTTACGTACACCGTCATGAGTTAAATTAGAAATTGACATTGTTTTCACACTGTTATGTGATAATTTAGAAAGGAACATTTTTGCACCGTTATGTGTTAATAATGAAATGAATATTTTCACCTCCAAGTTGTTATAAAAGAAAGTTATATTTTCTTAATGTAGATAAGGATTAGAAAAGTTTTACATCTTTCTTAATGTAAATAAGAATTAGAAGAAAATTTCATTTTTATGTAATTAAGTTAGAGAACATAAAAATTACATTTTTTTGTAATTAAGTCAATTTACATGTGAATTAGATTAAAGTGAAAAATTTACATTTATTATGTAATTAAGATTTAAGGAGTAAAATTGCCATTTTCATGTAATTAAGATTTAAGGATAAAATTTCCATTTTCATGTAATTAGATTTAAAGTAAGTGAAATTTACATTATAAGAACACATTTTTAGTACGTTAAAAAGAACATCTTTTTTGTGGGTTAAAAAGAAGATATTTTAGTGTCAAATTGGTTACGCTAAAAAGATGTATTTTTAATGTGAAATTGTTACATTAAAAAGAATGGATTAAAAGTTTATATTTTATTTAATGTAATAGATAGAAGGAGAAAAGTTTACATCTTCTATTCAATGTAATAGAAAAAGGAAAAAAAATACATTTGTATGTAATGCAATCAAAAAGAAGAAAATTACATTTTTATAATGTAGTGAAAGAAGTTAAAAAGAGTTACATTCTTTATAATGTAATAAAAGAGAATAAAGAAAAGAATACATTTCTTTTTATATGAGGAAAATAATACATTTTTATGCAAGTCATGAAATGAGGGAAATGATCATATTTTTAAAATAAAAATATGCTAACATTAAAGGTCTCATTTTTAATGTAAGGTTAGAATATAGAAAAATGATCTTAATGTTAAAGTGTAAGTGTGATTTCATTGAAAATTCTCATTTTCAACGTAAAGTAAAATTTCGGAAAAGGGATCATAATTTTAAAATGAAAACTTGATTACATTAAAAATCTCACTTTTAATGTAAAGTCGAAAATGATCATATTTTGAAGAGAAGGATAGGTTGTCATTGGAAATCCCATTTTCAATGTAAATGTAAAATATATAAAAATTTGATATGTGAATAAAAATACCGTTTTGTTAGAAAGCATGTCATGTGGATTAAAATACCATTTGATTAGAAAAGTCATGTTAATGAAAAAAAATATCACATATATTAGAAATGTTATGTTAAGGTTAAGATTATCATTTTGTTAGGAAATGATAAGTTAGATTAAAATTATCATTTTTGGTTTGGAAATGATAAGTTGGGTTAAAAATATCATTTAGTTATAAAATGAGGAATTACATTAAAAACACATTTTTAATGTAATATTAGAAACATGGAACAAAAATTAACATTTTTTTTCATTAAAATAGATTGAGCAAAAATACACATTCTTGTTCATTAGACAGAAATTAATATTTTGTTCGTTAAGATGGATTGGACGAAAATATATGTTTGTTCATTAGAAACAAAAATAAACATTTTTGTCAAAAGAATAGAATTGGGATAAAATTCACATTTTTGTCTAAATAAAAGAGTTGAAATAAAAATGTACATTTTGTCAAATGTGGTAGTTGAAAACAAAAATTACATTTTCATTAGAAGAGATTTGAGTTAAAAAGAAAAAAATTCCATATTGTTGAACTAGAATTGTCAACAAAAATGAATGCATCACTTTTAGGCATTCTGTTGTGATGAAATTTGTATGTTAATTAAAGAATTATGTTTACCGTCATAATGCACATTAGAATGTGGGTATAAATAAAAAGGACATTTTTATTGTCAATACGTATTAGAATTTGTGTATGAAATGTAAACACATTAGAATCATGTGGCGAATTCATGCAAATAAAAACATGAGTTAAAAAAATATGAATTGAAAAAGTGTATTTTTATTTACATTTTAGAAAGAAATAAAAGCATAGAAATAAAAGTGACATTTTAAAGAATTTACATTTTTCAATGTAAACAAAGGAAATAAAGGAATGATTAGGAATTTACATTTCCCAATGTAAATAGAATATAGAATAAAAGTTACATTTTCGATATAATAATATATTGAAAAATAAGTTTACATTTCTCAATGTAAATAAAATAGGAATAGAAACTTACATTTTTCAATGTAAATAATAAGATTAGAAATTTACGTTTCTAAGGAATAGATTTTCATTAGGAAAAAAAAATAATGAAACCAAATATACATTTTGCGTAAATTGAAGGATAGAAGAAGAAAATATACATTGTTATGTTTAGGATGTGTATGTAAAGTAAAATAAAAATAGCGATAGATCGTTAAAAAAATATTAACAACGATATGAAATAGTTTTCAAATTTAGTATGCGAGAATTATTTGGAAAGTCCGAGTTTACTCTCATTCCAAATAATGATACGACGTTCGAAGAATTGAAGACGGCGATTGAAGGCCGACGATCTTCACATCGAATGGGTAACTAGTGTTGAGGCCCTTGATTGATTTGCTCCCAAGACGGGGCTAAGATGGTAGTTGTCCGGACGTAGTGTTGATTTGTACGGATTTGGCTTTCGCTCAGACCCAGAGCATAAGCTTATAAATGGAATGTGTGTCCGACATTGTACTCCTTTATATTGTATTTATTGATTTTCTGTCAAATGTATGAATGTTTGGTGGTGGAGAATTTATTCTCTTGCTTAACATCCTTTCATATATTTCGGCAAAGGATTGTTAGTGTGATATGGAGTGACATTGTGGCATACTAAGATGCAATGATCAAGGTTTCTTGTTGAAAAGCAGAACCTTGTGGTGACGATCAAAGCACAGCTTGAATAAGCATAGCTTTGTGTATTACGTAGCTTCACGAGCCTCACAACCCGGTGGAGTCTAAAACGGGAGAAGGGAACACAGGGAGAGCAGCACGTTACTTTCTAGTTAGAAGTAGTGTCAGTGCTTAAACTGGCTGATATTTTACTTATATGGATGATGGAATGAGTCGCCTCGGATGATAGGTCCAATAGGATCGGGAAACGTGTGTTCAGGAATAACTAATCCACAAAGCTGTATGTGTGGACCGGCCCTGCAGGATCCAAGGGTTAACTGCGGGGAATCCTAAGACATTAGCTAGAGTGTCTCGAATCGGTAAGGAGCTCCTCCCTAGCCTTGACTCATGATGGAAAACCAATTTCCAATACGACACCATGCGGTCTTGATTGTATTACTAGTATGGAGGCATAGTATATAGTAGCTATGCTTTCTAGGATTGATACATTTTTTTTGAAATGTTTTTGAAACATATATACACTAATAATAATATCAAATTCGTTTTTATCGTATCAAGCATGTTTAATCATCATAAGGTAAAACTCTATTCTCCGGTTTGCGTTGCATTGTGTGATGGGACTTGAGTCTTATGATGATTTCATTTTTCTAAAAAGCATTGCGTTATTTAACGATTTACTTTAATTTATGCACCGACAATCCATTGGAATAAAACCCGTTTCGCATTAGCGGCGTGGTCCTTGGATTTGCCTTATTGCTATTAGTTATATTACTTAAGAATTCTCACACCAGTCCCATGACTGACTCGTAGTTTGTTTCACTTTGCAAACTCGGGTGCCCTCTTTTCCACACAGGCAGTCGAGTTGCTTTTTGCAGATATTTATCTCTTGAGCAAGATTCTGGATCGAAGCCTAAAGCTATGTCCAGAGCATAGAAGTCTTCCGCTGTTTATTGTATTTAATTTATTGAAATTTATCTTCCGCTGTAATTTTATTCAATATACTCTGATATGTTCGGTACTCTGATCTAACATTATTGTAATGTTTATAAAAGTCTCCTGTTATTGTTCTGATGTGTTGTATTCCCAAAGTTAACGTGTTTGGGTTTTGAACGGTCTTGGTTGATTTTGCGATCGATCGGGTCCGGGCGAAATCCGGGGCCGTTACATGGAGTTTCCTTTGTTCGATGCTTGAAATGATAAAATAAGTTTACATCTTCGAAAGTGAGCTCCACGCCTAAGATTTCCATGTATGCAATGTATAATGTATACAAATAGGCATAGGCATTGGGATGGAGTTGCATGGGGGCAATCTGCATTCATCTTAGAAAGTCAACAGGGAATGGAGGAAATGGAGGAATAGCCCTACATAACACATCAATCGATTGATTGCCATGTACCCCTCCGGAGGATTACAGGGTCTGTCTGTCTCAGTTGCTACTCTGATGCCTTCCCAAGAGATTCCATGCTTCAGACATATACGCCTAAGTTTGGCTTCGTCGATTATTGAAGTCACATAATCACTGGGTACCTCTAGGATAATTGCACTCCCAAACTCGTCGGAAGCATGATTATCTCCTACTCCCCTTCCTTTTCGTCATCCATGGAGACTTCACCTCCAGATGATTCTGCGCTCTCGTGAATTTCTATCTCAAAATCTGAACCAGTGTTGTCCCACTCTGGGTCTGAATTCGACGAGGAAGCATCGAGATTGTGGTTACTAGATGATCCTGGAACTGCAGTCTTTTTTGGTAATCTTGTTAAGATTCTTCCAGACATGCTTGTTGTAATATCCATGTGATAACCCGAAACTCCCGTAGTACGAAAGCAAGGATAATCATTGGAACATAACATATTTACAACAACAGCAGATCTCAGATAACAGCATAACACATAAATCATAGCAGCGGAAATAGAAATGTCATCAACATCACAATGTCAGAACATCAGAGTGACACAGTTACAGGATACAACTTAGCATATAGAAAGTCTCAGCGAATAGAAATAAGTCTAAAACTCCATCAAGTACAACATGGATAAATGATGTCTAAATGTTTCAAATAGAAATAAAAGACAGAAATGATCTTCATCTTCTGTCCATAAGCATACTCCAATCCAGCACATGTCCAAAATAACCTGAACCTGTCACTTGGCTGCTCGTGTGAAAAAGAGGGCACCCGAGTTCGCAAAGTGAAACAAACTACGAGTCAGTCATGGGACTGGTATGAGAAATCTTTCCTAACTTATCTAACAATATGGCTAATCACAAGACCACGCCGCTAACGCGGAATGGGTTTACTCCATTGGATTGCCAGTGCATAAATTAAATAAATTTTTATTCAAAAAAACGCAATGCTTTTCAGAAAAATGAAATCATTATAAGACTCAAGTCCCATCACACAATGCAACGCAAACCGGAGGATAGAGTTTTACCTTATAATGTTCAAACATCCTTGATATGTATAAAATAATATTTAATATTATTATTAGTGTCTAATCAGTTTTAAAATACTTTCAAAGTAAATGTATCAATCCTAGACGGCGTAGTACCCCATCCTACTATGTCACCATATATAGGTGTACAATCAAAACCGTAATGTCGTATTGGAAATTGGGTTTCCATCATGAGTCAAGGCTAGAGAAAATCTCCTTACCGATTCGAGACACTCCACCAAATGTCTCAGGATCCCCCGCAGTGAACCCTTGGATCCTGCAGGGTCGGTCCACAAATATACCGCAGTGAACACACATTTCCCGAACCTATTGAACCTATCATTTGGTCACTATCGACCAATAAATCGAGGTACCTCACAATCCATCATCCATGTAAGTAAAAATGTTTGGGCTCCATACGATGACACCACTTCTAGGTAGAAAGAAACGTGTGCACTCCCTGCATTCTCTTATCCTGTTTTGACTCCTACCGGGGTGCAAGGCTCGAGAAGTAACGCTATACACAAAGCTATGCTGAAATAAGCTATGCTTTTATCATCAACCACAAGGCTCTGCTTTTCAACAAAAGCCTTGATCATTTGCATCTTGGCATGCCACATTGACAATCCACGCCATGCGATCGACAACTATCAATATATAACCTCCGAGCTCGTGCATCTCAGAGAAGGGTGTTAAGCAAGAGAATAATTCTTCACCACCAAACAGATAAATATTAAGTAGAAATCAATTTACATGGATTGAAATCCAATGTCAGACACATATCCATTTACAAGTCCGTTCTGGGTCTGAACGAAACCGGAGACACCTTATTCTTCGTCCCGTATGTCCAATACGGAAGAGAGGTGCTCGCTTATCCGGACAATCAACAAGTACGTCCGGACAACTACCGCTTTAACCCTTTACTGGGAGCTACCCAATGTCGGGCATCAATATTCGTCCATTCGATGTGAAGATCGCCGGTCTTCAATCACCGTCTTCAATATGTTTGATTTAAATCGTCGTACAATTATTTGAAATGAGATTGAACTCGGTCTTTTCAAATAATTCCTGCATATATGTAATTTAAATCATTTAATATTGTTGATATTATTTTATAACGATTTATCACTATTTTTATTTATATAAAAATAGCCCAATTTAATTTAACGATGCTTCGGGTCAATAGGTGGCCCTGGCGTTGTTTTTACCCAAATTTGATTTACACATTTCTCGAAATCTAACCATTGGATTTTAACAAAATTTATATCATTGGAAAGATCTTCCCAAAGCAGACCTAACGGTTCCAGTTTTGGGAAAATCCGATGATCAGATCTTTCGGTATAATCGTTTAAAGTTACGATTCTGAAATGCAAACTACCGCGCGCGATTCGTTTAATTTTAATTTATATTTATATTTATATTTATATATATATAATTATATATAAATATAAATCATTCGATGATTCCACTAACGAGTTTAACACGCCAAATAAAAGAATGTTTTATTTGCATAACATGTCTATGTGTTTATAATGTCAAATAAAAATGTATTTTATTTGCATTCATTTCTACATGTTTTTAATGTCAAACAAATATGTATTTTATTTACATGAATTCACTACATGTTTCTAATGTCAAATAAAATGTAATTTCTTTACATGACATTGTTCTAATGAAAAATAAAAAGATAATTTTTATTATCATTATTTGTATTTCTATTTTTAACTTTAACAAATGAAAAGAAATATTTTTATTTGTATATAGTTTCAATGTATAACACGACACATAAAAATGTTTATTTTTATTTGCATACAAATTCTAATGTATAATTTGACAATAAAAATATCTCTTAAATTTGTATACAATTCCTAATGTATAAGTTAACAGCAAAAATGTCTCTTAAATTTGTATACAATTTCTAATGTATAACTTTACTTTGTATACAAATTCTAATATATAACATAACGATAAAAATGTCATTTTCATTTGCATACAAATCTAATTCTAACAATAATTGATATTTTTATTTTTGTCGACCATTCTATTTCAACAACACAAATAAAAATGATATTTCTATTTTGTTGACAATTTCATTTCAACAAAATGATAAAAATGATTCTCTCATTTTTGTTGACAATTCTATTTCAACAATATGCAAAAAAAAATGATTCTTCCATTTTTGTTGACAATTCTATTTCAACAAAATGCAAAAAAATGACTCTTTCATTTTTGTTGACAATTCTATTTCAACTAAATGGGTAAAAATGATTCTTTTATTTTTGTTGACAATTCTATTTCAACAAAATGAGTTAAAATGATTATTTCATTTTTGTTGACAATTCTATTTCAACAAAATGATTCTTTTCATTTTTGTTGACAATTCTATTTCAACAAAATGAGTAAAAATGATATTTTCATTTTTGGTGACAATTCTATTTCAATAAATTGCATAAAAATGATTCTTTCATTTTTGTTGACAATTCTATTTCAACAAAATGAATAAAAATGATAATTTCATATTTGTTGACAATTCTATTTCAATAAATTGAGTAAAAATGTTTCTTTTATTTTTGATGACAATTCTATTTCAACAAAATGATTAAAAATGATCTTTTTATTTTTGTTGACAATTCTATTTCAACAAAATGGATAAAAATGATATTTTCATTTTTGTTGACAATTCTATTTCAACAAAATGAGTAAAAATGATTCTTTCATTTTTGTTGACAATACTATTTCAACAAAATGATTAAAAATGATCTTTTCATTTTTGTTGACAATTCTATTTCAACAAAATGGATAAAAATGATATGTTCATTTTATTAACAGTTCTATTTTAACAAAATGAATAAAGGTGATATTTCATATTGTTAACAATTCTATTTTAACAAAATGAATAAAGGTGATATTTCATATTATTAACAATTCTAATTCAACAAAATTGATATTTTTGTTGTAAGACAAATCTATTTAACAAAAATGTTATTTTTGTTTTAACACAAATCAACTTAACAAAAATGTTTTTTTGTTTTGACACAAATCTATTTAACAAAAATGTCATTTGTGTTTTGACACAAATCTATTTAACAAAAATGTCATTTGTGTTCTGACACGAATCTATTTAACAAAAATGTCATTTTTGTTTTGGCTATTTAATTTCAACAAAAATGATATTTTTGTTTGACAATTTTTATTTTGACAAAAATGTAAATTTTGTTTCAACAATTTTATTCAATAAAAATGTAAATTTTGTCTCAACAATTTTATTTTGACAAAAAATCTAAATTTTGTTTCAACAATTTTATTTTGACAAAAATGTAAATTTTGTTTCAACAATTTTATTTTGACAAAAATGTAAATTTCGTTTCAACAATTTTATTCAACAAAAATGTAAATTTTGTCTCAACAATTTTATTTTGACAAAAAATGTAAATTTTATTTCAACAATTTTATTTTAACAAAAATGTAAATTTTGTCTCAACAATTTTATTTTGACAAAAATGTAAATTTTGTTTGAACAATTTTATTCAATTAAAATTGATATTTTTTTTCAACTATTTTATTCAACAAAAATTGATATTTTTGTTTCAACTATTTTATTCAACAAAAATTGATATTTTTGTGTCAACTATTTTATTCAACAAAAATTCATATTTTTGTTTCAACTATTTTATTCAACAAAAATTGATATTTTTTGTCAACTATTTTATTCAACAAAAATTCATATTTTTGTTTCAACTATTTTATTTAACAAAAATTGATATTTTTATTTCAATTATTTTATTCAACAAAAATTGATATTTTTGTTTCAACTATTTTATTCAATTAAAATTGATATTTTTGTTTCAACTATTTTATTCAACAAAATTTGATATTTTTATTTCAACTATTTTATTCAACAAAAATTGATATTTTTGTTTCAATTACTTTATTCAACAAAAATTGATATTTTTGTTTCGACTATTTTATTCAACAAAAATTTATATTTTTTTTAACTATTTTATTCAACAAAAATTTATATTTTTGTTTCAACTATTTTATTAAACAAAAATTGATATTTTTGTTTCAAATATTTTATTCAACAAAAATTGATATTTTTGTTTCAGCTATTTCATTCGACAAAAATTTATATTTTTGTTTCAACTATTTTGTTTCAACACAACAATCATCAAATCAACAGATCTACATAACTACATCATTCCCAGATCAAATCACGTATAACAACACATAGAATTTAACAGCGGATTGGTAATAACACAATCATAATTAATTAATTATAATTATAAAAAAAATAGAATTCTCACAGTGATTTTTATTTCTGTATAATTCAGAATTGAAATTTGCCCAAAATTCGATTTGCTCCAAATTCGTTATAGTCTGTCCAGAAATGTAGATCTCGGATTCACGATCCTAACGGTTCTGAACTTTTCCAATTCTGTATTCGTATGAATAAGAAATGAATATATTTGTGTAAATAATATTTTAATTAATTAAATAAATATTTTAAAATAGAATTACCCTACTTCTTCTATTACAGATCGAGGCCGCAAGTGTTTTTTCCTTTTTGTTCAATTCTAGGTTTTGGGTTTTCGATTCAACCACTCAATTCTGCGACGATCCGACACCACAGCTTCGAAGAGGAGAGGGAGGCGCTCTAGGTGGACCCCACAATGGAGGGTGCGATCCTGGTTAGGCGGGTGGGCGGCGCTGCAAATGGTGGCAGTTGGAGGGGTTGGTTCTCTCCAAATTTGCAACGAAAATTTGTAAAATCCGTATGGATCTGAAGCTTATGAAGAGCTATACAATAATGTCAAAAGGAGGAGAGAATTTTATAGAGTGGATCAAAAGAAAGTAATGGTGGAAGAGAGGATCTGTTCTGGCCATTAACAGAAGGGGCAACGGCTGCTTTAGATTAGGGTTAGGTTTTTCTCTTATATATTTATAACAAAATAATATATAAATCTCTTAATTATTAGTTAAAGTCCGTTAACCCTTAACAGTTGCAAATTCAGCCCAACGAGAGTTGCCCCTAGCGAAATATACCCGTTCCAGACACAATGGGCTAGGTCTCATCAAACCATTCGATCATTTTCAGCTTGTTTTCATTAAATTAAAATATTAATCATTTAATTATTTAATTCAGTCGTACATTTAAATTCACCGGGGCCACATACAAACTCCAAAAATTACCGATAAATAAATCTAGTTATATTTGATGATACAGTTCTAACAAAATTAATTTCGTCGAATTTGGAGACCGATTGAAAAATTGCCCTTTTAACGATCGATTAAATTCAATAGAAATTATCGAATACAGTTTAATTTACCACACTCACATACTAATTCCAAAAATTATGGAAAATTAAACTTAGCAATAATTTGAGATTCCGGATCTGACAAAAATGGTTTCGTAAAAAATAGAGGTCGTTTGTAAAATAACTATTTTTAATAGCTTTAATATTATTTAAAAATAGAATTTTTAATTTCTGGCACATTTTCTAACAAAATTCCTTAAAATAAATTTTTTAAATTGGTTTTGATTTTCAGGGTTGTTACAATCTCCCCCACTTAAAAACTTTTCGTCCTCGAAAA
The DNA here is from genome assembly GCA_030737875.1 of Allium sativum. Lineage (NCBI taxonomy): Eukaryota > Viridiplantae > Streptophyta > Magnoliopsida > Asparagales > Amaryllidaceae > Allium > Allium sativum. The sequence goes on from CM060915.1 coordinate 151,956,461, forward strand.
GGAAACAATAGTAAAGCAGGAAACAAAACGGAAAATGCAAAATATTGTAAATGTACATCAACAAAAAAGCTACTCGGAGATATCCACTCTTCACTTGGGATAAGCCTGTTTGATGTTATCCTTAGTCTCCTACGTACAGTCTCTAGGATCCCCGCTCCACTGCACTTTGACTAAGTGGATCCTTTTATTCCTCAGAATTCTGGTTTCTTTACCAAGAATTTTCACTGGCTCCCTTCTTACTGCTAAGCTCGGGGTAATCTCCAAAACTTGTTGTGGTGATTCCTCCACAATCAAGTCTGGATCATGTACATGCTTCCGGAGTTGAGATACATGGAATACATCATGCACCCTTGGCAACTAGTCAGGAAAATGAACCTTATAAGCGAGAGTTCCAATCCTTTCGAGAATAGGAAATGGACCAGTGAATCTCAACCGAACCTTATAAGCGAGAGTTCCAATCCTTTCGAGAATAGGAAATGGACCAATGACTCTCGGGGCCAACTTCCCAGTCTTCCCAAAACGAACTACTCCTATCAATTGGGAAACCCTCAAGTATACATAATCACCAACAGTGAATTCTAAATCCCTTCTTCGTGAGTCTACATAGCTCTTATGTCGGCTCTGAGCAGTCAGAAGTCGCTTCTTAATAAAATCAACTCTATATGATGCTTCATGAATCATGTCGGGACCCAATACTACCGATTGCCTGGTTCCACCCAATATGCTGGAGATTTGCATGGCCTGCCATATAATGCTTCAAATGGCATCATCTGCAAGCTTGCTTGGTAACTGTTGTTATAAGAGAACTCAACCAAATGCAAGTGATCTTCCCATGATCCGCCGAAATTGAGAATGCATGCTCGCAACAAGTCTTCTAATATGTGGTTCACCCTCTCAGTCGGGCCATCTGTCTGGGGATGATAAGCGGTGCTCAGATTCAACTTTGTCCCCAACTCCTCTTGGAATGCTTCCCAAAAATTACTAGCAAATATCGGATCACGATCACTAACAATGCTATTGGGAACTCCACATAGTCTGACAATCTCTCTGAAATAAAGCTGTGCCAGACTACGAGCTGTTCTATTAGATCTGAAAGGAATAAAATGGGCGGTCTTCATGAAACGATCTGCAATCACCCATATACTGTCATTGCCTTTTTTGGTTCGGGGAAAGCCATCAATGAAATCCATAGAAATTTGATCCCACTTCCTACTTGGAACCTCTAGTGGTTGCAACAATCCTGCGAGCTTCTGTTGATCGCTTTTAACATGTTGACAAGTGGAATATCTGCCAACATATATGGAAATGTCTCTCTTCATCGCCTTCCACCATAATGTGCGCTAAAGATCATGATACATTTTACTTACTCCTAGATGGATGCTAAGTTTAGATTTGTAAGTTATATTTGTGACATTCATCCATAACTTCTCTTTTTAGCTCAGGAATATCTGGCATACAGATTCTCCCTTGTAATCTAAGAGTCCCCTTACCATCAATTTGGAAGCATGAAGCTTTGCCCTTTCGAACTCACTTGCTAATCATTTGAATAAGCTTATCGTCTTTCTGAAGAGAAGATGTAACACCCCGAATTTCAATTAATACTAATGGTTAGTGATTAAAGTATAATTAATCTCAGATAAGAGAATCAGGGGAAACGGGCTGCGTCATTGCGTTCGTCTCGGAAAAATACGCGAAATAGAGTCCGAGTTTGCGTAAAACGGGTACCGTATGAAAGAGATATGGACGAACGAAGTTAGGCAGAAAAACCCGAAACTGGCCAGAAATGCACTGGCGCACTTGTGAAGTGCGCCAGTACAAAATTACACTGGCGCACTTGTGAAGTGCGCCCATGTCGGGACAGAAAACCTGCACAGTTTCTAGAGAGTTCTGTGGTTGGGTGCACCAGTTTGGGGTTTGGGCCTGGTCTTAGGGCTGGTTTCTGGAGAGTTCCGAAATCTAAGGGTCCTAATCTAATCTAGGGTTAATCTAAGGGCCTAAAACACTCACCTAATCTATAAATAAGACCCTAACCTAGCCCTAAATCATCATTAATCTATCATACAACTAAACTATGGCAAAATGCTAGCTCTCATGGCCTCCACTAATTTATGAAGAGGGTTGCAAGTTAATCACTCTCTAATCAACCTCTAATCCCTTCTAAGCATCTTAATCTTCTTCATTTGGAGTGCAAAATTGCTAGTAGTGAGTTTCTATCACTTTGATGATCTTTTGTTAAACTAAGTAGATGAGATGTGATGAGATTTATGGTTTTGTATGTGGATTAATGAGTCTTGAATCATATGATATGATGTTAGCATTAATCTTATGTTTATGCATGTTGAGTATGTAAGTTTATGCAAGTTTAATATGATGTATGTTATGTTTGCATGATGCTAAATATGCAAGTTGTGGGCTATGTAATCATATGCATGTTATGCAAGTTCATGGTGATATGCTATGCAAGTTACATGTATGTTAATATGCAAGATATGCTATGCAAGTTACATGTTTGTTAATATGCAAGTTACATGTATGTTAATATGCAAGATATGCAATGCAAGTTACATGTTTGTTAATATGCAAGTTACATGTTTGTTAATATGCAAGTTACATGTATGTTAATATGCAAGATATGCAATGCAAGTTACATGTTTGTTAATATGCAAGTTACATGTTTGTTAATATGCAAGTTACATGTATGTTAATATGCAAGATATGCTATGCAAGTTACATGTTTGTTAATATGCAAGTTACATGTTTGTTAATATGCAAGTTACATGTTTGTTAATATGCAAGTTCATGATGACACATTATGCAAGTCTATGGGTTAATATGCAAGTATATTATGCAAGTGAATATGTAAGTTATGTGACATATTATATGCAAGTTATGTGACATGTTATACAATATTATATGCAAGTTGTGTGACATATTATGCAAGTTCATATGCAAGTTATGTGTTTGTTAATATGCAAGATGGCACCTTTGAAACATGTTCATTCATATGCAAGTTGACACCTTTTAGATGTGTTATGTCATGAGAACGAAATTACGTGGGAACGATGGGGTAATTAAATGCATAAGTTAATAAAATTGTGTGAAATTAATATAATTATGCATAACATAAAATAAAGGAACATAGTATGGGAATTTGCCTATTAAGTTAGGTGTACCCATACTATGTGTTGGGAATTTACCTATTGAGTTAGGTCTACCCCATGGGAATTTACCTATTGAGTTAGGTCTACCCATGTTATGAAAAGCTTAATATTAATTAGGGATAATTAACTTAAATTATGAGGGTGATTAATTAGGTGTAATTAATTGACTAAGACACGAGGTTGGACTCAGTTGTAGCGTAAAACTGCCCGGACCCAACCGGCTTAACCAGTTGCTACAAATGTTAGCCCAATGTGAGAGGTCTTAGGCACAAACTAAATACGTGATTAATGTAAAGACACGAGGTTAGACTCGGTTATGATATAAGGCTGCCCGGACCCAACCGGCTTAACCAGCGGTCATAAAAGACAGTCTAATGTGAGAGGTCTTTACAAAGGTTACGATCTTAATTAATTAATTAAGAAACACTTAACCACATTAGCATGTAGAGGGACATGAGGGGTTAAGTGGGTGCCTTGGGTGGCATGAGGAAATCTAGTGGTTGCCTTGGGTGGCAATAGAAAATACGATTAGAATACTTAACCAAAGTGGAAACATGTAATTAAACATGATTAAAGGGTTAAGTGGGATATACTAGAAAAAGGGACAAGCTTAGGTGGGTAGCTTGTGGGAGGCCCATTTCAACCAGTAACCCATACGTATCTTTGTGGGCTCGACCCATGTCGAGGACGGGACACGCATACTGGGTTTGACTGTAAGAGGCAAACAGGTTAGCGGTGGCAACGCAAGTCCAACGGGCTTCATATGCGTGAGTGGGCCCGGGCTGGTAGGTAAGCCGTTGTTGCATCGTGTAGATATAAGCCGTGCACCGTTAATTATATCGGGTTGCCACGTTGGGGAATGGTACACCCCATGGTGGGGCCAGCACGGGTATCTACGTTAGGAAGCCGATCGAACGGGGAGTAGTGTGTACACCTAGTGGATTGTAGGGCCCCGTGGCGTCTACTTGGTCACCTAGGGGTACGCAAGTACTATTAAGTTAATTTTATAAGTCCAGGGGTGGGATCAACCTTTAAGTTAGGAACGACTGGTGTGGTGCAGTTTAGTAATTTACCTTAGGAAGGGTAGATGCGTCTTTATCTTTTATCTTAGTTGACTGCTTAGTATAGCCGTTCATCCCTATATGTTACCGTATATCAATTTATGTCTTCTCTGGTTACTTTAACGATTGTATTGTTAAAGTTATAGGACTCGCTCAGACTTATGTCTGACCCCGTTGTTTTTATCTTTTTCCCAACCCTCAGGTCCTACGGTGGATCCTAGCAGTAGTGGAGCTTGATCGGATTGCTGTTCCAGTCTTTAGGAGCTTGGATAGATGTAAAGCTCCAGTTATCCGGTTATCTTTTCTTTTGTTTTGGCTATTGTATGAGAGTGGGATTATGTACTTCTTTATTTTGATGGATATTGTACTTGACCTTTATTGTGGTTTTATGATGTAACCAGACATGTTTTACTTCCGCTGTTATGAGATGATGTTTTAAAATTTCAAGTACTATTTATATCTGTCTTGTTGTAATTTTTCTGTTCTATATTCACTAAAATACTCCACCGATGCTATGGCATTCCCTTGGTGAGTGATCATAGCGGGAGTGGGGTGTTACACGTGGTATCGGAGCTTAAGGTTACCAGAACAGATAAAACTTTTAGAAAAACTATTTTCTAAGAACATTTTTGAGAAAAAAAAAGAAAAGAAAGTATTTTCAAAAACATGTCTTTTAAGAGAAAAGTTTTTGAAAAAGAAAAGCATAATCCCCAATAGCCATATCTTTATCTTTCGGAATCTCCTTTTTGAATCTTTCCTCTTTCGTTTCAGCATGGCTGAAGATCTTAACATCCCGGAAGGTTTAGTTATACCACTATGGTATAGGAGGTTGCAAGAGGCTAGGGCCGCGGCTGCGGGTCCAGCCAATGCTACTACACCAGAGGCAACCGCTCCTCCTCCTCACCCTAGAGTGGATAATTTTGCTAAGGTTTGCAAGGAGTTCAAGGCTATAGGAGGAAAACCTTTTCTAGGTTCAGAGACTTTCGTAGAGGCTAGAGATTGGCTTAAGGAAGTGGAAGAGTTGCTAGATATCTTTGAAGTGGAAGAGGGAAAGAAAGTCAAGTTGGCAGCTTGGTTAATGAAGGGAGAGGCCTCATTCTGGTGGGAGGTCACTAATGGAGAACGCCCTGTTGACTCTTGGGCAGATTTCAAGCAAAGGTTTGGGGCTAAGTTTCTCTCAAGGGCGGAAGAGAATCTGTTTATGGAGAAGTTCTTGAATTTGAAGCAAGGGAATCTCACGGTGAAAGAATATGTCAACAAATTCAATCAATTAGCAAGGTTTGGCATAGAGTTGGTGAATACACCGGAGAAGAAGGCTTTGAGGTTCGTTAGAGGCTTGAACGAACCATTGCAAGGAATAGCTATGACTCACATTCCTATGGGGGCCACCTTTGAGAAGCTTGTCTACATGGCACTTATGCATGAGGATGATAAGAATTCTAAGGTACCAGAGAAAAAGGGGGATCAGAAGAAACCGCAACAACAACAACAAGGCAAGGGTGGAAAAGGCAATGGTGACAAGGGGAAGAAGAAGAAGAAGAAGTGCTTCAATTGTGGGACCCCAGGCCACCTCAGCAAGGATTGTCGCAAAAAGAAGAAGACCGGTTGCTTTCATTGTGGTGAGGCAGGACATCTTGTGAAGGATTGCCCAAAGAAGGGGCAGAAGACGGGGTCTACCTCAGGAGGTCAGGTGCAAGCTCTTATGGCGCCACCTCAAGCAAGGGGGCAAGTTCAGGCTCTCTCAGTTCCACCGATTCAGCAGAGAGGTAGAACTATTTCCGTTGAAAGTCTGGTTTTTCTGTTTGATCATCCCGTTCGTACTTTGTTTGACTCTGGCGCATCGCATTCTTTTATCTCATCATCGTTAGTTGAGTCACTGCACTTAGACACCAGTCTAGTTGATGATCCCTTGGTTGTTTCAAACCCAATTGGGGGCTCTATATATCTGTCTATGATATGTTTGGGTTTGAAGATTTCTATACTTAGCGTTGAGTTTAGATGTGATGCTTTTGTATTGGGCTTCACGGGCTATGGGTTGATTTTGGGCATGGACTGGTTATCCAGTAATGGTGCCGTTCTTGATTGTGAAAGGAGAGTTGTCAGGCTTATGACCCGCTTGGGTAATACTCTCGAGATCTCTTGTAATCCCATGGAATCTGTTTTGCTAAGTTATCTTGAATCGCTCGATGCCTCGGTTGAGAGTTTGCGTTCTGTCAGAGTAGTCCGGGAATATCCGGATGTGTTTGAAGAAGTGAAGGGTTTGCCTCCGAAGCGGGAGATAGATTTCCGAATTTATTTGGTGGATAATGCCAAACCAGTGTCTTTGCCAGTGCGCCACATGGCTCCTCGTGAGAGAAGAGAACTTCATAAGCAAGTAGGGGAGTTGCTTGAGAAGGGGTTCATAAGGCGAAGTATATCGGAGTGGGGAGCTCCAGTAGTGTTTGCCACAAAGGCGGATGGGTCCCTCAGACTTTGTGTGGATTATAGAGAACTTAATAAGCTCACGAAGAAGAATAGACACCCATTACCGAGAATAGATGATCTCTTTGATCAGTTGGTTGGCGCCTCAGTGTTTTCGCAAATGGACTTAGTTACAGGGTTTCATCAGTTGAGAGTGGCGGAGGACAGTATAGAGAAGACTGCTTTCCGGACTCCGGATGGTTTTTATGAGTGGCTTGTGATGCCATTTGGGTTGACAAACGCCCCTGCATACTTTGTTGATCTAATGAGTAGAGTGTTCAGAAAGTACCTAAATAAGTTTGTAGTGGTCTTTGTGGATGACATCTTGGTCTTTTCCAAGAGTGAAGAAGAGCATGCCTTACATCTCAGAGAAGTGTTGGAGACTCTTCGAGCACATAGTCTTAAAGCTAAATTCTCTAAATGTCATTTTTGGAGAAGAGAAGTGCGATTCTTAGGGCATGTGGTCTCTAAGGAAGGGATAGCTGTGGATCCCGCAAAGATAGTATCTATCCAGGATTGGAAAGTTCCTAGAAATGTTACCGAAGTAAGAAGTTTCTTGGGGTTGGCAGGATATTATAGGAAGTTCATCAAAGACTTCGCGAAGATATCAGCCCCATTAACCCGCTTGACGAAAAAGAATCTGGTTTTCTCATGGGATGTAGATTGTGATGATGCTTTCCGACGGTTAAAGAGAGCTTTGACCACCGCTCCAGTTTTAGTGCTTCCAGATGGGAGTAAGCCGTTTGTTGTTTATACCGATGCTTGTGGGACAGGATTAGGCGCAGTCTTGATGCAAGAGGGAAGGGTAATAGCCTATGGAGGGAGGCAATTGAGAGTGCATGAGAAGAATTACCCTACCCATGATCTAGAGTTGGCCGCGATTATTTTCGCACTTAAGTCTTGGCGCCATTATCTTCTTGGTGAGAGATTCGAGTTGTTCACTGACCATAAATCATTGAAGTACTTATTCTCTCAGAAGGATTTAAATTTAAGACAGCAAAGGTGGATGGAGTTCTTAGCATCCTATGATTTCGAGATAGCGTATACCCCTGGCAAGGGTAACGTGGTGGCAGACGCCTTGAGTAGAAAAAGGCTATCTTTGAGTCCATTGTTCGTGGAACGGCGAAGCTTGGAGTTTCTTTCTTTGTTCGACTTCAGACCTTCTGTTGACTTTGTACCTGGTTTGTTGGCATCCTTGGAGGTTAGACCTACTCTTTTGGGACGGATTGGCGAGGCTCAGCGAGACGACCCACAGTTGGTTGAGTTGGTAGAGAAGCTTATAAGGGGGGAGTCGTCCAGCCATTTGGGTAGATACACCATAGATGATAGGGGATGGTTGCATAGAGACGGTAGACTTTGTGTACCGCAAGATGAGGGTTTGAAGAAGGCTATTTTGGATGATGCACATCGTTCAAGAATGACTATTCATCCCGGTGGAGACAAAATGTACCAAGACATGAAGAGAGTTTTCTTCTGGGCCGGTATGAAGAAAGATGTGGCCGAGTATGTGGCTAGATGCTTAGTGTGCCAACAAGTTAAAGCGGAGCAAAGGAAACCCGGTGGGTTGCTACACCCATTGGAAGTTCCGCAATGGAAGTGGGATAGTGTCTCGATGGATTTCATCGATGGGTTACCGAGATCGAGGAAGGGCAATACGGGAATTTGGGTTGTGGTAGACAGACTTACCAAGAGTGCCCATTTTATACCCGTAAAGAGTAAGAGGACCGCTCCATGGCTTGCTTCAGTCTATGTTAGAGAGATTATTAGATTGCATGGCGTACCATCCAGCATTGTGAGTGATCGAGATCCTATCTTCACTAGTGAGTTTTGGAGAAGTTTGCAAGAGGCGGTAGGGACTCAGTTGTGTTTGAGTACCGCATATCATCCTCAGACGGACGGTCAGACCGAGAGGGTGAACCGTATCTTAGAAGATCTTTTGAGGCTTTGTATCTTGGATTTTGGAGGTACATGGGAAGAACATCTTCCTTTGGTGGAGTTCGCATACAATAACAGCTTTCAGTCTAGTATTGGCATGGCACCTTTCGAAGCTCTTTATGGAAGGCCTTGTCGATCTCCTACATGTTGGTGGGAATCTACGGATAGGATCTTGCTTGGGCCAGATATGGTTAGAGAGACTTCAGAGAAGATTGATTTGATTCGAAGAAGGATGAAGGCAGCGCAAGATAGACAGAAATCTTATGCGGATCGGAGAAGGACGGATCTTGAGTTTGAGGTTGGGGACATGGTTTTTGTCAAAGTATCTCCGTTGAGAAATGTTGTTCGCTTTGGGTCCGTTGGGAAGTTAGCACCGAGGTTTGTTGGGCCGTTTCCTATTAAGGAAAGGATTGGACGGATGGCATATAGGGTGGAGTTGCCCGACAGACTTAGTGGTGTTCATGATGTATTCCATGTATCACATTTGAGGAAGTGCTTACATGAGACCGCAGAGGTGGTAGAGCCGAGCTTGCTTAGAGATGTAGAGGTAGAGCGTGATGCGACGATTCGACGAGCTCCTACTCGCATCCTTGGGTCAGAAACTAGGAAGTTGAGGAACAGAGAAGTTCAGCTAGTTAAAGTGCAATGGGGAGATGACGAAAGCAATGCTACTTGGGAGACGGAAGCGAAGATGCGTTCTTTGTATCCATTTCTTTTTGAGAGTATGTCTTTTAACTTCTCCTTTATCGCTTGTCTAGTACTTATCTTATCTTTAGTATATCCTCTCGCTAGTACCTATGACCTTTAGATAGGGTAAAACCTATGGTTGAAACATGTGTTTGAAACATGTTATGGTTGATGGATGCATGTGGATGCAATTGTTTGCTAGTGGTTGCTCGTGGATGCATATACACACACATTAGGCACTAGATCGGCTCAGTCACTTCATGTTGCATATCGCACAAATGGATGTGGTAGTTAGATTGATGGATGTATCATGGCTGTGTTATCATATGGATGATGCATTTTTGTGTATGGTTGTGCACGCATATAGGAATTGTATGTGTCAATAGGGTTTCGCATACATATTGGATGCATGGCACTATCATGGTTTGCATTAAGGAGGTCGACTGAATCAGTAGACCTCCTGATTTTGCATTAGTATACGGACATATACACACACTTTCTGCATATGTTCATACATCATTAGAAGTTTCTAAGGATAATGGTTGCTTGTGGTTGATGGTTTAGTAGATGGTTGTTTGGTTGGTAGGATACGTTCTTCTTGACTTAGAGATTTCGAGGACGAAATCCTTTAAGTAGGGGAGAATGTAACACCCCGAATTTCAATTAATACTAATGGTTAGTGATTAAAGTATAATTAATCTCAGATAAGAGAATCAGGGGAAACGGGCTGCGTCATTGCGTTCGTCTCGGAAAAATACGCGAAATAGAGTCCGAGGTTGCGTAAAACGGGTACCGTATGAAAGAGATATGGACGAACGAAGTTAGGCAGAAAAACCCGAAACTGGCCAGAAATGCACTGGCGCACTTGTGAAGTGCGCCAGTACAAAATTACACTGGCGCACTTGTGAAGTGCGCCCATGTCGGGACAGAAAACCTGCACAGTTTCTAGAGAGTTCTGTGGTTGGGTGCACCAGTTTGGGGTTTGGGCCTGGTCTTAGGGCTGGTTTCTGGAGAGTTCCGAAATCTAAGGGTCCTAATCTAATCTAGGGTTAATCTAAGGGCCTAAAACACTCACCTAATCTATAAATAAGACCCTAACCTAGCCCTAAATCATCATTAATCTATCATACAACTAAACTATGGCAAAATGCTAGCTCTCATGGCCTCCACTAATTTATGAAGAGGGTTGCAAGTTAATCACTCTCTAATCAACCTCTAATCCCTTCTAAGCATCTTAATCTTCTTCATTTGGAGTGCAAAATTGCTAGTAGTGAGTTTCTATCACTTTGATGATCTTTTGTTAAACTAAGTAGATGAGATGTGATGAGATTTATGGTTTTGTATGTGGATTAATGAGTCTTGAATCATATGATATGATGTTAGCATTAATCTTATGTTTATGCATGTTGAGTATGTAAGTTTATGCAAGTTTAATATGATGTATGTTATGTTTGCATGATGCTAAATATGCAAGTTGTGGGCTATGTAATCATATGCATGTTATGCAAGTTCATGGTGATATGCTATGCAAGTTACATGTATGTTAATATGCAAGATATGCTATGCAAGTTACATGTTTGTTAATATGCAAGTTACATGTATGTTAATATGCAAGATATGCAATGCAAGTTACATGTTTGTTAATATGCAAGTTACATGTTTGTTAATATGCAAGTTACATGTATGTTAATATGCAAGATATGCAATGCAAGTTACATGTTTGTTAATATGCAAGTTACATGTTTGTTAATATGCAAGTTACATGTATGTTAATATGCAAGATATGCTATGCAAGTTACATGTTTGTTAATATGCAAGTTACATGTTTGTTAATATGCAAGTTACATGTTTGTTAATATGCAAGTTCATGATGACACATTATGCAAGTCTATGGGTTAATATGCAAGTATATTATGCAAGTGAATATGTAAGTTATGTGACATATTATATGCAAGTTATGTGACATGTTATACAATATTATATGCAAGTTGTGTGACATATTATGCAAGTTCATATGCAAGTTATGTGTTTGTTAATATGCAAGATGGCACCTTTGAAACATGTTCATTCATATGCAAGTTGACACCTTTTAGATGTGTTATGTCATGAGAACGAAATTACGTGGGAACGATGGGGTAATTAAATGCATAAGTTAATAAAATTGTGTGAAATTAATATAATTATGCATAACATAAAATAAAGGAACATAGTATGGGAATTTGCCTATTAAGTTAGGTGTACCCATACTATGTGTTGGGAATTTACCTATTGAGTTAGGTCTACCCCATGGGAATTTACCTATTGAGTTAGGTCTACCCATGTTATGAAAAGCTTAATATTAATTAAGGATAATTAACTTAAATTATGAGGGTGATTAATTAGGTGTAATTAATTGACTAAGACACGAGGTTGGACTCAGTTGTAGCGTAAAACTGCCCGGACCCAACCGGCTTAACCAGTTGCTACAAATGTTAGCCCAATGTGAGAGGTCTTAGGCACAAACTAAAAATGTGATTAATGTAAAGACACGAGGTTAGACTCGGTTATGATATAAGGCTGCCCGGACCCAACCGGCTTAACCAGCGGTCATAAAAGACAGTCTAATGTGAGAGGTCTTTACAAAGGTTACGATCTTAATTAATTAATTAAGAAACACTTAACCACATTAGCATGTAGAGGGACATGAGGGGTTAAGTGGGTGCCTTGGGTGGCATGAGGAAATCTAGTGGTTGCCTTGGGTGGCAATAGAAAATACGATTAGAATACTTAACCAAAGTGGAAACATGTAATTAAACATGATTAAAGGGTTAAGTGGGATATACTAGAAAAAGGGACAAGCTTAGGTGGGTAGCTTGTGGGAGGCCCATTTCAACCAGTAACCCATACGTATCTTTGTGGGCTCGACCCATGTCGAGGACGGGACACGCATACTGGGTTTGACTGTAAGAGGCAAACAGGTTAGCGGTGGCAACGCAAGTCCAACGGGCTTCATATGCGTGAGTGGGCCCGGGCTGGTAGGTAAGCCGTTGTTGCATCGTGTAGATATAAGCCGTGCACCGTTAATTATATCGGGTTGCCACGTTGGGGAATGGTACACCCCATGGTGGGGCCAGCACGGGTATCTACGTTAGGAAGCCGATCGAATGGGGAGTAGTGTGTACACCTAGTGGATTGTAGGGCCCCGTGGCGTCTACTTGGTCACCTAGGGGTACGCAAGTACTATTAAGTTAATTTTATAAGTCCAGGGGTGGGATCAACCTTTAAGTTAGGAACGACTGGTGTGGTGCAGTTTAGTAATTTACCTTAGGAAGGGTAGATGCGTCTTTATCTTTTATCTTAGTTGACTGCTTAGTATAGCCGTTCATCCCTATATGTTACCGTATATCAATTTATGTCTTCTCTGGTTACTTTAACGATTGTATTGTTAAAGTTATAGGACTCGCTCAGACTTATGTCTGACCCCGTTGTTTTTATCTTTTTCCCAACCCTCAGGTCCTACGGTGGATCCTAGCAGTAGTGGAGCTTGATCGGATTACTGTTCCAGTCTTTAGGAGCTTGGATAGATGTAAAGCTCCAGTTATCCAGTTATCTTTTCTTTTGTTTTGGCTATTGTATGAGAGTGGGATTATGTACTTCTTTATTTTGATGGATATTGTACTTGACCTTTATTGTGGTTTTATGATGTAACCAGACATGTTTTACTTCCGCTGTTATGAGATGATGTTTTAAAATTTCAAGTACTATTTATATCTGTCTTGTTGTAATTTTTCTGTTCTATATTCACTAAAATACTCCACCGATGCTATGGCATTCCCTTGGTGAGTGATCATAGCGGGAGTGGGGTGTTACAGAAGAGATCTTATCGATCAATGAAGGTGTAATAATGAGATTGGCGATGATAAAATTGGTGACGACCGCATTCTTTCTGCTAAGTGCATCCGCCACAACATTGGGTTTTCCTAGAGTATACAAGATGTCCAGACCGTAGGCCGCAAGAAATTCTAACCAACTTTGCTGCCTCAAATTCAAGTCCCTTTGGGTGAACAGATACTTCAAGGATTTATGATCTGTATATAATTCGAACTTCTCATCCAAAAGGTAGTGCCTCCATATTTTTAAAGCAAACACGATGGCCAACAACTCAAGATCATGGGTGGGGTATCTCTTCTCATGCGGCTTCAACTGCCGGCTAGCATAAGCAACTATTTTGCCCCTTTGCATTAAAACTGCACCAATACCTTCAATAGAAGCACCAATATAGACTGTCAAATCTTGGTTGCTATCAATTATGGTCAACACAGGAGAAGTGGTCAGCCTCAAATTCAGCCCTTGGAAAGCTGCCTCATATTCAGGTGTACAATTAAACTTTGTATGCTTCGTGGTAAGCTTCGTCAATGGACAAGATAGCTTCAAAAAATCTTTAACGAATTTCCAATAATAGCTAGCCCACCCTAGAAAACTTCTGACTTCTATAGGAGTGCTAGGCTACTTCCAATCTTGAATGGCTGAGATCTTGCCTAGGTTTACTGAAATGCCTTTCTTCGATACAATATGACCGAGAACTTCACTTCTTCTTGCCAGAATTGCATTTAGAGAATTTGGCTTTCAACACATTCTTTCTTAGGATTTCCAAAACTTCTTTCAGATGCTTTTCATGCTCAGTAGTGGATTTAGAGAAGATTAAGATGTCGTCGATGAAAACCAACACGAATTTATTCAAGACATCGCGGAATACTCTGTTCATTAGATCGACAAAGTAGGCAGGAGCGTTACATAAACCGAATGGCATTACTAACCACTCATAGAATAAGTCTGGTCCTCTGAAAGCTGTCAAAGGAGCACATTCTTTGGCAATGCACAATTGATGGAAACCTGTAGCTAGGTCCATTCTAGAGAATACTTGCGCTCCATTCAAACGTTCTAATAGATCATCAATACGCGGCAATGGATATTTGTTTTTCAGCATTTGCTTATTGAGGTCACAGTAATCCACACATAGTCTGAGGGTACCGTCTGACTTTGAAACAAACACCACTACTGCACCCCAATTTGAGAAGCTAAGCTTGATCAGGCCTTTCCATAAAAGCTGTTTAGTTTGATTGCTCAGCTCTTCTTTTTCTTTCAGCGTCATCCTCCGAATAGCGTGCACCATTGGCCTTGCATTCGGAACTAAGTCAATCCTGAAGTCAATTTCTCTTCGTGGAGGTAAGCTATCAAATTCTTCAAACACACCCGCATAATCTTTGACTACAGGAATATTCTCAATAGAAGTAGGAGTGACTTCTATAGAAGACCAGAATTCTTTCCTATCTGTTGTTGAGCCGTGGCATGGTACAACAATAATATCTCCAAATTTGGTTTTGATTTTGACTATTCTCTCAACACATAATACCTCAGCCTCATATTTCGTTAGCCAATTCAGTCCAAGTATGATATCATATATGGAAAAATTCATGGCGATCAAATTAAAAGGGAACTGGAAATAAGAAAAAGAAACAGGCACCCTACAATACAGATCGAGAATAAGAGAACCTCCTATCGGACTATGAACTCTAATCGATTCTAAGATTTCTATGTTTGAGTTTTAACTTTTTAATTGAGTCACTAGAAATGAAACTTCGCGATGCATCAGTGTCAAACAAAACTGTAACAGGAATGTTCTTAATAGTAAGGGTACCTCCCAAGACATCTAGTTTACCTGCTCCTTCGGAAGAAGCTGGTGCAGCCTCTCCATCTCATACATGAGCCACTTGAGAACTCTTCAGCAATGGGCAGTTTGGCCTTATGTGCCCCTTTTTATGACAATTGTAGCACTCTCTCTAATCATGAGAACTTTGACTAGGCCCAGACTCATTCCTCCTTGGCCTCTTTGGAGCTCGACATTCGTAATCAAAGTGTCCCATCTTCTGGCAGTTAAAGCATCTCACTTTGGCCTTTTTATTTCCTTGAGGCTTGGTGGCTGCAGTGCTGCTTGCCTTCGGTTTCTTATCAGACTGCTTCCTCTTGTTGTTGGTTTGATTCTTTTCCCGATCTTGTTGAGAATTCTTGTCATTTTCTTCATATTGACAAGCCATCTCAACTACCTTGTTAAATGGAAGCTTAATATGTGTTGTCACTCTGTTAAGATACTTCCTTGAAAGGCCATTAATGAATCTCTTATTCTTCTGGAAGGGGTCCTGAATTAATTCGAGAACATATCGTGAAAGATCCTCAAATTTCCGCACATACTCAGAAACAGTCTTATCTCCTTGTTGCAAGTTAGCAAACTGATCATGAAGACGCTCGACTTCTTTCCGAAGAATGAATTTTTCGTTAAAGAGCTCCTTGAATTTTTTTCAAAGACAAGTCGGCATTAGTACCTCCAATCATAATAGTCTCCCTCCAATTCTGAGACTCATCCTTCAGTAGCCATGATGCCATGAATCGCTTGCGGTGGTCTTCAAGTTCCAAGCCCCCAAATATCTTCTCACATGTCTTGAGCCATGCCTGAGCTTCCATCACTGTCTCATGGCCTGTGAACTGCACACCACCCAAATTCCTGAACTTCTTATCTACTTTGTCCAGGTCAAAAGGCTATAGGGGTGGAGGTGGTGGTGGTGCTACTGCTCGGGATTGGGCTGATCCTGAGCAGTAGGGGTTTCACCCCTTCCCGGTCCTCTGGCTCCGCCTCTGCCTTTGGCTCTCACTCTTGTGCTCATTTTCAGTTAGTTCTGTACCATCGAGGAAAGAGTCAAACCAACATAAATGATAATTTTTTAAGGAATGACAAGAGTAAAGGACATATGGAAAGATGATGATGTAATGACTGATTATGGTGTGCTATTCTGCTGTGCTCATTCTAAGACATTACTAATCCTATCTCTAATGAGCTACTCGCCTTAGAATACTGTTGATTCTACCTAGACGATTTTTTTTAATATGTTATACTCTGAAGCTAAGGTTAACCATTAGCAATGATACCAACTGTGATAACCCCAAACTCCCGTAGTACGAAAGCAAGGATAACTCCCATAGTACGAAAGCAAGGATAATCATTGGAACATAACATATTTACAACAACAGTAGATCTCAGACAACAGCATAACACATAAATCATAGCAGCGGAAATAAAAATGTCATCAACATCACAATGTCAAAACATCAGAGTGGCACAGTTACAGGATACAACTTAGCATATAGAAAGTCTCAACGAATAGAAATAAGTATAAAACTCCATCAAGTACAACATGGATAAATGATGTGTAAATATTTCAAATAGAAATAAAAGACAGAAATGATCTTCATCTTCTGTCCATAAGCATACTCCAATCCAGCACATGTCCAAAATAACCTGAACCTGTCACTTGGCTGCTCATGTGAAAAAGAGGGCACCCGAGTTCGGGTCAATAGGCGGCCCTGGCGCTATTTTTACCCAGATTTGATTTACACATTTCTCGAAATCTAACCATTGGATTTTAACAAAATTTATATCATTGGAAAGATCTTCCTAAAGTGGACCTAACGGTTCCAGTTTTGGAAAAATCCGACGGTCGGATCTTTCGGTATAATCGTTTAAAGTTACGATTCTGAAACGCGAAGTACTGCGCGCGATTCGTTTAATTTTTATTTACATATATAATTATATATAAACATAAATCATTCGACGATTCCACTGACGTGTTTAACACGCCAAATAAATGAATGTTTTATTTGCATAACATATCTACATGTTTATAATGCCAAATAAAAATGTATTTTATTTGTATTCATTTCTACATGTTTATAATGTCAAACAAATATGTATTTTATTTATATGAATTCACTAAATATTTCTAATGTCAAATAAAATGTAATTACTTTACATGATATTGCTGCTAATGACAAATAAAAGGATAATTTTTATTATCATTATTTGTATTTCTATTTTTAACTTTAACGAATAAAAAGAAATATTGTTATTTGTATATAGTTTCAATGTATAACATGACACATAAAAATGTTTATTTTTATTTGCATACAAATTCTAACGTATAATTTGATAATAAAAATGTCTCTTAAATTTGTATACAATTCCTAATGTATAATTAACAGTAAAAATGTCTCTTAAATTTGTATACAATTTCTAATGTATAACTTTACTTTGTATACAGATTCTAACATATGACATAACGATAAAAATGTCATTTTCATTTGCATACAAATCTAATTCTAACAATAACTGATATTTTTATTTTTGTCGACCTTTCTATTTCAACAACACAAATAAAAATGATATTTCTATTTTGTTGAAAATTTCATTTCAACAAAATGATAAAAATGATTTTCTCATTTTTGTTGACAATTCTATTTCAAAAAAATGCATAAAAATGATTCTTTCATTTTTGTTGACAATTCTATTTCAACAAAATGCATAAAAATGATTCTTTCATTTTTCTTGACAATTTTATTTCAATAAAATGCATAAAAATGATTCTTTCATTTTTGCTGGCAATTCTATTTCAACAAAATGAGTAAAAATGATTCTGTAATTTTTGCTGACAATTCCATTTCAACAAAATGAGTAAAAATGATTCTTTCATTTTTGTTGACAATTCTATTTCAACAAAATGAGTAAAAATGATTCTTTTTATTTTTGTTTACAATTCTATTTCAACAAAATGAGTAAAAATGATATTTTCATTTTTTTTTCACAATTCTATTTCAACAAAATGCATAAAAATGATTCTTTCATTTTTGTTGACAATTCTATTTCAACAAAATGAATAAAAATGATATTTTCATTTTTGTTGACAATTCTTCAACAAAATGATTAAAAATGATCCTTTCATTTTTGTTGACAATTCTATTTCAACAAAATGATTAAAAATGATCTTTTCATTTTTGTTGACAATTCTATTTCAACAAAATGGATAAAAATGATATTTTCATTTTTGTTGACAATTCTATTTCAACAAAATGAGTAGAAATGATTCTTTCATTTTTGTTGACAATTCTATTTCAACAAAATGATTAAAAATGATCTTTTCATTTTTGTTGACAATTCTATTTCAACAAAATAGATAAAAATGATATTTTCATTTTGTTAACAATTCTATTTTAGCAAAATGAATAAAGGTGATATTTCATACTGTTAACAATTATATTTTAACAAAATGAATAAAGGTGATATTTCATATTGTTAACAATTCTAATTCAACAAAATTGATATTTTTGTTGTAACACAAATCTATTTAACAAAAATGTTATTTTTGTTTTAACACAAATCTACTTAACAAAAATGTTATTTTTGTTTTGACACAAATCTATTTAACAAAAATGTCATTTGTGTTTTGACACAAATCTATTTAACAAAAATGTCATTTTTGTTTTGGCTATTTAATTTCAACAAAAATGATATTTTTGTTTGACAAAAATGTAAATTTTGTTTCAACAATTTTATTCAACAAAAATGTAAATTTTGTCTCAACTATTTTATTTTGAAAAAAATGTAAATTTTGTTTCAACAATTTTATTTTGACAAAAATGTAAATTTTGTTTCAACAATTTTATTTTGACAAAAATGTAAATTTTGTCTCAACAATTTTATTTTGACAAAAAATGTAAATTTTGTTTCAACTATTTTATTTTGACAAAAAATGTAAATTTTGTTTCCACAATTTTATTTTAACAAAAATTTAAATTTTGTCTCAACAGTTTTATTTTGACAAAAATGTAAATTTTGTTTCAACAATTTTATTCAACAAAAATTGATATTTTTTTTGGGGATTTTATTCAGAAGGACAAACGGTATTAAAATTTTATTCGTTAGGACACGCACCTAAAATTTTACTCAAAAGGACAAGCGGTATTAATTTTTTCCGTCGTTCTTCATCTCGTCGCTAATTATCTCGCTCATCACCTCGTCGTTCATCATCTCGAACGATTTTCTATCCCGAAATCATTTTTAATATTAATCAAATCAAAATCCGTGGCATCTCGTACAATCGATCCTCAAACATAAATCGACCCGCAAAATCTAGGGCATAAAATCGATCTCGCGCGTATTTGATTGCTGAAATCGTTCACGTCGCTGGAAAAAGTTTTTTTTACGGTGAAGTTAGCAGCAGCTCGTAGGTATCATTTTTCTATTTTTCTAGGTATCATTTTTCGTGTTTTAACAGTGTTATGCTTTTGTGATTATAATTTTGGTGCTATATCAGTTTTCTACATGTACTGTTGCATTAGCTTTGCAACTCAATCGAAATTATGTCATTTTAATCAATCAAAGTGGGATGTAAATATTATTTGAACTAGTTTTCCTTCAAAATATCAAAGCAGTTTCTAGGTATCATTTTTATATTTTCAACATGAATTTACATCATAGCAGTTTTTAGGTATCATTTTTATATTTTTTTGGGTATCACTTTTATAATTTCTAGTTGAATTAACATCATAGCAGTTTTTAGGTGTCATTTATATTTTTTTTAGGTATCACTTTTTTATTTTCCAGTTGAATTTACAGTATTATGTTGGTATAAGTTTTGATTGTGTATGGAATTCTTGCAGATACTGCATGCTGCTGGAGATTACTTGAATTCAAGACCGGAGTGCATACAAGTAAAAGTAAATGCATGAATGCATGCTTGGAATGGGGAGCAATGTTCTATGTACGTAGATTGTGTAGGAAAAAAAATGTATCATATTAAATCAGTTATGTATCATTGTAGGTATCATATGATACAAGTGGATACTATTGTGTATTACTGAGAATAATCTCATTTTTGTGACAATTGAATTGAATTGATTGCTGTTATTTTTTAATCCGTAGGTATTATTGCGAATAAATATTATTTTTGTGAGATTTGAATTGAGTAGGTGGGTGTTATTTTTTTATCAGTGGTATCAGTTAAAATTAATGTTGTGTATCAAAAAAAGTCAATTGCCAAAGCGAACAACACAAATCTACCTACTTGCCACAGTTCTCATGCACAAAGCCATAAAAATGATACCTAAAACTGCTTTAATATTTTAACGACAAAAGTAATACAGAAAATATTTGAATCACAATTTGATTGATTAAAATGAAATAAATTCAATTGAATTACAAAGCTAGTGCAATAGTACAACAACAAAATTAATACAACAACAAAAAGTAACTAAAAAAAACATAGCATAGTGAATACAGTAAAAATGATACCCAAAAAAATATAAAAATGATACCTAAAAACTGCTATGATGTAAATTCAACTAGAAAATACAAAAATGATACCTAAACAAATATAAAAATGATACCTAAAAACTGCTTTGATATTTTAAAGGAATACTAATACAAAAAAAGTTTACATCCCACTTTGATTGATTAAAATGACATAATTTCGATTAAGTTGCAAAGCTAATGCAACAGTACATGTAGAAAACTGATATAGCACCAAAATTATAAACAAAACAGCATAACACTGTTAAAACACGAAAAATGATACCTAAAAAAATAGAAAAATGATACCTAAAAACTGCTGATAACTTCACGACACCTAAAAAAATAGAAAAATGATACCTAAAAACTGCTGATACCTAAAAATGATTTTCTACGCCAAATTCGCAAAATCAAAAATAACGAAATCATCTTTACGGCCTATCAAATCAAAATCCGCGGCACCTTCAATAATCGACAAAGTTTTTCAGACAAAATTAGGGCAAATCGACAAAATTAGGGCAAATCTCTTGAACGAATTCCCAAATCAGTACGCGCATGATCGATTTTGGTATGGATTTGATTTCATGCGATTTTCAGTTGAGATGATTTCGTTATTTTTGATTTGCTGATTTCGTGGAAGAAGAAATTGGAGAAGAGAGAAAGGAGCGGAAGAAGAAATCAGAGAAGTGAGAAAGGGGCGACCGAAAATTGTCCTTCTGAGTAAAATTTTAAGCGCGTGTCCTTATGGATAAAATATTAAAGTCAATTGTCCTTGTAAGTAGTTTCTTGTTTTTGTTTCAACAATTTTATTTAACAAAAATTGATATTTTTGTTTCAACTATTTTATTCAACATAAATTGATATTTTTGTTTCAACTTTTTTATTCAACAAAAATAGATATTTTTGTTTCAACTTTTTTATTCAACAAAAATTTATATTTCTGTTTCAACAATTTTGTTTCAACACAACAATCATCAAATCAACAGATCTACACAACATCATCATTCCGAGATCAAATCATGTATAACAACACATGGAATATAACAGCGGATTGGTAATAACACAATCATAATTAATTAATTATAATTATAAAAAAAATAGATTTCTCACAGTGATTTAATTTTTAATTCTGCATAATTCAGAATTGAAATTTGCCCAAAATTTGATTTGTTCCAAATTCGTTCTAGTCTGTCCAGAAATGTAGATCTCGGATTCACGATACGGTTCTGAAATTTTCCAATTCTGTATTCGTATGAATAAGATATGATTATATTTGTGTAAATAATATTTTAATTAATTAATTAAATATTTTAAAATAGAATTACCCTTCTTCTTCTATTACAGATCGAGGCCGCAAGTTTTTTCCTTTTTGGTCAGTTCTAGGTTTTGGGTTTCAATTCAACTACTCAGTTCTGCGACGATCCGACACCACAGTGTCGAAGAGGAGAGGGAGGTGCTCCAGGTGGACCCCACGGTGGTGGATGCAATCGTGGCTAGGCGGGTGGGTGGCGCTGCAAACGACGGCAGTTGGAGGGGTTGGTTCTCTTCAAATTTGCAATGAAAATTTGTAAATTCCGTATGGATCTGAAGCTTATGAAAAGCTCTACAATAATTTCAGAAGGAGGACAGAATTTTATAGAGTGGATCAAAAGAAATTAATGGTGGAAGAGAGGAGCTGTTCTGGCCATTGACAGAAGGGGCGGCGGCTACTTTAGATTAGGGTTAGGTTTTTCTCTTGTATATTTATAGTAAAATAATATATAAATCTCTTAATTATTAGTTAAAGCCCGCTAACCCTTAGCAGCTCCAAATTCAGCCCAATGATAGTTACCCCTAGCCAAATATCCCCGTTTCGGACACAATGGGCTAGGTCTCGAGCCCATTCGATCATTTTCAGCTTGTTTTCAACAAATTAAAATATAAATTATTTAATTATTTAATTCGGTCGTACTTTTAAATTCACCGGAGCCACATACAGACTCCAAAAATTCCCGAAAAATAAATCTAGCTATGTTTTGATGATACGGTCCTAAAAAAATTAATTTCATCGAATTTGGAGACCGTTTGAAAAATGGCCCTTTTAACGGTCGATTAAATTTAACAGAAATTATCGAACACAGTTTAATTTATCATGCTCACATATTAATTCCAAAAATTATGGAAAATTAAACTTAGCAATAATTTGACATTCCGGATCTGACAAAAATGGTTTCATCGAAAATAGAGGTTGTTTGTAAAATGACTATTTTTAATAGCTTTAATGTTACTTAAAAATATAAATTTTAAATTCTGGCATATTTTCTAACAAAATTCCTTAAAATAAAATTTTTTAAATTGGTTCTGATTTTTCAAATTGTTACAATCCAAGAGATATCAAGGATTAGAGTATAGTTGCCTATGACCCCTCGTATGTGTGTGTGTGCTAATATGTGCCAGTGTGTGCATTGCTGAAATGAGATGACACAAAATAACCAAAAAAAGAAAGCAGTGAATTAATATTCATTGAATGGCTTTATGTTTGCTTAAGTCCTGAAAATTCTATTTTGGAGGCTCTATCCTAACTGTCTGCAAATTCATAGGCCGTAGTTGATTTCAACTGAGTTACTCGCAAGTGTGTACTACGAATTCACAATGACAGGGTTCTTGAATTAGCCAAGTTCATCATGTGCAAAAGTAAACAAGTGTTGAAGCATGTATAGAGGAGATTGGGTCGGATTTTACTGAATAAGCACCGCAGGTCAGGTCCTGGATCCGGATCGGGTCAAAGCACCTCGACCCGACCCGACCTCAGTAAATGAATTATACATTCTCTTGTTGTTCGCTTCCATTCCCATCATTTCTCCAACTCACTGATGCCTGTGAAGCATAGGTTGTCGCTTCCCCTTTGCCAATTCCTTTATCGACCTCGCTTCTTAAATTAAATTGAGGATTCAGAGCCTACGACCGCCACCTGAAGGTGAGATCAACATCGCTGACAATGGTAGCATCGTAGGAAGCTCTAACATCGATGCTTAAGAAATTGGCACTAAGGATTGAAATAAAATTTGAACGAAATTCAATGAAGGTTGAAAGAAGCATGATTTTAAACCCACCTTTAAATCATGTTTGAAAATGGAAAGAGTTTATAGAGCTTGAGAATTAGGGTTTTGTTTTCTGTGCAGGCGGTGCGATTCAAAAAGAGGAATGAAAGGAGAAGAAGAAAGAGGGGGTTCAATTTATATACGATGTGGAAAGGGTATTCATATTCTATTAATATGACAGCCCAGTCTAACCCGCCAAGATAACAGCTGAAATAGTCTAAAGCCTCCAGATTAGAAGGTCACAACCCGTCGAATAAACTGGGTTTGACCCCCTATGTATTGATTAACCCAGCCACCAAGTTACAGAAACAAATCAGGGTGTTGGATCGAACGTGGAGTGGGTCAAACGAACTCGACCCGATCCCAAAGCATGATTCCTGACTCGACGACATGACTGTGGCGTGGAATAAAATGTAGACAAATAAAATTGAAAGAGATTGCTAATAATCGTATATATAAGCACTTACACAAAAAAGAAAAGAAAAGATTCAACAAAGGCTAAAGAATTTACTTGAAAACCTGTTTATGTCCTTGTTGAAAGCTCTAACTTGATGGACATGGACTTGATGGACATAGAGATAATTGTGATTAGACCTCATATTTATACTTAATGTAGAAATCAAGGGACACGCTTTTACAAAGCGTCACGACTCCGCATATAAAAGTGACTATTGGATATTGCCAATTCGAGAAAGGACGGATTGACTATTTTCGAAGCACGTCTCATCTCCAATAAAATGTACTTCGAGGGGGTAAAATGTTGGCCTGCCCTGTGACCAAGCTGCACAAAGCTTAGAGATCGATCATTGGATGCGCTTAAGGATGAGAGACGTAGTTGATTAATGAGGATAGTCCTTCAGATCGGGTAAGAGATGAATCCTTGGATCAGAGAGACAACTACCTTAATTCCTAGAGGAAACAAGAAGACCGGATCGGATCGGGCCATGCGGGTCAGGCTTGAACCACACACATACGAAGGGCTCGGTTCCACTGGATGAGCATCGGATCAGGTCGAGGTCCCCATATATGATCCCCCTCAATGCATAATAAAACATGGTTTCCCACTGCCACCAAAGCGGATTGGATCACGTAAAGACTGATCCGATCTCGAACCCGCTACCCTGAAGCAAACATGCCAACTCAGCCGTAGGCCGATTCTCAAGCCACCTTATGCGGATCGATAACCATTTTCCACCCATGGACCTGATGTGTTGTACCCACCACTTTACATCAAAGTCCGAGATTCAAGGGATAGGAGCCACATCACTACCCGACCCGCCTATATCCTCTGCCTATAAATACACCAAGACTTGCCATGTTGAGAGATCTTTCGACACTCTACACACTCAAGCTTCATTATTAACAACATTTCTCTATTTATTCAGATTGTACTCTAGATTTTTGAGTATAATTTTACATATATAGAGAGATCGTTGATTGTACTTGTGAGATTGATGGAGTATCCACATTGTATACTCAATTACTCAATCAAAGAACCATAAAGTGGACGTAGGCTCGTTAATGCCGAACCACTATAAACTGTGTGCGTTGACTACTTTTTATTTGTTCTTAGATTATAATTCTCTACAATTTCTAGTCAGTTGGGTTTTAGAACCGCTTTTTGGTCTAACAAACCTTTTTCTAGAGTTATTTTTCTAGCTTTCTTCTCATGCCTATGTTACTTTATCTCGTTTACAATTGACTTACATACATATGTACGTATATACATATATAAACACACACACACACAAACACACACATATATATATATGGGGGTGTTTGTATGTGAGTATGTGTGTGCGCGTATAGGAATTAGAATCTGGATATAATTAGTACCCGATTCTTGATGAAAAATTGAAAGCAGAGAAATTTTCTTTATTGAAATGATGGAGAAAAGGTGAAAATAGAACATTGTACATGACCATGCCCAATATGCTGATAGAAGACTTAGTGAAGCAATATATGATAGTGAGTAGCCATCTCTCGTATTATTCATTTTCTCTAATTCTCCCTCTCGAATCTAGGGTTCCAAAACCCTAGATTTACCTCTCAAGTAGCTGTTTGAATCAGATGGTGAAAAAAATGAATAAATCCAAATCAATTATCTGCTGAAATTTTCTCCTCCGTACAGTAGCTTGAATCTAAAAACAATTGAGAGGAGATTATGACAAATTGTTTCGATTTGCTGAAATCAAAGTTTCTGAGACCTGACCAGATTTTTATGAGCATTCAATCATGTTCTTCATCTCTACAACACTACTTGAATCAGATTGAAGCAGGGCACGAGGTTGCGGCTAATCTCTATAGGTATCACTAAATGACAACTTATAACTTTCTCCCATTTGACAATATTCACATACATATGGCATCGAAAAGGAATTAAAGTCAATTTGATTATCATTCAAGACTTGTTCAACGTTTTTTCATATAAATCAGTGATATGTAGTACGTAAAGCCAAAATTAGAATGAATAAGCAATGGCACCCATAAATCAGTTCAATCAAAAGCAGGGGTAATGTAAACTATAGTAGAATCACTGAATGAAAACTAATGACTTTTTGCCATTTGACAATATTCACATACATAAGGCATAGAAAATCAACTTGATTGTCATTTAAGACATGTTCAACAGTTTTACACTTGGATGTCCAAGCTTATAGTGCCACAAATCAAATACTTTAGGCTTTTGTCAGCCTTATCTGCAACCGTTAAGTTGCAAATTTTATACTCTTTAACAAAGTTGTGGCTCCTAACAGAATTAAACATGTATAACCCATTGGTAGCATCACCCTATAATATAACGTCTTTAGTTAGAATATCTTTAACTAAGAAGTGTTTAGGAAATAATTCAAAATACACATTATAGTCCTTAGCAAATTGAGACACACCGATTAAATTTTTCCTAATTTTTGGTACTCTTAAAAAGTTGTGGAAGTAAAGATGTCTTTTGCCTTTCATATAGCATTACCAATATGTGTGATACTAATGCACTTACCATTTCTCATACAAATGGAATGATTATTTTATCAAAATAACTTTCCAGATTGTTGGTAATGTGATTTGTTGCTCTAGAATCAGGATATTAATCATCGTCTTGTATGTGTTCAATCGTTGCAATTTCACCATGATTGCTATTCTTGCTAGTGTTTGTTGTGATGCTGCTGTCATTTTTCATTTGTGCAACATTAGCTATAGGATTACCATTTCTTGGGTTCTGATTTGCACTGTAGTTAACATTGTATCCGAAATAACATTTGAGAGCTATGTGGCCAGTTTTCTCACAAATTTGGCATTTGGGCCTACTATTGTTATGCCATCTACCTCTTCCTCTTGATTTATTAAAGTTACCTCCTCTTTGAAATGACTATTCATTTTTTTTGCAATAATGATTTCTATTTTTTGAAGAATAATCTGATTTTTGCATCCTCATGTTACTCATTCTGGCTTCATGTGCTAATAAGATAGGTGGTGTAACTCTTTGAGATGTAATAATAGTAATTGCTGGCTCATTTTCATCATTTCGACCATTTAACAAAATTAATACTTGTTCAAATTCTTGAATGGGATTGCTAATGGCATCCAATTTGTCATATATATTATTTAGACTAGCAAGATACTCCCTCATACACATGTTGTCCATTCTTACATTTTGCAATTGTCTCCTATAATATAGAACTTTCACACCAGATTGATTATTGAAGCTCTTCTCAATGATAATCCAGATTTTATTGGATGTTTTGCAATAATGACTTGTGGCAGTAGATTAGCACTAACTGATGACAACAACCATGGGCTGACCAATTTATCTTGTCTGTTGTATTTGATGTACTTCTCATTTGTAATAGTTCTGTTATTTTTATCTATTGCAAATCTTGAAGAGATAGGAAGAGTACCATATATAATATGAGACGACCCGTAGATCCCCGCCCTCTGAACCAACCATAAAGCACACAAGTCCGGTTGAAAAGGCAAGCATCCTTGTAATGTCCTACGATAAACCAAATCTCCAACCTTTGATAGTCGATACTTAACACATCCACGGTGTTCGTGTGCCGCAAAAATCAAATGTTGCAAGATCAATTCATCGGGATTCCTCGATCTTCTACCGGGGATTTCACACCTTCTTTGGACTTTCTTGATAATTATTTATAAGTTAGCCCTATTAGAGAACTAGATGAGGCTTCTTCAGCATTTTGGTCTCATCTTTGATGCCGCTGATGAAACAAATGCTTCTTAATTGTCTACATTTTCATTTATTTTCATTTTTCTTGTGTTTTTATAGAAGATTTATTTCCTGTTTTTACTATACAGAGAGAAAAGTGCCACCTACCATGATTGTTTGTGATTCTGATTTTAGCATAGAGTAAAATTATATAAGTGCCCTCCTCTTTAAGTATGGTTACTCGTACCTCTTTTCATTCATTTTTGAGTGTCATATGATTCTTTACGAATCGGCTTCTGCTCCTAATGTTGTTCTTCTAGACTCTCGATCATTAAAGTCTTTCCTTTGTCATGCCTTGCGCCTTCTTCACTTTGCGATAAAGACCCAACCATTTTCACTATTGTCTTCTCTAGTTTGGTCATTCTCGTAGACATTGACCTTTCTAAACCGACAACTTTCTTTCGTAACCTCAGTTCATTTATTGAGATAAGTTGTTGATTTCGAAGAGCCTATTGTTCATAATTTTTTTGCTTTCAGGTGCAAGCTCAAATGATTGTTATTTCCGAGTCCCACTGATATATTAGCTCTTCTTGTGGAGATGTTGGAGGTTCAGAGGTAGTGGGTGGTGGTTGAGGTCTAGAGGAGGAGGTAGAATGAATTGTAGGTTGGTGTTGCATGTGGTGACTATCGTGAAACTGAGCTCTCCATTCCTGTAGAGAGATAATTGGTGGCGATCTATAAGAAAAACAGGAAAATATTTACAAGGACAAAACTGAAGGCCTTTTTATCTATAAGGACAACCCACTAAAATTTTACTCAGAAGGACAATACATTCAAAAATAATTCTGGCCGCTACTTTTATCTTCTCCCTCTCTCACGTCGGCCGCTACTTTCAACTTCTCCTTCTCTCACGTTGTTCTCTTTTTCATCTTAAATCACGAAATCGCAAAATCAGAAAACGCGATATTACGAATTTCAGAAAATAATAAAATCGAAATTCGAAATATAAGGAAAACATCACGAAATCAAAATCGAGAAGAAAATCATTCGAAACCCTAAAAAATAAAAAATAAAAATGTCGATCAACAAAATCCAGTGGAAATCACAAGTGAGTTGAATAAAAATATTTTTCAAATGATGGAAACCACAATTGAAGAAGTCGAAATTGTTGAATCAATTTTTTTAGATTGGAAATGTTTTTTTTTTCATTTTACCAGTACAGCAGTTCGTAATTATCATTTTTGTATTTTTGTAGTTATCATTTTTTCTGTTTTTAATTTTAAAACATAGCAGCAGTTTTTAGTTATCATTTTTCTATTTTTCTAGTTATCATTTTTCCTATTTTAACTGTAATACATAGCAGCAGTTTTTAGGTATCATTTTTCTATTTTTCTAGTTATCATTTTTCATGTTTTAACTGTGTTATATGTTTTTTTCATGAGATTTTGGTTGCTGTGTTAATTTTGAAGTTATATTGTTGTATCAGCTTTGAAACTAAGTCAAACTTATTTCAATTTAATCAATCAAACTGTGATATAATTTTTTTTTCATTTTTTTATCTTCAAAGCATTGCATCAGTATTTAGGTATCATTTTTTCCATTACTTTTACTTCAAAACATTGAATCAGGTTTTAGGTATAAGTTTCCTATTTTCTTACGTATCAGTTTTACTATTTTAACTATGTTAATTGTTTTTTCATGTGATTTTTTATTCTGTTATCAGTTTTATAAGTTGGTAGGGCTAAGCTAAAGTTTTTCTCATATTCACAGTTCATGGATATCAGTTTTTTAATATTGTAGGTAAAAAAAAGATGCATATAAACATAACACAGAAGTTACACTAAAAATGATAACCAGAAAAATAGAAAAATAATAACTAAAAACTGCTGCTATGTTTTTAAAGTTAAAACAGGAAAAATGATAACTAAAAACAGTTCATGGATATCAGTTTTTTAATATTGTAGGTAAAAAAAAGATGCATATAAACATAACACAGAAATTACACTAAAAATGATAATCAGAAAAATAGAAAAATGATAACTAAAAACTGCTGCTATGTTTTCAAAGTTAAAACAGGAAAAATGATAACTAAAAAAATAGAAAAATGATAACTAAAAACTGCTGCTATGTTTTAAAGTTAGAAACAGGGAAAATGATAACTAAAAAAATACAAAAATGATACCTACGAACTGCTATAGTATTAACGAAAAAAAAAAAACATTTCCAATCACGAAAAAAATGTTTCAACAATATCGACTTCTTCATTTGTGTTTTCCATCGTCTGAAAAATATTTTTATTCAATTTGCTTGCGATTTCCAATGGATTTTTGTTGTTCGAAGGCCTTTTTGGTTTTCTAGGGTTTCTGTTTCGAGCGATTTATGAATTTGAATTTTTGGGTTCGATTGCAATTTCGAATCTGATGTTCTTCTGTTTTTCGGGATTTATGATTTACGATTTGAGATAAGAGCGACAGAGGAAGAAGATGGAGCGGACGAGAATTGATTGCGAAGGGAGAAAATAGAGCGCACGTGAGGAAGAAAGAAGCGACCGATTTTTTTTTCCAATGTATTGTCCTTTAGGATAAAATATTAGGCGGCTGTCCTTATGGATAAATTTTAGTGGGCTTTTGTCCTTAAAAAATTTTTCCTCTTAGAAAAATGCATTACTTTAAAGAATCATGTGCCAGTATCTTTTGTTCCCACCATATCAAAGTTTTCCAAATAGGATGGTACATTGTTGTAGCGTAAAATTCTCGTAATATACGCTCTATAGATGATCGGTTCTTTCAATTCCAAAAAGTTTTCATCTCATCAATTAAAAAACATGACAAACTAATTTGAGGAATGACAAAAATAACATATAAAGTTTTATAGTCATGCTCGTAAATCGTTTCATGACTCTACCCGGACGAGGTATAATAGTGTTATCAATATGCTATTTGCGAAGCGAGCATGTGGTTAGATATTTTTAGTTTTGAACTCATATATGTTATCCTCTAAAAGTTAACTGATAACCTCATCCTGATGAGAGACACAGAAGTTGGGTAAGCACCAAAATTCTGACCTTTATAAGCACAACTTATACTACAAACAAGACTACGAGAATTTAGTTTTATTACTTTTCGTTGACGCTTGTTCAAATCCAACCTTCGTTATTTTCATGTTTCCAAATTTTTGCGATGTATAAGTTATAGTAGAAAAGGTAGATGTCAAGTTGGTCTATCTCTTGATCTTTGTCGTTGTTTTAGATTAGTTTGTCAATTCCTGATTGAGCGAAAAGATCATAAATCCCATAATCATGAAATCCAAAAATGGGATAAAATGGACCAATATGTGGATTTTTTTCCTTTAAATCTTCAAAGCGTCTTTTTGTTGAAATGCTATCGAGGAGCCATTGATTGATATGTGTTTCAGTTACAACACTTGCTCGTCGAGAGGAGGATTCTCCTTGATCCTTGTTTCGATTTTTTGGATGATTTACGGGCCATTTATGAAGTTTGAAGTTTTTCTTTAGAAGTAGAGAACTAGGGTTTCTGAAATGATTTGGGGATAAAAGATTAAATGTAGGAGTAGGTGAAAAGTGAACATGTGTCGGTTCAGAGTCAAAAGATGTTGGTCATCTGTCTAAATTGGACGGTTAGATGGTTGATCTCTCCAGAAGTTGATTCTCGAAAAATAAATCAGATGTTTGGATTAAATTTCAGACGCCTGGTTTGTTTCAGATTAGAAATCTAAGAGTTGAGTCAGACATCTGGTTTCTTAGTTAGACATTTAGTTCTAATCTAATTAGTTTCCTGAAAATATTTTTTGATGTTTCTGATGTTTTGGATGAGTATTTTTGTTTTTATTTTTTTGTTCGGACATCTGATTTAAGAATCCGGAGGTTTGAAGTTATTGAAAACATTAAAAAAGTTTGTTTTGAATATAGAAGGAAAATTTACAATTTTTACATTTATTCATAAATAAATATAAAAATGATTAAAAACAAACTTTGATTCATTCTTGTTCTTGCCTATCCTAAGAACTCGGTTCATAGATTTTTAGTTTTGGAACATGCAACTCATTTTCGACTCGACTTGGTTCTTTGACAAGAGATGATCCACAAAACTTCATAATTAGTCTTTCAATGAAATTAAGCAGTTTGCCTTGCTGTTCTTACTCTCAGTTGAGTTCGCATTGCAATCCTAAACCTTCTTGTTAATAGTGACATAAATCATTTATTTAATAGTCGTCAGATGCTGTGACAACTCCTTCAAATTTATGAGATGTTTGGACTATTTTTCAATTTGCAGTGAATCTGGTATGAAGTCAACTCTTAAGAGTAGAGAAACCCAATTGAAAATACACATTAGGATCGCGATAACTTGCATATGATGCGTGATATGATGATAAATATATAAATAATAAAATATAGAGTAAAAGTAAGGAGATAAAAGGGATCACACTAGAATTTTTATAATGGTTCAAACTTCCTATCCTATCTCCTGCCTTGAAGCTCCAGTTTGGATTTCCGCTATCACTTCGTCTGGAGAAACAGAATTACAAAATCTTTCTTCCTTGACAAAGTAATGTTCAATAATCACATATTTTGAATTTAAGTACATCTTTTATTATAATATTCCATGAGTGTATTTCATGAGTGAACCTAGATTTGTAGGAAGAAGTTTTGCTGGTGATAGCAAATAAGTATAAATGCGAGAGCAACTGAGTATTTGAATACTTTTTAGAACACATAGAGCAAGTTAGAGTTAATAGAAAAGTATATGATCATAGTTCATGAAATAACATGTATGTATAGATGATCAAAGGTTTTCATCAATGGTTACAACTCTTAAAACTATTCTAGTTTCAAAGGTTGCAACCATTGATTGACACATGCATATGTACGTGTATGTACTTTCATATATTTAATAAGATGTCCAAATTCTTTACAAACCCACTAAATGCTTTGTTTTAATGTAAAAGTAAATTATGCAATTGTGTGTTTTTCAAGGGGTAAAAGTAAACCTACTCAAATAAACTTTCCTTAAAGTAATTTGTTGAGAATTCTTCGAGTTCTTCACTTGACGTAATAATTTCATATCTTGAACTCAATTGTTTGTGCCTTTTGTAACTGCAATTTGTTAGATAACTTGATAATAAATGATGGAATACTTTTCATTTAAACCCAAAAGGTGGGTCCTAATAGTTGATACTGCATGTATATTGTGTGAAGATTGTGTTGAAACTGTGAATCTTATTTTCTTTAATTGTTTATCAGCCAATTCATTTAGACTTTATTCAAAGTGAAATCAAATTTAACGTAAACAATAATACTTGCTCTAATATTGCCATTATTCTTTTTCCCAAAATCCACTCAATTGTGTTGACGTAATTCTAGGGCTTTGACCCTTTTAGGAGTGATAAAAGGGTATCTTTGGATTGAGTTTTACTATTCGTGTTTGTTGTTTGGTTGTATTTGTTTTGAGTACTGCACAATATTGTATTGGAATATACGTGTATTTGTGGACTTGGTTGTGTTTCACTCCTATTTCCTACTATGCTATTAGGATTTTCTAAGAAGACCAACCATGTAGGCTTCTTAATGTCACTAAACAGAACCAATTTCTTTTTCGGATCATACATACATACATATACATATATATGCTCAAATTGATTTAAAAAACATACCAAAACATCATTAATACATCTGCTATAATTTCTTTCATGTTAAATATATATCCAGTTAAAACTATTTCAATATTAATTTTAAAAAGTTTTAATAATTTTAAAAATGCAACATGTGTTTATGTGTATAATAGTATATATAATGTCTTAAATCGTAACAACCACCCCCGAGACCTACCCTAATAAAGAGCATTAATGAGTAATGTCGTCTATTAGGGAAGAGAATACGGCTGGTTAGGAGCGATCATTCGTAATCTTATATTAGACAAGTATCAAATACATCGATTGAGTGCATAATATGTTTTTCTTATCTCAGGTAGATCGACGTACTTAATTCATCTCATATAAAACTACGATGTCTAAGGATTATATTCGGAACAAACTACAACACTTCATAGATAACATATCACATAACAAAATACATATTGATACAATAATAGAATACGACGTATACATGTGCTACATGCTCGAATGGTTTCATATAAACCATATTCATATACGATATACTCCAAAAGAACAAATATACAAACGACGCAAATGCAAGACTACATAATTAAGATGATAGCTCCAAGGGGATAGTCCAATATGTATCAACTAACCACAAATCAACCGCAACTACAACCTAAAACAACTCGGTTTGACCCGAGTATACATACACAGGCTAGTCTAGCTTAACATATTAGTAATAATAATGATAAACAGTATAAAGTCATATAGATAAGAATTCCTTCTTTTAGATAAGGAATATGTTATATGTAATGAACCGTCATTTTCCCGATCCTGGTTATTGTTACAAATACCATATTGACTAACCAAACACCAGAAATTATCAGATCATTAATAGAAAGCAGTTAGAGGGTGAGAAATAGAAAGGAAGAAATATTAGAATAGAAGAAGGAAAAAAACAGAAGAACATAAACACAACACAGAATCTCATATTGCAGTGGAATAAAATATAATATATAACAACTTTTGGAATACTAATTTTTTTTGTATACATTTACATACCATCATCGGAGTACAATACAACACAGTAGGAATAACAATAACTATATAATGCTGAAGCCTCTTGCTCTAAGCTCCTCCAAGGATATCTGAAAATACCTGAACTACTTGACTGCCCGTACAAATTTGGGCACCTAAGAGTTTAGGATAAAACAAAATAAAATAAACTCTGGGTCAGTCATGGGACTTGTGTGAGTAAACTCCAACAACTTGGTTTAACTTTTTTAAAATCCTTTTTGAAAGAAAAGATAATCATACGACCAAATCCACACATAAATACAGACAATTTTTACCTTATGATAACCCAAACATTCTTTAAAATCAATATTATCCTGA
Organism: Allium sativum; assembly: GCA_030737875.1. Classification (NCBI taxonomy): domain Eukaryota; kingdom Viridiplantae; phylum Streptophyta; class Magnoliopsida; order Asparagales; family Amaryllidaceae; genus Allium; species Allium sativum. Next base: position 151,991,167 of record CM060915.1, read on the forward strand.
TATTATAATAGTATCTAAAACAAAGAAATATCAATCTAGCGAAACGCTTGTATCTCACGCTCCACTTATATAGTATACAATCAAAACCGCGGGCTATAATTGGAGAATGGATTCCACCTAGCAAGGTATGAGACCACCTTCCGATAATGTATCTCTAGAGAGGAATACACCGGGTTCAACAAGAACATCTTGCAACCCAAGCTATACATGATAGGCCCCTCATTTCGCTTGAGTGTACCTAATGTATTGTCACCAACAGTTGACATCAGCAACCGTTTTCTGAAAGGGACAACATCAAAAGATTTAAGAAGCAAATGGAATTTCTCTAGATTAGGTGACAATATACCCTACTTAGGTGCGGCCCACTTAGCCATATGACCTACCCGATTTTATACCATTTCCCGGTTGTGAGGGTTGAGGTTACGATTACTTACCTTTCATTGATATCACCGTCACTTTGAATGCCACATTGTCAGATCCGTTAATCAATAATTGATTTGCACAAAGATATTTGGGATATTATGCTAAGAGAATAAATTCTCCGCCACTAGATGTATATTCATATAGAATCACTTATGCGATCATTGGAAATACTCTATCAGACACTCGTCCATACACGTTCATTATTGGACTGAATGAAACCAAAGGCACAATTTCCATTAATCCATCTTAGGCAGTTTCTACCTAGGATTAACAGAAAAAGCCCTTGCACTTTACTCCGTCTTCGATTTGTCTTTATATAATCTGATTCGCAACGCTATTGACAATACGGGGTTGTTCTCGGATGATAATCCAACCAGTCTCTCTATATTGATAACGATGGTCAAAAACTTTGATAGTCGGTTATTTAACTATCGAAAAAACAAACATCCATCCAAAGCATCAACCAATCTCTGGGCCCTTTAATTAATATTTCATTAATTATCACTTCTCCATTTTCTTATCAAAATTTGTTAATCCAATATTTTCAACAATCATCTTGGCCTCTTACGCTATTTGGAAAACATTTCCATATATTGTGTTCTTTTATTTTCTATACTTAGAAAATATCTTCTATTTATAATTGGAAAATATTCCAATTACTTATCTCTTTTCTCAACTCATTTATTTCTATACTTAGGAAATATTTTCTATTATATTTCCAAAATTTCCACTTACTTAGGTTAAAACGAATGTTGTGTAAAACATCGTTACAACAACCCAAAATACCGCATTCACCTAAATCTTATTCAAACACTGATCTTCGAGACTGAATCTTGCTATTTATCGGTTAATAATGAAATCAATCGAGTTGGGGTATAATTACCTCTCAGACCTTGACTGAAAACATCCTTAACTTCAAAACAGACAAGACTACTTACGTTGAATAATCAACACCATAAAAACCAATCATTCATTTTAAAATCGTGTATATGTTTCTCTTTCTATTTTTACCAGATCTAATTATAGATTTCCTTTTTGTTTATAATATTCTATTTTAAGTTTGTTTCCTTATCGAATTCTATATATATCGAGATATTGATTTCTAGTTATCAATTTTTCTTAAAAAAATTCTAACTCCTTAAATTTTCGGAAAATTTCGCCAGCACCTCCTTTGTACCGGTCAATAGCTCAAACTCCAACTTGCCTCTGTAGGCCCTTTCCATTCAAAAGGAAAATCAAAAAGCCAAGTGGCTTGCCGATTCGTTGCCCAAAAAAAACTCATGGAATTTTAACATGTACCTTTTTGATCGACACTCAAAATATAAACTTCATTCTCTTCGTTCGATACCTATTTTATACATACTCATCTAGTACCAATTTATTCCTACTCAATCCGGTCATTTTAACTTAATTCGCTAATTTATTCTTTAATTAGCTCTTTTACCTATTCCACTTTTTTATTGAACATATCATGTTCATATATAATTTTAATTTGTTTATAAGCCAATCGAATACCATTTTTAATTTAAGTTTCATATTCGATTTCGAATATAAATTTACAAACCCTTTTTTACTTATCCAAATTCCAATTTTGATTCAAAATTCCATCAACTAATTATTCCTCAAATTAGTTAATTCTATTCAACAATTAAAAATCTGATTTTTGTTTCAAAAATCAGTCCATTTACCCCACTTAAGTTCATATTTATTTAATATCTTAAAATCCGAATTTTTCTAATGGAAATTCGAATTTTATTTACTTAAAATCCTTTTATTTATTTAAATAAACTGTTATGGTTTAATAACAATTATGGCGTTGTTTTTCGGAAAATTTGATTTTGACTTAACTCAAAATCTATAAGGCGAAATCCAGGATTTTCTCTTTCATTAATAAATTATTATTCAATAGGTCCTGACGATTCTTGTTTCACAGAATTCCGACTTAAACTAAATTTAATTTCAAAACGTCAATTTACGAACTACCGCACTGCTCGTTTTAATTATATTTAAATATAAACGTTTAAACTCCGTTTATAAATAAATTTTACTTCCATTCTAATATATTTTGATATAAATTAAACGAATTTTCTAAATTTAACTTAGTATTTTCGAATATCCTAAATTGTCGATTATTTCATTACTCAGTTATAATTCCATTTACAAACTCAACTTCTATATTAAATCCCAATCTCATTAGAAATAAATTAGTTTATAGAATTCGATATAATCATATTCCAAATTTTAATCACTTTGATTATCTCAGTTCATATTCCGAATTTTAGAATAAAATCTATCGTTCTCTTTTCAAAAAAATTTCCAATCCCTTTTTAAATTTAGACTTGAATTTAAAATTACAAATTTATTTGATGATAATTAATTCACTACATTTATAAACATCGTTTATAAATTTACTTATCTTATATATCCAAACAAGTTCCATCTCGAAAATCTATTTAAAACCAAAATCTTATTTTGGATATTCTAATTATTATTTCTTATTTATATATTACATAGAATTTATTTTAATAATTAATTTTATATCTTAGTTTCTAATTTATACAATTCCAATATCCTTTCTAGTTATAGTTTATTTTAATATTTCAGCATAATCAAATTTAATTATCCAATTAATTTACATTCCAAACATCGGAATAGATTTCATCATTTTCTATTTAAAACGATTCCCAATTCTCATTTTAAATTCACATTTGAATTTAAACACTCCAATTATCTAATGAAAATTATCCATTTCATTTATAAACACCGTTTATAAATTAATTTCAATTTCCCACATTTTCCAATGAAAATTATTCCGTTTTATTTATAAACATCGTTTATTAATTCACTAGTTGTTTTAATTATCCAAACAAGTTAATATTTCTTAGCCCATTCGAAATTCAAATTCTATTTTAGAAAAATAGATTTCCCCTTTTTAAATATCAAAATTTCTATTCGTGGTATTTTTATAAATCAACATTCAGGCCCGGTGATATTTAAACACCCAATTATCAATCACAGGTTTTCTAACACATAATATATGATTATATATATATATATGTATATAAATAATAATAAATTATGAAGAATCCAGTTGGATCCCTCCAACCTGTTTTCCTGTATCCATAGTCGTTAGCCAATATAAATAATGCCCATCCTGCTTTGAGGCAGGATATCGCGGTATAGAAGGTCATCCACTATAATATATTGTGGGGTGCATATGGTCATCCGCTAATGATACTGCGGGCATCCGCTAATGGTACTACGGGAAATATCCAACCACAAATATATATAATAGCCACAATCACAAAGCCTAAATAACTAATATACTTATAATAGCCACAAAAATATTTAAACACATCTAAACAACAAACAAATAGTATATAACATTATATTAAATAATCCAGAGAGTGAGTTTACTCACCTGATTTTATTTTTGCTGAATACCCAATGAAGCCAATTATATAAATTTTATAGTGATTCCTTCATATATCTATATTTCAATTTAAAATAATATTAATAAAATTATCAAATTATTCTAATTTAATTTAACTAATTACCCACGTATAAACGAATTCCAAATTAAATCTTAATTTCATCCTCCAACGATTGGTCTGCATACTTTATTCCTTTACTAACTAATTTCCTTTATATAAATTAATTATATAAACTAAATTTACTTTAATTAGTATTCAATTATATAAATGAAATCTCCTTATAAATTTTGAATTTAAAATTAAAAATTTACCTTAATAGTACAATCATTGTAAAATCACAGTCCAGTTCATCAAGATCTCCCCACTATTTCCATCAGACCAGATCTTGCTACTCAACACCACTGCACAAATCAAACAATGACTTCTCCATTCCCACCACGCTCGAGCTCCCATTTCCCAAAACATAGATTAGCGCTCCTCATTCAACACACTACCGCACTTCTTAAATGACGGACCATTCATGCTAGAATCCATTTTAACTATTGGCAACCCTATCCAATCGAAACTCTCTAAAACCCTAAACAAAATTGCGATAATTACCATCGTCAAATATCACTCGTCTCATCCTAAGAGTTGCCCACAATCGCATCGCCAGTTACGCCTTTCACCAGAAACTTGCATCACTCCTTCCTTCAAAAACCACAGTGCCTCGTTCACTACATCGATGTCAGAAGCCCTTCCGCAAACTCCATTAATCCTACGATAGAACCCATTATCGAACCCTTATACGCGAGCGCCTTCTGATTCGCAACTGCTTCCGGTGAGGTAATGCTTCTGAGAATCGCAAATCGGTCTTGATTTGGGTTACGATCTATCTTTTTTTATCGAATGAAGCAACCGTTCAAATTTTCGTTCTGGGAGAACAAAAGGATTTTATAGTTCATTTGAGGTAGAGACTGAAAATTAATATTGCTTTGATTTATTTTGCATTGTATTGAGGAGTGAAGATAGAAAGGAGATCAAATGGGGGAAATTCACGATAAAAAACAAAGAGGATTAGCATTTTAATTGCCTGAAGTTCGATTTAGAAGAGAAACAAAGGAAGGGTTGCGTTTATAAAGGCATGGAAAAGGAATAGCTCGTAAATTACATAAGGGTTGTCTACTGAAGTACATACCAATATTAATTTCGATTTGATTATAAATTAATGCGATTTGATTTTAACATATTTTTATTCTTTTTAAATAGATTCTGATTTGATTTCGAGCTTATCTATTTAAAATATTTCTGGGTTCATAACTTGAAATCACGAACCTCTATTTTAACGTAACGACCGACGTTTCACTATTATAACGCTATTCTGAACTCAATGAAATCGATCCTGAAATTTAATTCCAATGTATATATAAAATATCCATATTAAATCGATATAAATATAATTTAAACTCAAAAAATAATCAAACCTTCGATAATAAATCATTGTTATCATCATATATATTTAAATAAAATTTATACTGATCACGTGAACTATTTTTGATTCAGTTATAACTTTGAATCCAATTATTTATCGTTTACGATAATTTGATATAATTGAATTAAATCATTCGATTATAAATCGATAAATTCCATTTAAATATCCATTTATATTATCAACCCAATATTTAAAACAATATTAAATATTCAAAATAAATCGATCACAAATCCGGGTCATTACATTATGTCCAAATCAGCAATTTGCTCATGAGATAATTCAACTAAAACAACATATATAATCTCATGAACAACACCAAATCCATAAGTGAGAGTTTAGTCCCAATAAAAGGTGATAATTAAGAATCAAATCGAAGCATAAAGATAACACATCAAATAATAACACAAGGATTCCATCAAATGACAACATATAAACATGTATAAGTTCATCACGTAAGCACTATATATAAGTATCAAATAACTCTTCGGCTATAAGATCAATAAGTCATCATAAATTGGATCCAAAGCATCAAATACAAATGAGCATCATAAAATGATCCAAAACACCAAATTGCGTAAGTATCAACAAAAGAAAGCTATTCTGCCAAGTACAATATACGTATTTAATCACTTATTACTACCACCTACCTCGGTTGAGTAAAACTCTGCTATGACCGCTTACAATCATATATTATTCTACTATGACCCGTTTAGATAGAGAACCATGCTCTCAAACATTTTGTGAAGTCAGTTTTTGCACAGAGGTATAGCTCAAATATATTTTTAGTCATAGATAGTAGCAAATCAAACAAAACTAAATCAAACTCTTATTTAACCTCATCCAAGCTAGAAGGTGTGATTTGTACAACTCGCTTTAGCGGAATCTTGATGATTATCAACTCGAATTAGTTGCAAAAAGAGAGCATTTGAGCATAGAAGGAATAAACCTGGCATGCAGCTCCAAAGACAGCTTACTGTAAAAGCGATAATGATCTTCTTCTTTCAATTTCTGAATTAATTGAGTAGAGGGATTGCATGGGTTTGATTACTGATAGAGTAGCTCCTCTCTTCACTTTAAGATTCGCTAATCTATGAGGAGTTGTATGTTGACTTTTTTTAAGGGAAGAGGAACCATTTTTTTTCTCTGTAAAGTTTCGGGAAGAAGAAAATAAAGGGGATGAAGAGAAAATGAATATACCTCCCCTTCTTACCCACATCTAATAACTCTTTGAGCTTGAATTTTACCCATCCAATACCCAATTAACACTAGAAAAATCAAGGAGTTACAAAAAATATTATCACACAACTCATGATAACACTAGTTTTCCCACTTCTAACATCAAAAACACATTATTTAGTCATACTAAAATTATTGCAACATTCCTATATAGTATTAGATCCTTTTTTAAACACAAATTAAAGCCTTTAACATAAGATTAATATTTTACCAACAAATTGTAAAATTTAAAATTTTCTATACAAAACGTACATTTTAGTTTAAGTTTTGCTCCCAACATAAAGTTTAGACACGATTAACTTATAAAAACATATTAAAATTTAATTTCACATATAAACATTTATTTTCATCAATAATACATTTTTTTAAATTTATTTACAACTCAATAAAACATAACTTTACCACAAAATTTCATTATGCACATACACACACGCGCACACACACACACACGTATATATATATATATACACACATGCATTTATTGCAATACACCCAATAAAACTTATTAAATCTTATTTCACCTCATATTTATTCCTTGTGAGTTTTATATTGTTTAGCAACAAAATTGTTCAACAAAAATGTTATCACTTGTTATTTCATATTGAAAATCAAAAAACCATGTTAAAATATGCTTATATTTGTATATCAATTTTCAATCATTACTACATATTTTTAATATTAATCTTAATAACCAAAAAGGTTGTTATAAAATAATTTCTCAACTATTAAATTTGATAAAATGAGCCTAGTAACATAGTTTGTGTATTTTTCTTAGAAAGATCCATTTAGTAAGCACATATTGAAAATATTCTTATTATACGATAGAATTTTATTCCAATACAATACTTTCTTAAAAAACTCAATTTCTTCATTTCTCCAATTAATTTATAACACGAATTAGGTTCTTGAGCTCGTGTTTTTAATTTCCTTAAATTTCAATTTTACAGAACATGTTGTGATTAGTCTGTTTTGGTACACAAAAACCTGGGTTGTTACATAAATCATTTAAGATAAATTTACGAACATATATATTTTTAGTTTTGAAAAAAAAATCCATATAATATCTATTATACATATAGGGTTATATGCCACCCCTCTTTCGTGATGCCTTTTTGCATTCAAATAATAGCCACTCATTTATAATTAAATAAATTAGTGGAAAGAGAGAGAGGGAGACATAAGTGTGTGGTGGAAATTAGGGGGCTATAAGGATGAGGCACTCTTTGGGGGTGCTCCTGATATATATCACTACTAGAAGTACAGTGTATTCCAACGTGCATATTCCAACGTCCATCAACAGCTTATCCAACGACATCCAATAGTCCGTTGATTTTGAAACCATCCATCTGAAGCCATTTGAGGCTATTGCAATATATGTCGTTTGCGGCCATCAGAAGCCATTGGAATTCACCTGTGTACATTTTCCAGAAAATCATAAGCTGCTCCATTTGTCTTCCTCCACCCAAAATAAAGAAAAACCCACCTTTGATTCCTTCTCCCTAAATGTTGAACCCCCCTAAACCACCTCCAAATCACCTTCGGCGGTGCCGCTAAGCTTCTCGTTCTGCCTCTCCACTCTCCAGTCTCTCAAAATCAGGTTTTCCAATTAAACCCTAATTATTTAGGTTTTGTAATTTAGACCTAAATTTGTGTTATACTTATTCCTAATAACTATTGGAGATTATTACATGATCATATTGCGAGCTGATTACTATTGTTATCATCAAAGTGCTCAAATTATTACTAATAGCTAGTTAACTATATATATTGTACATATGTAGGATGATTTTGTTTGGATTGATCGTAGGCATATGATAAGTTTTGCGAACAGTTTAATTTATGCAAACACGAGTTATGTATTATGTTACAATTAATCGTAATTTTAGATAATTATGCGAAAATGAATTTTATATTTACACAAACATGTGAACTGACTTGGTGTTTAATAAGTTTTGAATGATTTCAGATGATTTTGTTATGATTAATCGTAGTTAAAATTCCTTAAATAGTATAACATAGTATATAAACAAATTATATATTTAATTTAGTATATAAGCAAAAACGAGTTATATATTATGCAAAATAGTAAAAATATATAATTTAGTACCTATGTTCGAAATGGTAAAATATATACAAGTTATATATATATATTATATATATTTAATATAAACAATATTTAAACTCTTATATATTATTCGGCCTCATTTGACAAATGTTATATATGATCATTATATGGATATTCATTTTTCCTACAAAATGTATGAGCGCGGCTGTATGGGATATGTAGGTTGATTGGTGGAACAGTGAAGAATTGCAGGTAAATCTACCAAAAATCTCATTAATTATTTTGCTATTATTAAACAACGATTCAATGTAAATTTGCAGGCGGAGTCAGCAAGGAACTTAGCAAACAGAAGTAGGAACGCGGTAACTCATCGTGGAGGACCCATATCTTTTAAGCATTACTGCGAGGATTTGGTAATTTTCTCAGTTAATACATTTTTATATTGATTAGTTCAATAATTAGTTATGTAGAATTGAATTATATAATTTATTTATTGCACTTATGAGCTGATGGACATCCCATGTCCTACATGGACGTATTTTCTCACACCCACACATCAAGACAAGTAAACGAGGCTAGCAGCTTCACATATCAGTGCGATGATCAGGATAAGGTGATAAATGCATATATATGCATATTTTAAATTCTAGTACTCACATTGATAAGTTTATTAATTACTAGCTATGTAAAATAAAGTAACATTCTACTATATTTCAACTGTAATTGTTTTTTGCATTACAGGCAAAGTTTTAGGAGGCACGGTGTAACAACCCGGAAATTCTCAACCAATTTAAAATTTTTATTTTGGCAATTTTAGTGAATTTTGATTATTTGAAATGAATTATTTTAAATAATAATGACGAGAAATTTATTTTGAATAGAATTAGAACGTATATATTTATATACGTCATCGTTAGAATATAAATATTTATTTTAAATATAAAAGGAATTGAAAATGGCGCGGTAGTTCGATAATTCGATTTCAAAATTCAAATGAATGTACAGGATTCAAAATAAACCGGATTTTAGTGAAACCAAAAACATTTAATCTATTTGAGAATATCTTTCCAACGAACCCGAAAAATCAAAATTTCATAGCGGGGACAAAAAGTTATGCCCAGTTGAAAATTCAGAATAGTCGCTATGGAATTCTGGCCCTTAAAAATGGCCATTTTGCAAACGACCTCGGTTTTCGTTGAAACCACTTTTGTTGGATCTGCGATGTCAAATTATTTCTAGGTTTCAAATTTCATAATTTTTTGAATCAATATATGAGCGTTGCGAAGAAAAACGTGTTTGACCTGTTTCAGTTGATTTTAATCGACCAGAAAATGGCCATTTTTCAAACGGTCTCGGAATTTGACGAAATTAGTTTTGTTAGGACCGTATCGTCAATACGAAGTTAAAAAATATTTTTCAGGAATTTTTAGAGTTCGTATGTGGCCCCAGTAAATTGAAATGTGCGTTCAAATTCAATATATAGAGTTATATTTTGATTTTGATGGAAACTGGTCGAAACGATCGAATCAGCTTACGATACATATCCCATTGTGTTCGGAATGGGAGTAATTATTTATGGACGACGGTCGGTAGGCCTCGTTTGGAGGTCAAAATAAAAAGTTACTTTTTGAAAATTAAAATAATAAATTAAATAAAAAAAGTCAACATCCCTTTCTCCTTTACCACCCCCCCATTAATTCTCATATCAGAAAAGAAAAATAAAAAAAATAAAAAAAACAAAAGGGGGGAAATCGCGATTGGCCCCCTCTCAAATCGCATGCGTAGAAAAGCTCAGATTTTTATATTCGAAAAACTCGGATTTTTATCATATAAAAAGATAAGATTTTTAATCGTGAAAAAGGGGGATTCTCAATCACATGATAGTTGGATTTTTAATAGAAGAAAGGTATGATTTTTATATAGTAGAATTAATAAAGATGCGATTTTTATATAGTAGCGAATATAAAGATTTGATTTTTATAGTATAGGAAGAATAAAAATACGATTTTTTATATTATATAGAAAGTAAAAATTTGATCTTTATATATGTAGCGAAGTAAAAATCTGATTTTTATTATATATATGTTGAAATAAAAGTGGGATTTTTGTAAGGAAGATATAAAAATTCGATCTTTATATTAGAAGTAGATATAAAAATTTAATTTTTATATAGAAGCAAGCGTTGTAAAAATATATGATTTTCATATATGAAGTGCCATTATAAAAATATGATTTTTAGATTATATAGATAATAAAAATTCGATCTTTATATCATAGGAGGAATAAAAATATGATTTTTATTCATGTAGAGTAATAAAAATATAATTTTTATTATATTACTAGCAAGGTAAAAATATAATTTTTATCTATATAGTAGCGGTGTAAAAATGTGATTTTTATATATGTAGTGGCCACGGACAACGGAAGTGAAAAAAGGCGAGAACGACAAAGATTTCTACATATGAAGAGTCGTGGCGTTTGGTTTAGCTTAGGTGAGAACTCCTCACTTTCATTTATTTCTAGTTTGAAATATATACTAGGATGCAGACAGTGCTTAGTAGCACCCGACACCCGTCGTCCACAGACCATGGATGACTTGTTTGTTTAATTGGTGTGTTGTGAAATTTGATTGTGTGATGTGGAATGAAATAAAATATTTTATCGTGGAAGATATTTTAAAGTTAAAAATATAATTTTTAACGTGTATATAAAATAAATAGTACTAAACAAATCGGAGATTTATTTACATACACAGATTTGACTAATATTAATTGGGACGATAAATTTTACACATCGCCCAAGCGCATAAAAAAAAATGTGTTTGTTGATTTGAAACCCCACATGGGTATTGGGATGATATTTGGCGTACACTAATCCCAATTAATTAACTGTATGTCGATCGATGGGTCGACAGACTGTGTAAGAGTTAATTATTTATATTTAATGCTTATGCAGTGGTGTGGTGCACTCTGGATGATGGTTGATTATTTATCGTTGCTATTATATACATGTGTTGTAGAAATTCCATATAATTAACATTATATGGTAATTGATTGGGCCTTATTCCAATTTAGAAAATAAATTCATGTGTTGAATTGAAAATAAATATATTTACGTGTTGAATAGAAATATATATTCATGTGTTGAATAAAAATATATTTATGTGTTGAATAGAAATATATATTCATGAGTTGAAATAAAATATATAAATTCATGTGTTGAATTGGAAATATATATTCGTGTGTTGAATAAAAATATATTTATGTGTTGAATAGAAATATATATTCATGTGTTGAATAAAAATATATTTATGTGTTGAATAGAAATATATACTCATGTGTTAAAATAAAATATATAAATTCATGTGTTGAATTGAAAATATATATATTCATGTGATTAATTGAAAATAAATTCATGTGTTGAATTGAAAATAAATTCATGTGTTGAATTGAAAATAAATTCATGTGTTGAATAGAAATAAATTCATGTGTCGAATTGAAAATAAATTCATGTGTTGAATTGAAAATATATTCATGTGTTAAATAAAAGCCGTGTTGATTAGATTGACGCCATTTTGACGTGAACGATATTTATATCGATTTTATTCATTTTTACAGTGAATATAAAAAAGAAAGTGATATCAAAATAAAACGTTTTGAAAATATTATCATTTGTATATCGATGATGTGGAATATTCAATTATGATTAGAAATTGAATATGAAGTTGAAATCGTTTCGAAAACGAATTTAAAACGATTTATAAAATACGTTTTGAAAGGAAATCGACGGGATATAATATATATATATATATATATATTATATATATATAATGGCCTGAATAGAACGCGCCGCGCTACAGTAGTTCGTGAATTTCGACCATTGACTTCGAATGAACATTGCGGGGGATCCGACCGTCGGATTCTCCTAAAACCGGAACTGTTGGGTTCGTATCGAAAAGAGCTTTCTAATGAATATTAGAGATTTGAAATCTAACGGTTGGATTTGTAATTATGTCCAAATCAAATTTAGAAAAGGTCGATGTAAGTGCAGTTCGATGGCCGTTGATGGAAATCGACTGTACGGGCCTTGATAAAATTATTAAAAATACTGATAATTTGTGCAAAATCATAAGAAATGATTTGTGAAGAATTGGGAAGAAAATTTCCATATTTGAAAAGATAAAAATAGATTTTTATCAAAATGAACTAGTTTTGAACTAGAATTATAATACTATTTATTTGTAAAAAAATAAATAAAGTGGATTTGAAATGGTTTTGAAAATAACCAAAATTTCCAATAATTGAATTGTAATAGATTTGAATCGAAATTGTCTTTGGAATATTTCGATGTTGGATTTCGTGATTATACAGATATTGTTATGGAAATTTGAAAGATATATTTATATCGTTATTTCCAATACGATATTTGTTGGTCGTTGAATTTGATATTGAATATAAGCCGATATATTTTCTATTCAGAGCCTTGTATTTAATATCAAATGGGATTTGGGTTTGTCATGAATGGTGTCTTCATTAACACTGTTCTTAAACCCAGTTGAGAAAAAGATTGAATCTTTTTGTTTAGATTTAATGAAGTGTACCAATTAAATGGTATTTAATTGGAATTGAATTTGAATTGATTTTTGGGTTTATCGTGAACGTTGTTTTGAATAACACTGGTTCTTTAACCCGATAATTAATGGAGTGTGATTTTGGGTTTATAGCGAACCGTGTTTTAAATGACATTGGTTCTTTAACCCAGTTAAAGACAGGATTTTGATTCCTGTGAAGAATAAAACTAAGTGAGGTTTTAATGAGTCTTTAATTAGATTGAAATGGTCGAGAATGGAGTTTCACCAGTTTTACTCCTGGCGATAGTTAAATCTTTAAATAGAATTGAATGTGAAATGGTAATTGAACTTACCGATAACACCGTGGTGTTAGATATGAAGTATGACCAGTTTTACTTCATGGGATGAATAGGTTGGGATTGCGAAATAAAATAAATGATTACTTCGGTGTTGTTCGCTAATCCCGACTAGTTTGAATTGATATTCAAAAGAAGATTAAAGAATAAATTTAAAGAATTTATCTTTGATAAAATTAATGGGAACCCTTCCCAAAGTATAAGAATATTTGAATAAAAGAATATTCTGAATTGGAATGAGGCGTATGTTGTGTTTGTGTAACACTTGTTTATTATATACCTTAGTTATTCAGAAAGACCGGGTTTATCTCATTCTGAATAACTGATTCGACGTGGTGTCGAGGATGAACACGGTGGTCGAAGACCGGAGATCTTCACGTCGTTTGGGTGATTACTGATGATCTTGATTGGGCCGTACACCCAAGAGGAGGGAATCAGTTAGTGGTCGTCCTGACGTACTTGGAGATCGATGGATATGTGGGTACTAGGTGCCTCTGGTTTCGTTCAGACCAGAACGAACTTGTAAATGGACTGTGTGTCTGACATTGGATTTTATTCTGTGTGATTGATTTCTATTAAATATATATCTGTTTGGCGGTGGAGAATTTATTCGCTTGCTTAACGCCCTTCTCTGATACGTACGAGCTCAGGGGTTATATATTGATGGATATCAAACGCATGGAGTGAATTGCCTGTGTGGCATGCCTAAGTGGCAATTGATCAAGGCTTCTGCTAAAAAGCAAAGTCTTGTGGTTGATGATCAAAGCACCGCCTGTGTGGCATAGCTTTGTGTAACGTTGATTCGCGAGCCTCACACCCTGGTTGTGAACCAAAAACGGGAGAGGACTTCAGGGAGGGCATGCGTTTCCCTCTAGCTAGAAGCGACGTCAGTGGTTTTACACGCCCTGACGAGTTTGACTTATGTGGTTGTTGCTGTTGCGAGGCGCCTCAGATATATCGGTCGATCCGGGACCGATGGAGTCATTGGACTCATTGACACCCCAAAGGGTGGGGAAACGCAGTGTTCAGGCATTTTAATCCACATCGGTGGACCGGCCCTGAAGATCCAAGGGACGATGCGTTCTGTTCCTGAGGGGCGGGCTAGAGCGTCTCGAATCGGTAGAGGACTATCTTTTGCCTCGGTTCACAGATTGAAATTTGACTTCCAATACGTGATATTGCGGTTTTGATTGTAAACCTATATATGGCGACATGATATATGGTACCCATGCCGTCTATTATTGATATTTATGATTAAAATTGTTTTGACACTATACACTTATAGTAATAATAAAACATAAAATTTAGCGTATCAAGCATGCTTTGGCTATTATAAGGTAAAACCCTATCCTCCGGCTTGTGTTGCATTGTGTGATGGGACCTGGGTCTTATAATAGCTTCATTTTTCTTTATTTAGCATTGCGCTGTTTGTTTTATGCACTGGTATTCTTGGGAGGAAACCCGTTCCGTGTTATACGGCGTGGTCCCTTGATTTACCGAATTTTAAAATAAAGATTAATAACTGTTTTAGTTCTCACACCAGTCACATGACTGACCTGGAGTTTATTGTTTTAACCTAAACTCTGGGTGCCCTTATTTTTACACGGGCAGCTAGTAGTTTTGGTTTTGCAGATTTATATTCTCAGGAACCTGGTTTATAGCTGGAATGATATCCGGAAAGCTCTGTATATGTATATCCCTTTCAGTTGTGTCTTGTATTATTTTTCCGCTGCTATGAAATGTATTGTAATCTCTGATATTTAGTGAATGTGTAATATTGATTTATACTCTGTATATTCTTGTACTTTGATGGAATTGTTGTGATAAACAATGAAATGTTCTTCTGTCTGCGTTCTATTGTGTGTTGTTCTTAAAGTATCTGGGCTTTCCTTACCGAGGAAGTTACGGGTCTTCACACCTGGTATCAGAGCTTTGGTTTACAGAGCTCGGAGAACAAGGCACATTAGAACCATACGAAAGAATTCATCAGAAATTGGATTAGTAATATCCAATAGGAATGACTCGTTAGAGATGTGATCAGTAGTATCCTAGAACGAGTGTAAAGAGTGTTGTTTTGAAAAATAAAATTTAAAACAATTTTTGTTTTGAAAATTTAAATCAATTATTCGTATTTGATTATTTATTTTATATTAAATTTGGACAATCCAGTATATAAAGATTTCGCGTATACGTCTGATCCACGTGTATTCGAAGTTTTAATATACTGGGTAGATATAGAATCACACTCTAGTCGCCCGGGGATGATACTGGTAATTGTGATCACATTACCAATATTTATGCTCGAGTTTCGAACGTGTGATGTTTATATGATTCCAATTGACTGGAGTGAGAACCAAAACTAGATAGGGCTATTGTTGTGATTTGGCATCAAAATGTGATTTTTGACTATATATCAAAGTTATGAATTTGAAAAGCTAATCAACTAATTGATTGCTGATTGTGTTGTTTGATTATTGGTTGATTAATTAAAATGTTAAACCCTTAGCCAAATTGTATCAAATAGTGAATTGTATTGAAAATTTATCGCATATGCAGGCATGCATGTACATGTACTTACATTGAATAGGTCATAGCAAGGAGGCTAGAGAAGAGGAATAAAATTGTTTGCCCGACAAATAAGTACATGTTTATTGTACTTCTTGGGTTTTGGATGATTTTATGAGCCGATTGGCTAGCCGCTTGGTTTTTTCTTTTTCTTTTAGATTGAAGAAGGCCATGGGAGCCTATATGAAATATCCCGAAGTCCCCGGTGCAGGGGAGGTTATGGCGAAATTTTTCGAAATTTTAGGGTGTTAGCCAAATTTTTGAAAAATTTGAAAAGTTCTTAGAAATTGAAAAGTTGAAGAACCTAAGCCGTAAAGTAGTGAAAGTTGAGTTGGTTTGTGAAACAAATTTCGGCTTCGTTCCTTTTCGGGGATGAAAATTTTAAGTGGGGGAGATTGTAACAACCCGGAAATTCTGAGCCAATTTAAATTTTTTATTTTGGCAATTTTAGTGAATTTTGATGATTTAAAATGAATTATTTTAAATAATAACGACAAGATATTTATTTTGAATAGAATTAGAACGTATATATTTATATACGTCGTCGTTAGAATATAAATATTTATTTTAAATATAAAAGGAATTGAAAATGGCGTGGTAGTTCGATAATTCGATTTCAAAATTCAAATGAATGTACAGGATTCAAAATAAACCGGATTTTAGTGAAACCAAAAATATTTGAATCTATTTGAGAATATCTTTCCAAGGAACCCGAAAAATCAAAATTTTGTAGCGGGGATAAAAAGTTATGCCCAGTTGAAAATTCAGAATAGTCGCTATGGAATTCTGGCCCTTAAAAATGGCCATTTTGCAAACGACCTCGGTTTTCGACGAAACCACTTTTATTGGATCCGCGATGTCAAATTATTGCTAGGTTTCAAATTTCATAATTTTTCGAATCAATATGTGAGCGTAGCGAAGGAAAATGTGTTTGACCAGTTTCAGTTGAGTTTAATCGACTGGAAAATGGCCATTTTTCAAACGGTCTCGGAATTTGACGAAATTAGTTTTGTTAGGACCGTATCGTCAATACGAAGTTAGAAAATATTTTTCTGGAATTTTTAGAGTCTGTATGTGGCCCCAGTAAATTGAAATGTGCGTTCAAATTCAATATATAGAGTTATATTTTGATTTTGACGGAAACTGATCGAAATGATCGAATCATCTTACGATACATATTTCATTGTGTTCGAAATGGGAGTAATTAGTTATGGACAACAGTATGTAGGCCTCGTTTGGAGGTCGAAATAAAAAGTTACTTTTTGAAAATTAAAATAATAAATTAAATAAAAAAAGTCAACATCCCTTTCTCCTTTACCCCCCCCCCCCCCCCCCCCCCCGCGGTTAATTCTCATATCAGAAAAGAAAAATAAAAAAACAAAACAAAAGGGGGGGAAATCGCGACCGCCCCCCCACAAATCGCCAGCGCCGCCATCGCTGTGGCTCGGGCCGGCCACTGCACCCCTCCTCCCTCCTTCTTCCCCAGTGCGCAGCCCCATCCCCTCCTCCAGATGCGCGCGCACCCGAACCTCGAGACCGCCCCTCCCATTACACGCCGCCACCATGCTGGAGCACCGCCATGCCATCCCCTTCCCCTTCTCAGTCCAACGCAGCGAGCCCCCTTTTTTCGCCTTTAACTGTAAGTGATTTTTCTTTTTATTTTATTCTATTTTTATTCTATTTATTTATTTATTTATTTATTTAAGGCACTGATTTTTTATGTTAATTCTTTACATGAATGCGTAGGAAAGCTCGGATTTTTATATTCGAAAAACTCGGATTTTTATCATATAAAAAGATAAGATTTTTAATCGTGAAAATGGTGGATTCTCAATCACATGATAGTTGGATTTTTAATAGAAGAAAGGTATGATTTTTATATAGTAGAAATAATAAAGATGCAATTTTTATATAGTAGCGAATATAAAGATTTGATTTTTATAGTATAGGAAGAATAAAAATATGATTTTTTATATTATATAGATAGTAAATATTTGATCTTTATATATGTAACGAAGTAAAAAACTGATTTTTATTATATATATGTTGAAATAAAAGTGGGATTTTTATAAGGAAGATATAAAAATTTGATCTTTATATTAGAAGTAGATATAAAAATATAATATTTATATTGAAGGAAGCGTTGTAAAAATATATGATTTTCATATATGAAGTGCCATTATAAAAATATGATTTTTATATTATATAGATAATAAAAATTCGATCTTTATATCATAGAAGGAATAAAAATATGATTTTTATTCATGTAGAGTAATAAAAATATAATTTTTATTATATTACTAGCAAGGTAAAAATATAATTTTTATCTATATAGTAGCGGTGTAAAAATGTGATTTTTATATATGTAGTGGCCACGGACAACGGAAGTGAAAAAAGGCGAGAACGACAAAGATTTCTATATATGAAGAGTCGTGGCGTTTGGTTTAGCTTGGGTGAGAACTTCTCACTTTTATTTATTTCTAGTTTGAAATATATACTAGGATGCAGACGGTGCTTAGTAGCACCCGACACCCGTCGTCCACAGACCATGGATGACTTGTTTGTTTAATTGGTATGTTGTGAAATTTGATTGTGTGATGTGGAATGAAATAAAATATTTTATAGTGGAAGATATTTTAAAGTTAAAAATATAATTTTTAACGTGTATATAAAATAAATAGTAATAAACAAATCGGAAAGTTGTTTATATACACTGATTTGACTGATATTGATTGGGACGATAAATTTTACACATCGCCCAACCGCACAAATAAAAATATGTGTTTGTTGATTTGAAACCCCACACGGGTATTGGGATGATATTTGGCGTACACTAATCCCAATTAATTAGCTGTATGTCGATCGATGGGTCGACAGACTGTGTAAGCATTAATTATTTATATTTAATGCTTATGCAGTGGTGTGGTGCACTCTGGATGATGGTTGATTGTTTATCGTTGCTATTATATACATGTGTTGTAGAAAATCCATATAATTAACATTATATGGTAATTGATTGGGCCTCATTCCAATTTAGAAAATAAATTCATGTGTTGAATTGAAAATAAATATATTTATGTGTTGAATAGAAATATATATATATATATATTCATGTGTTGAATAAAAATATATTTATGTGTTGAATAGAAATATATATTCATGTGTTGAAATAAAATATATAAATTCATGTGTTGAATTGAAAATATATATTCGTGTGTTGAATAAAAATATATTTATGTATTGAATAGAAATATATATTCATGTGTTGAATAAAAATATATTTATGTGTTGAATAGAAATATATATTCATGTGTTGAAATAAAATATATAAATTCATGTGTTGAATTAAAAATATATATATTCATGTGTTGAATTGAAAATAAATTCATGTGTTGAATTGAAAATAAATTCATGTGTTGAATTGAAAATAAATTCATGTGTTGAATAGAAATAAATTCATGTGTCGAATTGAAAATAAATTCATGTGTTGAATTGAAAATATATTCATGTGTTGAATATAAGCCGTGTTGATTAGATTGACGCCATTCTGACGTGAACGATATTTATATCGATTTTATTCATTTTTATAGTGAATATAGAAAAGAAAGTGATTTCAAAATATAACGTTTTGAAAATATTATCATTTGTATATCGGTGATGTGGAATATTCAATTTTGATTAGAAATTGAATATGAAGTTGAAATCGTTTCGAAAACGAATTTAAAACGATTTATAAAATACGTTTTGAAAGGAAATCGACGAAATATATATTTATATATATATATATATATGTATATATATATATATTATATAATGGCCTGAATAGAACGCGCCGCGCTACGGTAGTTCGTGAATTTCTACCGTTGACTTCGAATGAACATTGCGGGAGATCCGACCGTCGGATTCTCCTAAAACCGGAACCGTTGGGTTCGTATCGAAAAGAGATTTCTAATGAATATTAGAGATCTGAAATCTAACGGTTGGATTTGGAATTATGTCCAAAACAAATTTAGAAAAGGTCGCTGTAAGTTCAGTTCGATGGCTGTTGATGGAAATCGACTGTACGGGCCTTGATAAAATTATTAAAAATACTGATAATTTGTGTAAAATCATAAGAAATGATTTGTGAAAAATTGGGATGAAAATTTCCATATTTGAAAAGATAAAAATAGATTTTTATCGAAATGAACTAGTTTTGAACTAGAATTATAATTCTATTTATTTTTAAAAAAATAAATAAAGTGGATTTGAAATGGTTTTGAAAATAACCAAAATTTCCAACAATTGAATTGGAATAGATTTGAATCGAAATTGTCTTTGGAATATTTCGATGTTGGATTTCATGATTATACAGATATTGTTATGGAAATTTGAAAGATATATTTATATCGTTATTTCCGATACGATATTTGTTGGTCGTTGAATTTGATATTGAATATAAGCCGATATATTTTCTATTCAGAGCCTTGTATTTAATATCAAATGGGATTTGGGTTTGTCGTGAATGGTGTCTTCATTAACACTGTTCTTAAACCCAGTTGAGAAAAAGATTAAATCTTTTTGTTTAGATTTAATGAAGTGTACCAATTAAATGGTATTTAATTGGAATTGAATTTGAATTGATTTTTGGGTTTATCGTGAACGGTGTTTTGAATAACACTGGTTCTTTAACCCGATAATTAATGGAATGTGATTTTGGGTTTATAGTGAATCGTGTTTTAAATGACATTGGTTCTTTAACCCACTTAAAGACATAATATTGATTTCTGTGAAGACTAAAACTAAGTGGGGTTTTAATGAGTCTTTAATTCGATTGAAATGGTCGAGAATGGAGTATCACCAATTTTGCTGCAGGCGATAGTTAAATCTTTAATTAGAATTGAACGTGAAATGGTTATTGAATTTACCGATAACACCGTGGTGTTAGATATGAAGTATGACCAGTTTTACTTCATGGGATGAATAGGTTGGGATTGCGAAATAAAATAAATGATTACTTCGGTGTGGTTCGCTAATCCCGACTAGTTTGAATTGATATTCAAAAGAAGATTAAAGAATAAATTTAAAGAATTTATCTTTGATAAAATTAATGGGAACCCTTCCCAAATTATAAGAATATTTGAATAAAAGAATATTCTGAATTGGAATGAGGCGTACGTTGTGTTTGTGTAACACTTGTTTATTATATACGCGAGTTATTCAGAAAGACCGAGTTTATCCCATTCTGAATAACTAATTCGACGTGGTGTCGAGGATGTAGACGGTGGTCGAAGACCGGAGGTCTTCACGTCGTTTGGGTGATTACTGATGATCTTGATTGGGCCGTACACCCAAGAGGAGGGAATCAGATAGTGGTCGTCCAGACGTACCTGGAGATCGATGGATATGCGGGGTACTAGGTGCCTCCGGTTTCGTTCAGACCAGAACGAACTTGTAAATGGACTGTGTGTCTGACATTGGATTTTATTCTGTGTGATTGATTTCTATTAAATATATAACTGTTTGGCGGTGGAGAATTTATTCTCTTGCTTAACGCCCTTCTCAGAGACGTACGAGCTCAGGGGTTATATATTGATGGATATCAAACGCATGGATAGAATTGCCTGTGTGGCATGCCTAAGTGGCAATTAATCAAGGCTTCTGTTGAAAAGAAAAGTCTTGTGGTTGATGATCAAAACACCGCCTGTGTGGCATAGCTTTGTGTAACGATGATTCGCGAGCCTCACACCCTGGTTGTGAACTAGAAACGGGAGAGGACTGCAGGGAGGGCATGCGTTTCCTTCTAGCTAGAAGTGGCGTCAGTGGTTTTACATGCCCTGATGAGTTTGACTTATGTGGTTGTTACTGTTGCGAGGCGCCTCGGATATATCGGTCGATCCGGGACCGATGGAGTCATTGGACTCATTGACACCCCAAAGGGTGGGGAAACGCAGTGTTCAGGCATTTTAATCCACATCGGTGGATCGGCCCTGAAGATCCAAGGGACGATGCGCTCTGTTCCTGAGGGGCGGGCTAGAGCGTCTCGAATCGGTAGAGGACTATCTTTTGCCTCGGTTCACAAATGGAAATCCAACTTCCAATACGTGATATTGTGGTTTTGATTGTAAACCTATATATGGTGACATGATATATGGTACCCATGCCGTCTATTATTGATATTTATGATTAAAATTGTTTTGACACTATACACTTATAGTAATAATAAAACATAAAATTTAGCGTATCAAGCATGCTTTGGCTATTATAAGGTAAAACCCTATCCTCCGGCTTGTGTTGCATTGTGTGATGGGACATGGGTCTTATAATAGCTTCATTTTTCTTTATTTAGCATTGTGCTGTTTGTTTTATGCACTGGTATTCTTGGGAGGAAACCTGTTCCGTGTTATACGGCGTGGTCCCTTGATTTACCGAATTTTAAAATAAAGATTAATAACTGTTTTAGTTCTCACACCAGTCACATAACTGACCTGGAGTTTATTGTTTTAACCTAAACTCTGGGTGCCCTTATTTTGACATGGGCAGCTAGTAGTTTTCATTTTGCAGATTTATATTCACAGGAACCTGGTTTACAGCTGGAATGATATCCGGAAAGCTCTGTATCCGTATATCCCTTTC
This sequence comes from Allium sativum, assembly GCA_030737875.1. Taxonomy (NCBI): domain Eukaryota; kingdom Viridiplantae; phylum Streptophyta; class Magnoliopsida; order Asparagales; family Amaryllidaceae; genus Allium; species Allium sativum. The sequence goes on from CM060915.1 coordinate 152,013,902, forward strand.
AGTTGTGTATTGTATTATTTTTCCGCTGCTATGAAATGTATTGTAATCTCTGATATTTAGTGAATGTGTAATATTGATTTATACTCTGTATATTCTTGTATTCTGATGGAATTGTCGTGATAAACAATGAAATGTTCTTCTGTCTGCTTTCTATTGTGTGTTGTTCTCAAAGTATCCGGGCTTTCCTTACCGGGGAAGTTACGGGTCTTCACACACGGGCTCATGTGCTTGAGGAATCCGGTCGCAATTAGTTGATACGGGATGAGGAAGATAACTTATTCGACGATATTACGGATCTGGCACAGCGGAGTAGATGTTATGACTACGGGAACAAGCGGTAATTAATCCTTTTGCATATATACAACAAATTAGCATGTAGATATATAGTGTTATAATATTTTATATGTTGGCAATCCAATTAGAAATAAAGCGATAAGATATATACATGATTGGAATAAGTCAACATGATTGGAGATTCAAATTTTGATGTATTTTGCATGTATTATTTTTCATGTACAGACAACCCATTCGCTATTCATTCTGTTTGCAGGCTCAAGCTGTTTAAAACACTACAAAAAGACCTTTTTATAATGTTTAAAAAATTCTATGAAAGTATATGATGGCATTTTTATAAATGTTGTATGTCAACATGTTGTAATATGTCAGAGGTCTATAATAGCAACCTAATAATCACTATAAAAAACATGACATAAATGATATTATTCATAGTGTTTCTCAATTGCTATTAAATGGATGATTTGTAACATACAAATTCCTATCTATAGTGTTTGTTGCTTGCTATAATTTTTTTCCACATAGTTGTGGTTTATGCTGCTAATATTTATGATGTCATTTAGTTGCAATTTATAGTAACTATAAACGCTGTAGATAAGCATTGTTTGATTATTATAGCAACTACAGATGCTGTAGAAATTTCATAGCTTGATTATTATAGCAACTATAAACACTATAGAAAAACTATAGAAAATTTAATTTAGTATTTTATAGCATTATTTACTTGTCATGAAAGTTGTTTAATCATTGCAATTTTTTTTATTGCACTAGCATAATGCTATAGTATGTATAACCATTATTAAAAGTATTTCATGCACAATATTAAGCATATAAATATTTGTGATCAAAAGTATGTCATACAAAGTTCGAAACATATAAATATTTGAGATCAAAAGTAACAATTCTTACAATCGTTGCTTACTAAAACAATACATACTAAAAAGAACAATCCATACAACTGTTGCTAACCAAAACGATACATAGTAAAAATAAAGATGTATGAACATCGGCGCAAAATACATGGAGAATGAGTTCGACAACGCATTTTTTTTCATGCCTTTCACCATTACGTAAACCTAGAGCATTATACAAAAGAAACATATGTCTATTAATCATAAAATCCGAACAAGCAGGGTTTAATGTTTAGTATAAGAAGTACACTAGCCATCAGAAACTAGTAGAAACTAATAAGAATGATTTGCCATGTTCTAATGGGAAGTACACAAACCCAGTTTCCCAATAGCTCCATAAGTTAGCCACAATATAAAATCGATTGTAAAATCTCTATTGAAATCAGATAGAACTTAGTGTTATAATATTTAATATTTTTTCATTGTGATATATCATATAATTGATAGAGCTTAATGTTATAATATATTGCAAATGCATATGCATGGCATTGCATATGAAAGGAATTGCATATGTGTAACGACCTGATTTTAGGTCGTTTAAATCGATAAAAATCAAAGTCAACTCAAATGAATCCAAAATACATATAGTTATTGGGATTGATATGAGAAGAAAAACAATCATAGAATCTTGCAGCGAAAGGACAAAATATAATAGATAAATAACAATTCATAATGTTGTTAAAACATACATTTGATTATACTTTACAACATTTATCATAGTTAACTATCACACAACATACCAATATGTGCAGCGGAATAATAATAATAATAATAATTACGTCTTTTTGATCTCCATCTTCACCTTCATAACAATATTTTCAATAACTGAAAAACTCAGGCTGACCCGAGCATAGATGAAAAGACAAAATACTCGAATCAGAACTAAAATATTCTCATATTAGTCAAATCAAAACCATGTAATAATATGAGTGTCATGGCATTAAAGATGCTTACGGTAATTCATATCTCATATCCAATGTGTTCGTGAGTGCGATAACTTAAGAGATACTACATGAATTTCCATCTCCTAAGGATCCGTCAAACTAGACACTATATAATACAATACGTTATTATAATAGTGTCTGAAGGAAATATAAATTATTTAAATAGCGTATGTAGGATTACATTTTTACCCTTACTCTGTTTATAGACTGTCGTAAACATTGCATATAAAACACCAGTAAGCCGTCGGTGGATAGGGTTATGCCACAATACGACAACGTTAAATAGGAATCGTAGGGGGCTCGATCAAGATAATATGACAAGGCACACGAGTAATTCCCAGAGTAGGAATCTACTAGTTACACGCCTGGACCGGTGGTAACGCATAGCCACGACTACCGTCCACCTCGGAACAACACTTCCAAATCAAGGATGTGCATCTTTCAAATCAAATCAACCGAGGGACTATAGTAATAAAGAAAGAAGTGTTGAAGATGGGGGTAGCTAACCTCACTTAGTCTGGCATAGCCCTATTTTAGTTATTTTAATTATGAATTGAAGGTCAAGGACATCCATCATCGTTCTCTTACTCCATTCTAGTAACGTTCGCCAAACCAACCTACTTCATTCTGGATTCTCCACCATGTACATAGTTGTTAAAATGGTTTTCGGTATTGGCAGAGTATGAAAATATCCAATCCCAGTCTCTTTAACAAACAAGCGTTTAAATTTTTCACACCAGTCGAATTTACATTTCAAATGGTTCATACTTGATATCGAAATATCGTATTTCCTTTAAAAACTTCTTGTTCAAAACGGGATACACTTACATATTAAAATCTCAATTTAAATCAAGCTTAGAATCTTGAAACAACTAAAATTTAAAACATTTTGAGTATTTAAAATAATTGCAAAGTATATTAAAATAGTTTAGATGTAACGCCCTGCCTCTATACCTACTATCGTCCAGTTCATTTCAGCGAAATGTCGTAGACCATAACGGAGAATGAGGTTTGTGAAGAGCGACCGATTGTATGATTACTCCATGTGAGGAATGCACATCGAATTCTGATACCGATTAAAATTTCGACATGACCATTCGGCACATATGTTATATCCAATCCGGAAAGCAGTATAAAATAGACAACAACAATTTAAACATGGTATATCTCACAGCCAGACACAGAACAATCATATCACAAAGGCGGAATAGATATGATTAAACCAAGAATGTGTACAACAAGCTAGTGGTCAACAAAGATCCACTAATCCCAAAAGATTAGGTACATGCACCAAGATCTACAAAAGAATATGTACACAATAAGTGATAATGACATAGGTACAAAAGTACATAAAACTACGGAGGTAGAGTAGCAAGCTGAAAGCGGAAGATCAAACCTACGAAGAGTCCCAGAGGAGTACCTAAAATGACTCGGTCTGACCTGAGTATTATTTATAGGAATAAACAATAAACGGATCAGTCTAGCTGTACTTGTCAAATAAACCGAGACAATAAGAGATATAACACAATCAGGAAATGACAATGGAATGTCAGCACACAAATATCTCTAAATAATCTCATAGCTAATATAGAATTCAACATTCAAATAATAGCACACAACAGGAAATGACAGCGGAATGCCAAATACACATCAAATTGATGACTATCGCATCAAAGTAAATCATGAATCATAAATCATTTCTCAAATTGACGCGCTTCGCGTCAAAGTAATCATAAATCATCAAAGTCATCATAACCATCAAGACATCATAAATCATCAAAGTCATCATAAATCATCAAGACATCATAAATCACCAAGACATCATAAAGGGGCAGACCTGTTCACAGATGAGATACGATCTCTAGGTAGCGAACCGATTAGTTTGAGCCGAAGCTCCCCACGAAGCCGGTTCGTGACCCCGGTAGAGAGAAAACACATAAATTGTGAAATCCCTAGAAAACATCATAAAGAGGGAGCAAGTCTGTTCATCAAGATGAGATACGATCTCTAGGTAGCGAACCCATAAGTTTGAGCTGAAGCTCCCCACGAAGCCGGGTCGTGACCCCGGAAGAGAGAAAACACATAATCTTGAAATCCCTAGAAAACATCATAAATCATAGAAAATCATAAATCACTAAGGTTGGACCGAAGTCCCGTAGGTGAAATCCAAGAATCGTAAATCCCACTAAGGCGATCGAGGACCACAAACACGAGTCATAAAAGGACCGCATCGATCCAGTGAGTATAAATTACACCGAGATAGTTAATATAAGAAAATAACTAAATGTCCCATAACCACTCGCTATTATCAAATATTTACAAACCCGTTGTTGATTCATACTAAAAACAACAAGAATCGTCACAACGTGTTCGAACGTACGAGTCCAAGAGTTATTTGCCGAAGTAAACATATAAGGGGTCATAGTCCTCAGTTTTACTAAGATAAATAAACTAAATTTCTCGCCCGATTGAGTAAAGAGGATCCGTACACACTAATAGATTGGAATCCGTAGAAGGATTTATAGTCCATTAATAATATATAAGCCCTCGCATAAGTCCGACGTGACAATATACACGAGCACGATTGCCGAAGCAAATCAATCAAGGGAATTCACGTTGCGATAACGTAAGTTCAATTCATAAATCATCAAATATAAATTATATAAATCGAATAAATATATAGCTCATTAGTGAATCCAATGACATTAAGAAACGATTGGAAATCACCGTGGAGCGACAGGAAACAAAGACACAAAATCAGGTGCCGCAGATCAAAGAGCGATCACCAAATTGATCGCTAAAGCGTAATTCACATTACAACAACATACAAGAAATCAAAGGGATAACGGTTGTAATTTTGATCAATGAACGAATCGAAATCCCAAATTAGCACCCGAAGGTTTTAAACCACATCGGAACGGACTCGAAGGATATCGAGTCGATAATTCACGTTTTAATGGTGTGAATCATATTAACAAGAGTATCGAATAAATTCGATATACAAAATAGAGCGCACGGGATCTAGAATGATCACTTATCCAATTCACATCATAAACAATGTGAATAGACCAAAAGAATCAACATCGGAAGATTCACTTGAGAATCAAAGTCGACGACTCGAGCTGCTGGAATCTGTGAATTCATGAAGCTGAAGTTCACAAATGAAGTCCGAACGGGCCGAGCTCCGGCCTGGAAAGAGCCTGGATGGGGGTAGATTGTGGACTGAGGTCTCCTCTAGTCCATAGCAGAAAAACAGGATTCAGACGTCTGAATTAAAAATTCAGACATCTGACTTTGTAATTTTGCAAGACAACAAGGTTTTAGTTCATTTTGACCCCCTTTCAGATGTTTGAGTTATTCCGGACAGACATATGAATTACAATTCAGACGTCTGAGCAATAATTTTTAGACTTCTGAATTCTATTGCTTGGAACTATAATTATTTGGAGCAGGTCAAAAGTCTGCCCAAAAATATTCAGACGTTTGAATGCTGTTCCAGAGCACAACTTGCCTTGAAAACATATTCAAAGCGATATCGACGAATGCCCGAAGACCAATAATGTTATGCACAAGTATATGAGGCTTCAAAGACTTGCCGAAACAACTTGTAATGCCCAAATACACATGCACAAACATACATACAAGAGATTAGCAATGGTTTTGATCATAAATTCTAAAACGGGCAAATTTTCTAACCAAAGCAATCAACTACAATTCAAGCGACTTGTGAAGGCTTAGAACTATGCTGGGGCGGCAACGGAGCTTCACAATATCACCAAATCAACTCATAGCATATGAATTAGATTGTGTGGACAATCCTTATCAAAATTTTCAACTCAATGAAATATGAACACACGAAATCGACAAAGTTACACTAGCTACACAATTCACTAGCATATGCAAATTCAATGAACATTAAATTACATGTTACAAGCCAATGGCTTGTGGCATATATGTGAGTTCAAAAACAACTCACCTTTGCTTGCTAGAAGATAGGAATCAAGCAAAAGCTTTGCTAAATCAACCTCTCTTCAACAAGAACTCAAGAATCTTCAACCTAAACACATATACATGAATCTCCTATGAATTAGGTCATAGGAAATTTCAGAAATTGAAGAGAGAATAGGTTGGAGAAGATGGAGAGGAGCTTACCTAAGCTTCTCCATAGATTTGCACGAGATTTCCACAAGAATTGGAGCTCCAAGATTAAGCTAGGGCTTAGGGAATTTTAGTTTCCCATTCCCTTCCCCATTTCTATTTTCTTTTGAAGTGTTAGAATGAAATGAAGAAGAGACGGCTGATTTTGGTTTATATGGTGAGCTAGGTCAGCTCAACCAAGACCCAACCAAGGTACCAAATTTTCGAATCTTGGAACATATCGATGCTTATATTCAAAAAGGTCGTAAACAATGATCCAGACCCAATGGAAGTGGTACCGAATCCAAATTCAACCGTATGCAAAATGTGACTTTTTGGACACACATCGGATACGATGAAATATTTAAATAAAATATTTAAATCTATTATCATCGAATGAGCGGGTTGTTACATTAGATATATATTTAAAATAGTCTGAAAATAAATAGTTAGGTCAATAAGAGTTTAAATAAATAGTTTGAATACAAAATAGGATTTATCAAAATTTAGTTAAATACATATATATGGTTAAGTATTAAAGTAGTCTGTAAAAAGATAGTTGATTATTAAAATAGTTTATTTAAAATAGTAAGTATATATAAGGTAAAAATAAAATATAGTATAAGGAAATATAGTTTGTAAAGATAGTTAATATATATAAGTTAAAATAGTATAGTTTATAAAATAAAATAGTTACTTAGTAAAATAGTTAATATAATGGTTTAAAATACTATAATTGGAATTAGAATTATTTCTTCCAATTTCAAACAATTTTGATGTCATATTCTAATTCTAATCAAATCGAACAAATTCAGTGTTTCAACTGGAATCAACTTTCCTTTCAATTCAATTCAGACAATTATGTTCAAATATTATAGTTTCCAATTAGGATTTTCATACTGAATTACTACAATTTACAACAATATCGAATTCACAATTAAATCTTCACCTTAAAACAAAGTATATTTAAAGTAACTTCGAAATGGATAAACAATTCAATTTCAATAGGTACAATTATATTTAATTTAATTTTTGTTTCAGTTTTACAATACTAAATCATTTCCTTTAGCTTTTATATTTCAAAATCGAAAGATTAACTTCAAAGGAAATTAATTTATAAAATATCATTTATATCATCTTTTAAATAATATTTCAAGATTCAAGGTTAAAACAAATTTTATTTAACCAACCGGTGTCCGTATATAATTTTCTACCCTATGACCAAGTCATACTTAAAATTTAATTTTAGTATTTTGGAAAAGGATATATCATTTCAATCCAAATCATACTCATAGGCATTTATCATTTCAATCTATGTTCTTAATTTCATTTTAATGATTAATCGCAGGTTTATTTGATATCTTTAACATCTAGGATATATGGTTGGGATTAATCAACACAAATAGTCATATATAAACAAGGTGAATAGCAGGATGATTTAATCATTAGTGCATTAGCATATCAATCCAAGGCATCCATCAAAAATCAATTCATCCAAATAGTTGAATCTTACATCAATTTACTAGTTATCGGTTATCGGGTTTAAAAATAGTAATTAAATGTCAAATTTTAACTTAACTGTAAAATGTAAACTAACAGTCAAATTAAGTTACAACATCAATGCCAATCAACATACATATGCAATTTAAACTGCTAAACAACAATTAATACAATCATGTCATAACATGATTTTAATTTAACTAACAATCAAATATTTTAGTTAAGCATGAGTGAGTTTAATCACTCACCTTTGGTTTTGAACGAGTTTAAATTCCAAATGAAAACCCAAAACTTGACAGTATCCAAATCCAACCAAACTAGGTCTGTATCAACCAGAATTTCAATACGATTCCAAGGAACAAACCGTGCGTCAATCTGAGTTCGTATGAAAAAGTTATATATGTTTTAACATTTGACATTCAAAATATATAAAATAATATAAAGTAACCCTCACCCAATACAAAATTTTCCACATTATCATCTTCCCAAAATATGCTCATTCAACTTACAACAAAAACAACCCATTAATGTCCTAACTTCATCGGCTTCTCTCCTCCATCTCTTCCTCTTCGCTTCACGAAATGTCAAACAATCTCGCCGTTGTTCTTCTCTTCAAAATCTCTTCTTTTCCATCACTATTGCTTCAACTTCTGGTAACCCAAGAAAAATGTGACATCCAGGAAACTCACGAACGACATACACAAGTATATCGACATCTATTCTCTTTGAATCCCCTCAAATATTACCACGAAATGCAACTTAATGCCATAAACCCAAATACATCACCGATTCGCAAATCAATCCGTAAATTGACTACAACTTCAAACCCTGATATCTAGCATTCACTGTAAAGAATGTCGAACAGAGCCACATGGCGCCGCATACTTCGCAACTCATATAGGATCGAAGGTCTAATAGTTGCCAACTCAAAGAAGCTTGTTTCATAATTTTTCATTGATAAAATTTTGAGATATAGATTTTGATGGTTCATTTCTTATGTTATTTTGCTATAATATAAGAAAGGGGCCACAAATTTTTTTTTTGACCGTCAGTGAAGAACAAAGATGTAAATTAGGTTAAGATTTATGGTAATTTATAGACAATGTAATTTCAATGGTTAATTAATTGAATATTGTATTCAATATATCGCTTATTCATTTATAATTCAATTCCAAACGTTACTAATTAAATTCTAATAAAAAATAGGACTATTATTAGTTATAGGAATCAATTAACATAATATGCTTTGTTTCTGAATTTAAAGATTTTTTTAATACATCTTATATTTGCAATATTTTCTATGTCCATTACTAATTATACATTTGTAACGACCAGCCTTTTTAACTGTTCCGAGTCAGTAATTAAACCACTCAGAACGGTCAAAATGACAGCTGGTTATTTGATTGGTATCAGAGCCAGGTTTGACAAATCTTAGTTTATTGGGTTTAAAACTCATTAGAGATAAGTTAGAAATACCTTAGAATGAGTGGAATTAATGCTAGAATCAGCGGATTTTGAAAATTTTAAGGAGATTTTGAAAACAAATTATTTTGAAGATATTTAAAGATAAAATATTTTGAATATAAAGTATTTTGAAAAAGAAGTATTTTAAAAGTCTTAAGGAAAAATTCGTTTCCCTTCCCACGATAGCCTTGAGTGAATTTCGATTCCATTCGGAATACGTTGCCAAGTTTAACCTAGAAATACGAGTATTAGTGAATTTGGAAAATTGATCACTTAACGATTGTTTTGAAATAAGAGAAAACGAATGGTTGTGTGAAAAGGAAATTTTAGTAAATGAATTAATTTCAATCATAGACTCACAAAATTAAAGATATTTTAAATTGCCAGGAACTTGGGTATAACCACCTTAATTTGAGATGGCTAGAACAGAAGCCCGACTGAACTGTAAATTTTATTTAAAGATTCATGTAGACAATTTATTTTTCTTCTGCTGTATAAAATGTTTTGTAAATTATGAAAATTTTATGTATAAAATTTCCCTTGTGAGATACTGTTGTCATCTGTGTTGATTCTGTGTGTATATTCCATTTAAACCCTGTAAGCTAAATAACTACCCGTCGTTTTGAGCGTTCCGAGTTGGTTTAATTATCGATTTGAAGAGGTCAAAAACGCAGGTCATTACAACGTTGCCTAAAATATGCCTTTTCATTAGCACCAAAACCCATAGGATATAATTAAATTTCTAATGAATGCTTACATTATGATTCCATAAAACCATAAAATGTCATATGGACACAATTAGCATTTATTTACGGGATTTTTATGTACAAGGACACAGGCAACAAAAAATTTAGCCATAAGGACAAAAGGCTAAAATTTTAGCCTCAAGGACAATTTTTAGTGTAAAGGAAGGAACTTAGGGGCCCACTATAATTTTATACTTTACACTAAACTTTGTCCTTTTGGCTAATTTTTTTTGTTCATTTTGTCCTTCACACTATTTTCCTGTTTCATTTATTTCAAAATAGAACCTTAAATAATTTACAGTAAAATATTGTAAAGGACAAATTGTTTGAAAATTTTAACCACAAGGACAAGGGACTAGAAATTTAATCAAAAGGATAAAACAAAGGGCTACTTTTAAAAAAATAACTTTTTTTTCCTTTCAGATTTTAGGTATCAGTTTTGTATGTCTGTAGGTATCATTTTGCTCTCTACAGCTAATAGATAGCAATTTTGTGTGTTTGAAGATATCAGTTTTCTCTCTGCAACTAATAGGTAGCAGTTTTGTGTGTCTGAAGGTATCATATTTTAACCTACTGCTTGTAAATAGTAGTTTTGTATACGTATAGGTATTAGATAATGGTTAGGTGCTGAAATGTTGTCATAAGAGAGGAGTTGAACTATTTGGTAGTGTGATGAGATTGTAGATACATTTGAGGTTTTTATGTTTAACCGCTGATGTCTAATGAGATAGCAAAAAGAGGTTGTTTATGGATGTAGAGTGGTGGTTTGTTGGTGGGCTTATCATGCATACAAGGATGTGGTGATGAAGTTTGGTTAGGGGCGAGGAGGATGGCTTGAGTGATTTGGGAGATTGGAGTTGCAGTGATGGATAGGTATTGCGATTCGACAATATAAAACCGTTACATGTAAAACTGATACCATAAACAATAAAAAACTGATATATAAAAACTGCAAAACCAAAAACTGATACCCAACTACATCCAAAACTGACACCTAAATTCTACAAAAAAATGAAATTAAATTTTTTTTGTTCTTTTGAATAAATCTGGGCTATGTTTTGTGCTTTTGATTAAATTTTTAGTCTCTTGTCCTTGTGCTTAAAATTTTCAAACAATTTGTCCTTGTGGTTAAAATCCCCAATAATTTATATACCAATTTCCTTTATATTAAGCTTCAAATTTTGATTATTCAGTAACCACTATATTAACAATTAGACTTTTAACCAATCAATTTGGCATGTTATGATTTCCATCCCTGATTAATGTAATTCAAGTTATCTTGATACTGATTATTATATCTACGTAAAATGGCGACAACAATTTTGTTTAACAAATTCTTCGTTGCTATTATTTTAATTGAACCAAAATTAAATATTCATTCCATTTATAACCATTTTATTTCCATCAACTATTATTACCAATATAGCCTAACAACATATTAGTATTAATCTATTTCGGTTTTACTTTCATTTTCTCCACATTGGATTATAATTCTTAACATTTCTTTTCTTCACAAAACATATTAATTTGCACTAATTGTAGTAATTAAATAGGATAATTGCAATGGATTCAATTATATTCAATGTGTTAAAAGGTTTGAAAAAAATAAACTTACCAATTCAAACATGGTTATATATATGTATATATATATTTTTTAAAAACAAAGCTAATGGTTTCACATATTAATCAACTATTCTATTGTAATCGTTATTTTTAACAATAAGTTAAACATTCAATTTATCTTTAATTACCATTCTTAATTTTCATTAATTACACCATTCAATTATCTTTGTTGCAATTTGTTTCCACTTTATTTCAATACATTAATATTGGATCTTGCAATGTATGACTAGTTACAACTTCTAATTAAATATTATATGCTTATTGTTGTAAACAAATAAACAAATGGAATCACATACAAGTTAATTATTCTAACTTAATAAATTTCAATTGACCACGTAAAATCTTACCATTTATTTACAACATTTGGTTTTATTCCTTTTATTACAATTAATAACCAAATCTTATATTTACAATCATATAGAAGCTATTATATTAATAACCTACTGAATTCACCATTTAATAAGCTTATCCAAATTTATATGAATTAGATTCACATAATTAATTTATTAACCTTGCATTTAACTATTGTTCTCCAAAATTAACATTAAATTTAAATCTAAATAGTCAGAAAAAATACGAGTTGTTTCAATATGCCTGGCTTTGCATGACAAATGCAAATGCATATGCCTGACATTGCATGGAAAATGCAAATGCATCTGCGTATGCTTGGGGCATATGCATCTTCATATGCCATACATTACATGGCAAATGCATCTACATATGCCTGGGGCATATGCACTTGCATATGCCAATTCATGGCATACGCATTTGCATGCCAAGGGCATATGAATTATTCCATCCTTGGTTATCCATTGATCCCATTTAGCTCGTAGATAATTCTAACAATCATGCCAACAATTTTGAACAACAATAAAATAGCATACGTGTTGTCATGTACTAAACAAATATATAATATAAGAATCACTCGTTTATGTGCCATGGAGACTACAAAAGACGTTCCGCAATTCAACTTTGTCTCGTCATCTGCCTTTTGTTCAAATCGGCAGCCTCTAAGTGTTGGGCGTCGTACACAAATGGTTGCTAAAGTAATATGATAACATAATTATTCCATAAAAATATAAAAGTAGCCTTGTATAAACAACAAAAGACCACAATCTAATATTCGTTTCAAGTTCACGTCTCATTTTAACAAGTTGTTGTACCTGAAATGCTTGCAACGCCTTTCAATTTAAATTTCCATACAGCAACAACAAATATTTAGATTTGCAACTACTTATTTGAAGATGAATATATAAATTAAAAATTGATTCAATCTCTGACAAATTTGCTATATTTTAATATGAAAACAGAATGTTATCGATGGTGCTCAAACACGGACCACTATTTGGACTTCATATTTCTAGTTTTTGCTCAACGTAGAAAGCAATCATTTCCTTCCTTTAATACCATCTTAATCCTATAATAATATTTCCCCTTTATTCTCCATAGTACCTTAATAATTTATAAAATAATGGTAATGAAATACGGAAGAACAAGCCATTATTAAAATTGACGTGATAAAAATTATCAAGAATTTGAATGTTGCACTTTTTATGTGATCATCGAAAGTGTACATTTATTCGAAACCTGTCGTTTGGATAAAATAAAACACAAATGATGATATAAGTCTTTAGAATAGGTAAGTCCCTTCTACATGGAATTTATAATATTAACCTATCAATTCCAAAATCATCCGCCTAATATTAACATGTCAGGAACAAAGGTATTATTCATGTGCTAATTAACAATGTTAAATTGGAAAAGTCAAAATCGATTTAGTAGTAATTTGAGTTGTAGAAAAAGAATTTTGTACATGGTGCTTATGTAATAGATATTTAATTTTATTTATTTATTAACTATGTGATAGTGAGACAAATATTAAATAAATGTTTAAAACTCAAACAACGCATTAAACAAATTTTGTGATTCATTAGCTTGTTTAATAAGCATCATAGTCAGATGCTTCTTAAATAAGTCGACTGAATATTGGTTATCAACATTTAATATCCACAAAATATCATTGTTATTCCTTTGAACTTTCACTTGGTTAGGAGCTTTGCCATCTTGAAAGAAATTTGTGCTTCGTGAATGATTCAATAAAAATTGAAGTGCTGCTTCTTGTTTTATTTTATTTTTTCTCTTAAAAAAAATGGAAGAGGGCCATCACTTCACCACATTCTATAATTTGCACATAACGTCTACTACTGACACATGTATTTTAGATTTCATAATTAATGAAACCTAAGATTTTGATGGTATTGATCAGCTAATCATTAGCATTTAATATTAGACAAATGAATACTGCAAACATAGGTCGCCACTCCACCACATACATAAATGTGTATATGTACCTACCTAATTTTATTCATACGAAATGCAGCTGATGCACCATTTCAAGGCGAACGTTGATTTGATGCAGTGCAATATGTACATCAAAAGAATATGTTTTCCTGCCTTCATTCATATCAGTATGGCACACTAAATAAACAGGACCCATGACATTTGTCATACGTTTTGGTTTCATTATTATTTAATAGAAGTAAATGACATGGACATGGCTATACTGAATGATTGTGTAACAACCCGAAAATCTGGGCCAGTTTAAAATTTTTATTTTGGCAGTTTTAGCGAATTTGGTTATTTAAAATGAATTATTTTAAATAATATTGACGAGAAATTTATTTTGAATAGAATTCGATCGTATATATTATAAAGATCGTCGTTAGAATATAAATAAATATTTATATATATAAAAGGAATTGAAAATGGCGCGGTAGTTCGATAATTCGATTTCAAACTTCAATTGAATGTACCGGGTGCAAAACAATCCGGATTTTAGCGAAACCAAAAATAATGGGATCTAATTGAGAATATCTTTCCAACGAATCCGAAAAATCAAAATTTCATAGCGAGAATCAAAAGATATGTCCAGTTGAAAATTCTGAATAGTCGCTATGGAATTCAGGCCCTTAAAAATGGAAATTTTGCAAACGACCTCGGATTTCGACGAAACCACTTTTGTTGGGTCCGTGATGTCAAATTATTACTAGGTTTCAAATTTCATAATTTTTCGAATCAATATGTGAGCGTGGAAAAGGAAAACACGTTTGACCAGTTTCAGTTGATTTTAATCGACTGGAAAATGGCCACTTTTCCAACGGTCTCAGAATTCGACGAAACTAGTTTTGTTAGGACCATATCGTCAATACGAAGCTAGAAAATATTTTTCTGGAATTTTTCGAGTTAGTATGTGATCCCGGTAAATTGAAATGCGCGTTCAAAATCAATATATAGAGTTATATGTTGATTTTGACAAAAACTGATCGAAATGATCGAATCAGCCTACGATACATATCCCATTGTGTTCGGAATGGGGGTAAAATGCTAGGGACGACAGTCAGTGGGTTCGATTGCGACTTCGAAATAAAAGGTTGCTTTCTGGAATTTAAAATTGAATAAAATATAATTATATTAATATAACCCTTACCCCTCCCCTTCTCTCTTCAGTCAAAGTCAAAAAGAAAAAAAAACCGCTCAGCTAAACCCGTCGATCCCTCCCCTTAACCCTAGCGCCGCCGCCATCAGGCGCTCCGCCAGCCGCCCCATCGGCCTCCAAGGACGCCGCCTTCCTCTCCTCTTCTTCCTCCTCTCCTCGTTCAATCCCCCCCCAAATCCTCATCCGCCCAAACCACGCCACCAGTCGCCGTGGCCCACCGCACCCCACCTGAGCACCGCCCTCATCTCCGACATACCCTCCGACCTCCTATCCCCTTCCCCGTTCTCCTCCATCTCCCACGAGGAGACCCCGACGCCCTAGCCCCCTGAAACCGCAGTCAACCTCCACGCTGGCCCCACAACTGCGTCATTGCCTCTGCCACCACCAGCTCGGACCAGCACACCCTCCGACAGCTCCGACGAACCCCCAGCGAGACCCAGCGCCCCTCCCCTTTACACCACCGTGAGTTTTCTTTTTTCTTTTTATTTTTGTCTATTTTAAATAATCAGTTTTCTTATATGTTTAGCAAATAAAATAAATAGATTTTTATTTAGAAATGTATATGATTTTTATTGTTTAAAAAGGGATGATCTAAAAGAAAAATATAATCTTTGTATGAAATGATGTAGAGGAAAAGTAGGATTTTTATATATTGAATAGCATAGTAAAAATTCGATTTTTATATATTGAATAACGAAGTAAAAATTTGATTTTTATATATTGAATAGCATAGTAAAAATTCGATTTTCATATATTGAATAGCATAGTAAAAATTCGATTTTTATATATTGAATAACGAAGTAAAAATTTGATTTTTATATATTGAATAGTAAAGTAAAAATTCAATTTTTACATATGTAGTGGCTACGGGCAACGAAAGGGGAGAACGGCGAGGATTTCTTCAAAAGAAGAGTCGTGGTATTGGATTAGCTATCTGTGAGAACTTCTCACTCAAAATTCTTTTTCTATTTATATATATATATATATATATATATATATATACTAGGATGCAGACGGTGTTTAATAGCACCCAACACCCGTCATCCACAGACCATGGATGGCTTGTTTGTTTAATTGTTTGGTTGTGTAGTTGGTTAGATTATTTGGTTTGAATTGAATTGTTTGGTGAAATGAAATTGATTGGATTGATGTGTGAATGGCGCGGGCCTTCACTAGACCGGGGATAAGGCTAGGCCTTGTCCCGTTTCTAGTATCGTGCCGTTATGCCGCCGAAAATTTCTAAAAATAAGTTAGAAAAATAAAGATAACATTTTATTTAATAAATGAACCGAATAGAAAATTCATAGGTTGAATAAAATAGTTTGATCGTTAAAAATATAATTTTTAACATGAATGTGAATAAATAAATATTCATTTACAAACCGGACGGTTTGTTTATGTACACCTATTTGAAGGATATTGATTGGGACGATAAATTTTACACATCGCCCAACTGCACAAATAAAAATCTGTGTTTGATTGCTTGAAACCCCACACGGGTATTGGGATGATATTTGACGTACACTAATCCCGATTGTTTAGTTGTATGTCGATCGATTGATTGACAGGCTGTTATAAGCGTTGAATATTTATATTTGATGCTTATACAGTGTAGAATGCACTTTGGATGATGGTTGATTATTCATCGTTGTTGATATATACATGTGTTGTAGAAAATCCATATAATTAACATTATATGGTAATTGATTGGGCCTCATTCCAGTTTTAAAATAGAAATATTTGAAAAAGAAATATTTGAAATAGAATATTTGAAAATAGGGATATATGAAGCCGTATTGATTAGATTGACGCTATTTTGACGTGAACGATATTTATATCGATTTTATTCATTTTATAATGAATGTCGAAAGTGATTTCAAAATCTGATATTTTGAAAAGAATTGAATATAAATAAATTCGAATTGAAATTGAATATAAAAGAATTCGAATTGAAATCGAATATAAACGAATTCGAATTGAAATTGAATATAAAAGAATTCGAATTGAAATCGAATATAAACGAATTCGATTTGAAATTGAATATAAAAGAATTCGAATTGAAATCGAATATAAACGAATTCGAATTGAAATTGAATATAAAAGAATTCGAATTGAAATCGAATATAAACGAATTCGAATTGAAATGGAATAGAAATGAATTCGAATTGAATTGAATTGAAATCGAACTGAAATTGAATTAGAAATCAATTTGAATTGAAATCAATTTGAAATGAATTTAAAATGAATTTAAATTGGAATATTCAATTTTGATTTGAAATTGAATATGAAGTTGAAACCGTTTTGAAATTGAATTAAAAAACGATTTATAAAATACGTTTTAAAAGGAAATCGATGAAGTATATATTATATATATAATATAATGGCCTGAATAGAATGCGCCGCGCCGCGGCAGTTCGTGAATTTCGACCATTTATTTCAAACGGACATTACGGGAGATCCGACCGTCGGATTCTCCTAAAACCGGAACCGTTGGGTTCGTATCGAAAAGAGCTTTCTAACGAATATTAGAAATTAGAAATCTAACGGTTGGATTTGGAATTATGTCCAAATCAAATTTGGAAAAGGTCGCTGTAAGTGCAGTTCGATGACCGTTGATGGAAATCGACTGTACGGGCCTTGATAAAATTATTAAAAATAGTAATAATTTGTGTAAAATCATAAGAAATGATTTAGAAAGGATTGGGATGAAAAACTCCATATTTGAAAAGATAAAACTAGATTTTTATCGAAATGAACTAGTTTTGAACTAGAATTATAATTCTATTTATTTTTAAATAAATAAATTGAATTTGAAAAGGGTTTTAAAAATAACCAGAATTTCCAATGATTGCATTGGAGTGGATTTGAATCGAAATTGTCTTCGGAATATTTCGATGTTGGAATTCGTGATTATACAGATGTTGTTATGGAAATTTGAAAGATATATATTTATATCGTTATTTCCAATACGACATTTGTTAATCGTAGAATTTGATATTGAATATAAGCCGATATATTTTCTATTCAGAGCCTTGTATTGAATATCAAATGTGATTTGGGTTTGTCGTGAATGGTGTCTTCATTAACACTGTTCTTGAACCCAGTTGAGAAAAGATTAAATCTTTTTATTTAGATTTAATGAAGTGTACCAATTAAATAATATTTAATTAGAATTGAATTCAAATTAATTTTTGGGTTTATCGTGAGCAGTGTTTTAAATAACACGTGTTCTTTAACCCAATAATTAATGGAATGTGATCTTGGGGTTTATCGTGAACAGTGTTTTTAAATGACACTGATTCTTTAACCCCGTTAAAGATTAAAACTAAGTGGAGTTTTAATGAATCTTTAATTAGATTGAAAAGATCGAGAATGGAGTATCACCAGATTTACTCCAGGCGATAGTTAAATCTTTAATTAGATTTGAACGTGAAATGGTAATTGAATTTACCGATAACACTGTGGTGTTATATATGAAGTATTACCAGTTTTACTTCATGGGATGAATAGGTTGGGATTGGGAAATTAAAATAAATGATTACTTCGGTAAGGTTCGCTAATCCCGACTAGTTTAAATCGAAATTCAAAAGGATAGATTAAAGAATAAATATAAAGAATTTAACTTTGATAAAATTAATGGGAACCTTCCCCTATGAGTGTGAAATTTAGAAACTAACTGTGGGTTAGCTAAGCAGAATGGTTTCCTAGATATTGATCTGATGTTGGTTTCGGCCTTCGGGGTTAATATTTGGGAAATTATTCTCTTGATTAATTTACGGTTAGTGACTGATGAATTGGAAGGAGGCGTATGTTGTGTTTGTGTAACACTTATTTAAAATATACGCGAGTTATTCGAAAAGACCGGGTTTATCCCATTCTGAATAACTGATACGACGATAAGTCGAAGATGAAGACGATGGTCGAAGACCGGAGGTCTTCACGTCGTTTGGGTAATTACTGATGATCTTGATTGGGCTGTACACCCAAGAAGATGGAAACAGTTGGTGATCGTCCAGACGTACTTGGAGATCGATGGATATGCAGGGTACTAGGTGCCTCCGGTTTCGTTCAGACCCAGAACGGACTTGTAAATGGACTGTGTGTCTGACATTGGATTTCATTCTGTGTGACTGATATCGGTTGCATAGAGTGGTTTGCCTGTGTGGCATGCTAAGATGCAAATGATCAAGGCTTCTGTTGAAAAGCAAAGTCTTGTGGTGATGATCAAAGCATAGCCCGTGTGGCACAGCTTTGTGTAACGTGAATTCACGAGCCTCACACCCCGGTGGTGAACCAAAAACGGGAGACGGACCTCAGGGGGGACATGCGTTTTCTTTCTAGCTAGGGTGGTGTCAGTGACCTACCAGCCCTGACATTTTTATTATTTTCACCTGTGTGGTTGTTGCTGTTGCGAGGCGCCTTGGTTTGATCGGACGATCCGGGTCCGATGGAGTCATTCGTTGGCTCATTTACGCCCCAAAGGGCGGAGAAACGTAGTGTTCAGGCATTATAATCCACATCGGCGGACCGGCCCTGACGATCCAAGGGGCAGTCGCGGCTGTTCCTGAGGGGCGGGCTAGAGCGTCTCGAATCGGTTGAGGACTATCTTTTGCCTCGGTTCACAGACGGAAATCCAATTTCCAAATACGTGACATTTGCGGTTTTAATTGTAGAACTAGTATGGTGACATGATATATGGTACCCATGCCGCCTATGATTGATACTTATGATTTGAAGTTGTTTTATACACTATGCACTTATAATAGTATCAAATGATTTGTTTTAAAACATATCAAGCATTCTTTGGCTGTTATAAGGGAAAACCCTATCCCCCGGCTTGCGTTGCATTGTATGATAGGACCTGGGTCTTATAACAGCTTCATTTTTCTTTATTTAGCACTGCGCTGTTTGTTTTATGCTTTGGTATTCTTGGGAGGAAACCCGTTCCGTGTTATACGGCGTGGTCCCTTGATTTACCTAACTTTAAAAATAAAGATTAACTGCTTTAGTTCTCACACCAGTCACATGACTGACCTGGAGTTTATTGTTTTAACCTAAACTCTGGATGCCCCTATTTTGACACGGGCAGCTAGTAGTTTTGGTTTTGCAGATTTATATTCACAGGATCCTGGTTTACAGCTGGAATGATATCCGGAAAGCTTTGTATCCGTATATCTCTTCTAGTTGTGTATTATATTATTTTCCGCTGCTATGTATTTAAATGTAATTTAAATATCTGATATTTCTGTGTAATATTCATTTATACTCTGTATATTCTTGTAATCTGATATATTGTTGTAATATACAATGAGATGTTCTTCCGTCTACGTTCTGATTTGTCGTGTTCTAAAAACGATCAGGCGTTTGGAACGGTCTAGATCGGTTTAGCGACTGGTTCGGACCGAGCGAAATTCCTTTTCGTCACAGATTGGCCTACAACATAGATTGTTTTGATAATTGGCCTATAACATAGATTGGTTTTCACATGAATTGCATGTGCCACAGTTTTTAGACAATGTGTGAGTTCTATAATGAGTGTTCAAGGATAAGTTTATAAAAAAACATTCAAAAGTTCCCTATTGCTTGGTTTTGGCTTAAACATAGGAGGGGAGAAAGTTATGGATGCTAACGTTACCAAAATATCCATCCAAACATGTGAATAAAGGTACCAAACATGTAATGTTAGTTACAGAATAAAACATATAAAGCGAACAACCATACCTCACTATACAAGAAAGGCAAATCGGACCCAAAATGTAATGTCCCGGATTTTTACTAACTTGGTTAAACAGTAAAGTATTGATTATATTAAGGAATTAGTATAATTGAATAAATTTGATTTATTATTAGAAAATAGTGAATTATGTTTTTATTTAAAATTCCATATATATACATTTATATTGTAGTTCCTTACAAATGTGAAACATACTAGTAAGTAGTATTATATTTGTTTTATATTTTTTTATAATGTTTTAAAACTTATGTGAATGGACATCACTTAAGTAAAATATAGTTTAATATTCATATGCAAGAAATATACCATTTATAAATATAATACTTTTGTACTTGTGATCAACACAAATAAACGGAGAAATGTGTCTTGTAACATGAAAATATATATGCATTTATTTGTTTAAGATGCTTAGCAACTAAATCTTTGAAATGATTTAACATAGGCTGTACATACAGTCATATAGGATAGCATGGAGGTCTTGAAGCAAGTTAGTGGTTTAATGTGTTAAGTGTATAGACTACATGAATTGGTATGTAAATTAAAGTATAGGACCAGCTATAAACTACATAGCTTCACATCTTTCCAATCAAAATCATTGCACAGCTACATTCCTTAGCTTTTCCAATCAAAACTAGCACGGCTTTCACATTGTTTCATCCCTTTTCAAACACCTAAACAACAACTATGACCACTACTTTCCCATCCTATGTCTTCAAATCTGCACATGGCCATATATCTATGTTTGTACTTCAATATAGGGTCTGCCATGCCTTGTATGTGAAGCAATTAGGACCTGCACCTTTTCAACTCACACATCTATATTCTTGTAGTCACACACACACACACACGCACAGAGAGCTATGGAGCTAGTGTCTTCTTTCAATCAACTTCACCTGTCTATGTAAATATGAGCATTCCACTTCAATCAATTCATAAGACAGTCTAAAATCTACCTAAGCCTAAGCTACTTAATATTTTGCTACTAGTTTGCATCTATAAATACATTGGTACCCTCTATCACTCACTCATAAAAACCTGAAAGCAAATTAGAATATAAAATGGTAATCAAACCATAGGGAAAATGGAAAAGAGAAACCTGAAAATGAAAAGAGATAAACCAGTGAATGAAAACAAGAACAGAGGACATGTTCTATGTGAGTAAACACTCTTCCGTCCCCTGTATTTCTTATAACTTGCTACTAATCAAATACTGCTTATATGTAACATACATAGGGTCTTATGTGACAGTGTTTAAGTTAAATAGTTGACCTTTCTGTGAATAATAGTAAACTTGGAAATGTAAGAGCAGGGACAGTACGTATGTGAGTAAACCCACTTTTAAGACTGTTTAAAACTTTCCTAGATTATTATTGAATGTTGCTAATTGTTTAACCATATGTACTTGTTAGTGTATGTGCTACTTCACCCATAGCCTTTATGCAGTAATCTATTATTGGGTAAAGGAACACAAAACTATTGAGATCATGTTGTTTGTTAAATGAGTAACACCCCTTCAACTTATAAAATCAATCACCTCGGTTTTATGAGTTATAATATTTGGGTTCTACACAAAAATTGGTTTGCATCTACGAGTAGTGTTTATTTTTATTTATTTAATTAATACATCAAAGTATATACAGTAAGAAGTTTTAAGCTTGGAAATTTCACAAAATCTAAATTCAGTGATTGAGGCTCATGAGTGGATTGGTATGCGTAAATCATAAATTTTGACAGTAAAATCATGAATTTTAACATCAATTTCACGAATTTTTATAATGGGGTTGTGGTGATTTGCTGCGATGATCGGAAAACCTATTTGGCAAAAAATCCCGTGAGGGAGATGACCGGAATCTGGAAGATTGGGCATGGAGCTGCTTGACATCATGGGGAATCGAGGAAAAATGCTAACTAATTTTTCCATTAATCGATTTGAGTAAACGAGGTAGTTTTTGATCTTGTAGCAGTTTTGGGGTATCGGGTTTTGATCGGTTCATGTACACATTTGAAGTGATCGAGCCTCGATCTTTTTGGTGTGTAGGATTGCATGGTGGTGGTGTTTGCTGCAGTGGCGGTTGTCGGAGCTCCGATGGGCGGAGGTGATCGTAGGAGGATGATTCATGGTGATGACTTGGTGATAGGTTTCCTTTTTTTTGGGTTGAAAGGCAAAATTGAAAGGAGGGGTGCTATGGGTCGAATGAGTGGAATTAGATGGTCTTGGGTGACGATCTGGTCTGGGGGTGGTGGCTGTGATCCCATGGAGGTCGGAGGTGTTGTACACGTGCACATAGGAGGCAGGTACATGGAGCGGTGTTGTTTTCATTTATATGATTCATGAAGAAGAAACGAGAAAGTGGATAGTGGATGGGGTTTTGTTGAATACAAGGTATGTACTGTTGAAAAACTTGAAAAGGATGATGAAAGATTGATTTAGGAGCATCAGAACAGCAGCTTGTTGCGAACAAGTACAAACCCATCATTCGAGCCCCAACTCCTTTTGTTTGTAATTGAAAGATGAAGTATGTTTTCCTTACAGAACTTTGAGGAGTTTGATGCATGAGAAATGCTCTGGTGGCTAGGCCAAGCTAAAGAAGGAATTGGCCCAAGTTGCGGCAGAACCCCAAAAACAGAAACCAACTTTCAATTCAATCCCTGATCCTTGGTCGGTCGTCGTGCTTGTGTGATTCTCCAGTTTCTTTCAAGAAGACCACAATTTATAATCTTTGTAGGAGTTTGAATGAATATATTATTATTATTTTTATCAAACTCCAACATGCCTCATTTCTAAATAAGAAACATACCACCGTACAATCGTAGACATGATAGTATTTTTTTCATTTTTTTATCATTGTTAGTTTAGACTGATCCATAAGGGATTGGGACGTTAAGATCTAAAGTTGAATCGATAAGTATATCGAGTGCCAAAAGGGCTGATAAGGAACACGCTTAAAGATTCCCTTAAATCTGTCAAATATATTTATATAAGTGTGTAGGTGTACACGCAAGCGTGATTGTTGGTCGAATTCATTCGAGTAGAAAGGAATTAAGGAGTGCTTGTTCGGTAGAAGTAATGCATCTAGTTTGTTGAATTTAAAATAATTTATATTGAAATTAGTTTTAAGAAATCATTTATAATTAAATAAACATAAATGTAATCGCTAAATTAACGTATAAACAATTAGTAATCGATTAGAATTGATCTGTAAATTAGAAAGTTCTGAATTAGCTGTTAGATTATTGATTATTTATTAAGTTGTATTTGATTACGTTGATGGTAACTAAATATTTTTATTGACATCTGTTGGTGGAAACAAACACCGTTCCACTATAAATTTAATTGACTGAATTTTTTGGACACCCTACTAGTAGAAATAAACACCATTCTGCTATTATATTAGTTTGATATATTTTAGCAGTAAATGTATGTTGTTGAGATATTGATAATATTGAACTATATGATTGTTTGTGTATATTTGATTAAAAACTTGAATATCGTCGGTTGAAGTACTGTTAAATGCTATTGGGACTACTGAGTTGTAATTTTTGTAAAGTAAATCAGAAATTTAACTTAAGTTGTTAATAGTTGAGATAATTGTTTAAAAGAAACTATTATCGGAAGGTGGCTATTTTTAAATTAATTATATTATTAATTTAAAAAGAGAAGATTAACTGTAATCGGTTAATAAGATTGTTTGTAGGTTGATATAAATCAACTATTTAAATGAAAATTTATTATTAAATTAATCTATTTCCAGTTAATTTAATTAATAAAAGTTTTTAACAAATAATTGTTAAACATAAAAACGTTTTATAAGAGGTTAATTGATAGATTTGGGGAAGATAATATTGCAGTTGAAATTAATTATCCAAGATAATGTTTTAAACCTAATCAATTTCTTAATTAATAATTTTAAAGATAATTTAATTAAAATAGATAAAGGAATTTATTTTCCGCGGTTAATATTCAAGTTAACTTGATAAATATTTTATGTCTTGAAATGGTTTGAAAATTTAATTGACTCACAAATTCTGGTTGGCCGAATATTTTGGATATTGAACTTCTACGAATCTTGACGAGAAGAAATGGTTTTGACTCAAGGTGTGAGAGGTAATTAAAATACCCAACTTGAATGATTTCACTATTATCCGATAGATAATATTAGTTTGTGTTCGAAACGAGTGTTAGAGTTGAATATTTCTTTTAACTATGAAAATGTATATTCAAGAGTGAGATTTCCTCGAAATGTTTGTAGGTTAAGTATACTTTTAATTTCTAATAAATATATGAATAAGTTGATATTTGGAAGTAAATAATTAAATATTATTTAAAAGGAGCTTAGCAGTTCCAATGGAAACAAATCCGCTCATTTTATTTTTTATTTGATAGTTAAATCACCGACTATCAAATCTGGACCATTATTATCATTTTTATTTCGAAGAGACCAGAATCTAAATTCCACTTCGATTCGATATATACGTTGTGAGTCAGAGATTATTGAAGACCATTGAAGAGAGAGTTTATGCAAGGGTTGTCCTATCAATCATAGGTAGAAATTGCCTAAGATAGATTTACAGGATAGTGCCTTCGGTTTGTCCAGTCCCAGGGAATCTTGTATGGACGAGCGTATGACAGAGGATACATAACAGATCATATGATTGATCTCTTCGAACTATGTTTGTGTAACAACCCAGAAAATCCAAACCAATTTAAAATTTTTATTTTGGCAATTTTAACGAATTTTGAATATTTAAAATGATTTATTTTAAATAATAACGACTAGAAATTTATTTTTAATAGAATTAGAACGTATAAATTTATTTAAACCAAAGTTAGAATATTTATTTTGATTATAAAAGGAATTGAAAATGGCGTGGTAGTTTGAAAATTCGATTTCAAATTCAAATGAATGCACAAGATTCAAAATAAACCAGATTTTAGTAAAACTAGAAAGATTTGAATCTGTTTGAAAATATCTTTCCAACGAATGTGAAAAATCTAGATTTCATAACGGCAATAAAAAGTTATGTCCAGTTGAAAATTCAGAATAGTCGCTATGGAATTTATATAACATATAGCCCTCAAAAATAGCGATTTTGCAAACGACCTCCGCTTTTGACGAGACCACTTTTGTTGGATCCGGAATGTCAAATCATGCTGGATTCCAATTTTCATAATTTTGGAATCAATATGTGAGCGCAGTAAATTTAAACGTATTTGGTAATTTAAATTTAAATTGGATCGACCAGAAAGTGGACATTTTTCAAACGGTCTCCGAATTTGACGAAATTAGTTTTATTAGGACCATATCGTCAAAACATAGCTGGATTTATTTTTCGGGAATTTTTGGAGCCAGTATGTGACCCTAGTAATTTAAAATGTACATTTAAATTCAATTTATATTGATTTATATTTTAATTTAAAGGAAAACTGATCAAAACGATAATATTGGATACTCGAACTTATCCCATTATGTGCGGAATGGGGGTATTTAGCTAGGGACGACAGTCGTTGGGTTCAAATTAGAGTTCGTGACATAAAATAAGTTATTCTCGAATTAAAATATAATTAAATACAAAAGGGGTATATATTCACAATACATGGTCAAACCCTCATTCAATTACTTCTCGTGGTCAACCAAGCCTCTACTGCCACTGAGAAAATTCCACCGTGAAAATTGATGTTTTAAAATCAAGATAAATATAAAATAAATTCCTACAAATCTTAATACATGTATATTCAGAATTGTTGTGGGTTGCGCTCCATTTCCATGTGGTTTTCTCGAACTCGAACATCGTTCATTTCGCTGGAAATGTTCACCGTGGGTTAGGGTTGAAATAATCAAGAAATGGGATGAATGTTGTGCGAATTGGTTATTGTAGTTGTGTTAGTGGTGGAGAGTAGTAGTTGTTTTGATTTTTGGGTAAGTTTTGGTGCAAAAAAGTTTTGCCACTTGTAGCGGGTAGAAAGGGCTCGACGACAGATTTTGATTGGGGGTGTGAGATGAGCATATAGGGTATGGGTAGATAGTGTTTTGGAAGAGAGGAATTATGGTGAATTTTCCTTGATTTTAAACGAAGTGGAGAAGGAGTAATGATGGGAGTAAAATTTGGCAATGTCAAACAAGGAGGAGCGGGATTTTGTGGGGAAGAAGAAGGCGTTGTACAGAAGAAAGGGATTAAAGGGAGATTCATTAAAGCAAATAGTTATTTAATTGTTTTAAGTAATTATTTTATGTAATTAAACCATTAAAGTTTAAAGCTCTATAATTTTTGCAAACAGAAACGAAATTGAACAATTTCAGATCCGTTAGTACCGCAGTGACGATATCTACACAATGGAACAAACCAGAACAGAAACGAAGCAATTCCGAATTTGAGGCAAATTTATACCCGAACAATGCTAAAATCGTCAAATAAAGAATGGAGAAGTGGAACCCAATGTGAGAATGTAACACCATGTATTTTCTATGTTTATTAAAGTAACGAATTAAATAATATTAAATTGTAAAAGCGAGCAATAAGGGAAACGGGTTATGCCATTGCGTTCGTCTCGGAATTCTGCTTGAGATAGAGTCCGAGTTTGCGTGAATCGGACTCCGTATGAAGAAGTTATGGAGTTCAGAAGATTTCATGTTTAAACAGAAAATTATATAATTAAATAAACAAAACAGTTCGAATTTCAAAATCACGTAAATCAGCTGGGCGGTAAAATCCCCACCCATAGGGGTTGACTCCCCTCAGGTGGGGTCGACATAGGTGTCAACCCCCCAAAAAGGGTGTCGACTGGGGTGTCGACCCCCCTATAGGGGTCGACCCCCTTGCCCAGATCCAAACAGTGACGATTTTCTAACTTGTTGCTGAGTCACTAGGGCATAGGTGGCAATTTCTGGATAGCTCTATCTAGTCTAGACGGTTCTGATTGCTCTTAGGTTGATCTAACGGCTCACATAAGTCTAAACCTCTATAAAAGCAACCCCAACCCTCAACCCTAAATCACACAATTTCATTCCAAGGAGCCACCATGCTGTCCATGGCCAACCTAGCATAGCCACCATTCTTCTCCAACCAGGAAGCAAACTAGAAAGCAAGTTAGACGCTACGAATCAAATCTAAATTAGAGAATCGATAGTCTACGTCAAGGGATAGCTTTCAGTTTCAGAAAACAGATCCCAGAAAACAAGATTTTTCTTTTGTTTGTAAGTCCTGTTATTATTTAGATGTGAACAACTAAAAGTCATGATTTGTAATAAAGTGAAAACTAGAATTGTGACTAGTTGTAAGATAATGGTGATGCTGATTCATGTCTATTCTTGTAACGATTCTATCATATACGCCTATGATACTATTGTGGTTTATTGGACTTATTATGTTGTATGTTAAACCAATCGTGTATTATATAAATTTGGTGACTCTTTCATGTTATGTTACATGCAAGTTTTTAGGCTAAGTCATATATATGTTTAGATCTACATTCTCATATGTTTAGATCTATGTTAATTGGATCCAAAATGCAAGATCACCTTTACATGCCTAATTGGATTTGTGAAATTCTATGTAAGTCCCCGTTCGTATGCTTAAGATTCATGTAAATTAGATCCAAAATGCAAGTTCACATTTACATGCCTAATTGGATTTATGTAATTCTATGTAAGTCCCCGTTCATATGCTTAAGATTCATGTTAATTGGATCCAAAATGCAAGTTCATTGTTTTATGCCAAATTTATATGATACATGTTTAGTTAGATCCTTATTATTTTATGTTGTGGAAATGGTACATGCTCCTTTCTTTCCCCTTTTGTATATAAGTTAGGCTAAGTTGCGAGCCTAACATTCTATGTGAATTTTACGAACGTATAACGGTGGTAACGTTGGGAAAAACCTTAAATTTCATATTATTGGCATAATTTGGCCCATAATCATATAAATGATTAGTGGCATAAAATGGTATAATTTATATACCTAAAATTTATGAACATGATTTGGAGGGTAAATGGGGCATGACTTGAATGGAAATAATTGTGGATAATTTACATATAAATATGAAGGGTAAATATGTAAATTAAGTAAAATACGAATATGCCTAACCCGAGGTTAGATTGAGTTACAGTGTTAGACTGCCCGGACCCGCCCGACACATCCAGCAACCGTAACAATATGGATCTAATGTGAGAGGTTAGCGCATCAAGCCCAAAAGAACCTGAGGTTAGATGGTGTTGCGGTGTAAGACTGCCCGGAACCGAACGACACATCTAGCGACCGCAACAATACATATCTAATGTGAGTGGTTGGTGCTTTTATGAATGAATTAAAGCTAAGACAGGAATGGTAGGGTTAAGTTAATTAAGGCAACACTTAACCAATACAACATGTTAACTAAACTGATGGGTGAGGTTAGGTTAATTTGAGAACACTTAACCATTTTAACATGTTGATTAGGAAGCCTTAGTAACGGGGACCCATTTCAGTAGTAACCCACATAGATGTATCATGGTACCCTGAACTAGGCAGGGTAGGGCACAATTACTGGGATGATTATAAGTGGTCAAAACAACGGCGGGTGGTGCATCAGTGTAGGTTCCGACGGAGTGCGGGCGTGCACGTACTCCGAATTGGAAAAAGCATGCACGGGGCATCAGTAGTTATACACTATGCATCTTGAATTGTGTCGGGTTGCCACCATAGGATTTGATACACCCCATGGTGGGACCAGCACAGGTATCTACAATCAAGCGGGGCCGAATGACACAAGTAGAAAACGTATACGAGTAGGAGCCGATCGATAAAGGGGATCATTTATCTTGAACACATGGTGCTAGTTGTAACACTTGTAAGTGGGTGCAGAGAAATAGTAATGAGCGCGATAGCATATTCAGTTTTATTATCTTATTTCTAGGGTGCTGTCCTAGGTTCAATTTATTCATGTCATGATCCTTTTTCCTGTTTACATGTTAAATAATCATTGGACTTACCAGACTCATGTCCGACCCATTTTTCTTTGGTCTTCTTTATTCCGTTCCACCCAAGGTCCGCAGGGAGGGAATACTTCGGCTTAGTTCGGACCATTTCCAGCTTGAAGAGAGTAGATGTATTGCTTGGATTCTCTTTCCTTGGGCTATGGCTTTGGATACACTCTTATTGGGGATTTATGCTGCCTTATTGTTATTTTATGCTTCTTTATGTTTTAATCAAGATAGAGATTTTGTTGTAATGATTTGGAAGTTGGTTTGAGACAGTTGTTGAAATGTTTTGTATGAACCACGTACTTATGAAATAAATTTAGTTTTTCCACTGTTTATATGTCTGTCTTGTAAATTATCTGCATCTTTTTCCTAAAGCGCTCCACCGAAGTTAAGGCATTCCCTTTGTGAGTGACCTTAACGGAGGTGGGGTGTTTCACTTGGAATCAGAGCTTGTGGTTGCTAGATCAGATAAAAAAATTTGAAACTAATTTTCAAAAAGAAGTTCAAAGAAGCATTTTCAAGAAAAAAGTGTTGTTTTTAATTTTAAAAGGCATAATCCCTAAAGCCATATGCACTATCTTTCTATCCTTTGTTTTGAATATTTTCTTTTTCGTTTCAACATGTCTGGGGATCTTAACATTCCAGAGGGCGTACTGGTACCTGGCTGGTTCAGAAGGTACCTAGAGGCTAGGGCTAATGATGCAGGCCCAGCAGACGTTCCTCCTCCCCCATTTGCAGCTGTTCCTCCTCCTCCTCCTCATCCTCGTGCAAATGTTTTCTCAAAGATATGTAGAGATTTTCGAACCATGGGTGGAAAGAACTTTAATGGGACTAAGTCATTTGTAGAAGCAAGAAACTGGCTCAAAGAAACCGAGGACTTGTTTGTTATCTTCAAAGTGGACGATAGGCAGAAGATACAGTTGGCCGTATGGTTACGTAAAGACGAAGCCTCTTATTGGTGGGAAGTTATTAATGCTGAGAGACCAGTTGAAACTTAGGAGGATTTCATAATGAGGTTTGAAATGAAATTCCTCTCACAAGCTGAACGAAGCCTACAGATGGAGAAATTCTTAGCTCTCAAACAGGGAAGTATGTCGGTCAATGAATACGTCAACCAATTTAACCAGCTGGCTAGATTCGGACTGGAGTTAGTGAACACTCCACATAAGAATGCTCTCCGTTTTGTTAAAGGGCTAAATGAGCAACTGCACAGCCTAGCTATGTCCCATATACCTATGGGTGCAACTTATGATAGGCTGGTGGACATGGCACTATTACAGGAGGAAGACAAGGATGGCAAGAAAGAGGCAAAGGTGAAAGTACCTCAAGATAAGAAAGTGGAGGGATCGCAGAATAAGAAGACAGATTCAAAGAAGGGAGGGAAGAACAACAAACCCCGTGACAAGAGGAAGTGTAATTTTTGTGGCATTCCTGGACATCTGATTAAGGATTGCAGAAAGAAAAAGAGGAAGATGGGTGGTTGTTTTCACTGCGGCGAGACAAGATACATGGCTAAGGACTGCCCAAGAAAGCAAGGGCAAGGGCAGAGGGCTGGATCTACTTCTGGAGGGTAGGTTCACGCTCTCATAGCACCTTCGCAAGAACGAGGTAGAAATATTTCTGTTGAGAGTTTAGTTTATCTTTTTTATCATCCTGTTCGTACAGTCTTTGATTCTGGCGCATCGCACTCTTTTATATCTACTGCTTTGGTTGAATCTCTGCACATAGACCCTAGTATAGTAGAGGATCCCTTGGATGTTTCAAATCCAATTGGGGGCTCGGCTTATTTGTCAATGATTTGTTTGGATTTGGAAATTTCTATACTAAGCGTTGGGGTTTAGATGTAAGGCCTATGTTTTGGGCTTCACGGGCTATGGGTTGATTCTAGGCATGGATTGGTTATCCAGTAATGGTGCCATCCTCGATTGTGAAAAGAGAGTGGTTAGACTTATGACTCGCCTCGGTTACACTCTCGAAATCTCTTGTAATCCCATGCATTCTATTCTGCTTAGCTACCTAGAATCTCTTGATGCGTCTGTTGAAAACTTGCAGTCTGTTAGAATAGTATGTGAATACTCAGATGTATTTAAAGAGGTGAAGGGCTTACCTCCAAAGCGGGAGATAGACTTCCGCATATACCTTGTTGATAATGCAAAACCCGTAGCTCTTCCCGTTAGACACATGGATCCAAGGGAAAGGAAAGAGCTCAGCAAGCAAGTTAAAGAGCTACTCGAAAAGGGGTTTATAAGGCGGAATATTTCCAAATGGGGTGCTCTAGTAGTATTCGCAACCAAAGCGGATGGTTCACTTCGCCTATGCGTTGACTATAGGGAGCAAAACAAGATGACCAAGAAGAATAGACATCCACTTCCAAGAATAGACGACTTGTTTGATCAGCTTGTAGGTGCATCGGTTTTCTCCTAACTAGATCTGGCTACCATGTTTCATCAGCTAAGAGTGGCTAAAGACAGCATTGATAAGACCGCGTTCAGTACCCCGGATGGTTTCTTCGAATGGCTTGTCATGCCTTTCGGCTTGACAAAAGCACCCGCTTATTTCGTTGACTTGATGAGAAGGGTGTTCAGGAAGTTCCTTAATAATTTTGTGGTGGTCTTCGTAGACGACATTTTGATTTTCTCGAAGAATGAAGAAGAGCATGCTCTGCATTTAAGGGAAGTCGTGGATACTCTTCGTGCACATCAGCTGAAAGACAAATTCTCCAAATGCTATTTCTGGAGAGAAGATGTAAGGTTTCTTGGACATGAGATGTCCAAAGAGGGGATAGCTGTGGACCCCGCAAAAGTAGTTGCGGTGCAAGATTGGAAGGTTCCACGGAATGCAACCGAAGTCCGAAGCTTTCTCGGGTTAGCGGGCTTTTGCCGAAAGTTCATTAAAGACTTTGCGAAAATCTTAGCCCCATTCAAATGATTGACAAAGAAGAACCTAACTTCGCTTAGGATTTGGATTGCGATGTTACTTTCCAACGTTTGAAAAGGGCTCTAACAACAGCCCCAGTTCTGACATTGCCTGATGGGAGCAAAATGTTTACCGTATACACAGACGCATGCGGTACAGGATTAGGTGCTGTTTTGATGCAAGAAGGCAAGTTAGTTTGTTATGGGGGAAGGCAGTTGAAGGTACATGAGAAGAACTACCCAACTCATGATTTGGAGCTAGCTGCCATTTTTTTCACTCTTAAGTCTTGGCATCATTACCTGCTAGGAGAAAGGTTTGAATTGTTTACTGACCATAAATCGTTAAAGTACCTTTTCTCACAGAAAGATCTTAACTTAAGTCAACAAAGGTGGATGGAATTTCTGGCCTCAAATGATTTTAAGATTTCCTATACCCCTGGCAAGGGCAATGTAGTAGCAGACGTCTTGAGTAGAAAGAAGCTGACCTTAAGTCCTCTTTTTGTAGAAAGGAAAAGCTTGGAGTACATAGCAAACTTTGACTTTAGACCCTCCTCTGAATTTGTACCTGGTTTGTCAGCATCGCTAGAGGTGCGGCCTTCTCTTTTGGACTCAATAGGAACTGCGCAACGTGAAGACCCTCAGCTAGTTGATATGATGGATAAGATAATTAGGGATGAGACTTCTAGTCACTTCAATAGACACTCCATCGATGATAAGGGTTGGTTGAGACGGTATGGAAGACTATGTGTCCCACAAGCAAGGGATTTGGTGAAGACGGTTCTCGAAGAAGCACACCATTCTAAGCTGACCATACACTTAGGTGGAGACAAGATGTATAAAGACATTAAAAAGGGTTTTCTTTTGGAATGGCATGAAGAGGGATGTAGCTGAGTTCGTCGCTAAGTGCTTGATATGCCAGCAAGTCAAAGCGGAGCAGAAGAAGCCTGGTGGTCTGCTTCATCCTCTAGAGGTCCGACAGTGGAAATGGGATAACATTTCGATGGATTTTGTTGATGGGTTGCCTAGGTCAAGACGGGGAAATACTAGTATTTGGGTAATAGTGGACAGGCTCACAAAAAGCGCTCACTTTATACCTGTTAAGAGTAGAAGGACTGCCTCGTCCTTAGCATTCATTTATTTTAAAGAGATAGTTCGACTCCATGGGATACCCTCTAGCATAGTAAGTGATCGAGATCCTATCTTTACGAGCGAGTTTTGGAGGAGTTTGCAAGAGGCTGTAGGAACACAGCTATGCTTAAGCACGACCTATCACCCCCAAACCGATGGTCTGACGGAAAGGGTGAACAGAGTATTAGAAGACCTCTTGAGATTGTGCATTCTTGACTTTGGAGGAACATGGGAGGATCATCTTCCTTTGGTGGAATTCGCTTACAACAATAGCTACCAAGCCACCATAGGCATGGCACCCTTTGAGGATTTATATGGAAGACTATGCCGATCACCAACTTGTTGGTGGGAGTCTACAGATAAGCTCGTACTTGGGCCAGACATGATTAGAGAAACTTCAGAGAAGGTGGACCTGATAAGAAGACGAATGAAGACTGCACAAGATAGACAGAAGTCCTACGCAGACAAAAGAAGGGCCGACCTTGAGTTTGAGGTTAGAGATAGGGTGTTCCTTAAAGTATCTCCTTTGAGGAATGTCATTCGCTTTGGGTCCATAGGAAAGTTGGCACCATGATTTGTAGGACCGTTTCCTATCATTGAAAGGATTGGGACAATGGCTTACAGACTAGAGCTACCCGAAAGACTGGCTAGAGTTCATAATGTTTTTCATGTTTCTCAACTACGAAAGTGCTTACATGAGTCTGTGGAAGTTGTGGAGCCAACTATACTAGAGGAAGTAGAAGTGGAACGAGAAGCGACTGTGAGAAGAGTTCCAACTCGTATCTTGGGTACGGAAGTCAAAAAGCTACGCAACCGTGAATTCAAACTTGTTAAAGTTCAATGGAGTAACACTGAAGAAGATGCGACTTGGGAGACTGAAGACAAGATACACGCAGCCTACCATTTTCTTTTTGAGGGTACATCCTTGATCTCTTTTCCATAAGTTTATGCATGCTTATATCTATCTTTTGAGTATATCTCCTTGGTCCTATTCTTGATCCTTAGGTAGAAACCAATGGATGTAAACATGTATTTGAAACATGTTATGGTTGATGGTTTCAAGTGGTTTCTAGTGGTTGCTCGTGGATGCATATACACACACATTAGGTGTTAGATCGGCTCAGTCACTTTCATGTTGCATATGCATATATGTATTTGTATATGGATTGAAACTTGGAGTGTTATCATATGGACGTTGCATTTGAATTAATGATTGTGCACTCATGTAGAAAGTATGATTAGAAATAATTGCATGCATAATGGACTCATGGCACTGACATAATTTGCGTTAAGGAGGTCAACTGAATAAGTAGACCGCCTGATTTTGCATTAGATAAGGACATATATACACACACTATGCATACAATCATGAAAGCATTAGAAATCTTTTAAGGAAGATGGATACCGGTGTTTGATGGATGAGTAGAAGGATGATTGGATGGTAGGATATACATTCTTCGTGACTTGAAGATTTCAGGGACGAAATCCTTTAAGGAGGGGAGAATGTAACACCCTGTATTTTCTATGTTTATTAAATTAATGAATTAAAGAATATAAATTGTAAAAGAGAGAATTAAGGGAAATGGGTTACGCCATTACGTTCAATTCAGAATTCTGCTTGAGATAGAGTCCGAGTTTGTGTGAATCGGACTCCGTATGAAGAAGTTATGGAGTTCAGAAGATTTCATGTTTAAATAGAAAATTAAATAAGTAAATAAATAAATCAGTTCAAATTTCAAAATCACGTAAATCAGCTGGGCGGGAAAATTCCCGCCCATAGGGGTCGACTCCCCCCAAGGGGTCGACATAGCTGTCGACCCCCTAAGAGGGGTGTCAACCGGGGTGTCAACCCCCCTATAGGGGTCGACCCCCTCGCCCAGATCCAAACAGTGACGATTTTACAGACTTGTTGCTGACTCACTAGGGCATAGGTGGCAATTTCTGGATAGCTCTATCTAGTCTGGATGGTTCTAATTGCACCTAGGTTGATCTAACGGCTTACATAAGTCTAAACCTCTATAGAAGCAACCCTAACCCTCAACCCTAAATCACACAATTTCATTCCAAGGAGCCACCATGTTGTCCATGGTCAACCTAGCATAGCCACCATTCTTCTCCAACTAGGAAGAAAACTAGAAAGCAAGTTAGAAGCTATGAATCAAATCTAAATTAGAGAATCGATAGTCTACGTCAAGGGATAGATTTTCAGTTTCAGAAAACAGATCCCAGAAAATAAGATTTTTCTTTTGTTTGTAAGTCCTGTTATTATTTAGATGTGAACAATTAAAAGTCATGATTTGTATTAAAGTGAAAACTAGAATTGTGCCTAGTTGTAAGATAATGGTGATGCTGACTCATGTCTATTCTTGTAACGATTCTATCATATATGCCTATGAGACTATTGTGGTTTATTGGACTTATTATGTTGTATGTTAAACCAATCGTGTATTATATAAATTTGGTGACTCTTTCATGTTATGTTACATGCAAGTTTTTAGGCTAAGTCATATATATGTTTAGATCTACATTCTCATATGTTTAGATCTATGTTAATTGGATCTAAAATGCAAGTTCACCTTTACATGCCTAATTGGATTTGTGTAATTCTATGTAAGTCCCCGTTTGTATGCTTAAGATTCATGTAAATTGGATCCAAAATGCAAGTTCACATTTACATGCCTAATTGGATTTGTGTAGCTCTATGTAAGTCCCCGTTCATATGCTTAAGATTCATGTTAATTGGATCCAAAATGCAAGTTCATTGTTTTATGCCAAATTTATATAACACATGTTTAGTTAGATCCTTATTATTTTATGTTATGGGAATGGTACATGGTCCTTTATTTCCCCTTTTGTATATAAGTTAGGCTAAGTTGCGAGCCTAACATGCTATGTGAATTTTTTGAACATATAATGTAACACCCCACCTCCGCTAGGGTCACTCACAAAGGGAATGCGCTACGTTTGGTGAAGCATTATCGAGGTAAACATGCACAGAAATATTACAAGACAGAACATATACAAAACAGCGGAAGTAAAACAAATTTCATTACCTTATAAAATAAGGTCTAAAGCCTTTTACATCTGAATACATCAAAACCTGTCTTGCAATAGTAAAGAAGCATAAAACCTTTTCATAAATTATTCCCCAAAATAAAGCGATGAAGCAGCCATAGCCAAGAGAAGACCAAGCTATACATGATGACCTTCAAGCATAAGAGGTCCGAACTAAACAACATCATTTCCGCCCTGAAAACCTGGGGGGGGGGAACGGAAGACAAAGAGGCAAAAGAAAACGGGGTCAGTCATAAAGACTGGTAAGTCCTATCTACTTCCAGTATAAAAACAGATAAAGGTAACATGACATGCATAAACTGAAAGTAAACATAAGGATGACGACAAGATAGATAAGCTAAACCAAGATAACTGGATGAACTACTGTAGCAAGATAAACTAAGGTATCATGATAAACTACGGTGTCAAGATAAATCAAGGTATCACATCGTCAGGTTTCTATCAAGTATACAATCCCAAGGTATCTATCATGTATAACATCCCAAGGTATTTATCATGTATATTTTCTCTGCACCTCTTGTACTAGTATCCCAACCCGCGTCATGTGTTAACAATGAATGTCCCTTGCCCAATGTCATGTAATGGTCCATGTCAACCTAATATATAGCATTTGTAGGTTTTACCAACTCGTATGTTTCTTTCCATGTATAAGTTCAGTCCTTCGCCGTAGGCCGTACGGGCTTTTCCATGTAAATCTATACCACCTCAACGTAGTACCATTTTATCCTTGAAGTTGTTTTGGACTGTTACCCTTGATCTGGTTATGTTTTCTTACCATGAACTATCGAGTGTTCACTTAGGATTTATGCCACCTAGGACCACTAGGGATTATGCTACCTAATGAACGTTTCCATGTCTCGGTTTGGGTTCAAGCCACCTAGGGCCACTAGGGATTATGCCACCCGTCAACCACGCCCTTTATCCCACGTATGTATCGTGAATCGTTTTCATGTCTAGACGCACATGTATCTCAATGTGCCATCCGAGTTCCGTGCCAGGGCAAATCAAGAAATACGGAACTCGGTCGGGAGCTTTAAGTCATCTGCCGATGCAGATATCAAGGTCTGTTTTTGTATCCGTGGCTATGGTCCCACGTGACCCCTCCCTCAACTACTGAAAGGCAATCCAAGAAAAATCATGTATGAGAACTACATCCTGGCCCCACTATAGCCCCACTTTCCTATTGGCCAACCTCACCCATAACTCGATAGCAAGTATATGGTCTGTTGGGAGTTCTCTGCCTTTCCGTACGTACACGATTGACTAAAGATGGTAGGTAGTCGGCGACGTGCTATCCAGGGCAAAAATCAAGTATCGTCGACTCCACGCTAATCCATTCCCGTCTTTAGGTTGCTCGCACAGCAACCAAGGCATACTCTTGGCTCTTCTACCGCAGACCTTAACCTCTGTGAGGCCAGGTTTCATGGACCATCTGCCACCTCAAAGAGGGATACCAAGAGTACCCTCACGTCCCCCGAAGCTACCGCTTCGTTGCCCAGCTCGCTGGAGCTTTTTATCCAAGTCAGATAAGTTGCTCCTCCTCGTATACTAAGCGATGACCTACCGTGTCAGGTTACTCATCTATTTATGAACTAGTCCCATGTCCTTGGCTAAGAATTATAACTTAGTTATTCTTAACTAAGGTTTACCACTTAGCTTCTTTTCCCGTTATCTTTGTTAATCCCGGCTTTCCACCTAGTCCCCTGAACTAGGGTTTTGTCTAATGGGTTAAGTATTGTCGTTTAAGTTCATGACTTAACCTGCCTACGAATCATGTCAAGATTTGGCTAAGTATTCAAGTCCAAGACCTAGCCCTACAAGTTGGTTAAGTATATCAAGAAGCTCATGACTTAACCCTATTCAATCATCAAGTCAAATTGGTTAAGTATTTGTTTATCTTAACCCTATCAGATTATCGTGTTAGATTGGTTAAGCATAGATTATCTTAACCTCATCGGATTATCGAGCCGGATTGGTTAAGTATAGGTTAACTTAACCCCATCCACTAATCGTATTATAATGGTTAAGTATATTTAAACGGTCTTGTGACTTAACCCTATCAAGTTCTCATATTGGATTGGTTAAGTATAGGTTACTTAACCTCATCAAATCATCATGTATAATTGGTTAAGTATAAGTTACTTAACCCCATTAAATTATCATGTTAAGTTGGTTAAGTATTGGTTACTTAATCTCATTGAATTACCAAGTTTAGATTGGTTAAGTGTTTAACTTAACCCCATCGAATTACCGTGTTTAGATTAGTTAAGTGTAGGTTACTCAACCCCATCTAATTACCGTGTTTAGATTAGTTAAGTGTAGGTTACTTAACCCCATCTAATTACCGTGTTTAGATTAGTTAAGTCTAAGTTACTTAACCCCATCTAATTACCATGTTTAGATTAGTTAAGTCTAAGTTACTTAACCCCATCTAATTACCAAGTCGGATTAGTTAAGTGTAAATTACTTAACCCCATCCCCGAATTGTCTTATATGGTTAAGTGTCATTAAGAAATCAAGTCCGGTTTAACTTAACCTACCCATTCATGTCATATCGGTTAAGTGTCATTAGTCAAAATTACTTAACCTTTTCATGTGGCATTAATTAGATTAATGCACCCCAACCTCTCACATTAGACTTTGTTGTGGTTACTAGTTAAGCCGGGCGGTTCCGGGTAGCTTTACACCACAACCTAGTCTAACCTCGGGTTTTAAGTGCTATATGACCAACTACTCACATTGGGTCCTATTGTTTGTAGCCACTAGTTAAGCCGGGCGGGTCCGGGTAGATTTATGCTACAAACTCAACCCAACCTCGAGTTGGCCACTTTCATGTTTGGTCTAGTGTCATATTACACTTACAACCCATACGTGTCTAGTTTCAAGTCTCATGTTTACCCCCACATGTCATGTCCACATTTAGGTGTATCATGAGTGCCATATTTTCATGAAATCCCATGTCAAATTATCATGTCATAATCACGCACGTCTAGCCTACCCCAAATTGTGTTTCCAACCCAAGTAAAAGCGAGTCAACATAGTAAGGATACTATGCTACATATTGGCCTCAAAACATGCACAATGTCAAAAAGGGATTGGCCACAAACATGCATAGTATCATAAGGGAATTTGGCCACAAACATGCATAGTATCATAAGGGAATTGGCCACAAACATGCATAGTATCATAAGGGAATTTGGCCACAAACATGCATAGTATCATAAGGGGTTTTTGGCCACAAACATGCATAGTATCATAAGGGGTTTGGGTTCATTTACATGCATAGGCCCCAAGGTCAAGTCTTTGCCAATGTTTCACAAGTCAAATGGTTCCCAAAGGTTCATGCTAACATTCCATAGATAACGATCCAAACTTGCAAGATAAACTAGGTTAAACATAGCATGAGTGGCATGATTAAGTCGCTAAAACTTAGCCCAAGGTCGTAGATCATTGAAAAGGGGCAGAATTAGGTTCACATAAGCTAGCATACTTATGTTTCATCGCATTTTATTCCATGTCACATTAGAACCACCGTTAGAATCTACAAGTAGCTAGAACTTACATAGCGTGGCAAGAGGGCTAGAAGTATGAATCGTCTTGACGAAGAAAGGTGGCTCCTTTGTTGAAGAATCGTCATGAAATTTGCGTAGCAACGTTGCTCTACCCTCGATTTGACATAGGAAGCTTGCACCTTTTGATTTGAACCCGATTTGAATGCATAGTCTCTAGGAATTGGAGATGGAGGCCATGATCACTTGGCATTTGGGCGGCACTTCGTGGCATGAGTGATTTGTGAGGGTTTAGGGTAGGCTTAGGGGTCTTTTTATAGAGATTAGGAGTAGTTTAGGCCCTTAGATTAACCCTAGGATAGATCCGAGCCTTTAAAATCCGTCACAAGAATCCAAACATGTCTTGAGGAACAAGTCAGGTGCACCCAGGCCAAGCTGGCCGACCACCCAAGTCGACAGGGGTGTCGACTGGGCAGTCGACACCACCTGGGGTGTGTCGACTCCCAAGTCGACTCCCCAGTCGACTTGGGGGTGGCAGGAATTTTTCCCGCCTGTTCTGCTTGGCTGAATTTGAATTCTGAATTCAAATTTGAACTGTTTTTGAACTTGAAATTTTCTGAAAATTTTGACGGGCCATAACTGGGTCATACGGACTCCGATTTTCGAAAACTCGGACTCTATTTCGCGTATTTTTCCGAGACGAACGCAATGGCGCAACCCGTTTCTCCTGATTCAGATTTTGTAATTAAATTCTGCCTTGATTCTTGTCTTAGCATGTTGTAAAAATCCGGGTTGTTACATTCTCCCCAACTTAAAGGATTTCGTCCTCGAAATCTCCAAGTTAGGAAGAACGTATCCTACCATCCATCATCCATCTACTCAAAACATCATCCACAGGCAACCATGGTCCTTAAAAGACTCCTAATGCTTTATGAACACATGCAGAAAGTGTGTGTATATGTTCCTTAGCTAATGCTAATGATCAGGCCTGAATGATCTTTCTAATGCAAAATATGTTTAGTGCCATGAATCCAACATGTATGCAAATAGTCCTAGTCATATAAGTACTACATGCGTGCACAAACATTCATTCATATGCAACATCCGCATGACAACACATTAACTTTCAAACAAGTATAAATACTCGTGCATATGCAATGCAAAATGTGAGTGCGTCGATCTAGTATCTAACGTGTATTCGCGCGTCCACGAGCAACCACTTGCAACCATTTGCAACCATATCAATCATAACATGTCTCAGATACATGTTTACATCCATAGAGTTCTACCTAAGGTTCCCAAGATAGGATCGAGAAGATAAACAAGACAAACTCCTTACGGGGTTTGCAACAGAAACAAGATCGAGAGGATATCCACCAAGCGATAGCATGCAAGCAAGCTCTACAGGAGAACCAGGGATCAACGATATACTCCTAAAAAGAGGCATGATGCGCGCGTCTAAGCCGCATTTCCATGAGCTTAATTCCATTGTGCCTTGACCGCCTTTGACTTCATGATTTCGTAGCTCCTTGATTCCTATTTCCAAGGTATGAGTTGAAACTCATTTCACTGTCGCCTCTCGTTCCCTTTTCACTTATTCTTTTCTAGAATCCTTGGCTCGACCATAACTGCGTACTCATGGTTTCATGCAAGCTTTCCAACAATTCACTAGTGAATTATGGATATCGTTTACCGATGCCAATCCATGTTACCACATGCACTTACTAGGGTGATTCCTATAACCCATGCTTAAGCGGGATGAACCATCCGCCTTATTGACGAACGTTACTCGATCGGATCAGAGATTTCCGATAAATGCATCAAGAGATTCTAGGTAACTAACCATGACAGAACCCATAAGATTACACGAGACTTCGAGGGTATTACCAAGGAAAGTTAAGAGTTTAACTACCCTCCTTTCAAGACCGAGAATGGCATCCCTTACTGGATAACCACTTCATCCCTAGAATCCATCCATAGCTCAACAATAGAAGCATTGCTTCTAATCTCAACACTTGGCATAAACGTTCTCAAATCCAAACAAGTCATGAATAAATGGACCGACTCTCCAACCAGATTTTGGGACTAAAGTGGGATCTTCTACCATGCTAGTACTAAGGTGCAGAGACCTAACTATCGAGGCAGACTTAAATGATGCGATGATCAAAACAAAGTCTGGACGGGATGATAGAAAAGAAAGGCTAAACCTTTAACAGAAACGATACCATCCCACTTAGGTACGCTAGGAGTGAGAGCATATAATTGCCCTCTCGCTGATCTTGTCCTTGCCTCCCTTCATGGATCCAGCCATACCAACAAGTTGCTTATTCTTAAGCTCGTGTCCTTTATCCTTGCTCTTATTATCCCTTCTTAAACTTCGGTAACAGGTCTCTCGAGAACTTCCTCCATCACACGGGAAAACACT
Organism: Allium sativum; assembly: GCA_030737875.1. Lineage (NCBI taxonomy): Eukaryota > Viridiplantae > Streptophyta > Magnoliopsida > Asparagales > Amaryllidaceae > Allium > Allium sativum. Next base: position 152,056,761 of record CM060915.1, read on the forward strand.
TCGTAGCTAGACAAGGATTAGTCGCAGTTAAAACTACTGTGACTACAGATGGAGGAAAGAAAGGAAAAGAGATTCAATCAAGGAAACAAAGGATAATGCTAATGGCTTTTGGGGAATAGCCTTTAAAAACAAAATTTTCTTGAAAAATGCTTCTTTGTAAATGGTTTTTCAAATAGTTTTCAGAAGGTTTTAAAAACTTTTGCCCAGTCTGGTAACCTTCTGCTCTGATACCGAATGTAACACCCCACCTCCGCTAGGGTCACTCACAAAGGGAATGCGCTAGGTTTGGTGAAGCATTATCGAGGTAAACATGCACAGAAATATTACAAGACAGAACATATACAAACAGCGGAAGTAAAACAAATTTCATTACCTTATAAAATAAGGTCTAAAGCCTTTTACATCTGAATACATCAAAACCTGTCTTGCAATAGTAAAGAAGCATAAAACCTTTTCATAAATTATTCCCCAAAATAAAGCGATGAAGCAGCCATAGCCAAGAGAAGATCAAGCTATACATGATGACCTTCAAGCATAAGAGGTCCGAACTAAACAACATCATTTCCTCCCTGAAAACCTGGGGGGGGGGGGGGGGGGAAACGGAAAACAAAGAGGCGAAAGAAAACGGGGTCATTCATAAAGACTGGTAAGTCCTATCTACTTCCAGTATAAAAACAGGTAAAGGTAACATGACATGCATAAACTGAAAGTAAACATAAGGATGACGACAAGATAGATAAGCTAAACCAAGATAACTGGATGAACTACTGTAGCAAGATAAACTAAGGTATCATGATAAACTACGGTGTCAAGATAAATCAAGGTATCACATCGTCAGGTTTCTATCAAGTATACAATCCCAAGGTATCTATCATGTATAACATCCCAAGGTATTTATCATGTATATTTGCTCTGCACCTCTTGTACTGGTATCCCAACCCGCGTCATGTGTTAACTATGAATGTCCCTTGCCCAATGTCATGTAATGGTCCATGTCAACCTAATATATAGCATATGTAGGTTTTCCCAACTCGTATGTTTCTTTCCATGTATAAGTTCAGTCCTTTGCCGTAGGCCATACGGGCTTTCCCATGTAAATCTATACCACCTCAACGTAGTACCATTTTATCCTTGAAGTTGTTATGGACTGTTACCCTTGATCTGGTTATGTTTTCTTACCATGAACTATCGAGTGTTCACTTAGGATTTATGCCACCTAGGACCACTAGGGATTATGCTACCTAATGAACGTTTCCGTTTCTCGGTTTGGGTTCAAGCCACCTAGGGCCACTAAGGATTATACCACCCGTCAACCACGCCCTTTATCCCACGTATGTATCGTGAATCGTTTTCATGTCTAGACGCACATGTATCTCAATGTGCCATCCGAGTTCCGTGCCAGGGCAAATCAAGAAATACGGAACTCGGTTGGGAGCTTTAAGTCATCTGCCGATGCAGATATCAAGGTCTGTTTTTGTATCCGTGGCTATGGTCCCACGTGACCCCTCCCTCAACTACTGAAAGGCAATCCAAGAAAAATCATGTATGAGAACTACATCCCGGCCCCACTATAGCCCCACTTTCCTATTGGCCAACCTCACCCATAACTCGATAGCAAGTATATGGTCTGTTGGGAGTTCTTTGCCTTTCCGTACGTACACGATTGACTAAAGATGGTAGGTAGTCGGCGACGCGCTATCTAGGGCAAAAATCAAGTATCGTCGACTCCACGTTAATCCATTCCCGTCTTTAGGTTGCTCGCACAGCAACCAAGGCATACTCTTGGCTCTTCTACCGCAGACCTTTACCTCTGTGAGGCCAGGTTTCATGGACCATCTGCCACCTCACAGAGGGATACCAAGAGTACCCTCACGTCCCCCGAAGCTACCGCTTCGTTACCCAGCTCGCTGGAGCTTTTTATCCAAGTCAGATAAGTTGCTCCTCCTCGTATACTAAGCAATGACCTACCGTATCAGGTTACTCATCTATTTATGAACTAGTCCCATGTCCTTGGCTAAGAATTATTAATTCTTAACTAAGGTTTACCACTTAGCTTCTTTCCCGTTATCTTTGTTAATCCCGGCTTTCCATCTAGTCCCCTGAACTAGGGTTTTGTCTAATGGGTTAAGTATTTTCGTTTAAGTTCATGACTTAACCTGCCTACGAATCATGTCAAGATTTGGCTAAGTATTCAAGTCCAAGACCTAGCCCTACAAGTTGGTTAATTATATCAAGAAGCTCATGACTTAACCCTATTCAATCATCAAGTCAAATTGGTTAAGTATTTGTTTATCTTAACCCTATCAGATTATCGTGTTAGATTGGTTAAGCATAGATTATCTTAACCTCATCGGATTATCGAGACGGATTGGTTAAGTATAGGTTAACTTAACCCCATCTACTAATCGTATTATAATGGTTAAGTATATTTAAACGGTCTTGTGACTTAACCCTATCAAGTTCTAATATTGGATTGGTTAAGTATAGGTTACTTAACCTCATCAAATCATCATGTATAATTGGTTAAGTATAAGTTACTTAACCCCATTAAATTATCATGTTAAGTTGGTTAAGTATTGGTTACTTAATCTCATTGAATTACCAAGTTTAGATTGGTTAAGTGTTTAACTTAACCCCATCGAATTACCATGTTTAGATTAGTTAAGTGTAGGTTACTCAACCCCATCTAATTACAGTGTTTAGATTAGTTAAGTGTAGGTTACTTAACCCCATCTAATTACCGTGTTTAGATTAGTTAAATCTAAGTTACTTAACCCCATCTAATTACCATGTTTAGATTAGTTAAGTCTAAGTTACTTAAACCCATCTAATTACCATTTCAGATTAGTTAGGTGTAAATTACTTAACCCCATCCCCTAATTGTCTTATATGGTTAAGTGTCATTAAGAAATCAAGTCCGGTTTAACTTAACCTACCCATTCATGTCATATCGGTTAAGTGTCATTAGTTAAAATTACTTAACCTTTTCATGTGGCATTAATTAGATTAATGCACCCCAACCTCTCACATTAGACTTTGTTGTGGTTACTAGTTAAGCCGGGCGGGTCCGGGTAGCTTTACACCACAACCTAGTCTAACCTCGGGTTTTAAGTGCTATATGACCAACTACTCACATTGGGTCCTATTGTTTGTAGCCACTAGTTAAGCCGGGCGGGTCCGGGTAGATTTATGCTACAAACTCAACCCAACCTCGAGTTGGCCACTTTCATGTTTGGTCTAGTGTCATATTACACTTACAACCCATACGTGTCTAGTTTCAAGTCCCATGTTTACCCCCACATGTCATGTCCACATTTAGGTGTATCATGAGTGCCATATTTTCATGAAATCCCATGTCAAATTATCATGTCATAATCACGCACGTCTAGCCTACCCCAAATCGTGTTTCCAACCCAAGTAAAAGCGAGTCAACATAGTAAGGATACTATGCTACATATTGGCCTCAAAACATGCACAATGTCAAAAAGGGATTGGCCACAAACATGCATAGTATCATAAGGGAATTTGGCCACAAACATGCATAGTATCATAAGGGAATTGGCCACAAACATGCATAGTATCATAAGGGGTTTTTGGCCACAAACATGCATAGTATCATAAGGGGTTTGGGTTCATTTACATGCATAAGCCCCCAAGGTCAAGTCTTTGCCAATGTTTCACAAGTCAAATGGTTCCCAAAGGTTCATGCTAACATTCCATAGATAAAGATCCAAACTTGCAAGATAAACTAGGTTAAACATAGCATGATTGGCATGATTAAGTCGCTAAAACTTAGCCCAAGGTCATAGATCATTGAAAAGGGGAAAAATTAGGTTCACATAAGCTAGCATACTTATGTTTCATCGCATTTTATTCCATGTCACATTAGAACCACCGTTAGAATCTACAAGTAGCTAGAACTTACATAGCGTGGCAAGAGGGCTAGAAGTATGAATCGTCTTGACGAAGAAAGGTGGCTCCTTTGTTGAAGAATCTTCATGAAATTTGCGTAGTAACGTTGCTCTACCCTCGATTTGACATAGGAAGCTTGCACCTTTTGATTTGAACCCGATTTGAATGCATAGTCTCTAGGAATTGGAGATGGAGGCCATGATCACTTGGCATTTGGGCGGCACTTCGTGGCATGAGTGATTTGTGAGGGTTTAGGGTAGGCTTAGGGGTCTTTTTATAGAGATTAGGAGTAGTTTAGGCCCTTAGATTAACCCTAGGATAGATTCGAGCCTTTAAAATCCGTCACAAGCCTCCAAACATGTCTTGAGGAACAAGTCAGGTGCACCCAGGCCAAGCTGGCCGACCACCCAAGTCGACAGGGGTGTCGACTGGGTAGTCGACACCACCTGGGGTGTGTCGACTCCCAAATCGACTCCCCAGTCGACTTGGGGGTGGCGGGAATTTTTCCCGCCTGTTCTGCTTGGCTGAATTTGAATTCTGAATTCAAATTTGAACTGTTTTTGAACTTGAAATTTTCTGAAAATTTTGACGGGCCATAACTGGGTCATACAGACTCCGATTTTCGAAAACTCGGACTCTATTTCGCGTATTTTTCCGAGACGAACGCAATGGAGTAACCCGTTTCTCCGGATTCAGATTTTGTAATTAAATTCTGCCTTGATTCTTGTCTTAGCATGTTGTAAAAATCCGGGTTGTTACATTCTCCCCAACTTAAAGGATTTCGTCCCCGAAATCTCCAAGTTAGGAAGAACGTATCCTACCATCCATCATCCATCTACTCAAAACATCATCCACAGGCAACCATGGTCCTTAAAAGACTCCTAATGCTTTATGAACACATGCAGAAAGTGTGTGTATATGTTCCTTAGCTAATGATAATGATCAGGCCTGAATGATCTTTCTAATGCAAAATATGTTTAGTGCCATGAATCCAACATGTATGGAAATAGTCCTAGTCATATAAGTACTACATGCTTGCACAAACATTCATTCATATGCAACATCCGCATGACAACACATTAACTTTCAAACAAGTATAAATACTCGTGCATATGCAATGCAAAATGTGAGTACGTCGATCTAGTATCTAACGTGTATTCGCGCGTCCACGAGCAACCACTTGCAACTATTTGCAACCATATCAATCATAACATGTCTCAAATACATGTTTACATCCATAGAGTTCTACCTAAGGTTCCCAAGATAGGATCGAGAAGATAAACAAGACAAACTCCTTACGGGGTTTGCAACAGAAACAAGACCGAGAGGATATCCACCAAGCGATAGCATGCAAGCAAGCTCTACAGGAGAACCAGGGATCAACGATATACTCTTAAAAAGAGGCATGATGCGCGCGTCTAAGCCGCATTTCCATGAGCTTAATTCCATTGTGCCTTGACCGCCTTTGACTTCATGATTTCGTAGCTCCTTGATTCCTATTTCCAAGGTATGAGTTGGAACTCATTTCACTGTCGCCTCTCATTCCCTTTTCACTTATTCTTTTCTAGAATCCTTGGCTCGACCATAACTGCGTACTCATGGTTTCATGCAAGCTTTCCAACAATTCACTAGTGAATTCCGGATCTCGTTTACCGATGCCAATCCATGTTACCACATGCACTTACTAGGGTGATTCCTATAACCCATGCTTAAGCGGGTTGAACCATCCGCCTTATTGGGGAACATTACTCGATCGGATCAGAGATTTCCGATAAATGCATCAAGAGATTCTAGGTAACTAACCATGACAGAACTCATAAGGTTACACGAGACTTCGAGGGTATTACCAAGGAAAGTTAAGAGTTTAACTACCCTCCTTTCAAGACCGAGAATGGCATCCCTTACTGGATAACCACTTCATCCCTAGAATCCATCCATAGCTCAACCATAGAAGCATTTCTTCTAATCTCAACACTTGGCATAAACGTTCTCAAATCCAAACAAGTCATGAATAAATGGACCGACTCTCCAACCAGATTTTGGGACTAAAGTGGGATCTTCTACCATGCTAGTACTAAGGTGCAGAGACCTAACTATCGAGGCAGACTTAAATGATGCGATGATCAAAACAAAGTCTGTACGGGATGATAGAAAAGAAAGGCTAAACCTTTAACAGAAACGATACCATCCCTCTTAGGTACGCTAGGAGTGAGATCATACAATTGCCCTCTCGCTGATCTTGTCCTTGCCTCCCTTCGTGGATCCAGCCATACCAACAAGTTGCTTATTCTTAAGCTCGTGTCCTTTATCCTTGCTCTTATTATCCCTTCTTATAACTTCGGTAACAGGTCTCTCGAGAACTTCCTCCATCGCACGGGGAAGCACTTCGTAGCTAGACAAGGATTAGTCGCAGTTAAAACTACTGTGACTACAGATGGAGGAAAGAAAGGAAAAGAGATTCAATCAAGGAAACAAAGGATAGTGCTAATGGCTTTTGGGGAATAGCCTTTAAAAACAAAATTTTCTTGAAAAATGCTTCTTTGTAAACGGTTTTTCAAATAGTTTTCAGAAGGTTTTAAAAACTTTTGCCCAGTCTGGTAACCTTCTGCTCTGATACCAAATGTAACACCCCACCTCCGCTAGGGTCACTCACAAAGGGAATGTGCTATGTTTGGTGAAGCATTATCGAGGTAAACATGCACAGAAATATTACAAGACAGAACATATATGATTGAACAATCCCCAATATCACCTCTTCACCACAACATCACCTGCTCCTTTTCAACAGCATCAGACTTCCCTAAACGACAACCTCTCCACGCCCATCCTCTTCATCAAATAATCATCACCACCCACGGCTACAAACCACAAACCCCAAACCTGTTCACACCATATACCAAACGATTCAACAATCAACGTTGAACACCCTCGCATTCACACTGTCAAACCCGAACCAGTGGCCAGTAGCCACAAATACCCAGTTCACCGACCATATCCATCTTCCTGCTTACACCCGCCACCAAATCCCCAATCATCCCACCACTGCAACCAGCCCTTTACACAGTTTTCAAATACCAAATCTTCTTCCGCAACAATCCCTGCATTACACTTACACCTTACCACAGTAATTTCTCCATCATCTGAATCCACCCACTTTGCAAAACAGCACAAATTCTAGGACCATCTTCACTGTCAAATACAGCATCCCCTTCATACCGCTTAAACCTCACAGATCATCTGTTTGGATCAACACCACTACACCCACGTCACCACCACAAGCCTTCTTCACGTCAGAGCAAACCTGCATCTTTCACAAACCTCCACATCGCCACAATCCCTTGCAATTTCACGACAAGCCACGTTCCTCCTAAAACACCAAACAATCCCCTACCGCCTCAGTCACCGAACTACCAGCATCTCAGACAAAATACATCACACCCTAGCCTTCAGCATACCCAAGTTCATCCTCCAAAACAGCCCAGTTCTGTTCAATACACAACAGTACACAGCCCCCTGCCTGTATCCGTTACCACACCCAAAAGTTTCACGCACTCCATCCTCCACTAATTCACTTCATCTCAGACCATCACAAACACCCACAGCATCTCTCCTCGTCGGCCAAATAGAATTCAACTCCGAAACTAACTCACCCTTTTCTCCGAAATACCACAAATCAAATCGCAAGTTAAAATCAAATACCCACTCTGGGGTTCTCGCGTGAAGCTTGGTAGAGTTCTGGAGGTTTCGATGCGGGCATTTGGAAAGCAAATAAAAGAGCTCGGATTTGATTTTCTTTTGAATTCAATATTAATTTTTTTTTACTGAACCAAAAAAAAAGGGGGGGCGTGTTGATTCCTTATCTGTCGAGTTGGGTATTGGGAGATTGGAATTTGGCCGCTTTTGTTGCCTGATTAGTTTTCTTTTTACAAAACCATATTTTGAGCATGCGTGTTATAGAGTGTTGGATTTCAGGGTGTTTATATTAGGGTTGACCGTCTCTGTTTGGTCTTGAGAGAAAGAAATTCCAAGCGTTTTGTTTAATAGTTGTAAAGAGCGTGGGGTTAGGTTAGCTTTCCTTTTGGGTGCCATTTAGTTTTGTTTTGTTTTACCATTTAGTTTTTCTTCCCTTTTCTTCTTAATTGAATTTTGTTTTAATTCCGTTTTTCCATTTCTTTTGTCGTTTTATTTCTTTTCAAAAAAAAAAAAATTTCAAAAACAGGTACAACTGAATTTTTTTTAAAAAAAAAGGTCTTAAAAAAATTTTTTCGGGCTCCTAGCCCGAACCCGTGCCGCAGCGCAGTCAAGCAATTAATAGAAGGGGACAACAACAGAAATCAGCGTATGATTCATATGGTTTGGTGCGGTTGCACACCAAGTGGGGTGTGAACGCGCTAGCGCTTCCCAAATTCACTGGAGGACTGCCGATCAAGGTGAAAACTTTTAAAACTCTACAGGTGCTCTACTGCAAAAGGAAAAAGAAAAAAATATATAGACAATTGTTGTAAAAATTTTCTGCAGGGGCAGCGGCTTGAATGTAAATTTTAATTCTGCAATTTATATTTCTGTGACTGTTCTGTGTTGTTTCTGAATCTATTTGGTGAGGAGCGAATTTCGATAATTAAAATCATCACTTCCATCGTTTTTCAACAGATTAGATATTTCAAATTATTTAACTACAAAAGTGTATTTCATGAAATTGATTTTCTCAACAGTTTGATCGCGGATATATATTAGTTCAATTTATTGAACTTCTAGCAAAAGAGGTTGCATACTACCCGTAAAACATTGGTCGTATCCCTTAGTATTTATACTATACGTGAACGGCCATAAGACCCTCTTCCCCCTTCAAATCGAGATTATCAATTAATAAGATATACTAGTGTACGTTATTTATTTTGAAGTGAAGCTCATTTTGTCAACCTCGAATCTAAGATTTTCTTTGTTTACATTTGATAACGATGAGTGAAAACAGTGTTAGCCAACATAACTCTCCTAGGGGTTCTCGAGTAAATCAGAACTTTCCAAACGAGTTGGATCAAAACCGAGTAAATCAAAACTTTCAAAATCTCAATTTGGAAATGAATAGACCCTTATCTCTTCGAGAACGTTGTTATCCAAATAGAGCCGTTCAACCCTCTGTCATCATGTTTCCACCAGCTGAAGGAAATTTTGAGCTTAAACATTCTTTCATTCGAGGGGTACCAAAATTCACTGGTTCTGAAAATGCTTATGAATTTTTAAGTGAATTTGAATTGTATTCATCCACAACTCAAATGCAACAATTATCCAATGAATCAATCAAGCTAAGGCTAATTCCATTTGCACTACTTGAAAGCGCTAAACGATGGCTAAATTCTCTTCCCAAACAGTCAATAAGAAGTTGGGATGAATTCGTCAGTGTATTCCTGAAAAAGTTTTTCCCTTTTCACAAAACTCTGCAAATCCGAACTGAGATACATCAATTTTCTCAAAATGAAGGGGAAACTTTTTCAAAATATTTTGATAGGTTCAACCATTTACTGTATAGTTGTCCTCATCATGGAATCATAAAAGATTACTTATGTCAAATTGTATATGAGGGTCTAAACTATCAGACTAGAACTCAACTAGAATCAATGTGTGGGGGAGATTTTATGTCTAAAACGGCCGATGAAGCTTGGAAATTCTTAGAGGATTATTCTGAAAAGGACATGCAATGGGAGTCCATGCGTGTTCCCATCCGTGCTTCCACTAGAGGAGTGCATGTCGTGGATACAATTCATATTCCCTTAGAGACTCAAACTCCTCAATTCAATGGACTACCCTAATATTACCTTCAAGACCAAGTCAATGCCATACCTCAAAATGGTCTTTACTCATCCACATCTGACCCTAGTTGGAGAAATCATTCAAATTTCTCATGGTCTAATCCAAATAATGTCGTAAATCCATCTCACATGATATCAAATTCGAATTACCAAGCTCCTTTTTCTTTTGGTCCTCAAAATTTTCAAGTTTCACCTCAATTCGAGCCTTCGAGTGAACCATATAGACATTCTAACTTTCAATCTACTTCATCTTCTCAATCGTCACCAGAAATTGTGCGTTTAGAGAAACGAATGGAACAAATGATGGATATGATAAAGGAACTAAGAAAAAATAATGGTGAGAATGAAAATTTGCTTAGTCAACCCGAGGTGACTCCAAAATATAATTCTCGTACAGTGAACTCTTGCAAGGACAAAAACATTAATTCGAACAACTCAGTCATCACCCTCAGATCAGGAAAAACGGTTGACAACAGTGTCGGCAATCCCGATAATCATTCGGTTTCAACCCCAATCGAAATCATTGACACTCATCCAATGACTACTAATGCCCACCATTCTGAACTTTCTAAACTTCCACCGAATGTTGGCAATCCCAACATCTACTCCTCTAATTACAGTAATCCCAACATATCTTTTTCTAATGTTAGCAACCCCGACAACATGTCTTCCCCTAATGTTGGCAATCCCAACAAACCATCTTCTACACCCGAGACTCTTTCACTTCCTATATCGAAACCTTCTTCTTCAAACGATCAAAAGTCTGAAAGAGTCTATAAATCAGTAGCTCCATACCCTCATAGACTTAACAATAAGAAGAAGGATGCGAATTTCGAAAAAATTCTGGAAATCTTCAAACAAGTTCGTGTCAATATTCCACTCTTAGACACTATCCAACAAATTCCACAATACGCCAAGTGTCTCAAAGAGCTATGCACCCAAAAACGAGCCACCAACCTTCCCAAAACTGCCTTCTTGACGGCAAATACTAGCTCTGTTTTCTCAAATCCTTCACTAATCAAGTACAAGGATCCCGGTTGCCCTACAATCGGTTGTAAAATAGGAAATACTCACATCAGTCACGCCTTACTTGATCTTGGTGCAAGTGTTAACCTTCTTCCCTACACTGTTTATCGTCAACTTGGACTAGGAGAGTTGAAACCTACGAATATCACACTTCAACTAGCTGATCGATCTTTTAAAAAACCCTTAGGCATTGTTGAAGATGTCTTGATTCAAATTGAACAATTTTATTTCCCGGTTGACTTCATAGTTCTTGAAACCGAGCCTGTTTCGAATTCAAATAATCAGATTCCATTGATATTGGGTCGACCATTCTTAGCTACCTCGAATGCCATCATCAATTGTAGGTCCGGCCTACTTCGACTATCATTTGGGCACTTAACCATCGAACTGAATATTTTTCATCAACCCAAAGAAATCGAAATAGGAGAAGTCGACATAATAGAAACAGTTTTGGATGACACGTCTAATTTATCTCCTCAGAAAACTTCACTTTCTTCGATAGACGTGACCACTATGTCTTTTGAAGAATTATTTGAAGATGAACTTAAGCTTTTAAATGGAGAAAAGGAATATTTGGGAAGTCTCAAAGATAACCATAATTCCATATCATCAAAAGAAATTATGATTGAAAACTCAAATTTATGGGATTATGATAATCTTCAGTTGAATGATACAAATCATTGGCACGATAAAAAATTTGTTGGAAGGATTTTGATCTCAGAATCCATTGATATGCCTAGGGTACCTCACAAATCAAACATGAAATCATCAATCATCATTTTCGACAAAGGCAAGTGTGGGGGGAAAAGAAAATTTCATTCTTCACAAACCATTCATCATCTTAACAGATTTCGTCTTGCATATGATTTTCATACGCAAATAGTTGCTAAATTGCATTTTATTTTACAAATCATATTGCAATTAATCCATCGTTGGTTTCTATCTTTCACATTCAGAAAAAAATTACAGTGTGGACACTGTTTAGTTCTAGTGTGGGGGGAGTCTGCATTACATCCTTTTATTTTTTCTTTAAATTTTTTCTTTCTTTTCATATAGGACCATCATGCATTTTAGATTGTAGTAACATACCATTTTTTTTTTTAAAAAAAATACGACTCATTTTCAATTGATACAACAAAATAAGTTTACAATTTTTAGCCAGTTGATAGTATTTTTCTCTCTCAGCCAAGTTCGAATTTGAAATATAATGAAAAGTTTAATTTTGAGGGATAATAGTGTAACCGGTACATAGGGAGATTCTTAGGTGATGGCCATGAAATCTATTCTATATTGTAGACTTTGTTTAAATAAGTGGAGGACTTAAAGCACTTATATTGGCTTTTCAAATCTTTAAAACTAAGTTGTGTTAAGTTGAATTCGCGTAACTCTCTTTTGTGCTTATATTTTCGATAATAATAATAATAGTATTCCAAGGGTATCCAACATTGCTTGTATATCGAGCGTTGGTGTGCAAACCCGCCAAGCTCTATCCGACACGTTGTTGACAAAGTCAAAGTTGGAATATCTTGGTCTCATTTTATGAGATTGGACACCTAAGGATTACCGACACGTTGTTGACAAAGTCAAAGTCGGCCTGCACAATCCGCCAAGCTCTTTACCTACTCTCCGTTAGTCCGCGAGGCAGTGCATGGGTGGTAAACCTTGGTCTTTTTAGTTAGGTGTATGTACTTAATCATAAATCTTAAAATTTTATAGAATAAAGAATAAGCGATGATACCCAAACACTTCTTGAACTTATTGATTTGACTAGCCATACATGAGAAAATTAGAATACCACTTTGCAAACTGTGCCAAGCAAACTAAGAATTTATTTCATGGCTGCACTATGTTATCGACCGAACTAACTGGCCAAACTGGAATTTAACATTTGAAAGCTTGATTTATATTGAAAATTTGTGACAAGTCGAGGTATCTAAAATAAAATCAACTGACTAGAAATTGTTAACTTAATTTGTTGTACCACTTTCCTGAAACAAGTCGTGTTTTCATTTTTTTCCGTTTTTATTTGCATATGTCCATTGCATTCATGTAGTTTCATTAGAATCATAGCATACTGCATTTGGATTTTGTGGGTAGTATCCGCTGAAAACCCTCACGAGACACCACTCGTCCTACTAGGGACACCTAGAGGTTTAACGGCTTGTTGCATACGCTCAATGCAATCGTGTTTCCTACGAAAGTGTGACCTATCTAGTTAGTTTTTCATTTCTTGTTTTACTCGAGGACGAGTAAAAGATAAGTGTGGGGGTATTTGATTGACATAGAAATGTGTTTATTTTATGCTCTTATATCTTATCTTTTGTATATAAATAAATATTACTTGGGTATTGTTTTGTTACTTTTACAGATATTCCAACCCAGCCCGCATGCAACCAGAAATGTAGAGAAATAGAGATGAAATTGCTGTGTATTTGCAGTTTGAAGAATTGTAGATGAAGATCTCACATCTAGTTGCTGTTGGACAAGAAAAGGATTGATAAAAAGGCTTTGAACATCACAAATCAATGAAGAAATGTCAAGGAAGCAAGAGGAAAAAGAGAAAAGGCCCAAATTTGCTTTATTTATCAAAGGCCCATTTACCATTAGGGTTAGGGTTAGGGTTTGGCTATCTACCCTATATATACCCTTGTAATGGCATTGTAGCCACCATCTCATCTCATCTCTTATTCCATTGTTCTAATAAAAGTTCTTCTTTCTCTTTTATTTTCTGCATTTTTTTGTTTCCTTAGCAACTAGTGTTGTCTATACGATTAGATTCGGTAGAACACTATTTGTATTTTGCACTTATTTGCATTAGTGATTTACCGTCTGATTAGATTCAGCGGAAATCCTAATTTTAATTCTTGTTTGTTATTTCAATTTCTGCAATTTCAATTTCTGCTTTTATTATTTTCTTAGGTCAAATTGGATTTGATTAGATTCAAATCTAATTCATAGTTTTATTTCTTTTCCATTGAAATTGTGATCTGATCGTTAGTTCAGTTAGATCTGTTCTGAATCAAATTACAATTTTAATTTTGTTTTGTCTTATTTTCAAAATCAACCTCCAAAGTTCGTCTAACACGCCCACGAAACATATAAATAATAAAATTTAACTTTCCTCCCTGTGTTCGATCTGTATGCTACACACCTGTATGCTTGCAGAATTTAATTTAAATGTCGCGCTTTTCTAATTCATAGACTAGCGACGATCAATATACAAAACAGCGGAAGTAAAACAAATTTCATTACCTTATAAAATAAGGTCTAAAGCCTTTTACATCTGAATACATCAAAACCTGTCTTGCAATAGTAAAGAAGCATAAAACCTTTTCATAAATTATTCCCCAAAATAAAGCGATGAAGCAGCCATAGCCAAGAGAAGACCAAGCTATACATGATGACCTTCAAGCATAAGAGGTCCGAACTAAACAACATCATTTCCTCCCTGAAAACCTGGGGGGGGGGGAACGGAAAACATAGAGGCGAAAGAAAACGGGGTCAGTCATAAAGACTGGTAAGTCCTATCTACTTCCAGTATAAAAACAGGTAAAGGTAACATGACATGCATAAACTTAAAGTAAACATAAGGATGACGACAAGATAGATAAGCTAAACCAAGATAACTGGATGAACTACTGTAGCAAGATAAACTAAGGTATCATGATAAACTACGGTGTCAAGATAAATCAAGGTATCACATCATCAGGTTTCTATCAAGTATACAATCCCAAGGTATCTATCATGTATAACATCCCAAGGTATTTATCATGTATATTTGCTCTGCACCTCTCGTACTAGTATCCCAACCCGCGTCATGTGTTAACTATGAATGTCCCTTGCCCAATGTCATGTAATGGTCCATGTCAACCTAATATATAGCATATGTAGGTTTTCCCAACTCGTATGTTTCTTTCCATGTATAAGTTCAGTCCTTTGCCGTAGGCCGTACGGGCTTTCCCATGTAAATCTATACCACCTCAACGTAGTACCATTTAATCCTTGAAGTGGTTTTGGACTATTACCCTTGATCTGGTTATGTTTTCTTACCATGAACTATCGAGTGTTCACTTAGGATTTATGCCACCTAGGACCACTAGGGATTATGCTACCTAATGAACGTTTCCGTGTCTCGGTTTGGGTTTAAGCCACCTAGGGCCACTAGGGATTATGCCACCCGTCAACCACGCCCTTTATCCCACGTATGTATCGTGAATCGTTTTCCATGTCTAGACGCACATGTATCTCAATGTGTCATCCGAGTTCCGTGCCAGGGCAAATCAAGAAATACGGAACTCGGTCGGGAGCTTTAAGTCATCTGCCGATGCAGATATCAAGGTCTGTTTTTGTATCCGTGGCTATGGTCCCACGTGACGCCTCCCTCAACTACTGAAAGGCAATCCAAGAAAAATCATGTATGAGAACTACATCCCGGCCCCACTATAGCCCCACTTTCCTATTGGACAACCTCACCCATAACTCGATAGCAAGTATATGGTCTGTTGGGAGTTCTCTGCCTTTCCGTACGTACACGATTGACTAAAGATGGTAGGTAGTCGGCGACGCGCTATCCAGAGCAAAAATCAAGTATCGTCGACTCCACGCTAATCCATTCCCGTCTTTAGGTTGCTCGCACAGCAACCAAGGCATACTCTTGGCTCTTCTACCGCAGACCTTAACCTCTGTGAGGCCAGGTTTCATGGACCATCTGCCACCTCACAGAGGGATACCAAGAGTACCCTCACGTCCCCCGAAGCTACCGCTTTGTTACCCAGCTCGCTGGAGCTTTTTATCCAAGTCAGATAAGTTGCTCCTCCTCGTATACTAAGCGATGACCTACCGTATCAGGTTACTCATCTATTTATGAACTAGTCCCATGTCCTTGGCTAAGAATTATTACTTAGTTATTCTTAACTAAGGTTTACCACTTAGCTTCTTTTCCCGTTATCTTTGTTAATCCCGGCTTTCCACCTAGTCCCCTGAACTACGGTTTTGTCTAATGGGTTAAGTATTGTCGTTTAAGTTCATGACTTAACCTGCCTACGAATCATGTCAAGATTTGGCTAAGTATTCAAGTCCAAGACCTAGCCCTACAAGTTGGTTAAGTATATCAAGAATCTCATGACTTAACCCAATTCAATCATCAAGTCAAATTGGTTAAGTATTTGTTTATCTTAACCCTATCAGATTATCGTGTTAGATTGGTTAAGCATAGATTATCTTAACCTCATCGGATTATCAAGCCGGATTGGTTAAGTATAGGTTAACTTAACCCCATCCACTAATCGTATTATAATGGTTAAGTATATTTAAACGGTCTTGTGACTTAACCCTATCAAGTTCTCATATTGGATTGGTTAAGTATAGGTTACTTAACCTCATCAAATCATCATGTATAATTGGTTAAGTATAAGTTACTTAACCCCATTAAATTATCATGTTAAGTTGGTTAAGTATTAGTTACTTAATCTCATTGAATTACCAAGTTTAGATTGGTTAAGTGTTTAACTTAACCCCATCTAATTACCGTGTTTAGATTAGTTAAGTGTAGGTTACTCAACCCCATCTAATTACCGTGTTTAGATTAGTTAAGTGTAGGTTACTTAACCCCATCTAATTACCGTGTTTAGATTAGTTAAGTCTAAGTTACTTAACCCCATCTAATTACCATGTTTAGATTAGTTAAGTCTAAGTTACTTAACCCCATCTAATTACCAAGTCGGATTAGTTAGGTGTAAATTACTTAACCCCATCCCCTAATTGTCTTGTATGGTTAAGTGTCATTAAGAAATCAAGTCCGGTTTAACTTAACCTACCCATTCATGTCATATCGGTTAAGTGTCATTAGTCAAAATTACTTAACCTTTTCATGTGGCATTAATTAGATTAATGCACCCCAACCTCTCACATTAGACTTTGTTGTGATTACTAGTTAAGCCGGGCGGGTCCGGGTAGCTTTACACCACAACCTAGTCTAACCTCGAGTTTTAAGTGCTATATGACCAACTACTCACATTGGGTCCTATTGTTTGTAGCCACTAGTTAAACCGGGCGGGTCCGGGTAGATTTATGCTACAAACTCAACCCAACCTCGAGTTGGCCACTTTCATGTTTGGTCTAGTGTCATATTACACTTACAACCCATACGTGTCTAGTTTCAAGTCCCATGTTTACCCCACATGTCATGTCCACATTTAGGTGTATCATGAGTGCCATATTTTCATGAAATCCCATGTCAAATTATCATGTCATAATCATGCACGTCTAGCCTACCCCAAATCGTGTTTCTAACCCAAGTAAAAGCGAGTCAACATAGTAAGGATACTATGCTACATATTGGCCTCAAAACATGCACAATGTCAAAAAGGGATTGGCCACAAACATGCATAGTATCATAAGGGAATTTGGCCACAAACATGCATAATATCATAAGGTAATTGTGTAACACCCCGAATTTTCTATTAACACTAAAGTTGCTAAAATATTAATAAGTATGTAAGAGAGGGGATGTATCTATTATGAATATAAAAATATTAATAAGTGTGTAAGAGAGGGGATGTATCTAATATGAATATAAAAATATTAATAAGTATGTAAGAGAGGGGATGTATCTAATATGTATATAAAAACAATAATAAGTAAAGGGGGATGTATATAATGTGTACATTGTAGAAAATATATATATATGGGCAGTTAATGCAAACATGAATAGAAGTTTATTAATTTGCTGAGTGTTTGCTGAGTCACTTCTGACTCATTGCTGAGTCAACAAGATAAATCCCATCTTGTCTGAATGGCTGCGGTTATTTCTAGGTTAAATCTAATGGCCTAAATGCATTCTAAAATCTATAAATAAGTGGGTAGACCCTAAACCTAAATCACTTGTAAAATTAGAGAAGCTACCGTCATGCTGCTGCCATGGAGTTCAGCATAGCCGTCACAAACTAAGAAGAGGAAGCCTAATCTACTACAACTAAATTCTACTCAACAAAACAAATCAAACCAAAGAACTCTCTCTAATTCTCTTCTTTTGTTGGTGAGTATGACGATTCTCACAAGACTATTACAAACTAATTTGACTCAGTTATGAATGGATCACAAGAAAGTGATGTGATTTGTAATTGTAAATTCTATATATTGTGGATCTCTTATTATGTTATTATGTTGTCGTATGATGTAAATTATATATGCTATGTCATGCTATGTTGTAAATTCTCTTATGCAATGTCGTGCTATGTTGAGAATCATGTCATGCTATGTTATACTATCATACTATGCCATGTTATAAATCATGCTATATTATGTTGTAAAATCATGATGTTGTTGGATCATGCTTAAAGTTATGTTTTTTTTTCTCTTAATTTAAATGGATCTTGTTTATGGGAATTTGCCTATTAGGTTAGGTGTACCCATAAACTTGAAACTATAATTAAATAAAACTTGATTATGGGAATTTGCCTATTGAGTTAGGTGTACCCATATAAAACCATGTTGTTAAAAATTAGATGATGTTGATTCACACATGTTCATACGTAAGTTTATGAAAATTGATTGAGATCATATTAGGTGAATTTTGAACAAGTTGACACCCTTAGATCCGTGACATGTATAACCTTATGCAAGTTGTAATTTTGGATGTATGCAAGTTTCACCCCTTATTATGATTTATTTAGTCACATATATATGTGGTTGTTGTGATAATTTCTTTTATGCTATAAGTTAGACTATTCGAGCCTAACGTATATTTTACGTTTAATGAACGAAACATACAACGTGGGGTTGGAATAATATTAAAAGATTTAATATTGAGAATTTGCATGAGATGGCCTTAAAAAGGCATATAACAAAATTAAGATGTTAAGAAATTGCCTTAAAAGGTGGAAAATTTAATTAAGACATTAATTGGAAAATTAATGTGGAGTAATGGACATAATCTAATTATGGATTAACTTGAATTAGAATGCCTTTAATGGCATATAATGAACTTGTGATGAAATTTGGTATAATTTTGCATACTATAAATGGATGGCCATAATTGAGTCAATTATGAACATCGTTAAAACTGGAAATTAATCAATAATTCAAATAGGGAATTATTAAAATTGGGGGAAAATGGATTATTAATAATAATCAATGCTTAGGACACGAGGTTGGACTCGTTTGTGACGTAAACCTGCCCGGACCCGCCCGGCAAATCCAGTAGTCACAAATGTCGGCCCAATGTGAGAGGTCCTAGGCCCAAACTAAAGCATAACAGTTGTAAAGACACGAGGTTAGACTCTTTTATGGTGTAAGACTGCCCGGACCCGCCCGACAAATCCAGCTGCCATAAATGCCAGTCTAATGTGAGAGGTCTTTATGAGGTTATGGCCTTAATAAATTAAGGAATACTTAACCAGATAATCATGTAAGGTGGGACATGGGGGTTAAGTAGGTGCCTTGGGTGGCATGAGGAATCTAGTGGTTGCCCTTAGTGGCATTTGAAATACGATTAGTAAAGACTTAACCAAACACACATGTAAATAAACATGACTAAAGGGTTAAGTAAGTGCCTTGGGTGGCATAAGAAAATATGATTAGTAACACTTAACCAAAGTAAATATGTAAGTGGGACATGGGGGTTAAGTGGGTGCCTTGGGTGGCAGGTGGAATTACTATAAGAACTCTTAACCAAATTCAGACATGTAAGTAGACATGGAGGGGTTAAGTGGGATATACTAGAGGGGACCAAGCCTAGGTGGGAAGCTTGGTGGGGGCCCTTTTCAGACCAGTAGCCCATTTCGTATCTTTGTAAGCTCGACCCAAGTCGAGGACGGGACACGCCTACTGGGCCTGATTGTTAGAGGCCAAAGCGGGTTAGCGGTGACAACGCAAGTCCAACGGGTTCACGTGCGTGCGTGGCCCCGGGCTGGTAGGTAAGACGTTGTTGCATCGTGTAGGTATAAGCCGTGCATTCTCGGTTGTATCGGGTTGCCACTTTAGGGGAGTGATACACCCCACTGTGGGGACAGCACGGGTATCTACGAGTTAGGGAGCCGATCGAATGGGGCAGGGTAGTGGACACACCTAGTGGAGATAGGAGCAGGCGGCCCTATGTAGTCAGCTAGGGGTATATAGAGCTACCACTATCATTTAATTACTAAGGGGGTACACCTAGTGGAGATAGGGGCAGACGGCACCTATGACGTCAGCTAGGAATACGTGGGGTTACCATTATTAAAGGGGTACGTCTAGTGGGGATAGGTACACGTTGGGTACCTATGATAGCAACTAGAGATATACAGTCAAACATGGGGGATAGTGGGTACATCTAGTAGTACACGAAGCTATCATCATTCTATTTAGCCAAGGGGGATCAAATTCCAAGAATGACTAGTAGGGGTGCAGTTAGTGCTAGTACAATATGGTACGGTACAGTACGGTAGAGTATAGTAATTATCCTATGTTGATTAGGAAGCGTCATTAACGTTAGTGTTAGTGGACGGGTGTGGTGCAGTACAGTGTTTATCCTTTAGTATCTAGGAGCGCCTATAACGTTGCCTTTAGCGATTGTCTATGTCCTTAATCTGCTCTTCATAGACATTTTCTTGTTTTCCAGCTTATGCCTTAGTCCAGTTATTTTGATAATAGTATTGTTAGAATTGTCATACTCGCCAGACTTTATGTCTGACCCTCTCTTTTCCATTCTTTTTCCCTTCAGGTCCTCAGGTTGGGCCAAGTTCTAGTGGAGTCTAGTTGGATTGCTTATCTCTTTTTGGAAAGCTTGGACTGCTGAAGTAAAGTCCAGCTTGTTATCTTTTGTTTAATGGCTATTTATGATGATGGGATTATGTATTTTGTTTTATCAAGATGGATATTGTACTTGACTCTAATTTATGGTATTATGATGTAATCAAACATGTTTTGACTTCTGCTGCAATGAAATAAAGTTTTAAATTTCCAAGTACTATTTTATATCTGTCTTGTTGTAATTTTACTGTTCTATACTCACTTAAAACCTCCATGGAAGTTAATGCATTCCCTTTGTGAGTGACATTAATGGACGTGGGGTGTTACACGTGGTATCAGAGCATAAGGTTACCAGAACAGATAAAATTTTTTTTTTAGAAAAATATTTTTTTCTAAAGTATTTTTGGAAGAAGTGCTTTCAAAAACATGTTATTTACAGAGAAAGTTTTTATGAAAAACATAATCCCCAATAGCCATATCCTTTCCTTCGATTCTCCGCTTGAGTCTCTTCCTCTTTCCCTTTTCGAATCTTTCCCCTCCGCGTGTAGATAAGATAAATAAGAACTTCCATACGAAGGACGGAAAAACCACTTCAAGGGACTTCGACGTTTGACGGGCTAGAAGTTGATTCAAGAAAGTGGAGGGCTTGTTGGTACCTTTAAAGATGGACAATGGGGAGGAAGGTTCAAATAGCTGTTAGGGTAACAAAGGACGAAACCTCATCTTGGTGGGAGGTCATGAATGGAGAATGAGAAGAAGAAGGCTAGTTATAGGACATTTAGTGAAGGACTGCCCAAAGGAGGGGCAGAGGGCAGGGTCTACCTCAGTAGGACAGGTACAGGCTCTTATGGCATCCAGGCAGGCAAGGGGGCGAGTTCAGGCTATTGAAGCCCCACCGCTGCAAGAACGAGGTAGAAAAATTTCTGTTGAAAACTTAGTTTTTCAGTTTGATCATCATGATCGGACCTTACTCGATTCTGGCGTTTCATACTCGTTAGTATCTGCTTAGTTAGTTGAAATACTGCACCTAAATACTAGTCTAGTTAAGAATCCCATTCTAGTCTCAAATCCGGTTGGTGGTTCGGCTCATCCTTAAATGGTTTGTTGGGATTTGAGAGTATCTATCTGGAGCGTTGGGGTTGAATGCAACGCCTTCATTTCACGGGCTGTAGTTTGATTCTAGGGATGGATTGGCTAGCCAGGTGTGGTGCCATCCTAGATGGGGAAAGGAGGGTAGTTAGACTGTGACTCGTTATGGAAAGACCCTCGATATTTCTTGAGACCCTAGGGGTTCAATAATGCTTAGCCGCATAGAATCTTTTGATGCATCCAACGGTGATTTGGAATTTGTTTGTGTGGTCCGTGAGTATAGTGACGTCTTCGATGAAGTGCGGGGTTTACCAAGAGGCACGAAGTAAGCCTTCGTGTGTGCCTTGTGGATAGTTCAAAGCCAGTTAGGTGAGCAATGATGGCCTTGGAGCAAGACTGGCAAGGACAGCCAGAGTCGGTTAAGTGCTCAATTATTTGGCCGTTTTACTAATATCATCTCACGTAGGTCGTCTGAATTCGAAGGAGGTATCCCTTGAGTGTTTGTCTGATATTGGTTTAGGCCTTTGGGGCTTGCACTTGGGGGATGTCTAGTTTGACTAGGATAGCCTGCGTGAGAGATGGATAGTTGTGATGATTTTGCATGGGATATCATCCTGGTTTTCTCTAGAAGCGGAGAAGAACATGCCCTACATCTTAGGGAGGTCTCAGAGGAAGGGTAATATGTTATGAAGGAAGAATATCGAAAGTCCATGAGAAGAATTGCCCTACCCATGACCTAGGATTGGCCGCCATAGCTTTTGCGCTCAAGTCTTGGTAAAAATTTGAGTTGTTTAAAGACCATAAGTCGTTAAAGTTTTGGTCTCTCATAAAGATTTTAACTGGAGGCAGAAAAGGTGGATGGAGTTCTTTCCGTCCTGCGATTTCGAGGTAACATATACCCCTTACAATGGGTAACGTTGTGGTGGATGCCTTAGGTAGGGAAGGATCGACATTGAGTCCTTTGTCTGTTGAGCGGCATAGCTTAGGGTTTATCCCTACCATTTACTTTAGACCATCCATTGGTTTTGTACTCGGTTTGCTAGCATCCTTAAGATTAGACCTACGCTTGTGGGACGGATTGGAGAGGCACAACGTGATAACCCACAGTTAATAGAGTTAGTAGAGAAACTCATGAGAGGGGAGTCATCAAGCCACCTAAGTAGATATACTTAGATAATAAGGGTTGGTTGCATGAGTACGATAGACTTTGTGTATCACGAGACGAGAGCTTAAGGAAGGTTATTCTTGATGATGCACATCATTTAGAAATGACCATTCATCCTGGCGGGGACAAGACGAAAAAGGACATGAAGCAAGTTTTCTTTTGGGTCGGTATGAAGATGGATGTGGCCGAATATGTCGTTAAATGTTCGGAGTGCCATCAAGTAAAAGCGGAGCAAAGGGAACCCAATGGGTTACCAAAATCAAGATACGGGGATTTGGGTTGTAGTAGATAGACTTACTAAGAGCGCCCATTTCATTCCCGTGAAGAGTAATAGGACTGCTCCATGGTTAGCTTCCGCATACATTAAGGAGATAATTAGTTTGCACGGTGTTCCTTCTAGCATAGTGAGCAACCGCGACCTTATCTTCACTAGCGAATTTGGGAAGAGCTTACAAGAGGCGGTAGGGACTCAGTTATGTCTGGGCACCGCATATCATCCTCAGACAGATGGCCAGACCAAGAGGGTGAATCATATTCTTGAGTATTTCTTTCTTTTAGGTCATGTGTCTTAGACTACGGAAGAGAATCGACTTGATTCAAAGGAAGATGAAAATGGCGCAAGGTAGGCAAAGATTATATGCCAACAAAAGGAGGACCGAGCTGGAGTTTCGCATAAGGGACATGGTCTTTATCAGGGTATCTCCATCAAGGAACAATGTTCGCTTTGGATCAAGAGGGAGTTAGCGTCAAGGTTAGTAGGGCCGCTTCCTATTAAGGAGAGGATTGGGCAGAGTGGAAGTTGCCTAAGAGACGTAGTGGTATACATGATGTATTCCATGTATCACATTTGAGGAAGTGTTTGCACAAGACCACGGAGGTGGTAGAGCCGAGCTTGCTTAAAGAGGTGGAAATAGAGCGTGATGCAATAATTAGACGAGCTCCTACATGCATTCTTGGGTTGGAGATCAAAAAGTTGAGGAATCGAGAGGTCAGACTAGTTAAAGTGCAATGGGGAAATGATGAGCGCTACGCTATTTGGGAGACAGAAGAGAAGATGCGTTCGTTGTACCCTTTTCTTTTTGAGGGTATGTCTTTTAATTTCTCCATTATCACTTCGCTTATCTTATCTTATTTTTAGTATATCCTCTCGTTAGTATCTTTGACCTTTAGTTAGGATAAATCCTATGGTTGAAACATGTGTTTGAGACATGTTATGTATGATGGATGCAAAATGGATGCAAGTGTTTGCTAGTGGTTGCTCGTGGATGCATATATACACACACTTTAGGCACTAGATCGGCTCAGTCACTACATATTGCATATTGCATAAGTGAATGTATTTAGTATAATGGATGTATAATGGTTGTACCATCATATGGATGCTGCATTCGGTTGAATGGGTGTGCACGCATACAGAAGTAGTATGTAAGCAATTAGGATCTTTTGCATACATAATGGATTCATGACACTTACATAATTTGCATTAAGGAGGTCAACTGAATCAGTAGATCGCCTGATTTCGCATTAGGTAAGGACATGTACACACACTTTGCATATGATCATAAAGCATTAGAAGTCTTTTAAGGACAATGGACGCATGTGTATGATGGATGAGTAGATGGATGTTTGGATGGTAGGATATACATTCTTCCAGACTTGAAGATTTCGGGGACGAAATCCTAAAAGGAGGGGAGAATGTAACACCCCGAATTTTCTATTAACACTAAAGTTGCTAAAATATTAATAAGTATGTAAGAGAGGGGATGTATCTATTATGAATATAAAAATATTAATAAGTGTGTAAGAGAGGGGATGTATCTAATATGAATATAAAAATATTAATAAGTATGTAAGAGAGGGGATGTATCTAATATGTATATAAAAACAATAATAAGTAAAGGGGGATGTATATAATGTGTACATTGTAGAAAATATATATATATAGGCAGTTAATGCAAACATGAATAGAAGTTTATTAATTTGCTGAGTGTTTGCTGAGTCACTTCTGACTCATTGCTGAGTCAACAAGATAAATCCCATCTTGTCTGAACGGCTGCGGTTATTTCTAGGTTAAATCTAATGGCCTAAATGCATTCTAAAATCTATAAATAAGTGGGTAGACCCTAAACCTAAATCACTTGTAAAATTAGAGAAGCTACCGTCATGCTGCTGCCATGGAGTTCAGCGTAGCCGTCACAAACTAAGAAGAGGAAGCCTAATCTACTACAACTAAATTCTACTCAACAAAACAAATCAAACCAAAGAACTCTCTCTAATTCTCTTCTTTTGTTGGTGAGTATGACGATTCTCACAAGACTATTACAAACTAATTTGACTCAGTTATGAATGGATCACAAGAAAGTGATGTGATTTGTAATTGTAAATTCTATATATTGTGGATCTCTTATTATGTTATTATGTTGTCGTATGATGTAAATTATATATGCTATGTCATGCTATGTTGTAAATTCTCTTATGCAATGTCGTGCTATGTTGAGAATCATGTCATGCTATGTTATACTATCATACTATGCCATGTTACAAATCATGCTATATTATGTTGTAAAATCATGATGTTGTTGGATCATGCTTAAAGTTATGTTTTTTTTTCTCTTAATTTAAATGGATCTTGTTTATGGGAATTTGCCTATTAGGTTAGGTGTACCCATAAACTTGAAACTATAATTAAATAAAACTTGATTATGGGAATTTGCCTATTGAGTTAGGTGTACCCATATAAAACCATGTTGTTAAAAATTAGATGATGTTGATTCACACATGTTCATACGTAAGTTTATGAAAATTGATTGAGATCATATTAGGTGAATTTTGAACAAGTTGACACCCTTAGATCCGTGACATGTATAACCTTATGCAAGTTGTAATTTTGGATGTATGCAAGTTTCACCCCTTATTATGATTTATTTAGTCACATATATATGTGGTTGTTGTGATAATTTCTTTTATGCTATAAGTTAGACTATTCGAGTCTAACGTATATTTTACGTTTAATGAACGAAACATACAACGTGGGGTTGGAATAATATTAAAAGATTTAATATTGAGAATTTGCATGAGATGGCCTTAAAAAGGCATATAACAAAATTAAGATGTTAAGAAATTGCCTTAAAAGGTGGAAAATTTAATTAAGACATTAATTGGAAAATTAATGTGGAGTAATGGACATAATCTAATTATGGATTAACTTGAATTAGAATGCCTTTAATGGCATATAATGAACTTGTGATGAAATTTGGTATAATTTTGCATACTATAAATGGATGGCCATAATTGAGTCAATTATGAACATCGTTAAAACTGGAAATTAATCAATAATTCAAATAGGGAATTATTAAAATTGGGGGAAAATGGATTATTAATAATAATCAATGCTTAGGACACGAGGTTGGACTCGTTTGTGACGTAAACCTGCCCGGACCCGCCCAGCAAATCCAGTAGTCACAAATGTCGGCCCAATGTGAGAGGTCCTAGGCCCAAACTAAAGCATAACAGTTGTAAAGACACGAGGTTAGACTCTTTTATGGTGTAAGACTGCCCGGACCCGCCCGGCAAATCCAGCTGCCATAAATGCCAGTCTAATGTGAGAGGTCTTTATGAGGTTATAGCCTTAATAAATTAAGGAATACTTAACCAGATAATCATGTAAGGTGGGACATGGGGGTTAAGTAGGTGCCTTGGGTGGCATGAGGAATCTAGTGGTTGCCCTTAGTGGCATTTGAAATACGATTAGTAAAGACTTAACCAAACACACATGTAAATAAACATGACTAAAGGGTTAAGTAAGTGCCTTGGGTGGCATAAGAAAATATGATTAGTAACACTTAACCAAAGTAAATATGTAAGTGGGACATGGGGGTTAAGTGGGTGCCTTGGGTGGCAGGTGGAATTACTATAAGAACTCTTAACCAAATTCAGACATGTAAGTAGACATGGAGGGGTTAAGTGGGATATACTAGAGGGGACCAAGCCTAGGTGGGAAGCTTGGTGGGGGCCCTTTTCAGACCAGTAGCCCATTTCGTATCTTTGTAAGCTCGACCCAAGTCGAGGACGGGACACGCCTACTGGGCCTGATTGTTAGAGGCCAAAGCGGGTTAGCGGTGACAATGCAAGTCCAACGGGTTCACGTGCGTGCGTGGCCCCGGGCTGGTAGGTAAGACGTTGTTGCATCGTGTAGGTATAAGCCGTGCATTCTCGGTTGTATCGGGTTGCCACTTTAGGGGAGTGATACACCCCACTGTGGGGCCAGCACGGGTATCTACGAGTTAGGGAGCCGATCGAATGGGGCAGGGTAGTGGACACACCTAGTGGAGATAGGAGCAGGCGGCCCTATGTAGTCAGCTAGGGGTATATAGAGCTACCACTATCATTTAATTACTAAGGGGGTACACCTAGTGGAGATAGGGGCAGACGGCACCTATGACGTCAGCTAGGAATACGTGGGGTTACCATTATTAAAGGGGTACGTCTAGTGGGGATAGGTACACGTTGGGTACCTATGATAGCAACTAGAGATATACAGTCAAACATGGGGGATAGTGGGTACATCTAGTAGTACACGAAGCTATCATCATTCTATTTAGCCAAGGGGGATCAAATTCCAAGAATGACTAGTAGGGGTGCAGTTAGTGCTAGTACAATATGGTACGGTACAGTACGGTAGAGTATAGTAATTATCCTATGTTGATTAGGAAGCATCATTAACGTTAGTGTTAGTGGACGGGTGTGGTGCAGTACAGTGTTTATCCTTTAGTATCTAGGAGCGCCTATAACGTTGCCTTTAGCGATTGTCTATGTCCTTAATCTGCTCTTCATAGACATTTTCTTGTTTTCCAGCTTATGCCTTAGTCCAGTTATTTTGATAATAGTATTGTTAGAATTGTCATACTCGCCAGACTTTATGTCTGACCCCCTCTTTTCCATTCTTTTTCCCTTCAGGTCCTCAGGTTGGGCCAAGTTCTAGTGGAGTCTAGTTGGATTGCTTATCTCTTTTGGGAAAGCTTGGACTGCTGAAGTAAAGTCCAGCTTGTTATCTTTTGTTTAATGGCTATTTATGATGATGGGATTATGTATTTTGTTTTATCAAGATGGATATTGTACTTGACTCTAATTTATGGTATTATGATGTAATCAAACATGTTTTGACTTCTGCTGCAATGAAATAAAGTTTTAAATTTCCAAGTACTATTTTATATCTGTCTTGTTGTAATTTTACTGTTCTATACTCACTTAAAACCTCCATGGAAGTTAATGCATTCCCTTTGTGAGTGACATTAATGGACGTGGGGTGTTACAAATTGGCCACAAACATGAATAGTATCATAAGGGAATTTGGCCACAAACATGCATAGTATCATAAGGGGTTTTTGGCCACAAACATGCATAGTATCATAAGGGGTTTGGGTTCATTTACATGCATAAGCCCCCAAGGTCAAGTCTTTGCCAATGTTTCACAAGTCAAATGGTTCCCAAAGGTTCATGCTAACATTCCATAGATAAAGATCCAAACTTGCAAGATAAACTAGGTTAAACATAGCATGAGTGGCATGATTAAGTTGCTAAAACTTAGCCCAAGGTCATAGATCATTGAAAAGGGGCAAAATTAGGTTCACTTAAGCTAGCATACTTATGTTTCATCGCATTTTATTCCATGTCACATTAGAACCACCGTTAGAATCTACAAGTAGCTAGAACTTACATAGCGTGGCAAGAGGGCTAGAAGTATGAATCGTCTTGACGAAGAAAGGTGTCTCCTTTGTTGAAGAATCGTCATGAAATTTGCGTAGCAACGTTGCTCTACCCTCGATTTGACATAGGAAGCTTGCACCTTTTGATTTGAACCCGATTTGAATGCATAGTCTCTAGGAATTGTAGATGGAGGCCATGATCACTTGGCATTTGGGCGGCACTTCATGGCATGAGTGATTTGTGAGGGTTTAGGGTAGGCTTAGGGGTATTTTTATAGAGATTAGGAGTAGTTTAGGCCCTTAGATTAACCCTAGGATAGATCCGAGCCTTTAAAATCCGTCACAAGCCTTCAAACATGTCTTGAGGAACAAGTCAGGTGCACCCAGGCCAAGCTGGCCGACCACCCAAGTCGACAGGGGTGTCGACTGGGCAGTCGACACCACCTGGGGTGTGTCGACTCCCAAGTCGACTCCCCAGTCGACTTGGGGGTGGCGAGAATTTTTCCCGCCTGTTCTGCTTGGCTGAATTTGAATTCTGAATTCAAATTTGAACTGTTTTTGAACTTGAAATTTTCTGAAAACTTTGACGGGCCATAACTGGGTCATACGGACTCCGATTTTCGAAAACTCGGACTCTATTTCGCGTATTTTTCCGAGACGAACGCAATGGCGCAACCCGTTTCTCCTGATTCAGATTTTGTAATTAAATTCTGCCTTGATTCTTGTCTTATCATGTTGTAAAAATCCGGGTTGTTACATATAACGAGTACGTTGGGAAAAACCTTAAATTTCATATTATTGGCATAATTTAGACCATAATTATATAAATGATTAGTGGCATAAAATAGTATAATTTATATACCTAAAATTTAAGAACATGATTCGGAGGGTAAATGGGGCATGACTTGAACGACAATAATTGTGGATAATTTACATATAAATACGAAGGGTAAATATGTAAATTAAGTAAAAGACGAATATGCCTAACCTGAGGTTAGATTGAGTACGGTGTAAGACTGTCCGGAACTACCCGGCACATCCAGCAACCATAACAATATAGATATAATGTGAGAGATTAGCGCATCAAGCCCAAAAGAACCCGAGGTTAGATTGAGTTGTGGTGTAAGACTGCCCGAAACCGACAGACACATCCAGGGACCGCAACAATACATATCTAATGTGAGTGGTTGGTGCTTTAATGAATGAATTAAAGCTAAGACAGGAATGGTAGGGTTAAGTTAATTAAGGCAACACTTAACCAATACAACATGTTAACTAAACTGATGGGTGGGGTTAGGTTAATTTGAGAACACTTAACCATTTTAACATGTTGATTAGGAAACCCTAGTAACGGGGACTCATTTCAGCAGTAACCCACATAGATGTATCATGGTACCCTGAACTAGGCAAGGTGGGGCACGATTACTGGGCTGATTATAAGCGGTCAAAACAACGACGGGTGGTGCGTCAGTGTAGGTTCCGACGGAGTGTGGGCGTGCACGTACTCCGGAGTTGAAAAGCAGGCACTGGGCATCAGTAGTTATACACTGTGCATCTTGAATTGTGTCGGGTTGCCACCATAGGATTTGATACACCCCATGGTGGGACCAGCACATGTATCTACAATCAAGCGGGGTCGAATGACACAAGCAGAAAACGTATATGAGTAGGAGCCGATCGATAAAGGGGATCATTTATCTTGAACACATGGTGCTAGTTGTAACATTTGTAAGTGGGTGCAGAGAAATAGTAATGAGTGTGATAACATATTCAGTTTTATTATCTTATTTCTAGGGTGCTGTCCTAGGTTTAGTTTATTCATGTCATGATCCTTTTTCCTGTTTACATGTTAAATAATCACTGGACTTACCAGACTCATGTCTGACCCATTTTTCTTTCATCTTCTTTCTTTCGTTCCCCCTAGGTCCGTAGGGAGAGAATACTTTTGCTTAGTTCAGACCATTTCCAGCTTGAAAAGAGTAGATATATTACTTGGATTGTCTTTCCTTGGGTTATGGCTTTGGATACACTCTTATTGGGGATTTATGCTGCCTTATTGTTATTTTATGCTTCTTTATGTTTTAATCAAGACAGAGATTTTGTTGTAATGATTTGGAAGTTGGTTTGAGAAAGTTGTTGAAATGTTTTGTATGAACCACGTACTTATGAAATAAATTTAGTTTTTCCGCTATTTATATGTTTGTCTTGTAAATTATCTGCATCTTTTACCTAAAGCGCTCCACCGAAGTTAAGGCATTCCCTTTGTGAGTGACCTTAACGGAGGTGGGGTGTTTCAGAGAACTTCTCTCACTATAAAGTTTGGTATAGTTATTTATTTTCTGTTAGATCACCTCCCTGTCGTCCACAGACCATGGACGATTTATTTGATTGTGTTGTGATTGTGATTGTGATGTACAAATAAAATATATATATGAAGTGTAAATAAAATATATATGAAGTGAAATAATATATATATATATATATGTATGGGATGTGAATAATATATATTTGAAATGAAAATAAATATATATGAAATGGAGTTAATATATATTTGAAATGAAAATTATATATATGGAATGTGAATAATATATATTTGAAACGAAAATTATATATATATGGAATGTGAATAATATATATTTGAAATGAAAATAAAATATATATGAAATGGAAATAATATATATTTGAAATAAAAATTATATATATGGAATAAGAATAATATATATTTGAAATGAAAATAATATATATATATGAAATGGACATAATATATATTTGAAATGAAAATAAAATATATATGAAATGGAAATAATATATATTTGAAATGACAATTATATATATGGAATGTGAATAATATATATTTGAAATGAAAATAAAATATATATGAAATAGACATAATATATATTTGAAATGAAAATTATATATATATATGAAATGTGAAAATTATATATATATGAAATGTAAATTATATATATATATAGATATAAAGTAAAAAATTATATATATATGAAATGAAAATTATATATATATATATATATGAAACACAATATTATATATATATATATATATGAAGTATGAAAACAATATATATATATGAAATGTGAAATATATATAAATATATATATGAAGTATGAAAATAATATATATATATGAAATGAAAATATATATATATATGAAGTATGAAAATAATATATATTTGAAATGAAAAAATATATATATATGAAGTATGAAAATGTTATATATATGAAATGTGATAAATAAAAATATATATGAAGTATGAATAAAAAATATATATGAAATAAAAAATATATATGAAATGTGTATAATAAATATATATATATATATGAAATGTGAATATTATATATATAAAGTGTGAATGAAATAAATATTGGTTGGCTAAAAATATTATTTTTAACGTATATATGAGATGTATAGAATTATCATGTAATGGAACATTCAATTTTGATTTAAATTTGAAATGGAAGTTGAAATCGTTTTTGAAACGAATTTAAAACGATTTATAAAATTCGTTTTAAATGGAAATCGATGAAATATATATAATATATATATATATATATATTATATATTAAATGGCCTGAGTAGAACGCGCCGCGCAGCGACCGTTCGCGAATTTCGACCATTAATTTCAAATGGACGTAACGGAAGATCCGACCGTCGGATTCTTCTAAAACCAAAATCATTTGGTTCGTATCGAAAAGAGCTTTCCAAAGAATATAAGAAATTTGAAATCTAATGGTTGTATTTGGAGATACGCCCAAATCAAATTTGGAAAAGGTCGTTGTAAGTGCAATTCGATGGCCAGTATTGGAAACCGACTGTACAGGCCTTGATAAAATTATTAAAAATATCAATAATTTGT
This sequence comes from Allium sativum, assembly GCA_030737875.1. Lineage (NCBI taxonomy): Eukaryota > Viridiplantae > Streptophyta > Magnoliopsida > Asparagales > Amaryllidaceae > Allium > Allium sativum. The sequence goes on from CM060915.1 coordinate 152,089,068, forward strand.
GTAAAATCATAATAAATGATTTGGAAAGAATTTGGATGAAAAATTCCACATTTGTGAAGATAAAAATATATTTTTATAAAATTTAACTAGTTATTAACTAGATTAATAATCCAATAAATTTTAAATAAATAAATTGGATTTGGAAAGGGTTTTAATATAGCCAGAAATTCCCAATATATGAATTGGAATGGATTTGAATGGAAATAATCTTCGGAATATTTCGGTATTGGATTCCTTAATTATATGGATATTGTTGTGGGAATCTGAAAGATATTGATATCGTTATTCCAATACGATATCCATTGGTTTCAGAATCTGATATTGAATATAAGCCAATATAATTTCTATTCTGAGCCTTGTATTTAATATCGAATTGGATTTTGGGTTTGTTGTGAACTGTGGTTAAATGACATTAGTTATTTAACCCGAGTAAAAGCAGGATTAATTTCCAGAAAGTTGAACAATCAATTAGAAATGATTTTTTGGATTAAAACCAATTGGAGTTTGGATAAATCTTTAATTAGATTAGAATGAATAAATGGTGATTAAATTTACCAAAACATGAGATGTGGTACAAATAAAATTTACTTGGTTGTTGATATTCATGATTGTGATTGATTGATTGATTGTTTGGATTTTGCTCGACCAGTTTATGATAAGAACATGCTTTTACGTTTAGCATTGGGTTGGGTAGAAATATCTGTGCTAACGCCTTGTGAAACACTTCACGATTTGAGTATAAGGTGTTGAGCGATGTTGAGTTCATTTTAAATTTAATGAATGATTTTGAAACGATATTTTTCTTAAGTGAAAAGAATAGTATTCCCGATTTTGGATAGGGAATGTTTTATAAAGATGTTTTACAAAACAAAAAGGATTTCGAGGGCTAAAACCCAATGATTTCGAAATGATTTGGGAATGTATTATGGTTTTACATTGTAGTTCATCGCATATTCGATTAGTTGCTATTAATGATGTATCTGTTTGGTGGTGGAGAATTTATTCTCCTGCTTAACACCCTTCTTTGAGACGTACGAGCTCAAAGGTTATGTGATTAATAGTGACTGATCATATGTGTGAATTGCTGATGTGAAGTACTATAGTTTGAAAGTACTTGTGATTATTTTGTTGTGAAATTATTTTCCCTACTTCAGGATATAAAATGGTTTAGTGTATGGCTAAAGATTCGGGTGACTCGAGAGCGACTAAAAGTATGGGCTAGATCCAGTGCCTTAGGGTGAGTGGTCAGCAGTGTAGCCTGCTCCATGCGTGGGAGGTGCATATATATATATAGATATAGATATAGATATAGATATATATATATATATATCGAGTCGGAGGGGCGCTTATGCCTTGTCCGAGGGAAGATTCCCACTATTTGGTTGCATACTTGTTTGTATGCATTGTTATGATTTGGAATTCATGATTCCAACGATTTGATTTGAGATCCCGAAGTGAAATCTACTTTGATATAAAAACTAGATATGTATTTCAAATGATTTGAAATAGAAATCGGGAAATAAAGTCCAAAGTTATAATTTCTGTAAATTGAATTGGATTTGGAAAATCTAAGTGTGGTGATTAATCTAAATGGGTAGATTGGGATATTGCACGTTGATAGATGCATAGTAGATCCATATCTATATTACTGATGTTTTTTTTTATACACTGGCATTCATTGGGGTATACCCATTCCACATTAGCAGCGTGGTCCTGTGATTTGCCTTATCATTTATATAAGTTAATTTTAACTGTAGAGTTTCTCACACCAGTCCCATGACTGACTCGTAGTTTGGTTTTCACTTGCAAACTCGGTTGCCCCTATTTTCCACATGGGCAGTCGAGTGGTTTGTTTTGCAGATATTTATTTATTGAGCAGGATTCTAGATTGAAGCTTTAAGCTGTGTCCAGAGCGTTGATAGTCTTCCCCTGTGTTAGTTTATTTGTTTCCGCAAGATTGTATTACATTTATTGTAAATTAATCTTCCGATGTATTATGTTTCGATATACCCTGATATATTCTGTACTCTGGTGTAACATTATTATGATGTTTTTAAAAGTCTTCTGTTATTTGTTCTGATGTGTTTTATGCCCAGAGTTAGCGTATCCGGGATTCGAACGATCTTGGTCGGTTTAGCGATTGATTAGATTTGAGCAAAATCCGTATCGTTACAGTTTGGTGGCGGAGGAATTCGTTTTTCTTAGCATTGTACCCATAGTATTGGGGACATCAATTGGTGATATTGATGGGTTTGACGATGTGACATTAAAAGTGAATGAAGACGTGATGTATCTAAAGGTAAGTTTTGTCCTTAGGCCTCACAACCGGGAAATGACAAAAATCAGGCAGGCAGCATGGCTAAGTGGGTCTCTCCCAATTAGGATGTATTGTCACCATCTAAAGAATATTTATTATGTCACTTCTTTTGTTTCTGTATGTCCCAGGAACGGTTATGTTGCTAGCAACCGTAAGGTGACAATATATTCGATACACTCAAGCGAAATGGGTGGTTGGTCATGTGTGGCCGGGTTGCAAGATGTTCTTGTAGAAACCAGTGTATTACTCTCTAGAGATACACTATCGGAAGGTGGTTCCATACCTTGTCATAGTTGGAAATCCATTATCCAATAAGCACTCGCGGTTTTGATTGTATACTATATATGTAGAGCGCGAGATGCAAGCGTTCTGCTAGATTGCTATTTACTTGTGAATTGATAGACACTATTATAATATCAGAAGAGTTTTGACACAAAAGGTGTTTTGGGTTATTGTAAGGTAAAAACCATCCAGGTTTATGTGTGGATTGATCTTACGATTATCTTTTCTTTGAAAAGATTTTAAATGTTAAACAAATTATTCTGGATTCTCAAAAGGGAAAATCCCCGTTCTGTGTTATACGGCGTGGTCTTATGAGATATCCTTTATTTCCTCAAGATGTTTTAAAACCATTTACTCACACTAGTACCATGACTGACCTAGAGTTTATTTTTCTATGTTTCCCTAAACTCTTGGGTGCCCAAATTTGTATGGGCAGTCAAGTAGTTCAGGATTTTATAGATTTACAGGAGGAGCTTGGAGCAGGAGGCTTCAAAGATAGATATATAGAGTTTATTTCTGCTGTATTGTATATATATATTGTACTCTGATAATGTATATAAGTTTAAGTATAGTTTGTATTTCAAAAGTTATATTATATACTATATTTTATTCATTCCGCTGCGAGATCGTATCTGTTCTGATGTTCTGTTGTTGTGTTCTTCTTTTTCTTCTATTCTAACTTTTCTATCTTATCTTTCTCATCCTCTAATTTCTCTCTCCGACATTTGAGTTTTAGTGTTCTTTGAGTTTGACTTGGGTTGTATCTTGTCGGGTTAAAGGTTACCGAAATTCGGGTCGTTACACTCGGTACCAGAGCTGAAGGTTGAGTAATAACGTTGGCTCTGTGGCGTGACTCGATAGAGATGGGGTTAGCAATAACCTAGGTTGAGTTTGAGTGTAAATATATGAGCACACAATTGTAAATTGATATAAAAATTGTTTTATTTTGTGTTGATTAGTTTGTCGAGTGATTTAAAAAATATTGATCGATACAGGGTGCACACTGTATCGAAAAGTGTTTATAAACATTTGAACAGAGTTATTCGACATAGAATTGGTTTAAAATCTGGGTAAATGAATTAATTTTACCCAAAATCATATTTTGTTATAAAAAGAATTATTATTTTTCTAAAATTATAATTATATATCGATGTGTAGATAGTTATTATTATTATCAAATAAGATTATAAGAATCTAAATAGTTATATATATATAACCAAATTGAGTTGTATAGGAATTGTAACGACCTGGCATTTTGCCCGTTTCAAATCGGTATTTAAACCAACTCGAAACGTCCAAAACGACAGATTGTTATTGTCTTACACGGTTTAAACAGAAATAAATGCAGAATCACAGCATACAATTTGCAGCGGAATAAAATTTTCTCATATATATTAGAGTTCACAAACATTTGTACAGCGGAAGAAAAATGTAAATTTATACATAAGTTTCAAAGAATAAAACTTTATGATTATTGTTGTCGAGCTAGCGCGCGCGAATGCGTCTCTACGTGTCGTCTTCACGTTCCTCTCCAGTTTGCGAGCTGAAACTTTAACCTAGAACACTTGGAGCCTGACCCGAGTGTCCCATGCAAAATACACAAAATACCCGAGTCAGGATTATACTTATTTCAAGTAAGCACACTTCGTTAAATACATAAATATAACCATTAAATTGCTATAAATTATTAAGTAATTCAAGTATCAAAATCGGTCAACTACCGAAAAATGTACATCATGGAAAAATGTTGCATGCGGTAAGGTTTCACACTTGAGCCGTAATGCAGTATAGCAATATGTAAAACAAATCAACATAGGTGGCAACATGAATGGCATATATCCAGGACGGATGTATAAGGGATGCTACAGAAATAATAAGAGATTCTCTTAACTCATGTTTCCTAATTAATGAAGCATGCATGCAAATGTTTGGCCTAGGGAAGCAAAATGGTAATGACATGTCCCAAATTTAATGCATCAATTTATGTATGCAAACGAATTGAATTAAATGCATTCCAATGAAACGAATTGGGCCACAGCCAATTGACTGAACTCATTCATGCAAATAACCGGCTTTATTTCGTTCGAATTTATGCATGTGGATTAAACGAAGTTCAGTTTCAAATAGTGACAGAATGGTAAATGTATATATCTGTACCCTTGTAGGAGTGTATAAAATAGGTATGCACTAGAACCAAATGTAGCCTTTCCTGTTTGAGACGTGCGGGAAGTATGCAAACTTATTTGGTAACAACAACATATGTACATGTACATGCGATGTGAACAGTGCAACACGAATAACAGTAATAACCAGACATATAGGGATATTTTTATGGCAAGCAATATCTAAATAGTACGATCATGGAAGACGTATGTTCAAAAGGCAGCATACAGGGATAAAACGAGCTGGGTTTAACTAAACATGCATACATAACCAATAAATGTTCTTTTAGAGGTAAAGTGACAGCTTCCGTCTAAGGATGACTGTATAATTTTAGGTGGCAAAGCCAATAACTATAACACAGCAAGGCATTCATGAATACTTGAAATAGGAATAGCAAATATACATAGATGACATGGCATGACTCCTTGTTACATCTCCATCAATCTTTAATTTAGCTGTTAACTAGATGAAAATGGAAGTACACTACTTGTTCTTATCAATCACTCTTCTGATGAAAAGGATTTGGTCAAATAATATGATCATTAAAGGAATATTTCCATAATCATATGAGATAGTAAACCCATGCACTTTCCCCAAAAATATATTTCATGTGTGTAAGTATACCCTGACTCATACACCCCTAACACACACGCACTTCACACATTAGTTCGTATATTCCCTATTTGTGTACATGCGAAGCACATGAAGGTTCAAACCACCTTACAAATAATGATTTTTATGAGCTAAGGAACATGAATACGTATATTTGTTTCAGATTAAGTGGAAGGTCACGCACAAATTCAAGCAAAATAGGTAGAAGTCAAAAATGTTAAAGAACCCAGATAGTTAACAAGGTGAAACGCAGCAGTAAAGCAACCAATCCAGAAAGAGATATTCAACCCCAAACAATCCACAAAAATTATATTCAGCAAAAGGCGAAGTAGACACACCTGAAATAAACTCAATCATAAGCTATGATTACCTTTGGTTTCGACAGCAAATTAGAATACAACAAACGGAGCTCGATCAGATGACATGCAAGTTCATAGGGATAGTAAACAGAGAACCGAACGTGAGGTGGAGGCCACCACACACTGGTAACAACAAAACTCGCTTGGCTTGCTGAACAAAGCGGCGCAGAGCTTGGTGATTTTTATTCGCGAGTGCCGAAGGCCAAGACTAGGGTGGAGATTGGAGGTGGGTAGTGACGGTCAGCGAATGGAGAGTGGCATGGTGAAGGACGGACGACGGCTCGATTGGTGACGGTGGCGACTTGGCGAAGGCGGCGACTCTTTGGTGGCGAGAGGGATGAGGAGGTTGAAGCGAAGGGTTCGTGCTGACGGAGATGATTTTTGTGGCCATTTTGGGTGGAGTGCCGCTGCCTGGAGCAACGGTGGTGGAGGGACCGAGTAGCTAAGTGATTTGGGGATTGTTATTTTTCATTGGACATATATTTCCCTGATTTTGGGAATGGATGAATGCTCAAGTGTTAAACGAAATAAAGTGGATGACAATATTTTCTTTTGAGGTGTACGAGAGAGTGAAGGGTCCGCTCGTTTTATAATGCAACCGAAGGAGACCATTATCCCAGAAAATTTCATCGTATAATTTGTTTACAGAGGAACAAAGCCAGGTGTAGTAATATATAGTAAAGGAGATACAAGTGGCAAATATTTTCAGCACAAAATATTCAGCTGTTCAGACCAGATCTTGGGAAAGATTTTAAATTAGATTTGTTCCGATATGGGTTTGAACGGTCAGCGGAAAGGAGAAGTTTGAACGAAATATTAGGCTGAAGTGAACGACGTCTTTTGTATCAACATATTATAAAGTTTTAAACTATATGTTAATGGTCTAAAACAAATTCAGTTAACTGTTTAAATTAAAATATTCAAACTTTATTTAAAATAAATTAATTTCTGTTCAATTTAGAATGGTTTATAAATCATTCAATCAGCTAAATACTGTTGATAACGTTAATTTCAAACATTATGCGGAACGGTGGAAAATGGTTTGAACACTAAGTAAAAGGACACGGTTGAACTGGACAACATTGAGTACGTATTTTATCACGCTATTATTCCCATCACTTTTTTGAGCAATCAAATCAATCATTCCTTCATTAAATAAAAAATTAATTTTTCAAAGTTTATTTTAGTTTGAATGCTAAATGCAACAATTCCGTACAAGATTAAGTTTTAAACACTATGTTAGCAATAAAATAGTTAAATACAAATAGTCAGGGGAAAATAAAACTAAATACAAAATTATTAGAAAGTTAGAAGCCAAATACAAATAGAAGGTAGAAAAATAGCTAAATACAAATATAACTATGAACAGTTTAACTAAAAGATTCAAACATTAAATTTCGACAATATTAATATAAAAATTTAAATGGAAGGAATGCATGGCTACATGATTATATATATGTATTTCCCAAAAGGATTAAATTGGAAGTAAAATTACATTCAAAATAGGTAAACCCCAAATTAAAATTCAATTATTCTAATACATTCCAATCAATTAATGTTGCCGGCGCGAACTTCCCCGTGAAAGAAAGCGCGAATTGCTTTGAGAACACGACAAATCAAAACACAAACAGAATAACATTTCATTGCTTACTACAACAATTCCATCAGAATACAAGAATATACAGAGTATGAATAAATATTACTCATTTGATAATTATCAGAGGTTTAAATACATTACTGCAGCGGAAAAATAATACAAAACATAACTGAAAGAAATACACGGATACAAATCTTTTCGAATATCACTTCAGTTATAAACCAGGATCCTATGAATATAAATCTGCAAAACCAAAACTACTAGCTGCCCGTGTGGAAAATAGGGGCACCCAGAGTTTAGGTTAAAACAATAAACTCCACGTCAGTCATGTGACTGGTGTGAGAACTAAAACAGCTATTTAAAACTTTACTTTAAAAGAGAGTAATTCAAGGGACCACGCCGTATAACACGAAACGGGTTTCCTCCCAAGAATACTAGTGCATAGAATAAACAACGCAGTGCTTTTTGAAAAAATGAAGCTATTATAAGACTCAGGTCCCATCACACAATGCAACGCAAGCCGGAGGATAGGGTTTTCCCTTATAATAGCAAAACATGCTTGGTACGTTTAAAACAAATCATTTGATACTATTATAGTGTAAAGTGTATGAAAACAACTTCAAATATAAATGTATCAATCATAGACAACATAATGCCCCATCCCACTATGTTGCCATACTAGGCTCTACAAATAAAACTAAATGCCATGTATTGGAAATTGGATTTCTGTCATGAGTCGAGGCCAGGGATGGCTCCTCACCGCTTCGAAACACTCTAGCAAATGTCCCAGGACTACACACTCTGGGCAGCCCTTGGAATCGGTTGGGCCGGTCCTCCACTACGTTTGAGGATTAGTTATTCCTAAACACACGTTTCCCGGTCTTATCAGACCTATCCATCGGCTCCGAAGAGACCGATATAACTGAGGCGCCTCGCAATCCAACATCCACAAAGGTAAAAATATAAAATGCCAAGCCTTGATAAAACACTGACACCACCTATAGCTAGAAAGAAACGTCGTGTTCTCCCAACGGTCCGATCCCGTTTTTAACTCATACCGGGGTGTGAGGCTCGCGAATTAACGCCATACACAAAGCTATGCTGTAATAAGACCGTGTTTTGATCATCAACCACAAGACTCTGCTTTTCAACAAAAGCCTTGATCACTGCATCTCAGCATGCCACACAGGCAATTCATGCCATGCGACTGATATCTATCGATATATAACCTCTGAGCTCGTACATCTCAGAGAAGGGCGTTAAGCAAGAGAATAAATTCTCCGCCGCCAAACAGATATATATTTAATAGAAGTCAATCAACACAGAATAAAATCCAATGTCAGACACACATCCATTTACAAGTTCGTTCTGGGTCTGAACGAAACCGGAAGCACCTTATTCCTCTCCCGTATGTCCAATACAGGAGAGAGGTCCTCGCATATCCGTCGATCTCCAAGTACGTCGGGACGATCACCACTTATTACCACTTCTTGGGTGTACAGCCCAATCAAGACATCAGTAATCATCCAAATGATGTAAATACCTCCGGTTTTCAACCACCGTCTTCATCTTCGACTTATCGTCGAATCAGTTATTCAGAATGGGTATAAACCCGGCCTTTCCGAATAACTCGCGTATATAATAAACAAGTGCTATAAAAACACAACATACGCCTCATTCCAATGAATATTCTTTTATTCAAATATTCACATTCTTAGGGATTTGTTCCCATTAATTTTATCAAAGATAAATTCTTTTAAATTTATTCTTTAATCTTCCTTTGGCGATACTCCATTCTCGATCATTTCAATCTAATTAAAGATTCATTAAAACTCCACTTGGTTTTAATCTTCCCAAAAATCATTGTTAGTGATTATTTAACTTGGGAAACCATATCCTGTCTTTAACTGGGTTAAAGAACCAATGTCATTCAAAACAATGTTCACAATAAACCCAATATAACATTCCATTCCATCAGCCTCTAACCGTAAATTAGCAAGTGAACACTTCCCTAAGTATTAACCCGAAGGCCGAAACCAACATCAGATCAATACCCAGGAAACCATTCAACTTAACTAATCTCCAGTTAGTTTATGATTTTCTTAACTCCGTTGGGTCTATGAACAGTATTATTAAAGATACCATTCACAACAACCCAAAATCTCGTTCCATTGTTAATCGGGTTAAAGAACAAGTGTTATTTAAAACACCGTTCACGATAAACCCAAAGACCAATTTCAATTCAATTCCAATTAAATATATTAAATTGGAAAAGTTTACTTTGGAAAATTCCCGTTAAATCTTAATAAAAAGAATTATAAATTCCAAATCTCATTTCATTGTGAATCGGATTAAAGAACGAATGTCGTTAAGAACATAGTTCACAACAAATCCAAAATCCCATCAGTCTCCAACTGTGAATTAGTAAGAGAACAATTCCCTAAATATTAACCCCGAAGGCCAAAACCAACATTAGATCAATACCCAGGAAACCATTAAACTTAGCTAATCTCCAGTCAGTTTCTAATTTTCTTTACTCCATTGGGTCTAAGGACAGTATTATTAAAGATACCATTCACGACAACCCAAAATATCATTTTGATATTAAATACAAGGCTCTGAATAAAAAATATATCGGCTTATCTTCAATATCAAGTTCTGAAACCAACAAATATCGTATTGGAATAACGATATATATATATCTTCCAAATTCCTCCACAATATCCATGTAATCACGAAATCCAATATTGAAATATTCTGAGGATAATTTCGATTCAAATCCATTCAAATTCATATATTAGAAATTCTGGTTATTTTTAAAACCATTTCAAATCCAATTTATTCATTTCTAAAAATAAATAAATTATTTTTCTAGTTCATAACTAGTTCATTTTGATAAAATTTTATTTTTATCTTTTCAAATATGGAATTTTTCAGCCCAATTCTTTCCAAATCATTTCTTATGATTTTACACAAATTATTGATATTTTTAATAATTTTATCAAGGCCCGTACAGTCGATTTCCATAAACGGTCATGGAACTGCACTTACAACGACCTTTTCCAAATTTGATTTGGACATAATTCCAAATCCAACCGTTATATTTCAAATCTCTAATATTCGTTAGAAAGCTCTTTTCGATACGAACCCAACAATTCCGGTTTTAGGAGAACACAATGGTCAGATCTCCTGTAATGTCCGTTCGTAGTCAATGGTCGAAATTCGTGAATTGCCGCAGCGTGGCGCGTTCTATTCAGGCCATTATATATATAAATTATATATATTTCGTCGATTTCCTTTTAAAACGTATTTTATAAATCATTTTAAATTCGTTTTCAAAATGGTTTCAACTTTATATTCAATTTCCAATCAAAATTGAATATTCCATATCATCGATATATAAGTGATAGTATTTTCAAAACATTAGATTTCGAAATCAATTCCTTTTCGATATTCATTATAAAAATGAATCGTTCACGTCAAAATGGCGTTAATCTAATCAACACGGCCATGTATATTTAAATATATTCGTGTCCATCCCAAATCGGACATCAAAATCAGATTTTGATCTTTTACTGAGTATTATTTTAAAATATTCATTATTTTAAAATATTCGTTATTTTAAAATATTCATTCTTTCTGAACTGGAATCAGACACAGTCAATTACCATATGATGTGATTTATATAGATTTCATACACATATGTACACAACAACAACCAAACACAGTTAACCATCATCCAAAGTGCATTCTACACTGCATAAGCATCAAATATAAATATTCAACGCTTATAACATCATGTCAATCAATCGATCGACATACAGCTAATTATTGGGGCTAGTGTATGTCCAATATCATCCCAATACCCGTGTGGGGTTTCAATCAACAAATAATGAATTTTATTTGTGTAGTTGGGCGATGTGTAAAATTTATCGTCCCAATCAATATCCGTCAAATGTGTGTACATAAACAAATCGTCCGATTTGTTTATAAATATTTATTTTATCCATATACACGTTAAAAATTATATTTTTAACTATAAAATATTTTATTCCATTCCACATCACAATCAATTTTCACCACACAATCAAATCAAACAAGTCGTCCATGGTTTGTGGACGATGGGTGTCGGGTGCTGCTAAGCACCATCTGCATCCCAGTATATATTTCTAACTAGAAAATAAATAAAAGTGAGGAGTTCTCACCTTGGGGTTCCACTCCGCCATTTCATTTCTGAATTTTCAAATCGTTTGAATTTTGTTCAGCTTCCCGTTCGTTCTATCGTAATCTGTTTCACGCGGTATATTCATTGACAATCATATTTTTATATCGTTACTTCATACAAAAGAAAATCATATTTTTATGCTGATGTTTATATTATAAAAACCTTATCTTTTCAGATATAAAAATCAAATCTTTTTATTTTATAAAAATCGAATCTTTTCAATTTATAAAAATTCAATCTTTATGTAAAAATCAAATCCTTTTCGATTTAAAAATCAAATCTTTATCGATATAAAAATCTCACTTTTACATCGCTACTCCTTTATAAAAATTATATTTGTATAGCGCTACTGCACATATAAAAATCATATTTTTACATCGCCATAATATACATAAAAAATCATATTTTTATATAACTAAAAATTATATTTTTCCTTGACAAAAATATTATTTTTATATGAATAAAAATCTCATCTTTAGATTATTAAAAATCTCGTCTTTATAGAAATAAAAAATCTAATCTTGTCCAAATCAAAGATCTAATCTTTAATATGATTCTATATAGTTTTAAAAATCATTAATAAATAACATATATAGAAATGTGTTTATATATATTTTATTCTTTATTGTTAAACTGAAATAAATAAGGGTAAGGAAGAAAAGCAAACTCACAGTATTTATCTGAACTCGTCGAACTACCCTCACCCTCAACTCGTGCAACCTGTCAGTGCCATCGGAGGTTCATCTATCGCCGACGAATGGTGCGCTGGAGTGCCTCCCTTCTCCTCCAGCAGTAGCGCGCTACCCGGTGTTGCGATGGTGCGTTTTTTGGGGGTTAGGAGATGGATAAGGAAGAGGGGATCAGAGGGGCTCAGCGGTGGTGGTGCCAGAGGTGCGACGCCTCTGATGGTTGCCGCGGCGGCGAATCAACCCCCCTCGCGCAGGTTTTTTTTTAAATCAAGATGGATCGTTGAATGAAGGGGTGGGTTTGACCGTAGTGGGAGAGAAAGAGGGGCCAGGGTTTTTTTTTAATTTATTTATTTAAATATTTTTATTTATTTTATAATCCAAAAAGTAACTTTAAATTTCGATCTCAAAATGAGACCCACCGCCTGTCATCCCTAGCTAATTACCCTCATTCCGAACACAATGGGATATGTTTCGTAACCTAATTCTAACTTTCGATCAGTTTCCGTTTAAATTAAAATATAAATCTATATATATTCAATTCAAACGTACATTTCAATTTACCAGGGCCACATACGGACTCTAAAAATTCCCGAAAAATGTTTTCTAGCTTCGTATTGACGATATGGTCCTAACAAAACTAATTTCATCAAATTTGAAGACCGTTTGAAAAATGGCCATTTTCTGGTCGATCCAAATTGACTAAAACTGACAAAACACGTTTTACTTCGCCACGCTCACATATTGATTTCAAAAATTATTAATTTTGAAGCCTAGCAATAATTTGACATCCCGGATCCAACAAAAGTGGTTTCGTCGAAAACGGAGATCGTTTGCAAAATTTCCATTTTTAAGGGTCAAAATTCCATAGCGACTATTCTGAATTTTTCAACTGGGCATAACTTTTTATTTCTGCTATGAAATTTTGACTTTTCGAATTCATTAGAAAGATATTTTCAAATATATTCTAATATTTTTGATTTCACTAAAATACGGTTTATTTTGAATCCTGTACATTCATTTGAAGTTTGAAATCGAATTTTCAAGGTACCACGCCATTTTCAATTCCTTTTATAATTAAAATTAATATTTATATTCTAACGTCGAAAATATATACATTCTAATTCCATTCAAAATAAATTTCTCATCGTTATTATTTAAAATAAATCATTTTAATTATTCCAAATTCATTAAAATTGCCAAAATAAAAAATTTAAATTGGTTCGGATTTTCTGGGTTGTTACAGTTAAAATGATCATTTCGGCAAAATGTTTGCAAATAAAATTTTATTTACAAAAGGAATTCTTCTTTATAAGCTATTCAATAGGTTCAAACAAATAAAGGTCCCATTTCTAAGTCGAAAACCAAATCTAGATATCTATTTTAAATATTTAACCTTAGTCAAATTCATATTTTAATTGTCAAAATTCCTGGATCGTTACAGCCTCCCCCACTTAAAACTTTTCGTCCTCGAAAAGGAGAGTTGTAAAATTTTATACTTAAATAAAACAAATTTCACTTATAAATTTTACTGAAAATAAATACTTGTCATTTCAATTAAGCTTGAAAATATGTCAAATAATTCATAAGAAATTTAAACGCAAATGTTTCATATAATTAAAATTGCAAACTTATTATTTAAACAAAACTTTGAATCATTGTATAAACTAGATAAATGAATTGGCTATATTTCGAAATCATATACATTTCAAAACATTTGAAAGCCTCAAATGATTTCTTTGAACTTAGAGTCCCAATTTCATTTTCAAACCATTGAAATCTACATAGTTCTTTCATATAGAGAATCATACTTCACTTCGGGATTTTAAACCAAAATTTCTTTTCAAAACTTCAAACATTTAATAGTGAATTTGAACCAACTTACGCATTATTAGTTCGAGATGACCTTCCACATGATGTGCTACTGAGTACCACCCATCGCGCGCAGTCCAATCACCCCTCAGTTTAGTCATGGGTTACTCGAACAAACTAAATCATTTCATGTCCCAGTGTTGTAAATCATTTCGAAATCCATAATTCACAAATACTTTAATTATAATTGAGTTGTTTCCAAATATTTCAAAGTATCCGGATTCAAGTCATTGAAATTCCTTTATAAATTATTCATCACATCCAAAATACTTGGAAGATTACTTCGATCAATTGAAAATGAAATTTAAAATTTTAAACATACAACTAATGATATAATGATCTTATTTAAACATTTCAAGCTTTTCAAAAATTGGAAATCGAATTTGATCAATATGGTTACCTTATCATCCGTTTAACTCAAGTAAGATTTCAAATTCCGTACGCTTCAGAAAATCGTTGATAGTCTATATAAGTCAGATCAAATTCCTTTAGATCAATTTCTATTGTTTCAAGTATTTCAAGATTTTCAAATAAATTCCATATTCCCAATATCTTTTAATTCACATACAATTCAAAGAGTCAGATTCTTTCCTTTCAAAATTATATGGGACTTTTCTTTCAAAGATCAAATCGTGTTTGAAAAGGTTACATTATTCAACCAGTTGGAAAACCTCCTGAAGCATTTATGTTCAAAATACCATCATGCTTCCGCTGCGCACTCTGATTTGGTACGTGTATGTTTCAACTAGTATTGTTCCAAATATTAATTTCAGAACATTGGTTTCAAAATTTTCGAAACTATATCCTCTAAATTAACATTTCAAAAAGCCAATTTTTTTTCTTTCTTTATATTTCAAACATTTTCAATTACTATAAACAACTCATTTGTTGAGGTTCCATTATCACAATATCTTAGACCAAACAAAGTTATTAGTTTTGAATTCAATCTTGGTTACATTCGACAATGATACATGGGTGAACCATTATGGAACAAGTAAAAATTTCGGGTGCTTAAGCCAATACAGAAGTTCAACGAGTACCCAAAGGTATAATGGTTCAAATCAAAACACTTGACCAAATTCATAAGATACAAAGGTATGCTTGACATTACTCAAGAGCAACAGTTCAAATTTAAATGATTTGTCTAGTCCAAAATAGGGAAGTCAGAAATACAGATATCGACAGTTCATTCATGTGATACTCAAAAAGAATTCTAATCCAAAATTTATTTGTAACTGATTATTCGTTCAGAAATTCTTATTTGATTCAATCAGGCTATTTCAAGTAGCGAAGATCAGCCTTCTTCCCCACTTAAACATTTGTTATAATTCAAATTACCTTCTTTTAGATTTCTTAAATTAGTATTATCAAAATTATCTTCTGATTTCTTAAGTGAACTTCGATTTTTATCCATGTTTAACATATATTCAAGTCGATTATTTATTCTAATTTATTTAACACTCAACGACGAGTTTACGTATAATGTTCTCCTTAGTTAGGTTACAAAATTTATATACAACTTGATTAGTTAGGTTACAAAATTTATTTAACACTCAACGACGAGTTTACGTATAATGTTCTCCTTAGTTATTAAACTAACATAAATGTAATCGCTAAATTAACGCATAAACCATTAGTAATCGATCAGAAATGATCTGTAAATTAGAAAGTTCAGAATTAGCTATTAGATTATTGATTATTTATTAAAGTTGTATTTGATTACGTTGATCGTAATTAAATATTTTTATTGACATCTGTTGGTGGAAATAAACATCGTTCCGCTATAAGTTTAATTGACTGAATTGTTTGGACACCCTACTAGCAGAAATAAACACCATTCTGCTATTATATTAGTTTGATATATTTTAATAGTATGTTGTTGAGATATTGAAAATATTGAATTATATGATTGTTTGTGTATATTTGATTAGCAACTTGAATATCGTCTGTTGAAGAATTGTTAAATGCTATTGGGACCGCTGAGTTGTAATTTTTGTAAAGTAAATTAGAAATTTAACTAAAGTCGTTAATAGTTGAGATAATTGTTTAAAAAAAACTATTATCGGAAGGTGGTTATTTTTTAATTAATTATATTATTAATTTAAAAAGAGAAGATTAACTGTAATTGATTAATCAGATTGTTTGTAGGTTGATATAAATCAGCTGTTTAAATGAAAATTTATTATTAAATTAATCTACTTCCAGTTAGTTAAATTAATAATAGTTTTTAACAAATAATTGTTAAACATAAAAATGTTTTATAAGAGGTTAATTGATAGATTTTGGGAAGATAATGTTGCAGTTGAAATTAATTATCCAAGATAATATTTCAAAACTAATTAATTTCCTAATTAATAAGTTAAAAGATTATTTAATTATAAATAGATAATTAAATTAAGTTGATTTACTTTTTGCGGTTAATATTCAAGTTAACTTGATAAATATTTTCAAAATAACAACGATGTTTTGAAATGATTTGAAATTTAATGGACTCACAAATTCTGGTTGGTCGAATATTTTGCATATTGAACTTCTATGAATCTCGATGAAAAAAATGCTTTCGACTCAAGGTCTGAGAGGTAATCAAAATACCCTACTTGAATGATTTCACTATTATCCGATAGATAGTATTAGTTTGTGTTCGAAACGAGCGTTAGAGTTGAGTATTTCTTTTAACTATGAAAATGTATATTCAAGAGTGAGATTTCCTCGAAATGTTTGTAAGTTAAGTAATACTTTTAATTTCTAATAAATATATGAATAAGTTGATATTTGGAAGTAAAAAATTATATATTATTTAAAAGGAGCTTAACAGTTCCATTGGAAACAAATCTGCTCGTTTTAATTTTTATTTGATAGTTAAATCACCGACTATCAAATCTGGACTATTACTATCGTTATTGTTTCGAAGGGTCTACAATCTAAATTCCATTTCGATTCGATATATACGTTGTGAGTCAGAGATTATTGAAGTCCATTGACGACGGAGTTTATGCAAGGGTTGTTTTGTCAATCCTAGGTAGAAATTGCCTAAGATGGATTTACAGGATTGTGCCTTCGGTTTGTCCAGTCCCATGACAACTTGTATTGATGAATGTTTGACAGAGTATACCCAACAGATCATACAATTGATCTCTTCAAACTATGTTTGGTGGCGGAGGAATTTGTTTCTCTTAGCTTTGTACCTATAGTATTGGGAACATCAATTGGTGATATTGATGGGTTTGACGATGTGACATTCAAAGTGAATGAAGACATGATGTATGTAAAGGTAAGTTTTGACCTTAGGCCTCGCAATTGGGAAATGATAAAAATCAGGCAGGCAGCATGGCTAAGTGGGTCGCTCCTAATTAGGGTGTATTGTCACCATCTAGAGAATATTCATTTTGTTACTTTTTTCGCTTCTGTATCTCCCAGGAACGGTTATGTTGCTAGCAACCGTAAGGTGACAATATATACGATACACTCAAGCGAAATGAGTGGTCGATCATGTGTGGACAGGTTGCAAGATGTTCTTGTTAAACCTTGTGTATTCCACTCTAGAGATACACTATCGGAATGTGGTTCCATACCTTGTCATAGTTGGAAAACCATTATCCAATAAGCGCTCGCGGTTTTGATTGTGTACTACATATGTAGAGCGTGAGATGACAACGTTCTACTAGATTGCTATTTATTTGTGAATTGATAGACACCATTATAATATTAGAAGAGTTTTGATACAAAAGGTGTTTTGGATTATCCTGAGGTAAAACTCATCCATGTTTATGTATGGATCGGTCTTACGATTATCTTTTCTTTGAAAAGATTTTAGAAGTCAAACAAACTATTCTGGATTCTTAGAAGGGAAAAAAGCCTATTCTGTGTTATATGGCGTGGTCTTATGAGATATCCTTTATTTCCTCAAGATGTTTTAAAACCGCTTACTCACACCAGTCCCATGACTGACCCAGAGTTTATTTTTCTATGTTTCCCTAAACACTTGGGTGCCCAAATTTGTACGGGAAGTCAAGTAGCTACGGGAGGAGCTTAGCGCAGGAGGCTTCAACGATAGATATATAAAATTTATTTCTGATGTATTGTATATATATATAGTACTCTGATGATGTATATAAGTTTAAGTACAGTTTCTATTTCAGAAATTATATTATATAATATATTTTGTTCATTCCGCTGTGAGATTGTACCTATTCTGATGTTCTGTTGTTGTGTTTTTCTTTTTCTTCTATTCTAGCTTTTCTATCTTATCTTTCTCATCCTCTAATTTCTCTCTCCGACATCTGAATTTTAGTGTTCTTTGAGTTTGACTTGTGTCGTATTCGGTCAGCTCAAAGGTTAAATTCAGGTCGTTACACAAAGACCTCGTTGCTTCTGATGCAGGCCAAGGCTTACATCCTGCTTAAATACACATTCTTATTCTTTCTCCTATAATGTATATGTAAGTGAATTCAATGATGCATGCTCAATGTCCATTGCTGAATACTTGCGACAGATAAGAAGACACAACAAAAAAGTTACTTGACATGTATTATTAATGTGGCAATGCATAAAGAAATTGTTCAAAAAACCATGTCTAATTTAAAGATAATAAAGAAAGGGTATTTTTGGTAGATTGTTTTGCCTTTGTGAGATAATCAATAAATTAAAGTGTTGAAGTAGGTCCTAAAAAATGGGAGAGACATTATATTTTCATGCATGTATGAATTTCAACTTCTAGAGCAAGATACAATGGCAAATCAAGTTTGGGAGAAAATTGTTCAGTGCAGCAAACCTATATAGATAAGTAAGTTCACCATTATTCTAAAATCTTGAAAGCATAGGTAATTTGATAGACAAATTGATTACTTGCATAATAACTTTGTAGACTTAACCTTTGCTAGGGAAAACTACAAATTACACGCTTAAAAAATATGTCAGATGTATTGTGCTTACTACAAAACTATACGTTAAGCCATTTACTCAAAATATTGAACATTTTAGTTAAATTATAAAGCCATTAACTAGAACTGAATCAAAATTAATTGAGAATAATTCAATAAGTTGTGAACCTAAAATATATTGAGTGCAGCCTTACGGGAACACGCATAGATTTTCGTGACATAGTTGTATCAAACAAATCAAACAAAAAGCATGCACAATATATTGGCACATCCCTTGAAAGGGTGTAACTAGCAAAACAACTGTAAATGAATTGTAACAACCCGAAAATGTGGGCCAGTTTAAAAATTTTATTTTGGCAATTTTAGTGAATTTTGAACATGTAAAATGAATTATTTTAAATAATATCGACGAGAAATTTATTTTGAATATAATTCGAGCGTATATATTTTATACATCATCGTTAGAATATAAATAATTATATATAATTATAAAAGGAATTGAAAATGGCGCGGTAGTTCGATAATTCGATTTCAAACTTCAATTGAATGTACCGGGTGCAAAATAATCCGGATTTTAGTGAAACCAAAAATAATAGGATCTAATTGGGAATATCTTTCCAACGAACCCGAAAAATCGAAATTTCATAGCGGGGATCAAAAGATATGTCCAGTTGAAAATTCTGAATAGTCGCTATGGAATTCAGGCCCTTAAAAATAGACATTTTGCAAACGACCTCGGATTTCGACGAAACCACTTTTGTTGGATCCGTGATGTCAAATTATTGCTAGATTCCAAATTTCATAATTTTTCGAATCAATATGTGAGCATGGCAAAGGAAAACGCGTTTGACCAGTTTCAGTTGATTTTATTCGACTGGAAAATGGCCATTTTTCCAACGGTCTCAGAATTCGACGAAATTAGTTTTGTTAGGACCGTATCGTCAATATGAAGCTAGAAAATATTTTTCGGGGATTTTTCGAGTTAGTATGTGACCCCAGTAAATTGAAATGCACATTCAAAATCAATATATAGAGTTATATGTTGATTTTAACGGAAACTGATCGAAACGTTCGAATCAGCTTACGATACATATCCCGTTGTGTTCGGAATGGGGGTGAAACGCCATGGACGACAGGCGGTGGGCCTCGTTTCGAGATCGAAATAAAAAGTCAACATTTTAGAAATTTAAAATATTAAAATAATTAAACCTCTCCCTCTCTCCTCTCCTTATCTTCTCTCTGCCCCACCCCCCCCCCCCCCCCCGTTCATATTCGATTCAACAGAAATTGAAAAAGGAAAAAAAAACAAATCGCTCCACCACCCTCGTCGATCGCCCCGACGCCGCCTCCGATCAACCCTCCCTCCAGTCGAGCGCCGCGCCCCCCTCCATCTTCCCCTTCTTCTCCTTCCTCCCCGCGACCGACTCCAGACCCGACCCCTTTACCTCGAGGCGCGCGCGAGCACCACCCACCGCCTCCACCTGGCCAGCGAACCCCCTTCAACCCTCCGCGCCCTCCTGAACCATGCCGCACCCTCCCCCTTCACCTTGACCTCCTCCTTCAGCCACTGCCTCGCGAGAAAACCCTCCCCTTGTAAGTATTTTTATTTGTATTTATTTACTTTTATTTATATAAAGTAATTAGTTTTTTATATATATAAATAAATCAGTTTTTATATAGCATTAAAAAGGTTTATATTTTATAAAGGTATGATTTTTATAGTGTAAAAGCGAAGAGCTATGATTTTTGGTTAGGAAAGGGTAGTGATTGTGAATGGGAAAGATCGTATTTTTAAACATAGAAAGATCGTATTTTTAATCATAGAAAGATCGTATTTTTAAATATAGAAAGGTGGGATTTTATATATTGAATAGCGAAGTAAAAATTCGATTTTTATATATTGAACAGCGAAGTAAAAATAGGATTTATATATATTGAATAGCGAAGTAAAAATAGGATTTTTATATATTGAATAGCGAAGTAAAAATATGATTTTTATATATTGAATAGCGAAGTAAAAATTCGATTTGTATATATTGAATAGCGAAGTAAAAATTCGATTTTTATATATTGAATAGCGAAGTAAAAATTCGATTTTTATATATTGAATAGCGAAGTAAATAGCGAAGTAAAAATTCGATTTTTATATATTGAATAGCGAAGTAAAAATTCGATTTTTATATATCGAATAGCGAAGTAAAAATTCGATTTTTATATATTGAATAGCGAAGTAAAAATAGGATTTTTATATATTGAATAGCGAAGTAAAAATTCGATTTTTATATATTCAATAGCGAAGTAAAAATTCGATTTTTACATATGTAGTGAATATGGGCAACGAAAGTGAAGAAAGGCGAGAACGAAGAAGGGTCGAGATGATTAGATTAGCTATCGGTGAGAACTTCTCACTCTAAATTTCTTTTTCTAGTTATATATATATATAAATATATATATATATATATATATATACAAGGATGCAGACGGTGCTTAGCAGCACCCGACACCCGTCATCCACAGACCATGGATGGCTTGTTTGTTTGATTGATATGTTGTGAAAATTTGTTTGTGATGTGGATGTGAAATCAATAATATAGATTAATGTGTTGAAATAAATTAATTATCGTTAAAAATATAATTTTTAACGTAAATATGAATATAGTGAAAGTGAATAAATAAATATTTATAAACAAATCGGCCGATTTGTTTATATGCACTGATTTGACTGATATTGATTGGGATGACAAATTTTACACATCGCCCAACCGCACGAATAAAAATATGTGTTTGTTGATTTGAAACCCCACACGGGTGTTGGGATGATATTTGAGTACACTAATCCCAATTATTTAATTGTATGTCGATCGATTGGTCGACAGTCTGTGTAAGCATTGATTTTTTATATTTGATGCTTATGCAGTTGTGTGGTGCACCTTGGATGATGATTGATTGTTGATCGTTGCTATTATATACATGTGTTGTATGGAATCCATATAATCAACGTTATATGGTGATTGATTGGGCCTCATTCCAATCGTGAAAATAATGAATATTATAAAAGAAAATTCATGTGTTGAATATAAAAATAGTCCTGTGTTGACGATATTTATGTGTTGAAAATATTCGTGTGTTGAGTAAAATATTTTAATAATAAATTTTACATCTTCATCATATTTAAAATTAGAACTACTTCACGGTGGAGTCTAATTAAAAATCAAACGATAGATACCATAATTTTATAAAATATTTTACATAACAAAAATAGTCGTGTGTTGAAAGAAATATAGATTCATGTGTTGAATGGGATATATATTCATTTGTTGAATAGAATAACGAAGTTTTTGAAAAATATAAAGCTGCGTTGATTAGAGATGCGTTATTTTGACGCGAACGATATTTATATCGATTTTATTCGTTTTATAATGAATATTGAAAAGTGATTTCAAAATTTAATATTTTGAAATGAGATTCAAATTAAATTAGATTAAAATTCAAATTGAAATTTTATTGAATCAATTTGAAATGAATTCGAATCGAATAGAAAATGAATTCGATTCGAATTGAATAGAAAGTGAATTTGAATTCGAATTGAATAGAAATGAATTCAAATTGAATTAAATTGAAATTGAATTAAAAACGAATTGAAATCGTTTTGAATGAAATTCAAAACGAACTGAAATTGAATGGAAACGAATTAGAATTAGAATTAGAATTGAATTGAAATGAATTCGAATTGAATTGAAATCAAATCGATTTGAAATTGAATGTAGCGTTGAAATGGTTTTGAAAACGAATTTAAAACGATTTATAAAATACGTTTTAAAAGGAAATCGACGAAATATATATAATATATATATATAATATATATAATGGCCTGAAAAGAACGCGCCGCGGCAGTTCGTGAATTTCGACCATTGACTTCGAATTGACGTTGGGGAGATCTGACCGTCGGATTCTCCTAAAACCGGAACCGTTGGGTTCGTATCGAAAATAGCTTTCCAATGAATATTAGAAATTTGAAATCTAACGGTTGGATTTGGAATTATGTCCAAATCAAATTTGGAAAAGGTCGCTGTAAGTGCACTTCGATGGCCGTTGTTGGAAATCGACTGTATGGGGCTTGATAAAATTATTAAAAATATTAATAATTTGTGTTAAATCATAATATATGAATTGGGAAGAACTGGGATGAAAAATTCCACGTTTGAAAGGATAAAATTATATTTTTGTCGAAATGAACTGGTTTTGAACTAGAATTAAAATCAATTTATTTTTGAAATAAATAAATTGAATTTGAAAGTGATTTTAAAAATAATCAATATTCCCAATACGTGAATTGGACTGGAGTTGAATCGAAATTATCTTCGGAATATTTCGATGTTGGATTTCGTGACTATACAAATATTGTTATGGGGATTTGAAAGATATATTTTATATCGTTATTTCCAATACGATATTTGTTGGTTTCGGAATTTGATATTGAATATAAGCCGATATATTTTCTAGTCAGAGCCTTGTATTTAATATCAAATATGATTTGGGTTTGTCGTGAACCGTGTTTTAGATGACATTGGTTCTTTAACCCAGTTAAAGGCAAGATGTTGATTTATGAAAAGATTAAAACTAAGTGGAGTTTTAATGAATCTTTAATTAGATTAAAATGTGAATTGATAATTTAAATTATCAAATCTGAAAGGTGATCGAGAATGGAGTACCACCAGTTTTGCTCCAAAACGATAGTTAAATCTTTAATTAGATTTGAACATGAAATGGTAATTAATTTTGCCGATGACACCGTGGTGTTAGATATGGAGTATTACCAGTTTTGCTCCGTGGGATAAATAGGTTGGTATTGGGAAATAAAATAAATAATTACTTCGGTGTGGTTTGCTAATCTCGACTAGTTTGAAATGATATCCAAAGGAAGATCAAAGAATAAATTTATAAGAATTTATCTTGGATATTTTTAATGGGAACCTATTCCCTCAGAATGTGATTTTATGAATAAAAGAATATTCTGAATTGGAATGAGGCGTTTGTTGTGTTTGTAACCTTGGTTTATCATATACGTGGGTCATTCAGAAAGGCCGGGTTTATATCCATTCTGAATAACCGATTCGACTAGATGTCGAAGATGAAGACGGTGGTTGAAGACCGGAAGTCTTCACATCGTTTGGGTGTTTACTGATGATCTCGATTGGGCTGTACACCCAAGATGAGGGAAACCGTTGGTGATCGTCCAGACGTACTTGGAGATGGATGGATATGCGAGGAAAGTGCCTCCGGTTTCGTTCAGACCCAGAACGAACTTGTAAATGGATTGTGTGTCTGACATTGGATTTTATTCTGTGTTGATTGATCTCTATTAAATATACATCTGTTTGGCGGTAGAGAATTTATTCTCTTGCTTAATGCCCTTCTCTGAGACGTACGAGCTCAGAGGTTGTATATCGATGGACATCAGTCGCATGGAGTGATTTGCCAGTGTGGCACGCGTAAGTGGCAATTGATCAAGGCTTCTGTTGAAAAGCAAAGTCTTGTGGTTGATGATCAAAGCACGGCCTGTGTGGCGTAGCTTTGTGTATAACGTGAATTCGCGAGCCTCACACCCCGGTTGTGAACTAAAAATGGGAGAAGGATCTAGGGGGGGCATGCGTTTCTTTCTAGCTAGGGTGGTGTCAGTGACCTACCAGACCTGACATTTATATACTTTTCACCTGTGTGGTTGTTGCTGTTACGAGGCGCCTCGGTTTGATCGGACGATCCGGGTCCGATGGGGTCATTCGTTGACTCATTTACGCCCCAAAGGGCGGGGAAACGTAGTGTTCAGGCATTTTTATCCACATCGGTGGACCGGCCCTATGGCTCCTAGGTGCAGTTGCGGCTGTAGCCTGAAGCTCGGGCGAGAGAGTCTCGAATTCGGTAGAGGAATATCTTTTGCCTCGGTTCACAGATGGAAACCCAATTTCCAAATACGTGACTTTGCGATTTTGATTGTATAACCTAGTATGGCGACATGATATATGGTACCTGTAACAACCCGTATTTCGATAACATGATTAAGACGAGAATCAAAGCAGAATTTAATTTTAAATTCTGAATCAAGTAAAACGGGCTATGCCATTGCGTTCGTCTCGGAAAAATACGCGAAATAGAGTCTGAGTTTTCGAGAATCGGAGTCCGTATGACCAAGTTATGGTCCGACGAAGTTTTCAGAAAATTCAAGTTCAAAAACGAGTTCTAATCTCGAAAATTTGGCCTAGAAGGCTAGGCGGGAAAATTCCCGCCAGCCACCCCAAGTCGACAGGGCTGTCGACTTGGGAGTCGACATGGCATGATCCAAGTCGACAGCCCTGTTGACTTGGGTGTCGACTTATGGTGGCCGGGCAGTTTTGCCTGGTGCACCTGTTTTCTGTTTTGGCTAGGGTTTTGGGCCTGGTTCGAAATCTGATGGTTCAGGTTGATCCTAGGGTTAATCTAAGGGTCCTAACTAATCCTAATATCTATAAATAAGCCCCTAACCTACCCCTAAATCCTCATTATTCATTCATACAACTAAACTATGGCAAAATCATTCCTCTCATGGCCTCCACTCTCTTCACAAAATTCCTAAATAAATTTCTATGAGAGATTTTCCATGCATACAGGTGTTTTCAAGCTTGTATGAGCATCATTAGCTTGCATTCAAGTCAAGTTTCCATATTTACATCATAAAGCAAGGGTTTTTATTGATTTGGAGCTTTCATATTGGGTTTATTTGATTGCATAAGAGCTTCGTCTCAATCTTTGTTTTGCATTTCGATTTGGGCCTTCATAGCAATGTAAGCCCTTTCCCTACTCTTAGATATTAACTATGAAGTTAAATGTTCATGTTGCAAGTTTGGGTTTGATCATTGAGTATGATACATGCTATCATGTCATGCAAGTTTATGAAGTCATTATCTTGATCTTAAAGCTACAACCCTTATGTTGAAATGTTGCATTATGCAACATGAGAACCCTCATAACCTTTATGTCAACTTGCATATGAAGTCATAACCCTTATATGATGATATATGCGAGTTACTAGTCATCATTCCATGTCTTTTGTCACCATGATTCGCTTATGTGCCAAGTTTGGGTTTATGCATGTTTTTGAGGCTTAAGAATGTAACATGCAAGTTAATGAACACATTTGTGCCTCATTTGCCACCATGATTAACTTGTGGCTTAATATCCATTTTTGTCATGCCTTTGCCAAGTCTCTTCTTTTAATCCATTACGTTGTTGCGAACGTATATGCGAGTTTAAAAGCGTTGGGTTATGTTATGGGTAATTTCTAATGACATGAAATACAACTTGAAAACATGACTTGAAATATAACATGGAAGTTGACATGTGAGTATGTTTGAAAATATGAAATTGGGAATTTACCTATTAAGTTAGGTCTACCCATATTCTTAAAAACTTGAATATGAACATGACACTAGACTAAACATGAAAGTGACCAACTCGAGGTTGGGTTGAGTTTGCAACGTAAAACTACCCGGAACCGACCGGCCTAACTAGTAGTTGCAAACAATAGGACCCAATGTGAGAAGTTGGCCATGTTGTGCTTGAACCCGAGGTTAGACCAAGTTGTGGTGTAAAGCTACCCGGAACCGACCGGCTTAACTAGTAACCACTACAAAGTCTAATGTGAGAGGTTGAGGTGCATTAAGTAATTAATGCCACATGATAGGGTTAAGTTAATTTGATTAATGACTCTTAACCAAATATGACATGGACAAATGGGTTAAGTAATTTGATTAGGCTAATGATACTTAACAAAACATGACAAGGTTGGGTAGGTTAAGTAACTTGATTTGCCTAATGACACTTAACCATTTTTATATGACTAGTGGACGGGGTTAAGTTAACCAGCACTTAATCAATCCAACACGATAATTTGGTAAGGTTAAGTAAGTTTTCTTAATGACACTTAACCGAAAAATACAGTTAATGGATGGGGTTAAGATTAGACTCAACTAGTCTAAACATGGAAATCGGATGGGGTTAAGTTAGCCTAGACTTAATTAATCCCACTTGGCAGTTTAATGGGGTTAAGTTAAACACTTAACTAATCTAACATGATGATTTGATGTGGTTAAGTGACCTATACTTAACCAATCTAACTCGTTAATTTATTGAGGTTAAGTTAACCTATACTTAACCAATCTAACGTGAAAACATGATAAGGCTAAGTCACGAATCGCTTAAATACGCTTGACCGATTTGACTCAGTAATTTGATAGGGTCAAGTTAATATATACTTAACCAACTTGAGCATGGTTTGTAGGGTTAAGTCTTGAACTTGGATACTTAGCCAATTTTGACATGATTTGTAGACGGGTTAAGTCATGAACTTAAGTGACACTTAATCCATTATGTAAACCCTAGTTCTGAGGATTAGGTGGATAACCGTAGTTAACAAGGATAACGGGAATAAGGCGAAGTGGTAAACCTTAGTTGAAGAATAACTAAGTAATGATTCTTAGTCAAGGAAATTTAGACCAGTTCATAGATAGATGAGTAACCTGATACGGTAGGTCATCGTTTAAGTATACAAGTAGGAGCAAGTATCTGATTTAGATAAAGGCTCCAGCGAACTGGGTAACGAAGCAGCGGCTTCGGGGAACGTGAGGATATTCTTGGTATCCCTCTATGAGCTGCCAGGTGATCATACTAGGCTCATGAGAGGTTAAGGTCTGCGTTAGAAGAACCAAGAGTATGCCTTGGTTGCTATACGAGCGACCTAAAGACGGGGATGGATAGGGGATAGTCGACGATACACGGTCGTACCCTAGATAGCATTTCGTCAGGCTACCTACCATCTTTGGTCAAGCGTGTACGTACGGAAAGGCAGAGAACACCCAAAAGACCATAATTGCTATCTAATTATGGTTGCGGTAAGGCTAGGATTGCGGGTTGGCCAGTAGTGTGTTCTCATACAGGATTTATCCTGTCTTGTCTTTCACTAGTTGAGGGAGTGGTCTCGTGGGACCATAGCCACGTATAGAAAAAAACAGACCTTAGCATCTGCATCGGCAGATAAATCGAAAGCTCCCGACCGAGTCCTGTATTTCCTGATCTGCCCTGTGACAGGACTCGGATGGCACGATGTGATACATGTGCATACAGTCATGGAAAAACGATTCACGATGAATGCGTGGGAAAAAGGGCGCGGTTGACGGTTAGCATAATTCCTAGTGGCCCTGGGTGGTTGAACCCAAACCGAAATACGAAAACGTGCAATAGGTAAGCATAATCACTAGTGGTCCTAGGTGGCATAAGTCCTAGCTGCACAAACGATGATTCATGTTGGGAAAGCCTAGCTAGGTCTAGGGTAACAGTCCAAACGAGCTTAAGGATCATGGAATTACATTGGAGTAGTATAGAACCTCATGGGAAAGCCCGTACGGTCTACGGCAAGGAACTGAACATTCACATGGAAAGAAACATACGAGTTGAGTAACCTATAAATGCGATATATTAGGTTGACATGAACCATTACACGACTTTTGAGTAAGGGTCATTCATGGTTAACACATGATACGGTGGGGATACTAGTATGGTAGGTGCAGAGCTAAAATACAGGATAGATACCATGGGACGTTATACGTGATAAATATCTTGGGGATATTATACTTGATAGGAACCTGACGATGGGATACCTTGTTTTATCTTGACATCGTAATTTATCATGACACCTTAGTTTATCTGAGTTCAGTAGTTCATCATGTTATTTTGATTTAGCTTATCTATCTTGTCATCATGCTTATGTTCATCTCAGTTTCTCATGTCAGTTAACTTTACTAGTTTTTATGCTGGTAGTAGATAGGGCTTACTCAGTCTTTTTGACTGACCCGTTTTGTTTCGCCTCTTTTCTTCCGTTTCCCCCCAGGTTACAGGGAGGAAATACTGTTGTTTAGTTCGGACTTCTTCTACTTGAAGGTCATCATGGATGGCTTGGACTTTTCTTGGCTATGGCTACTTTACTGTTTTTACTTGGGGAATAATTTATGAAAAAGTTTTTATGCTTCTTTACTATTGCAAGACAGGTTTTGATGTACTCTGATATAAAAGGCTTTAGACCTTATTTATTCATGTTATGAAAGTTTGATTTTACTTCCGCTATTTTATATGTTCTGTCTTGTGATATTTCTGTGCATGTTTACCAATAATGCCCCTCTAAAGCTAGTGCATTCCCTTGCGAGTGACCCTAGCGGAGACGGGGTGTTACACGTGGTATCAGAGCAGAAGGTTACCAGACTGGGCAAAAGTTTTTAAAGACCTTCTGAAAACTATTTGAAAATCGTTTACAAAGAAGTATTTTTCAAGAAAATTTTCTTTTAAAAGAAAAAGGCTATTCCCCAAAGGCCATTAGCACTATCCTTGTTTCCTTAATTGAATCTCTTTTCCTTTCTTTCCTCCATCTGTAGTCACAGTGGTTTTAACTACGACTAGTCTTTTCTATCTACGAAAGTGCTTTCCATACAATGGAGGTTGTTCTCGAGAGACCAGTGGCCGCGTTATAAGAAAGGATAGTGAGAAAGAGGATAAAGGATACGAGCTTAAGGATGAGCAACTTGTTGGTATGGCTTAGTCCTCAAAGGAGGGAGAAAGATGAACAATGAAACCCATGACGAGAGAGTACCTTTGGCATGGTAAAACGGGGCAGATAGTTAAGTATTACGGGACAAGGACAAGATCATCGGGAGGGCAATAGTATGCTCTCATTTCTAGGGTACCTCGGAAGGAGGGTAATGATCTTGTTAAAGGTTTAGCTTTTCTTCTCTATCATCCCGTTAGGACTTCGTTTTTCGTATCATTTAAGTCTGCTTCGATAGTTGAGTCTCTGCACCTTAAGTACTAGCGTAATAGAGAATCCCATTTTTGTCTCAAAGTCCTATTGGAGAATCAGTCCATTTATACATGACTTGTTTGGAATTGAGAATGTCTATGCCAAATGTTGAGTTTGGAAATAATGCTTATGTTTATAAGCTATGGATGGATTCTAGGGATGAAGTGGTTATCCAGTAGGGGGTGCCACTCTCGGTTTTGATAAGAGGGTAGTTAGACCTTTTGACTAGCCTTGGTAATACCCTCGAAGTAGCGTGTAACCTTTTTGAGGTTCTGTCATGACTAGTTACTTAGAATCCCTTGATGCCTTTATTGGAAATTTGAAGCCCGATCGAGTGGTGTTCGCCGATAAGACAGATGGTTTACTTTCAAGAGAAAGTTCTTCTACATGGAATACCTTATAGTATATAAACGAGATCCAAGATTCATTAGTGAATTTTGGAAAGCTTGCATAAGATCATGAGTACGCAGTCCTGTTTGCGCCAAGTATTCTAGAAAAAGGATAAGTGCAAGTGGAACGAGAGGCGACGAAGAAATGAGTTCCAGCTCATGTTATGGAAACAGGAAATAAGAAGGTACGAAATCGCGAAGTTAAAAGACGGTCAAGGCACAATGGAATTAAGCTCGAGGAAATACGACTTTGATGGTCAAAGACTAGATACGCGCATGATATCTCTTTTTGGGAGTATATCCTTGATCCCTGTTTTCTGTAGAGCTTACTTGTAGGCTATCTTTTGTGGACATCCTCTCGGTCCTATTTTCTGTTACAAACCCCGTAAGGAGTTTGTCTTGTTTATCTTCTCGACCCTGTTTCAGGGAATCCTAGGTAGAACCCTATGGATGTAAACATGTATTTGAAACATGTTATGATTGATATGGTTGCAAGTGGTTGCAAGTGGTTGCTCGTGGATGCGCGAATACACATTAGATACTAGCTCGACTCGGTCACATTTCATATTGCATATGCACGAGTATTTATACTTGTTTATGGATGAAATCGAATGTATTATCATGCGGTTGTTGCATATGAATGAATGATTGTGCACGCATATAGTATATATATGACTAGGATTATTTGCATACATGTTGGATTCATGGCACTATACATATTTTGCATTAGAAAGATTATTCAGGCCTGATCATTAGCATTAGCTAAGGAACATGTACACACACGTTTTGCATATATTCATACAGCATTAGAAATCATCTAAGGACAATGGTTGCTTGTGGATGATGTTTTGAGTAGATGAATGATGGATGGTAGGATATGTTCTTCCTAACTTGGAGATTTCAGGGACGAAATCCTAAAAGGTGGGGAGAATGTAACAACCCGTATTTCGATAACATGATTAAGACGAGAATCAAGGCAGAATTTAATTTTAAATTCTGAATCAAGTAAAACGGGCTATGCCATTGCGTTCGTCTCGGAAAAATACGCGAAATAGAGTCTGAGTTTTCGAGAATCGGAGTCCGTATGACCAAGTTATGGTCCGACGAAGTTTTCAGAAAATTCAAGTTCAAAAATGATTTCTAATCTCGAAAATTTGGCCTAGAAGGCTAGGCGGGAAAATTCCCGCCAGCCACCCCAAGTCGACAGGGCTGTCGACTTGGGAGTCGACATGGCATGACCCAAGTCGACAGCCCTGTCGACTTGGGTGTCGACTTATGGTGGCCGGGCAGTTTTGCCTGGTGCACCTGTTTTCTGTTTTGGTTAGGGTTTTGGGCCTGGTTCGAAATCTGATGGTTCAGGTTGATCCTAGGGTTAATCTAAGGGTCCTAACTAATCCTAATCTCTATAAATAAGCCCCTAACCTACCCCTAAATCCTCATTATTCATTCATGCAACTAAACTATGGCAAAATCATTCCTCTCATGGCCTCCACTCTCTTCACAAAATTCCTAAATAAATTTCTATGAGAGATTTGCCATGCATACAAGTGTTTTCAAGCTTGTATGAGCATGATTAGCTTGCATTCAAGTCAAGTTTCCATATTTACATCATAAAGCAAGGGTTTTTATTGATTTGGAGCTTTCATATTGGGTTTATTTGATTGCATAAGAGCTTCGTCTCAATCTTTGTTTTGCATTTCGATTTGGGCCTTCATAGCAATGTAAGCCCTTTCCCTACTCTTAGATATTAACTATGAAGTTAAATGTTCATGTTGCAAGTTTGGGTTTGATCATTGAGTATGATACATGCTATCATGTCATGCAAGTTTATGAAGTCATTATCTTGATCTTAAAGCTACAACCCTTATGTTGAAATGTTGCATTATGCAACATGAGAACCCTCATAACCTTTATGTCAACTTGCATATGAAGTCATAACCCTTATATGATGATATATGCGAGTTACTAGTCATCATTCCATGTCTTTTGTCACCATGATTCGCTTATGTGCCAAGTTTGGGTTTATGCATGTTTTTGAGGCTTAAGAATGTAACATGCAAGTTAATGAACACATTTGTGCCTCATTTGCCACCATGATTAACTTGTGGCTTAATATCCATTTTTGTCATGCCTTTGCCAAGTCTCTTCTTTTAATCCATTACGTTGTTGCGAACGTATATGCGAGTTTAAAAGCGTTGGGTTATGTTATGGGTAATTTCTAATGACATGAAATACAACTTGAAAACATGACTTGAAATATAACATGGAAGTTGACATGTGAGTATGTTTGAAAATATGAAATTGGGAATTTACCTATTAAGTTAGGTCTACCCATATTCTTAAAAACTTGAATATGAACATGACACTAGACTAAACATGAAAGTGACCAACTCGAGGTTGGGTTGAGTTTGCAACGTAAAACTACCCGGAACCGACCGGCCTAACTAGTAGTTGCAAACAATAGGACCCAATGTGAGAAGTTGGCCACGTTGTGCTTGAACCCGAGGTTAGACTAAGTTGTGGTGTAAAGCTACCCGGAACCGACCGGCTTAACTAGTAACCACAACAAAGTCTAATGTGAGAGGTTGAGGTGCATTAAGTAATTAATGCCACATGATAGGGTTAAGTTAATTTGATTAATGACTCTTAACCAAATATGACATGGACAAATGGGTTAAGTAATTTGATTAGGCTAATGATACTTAACAAAACATGACAAGGTTGGGTAGGTTAAGTAACTTGATTTGCCTAATGACACTTAACCATTTTTATACGACTAGTGGACGGGGTTAAGTTAACCGGCACTTAATCAATCCAACACGATAATTTGGTAAGGTTAAGTAAGTTTTCTTAATGACACTTAACCGAAAAATACAGTTAATGGATGGGGTTAAGATTAGACTCAACTAGTCTAAACATGGAAATCGGATGGGGTTAAGTTAGCCTAGACTTAATTAATCCCACTTGGCAGTTTAATGGGGTTAAGTTAAACACTTAACTAATCTAACATGATGATTTGATGTGGTTAAGTGACCTATACTTAACCAATCTAACTCGTTAATTTATTGAGGTTAAGTTAACCTATACTTAACCAATCTAACGTGAAAACATGATAAGGCTAAGTCACGAATCGCTTAAATACGCTTGACCGATTTGACTCAGTAATTTGATAGGGTCAAGTTAATATATACTTAACCAACTTGAGCATGGTTTGTAGGGTTAAGTCTTGAACTTGGATACTTAGCCAATTTTGACATGATTTGTAGACGGGTTAAGTCATGAACTTAAGTGACACTTAATCCATTATGTAAACCCTAGTTCTGAGGATTAGGTGGATAACCGTAGTTAACAAGGATAACGGGAATAAGGCTAAGTGGTAAACCTTAGTTGAAGAATAACTAAGTAATGATTCTTAGTCAAGGAAATTTAGACCAGTTCATAGATAGATGAGTAACCTGATACGGTTGGTCATCGTTTAAGTATACGAGTAGGAGCAAGTATCTGATTTAGATAAAGGCTCCAGCGAACTGGGTAACGAAGCAGCGGCTTCGGGGAACGTGAGGGTATTCTTGGTATCCCTCTATGAGCTGCCAGGTGATCATACTAGGCTCATGAGAGGTTAAGGTCTGCGTTAGAAGAACAAAGAGTATGCCTTGGTTGCTATACGAGCGACCTAAAGACGGGGATGGATAGGGGATAGTCGACGATACACGGTCGTACCCTAGATAGCATTTCGTCAGGCTACCTACCATCTTTGGTCAAGCGTGTACGTACGGAAAGGCAGAGAACACCCAAAAGACCATAATTGCTATCTAATTATGGTTGCGGTAAGGCTAGGATTGCGGGTTGGCCAGTAGTGTGTTATCATACAGGATTTATCCTGTCTTGTCTTTCACTAGTTGAGGGAGTGGTCTCGTGGGACCATAGCCACGTATAGAAAAAAACAGACCTTAGCATCTGCATCGGCAGATAAATCGAAAGCTCCCGACCGAGTCCTGTATTTCCTGATCTACCCTATGACAGGACTCGGATGGCACGATGTGATACATGTGCATACAGTCATGGAAAAACGATTCACGATGAATGCGTGGGAAAAAGGGCGCGGTTGACGGTTAGCATAATTCCTAGTTGCCCTGGGTGGTTGAACCCAAACCGAAATACGAAAACGTGCAATAGGTAAGCATAATCACTAGTGGTCCTAGGTGGCATAAGTCCTAGTTGCACAAACGATGATTCATGTTGGGAAAGCCTAGCTAGGTCTAGGGTAACAGTCCAAACGAGCTTAAGGATCATGGAATTACATTGGAGTAGTATAGAACCTCATGGGAAAGCCCGTACGGTCTACGGCAAGGAACTGAACATTCACATGGAAAGAAACATACGAGTTGAGTAACCTATAAATGCGATATATTAGGTTGACATGAACCATTACACGACTTTTGAGTAAGGGTCATTCATGGTTAACACATGATACGGTGGGGATACTAGTATGGTAGGTGCAGAGCTAAAATACAGGATAGATACCATGGGACGTTATATGTGATAGATATCTTGGGGATATTATACTTGATAGGAACCTGACGATGGGATACCTTGTTTTATCTTGACATCGTAATTTATCATGACACCTTAGTTTATCTGAGTTCAGTAGTTCATCATGTTATTTTGATTTAGCTTATCTATCTTGTCATCATGCTTATGTTCATCTCAGTTTCTCATGTCAGTTAACTTTACTAGTTTTTATGCTGATAGTAGATAGGGCTTACTCAGTCTTTTTGACTGACCCGTTTTGTTTCGCCTCTTTTCTTCCGTTTCCCCCCAGGTTACAAGGAGGAAATACTGTTGTTTAGTTCGGACTTCTTCTGCTTGAAGGTCATCATGGATGGCTTGGACTTTTCTTGCTATGGCTACTTTACTATTTTTACTTGGGGAATAATTTATGAAAAAGTCTTTATGCTTCTTTACTATTGCAAGACAGGTTTTGATGTACTCTGATATAAAAGGCTTTAGACCTTATTTATTCATGTTATGAAAGTTTGATTTTACTTCCGCTATTTTATATGTTCTGTCTTGTGATATTTCTGTGCATGTTTACCAATAATGCCCCTCTAAAGCTAGTGCATTCCCTTGCGAGTGACCCTAGCGGAGGCGGGGTGTTACAGTACCCATGCCGCCTATGATTGATACTTATGATTTGAAATTGATTTCTTTACTTATAGCGATATAAAAGATTTGTTTTAACGTATCAAGCATGCTTTGGCTATTATAAGGGAAAACCCTATTCTCTGGTTTGTGTTGCATTGTGTGATGGGACCTGGGTCTTATAATAGCTTCATTCTTCTTTATTTAGCATTGCGCTGTTGTTTTATGCACTGGTATTCTTGGGAGGAAACCCGTTCCTTGTTATACGACGTGGTCCCTTGATTTACCTAACTTTAAAATAAAGATTAATAACTGTTTTAGTTCTCACACGAGTCCCATGACTGACCTGGAGTTTATTGTTTTGACCTAAACTCTGGGTGCCCTTATTTTGACACGGGCAGCTAGTAGTTTTGGTTTTGCAGATTCATATTCACAGGATCCTGGATTACAGCTGGAACGATATCCGGAAAGCTTTGTATCCGTATATCTCTTCTAGTTGTGTATTGTATTATTTTCCGCTGCTATGTATTTAAATGTAATTTAAATCTCTGATATTTCTGTGTAATATTCATTTGTACTCTGTATATTCTTGTAATCTGATGGAATTGTTGTAATATACAATGAAATGTTCTTCCGTCCGTGTTCCAATTTGTCGTGTTCTCAAAACGAATAGGGGTTTCGAACGGTCTAGACCGGTTTAACGACTGATTCAGATCGAGCAAAATTCCTTGCCGTTACAGTTGGTATCAGAGCTTTGGTTTACAGAGCTCGAGAACAAGACACATTAGAACCACACGAAAGAATTCATCAGATATTGGATTAGTAATATCCAATTAGAATGACTCGTTAGAGATAGGATCAGTAGTATCCTAGAACGAGTGTGAAGAGTATATTTTTCAAATGAAAACAATATTGTTTTAAAAATTTAAATCGCTTTATACGTATTTGAATATTTATTTATTTTGAATATGGACAATCGAGTATATAAAGATTTCGCGTATACGCGTTATGAACGTATATTCGAAGTTTTAATATACTAGATAGATATAGGATCACACTCTAGTTGCCCGGGGATGGTTCTGATAATGCTGCAGCATTACCAGTATTTATTTTCGAGTGACGAAGGTGTGATATCTATATATTTCCATTAGACTGGCGTGAGAACCAAAACTAATATAAATAGATTTATTTGTTGTGAATTGGCATCAAAAACATGATTTTCTGTATATATGCATCAAATTATGAATTTGAAACTCTAAATCACTAATTGATAGATGGTTGTGTTGTTTGTTTATTTGTTTGATAATTTTGAACCATTTAGCCTAATAGAATCAAATATTGAATTAT
Source organism: Allium sativum (assembly GCA_030737875.1). Taxonomy (NCBI): domain Eukaryota; kingdom Viridiplantae; phylum Streptophyta; class Magnoliopsida; order Asparagales; family Amaryllidaceae; genus Allium; species Allium sativum. The sequence goes on from CM060915.1 coordinate 152,125,818, forward strand.
ATTGAAAATTAGTCGCATTTGCTTGCATATACATGTACTTACATTGAACAGGTCATAGCAAGGAGGCTAGAGCAGAGAATAAAATTTGTTTGCCCAACAAATAGGTACATGTTTACTATAATTTACTGTTTTGTTTAGGTGATGATGATTTTATGAGCCCATTGGCTAGGCGCTTGGCTTTTTTTTTTTTTTGAGATCAGAAGGCCTATATGGCAATTTCGGGATTTTCCCATGGCTCCCGGTGCAGGGGAGGTTATGGCGAAATTTTTCGAAAATTCCGGGTGTTAGCCAAATTTTTGAAAAATTTGAAAATTCTCAGAAACTGAGAATGGAATCCAGATCGAACGCAGAGTTGATTAATGAAACCACTTTCGACTTTGTTCCTTTTCGGGGATGAAAAGTTTTAAGTGGGGGAGATTGTAACAACCCGAAAATGCGGGCCAGTCTAAATTTTTTATTTTGGCAATTTTAGCGAATTTTGAACATGTAAAATGAATTATTTTAAATAATATCGACGAGAAATTTATTTTGAATATAATTCGAACGTATATATTATATACGTCGTCGTTAGAATATAAATAATTATATATAATTATAAAAGGAATTGAAAATGGCGCGGTAGTTCGATAATTCGATTTCAAACTTCAATTGAATGTACCGGATGCAAAATAATCCGGATTTTAGTGAAACCAAAAATAATAGGATCTAATTGGGAATATCTTTCCAACGAATCCGAAAAATCGAAATTTCATAGTGGGGATCAAAAGATATGTCCAGTTGAAAATTCTGAATAGTCGCTATGGAATCCAGGCCCTTAAAAATAGACATTTTGCAAACGACCTCGGATTTCGACGAAACCACTTTTGTTGGATCCGTGATGTCAAATTATTGCTAGATTCCAAATTTCATAATTTTCCGAATCAATATGTGAGCATGGCAAAGGAAAACGCGTTTGACCAGTTTTAGTTGATTTTAATCGACTGGAAAATGACCATTTTACCAACGGTCTCAGAATTCGACGAAATTAGTTTTGTTAGGAACATATTGTCAATATGAAGCTAGAAAATATTTTTCGGGGATTTTTCGAGTTAGTATGTGACCCCAGTAAATTGAAATGCGCATTCAAAATCAATATATAGAGTTATATGTTGATTTTAACGGAAACTGATCGAAACGTTCGAATCAGCTTACGATATATATCCCGTTGTGTTCGGAATGGGGGTGAAACGCTATGGACGACAGGCGGTGGGCCTCGTTTCGAGGTCGAAATAAAAAGTCAACATTTTAGAAATTTAAAATATTAAAATAATTAAACCTCTCCCTCTCTCCTCTCCTTATCTTCTCTCTGCCCCCCCCGTTCATATTCGATTCAACAGAAATTGAAAAAGGGGGAAAAAACAAATCGCTCCACCACCCTCGTCGATCGCCCCGACGCCGCCTCCGATCAACCCTCCCTCCAGTCGAGCGCCGCGCCCCCCTCCATCTTCCCCTTCTTCTCCTTCCTCCCCGCGACCGACTCCAGACCCGACCCCCCTTACCTCGAGGCGCGCGCGAGCACCACCCACCGCCTCCACCTAGCCAGCGAACCCCCTTCAACCCTCCGCGCCCTCCTGAACCATGCCGCACCCTCCCCCTTCACCTTGACCTCCTCCTTCAGCCACTGCCTCGCGAGAAAACCCTCCCCTTGTAAGTTTTTATTTGTATTTATTTACTTTTATTTATATAAAGCAATTAGTTTTTTATATATATAAATAAATCAGTTTTTATATAGCATTAAAAAGGTTTATATTTTATAAAGGTATGATTTTTATAGTGTAAAAGCGAAGAGCTATGATTTTTGGTTAGGAAAGGGTAGTGATTGTGAATGGGAAAGATCGTATTTTTAAACATACAAAGATCGTATTTTTAAACATAGAAAGATCATTTTTAAACATAGAAAGATCGTATTTTTAAACATAGAAAGATCGTATTTTTAAATATAGAAAGGTGGGATTTTTATATATTGAATAGCGAAGTAAAAATTCGATTTTTATATATTGAATAGCGAAGTAAAAATAGGATTTTTATATATTGAATAGCGAAGTAAAATAGGATTTTTATATATTGAATAGCGAAGTAAAATTAGGATTTTTATATATTGGATAGAGAAGTAAAAATAGGATTTTTATATATTGGATAGCGAAGTAAAAATAGGATTTTTATATATTGAATAGCGAAGTAAAAATTCGAATTTAATATATTGAATAGCGAAGTAAAAATTCGATTTTTATATATTGAATAGCGAAGTAAAAATAGGATTTTTGTATATTGAATAGCGAAGTAAAAAAAGGATTTTTATATATTGAGTAGTGAAGTAAAAATTCGATTTTTATATATTGAGTAGCGAAGTAAAAATTCGATTTTTATATATTGAATAGCGAAGTAAAAATTCGATTTTTATATATTGAATAGCGAAGTAAAAATTCGATTTTTATATATTGAATAGCGAAGTGAAGTAAAAATTCGATTTTTATATATTGAATAGCGAAGTAAAAATTCAATGTTTATATATTGAATAGCGAAGTAAAAATTCGATTTTTATATATTGAATAGCGAAGTAAAAATTCTATTTTTACATATGTAGTGAATACGGGCAACGAAAGTGAAGAAAGGCGAGAACGAAGAAGAGTCGAGATGATTGGATTAGCTATCGGTGAGAACTTCTCACTCTAAATTTCTTTTTCTAGTTATATATATATATATATACTAGGATGCAGACGGTGCTTAGCAGCATCCGACACCCGTCATCCACAGACCATTGATGGCTTGTTTGTTTGATTGATATGTTGTGAAAATTTGTTTGTGATGTGGATGTGAAATCAATAATATAGATTAATGTGTTGAAATAAATTAATTATCGTTAAAAATATAATTTTTAACGTGAATATGAATATAGTGAAAGTGAATAAATAAATATTTATAAACAAATCGGCCGATTTGTTTATATGCACTGATTTGACTGATATTGATTGGGATGATAAAATTTACACATCGCCCAACCGCACGAATAAAAATATGTGTTTGTTGATTTGAAACCCCACACGGGTGTTGGGATGATATTTGAGTACACTAATCCCAATTATTTAATTGTATGTCGAACGATTGGTCGACAGGCTGTGTAAGCATTGATTATTTATATTTGATGCTTATGCAGTTGTGTGGTGCACCTTGGATGATGATTGATTGTTGATCGTTGCTATTATATACATGTGTTGTATGGAATCCATATAATCAACGTTATATGGTGATTGATTGGGCCTCATTCCAATCGGGAAAATAATGAATATTATAAAAGAAAATTCATGTGTTGAATATAAAAATAGTCCTGTGTTGACGATATTTATGTGTTGAAAATATTCGTGTGTTGAGTAAAATATTTTAATAATAAAATTTACATCTTCATCATATTTAAAATTAGAACTACTTCACGGTGGAGTCTAATTAAAAATCAAACGATAGATACCTTGATTTTATAAAATATTTTACATAACAAAAATAGTCGTGTGTTGAAAGAAATATAGATTCATGTGTTGAATGGGATATATATTCATTTGTTGAATAGAATAACGAAGTTTTTGAAAAATATAAAGCTGCGTTGATTAGAGATGCGTTATTTTGACGCGAACGATATTTATATCGATTTTATTCGTTTTATAATGAATATTGAAAAGTGATTTCAAAATTTAATATTTTGAAATGAGATTCAAATTAAATTAGATTAAAATTCAAATTGAAATTTTATTGAATCAATTTGAAATGAATTCGAATCGAATAGAAACTGAATTCGATACGAATTGAATGGAAAGTGAATTTGAATTCGAATTGAATAGAAATGAATTCAAATTGAATTAAATCGAAATTGAATTAAAAACGAATTGAAATCGTTTTGAATGAAATTCAAAACGAACTGAAATTGAATGGAAACGAATTAGAATTAGAATTAGAATTGAATTGAAATGAATTCGAATTGAATTGAAATCAAATCGATTTGAAATTGAATGTAGCGTTGAAATGGTTTTGAAAACGAATTTAAAACGATTTATAAAATACATTTTAAAAGGAAATCGACGAAATATATATAATATATATATATATTATATATAATGGCCTGAATAGAACGCGCCGCGGCAGTTCGTGAATTTCGACCATTGACTTCGAATTGACGTTGGGGAGATTCGACCGTCGGATTCTCCTAAAACCGGAACCGTTGGGTTCGTATCGAAAATAGCTTTCCAATGAATATTAGAAATTTGAAATCTAACGGTTGGATTTGGAATTATGTCCAAATCAAATTTGGAAAAGGTCGCTGTAAGTGCAGTTCGATGGCCGTTGTTGGAAATCGACTGTATGAGCCTTGATAAAATTATTAAAAATATTAATAATTTGTGTAAAATCATAATATATGAATTGGGAAGAACTGGGATGAAAAATTCCACGTTTGAAAGGATAAAAATATATTTTTGTCGAAATGAACTGGTTTTGAACTAGAATTAAAATCAATTTATTTTTGAAATAAATAAATTGAATTTGAAAGTGATTTTAAAAATAATCAATATTCCCAATACGTGAATTGGACTGGAGTTGAATCGAAATTATCTTCGGAATATTTCGATGTTGGATTTCGTGACTATACAAATATTGTTATGGGGATTTGAAAGATATATTTTATATCATTATTTCCAATACGATATTTGTTGGTTTTAGAATTTGATATTGAATATAAGCCGATATATTTTCTATTCAGAGCCTTGTATTTAATATCAAATATGATTTGGGTTTGTCGTGAACCGTGTTTTTGATGACATTGGTTCTTTAACCCAGTTAAAGGCAAGATGTTGATTTTTAAAAAGATTAAAACTAAGTGGAGTTTTAATGAATCTTTAATCAGATTAAAATGTGAATTGATAATTTAAATTATCAAATCTGAAAGGTGATCGAGAATGGAGTACCACCAGTTTTGCTCCAAAACGATAGTTAAATCTTTAATTAGATTTGAACGTGAAATGGTAATTAATTTTGCCGATGACACTGTGGTGTTAGATATGGAGTATTACTAGTTTTGCTCCGTGGGATAAATAGGTTGGGATTGGGAAATAAAATAATTAATTACTTCGATGTGGTTCGCTAATCCCGACTAGTTTGAAATGATATCCAAAGGAAGATCAAAGAATAAATTTATAAGAATTTATCTTGGATAAAATTAATGGGAACCTATTCCCTTAGAATGTGATTTTGTGAATAAAAGAATATTCTGAATTGGAATGAGGCGTTTGTTGTGTTTGTAACCTTGGTTTATCATATACGTGGGTCATTCAGAAAGGCCGGGTTTATACCCATTCTGAAAAACCGATTCGACGAGATGTCGAAGATGAAGACAGTGGTTGAAGACCGGAAGTCTTCACATCGTTTGGATGTTTACTGATGATCTCGATTGTGCTGTACACCCAAGATGAGGGAAACAGTTGGTGATCGTCCAGACGTACTTGGAGATGGATGGATATGCGAGGAAAGTGCCTCCGGTTTCGTTCAGACCCAGAACAAACTTGTAAATGGATTGTGTGTCTCACATTGGATTTTATTCTGTGTTGATTGATCTCTATTAAATATACATCTGTTTGGCGGCGGAGAATTTATTCTCTTGCTTAAAGCCCTTCTCTGAGACGTACGAGCTCAGAGGTTGTATATCGATGGACATCAGTCGCATGGAGTGAATTGCCAGTGTGGCACGCGTAAGTGGCAATTGATCAAGGCTTCTGTTGAAAAGCAAAGTCTTGTGGTTGATGATCAAAGCACGGCCTGTGTGGCGTAGCTTTGTGTATAACGTGAATTCGCGAGCCTCACACCCCGGTTGTGAACTAAAAACGGGAGAAGGATCTAGGGAGGGCATGCGTTTCTTTCTAGCTAGGGTGGTGTCAGTGACCTACCAGCCCTGACATTTATATACTTTTCACCTGTGTGGTTGTTGCTGTTGCGAGGCGCCTCGGTTTGATCGGATGATCCGGGTCCGATGGGGTCATTCGTTGACTTATTTACGCCCCAAAGGGCGGGGAAACGTAGTGTTCAGGCATTTTAATCCACATCGGTGGACCGGCCCTGTGGCTCCTAGGTGCAGTTGCGGCTGTAGCCTGAGGCTCGGGCTAGAGAGTCTCGAATTCGGTAGACGACTATCTTTTGCCTCGGTTCACAGATGGAAACCCAATTTCCAAATACGTGACTTTGCGATTTTGATTGTATAACCTAATAAGGCGACATGATATATGGTACCCATGCCGCCTATGATTGATACTTATGATTTGAAATTGATTTCTTCACTTATAGCGATATAAAAGATTTGTTTTAACGTATCAAGCATGCTTTGGTTATTATAAGGGAAAACCCTATCCTCTGGTTTGTGTTGCATTGTGTGATGGGACCTGGGTCTTATAATAGCTTCATTCTTCTTTATTTAGCATTACGCTGTTGTTTTATGCACGGGTATTCTTGGGAGGAAACCCGTTCCGTGTTATACGGCGTGGTCCCTTGATTTACCTAACTTTAAAATAAAGATTAATAATTGTTTTAGTTCTCACACCAGTCCCATGACTGACCTGGAGTTTATTGTTTTGACCTAAACTCTGGGTGCCCCTATTTTGACACGGGTAGCTAGTAGTTTCGGTTTTGCAGATTCATATTCACAGGATCCTGGTTTACAGCTGGAACGATATCCGGAAAGCTTTGTATCTGTATATCTCTTCTAGTTGTGTATTGTATTAATTTCCGCTGCTATGTATTTAAATGTAATTTAAATCTCTGATATTTCTGTGTAATATTCATTTGTACTTTGTATATTCTTATAATATGATGGAATTGTTGTAATATACAATGAAATGTTCTTCCGTCTGCGTTCCAATTTGTCGTGTTCTCAAAACGAGTAGGGGTTTCGAACGGTCTAGACCGGTTTAACGACTGATTCAGATCGAGCAAAATTCCTTGCCGTTACATGAATCAAGTTATATACTTGGCTATTTATAAGGTATTAAGAATTAACTATTCTTAGCACCATATTGTATATAAAAGGTTAAATATCCTCACCTTCAACTCAACTCATTACTCGCTTCACTTACAGTTCCCAAATGCTTTTTTCCATACGACATAAAAATCAATCAAGAAAAAAAAGTTTACTCCACCTAGTACCAAAAGTGAAACAACATTAAATCTAAAGAGGCTAATATGGTCTGGAAAACTGAAAGTGAAACAACAATATATCTAGCGCAACAAGTAGAGAGTAGAAATACGCATAAATCCCCAATTTACCCTGCTCCACTTATACTGCATTACCTAGTACCAAAAGTTCCAAGTACTCTCTCTGAAGGATCCATATGCTTATCTAATGCATCAAGAAGCTTTTTATGATCAAACTTACTACAACTTGTTTCTCTAATAACCGGGTTTATGAAATGATTTGGGTTATTGTTGATTAATAAAGTAACCAATTGTATTGCCTCGCCCAAAGCTAATTTTAATTTTTTGTCCTCCAACTCCCCTAATATCTGAGATTGTGTCTATGCAAATGAGTCAAAAGTTCAAGATCAGTGCTGATTCAAAAAGTTGAAAGAGTTTAGAACTTTGAAATCAACTAGAAGTCAGACCAAAAACTTCATCAAGTCTTTTTCGTAGTGTTTTGAAATCATATATTGAGTTGCATTTTCCAATTGAGTTACATTTTACAAACTGAGTTGCATTTAGTGTAACACCCCATATTTTAATACACAATAACTATATAAAGAAGATAAATATCAATCAATTAAATATTTAGAATTAGGTAAAACATACTTTACCGTTGGGTCCGTTACGAAATTTAGATTTAGATAGACTCTTAGTTTTCATAAATCAGATTAAATATGAAGAAGTTATGAACTAAAGAAGATTGAACTAAAATAGTGTATAATATATATATTAAATAAAATAAACAACACAGAAGACAATAGCCACTCGGCGACCCAACAGTACATGGGTCGACCCCTAGTTGACCCATAGGTCAACACAAGTATCGACCCATGCTGAAGGCGGGTCGACCCACCTTCATGCAAGGCAGATTCCTACGCCTAAACCTGTAATGTTTTATGCTGACTCAGTTTAAGGTGTATGATTTGATTTGATAACCTAATATCTAATGGTTTAGAATTATCCTAGCTAATATAAATAGGCTAGCAGCCTCACCATTTTCTTACACACAAATATTCTTCATCTTTTTCCTCCAAACTATGTTCTAAATAAAAATTAAAAAAATGTCGAGGTGTTGCCAAATCCTTGATTAAAGGGATATCTCTTGCTTTTCTTCTACGGCAATTGTTTTAAGGGATTTTCTGAATCAAACACAAATCACTGTGAGTTCTAGTTATGTTTAGATCTGATAATTGAAAAGTATTCTGATAGTAAATAATTTGGACTAGAAGTTATATAGTGTTTATATGTTATTGTTTTACTGTCAATTATCTATTCAGTTTTTAGTTATTACCTATTACATGTACATCCTTATTATCACCTTTTCTATCTTAGGTTTATTTACAATCTTGTGCCTATTATTCAGTTTATGTAATTCTGAGTTGAATCTATATTTTCTCCTTTTCCTTTTTATTTTGTGCTAAGCCTAAACAATCGAGTGTCAAGGCTATTCACATTAGAATTGCGTAAAATTGGCATAACTTGTAATAATAGTAAAAAAGGAAAATTAGGCATATTGAAACATGAAATCCAATGACTGTATAATTGGGATAATATACAAAACATGTTAATCTGAATAGGGTAAACTTAATTTTTTATTAAGTAGAACATGTTATGGAAGTATATGAGTATCATATGTAATTAAGTAAAACATGTAACTTAATCTATATACATATAAGCACGTGTTTGTCTGTTTTAGGGGAAGGGGTTGTACATAGAATAACATTTATTAGGAAATGTCATTTACAACCATGCTTATTAATGAACTTAAACCTGCCAAGTTAAACCTGTAATTAGTAAGGTAAGAAATTCCACATCTGTTATTTATATCCGGTTTTGGGACCCTTTAAATTACTTGGGGAACCAAGCCTATGGGATGGCTTGCGTCAATTCTGATGTTGTTTGGAACCCATATCAGTAAGTATCCCTTTTGGTATGATATTTTGGGGCCTCACACTAGGTAGGGGTCATGGCACGCTTTACTAATCTGGATTGTAAGAGGTTCAAAGTCTTGAAGGTGGGCACAAGAATGTTGCGATGGAGTCACGAGCGTGCATGGGTCCGATGTAGGAAACTAAGACGTTGTAACACCGGCGAATAGAGCGTGTCTTTATAGTTGATGGGTTAGGGACTAATATTGTAACATCCCGTATTTTAGCGATATAATAATTAATTTATAATTATTTAAATAGCAATTTATAGATTTTAATGGTCGTTTAATTAAATAATATTGAATATTTAATTAATATAAATAATAGAATAATATATTTAATTTTTGAAATAGTCGGAAATAGTAGAATTCACAATATTGTGTGAATTGGATTATTTATAAGATATAATTCAGTTTAGATTTGAATTATAATAACAAATCTATTTTTATAAACAGTGTTAGAACATATAAATTATATTCCAACTACAATCAAGCTCAAAATGGCGCAACAGTTCGTAATTTGGCGATTCGAACTTTAAACAAGTATATAAAATTCGTTTTAAGTCGGATTTCTATGAAACAAGAATCGTTCGGAGCTAGTGAACTATATTTTTCTAATGGAAGAGAAAAATCGAGATTTTGTCGTGTAGATTGTGAGTTATGTCCAAATCAAATTTTCGAAAAGTCGCTATGGAATTCCTTTATAATTTATAACGATTTATTTATATTATAAAAGGATTTTTAATATAATTTGAAAACTGATTTAATCTGGATTTGATGGTCGAGTTATAAATTTAGATAGAAATATTTTGGAGCTATATGATATTCTATGTGAATATACACGATAATATTAATTTATTAATATTAATTTAATTATTTTTGAATATATTAATATTTAAATGGGTTTATTTAGAGCTTTAAAAATAGCCATTTTTGCAAACGATCTCCATTTTCGATGAAACTAATTTTGTTGGATCTGGAATATTAAATTATTATTAGATTTCAATTTTCGTAATTTTTGGAGTAAGTACATGGCCGTGCGGAATTTTAATGTGAAAAGTAGTCAATAATTTGACTTTAAAAATACGTTGTGTAAACAAACGGATTCGGAATTCGACAAAACAAGTTTTGTTGGGTTCGTAATGTAGAACTGTAGTTGCATGTCCATTTTTGTTGGAATTGGATATTGTAAATGACAATACGGATTTTTAAAAGATGAATATAAGGAGCGGTAACATTATAAATTAATATAAAAATACATGAAGCTTCTACAATAAGCCAATTTTTCCTAAAAATAGCATACCATTCTAAAACTAAACATAAACTTCTTTGGTCAATGAAAAATCCGCCGTTACCATTATTGTTGACCACGAGTTCATAGATCTTTGAAAAAAAATCCAAACAAATACAAAGAAAATTCCATAAATCATGAAACCAAGTTATTTGAACTCCCTGGATCATACTCTTCAACCCTATATGAAATTTAACAAACTCGCACTGATCTGGTTTGCTGCATATTTTACAACGAGTATTAGGGTTCTTCAATTCGAGAATATGAAGCCATCGATTCATGAATTCAAGGTTATTTTGGGAATAAGGAGATCGAATGGAAGTTACGTTGAGATTTTTGGAGGATTTCATACCAATGTCTATCGCGTGTTTTCCTGTAGTAAGCTCCAGGAGCTGACTGTCGCGTTAATCAATGTTTGTGCGAGTTGTGGTGTTTGTGGCTGAGGTTGGAGATGATTGAAGGAGATGAATTTTGGTAATTTTTATTGGATTTTCAATGAGAGGGATAAGGAGTATAAGGTGAAGGAGTTTTGGCAATGGTACTGTGAAGAGGAATCACGGGTTTGAAGCTGCTGTTGGGGAAGAAAGGAGATTAGGCGGCAGATTATGATAAGAGTGATTAACGTGATTAAAACTAATATTTAATTAACTTAGGTGATGTATAATATGTAGTAGCCCGTAACTTCCCCGGTAAGGATAGCACGGATTACCTTGAGAACACGACAAAATAGAACGCAGACAGAAGAACATTTCATTGTATATTACAACAATTCCATCAGATACAAGAATATACAGAGTATGAATAAATATACATTCGACAAATATCAGAGATTACAATAAATTACATAGCAGCGGAAAATAATACAAAACACAACTGAAAGTAATACACGGATACAAAGCTTTCCGAGCATCGTTCCAGCTGTAAATCAGGATCCTGTGAATATAAATCTGCAAAACCAAAACTACTAGCTGCCCGTGTGGAAAATAGGGGCACCCAGAGTTTAGGTTAAAAACAATAAACTCCAGGTCAGTCATGTGACTGGTGTGAAAACTAAAACAGTTATTAATCTTTATTTTAAAGTTCGGTAAATCAAGGGACCACGCCGTATAACACGGAACGGGTTTCCTCCAAAGAATACCAGTGCATATAACAAAACAGCGCAATGCTTTTTGGAAAAATGAAGCTAATATAAGACCCAGGTCCCATCACACAATGTAACGCAAGTCGGAGGATAGGGTTTTCCCTTATAATAGCCAAACAAGCTTGGTACGTTTAAAACAAATCATTTGATACTATTATAAGTGTATAGTGTCAAAACAATTTCAATCATAAATATCAATCATAGGCGGCATGGGTACCATCTATCATGTCGCCATACTAGTTCTACAATTAAAACCGCAGTATCACGTATTGAAAATTGGATTTCCGTCATGAGTCGAGGCAAGGGGAAAGCTCCTCTCCGTTCGAGACACTCTAGCAAATGTCTCAGGACCCCACTATGATCCTTGGAATCGGTTGGGTCGGTCCTCTCTTACTTTTGAGGATTGGCAATTCCTGAACACACGTTTCCCGGTCCTAACAGACCTAATATTGAGGCGCCTCATCCAACAGCCACACAGGTGAAAAGTATATAAATGTCAGCCAGTTTAAGCACTGACACCACCCATAGCTAGAAAGAAACGTCGTGTTCTCCCAACGGTCCGTATCTCGTTTTTGACTCATACCGAGGTGTGAGGCTCGCAAGTTCACGTTATACACAAAGCTGCGCCACACAGGCCATGCTTTGATCATCAACCACAAGACTTTGCTTTTCAACAGAAGCCTTGATCAATTGCCACTTACGCGTGCCACACTGGCAATTTACTCCATGCGACTGATGTCCATCGACATACAACCTCTGAGCTCGTACATCTCAAAGAAGGGCATTAAGCAAGAGAATAAATTCTCCGCCGCCAAAAAGATGTATATTTAATAAAGATCAATCAACACAAAATAAAATCCAATGTCAGACACACAATCCATTTACAAGTTCGTTCTGGGTCTGAACGAAACCGGAGGCACTTTCCTCGCATATCCATCGATCTCCAAGTACGTCTGGACGATCACCAACTGATTCCCTCCTTTTGGGTGTACAGCCCAATCAAGATCATAAGTAATCACCCAAACGATGTGAAGACTTCCGGTCTTCAACCACCGTCTTCATCTTCGACATATCGTCGAATCGGTTATTCAGAATGTGTATAAACCCGGCCTTTCTGAATAACCCACGTATATAATAAACAAATGTTATAAAAACACAACAAACGCCTCATTCCAATTCAGAATATTATTTTATTTACAAAATCACATTCTTAGGGAAAGGTTCCCATTAATTTTATCAAAGATAAATTCTTCTAAATTTATTCTTTAATCTTCCTTTGGATATCATTTCAAACCATATTATGGTTTTCCAAACTTGTCGGGATTAGCGAACCACACCGAAGTAATTATTTATTTTATTTCCCAATCCCAACCTATATATCCCATGGAGAAAAACTGGTAATACTCCATATCTAACACCACGGTGTTATCGGTAAATATTAATTACCATTTCACGTTCAAATCTAATTAAAGATTTAACTATCGCTCTGGAACAAAACTGGTGATACTCCATTCTCGATCACTTTCCAATTTTGATAATTTAAATTATCAATTCACATTTCAATTTAATTAAAGATTCATTAAAACTCCGCTTAGTTTTTATCTTTTCAAAAATCAGTTTCCTGCCTTTAACTGGTTAAAGGACCAATGTCATTTAAAACACGATTCACGATAAACCCAAAGTCACATTCTATTGTTAATCGGGTTAAAGAACAGGTGTTATTCAAAACACCGCTCATGATAAACCCAAGAACCAATTTAAATTCAATTCCAATTAAATATCATTTAATTGGTACACTTCATTAAATCAAAATAGAAAGATTCAATCTTTTTCTCAACTGGGCTTAAGAATGCTGTTAATGAAGACACCATCCACGACAAACCCAAATCACGTTTGATATTAAATTCAAGGCTCTGAATAGAAAATATACCGGCTTATATTCAATATCAAATTCTGAATCAACAAATACCATATTGGAAATAACGATATATAAAATATATCTTTCAAATTTCCACAACCATATCTGTATAATCACGAAACCCAACATCGAAATGTTCCGAAGACAATTTCGATTCAAATCCATTCCAATTCGTATATTGGAAATTCTGATTATTTTTAAAACCACTTTCAGATTCAATTTATTTATTTCTAAAATAAATTGATTTTATTTCTAGTTCAAAACTAGTTCATTTCGATAAAAATATATTTTTATCCTTTCAAATATGGACTTTTTCACCCCGATTCTTCCCAAATCATTTCTTATGATTTTACACAAATTATTGATATTTTTAATAATTTTATCAAGGTCCGTACAGTCGATTTCCATCAACGGCCATCGAACTGCACTTACAGCGACCTTTTCCAAATTTGATTTGGACATAATTCCAAATCCAACTGTTAGATTTTAAATTTGTAATATTCATTGGAAAGCTATTTTCGATACGAACCCAACGATTCCGGTTTCAGGAGAATCCGACGGTCGGATCTCCCGTAATGTCCATTCGAAGTCAATGGTCGAAATTCACGAACTGCCGCGGCACGGCGCGTTCTATTCAGGCCATTATATATAATATATATATTATATATATTTCGTCGATTTCCTTTTTAAAACGTATTTTATATATCGTTTTAAATTCGTTTTCAAAACAAATTCAACTTCATATTCAATTTCAAATCAAAATTGAATATTTCATATCATTACTATATAAATGATAATATTTTCAAAACGTTATATTTTGAAATCACTTCCTTTTCTATATTCATTATTAAAACGAATATAATCGATATAAATATCGCTCACGTCAAAATGGCGTATCTCTAATCAACGCGGCTTTATATATTTCAATACATTCGTTATTCTATTCAACAAATGAATATTTATTCCATTCAACACATGAATCTATATTTCTTTCAACACATGAATATTCTCAACACATGAGCACTGTCAACACATGACTATTTTTGTTATTTAATATATTTTATAAAATTATGGTATCTATCGTTTGATTTTCAAATCAGACTCCAACTGTAAAGTAGTAAGAGGATGATTCCCTAAATATTAACTCCGAAGGCCGAAACCAATATCAGATCAATACCAAGGAAACCACTCATCTTATCTATTTTCCAATTAGTTTCTAACTTTAAATATGATAAAGATGTAAATTTTATCGTTAAAATATTCCTTTCAACACATGATTATTCTTTATTTTCCCAATTGGAATGAGGCCCAATCAATTACCATATAATGTTAATTATATGGTTTCCATACAACACATGCATATAATAGCAACGAAAAATAATAAACCATCATCCAAAGTGCACCACACAACTGCATAAGCATCAAATATAAATAATTAACGCTCACACAGTCTGTCGACCAATCGATCGACATACAATGAAATAATTGGGATTAGTGTATGCCAAATATCATACCAATACCCGTGTGGGGTTTCAAATCAACAAACACAGATTTTTATTTATTCACATACCCGTTAAAAATTATATTTTTAACGATAAAATATTTTTAACTATATAAATATTTTATTTCATTTCACATCACACGATCAATTTTCACCACAACAAACAATCAAACATACAAGCCATCCATGGTCTGTGGATGATGGGTGTCGGGTGCTGCTAAGCATCGTCTGCGTCCTAGTATATATTTTTAACTAGAAAAGGAAATTTAAAGTGAGAAGTTCTCACCGAGGGTTCCACTCCGCCGTGCTTTGCTTTTGAACTGTTGAACAGTCTGAATCTGCTTGAAATTCCAATGCAGTTCTTTTCACGCTGTTCAAATATAAAATTTAAATTTTTTTATTACTTCATTTCAATAAATAAATATCATATTTTTAAATTGACCTTTCATATATAAAAATACTATTTTTATTGAAGTAAAAATCATATTTTATTTCTACTTCCTATGTTTTTACAACGCTTCTTTCTATATAAAAATTATATTTTTGCTTCTTCTACATAATAAAAGTTATATTTTTATACCTCCTGCATAATAAAGATCGAATTTTCATTATCTATATAATATAAAAATCATATTTTTATTATCGCCACTATATAAAAATCATATTTCTAATCTTTCTATAATATAAAAATCATAGCTTTCATCAATAAAAATCCCATCTTTTCTATAATAAAAATCCAACCTTTTTATTTCTAAAAATCGAATCTTTTTATTTTATACTTCATAACAAAAATTGAAACTTTATATTTTATTGCCTAAATAAAAGTAGTAAATCATAATATATACCACTGTTTTTTTTTCTAATCATTATGAAGTTTATTTACATTAAATAAATAAAGAAGAATAATAAATAAAAGGAAAGAAAACTTACAGTTGAAAATCAGAAGGGGGAGGGGTTCGTCAGCGCGTCGGAGGGCGGAGGGGTGTTGCGTGGGGTCTGGTCGGAGGTAGGGATGCGCGGCAGGGTTTCAGCGGGTAGGGGCGTCGGGTACAAAGGGGTTGGGCGCGGGTTCCTTGAGGAAGTGGAGGGTGAGCGCGAGAGGAGGACTCGCCGGAGAAGGAGGGGAGGAGGAGGGCTGTGCTGTGGCGCGGCCACCGCCTGGGCGACGCGACGACGAACGTCGACGGGGCTCCGTCGCCCCTATTTTCTTTTTCCCCTTTTTTTCGGTCAGTCGTTTGAAAATGAAGGGAGGGTAGGGGAGAGAGAAAGGATATAGGGGTGAGTTGACTTTTCTTTTGTTTAATTTATTTTTAAATTCAAAAAGCAACTTTTCTTTTCGACCTCGAAATCAAACCCACCGCCTGTCGTCCATAGCTAATTACCCCCATTCCGAACACAATGGGATATGTATCGTAGGCTGATTTGATCGTTTCGATCAGTTTTCGTCAAAATCAAAATATAACTCTATATATTGAATTTGAACGCGCATTTCAATTTACCGGGGCCACACACTAACTCTAAAAATTCCCGAAAAATATTTTCTAACTTCGTATTGACGATACGGTCCTAACAAAACAAATTTCGCCGAATTCCGAGACCGTTTGAAAAATATTCTCAATTAGATTCCATTATTTTTGGTTTCACTAAAATCCGGTTTATTTTGAATCCTGTACATTCATTTGAAATTTTGAAATCGAATTATCGTACTACCGCGCCATTTTCAATTCCTTATATAATCAAAAATAAATATTTATATTCTAACGGCGATCTATATAAATATATACGTTCTTACTCTATTAAAAATAAATATTTATATTCTAACGGCGATCTATGTAAATATCTACGTTCTAACTCTATTAAAAATAAAATTTTCGTCATTATTATTTAAGATAATTCATTTTAAATATTCAAAATTCATTAAAAATGCCAAAATAAAATTTTTAAATTGGTTCAGAATTTGCGGGTCGTTACATAATATGTTCAAACCTTAAATAAATCATAGCTTTTCCATACGGTATCAGAATTGGACGAAACAAGATCCGATGGGATCGTATGGACGACGGCTACACAATGGAACTAATTCGGAGTAAATTTGAGCTCGTTACAATTTATTGCGAAATAAATTGCTTGATCTTAATCAATAACAATTTATCTTTATTTGAGGATAAACGTTCAATGTGAGTAAATCTCACTAACTCTATCCAGTTTATATTTGTATAAACGTCGTTTAGTATTGATAAATGATGATTGATTGCTGTGTGATGATTGTTTGTTTGAATTGTTGATTTATTGGTTGAAATTATAGATAACGATATATATATATATATGTATGTATATAAATTGTTAATCAAATATTGGTTCTGTTTATCAGAATATTTCATATTGAAATAAAATCGATGTTATTTATATTGCATAACATATGTGGATGTAGGGAAACAGGTTGGAGGGACCCAACAAGATTCCTCACTATTTATAATATTGTTCTTTTCTTATATTGTGATATATGACATGATATTGTAACACCCCGCCTCCGCTAGGGTCACTCGCAAAGGAATGCACTAGCTTTAGAGGGGCATTATTGGTAAATATGCACAGAAATATCACAAGACAGAACATATAAAATAGCGGAAGTAAAATCGAACTTTCATAAACATCAATAATTAAGGTCTAAAGCCTTTTACATCAGAGTACATCAAAACCTGTCTTGCAATAGTAAAGAAGCATAAAGACTTTTTCATAAATTATTCCCCAAGTAAAACAGTAAAGTAGCCATAGCCAAGAAAAGTCCAAGCCATCCATGATGACCTTCAAGCAGAAGAAGTCCGAACTAAACAACAGTATTTCCTCCCTGTAACCTAGGGGGGGGGAACGGAAGAAAAGAGGCGAAACAAAACGGGTCAGTCAAAAAGACTGAGTAAGCCCTATCTACTATTAGTATAAAAACTAGTAAAGTTAACTGATATGAGAAACTGAGATGAACATAAGCATGATAACAAGATAGATAAGCTAAATCAAAATAACATGATGAACTACTGAACTTAGATAAACTAAGGTGTCATGATAAATTATAATGTCAAGATAAAACAAGGTATCCCTCCGTCAGGTTTCTATCAAGTATAATATCCCCAAGATATCTATCACGTATAACGTCCCATGGTATCTATCCTGTACATCCGCTCTGCACCTACCGTACTAGTATCCCCACCGTATCATGTGTTAACCATGAATGACCCTTACTCAAAAGCCGTGTAATGGTCCATGTCAACCTAATATATCGCATATATAGGTTACTCAACTCGTATGTTTTATTCCATGTAAATGTTCAGTCCCTTGCCGTAGACCATACGGGCTTTCTCATGAGATTCTATACTACTTTAACATAGTTCCATGATCCTTAAGATCGGTTTGGACTGTTACCCTAAACCTAGCTAGGGTCTTCCAACATGAATTATCGTTTGTACAACTAGGACTTATGCTACCTAGGGCTACTAGGGATTACGCTTACCTATTGCACGTTTCCGTATCTCGGTTTTGGTTCAACCACCCAGGGCCACTAGGATTTACGCTAACCGTCAACCGCGCCCTTTTTCCCATGCATTCATCGTGAATCGTTTTTCCATGACTGTATGCACATGTATCACATCGTGCCATCCGAGTCCTATCACAGGGCAGATCAAGAAATACAGGACTCGGTCGGGAGCTTTCGATTTATCTGCCGATGCAGATGCTAAGGTCTGTTTTTCTATACGTGGCTATGGTCCCACGCGACCCCTCCCTCAACTAGCGAAAGACAAGACAGGATAAATCCTGTATGAGAACACAACACTGGCCAACCCACATCCAAGCCTTACCGCAACCATAATTAGATAGCAATTATGGTCTATTGGGTGTTCTCTGCCTTTCCGTACGTACACGCTTGACCAAAGATGGTAGGTAGTCTGACGAAAATGCTATCTAGGGTACGACCGTGTATCGTCGACTATCCCCTATCCATCCCCGTCTTTAGGTCGCTCGTATAGCAACCAAGGCATACTCTTGGTTCTTCTAACGCAGACCTTAACCTCTCATGAGCCTAGTATAATCACCTGGCAGCTCACAGAGGGATACCAAGAATATCCTCACGTTCCCCGAAGCCGCTGCTTCGTTACCCAGTTCGCTGGAGCCTTTATCTAAATCAGATACTTGATCCTACTCGTATACTTAAACGATGACCTACCGTATCAGGTTACTCATCTATCTATGAACTGGTCTAAATTTCCTTCACTAAGAATCATTACTTAGTTATTCCTCAACTAAGGTTTACCACTTAGCCTTATTCCCGTTATCCTTGTTAACTACGGTTATCCCCTATCCTCAGAACTAGGGTTTACATAATGGATTAAGTGTCACTTAAGTTCATGACTTAACCCTACAAACCATGCTCACGTTGGTTAAGTATGTATTAAGCAATTCACGACTTAACCTCGTCCAATTATCATTCTAGATTGGTTAAGTATATATTAACTTGACCCTATCAATTTACCTAGTCAATCGGTCAAGTGTATTCAAGCGATTCGTGACTTAGCCTTATCATGTTTTCACGTTAGATCGGTTAAGTATAGGTTAACTTAACCTCAATAAATTCACGAGTTAGATTGGTTAAGTATAGGTCACTTAACCACCTCAAATCATCATGTTAGATTAGTTAAGTGTTTAACTTAACTCCATTAAACTACCAAGTGGGATTAATTAAGTCTAGGCTAACTTAACACCATCCGATTTCCATGCTTAGACTAGTTGAGTCTAATCTTAACCTCATCCATTAACTGTATTTTTCGGTTAAGTGTCATTAAGAAAACTTACTTAACCTTCCCCAAATTATCGTGTTGGATTGGTTAAGTGTTGGTTAACTTAACCCCGTCCACTAATCGTATAAAAATGGTTAAGTGTCATTAGGCAAATCAAATTACTTAACCTACCCAACCTTGTCATGTTTTGTTAAGTATCATTAGCCTAAACCATTTACTTAACCCATTTGTCCATGTCATATTTGGTTAAGCGTCATTAATCAAATTAACTTAACCTTATCATGTGGCATTAATTACTTAATGCACCTCAACCTCTCACATTAGACTTTGTTGCGGTTACTAGTTAAGCCGGTCGGTTCCGGGTAGCTTTACACCACAACTTGGTCTAACCTCGGGTTTAAGCACAACATGACCAACTTCTCACATTGGGTCCTATTGTTTGCAACTACTAGTTAGGCCGGTAGGTTCCGGGTAGTTTTACGTTGCAAACTCAACCCAACCTCGAGTTGGCCACACTTATATTATCTAAGTGTCATGTCCATTATGTTTTCCAACACATATTACAAGTTTTCAAGCAATTGGGTAGACCTAACTTAATAGGTAAATTCCCAAGCTTATGTTTTTATGCATACTTACATGTCAACTTCCATGTTATATTTCAAGTCATATTTCCAAGTTATATTTTCATGTCATTAGAAATTTCCCATAACATAACCCAACGCTTTTAAACTCGCATATACGTTCGCAACAACGTAATGGATTAAAAGAAGAGACTTGGCAAAGGCATGACAAAAATGGATATTAAGCCACAAGTTAATCATGGTGGCAAATGAGGCACAAATGTGTTCATTAACTTGCATGTTACATTCTTAAGCCTCAAAAACATGCATAAACCCAAACTTGGCACATGAGCGAATCATGGTGACAAAAGACATGGAATGATGACTAGTAACTCGCATATATCATCATATAAGGGTTATGACTTCATATGCAAGTTGACATAAAGGTTATGAGGGTTCTCATGTTGCATAATGCAACATTTCAACATAAAGGTTGTAGCTTTTAGCCCACAAGATCAAGATAATGACTTCATAAACTTGCATGACATGATAGCATGTATCATACTTAATGATCAAACCCAAACTTGCAACATGAACATTTAACTTCATAGTTAATATCTAAGAGTAGGGAAAGGGCTTACATTGCTATGAAGGCACAAAAGATATGACAAAGCCCTTATGCAATCAAATAGACCCAAAATGCAAGCTCTAACATAAAAAACCCTTGAGCCAAAATGATCAAAACTCTTTCTTTATGACGCAAATATAGAAACTTGACTTGAATGCAAGCTAATGATGCTCATACAAGTTTGAAAACACTTGTATGCATGGAAAATCACTTAGAAATTTATTTAGGAATTTTATGAAGAGAGTGGAGGCCATGAGAGGATTGATTTTGCCATAGTTTAGTTACTAGAATGAATAATGAGGGTTTTAGGAGAGGGTTAGGGGTCTTTTTATAGAAGACTAGGATAGTTTTAGCCATAGGATAAACCCTAGAACCAATCCTAGCCATCCAAAGCATGTCTTGGGGAAGAAGTCAAGTCTAAAAAATGGAGTGGTGTCTTAACCAGGCCTAAAAATGGAGTGGTGTCTTAATTGGGCTGAATTTCAAATCTGTTTTCGGATTTGAATTTTCGTGAAACTTTGCGAGGCCATATCTCGGTCATACGAACTCCGATTTACGAAATTTCGGACTCTATTTCGCGTATTTTTCCGAGATGAACGCAATGGTGAAGTCCATTTTACCTGATTCCAATTTTAAAATTTAATTCTGCCTTGATTTCTTGTTTTAATGTGTTATCGAAATACGGGTTGTTACATTCTCCCCTCCTTTAAGGATTTCGTCCCCGAAATCTCCAAGTTAGGAAGAACATATCCTACCATCCATCATTCATCTACTCAAAACATCATCCACAGGCAACCATTGTCCTTAGATGATTTCTAATGCTGTATGAATATATGCAAAACATGTGTGTACATGTTCCTTAGCTAATGCTAATGATCAGGCCTGAATGATCTTTCTAATGCAAAGTATGTTTAGTGCCATGAATCCAACATGTATGCAAATAATCCTAGTCATATAAGTACTACATGCGTGCACAAACATTCATTCATATGCAACATCCGCATGACAACACATTCAATTTCATCCATAAACAAGTATAAATACTCGTGCATATGCAATATGAAATGTGAGTGCGTCGATCTAGTATCTAATGTGTATTCGCGCATCCACTTGCAACCACTTGCAACATATCAAACATAACATGTTTCAAGCACATGTTTACATCCATAGGATTCTACCTAAGGTTCCCAAGATAAGATCGAGGAGATAAACAAGACAAACTCCTTACAGGGTTTGCAACAGAAACAGGACCGAGAGGATATCCACCAAGCGATAACATGCAAGCAAGCTCTACAGGAGAACCAGGGATCAACCATATACTCTTAAAAAGAGATACGATGTGCGCGCCTAAGCCGCATTTCCTTGAGCTTAATTCCATTGTGCCTTGACCATCTTTGACTTCATGATTTTCGTAGCTCCTTGATTCCCATTTCCAAGATATGAGTTGGAACTCATTTCACTGTCGCCTCTCGTTCCACTTTCACTTATCCTTTCCCTAGCATACTTGGCTCAAATATATCCGCGTACTCATGCAAGCTCTCCAAAATTCACTAGTGAATTTTGGATCTCGTTTACCAATGCCAATCCCTGTTGCCAAGTGTACCTACTAGGGTGATCTCGATAACTCATGCACTAGCGAAATGAACCATTCGCCTTAGTGGCGAACTCTACTCGAGCAGATTACCAACGAATGCATCATGAGATTCTAGGTAACTAACCATGACAGAACCCAAAAGGTTACACAGGACTTCGAGGGTATTACCAAAGCAAGCCAAGAGTCTGACTACCCTCTTTCCAAAACCGAGAATGGTATCCCTTACTGGATAACCACTTTACCCCTAGAATCCATCCATAGCTCAGCAATTAGAAGTACTGCTTCTAATCTCAACACTTGGCATAGACGTTCTCAAATCCAAACAAGTCATGTATAAATGGACTGATTCTCCAATAGGACTTTGAGACAAAAATGGGATTCTCTATTACGCTAGTACTTAAGGTGCAGAGACTCAACTACCGAAGCAGACTTAAATGATACGAAAAA
The DNA here is from genome assembly GCA_030737875.1 of Allium sativum. NCBI lineage: Eukaryota > Viridiplantae > Streptophyta > Magnoliopsida > Asparagales > Amaryllidaceae > Allium > Allium sativum. The sequence goes on from CM060915.1 coordinate 152,148,857, forward strand.
CGAAGTCCTAACGGGATGATAGAGAAGAATAACTAGATCTTCAACAAGGATGTTATCCCCCTACTCAGGTACTCTAGTGAGGGTATACAATTATCTTCACGATGATCTTGTCCTTGTCCCACAATACTTAACTATCCGTCCCGTTTCACCATACCAGAGATACTTTTTCGTTATGGGTTTCATTGTTCATCTTTCTCCCTCCTTTGAGGACTAAGCCATACCAACAAGTTGCTCATCCTTAAGCTCGTATCCTTTATCCTCTTTTTCACTATCCTTTCTTATAACGCGGCCACTGGTCTCTCGAGAACCACCTCCATCGTATGGAAAGCACTTTCGTAGATAGAAAAGACTAGTCGCAGTTAAAACCACTGTGACTACAGATGGAGGAAAGAAAGGAAAAGGGATTCAATTAAGGAAACAAGGATAGTGCTAATGGCCTTTGGGGAATAGCCTTTTTCTTTTAAAAGAAAATTTTCTTGAAAAATGCTTCTTTGTAAACGATTTTCAAATAGTTTTCAGAAGGTCTTTAAAAACTTTTGCCCAGTCTGGTAACCTTCTGCTCTGATACCACGTGTAACACCCCGCCTCCGCTAGGGTCACTCGCAAAGGAATGCACTAGCTTTAGAGGGGCATTATTGGTAAATATGCACAGAAATATCACAAGACAGAACATATAAAATAGCGGAAGTAAAATCGAACTTTCATAAACATCAATAATTAAGGTCTAAAGCCTTTTACATCAGAGTACATCAAAACCTGTCTTGCAATAGTAAAGAAGCATAAAGACTTTTTCATAAATTATTCCCCAAGTAAAACAGTAAAGTAGTCATAGCCAAGAAAAGTCCAAGCCATCCATGATGACCTTCAAGCAGAAGAAGTCCGAACTAAACAACAGTATTTCCTCCCTGTAACCTAGGGGGGAAAACAGAAGAAAAGAGGCGAAACAAAACGGGTCAGTCAAAAAGACTGAGTAAGCCCTATCTACTATTAGTATAAAAACTAGTAAAGTTAACTGACATGAGAAACTGAGATGAACATAAGCATGATAACAAGATAGATAAGCTAAATCAAAATAACATGATGAACTACTGAACTTAGATAAACTAAGGTGTCATGATAAATTATAATGTCAAGATAAAACAAGGTATCCCTCCGTCAGGTTTCTATCAAGTATAATATCCCCAAGATATCTATCACGTATAACGTCCCATGGTATCTATCATGTACATCCGCTCTGCACCTACCGTACTAGTATCCCCACCGTATCATGTGTTAACCATGAATGACCCTTACTAAAAGCCGTGTAATGGTCCATGTCAACCTAATATATCGCATATATAGGTTACTCAACTCGTATGTTTTATTCCATGTAAATGTTCAGTCCCTTGCCGTAGACCATACGGGCTTTCTCATGAGATTCTATACTACTTTAACATAGTTCCATGATCCTTAAGATCGGTTTGGACTGTTACCCTAAACCTAGCTAGGGTCTTCCAACATGAATTATCGTTTGTACAACTAGGACTTATGCTACCTAGGGCTACTAGGGATTACGCTTACCTATTGCACGTTTCCGTATCTCGGTTTTGGTTCAACTACCCAGGGCCACTAGGATTTACGCTAACCGTCAACCGCGCCCTTTTTCCCATGCATTCATCGTGAATCGTTTTTCCATGACTGTATGCACATGTATCACATCGTGCCATCCGAGTCCTATCACAGGGCAGATCAAGAAATACAGGACTCGGTCGGGAGCTTTCGATTTATCTGCCGATGCAGATGCTAAGGTCTGTTTTTCTATACGTGGCTATGGTCCCACGCGACCCCTCCCTCAACTAGCGAAAGACAAGACAGGATAAATCCTGTATGAGAACACAACACTGGCCAACCCACATCCAAGCCTTACCGCAACCATAATTAGATAGCAATTATGGTCTATTGGGTGTTCTCTGCCTTTCCGTACGTACACGCTTGACCAAAGATGGTAGGTAGTCTGACGAAAATGCTATCTAGGGTACGACCGTGTATCGTCGACTATCCCCTATCCATCCCCGTCTTTAGGTCGCTCGTATAACAACCAAGGCATACTCTTGGTTCTTCTAACGCAGACCTTAACCTCTCATGAGCCTAGTATAATCACCTGGCAGCTCACAGAGGGATACCAAGAATATCCTCACGTTCCCCGAAGCCGCTGCTTCGTTACCCAGTTCGCTGGAGCCTTTATCTAAATCAGATACTTGCTCCTACTCGTATACTTAAACGATGACCTACCGTATCAGGTTACTCATCTATCTATGAACTAGTCTAAATTTCCTTCACTAAGAATCATTACTTAGTTATTCCTCAACTAAGGTTTACCACTTAGCCTTATTCCCGTTATCCTTGTTAACTACGGTTATCCCCTATCCTCAGAACTAGGGTTTACATAATGGATTAAGTGTCACTTAAGTTCATGACTTAACCCTACAAACCATGCTCACGTTGGTTAAGTATGTATTAAGCAATTCACGACTTAACCTCGTCCAATTATCATTCTAGATTGGTTAAGTATATATTAACTTGACCCTATCAATTTACCTAGTCAATCGGTCAAGTGTATTCAAGCGATTCGTGACTTAGCCTTATCATGTTTTCACGTTAGATCGGTTAAGTATAGGTTAACTTAACCTCAATAAATTCACGAGTTAGATTGGTTAAGTATAGGTCACTTAACCACCTCAAATCAACATGTTAGATTAGTTAAGTGTTTAACTTAACTCCATTAAACTACCAAGTGGGATTAATTAAGTCTAGGCTAACTTAACCCCATCCGATTTCCATGCTTAGACTAGTTGAGTCTAATCTTAACCTCATCGATTAACTGTATTTTTTGGTTAAGTGTCATTAAGAAAACTTACTTAACCTTCCCCAAATTATCGTGTTGGATAGGTTAAGTGTTGGTTAACTTAACCCCATCCACTAATCGTATAAAAATGGTTAAGTGTCATTAGGCAAATCAAATTACTTAACCTACCCAACCTTGTCATGTTTTGTTAAGTATCATTAGCCTAAACCATTTACTTAACCCATTTGTCCATGTCATATTTGGTTAAGCGTCATTAATCAAATTAACTTAACCCTATCATGTGGCATTAATTACTTAATGCACCTCAACCTCTCACATTAGACTTTGTTGCGGTTACTAGTTAAGCCGGTCGGTTCCGGGTAGCTTTACACCACAACTTGGTCTAACCTCGGGTTTAAGCACAACATGACCAACTTCTCACATTGGGTCCTATTGTTTGCAACTACTAGTTAGGCCGGTCGGTTCCGGGTAGTTTTACGTTGCAAACTCAACCCAACCTCGAGTTGGCCACACTTATATTATCTAAGTGTCATGTCCATTATGTTTTCCAACACATATTACAAGTTTTCAAGCAATTGGGTAGACCTAACTTAATAGGTAAATTCCCAATGGGTAGACCTAACTTAATAGGTAAATTCCCAAGCTTATGTTTTTATGCATACTTACATATCAACTTCCATGTTATATTTCAAGTCATATTTCCAAGTTATATTTTCATGTCATTAGAAATTTCCCATAACATAACCCAACGCTTTTAAACTCGCATATACGTTCGCAACAACGTAATGGATTAAAAGAAGAGACTTGGCAAAGGCATGACAAAAATGGATATTAAGCCACAAGTTAATCATGGTGGCAAATGAGGCACAAATGTGTTCATTAACTTGCATGTTACATTCTTAAGCCTCAAAAACATGCATAAACCCAAACTTGGCACATGAGCGAATCATGGTGACAAAAGACATGGAATGATGACTAGTAACTCGCATATATCATCATATAAGGGTTATGACTTCATATGCAAGTTGACATAAAGGTTATGAGGGTTCTCATGTTGCATAATGCAACATTTCAACATAAAGGTTGTAGCTTTTAGCCCACAAGATCAAGATAATGACTTCATAAACTTGCATGACATGATAGCATGTATCATACTTAATGATCAAACCCAAACTTGCAACATGAACATTTAACTTCATAGTTAATATCTAAGAGTAGGGAAAGGGCTTACATTGCTATGAAGGCACAAAAGATATGACAAAGCCCTTATGCAATCAAATAGACCCAAAATGCAAGCTCTAACATAAAAAACCCTTGAGCCTAAATGATCAAAACTCTTTCTTTATGACGCAAATATAGAAACTTGACTTGAATGCAAGCTAATGATGCTCATACAAGTTTGAAAACACTTGTATGCATGGAAAATCACTTAGAAATTTATTTAGGAATTTTATGAAGAGAGTGGAGGCCATGAGAGGATTGATTTTGCCATAGTTTAGTTACTAGAATGAATAATGAGGGTTTTAGGAGAGGGTTAGGGGTCTTTTTATAGAAGACTAGGATAGTTTTAGCCATAGGATAAACCCTAGAACCAATCCTAGCCATCCAAAGCATGTCTTGGGGAAGAAGTCAAGTCTAAAAAATGGAGTGGTGTCTTAACCAGGCCTAAAAATGGAGTGGTGTCTTAATTGGGCTGAATTTCAAATCTGTTTTCGGATTTGAATTTTCGTGAAACTTTGCGAGGCCATATCTCGGTCATATGAACTCCGATTTACGAAATTTCGGACTCTATTTCGCGTATTTTTTCGAGATGAACGCAATGGTGAAGTCCATTTTACCTGATTCCAATTTTAAAATTTAATTCTGCCTTGATTTCTTGTTTTAACGTGTTATCGAAATACGGGTTGTTACAGATATATTATCTTTGATTGATTATGATGACACTGGTATTGTTATTTGTTATGTTTAATACCATAAGAAATACCGGAATGTGAAAAGGGAATTTTCAAAGTGTATATTGAAAATAAAATATTTATAAAATCAAAGGATTTTATAAAAGGAAATGTTTATAAAATAAATAGAATTACAAAAGGGAATATTTGGGAAATAAATAGAATTATAAAATGAAATTGGCGAGATATAAAAGAACTATAAGAAGATGGAATTAAAGTAGATTATAAATAGAAATCAGTTTTAACAGATAAATTGAGAAGAATAATTTATAAGTAATGTTTTATAAATTAAATAAAATATTTACCATTTGATCAATGGAATATATATAAGTCTGAACTTATATAGGGAAGTAGAAATTGGTTTTAACAGTGATATTTTAAATAGAATGTGAACTCAGCATTTATAAAGGGAATTATAAATGAGATTTAAGTGTTAGAAATAAAAAGGAGATTTCGTGTGAATAATTCTATAAATAGAAGTATAAATAGATTTTGGAAATGGGATATTATTTTAAATACGAAATCAAACTTAATGGATTATATAAAAGAAATATTATTTACATTCGATGTGAAAAATGGATTTAAGTAAATATTTTGCAAATATAAACATTTATAAAGGAAATTGGATTTTTGAAATAGGAATTCAACTAGAAATGGAATTTCTAATGGCTAGAAATAAATAACTTGTTTAATAATAAAAACAAGTAGTGTGATTTATAAACAATGTTTATAAATGAAATAAAAATAATTATCAGTGGATAATTTGGATTGTAAATTCAACATTGAATATAAAATGGGAAATAATGAGTTGTTTTAAAAAGGAAAGGATGGAATTTATTTCGATGTTCGAAATATGAATAGAATTAAATAAAATCCATAAAGATTTGTAATTTAAAATTTGAGTAAGCAAAATGTCATAAAATAATGTATTTAAGAAATTGTATATTGAATAAATCGGGATTTGACAAGATAATTCATGTTTCATAGGAAACCGATATTTTATAATCGAATATAAGTTATTTGAGGAGAGTTAATCGAATATAAGTTATTCGAAGAGAGTTAATTGAATAAAAGAGAGTTAATCGAATATAAATTATTCGAAGAGAGTTAATTGAATAAAAATGAGTAAATCAAATATAAGTTATTCGAAGAGAGATTATCGAATATAGTTTATTCGAAAGAGAATTAATCGAATATAAGTTATTCGAAGAGAGATTATCGAATATAGTTATTCGAAAAGAGTTATCGAATAGAGATTTTTTGAGAGGGAATTATATATTGGAATTCGACTATATCTAATGTAGGAAAGTATTATTTACTTTCCGATTTTGAATCAAGATTTATTTATTTATAAATAAATTGTTTATTATTTATTTATTTATTTAAATTAAGGAATAAAAGTTATATTTTAAAGTTAGATATTTTGGAAGTACTGGTTATAAAGCTACCGTTATAACCAATGGATTTCATAAAAGAATTGTATTCGTAAAACTGAATCCGAGAGTTGCATAAGCAATGATTTGATAAGAAGATTTAAATGGAGTTAAGGAAATTAGAAACTGACTGGAGGTTATTTAAGTTGAATGGTTTTTCTGGATATCGATTTGATGTTGGTTTTGACCTTCAGGGTTGATATTCAGGGAATTGTTCTCGTACTAGTTTACAGTTAGAGACTGATAGATGTGGGAAGATAGTTATGTGCGAATAAGATGGAAATGTTTTCCCGATATTAATAAGAAATATTTTTTAGGATATAGAAAAAAAATAATTTAAATTAAATGGAAATGTTTTCCAAGAGTTGTGAGAAGCTAAACGAGTTCGAAGAATATTTGGGTCTAGATATTGAAAGGAAATTAGGAAATGCATAATGTAATGATAAGTTAAATTAAAGGAGCTTAGAGTTGATTGATGGTTGATCAATATTATTTCCATTTGGAAATAAGATCGTTGTTTCTACACATGTTTTCCCTTGATAGTTAAATAACCGACTATCAAAGTTTTGACTATTTTTCCGTCGTAAATATGGAGAGACTGGGATCAGATTTATTATCTGAAAAACCACTCTATATGGGCATTAGCGTTGCGAAATAAATATGATGAAGAAAATTGAAGACAGAGTTTATGCAAGGGCTATTCTGGCGATCCTAGGTAGAAATTTCCTAAGATGGATTTATGGAATAGTGCCTTCGGTTTGTCTAGTCCCAGGAAAACTTGTATGGAAGAATGACTGAAAGATTATATTTAATAGATCGCGTAAGTTGATCTCTTCAAACGTATTTATGTTTGGTGGTGGAAGAATTCATTTCTCTTAGTGGTGTACCCCTGGTGTTTGTAGGGAAATCAATTTGTGATTTGGTGGGTATGACGATGCGACATTCAAAGTGAATAAATGTGTGGTCTGTCGGAGATAAGTGTGGCCTCAAGCCTCACAACCAGGAGATAGTAAAAATAGGGTAGGTCGCATGGCTAAGTGGTTAGCTACCAATTTGTGTGTATTGTCACCTGATCTTGAGAAATTTCAATTACTTTCTTAACCTATTTCGATGTTATCCCTTTCGGGAAACGGTTGCTGATCCCAACCGTTAGTGATAATACATTCGGTACACTCAAGCGAAATGAGTGACCGGTCATGTTTAGCCTAGGTTATAAGATGTCCTTGTTGAACCCGGTGTATTCCTCTCTAGAGATACACTGTCGAAAGGTGCTCCCATACCTTGCCAGTTGGAATTCATTACCCAATAAGCGCCCGTCGTTTTTGATTATATGTCATGTATGTGGAACGTGAGATGAAAGCGTTTTGCTCAATAATTATTAGTTGTTGTTGATAGACACTATTGTAATATCAGAAGAGACTTAATATAAAGAATAATTTGGTTTATCGTAAGGTAAAACCGTCTGTGTTTATGTGTGGATCGGTCTTACGATTACCCTTTCTTTTAAAGGGATTTTCAAAGTTAAACAAATGGTTGGAGTTTGCTCACATCATTCACATGATTGACCCAGAGTTTATTTTGTTTTGTTTTACCTAAACTCTTAGGTGCCCAATTTTGTACGGGCAGTCAAGTAGTCGAGATTTACATATATACTTGGAGAGCTTAGAGCAGGAGGCTTCAGGATTTTATAGCTGTTATTTATTTCCACTGTGTTGTGCTCTGAAAATTTTATTGTATACATATACTGGTTTTATTTCAAAGTTACGTTATATATATTTTTTATTCGTTCCGCTGTGAGATTCATGTTACTCTGATAATATTGTATCTATGTTCTTCTTCTTCTACTCTAATTTTATATCTTACCTATTCTCACCTTCTAATTTATTTCAATTGGCATTCCGGTATTTTCGATTCTTGGATAGTTGACATCGGTGTTGTATGTTGATTACCGAAGTCGAAAATTTCCCAGGTCGTTACAGTGGTATCAGAGCTGAAGGTTAAGTTATTACCTTGGCTTTGTGGCGTAACTTGATAGAGATGGGGTTAGCAGTACCCTAGATTGAGTTGAGTGTATATATACGAGAGAGCGTATTTGTAAATTGTATAAAAATGGTATTATATTGTGGAGATTTATCGTTTGGGTGGCTTATGAATTCTGGTCGACCGTGGGGCACCACAAGGTTGACAAGGGTTTCTAAACACTTAAATATGATGAACCGATACAATATGTTTTGAAACGAGAGTAAATTAAATAATAGTATATATATTGAAATTATTATAATATATATAGGATGTGTTGATTTATTTGTATAATCGAATAAGATTATAATTGAGATAATTATAAATAACCAATCATAATTCGTGTAACAGATAAATTAAATCTGAAGATAAACCAGAATTGGAATTAAAATTTTGGAATTTGAAAACAAAAGTGTTTCAAAATGGATTTGGATTAAATATATGAGAATTTTTAAATATTGGGAGATTTTCAATTGTGTTACAAGCTTTGTGAATGGTATTTTGAAATACATTTCAAAATGGAAGTGTTTTAGAATATGAGTTTTGAAAAGTGATATAGTATTGAACTCACTTCAGTCACTGGGAAATAACTCTGATGATGTTTGCCACATCATCAGTATTCATTTTTGAGTACTAAGTGATGGATTACTACTAAAAACATTGTTTCGGATTATTTTGGGAAAAGGAAGTTGTTTTGAATCCTGAAAGGAAATAATTGATCTTAGAAAAAGCTAAGTAGTTTAAAAACTTCCAGTAAGAGACTGTATGAATTAAAAACAAATTAAATAGGAATTTGCAAAAGCAAATTGAAATTGAATCAGATTAGAATGATATCGAATAAAATTGGATTGTGAGACAGGAATATGAAATGGTATTGGACTAGTGAGTTAAGAGTTTAGAATCTAGGATGGAACTCGAGTTTGAAATGAGATTATGGTTTGGATATAAGCGAATAGCTGTGTTGAGGTTAAATTGATTAGAGTTTGATTGGGATGACATTGATATATGCTGAATTAGTAGCAGTTGGAAAGGATATAATGATATGCCCGATAAGAAGGTACAAGTCTATTTTTATATTGGGTATGAGATATTTATGAGCCTATTTGGCAAGCCGCTTGGCTGTATGATTTTGTTTTGGGTTGGAGAAGGCCTAGAGAGGTGAGTCGTAGTTGTACCAATTGAGCGGTACAAAGGAGGTGCTGGCGATTTTTTTTTGAAAATTTAAGGTGTTAGAAAATTTTCAGAAAAATTTGAATTTTTTTGTTAATAGAAATGAATTAATAATTTAGTTAAAATAAATTGGTTCAGTGAAACTGGGGTCAAGAAGTAAACAAATAATTTTTAACCCAGTTAATAGGGTTTGTTTTCTCCCTTAACAATTTCGAGGACGAAATTATTTTAAGGGGGAAGAATGTAACGTCCCGTATTTTAGCGATATAACAATTAATTTATAATTATTTAAATAGGGAATTAGAGATTTTAATGGTCGTTTAATTAATTAATATTGAACATTTAATTAATATAAATAACAGAATAATATATTTAATTTTCGAAATAGTCGATAGTAGTAGAATTCACAATATTGTATGAATTGGATTATTTGTAAGATACAATTCCGTTTAGAATTGAATTATAATAGCAAATCTATTTTAATAAACATCATTAGAACGTATAAATTATATAATAATTATAATCGAGCTTGAAATCGTGCGACAGTTCGTAATTTAGCGATTCGAACTTTAAACTAGTATACAGAATCCGTTTTAAGTTGGATTTCTATGGAACAAGAAACGTTCGGAGCTAGTGAACTATATTTTTCTAATAGAAGAGAAAAATCGAGATTTTGTCATATAGATTGTGAGTTATGTCCAAATCAAATTTTCGAAAAGTCGCCATGGAATTTCTTTATAATTTATAAAGATTTATTTATATTATAAAAGGATTTCTAATATAAATTGAATACTGATTTAATCTAGATTTGAAATGTCGAGTTATAAATTTAGATAGAAATATTTTGGAGTAGTATGATATTCTATGTGAATATATACTATTGATAGGCCTTTCGGGCAGCCCATCAAGGTTAAATGATGCGGCAGAAACACAAGTGAGGTGTTCAAGTTGGGCCGAGCTGTGAGATCCAACATCCAAGCTCTCTTCCCTTGATGCAGCCCGGAGGAGTTCGGCATGACCAAGCATGATTAGCCTTGACACCCTCAGATGAGATCTGAAAAACCGGCCTAAGGATTAGCTCACCCTAGCTCTTTTGTTTCAAATTACTCAAGCTGGAAGGGTCTAGTGCCAATTCACACCGATAATGCGCGGAGAAAACCAACTCTTCAGGGAAACCGACTCGCTCAATATCATTTATCCTTCTGAATCTCATGGCACGTGTCCAAGGCAGCCTAATATTGTATCATCTATAAATACCCCTTTTCAGTTCAGAAAGGGGATCTTTTTTCTGAAGAGAGAAGAGGATTATAGGAACTGAAACTGTTTGTAGCCTTAATTCTCTTATTCTTTTATTTCACCATTGTAAGATTATAGTAGCAGAAACGATATATAAAAGCTTATAAAGTGGACGTAGGCTCTTTAATGCCAAACCACTATAAATCTGTGTGTGACTTTTCCTGTTTTACATTCCTTATATTTGTTAATCTTCATTTTAATCTCTACACAAGTCTATCTTTTGGTGTTGTTCCAGTTTTTGGTGTCAACATTTTGGTGCTTTCACTGAGAAGTGAAATTCTCAGCTTAGTCCACATTTTTGCTCTACTTTCGGATCACCAAGTCCGAGACAAAAATCTTATCCTCGTTTCTACATTGTCGAATTATGGTTGGAAAATCAGCTCGTAATAGTGGAAAGCAACCGCAAGTTGGAACCTCTGTGGAAGCAGCTGGCATACCTGCCGCACTCGAAACTGCTCAGGATCAACCCGCCTTGCTCCCCATGGTAGATCCAACTCCTTCATTAACCTTCGCCACTTAAGACGAGTTCATGGCTGTGCGAGGCTCTAAAGGTCCATGCTCGAGAGAATGCCGCTATGCGGCGAGATATGACTCGCATAACGAGACAATGGGAGGGGCTCAGGAACCAAACCCAAGAATTCAAGGAACATCAGCTCCCCCCAGCTGGATCATGTGTCAGAAGGCTCTTCATTGTCCAACGGTAGTAGGGATCCACGACAGACCCGACGCCCGTTAGAAAGAGCTGAGAATGTATGATAATTACGTCTCGAGGAACATCCAGGCCAGCAGAAGGTGAACGAACAAACCGGGACCGATCCGGCCGAGGTGGAAATTATCGATCCCGCAGCCCCGCGGAACCAAGGAGCTTCTCCTCAACCGTAGAATGCTGCCAGAGTGAATCGAGCCCCTATTCACCTTCCCGAGAACCTTGTGACTGACCGAGATAGCCGGGAAGGAAAGGAGAAAGCCCGGGTACTGGGTCAGGCAACATTCCCTGGCAAGAGAGCCAGAAGAGCCTGTTCAAATGACGAAACCAACCAGAACTCAGTCGTCCCACCGAACCTGATGCAATGGTACGACAAATTATGAATGATAGCCACTGATATAGAAACGAAGACTGGGGGATCGATCGAAGCCACAAGCCATTCACCGACAATATATTACAAGCAGAGTTCCCTCGGAGATTTAATATGCCGCAGATGAATCAATACGACGACACCTATGACCCACAGCAGCATCTGATGAGGTATTCCTGGCACACAAAGGTGGCGGTAGCCCCCGACACTATCAAATGCAAAGCCTTCCCAATCTTCCTAAGCGGGATAGCGCTCATGTGGTTCATACGTTTGCCCGCGAAATCCGTCCCAAGCTTTAAAGACTTGATTGAGAAATTCCTGACTCGGTTTAGCCTTCATGCTACTAAGTCAAAGCATGTAATGGAACTCTCGATAGTTAAACAGGGAAGGGGAGAATCCCTGAGAAATTACCTTAATCGATTTAACCGGGGGACCACCGAGATCAGTAACCCCAACCACGAAACTGTTCTAATGGCCATGGTCGATGGCGTCGATAAACGAACTGAATTTGGGAAATACTTGATTGGGAAGCTGCCAACAACAATTGAGTCTTTTTATGAGAAAGCCCACATCCAATTACGACAGGAAGATGCGCAGTTAAAGGAGAAAGATGGACCGAGAAATGCATATACTCCATCGACCCAGAATAACGTCGCGGTCAAGCAGTTTGGTGATAGCTCAGGAAAAATAGAAGTAAACGTCGAAAACCGCTGCAAACGAAACAGCGAAGAGCCAAGAGAGACCAATGGAAGCTCGGGACAGAGGGGGAACCCTCGTAAGCAACCACGGTTCCAGGCAGTCGAGATTTACACTACCTTGAATGACACACTAGAAAACATCTATCTTGATACCAATAATACGGTCCAGTATAAGAAACCTCCTCCTCGTGAGCCCATGGAGAGGGAGCGAGCGACTGGAAAATATTTCCTATTCCATGACATCTATTGGCATACGACAAACGAGTCTCGGCACCTTAGAGGCATCATTGAAAAGCTGATTCGGGATAGAAAGCTTGATGAATATAAAACGGCCCCAAGGGATAGGGGCAAGGGGCTTCAACCCCCAGACCAGGCCAGGCCGCTCCTCGAAATACTGCACAAGATAAGAGGAAAGAAATGTTCATCAATGCCATAATTGGAGGGCCACACACCACTGGATTCAGTATCAAGGCTATGGAACAATATGTGAATTCCGTGAAACACCTTGATGCTACTGAAACAAGTGTCCCCGAAAGCGTGAACCCAATGAAGCAGAGGAAGACTGAGACTGAGGATGTTGTTTTCCGCGGAAAAGAGGCGATAGGAATTGAAGCTCCGATGATCGACCCCATGGTCGGCCCAGTAATAGTAAGGAAGGTGTTGATCGACAATGGAAGTTCAGTCAATATATTGTTTAAGCAAACCTACGAGCAAATGAAATTAGAGCTGCAGGACTTAGAGCCTTGTTCTGGTGAGATACAGGGTTTTAACGGATCTTCCACCGAGCCCACCGAAGTGATCAAATTGCCATGGAGTTAGGAGACGAGAACCAGAGGAGAGAAAGACCCCTACTATTCATCGTAATGGACATCAACTCCCGCTACAATGCATAGGACGACCAACACTAATGGAGTTTAGGGCCTACATCGCCCCCATGGTGCCTGCTATTGAAATTCCCAACTGATGGAGGAGTTGGTACGATACGAGGAGACCAGGTAGATGGGCGAGCTTGTTACTTGGCGGAGTGGAAGGATCTCTAGAATAAAGGCAGCAAAAAGTCAACATTCGAGCCTCCTCCTGCGAAAGATATGAGAGCATAACAATTACAGAAAATGTCCTAGTCAGGACTGTCCATCGGTGGAGTCAAAGATATCGACCCTAGATAGGACGAAGAACCAGGATGTAGAAAGACTACTCCGAATGAAGCAACGGTGGAAATTTCGGTTGATAGAAATGACCCCACCAAGTTCCTAAAAATTGGATCCCCTCTTGATTCCCTCCGGATGAGGGAACTAACTGACTTTCTCCGAGAAAACCTAGACGTGTTGCCTGGGCCCACACTAACATGTGTGGGATCTCTCCCTCCATTATAACTCATTCCCTCAGCATTGACCCAAAGCATGCTCCGGTAAAACAAAAAAGGCGAATGCTCGACCCTGAAAGGTCGATGGCCTTGAAAGAAGAATTTGTTAAATTACAAGCTAATGGGTTTATTTAGGACTCGATCTATCCCGACTTGATAGTCAACCTAGTACTTGTGAAAAAGGCTAATGGGAGGTGGAGAACTTGCATTGATTTTTCTGATTTAAACAAAGCGTGCCCTAAGGATAGTTTCCCACTACCTAGGATTGATCAGTTGGTCGACTCGACCATAGGGCATGAGCTGTTTTCGTTTATGGACGCGTGTTCAGGGTACAACCATATTGCTATGCATATACCGTACCAAGAGCATACTAGCTTCATCACTGACATTGGGCTGTATTGTTATGTGGTAATGCCCTTTGGACTGAAAAATGCTATAGCAACATATCAAAGACTGGTCAATCGGATGTTCCATGACCAGATAGGAAAAACGATGGAGGTGTATGTGGATGACAAGTTAGTAAAGGCGAAGCAATCGTCCAAGCATGTAAATAATCTATCAAGGATGTTTAACATCCTCTAGAAGTACGGGATGAAACTGAACCCTTTGAAGTGTTCCTTCGGAGTGGCTTCGGGCAAGTTCCTGGGTTTTATTGTAAGTTCTCGAGGAATCGAAATTAATCCCGATCAAATTTCGGCCCTCAAGAGAATTCCTGGGAGCCAAAACGGATCAAGGATGTCTAAAGCCTAACGGGTAAGACAGCAACTTTGCGTCGATTCATTTCAAAGGCGACTGATAAACATATACCCTTCTTTGAATTAATTAAAAGAGGGAAGCAGAACTTTGCTTGGACGCCCGACTATGTCGAAGCTTTCCGAAGTTTACTCGATCACTTGGAGAAACCTCCCATCCTCTCTGAGCCCATTGACCATGAAGACCTATTCGTTTATTTAGCAGTATTCGCACATGCGATCAGCTCGGTCCTGATTCGTGAAGAAGAGAGAGTACAATGATCGGTCTACTATGTAAGCAAAAAGTTCACGGGGGCCGAGCGCAATTATCCGAAAATCGAGAAGCTTACCTATAGCTTGTTGATCGTGTCAAGGAAACTCCGGTATTATTTTCAAGACCATCTAATTAAGATATTTACCAATCAACCCCATCGACAAGTTTTGCAGCAACCTGAGGCCAGTGGGAGATTGTTAAAATGGTGCATTGAATTAAGTCAGTTCGACTTAACCTTTGCGCCCCGAAAATCAATTTGAGGGCAGGCCTTAGCTGACTTCATAGCAAAATTCACTGCTCCAAAGGATGAAGACTGGAGTGATAATCCTAAGCCTTTGAAGGTTGAACCTGAACCGATCACTTGGAAGCTATGTACAGATGAAGCTCGAAATGAGCGTCGTTCGGGGGCCGGTATAGTACTACTTTTTCCCTAGGGACGGTCAGTCTATTATGCCTTGAGGCTTGAATTCCTTGTGACAAACAACGATTACGAGTATGAGGCCCTGATTGCCAGGCTAAAACTCGCAAAAGACTTAAAGATAACGTCGCTTGACATTTTTTGTGATTCACAACTTGTGGTACGACAAGTTTGCAAGGAATATCTTACCAAGGGAGAGCGGCTGGGTTCATATCTTAAACAAGTTGAGAAGTTGTTGCAAATTTTAGCGATACAACATTTCCACATTCCTATATCAGAACGCGGACGGGTTGGCTAAACTAGCCAGCTCGGGACACTCTGGCGAAATGGAGCTAGTTCCCATAGAAACCCTAAGTATGCCGAGCATCGAGCAAATGGAGATTGATCAGGTTGATACTGAGCCCGAGAAAGAGTCGTGGATGACCCCCATCAAAAATTTCCTCCTCCACGGCACATTGCCCGAAATAAAGAATGAAAGACGAGCCTTGGTGCGGCAATCTTCCAGATACGTGATTCAATAAGGCAAGCTATATAGAAGAGGATTCTCCGTTCCCATGTTCGGTGTGTGGCCAACGATGATATCAAGAAGATATTAAAGGAAGTGCATGAAGGAGATTGTGGGGCACACGCCGGGGGGCAAACCTTGGCCAGGAAGATACTGCACTATGTATACTTTTGGCCAAACATTAACAAAGATGCTGCCAATTATTCTAAAAGATGTGACAAACGTCAGAGGTTCGCGCAGATTCCGCGAGCCCCCCCCCCCGACGGAGACCACCCAAATGGCTGGCCCTTGGCCATTCGTTGTTTAGGGAATAGACATTATCGGAACATTGCCCATTTCGAAAGGAGATGCTAAATATGCGATTGTAGCAGTCTCACAAAATGGGAAAAAGCTGAGCAGATGACCACGATAACAACAAAGAAGGTCATCAACTTTATTGCCAAAAACATTATATGCCGGTATGGGATACCTCGAACTATCATCACCGACAATGGGATTTTTGTGAGAAGTATCGTATCGAGAAGAAATAAACCGTAGTTGCACATCCCCAGTCTAATGGACAAGTTGAGGTGGTTAAAAAAATTATCAAAACCATTTTGAAAAAGCGGGTAGAACGGAAAAAAGGAAAATGGGTTGATGAACTGCCACTGGCCCTATGGGCATATCGAACCACCCATTAAACCGCAACAGTTCATACTCCTTTCGCCTTATCCTATGGTTCGGAGGAAGTTCTCCCGATAGAGCTTGAAGTCCCATTGCATCGAACGACTTACTACAACCCCTGATCCAATAAAGCACTTCTCTTGACATCGTTAGACACAATTGATGAAAAACTGGAATAAGCAAACCTTCGTGCAACGACGTATAGGCAAAGAGTCGCACGATATTACAACAAAAAAGTCTGGTCGAAGACTTTCGAAGTAGGCAATCTCGTTTTGAAGCAGATCTACCCGGTGACCGTCCATATGGGTCCCCGATGGGAGGGACCCTACATCATTCAACGAAAACTTGACAATGGACGTTTTAGACCATCGACTGCTGATGGCAAGCTTTTCCCCAGAGCATGGAACGTAGAGCATTTACGACCTTATCTTTCTTAGACTTTACAAATATTTTTATTCCCTTATTTGTTTTAGCATTGTAACAAGCAATAATTTGCCGATTGTACCGATTAATGAATAAGAAGCTCCATTCCTGCTCTGATTATTTATTTGTTTTAAACTTGGACTAATCGATTAGTTTCTGGCCCCTACTTTGACGACTACAAGTAAGGGTTATGCTAATTGAACACGATAACTAATCACAACAACTTGACATAATCCTCACGACTTGAGACAAGTATAAACGACGAAAGACCGTGAAAGGTGCACCTCGACTAAAGACCGCTCGAATCTTGACAGAACTCTCCTCCTTATCAACTAAGGGGTGATTATAAAAGAATTAAAATGTAACCCGCTCAATGGCATTCAACTCCTGATCAGGGTTGGATCTGCCTAAGCATGACTGAATGGTTCACTATCCAAATGGCCCTCCCGACACCGGGGGCAAGAAAGCCTACAAGTAACTACGGTTAGGGTAATGTCTATATAACCCTCGGAGGCTAAAATAAGATGAAAAATTTGAATGATACTTTTTCACATGAGTGCCACAAGTACCTGTAAAATACGTAGACAATCATTCGCATCATCATGTCATGATTACAAAATGTTGTTATGTGACAGGTATATCTCCGACATTATCTTCAGAGACACAAAGTTCAATATTTACAAAGGCGCGAGGACCACACTGCACAAGACTTCCTATATAGAAAAAAGTTATTACAGCTGGAGCTTAGGATGGGGGCCACATCTCCCCGTGCTCGATCGTCTCTATCAGCCCTTTCTGCTTAACAATCTCTATCGCCTCCCCAGAACTAAGTGAGCATGGAAGTCCCCCAAGCGTGCTCCCAAAGGGATGGGGAACTGGCGTCAAGGCCTGCGGATTAGTAGAATCCGAGAAGGGAGGAACTTCGACCGAAGAAAAGGATAGTCGAGGAATGGCTCAAATAATTTGAACGTTCACAGCATCTTCAGATGGTTTAGGTTTTAGGGAAGAAATATCCATCTCCATTTCGACCATGAACCCCTGCAATATACGGACGATCACCTTTCTTTTGTTCTAAGATTATCTCAATATCGTTGTCCTCTGATGACCCTACATTAATTCTCTCTACCTTCGGTCCTTCAGCTGCATTCGCATCACCCTGTCTCTAGTCAGTGGCGGCGTCTACTTCTACACTCTCGTTCATCCCGGTGGTTCCTAAAAGAAGAAAGGAAAAGAGAAGGCACACGAATCAAGGTGGGATAAGTAAACATAAAATCAACAAGTAACCCTACCTCTGGCATCAGGTTCGGTTAATTTTTCTTTAGCAACTCCGGTTAGATCAGGTGGAAGAGCGGATGACGAGCCTTTCTCAATGTTTGCGGCGGCAAAAACAGTTGATGCCTTAAACTGGCTGTTGTCAGTTTCCTCTATAGGGACCGACTTCCCTTTTACCTTACGGCACTCTGCCGCCAATGCAACATCTTCTTGCCTTCTCCTTTTGACCAACACCGCCCATTTCTTCTCATTCAGAATTCGGGTCATTAAAAGCTCTTCGTTTACCAGTTGCCCTCGCGTTGTTCTTCTCTCCTCACCCAGAATTATTCCTCATACATCAGCTAGAACCATGGGATCTTCGGCATCCAGGACAGATCCCTATGATGAAGGAACTTAGCAAAAAATTCAAGAACCTGACGAGCGTGCCCCTACTTTAACTCGATCCTTTCCTGAGC
Source organism: Allium sativum (assembly GCA_030737875.1). Taxonomy (NCBI): domain Eukaryota; kingdom Viridiplantae; phylum Streptophyta; class Magnoliopsida; order Asparagales; family Amaryllidaceae; genus Allium; species Allium sativum. Next base: position 152,167,450 of record CM060915.1, read on the forward strand.
ATGCTTGGACATGACTGCCTGGATGTCAATGTCGTGCTGAAGCTGTAGGTTTGCTGTAGCTGTAGGTTGCTAGCTGACTCGATCGCTGAAGTAGCATTTTGTTCGGCCAAGCGTTTGGCCATTTCGGATGAGTGAACTGTGGCTTTGAGATTCTACACTTCCAAATCCAATCGAACTTTGTCAGTCATTAAAGATTTGATTTCACCCTTTATAGAGTCACGTTCCAGACTCCTCTGCTTGATTTAGGTATTCAAATCTTCTGTTATTTTCTTGTGCCCCACCTTGTCAGCAGCCACATGTAGCTCCAGGCGATTAATCTTCTTCTGAAGAGATCCGAAATTATTCCTGTCCCTCGCCATATCCCTTTTCAAACCTGCAATCTAAGTCATTTTTTCTGTCAGCATTCCACTTACTTTCCCGGCGTATTCGCGCAGTATGTCGTATTGAGAAAGGAAGTTGTCGAGGTTGTTGCAGATGCGACGACAAAAAATGCCCGATAGTGGCTGTAGCTCGGGAGAATGCTCAATCCCTGCAAAGACAAGGTCAGGGAAATCCCTTTCTAGTTATTTGGCTTGGGTGACAGGAGAAGGCTCAACCGAAGGTCTAGGTCGATCCAGCGCATCCCGGGGATGCTCGGTTCTCGACCCTTCTTCACGGATTTTTTTTGAGAGCATGGGGAAAGTCGAAGCTTGGAGGATTCATTCTCCTTTTTTTTTGGGTATACCCCCTAGCTCTTCTCCATCCTCCAATATTCGAACACGCTTCTCTAAGCATCTCTTCTTTTGCCTGCCTAAATTTCAGACCAATTCTTTCTTTTTCTCCACTTTCCCGTCATCCTTTTCCTGCCTATTTTCCTCCTCTTTCTCTTTTCCCTTCTCCATATCTTTTTCCATATCTCATCTTTTCTTTTCTTTCTCCCTCCAGCTGTTACCAATTTCCATGTTGTTACCCTTCTTGGTGTGTTGTAAAATGGGTTCGTTCGATTTTACGTCAGCTGGAAGGGAGGCGAAAAGATTGCCATAAACTCCTCATTGATGTTTCCTGAAATGAGAGGATGGACAGCAGTTAAAATGATCCACATTTGAGTTGAATGCGAAGAACATAATGTTGTGACGTGCAATGCAAATGTTATATCATAAATCATCCAAAATGATTCTGACGCTGAGAATGAAATCATAACTCCGATATTTTCATGCTCAATCGACATCCCGTCAGATTGATTAACAAAGAATTGATCCGGATCTAAACTTCGCGGCGAAAGAATGACACAGGGCATCTACAACGACTTTAGCCCTAAAAGAGGTGATGCGACGCGTCCTCCTTGCAAACTATAGGCTAAAGGGGGATCCTTGTCGACTATTGGACCTCTCAAGTAGTTGTCAACGGGGATCTCTCGGGCTGGCTTTTTTTCTGTTTCTTCAGAGATTTCTCAACAGGAACTTTCTCCCTTCCTCGGTCTTCAAGCTTCCAACGTTTGGCTTCTCGATATTCGGCCTCTCGAACTCATATCTTGGAAGTGGGTTTCTTTGGATCAGGCTCCTTCTTTTGCCCAAGTGAAAAGCGGGCGGAGGACTCCCCAACTGAGGACACTGTCTTATCGATCACTGGATTTCTTTTTGTTGAGGACTTTTCATTCTGGCTGGGAGCAATCAACCTGGTTCCTTCCTTATGGGATCCGATGGATCTGTTCTCGTTTTGGAGAGCAGAATGTTGCAGGTGTTGATCAGACAAACAGTCCCAAAACCACCACTGCTTGGTGTCTAAATTGATCAGTCGCCTGTATCTTTCCTCAAATACCTCCCCCTCAGGCCTCGCGGGATAATCTCCTATTAAAGAAGGAATTATCGAGTAAAAAAAAAGAAGAAGAGGAAAGGGAAAATAGAGATTCATCGCAAATGCTCGAATCGACAAATGGACTTACTGCATTGAAGCCAATATCGGGCGCATCTTGGCTGTTCCTTAATCCTGAACCACTCTCGCTTTGAATCACCCGCTTTGCTGGGAATATCCTCAATAATCTTCCAACCTCGAGCATACTTAAAGTAAAGAAGGGAATGAGATTGCTTCTCATTATGTTTAAATCGAAAAAGGAAAGCCAGGCCCTCAAAGGTTGGGGGTGGCCCAAATATCTCATACATAAGATGTACATGGATAGCAGGCTGTCATAGGCCATCGTATGAAATTGCATTTGGGCTAGGTTCATGCATCGCAAGAAGTCGACAATGAATGGATGAAAATGGGGAATGGCTCCCACGTTACACATCGGGAGAGACATCGCCATTTAACCTGCTGGGGGATAATGTGGTCGATAAGTGTCCTTTGGAAGAAGAACGTCTGTGAAGGAAATCTTGTGTTTAGCCGTCAAGTTCTCTAACCGTGTGGGGGTTATTTTAGACTCTAACGCGTTTGGAGGGTTTCTCAAAATTTCAGCCTTTGGAAGCATGTCAGGTGCCATCAGAACTGGGTGCGCCACATTTAATTTGAGCGCCACTTTAGGAAGAGCCGGTGCCTCTACCGTCCGATTCTGAGGAATGTTTTTCAAATATTAACTCGATCCGGTCATGGACACAGAAAAACTATCAACCTTAGTGGAAAAAAGCGAGTTCTAGGCAGATTCGTGCTTGTGATTGCCCCATAATTTGGCTATGATTGATCAAGACACTGTTAATTTGAAATAAAAGAGAGGAGTTAGATTCAAGAAGAAATTAACTTTGTTCAAACCACAGAAAGGCGGGAAGCTTCATCACCCGTTTGGAATAATCGGATGGCCAGGACCAAATCAGACCCATGATCAGGTTCGCCAGAGGCCACCATAATGCCATCAACTCAGGCGAGCCGGCGTCGACGACCCTGACCATAGACCTCATAGGGCCCAGATTATGGCAAGGTGAAGAAAGAGGGGTCCAATGCCTAAATGACATTGGTACGCTGAAAGTGATATAAAGAAAGGATCTTTACCTGAGAGGGATGGGTTAATGCGAGTGCGATGGACAGTCTCCAAGCTTTCACTTCAAACAGTAAAGTAGTCTTTTGCAGCAGAAGAAAGGAAGAGAGTAGGGTAAAAGAAAAAGATTTTCCCTTTATAATATATTGTGGGAAAAGGCTATTCGGATTCGGTTGATGTAATCCTCAGATTAGACATGGCTGACGTGTAAAGCGATTGGTAAACCGAGGGTCAGCCAATGAGATGAGTGACAGCAAGGCGTCATCACTATTTGGGCCCGTTGACGTACCCGAAATAGTTCATAAATCATTTGCGGATTTCAAGATTCATCGAGTGGATTATTCGTCCCGGTCTCCAAGAATCTTTGATTGAGGGGAGAAAGTTTGTTCAAGTTATATGCTTTCAAAGTATGTTCAGTTACCAACACACCATACTTTAGGGGGCAAAGTGCTGATGGGCCTTTCGGGCAGCCCATCAAGGCGAAATGATGCGGCAGAACCACATCTGTGGTGTTCGAGTTGGACCGAGCTGTGAGATCCAACATCCAAGCTCTCTTCCCTTGATGCGGCCCGGAGGAGTTCGGCATGACCAAGCATGATTTGCTTTGTCACCCTCAGATGAGATCCAGAAAACCGGCCTAAGGATTAGCTTGCCCTAGATCTTTTCTTTCAAATTACTCAAGCTGGAAGGGTCCAGTGCCAATTCACGCCAAAAATGCGTGGAGAATACCAACTCTTCAAGGGAAACTGACTCATTCAATATCAATTATCCATTCGGATCTCATGGCACGTGTCTAAGGCAGCCTAATATTGTATCATCTATAAATACCCCTTTTCAGTTCAGAAAGGGGATCTTTTTTCTGAAGAGAGAAAAGGATTATAGGAACTAAAAAAATTTGTAGTCTTAATTCTCTTATTCCACCATTGTAATCATTCTTCTAGTAGAAAAAATGATATATAAAAGCTTATAAAGTGGACGTAGGCTCTTTAACGCCGAACCACTATAAATCTATGTGTGACTTTTCCTGTTTTACGTTCCTTATATTTGTTAATCTTCATTTTAATCTCTACATAAGTCTATCTTTTGGTGTTGTGCCAGTTTTTGGTGTCAAAATATACGATAATATTAATTTATTAATATTAAATTTAATTATTTTTAAATATATTAATATTTAAATGGGTTTATTTAGATCTTTAAAAATAGCCATTTTTGCAAATGATCTCTGTTTTTGGTGAAACTAATTTTGTTGGATTCGAAATATTAAATTATTGTTTGATTTCAGTTTTCCTAATTTTTGGAGTTAGTATGTGGCCGTGCGGAATTTTAATGCGAAAAATAGTCAATAATTTGACTTAAAAAATACGCTGTGTGAGCAAATGGATTCTAAATTCAACGAAACAAGTTTCGTTGAGTCCGTAATGTAGAACTGTAGTTGCATGTCCATTTTCGTCGGAATTGGATATTGTATATGATCATACGGATTTTTAAAAATGAATACATGGAGCGGTAACGTTGTAAATTAATATAAAAATACATGAAGCTTCTACAACAAGCCAATTTTTCCTATAAATAGCGTACCATTCTAAACCTAAATAGAAACTTCTTTGGTCAATGAAAAATCCGCCGTTACCATCATTGTTGACCATGAGTTCATAGATCTTTTAAAAAAATCCAAACGAATACAAAAAAATTTCCATAAATCACGAAACCAAGTTATTTGAACTCCTTGGATCATCCTTTTCAACCCTATATGAAATTTAACAAACTCGCACCTGATTTGTTTCGCTGCATATTTTACAGCGAGTATTAGGGTTCTTAAATTCGAGAGTATGAAGCCATCGATTAATGAATTCTAGGTTATTTTGGCGATATGGAGATCGAATGGAAGGTACATTGAGATTTTTGGAGGATTCTATACCAATTTCTATCGCGTGTTTTCATGTAGCGTGCTCCAGGGTCGCGTTAATCAATGTTTGTGCGAGTTGTGGTGTTTGTGGCTGAGGTTTGAGATGATTGAAGGAGATGAATTTTGGTAATTTTTATTGGATTTTCAATAAGAGGAATAAGGAGTATAAGCTTGGAAATGGTACTGTGAAGAGGAATCACGGGTTCGAAGCTGCTGTTGGGGAAGAAGGGAGATTAGGCGGCGGATTATGATAAGAGTGATTAAGGTGATTAAAACTAATATTTAATTAACTTAGGTGATATAAAATGTGTTCAAACCTTAAATAAATCATAACTTTTCCATATGGTATCAGAATTGGACGAAACAAGATCTGATGGGATCGTATGGATTACGGCTACACAATGAAACTAATTCAGATTGAATTGGAGCTCGTTACAATTTATAGCGAAATAAATTGCCTGATGTTAATCAACAACAATTTATCGTTACTTAACGATAAACATTCAATGTGAGTAAACTTTACTAACTCTATCCAGTTTATATTTTTATAAACGTAATTTAGTATTGGTAAATGATGATTGATTTTTTGTGATGATTGTTTGGCTGAATTGTTGATTTATTGGTTGAAATTATAGATAATGATATATATATATAAATCATTAATCAAATATTGATTCTGTTTATCAGAATATTTCATATTGAAATGAAATCGATGTTATTTATATTGTTTAACATATGTGGATGTAGGGAAACAGGTTGGAGGGATCCAACTGGATTCCTCAATATTTATAATACTTTTTTTCATATATTGTGATATATGACGTGATATATAATATGTGACTGATTATGATGACATTGGTATTGTTATTTGATATGTTAAATGCCATAAGAAATACCGGAATGTGAAAAGGGAATTTTCAAAGTGTATATCGAAAATAAAATGTTTATAAAATCAAAGGATTTTATAAAAGGAAATATTTATAAAATAAATAGAATTATAAAGGGAAATATTTATAATAAATAGAATTATAAAAGGGAATATTTGGGAAATAAATAGAATTATAAAAGGAAATTGGCGAGATATAAAAGAACTATGAGAAGGTGGAATTAAAGTAGATTTTAAATTGGAATCTGTTTTAATAGATAAGTTGAGAAGATTAATTTATAAATAATGTTTTATAAAGAAAATAAAATATTTATCATTTGATAAATGGAATGTATAGTAGTCTGAACTTATATAGAGAAGTACAAATCGGTTTTAACACTGATATTTTAAAAAGAATGTGAACTCAGCATTTATAAAGGGAATTATAAATGAGATTTAAGTGTTTGGAATAAAGAGATTTCTATGAATAATTCTATAAATAGAAGTATAAATAGAATTTAGAGATGGGATATTATTTTAAATACGAAATCAAACTTAATGGAATATATAAAAGAAATATTATTTACATTCGATGTGAAAAATGGATTTAAGTAAATATTTTGCAAATAAAAACATTTATAAAGGAAACTGGATTTTTGAAATAGGAATTCAAATAGAAATGGAATTTCTAATGGCTAGAAATAAATAACTTGTTTAATAATAAAAACAAGTAGTGTGAATTATAAACAATATTTATAAATCAAATAAAAATAATTATCCGTGTACAATTTGGATTGTAAATTCAGCAATGAATATGAAATGGGAAATAATGAGTTGTTTCAAAAATGAAAGGATGAAATTTATTGCGATGTTCGAAATATGAATAGGATTAAATAAAATCCATAAAGATTTGTAATTTAAAATTTGACTAAGCCCAATGTTATAAAATAATGTATTTAAGAAATTATATATTGAATAAATCGGGATTTGACAAGACAATTTATGTTCCGCTGGAAACCAATATTTTATAATCGAATATAAGTTATTCAAAGAGAGTTAATCGAATATAAGTTATTTGAAGAGAGTTAATTGAATAAAAGAGAGTTGATCGAATATAATTTATTCGAAGAGAGTTAATTGAATAAAAGAGAGTAAATCGAATATAAGTTATTCGAAGAGAGTTAATCGAATATAAGTTATTCGAAGAGAGTTAATCGAATATAAGTTATTCGAAGAGAGATTATCGAATATAGTTTATTCGGAAGAGAGTTAAACGAATATAAGTTATTCGAAGAGAGATTATCAAATATAGTTATTCGAAAGAGAGTTATCGAATAGAGATTTTTCGAGAGGGAATTATATATCGGAATTCGACTATATTGAATGTAGGAAAGTATTATTTACTTTTCGATTTTGAATCAAGAATTATTTATTTATAAATAAATTGTTTATTTAGTTATTTATTTAAATTAAGGAATAAAAGTTATAATTTTAAGCTAGATATTTCGGAAGCATGGATTATAAAGCTATCGTTATAACCAATGGATTTCATAAAAGAATTGGATTCGTAAAACTGAATCCGAGAGTTGCATAAGCAATGATTTGATAAGGAGATTTAAATGGTGTTAAGGAAATTAGAAACTGACTGGAGATTAGTTAAGTTGAATGGTTTTCTGGATATCGATCTGATGTTGGTTTCGACTTTCAGGGTTGATATTCAGGGAATAGTTCTCATACTAGTTTACAGTTAGAGACTGATAGATGTGGGAAGATAGTGATGCGTGAATATGATGGAAATGTTTTCCCGATATTAATAAGAAATATTTTCTAGGATATAGATAATAAATAGTTTAAATTAAATGTAAATGTTTTCCAAGAGTCGTGAGAAGCTAAACGAGTTAGAAGAATATTTGGTTCAAGATATGGAAAGGAAATCGGGAAATTCATAATGTAATGATAAATTAAATTAAAGGGGCTCAGAGTTGATTGATGGTTGATCGATATTATTTCCATTTGGAAATAAGATCGTTGTTTATACACATGTTTTCCCTTGATAGTTAAATAACCGATTATCAAAGTTTTGACCATTTTTCCATCGTAAATACGGAGAGACCAGGATTGGATTTATTATCTAAAAACCCATTCCGTATGGGCATTAGTGTTGCGAATCAAATATGATGAACAAAATTGAAGATGGAGTTCATGCAAGGGCTGTTCTGGCGATCCTAGGTAGAAAGTCCCTATGATGGATTTAAGGAATAGTGCCTTCGGTTTGTCCAGTCCTAGGAAAACCTATATGGAAAAATGTCCGACAGAGTATAATTAATAGATCGCGTAAGTTGATCTCTTCAAACGTATTTACGTTTGGTAGCGGAGGAATTCGTTTCTCTTAGCAACATACCCATGGTATTTTTGGGGAAATCAATTTGTGATTTGGTGGGTATGACGATGTGACATTCAAAGTGAATAAAAGTGTGATATGTCAGAGATAAGTGTGGCATCAAGCCTCACAACCAGGAGACGGTAAAAATCGGGTAGGTTGCATGGCTAAGTGGTTAGCTCTCAATTAGGGTGTATTGTCACCTGATCTAGAGAAATTTCATTTACTTCTTCAACCTATTTCGATGCTGTCCCTTTCGGGAAACAGTTGCTGATCCCAACCGTTGGTGATAATACATTCGATATACACAAGCGAAATGAGTGGCCGGTCATGTTTAGCCTGGGTTACAAGATGTTCTTGTTGAACCCGGTGTATTCCTCTCTAGAGATACAATGTCAGAAGGTGGTCCCATACCTTGCCAGTTGGAATTCATTACCCAATAAGCGCCCGCGGTTTTTGATTATATATTATGTATGTGTAACGTGAGATGAAAGCGTTCTGCTCAATAATTATTAGTTATGGTTGATAGACACTATTGTAATATCAGAAGAGATTTAATATAAAGTATAATTTGGTTTATCATAAGGTAAAAATCGTCCATGTTTATGTGTGGATCGGTCTTACGATTATCCTTCCTTTTAAAGGGATTTTAAAAGTTAAACAAATGGTTGGAGTTTACTCACACCAGTCACATGATTGACGCAGAGTTTATTTTGTTTTGTTTTCCCTAAATTCTTGGGTGCCCTATTTTGTATGGGCAGTCAAGTAGTCGGGATTTACAGATATACTTGGAGAGCTTGGAGCAGGAGGCTTCAGGATTTTATAGTTGTTGTTTATTTCTACTGTGTTGTGAGTGTTGTGCTCTTAAAATGTTAATGTATACATATATTGGTTTTATTTCAAAGTTATGCTATATATATTTTTATTCGTTTCGCTGTGAGATTCGTTTTACTCTGATGATGTTGTATATATGTTCTTCTTCTATTCTAATTTTCTATCTTATCTATTCTCACCTTCTAGTTTCTTTCACTTGATGTTCCGGTATTTTCGATACTTGGATTGTTGACATTGGTGTTGTATGTCGATTACCGAATTCGAATATTTCCCAGGTCGTTACAGATATCCCCTACTGCCGTAGTTGGAACAAGTTATTCGTGTTTGTAGGGAGCCAATCGCATGGGTAATAATTAGGGTAAAACCTAACCCTGTTATTCTGAAAGTGGTGCATAAACTTGTTCTTTGGATATGAACGAGAAGCTTACTTGACCCTACCTTATCTTATTTATTTCGTACTTGTTTATTTTGCTATATTTTCGTGTTCAACATCATTTATCTATCCTGAAACTTTCTATCTTATCCTTATGCTAAAAATCAGTAGAACTCGCCAGACTTTATGTCTGACCTATTTTGTTTTTCTTCTCTGTTCCTTTCCTCCCCTTAGGTTCTCAGGGTGATGGTTGTAGTTATGATCGTGATTCTATATATCTTGGACTTGGATTACTTCTCTTTCCATGTATTACTTTAATTTATTTTTCTATGTTTATTGTTATGACATATGAGGGATATTATTTTGTGGTTTGCACTCTGATGATTTATGAGACAGATGTTTATGTTATGACATTGATGGTTTATTTCGAAAAATGTAATTCTATATTTGATTTGAAATAAAAAGTTTAAAAGCTTTTCCACTGCATTTTTTATTCTGTCTTATTAAAATTAGTCTATGTATTATTATTGCACTTCACATAACTTAATGCATCCTCATATGGGTAACATTAAGGGATGTAGGATGTCACATTTGGTATCAGAACCTAAGGTTACAAGATCAGAGATGTTTTTTTTTTGAAAAAGCATTTTTCAAAGTGAAGTATTTTCAAATAAAACCTACTTTTGAAAAATATATCCCCTCTAGTCGTTTACAATATTCCTTCGATTTTTTTAATCCTTGTTTCTTCTATTTTATCCATATCTGGGGCTCCTAATTTCCCTGAGGGTATTCCCATTCCGACATGGTTCCGTAGATATGTAGAAGTTGTGGCACCTGCCGAAGTGTAAGGTAATGTCCCTCCCCCAGCTGTAGCCACAGTAGTTCCACCCAATCCTTTAGTCAGCTTTTCTAAGCTTTGTAAGGATTTCTGTGCAATGGAAGGCAATCCATTTCATGGCACTGAGAGTATTGTGGAGGTGCGCAATTGGCTTAGGGAGATGGATAAATTGTTTAATTTGTTGGATCTAGATGATAGGAGAAAGATTCAGTTGGTCGCTTGGCAACTGAAGGATGAAGCATCGTATTAGTGGGAGGTGATTCAAGCAGGGAAAATGGTGACCACTTGGGATGAATTTAAGGCTAGATTTGAGATGAGATTCTTATCGCAAGCGGAGGAAGTGATGCAAATGGCAAGATTTTTAAATCTGAAACAAGGAAGCATGACATTGAAGAAATATGTCAATATCTTTAACCAATTAGTGAGGTTTGGTTTGGATTTGGTTAACATTCTGCATAAGAAATTTTAAGGTTCTCAAAGGGTTTGAATCAACCTCTCAAGGAATAGCATTGATGCATATACTGATAGGATCGAATGTTTAAGAGGTTTGTAGACATAGCTATGATGCACGAGGACGGGAAAGAGGAAAAGAAAGAAGTTAAAGCTGGAGAGGACAATCCCAAGACTGATAAAAAGAAGTGGTGGCCCAAGATAGACATAGCTAAGAAAGGAGGAAAACTTGATAAAGCACAAATCAAATCAAAAGTTAAGGGATGTGGTTGTGGAAACTTGGGCACTTTGTTAGGTACTGTAGGAAGACGAAGAATCCTTGTTTCAATTGTGGTCAAGTTGGAAATTTTACCTAGTAGTGCCCTAACAAGCAAGGACAGAAGGCTGGATCATCTAGAGGGAAAGTACATGCACTTGAGGCTGGTGGACCAGATCATGACAGGAAAGTCACCGTAGAAGGTTTGATTTCTCCTTTTCACTCTCCTATTAGGATTCTTTTTTATTTCGGTGCTTCTCATTCATTCATATCCAATTCTGTGGTAGATAGTTTGCATATAGATACTTGTATGGTTTCTGATCCTGTTGTAGTCTCAAACCCCATAGGAGGTATGGCTCACTTGTCTATGATATGTAGGGTTTTAAGAATTTCTATTTTGGGCGTCGGATTTGAATGTGATGCATATGTTTTTAGCTTTATGGGTTAAGGGCTTATTCTCGGAATAGATTGGCTAGCCATGTATGGTGCCATACTTAATTATGAGAGGAGAGTTGTTAGGATTCTGACGTGCCATATATAACACCCCACATGCATTAATGTCACTCACAAAGGGAATGCATTAATTTCCATGGAGCATTTTAAGTGAATATAGAACAGAAACTCACAACAAGACAGATATAAAGCAGTACTTGGAAATTTAAAACTTTATTTCATTGCAGCCGAAAACACATATGTTTGATTACATCATCAAAACCATAAACCAAAGTCAAGTACATCATATCCATCTTGATAAAACAATGTACATAAACTGAAAGACATAATCCCCATCATCAAAATAGCCATAAATAAAGAGAAGCTGAACTTTACTTCAGCGATCCAAGCAATCTTCTAAAAGCAGTTCAAAATCAAGCTCCACTGGTGCTAGTTCCAACCTGAGCACCTGGGGGGAAAGCAAATAGATGGAAAAAGGGGGGTCAGACATAAAGTCGGGCGAGTGCGATAATTTTAACAATATAATTAACAAAGTAACTAGGCTAAGGCATAAGTTGGGAAATAAGGAAATGATCAGGAACCATTGAGTATGACAGAGTAAACAAGTAAACAAGATGAACAACGATATCTTTAAAGCGCACCTAACCCACTAAAATAAATTTACTAAACAACACTAACACTATAGGATAATTGCTATACTGCACCACCACTAGTATACTGCACCACCACTAGTCACCCTAAGGTTGATCCCGCCAACAGACTTAACAATGATATTGGTAGTTTCGTGCACCCCTAGTTCCCTTCATAGGTGTCGTCTGCCCCTATCTCCACTAGGTGTACCCACTACCCCCAAGCGATCGGCTCCCTAACTCGTAGATACCCGTGCTGGCCCCACAGTGGAGTGTATCACTCCCCAAAGTGGCAACCCAATACCACCAAGAATGCACAGCTTATACCTACATGATGCAACAACGTCTTACCTACCAGCCCGGGTCCACACACGCATATGAACCCGCTGGACTTGCATTGTCACCGCTAACCCGGTTTGGCCTCTTACAGTCAAGCCCAGTATGCGTGTCCCGTCCTCGACTTGGGTCGAGCCCACAAAGATACGTATGGGTTACTGGTTGAAACGGGCCCCCATTACTTGACACAAGCTATCCACCTAAGCTTGGTCCCCTCTAGTTCATCCCACTTAACCCACTTCTTATTCATGTTTCAATTACATGTTTCAATTTTGGTTAAGTGTTTCTAATTGTATTTCCAAATGCCACCCAAGGCACCCACTAGATTCCACATGCCACCCAAGGAACCCACTTAACCCCCACATGTCCCACTACATGCTTATCTGGTTAAGTGTTTCTTAATTCATTAAGACTGTAACCTCATAAAGACCTCTCACATTAGACTGACATTTGTGGCAGCTAGATTTGCCGGGCCGGTCCGGGCAGTCTTACACCACAAAAGAGCCTAACCTCGTGTCTTTACAACTGTTATGTATTTAGTTTGTGCCTAAGACCTCTCACATTAGACTGGCATTTGTGGCAGCTGGATTTGCCGGGCGGGTCCGGGCAGTCTTACACCACAAAAGAGCCTAACCTCGTGTCTTAGACGATTAATTACTCCTAATTAATCATTCCCCACATTTGAATTACTTTCCCTATTCAAATTATCAATCAATTCCAAATTTAACGATGTCCATAATTGACTCAATTATGTCCATCAATTTATGGTATTTAAAATCATACCAATTTTCACCACAATTGTATTTATGCCTTTTAAATATTTTTAATATTATCCCCTTTTTCCCCACGTAGTACGTTTGTTCGTTTAACATAAAAATATGCGTTAGACTTGAATAGTCTAACTTATAAAATAAAAGAAAACATCACAATTTATACACATAATTAAAACATAAATATAACATAGGGGTGAACTTGCATATGTGAATGATGTTCTACATCTAAAACTTGCATAGGCCAAAATTACAACTTGCATAAATAACATATGTCATGGATCCAAATCTAAAGGTGTGAACTTGATGAGATAATGGCCACAAACTTACATAAACATCATATGTCATGGATCCAAATCTAAAGGTGTGAACTTGATGAAATAATGGCCACAAACTTGCATAAATAACATATGTCATAAATCTATATTTGCATAGGTAATAATCCTAAACTTGCATAACACGATTCATACCCAACTCATAAACTTACATAGGTGAGTTATACATCGCAACAATGGTGTAGACTAGTATCTAACATGTAAAGTATCATGTAGAATTTAGCATATGTCATAGCCTAACTTTCGATTAAATTCTCACATAAACTAAGTGCCATAGCTATGCAAGGTCACATATAATTCTACCCAACTTGTATATGGTTCATGTTTGAATCAACATCTAAACTTTCCTATATATGATTTATCATATGAATCAATATAACAAACTAGCATTAGAAACATGATGATTCAACTAGACATAAGCCAATCATAGGATTATAACATGGGTGATAGCATCATAACTTTGCATCGTAGATGATAACATCATAACATAATATCATAGAAATTACAACATAATTCTACAACATAATTACAACATGAAATCAACAATTCATATCACATCCAAATTATCCGCATTATAACTCAATCCAATTCATTTATTAATTATTTTGTTAAAACTATCGAACTCACAACTCAAAAGCAGTCTTGAGTTCTGAATTCTGATTTCTGGAGTTGAATTAGTGCTCCTTTGAAGAAGATTCGCTGTTAGAGTTGAAAATGATTGAATTTGATTTGCTTTCTTCCTCTCTAATGGGCGGCGGCTATTCTGAGTTGCAAGGTGACGGCATGGAGGCCATGAATCCAATTTTGTTTTGATTTTAGGGTTTGAGTCTATAGGTGTTTTTATAGAGTTTAGGATTAGTTTAAGCCGTCCGATCAACCCAGAATTAATCCCAGCCAATCAGAGCAGATCAAAAACCCTAATGAGTCAGCACATAGTCACAAACAGGTCATCAATCAAATCTTCCCGAGGGGGGGGGGGGGAGGGGAGGGGGGGCAGGTCGACCCCTAGGTCGACCCTGTGATCGACCTGGTTAAGGCAGGTCGACCCCCAGGTCGACCTGGCCCTGGCGGGAATTTTCCCACCTAGCCTGTCTGACTCCGAAATTTGAATTTTCTGAAAATTTGTTTTGAATTTTCTGAAACTTCCGATCGCCATAACTTCTTCATACGAAGTCCAATTCACGCAAACTCGGACTCTATCTCAACCAGAATTCCAAGACGAACACAATGCCGCAACCCGTTTCCCTTAATTCTCACGTCTGAGATTAATTATTCTTTAATTTAGTTAATTCGATTATTCAAAAATCCGGGGTGTTACATTCTCCCCTCCTTAAAGGATTTCGCCCCCGAAATCTCTAAGTTAAGGAGAATGCATATCCTAACATCCAAACAACCATCTACTCAACCATCAAACACAGGCATCCATTGTCCTTATAAATTCCTAGTGCTGTATGAACATATGCAAGAAGTGTGTGTGTATGTTCCTTATTTAATGCAAAATCAGGCGGTCTACTGATTCAGTTGACCTCCTTAATGCAAACCATGATAGTGCCATGCGTCCATTACGTATGCGAAGAACCCTATCAATACATAGTATTTCTCCATATGTGCACAACCACTCATGTAATAACCCGGAAAATGTGAACCAATTTAAAAAAAAAATTTAATTTGGTTATTACCAAAGAATTTGAATAATTGAAATAGCATATTTCAATAAAACAAAGAATTGGGTATAGTATTACCGTTTAAAATTTTGAATACAAAATTTGTCTGACTGTACAGGGTGGAAAATATAACGGATTTTAGCGAAACTAAAAATATTTAAATATGTTTATGAATACCTTTCTAATGAATCTGAAAAATCGAAGTTTCATAACGGGAATCAAAAGTTATGGCCAAATGAATTTTCAGAAAGGTCGCAATATAGCATATATAGCCCTTGAAAATAGATATTTTGCATACGACCTCGGAATTCGACGAAACCACTTTTGTTGGGTCCGGGATGTCAAACTATTGCTAGGTTTCAAATTTCATAATTTTTGAAGCTAGTATGTGAGCGGGGCAAAAGAAAATGTGATTGGTCAATTTCTGTTAAAATGGGTCGACCTAAAAATTGCCGTTTTTCAAACGAGCTCAGAATTCGACGAAATTGGTTTTGGTAGGACCGTATTGTCAAAACAAAGCTAGATTTATTTTTCTGGAATTTTTCGATTCAGTTTGTGGCCCTGGTAAATTGAAATGTACGTTCAAATTAAACATTGAATGTTTTATATTTTAATTTGAAGAAAAACTGACTCTAATAGTCGAATTGGCCAACGAGACATATTCCATTGTGTCCGGGATGGGGGTAAAACGCTAGGGACGACAGTCGTTGGGTTTGGTTTCGAGTTCGTGTGTGGAAGGGGGTATTTTTGGAATTAATTAAATTAAAAATTAAAATAAAAAGAGGCCGGCCAATCAGATTTCTTCTTCCCCATCGTTCAAAGCCGAGAGCTCCAGGCGCATAGCGGAAGTGATTTCAAATCTTCCCGGAGAGATTTCTCTCTTGTTTCTCAGTGAAATCGAGCGTTCTTAGATCCGTTTTGAAGCTCTCAACACCCTCTCCAAATCTATACCGGTTGTGGAAATTATCGTTGTGTTTTTCTCGAGTTTGAAGCCCGTGAACACCCGCCGTTCGCGCCCAGTTTTCTCCCCCGACCTGACTTCGAACCGGCGGCGACTGGTACCCTCGGGTGCGCGCCTCCGAGCTGAACAACATGGTGAAGCCCGATTTCAACATCGAGCAGCGGATTGGAGATTAAAGCAAGACCTAATTTTGAACAACAAAGCAAGGTATACGGTCTATTATATTTAAACTGTTTATGACACTCTTAAGTGTTGCAAATCATGATTTTAATATAAAAATCATATCTTTTTGCTATGGGGTCGAAATTCGATGAAACAGGAGACATCTGACCGCAAGGAGGCTCTCTACATTCTAGAAGAGACAACGGATTTTTCTGAGCTCGTATCTATTTGTAGCAAAGGGACAAACCAATGTGAGGAATCTAAACTGAATTGTGTGAATGGAATCGCGTTGTATAAATTATATAAGCGAAGTGTAAATTATATACGCATTGTATACCTCATGTACATGTGTTGTATAAGTTATATTAGCGATGTATAAATTATACAAGCGTTGAATGAAACATATATGCTTTGAATTGTGATGAAATGCAAGTGAACTATAATATATATATATATATATACTCCCCTCGTCCACAGACCATGGACGATATTTATTGCTTGTGATTGACGTGATATTATATGGTATGACGAATGGTTGGAAATAATTGTTTGTGGTTGATATTGTGGTTGAAAAATACCCTTGTGGTTGAAAAATACCTTTGTGGTTGAAAAATACCCTCTTGTGGTTGAAAAAAATTAGAATAGGATTGTGGAATTGAAAATAAAACATGCCGCCTGCGTGCGAACTAGATGCATGATCCCCATTGTCAAAAACCGCGAGGTTTTAAGGTAGAGCGAGGAGCCGTACTAGGGACGGTCCCAGTTTTAACTACCCTGCCGTTATGCTGCCGAAATTTTCTGAAATATTCATGTGTTAGAATAATTTTCATTCGTTGAAATAAATTACATATATTGAAACCAATATTCATGTGTTGAGTTGAAATTCATTCGTTGAGTTGAAATTCATGTGTTGAATATTATTTGAATTTAAACAAATAGCTTTAGCGATAAAAATCACATTTTTATATATATACAAACTATAACCAATATTCTGATAAAAATCACATTTTTATATATATACAAACTATAGCGAATATTCATGTGTTGAGTTGCAATTCATTCGTTGAGTTGAAATTCATGTGTTGAATATTATTTGAATTTAAACAAATAGCTTTAGCGATAAAAATCACCTTTTATATATATATATATACAAACTATAGCGAATATTCATGTGTTGAGTTGCAATTCATTCTTTGAGTTGAAATTCATGTGTTGAATATTATTTGAATTTAAACAAATAGCTTTAGCAATAAAAATCACATTTTTATATGTATACAAACTATAGAGAATATTCATGTGTTGAATTGAAATTCGTTCGTCGAGTTGAAATTCATGTATTGAATGTTATCGTATTTTAAAATAAAATGAATAGAGAATAAAAACTACATTTTTATTGTGAATATGAAGTGTTAAAAACATTCACGTGTTGAATAAATATTTTTGATGATAAAAATATTTCTTTTATCATGTTTACGCTTTGATAAAAATACACACGTGTTGAAATAAATAATAGTTCGCTAGAAATTTCCCTTTAAGGAATATTGATACACACGTGTTGTAACAGTTGTTGCCAGAGTAACAAAAGTATATACCTATCAGATCGTCATCTGTAATTTGTAAATTTCCCTTTAAGGAATATTGATTATTTATCTATAGTAATCTCAGTATTGAATGTTACTGTAAGTTAACTGCTTCTATACCTTTTCCGTCTTCTTCACTTTGTTGATTTGCCTTAACAGATCAAGCCTGTTTGGGTCGTAAGTAGATGATATCTTTTCCAATAAACGAATGTCCAATAAACTGTTAGTAAATCTTGCGAATTCAATAATGATAATAAACTATACGGAGAGATTATGAATTCATATTAGGGTAGGGAGTTATCACCGAGTGGCGGCTTTCTTTGACATGTAGCCAACAACAGTAATCTACAATGGTGAAACATATTCATATAAGCAATCGTAAAATGATAAATTGAAAATGTTAACGATACACAGTATCCATGGAAAGCATGCTAACATTTTTGGTAGTAGAGTTAACGAACTACACGATATGAGATAGCGCTTATATAAACATATGAAAAACGACTTATAAGAAGAATCATAAGGGTTCCAATTGGGATAACTGATGAAAAGCTGTTAGGAGTTCTTTATAGAGTTTAATTTTTTCTTCTAAGTTTACCACCGGTAAATGTTCTTTATAGTAAAAGTGTTCCTTGCTAAACATCCTGGTTTTATAAGATTAGGCAGATTAAATTAAATAACTAAAATAATTACATGGATCTAAATTTAAAAATATAACAGAAGCATTACCTCGATAGTTTTTTTATATCCTTTATATTAGGGAATGCGGAATGGATCGTTAAAGGCAATACAAACACTAGAGGGGGTGAATCGTGTTTGTGAGAATTTAAACAAAACTAAAACTTATATGAATAAAAAAATGAATCAAACACTACAAACACAATCAAAGACACAGATTCAATCACAGAAGCAAAACAGACAGAAATAAAAATGCAGAATAGGACAGAACACACCGGATTTTATACTGGTTCGGATTGCTCCTACGTCTAGTCCCGCACAACGCTGGATTGCGCAGAGTTTTATTACTGTTCCAATAGTCAAGTACAACCTCCTTGATTTCATGGCTACAAGGGATACCACTGCTTCTTATTTCCTTGGTTTCACGGCTACAAGGAAAACAACGATTCCTACTTCCTCGGTTTCACAGCTATAAGGAACACACTGATTCGTACTTCACTTAACCCAAGCAATTACAAACATCCTTATAATTCTTCAATAGCACTTGATTCAAAGAGAGTTGAGAAGAGAGTGTAGAGAAAAGAAGTTTGATCAAAACAAAATTGAATTCGATAGAGTATAAGTGTAGAAATCATAAAAATGATTAAGAATAATTATATAATGAAAGAGAGTGAAAGTTCACAAGAAGATATATTTAAAAAATCGAATTCAATCCCTTATTATAGAGTGTGAAAGGTTGCAACGTTTCTAAAACATTTCAAATAGTGAAAAGACACTTCCTTTCAAATTTGAATTCCTGACAGTTATATGTCGACATAGTGATTTTGTCATGTCGACACACTCTAGTGTATTTTTGAATTTGAAAACATTTTTCAAGTGTTCTGATATAAATACAATTTCGGAAATTCTTGAATAAAAATATAGTGTTGTAAATTAATGTTATAAGGTAGAAAAACATATGAAAACATAAACTTAAACTATATAAACATATTTATAAAATTATAAGGTTTTAAACTGTATAAATATAAAGTATAAGAATATAAATATATAAACTTAAGTTTGAAACACAAAGACAAATAAGAAAGGAAAAATTGAAAAGAAAAAGAAATAAAATAGAGAGAATTGAGGATAGAATTTGAAAATCAGGATTTGAATATTGAACCTGGAGTGCTATTTAGGGTCTTACATAATTTAGACTCTATAACTATATTAATCTTGAACTCTTGAACTTTTGAAATCTTGAATACTGATGAGTCTTGATACTTCTCTGAATTCTGGTTCTCTATTATATTTAAACTGTACAGTCTTCAGTAATATTCCTGTATTAATTTCTGCATATATGTACGTGTATATATATTCTATACGAAAAGTGCTAGTTTATATTTTATAATCAATGATAATTGAAATAAGGTTGTTGTCATCTGAACTCCATTCTCCCACAATCTCCCCCTTTTTGATGACGACAACCTTAGTTTATAAAATATCATACCTGTATAAACCTGTTGATGACGATCCTTCAAATACTCCCCCTATCTATATGAATCTTATAAACTATGTCTATATTTTATCATTTCCCCCCCTTTGACATTATCAAAAAGAAATTCTAAGATTACTCCCCTTAAATCCTATATCTATCTATACTAAATTCTTAGGATATCAGAATAGCTCCCTAAAAATTCATGCTTATATAATATCTTAATTCTATATATAATTCTCCCTAAAACTATAACTCTCCCTTAATCTATAATTAAATCTATGACTACATTAGTCTAAATAGAAGGATAATAATCTAATCAACCAATCAATTCAAACAAGCAAATCAATACAAACAATCAATTCAAACAAGCAAACAAATTAAATGTTCAATCTAAACAATTTAATCAACCAAAGCATTCTTGAATCTTCAACTAATCCTTAGAGACTCTAAAACTCCCCTTAATCTAATACAAGACTAAACCTATCCTATACTCTAATTCCCTTAAAACTATAATAAGACTTTAATCTAGACTAAGAAATAACTCTAATACGGTATCCTCAAAATTATGATATAATTAAAGATATCGTACTCTGGCAACTTTACATAAGGCAAAGTTTGGTTTTTTGGAATTCAATCCAATCAATCAATTTAAGGTTTGTTGTCTCAAAACATCAATTCAAATATGAAACCAAATATTTCTTGTAACTTCTATTTATTCTAAACCCTATAAAGCTCCTATTAACTACAAATGCATAAGTATAATTCTAACAAACCTATCAACCACTAATAAAATTTAACCATGTTAAGTAAGTCAATCAAGTTATTTAAGTCAAGCAAATCAAACAAACTAAATAATTCAATCAATTCAATCAAGCCAATCAACTCAACCAAGCCAAATAAATCAATCAAGTTAATCAAGACAAAGTAAATGTGTTATGTATTTGATTAATAATCCTAAATTTCTAATCAGATAAAAACTTTTCATACTATATACTTGTTATGTGTGGAGTTAAAGTTAATATGTAAGCCAGTGTTTTAGTTATGATGTAGTATGCCATATGCAAATTTATATGAGGTGATATATTGAATGAAATGCATATTGGGATGTGAATGATTTTAATTTGAGATGTACTATAATGTATAACAATGATGTACGATGTGTAATGATAGTATGCCAAATGATTCTATATATTCAAAGTTCTGTCTAACTATTATGCATATATATATATATATATTTATATATTATAAATTATATATTAATTTCTAGACTTAGGTTAATGATACTTGTGAAAGAGATTGAAAGGATAGTAAAGATAAAAGTTTTATGTTATTCATAATGTATAATAAAATATTTAAAATAATTCTGTAAGAAATGTGAAGTTAAATAATCTTAGTAGGATGATCCTTTAATATAGTAAAAATTGAATTTTTTTTAAAGAGAATATTAAATTGTATCATATAAAGAAAACTATAAACATATATTTAGATAAAAATATATATAAAAATTGATTTCTAAAAAGAACTTAAAATTCAATTTATTATGATATATATATATATATATATATATATATATTAATCGTATTAATACAAACTAATATTAAATTTAAACTTTAGAACTCAAAATATATTAATTTTCTAAAGAATCATTTATATGTTAAAATATTAAAAAGAAATCTATGGTTATAACAAAATTATGAAATTTGAATATAAATAAAACTATAATTTCTTATTTTAAAGACATAAAATTATATATATATATATTATTTTTATACCAAAATATTATGTTAAATATTTAAGCTTTTATAAATCTTAATAAGAAATCAAAATAAGTAATTAAGTTACAAATAGTATTTGTGATAATATAACCCCAAATTGTTATTATATCATATGAATAATATATAAGTTAAACTATTTATGTTTAAACTATATATAAAAGATAAGTAAAATTATATTTTACAATAATAAAAGATTATTTTAACTCTTATATCATATTAGCACGTCCATATAAGTTTATTAATTTATACACTTTTAATATATATTTTGAAACAAGAAAGTAAGTAGACCCAACTAAGAAGACTTTGGAATGATATAGCAGTAAATATAAGATTAGTGGAGGATGATGATTTAATATGGAATGGTAAAAAGCACTATATTAATCATGTTTATAATATGCTTAAGGATGAAAAGCAAACTTTTCCCTGGGCATCACGTATTTCGAACATAGGCTCTTCGGCAAAAGAAAATTTAACTCTTTGGAAAGTAACGGCAAATGCCACTAACACAAAAGATAAATTGTGTTCTATAGGCATTACACAGGATATTCTATGTTTGTTATGTAATTGTGAGATTGAATCTAATATACATATTTACTTTGAATGCGTGCATCATATCTGGAACAGGCTCCTTGCTGTTGGTGGTTTTCATAGAGCATCAAGAGTAAGTATGAATGAATGGTACAATGTCTTTAAAGCTACAAGGTGGAAGAATCCTCGCTCAAAAGTTTTGCTGAAGCTTTTAAAGCATTTTGTTTCAGCTATTTGGCAAGAGAGGAACAATAGAATTTTTGGAATTGGTTCTCTTTCACAAGGACAGTTGTTTTCTTTGATAATTAGTAAGATGTAGACGAGATGAATTCAAATTCAAGATTTTTGGTGTTAAAGCTTAAAGTTCTATAAGACTTGGGTCCATTCTAATTTCTATATGGAAGTTTGAAGCTGTGTTTTATCTGTATTCTATTGTTAAGCATTTTATTGTTTTTTTCTCATCTTGTAAATGTAACTGTTAATAGAGGAGTTGTATCATTGTTTAGAAAGACATTGTAATTGATGTATATGTCAATAAAATTTTGCTTCCTTTCTTAAGAAAGTAAGTAGACAAACAAGGTTAATAACTAGAGTTTGAACTGGCATTTCATTATTTAAAAAATAGAGGGAGTTTGATAGTTTAAGCTTTTGAAACTCAAAATTTGAATTTAATTTTACAAGCCTTTATGTTGACATAAGGGCATATATATGTCGACATACATGCATAAATTTCAAAGAACATATGGTTTTGTGACTTTGGTTTTAAATTATCGATTTACATTTCAGGTTAACTTATTTCCTGAAATAATATTAATCCTAATAAACATCCAAAATTTATTTTATTATTATATTTATTATTTTATTAAAATTTTGAATTTCAAATTTGAATTTTAAATTTTAAATTTGAGTTTTAAAGTTTTAAATTTCAAATTCAAAACAAAGCAAACAAGCAAGACAATCATAACGTTCATTCAACCAAAAAATTTAAAAATTAATTAAAGCGTACCTATTTTTGTAATCCTTCGTTTTGTTGTTCTTCCATTGTCATGAATCATACATTCACATCTTCTAGAATTTGATGATGAAATCTGCTCTATTGCGATGGGCTCGTTTTTCTGGTCAGGATAGTATATTCATTTGCTGAATTTAAATATCGTATGAGAAAGATATTGAAGATTTAGTAGTTCAACCAACTTGGCGCAAAAATTTGAATTTGAATTTTTAATTTTGAATGAGTGAGCACTTCAACTACTATATAAAGGCCCAAAAGTCATGTCTCTTCACAATCTCTTCTTCTTCTTCTTCTCATTTTTCATTTTCAATCAAATTTTCAAGAGGCATAATTTCTTTGTTTCTTAACGAAATTAGACGAAATCAGTGGAAAATCGAAGAGGAATTCAAGGACTATAATGTAGTGACATTTTGGGGATGAATTTGGATGGTATTGGGGTACATCAAGTTGAAACAGTAAGAGATATATATGAAATCCCGTAATAGTATTTCAGTTTTGCATAGTCAACTTCAAATAGTCATATCTCACTCAATTTTGATTGGAATTTGACGATCTACCCATCAAATCGACCGAGTGAACGAGACTACAATCTGGAAAAGGATTCGAGACAAAATATTATAACCTATGGATGCAATCTGAAGATAACCATCGACAGTTTTGGTTTCATTCTCTCTTTATTAACCAAAACTTCGTTTGATCATTACTTGGTCAATTTTTGATGGATTTACATGAAATCAGCGGCATTGCGAAGCAAATGAAGAGAAGTACGGTATGAAGATAAGTTGTAGATGAAAATACGAAGTTATAAAGTGATCTGGTACCCCTTTTTAGCTGATTTATATTATATATATTTATATCCATTTCTTTTTGATGTCTCTTCGCCAACCGTCGTTACTCTTCTCCTCTTTTTAATTTCTTTTCAGAAATTGAATTTTCAATAGCCACCATTTCGGAATTTGAATTTCCAACAGCAATGTCATTCATGTTTTCTGATTTTGATTATCCAATAGCCATATAGCACATCTTTTCCTGTAAAACAACACAACCTTTCAAATAATCAAATAACTTTTCAATTAATTTAAATGTTTTTTCAAATATTCAAATGACTTTTCAAATAATTAAAGGACTTTCCAAAATAACTAACTACAATTATACCATGAGGGTTTTATAACATATCCAAGATTTCAAATTTTAAAAAAATTCAAATTTCAAATATCAAAATTTCAATTTTCAAAAATCAAATAGTAATTTGATTTTTCAATAAAATTGAATGTAGACTTTTCTAATACTAAAGCAATACATAAATTTAAACTAGTGTTATAAATCATTTAAAAATTTGCCATTTAAAATTTTCAAAAATCAGATTATGAACTTTTTGAAAGAACAGGCTCTGATACCAATTGTTAGGGAATGCAGAATGGATCGTTAACGCAAAATAAACACTAGAGAGGGGACTGAATAGTGTTTGTGAGAATTTAACAAAAACTAAAACTTATGTGAATAACAGAATGAATCAAACACTACAAACACAATCACAGACACAGATTCAAACACAGAAGCAAAATAGACAGAAATAAAAATACAGAAAAGGAAAGAACACACAGGATTTTATACTGCTTCGGCTGGCTCCTATGTCCAGTCCCGCACAACGCTTGATTGCACAGAATTTTATTACTATTCCAATAGTCAAGTACAACCTCCTTGATTTCACGGCTACAAGGGATACCACCGATTCCTATTTACTTGGTTTCATCTATAAGGAAAACATCGATTCCTACTTCATTGGTTTCACGGCTACAAGGAACACACCGATTCCTACTCCTACTTCACTTAACCCAAGCAATTACAAACTACCCTATAACTCTTCAGTAGCACTTGATTCAAAGAAAGATGAGATGAGAGTGTAGAGGGAAGAAGTTTGAACAAAACGGAACTGAATTCAGCAGAGTATAAGTGTAGAAATCATAAAAATGATAAGTATAATTATATAATGAAAGAGAGTGAAAGTAGAGAAGAAGATATGTTTAAAAATCGAATTCAAGCCCTTTTTATAGAGTGTGAAAGGTTGCAACATTTTTGAAACGTTTCAAATAGTGAAAAGACACTTCCTTTCAAATTTGAATTCCTGATAGTTATGTGTCGACATAGTGTTTTTGTCATGTCGATATACTCTAGTATATTTTTGAATTTTAAAACATTTTTCAAGCGTTTTGATATAAATACAATTCTAGAAATTCTTGAATAAAAATATAGTGTTGTAAATTAATATTATAAGGAAGAAAAATATATGAAAACATAAACTTAAACTATATAAACATATTTATCAAATTATAAGGTTTTAAACTATATAAATATAATGTATAAGAATATAAATATATGAAACTTAAGTTTGGAAAATAAAGAAAAATAAGAAAGGAAAAATTGAAAAGATAAAGAAATAAAATAGAGAGAACTGAGGATAAAATTTGAAAATCAGAATTTGAATATTGAACCTGGAGTGCTATTTAGAGTCTTACATAATCCAGACTCTATAACTATATTAATCTTGAACTCTTGATCTCTTGTAATCTTGAATACTCATGAGTCTTGATACTTCTCTGAATTCTGGTTCCCTATTATCTTTAAACTATACAATCTTCAGTAATATTCCTGTATATAATTTCTGGATATATACATATATATATATATATATGTGTGTGTGTGTGTGTGTGTGTATTCTATGCAAAAAGCGTTAGTATATATTTTATAATCAATGATAATTGAAGTAAGGTTGTTGTCATCAAAACTCCATTCTCCAACACTTTCTACGTTCCCCAATTGATTTTGAAATGAAATCATTTTAGTACTATATGATTTACTGTGGTCGAATCTCGCCTTCGGCTGTCACCTTTAGGGTCCTCGAAAGTATATATAGAAAAATGGTAATTTACTGAAGGAACTCGAAACAAGAAGACAGCATTTTGCAAGGGAATAACTCTTTTCTATTTTCATCGCTAGTTTTCTGAACTCTCTTTCTAGCTCAATCAGGCCATGCCTCAAATGTTCAAAGTGACAAATTTCATTTGATTTAGAATTTTTGTTATAACTCGCCGTAGACTTTATCTGCAAAAAATTATTTAGTCTGTACAGCATATTTTTTTTTAGTAAACATAATTTTGTACATCAATTTGCCTATTTAAAGTGCCATTACAAAGAGAGGATGAATCAAGATAAATATAATTGTTTAGTGTGAAATACCAACTGAATGGGAATAATTCTTTTAACAAGCAAGAAACCTTTAATTTTGCAACATTCCAAGGAAAAGAAGATTATATCTATTCACATGAAAATGTATCATATGCAACATTGGTAGATATTCAAACCAAATGGAACAAACATTGTTGCGACGTTATTTGAACCATGCTAGCATCACGCTCTTTGTTTTCAAAATTTCACACTATTCAAAACTGGATGAAGAATTTTTTTACTTTACCATTCAAGTTTGTGTATGTTAATAGGAACATCCAGCATATGAAAAGTAGATTGCTGATTAAGACACAACAATTCTCATTGATTTAGCATGCTCCATGAAATTCACAACATTCATTTTCAAATTTCAATATGGGTTTAAAAGTAGTTAAACTATAAAAATATGTCTAGAGATGTTGAAGTATTTTATATCTCGGATATCAATCGCGTTTGGGTACATGTACAAACGATATCTCCTCATTGCAATTAGTTGACATCCACATTATAATACTTTGCTTATTTCAACCAATGTTTTGACCACCGCATACATGTGTTATATATCAACTGCCTGATATACATTGTCAACATCAAGCATATATTTATGAAATGGTTATAAAGACACACACACACATATGCATATACATATATATATGATGACACACACGTTTACATGTATATATCTGTACATAAATTTGTGCTTCTAACTTAATGTTTCCAAATTTAAATTTTGACTCTGTGTACTTTCCGTCTTTGTTCTGGTTTAGGATTTTTCTCTCTATATTTCTCCTCTCAGATTAAATATACCTATAGTTTGAGTTTCTAAGCCTAAACAGGAAAAACATGCTTTTCCCTAAGCTTCATCAATTTTTTGGATTTTCAGCTAACATATCTGCATCTGAAATAGAATCCTTTTCCAACCTAAGTAGGTAAATCAAGTTTGATTTCCTAGTTATGTAGGTATATTTATCCTTGTTGTTTCGTTTATTATTTATTTTTAGTCATACAGTAGTTTCCACTTACATCTTTTGGCTATTTTCCACAAGTATTCGATTAACTTGAAATTCCTTCATTATGATATGATGGTTTTGTACTAACCTTATGCAGAATCATAGTTGTGTAAGCAGTTGTAATTATGTTGGTAGCAAAATCATCGTAGCTCTATAATGGTCGAAACTGAAAAGCCAGCATTACATGAGATATTAATTTTTTCGTATTATTAGATGCATATGTTGTAATTACAGACGATTTTTTTTCATTTGTAA
This sequence comes from Allium sativum, assembly GCA_030737875.1. NCBI lineage: Eukaryota > Viridiplantae > Streptophyta > Magnoliopsida > Asparagales > Amaryllidaceae > Allium > Allium sativum. Next base: position 152,195,146 of record CM060915.1, read on the forward strand.
TGGCAGCAAAATCATCGTATGCATATGGAAGTTTGGAAATTTCCAAGAACTCAAGGCATTCAACTCCAGCTGGCTTTTCAGCTTCAACCATGAATTTTATTGAAGATAAATCCATGAATTTGATAAACATTAACCAAGTAGTTCTTATTTTTAAATAGTAATTTTGTTGGTATAAATCTTTTGCTGATAGTTTTGCTGATAGTTTCATTTACAATGATCGTGTGATATCTGTGTGCATTTTAACTATAAAAATGTCAAGATTACCATGTGAATCATATTAATATTAATATGTTCTTTCTTTACATTTAAAACCTCGTTGGAGATATAAGTTTAATGTAAAAAAATATAGGATGACAGATATAATTCATTTGAAACTAAAATATAGTGTTTTAGTTTATTATTTTGGAACTAAATGCATGCTCACAATTTTATTTATTATTTAGGCACTAAAATATAGGATGACTGGATATAAATCAACATCACGTGCTCACAATTTCATTTTTTTATTTAGACACTAAAATATAGCTTGCCTTAGTAGTCCACCTACATTTATAAAAAATTCTCAATTTAGATAATACAATGTTAAGTAAATTTTTAGCAACCAATTCTTATTTTATACTTAAAAAGTGAGAAATTTTCATAGTAATAATAATATGAAGTACCGGCAATACTTGTTCTTTGAGGATCATTAATTGGAATAAAACAAGAACATTGCATTGAAGGAGCGATCAAAAGGAGCATAGTTTCTGGGGGGTGGGCACATTTGTTTGATGCGATTATATAGATAATAATTTTATTACATGTACAAATTTAGCTCATAAACGTTATTTTGCAATAAACTTCTTTAAGTTGATTACATTGCAAATTTATTATATTTACATCTCATGTTATATATATATATATATATATGTGATACAGGAGGGCAACATGTCCCACAGTTTAGACAAAAAGTGGATATATGAATCTAAACAAAGAACTACATACTATATGGACGGGGTGAAGAAGTTTATTAGTTTTGTTGAAGAAAATGGTGGTAAGAAAGGAGTGTATTTATGCCCTTGCATTAAGTGCCAAAATCTGAAGATGGTAAAATTAGAGGTCATTCATTTTCATTTGCTTAGATGGGGTTTTATCCAATCATATAGCGTGTGGTATTTACATGGGGGAAAAATGATGGATATGAAAAAACAACGAGTTAGTTATGCCATAAGTATAGATAAGGTTGAACATATTAGGATGGAAGATCTAGTCAATGATACGGATAGATTTCATGATTTTCAATCTAAAAACCCATTGTATGATCATGCTAATGTTGGACAACAGTCTACGGATGATGGCAATTGGCAGGCCAATGAAAGTAAGAAGTATAAACCACTTTTTGATAGCGCAAAAGAGCCATTGTATCCTTTATTTTCAATAGGGATAACGAAGCTGTATGCCATTGTGAAACTGAATAGCTTGAAGACCCAATATGACTTTTCAGATAATGATGTGACTGCCCTTCTCAAACTAATAAAGGTATTACTCCCTTAAGGTAACACACTGCAACGAGTTAGTTATGCCATAAATATAGACAAGGCTGATCATATTAGGATGGAACATCTAGTCAATGATGCGGATAGATTTCATGATTTTCAATCTGAAAACCCATTGTATAATCATGCTAATGTTGGACAGCAGTCTACGGATGATGGAAATTGGCAGGGTAATGAAAGTAAGAAGTATAAACCATTTTTTGATAGAGCAAAAGAGCCATTGTATCCTTCATGTTCAATAGGGATAACGAAGCTGTATGCCATTGTGAAACTGAATAGCTTGAAGACCCAATATGGCTTTTCAAATAACGGTGTGACTGCACTTCTCAAACTAATAAAGGTATTACTCCCTGAAGGTAACACACTGCCGACAAAATACTCCGACGTGAAGCAGTTCATTAAGCAAGTTGGAATGAATTACAAAATTTATGGTGCATGCATCAATGATTGCATATTGTACTGGAAAGATGATGCGAACAGAGTTTCTTGTACAAATTGCAATGAACCAAGATATACGACATCATTTAACGAAGAGAGAAAAGGCACCAAAGTACCTCGAAAGACATTAAGACATTTTCCTTTAATTTCTAATTGAAGAGATTATATATTGTACCATGGATAGCAGATGCAATGACCTGGCTTGGTCGGGCCAAGTCTAATCCAGAAGTAATGCGTCATCCATATGATACTTCACAATGAAAATCCACGGATTCTTTTGATCAACATTTCCCGTCGAGCCACAAAATGTCACATTTGGAATAGCAACAGATGGTTTCTGTCCACATGCTTCTCTAGCTAACCCTTACAGCTGTTGGCCAGTAATTGTAGTACCATATAATCTTCCTTCGTTTGTATGCATGAAATGGGAGTTTTCAATGTTAACACTATTGATTTCTAGGCCAAAACAGCCGGTGAATGTTACTGATATTTTTTACAACTGTTTATAGACGAGTTAAAAAAGTTATGGGAAGGAGTTGTTACATATGATTCATTAAATAAATATGCGTTTACAATGAGATCTAGGGTGTTGTGGGAAATCCATGATCCCCTGGTCTTGGGACTTTATCGGGATGTATAACTCACGATTACTTTGCGTGTACCGTTTGTGGGGAAAACAATTGTTCTTATCATCTCCCTAAAAGTAAAAAATGTGTTCTGGGACATCGAATTTTTCTTCCTAATGGACACAAGTTTTGAAACAAGACAAATTTAAATAACGAACAAGAACTTCATCATCCTAAATGACCATTGACTGGTTTTGAAGTTGAGAAGAAAGTAGCGAATATCAAAATGACAATTGGTAAACAAAAAGAAGAAATTGGTCGAAAATGGAAAAAGCCAGCCATTGAAGAAGTTGACAATGTTTTTGGATGGTATAGGAGGTCTATCTTTTTTGATTTACCATATTGGAAATCAAATATGATTTGACATAATATTGATGTTATGCATATGGAGAAGAATATCACAAAGCATCTCATAAGCACCATTATAGACCATAAAGATAAGTCAAAAGATGGCATCAATGCACGCAAAGATTTGAAAACCATGGCTATAAAACAAAAGTTATGGGTGATGGAAGATCCTGAAACAAATAAAATAATCATACCGAAGAAACTTTCACTTTGAGAAAAAAGAAAAGATACGGTTTTTCACTGTATTGAAAAACCTGAAAGTACCTAATAAATTCTCTTCTAACATCCACAATAATGTGAGCATCAATCCTCCCGAACTAAGAAATATGAAGCCACATGATTACCACGTCATAATGCAACATTTGCTTCCGGTATTACTTCAACATTCTTATGCACAATATAAGGATCTGCAAAATGTTGTTCATCGTATTAGTTTATTCTTTAACATTAGGTGACCACTAGGGAACACCATATAAAAGCAAAGGCTAGTTTGGTAGAAGCAATGTGTGTTTTTGAAAAACATTTTCCACCTGCATTTTTTGATATTAGTATCCATCTAATGGTTCATTTAGCCGATCAGACATTGACTGGAGGCCCTGTCAGATTTAGATGGATGTATCGTTTTGAATAGTAAATAACTAATTTTAGTAATGTACATTATTATTCGGTGTAAATAGCTATCGTGTATAATATATAATTGATCACATTCACAGATTAATGAAAACATATAAAGGATATGTACGCAACAAAAGATACATTGAAGGGTGTATTACAGAAGGATATATCATACAAGAAGCTAGCCTCTAACGCATGGAATATATGCCAAACGGAGGTTATAGCAATCATAAACATACCCACAAAGCATTTTTTAGATGAGGATTGTGACACCCCACATCCGTTAATGTCACTCATTAAGAGAATGCATTAAGTTTCGTGAAGCGTTATAGGTAAACGGAAACAGAAACATTACAAGACATATATAAAATAGCAGCGGAATTAAAATCTTTTATTAATCATAAAGCATAACTTCGTGGTTTAAAACATCATGCGTCTGAAAATACATAAACCCAGTACATCATCTTAAACATTTCTTCCTTGTACTTAAAATATCAGAGTATAGTAATAAAAGAAATATAATTCCCCAAACAAAAACAAAGCCATAGTAGAAAGGATAAGAGCTCGAGCAATACATCTAAGCAGCTCCAAGCAAGATGAAAGCATAATCCTGATCAAGCTTGAGTATTCCCACCCTGACAAATTGATGGGGGGAACGGAAGAAAAGAAGAGGAAACAAAAATGGGTCAGACATAAAGTCTGGTGAGCCCAATTACATTTAGCATATAAGTAAGTAAAAGTATCATGACAGGCATATAAAACGGACAAGAGAGATAACATCGTAATAGGCAGGTATGACAAGGTAAACCGCACAAATATGACGCTTCTCTAATTTTCTCTGCACCAATACTAGTGTCTTATTAACGAGATGATCCCCAACAAGTATAAGATGGTAGACTTAGGTGTACTTCCAGTGAGAGGTTTTCACCACATACAATCAACAAGCAGTCCAACATAACAGAGTTACCCCTAAGGGTATTAACGGGTTTCCCAACATACCAGAGTCTAGATGTACCCTAATTACTACCCTAATCGATCGGCTCCCTACTCCGTAGATACCCTGTGTTGGCCCCATAATAGGGTGTGTCACTCCCTAAAGCGACAACCCTTCATTTTCCAGATGTGCACAACCATATCTACTGGTGTCACGGCGTCTTATCTCCCTTTGTCAGGACCATGCACGCATAAGACCCGGTTGGTATGTGCCGCCCACACCGTCCCTTACTTTTGGATCTCTTACAATCAGCCTAGTAAGCATGCCTCGACTCTGACCTAGTTCAGAGTACTCATTTGATACCCATATATGGGTTACTGACTGAAAGGGGTCCCACACACAAGATGATGCAAGCTCTTCCTTTGTCTGGCATCCCCACTAGGTTTTCTACAGATTATGCCCACCTACCGGTGTCATAAAATTGCATAATCCCAACAGGTTAAGTTTGTGGGCCTATATATAAATATTACCCACCAACCCAAAATTTACTTAACCCATCCACTATTTCAAACAAGTTTACTTAACCCCTATTCATTTTATCGCATTCATACAATCCCTGTGGATTCAACTAGGTTAAGCATTCAACTTCATAGCCATATTCATTTATGGTTATAATGTACTAGGCGTCCCACATTAAGCCTATCACTTATGGATGCTAGATATGCCGTTCAGTTCCGGGGAGACATCTTCCATAAGTCGGGATTAACCTCGTGTCTTGGCACGTCTCGTGTTTATGCACTTATACCCCTCACATTAGATTCACCACTTGTGGTCGCTCGATATTTCGGTCAGTTCCGAGCAGACTTCCACCACAAGTGTAATCAAACCACGTGTCTAAGCACAGTTATAGTTTCTAATTACTGTAATTCTAGGCATTTCAATCATTAACCAATTATTCCTATGTCGTTATACTTTTTCATGCCCTTTTTCCAAGTTACGTTCATAATGAACAATATACCCCAAATTAAGGTTTTAATCACAAGTTGATTTATGTCCCTAAATTCGTGTTCATATATTTCATCCAAGTTATGCCTAAAATTCTAATTATAATTTATTCCCCAATTTTATCGTTTTCCCCTCGTTCCCAAATTAACGCGTTCGCATATTTCAGCGGCATGCCTATGCTCGAAGGTAGCCTGTCTATAAAAAAGGGAAAAGATAGAGGGAAGGGGACAGAAATAATCATACTAACAAGGTGAACATTGAACGACAGAAATAGGCATAAACATATAATGGCATAATGAAAAGATAGGCAAATAGGGACAGATCTGATGAACATGCGACAATAGAACTGATTCTAACATAATAGGGACATCATAAACAGGCATGATGAGATCTAAACAATCAATTTCCAACTAGTAAAAGATCTGGTTTAGCCACAAACATAATAGGAACATACATGAGGTGATCTAAACAGTGAATTAGATCTATAAACAATGGCAGACCTGACATGATAAATAAGTATAGGTTCAGATCTAGTTTCATAGTCATGTCAAAATAACTTGGATAAACAGGTTATAGCAGATCTGATATAATTCACATAGTTACAGGCATAGATCCAAATTATAGTCATGTCAATATTTACTTTTTAATTATTTTGATCTAAAATTAACATAGACTCACAGTGTTTGGATCTAGAAATATAGAATAAAGGATTGCTGATGTTGAATCATAGATCTCTAAACTATAATTGATTGCTGAAGAAGAAAAGACCTAATTTAATTTGTGCAGAGGTAGTATCTAGTTCTCCATTATTTTTTGTGTGCAAAAATATGAGAAATGAGGCCATATTTATAGTTTGACCCCAAAACCCTAATCTAACAGATCTGCCGTAGGGGGGTCGACCCCCCTTTTGGGGTTGACCCATGGGTCGACACCCCCCTTGAGGGGTCGGCCCTGGGGTCGACACCCCCTTGATGGGTCGACACCCCCAAGCGGGATTTTTGCCGCCTCCCCAAATTTTGAATTTAAAACTAATTTTTGAATTCTAGATTTAATTATATATATATATATATATTCTTCTTGCGCGTGTACAAAATTCAAACCTTAATAACTTCTTCATACGGTGTCTATTTTACGCAAACCAGGTGTCTATTTTGACTAGAATTCCGAGATGAACGCAATGGCATAGTCTATTTCCCTTAATTTTGAACATTAAATTAGTTATTCTTTAATTTATCGTCTTTAGTGTTGTTAAAATATGGGGTGTTACATTCTTCCCTACTTAAAGGATTTCGTCCCCGAAATCTCCAAGTTTAGAAGAATGTATATCCTAACATCCACATCCATCTACTCATCCACCAATCAAAGGCATCCATTGTCCTTAAAAGTTCTCTAATGCTTATATGGACATATGCAACGTTGTGTGTATATGTTCCTATACCAATGCGAAAGATCAGGCAGTCTACTGATTTAGTCGTCCTCCTTAATGCAATGTATGTTAGTGCTATGAATCCAACATGTATACAAATAATCCTATTACAACATGTAAGTTCTATATGTGTGCATAATCATTCATTCAAATGCAACATCCATATGATGATACACCCATTTTCATCCATAAAAAAAATGCACACACATCCATATGCAGAATGAGAGTGATTGAGCCGATCTAGTATCTAATGTGTGTATATATGCATCCATGAGCAACAACTAGCAAACACTTGCATCCACTTGCATCCATCAAGCATAACATGTCTCAAACACATTTTTACATCCATGGGATTTCAACCTAAAGGTCGAAGGTTCGATCGATAGGACATACTTAAATGATAGAAACAAGTATGAATAAAAGCTTTGGAAAGGAAGTTAAGAACATACCTTGAAAAGGAAAGGATCAAAGCACGAATCTTGTCTTCAGTCTCCCAAGTTGCATCTTCTTGGTTATCTCCCCAATGAACTTTCATCAAATTGACCTCGCGGTTGCATAGCTTCTTAACTTCTGATCCAAGAATACGGGTAGGAACTCATCTAACCATTGCCTCCCGTTCTACCTCTACTTCTTCAAGCATACTCGGCTCAACTACTTCTTCAGTATCATGCAAACACTTCCATAAATGAGAAACATGGAAAACATCATGGACATCGGACAGTCTATCTGGTAGGTTTACTCTGTAAGCCATTTGGCCAATCCTTTCTATTATGGGAAATAGCCCTACAAATCTTACTGCCAATTTCCCTACAGATCCAAAGCGAACCGCATTCCTCAAAGTTGATACCTTGATGAAAACCATGTCTCCTACCTCAAACTCAATGTTAGTCCTTCTCTTACCTGTGTAGGACTTTTACCTATCCCGAGCTGTCTTCATTCGTCGTCTTATAAGATTAGTCTTTTCGGAAGTTTCTCTAACTATATCTGGTCCAGTTAGAAGTCTTTATGTAGATTCCCACCAACAAGTCGTTGATCTACAGGATCATTCGTACAATGCTTCGAAATGTGCCATGCCAATGCTAGCTTGATAACTGTTGTTATAGGAAAAATCTACTAAAGGAAGATGCTCTTCCCAAGTCCCTCCGAAGTCTAGAATACATAGCCTTAAAAGATCCTCAAGGGCTCTGTTCACCATTTCCATCTGTACAACGGTCTGAGGATGATAAGCGGTACTCAAACACAACTGTGTACCTAATGCTTCTTGCATTAGCCTCCAAAATTCACTGGTGAAAATGGGGTCATGATCACTTACGATACTGGAAGGTACTCCATGAAGACGGACTATCTCACGAACATAAATTGCTGCCAACCATGTTGTCTTCCTCTTACTCTTAACTGGAATGAAATGAGCGCTCTTTGTAAGTATCCACTATAACCCAAATTCTAGTGTTGCCTTTCCTTGTTCTAGGCAAACCATCAATTAAATCCATCGAGAAGCTCTCCCACTTCCACTGTGGGACCTCCAATGGATGAAGTAATCCACTGGGCTTCCTTTTCTCATCTTTGACTTGCTGGCAAACCAAACATCGAGAAACAAATTTCCCTACATCAGGCGGTCTTCTGATTCAGTCGACCTCCTTAATGCGATGTTTGTTAGTGTCATGAATCCAACATGTATGCAAATAATCCTATTATGACTTGTAAGTTCTATATGTGTGCACAATCATCCGTCCAAATGGAACATCGATATGATGATACATCCATTTCCATCCATAAAAAGAAAAAAAAAATGCACACACATCCATATGCAGTATGAGAGTGATTGAGCCGATCTAGTGCCGAATGTGTGTGTATATGCATCCACAAGAAACCAATAGCAAACACTTGCATCCACTTGTATCCATCAAACATAACATATTTTTAAATACATGTTTACATCCATGGGATTCCTACCTAAAGGTCAAAGATTCGTTCGATAGAATATACTCAAATGATAGAAACAAGTACAAATAAAAGCTTTGGAATGGACGTTAAGAACATACCCTTGAAAAGAAAAGGGTACGAAGCATGAATCTTGTCTTCGGTATCCCAAGTTGCATCTTTCGGATTATCTTCCCACTGAACCTTCATTAACATGACTTTTTTTTTAGGAATTAAAAACAACCAATACAAAACACAAACAGGATAGCGACTATCACCAAAACATAAGCTCCTCACCAACACCAAAGCCTGATACACCCTAGAACACAGAAACAACCCGCTCTGAGGGAGGAGCATACCATCCCACAACCAACTGATCAAGGCTACAAACAAAATCCCTCACAACTCAACCAAAGAAGATGGATCCAAGCATCAGAACACATATTACCCAATTAAGCACACCAACCATCAAAAACGAAGAACAACCTCCAGTTGTAATGAAACTTACGACAACAAAGGGAACCATCCCACCACAATTCGTTCCACCGATCTCGGCGAAGAATGTTATACTCAATGGAAGAAACTCAGCAAACCAGATAAGAAGACTAGTCGCTAGACAAGTAATGGAGGAAGGCTTCGCTGAAGAGGCCACCACGCAAAGATAAGAGGTGAAATCTGCAACTCATTCTGAGGAAGGGGCAAAGCGGGAAGGGGACAGGAAAACAGGGAGAAAGACCATCGAAAACACAAGCAGCAACAATAAAGAACTCCCAAAGACGATAAGCAGACAGAACAACAACGAAGGCATACCAGATCTGAAAAGCACGTCCTTGCGAGGAAAGCTAAACCAGAAAATTCGGTAGCCAGAAACAGTTGATAAGTGAGAATGGAACTCGAGCGATGTTGGAAGGGGTTGATGATGGCCAAAAATAAAAACAGAGAGCCAAAAGACTAGAAATCGAAACTAGGATTTAGACGGCGGAAAAGCGGAAATCTAAAACTAGGAGACAGGGAAACTAAAGGGGATGCGGGAGAGGTAAGAGAGATGGAAGACGAAGGTCGATGAGGATGGAAGAGATTGAGATGACGAGCGGAAGGGGCAGGAGGAAGAAACGAAGTGGAGAAGCGATCGCCATTTTAGATATACATTTTTATGACTATGTTTTTTTGAAATAACTGTCATTAACTTGACTTCTCGGTTGCATAGCTTCTCAAATTCTAACCCAAGAATACGTGTAGGAACTCTCCTAGCTGTCGCCTCTCGTTCCACCTCTACTTCTTCCAATATACTCGGCTCAACTACTTCTGCACTATCATGCAAGCACTTCCACAAATGAGAAACGTGGAAAACATTATGAATGCTGGATAGTTTCTCTGGTAGCTTTACTCTATAGAACATTTGGCCAATCCTTTCTGTTATGGGAAATGGCCCTACAATTCTTGGTGCCAATTTCCCTACAAATCCGAAGCGAACCACATTCCTTAAAGATGACACCTTAGTGAAAACCATGTCTCCCACCTCAAATTCAATGTCAGTCTGTCCCTTGTCCGTGTAGGACTTCTGCCTATCCTAAGCTGTCTTCATTCGTCGTCTAATAAGATCAGTCCTTTTTGGACGTCTCTCTAACCATATCTAGTCCAAGCAGTAGTCTTTCTGTAGATTCCCACCAATAAGTCGGTGACCTACAGGGTCCTCCATACAATGCTTCGAAGAGTGCCATGCCAATGCTAGCTTGATAACTGTTGTTGTAGGCAAACTCCACTAAAGGAAGATGCTCTTCCCAAGTTCCTCCGAAGTCTAGGATACACAGCCTTAAAAGATCCTCAAGAACTCTATTCACCCTTTTTGTTTGTCCATCGGTCTGAGGGTGATAAGCGGTTCTTAAACACAACTATGTACCTAATGCTTCTTGCAAGCTCTTCCAAAATTACCTAGTGAAAATGGGGTCACGATCACTTACGATTTTGGAAGGTACTCCATGAAGACGGACTATCTCACGAACGTAAACTGCAGCCAACCATGCTGCCGTCCTCTTACTCTTACTGGAATGAAATGATCGCTCTTAGTAAGTCTGTCCACTACAACCCAAATAATGGTATTTCCTTTCCTTGATTTAGGCAAACAATCTATGAAATCCATAGAGACGCTCCCCCATTTCCACTGCGGACCTCCAAAGGATGAAGTAAGCCACCGGGCTTCTTTTGCTCAGCTTTAGCTTGCTGGCAAACCAAACATTGAGAAACAAATTCCGCCATATCTTTCTTCATCCCAGCCCAAAAGAAAACCCTCTTCATATCCTTATACATCTTATCGCTACCTGGATGAATAGTCATCTTATAATGATAGGCTTCTTCTAGGACTGTCTTCAAAAGACTCCCAGTTTGGGGAACACAAAGTCTCCCATTTCGTCGCAACCACCCTCTATCATCTGTGGAATATCTACTGAGGTGACTAGAAGTCACCCCTTTACCGAGCCTATCCAAGATGTCTAAAATCTGTGGACCCTTTCGATGTGAAGCTCCTATCTGATCAATAAGAGTAGGTCACACTTCTAGTGATGCAAATAAGCCTGACAAAAACTCGATGGGGGTCTAAATTCAAAAGTCGATATAAACTCCAAGCTTTTCCTTTCCAAAAACAGAGGACTTAAGGCTATCCTCTGCATACTCAGTGCGTCTGCTACCACATTACCCTTGCTAACGGTATAACCAATCTCAAAGTCATAAGATGCTGGGAACTCCATTCACCTTTGTTGTCTTAAATTTTGATCCTTCTGTGAGAACAAGTACTCGAGAGATTTATGATCGGTGTACAACTCGAACTTCTCTCCAAGTAAATAATGACGCCATGTATCAAACGTGAATACTGTGATAGCTAGCTCTAAGTCATGGGTAGGGTAGTTCTTCTCATGAACCCTTAACTATCTACCCCCATAACATACTACCCTTCCCTCTTGCATCAGAACCACACCAAGCCCTATACCACACGCATCAGTGTAAACTATGAACACTTTGTTTCCGTCGGGCAAGGTCAAGACTGGGGCTGTTGTCAGAGCCCTCTTCAATCAATAGAAAGCAACATCACAATCTATATCCCACAAAAGCGCCAGATTCTTCTTTGTCATCCCGGTGAGCAGGGTTGATATCTTTGCGAAGTCCTTAATGAACTTCCTATAATAGTCTGCCAATCCAAGAAAGCTTCTCACTTCCGTTGCATTCTTAGGAATTTGCCAATCTTGAACTGCAACTACCTTCGCGGGATCTACTGCTATCCCATCTTTAGAGACCACATGCCCTAGAAATCTCACCTCTTTTCTCCAAAAATGGCATTTGGAGAATTTCGCCTTAAGCTGATGCGCACGCAGAGTTTTCAAAACCTCCCATAAATGTTGGGCATGCTCTTCCTCGCTCTTCGAAAAAATCAAGATGTCATCAACAAAGACCAAGACAAATTTATTTAGAAACTCCCGAAACACCCTGCACATAAGATCAACAAAGTAGGCGGGTGCATTCGTCAACCCAAAAGTCATAACAAGCCATTCAAAGAAACCATCTGGAGTCCTGAAAGCGGTCTTATCTATACTGTCCTCGGCCACCCTCAACTGATGAAATCCCATAGCCAAATCTAACTAAGAGAAAACTGATGCCCCCAACAAGCTGGTCAAACAGATCATCTATCCTTGGGAGTGGGTGCCTTTTCTTCTTTGTTAGTTTGTTCGACTCTCTATAATCCACACATAAGCGAAGCGAACCATCCGCCTTAGTTGCGAATACCACCGGAGCACCACATTTAGACATGTTGCGCGTAATAAACCCTTTTTCCAAGTAGCTCCCCTACTTGCTTACTAAGCTCCCTCCTTTCTCTTGGAGCCATATGGCACATAGGTAATGCAGCTGGCTTTGCATTGTCTACCAACTATGTACGAAAGTCGATCTTGCGCCTCGGTGGTAAGCCCCGAACCTCCTCAAAAACATCAGAATACTCACAGAATACTGGTATTGATTGCAGATCATCAATAAATGCATCTAGAGACTCTAGGAAACTAAGCATGACAAACCCCCTAGGGTCATAAGAAATCTCGAGAGTCCTCCCATGGCAAGTCAAAAGTCTAACAACTCTTCTCTCATAATCAAGAATGGCACCATATCTGGCTAGCCAATCCATCCCTAGAATCAAACCATAGCCCATAAAACTGAGCACATATGCGTTGTAACAACTCGTATTTCGATAACATGTTAAAACGAGAATCAAGGCAGAATTTAATTTTAAATTCTGAATCAAGTAAAACGGGCTATGCCATTGCGTTCGTCTCGGAAAAATACGCGAAATAGAGTCCGAAATTTTGTAAATCGGAGTCCGTATGACCCGGTTAAGGCCCAAAGAAGTTTTCGGGAAATTTGAATTTCGAAACATGCAGAGATGGGGCCAGGCGGGAAAATTCCCGCCCAGACAAGTCGACTTGGCTATCGACAGGGCTGTCGACTTGCAAGTCGACAGGCATGTCGACAGGAAAGTCGACAGGCATGTCGACAGGCAAGTCGACAGGGCTGTCGACTTGCCCTGTCGGCTGATTCTGGCCTGGTGCACCTATTTTCTATCTTGGCTAGGTTTTTGGGCCTGGTTTGAAATCTGACGGTTCAGGTTGGTCCTAGGGTTAATCTAAGGGTCCTAACTAGCCTAATCTTCTATAAATAAGCCCCTAACCCCCCATAAACCCTCATTATTCACTCATGTAACTAAACTATGGCCAAATTTCTACTCTCATGGCCTCCACTCAACTATCCTAGCCTCCACTTCATTTCTATGAAAGGTTTCATGATCATGAGAGTATTAGAGAGTCCCTATGTTAGTATGAGAGCTCCTCAAGTTGATTTCAAGGCAAAAGTTTTGGTCTTTGTTCATAAAGATGGTGTATTTGTTGATTTGGAGCATCCATCTTTGGGTTTTTGGATGATGGCATGCATAAGCTTCATCACAAGCTTTAGTTTAATCGATTTAGGCCTTCATAGCAATGTAAGCCCTTCCCTACTCTTAGATATTAACTATGAAGCTAAATGTTCATGTAGAAAGTTTGGGTTTGATTAATTAGAATGATGCATGCTATCATGTTATGCAAGTCTATGAAGTCATTAGCTTGATCTTATGAGCAAAAAGCCACAACCTTTATGTTGAAATGTTGCATTATGCAACATGAGAATCTTCATAATCATTATGTCAACTTGCATATGAAGTCATAATCCTTATATGATGATATATGCGAGTTTCTAGCCATCATTCCATGTCTTTTGTCACCATGATTCGCTTATGTACCAAGTTTGGGTTTATGCATGTTTTTGAGGCTTAAGAATGTAACATGCAAGCTAATGAACACATTTGTGCCTCATTTGCCACCATGATTAACTTGTGGCTTAATACCCATTTTTTTCATTCCTTTGCCAAGTCTCTTCTTTTAATCCATCACGTTGTTGCGAACGTATATGCTAGTTTAAAAAGCGTTGGGGTCACATTATGGGGAAACATAATGACATGAATATGACTTGGGTAAATGGGTATAAACATGACAACATGTAACGTTAAATATGACATGTGTTTATACTTGAAAACATGACTTGAAATATAACATGGAAGTTGACATGTAAGTATGCATAAAAACATAAGCTTGGGAATTTACCTATTAAGTTAGGTCTATCCATTGGGAATTTACCTATTAAGTTAGGTCTACCCAATTGCTTGAAAACTTGACTATGAACATGACACTAGACTAAACATGAAAGTGGCCAACTCGAGGTTGGGTTGAGTTTGCAACGTAAAACTACCCGGAACCGACCGGCCTAACTAGTAGTTGCAAACAATAAGACCCAATGTGAGAAGTTGGTCATGTTGTGCTTGAACCCGAGGTTAGACCAAGTTGTGGTGTAAAGCTACCCGGAACCGACCGGCTTAACTAGTAACCACAACAAAGTCTAATGTGAGAGGTTGGGGTGCATTAAGTAATTAATGCCACATGATAGGGTTAAGTTAATTTGATTAATGACTCTTAACCAAATACGACATGGGTAAATGGGTTAAGTAAATTGGTTAGGCTAATGATACTTAACAAAACATAACAAGGTTGGGTAGGTTAAGTGATTTGATTTGCCTAATGACGCTTAACCATTTTTATACGACTAGTGGACGGGGATTAAGTTAACCAACACTTAATCAATCCAACATGATAATTTGGCAAGGTTAAGTAAGTTTTCTTAATGACACTTAACCATACAAGATGATTAGGGGATGGGGTTAAGTAATTTACACTTAACTAATCCGACACGGTAATTAGATGGGGTTAAATAATCCACACTTAACTAATCTAAACACGGTAATTCGATGGGGTTAAGTAATTTACACTTAACTAATCCGACACGGTAATTAGATGGGGTTAAGTAATCCACACTTAACTAATCTAAACACGATAATTCGATGGGGTTAAGTTAAACACTTAACCAATTTAAACTCGGTAATTCAATGAGGTTAAGTAACCAATACTTAACCAACTTAACGTGATAATTTAATGGGGTTAAGCAACTTATACTTAACCAATTATACATGATGATTTGATGGGGTTAAGTAACTTATACTTAACCAATCTAATACGCGGACCTGATAAGGTTAAGTCACAAGACCTTTTTAGAATATACTTAACCATTGTAGTACGATTAGAGGATGGGGTTAAGCCAACCTATACTTAACCAATCCGACTCGATAATTTGATGGGATTAAGATAATCTATGCTTAATCGATCTAGCAAGATAATCCGATAGGATTCAGGTAAGCAAGTACTTGACCAATTTGACTTGATAGGGTTAAGTCATGAGCCTCTGGGTACACTTAACCAACTTGTGGGACTAAGTCTTGAACTTAAATACTTAGCCAATCTTTGACGTGATTCGTGGGCGGGTTAAGTCATGGACTTGAATGATAACACTTAACCCAATAGACAAACCCTAGCTAGAAGAACTAGGTAGAAAACCGTGGTTAATCAAGGATAACGGGAAAGGAAGCTAAGTGGTAAACCTTAGTTAAGGGTAACTAAGTAATAATTCTTAGCTAAGGACATAGGACTAATTCTCAAAACGATGAGTAACCTGATACGGTAGGTCATCGCTTAGTATACGAGGGGGAGCAAGTTATCTGACTTGGATAAAAGCTCCAGCGCATGGGGTGCCGAAGTGGAAGCTTCGGGGGACGTGAGGATATTCTTGGGATCCCTCTGTGGGTTGCCAGGTAATTATACTAGGCCCATGAGAGGTTAAGGTCTGCGTTAGAAGGACCAAGAGTATGCCTTGGTTGCTATGCGAGCAACCTAAAGACTGGGATGGATTAGCGTGGAGTCGACGATTCTTGTTTTTGCCCTGGATAGCGCATCGCCGACTACCTACCATCTTTAGTCAATCGTGTACGTACGGAAAGGCAAGGAACCCCCAACAGACCATGTGCTTGCTATCGAGTCATGGGTGAGGTTGGCCCGTAGGAAAGTGGGGCTATAGTGGGGCCGTGGAGTGGTTCTTATACATGATTTTTCTTGGATTGCCTTTCAGTAGTTGAGGGAGGGGTCACGTGGGACCATAGCCACGGGTACAAAAATAGACCTTGATATCTGCATCGGCAGACGATTTAAAGCTCCCGACCGAGTTCCGTATTTCTTGATTTGCCCTGGCACGGAACTCGGATGGCACATTGGGGAACATGTGCATCTAGACATGGATAACGATTCACGATACATACGTGGGATCAAGGGCGCGGTTGACGGGTGGCGTAATCCCTAGTGGTCCTAGGTGGCCAAAACCCAAACCGAGACACGGAAACGTTCATTAGGTAGCATAATCCCTAGCGGCCCTAGGTGGCATAAATCCTAAGTGGACGCGCGATAGTTCATTGTAGGGAAACACAACTAGATCAAGGGTTACAGTCCAAAACAACTTCAAGGATAAAACGTTTACATGGGAAAGTCCGTACGGCCTACGGCAAAGGACTGAACTTATTCATGGAAAGAAACATACGAGTTGGGGAAACCTACATATTCTATATATTAGGTTGACATGGACCATTACATGACATTGGGCAAGGGACCTTCATGGTTAACACATGACGCGGGTTGGGATACTAGTACGAGAGGTGCAGAGCAAATATACATGTTAGAACCAGGAAAAAAGTATACATAATAGGCACCGGGGGATGTTAGACAGGGTAGATACCTTGGGATAGTATACTTGATAGAAATCTGACGATGTGATACTTTGATCTATCATGACACCGTAGTTTATCATAGTTTATCTGAGTTCAGTAGTTCATCCTGTTATTTTGATTTAGCTTATCTATCTTGTTATCATGCTCATGTTCATCTCAGTTTCTCATGTCAGTTAACTTTACTAGTTTTTATACTAATAGTAGATAGGGCTTACTCAGTCTTTTTGACTGACCCGTTTTGTTTCGCCTCTTTTCTTCCGTTTCCCCCCCCCTCAGGTTACAGGGAGGAAACACTGCTGTTTATTTCGGACTTCTTCTGCTCGAAGGTCACCATGGATGGCTTGGACTTTTCTTGGCTATGGCTATTTTACTGTTTTTAACTTGGGGAATAATTTATGAAAAGTCTTTATGCTTCTTTACTATTGCAAGACAAGTTTTGAGGTACTCTGATGTAAAAGGCTTTGGACCTTAATTATTAATGTTTATAAAAGTTCGATTTTACTTCCGCTATGTTATATGTTCTGTCTTGTGATATTTCTGTGCATGTTTACCAATAATGCCCCTCTAAAGCTAGTGCATTCCTTTGCGAGTGACCCTAGCGGAGGCGGGGTGATACATTTGGTATCAGAGCAGAAGGTTACCAGACTGGGCAAAAGTTTTTAAAACCTTCTGAAAACTATTTGGAAAACCGTTTATAAAGAAGCATTTTTCAAGAAAAGTTTGTTTTAAAAAGGCTATTCCCCAAAAGCCATTAGCACCATTCATTGATTCCTTGATTGAATCTCATTTCCTTTCTTTCCTCCATCCGTGGTCACAGTAGTTCTCACTGTGACTAATCTTTGTCTAGCCACGTAGGTGTTTCCCGTACGATGGAGGTGGTTCTCGAGAGACCCATTGCCGTGTTACAAGAAAGGATAATAAAGAGCAAGGGTAAAGGATACGAGTTTAAGGATGAGCAACTTGTTGGTATGGCTCAACCCAGAATGAGAGAGAAAGATGAACAATGAAACCCATGACGAGAGAGTACCTTTGGCACGGTAAAACGGGGTGGACAGTTAAGTATTATGGGACAAGGACAAGATCATCGGGAGGGCAGTAGTATGCTCTCATTTCTAGGGTACCTCGGAAGGAGGGTAACGATCTTGTTAAAGGTTTAGCTTTTCTTCTCTATCATCCCGTTAGGACTTTGTTTTGATCATCGTATCATTTAAGTCTTCTTCGATAGTGGAGTCTCTGCACCTTAAGTACTAGCGTAATAGAGAATCCCATTTTTGTCTCAAAGTCCTATTGGAGAATCAGTCCATTTATACATGACTTGTTTTGGATTTGAGAATGACATGCCTCGGTTATGGATGGATTCTAGGGATGAAGTGGTTATCCAGTAAGGGGTGCCACTCTCGGTTTTGATAGGAGGGTAGTTAGACTCTTGACTAGCCTTGGTAATACCCTCGAAGTCTCGTGGAACCTTTTGGGTTCGGTCATGATTAGTTACCTAGAATCCCTTGATACCTTTATTGGAAATTTGAAGCCCGATCGGACGGTGTTCGCCGATAAGACGGATGGTTTATTTCACTTATGCATGGGTTATGGAAATCACCCTAGTAAGTGCACTTGATAACCCGGTTGGCATCTGTTTACTTTCAAGAGAAAGTTCTACTACGTGGAATACCTTATGGTACGAGGTCCGAGATTCACTAGTGAATTTTGGAAAGCTTGCATGAGATCATGAGTACGCAGTCATGTTTGCGCTAAGTGTGCAAGTGTAACGAGAGGCGACGAAGAAATGAGTTCCAGCTCATGTTATGGAAACAGGAAATAAGAAGCTACGAAATCGCGAAGTTAAAGGACGGTCAAGGCACAATGGAATTGAGCTCAAGGAAATACGACTTTGATGGTCAAAGACTAGATACGCGCATGATATCTCTTTTTGGGAGTATATCCTTGATCCCTGTTTTCTGTAGAGCTTACTTGTAGGCTATCTTTTGTGGACATCCTCTTGGTCCTATTTTCTGTTACAAACCCCATAAGGAGTTTGTCTTGTTTATCTTCTCGATCCTATTTCAGGGAATCCTAGGTAGAACCCTATGGATGTAAACATGTATTTGAAACATGTTATGATTGATATGGTTGCAAGTGGTTGCAAGTGGTTGCTCGTGGATGCGCGAATACACATTAGATACTAGCTCGACTCGGTCACATTTCATATTGCATATGCACGAGTATTTATACTTGTTTATGGATGAAATCGAATGTATTATCATGCGGTTGTTGCATATGAATGAATGATTGTGCACGCATATAGTATCTATATGACTAGGACTATTTGCATACATGTTGGATTCATGGGACTATACATATCTTGCATTAGGAAGATCATTCAGGCCTGATCATTAGCATTAGCTAAGGAACATGTACACACACGTTTTGCATATATTCATATAGCATTAGAAATCATCTAAGGACAATGATTGCTTGTGGATGATGTTTTTAGTAGATGGATGATGGATGGTAGGATATGTTCTTCCTAACTTGGAGATTTCGGGGACGAAATCCTAAAAGGTGGGGAGAATGTAACAACTCGTATTTCGATAACATGTTAAAACGAGAATCAAGGCAGAATTTAATTTTAAATTCTGAATCAAGTAAAACGGGCTATGCCATTGTGTTCGTCTCGGAAAAATACGCGAAATAGAGTCCGAAATTTTGTAAATCGGAGTCCGTATGACCCGGTTAAGGCCCAAAGAAGTTTTCGGGAAATTTGAATTTCGAAACATGCAGAGATGGGGCCAGGCGGGAAAATTCCCGCCCAGACAAGTCGACTTGGCTGTCGACAGGGCTGTCGACTTGCAAGTCGACAGGCATGTCGACAGGCAAGTCGACAGGGCTGTCGACCTGCCCTGTCGGCTGATTCTGGCCTGGTGCACCTATTTTCTATCTTGGCTAGGTTTTTGGGCCTGGTTTGAAATCTGATGGTTCAGGTTGGTCCTAGGGTTAATCTAAGGGTCCTAACTAGCCTAATCTTCTATAAATAAGCCCCTAACCCCCCCCTAAACCCTCATTATTCACTCATGTAACTAAACTATGGCCAAATTTCTACTCTCATGGCCTCCACTCAACTATCCTAGCCTCCACTTCATTTCTATGAAAGGTTTCATGATCATGAGAGTATTAGAGAGTCCCTATGTTAGTATGAGAGCTCCTCAAGTTGATTTCAAGGCAAAAGTTTTGGTCTTTGTTCATAAAGATGGTGTATTTGTTGATTTGGAGCATCCATCTTTGGGTTTTTGGATGATGGCATGCATAAGCTTCATCACAAGCTTTAGTTTAATCGATTTAGGCCTTCATAGCAATGTAAGCCCTTCCCTACTCTTAGATATTAACTATGAAGCTAAATGTTCATATAGAAAGTTTGGGTTTGATTAATTAGAATGATGCATGCTATCATGTTATGCAAGTCTATGAAGTCATTAGCTTGATCTTATGAGCAAAAAGCCACAACCTTTATGTTGAAATGTTGCATTATGCAACATGAGAATCTTCATAATCATTATGTCAACTTGCATATGAAGTCATAATCCTTATATGATGATATATGCGAGTTTCTAGCCATCATTCCATGTCTTTTGTCACCATGATTCGCTTATGTACCAAGTTTGGGTTTATGCATGTTTTTGAGGCTTAAGAATGTAACATGCAAGCTAATGAACACATTTGTGCCTCATTTGCCACCATGATTAACTTGTGGCTTAATACCCATTTTTGTCATTCCTTTGCCAAGTCTCTTCTTTTAATCCATCACGTTGTTGCGAACGTATATGCTAGTTTAAAAAGCGTTGGGGTCACATTATGGGGAAACATAATGACATGAATATGACTTGGGTAAAAGGTTATAAACATGACAACATGTAACGTTAAATATGACATGTGTTTATACTTGAAAACATGACTTGAAATATAACATGGAAGTTGACATGTAAGTATGCATAAAAACATAAGCTTGGGAATTTACCTATTAAGTTAGGTCTATCCATTGGGAATTTACCTATTAAGGTAGGTCTACCCAATTGCTTGAAAACTTGACTATGAACATGACACTAGACTAAACATGAAAGTGGCCAACTCGAGGTTGGGTTGAGTTTGCAACGTAAAACTACCCGGAACCGACCGGCCTAACTAGTAATTGCAAACAATAAGACCCAATGTGAGAAGTTGGTCATGTTGTGCTTGAACCCGAGGTTAGACCAAGTTGTGGTGTAAAGCTACCCGGAACCGACCGGCTTAACTAGTAACCACAACAAAGTCTAATGTGAGAGGTTGGGGTGCATTAAGTAATTAATGCCACATGATAGGGTTAAGTTAATTTGATTAATGACTCTTAACCAAATACGACATGGGTAAATGGGTTAAGTAAATTGGTTAGGCTAATGATACTTAACAAAACATGACAAGGTTGGGTAGGTTAAGTGATTTGATTTTCCTAATGACGCTTAACCATTTTTATACGACTAGTGGACGGGGATTAAGTTAACCAACACTTAATCAATCCAACATGATAATTTGGCAAGGTTAAGTAAGTTTTCTTAATGACACTTAACCATACAAGATGATTAGGGGATGGGGTTAAGTAATTTACACTTAACTAATCCGACACGGTAATTAGATGGGGTTAAGTAATCCACACTTAACTAATCTAAACACGGTAATTCGATGGGGTTAAGTAATTTACACTTAACTAATCCGACACGGTAATTAGATGGGGTTAAGTAATCCACACTTAACTAATCTAAACACGGTAATTCGATGGGGTTAAGTTAAACACTTAACCAATTTAAACTCGGTAATTCAATGAGGTTAAGTAACCAATACTTAACCAACTTAACGTGATAATTTAATGGGGTTAAGCAACTTATACATAACCAATTATACATGATGATTTGATGGGGTTAAGTAACTTACACTTAACCAATCTAATACGCGGACCTGATAAGGTTAAGTCACAAGACCTTTTTAGAATATACTTAACCATTGTAGTACGATTAGAGGATGGGGTTAAGCCAACCTATACTTAACCAATCCGACTCGATAATTTGATGGGATTAAGATAATCTATGCTTAATCGATCTAGCAAGATAATCCGATAGGATTCAGGTAAGCTAGTACTTGACCAATTTGACTTGATAGGGTTAAGTCATGAGCCTCTGGGTACACTTAACCAACTTGTGGGACTAAGTCTTGAACTTAAATACTTAGCCAATCTTTGACGTGATTCGTGGGCGGGTTAAGTCATGGACTTGAATGATAACACTTAACCTAATAGACAAACCCTAGCTAGAAGAACTAGGTAGAAAACCGTGGTTAATCAAGGATAACGGGAAAGGAAGCTAAGTGGTAAACCTTAGTTAAGGGTAACTAAGTAATAATTCTTAGCTAAGGACATAGGACTAATTCTCAAAACGATGAGTAACCTGATACGGTAGGTCATCGCTTAGTATACGAGGGGGAGCAAGTTATCTGACTTGGATAAAAGCTCCAGCGCACGGGGTGCCGAAGTGGAAGCTTCGGGGGACGTGAGGATATTCTTGGGATCCCTCTGTGGGCTGCCAGGTAATTATACTAGGCCCATGAGAGGTTTAGGTCTGCGTTAGAAGGACCAAGAGTATGCCTTGGTTGCTATGCGAGCAACCTAAAGACTGGGATGGATTAGCGTGGAGTCGACGATTCTTGTTTTTGCCCTGGATAGAGCATCGCCGACTACCTACCATCTTTAGTCAATCGTGTACGTACGGAAAGGCAAGGAACCCCCAACAGACCATGTGCTTGCTATCGAGTCATGGGTGAGGTTGGCCCGTAGGAAAGTGGGGCTATAGTGGGGCCGTGGAGTGGTTCTTATACATGATTTTTCTTGGATTGCCTTTCAGTAGTTGAGGGAGGGGTCACGTGGGACCATAGCCACGGGTACAAAAACAGACCTTGATATCTGCATCGGCAGACGATTTAAAGCTCCCGACCGAGTTCCGTATTTCTTGATTTGCCCTGGCACGGAACTCGGATGGCACATTGGGGAACATGTGCATCTAGACATGGATAACGATTCACGATACATACGTGGGATCAAGGGCGCGGTTGACGGGTGGCGTAATCCCTAGTGGTCCTAGGTGGCCAAAACCCAAACCGAGACACGGAAACGTTCATTAGGTAGCATAATCCCTAGCGGCCCTAGGTGGCATAAATCCTAAGTGGACGCGCGATAGTTCATGGTAGGGAAACACAACTAGATAAAGGGTTACAGTCCAAAACAACTTCAAGGATAAAACGTTTACATGGGAAAGTCCGTACGGCCTACGGCAAAGGACTGAACTTATTCATGGAAAGAAACATACGAGTTGGGGAAACCTACATATGCTATATATTAGGTTGACATGGACCATTACATGACATTGGGCAAGGGACCTTCATGGTTAACACATGACGCGGGTTGGGATACTAGTACGAGAGGTGCAGAGCAAATATACATGTTAGAACCAGGAAAAAAGTATACATAATAGGCACCGGGGGATGTTAGACAGGGTAGATACCTTGGGATAGTATACTTGATAGAAATCTGACGATGTGATACTTTGATCTATCATGACACCGTAGTTTATCATAGTTTATCTGAGTTCAGTAGTTCATCCTGTTATTTTGATTTAGCTTATCTATCTTGTTATCATGCTCATGTTCATCTCAGTTTCTCATGTCAGTTAACTTTACTAGTTTTTATACTAATAGTAGATAGGGCTTACTCAGTCTTTTTGACTGACCCGTTTTGTTTCGCCTCTTTTCTTCCGTTTCCTCCCCCCCAGGTTACAGGGAGGAAACACTGCTGTTTATTTCGGACTTCTTCTGCTCGAAGGTCACCATGGATGGCTTGGACTTTTCTTGGCTATGGCTACTTTACTGTTTTTAACTTGGGGAATAATTTATGAAAAGTCTTTATGCTTCTTTACTATTGCAAGACAAGTTTTGAGGTACTCTGATGTAAAAGGCTTTGGACCTTAATTATTAATGTTTATAAAAGTTCGATTTTACTTCCGCTATGTTATATGTTCTGTCTTGTGATATTTCTGTGCATGTTTACCAATAATGCCCCTCTAAAGCTAGTGCATTCCTTTGCGACTGACCCTAGCGGAGGCGGGGTGTTACATGCGTCGCACACAAACTCGACGCCTAACACAGATATTCTCAAATCCCAACAAATCATGGACAAATGCGCCGAACCACCAATAGGGTTTGAGGCAACAATGGGATCCACTACCATACTAGTATTAAGGTGCAAAGACTACAGAATCAAATATAAATGAATGTGAAGCACCAGAATCAAAAAGAGTTCTAATAGGGTAACTGGAAAGAGAAATCAAACCTTCCACGGAAACTTTCCTACCTTGATCTGGAGCATTAATCGCGAGAGCATGCACTTTCTCTCCAGAAGTTCCTGCCCTTTGACCTTGTCCTTGCTTCTTCAAGCATTCCATAGAAAAGTATCTGACCTCTCCATAACCAAAGCAAGCATTCTTACTTCTTTTGTAGTCCTTGATCAAATGACCATCACGTCCGCAATTATGGCATTTCCTCTTATCCTTAGCTTTGTCATTATTTCCATCATTTTGTTGTTGTTGTTGCTGTTGTTGTCCCTTCTTGGGCCATTCTTTCTTGTTTTGTGTTTCCTCAACTTTAACTTCCTTTTTGTCATCTTTATCTTCCTCATGCATCTAGGCCATATCAACGAGCCTTTCAAAAGTTACTCCCATTGGAATATGAGACATAGCTAACCCATGAAGGGGTTCATTCGGTCCTCTAGCAAATCGCAAAGCTTCTTATGTGGATTATCCACTAGATCCAACCCAAACCTCGCTAGTTGGTTAAATTTGTTAACATACTCTTTGATAGTCATGCCTCATTGCTTGAGCGCCAAGAACCTTTCTATTTTCATGCTTTTCTCAGCTTGAGAAAGAAACTTCATTTCAAACCTTTGCCGAAAATCATCCCAAGTCTCCACTGGACGCCCTGCTTGCGTCACTTCCCACCAGAACGAAGCTTCATCTTTCAGTAGCCAAGCGGCTAACTGAATCTTCCTACGATCGTCCACTTCGAAAATTCCAAATAGATCCTCCGTCTCTTTGAGCCAATTCCTTGCCACTACGAACGTCTCGGTCCCACGGAATGACTTCCCTCCTATAGTACAGAAATCTTTGCAAATCTTAGAGAAGTCATCTACACGCGAAGAAGGAACGACAGGTGCAGCTGGGGGAGGAACATTAGCTTGACCACCGGCAGGCACCATGGCCTCTAGATACGTACGGAACCAGCCTGGTATCGTAATACCCTCAGGAATATTAGGTTCCCTAGACATGCTGAAAAGAAAAGGGATTCAGACAAAGGATCGAAAAATATTATATACGGCTTTGAGGAATATGTTTTTCAAAGTAGATTTTTCATTTTGAAAATGCTTCTTTTAAAACCTTTTTTTTTAAATAATTTTCAAAACATTTTATCTAATCTGGTAACCTTCAGCTCTGATACCAAGTGTGACACCCCACATCCTTCAATGTCACTCATTAAGAGAATGCATTCAGTTTCGTGAAGCGTTTTAGGTGAAAAGAAATAGAAATATCACAAGACACGTATGAAATAGCAGCGGAATTAAAAAAATTATTCATCATAAAGCATAACTTCGTGATTCGAAACATCATGAGTCTGAAAATACATAAACCCAGTACATCATCTTAAACATTTCTGTCTTGTACTTAAAATACCGGAGTATAGTAATAAAAGAAATATAATTCCCCAAACAAAAAACGTAGCCATAGTAGAAAGGATAAGAGCTCGAGCAATACATCTATGTAGCTCCAAGCAAGATGAAAGCAGAATCGTGATCAAGCTTGAGTACTCCCACCCTGAGAACCTTGGAGGGGGGAGGGGGAGGGGACAGAAGAAAAAAAGAAGAAACAAAATGGGTCAGAAATAAAGTTTGGCAAGTCCAGTTACTTTTAGCATATATACAAGTAAAAGTATCATGACAGGCATATAAAATGGATAAGAGAGATAACATCGTAATAGGCAGGTATGACAAGGTAAACAGGACAAACATGATGGAGTATACTACGCTTCTCTAATGATTTCTCTGCACCAATACTAGTGTCTTATTAACAAGATGATCCCCAACAAGTATAAGATAGTAGACTTAAGGTGTACTTCCAGTGAGAGGTTTTCACCACATACAATCAACAAGCAACCCAACGTACCGGAGTTACCCCTAAGGGTATTAACGTTCTTCCCAACATACCGAAGTCTAGATCTACCATAATTACTATCCTAATCGATTGGCTCCCTACTCCGTAGATAAACTATGTTGATCCCACAGTATGGTGTATTACTCCCTAAAGGGGCAACCATTCATTTTCCAAATGTGCACAACCATATCTACTGGTGTCACGACGTCTTTTCTACCTCTGTCTGGACGATGCATGCAAATGACCCGATAGGTACGCGCCGCCCACACTGTCCCCCACTTTTGGATTTCTTACAATCAACCCAATAAGCATGCCCTGAATCCGACCTAGTTCGGAGTACTCATTTGATACCTATATATGGGTTATTGACTGAAACGGTCCTATTCACAAGATGATGCAATCTCTCCCCTTTGTCTTGCATCCCCGCTAGGTTTTCCACAGATTATGCCTACCTACCGTTGTCATAAAATTGCATAATCCTAACAGGTTAAGTTTGTGGGCCGATATATAGATATTACCCACCAACCCAAGATTTACTTAACCCACCCACTGTTTCAAATAAGTTTACTTAACCCCTATTCAATTTATCATATTCACACAATCCATGTGGATTCAAATAAGTTAAGTATTCAACTTCGTAGCCATATTCATTTATGGTTATAATGTACTAGACCTCCCACACTAAGCCTATCACTTGTGGATGATGGATATGTCGGTTGGTTCTGGGCAGACTTCTTCCACAAGTCGGACTTAACCTCGTGTCTTGGCACGTCTCGTGTTTATGCACTTAGACCTCTCACATTAGATACACCACTTGTGGTCGCTCGATATGTCGGCCGGTTCCCGGTAGACTTCCACCGCAAGTGTAATCTAACCTCGTGTCTAAGCGCAGTTACAATTTCTAATTACTGTAAATCTAGGCATTTCAATTATTAATCAATTATTCCTATGCCGTTATAGGTTTTCATGCCCCTTTTCCAAGTTAAGTTCATAATGAACCATATACCCCAAATTAAGGTCTTTAATCACAAGTTGATTTATGTTCCCAAATTCATGTTCATATATTTCATCCAAGTTATGCCTAAAATTCTAGTTACAAGTTATGCTCCAATTCTATCATTTCCCCCTCGTTCCCAAATTAACGCGTTCACATATTTCAGCGGCATGCCTAGACTAAAATGTAGCCTGGCTATAAAAAAGGGAAAAGATAGAGGGAAGAGGACAGAAATAATCATATTAACAAGGTAAACATAGAATGGAAGAAATAGGCATAAACATATAATGGAATAGTGACAAGATAGACATATAGGGACAGATCTGATGAACATGTGACATTAGAACTGATTCTAACATAATAGGGACATCATAAACAGGCATGATGAGATCTAAACAATGAATATCCAACTAGTAAAAGATCTGATTTAGCCACAAACATAAGAGGAAAAGGCATGATGTGATCTAAATAGTGAATTAGATCTATAAACAATGGAAGATCTGACAAGATAAATTGGTATATGTTCTGATATGGTTTCATAGTCATGTCAGAATAACTTGGATAAATAGGTTATAGCAGATCTGATATGATTCACATAGTTACAGGCATAAATCCAAATTATAGTCATGTTAATATTTACTTTTTAATTATTTAGATCTAAAATTAACATATACTTATAGTGTCTGGATCTGGAAAATAGAATAAAGTATTGCTGATGTTGAATCACAGATCTCTAAACTCTAGTTGATTGCTGAAGAAGAAAAGATCTAATTTAATCTGGGCAGAGGCAACATCTAGTTCTCCATTATTTTTTTAGTGTGCAAAAATATGAGAAATAAGGCCATATTTATAGATGGCCCCAAAACCCTAATCTGCAATCTACCGCAAGGGGATCGACCCCCCTTATGGGGTCGACACCCCTGAGCGAGATTTATTCCGCCTCCCTAAATTTTGAATTTTGAACTGATTTTTGAATTCTGAATTTAATTATATATATATATATATGTGTGTGTGCATGTTCTTCTTGCGCGTATACAAACTTCAAACCCTAATAACTTCTTCATACGGCGTCCTTTTTACGCAAACCAAGTGTCTATTTTGACCAGAATTTCGAGGTGAACGTAATGGCGTAGTTCATTTCCCTTAGCTCTGAACATTAAGTTAGTTATTTTTTAATTTATCGTCTTTAGTGTTGTTAAACTATGGGGTGTTACATTAATGAGTTTGTTGGTGAGATATCTTTAGATAATGGTAAAAATATAACGTTAACCTAAGTGTAGTTTGAACGAGTGCGTAGATGAGTCCTTAATAAGTATGATGGATTGTATGAATGGAAGAAGTAAGTTCATGAATTTGTTTCAAAATTTCATTTTTTTATTCAATTTATAGATTCATTTCGATATGTGTTTTCTATAGAAGTTACAACTCCTATGCCAAAAGAACTAGATTTCAACCACAAGGAAGAGGTACAACTGTTGAAGTCAGTCAGAATTTTACTCTATGGTTACGTAATGAGGTATTATATCATCATAAGTATTTCACGTGTTTATAAGTTAGCAATACAAACCATGCTTTTATTTTTTATTGTGTTTTATGTAGTTGGTGAATTGCAGCTGTTGATCCAAATCTTTAGCGGCTAGCACATGGGCCGAAGTTCATGGCGCTTAGTTATACGAAGTACCAAGTGAATGGGTTTTTATTTTCCATTAAAATGTACGAAGACCATATGGTCACACATGATAGCGGTGTATGCATGAAAGCAATTACAAAATTTAGAGGAGTGGTAAAGACCAAAATTATAAGGAAGCAGAAACAACACATTACGGAGTCATTCAGCAGATACTTGAGCTGGATTACGCTGACTTCAAACAAACAGTTTTTTATTTTGATTGGGTAAAGGTCAAGGATAATATCAATGGTTGCAAAATAGATCCCGTTTCAAACTTAATCATGGTCAATTTTGGAAAATTAAAGTACAAAGACAACATGAATGATGAGCCATTTATTCTTGCATCAGAAGCGAGTTAAGTGTTCTACTCAAAAGGTTTAAAAAATAACGGATGGTCAGTGGTTTTGCATACACCAAAATAGTTGACTACAAATGTAGATGACATCGAGTTTCCTACTGTCTACCAATCAGCTTTTGAAGACAATGAGAAATTAGAAAATGTATTTGGAAAGTCATGAATTGTTAACAGCTTTTTTTTTACCAAAACCCATGTTAACTTATGAATTGTTGAATGCTTTTTTTCTCAAGAGAACCACATGTACTTGGAATGTAATGAATAATTGAATGGTTTTTTTTTGCTCATGGAAATCACATGTATTTTGAATGTCATGAATTGTTGAATGCTTTTTTTTACCAAAACCATATGTTAACTTGTGAATTGTGGATGTTAACCTGCTTTTCGGTCCGGTTCCCA
This sequence comes from Allium sativum, assembly GCA_030737875.1. NCBI lineage: Eukaryota > Viridiplantae > Streptophyta > Magnoliopsida > Asparagales > Amaryllidaceae > Allium > Allium sativum. Next base: position 152,224,909 of record CM060915.1, read on the forward strand.
AGAGTGCATCAGATACGCTCAACTTAACATATCGCGTGAAGTTGAGGCTAAAAGGGGGCGCTTAGGAATGAAGGAAACAGGGCCAAGAAGGGACTAAACCGCTCGTAATCTCGCAGCACCCAGAAAACATTCCCAAACCAAGGAACACGGGCCTTGAAGGAGTCACAAGCTTCAAGCATCTAATCCTGGGATCCTCACGCCCCTCGGATTAACTTCGCACCGAGCAGAGCGCGAAATTCGCACCCAGCAGGTGCGAAGTTTCGCGCCCAAGCTGAGTTCGAAATTTCGAACCCAACGGCGCGAGATTTCGCACCCAGCGGGTGCGAGATTTTGCACCCATGCCCGAGTGTGAAATTTCGCACCCAACCCCGGGTTCGAATTTCTGAGGCGCGCGGGTGGCAGGTTCGAAATTCTGCTAGTGGTCCCTTATTTTTACCTAATACTACCTACCCCCACTCCTATAAATAGCCCATGGACTCACACTTCAAAGGGGTTGGATTTTCTTCACCTGAGACCTTCCTAGAGCTTCCTAAACCCCATTAATGGCATCTCCTATTTGAGGAAGAAGGAGAATTAAATATTCTTTTTCCCAAATACCTAACATATGGCAATTATAAAAGTAAATGTAATGAATGTAGCTCTACCCTTGTAATTCTTGAGTGATTAATAAAATTCCAACATGAATGTAGCTCTACCCTTGGAATTCTTGAGTGATTAATAAAATTCCATCATCGTTCCAAAGTGGACGTAGGCCTAATCCGCAGCCGAACCACTATAAATACTCGTGTCATTTACCGCTTTCTTCTGCTTAGTCTTGCGACCAAATTAACCACTCCTAGTAATAGGAATCTTTTGTGTTTTCGACATTTTTTGCCTTCAACATTTGGTGCTTTCATCGAGAGTTGAACTCAAGATTCGCGTCTTTCTTCCACATTATCATCTCGACTTCGACAAGCTTAAGATTCCTTGCTCAACCTGCTGTCGAGTCCACTTACGATGGTAAAGAAGTCAAAGAACGCAATGGTCGGCTCTTCAACCGTAGCCGAGGCCGATACATCCCAACAACCTCAACCGGTAGACATCCAAGCCACTAAGGAAACCATCCCTCCTATTGTGGACCCCGAAGCGCCCGTTACACAAGCTCAAATTCACACGCTTAATGAAAGATATGAGAACACCGCGATCGAGCTCAACCAAGCATTAAGGAATAACATTGACCTTATGCGGCAACTCCAAGAAAGCCAACGAGTTGTCGCCCAACTCAACTAACTCGGAACAACGCTCGATCCCGACCAATTGCGTCAGAAACTTCCTATTCCAAGTCAAGGGACCCGCACCAAAGGAGGAGGTTCACCCTCATCAACAACATTGCCACTCATACCAAAGCCCTTGATAACGGTAACGGTCATGCCAACGGCAATGGAAACGACAACGACGACCGAACTACAGTCACATATAGCGAGGCGGCACAATACCGAGATCGCCCTCGCTTGATTATCAACGACGGACCAGATCCTACAAACCAACCTCTTCCTCGACACAACCCGATGGTCGCTAATCAGGGTGATGGGCCTACCATTCTAACGGCCCACGCACCACCAGAGCAGGATCCGCATCACCCTGCTTCACCTCATCATCCACATCAAGACCCAACCATAGATGTTGAAGACATAGAGGAAGACGATCTAGACATCCATCATAGAAGACGACCTCGCAACAGAACTCCAGAGTCACGTCAAAATCCATGGATCCCGATGGAAGATCCCCATCCAACTTACCTTCCCGACATGGTGCGAAGGATCATGGGGGAAATGCGACGGGGCGCATGGCTCATGGAAAGTTCACATTAGGAGCAACCTCTTCACAGGGAAAGTAAATGAGGCCGAGTGGCCAAGGCGCTTTAACATGCCACAAATGCCACTCTACGATGGTACCACTGATCCTTGTGCCTTCTTGAATCGCTATGAATGGTAGTTGGACTCGAGCCGGGGTGATGATCCAGCCAAATGCAAATGCTTTCCGGTCTTCCTGTCTAGTACCACTTTACTTTGGTTCTCTTGCCTCCTTCTTGATTCCATTAACAACTTCGGGCAACTAGCAACGGAGCTGGTCAAGCAATTCAGGGTGCATATCCCAACTCCGAAGAATGCCCTCACTTTATCCAACCTATACCTGGGACCCTCCGAGTCGCTTAGGAGCTACCTTTCTCGTTTTAACATAGCTCTCACCGAGGTCGAGGATCCAGATCCTCGCACCATACTCTTTCAGCTGGAAAAAGGTGTTCCTCCCTACTTTAGAGTTCGAGGCTTGGATCGATCGGAAGCAGCCAAAAAGCCTCGACGCTTTCCATGAGAAGGCAGACCAATACTTGTGCCAAGAAGAGGCAAGATGGAACCGGATCTCCACCACAAGTCATCCTAGTGATCCCCAAGCGGACACCGTAAATAACAATCTCATGGGTAGGTGAGGCCGGGAGCCCTTCAACCAAAATAGGGGCAGGTCCTTATAGGCAAAAACAAAATAACTACAGGCCGGATGGACGGAACAACGGGAAAGCCCCAGCAGAATCAGGAAAGCCCGGCCCTCGCCAAGCTTTCGAGACCTACACCCCATTGAATGAAGACATAGAGACAACCTACTTGGAAACCTGTAACACCATGCTATACAAGAAGCCACACATCAGAGAATCAACTGACCGCGAGAAGAACACCGGAAGTTACTGCCGATACCACGACTGTACGGGCACGACACCAACGAATGCCGCTAACTTAGGGATGTAATCGAGAAACTTATTCGTGAGAAACAGCTCGAGCAATATGTCAAAGAGCCCTTTCCCCTGGAAGCAAACTCGTAGCCTCTAGCGCTAGCTCCACAAGAAACCACTAAGGCAGCTCCGGGACCGTCTTACCCAAGGCGAGGAATCGTGATCAACACCATATGTGGCGGACCTTACCCCACACACAACAGCTTTCGAAAAATGGAGGAGTATGTGAGTTCCATAAAGTATGCTACTTACGAAGCCTGCTCCGCTCTCCCTGAGTCCATGCCATCCAAGCTACAAAAAACCATGCAGGATGATATTATCTTCCGAGAAAGAGAATCGACAGGAGTCAAGATCCTAACGACCGATCCACTAGTCATTACTGCTCAGATCGGCGCGGCTCCCGTCCGAAAAAATATTAATCGACTCAGGAAGCTCGGTCAACATCATCTTTAAGGCCGCCTACGAATATATGAAATTGGAAACAGATGATTTGAAGCCAAGTCACGCCGCTATTCATGGCTTCAATGGGGCCTCTAGTTCCCCTGTAGGGATGATCGACCTACCTGTGGAACTGGGCGAGGGGGACCAAAGCCGAGTCTGAATTCTCACTTTCATGGTTATAGACATCAGCTCCCCCTACAACGCTTTCCTAGGGCGCCCCTTTCTCATTGAATTCCAAGTCTACATGGCACCATGGTCTCTTCTTATGAAATTCCCGATGGGAAATGGGTTGGAACCGTTAAGGGTGACCAAGTAAGCGCCAGGGAATGCTACGCAATAGAATGGAAGAATGCGTGCAATTAGGACAAGGGCAAAGCTATGCCCACGCCTTCTTGTTCCAAAAAAGTCTCAACATAACAATCTGCAGCGTCTGGGCCCTGGCTCAGGTGCCACTGCCATCTTTCCAATGACCTTGACCCACGGAAGGACGAAGAGCCCAAGCACGAAAGGGCTGCCCCGGTCGAATCCACTTTAGACGTTCCTGTCAACCTCGACGACCCAACAAGGGTGTTGAGGGTAGGGTCACAACTCCACCTATCAATCAAAGAAGATTTTATATGCTTCCTGAAAGCCAATCTAGATGTGTTTGCATGTAATCACTCCGACATGAAGGGCATCGACACCGCAATTGCTTGTCATTCCCTTGGCTTAGATCCTAGAATGCCTCCCATCAAACAGAAGCGCCGCTTCTTGGGACCCGAGAGGTCTAAAGCACTCAAGGAGGAGGTAGACCATCTGCTCAACAATAACTTCATCCGCGAAGCTGACTATCCTGAATGGTTTTCCAAACCAGTCCTGGTAAAAAATCCAATGGTAAATGGGGGACATGCGTTGACTTCTCTGATCTAAACAAAGAATGTCCCAAGGACAGTTTTCCGCTCCCCAAGATCGATCGATTAGTCGACTCGACTGCCAGATACCAGCTGTTATCTTTCATGGACGCCTACGTAGGCTACAACCAGATACCGATTAGTCTCCGCGATCAAGATCATACCTCTTTCATCACCGGTCTTAGGCTCTACTGCTACCATGTTATGCCCTTCGGCCTCTAGAATGTCGACGCCACTTATCAACGAATGGTTAATCGACTCTTTAAAACTCAGATTGGAAAGTCCATGGAGGTGTACGTGGACGATATGCTGGTGAAATCTAAGATGTTAAGCGATCACGTCCACGACCTCTCCAAAATGTTCGATGTCCTCCTCCAGTACGACACGAAACTCAACCCCCTGAAATGCTCCTTTGGAGTCACTTCGAGAAAATTCTTGGGTTTCGTTGTCAATTCTCGGGGCATCGAAGCCAATCCAGAAAAAATCCAAGACATTCGGGACATCCGAGTCCCCGAGAACATCAGGGATGTCCAAAGTCTGAACGGAAAGGTTGCCGCTTGGAGTCGGTTCATCTCTAATGCCACCGACAAGTGTATCCCCTTCTTCGATTTACTCCAAAAAGGGAATCGCAATTTCGAGTGGATCCCCGAATGTGTCTCAGCATTCAAGGAACTTCTAGATCACTTAGAGAGACCACCTATCCTTTCTAAGCCTATAAACCATGAGGACTTATACAATTACCTGGCTATTTCTCCACAGGTAATCAGCTCGGCACTAAGACGCCTCGAAGATCACACCCAACGACTCGTCTACTATATTAGCAAGCGGCTGACAGGGGCAGAGAAGAATTATCCGAAGTTAGAAAAGCTGGCATTCTGCTTATTGATTTCCACTAGAAAGCTCCGACCGTATTTCCAGTCTTATCCCATAAAGGTTTTCACTGACCAGCCGCTACGTCTGGCCCTGCAGCGACCCGAGGCGTCCGGTTGATTACTAAAATGGACTGTGGAGCTAAGCTAGTTTGAGATAAGCTTCATCCCCTGACGAGCCATCCTTGGCCAAGCTCTCGCAGATTTCATCGTGGAGTTCACAGCCTCGGAGGAGGCTCCCACAGAGAACACTGGGGCTCCCGACGCCCAATGGAAATTGTTCGAGACGGCTCCTCTAACAGAAAGTGATCCCGGGCTGGAGTCATGTTCATCACCCATGAAGAACGCCTGATGTAATATGCGTTATGGATAAATTTCTCTGCTACTGACAACGAAGCCGAATATGAGGCCTTGATCGTCGGGCTTAGAATCGCGATTGAACTCAAGCTAGAGACCGTTCACATCTTCTTCGATTCACAGCTTATAGTCCGACAAGTGCTGGGAGAGTACCAAGCAAAAGAGGGATGGATTTCCCAATAGCTGGCTCGGGTATAGGGGCTACTCGAACATTTCACCATCACCCATGTCCCGCATGAGCAAAATGAAAAAGCAGATTCCTTCGCCAAAATGGCAAGCTTAGAAGATCTGCAACTTAACGGATTTGCCCCGGTTGAAGTCCTAAACTCTCTGAGCATCAAGCAAGAGCAAGATGAGATGATCATGAGCACCGAACCCAAGCTCGAGTCCTGGATGACACCAATTAGAAATTACCTGCTGCACAGGACCCTACCGAGGCACAAGGAAAGGCGCACGCTCACTCGCTAGTCGACTCGTTACCTTCTTATGAACGGGGTACTCTACCGCAGAGGTTTTTCTGTTCCCTTGCTTCAATGCATAGCCCACGGTGATGCCCTCCGAGTGCTAAGAGTGTGCATGAAGGCGAATGCGGCGACCACACTAGGGGGCAAACCCTGGCCAGAAAGATTCTCAGACATGGTTATTACTAGCCCACGCTTGATCAAGACGCCACAGACGACGCTCGCAAGTGTGATAAGTGTCAGCGCTTCTCTAAGATTCCAAGAGCCTCGCCTACCGAATTTTCCCAAATGTTCAGTCCATGGTCGTTCGCCATGTGGGGAATCGACATCATCGAAACTCTTCCAATGGCTAGAGGCTGGGCATGATACGTCGTCGTTGCGGTGGACTATTTCATTGAGTAAGCAGAAACTGAGGCTCTCGCCACCATTACCACAAAGAAGATGATCAACTTTGTTGTCTGCAACATCATTACCTGCTATGGGGTGCCCCAAGCTATCATCTCCAACAACAACACTCAATTTGAGAGCACCGATTTCAAAACCTTCTGTCAGCGTCACGGCATCGATAAAAGATTCTTAGCAGTTGCTGATCCTCAAGCCAATGGGCAAGTTGAGGCTGTTAACAAGGTCATTAAATCTATCATCAAGAAGCGCCTGGAAAAGGCTGGGGGCATGTGGGCAAACGAACTTCCTCTAGCTCTATGGGCTTACCGCACCACCCACAAGACATCAACCAGACATACTCCTTTCGCCCTCGCATACAGATCTAAAGCCGTCATTCCCATTGAACTCAAGCTTCAATCCCATCAAGTCGCATACTTCGATCGAAGGACGAACCAAGATTTACTTCTGGGATCACTCGACTTGCTGGAAGAAACGAGGAATGAGGCCAATATCAAAGCCGCCGCCCAACGACAGCGAGTAGCCCAATACTTCAATTCCAGGGTCCGCCATAAGGACCTCAACATCGGTGACCTCGTTCTAAAGCGAGTTTTTTCCCTACCAATAGGCCTAGCGCCTCGCTAGGAAGGCCCACACTCCATTCAGTGAAAGCTCAGCGATGGGACTTTCAGACTTGCCACTGTCGATGGAGCTTGTGACGGCCCACCCTGCACCAGCTGACATTTCCAATGAAAGTGCACTGTGCCGATGTCCAACCAGCACGGGACAGTCATCAAAGAAAGGAAGAGAAGGGAATTTGAATTAACAAGGAACCTGTAGAATGTCTCACAGCGCATGGAATAATATAATAATAATATACTTGATAGAAAACAGGCGAGACAGTGCATAAGCTGAGAACTAAACCATAATCATCATAGCAGCGGAAAATTCAAAATACAGTTTATGTTCCACATCATCGTTATTACAACTTTGAAAATTGTCTCTAAAGCAAAATAAGAAAGGTGCACTACTAATGCCCAAAGTAGTGACAAGCAGCGACACAGGGAGAATATATATATGTCATACGTGGAAGCCTCCTGCTCTTCTCCGGTACAGCTACTCGTGCATACCACCTAACCTGTCTCTAGTCTACCCGTTTAAGAGCACCCAGAGTAATAAGAAGAGACATAAAACTCTAGGTCATACAAAAGTCTGGTATGAGCGATAAGAAGCAAAATAGAACAATAACAGGTATACTAAACCATACCTGAACCTAGAGCCAAAGAGTTAGCACAACATGATGTACAATACTCTAAGGTGACACTAACATATGGTGTAAAGATATGAGGTGGGGGGTGTGCATGTCATAATGATGGCAAACAATCAAGCATAGCAACCATCCTCACATCTCTCACTCAGTGCGTAAAGCATACGATATCCACCGCTTTGATCACCCAAATCCTTGCTATAATCACTCTTCCCTATGGAGTCATGGTGACTCCACTGCATTGATCCATAGCCACTAGTCCTTGCTATGTCCACTCTGCCCCATGAAGTCATAACGACTCCACTGCACTGGCTCATAGCCATGCTACGATCACTCTGCCCCATGGAGTAACAGCTACCCCACTGCACTGATCTGTAGCCTAACATCCGTCTTGGTGGTGAATCAAAGTTATGGACGTTGATAACCCCTTAGCACATGCCCCGCAGCAAAGCCCAACTCAAGAATTTAACTCGTTAGTTCCAAACTGGATCCTGAGTACAAGCTTCCTATTTGGACTACCTTTGCATCTCGGATTTTGGTTTCCTCCGGCTTCGATCTCCATTTGGTTCGTGATCATCACCTGGGTTCGGTTCGGGTATCTCTCCAGCTCGTGGTCAAGCTCCAGGTCGTGGTCCACATCCCTTGGCGGTTCGTTTCATGGTGCCTTGTCCAGGTCGGGTCGTGGTGCTCCTGGTCAGATCGGTTCGTGGCAAACACTACGGGTCGGTTCGTGTGCACCCACTGGGTTCGGGTCGGGCTCCTTACTTCGTGATGTCCTCTTCGGAGCATCGGTTCGTGGCTTCCACTTTAGATTTGTTCGGGGTATGCGAAGCACGAGAGGTTCAGGGTCAAGCCTCCTTACTCTAGCAGGCGGTTCGTGATACACACAGGCGAGCGGGTCTGGGTATGTTCAGGGTCAAGAGCGAGTCGTTTTGGCTGGGGCAATCCGATCCGGTCCTCTGCATATTTTCCTACAATTCTTCCAACGACTTTTTTACGCCATACGAAGGCGTTTTCGACCATTCTAACTTTTTTAACCAATCACAAAGCATATCATACAGTCAGAGAAACATGTATAATCAACCACAAACACCAAAACAACAATATGATGTGTTAAAATGGATCAAACATACCCAAAACCCATATTTTCCCCTTAATCCCCTTTAATCATGTTAAGCATACAATTAGCAAAACTAATCCAATTTAGCCCAAATTTCTATCAACTCCCTAAAATAATATTTTAGAATTTTACAAATTTTTTCTAGATTTTTCTGAGTTATAATTTCGCTAATTATCACTAATCATCCCTAATTAACCGTAATTAGTGAAAAACAATGCAAATCACTCACCTTGGCCACAAATAAATCTTAGATCTGAAAATATCTCCGATTTGGGTTGAATCTTTATGCCACACAGCAGCTCTATTCACAATTTGATGCTAATTTGCCTTGATTAGATGTAGATTAGGCTAATACTTGATTAAATGGTGATTAGAAGGTGATTTGTGTGTTGAAGGCCCTTGCTAGGTTTAGGGAAATGTTTTAGACGGCTGAAAAATGATATAAAAATCGTTTCCTAACTGATTTCAGCCGACCCATAACCCTAATTCGGAAATGGGTCATGTGCCCTCTTGCTAATCATCCTAGTTAGGCCCGGTTAAGCTGTTTTTCACCTTCTAAAACTTGTTTCAGCCTAATCTCCCAAACGTTGAGTCTGTTTGGCTAATATGACCACTCTACGGAAAAGTAAACCATCATCCGAATCTAATGGAAGTTGTTTCAGGTCAAAAATCCTTACCAATCAAAATTTATGGCCGAAACAAGATCAGCTAGGGGCAAAAGGGTCATTTAAAAATTGGCAAAAATCATGAACATGGGAAATGACCCCAATAGTCATCTCCCGAAGTTACATGGCTATACGACTTCGCATGAGAAAGAAATAAATATTCCATGATCCCCTGATGCGTAGAATGCGGGTCGTTACATTTTTCCCCCCTTAAGAAATTTCGCCCCCGAAATTCCTTAGCTAAGGAACAAGTAAGGATCCAGCATGCCTACCAACCATTCACAACAATCAAACATACAAAACAACAAACAAGTCTATCCTAGCATGCGGAAAACTAAATTGCAATTAAAATCATACCAGGCAAAGAGTTCTGGATACGTCTTCCTAATGCTCTCCTCTGTCTCCCAAGTACAGTCATTCTCATTCTCGCCCCACTGAACTTTGACTAGATTCACCGCTTTCCTTCAAAGTTGCTTCATATCGTGCTCGACAATACGAATCGGCTTGCGATTCCCAACCGCCTCGGGTTCTACTTCGATATCGTCCAACTGATCACGTGAAATAGTCATATCGGGGTTGTGCACGAATTTCCTTAACTGGGAAACATGAAATACGTTATAAACTCCTACCATCTTCTCTAGTGATTCAACTTTATATGCCAAATTACCAACTTGCTCGAGGATTGGGAATGGAACAACAAATCTTGGTGCCAGCTTTCCTCTCCTTCCAAATCGAATAACATTCTTTAATGGAGAGATCTTGACAAATACTAGGTCGCCAATGGAGAATTTCAAATCCTTTCGCCTCTTATTAGCATAACTTTTCTGCCTATCTTGGGCAGCCTTCATTCGCTGTTGAATGATCATAATCTTGTTTGAAGTTTCTCTTATCACATCTGGTCCAAGCACAAATTGCTCACCAGTTTCTAACCAACAAGACGGTGAGTTGCATGGTCTTCTGTACAAAGCTTCAAATGGAGCCATACCAATACTGGATTGATAACTATTATTATATGCAAACTCTACTAGATGTAGATGGTCATCCCATGATCCACCAAAATCCAATATGCAAGCTCTCAAGAGATCTTCTAATATATGATTTACCCTCTTTGTTTGACCATCAGTTTGAGGATGATACGCGGTACTGAGATATAATTCTGACCCTAGAGCCTTTTGTAAGCTCTTTCAAAACCCACTAGTAAACAACGGGTCTCGGTCACTCATAATGCTTTTAGGTACTCCATGAAATCTCACTACCCACTTCATATATAGCTCCGCTAACTTAGCTGCCGTTCATTCAACTTGATAGGTATAAACCTTGCACTCTTGGTCAATCGGTCCACAATCACCCAAATGCTATCATGGCCCGTTCTGGTCCTTGGTAACCCATCAATGAAATCCATTGAGACTTGTTCCCATTTCCATTCTGGAATTTCTAATGGTTGCAACAAACAACTAGGTTTCTTTTGCTCAGCTTTAACTAACTGGCAGTTTATGCATTTGGATATAAACTTCCCAAAGTCTCTTTTCATCCCTTCCCAGTAGTAGGTCTGCTTCATGTCTCGATACATTTTGTTACCACTGGGATGTATAGTCAGTTTTGAGTGATGACATTCTCTAAGCACTTCATCTATCAATCCGTTGACATTGGGCACAACTAGTCTTCCATTCTTTCTAAGCCCACCATCTCGATCAAGCCCATACTTGTTCATCTCCTCGTCGATACCCATCTCTAACTTGGAGATGATTTCCAATAGGTTAGGATCATCTCTTTGACAGGAACCAATCCGCTCAATCAAAATGGGTCTAATCATCAAACTTGCTAACATCTCTGGATCCAATTCGCACTTTGGTCTGAAATCATACCCAGCGATATACTCCAGTTGCTTCCATTCCCGAAACATAGCCCCTAACAGGCATGTCTTCTGCTCAATGCATTAGCTACTGCATTGCCCTTCCCTAGTGTATATGCGATATCGAAATCATAGGAAGCCATAAATTCTAACCATCTTTGCTGTCGGAGGGTTAAATCCTTCTGAGAGAAGAGATACTTTAACGATTTATGATTGGTAAACAACTCAAATCTTTCTCTCAAGAGATAATGTCTCCACATCTTCAATGCGAACACGATCGCTGCCAATTCCAAATAATGGGTAGGGTATCTTTTCTCATGCGGTTTCAGTTGCCGACTAGCATAAGCTACAACCCTACCTCCTTGCATCAATACAGCACCTAGTCCGGTACCACATGCATTTGTGTATACCGTCGTCTCTTCATTCCCTTTAGGAATGACTAATACTGACGTGCACATCAACTTTTCCTTTAAGCTCTTAAATGCAACCTCGCATTTTTCGTCCCAAGCAAAAGCTTGATTCTTCTTGGTTAACTGAGTCAACGGTGCCACTATCTTGGAGAAGTCTTGGATAAACTTACGATAATATCCAGCAAATCCCAAGAAACTTCTTACATCTGTTGCATTCTTGGGCGTAGACCAATCTTGTACCGTAGCCACCTTCGCAGGGTCCATGGCAATACCATTCTCTAAAACAACATGGCCCAAGAATCTCACTTTCCTCCTCCAGAAGTGACACTTAGAAAACTTTGCTTTCAATTGGTGTTTTCTCAACACCTCTATTACTATCCTTAAATGTTACTTGTGTTCTTCCTCTGTCCTCGAATAAACCAAGATATCATCTATGAACACAAGAACAAACTTATTTAATTGATCTTGGAATATTCTATTCATAAGATCCACAAAATATGTTGGTGCATTGGTCAACCCGAATGGCATGACTAACCACTCATAGAATCAAGATAGCGTCCGAAAGGCCGTTTTAGCTATACTCTCAGCTTCCACCCTAAGCTGATGAAAACCTGTCGCGAGATCCAAATGGGAGAAAACTCTCGCGTCACTCAACTGATCAAACAAATCATCTATCCGCGGTAGAGGATACTTAATATTCCTCGTCACCTTATTCAACTCGCGGTAGTCCACACACAATCGAAGGGAACCATCTGCCTTGGTAGAAAACACAACCGGCGCTCCCCACTCAGAAACACTTCTTTTGATAAATCCCTTCTTTAAAAGATCACTCACTTACACCCCACACTCTCGCTGTTCCCTTGGTGCCATACGACGAAGTGGCATTACTATAGGTCTGGCATCTTACACTAAATCAATACGGAGCTCAATCTCACGGTGTGGTGGAAGTCCGGTCACTTCCACGAAGACGTCCGGATACTAGCCAGCCACGGGTACATCTGATAACTCATCATGCGGGATGTTGAGGGAATTTAGAAAACTTGCCATTACCCCTTCACTAGGTAGACCACCAAAACTGCCCTTCGCCCATCATCCGCTCTAACTGTCACCAAAAAGCCCTCACAGTCTACCACCACTCCATACCTTTGGAGCCAATCGACTCCCAAAATAATGCCAAACCCAGTAAAACCCAAAACAAAGCAATCACAAACAAACATACATCCATGACTCGATAAGATTACATTACGACAAATCATACAAAGGCTAGTCGAACCACCAATCGGGTTCGTCACTGCTAAAGGTATATCGACTATCTCGGGTTCCAATCCCAACCTATCTACTAGGTCACTAGATATAAAGGAACAGGAAGCCCTAGTATCAAACAATATTCGAATAGGAACATCATAAACAAAAAGCGTACCTTGGATAACGACATTCTTTCCTTTCTCCGCCGCAGTTGGGGTATTCGACGAAGAAGGAATAGCATTAAGAGCATATGCTTTCACAATCTTCTTTTCTTTAGGGAGTTGTGGACACTTACCCTTGTGATGTCCCACTTGGCCACAGTTGCAGCACTTCCTGTCCGTTGGCTTCGCTCGACATTCTTTAGCATAATGGCCCTTCTTGCCACAGATAAAGCACTAAACATCTTTCTTACTCTTCTTCTTCTGGCCATTATTGGTCTGATTCTTCTTTCTCTTATTCTGAGAACCATTCTTGCCTCCATCGCTTGCTTGCGGTTTTGGCTCCTCTGCAGATGCAACCTCAGTCTTTGACTTAGGGTATAGACTCTCTGATCTCAAAGATTTCCCCACGATCGATTCAAATGTCTCATCGATATGGTTTATAAGCCTTTCCCCCAAGTACTGATCTAAACCTGTTATGAACTTCTCATTCTTCTTCTCGGAGTGTTGATAAGAGATAATCCATACTTCGATAAAGTATCGAACTCAGCAATATACTCCGAGACTGCCCTACCATTCTGCTTAAGCTCCATAAACTTCCTAAACAACTCTGACTTCTAAGCAGCTGGGATAAACTTTTCACTGAATCGAGCCTTAAACTGATCCCATGTAACTTGATCCTGTGGAGTAGCTACCTTATTAGCATTCCACCAATTCATCGTCGGTCCTTGCAGCTGACGGGATGCTAGCTTTCTCTTCGTTGTATCCGCGATACCCAAATCTTCGAAGATGCGCTCACAGCTATCAAGCCAATCCTAAACTTCTGTAGCCGATTCCGTTCCATGGAACGGCTTCCCACCAAGACTAGTGTAATCCTTGCATGGCCTGGCAAAATCGGCCCTAGGCGCCTGCACCGCTACACCACCACCATTTGATGCATTAGGAGCTACCATCTAAACATCCCTAAGCATCTCTCTCATGAGGTCAGTGAACGTAGTCCCCATATCCGGAGCATTCCCATTCTTAGCTCCTCTACCAGTACCCCTCGTATATCAGCTCATCGTTCAATCTGTAAGGAGAAACAATTAACCATCTCTTCAGTGGTGTCAGTGCAGTGCAACTCCATCCTTAAATATACTAATAGTACATATGTATAGCTTCCGAAAACCAAAATATCACAAATACGCACTCTCATATACATATACTATCTCTCCCTTGGTTAACTACGCAACCTAGAGCTCTGATACCAAATGTGACGGCCCATCCCGCACAAGCCGACATTTCCAATGAAATTGCGTTGTGCCAATGTCCAACCAGCACGGGACGATCGTCAAAGAAAGGAAGAGAAGGGAATTTGAACTAACAAGGAACCTGTAGAATGTCTCACAGCGCATGGAATAAAATATAATAATAATACACTTAACAGAAAATAGGCGAGACGTTGCATAAGCTGAGAACTAAACCATAATCATCATAGCAATGGAAAATTCAAAATACGGCATATGTTCCACATCATTGTTATTACAACTTTGAAAACTATCTCTAAAGCAAAATAAGAAAGGTACACTACTAATGCCCAAAGTAGTGAACAACAACGACACAGGGAGAATATATATATTTCATACGGGGAAGCCTCCTGCTCGTCTTCGGTATAGCTACTCGTGCATACCACCTAACCTGTCTGTAGTCTGCTCGTTTAAGAGCACCCAGAGTAATAAGAAGAGATATAAAACTCTAGGTTAGACAAAAGTCTTGTATGAGCGATAAGCAGCAAAACAGAACAATAACAGTTATACTAAACCATACCTGAACATGGACCTACAACCAAAAAGTTAGCACAACAAGATGTACAATACTCTAAGGTGACACTAACATATGGTGTAAAGATATGGGGTGGGGGTGTGCATGTCATAATGATGGCAAACAATCAAGCATAGCAACCATCCTCACATCTCTCACTCAGTGCGTAAAGCATACGATATCCATCGCTTTGATCACCCAAATCCTTGCAATGATCACTTTGCCCCATGGAGTTATGGCGACTCCACTGCACTGATCCATAACCACTAGTCCTTGCTATGTCCACTCTGCCCCCATGAAGTCATAATGACTCCACTGCACTGGCTCATAGCCATGCTACGATCACTCTGCCCCATGGAGTAATAACTACCCCACTGCATTGATCCGTAGCCTAACATCCATCTTGGTGGTGAACCCAAGTTATGGACGTCGATAACCCCTTAGCACACGACCCACAGCAAAGCCTAACTCATGAAGTTAACTCGTTGGTTCCCAACTAGATCCTGAGTACAAGCTTCCTATTTGGACTATCTTTGCATCTTGGGTTTTGATCTCCTACGGCTTCGGTCTCCATTTGGTTTGTGATCATCACCTGGGTTCGGTTCGGGTATCTCTCTCGCTCGTGGTCAAGCTCCAGGTTGTGGTCCACATCGCTTGGCGGTTCGGTTCGTGCTGCCTCATCCAAGTCGGGTCGTGGTGCTCCTAGTCAGATCGGTTTGAGGCATATACTCTGGGTTGGTTCGTGTGCACCCACTGGGTTCGGGTCCTCAATTCGTGATGTCCTCTTCGGAGCATCGGTTCGCGACTTCCATTTCAGACCTGTTCGGGGTATACGAAGCACGAGCGGTTCTGGGTCAAGCCTCCTGGTCCTAGTAGGCGGTTCATGATACACACAGGCATGTGGGTCTAGGTCGGTTCGGGCCCAAGAGCAGGTCGGTTTGGCTGGGGTGATCTGATCTGGTCCTTTGCATATTTTCCTACAACTCTTCCAGCGACTATTTTAGGCCATACGACGGCATTTTCGACCATTCTAACTTTTCTAATCAATCACAAAGCATACTATACAGTTAGCAACATGTATAATCAATTACAAACACCAAAACAACAATATGATGTATTAAAATGGATCAAACATACCCAAAACCCATATTTTCCGCTTAATCCCCCTTAATCATGTTAAGCATACAATTAGCAAAACTTATCCAATTTAGCCCAAATTTCTATCAAAGCTCCAAAATAATATTTTAGAATTTTATAAATTTTTTCTAGATTTTTCTGAGTTATAATTTCGCTATTTATCACTAATCAACCCTAATTAGCCGTAATTAGTGAAAAACAATGCAAATCACTCACCTTGGCCACAAATAAATCTTAGATCAGAAAATGTCTCTGATTTGGGTTGAATCTCAGCAGCTCTATTCCCAATTTGATGCTAATTTGCCTTGATTAGATGTAGATTTGGCTAAAACTCGATTAAATGGTGATTAGAAGGAGATTTGGGTTTTGGAGGCCATTGCTAGGGTTAGAGAAATGTTTTGGGAGGCTGAAAAATGAAATAAAAATCGTTTCCTAACTGATTTCAGCCTCCCCATAACCTTAATCTCGAAATGGGTCATGGGCCCTCTTGCTAATCACCCTAATTAGGCTCGGTTAAGCTGTTTTTCTCCTTCTAAACCTTGTTTCAGCCATATCTCCCAAACGGTGAGTCTGTTTGGCTAATGTGACCACTCTACGGAAAGGAAAACCATCATTCGAGTCTTATGGAAGTGGTTTCAAAACAAAACTCCTTACCAATCAAAAGTTATGGCCTTAACAAGATCAGCTAGGGGCATTAAAATTTGGCAAAAATCATGAACATGGGAAATGACCCCAGTAGTCATCTACCAAAGTTACATGGCTATATGACTTCGCATGAGAAAGAAATAAATATTCTACGATCCCTTGATGCGTAGAATGCGGGTCGTTACAGAGCTGAATTCCCAAGGGCATGGGACATCGAACATCTTCGCAGCTACTTTACATAACTCAGTTTACGGTTGTTTATGCTTTTCAAACAATGTTCTATTTTTTCAGAAATTCAAGGCATTGTAAAGGCTATTACTACCAAAGTTATCAGTAGAAATGATGTTCAGTTTCCTATCTCCTTGTTGTTTATGTCTCACGTATGGCGTCTTGTTAGTCCCAACAACTAGCTCGATTAACACCAGCGACCGCCGCATCAGAACACCGGACACGGGACCCGGCCCTGCCATTCCAACCTCTAGGCAACATCGAGTCTGAAACATTTGGCTATGCCCGGCACCCCGAGCACGGGAGCCGGCAACGCTACTTGAATCGTCGGCCCGCGGCGCGACCGAGTATAAACAACCACTAACTCGAACCTCAGCGCAATGCCGAGGCCGAGGATAAATCATTCCTAGTCCAGGCGACATGGCGCCACTCAACGGCCGACTAAGATCGATGCAAATCTCACTTCTCCGGTTGCGGGTGCTGGTCGAATCTTGGCGCAGCACCAAGACCGACCTTAAATTGTTTCTTCCCCTTTGGCTCTCAAGGCTTAGGGGAAGCCCATGGCCACGATCAGTCCTTACGAGCTGATGATTGGGGGGTGAAAACTGCGTCAGTGAATAAACGACATCTGGCGGCTTGCCTCAACTCGATGAACAACGGGAGAGCCACCCAACTGGCAGACTGCACGACGTGATGCCCTAAGCCTTCGCTATACTTGGGTTTAACCCAGGGCCACCGAAAAACAGCAGGCGCACAGCCTGGTTTCGCAAACTACGGGTTTCTGGAGCCGAGGGAAACTTACTGAAACTAGCGCTCTACCTCACCTCTCTGGAATAATTCACCCAAAGACGTCTCTAATCGCTTTTGTGATGAGTGTAATGATAAGTATGCTTTTGCAAGTATAGGATGCTAGAAAACATAAAAAAAACATCCGAACACTCGACATAGACAGTGATCTTTACTAATTTATATTTCATTTTCACACACACACACTGAGCAAATTACGTGTCTAACACTTTTACTTTCTAATGACAGGGTGTATATGAGAACCACACCGTGTCTTGAAAAACCAAAAGCGAGGGTCGTACTCCCATAAACTATTGGCCTACACTGCCAAAATAACGGTAACCTCGGCTTAGGTCACTACCACTAACCATGTCTCTTTATCTTTTCCTTGTGCTTGTACTTTCTTGTAGATTCAACGCTCGATGGTTCATCACCAGCACTAGACCTCTTCCGACCAGATCCCATTCTACTCGATCGACCCTTTGGGGGAGTAACTGATTCATGAGTAATAGAAAGGCGATAATCCTCGACACCATCACCGCTGGATATCTCCATGATACCAGTAGTAACGGCAAGCGGCGTAGGCGCGGGGGCACTCCTGACAGTAGGACTTATCACAGCCTCGCTCTTCTTTGGGATCTCCTTTCCTTCCCGCTCATCCTTCTCCTTGGCCTCTCTAGTGGCCTGTCGCTCGGCGAGCTTCTGAGATTCGTGCGATATGATGTCAGTAGCCTTGGTTTTCTCGAGGGTCTCAATGGCCCATCGCTGGGATTCTTCGTTTTCCCTTTTCTTCTGGGCCTCGACAGCAGCCCTCTCCGTCTCCTCAACCTTCTCACACTTAGCCACCATCTTGGCCTTTTGAGTCGCCACCATAGCCGCCATCGTATACACGTCGGCTTCCACTGGGCCCCTGCCCGGGGCACTCTGTCCAACGACCACCTCTCCTTCTTCGTTAAGAATGACCACCATGCTAGGAGTTACTCTTATGTCAGAAAAGGTGTCAAGATGGTCGCCGCCCTTTCCAAACTGTGTTCTTATGAGGCCTGGCCCAGATCCGGTCGCTTGCTGGATCACGGGGGTGGGGTCCGCTGCTGTCGTAAACTCGGGAGGAAATTCACAACAAAGACGCAACCTTTTTAGTCTGTAAATTCTGTAATCACTTCAATCTCATTGATGCAGGGTAAAAGGACTTTACATATGGTCAAGGATGGCGTAGAAATGGTAGGAAGGGTGCTGGCGGCGATCAGTGAGGTGAATCTGGTACCTCCCAGTGCTGGGAAGTGAGGATTGTACTCAGTAGCGGTGTGGGCCAAAGCCTCCGGACCGCTCGCCATAGCAAATCCAGGGTCTAGGGGTTGACAAGAACTCCCCTCTGTGAATGTTTTTGCCACAACCACGCTGTCGGTCGGCACAAACTTTCCTTTTTCCTCAGCGAGCCTCGCCAACCTTTCATTCCCGGCATCCTCTCTCAACAAACTCCTTACTTCCTCCAGCTTCTCACGTTCGTCACTGTCCAAGAGAACATTCGCAAGATGGCATTCATCTAAAGTACTCACATCCATTGGACACAAGAAGGCCTCGTAAGGGACTAACCTCTCCCAGGTTCTGGCCAGCTCGCGGGGATAGTCTTCGACCCACAAAATTCCCCGGAATCTCAAAGCCTTAACGTAAATATTGTGGATACTCTCCTCGAAGGAGGACCCAACACTGAACTCCGTGTCATTCAGCTGTCCCCTCAGCTTCTCTATCTCCCTTGCATGCTCAACCCTTATACCCTCGGCCGTACTCGACACATCCTTGTTGCTAGCTTCGGCATCCTCCTTCGCTTTTCTCATCATCTCGAGCTGCCTCTTCAACTCGGCGACTTCGGCATTCTCGTCCTGACATTTTTCATTCTCCGCCCACAAGGCGGCATTATCATTCTGGAGCTCGGTGACCCTCGCATTGTCCTTCTCTAAGATATCACACGCTCACGTTAGATCATCTTTATCCTTTTTAAGAGTCATGGTCTCAGTAGTTAAATCTACCATTGTGGCTTTAAAATTCGAGAGGGCATACCCCGACTCCCTCTTCAGTATATCATAAGCATGCGTCATTTTGGCTGCAACGACAAAGCTAGCAGTAAAGGGTCAGATAATGCGTAAAAGAAAACTTACAATGCAGGGAATGGGCATACCTATCTTCTTATTCAAAGCTTCGACGGTGATCTTCTCGGTGTCAATGGCCGACCTCTGATCGGCAAGCAGCAGGTTCTTCTTTCTGATTAACTCCGAAAGCCAGAGGGAATACTTGATGAACTGGTTTGTTTGGTCATATGAAGATTTCACATGCATCCACACTTTCCCAGACTCTCTGTCAGGAGTTGGACGGAGGTCGGGGATGAGTTTCAACTCATCGAAATAGTGCCGGGGGAAATGGTGTTTCAGGAATGCCCTTCGTTCCTCTATGGATAGCCTTCAAAATTGGGTTCTGTCAAGTCTGGCACCTCTATCTCAGTCTCTCTCTCCGGCCTTGGATGGCCACAAGGCGCCTCCTTCTCCCTCGCAAGATGAACGGGAGCTGGAAGGGTGACAGACGGGGGAGCTGTCAAAGGCAAGGATCGAGAGTTGCCTATGTTAAGCCGTGAGTCTCCCACAGACACACAAATAGGAGAAGGAGGGGTGTCGGAGATCGCCTAGGCCGATCCCATCCATGATGCCCGCTGCCTTGGTCTGGCAGAGATAGAACACCATACAAACTGGTAAATCTTCGAAACCACTCAAAGGAAGAGCTCTAGGGATGATGGCGATAGCCGCGTCCGTAACCTCGTCCACTACGTCTTCCTGCCATATCACCTGCCAATGGAACAAGCCAAAGTTAGTCAAGTCACATACGTAGACCAACATCTATGCTATGCAGTATTATGAATGTATGCCCTAAGTGTTCTCTCAACAGACCAGATTGCGGTCTGATCGAGGGAGTTAACCCCTCAGCAGCACAAATAAGTTCTTCCAGGCTTGTCATATTTGGCCATGGAGTTACTACTAAATCTATCCCTTTTAAGCTGTCAAACTGACCCACGGGCTCGAGCGAGGCAGTGGCCCTTGAGTGAGTCGCAAGAGACCACGGTCTAACCATGAGCCTCCTCTTGACGGGAGTGCTCGGCAACCCCTCATCTCTGGCAACCTCCTCTTGACCATGAGCCTCGCCTCCATGCACATCTCCTTGAGATCAAGCAGTTTCTGGCAACTCCCCTCCCGCAGGGGGCACTTTCCTCTTCCGTCCAGTGGTGGTTGGACCTGCCGCATCTCCCTCTTTTGGCGCACTAATAGCAACCGCATGCCTGATCACAGCCCGATTGGTAGGTAGCAACCCAGCGCGGTGGAGGCGATCCTGACTTTTCACGGTGCTAGTATCACGGAGGTTCTATGGTATTGCTCGCAAAACATTAAGGCATTGTCGGTATTCGTCCCCGGTAGGCACCTTTGTGTTTCCTGCCACAACCCAATTAAATCCATGAATAGAGAAAGGAATCCAAAAATTTCGGCAAGGAACAGAGCTATAGAAATACTTACTTCCTTCGATCCATCTTCTGGTGAATCCGGGAGGGCATTTAATAAAGAACCACTCACGCTTAAACACTGACATCCTCGGCCACTTCCCGACGAAGAATTTGGTGGCAGCTGTCGCCTCCAGATACCATTGGGATGGGGAGGCAGTGCTCATTTTCCTTAGGTGGAAGAAATATCGAATATCTTCCCCGGTAGGTTCCCTGTGCAAAAACTCATGGAAGAGAACATAAGTACCCAGGAGAGAAGCATAAGCATTAGGGTGCAGTTACGACGGCGCGAGACGAAAATAGAACAGCATATCCCGAATGAAGTTATTAGCTGAGGGCATACACCCGGCAAAGCAAGCTTGTCAGTTCCAGGTAGTAAGGCCCTCGGGCGGCACATGTGCTCTGCCATCTCTCCCGTGGGCATGGGCATCATCCGCTAGTATATTAAATCGCACCGCCATTTTCCTAACCGTGGTAGCATCCATACACGATGGTACTCAATTGATGGGATTCTCCAAAATCATCGCATCAAGCAGAATGTCTGGAGCTACCATAGGTGCAGGCGCATCCTCATCCATAACATCCACATTCTAGGCCTCTTTAGTCACGACCGGGGAATGTTGTCGCTCAAGTTGTTCCCCATGCTCAGACGTTTTGGGCGAGCTGGTCATATGAGAAGGAGTCGATCCTTCGGTAGTCTCAAGCTCGTTGCAAGACGAGCTACCGCTAGGGGTAGGGTCGGATGTAAGTGATGAGGTTTGGGAAACCTCGGCTTCCGTGGTCTTTCCGGTCTTTGATCTTGTCTACATCTCTAGCTATACTTTAATGCATCAATATTAGAATGATTATTCTAGTGACATGTACCCCTCGTGTTGGTGACAACTAACATATGTGCGCGATGCTTTACAAAGATAAGCTACATAAAGAAAAGTTCAGAACAATTCGAAACAGTCCAAGTCCCAGTCCGGTTGTAAGCTCTATCCATGTGAACAATTATAAACCCTGCTCACATGGTTAACAATATATGCGTCAACACTAAGTATGCAAATCTGGAGATGGATAGTCAGAAGGCCAAAGTCCAATGGCAATAAAAATTAAAAGCCCGGCACCTCGAAATCTGAATCCCCCTAAACCTATCAGGTTGGAAATTTTGAACCCCAGGGTTCGAAAATTCGAACCCAGAAGGGCTCGAAACTCCGAACCCATTCGGGTTCGAAAATTCGAACTCCTCTAGGTTCGAAAGTTCGAACGAGGTAGAGGGTTCGAAAGTTTGAACCCATGGGGTTCGAAAATTCGATCCCCCACAGAGTTTGAAAATTCGATCCCCCACAGAGTTTGAAAATTCGAACCCACGAGGGCTCGAGACTTCGAACTCGGCGGGTTCAAAAATTCAAACCCAGCGAGGCTTGAAAATTCGAACCCAAGAGGGTTTAGGACTTCGAACCCAGTTGGGTTTGAATTTCGAGGTCTCCGCCGTGGTCCTTCGACCTCCTTTCCTCCTCACTCTCTTGATACCAGGCCTTACCTAGCTCGAGTTCGAAATTCTTGGGTTCTAAGCTTTCAAAAATGGCGGCCAGAGAAAGAAAAAATAGAAGGAAAAAAAGTGAAGGGGGTCTATTTATAAAAGAAAAAGTGCCCTTCACATTCCAGTGCAAATTCGAAATCTTCGAACCCATCTTAACGGATCGAGTGAAGCTGAGGCTGAAAGGGGGCGCTTAGGAATGAAGGAACCAGGGCCAAGAAGGGACTACACCGCTTGTAACCTCGCAGCACCCAGAAAACATCTCTGAACCAAGGCACACGGGCCTCGAAGTATTCACAAGCTTCAAGCGTACGATCCTGGGATCCTCGCGCCCTTGGAGGAACTTCGCACCGGACAGAGCGTGAAATTCGCACCAATAGGTGCGAAGTTTCGCGCCCAAGCTGGGTTCGTAATTTCGAACCCAACGGCGCGAGATTTCGCACCCATGCCCGGGTGCGAAATTTTGAACCCATGTTCGGGTTCGAAATTTTGCACCCAGCGGGTGCGAAATTTCGCACCCAAGCCCGAGTTCAAAATTCTGAGGCACGCGGGTGGTGGGTTCGAAATTCTGCTAGTGGTCCCCTATTTTTACCTACTCCTACCTAATCCTACCTACCCCCACTCCTATAAATAGCTCATGGACTCGCACTTCAAAGGGGTTGGATTTTCTTCACTTGAGACCTTCCTAAAGCTTCCTAAACCCTAATGGCATCTCCTATTTGAGGAAGAAGGAGAATTAAATGTTATTTTTCCCAAATATCTAGAATATGGCAATTATGAAAGTAAATGTAATGAATGTGGCTCTAACCTTATAATTCTTGAGTGATTAATAAAATTCCAACATCCTTCCAAAGTGGACATAGGCCTAATCCATGGCCGAACCACTATAAATACTCATGTCATTTACCGCTTTCTTCTGCTTAGTATTGGGACCAAATTAACTATTCCTAGTAATAGGAATCTTTGGTGTTTTCGACATTTTTTTCCGTCAATAGTGGATAACCTATTGAGCATGGTAGTGATGATCACATGTATTAGTTATATTGTATTTTGCAGGAAATTATGTCACAAAATCCAATATCATCACATGCATCATGTTCAAAAGAGTAGAAAGTTGATCAAAACCTACTTGGTATTCCAATATCAGAAAATGCTTCAAAAATTGCTGCTATGCTTGGTAAACTAGTAAGGGCTCATGGGACGATATCATACATAAGTTGGAATAAAATACCCAAAACATATAAGGACGACGTTTGGAACATGTTGGTGGTAAGTTTTTACTTGACCAATTTGGTAATATAGCACTTAAATGTCTACAGTCTATTTTTACAGTTTGGCTCTTAATTTTTGCAGAAAATGTATGTGCTTGAGCCTCTTCCAAAGGAAACCTTTATAAAAAGAATGGTCGAGGCTTTTAAGAGACATAAGAAAAACTTGAGAGCAAGTTTTTATGACATTTTTGACAATGATGAAGAACGGTTGAAAAATTGTCCACCTACAATTGCTCAAGAAGATTGGAGCGAGTTCATAAAAAATAAAGCAACGCCTGAAGCGAGCGGAAGAAGGAAGTCAAGCAGAAGAAATAGATTATTGCTCAATTATGTTCACCATGCAGGATGCAATAGTCACGCTAGAATAGAACACGAATTGATAATTTTTATTCATTTTCTTTCAAAAAAAAAACCCAATTATGATAGAAAATATACACAAAATGGAATATATTGCAAACCGTTGCATATCCATCTACAAATATCAACCATCATCAAGTATGGGAGAAGGCACAAATGAAAAAAGATGGTAGCATATCAGATGCCGCTTTTGTGTATTTCGTAAGTTAAACAAATACTAACTTGCGTATTATTTGAAATTTCGTTATTCATTTAAGAATTATCATATCTCAGGATAAAATTGCGAAAATGAAGGAAAATATCATTGATAGTGATGAAGAAAAATTGATAGTGGATGAAGGTATCTTATCACAAGTGTTTGGAAAGGATACAAAGGGTAGGAGCCACGGTGTTGGGACCGTCATAACAATGACTAATGTTAAGGGTTGTGCTATTGCACAGAAATGATTCAAATGAGTTAGTCAAGACAATGATGACTTGAAAACGAGGGTGGAAAATTTGGAGGGTATAGTGAGAAATATGGCGGGGCGAATGAAGGTTCTGATTCAAATGGTGGGAAACATCGTACCGTTAGATCCCGCTGATGGAGCACGCAACAGACAACTTGGTTCTTCTAAAGTCATTGCTTTTTAAGATACAACCAATGTTTCGAACAATCAAAAATGTGAAATTCTCAATTCTTATCTAGACTTAGCAGCAACAAGTATTTATTACTAGCTTTTTATTATTAGTTGATTCCAATGCAGTTATTTTGTTCGATAGATCTAGACAACATTATTGCAACAAGTGTTGTATGTCGAGATTCTACATCCACTACAACAAAATGACCCTATTACAACGGTGGAACACCGTTGTAATATACATTTTACAACGGTGGACAAACCGTCGTGTATTAAGAAGTTGTAATAGACTCATATCTTTTACAACGTTTTTACACTGTTGCAACACCGTTGTAATATGTATATTTTACAACTTTTTTCCACCGTTGTAGTAATACATATTACAACATTTTTGCACTGTTGTAGTAGTACATATTACAACTTTTTTTCACCGTTGTAGTAATTCCTGCAACAATTAATTATAACAATATGATTTTTGTTTCGTTATATATTACATTTCATATAAAAATAAATATTTATATTGAATAAAATGATACTACACTGATCTGAAATAACCAATTAAATATTTTATTTCAATATTTGAATTAGTACAACTTTCTGATCCACTATCGTACAACTCACTTTTACATAATACAGTCATAACAATACATACATTCCTCACTACAAACTGATCACTCAATACACTCAGTTACATACACACTTTCGTACAAATATACATACACACCGAGTCTTTATGCTTCAGCATCCCCAATCAATCATCCATTTGAGATAACCTAACACTATAATCAGAGTATAATAAGAAATTCAAATGTATGTTTCAGTAATGCAATGGGTATATAGCCAATAGAATGTTATACCGAAAAGGAGACCTCCTGCCACTGCTTCTGAGGAATATTGCCACGATTGAGCTCCATATGTCGATCCCCCAACGCGTCGATAGCACCGACGTCTCTCCGTCACTCCAGCAACGCATCCACAACTATAGTACTATCATTACAAATATAAAATTTACACATAAATTTGAAAGAACAGGTTTGGAGAGTATCACACAAAACAGCAAGAGTGAGTAAGCTATATGGTAGCATGGGATGTTTCAAGTTAAGCAAAAAGAATAAAATAAAACATATCCAACAAAAATGCTAAACAAAAAGTCATTGTTCAAAAAAAATCAACATCATGCCACAGAAGTTTCTCCAATAAAATTAGAAAAGGATCTGCATAGTTGGTGGTTCAATGTTTAGAGGTGATGAACTCAATAAAACTAACGAGGTGGGCTAATTTATATTCAAGCTTCACTTTCATCCATATAGGATTTACATGACTCTACTCACATGGGATTCTATGCATGCCAATCACCATTAAATTGCAGATCATTAGTTTAAAACGTGCTCTGTTAAAAATATGCATACATGCACAGGTATCTTGTCTATACATAGATATTAGTTTGTACATTTAGTTGACAGTAAAATTCAAAATAAATCATCAAAGATGAGTAAAATTACCAACGTGTAGTTTAAGTAATATGAGGGAACTGAGAAATAATTTGACTCCATCCTACTTTCATGTAATTTAAACATCAGTTGGACAGTGTTTGGGAGAAAGAATTCTTAAATATTTATGCAAACATAGGTTAGATGCTTATTGTGCATTATGAATGCAACAGCATACAAGAATGTTATGACAGAGTAAACGTATACAAACTGAGAAATAAGGCATCATTTATTTATTACCTAAAAGAACAAGGTCACAAACAATCGGAAAAAAAAATTGAAGAATAAAAGAGACATATATTTGCTGCTCTTGATATTTGTTGCTTACCAAAATTGAAGAATAAAAGAGACATGTTTTTGTTGCTTACCAAAATTACTGAGGAACAAAGTAAATACTCATCGAATGTTTACTCAAAAAAAGTTTCTAACAGGCCTATGTTAAAACAGCACTTCCCAAATCTATCGATAATATATATTATATGCATCTAATTGGATGCTCCCCGACAGTACAAACAAATGTCCTAAATCACGAAGAAAAAATAGTCATATCCACATTAATCATTTTGGCAGACGTTCATGGATTATAGACAATTGATAATTTCGATGGGAAATAATATCAAACAGTTGAATTGCATTCAAAATAACAATCGGTCTCTGCAATAGAAAGTGCAGCCTAAATTTTTGTAACGATCCACCAGTAACGTTTTTCATAGAATTATCAATAGATAATCAATCTTGGAACAAACGCAGATTCAAACAGCTGCAGAAAAATGTAACAAAAAAAAAATGATTAAAACATACCAAACTGCCTTCTCGAGTGAGCAGATGGTAAGTGGTAGGTTGCAGGCGATAGCTGACAGGAGGAAGGAGATAGGTACTTGGATTAGGTAGCGATGTAGCGATTGGATTTCAGGGCGAAGCGGTAACGGCGATACTGGACGATGCGGTAATGGAGACATCGAAACAAGCGATGTCGAGACAGGCGAGCACCGCGTTGGAGAATGTAGATGAGCGTGGTGGTGAAGATGTAGAGAGCGTGGCGATGGAGAAAGAGAAGCTAGGATTTTGGAAATAAATTATTATGGAAATGAAGGCGGCTGTAGCAATTAGGGGTGAACTGTAAATGAAAACGAGAAGACTAGGGTTTTGGACTTGGTTTGTCGATTCTGCCAAATGGGCTGATCGGGTACGGTAGTCCAAGACTCCAAAGTTTGGTGTTTAAGAAAACCACATACCATATTATTAATATAAGCTTTGTAATTAATTATTTATGCATCAGAAATTCAAATGGATGTTTTTTAAATATGAATACCACTATTATCATACTCTTATTTGTTAACAATGTTTTCATAATTATTGATCATTTAATAGTAATTATTGATTAATAAATATTAATTACTAGGTCTTTGTCAACTATTATTTACTAAATATAAATAAGTAGATATAAAAATTCATTAAATATAAAATACAATCATTGATTTAAATATAAAATATAAAATTATAATTTATTTAATAATAATCATTGATTATAATTAATTATATATAATAACCTGTATAAGTATCAGTATAACGAAATACTCATTTTGCAACTAACTAAAATAAACATTTAAGGTAATATTTGTAGTTTTTGAATTTTTGAATCCTTTAATATTTTTAAAATTTCCTATTTCTTAAATTTTGAATAATTTATGAATAATCATTTGTTATAGTAAATTATAAATGACTAATGGTGTAGTTTATCATTTTATAACTACAAGTTATAAAGTATTATTTATTAAATAACCAATGTTAATTATTAGTGTTTAATTGTGAATTATTTATAAATTATATATTACTAATTAAATATTAAGTTTTCAAAATTTATTTATTTATTATCAAAAATCAATTGATTATTAATTACTAACTATTTATTTTAATTGATTCACAATTGATTATTAGTTACTAATTAGTTATTATTTAACTTTTACTTATTTCTACTTAGTTATAATCGAGTAGTAATTATTAAAAGCTTATAATGTATATGTTACTAATTATTAATTAATAAGCAATTAACATTAACTATTAAAAATAAATGACTAGTTATTAAATAGTAATTATTTAATAATAATAAATAAATATTATTGATTCCTAAGTTTATTATTAATTATTAATTATTATTAAGTATTAATATAATTATTTATTAAATATAGATATTATAAACATGAAGTTTGTAATGGGCATCTATTACAACTAACAAAATAAAAAGTTGTTAAAAATACGTTTATTACAACTTTAGGGAACTGACAGTTGTAAAAAACCATTTATTACAACGGTGCTTTTACCACTGTTGTATAAAACCATTTATTACAACGGTGCTTTTACCACCGTTGTAAAAAACCATTTATTAAAACGGTGCTTTTACCACCGTTGTAAAATTAAAGTTGTAATATGGTGTTTTTGTTGTAGTGATCGTCCAGAATTCATGGGAAAAATGTACCATCTACACATGAAAAATTGATTTTGGTCAATGTACTGATGTCGGATGAGAAAACCACCAAAATAAATCATCAATTTGCGGATACCTTTGATGAAGTCGGAATAGGTGGGTTTTGTGTGTCATCCGAAGAGCCTAATTCGATATCTTTAGACGTTGGAGCAGGTATATATAATTTTACACTATAGGCTATTAAGATAATGTGTATCACTATATGCTATCAAGTCGAATGAGTTCACTAAGAATAAAAGAACCCACAACTAAAAGTACTATTGACATATTGTTTCATAGGTTAACTGCTTTTATATTTCATCCATCTTTCCAATTTTAAATCCTGCCTTGATCAAATAAGATTTGAATAAATGGTGGTTTCTCTACATGCACATTTTTACTTCATTTAAAAATGCACTTTTAATATACATCTAGAATAATCTAGAGTGATGAGTACTACATATGTGTAACGACCCGGGTTTTCGCATTCCCGAGTAACCGACATAAACTCAATGTCGAGCTAATACTTCTTCAATCGCCCCCAATATCGAACCCTAAGGCACTATGAATGTTCGACATCGACGGAACAAATTTCCGAACCCCATAAAAATATCACCAAAATGGAGAGCACCTCTCGAGGAAGCTGAATACACTTATTTGAGAATTTATAGATTTTTATTTCAATTCCTTTGAATTTTTAGTAGTCACGATCTGGTTTGAACAAATTTCCTGAGGGCAGCATAAAGAAATTTGACTATCAAAAGAATAGAATTAGGTTTAGGAAATTAGTGGATATTTGTAGGATAAATAAATTATTTTTGTATTCAATTATAATATTAATTTATAATGAATCGCTACTCATTTTACTGTTTAAAAATTCCTACAATCACTAAAAATATCCAATTTCGATGAAATTTGACATGCAACTATAGTTCGACATTATGGACCCAACGAAACTGGTTTCATTAAATTCCGACTCTGTTTGCTCACACAGCTTATTTTTAACCATCAAAATACTGACTGTTTTTCACATTAAAAATCTGTACGACCACACACTGACTCCAAAAATCACGAAACTTGAAATCTAACAATAATTTAATGTTATGGATCCAACAAAATTAGTTTCGTCGAAAACGGAGTTCGTTTGCAAAAACGGCTATTTTTAAAGCTCTAAATAAACCCTTTTAAATATTAAATATATTTAAAAATAATTAAATTAAATATTTATAAATAAATATTACCTCATATATTCACACTAGAAAATCATACAACTCCATATCGGGATTCATAACTCGATATTCCAAAGTTCCCAGTTATATCGATATTCGATTTATATTTAAATCATTTTTAAAATACAAATAAATCGTTATAAATTATAAAGGAATTCCATAGCGACTTTTCTAAAATTTGATTTGGACATAAATCAAAATCTACATGACGAAATCCTTATTTTTCTCTTCCACTAGAAAAATTAACTTCACCAGCTCCGAATGTTTCTTGTTTCATAGAAATCCGATTTAAAACGGATTCTGTATATCCATTTAAAGTTCCAATCGCCAAATAGCGAACTACCATGCCATTTCGAGCTCGATTATAATTATAATATAATTATACGTTCAAATGTCGTTCAAATAATATATTCGTTAATATAATTCAACTCTAAACTGAAATATATACATTCTGAATTGTCCAATTCACACAATATTGCCATTTCTACTATATTCGACTATTTCGAAAATAAAATATATTATTCTATTATTTATATTAATTAAATATTCAATATTATTTAATCTGGTCATTTTAAATTACCAAACCATTATCTAAATAATTAAATAAATTATTATAATACCGTAAAAATACAGGTCGTTACATTCTTCCCCCCTTAAAATAATTTCGTCCTCGAAATTGCTAAGGTAGAAAACAAACCCTATTAACTAGTTAAAAATTATTTGTTTACTTCTTTTTCAGTTTCAACTGAACCAATTTAATTTCAATTAAATATTTATTCATTCCTACTAACGAAAATTTTCAAAAATCCTGAAAATTTTTCTAACATCTTAACTTTTCGAAAAATTTCGCTAGCACCTCCTTTGTACTGGTTAATAGCTCAAACTCCAACTTGCCTCTCTAGGCCTTCTTCAGCCCAAAAGAAAATCAAACAGCCAAGCAGCTTGCCATTCGGCTCATCAAAATCTCAAACCCATATATAATATAAACTGGTACCTTTTTGTAGGGCATATCAATATATCATTTCCATGTGTTACCAATTATGTATATACCAGTGTCATCCCAATCATTCGGTTATACCAAGGCCAAATTCTGTTCTTAACTCAGATTCCATTTTTAATTTCAACTCTTAACTTACCAGTCCAATTTCATTTCGGATTGTCTCTAATCCAATCTAATTCGATATTTTCTATCTCAATTCATTTTCCACTTAACTGGTTTCAATTCAATTTCAATTTCAATTTGCTTTTACAAATTCTACTTCAATTTGTTTTAATTAAAATAATCTGTTTCTGGGAATTTTTAAACAGCTTAGACTTTTCCATAAATCAAAATATTCATTTGAAATATCAAAACAACTTGTTTTCTCAAAATAATTCAAAAACAAAAACTTTGGTAGTAATCCGTCACTTCCAACTCGAAAATGAACACCGATGATGTCATGATCATCATCGGATTCTATTTCCAGCTATCGAAGTGAGTTCAATACTATATGACTTTCAAAACCATATCTAAACACTTCCATTTTGAAATTCATTTCAAAATACCATTTACAATGCTTTAAAACAATTTAAAATCTCCCAGGATTTTAAAATTCACATATATTTAATCCAAATCCATTTACAAATGCTTTTATAACCTTCTAGGGTTTTAATTCCAATTCTGATCTAAATTCAGATTTAATTCATCTGCTTCCATATATTTCACTTATATGAATTTTAATTGGCTATTTAAATAACCATTTCAATTATAATCTTATCTGATTATAATCACAATCAACACATCCAATATACTATAATACTTTAATATATAGATTCCTTTTATAACAAAATATAATTTGGATAAAATTATTTCATTTACCCTCTTTTCAAAACATACAGTGTCGGTTCCTCATATTCGAGTGTTTATAAACCCCTACCGATACAGTGGATCAAGCTGATCGATCAGAACCCATAAACAACTCAACCAATAAATATCCACAATATAAAATAATTTTTATAAAATCTACAAATACGTTCACTCGTATATATACACTCAAACTCAATCTAGGCATTACTAACCCCATCTCTACTGAGTCACGCCACAGAGCCAAGGTAATTACTTAACCTTCAGCTCTGATACCACTGTAATGACCCAGGTTTTCGCGATCCGGAATAACCGACATAAACTCAATATCGAGCTAATACTTCTTCAAGCGCCCCCAATATCGAACTCTAAGGCACTGCGAATATTCGATATCGATGGAACAGATTTTCGAACCCCAAAAAAATATCACCAAAATGAAGAGCACCTCTCGAGGAAGTTGAATACACTTATTTGAGAATTTATAGATTTTTGTTTCAATTCCTTGGAATTTTTAGAACTCACGATCTAGTTTGAAAAATTTCCTAGTGGCGGCATAAAGAAATTTGACTAACAAAAGAATAGAATTTGGTTTAAGAAAGTAGTGGATATTTATAGGATAAATAAATTATTTTTATATTCAATTATAATATTAATTTATAATGATTCACTACTCATTTTACTGTTTAAAAGTTCCTACGATCACTAACAATATCCATGTTAACACCGTTAGTTCAACGCGGTTCAGAAAGAATATGGGAGCGACATAATGTGCAATGGACCTGGCAGTTTCGCCAAATACGTTCTGGCGACATGACTCAAAGTCGTTCACATGACTTGGTGCAAGACCGTCAGCGCGACATGGAGTCAAGCTGTTCACCACGACTAGAAAACGCGCCACCTCTACGAAATCGAAAGCCCATGTCGCTATCATGACATAAAACCATTTCGACCGAGTCATCCGCACAAAACTGCTGAGAGTGCTAATTCCATGTCGTGCGGACTTAAGTAGTAAGACGACGGATCCATTCTGCAAAAACCAAGTCATTAACATGACTCAAAATCAAGACATTGGGGACGACATTAAAGCAAGACGTAACAACTCAGGTTCAGGCTCTTAAACTAGTGCATTGTGATTCGGCATATTAAGTGGTCAGCAAGAAGGCAAGTCGGTTATAAGACAAAATGCAAAGTCATGTCGCACAGTATTCATGTCGTTAATCCGCAAATGTCCCATGACATAGTCAATCAAGTCGCTCACTCCATAAAGCTTTAGATTACACCAAAGTCCACGACATGGATATTCAAATCAAATCGAAATTGGTTCATACGACTTGCCGCATCGTTTATACTCAAAGCAGTTCCAACTGCATGAAGTAATTTCATGTCATAGGAATGGACATGTGGCATGATAATGGAAACAAGAGGCATGGCAAACAAGCAGATAAATAACGAATGGGAATAATCGGGTTGTTCCAGCAATATAAGTCATGGCGCTAAAAGATTCAGACCAGAGGCAGTTCATCCATATCGCATGACACTCATGTCGTGTATCGCAAGCACCATGTCGCCCACATATTAATACACACACATGTCACAAGTAATGATCTGGATACAGCTATCACTTCTCATAAAGGCGTATCACTCCAATGTTAACAAGACAGTATACTATATTATTTAAGTCGCAAGCAGTCCATTCGGTACTAATATAATCCATGCCACATAAATCATCAAACCGCATGCCGGCCAGAACAACTGACTTCATGGCGCAAAAGCAATCCGTGAGTCTCCATAGCGCAAGGCCTGAGTCATGTCGTTTTCCAACTATACACCATATATTACGAGTGTGCCACTACACCTAAAACACCTCTATAAATACCCCTCATAATTCATTTGAAAGGGGGGACCAAAAATTCATTTTTATAAGGAGACTCTGTCAAATTCAAAGCTCATCTACAACTTCTTTAATGGCTTCTATGGATTCATCGACACTTTTCTAACTTCATGAAGATCAAATCCAAGTTAATGATCATTAGAGCTTTCTACAATTGAATCTAAACACCTTCAATCTCATTCAAGCTACACCATAAATCTCTCAAGCATCATTCGAACGATCTCTAATCCTCTCCAAAGCCTAAATCGAATGCTAATTCACTATGAAATCTATGAAGATCTGGGGAAAGGATCAAAGCACATAAAGTGATTGAAGATTCATCACAAACCTAAACCTCTTTCTTTCTCTTTGCCAAACTCAAGTGAAAGTAGATCGTTAAGAGAGTTAAAAGAGAGAAATGATTGTAATGAGGGAAAATTCATATGTTGTAAGATTGAATATCATAATGAGAATTGACTGAAAGTGGACGTAGATTCATAGAGAATCGAACCACTATAAAAATTCCTTTGTTTTCTTACTTGCTTTTATCCGTTTATTTTTCGATTACGCGGTTCCATATTCTTACCGAATCGGTGAAGTGTAACTTTTTACACCTTTGGTGTTTGATCCCAAATTTGGAGCAAACATTTGGCGCCCACCTTGGGGTCGCGCTCGCATCTCCTACCTCTTCTCTCACCCTCCCAAAGTTGAGATCCTTTCATTAAAGCTTTAAACCGCATTCTTCTCCAAAGTTATGGCCAAATCAAAGAAGATATTAAGTAAAGATGTCAGAAATGCCGATAATGTCGCTAACGAAGAAACAACGCTTAATAACCATTTCGAAGTTGGCGAAAATTCAGAAAACGGAGCTGGTGTGACCAGAAATGAATTAAAAATCACTATTGCCAATGCCAACAACCGAATGGATGCCTCTACCAAAATTATGATGGAGAAACTCAACACCATCCTTAATGCTCGATCAAATCCAGCCCCTCCGAAAGTGCACGTGGATCTCGAGGAGAATGATAAATCGCCCGCTTCCGATTATAACAGCGACGACAATATGGAAGACGATTATGATTTGGCAAGTGACAGGGGCGAAGCTAACATCGAGAATTTGAGGTCAAAAGCTAAGGACCATTCCGAAGCGAATGCTCGAAAGGCAATTAATCCTGTCACGGGGGCGCCTCCACGCCGAGAAGGCAAAGAGCCAAAACTCACTAATCTAGGTCGAATGCCTAGGCGAACATTTGGTAAAGAGCCCAGCTTCACATAGCGCCATAGCACCGAAGAATACATTTCAGACATGATAGAACGAGCCATGAAAAAGAATCAAGCTAGCAAGGACGACGAAAGAGAATGGGACTTCTCTCCCAATAAGACTCCATTCACCAGAAGAATCCTTGGAGCAGAATGTCCGAAGAAGTTCAATCCTCCGACTCTGCCTCCGTACAACGGTCTCGTTGATCAGAACTACTTCCTATTCAAATATGAATGGCATATGAGTGCAGCTAAGGCGACCAATG
Source organism: Allium sativum (assembly GCA_030737875.1). Lineage (NCBI taxonomy): Eukaryota > Viridiplantae > Streptophyta > Magnoliopsida > Asparagales > Amaryllidaceae > Allium > Allium sativum. Next base: position 152,260,115 of record CM060915.1, read on the forward strand.
AGATGAGATACACGTACTTTCCTCTCTACTTAGAAGGTGCCGGATCACTATGGTTCACAAAGCTGCCACCCAAGTCTATCGATCGATTTTCTGACCTCACCAAAAGGTTCAAGGAGCAGATCCGCCTCTACGCTACTAAAGCCAAGGATGCTATAACACTTTCAGCAATGAAACAGAATCCATGGGAAACTGTCAAAGCCTTCCTCAGTCGATTCAATGTTGCCTTGTCTAAAGTAAGAAATCCAGAGCTACGCATAATTCTCATGGCTTTACTCGACGCTATAGACAAAACAAGCGAATTCGGAAGATGGATAAAGATGAAGGAACCAACTACGCTTGACAAGTTCTATAAGAAGGCGGAGGAGTACATGAGAGTGGACGATGATCCTATACCTCTTCAGATCGTCGGTGGTAACCAACTTCTTGAAGCTCCCAAAAGTACTGCTACTCAGTGTGATCAAAAGAATACTCAGGGGAAGAAGCGAGCCAACAGCGGAAACGACCACAAATCCAATAAAAAGTTTCGCCTTCTTGACTCGTCTAAGCTGACTCCTCTGAATAACACTCTCGAGAACATCTACCTTGCCACAAAGGATGCATAAGATTACCCAGAGCCTCGGCCAATAAAAATGAATGACGATCTGACTAAATCCGGGAAGTTCTGTCGGTATCATAATCAGCCGGGCCACAACACCAACTAATGTAGGAACCTGAAATCATTAATTGAAGAGTTGATTAGGAAGAAATCTCTGCAACAATTTTTGAAGAACTCTCAAGATGCAAATCCTTCTGCATCTCCCCAAGGGCAAGGGGCATCAAATGATCAGTCTGGTCCAAGCAATGTAGCTTCTGCTCAGATCATTCCAAGGCTGATAATCAACTGACAACCATTGATGATGATCTAATATCTACGACTCAGAATAAGCAGTCACTATCGCCTCTCTGCATTACTTTACTCTTTACTATATTTTACTTTCCTGTAAAAAGTCTATAATGGTTTATGTATGTTGTACGGAACAAAAGTACTATGAATGAAATGTTGCCTGCTTGTGTAAACCTCTGACTTGCAAAATATACATTAAAATTTGCTAAAAGACGATTTTCTCATTGCAGGCAATTCCGTAGGCGTTTGCTTCCTCAAGATCCAACAAAATGAGGCAACTCCGATAATATCAACTCAACGGTTGATCAAGGAAGTCCCAACGAATCAAACGGTGAATAGAGCAACAAGCTGTCACGGATCCAAAACCTCATCCCCAAAGGTTGCGGGAATCTGTAAGCACGAAACGAAGCGCGGGAGCTTGCTAAAGCAAGACAAAGTGTGGGAGTTCGTAAGCGCGGAGCGATGCAGCCTTAACCCAACGGTTCGCGGGAATCCGTAAGCGCAAAACGAAGTGCAAGAGCTTGCTAGCGCAAGACGGAGCGTGGGAGTTCGTAAGCGCGAAGCGATGCAGCCTTAACCCAATGGTTCACAGGAATCCGTAGGTGCGAAACGAAGCGCGGGAGCTTGCTAAAGCAAGACGAAGCATGGGAGTTCGTAAGCGCGAAGCGATGCAGCCTTAACCCAATTGTTCGCGGGAATTCGTAGGCGCGAAACAAAGCGCAGTAGCTTGCTAAAGCAAGACGTAGCATGGGAGTTTGTAAGCGCGGAGCGATGCAGCCTTAACCCAATGGTTCGCGGGAATCCGTAGGCGCGAAACGAAGTGCGGGAGCTTGTTAAAGCAAGACAAAGCGTGGGAGTTCGTAAGGGCGGAGCGATGCAGCCTTAACCCAATGGTTCGCGGGAATCCGTAGGCGCGGAACGAAGCGCAAGAGCTTACTAAAACAAGACAAAGCGTGGGAGTTCATAAGCGCGGAGCAATGCAGCCTTAACCCAATGGTTTGCGGGAATCCGTAGGCGTGAAACGAAGCGCGGGAGCTTTCTAAAGCAAGTCGAAGCGTGGGAGTTCGTAAGCGCGGAGCGATGCAGCCTTAACCCAAACCTCGCGGGAGTTCGCAGTACGAAACGATGCAACAACCAAAAATCCCTTTCCATAGAGAAAGCGACTTCTCCATAGGAGATATCAACAACGTTCAATGAGATCCGTCATGTTGATTCAATCGCAAGAAAAAGACAAGACGTTGGATTAAAAGGACCTCACTAAAACGTGGGGCGTTCAATGGAATCTTCAATGCCAAAGATGATCAGCGTGACATACAAAAATTGAGAAAGTGAAATTCTTTGCATAATGAATGCTAACAATGGCCTCCTTAACCGAGGCACCAATAATCAAAGACTTCTCCAAAGCGAAACAGAAAATAATCACCGATGCGTATTTATCAAATGTGAAATACCATACACCATCATATAAGTTATGAAGCGATAATGTTTGAAATCCACAGTCGGCATAGTCGATTAGTTGATTTCAAGCTTAAATGCGGATTTGAAATAGAATATCGTATTTGTGCAGACAATATTCGACGAGTTATAAACCGTTGAATAAAATAATCTTGTGCAGGCACTTTATTCTATTCAAGAAAAATTCGCTATAATTCATTTTCTAATTATTAACTAATCCAATATCGATACGGATGACCGAGAGTGAAGTATAAATACAAAATATTGCTAGTGCTTGTTTTAATTACAGAACAAGTGGCACGAAACATACGAATTCAGCGTATGATCTGCCATAGCAAACAAAAAGCTATAACTAGATCCCAATGTAGAAATATATCAACAGCAATGTTCATTTCGAAGCCTGCATTTCTCGCAAGCAAAAAATACAAGCTTCGACGGGCAAATGTTAACATCGTTAGTTCAACGCGGTTCAGAAAGAATATGGGAGTGACATAATGTGCAATGGACCAGGCAGTTTCGCCAAAAACGTTCCGGCGGCATGACTCAAAGTCGTTCACAAGACTTGGTGCAAGACCACTAGCGCGACATGGAGTCAAGCTGTTCACCACGACTAGAAAGCGCGCCACCTCTACGACATCGAAAGCCCATGTCGCTATCACGACGTAAAACCATTTCGACCAAGTCGTCCGCACAAACTGCTGAGAGTGATAATTCCATGTCGTGCAGACTTAAGCAGTAAGACGACGGATCCATTCCGCAAAAACCAAGTCGTTAACACGACTCAAAATCAAGACGTTGGGGACAACATTAAAGCAAGACTTAAAAACTCGGGTTCAGGCTCTTAAACTAGTGCATGGTGATTCAGCATGTTAAGTGGTCAGCAAGAAGGCAAGTCAGTTATAAGACAAAATGCAAAGTCATGTCGCACAGTATTCATGTCGTTAATCCGCAAATGTCTCATGTCGTTGTCAATCAAGTCGCTCACTCCATAAAGCTTCAGATTACACCAAAGTCTACGACATGGATATTCAAATCAAATCGAAATTGGTTCATACAACATGCCGCATCGTTTATACTCAAAGCAGTTCCAACTGCAAAAAGTAATTTCATGTCATAGGAATGGACACGTGGCATGATAGTGGAAACAAGAGGCATGGCAAACAAGCAGATAAATAATGAATGGGAATAATCGGGTTGTTCCAGCAATATAAGTCATGGCGCTAAAATATTCAGACCAGAGGCAGTTCATCCATATCGCATGACACTCATGTCGTGTATCGCAAGCACCATGTCACCCACATATTAATACACACGCATGTCGCAAGTAATGATCTGGATACAGCTATCACTTCTCATAAAGGCGTATCGCTCCAATGTTACCAAGACAGTATACTATATTATTTAAGTCGCAAGCAGTCCATTCGATACTAATATAATCCTTGCGGCATAAATCATCATACCACATGCCGCCCAGAACAACTGACTTCATGGTGCAAAAGCAATCTGTGAGTCTCCATGGCGCAAGGCCTGAGTCATGTCATTTTCCAACTGTACACCCTATATTACGAGTGTGCCACTACACCTAAAACACCTCTATAAATACCCCTCATAATTCATTTGAAAGGGGGACCAAAAATTCATTCTTACAAGGAGACTCGGTCAAATTCAAAGCTTATCTACAACTTCTTTAGTGGCTTCTATGGATTCATCAACACTTTTCTAACTTTATGAAGATCAAATCCAAGTTAATGATCATTAAAGCTTTCTACAATTGAATCTAAACATCTTTAATCTCATTCAAGCTACACCATAAATCTCTCAAGCATCATTCGAATGATCTCTAATCCTCTCCAAAGCCTAAATCGAATGCTAATTCACTATGAAATCTATGAAGTTCATGGGAAAGGATCAAAGCACATAAGTGGTTGAAGATTCCTCACAAAGCTAAACCTCTTTCTTTCTCTTCGCCAAACTCAAGTGAAAGTAGATCGTTAAGAGAGTTAAAAGAGAGAAATGATTGTAATGAGGGAAAATTCATATGTTGTAAGCTTGAATATCATAATGAGAATTGATTGGAAGTGGACGTAGATTCATAGAGAATCGAACCACTATAAAAATTCCTTTGTGTTCTTACTTGCTTTTATCCGTTTATTTTGCGATTACACGGTTCCATATTCTTACCGAATCGGTGAAGTGTAACTTTTACACCTTTGGCGTTTGATCCTAAATTTGGAGCAAACAATCCAATTTCGATGAAATTTGACATGCAGCTACAGTTCAACTTTATGGACCCAACGAAATTGGTTTCGTCGAATTCCGACTGCGTTTGCTCACACAGCATATTTTTAACCGTCAAAATAATGACTGTTTTTACATTAAAAATCCGTACGACTACATACTGACTCCAAAAATCACGAAACTTGAAATCTAACAATAATTTAATGTTACGGATCTAACAAAATTAGTTTCGTCGAAAACTGAGTTCATTTGCACAAATGGCTATTTTTAAAGCTCTAAATAAACCCTTTTAAATATTAAATATATTTAAAAATAATTAAATTAAATATTTATAAATAAATATTATCGTATATATTCACACTAGAAAATCATACAAGTCCATATCGGGATGCATAACTCGATATTCCAAAGTTCCCAGTTATATCGGTATTCGATTTATATTTAAATCCTTTTTAAAATATAAATAAATCATTATAATTTATAAAGGAATTCCATAGCGACTTTTATAAAATTTGATTTGGACATAAATCAAAATCTACATGACGAAATCCTGATTTTTCTCTTCCATTAGAAAAATATAATTCACCAGCTCTGAACGTTTCTTGTTTCACAGAAATTCGATTTAAAACGGATTCTGTATATCCATTTAAAGTTCTAATTACCAAATAGCGAACTACCACGCCATTTCGAGCTCGATTATAATTATAGTATAATTATACGTTCAACTGTCATTCAAATAATATATTCGTTAATATAATTCAACACTAAACTGAAATATATATATTCTGAATTGTCCAATTCACACAATATTGCCATTTCTACTATTTTTGACTATATCGAAAATAAAAAATATTATTCTATTATTTATATTAATTAAATATTCAATATTATTTAATTTTGGTCATTTTAAATTACCAAACCATTATTTAAATAATTAAATAAATTATTATAATACCGTAAAATATGGGTCGTTACAATATGAGTATATTCCTATTACGGATTTAGTTGTTCTTGTGAACACACTTCATTGCTATTACGGATTGACTCTTTGATCTTCAAACTAATTTTAGTATATCATTCCTTTTGACTTTAACTATTTTCTCTTGCATAACCAACTATAATTCATGAATTATCCAACACGGCCTTCTTTCTGTTTATCTTGATTCACTTATACATTACTTGCATTGCTTATTTCAGGTATTGCATTGCTTATTCCAGTGGCATTACCAAAACAATTCTTCTTTCAGAACTATTTAAGGTATGGTTTCGCTCTTATAAAATTTAGTCGCAGTCTTACGTATTCAGCAAGGAGAAGTCTATGTTAAATATATGCAAACTAGATCAGTTTGCAACTTACTCAACTCAGTTAACTAATTTTTAATACTGGATTTTCTTTTTTCTTTTTTATAAAATTAGCACTGTCAAAAAGGCTCGAAGTCAAAATGAGTTTTCCTATGAGTAGATGTCAGCATACTTGGATAGGTTGTGCGCTAGTGGTGCGTAAAAGTCAGTGTACACTTTTGGGTCCTATGCTCCCCCCTAAAAAAACCCTCCCCCTTTGTGGACCAACCAGAGCTCCCTTTAACATTATTCTTTTGAATAATATTTATGAATATAATAGTCATGTTTATTTTTATTTTGTTTCTAAGAATTAGTGGCATCAAATGATATATTCTAATCTTAGTATATCATCATCTGGTTTTTTGTTTTCACTTTTTAGCTTTTAACGTTGTGCATTTGTTTTCAAGCACCATTTACTACACATGCAAAAGACCATGCTACCAGAATTAGGTTTTCTTTGACTGAACATACGTTAAATATTTTTTATACTGAAATATTCATCATTGTTCTTTCTTTGTTATTTCAAACATATTCAGAGATGAAATTTACCTTTGGATAAAATTTTAAAGAATATATTAAATGGAAGTACAAAATTTTGTTATTTCTTTGGATTTAGTTGTTCACGGTAATTGACAAAAGTCGCAAACTGGACTCAGTTTGCGACTTCTGTTGCAAATTGATCCATCTTGGGACAGAAGTTGCAAACTGGATTAATTTGCGACTTCAGTCACAAACTAGACTTGGTTTGGAGTCTAGTTTGCAACTGAGTCGCAAACTGGACTCAGTTTGCAACTCAGTCGCTAACTGAGTCCAGTTTGTGAGTCGCAAACCGAGTCCAGTTTGCGAGTCGCAAACTGAGTCTAGTTTGCAACTAAGTTGCAAACTGGATCAGTGGTGTCTTCTTATTGTTGTTGTGGAGACGAAACTGAACTAACACTTGTTATTTTAATTTCTTTTCAGGCATTTTCAAAAAAATTAATTTCTTTTCAGGCTTTGGAACAAGCATGAGTTCCATGGGCTTGACAACTGTAGTTTTTTTTTTTTTAGGAAAGAACTGTGAACATTATGCTTTGTATATATTGTGTTATGTGGTTTGCATTAACTGAAGTTATGGTTTATGTACTAATCGAATTATGCTTTGCGTATCTTCTATATACTGTTATATAAGTGCATCATATCTTCTTTATTATGCATATATATATATCAATGGGTATAGTTTTTCTATATATTGCATATACCGATTTTGATACGGTTAAAAGCCATATCTAATTCGTTGATAGCATTATAGAAATAAGGCATTAAACACGGTTGTAAGTCGTATCAGTATAGCAGTTTAATACGGTTTTAAGGCATATTAATCTACTAAATTGATACGGTTTAAAAGCATATTGGTCTATGAAGTTGACAGTGTTAGCATACTAATTTGATACGATTTTAAGCCATATCAATTTATAAATTTGATACGGTTTAAAGTCGTAACAAATTCATAAATCAATACGGCTTAAAACCATATTTATCTATTAATTTGATACGGTTTTAAGACGTACCAATTTATGAATTTGATATGGCTTTAAACCGTATCAAAGTAACAAATTGCCATTTTTTGATACGGTCCAGAGCACTGCCAAATCGATTTAGATACGGCCATGAGCACTGCCAAATTGGCATTTCTGGTGTAGTGAGATCGCCGACATGTCGGTGGGAGTCTAGACATAATTTTACTTGGGACTGAGATGGTTAGATAGACTTCTGAGAAGATAGACCTTATTCGAAGACGGATGAAAAAACCTCAAGATAGGCAAACTTATATGCCGATAGGAGGAGGACTGACTTGGAATTCGAGGTAAGTGATATGGCCTTTATCAAAGTATCGCCTTTAAGGAACATTGTTCGATTTGGCTCGACGGGGAAATGGGCACCATTGTGGGGTCATTTCCCATAGTTGACAGGATAGACCAGATGACCTACAGAATAAGACTAATAGAGAGACTCGCGGGAGTTCACGATGTGTTCCATGTTTCCCATTTGAGGAGTTGTCTCCATGATTCGGCAAAGGTAGTTAAGCCAAGTACGCTTGAGGATGTAGAGATAAAGAGGGAGGCATCAGTTAGGAAAGTTACTACATGTATTCTTGGATCAGAAGTTAAGAAGATACGGAACAAAGAGATCGAGCTAGTGAAGGTGCGATGGAGAGAAGATCGTAATGATGCGACATGGGAACCCGAAGACAAGATTTGTGCTTTTTACCCTTTTCTCTTTGAGAGTACATTCTTAATTTCCTTTCTTGAGTTTGAATTTGTTTATCTCTATCGTTTGAATCTTCGATCCTTAGGGTAGAAACCTATGTTTGAAAACAAGTGTTTGAGACGATGATTGAAAGTGAATGCAAGAGGATGCATATACACACACACTAGACACTAGATCGACTCAAGCACATAAAAATTGCATATAGATGTGTGCAGATTTTAATTTTCAATGGATGAAAAAGGTTGAATCATCACATGGATGTTGCATTTTGGTGAATGATTCTGCACACATATAGAGCTTATATGTACTATCAGATTCTTTTGCATACATATGAGATGCATGGCACAGATATATAATGCATTAAGGAGGTCAATTGAATCAGTAGACTGCCTGATTTTCGCGTTAGTTTAGGAACATATACACAACACCATTTCATATGTCCATACAAAGCATTAGAAATTTTAAGGACAATGGATGTCAGTGGTTGATGGATAAGTAGATAGGTGTATGCCTTAATTAATAACATTCTTCCTAACTTGGAAATTTCGGGAACGAAACCCCTTAAAAAGTGGAGAATGTAACACCCCATATTTCAATACACAATAACTGTATAAAGAAGATAACTATTAAGTAAATATTCAGAGTTAAGTAAAATAGACTACACCATTGAGTCCGTTACGAAATTTTGGTTCACATAGACTATTGATTTTTGTAAACTGGATTAAATATGAAGAAGTTACGAACTAAAATAGTATATAATATATAATATATATTAAATAAAATAAACAACGCAAAAATACAACAGTCACTGGGCGACCTGCTAAAGGTGGGTCGATCCACCATCAAGCATGGAAGATTTATGTGCCTGAACTTGGTCTGTTTTATGCTGACTCAGCATGAGGTGCACGGTTTGATTTGATAACCTAATATCTAATGGTTTAGAATTATCCTAGCTAATCTATAAATAGGCTAGGAGCCTCATCATTTTCTTACACACAAACATTCTTCATCTTCTTCCTCCAAGCTATGTTCTAAATAAAAATTAAGAAAATGTCAAGGTGCTTCCAAAGCTTAGATTGAAGGGATAACTTTTGCTTTTCTTCTATGACAACTGTTTTAAAGGATTTTCAGAATCAAACACAAATCACTGCGAGTTCTAGTTATTTTTAGATTTGGTAATTAAAAAGTATTCTGACAATAAATAATTGGATCTGAAATTATACAGTATTTATAAATTTATATGTTATTGTTTTACTAGTCAATTATCTATTCAGTTTTCAGTTATTACCTGTTACATGTACATCCTTATTATTCCCTTTTAGGTCTTAGTTTCAATTACAGTCTTATGCCTATTTGTTCAGTTTATGTATTTCTCAGTTGAAGCTATATTTTTTCCCTTTTCCTTTTTATTTTGCGCTAAGCCTGGTGCCTAGGCTACTTCTGTTAGAATTGCGTAAAATTGGGTTAAATTGGAATAACTTGTAATAATAGTAAAAAGGAGAATCAACCATATTGAAACATGAAATCCAATGATTGTATTAATTTTATATTAAGTAGGACATGTTATTGAAAGATATGAGTATCATATGAAATTTAATAAAACATGTAACTTGATCTATATACATCTAAGTAGGTGCTTGTCTGTTTGGGAGAAGGGGTTGTACACATAATAACATTTATTAGGAAATGTCATTTACAACCATGCTTATTAATGAACTTAAACCTGCTAAGTTAAACTTGTTAACTAATAAGCTCAGAGGTCCCACTTCTGATGTTTATATCCGGATTTGGAACTCTTAAAATCCTAGCTAGTTTACTTGGGAGACCAAGCCTGGAGGGTGGCTTGCGTCAATTCTGATGTTGTTTGTAACCCGTAACAGTCAATATTCCTGTTGGTATCATGTTTTGGGGCTTCGCACCAGGTAAGGGTCAGGGCATACTTTACTAAGCTAGATTGTAAGAGGTTCAAAGTCTTGGAGGTGGGTGCGGTCTTGTCCCGGTGGAGTCATGAGCGTGCATGGGTCTGATGGGGGAAACTAAGACGCTGTAACACCAACGAATAATGCTGTGTTTTTATGGTTGATAGGTTAGGGACAGATATCCCCTACTACTGTAGCTGGCTTAGGTTATTCGTGCTTGTAGGAAGCTGATCGCATGGGTAGTAATTAGGGTAAAACCTAATCCTATTATTCTGATAGCGGTGCAAAACTTGTTCTTGGGATATGAATGAGAAGCTTCTTGACCATACCTATCTCGTTTATTTCTTACTTGTTTATTTTACTGTATTTTCATGTTTAGCATCATTTATCTGTCTTGATACTTTCTATCTTATCCTTACGCTGAAAATCATTGGAACTCGCCATACTTTATGTCTGACCTACGTTGTTTTTCCTTCTTCCTCTTCCTTTCCCCCTCAAGTACTCAGGGTGGTAGACAATAGCTATGATCGTGATTCTATTCAGCTTGGACTTGGATTACTTCTCCTTCCATGTATTACTTTAGTTTCTTTTCTATTTTATTCTTGTGACATATGAGGGATATTATTTTGTGGTTTGCACTCTGATGATTATGAGACAGATATTTACAGTATGACATTGATGGTTTATTTTGAAAAATGTAATGCTATATTTGTTTTGAAATAAAAAGTTGAAAAGTTTTTCTGCTCCATTTTATATTATGTCTTGTTTAAATTAGTTTTTGTATTATTATTGCGCTTCACAGAACTTAATGCATCCTCATGTGGGTGACATTAATAGACGTGGGGGTATCACACTCAATTTTTAAAAACAGAGATTGCAATTTGCAACTCGGTTACGTAGCAAAAAAGTTTGCATTTGAGTTGAGAACTACAAGTTAGTTTTGAAAATCAAGATGCAATTTAACTTAAAAGCCAAAATGATTATAAGATATTTGATAGGATCGATTAGGGGTTACTTCAAGCTACACCCACAATATCACACACAAGACAATCAATCAACACACCATTCAAATAAAAAAGATACGATGAAAGTAAAATAGCAAGACACAAGATTTTATACGTGGAAAACCTCTTCGATGTGAAGAGTAAAAACCACGAGACCTCTTAAGGAGTCTACCCTCTTCTCTTATTGATAAACCAAAAGGGGAAAACAACCCCAAAATGTTTACAAAAGATTCTCTTCTAATCACCGGAATCCAAAAACAATAAGAGATGAAAAAGGTGTAAGAGAACACCCTATGTGTGCACTTTAGGCCAGCGGTGTATCGAGCAAGAATGAAGCTCAATCTTGAAGACCAAAACACCTTGAAGAAGATGATAAATGACCAAAAACTGCTCCTGCCTTATGTGACCAGATCTGGTTATATTAACCCTTTTTCTTTTAATGTGCATACCAAAATTGTGAGTAATCTCCCAAATGTCTTTCCTTAAAAGAAAAGATATTGTTGCACAAAAGGCATGCTTGCACAACAAATCTAGAAAAAAGACAAAACTAATAAATCTCTCCCACAAATTTAGCATGGCCTGCATAAAAAGATATGCCAAATATGCCTGCATACAATTATGCCAAATATGCTTGCATAAAATTATGTCAAATATGCCTGCATGAAATTATGCCAAATAAGCCTGCATAAAATTATGCCAAATATGCTTGCATAAAATTATGCCAAATATGGGCTGGAATATCCAACAATCTCCCCCTCCAGCCCAACTTGGGGAAGATGTGCATGCTTCAATCATCATTTGAAACTCATTCCCACAAGCTTGCTACAAACATCAAGCTTGTTTCCTGGAACCACTTTAGTCAACATATCTGCACCATTCTTGTTTGTATGAATTTTCTTTAACTTGAGCATATTTTCTTCAATCACATTTCTTAACCAATGATACCGAACATCAATATGCTTAGTGCGTGCATGATACATGGAATTCTTGCTCAAATCCATAGCACTCTGACTGTCACAGAATACTATATACTCTTCTTGTTGCAAACCCAACTCTTGAAGGAACCTCTTCAACCAAAGCATCTCTTTACTTGCTTCAACAGTTGCTATATACTCTGCCTCGGTTGAAGATAAAGCCACACACTTTTGTAACTTGGATTGCCAAGAAATGGCTCCCCCTGAAAATGTGAACACATAACCTGAGGTAGATTTTCTACTATCAATGTCACCAGCCATGTCTGCATCTGTATACCCCTCAAGAACATGTTTGCTACCTCCAAAACATAAGCAAAATCTAGAAGTACCACGCAAATATATGAAAATCCACTTTACTGCATCCCAGTGAACTTTACCAGGATTGGATAAGTATCTACTCACCAAACCAACAGAATGTGCAATATCTGGCCTAGTGCACACCATAGCATACATCAATGAACCAACTGCAGATGAATAAGGAATAGAAGACATACTTGCTTTTTCCTTCTCCGTTGTTGGACAATCCCTCTTACTTAGCTTAAAATGAGATGCGAGTGGTGTACAAACCGGCTTAGCATGCTTCATATTGAACCTTTCAAGCACACGTTCAATATATTTTTCTTGAGATAGCCACAACTTCCTAGCTTTTCTGTCACGAAAAATCTCCATGCCTAAGATTTGCTTTGCAGGACCCATGTCCTTCATGTCAAATGACTTGGACAAATCTTTCTTCAAGTTGCTAATCAATTCTAAGTTTTGTCCAACTACCAACATGTCATCCACATATAAAAGAAGAATAATGAAGATATCACCAGGAAACTTTCTAAAATACACACAAGGATCTGCAACAGTCCTCTTGTAACCATTGCTTGTCATAAATGAATCAAATTTGTGATACCACTGCCTTGGTGCTTGCTTAAGTCCATAAAGACTCTTCTTCAACTTGCAAACAAGTTTTTCTTTTCCCTTTTCTTCAAATCCTTCAGGTTGTTCCATGTAGATTTCTTCCTGCAAATCACCATGTAAAAATGCGGTTTTTACATCAAGTTGTTCCAATTCAAGGTCACAACTTGCTGCTAAACCCAAAATGGTTCTGATAGAAGTCATCTTGACAACTGGTGAAAAAATCTCATCAAAATCAATGCCTTTTTTCTGATTGCATCCTTTGACTACCAATCTAGCTTTGCGCTTTACTATCTTCTCACCATCTTTCTTGTTCTTGAAAACCCATTTGTTTTTCAAAAGCTTCTTGCCTTTTGGAAGTTTCACTAGCTCAAAAGTCTGATTCTTCATCAAAGAATCCATCTCCTCTTTCATAGCCTCAAGCCAAAGATTCTTGTCTTGACTAGACAACACTTCTTGGAAGCTCTCGGGCTCACCATCAGCTGTAACTAAGATATAATCTGTGCTTGGATATCTTGTAGATGGTTTATGTTCTCTGGTTGACCTTCTAACTTGAGCATCATCCACTTGTGGGGCAATTTGCTCCCCCTGCTCACAAGCCACTTCTCCATTTGGTTGAGCTTCATCATGAACATCATCATGAACATCATCAAAATGTGCACCATCAAGCTGTGCATCATCAACACCTTCATGTGTTGCATCAATATCAGCCTGTATTGGCTGTTCAACAAAACCACGAGTAGGGGACAAAGAAACATCAGTAGTATCAATAAAAAAATCTGAGCTAGTATGATACCTTGCACTCAAAAGTTCTGCACCTTTTTCATGCTCAAAGAACACTACATCTCTGCTTCTTACTACCTTTCCTTTTTCTGGATCATATAGCCTGAACCCGTACTCTTCATCACCATAGCCAACAAAAACACATGGATTAGTCTTGGAATCCAGCTTTGACCTTTGGTCTTTTGGCACATGCATGTATGCCTTGCATCCAAATACTCTAAGATGTGTATATACAGGATCACATCCCTTCCATGCTCTCTCTGGAATGTCAAGCCCCAATGGAATAGATGGAGAACGGTTGATCAGATAAACTGCTGTATTCACTGCTTCAGCCCAAAATGACTTTGGTAGATCGGACATCTTCAACATGCATCGCACCTTCTCCACAATGGTTCTATTCATCCTCTCAGCTACACCATTTGTTGGGGAGTGCCTGGAACTGTCTTCACATGTCGAATACCATATTGCGCACAATAATTCTTGAACTCATGTGAGGTATACTCTCCACCATTGTCTGTTCGAAGGCACTTCAACTTGCTTTCTGTCTCCCTTTCCACCATAACATGAAACTTCTGAAAAGTTTCAAACACTTGGCTTTTGGTCTTCAAAATGTAAATCCATGTCTTTCTAGTAGCATCGTCAATAAAAGTGACAAAATATTTGTTGCCACCATTGGATTCAACCTCAATAGGACCACATACATCCGAATGTACAAGCTCCAACTTAGCCTGCTTTCTTGTAGACTTTCTAGCAAAAGAAGCTCTATGTTGTTTTCCTACTAAATATTTCAAACCCTTTTCACTCATGTGTCCCAATCTTCGATGCCACAAATTAGGAGAATCTTTTTCTTCCACTGCATTGAGCTCACCAAAACATACAGTCAAATATGTCTTGTACAAAGAACAACACAACTCGCCTCTTGCAATTGTCATGGATCCCTTGGATAATTTCCACTTGCCACTCTCAAATGTGTGACGAAAGCCTTCTTGATCAAGAATATGAGCTGAAAGCAAATTAAGACGCAAATCCGGAATATGACGTACACCTTTCAATGTAAGCATGCATCCAACATTAGTCTTCACACGAATATCACCAATCCCAACTATGCTTGCTGAACTCTGGTTACCCATTTTGACACTGCCAAAATCACCTGCTTGATAATTCAAAAAATACTTTCTCTTAGGAACACAATGATATGAAGCACCTGTATCAACCAGCCACTCAGAATCTGTACTGCTAACATGATGACATTCACTAGTTGCGCAAATTAAAGTGACATCATCATCACTTTTAGAGGCTACTGCTGCAACATTTTTATCATCGCCTTCTTTTTGAAAATCATTCTTCTTCCCATGTTCTCTTTTCCAACGAAAGCAATACTTTTTAATATGGCCAGGCTTCTTGCAATAGTTGCATATGAAGTGATTCTTTCCATCACTAGACTTGGATCTTCCTCTTGAGTTATCACGGCCTTTGGGTCCTTTGCTCTTGCTTCTTCCTCTATTCTCCACAACAAGAGCTTGTGAATTGTCAACTCCAATCTCTTTTCTTCTAATTTCTTCATTAAACATGCTTTCTTTGATCACATCCAAAGATAGCACACCATCTGGAGCTGAATTACTAATGGTCACAACTTAAGTTTCCCAACTATCTGGCAAAGAACTCAATAAGAACAAAGCTTGCAATTCATCACCAAAAATGATCTTCATAGTTGTCAACTTGTTAATAATATCTTGGAAATCACTAAGATGCTCAGAAACTGACTTTCCACCTTTCAACTTTAGATTAACAAGCCTTTTAATCAATGAAGCTTTGTTATGGGCGGTTTTCCTCTCATACAAACCTTCTAATTTCTTCCACAAATCATATGGATCGGTCTCTTGTGACACATGGTTAAAAATGCTAATGTCAACCCATTGTCTAATGGTTCCTAAAGTTTTCCTTTTCAACTTTATCCATTCATTCTCTTCCATTTTATCGGGTTTAGAAGGTTTAGAGATAATACCACTCGAACTAGTGACGGTTTCAATTGGGTCATGTAAATCCCTGCAATATAACAAGTCTTCCATCATAGGTCTCCAAATAGAATAGTTGGTTGATGTCAACTTAATCATTGAGCTATGACTGCTCGACTCCATAGTGTGATAAATAACCAACCTCAAGCTCTGATACCAATTTGATAGGATCGATTAGGGGTTACTTCAAGCTACACCCACAATATCACACACAAGACAATCAATCAACACACCATTCAAATAAAAAAGATACGATGAAAGTAAAATAGCAAGACACAAGATTTTATACGTGGAAAACCTCTTCGATGTGAAGAGTAAAAACCACGAGACCTCTTAAGGAGTCTACCCTCTTCTCTTATTGATAAACCAAAAGGGGAAAACAACCCCAAAATGTTTACAAAAGATTCTCTTCTAATCACCGGAATCCAAAAACAAAAAGAGATGAAAAAGGTGTAAGAGAACACCCTATGTGTGCACTTTAGGCCAGCGGTGTATCGAGCAAGAATGAAGCTCAATCTTGAAGACCAAAACACCTTGAAGAAGATGATAAATGACCAAAAACTGCTCCTGCCTTATGTGACCAGATCTGGTTATATTAACCCTTTTTCTTTTAATGTGCATACCAAAATTGTGAGTAATCTCCCAAATGTCTTTCCTTAAAAGAAAAGATATTGTTGCACAAAAGGCATGCTTGCACAACAAATCTAGAAAAAAGACAAAACTAATAAATCTCTCCCACAAATTTAGCATGGCCTGCATAAAAAGATATGCCAAATATGCCTGCATACAATTATGCCAAATATGCTTGCATAAAATTATGTCAAATATGCCTGCATGAAATTATGCCAAATAAGCCTGCATAAAATTATGCCAAATATGCTTGCATAAAATTATGCCAAATATGGGCTGGAATATCCAACAATATTGGGTTGCAAGGTATATGCGATTTAGTATACAAAATTGTTGTTTATTTCTTCTGTTTTTTGAAAAAATATGAGGTAATAGTCAATTTAGATGATTCACATGAAACTTTAGCACCTTAGGAATCACTAAAAGGAAAGTATTTACAAAATTGAATTTAAGAAAATGCCTTTTGCTATAGGCTCATATTGCTTTCTTACCAAAGACAGAAAATTATGGATAGGTGTATGCATAAATATATTGTAAATACAGATGACACCCGAACCAATTGCTCATCATTAAGTAAAACGTTGAAAGCTCACGTAAGTTTTTGTATTATAGCTTCAAAGTGGTGACAAGTTGTAACTTCTCCTTAATAATTTTATCATTAATGTTGCAACTTCAAACAACTTTCAGTTTGGAATGGCATATATATATGACATATGCATGAGTGACCTTTAACCTTTGTAAACATGATAACATATATGTATTTATTTATGTAGATATAAAGGATTACTAATCAATCATATTTTCAGTTATACCAATTGATTATATTTTTAATAATACTTTTATATCTTAGCTATTGAGAAAAGGTATTATGGAATAGCAAAGTTAAAATTTGATGACATCTATTTCATCCATTTTATGGAATCATAGTTTAGAAAAGTTGATGTTTATTCAAAGTTAAGTAGGGACATGTTCATCACAATGTGAAGATTGAAATAAGAACTTAAATCATCAGTTCCCCTTTTGTTGGTTTTGTCTCCTTTTCATTGCACAAAGTGACACGCTTTCTTATGCGATGCTTCCCATGCTTTCAAAGATAAGTAGTCAAGAATATACTAAATAGCAAAATATATTCAATATACTAAACACATTATATATGTTTTCTTTTATACTTTTAAGCATGTGTTGATCAGTATGCAATGCCCTGTTTGTTATCTATAATAAAACATTACACGCACAAAGCACATGCACAAGTACTCTTAACAATATAATATAATCAGATCATGGTAAGTAATTTGATAAGAATAAATGCGCACCGCAAATTTCATTAATGGGTCAAATAACTCTGCAAAGAATGGTTCGAAATGAGAACTCTGTTTTTGCAAAAGCAGGAAGGGGATCTGCCACTACATCCGTAAGCACTTCGTCATTGTCAACATCACCCTCATCCATAGTAGAGCAACTTGCCGACAACCAAGTAAATGAGAAATACAGATAAAATTGTGTCAGAAACAAACAATAAGCATTCATGTAGGAGAAGAACAGTAAATGAAAAAAAAAGGAATGCATTTAATTGGGAAAAAAATGAACGAGTATAAAAAAGGAACAAGATAAATTAAAATATATAGCATAAGAGATTTAACCCAAAAAAGGGAAAAGACGGTAAGAAATCAAAAGGGAGCATAGGTAAAATTGAGTAATGGGCTAAGTGGAAAAGGGAACAATTATGGTGGAGGCGAACAAGACGCAGCAACATAGTTAAATGATTTGTAAAAATAATTATACATGTGAGGCAAGAAAATAAGTAAATTCCTTTCCAAGAGGCCTTCTCATCCTGTTTGTTACACATACAACAATATCTCTTCACCAATAAGTTCGGAAATATCATAATTCTCAAAATAGTTGGTGGTAAGCAGTTGAAGAATATATCAGTATTAGTTGAGGAACATTCACACATAGTTTGTTTTTTTCAGTTGCAGTTTACGCTGAGTCCACCCAGACTTAACATTTAAACAATAAGTCTCACATAACCGATCTACCAGAGTCATATATTTTACTAGAATGTCCTCCAGTCAATGTCAAATATTGGTATATAAGCTACTAATGACCACGAGGCTGAGTATAGACACAAGGCCACACATTATATAGCCATGCATGCACATAAATTAATGAGCAATTGTTTGGGCACTAAATGAACACCCAAGGCCAGGGCAGGCATGCATATATATTTTATATATGTATTAGGTACATGTACCGATAAGTAGCATGTATGATGGAAGATATGGGGAGGACACTAAGCCAATTTTAATTTGTTGTCCTTCGACTCCACTAATATTTGAGATTGTGCCACCGCAAATGGCCTAAACTATATATTGTGCCTGAGTAGTTAACTAGAGGAAAATTTGATATGTGGATCATGTTTATACATAATTTATAATTAAATGTAAAATATATAAGTGTAGACTCATGTCAATCATACTTTCATACTAGCAAGGAAGCAACTGCCTATTTACAAAGACAAGCAATGAAATGTCAAAATAAAACCATTCTTATATACTCATGTTCAACAGGGCATGCTAACATTTCTTTTAGAACTTGTATGCAATACATGAAAGTGTTACAAAAATGGGAAAAACGATACAAGTCATACCTGTTATGAAATGACAACATCTTGAAGGTCATCAGGAGCAAGCACTATTTTCTTCTTACTTGCCATTAATTCAATGGCAGCATACTTGCTCTAGCAGCGACAACATCCTTGGCATCAATTTCTGCTTTTTTTCTCTCTTCTTCTTCTGTGGCTAACGCTTCTATTTTGGCCTTCTCTTCTTCTCTAGCTAACCTTCTACCTTTTCTTTTTCCATCTCTTTATAAAGCTTACTTATATCCTCTGCCCTCCCTTCCTTTTGCAATGCATCTTCAACTAGCTCTTTCAATTCATCACTAAATGACAAACTCTCATCCAATAATCTACCCTTAACTGTCTTGAGCAAGCCATCTAATCGACCCACTTCTATAAAAGCCTTACTCAACATTTCATAAGTAGACAGCGTTTCACTTCCTCCTCCACCATCAAATCAAAAAACTCTTTCGCCTTATCTAGCTTTACTACATTTACTAATCCTCCCATGACTTTGTATTTGCATTAGGTTTCAATCCCACTTCAACCATTTTCTTGAAATATCCAGTTGCATTATCGACTCTGTCAACTCTAAAACAAGCTTCCATTGACAAAACATAAGTGTACTCATTAGGGTTGATCTCCCTATCACTCATCGCTTTATAAAGCTCCTCCGCCTCTTGAACCAACTTATTCAACCCAAGTTTTTAATCAGATTATTATAAGACAACGTACCAGAATTATACTCTTCCCACCCATGCTTTTAAAACCTCAATGACATCACCAAATCTCTTAGCCAAAAAAACCCATTAACCATCACATTAAAACTCCCAACATTGACCTTAATCTTAAGCAGCAGACTGTGCTCTCTGCAAATTCTATCAAACAACTCAATCGCCATATACAACTTCACAATCTATGTTAAGGCTTCCAAACCAAATTATAACTAGTCACTTTAAACCTGAGCTTTGCTCCATCTCTAAGAAGTGTAATCAACATTCATAGCTTCATTTTACATGCCTTTAGCAAAATAAGCCTTCATCAAATTCTTGAAATAATTCCATCCCAATCAAACCACCGCCTAACTTCCCCTTCACCTCCTCATACAACTATAACACATTATCTGCTTCACCATTTTTTAAAGCCCCCCCTATAATCAAATTATAAAAACTAGGTATGCCCCAACATATCCTTTTGCTAACATATCATCCTTCTACCTCTCTGGTATAATGCAAGAGAAAAAAATGATGACATCCAGGTATGCACATAAGCAAGAGAAAGTAACAAGTGTTTGTGTGTATACATAAAGTAGTATAGCCAGAAAGAAGCATAATGCAATAAAAAAAGGTAAAACCTACGGTAAGTAAATATATAGCTATTTACTTAACGCAGCATACATAAAAATACATATCAATGCAACCATAAAACCATAGCCCACCCTCTAACACTACCTCACTTAATTACCACACACACACACACACACACACACACACACACACACACACACATATATATATATATATATATATATATATATATATACACACACACACACACACACATATATATATATATATATATATATATACACACACACACACACATATATATATCTATGTATATATACACATACACACACCGTGATGTTAAGAAGATCGCTAAGGGCTAAAAAAATTGTTGAAACATTAGATAAATAGTTTGTACGTTTACCGAAGAAAGTTATTAAGATATTTAACAAGGGGATATTTTGTGAGCGAGTAGCTTTAGTAGTATTAAGTATTTGTCTCAACCTTAGATAGAAGAAATAAAATGTCTGTTGATTGTATATAAAGGAATTGAAAACTGTATAGGCATAATTTGAGGCAAAGTAGTTCCCAAAAAAATCGATGTTCTCATAAGATTAATTTTTATGCGTCGTCAAAGAAATGAAAAGATAGAGGAAATAACAAATTTATTATAAACAATATACAAAGAGGTTTAAAAAAGAGAGAAAAAATATTAGTAAGTGTGGTTAAGTAGGAAAAAACTTAGTTTCCTTGAATTCGTGCAACTGTTGTTTATGCAATTGTTCTTCTCTAGGATTGTTTTTTTTTAGTTCAAGCATTTTCTGGCATATGTTCACCAACTTAGTACTTAACATACATGTTCTAATTAGGTGTTAAAATTGAATATAATTAGTTTAATGTTCAACTTAGTTTGTTTTAATAAGTCTTCTGAAATCGCAGCTCACTCCCTCGTAGTGGAATTTTATCACATGGGGTCGCAATAACATAAATTTAGCACTCTTCTTTTCTTATAAAATTCAATGTTATGCTATTAACTACAGATGTAACCTAGCATGACTATATACAGTAATAATTACATTGTCAATATATATAATTTGACACCTAGCATGACTATATACAGTAATAATTACATTGTCAATATATATAATTTGACATAAATGTCTGCAAAAAGGATCGAGTAAAAGTCATACTGTTACATCTTGAGGCGACCAATGAAGAAAATAAAAAAGGATGAGAAGGCTGTTTCTACACCTTTTGATGTTTTTTCACAGACAGAAATAGTGTTGTGATTTGTGACATGAAATCACATAAGTTGATGAAGACAAGACGTGGATGTTCTAGGCATTAGAGGAGATGAAGCAGCGACAGAAAGAAGGCAAGGAAGAGCAGTTGTGTGCTCTGCTTCAGCACAGACGTCTGAGGGAGCTTGGTCAGACGTATGTGCCTTTAGGGATCTGAAGTCGGAGAGTGCGGACAGACGTTTGACCAATTTGGGTCAGACATCTGACCTATCCGGGATTGTAATCCGAGTGCATGGACAAACATCTGACCTATATAGTTCAGACGTCTGAGCGGGTTTTGCTGCAGCTTGACTTGGTCTTTTCTGTGACTTATTCTGCAAGTAATGAAGGGGAAAATTAGGTATTTGCCTAGGGCTTCTATTCTCTTATAAAATCAGCATCTAGGGTTAAATAAAGATATGGGATTGAGACCGAATTAATTAATCCAAGGGTTAGCCGTCGTTCTTCATTGTTCTCCTTCTCCAACAAAAGTTGTAGTCATCTAGATATTCTTTCCCTTTCTCAATAAGGTTATTGATTCTTGTAGTTTGTTTATTGTTGGTTGTTGAACCAGTGTGTGTAAACAAAATTCGTTTTGAGAATCAATAAAGAGGGTGGTTGGGTGGAATATTTTGTGTTTGCGCGTGTGATTTCATATCTGTGTTTGTTTCCATAGAAATCATCTTTAAGTATTTGGGTGAATAAGATCCTGGACGCTTTCGCAAAGGCGCAGTTTTTCATAACAGTTGGTATTAGAGCTAGATCATCGCAAAGCTTAGAGTGATTTTGGATTGAAAAAAATATCAATTTTTTTGATTACGGATATGATGGCGCTTCCGAAGATGACTGTTTTTGATGGAAGAAATTGGGGGATTTGGAAGCCTAAGATGGAGGATGTGCTTTACCTGAAAGATCTTCATGATCCGATTTTTGGAAATGCAGAGAAGCCCTCAGGTGTGAATGAGGGAACGTGGAAGAAGATGG
This sequence comes from Allium sativum, assembly GCA_030737875.1. Taxonomy (NCBI): domain Eukaryota; kingdom Viridiplantae; phylum Streptophyta; class Magnoliopsida; order Asparagales; family Amaryllidaceae; genus Allium; species Allium sativum. The sequence continues at coordinate 152,282,674 of CM060915.1, forward strand.
ATAAGAAGGCTATTGCCCTTATTCGGCAGTACCTTGATGATTTGGTATTCCATCATGTGGCTAATTGTGAATCCGCGAAGGATTTGTGGGACAAATTAGTATCTTTGTATGAGTCGAGGAGTGCTACAAGTAAGGCTTTTCTGGTTCGAAAGCTTGTTCAGCTGAGACTGGATGAGGAGAAGTTTGTTGCAGGGCACCTGAATGAATTTCAAGATGTGATCAATAAATTGGCAAATCTGAAGGTCAATTTTGATGATGAGTTGCAGGCTCTTTTACTGATGAGTTCGCTTTCAGAAAGCTGGGAGACTTTGGTTGTTTCATTGAGTAACTCCAATGCAGGTGGAGCCATCTCTTTGGAAACTGTTCGAAGCAGCCTTTTGACTGAGGAACTAAGGAGAAAAGGGTCAGGTTTTAAATCAATTCAAGGTGAAGCCATGGTAGCAAAGGACTCGGGGAAAGATACAAGAAGGAAAAAGAAAGGGGCTAATGGTAAAGGTTCTTGTTATTATTGTGGTAAGGAAGGTCACATACGCAAGAATTGTTATGCTTATCAGAGGGATAAGAAGAAGGTTGCGGATGGTGATGGAAGTAATGAGGCACAGGCAGATATTGCTGCATGTTCCATTAGCGATACTTCTAGTGATGTCCTGTTTAGCGAAGTTAATCCTTGGAAGATGGATTCAGGAGCCAGTTTTCACATTTGTAAGGATGTGAAGTATTTCTCTTCATGTGAGAAGAATGTTGACGTGATTAGGAGAACTAATGGAGTAGAGCTACCAGTTTGTGGTATTGGATCTATCCGGTTTCGTATGCATGATGGCGTGAAAAGGGAAGTCTCTGGAGTTAGACATGTGCACGCTAGTTCGCGTAACCTCATTTCTCTCGGTTAGTTAGATCGTCGTGGTTGCACTTATGATACTCGAGGTGGAGTTTTGAGAGTGAAGAAGGGTGGTCGTGTTGTGATGAGAGGTGTCCTGGAGGAAGGAAACCTGTAAAGATTGGTTGGTTTTGTGGTCGATAGTGGAAGGCGAGTGACGGTTGAAGAACCTGGTCCACAACAAGGTGGAGAGGTTAATTTGGTCACTTCTGATGTGCTAGATAGGGGTCTTCATGTTGATGATGCTCGAGGGATCCGAAGTGATCAAGGAAGAAGCTCAGATCAAGTGATAGACGGGTGTCGATGCAGAAAATCCACAAGGTGGAGATCCTTGTGGTATTACAAACACTTTTAGACCGTTAGAGATGTGTGGTGCATCTTAGGCGGAAGATGCATCATTGGCAGGTGGTGGGTTGTGTTTGTAATGGTTTAATTGAGAGAAGGTGTCGTTGAAAGAGCTAGATGACTTGTTTGTTGGATGCTCATTTGATGTGATGCGATTTCATATCAAGGTGGAGTGTTGTGATTTGTGACATGAAATCACATAAGTTGATGAAGACAAGGCGTGGATGTGCTAGCCGTTAGAGGAGATGAAGCAGCGACAGAAAGAAGGCAAGGAAGAGCAGTTGTGTACTTTGCTTCAGCATAGACATCTGAGGGAGCTTGGTCAGACGTCTGTGCCTACAGGGATCTGAAGTCCGAGAGTGCGGACAGACGTTTGACCAATTTGGGTCAGATGTCTGACCTGTCAGGGATTGTAATCCGAGTGCATGGACAGACGTCTGACCTATTTAGGTCAGACGTCTGAGCTGGTTTTGCTGCAGCTTGACTTGGTCTTTTCTGTGACTTATTCTACAAGTAATGAAGGGGCAAATTGGGTATTTTCCTAGGGCTTCTATTCTCCTATAAAATCAGCATCTAGGGTTAGATTAAAGATATGGGATTGAGACCGAATTAATTAATCCAAGGGTTAGCCGTCGTTCTTCATTGTTCTCCTTCTCCAACAAAAGTTGTAGTCATCTAGATATTCTTTCCCTTTCTCAATAAGGTTATTGATTCTTGTAGTTTGTTTATTGTTGGTTGTTGAACCAGTGTGTATAAACAAAATTTGTTTTGAGAATCAATAAAGAGGGTGGTTGGGTGGAATATTTTGTGTTTGCGCGTGTGATTTCATATCTATGTTTGTTTCCATAGAAATCATCTTTAAGTAATTGGATGAATAAGATCCTGGACGCTTTCGCAAAGGCGCAGTTTTTCATAACAAATAGAACATACACATAATTGCACATGAGGTGGAAATAAATGTTGTGAACTTAGTATTACCATCAAGTAATACGCCATCCTCGTGTTTACCGACTCCATCCAAATATTATTGTTATTATTTAACAAAAATCATATACAAAAGAAAATTGGTCGAACATAAACTAGCACTAAACTTGGGTGCACACTTGTATCAACCTTCTAATGGTATTTCTATCATGAAATCGAACTATGAAATAATAAAAATAGGGAAGGAGCTAGTAAAAAAGTTGATTTACTAACCTGATATATTATAGTTTACAGCTCCACTATGAAAATATGGTACAACAGGAATAAAAGCTTGGGATATGTTGTCAACTTTAGTATTTGAAAGGAGAAACGTAGTAATGAACTTGTTATAAAATAAAACTATCAAACATTGAAATAATAAGCATATGATAGTGAGTCTTGATCGGAAACCTGAGAGAGAGAAAATTGAAGTTCCATAAACCTCCAAAATAAATGTTTGTTCTTCCATCTAGTCCGCAGGACAACCTATACTCATCTCTAGCGGCTTGCATTAGAAACAGTTTTTAAAGCTTCTCTAAACAAATGTTTACCATAGCTCCGTTGACATGATTTGCTGCAATATTTATTTCATTTTCAAACACTTTATCCGCAAATGTAAATGGTAGGTCATATGTTAATCATATCTCGGTAGATTTTGATGATGATTCAGCAGTTCTTAATTTTGACTCACCAGCAATTACTTCTTCCATCCATGCTACCTCCTTAGTCAATCTCAATATTGCAGCATTTGCAGTGTTAAACACAAATTTAGCATAATCCGTTCCATTGCCTGTATCTATTAAAGAAAACCTAGTAGCATCTGAAGAAAACTTGTCTATTGTTTAGCGAAGGGTTCAGAATTTTCCTGTTGATTTAGACATCTTTAGGTAAAGGCGTGGTATGATTGTCAATTGTAAACGTCACGTAGTTCTACATTAGATCTTTAACTAAAACACATAGATTGAAAGGAAACCAATATTCAGGCTTATGTTTCGTCTTTTAAAGGAGAGAGGTAGGAATGACTGATTTAGGAAATGGCCCTTCACCAAATATGTAATCCCAAACTTCATACGCCATCTTCTCAAGTCACTGTTTGAATGGTCGGAGCCATACAAATAACCATTTTTCTTGAAAACAAAGTGGTAGGGAATAATTTAGGGTTTCTAGAAAGTAAGGAGGAAAGGAACGTGAGTAATGGGGAAGTGAACAAAGAAAAGAATAAGAGATTTTAGCGGCAATGAAAAAAATGATGGAGGGAAAGGGAAAAAATAATCTGGTGAGTAATAATAGCATCCACATTAATTACAATGGCATATAAACAAGTCATGCTCTACTCAGGTTAATCACTAACCACTTCCAATAGCAAGTTAAGCTTCCTAGCAATCCCTACTTGCTATTAATAGATTTTGCTTGTAGTGAAAATCCAATAACAAAACTGAAATAAAGAGCTTCGAACAATGATTGAGAAGCTGTAGCAGTAGAACCATCTTCAAGCTATACAGATGGAGCAACTGAATCAAAAGCTAGCGAAGTATGTGCTATAGCATGATTCCTTTTTTTTTGGGTGCTCCGAGAGGCGACGACGATGCTTAAGGTTTTTTTGTTTGTTTGTTTGTGTTTGCATGATGTATATTTTGACTTGGAGATGGTAAGGATTGTGTTTTCATATTGTATATGTTGGTTTGAAGTGGGTGAGGATGGTATTTTGTATATATTTTGATTGTATGTACTTGGTTGGTTGACATGTGACGTTGATGAGTTGGTTTTTGATGTTTGGATGATTTATTGTTTATATTGGTGTTTATTTGATTTATGCTGATTGTTTATATTTTTATTGGTATATATATGTTATATATCTGCGGAATAGATCGGAGATGGAGCGGAAATGGAAAGGAAACTTAAATGGTATTGTTGGAAAGTAATAGGCTTGCTGTTATAAAAAAAGTTTACCTAGATTTCAAACGGTTATCAACGGTTTCCAACGACTTATTGGTCATATATTTCAAACGGTTTCCAACGGCTATAAATCATTGGAGGTCGTTGGGAAGTCTCATTGGGACCGTTGGAAATGATTTCAATCCGCTAATTTTATTCCAACGGCCGCCAACGACTATGAGCCGTTGGAATAACCATATTCTTTTGTTGTGCCTCTATGTGTATACACACACACATTATGCATGCTCTATGAAACTCTTTTTTTAGAGCATCTCAATTGCCTCTTAATTTAGACTGCACATTTTATTTAAATAATTTAACGGGAGAGGGAGAGAGAGAAAGAGTTAGTGAGAAGAGAGAGAAACGAGAATGTGTGGTGGAAATCAGGGAATTTATAGGGATGTTGCACTGTTTGAGATGCTCTTGATTATATATATATATATATATATATATATTGAGAATTGGTTCACTATATTACGAAAAAACCAATCATATACTTCATTTATATGCCACATCAGAACCTTGTGCCCCCCTAGCTTAGATGGGTGCGACAATAAGGAAAAAGAGCACATATAAAATTCATATATTGTTAGACCAAAATCCGGGCCTAACACCCAAATGCAGATCACAGAGCATAGAATGCAGAAAACAGTAAATAAAGAGGAGACACACAAAGTTTTTATAGTTGTTCGGCTGTAGATGTAGCCTACGTCCACTTTATAATCTTATTGTTATACTGATAGATTACAAGAATCATTTACATGCAAGCACACAATCCGTGTGTTAATTGAGGTTACAAGGATTTATACACGTAATCTACGTATTAATTGTGTGGAAAAGAGAAGAATTTGACTGTAGGAAAGTGCAAAGTCCTTGCACTTCAGTAATGGTGGAAGCAGTGAAGAAGAATGGCCAAAAGTCTCCTGAAAAACCCTCCGAATGGTATATTTATAGCCGTTTAAAGCAGGCGGATCATGGGACACATGGCAAGCATCCCAAAAATCTCGAAAAGAGGTAAAAAAAACGTCCAAAAATCATCTCTGAATCGTCATATGACATGTGTAATAAGATCCATGCAAGTTAGAGTGAAATTAGCCCTGAGAATAGGTCAGAACAAGCTGCACAGGAGCAGGTGCGGGGGTCGGATCGTGGTCCCCCTATGCACCACGAATAGAGTGACGAGCTGGAGTGGTGAGACCACGAACAGATCGTGGTCTAGGTGCCCACCACGATCAGGTCGTGGTTCAGGGGGCTTGTGCTGAAGCTGACGCAGAGCGGGTCGGATCGTGATGCAGGAGGGCGAACCGGGGGAGGGGGGATCCAACCGTGGGCGAGCTGATGGGAGCAATCCGGTGTGTGCGAACCAAGGAGGAACCCACGATCCAAAGGGGGCGATCCGGTCCAGGAGGTGTTGCTTCGTTGCTTTATCCAGGAAATTGCCAGATTACACTAGTTTACAAAAACGGGCATAACTTTCAAACCGTAAGTCCAATTGAGCCAAACCGAAGCTCAAACTGAAGCTAACCCAGAAGGCTACAAGATTTATGGATCTCAGCTCCGTAATCACTGTTTTCGGCCCAAAAGAGGTCATTTGATAGGAGTTTCAGGCATGTTTATTTTGAGGATGTGATTTTGACCAAATCGATGCCTATCTTCTGATGTTATTCTCCATATCCGAGCGCGATGCTATCTAGATATTCAGTGAGATAGCTTTTACCAAAACGTGAGTCAACACGTTTTCCCCCCAGAACATATCTTGCTGGTTGAAGGAAGATGTGTTCTGGATAATTTGAGAAATCCAAATCCAGAATGCGACGATCACGCCGGATCGTATTAAGGCCAGAAAACCGACGATCACAACAGGATCGTATTAAGGCCAGAGAAATCCAAGAAGACCAAGAGTTTGTACCTGCAAAAATATAAAACAAATAATGCAAGAATATTTCCTAGATGACCTTAGCGGAGTAAACCTTCCGAGGAGATGTTAGAGGGGTTCCAAGACGGCCTTACCGGAGTAAGACGACCAAGGAGAAGCAATGAGGGTTCCAAGACGGCCTTACCGGAGTAATATGACCGAGGAAAAGCAATGAAGGTTCCAAGACAGCCTTACCGGTGTAAGACGACCGAGGAAAAGCAATGAACGTTCCAAGGCGGCCTTACCGGAGTAAGACGAGCAAGGAAAAGCACATGAGGATTTGTTTATACTGGACGGATCCAGTCCGGAGCCGGAGCTCAATGTTTATACTGGACGGATCCGGTTAGGAGCCGGAGCTTATGTTTGTACTAGACGGATCCAGTTGGGAGCCGGAGCTCAATGCTTATTGCCAATTCATGAAAATGCAGCAGTCGTTGGTCGGACACGACTGGAGACCACAAGCCTGTTCCGTGCGTGTGGGCTGACGTGACTGCTTTTATTACATGCAGGGAAAACAAAGAAGGGCGAGAGGTCGCCTAAAAGCCTAAAAACATGAAATACGAACCAGAGTTCGTCAAACTGAAGTGATCCGCTGAGTGGGATTAGTTAATGATAAGCCTGTAATTGCTCGATCCGGGATCGTTCCCTCTCCAAGGACTTGGTGGAGGCAGCGCAGGTGTGGGCGCTGTTCGTTGAATAATGTACTCGGGTAGTTCTCCTTGCCTGACCCGATCCTCAACAAGGTCTCGCAAATGTCTGCAGTCATCAGTGTTATGACCGTCCATGTCATGAAATATGCAATGTCTGCCAGAGCTGCGTTGTGCTAATGTTGGCTCCCTCTTGGGAGGCCTTGGATATGAGGCGGCACCACCTGTATCCACGTAGATATTGCTCAGGGTGTCATTCATTTCAGTGTATTTGTCGTATCTGGACCCTCTCCAGGGTGGAGCATTACGATCATTTGTAGCAGGGGTCTTTCCTTTACCCTTGTCATTGCCTTTTCCAGGATTGGGCGGTTCCGTATCTCCAAGCATGTTGACGTCGAGAGTGCGTTTCTCAGAAGTTGCATCTTTTTTCTGCAGGAACCTATCTGCTTCAAGGTAGAATTTGCTAAGGTTTCACGGTGGATCTATGTACAAAGACTTTTTGAACTCTGAGTTATCTAGAATGCCGGATACTGCTGCCATCAGTACCATCGATGGTTCAGGGCGATCAACTGATGCTGCTGCAACGTTGAATCTTTCCAGGAATGAACGGAGAGTTTCTCTGGGCCTCTGCTTGATTGTGGTGAGGGACATGACGTTCTTGGGTCGCGCGATGTGGACCCGAAACTGTTCAAGGAAGCGAGCGACCAACATATTCCAACTGTTGATCGATTCAGTTTCTAGCTACCGAATCCACATAGCGGCTATATCAGTCAGAAAGAGAGGAAAACACTTTGCCATGACGTTTTTCGATGCCGACTGAACTTCCATATGTCGTTTGTAGTGCATCAGATGCACGGTAGGATCTGTCTTGTCGCTGTAAGGCTCTAGTTGTGGAAGTTTGAAATCCGGAGGATTGCGGGAATTCCATATTTCTCGAGTGAATGGATTGTGGACGTCATCCATGTCATTCTGATAAGTGCGGCCTCTTGAGAGGCGTTGAATCAGATCAGCAAGTCGATTTCCTTCAAAAAACTGTTGCAAACTGCCAAGATCGGAGCAGGTGCCCCCAGCGTTGAGTGCAGGAGAGAACGGAAGCTGTTGGTAAGCTGCTGGGAGCGGATCGCGGATCATGGTTCATGGGGGGCGACCCGACCCGGTTCGAGGGGAAGGGTTCGTGAGGCTGGATCATGAGGTCTGGCTTGCGAGGCCGGATCGTGGATCACGGGGGCGATCCGGCTGGGTCCTGGAGCCCCTTCACGAGCTGGTCCCTGCTGCTGTTGAGTGAGAGTTTACACTCCAGTATCCATCCGATCTGGGGCTGAAGTCGGTCGTTGTGCACTTCGGATAACAAGGGGGTTTCCCCCGAGTGCATGTGATGCCAGAGCCGCTTCTGTGGCTTCATTTCCAGTGCATTGTTCATTACTCGGCCTTCCATCCATCCGAGCGAAGAATTGGTTGATCATTTCCTGTTCTTTCTGGAGGAGATCATCTTGCCGTGCCATCTGATCTCTCAGTTCAGTGAGAACTCTATCCATCTCGTCTCTGGTTATGTATGCAGAAGGATCTCCATGAGAGGAAGCTTCCTGGCTTGCCTCGTTCCTTGCGTCTTCAGCGTCAGCATCATCAGCATGAATGGAAGTTCCAGTCTTCTTCCTTTTGATTTCCATTAATCCAATAGCCAAATAATCCAGGCAAAAAGTCGAAATTATTGTGTGCCCCCTTCCTGGCGCGCCAAAATGTTAGACCAAAATCTGGGCCTAACACCCAAATGCAGATCACAAATCACAGAATGCAGAAAACAGTAAATAAAGAGGAGACACACAAAGTTTTTATAGTGGTTCGGCTGCAGATGTAGCCTACGTCCACTTTATAATCTTATTGTTATACTGACAGATTACAAGAATCAGTTACATGCAAGCACACAATCCGTGTGTTAATTGAGGTTACAAGGGTTTATACACGTAATCCACGTGTTAATTGTGTAGAAAAGAGAAGAATTTGACTGTAGGAAAGTGCAAAGTCCTTGCACTTCAGTAACGGTGGAAGCAGTGAAGAAGAATGGCCAAAAGTCTCCTGAAAAACCCTTCGAATGGTGTATTTATAGCCGTTTACAGCAGGCGGATCACGGGACACGTGGCACGCATCCCAAAAATCTCGAAAAGAGGTGGAAAACGGTCCAAAAATCATCTCTGAATCGTCATATGACATGTGTAATAAGATCCATGCAAGTTGGAGTGAAAATAGCCTTGAGAATAGGTCAGAACAAGCTGCGTAGGAGCAGGTGCGGGGGTCGGATCGTGGTCCCCCTATGCACCACAAATAGAGTGACGAGCTGGAGTGGTGAGACCACGAACGGATCATGGTCTAGGTGCCCACCACGATCGGGTCGTGGTTCAGGGGGCGAGTGCTGAAGCTGACGCAGACCGGGTCGGATCGTGATGCAGTAGTGCGAACCGGGGGGCGATCCAATCGTGGGCGAGCTGGTGGGAGCGATCCGGTGTGTACGAACCAAGGAGGAACCCACGATCCAAAGGGGGCGATCCGGTCCAGGAGGTGTTGCTTCGTCGCTTTATCTAGGAAATTGCCAGATTACACCAGTTTACGAAAACGGGCATAACTTTCAAACCGTAAGTCCGATTGAGCCAAACCGAAGCTCAAACTGAACCTAACTCAGAGGGCTACAAGAATTACAGAGCTCAACTTTGTAATCACCGTTTTCGGGCCCAAAAGAGGTCATCTGTTAGGAGTTTCGGGCCTGTTTATGTTGAGGATGTGATTTTGACCAAATCGATGCCTGTCTTCTGATGTTGTTCTCCATATCCGAGCACGATGCTACCTAGATATTCAGTGTGACATCTTTTACCAAAAAAGTGAGTCAACACTTTTACCCCCCAGAACGTATCTTGCTTGTTGAAGGAAGATGTGTTCTGGATAATATGAGAAATCCAAATCCAGAATGCGACGATCACGCCGGATCGTATTAAGGCCAGAAAACCGACGATCACACGGGATCGTATTAAGGCCAGAGAAATTCAAGAAGACCAGGAGTTTGTACCTGCAAGAAGATAAAACAAATAATGCAAGAATATTTCCTAGATGATCTTAGCGGAGTAAACCATCCTAGGAGATGTTAGAGGGGTTCCAATACGGCCTTACCGGAGTAAGACGACCAAGGAGAAGCAATGATGGTTCCAAGACGGCCTTACCAGAGTTAGCCGACCGAGGAAAAGCAATGAAGGTTCCAAGACGGCCTTACCGGAGTAAGACGACCGAGGAAAAGCAATGAAGGTTCCAAGGCGGCCTTACCGGAGTAAGAAGAGCAAGGAAAAGCACATGAGGATTTGTTTATACTGGACGGATCCAGTCCAGAGCCCAAGCTCAATGTTTATACTGGACGGATCCAGCTAGGAGTCGGAGATCATGTTTGTACTGGACGGATCCAGTTGGGAGTCGGAGCTCAATGCTTATTGCTAATTCATGAAAATGCAGCAGTCGTTGGTCGGACATGACTGGAGACCACAAACCTGTTCCATGCGTATGGGCTGACGTGACTGCTTTTATTACATGCAGGGAAAACAAAGAAGGGCGAGAGGTCGCCTAAAAACATGAAATACGAACCGGAGTTCGTCAAACTGAAGAGATCCGCTGAGTGGGATTAGTTAATGATAAGCCCGCGATTGCTTGATCCAGGATCGTTCCCTCTCCGAGGACTTGGTGGAGACAGCGCAGGTGTTGGCGTTGTTCGTTGAATGATGTACTCGGGTAGTTCTCCTCGCCTGACCCGATCCTCAACAAGGGCTCGCAAATGTCTGCAGTCATCAGTGTTATGACCGTCCATGTCATGAAATATGCAATGTCTGCCAGAGTTGCGTTGTGCTAATTTTGGCTCCCTCTTGGGAGGCCTTGGATATGAGGCGGCACCACTTGTATCCACGTATATATTGCTCAGGGTGTCATTCAGTTCAGTGTATTTGTCGTATCTGGACCCTCTCCGGGGTGGAGCATTACAATCATTTGTAGCAGGGGTCTTTCCTTTACCCTTGTCATTTCTTTTTCCAGGATTGGGCGGTTCTGTATCTCCAAGCATGTTGACGTCGAGAGTGCGTTTCTCAGAAGTTGCATCTTTTTCCCGCAGGAACCTATCTGCTTCAAGGTAGAATTCGCTAAGGTTTCGCGGTGGATCTCTGTACAAAGACTTTTTGAACTCCGAGTTATCTAGAATGCCGGATACTACTGCCATCAGTACCATCGATGGTTCAGGGCGATCAACTGATGCTGCTACAACGTTGAATCTTTCCAGGAATGAACACAGAGTTTCTCTGGGCCTCTGCTTGATTGTGGTGAGGGACATGACGTTCTTGGGTCGTGCGATATGGACCCGAAACTGTTTAAGGAAGCGAGCGACCAACATATTCCAACTGTTGATCGATTCCGTTTCTAGCTGCTGAATCCACATAACAGCTATATCAGTCAGAAAGAGAGGAAAACACTTTGCCATGACGTTTTCCGATGCCGGATGAACTTCCATATGTCGTTTGTAGCGCATCAGATGCACGGTAGGATCTGTCTTGCCGCAGTAAGGCTCTAGCTATGGAAGTTTGAAATCCGGAGGATTGCGGGAATTCCTGATTTCCCAAGTGAACAGACTGTGATTGACGTCATCCACATCATTCTGATAAGTGTGGCCTCTTGAGAGGCATTGAATCAGATCAGCAAGTCGATTTACTTCAAAAAGCTGTTGCAAACTGCCAAGATCGGAGCTGGTGCCCCCAGCGCTGAGTGCAGGAGAGAACGGAAGCTGTTGGCGAGCTGTGGGGAGCGGATCGCGGATCGCGGATCGTGGTTCATGGGGGGCGACCCGACCCGGTTCGAGGGGGAGGGTTCATGAGGTAGGATCGTGAGGTCTGGCTCGCGAGGCCGGATCGTGGAGCAGGGGGCGATCCGGCTGGGTCCTGGAGCCCCTTCACGAGCTGGTTCCTACTGCTGTTGAGTGAGAGTTTGCACTCTGGCATCCATCGATATGGAGCTGAAGTCGGTCATTGTGCACTTCCGATAACGAGGGGGTTGCCCCCGAGTGCATGTGATGCCCGAGTCGCTTCTATGGCTTCATTTCCAGTGCGTTGTTCGTTGCTCGGCCTTCCATCCATCCGAGCAAAGAATTGGTTGATCATTTCCTGTTGTTTCTGGAGGAGATCATCTTGTCGTGCCATCTGATCTCTCAGTTCAGTGAGAACTCTATCCATCTCGTCTCTGGTTATGTATGCAGAAGGATCTCCATGATTGGAAGCTTCCTGGCTTGCCTCGTTCCTTGCGTCTTCAGCGTCAGCATCATCAGCATGAACGGAAGTTCCAATCTTCTTCCTTTTGATTTCCATTAATCCGATAGCCAAATAATCCAAGCAGAAAGTCGAAATTGTTGTGTGCCCCCTTCCTGGCGCGACAAAATGTTAGACCAAAATCTAGGCCTAACACCCAAATGCAGATCACAGATCACATAATGCAGAAAACAGTAAATAAAGAGGAGACACACAAAGTTTTTATAGTGGTTCGGCTGTAGATGTAGCCTACATCCACTTTATAATCTTATTGTTATACTGACAGATTATAAGAATCAGTTACATGCAAGCACACAATCCGCATGTTAATTAAGGTTACAAGGGTTTATACACGTAATCCACGTGTTAATTGTGTAGAAAAGAGAAGAATTTGACTGTAGGAAAGTGCAAAGTCCTTGCACTTCAGTAATGGTGGAAGCAATGAAGAAGAATGGCCAAAAGTCTCCTGAAAAACCCTCCGAATGGTGTATTTATAGCCGTTTACAGCAGGTGGATCATGGGACACGTGGAACGCATCCCAAAAATCTCGAAAAGAGATGGAAAACAGTCCAAAAATCATCTCTGAATCGTCATATGACATGTGTAATAAGATCCATGCAAGTTGGAGTGAAAATAGCCTTGAGAATAGGTCAGAACAAGCTGCGCAGGAGCAGGTGCTGGGGTTGGATCGTGGTCCCCCTATGCACTACGAATAGAGTGACGAGTTGGAGTGATGAGACCACGAACGGATCGTGGTCTAGGTGCCCACCACGATCGGGTCGTGGTTCAGGGGGCGAGTGCTGAAGCTGACGTAGAGCGGGTCGGATCGTGATGCAGGAGTGCGAACCGGGGGGGCGATCCAACCGTGGGCGAGCTGATGGGAGCGATCCGGTGTGTGCGAACCAGGGAGGAACCCACGATCCAAAGGGGGCGATCCGGTACAGGAGGTGTTGCTTCGTCGCTTTATCCAGGAAATTGCCAAATTACACCAGTTTATGAAAACGAGCATACCTTTCAAACCGTAAGTCCGATTGAGCCAAACCGAAGCTCAAACTGAAGCTAACTCAAAGGGCTACAAGATTTATAGAGCTTAGCTCCGTAATCACTGTTTTCGGGCCCAAAAGAGGTCATCTGATAGGAGTTTCAGGCATGTTTATGTTGAGGATGTGATTTTGACCAAATCGATGCCTGTCTTCTGATGTTGTTCTCCATATCCGAGCGTGATGCTATCTAGATATTCAGTGCGACAGCTTTTACCAAAAAGTGAGTCAACACGTTTGCCCCCTAGAACATATCTTGTTCGTTTAAGGAAGATGTGTTCTGGATAACCTGAGAAATCCAAATCCAGAATTTGACGATCACGCCGGATCGTATTAAGGCCAGAAAACCGACGATCACACGGGATCGTATTAAGGCTAGAGAAATCCAAGAAGACCAGGAGTTTGTACCTGCAAGAAGATAAAACAAATAATGTAAGAATATTTCCTAGATGACCTTAGCGGATTAAACCATCTGAGGAGATGTTAGAGGGGTTCCAAGACGGCCTTACCGGAGTAAGACGACCGAGGAGAAGCAATGGGGGTTCCAAGACGGCCTTACCGAAGTAAAACGACCGAGGAAAAGCAATGAAGGTTCCAAGACGGCCTTACTAGAGTAAGACGACCGAGGAAAAGCAATGAAGGTTCCAAGGCGGTCTTACCGGAGTAAGACGAGCAAGGAAAAACACATGAGGATTTGTTTATACTAGACGGATCCAGTCCGGTGTTGGAGCTCAATGTTTATACTGGACGGATCCAGTTAGGAGTCGGAGCTCATGTTTGTACTGGACAGATCCATTTGGGAGCCGGAGCTCAATGCTTATTGCTAATTCATGAAAATGCAGCCGTCGTTGGTCGGACACGACTGGAGACCACAAACCTGTTCCGTGCGTGTGGGCTGACGTGACTGCTTTTATTACATGCAAGGAAAACAAAGAAGGGCGAGAGGTCTCCTAAAAGCCTAAAAACATGAAATACGAACCGGAGTTCGTCAAACTAAAGTGATCCGCGGAGTGGGATTAGTTAACGACAAGCCCGCGATTTCTTGATCTGGGATCGTTCCCTCTCCGAGGACTTGGTGGAGGCAGCGCAGGTGTGGGCGCTGTTCGTTGAATGATGTACTCGGGTAGTTCTCCTCGCCTGACCCGATCCTCAATAAGGTCTCACAAATGTCTTCAGTCATCAGTGTTATGACCGTCCATGTCATGAAATATGCAATGTCTGCCAGAGTTGCATTGTGCTAATGTTGGCTCCCTCTTGGGAGGCCTTGGCTATGAGGCGGCACCACCTGTATCCACGTAGATATTGCTCAGAGTGTCATTCAGTTCATTGTATTTGTCGTATCTGGACCCTCTACGAGGTGGAGCATTACGATCATTTGTAGCAGGGGTCTTTCCTTTAACCTTGTCATTGCCTTTTCCAGGATTGGGCGGTTCCGTATCTCCAAGCATGTTGACGTCGAGAGTGCGTTTCTTAGAAGTTGCATCTTTTTCCCGCAGAAACCTATCTGCTTCAAGGTAGAATTCGCTAAGGTTTCGCGGTGGATCTCTGTACAAAGACTTTTTGAACTCCGAGTTATCTAGAATGTCGGATACTGCTGCCATCAGTACCATCGATGGTTCAGGGCGATCAACTGATGTTGCTGCAACGTTGAATTTTTCCAGGAATGAACGCAGAGTTTCTCTGGGCCTCTACTTGATTGTGGTGAGGGACATGACGTTCTTGGGTCGTGCGATGTGGACCCGAAACTGTTCAAGGAAGCGAGCGACCAACATATTCCAACTGTTGATCGATTCCGTTTCTAGCTGCCGAATCCACATAGCAGCTATATCAGTCAGAAAGAGAGGAAAACACTTTGCCATGACATTTTGACTGAACTTCCATATGTCGTTTGCAGCGCATCAGATGCACGGTAGGATCTGTCTTGCCGCAGTAAGGCTCTAGTTGTGGAAGTTTGATATCTGGAGGATTGCGGGAATTCCTGATTTCCCGAGTGAATGGATTGTGATTGACGTCATCCACGTCATTCTGATAAGTGCGGCCTCTTGAGAGGCGTTGAATCAGATCAGCGAGTTGATTTCCTTCAAAATGCTGTTGCAAACTGCCAAGATCGGAGTTGGTGCCCCCAGCGTTGAGTGCATGAGAGAACGGAAGCTGTTGGTGTGCTGCCGGGAGTGGATTGCGAATCGTGGTTCATGGGGGGCGACCCGACCCGGTTCGAGGGAGAGGGTTCGTGAGGCTGGATCGTGAGGTCTAGCTCGCGATGCCTGATCGTGGAGCAGGGGCGATCCGGCTGGGTCCTGGAGCCCCTTCACGAGCTGGTTCCTGCTGCTGTTGAGTGAGGATTTGCACTCCAGTATCCATCCGATCTGGAGCTGAAGTCGGTCATTGTGCACTTCCGATAACGAGGGGGTTGCCCTCGAGTGCATGTGATGCCCAAGCCGCTTCTGTGGCTTCATTTCCAGTGCATTGTTCATTACTCGGCCTTCCATCCATCCGAGCGAAGAATTGGTTGATCATTTCCTGTTCTTTCTGGAGGAGATCATCTTGCCGTGCCATCTGATCTCTCAGTTCAGTGAGAACTCTATCCATCTCGTCTCTGGTTATGTATGCAGAAGGATCTCCATGAGAGGAAGCTTCCTGGCTTGCCTCGTTCCTTGCGTCTTCAGCGTCAGCATCATCAGCATGAATGGAAGTTCCAGTCTTCTTCCTTTTGATTTCCATTAATCCAATAGCCAAATAATCCAAGCAAAAAGTCGAAATTATTGTGTGCCCCCTTCCTGGCGCGCCAAAATGTTAGACCAAAATCTGGGCCTAACACCCAAATGCAGATCACAAATCACAGAATGCAGAAAACAGTAAATAAAGAGGAGACACACAAAGTTTTTATAGTGGTTCGGCTGCAGATGTAGCCTACGTCCACTTTATAATCTTATTGTTATACTGACAGATTACAAGAATCAGTTACATGCAAGCACACAATCCGTGTGTTAATTGAGGTTACAAGGGTTTATACACGTAATCCACGTGTTAATTGTGTAGAAAAGAGAAGAATTTGACTGTAGGAAAGTGCAAAGTCCTTGCACTTCAGTAATGGTGGAAGCAGTGAAGAAGAATGGCCAAAAGTCTCCTAAAAAACCCTCCGAATGGTGTATTTATAGCCGTTTACAGCAGGCGGATCGCGGGACACGTGGCACGCATCCAAAAAATCTCGAAAAGAGGTGGAAAACGTCCAAAAATCATCTTTGAATCGTCATATGACATGTGTAATAAGATCCATGCAAGTTGGAGTGAAAATAGCATTGAGAATAAGTCAGAACAAGCTACGTAGTAGCAGGTGCAGGGGACGGATCGTGGTCCCCCTATGCACCACGAATAGAGTGACGAGCTGGAGTGGTGAGACCACGAATGGATCGTGGTCCAGGTGCCCACCACGATCGGGTCGTGGTTCAGGGGGCAAGTGCTGGAGCTGACGCAGAGCGGGTCGGATCGTGATGCAGGAGTGCGAACCGGGGGGGCGATCCAACCGTGGGCGAGCTGATGGGAGCGATCCGGTGTTTGCGAACCAAGGAGGAACCCACGATCCAAAGGGGGCGACCCAGTCCAGGAGGTGTTGCTTCATCGCTTTATCCAGGAAATTGCCAGATTACACCAGTTTCCGAGAACGGGCATTACTTTCAAACCGTAAGTCCGATTGAGCCAAACCAAAGCTCAAACTGAAGCTAACTCAGAGGGCTACAAGAGTTACAGAGCTTTGGTCTATAATCACTGTTTTCGGGCCCAAAAGAGGTCATCTGATAGGAGTTTCGGGCCTGTTTATGTTGAGGATGTGATTTTGACCAAATCGATGCCCGTCTTCTGATGTTGTTCTCCATATCCGAGTGCGATGCTATCTAGATATTCAGTGTGACAGCTTTTTCCAAAAAGTGAGTCAACATATATTAACAAATCACATAGCAAATGTCAAAGCTATAAACTGAAATACATCAAAATACAAAAGGAAACACGAAACTATAACACCCCTCAACTTCAAAATCTCCATTGCCGCAACTGTTCATCCTGTATCTAATAACTCAATTCCTCACCTCTTCATGAATGCATCATTGCCTACTGATCTCACAAACTTGTTGTCATTGCCTTTCACTAGATAGTATACTTCCCTTTCGATAAGATTTAGCCTCATTTCCTTCTCAGTTGCATGATTCTGAAATTGCCTTGAATTTCTTTTAAGCCGTAGATGATACACCGCAGTGGTTATAGAAGCAAAACCCGCGTCAGTTATTTGATCCTTCTGTCTAAAATTATTCAGCAATTACTGAGCCTCTTCAACTAAAGAACCCATTATATGTGAAGACAAACCAAGCTATTCTTTGATTGAACCCCATATGAATCTTGAATATGGACATATAAAGAACAAATGCCTTGCCGTTCCTTCATCATTACCACATAAAACACATCTACTTTCTTGCACCATTCCATACCTGAATAACCTATCTTTAGTGCTTAACCTTTCAATAGTTGCAAGATATGTTATGAACGACATGCGCCTTGAATTCTTTGGATGCCATATGACTTTAAAAATTCTTAAGCAGGTTTAACAATTCTAACATTCTCCCAAGCTCTATGAAATGTAAACTCACCACCACTTCCCCATTCTTAACAATCACCACGCATATTATGGTTAACCATAATACTTTCGACTTGTTGTTTAATCTCTCTAATGGTTGCGTGTAAACTCCCACATATCTTGCCATTACGAATTATCGAAGAAACAGCTTCATCTCTGCCTCTAAGTGTATGTACTCTACAAATTCCGATTATATCTACCAAACATCTACAATTTATCCAAGGATCGAACCATAACGATGTTGATGAACCATCACAGATTACTTTATTAAACAGTTGCTTCCCATTTGAACGCAGTCTTAAAATGGCTTTCCACGTACATGACGCATTATTATCAATGCTCATATTCCAAAATGATTTTCCCCTACAGTATTTCGAGAACATCCATTTACTCCATAGCAAGGAGTTAGTCAATAATTTCCATGTTAACTTCATACATGTGGTTTTCTTCAAGTCCTTGTAAGATTTGAGACTTATGTCTCCTTCGCTCTTAAGTGAGCATTTCGACTTTATGTTTAGAACTACCCCAAAAGAAATCAGCGCACATCGTATTCAACTTATCGATTGTTTGGTCAGACAATTGATATAGAAATAGCCAATGAAGCACCATTGTAGTAATAACAGATTGGATTAATTCGGCTCGATCCGCAAAACTAAGAAACTTGGTGTCCCACGCCTGCAACTTATTCTGGATTCTATGTATTAGATCAATACAATCTTGAAAATGAATGTAATTAGTCGATAATGGGACACCCAAGTATTTTACGGGAAGTCATCCAATGTTAACTCCAAGTATATTAACAGTATCGTCAACTAAACATGCATGAGTACTAAAGAAAATCTTTGTCTTGAGAATACTCACAGACAAACCGCTGCAATTTTCAAGTCTGTCAAATATTGACTTCAAAGCAGTCGCACACCCAGTTGAGCATTTCCTGAAAACCATCAGATCATCTACATACAATAAATGGTTAACCACTGGTTCTTGATCATGCACAGGAAGAAAAGATCGCTTCATTACCACTTCATTCATGCAAAATGTTAAGAACTCCATAGCAAGCGCAAACAAATATGGTGATAGCAGATCGCCTTGTCGAATGCATTGATTCGATGAAATAAAGCCTTTGGGAACCCCTTGTATCATGATAGAAAAAGGTGGAGTTGATATATATTCATAATCAACATTTATAAAATGAATAGGAAATCCCATAAATTTCATAATATGACATATAAATTCCCGATTAATTCTATCATAGGCCTTATGAAGACCCACCTCAACACAAAATTTATTTACCTCCGGCTTTTTAAATTATCTAATTAATTCATGAGCAAGCAATATATTGTCTCCAATATATCTAGTAGGAATGTAAGCATATTGATTAGGAGAGATGAGATGCGGTAAAAACCATTTGATACTATTGCATAAAATTTTACTAAAAAATTTATAATATAAATTGCAACATGAAATGGAACGATAATGAGCAATCTCTATAGGTCGATCAACTTTTGGAATAAGAGTAATAAAAGTGTGATTACCCCCCTTAGGAATCTTCGTAGAAATGAACATATCCTTCACTGCAGCTAGCAATTCTATTTTCAGTTCTTCCCAATGCAATTTAAAGAATTTGGAATTAAGTCTGTTTGGTCCTGGATTTGAATCATCGTGAACTAAGAATACAGCCTTCTTAACTTCTTCTATTGATATTAAGCGAAGTAAATTTGCCTTCCCTTGCTGACTAATAATTGAGGAAAACTAGAAAAAAGGCACCTCATTATCATTCCTTCCATTGAAGAGAGAACTGGAAAAATTAATAGCTTCTATCTCCACTTATTCTTGTTCATACATTAATTCACCTTCACCATTGATAAGCTTCTTGAGATTATTACTATATCTGTGCAAAGAAATTTTAGAATGGAAAATTTTAGAATTGGTGTCCCCTTCCTGAAGCCATGAAACTTTCGCCTTTTGCTTGTAACTCCAAAATTTGATTTTCCTTTGAATTGTTAACTGATGTTTGGCTTGCAAAAAGGATTCATATAATTCTGAATTTTCTGGATCGAGATCCACTTTAGCTTCCATCTCTAGAAATCTTTTTTCAGCTTCCTTCAACAGATAATCATCCTTCGCCCTCATTTTATTACAAAGCTTCAATTTAATCTTTCACGCATGCAGTTTTAGTTGGAATGAATAACCGGGAAAACCCCATCCACAAATTTGCAAACTTTCCTTATGCATTCGTCATATACCTCCTTACAATTCCATTCATTAAAATATCTAAATGGGAATCCTCTAGATTGAGCAGTAGTAAATAAATCCAACAATAGTGGATTGTGATCACTAGACAATAGTGATAGAGAAAGAGCCTTCATGTCACCATATTTTTGTAAACAAGCATTATTTACAAAATTTTTATCAATGTGATTAGCAAAACCTCTTCTCCTCCACATGTAATTGACACCAACTGCTTTAATTTCGATCAACCCTACTTGAGACAAACAATTGTTGAATGCTCTTAACTGTTGAAACGGCACCGACAGACCTCCTTTCTTATCGTTGGAAGATGTAGCATTATTAAAGTCCCCCATAAGAATCCAATCTCCACTTATTATGTTTGCTTAATAAACTATTTGCTACCATAAAACCTGCCTTTCATAAAATGAATTACTTGCATATATAATTGATAAACGGACATACATTCCACCAGTGTTATTTGCTTAGACCGTTAAATGCTGCTTAGAAGAGGAAATCATACTAATAGACCATATATCTGTATTCCAAACGAGAAGGATTCTTCCTGATAAAATTGAGGGTGCTTGCGGTATAAAATCCCAGTTACTAGGCAATAATTTTCTAAAGGCTTTTAGACTATCTTCACTAATCTTACTTTCCACCGAACCAACAATAGTTGATTTGGTTTTAGTCAGGAGGGATAAAATTTCACACATACAAAATGGTGAATTCATCCCCCTGATGTTCCATGTAATGATTGTCATTTAATCACCGCAGCGCTCCTTAAATTTCTTTTAGGAGCAACTTTAAAAGAAATCTGACTTTTGCCCTTAAGATGAGCAAGATACTCACAGTTTTGACTAACCCTAGTAGAAACATCCTGATTTTCCTCAACAAGAGGATCCTCATTTAGACTATCGGCAACGTGATTTAAATCATCAAGTAATATGTTGTGAGGGAACTCCATATTTAAGAAATCTAAATCCTTTGCATTGTGACTAGTCCCAGAAGTTGAAGCATTAGCATTCTCATCATTCGTTGTTACATCAACGTTAATATTCTCCTGATTAACCCATGCAGGATCTTTATCTAACTCATGCACCTTGTATTCTGCCCAAATAATTTGCATTGATCACATTGAGGAGGCACGAACTCATATTCAACACTAACTCCTTAATATCATCATGCAACTGAATTGGAATTCTATCATACAACTTAGAAGCCAAATAAATTGCAATAAGTATCCTAACATATCTTGTAATCTTTTTAGCAGCAGAGTAATCATCTACATAGATCGGCTCACCTATAAAGCTGGAAATCATGGAAAGAGCATTATTCGACCACAATTCCATATCCAAATTGTGGAACCTAACCCATATCTGGACCCTATCAAAAGTAAATTTCTCAAAATCATAGCCAGGGTACCATTTCTCAATCATTAACAGATTTCCAAAATATGAACGAGTCGATGATTTTATAATAGCCGCATAATCTACTGAATCTTCAAATTGAAATGTAAAATGAAAACCAGCTACGATATGAACGAAAATATTACCTTTAGGCTTCAAACCTTTACGAATATAATCCTTTAATTTCACAACCGATAATCTAAATTTAATTGGATGAAGAGCAATAGTGTCGTGCCATACTTTTGTTGAGGAATTGAAATCCCTTCCGATATGAAAATACGATCCGTCGAATGTTTCATATACTTTAAATTGTTTAGATCCACATCAGGAGATGAAATCAAACCAGGATTCAATGATTTCTCATTTGAATTTGACTGAGAGGGGATACGATTTGATTATGAAATTTTCGGCGGGAAGTTTGAAGGATCTCGCCCTTCCGCCATATAAATGAGAAAACGATGAATTTTTTTTTGTTATAATATATATATATATACACACACACACTCATACACATATACATATATATGTACATATACATATATATAAAGAGTGATTAAAACAGAGATAGAGAGGAGCGTTCCGGGGCATCCCTATTTTGTAGCACTCTTATCCTTCCGTGAGTTGCACTAATCCAAATTCAACAAAATTTTGCAGATGTTCAATTCATATATACATTATCGTCTTTTCAAAATTTGAGTTGTTTCAACATTCTTAACATTATCAAAACACACACACACACACACATATATATATATATATATATAAAGAGAGAGAGAAAGTGTGATGACCCCAAACTTCCATTGTGCGAAAGTAAGGATAATCATTTGGAATACAACATATTTATAACAATAACAGATCTTAGATAATATCATAACACATAATTATTGCAGTAGAAAGATAAAAGTCATAAACATCACATCAACAGAACCACAGAGCATGCAGTTACAGAATACAACTTAGCAAAATAAAAGTCTGAATCAAAGGAAATAAGTTCCAAAGGAAATAGGTCTAAACTCCATGACGTACATCAAAATACAAGATAGAATAAAGTCTCTAAAGCAAAAAATAAAGATGAGTGTCTTCGTCTTCTCCTTCCAAGCAGTCTTCAATCCAGGAAATGTCTACCTAAGCACCTGTCACTGGGCTGTCCGTGTAAAGAGAGGGCACAAGAGTTTGCAAAGTGAAAAACAAACTTTGAATCAGTCATAGGACTGGTATGAGAAATCTTTCTATACTAGCTAACATTATGGCAAATCACATAAGACTCAAGTCATAGAATGGGTTTACTCCATTGGATTGCCAATGCATAATTTAATAAAGTTCATACAAAAACAACGAAATGACTTTTGAAAAATGAAACCATCATAAGACTCAAGTCCTATCACACAATGCAACACAAACAGGAGGATAGAGTTTTCCCTTATGATGATCAAACGTGCTTAATACGTGTAAAATAATATTTTTATATTATTATTAGTGTCTAAGCCGTATTAAAATACTTCAATATAAATGTATCAATCCTAGACGGCATAGTACCCCATCCTACAATGTCGCCGTACATAAGTTTACAATCAAGACCGTAATGTCGTATTGGAAATTGGGTTTCCGTCATGAAATAGAGGCTAGGGATCGTCCTCTCCGATTCGAGACACTCTAGCAAATGCCTCAGGGTCACACCCATGGGCAACCCTTGGATGCGGTAGGGTCGGTCCCCACCTAACGGTAGTGGATTGGCAATTCCTGAACACACGTTTCCCGGTCCCTTTGGACCTCGATATGGCCACTAACAACCTATAAAACCCGAGGTACCTCAATCCATCATCCACATAAGTAAAATGTCAGCCAGTTTAAGCACTGACACTACACCTAGCTAGAAAGAAACTTGTGCACTCCCTACGGTCCATATCCCGTTTTTGACTCATACCGGGGTGTGAGGCTCGCGAAGTCACGTCATACTCAAAGCTACGCCTAAACAGGCTATGCTTTGATCATCAACCACAAGGCCTGATTTTCAACAAAAGCCTTGATCATTGCATCTTGGCATGCCACATTGACAATTCACGCCATGCGATCGGTAACTATTACTATATTTTAGGGTGTAAAGCAGAGAATAAATTCTCCACCACCAAACAAACATATATTAATACAAATCGATTTAATTACATGGAATGAATTCCAACATCAGACACACATCCATTTACAAGTCCATTCTGGGTCTGAACGAAACCGGAGACACCTGATAGGTTCTCGCTTATCCGGACAATCAACACATACGTCCGGACAACTACTGCTTCAACCTTGTCCTGGGAGCAGGTCAGTCCAAGGCATCAGTAGTCGTTGTCCATTCGATGTGAAGATCGCTGGTCTTCAACCATCGTCTTCTTATATCTTTGATTTAATCGTCGTGCAATTAAATGAAATGAGTTAAACTCGGTCTTTTCAAATAATTGTCGCATAATTATCATTTAAATCATTTCATATTTATTTATAACTATTTATCGCTATTTTTATTTATTTAAAAGTAGCTCAAAATAATAAAACGACGCTTCGGGTCAGTGGGCTGCCCTGGCGCTGTTTTTACCAGATTTTGATTTACGCATATCTTGAAATCTAACCATCGGATTTTGACAAATTTTATATCGTTGGAAAGCTCTTCCCAAAGCGGTCCTAATGGTTCCGGTTTTGGGAAAATTTAACGGTCGGATCTTCCGGTATAATCATTTAAAGTTACGATTGCCGATACGCAAACTGCCGCACGCGTTTTGTTTTAATTTTATATTTATATATATAAATATAAAATTGTATCGTTTAGTGATTTCAACTATAAAAACCCATTCTTTTTATCGCATCTAAAATGACGATAAAAATATTACTTATATTCCTCTGCTCTTATTTATATTTAACATACAATTAAAATGTACCTTTCTTTTCTCTATGTTTTTATTTACATTTAAAAAGTAAATAAAATTTCACTTTTTCTAATTCATGCTTTTCTCCGTAACTATATTACAAATAATACTGTACTTTAAATTTATGTTTTTATTTGCAACTACTTTGCAAATAAAAAGTATAATTCCTTCCTATGTTTTGTTTGCACCTAGAAATACAAACAAAATACGTAAATCTTTTCTTTGTCATATTTTATTAACACTAGATATGAATAAAATGTCCCTTTCTGAATTTATGTTTTATTTACACTAAATGCGAATAAAACGTTCTTCTTCCTTTTTATATTTATTTACACAAAACGTAAATGAATGCGATCTTTTTCTATACAAATTTATTTACATTAATTGTAAATAAAGTTCCTTTTCCTTTTTCTTATTTATTTACCTAAAAGTAAATAATTGTTACTTTTCCTTTTACTTATTATTTACTCTATATGTAAATAAATGTTCACCTTTTCTTTTTACTTATTTATTTACTCTATATTATAAATGTTCACCTTTTATTTTTAAAAGAGAGTAAACAAAAATGTGATTCTTGTACTATGTTTCATTTGCTCATAGAAATACAAACAAAAATGTGTAATCTCTTTCTTCTACATATCCTATTTATATAGAAAAGGTAAACAAAGTTTCATCGCTAAATATGTTTATTTTATTTACAAAGGAAATGTAAATAAAGTTCATCGCAAAATATGTTTATTTTATTTACAAAGGAAATGTAAATAATGTTTCATCGCTAAATATGTTTATTTTATTTACAAAGGAAATGTAAATAAAGTTCATCGCTAAATATGTTTATTTTATTTACAAAGGAAATGTAAATAAAGTTCATCACTAAATATGTTTATTTTATTTACAAAGGAAATGTACATAAAGTTCATCGCTAAATTTGGCCCCTTTATTTACATAGAAAAATGTAAATAAAATACATTGCTAAATTTGGTCCTTTTATTCACATAAGAAATGTAAATACGACTTCATCGCAACATTGTACTTTTATTTACATAGAAAAGTGTAAATACGGTTTCAATGTTTAATTCCAACTTTTATTTGCATAGAAAAATGTAAATAAAACTTCAATGTTGAATTCCTACTTTTATTTACATAGAAAAATGTAAATAAAACTTCAATGTTGAATTCCTACTTTTATTTACATAGAAAAATGTAAATAAAATTTATCAAGTTTTGTTCTATTCTATTTACAAATGTAAATGTAAAAATTTCCTTTTTAAGTTTTGGGCATCGACTAACATGTCCAATTCAATATCACGATATATGAAATCAATATGTCATTTGGTGTGAAGTTCTCATGTCAACACAAACGATAGCAACATGTAATTTGGAGTCAAGTTTCTTGTCAACACATACAACAACAACATATGATTTGGGGTATATCTTTCATGAATCGACATAAAAGGTATCATCTTTATTTTATTTTGTGAATCAAAATAAAATATCTAAACTTCATTTATCTTATGAATCATAATAAAAAAAACTAAGATTTCTTTTATTTTGATAAATCAAAAAGATTCAAACTTACTTTTGTTTTATAAATCAAACAAAAGATTCAAACCCTCATTTGTTTTGTAAAACAAAACAAACGATTCAAACTTGCTTTTGTTTTATAAATCAAACAAAAGATTCAAACTTTCATTTGTTTTGTAAAACAAAACAAAAGATTCAAACTTTCTTTTGTTTTATAAATCAAACAAAAGATTCAAACTTTCATTTGTTTTGTAAAACAAAACAAAAGATTCAAACTTTCTGAAAAGAATAAATTTAAAAGAAAATAAAGGCGAGAACGTATATGAAGATTACATCAAAATGTGTGATTCAATGACTGATCTATCATTAACATACAGATCTAAGTTAATAGAATAATAAACAAACAGATCTACATAACAAACATCACACATTCGCATATGAACATTTAACAATTTCATAAAAACACAGATCTTGTTTATTAACAGCAATTATTTAAACAGCGAGCAATTTATTTAGATAATTTAATTATAAAAATTCAGAGATCTCACCCTCGTCGCAAAATTATCTAAAATTCCAACAGTCCAGAATTGTCCCGTTACAGTCCAGAGTCGTAGATCTTGTCAATACGATCACGACATCGCTGAAATCATCGAATTCCGAGTTAAAACGAATCAGTTATAGATAAATCAAGTTTTAAAACAATTTAAATTAATTAATTAATTAATTAATTAATTAAAGAATTAACCCAACCTCTTTAAGCCAGTTCTCGGCCGTTAGTTTCAGCGATTGTTCAAAACTTTGATTCCAATATGCAGGCGATTGGATGATCGATAGGAGGTGCAGATTGTTGGAGGTGGTGCGGCTAGGAGAGGCGCACGTGCGCCTGTAGTAGGGGAGGGTGCGGCGCTGCCACATGGGCCCGGCTGCAACTTTGGGTGGTCGAGGCAACGGAATCAGGTCACTGGGAGGGGCGTTTCAAGTATGGGTGGAAAGAGGAAGAGGAGCTCTTCGAAGTGGTGTATGAGTTGGATGCTAATTCGTGGAAACGAGAGAGAAATTGGGAGAGGAAGAATCGGCCATGAAAGGAGGGTGGAGGCTGTGTGTTAGAACGATGAACAGTAGTTTAGGGTTTTAAATTTCCTATTTTTATACTATTTTCAATGTATTTTTACAATTAAATCCAAATCTTCTTAACCGTTTCGAATCCAGTCCAGCAGAAAGTGTCCCTAGCCAATAGCCCATGTTACGGATCCAGCGGGACAGGTCCCGTCAGCTCAAACGGCTGTCTATGGCCTGTTTAATCTAAATTTAATAATTAAATCCTTTATTAATTTAATTTGTTCGCATAAATAAATTCACTGAGGCCACATACGGACTCAGAAAAATCCAGAAAAGATATATTTGGCTTCGTTATGACGATACGGTCCTAACAAAACTAATTTCGTTGAATTCTAAGACTGTTTGATAAATGTCTATTTTTCAGTCGATTAAATTTAACTGAATTGAACAAAACACAGTTTCTTTCGCCACGCTCACATACTAACTTGAAAAATTCTAAAAATTGAAACCTAACAATAATATGACATTCCGGTTCCAACAAAAGTGGTTTCATCGAAAATAGAGGTCGTTTGAAAATTGACTATTTTCACTGGCTTTAATATTATTTAAAAAATGAAAATTTTAAATTCTGGCACATTTTTCACTAAATTATTTAAAATAAATTTTTTAAATTGGCTCGGATTTTCCGGGTCGTTACAATCTCCTCCACTTAAGACCTTTTCGTCCCTGAAAAGGAAACAAAGTAAAGTAGGAAACAAGATGGAAAATGTAATTTATTGTAAATGTACATTAACATAAGAGTCACTCGGAGATGTCCACTCTGCACTTGGCGTAAGCCTTTTTTATGCTATCCTCTGTCTCCCAAGTACAGTCTCTAGGATCCCCACTCCATTGAACTTTGACTAGGTTGATCCTCTTGTTCCTCAAAATTTTGGTTTCTTTGCCAATGATCTTTATCGGGTCTTTTCTCACTGTTAGATTCGGAGTAATATCCAGGACCTGTTGATTTAATTCATCCTCAATCAGATCTGGATCATCCACATGCTTGCGAAGTTGAGACACATGAAATACGTCATGCACCCCTAGCAACCAGTCAGGTAGCTGCAATCTATAAGCGAGAGTACCAATCCTTTCGAGAATAGGAAATGGACCAATGAATCTCGGTGCCAACTTTCCAGTCTTCCCAAAATGAATTACGCCTCTCAAAGGAGAAACATTCAGGTATACTCGATCACCAATAGAGAATTCTAAATTTCTTCTTTGCTGGTCTGTATAGCTCTTCTGTCGGCTCTGAGCAGTCAATAGGCGCTTCTTAATCAAGTCAACCTTATCCGATGCTTCACGAACAATGTCGGGGCCCAAGACTAGTCGATTGCCTGACTCCAACCAACATGCCGGAGATCTGCATGGTTTGCAATATAATAATTCAAACGGTGACATCTTCAAGCTTGCTTAGTAGCTATTATTATAAGAAAATTCCACCAAGTGCAAGTGATCCTCTCATGAACAACCATAATCAAGAATGCAAGCTCGCAACAAGTCTTCTAAAATACGGTTCACCCTCTCAGTCTGTCCATCTGTATGAGGGTGATAGGCAGTGCTTAGATTCATCTTGGTCCCAAGCTCTTCTTGGAAAGCTTCCCAGAATTTGCTAGTAAATATAGGATCCCGATCACTAACAATGCTTTTGGGAATCCCATGCAGTCTGACTATCTCTTTAAAATAAAGCTGTGCCAAACTTCGAGCTGTTCTGTTGGACCTGACCGGGATGAAATGGGCAGACTTTGTTAAGCGATCCACAATCACCCATATGCTATCATTCCCTTTTCTGCTTCGGGGCAAGCCATCTATAAAGTCCATAGAAATTTCCTCCCACTTCCAACCTGGAACTCCCAGCGGTTGCAACAAACCAGCCAACTTCTGTTGATCACCTTTAACTTGCTGACAAGTGGGACATATAGCAACGTAAATAGAAATATCTATCTTCATCACTTTCCACCTAAAGATGCGCTTAAGATCATGGTACATTTTGCTTACACCTGGATGGACGATGATTTTAGATTTGTGGCACTCATCCATAACTTCTCTTTTTAGCTCAGCATTGTCTGGCACACAAATTCGCCCTTGCAATCTAAGGGTCCCATTACTGTCAATTTGGAAGCTTGAGGCTCCGCCCTTTCGAACTCGCTCACAAAGTTTCTGGATAAATTTATCATTCTTCTGAAGAGCAGAAATTTTATCAATCAAAGTAGGAGTGATAATGAGACTGGCGATGATGAGATTGTCGCTATCTGCATTCTTTCTACTGAGCGCATCGGCTACAACGTTGGCTTTCCCTGGAGTATATAGGATATCCAGGTCATAGGCTGCAAGAAATTCAACCCAGCGCTGCTGCCTCATATTCAAATCTCTTTGGGTAAATAGATGCTTTAGGGATTTGTGATCCGTATATATTTCGAACTTCTCACCCAAGAGATAGTGCCTCCATATTTTAAGAGCAAACACAATAGCCATTAGCTCAAGATCATGCGTGGCGTAATTCTTCTCATGCGGTTTCAGCTAGCGGCTAGCATATGCGACTACTTTGCCTCTTTGCATCAGCACCGCACCAATACCTTAAATAAATAAGGGATAACATGTTAAAATGAGATTTGACATTAAAAGAAAATGTTATCTCCGACATGTTAATTTATAAAAGAAACAACCATGCTTAGAAGCGTCGGTCCAGACCTTCAAATCCTAATTGCTTTCTATGATGGTCAACACAGGAGCATTGGTCAACTTCTATTTTAGATATTGGAAAGCTGCCTCGCATTCGGGTGTCCAATTGAATTTCGTAAGCTTCTTGGTCAGGTTTGTCAGTGGACAAGCTACCTTCGAAAAATCTTTGACAAATTTCCGATAATAGCCAGCCAGTCCTAAGAAACTTCTGACCTCTGTTCGAGTTCTAGGCTGCTTCCACTCTTGGATGGCTGAGGTCTTTCCTGGATCTACTGAGATGCCTTCTTTTGATACAACATGGCCGAGGAATTTCACCTCTTCTTGTCAGAATATGCATTTGGAGAATTTGGCTTTCAGCACATTTCTTCGCAAAATCTCCAAGACTTCTCTCAGATGTTGTTCGTGCTCAGTAGTGGATTTATAAAAGATGAGGATGTCATCTATGAACACCAGCATAAATTTATTTAAAACATCTCTGAACACTCTATTCATCAGATCAACAAAGTATGCTGGAGCATTACATAGACCGAAGTGCATTACTAGCCATTCATAAAATATATCCGGTCCTCTGAAAGCAGTTAAAGGTACACACTCTTCTGCGATGCGCAGTTGATGGAAACCTGTAGCTAGGTCCATCCTAGAGAATACTCGTGCTCCATGCAAGCGGTCTAATAGATCATCAATTCGTGGTAGTGGATATTTGTTTTTTAGCGTTTGTTTGTTGAGATCGCGGTAGTCCACACATAGCCTGAGGGTACTGTCTGACTTTGGGACAAATACCACTGCTGCTCCCCATTTTGAGAAGCTAGGCCTGATCAGACCCTTCCACAAAAGATGCTTGGTTTGATTCCTCAGCTCCTCTTTTTCTTTTGGCGACATCCTTCGAATAAGATGTACGACAGGCCTTGCATTCAGAGCCAAGTCAATTCGGAAGCTGATTTCTCTATGCGGAGGTAAGCCCTCAACTTCTTTGAATACATCAGCGTAATCTCTGACGACAGGGATATCCTCAATAGAAGTAGGGGTGACTTTTAGAGAAGACGAAAATGCTTTTCTGTCAGTGGCTGAGCCGTGGCATGGTATACATACATTCCCGAGATTAGTTTTAACTTTGACAATTCTTTCGGCACATTTGACTTCGGCGTCATATTTTGTTAGCCAATCTATCCGAAGGATAACATCATAACCGGAGAAACTCATAACGATCAAGTCAAATGGAAACTAGTAGCGAGAATAAGAAACAGGTAATCTATAATACTGATCGAGAGTAAGAGAACCTCCTATTGGACTATTAGCTCTAATCAAATTTTTGATTTTTCTTGGTTTCAGTTTTAACTTTTTAATTGCATCATTAGAGACAAAACTTCGTGCTGCACCAGTGTCAAATAAGACAGTAATAGGAATGTCTTTAACATTAAGAGTACCTCCTTAGACATCGGGTTTACCTGGCCCCTCGGCAGAAGCTGGTGCATCTGCTCCTTCATAAACACGTGCAACTTCACTTTTCTTCAATAGGGGAGAGTTTCTGGAAAAGTGCCCCAGCTTATGGCAGTAATAGCAATCCTGAGTGTTCCGAGGGTTCTGGCCACGATTTTGGGAGCTCTGGCTACGATTTTGGCTAGGTCCTGATTCGTTCCTCTTAACTCTTTTAGGAGCTTTACACTCGGACTCAAAATGTCCAGTCTTGCCGCAGTTAACGCATGTCAACTTGCTCCTGTCCCTCTTCTTCCCTTGAGGCTTAGCGGCAGAAGAATTGCTTGCCTCCGGTTTCTTGATAGCCTGCTCCTTCTAGTTGTTGCTTTGACTTTTCGCTCTATCCTGCTATCCAGACTCGTCATTCTCCTCGTAGCGGCAAGCCATCGCTACTACTTCATTGAATGGGAGCTTGATATGAGCAGTGAATCTGTTCAAATATTTCTTTGAAAGGCCCTTGATGAATTCTTTATTCTTCTTTACTGGATCTTGAATCAATCCAGGAGCATATCGTGAAAGCTCATCAAACTTCCTCACATACTCAGAAACAGACATACTACCTTGCTATAGGTTGACGAACTACTCGCGAAGGTGCTCTCTTGCTTGTGGAGGAACATACTTATCATTGAAAAGTTCTTTAAATTTGGCCCAAGACATATTGGACTGTTGACATTTTATAGTTTAGAGAGCTACATAGTTTGTTCACAAAACCAATTGGTTGATGTGAACTGTAGCTTCTTAGTATATATCCAGGATTTTAGTTGAACATTTCCCGATGTGGGACTTATATTTTCATCACTCCCCCTTCACGTGTGGCGTATTTGAGCCATCTACGTGATCATGCTATTTTGGATGGAGTGGCGCACGTATGGCGGTTAAGCACATACCTATTAGTTGAATTAGTTGAATTAGTTGACCTGGGCTCTGATACCACTGTTGGCATTTTATAGTTTAGAGAGCTACATAGTTTGTTCACAAAACCAATTGGTTGATGTGAACTGTAGCTTCTTAGTATATATCCAGGATTTTAGTTGAACATTTCCCGATGTGGGACTTATATTTTCATCATGGACACATCAATGCAGATCTTCACCGTATCCCACCAATGTCCAGCTTCATCCTTTAATTGTCGTACTGCCAGGAAACGCTTTCGTTGATCCTCTAATTCTAAGCCCTCTACGATCTTTCACAGTCCTTAAGCCATGACTCTGCTTGAATCGCAGACTCTCACCCCGTGAAAGGTACACCTCCCAGATTTCTGAATTTCTTTGACATTCTCTCCAAGTCAAAGGGCTGTGGAGGTGGAGGTGGTTGTGCTACGACCTCTGAAGTAGGCTTTTCCTGAGTAATGGGGGTCTCGTCTCTAGTTGGCCCTCTAGCTCCCCCTCGGGCTCCTACTCTGGCCCTGCCTCGAGCTCCACCTCGGGCTCCACCCCGGGCTGTTCTTGCTCTGGTATCCATTTAAATCAGTCTGTACCATCAAGGAAAGAGCCAGACCAACAGAAATGAAAATTTTCAGGAAAAGATATGGTAAGGACAAGATGAAAAGATAATGATGTAATGACTGATAAATATGTGCTATTCTGCTGTGCTCATTCTAGGACATTACTAGTCCTATCTATAATGAGCTACTCGCCTTAGAATAATGTGAATTCTATCTAGACGAATTGTTCTAAATATGTTATACTCCGAAGCTAAGGTAAACCTTAGGCTCGGATACCAACTGTGATGACCCCGAACTTCCATTGTGCGAAAGTAAGGATAATCATTTGGAATACAACATATTTATAACAATAACAGATCTTAGATAATATCATAACACATAATTATTGCAGTGGAAAGATAAAAGTCATAAACATCATATCAACAGAACCACAGAGTACGCAGTTACAGGATACAACTTAGCGAAATAAAAGTCTGAATCAAAGGAAATAAGTTCCAAAGGAAATAGGTCTAAACTCCATGACGTACATCAAAATACAAGATAGAATAAAGTCTCTAAAGCAAAAGATAAAGATAAAAGAGAGTCTTCGTCTTCTTCTTCCAAGCAGTCTTTAATCCAGGAAATGTCTACCTAAGCACCTGTCACTGGGCTGCCCGTGTAATGAGAGGGCACCCGAGTTTGCAAAGTGAAAAACAAACTTCAAGTCAGTCATGGGACTGGTATGAGAAATCTTTCTATACTAGCTAACATTATGGCGAATCACATAAAACTCAAATCATGGAACGGGTTTACTCCATTGGATTGCCAGTGCATAATTTAATAAAGTTCATACAAAAACAACGAAATGACTTTTGAAAAATGAAACCATCATAAGACTCAAGTTCTATCACACAATGCAACGCAAACAGGAGGATAGAGTTTTCCCTTATGATGATCAAACATGCTTAATACGTGTAAAATAATATTTTTATTTTATTATTAGTGTCTATGCAGTATTAAAATACTTCAATATAAATGTATCAATCCTAGACGGCATAGTACCCCATCCTACTATGTTACCGTACATAAGTTTACAATCAAGACCGTAATGTCGTATTAGAAATTGGGTTTCCGTCATGAAATCGAGGCTAGGGATCGTCCTCTCCGATTCGAGACATTCTAGCAAATGCCTCAGTATCACACCTATGGGCAACCCTTGGATGCGGTAGGGTCGTTCCCCACCTAACGGTAGTGGATTGGCAATTCCTGAACACACGTTTCCCGGTCCCTTTGGACCTCGATATGGCCACTAACAACCTATAAAACCCGAGGTACCTCAATCCATCATCCACATAAGTAAAATGTCACCAGTTTAAGCACTGACACTACCCCTAGCTAGAAAGAAACGTGTGCACTCCCTACGGTCCATATCCCGTTTTTGACTCATACCGGTGTGTGAGGCTCGCGAAGTCACGTCATATTCAAAGCTACGCCTAAACAGGCTATGCTTTGATCATCAACCACAAGGCCTGCTTTTCAACAAAAGCCTTGATCATTGCATCTTGGCGTGCCACATTGACAATTCACGCCATGCGATCGATAAGTATTACTACATACCAGGGTGTTAAGCAGAGAATAAGTTCTACACCACCAAACAGACATATATTAATACAAATCGATTTAATTACATGGAATGAATTCCAACGTCAGACACGCATCCATTTACAAGTCCGTTCTGGGTCTGAGCGAAACCGGAGACACTTGATAGGTTCTCACCTATCCGGACAATCAACACATATGTACGGACAACTACTGCTTTAACCCCGTCCTGGGAGCATGTCAGTCCAAGGCATCAGTAGTCGTTGTCCATTCGATGTGAAGATCGCTGGTCTTCAACCATCGTCTTCTTATATCTTTGATTTAATCGTCGCGCAATTAATTGAAATGAGTTAAACTCGGTCTTTTCAAATAATTGTCGCATAATTATCATTTAAATCATTTCATATTTATTTATAACTATTTATCGCTATTTTTATTTATTTAAAAGTAGCTCAAAACAATAAAACGACGCTTCAGGTCAGTGGGCTGCCCTGGCGCTGTTTTTACTTTGATTTACACATATCTTGAAATCTAACCGTCGGATTTTGACAAATTTTATATTGTTGGAAAGCTCTTCCCAAAGCGATCCTAACGGTTCCGGTTTTGGGAACATTCAACGGTCGGATCTTCCGGTATAATCATTTAAATTTATGATTACCGATACGCAAACTGCCGCGCGCATTTCGTTTTAATTTTATATTTATATATATAAATATAAAATTGTATCGTTTGGTGATTTCAACTAAAAAACCCATTCCTTTTATCACATCTAAAATGACGATAAAAATATTACTTATATTTCTCTGCTCTTATTTATATTTAACATACAAATAAAATGTACCTTTCTTTTCTCTATGTTTTTGTTTACATTTAAAAAGTAAATAAAATTTCACTCTTTCTAATTCATGCTTTTCTCCGTAACTATATTACAAATAATATTGTACTTTATATTTATGTTTTTATTTGCAACTACTTTGCAAATAAAAAGTATAATTCCTTCCTATGTTTTGTTTACACCTAGATATACAAACAAAATACGTAAATCTTTTCTTTGTCATATTTTATTAACACTAGATATGAATAAAATGTCCCTTTCTGAATTTATGTTTTATTTACACCAAATGTGAATAAAGCATTCTTTTTCCTTTTTATGTTTATTTACACAAAATGTAAATGAATGCGATCTTTTTCTATACCAATTTATTTACACTAATTATAAATATTGTAAATAAAGTTCCTTTTCCTTTTTTTTATTTATTTACCTAAAAGTAAATAAATGTTACTTTTCCTTTTACTTATTTATTTACTCTATATGTAAATAAATGTTCACCTTTTCTTTTTACTTATTTATTTACTCTATATGTAAATAAATGTTCACCATTTCTTTTTAAAAGAGAGTAAACAAAAATGTGATTCTTGTACTATGTTTTGTTTGCTCCTAGAAATACAAATAAAAATGTGTAATCTCTTTCTTCTACATATCCTATTTATATAGAAAAGGTAAATAAAGTTTTATCGCTAAATATGTTTATTTTATTTACAAAGGAAATGTAAATAATGTTTCATCGCTAAATATGTTTATTTTATTTACAAAGGAAATGTAAATAAAGTTCATCGCTAAATATGTTTATTTTATTTACAAAGGAAATGTAAATAAAGTTCATCGCTAAATATGTTTATTTTATTTACAAAGAAAATGTAAATAAAGTTCATCGCTAAATATGTTTATTTTATTTACAAAGGAAATGTAAATAAAGTTCATCGCTAAATTTGGCCCCTTTATTTACATAGAAAAATGTAAATAAAATTGATTGACACAAAAATATGTTTATTTTATGCTCTTATATCTTATCTTTTGTATATAAATAAATATTACTTGGGTATTGTTTTGTTACTTTTACAGATATTCCAAACCCAGCCCGCATGCAACCAGAAAAGTAGAGAAATAGAGATGAAATTGATATATATTTACATTTTGAAGAATTGTAGATGAAGATCTCACATCTAGTTGCTGTTGGACAAGAAAAGGATTGATAAAAAGGTTTTGCACATCACAAATCAATGAAGAAGTGTCAAGGAAGCAAGAGGAAAAAGAGAAAAGGCCCAAATTTGCTTTATTTATCTAAGGCCCATTTATGTTTCTCATTGTAAACTAATTAGTGGTGTAATGACCAGGCCCATTTACCATTAGGGTTAGGGTTAGGGTTTGGCTATCTACCCTATATATATCCTTGTAATGGCATTGTAGCCACCATCCTATCATATATCTCACTCTATTCTTTTCTTCATTAATAAAACTCATTTTTCTTTTTATCTTATGCAATTTTCTATTTCTTAGCAATTAGTGTTGTCTACATGATTAGATTCGGTAGAACACTATTTGTATTTTGCATTTCTTTTCATTAGTGATTGACTGTCTGATTAGATTCAGCGGTAATCCTAATTTTATTTCCTGTTGTTATTTATATTCTGCACTTTTATTTTCTGTATTTTAATCGCGTTCATAGGTTAAATTGGATTTGATTAGATTTGAATCTGATTCATAGTTTCATTGCTTTTCCATTGAAATTGTGATTTGATCGTCGGTTCAGTTAGATCTGTTCTGAATCAAATTACAGTTTTAATTTTGTTTTGTTTAATTTTCAAAATCAACCTCCAACGTTTTGTCTAACTCGCCCAAGAGATTAGATAGATAATTTGATTTAATTCACCTCCCTGTGTTCGACCTGTATGCTACACACCTGTATGCTTGCAGAATTTAATTTAAATGTCGCGCTTTTCTAATTCATAGACTAGCGTCGATCAAGTTTTTGGCGCCGTTGCCGGGGAGGCAAACATTAAATTTTATTGTTTATTTAATTTCTGATTCATGTTAGTTTTTATTTTTATTTTATTTTATTTTATTTTTTGTTGCTTTTTTTTGTATATATAGAAAAAAAGTTCTACTTTGGTTGATTGAGTATTAAAATATTGATACTACAATCTTCTAATAAGGGAAAAAAAATCTTGCCTTTTTGTTTTTATTATTTCTTTCCTCATTTTGATTCCTTTTCCTTTTTGTTTTCCCTTCTCCCATTTATTACTTTCCTTTTTTTATATACGTCCATTTTCTTCTTCTTACAACTTTCAAAGCAAATAAAAAAAAACTTACCAAATTTCCTTAATTTTATCTTCTTCTTTCTCATTTATTTCTTCCCCCTTTCATTTTTTTCCTTTTATATTTCTTTTTCCTTTCCTACTTTCAAAGCAATAAAAAAAACAAAAACAAAAAAACTCATCATTTAATTTCTCAAACTCTTTCCCCTTTTTCAATTTCATTCCCAGTTTCTACAACCTCTCTTTCAATAGCTTTCATATAAAAAAAAAATTGGAAACTTTCCATTCTTTCTTCCTTGTAGTTAATTCTCTGCTTTGTCATTTGATTACTACCCTCTTTTGCTATTTCTTTATTTCTTTCCATTCTTTTTCTTTTTGCAATTACAACAGCAATCTCTTCTCATCTTCTTGCCATTCCGTACATCTTCTTCTCTTCCACCAAGACCAAAACCAAAACCATCTTCACGCATACCCATAAAAATCCATATATCTTGCACCAACGAAAACTAATACAGCAAGTCATAACCTCCCCAAAACCATCCTTTCTCACAACCACCAACATCAGCACGTCACCCTCGTCCATCATAAATACCCCACGCACAACTTCTGCGCACCATCACCGCCATCAAATCCGATCACAACGCACTACTCAGCAGTTCCACTGCATTTACCAGCCTCTATCCACTAAAACCGCTCCACAATACCACCAATACCCACTCCAAATCCGATTCTCCGATCACGACATCATCCTCCAACCTCACGTTCGAATTCCAATACCACATCCACCACGCAACAGATCCAAAAAACCCATAAATCGCCAACTCGAAACCAAGCCAAAAATCCCAAGTCAACAACGAAAAAGCAAATCGGAGGGGCCTTGAGTTTCATATTGAAATTTTCCTTTTTTTTGGATCTCGAATAGCTTAGTTGTGGAGATTGATTGTGGGTGGAGTCTATTAGGGGAGTTGCGTCCTGTTTTCCAAGAGAAGGAGGAGGCGCGTCTCAGTGAGATCTCCCGTGAATTTTTTTTTTGGGGCACTGCAATTTTTTTTTTGGTGAACATTGAAGTTTGTGCATGGTGTTTAGCAATTGAGTAGGCAATTGATTTGTTTTCATTTTCTTTTTGATGTGGTCTCTTCGTGAAAGGTAAATTATACTACACACATTAAAAAAAAAATTGGGACTGCCATTTTTGGTTTCTGAGAGATTTTGGGAGCGCATATCCTGTATTTTGTTTTTGGCCTGTTCGACTGTGCCAAAACAAATAGCAAAAAAAAATGTGGTTTGAGGAGCATAATTAAGGCGAGAATTGGATTGTGTTGCCTATTTTTGGGTGCGTGCGTTTTGATTGAGAATTCACTTTCCAGGAGCAATTCTTTATTTAGTGAGTTAGTGCTTGTTCCCTACTTTTTTATTTTGTTAGGCTTAGCTTTTATTTTATGTTTAGTTTATTTATTTTGTTTGGTTTTATTTTTATTTTTATTCTAGGTTTTTATCAGTTTGTAGTTTTCTTTTGATTTTACTTCTTTTCTTTTTCTTAAAAAAAAAGAGTACGTTTTTTTTAGGCTTAATCGAGTAGGTTCGCTTGTTTGTATTTTTTTTTTCTTTTTTTTCCTTTGTTGGTTTTTTTCTTCTTCTTCTTTTTAGGTTTTCTCCCTTTCAATTGTTTACATTTTTATTTTGTTTTATTTGCGTCTCTTTATTAAAAATAGAAGAAGAGGAAACCTCATTCAAATCAAAGGCAAAAAGCAAAGAATTCGAGCAAAAAAAACAAGAAAACTCGGAAGCCAAGCAAATTTGCAAAACGCCAACACTACTCAATTGCACTGGACGGACTGCCATACCCCGCTGTAAAATTCTCTTAACTCTACAAGTGCTCTGTTGCAAAATAAAAATATAGAAATTGTTGTAAAAATCTTCTGCAGGGGCAGCGGCTTGAATGTAAAAAAATTTAATTCTGCAATTTATATTTCTGTGACTGTTCTGTGACTGAAATTTCTGAATTAGTTGGGTACGGACTGATATTTTCATAACTGTCATCATTCTCATCGTTTCTCAACAATAAAATCCGATTAGATATTTCAAAATAATATAATTGAAAAGTGGTGCTTTGTGAAGTTGATTGTCTCGTATAATTGGATCGCGGATATATATTAGTTCAATTTATTGGACTATTAGCAAAAGAGGTTGCATACTACCCGTAAAACATTGGTCGTATCCCTTAGTATTTATACTATACGTGAACGGCCATAAGACCCTCTTCCCCCTTCTAATTGAGTCAGTTAATTAATAGAGCACTACTCAGTATTTTATACTATTTTGAAGTGAGAATATTTTCTGTCTTGAATTGACTTTATTCAAATGTCTGATTCAAAAAAATCCTTGAGAGAAACGTGGGATAATAATCGGAGTAGATGTCCTCTTGAAGAGTATGAATATGAATTACAACTCATGAGGTAAAATATTCCAAAATTTCATGAGCTCAATGCCAACAGTTTTCAAAAATTTCCAACTGACCAACAATTTCAAAATCATGATAATAATCGAAATGACGATTTCAATTCAAATTTCAACAATTTCGATTATGGGCCACATCCACATGAAAATTGTTTTGAATCCCAATATAACTTTGATCCACATAAATATGGGGTTGTAAACCAAAATTTTCAAAATTATAGCCCATATCAACATCTTGAAAATGACCAAAATAGCAATTTTCACTCGAATTTTAACAGTTTTGGTTATGAACAAAATTTCTATGATCAAAATAATTTCCAATATCATTGTCAGTTTCCTGAAAATTCAAACAACTACCACATTGGAAATAATATTAATTGTGAAATTAATGTGGACTATAATTTTGAGAATCAAGAAATCCAAAACGAGAGCTCTCAAATCAACGATCGTCTTAACATTCTTAGAGAGAGGGAAGAAAGACTAAATAAAAAGGCCGATGAACTTCTTTGTTTATTAACATCTTTGAAAGAACAACAAGAGAAACAAAATCAAATTCAAACAAGCGATGAATCAGAAAATAATCAATTCTTTACTGATGGTGAAAATTTTCAAATAACGACTTTTGAAATTGAGAATAATCATCTTGATGAAGTTTTTCAAAATTCAACAAATGATTTGGACTTCAGCTCTTTTCAGAAAAAAGATTTAAGCTTGGATTTTGATCTTCCTCTTTCAGACTATGAGAAATTGAAATTCTAGAAATTGAACAGAATAAAAATGTTGAATTTTTCAACTCAAAATTGGAAAAGGATTTTAACGAACATGAATTCCTTGGTTTGTATGAGGATGAGTTGGCAAATGAGGATGAAATAGAATCAAGCCACCAATCTGAATTTGAAAATTTTGATTTTGAGGTTTTTAACGAACTTGAAATGGTCAGTGTCGAAAATACCTTGTCAATTAATGATGAGAAAGGTGATCACATACTCTTGAACAACACTCAGAATTCAAATTTCACTGAATTTATATACGATCACAAATTTTTGAAAAATTACACTGACAAATTTGTTGAACACATGAACTATCTTTGGAATGCTGGCTTGGTTGAAAAACTTCATGTTAGGACGACCCTGGATATTTATCTCCTGGACTATAAATCTAGGTTTAAAGATGATATGGTTTTCAAGAACTCTTGCTTGTTAGAAAATATGCCTAGGCATAGTGGGGCAAGAACCAAGTGTGGGGGAAAAAGTTGGTGGCAATCCTTGCGTCGCATGCATCGCAAACACATTTATCATTGTACATATGATCCTTTCTTACATATAGTTAAATTGCATTTCGTTTTACAAATCATTTTACATTATTCCATCTTTGGGTTCTATCTTTCACATTTAGGAAACGTGTTTACAGTGTGGACACTGTTTAGTTCTAGTGTGGGGGGGGAGTCTGCATTTCACTCATTTTCGTTTTTTTTTTCGTTTTTTTCTTTCTTTTCATTTCCATCCATTTAAATAG
Source organism: Allium sativum (assembly GCA_030737875.1). Taxonomy (NCBI): domain Eukaryota; kingdom Viridiplantae; phylum Streptophyta; class Magnoliopsida; order Asparagales; family Amaryllidaceae; genus Allium; species Allium sativum. The sequence continues at coordinate 152,323,749 of CM060915.1, forward strand.
GACCATCATGCATTTTAGACTGTAGTAACATGCCATTTTTTTTTTTTGAAATACGACTCATTTTCAATTGATACAACAAAATAAGTTTATAATTTTTAGCCAGTTGATAGTATTTTTCTCTCTCAGCTAAATTCGAATTTGAAATATAATGAAAAGTTTAATTTTGAGGGATAATAGTGTAACCGGTACATAGGGAGATTCTTAGGTGATGGCCATGAAATCTATTCTATATTGTAGACTTTGTTTAAATAAGTGGAGGACTTAAAATACTTATATTGGCTTTTCGAATCTTTAAAACTAAGTTGTGTTAAGTTGAATTCGCGTAACTCTCTTTTGTGCTTATAATTTCAATAATAATAATAGTAATCCAAGGGTATCCAACATTGCTTGTATATCAAGCGTTGGTGTGCAAACCTGCCAAGCTCTATCCGACACGTTGTTGACAAAGTCAGCGTTGGAATATCTTGGTCTCATTTTATGAGATTGGACACCTAAGGATTACCGACACGTTGTTGACAAAGTCAAAGTCGTCCTGCGCAATCCGCCAAGCTCTTTACCCACTCTCCATTAGTCCGCGAGGCAGTGCATGGGTGGTAAACCTTGGTCTTCTAAGTTAGGTGTATGTACTTAATCATAAATCTTAAAATTTTATAGAATAAAGAATAAGCGATGATGCCCAAATACTTCTTTACCTTATTGATTTGACTAGCCATACATAAGAAAATTAGAATACCACTTTACAAACTGTGCCAAGCAAACTAAGAATCTATTTCATGGCTGCACTATGTTATAGACCGAACTAACTGGCCAAACTGGAATTTAACATTTGAAAACTTGATTTATATTGAAAATTTGTGACAAGTCGAGGTATCTAAAATAAAATCAACTGATCAGAAATTGTTAACTTAATTTGTTGTACCACCTTCCTGAAATAAGTCGTGTTTTCATTTTTCGTTTTTATTTGCATATGTCCATTGCATTCATGTAGTTTCATTAGAATCATAGCATACTGCATTTGGATTTTGTGGGTAGTATCCGCTGAAAACCCTCACGAGACACCACTCGTCCTACTAGGGACACCTAGAGGTTTAATGGCATGTTGCATATGCTCAATGCAATCGTGTTTCCTACGAAAGTGCGACCTATCTAGTTAGTTTTTCATTTTCTTTTTACTCGAGGACGAGTAAAAGATAAGTGTGGCGGTATTTGATTGACACAAAAATGTGTTTATTTTATGCTCTTATATCTTATCTTTTGTATATAAATAAATATTACTTGGGTATTGTTTTGTTACTTTTACAGATATTCCAAACCCAGCCCGCATGCAACCAGAAAAGTAGAGAAATAGAGATGAAATTGATATATATTTACATTTTGAAGAATTGTAGATGAAGATCTCACATCTAGTTGCTGTTGGACAAGAAAAGGATTGATAAAAAGGTTTTGCACATCACAAATCAATGAAGAAGTGTCAAGGAAGCAAGAGGAAAAAGAGAAAAGGCCCAAATTTGCTTTATTTATCTAAGGCCCATTTATATTTCTCATTGTAAACTAATTAGTGGTGTAATGACCAGGCCCATTTACCATTAGGGTTAGGGTTAGGGTTTGGCTATCTACCCTATATATATATCCTTGTAATGGCGTTGTAGCCACCATCCTATCATATATCTCACTTTATTCTTTTCTTCATTAATAAAACTCATTTTTCTTTTTATCTTATGCAATTTTCTATTTCTTAGCAATTAGTGTTGTCTACACGATTAGATTCGGCAGAACATTATTTGTATTTTGCATTTCTTTTCATTATTGATTGACCGTCTGATTAGATTCAGCGGTAATCCTAATTTTATTTCCTGTTGTTATTTATATTCTGCACTTTTATTTTCTGTATTTTAATCGCATTCATAGGTTAAATTGGATTTGATTAGATTTGAATCTGATTCATAGTTTCATTGCTTTTCCATTGAAATTGTGATTTGATCGTCGGTTCAGTTAGATCTGTTCTGAATCAAATTACAGTTTTAATTTTGTTTTGTTTAATTTTCAAAATCAACCTCCAAAGTTTTGTCTAACTCGCCCAAGAGATTAGATAGATAATTTGATTTAATTCACCTCCCTGTGTTCGACCTGTATGCTACACACCTGTATGCTTGTAGAATTCAATTTAAATGTCGCGCTTTTCTAATTCATAGACTAGCGTCGATCAAAAATACATCGCTAAATTTGGTCCTTTTATTCACATAAGAAATGTAAATACGGCTTCATCGCTACATTGTACTTTTATTTACATAGAAAAATGTAAATACGGTTTCAATGTTAAATTCCTATTTTTATTTGCATAGAAAAATGTAAACAAAACTTCAATGTTGAATTCCTACTTTTATTTACATAGAAAAATGTAAATAAAACTTCAATGTTGAATTCCTACTTTTATTTACATAGAAAAATGTAAATAAAATTTATCAAGTTTTGTTCTATTCTATTTACAAACGTAAATGTAAAAATTTCCTTTTTAAGTTTTGGGCGTCGACTAACATGTCCAATTCAATATCACGATATATGAAATCAATATGTCATTTGGTGTGAAGTTCTCATGTCAACACAAACGATAGAAACATGTAATTTGGAGTCAAGTTTCATGTCAACACATACAATAACAACATATGATTTGGGGTATAACTTTCATGAATCAACATAAAAGGTCTCATTTTTATTTTATTTTGTGAATCAAAATAAAATATCTAAACTTCATTTATCTTATAAATCATAATAAAAAAAACTAAGCTTTCTTTTATTTTGATAAATAAAAAAGATTCAAACTTACTTTTGTTTTATAAATCAAACAAAAGATTCAAACTTTCATTTGTTTTGTAAAACAAAACAAAAGATTCAAACTTTCTTTTGTTTTATAAATCAAACAAAAGATTCAAACTTTCATTTGTTTTTTAAAACGAAAAAAAAAGATTCAAACTTTCTTTTATTTTATAAATCAAACAAAAGATTCAAACTTTCATTTGTTTTGTAAAACAAAACAAAAGATTCAAACTTTCTGAAAAGAATAAATTAAAAAGAAAATAAAGGCAAGAACGTATATGAAGATTACATCAAAATGTGTGATTCAACGAATGATCTATCATTAACATACAGATCTAAGTTAATAGAATAATAAACAAACAGATCTACATAACAAACATCACACATCCGCATATAAACATTTAACAATTTCATAACAACACAGATCTGGTTTATTAACAACAATTATTTAAACATCGAGCAATTTATTTAAACAATTTAATTATTAAAATTCAGAGATCTCACCCTCATCGCAAAATTGTCTAAAATTCCAACAGTCTAGAATTGTCCCGTTACAGTCCAGTGTCGTAGATCTTGTCAATACGATCACGACGTCGCTGAAATCATCGAATTCCGAGTTGAAACGAACCAGTTATAGATAAATCAAGTTTTAAAACAATTTATATTAATTAATTAATTAAAGAATTAACCCACCCTCTTTAAACCAGTTCTCGGCCGTTAGTTTCAGCGATTGTTCAAAACTTTGATTCCAATATGCAGGCGATTGGATGATCGATAGGAGGTGCAGGTTGTTGGAGGTGGCGCGGCTAGGAAAGGCGCACGTGCGCCTGTAGCAGGGGAGCGTGCGACGCTTCCACGTAGGCCCGGCAGTGGTCCAAAGGCGGCAACTTTGGGTGGTCGAGGCGGCGGATTCAGGTCACGGGGAGGGGCGTTTCGGGTATGGGTGGAAAGAGGAAGAGGAGCTCTTCGAAGTGGTGTATGAGTTGGATGCTAATTCGTGGAGAGTGGAGAGAAATTGGAAGAGGAAGAATCGGCCATAAAAGGAGGGTGGCGGTTATGTGTTAGAACGATGAACAATAGTTTAGGGTTTTAAATTTCCTATTTTTATACTATTTTCAATGTATTTTTACAATTAAATCCAAATCTTCTTAACCGTTTCGAATCCAGTCCAGCAGAAAGTGTCCCTAGCCAATAGCCCATGTTCCGGATCCAACGGACAGGTCACGTCAGCTCAAACGGCTGTCGATGGCCTGTTTAATTTAAATTTAATAATTAAATCATTTCTTAATTTAATTTGTTCGCATAAATAAATTCACTGAGGCTACATACGGACTCAGAAAAATCCAGAAAAGATATATTTGGCTTCGTTATGACGATACGGTCCTAACAAAACTAATTTCCTCGAATTCTGAGACTGTTTGAAAAATGACTATTTTTCAGTCGATTAAATTTAACTGAATTGAACAAAACACAGTTTCTTTCGCCATGCTCACATACTAACTTGAAAAATTCTAAAAATTGAAAACTAACAATAATATGACATTCCGGTTCCAACAAAAGTGGTTCCGTCGAAAACAGAGGTCGTTTGAAAATTGACTATTTTCACTGGCTTCAATATTATTTAAAAAATGAAAATTTTGAATTCTGGCATATTTTTCGCTAAATTATTTAAAATAATTTTTTTAAATTGGCTCGGATTTTCCGGGTCGTTACAATCTCCCCCACTTAAGAGCTTTTCCTCCCCGAAAAGGAAACAAAGTAAAGTAGGAAACAAGTTGGAAAATGTAATTTATTGTAAATGTACCTTAACACAAGAGTCACTCGGAGATGTCCACTCTGCACTTGGGGTAAGCCTTTTTGATGTTATCCTCTGTCTCCCAAGTACAGTCTCTAGGATTCACACTCCATTGAACTTTGACTAGGTTGATCCTCTTGTTCCTCAAAATTTTGGTTTCTTTGCCAATGATCTTTATCGGGTCTTTTCTCACTGTTAGATTCGGAGTAATATCCAGGACCTGTTGATTTAATTCATCCTCAATCAGATCTGGATCATGCACATGCTTGCGAAGTTTATACACATGAAATACATCATGCACCCCTGGCAACCAGTCAGGTAGCTGCACTCTATAAGCGAGAGTACCAATCCTTTCGAGAATAGGAAATGGACCAATGAATCTCGGTGCCAACTTTCCAGTCTTCCCAAAACGAATTACGCCTCTCAAAGGAGAAACCTTCAGGTATACTCGATCACCAATAGAGAATTCTAAATTTCTTCTTCGCTGGTCTGTATAGCTCTTCAGTCGGCTCTGAGCAGTCAATAGGCGCTTCTTAATCAAGTCAACCTTATCCGATTCTTCACGAACCGTGTCGGGGCCCATGACTAGTCGATTGCCCGACTCCAACCAACATGCCGGAGATCTGCATGGTCTGCAATATAATAATTCAAACGGTGACATCTTCAAGCTTGCTTAGTAGCTATTATTATAAGAGAATTCCACCAAGTGCAAGTGATCCTCCCATGAACCGCCATAATCAAGAATGCAAGCTCGCAACAAGTCTTCTAAAATACGGTTCACCCTCTGAGTCTGGCCATCTGTCTGAGGGTGATAGGCAGTGCTTAGATTCAACTTGGTCCCAAGCTCTTCTTTGAAAGCTTACCAGAATTTTCTAGTAAATATAGTATCCCGATCACTAACATACTTTTGGGAACCCCATGCAGTCTGACTATCTCTTTAAAATAAAGCTGTGCCAAACTTCGAGCTGTTCTGTTGGACCTGACAGGGATGAAATAGGAAGACTTTGTTAAGCGATCCACAATCACCCATATGCTATCATTCCCTTTTCTGCTTCGGGGCAAGCCATCTATAAAGTCCATAGAAATTTCCTCCCACTTCCAACCTGGAACTCCCAGCGGTTGCAACTAACCGGCCAACTTTGTTGATCACTTTTAACTTGCTGACAAGTGGGACATCTAGCAACGTAAATACAAATATCTCTCTTCATCGCTTTCCACCAAAAAGTGCGCTTAAGATCATGGTACATTTTGCTTACACCTGGATGGAGGCTGATTTTAGGTTTGTGGCACTCATCCATAACTTCTCTTTTTAGCTCAGCATTGTCTGGCACACAAATTCGCCCTTGCAATCCAAGGGTCCCATTAATGTCAATTTGGAAGCTTGAGGCTTCGCCCTTTCGAACTCGCTCGCAAAGCTTCTGATAAATTTATCATTCTTCTGAAGAGTAGAAATTTTATCAATCAAAGTAGGAGTGATAATGAGACTGGTGATGATGAGATTGTCGCTATCTGCATTCTTTCTACTGAGCGCATCGGCTACAACGTTGGCTTTCCCTGGAGTATATCGGATATCCAGGTCATAGGCTGCAAGAAATTCAACCCAGCGTTGCTGCCTCATATTCAAATCTCTTTGGGTAAATAGATGCTTCAAGGATTTGTGATCCGTATATATTTCGAACTTCTCACCCAAGAGATAGTGCCTCCATATTCTAAGAGCAAACACAATAGCCATTAGCTGAAGATCATGCATGGCGTAATTCTTCTCATACGGTTTCAGCTGGCGGCTAGCATATGCGACTACTTTGCCTCTTTGCATCAGCACCGCACCAATACCTTAAATAAATAAGGGATAACATGTTAAAATGCGATTTGATATTAAAAGAAAATGTTATCTCTGACATGTTAATTTATAAAAGAAACAACCTTGTTTAGAAGCGTCGGTCCAGACCTTCAAATCCTGATTGCCTTCTATGATGGTCAACACAGGAGCATTGGTCAACCTCTTTTTTAGATCTTGGAAAGCTGCCTTGCATTCGGGTGTCCAATTGAATTTCGTATGCTTCTTGTTCAGGTTTTTCAATGGACAAGCTACCTTCGAAAAATCTTTGACAAATTTCCGATAATAGCCAACCAGTCCTAAGAAACTTCTAACCTCTGTTGGAGTTCTAGGCTGCTTCCACTCTTGGATGGCTGAGATCTTTACTGGATCTACTGAGATGCCTTCTTTTGATACAACATGGCCGAGGAATTTCACCTCTTCTTGCCAGAATATGCATTTGGAGAATTTGGCTTTCAGCACATTTCTTCGCAAAATCTCCAAGACTTCTCTCAGGTGTTGTTTGTGCTCAGTAGTGGATTCAGAAAAGATGAGGATGTCATCTATGAACACCAGCATAAATTTATTTAAAACATCTCTGAACACTCTATTCATTAGATCAACAAAGTATGCTGGAGCATTACATAGACCAAAGGGCATTACTAGCCATTCGTAAAATATATCCGGCCCTTTGAAAGCAATTAAAGGCACACACTCTTCTGCGATGCGCAGTTGATGGAAACCTGTAGCTAGGTCTATCCTAGAGAATACTCGTGCTCCATGCAAGCGGTCTAATAGATCATCAATTCGTGGCAGTGGATATTTGTTTTTCAGCGTTTGTTTGTTGAGATCGTGGTAGTCCACACATAGCCTGAGGGTACCATCTGATTTTGGGACAAATTCCACTGCTGCTCCCCATTTTGAGAAGCTAGGCCTGATCAGACCCTTCCACAAAAGCTGCTTGGTTTGATTCCTCAGCTCCTCTTTTTATTTTGGCGATATCCTTCGAATAGGATGTACGACAGGCCTTGCATTCGGAGCCAAGTCAATTCAGAAGCTGATTTATCTATGCGGAGGTAAGCCCTCAACTTCTTTGAATACATCAGCGTAATCTCTGACGACAAGGTTATCCTTAATAGAAGTAGGGGTGACTTCTAGAGAAGGCCAGAATGCTTTTTTGTCGGTGGCTGAGCCGTGGCATGGGATACATACATTCCCGAGATTAGTTTTAACTTTGACAATTCTTTCGGCACATTTGACTTTGGCCTCATATTTTGTCAGCCAATTTATCCCAAGGATAACATCATAACCAGAGAAACTCATAATCAAGTCAAATAGAAACTGGTAGCGAGAATAAGAAACAGGTACTCTACAATACTGATCGAGAGTAAGAGAACCCCCTATCGGACTATTAGCTCTAATCAAATTTTTGAGTTTTCTTGGTTTCAGTTTTAACTTTTTAATTGCATCATTAGAGATAAAACTTCGTGCTGCACCAGTGTCAAATAAGACAGTAATAGGAATGTCTTTAATATTAAGAGTACCTCCTAAGACATCGGGTTTACCTGGCCCCTCAGCAGAAGCTGGTGCATCTGCTCCCTCATAAACATGTGCCACTTCAGTTTTCTTCAATAGGGGACAATTTCTAGCAAAGTGCCCCGGCTTATGGCAGTTATGGCAATCCTGAGTGTTCCGGGGGTTCTGGCCACGATTCTGGGAACTCTGGCTACGATTCTGGCTAGGTCCTGATTCGTTCCTCTTAACTCTTTTAGGAGCTTTACACTCGGACTCAAAATGTCCAGTCTTGACGCAGTTGAAGCATGTCAACTTGCTCCTGTCCCTCTTCTTCCCTTGAGGCTTAGCGACAGAAGAATTGCTTGCCTCCGGTTTCTTGTTAGCCTGCTCCTTCTAGTTGTTGCTTTGACTTTTCACTCTATCCTGCTATCCAAACTCGTCGTTCTCCTCGTAGCGGCAAGCCATCTCTACTACTTCATTGAATGGGAGCTTGATATGAGCAGTGACTCTATTCAAATATTTCTTTGAAAGGCCCTTGATGAATTTTTTATTCTTCTTTACTGGATCTTGAATCAATCCAGGAGCATATCGTGAAAGCTCATCAAACTTCCTCACATACTCAGAAACAAACATACTACCTTGCTGTAGGTTGATGAACTGCTCGTGAAGGCGCTCTCTTGCTTGTGGAGGAACATACTTATCATTGAAAAGTTCTTTAAATTTGGCCCAAGACATATTGGACACATCGTTACAGATCTTGACTGTATCCCACTAATGTCCAGCTTCATCCTTTAATTACCATACTGCCAGGAAACGCTTTCGATGATCCTCTAATTCTAAGCCCTCTACGATCTTCTCACAGTCCTTAAGCCATGACTCTGCCTGAATCGCAGACTCTCGCCCCGTGAAAGGTACACCTCCTAGATTTCTGAATTTCTTTGACATTCTCTCCAAGTCAAAGGGCTGTGGAGGTGGAGGTGGTTGTGCTATGACCTCTGAAGTAGGCTGTTCCAGAGTAATAGGGGTCTCGTCTCTATTTGGCCCTCTAGCTCCCCCTCGGGCTCCTCCTCTGGCCCCGCATCGATCTCCACCTCGGGCTTCACCCCGGGCTGTTCTTGCTCTGGTATCCATTTAAATCAGTCTGTACCATCAAGGAAAGAGCCAGACCAACAGAAATGAAATTTTTCAAGAAAAGATAAGGTAAGGACAAGATGAAAAGATAATGATGTAATGACTAATAAATATGTGCTATTCTGTTGTGCTCATTCTAGGACATTACTAGTCCTATCTATAATGAGCTACTCGCCTTAGAATAATGTGAATTCTATCTAGACAAATTCTTCTAAATATGTTATACTCCGAAGCTAAGGTAAACCTTAGGCTCTGATACCAACTGTGTTGACCCCAAACTTCCATTGTGCGAAAGTAAGGATAATCATTTGGAATACAACATATTTATAACAATAACAGATCTCAGATAATATCATAACACATAATTATTACAGCGGAAAGATAAAAGTCATAAACATCACATCAATAGAACCACAGAGTACGCAGTTACAGGATACAACTTAGCAAAATAAAAGTCTGAATCAAAGGAAATAAGTTCCAAAGGAAATAGGTCTAAACTCCATGATGTACATCAAAATACAAGATAGAATAAAGTCTCTACAGCAAAAGATAAAGATAAAAAAGAGTCTTCGTCTTCTCCTTCGAAGCAGTCTTCAATCCAGGAAATGTCTACCTAAGCACCTGTCACTGGGCTGCCCGTGTAAAGAGATGGCACCCGAGTTTGCAAAGTGAAAAACAAACTTCGAGTCAGTCATGGGACTGGTATGAGAAATCTTTCTATACTAGCTAACATTATGGCGAATCACATAATACTCAAGTCATGGAAAGGGTTTACTCCATTGGATTGCCAGTGCATAATTTAATAAAGTTCATACAAAAACAACGAAATGACTTTTGAAAAATGAAACCATCATAAGACTCAAGTCCTATCACACAATGCAACGCAAATAGGAGGATAGAGTTTTCCCTTATGATGATCAAACATGCTTAATACGTGTAAAATAATATTTTTATATTATTATTAGTGTCTAAGCAGTATTAAAATACTTCAATATAAATGTATCAATCCTAGATGGCATAGTACCCCATCCTACTATGTCACCGTATATAAGTTTACAATCAAGACCGTAATGTCGTATTGGAAATTGGGTTTCCATCATGAAATCGAGGCTAGGGATCGTCCTCTCCGATTCGAGACACTCTAGAAAATGCCTTAGGATCACACCTATGGGCAACCCTTGAATGCGGTAGGGCCGGTCCCCACCTAACGGTAGTGGATTGGCAATTCCTGAACACACGTTTCCGGGTCCCTTTGGACCTCGATATGGCCACTAAAAACCTATAAAACCCAAGGTACCTCAATCCATCATCCACATAAGTAAAATGTAAGCCGGTTTAAGCACTGACACTACCCTTAGCTAGAAAGAAATGTGTGCACTCCCTACGGTCCATATCCCGTTTTTGACTCATACCGGGGTGTGAGGCTCGCGAAGTCACGTCATACTCAAAGCTACGCCTAAACAGGCTATGCTTTGATCATCAACCACAAGGCCTGCTTTTCAACAAAAGCCTTGATCATTGCATCTTGGCATGCCACGTTGACAATTCACGCCATGCGATCGATAACTATTACTATATACCAGGGTGTTAAGCAGAGAATAAATTCTCCACCACCAAATAGACATGTATTAATACAATTCGATTTAATTACATGGAATGACTTGCAACGACAGACACGCATCCATTTACAAGTCCGTTCCGGGCCTGAATGAAACCGTAGACACCTGATAGGTTCTCGCTTATCCGAACAATCAACACATACGTCCGGACAACTACTGCTTCAACCCTGTCCTGGGAGCAGGTCAGTCCTAGGCATCAGTAGTCGTTGTCCATTCGATGTGAAGATCGCTGGTCTTCAACCATCGTCTTCTTATATCTTTGATTTAATCGACGTGCAATTATTAGAAATGAGTTAAACTCGGTCTTTTCAAATAATTGTCGCATAATTATCATTTAAATCATTTCATATTTATTTATAACTATTTATCGCTATTTTTATATATTTAAAATTAGCTCAAAATAATAAAACGATGCTTCGGGTCAGTGGGATGCCCTGGCGCTATTTTTACCAGATTTTGATTTACACATATCTTGAAATCTAGCCATCGGATTTTGACAAATTTTATATCGTTGGAAAGCTCTTCCCAAAGCGGTCCTAACTGTTCCAGTTTTGGGAAAATTCAACGGTCGGATCTTCCGGTATAATCATTTAAAGTTACGATTGCCGATACGCAAACTGCCGCACGCGTTTCGTTTTAATTATATATATATATATATATATAATTGTATCGTTTGGTGATTTCAACTATAAAAACCCATTTCTTTATCGCATATAAAATGACGATAAAAATATTACTTATTTCTCTGCTCTTATTTATATTTAACATACAAATAAAATGTACCTTTCTTTTCTCTATGTTTTTATTTACATTTAAAAAGTAAATAAAATTTCACTCTTTCTAATTCATGCTTTTCTCCATAACTATATTACAAATAGTACTGTACTTTATATTTATGTTTTTATTTGCAACTACTTTGCAAATAAAAAGTATAATTCCTTCCTATGTTTTGTTTGCACCTAGAAATACAAACAAAATACGTAAATATTTTCTTTGTCATATTTTATTAACACTAGATATGAATAAAATGCGCTTTCTGAATTTATGTTTTATTTACCCTAAATGTGAATAAAACATTCTTCTTCCTTCTTATATTTATTTACACAAAATGTAAATGAATGCGATCTTTTTCTATACAAATTTATTTACACTAATTGTAAATAAAGTTCCTTTTTCTTATTTATTTACCTAAAAGTAAATAAATGTTACTTTTCCTTTTACTTATTTATTTACTCTATATGTAAATAAATGTTCACCTTTTCTTTTTACTTATTTATTTACTGTATATGTAAATAAATGTTCACCTTTTCTTTTTAAAAGAGAGTAAACAAAAATGTGATTCTTGTACTATGTTATGTTTGCTCCTAGAAATACAAACAAAAATGTATAATCTCTTTCTTCTACATATCCTATTTATATAGAAAAGGTAAATAAAGTTTCGTCGCTAAATATGTTTATTTTATTTACAAAGGAAATGTAAATAAAGTTTATCGCTAAATATGTTTGTTTTATTTACAAAGGAAATGTAAATAAAGTTTCATCGCTAAATATGTTTATTTTATTTACAAAGGAAATGTAAATAAAGTTCATCCCTAAATATGTTTATTTTATTTACAAAGAAAATGTAAATAAAGTTCATCGCTAAATATGATTATTTTATTTACAAAGGAAATGTAAATAAAGTTCATCGCTAAATTTGGCCCCTTTATTTACATAGAAAAATGTAAATAAAATACATCGCTAAATTTGGTCCTTTTATTCACAAAAGAAATGTAAATACGGCTTCATCTCTACATTGTACTTTTATTTACATAGAAAAATGTAAATACAGTTTCAATGTTAAATTCCTACTTTTATTTGCATAGAAAAATGTAAACAAAACTTCAATGTTGAATTCCTACTTTTATTTACATAGAAAAATGTAAATAAAACTTCAATGTTTAATTCCTACTTTTATTTACATAGAAAAATGTAAATAAAATTTATCAAGTTTTGTTCTATTCTATTTACAAATGTAAATGTAAAATTTTCCTTTTTAAGTTTTAGGCGTCGACTAACATGTCCAATTCAATATCACGATATATGAAATCAATATGTCATTTGGTGTGAAGTTCTCATGTCAACACAAACGATAGTAACATGTAATTTGGAGTCAAGTTTCATGTCAACACATACAACAACAACATATGATTTGGGGTATAACTTTCATGAATCAACATAAACGGTCTCATCTTTATTTTATTTTGTGAATCAAAATAAAATATCTAAACTTCATTTATCTTATAAATCATAATAAAAAAAACTAAGCTTTCTTTTATTTTGATAAATAAAAAAGATTCAAACTTACTTTTGTTTTATAAATCAAACAAAAGATTCAAACTTTCATTTGTTTTGTAAAACAAAACAAAAGATTCAAACTTTCTTTTGTTTTATAAATCAAACAAAAGATTCAAACTTTCATTTGTTTTGTAAAACAAAACAAAAGATTCAAACTTTCTGAAAAGAATAAATTAAAAAGAAAATAAAGGCGGGAACGTATATGAAGATTACATCAAAATGTGTGATTCAACGACTGATCTATCATTAACATACAGATCTAAGTTAATAGAATAATAAAGAAACAGATCTACATAACAAACATCACACATCCGCATATGAACATTTAACAATTTCATAACAACACAGATCTGGTTTATTAACAACAATTATTTAAACAGCGAGCAATTTATTTATATAATTTAATTATAAAAATTCAGAGATCTCAACCTCGTCACAAAATTGTCTAAAATTCCAACAGTCCAGAATTGTCCTGTTACAGTCCAGAGTCGTAGATTTTGTCAATACGATCACGACGTCGCTGAAATCATCGAATTCCGAGTTGAAACGAACCAATTATAGATAAATCAAGTTTTAAAACAATTTAAATTAATTAATTGATTAATTAAAGAATTAACCCACCCTCTTTAAACCAGTTCTCGGCCGTAAGTTTCAGCGATTGTTCAAAACTTTGATCCCAATATGCAGGCGATTGGATGATCGATAGGAGGTGCAGGTTGTTGGAGGTGGTGCGGCTAGGAGAGGCGCATGTGCGCCTGTAGCAGGGGAGGGTGCGACGCTGCCACGTGGGCCCGGCGGCGGTCCAAAGGCGGCAACTTTGGGTGGTCGAGGCGGCGGATTCAGGTCACGGGGAGGGACGTTTCGGGTATGGGTGGAAAGAGGAAGAGGAGCTCTTCGAAGTGGTGTATGAGTTGGATGCTAATTCATGGAGAGAGGAGAGAAATTGGAAGAGGAAGAATCGGCCATGAAAGGAGGGTGGCGGCTGTGTGTTAGAACAATGAACAGTAGTTTAGGGTTTTAAATTTCCTATTTTTATACTATTTTCAATGTATTTTTACAATTAAATCCAAATATTCTTAACCGTTTCGAATCCAGTCCAGCGGAAATGTCCCTAGCCAATAGCCCATGTTCCGGATCCAATGGGACATGTCCCGTCATCTCAAACGGCTGTTATGGCCTGTTTAATTTAAATTTAATAATTAAATCCTTTATTAATTTAATTTGTTCGCATAAATAAATTCGCTGAGGCCACATACGGACTCAGAAAAATCTAGAAAAGATATATTTGGCTTCGTTATGACGATACGGTCCTAACAAAACTAATTTCGTCGAATTCTGAGACTATTTGAAAACTGGTTATTTTTCAGTCAATTAAATTTAACTGAATTGAACAAAACACAGTTTCTTTCGCCACGCTCACATACTAACTTGAAAAATTCTAAAAATTGAAACCTAACAATAATATAACATTCCGGTTCCAACAAAAGTGGTTTCGTCGAAAACATAGGTCGTTTGAAAATTGACTATTTTCACTGGCTTTAATATTATTTAAAAAATGAAAATTTTAAATTCTGGCACATTTTTCACTAAATTATTTAGAATAAAAATTTTAAATTGGCTTGAAATTTTCTGGTCGTTACAGAAAGAGAGAGAGAGACCGAGAGGAGCGTTCTGAGGCATCCCTATTTTGCAGCACTCTTACCCTTGCGTGAGTTACCCTCATCCAAATTCAACAAAATTTTGCAGATGTTCAATTCATATGGTCAACGTGCATAATTAGAAGGGATATTCATGATAAATTATATATATATAATTTTAGAATTAAAAATATTTTAAGATTATACATATATGCATAATCTGTATTTGAATTTAAAATGGATATTCGCTTATATCTAAATCTAGTTTTAAATTTTATAGAATATGGGGTATTTCTAAATGTTAATTTAAAATACTTTGAATTAGTTAAAGTAGTACTATGGACAACAAAGATTTATACAAATTGACAAATATGCCTGTTGCAGTGTAAATCACAATACTTACATGTGGTCGCATTTGTCATGTACGCTTCTTCTATGTTGTCGTGCACTACACACATACATGTGTATTTGACATGCTTATATAATATAACTTATATAAATTACATAAAATCTTAGGTATAAATAAGTGTTTTTACCTTTGAAAGATTGGATCTAAATTGATTAGAATCGTGCTAGTCTATTCGAACTAAATTATGTCAAAATCTACCAAACATCGTAAATCTGTAAAATTCAAGGGAGTAAAAATGTAATTTGTCAGCGGATCTGGCAAAAAATGCGTCTCTGTTCGCAGTAAATGACAAAATGCTTTTCGGATAATGTAACACCCCGAATTTTCTATTAACACTAAAGTTGCTAAAATATTAATAAGTGTGTAAGAGAGGGGATGTATCTAATATGAATATAAAAATATTAATAAGTGTGTAAGAGAGGGGATGTATCTAATATGAATATAAAAATATTAATAAGTGTGTAAGAGAGGGGATGTATCTAATATGAATATAAAAATATTAATAAGTGTGTAAGAGAGGGGATGTATCTAATATGAATATAAAAATATTAATAAGTGTGAGAGAGGGGATGTATCTAATATGTATATAAAAACAATAATAAGTAAAGGGAGATGTATCTAATATGTACATTGTAGAAAATATATATATATTTATGACATGAATAGAAGTTTATTAATATGCTGAGTGTTTGCTGAGTCACTTCTGACTCATTGCTGAGTCAACAAGATAAACCCCATCTTGTCTGAACGGCTGCGGTTATTTCTAGGTTAAATCTAATGGCCTAAATGAATTCTAAAATCTATAAATAAGTGGGTAGACCCTAGACCTAAATCACTTGTAAAATTAGAGAAGCTACCGTCATGCTGCTGCCATGAAGTTCAGCATAGCCGTCACAAACTAAGAAGAGGAAGCCTAATCATCTACAACTAAATCTACACAAATCAAATCAAAAGATCTCTCTTTCTCTAATTCTTTTCTTTTGTTGGTGAGTATGATGATTCTCACAAGACTATTACAAACTAATTTGACTCAGTTATGAATGGATCACAAGAAAGTGATGTGATTTGTAATTGTAAATTCTATATATTGTGGATCTCTTATTATGTTGTCGTGTGATGTAAATTATATATGCTATGTCATGCTATGTTGTAAATTCTCTTATGCTATGTCGTGCTATGTTGAGAATCATGTCAAGCTATGTTATACTATCATACTATGCCATGTTATAAATCATGCTATATTATGTTGAAAAATCATGATGTTGTTGGATCATGCTTAAAGTTATGTTTTTTTTTTCTTAATTTAAATGGATCTTGTTTATGGGAATTTGCCTATTAGGTTAGGTGTACCCATAAATTTGAAACTATAATTAAATAAAACTTGATTATGGGAATTTGCCTATTGAGTTAGGTGTACCCATATAAAACCATGTTGTTAAAAAATTAGATGATGTTGATTCACACATGTTCATATGTAAGTTTATGAAAATTGATTGAGATCATATTAGGTGAATTTTGAACAAGTTGACACCTTTAGATCCATGACATGTATAATCTATGCAAGTTGGACATATGCAAGTTTCACCCCTTATTATGATTCATTTGGTCACATATACATGTTGTTATTATGATAATCTCTTTTATGCTATGAGTTAGGCTATTCGAGTCTAACATATATTTTGCGAATAAACGTTCAAACGTGGGGTAGGGGTAATATTAGGAATTAATAAATTGGGTGCAATTTTGTAAGATGTTGCATACCATGAATGAATGTCCATAATTGAGTCAATTATGGACATTGTTAAAAATTGGAAGTAATTAATAATTCAAGTAGGGAATTATTAAAATTGGGGGAAAGTGGATTATTATTAATAATCAATGCTTAGGACACGAGGTTGGACCCGTTTGTGATGTAAACCTGCCCGGACCCGCCCGGACCCGCCCGGCAAATCCAGTAGTCACAAATGTCGGCCCAATGTGAGAGGTCCTAGGCCCAAACTAAAGCATAACAGTTGTAAAGACACGAGGTTAGACTCTTTTATGGTGTAAGACTGCCCGGACCCGCCCGGCAAATCCAGCTGCCATAAATGCCAGTCTAATGTGAGAGGTCTTTATGAGGTTATGGCCTTAATGAACTAAGAAATACTTAACCAGATAATCATGTAAGGTGGGACATGGGGGTTAAGTAGGTGCCTTGGGTGGCATGAGGAATCTGGTGGTTGCCTTTAGAGGCATTTGAAATACGATTAGACTTAACCAAACACACATGTAAATGAACATGACTAAGTGGGTTAAGTGGGATGGACTAATGGGGACAAGCTTAGGTGGAATGCTTGTGGTAAATAGTGGGGGCCCATTTCAACCAGTATCCCAAAACGTATCTTTGTGGGCTCGACCCAAGTCGAGGACGGGACACGCATACTGGGTTTGACTATAAGAGGCCAAAACAGGGAGCGGTGGCAACGCAAGTCCAACGGGTTTCATATGCGTGTGTGGACCCGGGCTGGTAGGTAAGACGTTGTTGCATCGTGTAGGTATAAGCCGTGCATGTCCGTTGTATCAGGTTGCCACTTTAGGGGAGTGATACACCCCACTGTGGGGCCAGCACGGGTATCTACGAGTTAGGGAGGCGATCGAATAATGGGAAGTAGGGTACACCTAGTGGAGATAGGGGCAGGCGGCACCTATGTAGTCAGCTAGGGGTACGTAAAGCCATTGGGAAAGTTTCTAAGTGAAGCTAAGTGGGATGAATCTTTAGGGTGACTGGTGTGGTGCAGTATAGTGTTTATCCTTTAGTATTTAGGAGCGCCTATAACGTTGCCTTTAGCAATTGTCTATGTCCTTAATCTGCTCTTCATAGACATTTTCTTGTTTTCCAGCTTATGCCTTAGTCCAGTTATTTTGGTAATAGTATTGTAGAATTATCATATTCACCAGACTTTATGTCTGACCCCCTCTTTTCCATCCTTTTTCTCCCTTCAGGTCCGCAGGTTGGGCCAACTTCTAGTGGAGTCTAGTTGGATCGCTTATCTTCTGGAAAGCTTGGACTGCTGAAGTAAAGTCCAGCTTGTTATCTTTCTTTTTAATGGCTATTCATGTAATGGGATTATGTACTTGTTTTATCAAGATAGATATTGTACTTGACATTGAATATGGTGTTATGATGTAATCAAACATGTTTTGACTTCTGCTACAATGAAATAAAGTTTTTGAATTTCCAAGTACTATTTTATATCTGTCTTGTTGTAATTTTACTGTTCTATATTCACTTAAAACCTCCATGGAAGTTAATGCATTCCCTTTGTGAGTGACATTAATGGACGTGGGGTGTTACACGTGGTATCAGAGCATAAGGTTACCAGAACAGATAAAAAAAAATTTTAGAAAAATATTTTTTTTCTAAAGTATTTTTGGAAGAAGTGCTTTCAAAAAAAAAAACATGTTATTTAAAGAGAGTTTTTATGAAAAACATAATCCCAAATAGCCACATCCTTATCTTTATCTTTCGAATTCTCCATTTTGAATCTTTCCTTTTTCGTTTCAGCATGGCTGAAGATCTTAATCTCCCAGAAGGTGTGACGATTCCAGGGTGGTTTAGGAGATACTTGGAGGCTAGGGCCACCACTGCAGGCCCAGCGGATACTCCTCCACCCCTAGTTGCACCCATTCCTCCTCCTCCTCCTCCTCCTCCTCGTGTTGACACTTTTGCAAAGACGTGCAAGGAATTCAAGGCTATGGGAGGAAAAACTTTTCAAGGGACTGAGACGTTTGTGGAGGCCAGAGATTGGCTTAAGGAGAATGAGGAATTGTTGGATATCTTTGAAGTGGAAGATGGGAGGAAAGTCCGTTTAGCTGCTTGGTTAATGAAGGGAGAGGCCTCGTTTTGGTGGGAGGTCACTAACGGGGAACGTCCAGTTGATTCATGGGCGGATTTCAGACGAAGGTTTGAGGCAAAGTTTCTTTCAAGGGCAGAGGAGAACTTAAATATGGAAAAATTCCTGGCACTAAAGCAAGGGAGCTCATCAGTAAAGGAATATGTCAATAAATTTAATCAGTTAGCAAGGTTTGGCTTGGAGTTGGTGAACACGCCAGAGAAGAAAGCTTTGAGGTTCGTTAGAGGCTTGAATGAACCGTTGCAAGGGTTGGCTATGACCCACATCCCTATGGGAGCCACCTTTGAAAAGCTAGTAGAAATGGCACTTATGCATGAGGATAAGGCAGTTGAAAAGAAAGGGGATCAGAAGAAACCCCAACAGCAAAATAAGAAGGGTGGTAAAAACAATAATGGCAAAGGGAAGAAGAAATGCTTCAATTGTGGGACGCCTGGCCATCTCAGCAAAGATTGTAGAAAGAAAAAGAAGACTGGTTGTTTTCATTGTGGAGATGCGGGACATTTAGTGAAGGACTGTCCAAAGAAGGGGCAGAGGGCAGGGTCTACCTCGGGAGGACAGGTGCAGGCTCTTATGGCACCAGGGCAGGCAAGGGGGCAAGTTCAGGCTATTGCGGCCCCACCGCTGCAAGAAAGAGGTAGAACAATTTCTGTTGAAAGCTTAGTTTTTCTGTTTGATCATCCTGTCCGTACCTTATTCGATTCTGGCGCATCTCATTTGTTTATCTCTGCATCATTAGTTGAATCACTGCACTTGAACACCAGTTTAGTAGAGGATCCCTTGGTCGTTTCAAATCCAATTGGGGGTTCGGCTCATTTGACCCTGATATGTTTGGATTTGAAAATCTCTATACTTAGCGTTGAATTTAGATGTGATGCTTATGTATTGGGCTTCACGGGCTATGGGCTAATTTTAGGAATGGATTGGTTGTCTAGAAATAGGGCCATTCTTGATTGTGAAAGGAGAGTAGTTAGGCTTGTGACTCGCCTTGGTAATGCTCTCGACATCTTTTGTAATCCCATAAATTCCGTTATGCTAAGTTATCTTGAATCGCTTGACGCGTCTGTAGAGAACCTGCGATCGGTAGAAGTGGTCCGGGAATATCCGGATGTGTTTGAGGAGGTGAAGGGCTTACCTCCAAAGCGGGAGATAGACTTTCGAATTTATCTTGTGGATAATACTAAAGCCGTATATTTGCCAGTGCGCCACATGGCTCCTCGTGAAAGGAGGGAACTCAATAAGCAAGTAAAGGAGTTGCTTGAGAAGGGGTTCATAAGACGTAGTATATCGGAGTGGGGTGCTCCAGTAGTTTTTGCCACAAAGGCGGATGGGTCTCTTAGACTTTGTATGGACTATAGAGAACTAAACAAGCTTACTAAAAAGAACCGACACCCACTGCCGAGGATTGACGATCTCTTTGATCAGTTAGTTGGCGCCTCAGTGTTTTCGCAGTTGGACTTAGCCACTGGCTTTCATCAACTGAGAGTGGCTGAGGATAGTATAGATAAGACTGCTTTTAGGACTCCTGACGGATTCTATGAATGGCTAGTGATGCCCTTTGGTTTGACAAACGCCCCTGCATATTTTGTTGATTTGATGAGTAGGGTGTTTAGGGAATACCTTAACAAATTCGTGGTAGTCTTTGTGGATGACATCTTAGTCTTTTCTAAGAATAAAGAAGAGCACTCCCTACATCTTAGGGAAGTGTTGGAAACCCTTCGAGCGCATAACCTTAAGGCAAAATTTTCTAAGTGTCACTTCTGGAGGAAGGAAGTACGGTTCTTAGGGCATGTGGTTTCCAAAGAAGGGATAGCAGTGGATCCCGAAAAGGTGGTGGCCATCCAAGATTGGAAGGTCCCTAAAAATGCAACCGAAGTAAGAAGTTTCTTGGGGTTGGCTGGCTATTATAGGAAGTTTATCAAAGACTTCGCAAAAATATCAGCTCCATTAACACGGTTAACGAAGAAGAACCTGGTTTTTACGTGGGACAAAGATTGCGATGATGCGTTCCAACGTTTAAAGAGAGCCTTAACTTCAGCCCCAGTCTTAGTGCTGCCAGACGGGAATAAACCGTTTACCATCTATACTGATGCTTGTGGGACGGGAATTGGCGCGGTCCTCATGCAAGAGGGAAGAGTAATAGCCTATGGTGGAAGGCAGTTGAGGGTTCATGAAAAGAATTACCCCACGCATGACTTAGAGCTAGCCGCAATTGTTTTCGCGCTTAAGTCTTGGCGTCACTATCTTCTTGGTGAGAAATTCGAACTGTTCACTGACCACAAATCATTAAAATACTTATTCTCTCAGAAGGATTTGAATTTAAGGCAGCAACGGTGGATGGAATTCTTAGCCTCCTACGATTTTGAAATAGCATATACCCCGGGCAAGGGTAACGTGGTGGCAGACGCCTTAAGTAGGAAAAGGTTGTCCTTGAGTCCGTTGTTTGTTGAACGACAAAGCTTAGAATTCATCTCTATGTTTGACTTTAGACCCTCCGTTGACTTAGTACCCGGTCTGTTAGCATCCTTGGAGGTTAGACCTACACTTCTAGGACGGGTTGGTGAGGCACAGCGAGACGACCCACAATTGGTTGAGATAGTAGAAAAGCTCAAAGGGGGGGAGTCGTCAAGCCATCTTCGTAGGTATACCCTAGACGATAAGGGTTGGTTACGAAGGGATAATAGACTTTGTGTACCACAAGACGAAG
The DNA here is from genome assembly GCA_030737875.1 of Allium sativum. Classification (NCBI taxonomy): domain Eukaryota; kingdom Viridiplantae; phylum Streptophyta; class Magnoliopsida; order Asparagales; family Amaryllidaceae; genus Allium; species Allium sativum. The sequence goes on from CM060915.1 coordinate 152,345,419, forward strand.
ACTTAAGGAAGGCCATTCTTGATGATGCTCATCGCTCAAAAATGACCATTCATCCCGGCGGGGATAAGATGTACAAAGATATGAAGCGGGTTTTCTTTTGGGCCGGTATGAAAAAGGATGTGGCCGAGTACGTCGCTAGATGCTTGGTGTGCCAACGAGTTAAAGCAGAACAAAAGAAACCCGGTGGGTTGCTTCACCCATTAGAAGTTCCACTATGGAAATGGGAAAGCATCTCAATGGATTTTGTGGATGGATTACCAAGATCAAGGAAGGGTAACACGGGGATTTGGGTTATAGTAGATAGACTTACTAAAAGCGCCCATTTAATTCCCATGAAAAGTAAGAGGACTGCTCCGTGGTTGGCTTCTGTATACATTAAGGAGATAGTTCGTTTGCACGGTATTCCTTCTAGTATAGTAAGCGACCGTGATCCCATCTTTACTAGCGAATTTTGGAAGAGTTTACAAGAGGTGGTAGGGACTCAGCTATGTTTGAGCACCGCATATCATCCTCAGACAGACGGCCAGACCGAGAGGGTGAATCGCATTCTAGAGGATCTTTTAAGGCTTTGTATCCTAGACTTTGGGGGTACATGGGAAGAGCACCTTCCGTTAGTAGAATTCGCATATAATAATAGCTTTCAGTCTAGTATTGGCATGGCACCTTTCGAAGCTCTTTATGGAAGGCCTTGCCGTTCGCCTACATGTTGGTGGGAATCTACCGATAAAATCCTACTTGGGCCCGATATGGTTAGGGAAACCTCGGAGAAGATTGAGTTGATTCGAAGGAGGATGAAAGCAGCACAAGATAGGCAAAAATCGTATGCTGATAAGAGGAGGACAGATCTTGAGTTTGACATTGGGGACATGGTTTTTATCAAAGTATCTCCGTTACAGAATGTTGTTCGCTTTGGATCCGTGGGGAAATTAGCACCAAGGTTTGTAGGGCCGTTTCCTGTAAAAAACAGGATTGGGAAGATGGCATATAGGGTGGAGTTGCCTGAGAAACTTAGTGGAGTACACGACGTATTCCATGTATCACATTTGAGGAAGTGTTTGCACAAGACCGCGGAGGTGGTAGAGCCGAGCTTGCTTAAAGAGGTGGAAATAGAGCGTGATGCAACAATTAGACGAGCTCCTACATGCATTCTTGGGTCGGAGATCAAAAAGTTGAGGAATCGAGAGGTCAGACTGGTTAAAGTGCAATGGGGAGATGATGAGAGCAACGCAACTTGGGAGACAGAAGAGAAGATGCGTTCGTTGTACCCTTTTCTTTTTGAGGGTATGTCTTTTAATTTCTCCTTTATCGCTTAGCTTATCTTATCTTATCTTTAGTATGTCCTCTCATTAGTATCTTTGACCTTTAGTTAGGATAATCCTATGGTTGAAACATTTGTTTGAGACATGTTATGTATGATGGATGCAAAATGGATGCAAGTGTTTGCTAGTGGTTGCTCGTGGATGCATATATACACACACTTTAGGCACTAGATCGGCTCAGTCACTTCATATTGCATATTGCATATATATGGATGTATTTAGTATAATGGATGTATAATGGTTGTACCATCATATGGATGCTGCATTCGGTTGAATGGGTGTGCACGCATATAGAAGTAGTATGTAAGCAATTAGGATCTTTTGCATACATAATGGATTCATGACACTTACATAATTTGCATTAAGGAGGTCAACTGAATCAGTAGACCGCCTGATTTCGCATTAGGTAAGGACATGTACACACACTTTGCATATGATCATAAAGCATTAGAAGTCTTTTAAGGACAATGGATGCCTGTGTATGATGGATGAGTAGATGGACGTTTGGATGGTAGGATATACATTCTTCCAGACTTGAAGATTTCGGGGACGAAATCCTAAAAGGAGGGGAGAATGTAACACCCCGAATTTTCTATTAACACTAAAGTTGCTAAAATATTAATAAGTGTGTAAGAGAGGGGATGTATCTAATATGAATATAAAAATATTAATAAGTGTGTAAGAGAGGGGATGTATCTAATATGAATATAAAAATATTAATAAGTGTGTAAGAGAGGGGATGTATCTAATATGAATATAAAAATATTAATAAGTGTGTGAGAGAGGGGATGTATCTAATATGTATATAAAAACAATAATAAGTAAAGGGAGATGTATCTAATATGTACATTGTAGAAAATATATATATATTTATGACATGAATAGAAGTTTATTAATATGCTGAGTGTTTGCTGAGTCACTTCTGACTCATTGCTGAGTCAACAAGATAAACCCCATCTTGTCTGAACGGCTGCGGTTATTTCTAGGTTAAATCTAATGGCCTAAATGAATTCTAAAATCTATAAATAAGTGGGTAGACCCTAGACCTAAATCACTTGTAAAATTAGAGAAGCTACCGTCATGCTGCTGCCATGAAGTTCAGCATAGCCGTCACAAACTAAGAAGAGGAAGCCTAATCATCTACAACTAAATCTACACAAATCAAATCAAAAGATCTCTCTTTCTCTAATTCTTTTCTTTTGTTGGTGAGTATGATGATTCTCACAAGACTATTACAAACTAATTTGACTCAGTTATGAATGGATCACAAGAAAGTGATGTGATTTGTAATTGTAAATTCTATATATTGTGGATCTCTTATTATGTTATTATGTTGTCGTGTGATGTAAATTATATATGCTATGTCATGCTATGTTGTAAATTCTCTTATGCTATGTCGTGCTATGTTGAGAATCATGTCAAGCTATGTTATACTATCATACTATGCCATGTTATAAATCATGCTATATTATGTTGAAAAATCATGATGTTGTTGGATCATGCTTAAAGTTATGTTTTTTTTTTCTTAATTTAAATGGATCTTGTTTATGGGAATTTGCCTATTAGGTTAGGTGTACCCATAAACTTGAAACTATAATTAAATAAAACTTGATTATGGGAATTTGCCTATTGAGTTAGGTGTACCCATATAAAACCATATTGTTAAAAAATTAGATGATGTTGATTCACACATGTTCATATGTAAGTTTATGAAAATTGATTGAGATCATATTAGGTGAATTTTGAACAAGTTGACACCTTTAGATCCATGACATGTATAATCTATGCAAGTTGGACATATGCAAGTTTCACCCCTTATTATGATTCATTTGGTCACATATACATGTTGTTATTATGATAATCTCTTTTATGCTATGAGTTAGGCTATTCGAGTCTAACATATATTTTGCGAATAAACGTTCAAACGTGGGGTAGGGGTAATATTAGGAATTAATAAATTGGGTGCAATTTTGTAAGATGTTGCATACCATGAATGAATGTCCATAATTGAGTCAATTATGGACATTGTTAAAAATTGGAAGTAATTAATAATTCAAGTAGGGAATTATTAAAATTGGGGGAAAGTGGATTATTATTAATAATCAATGCTTAGGACACGAGGTTGGACCCGTTTGTGATGTAAACCTGCCCGGACCCGCCCGGCAAATCCAGTAGTCACAAATGTCGGCCCAATGTGAGAGGTCCTAGGCCCAAACTAAAGCATAACAGTTGTAAAGACACGAGGTTAGACTCTTTTATGGTGTAAGACTGCCCGGACCCGCCCGGCAAATCCAGCTGCCATAAATGCCAGTCTAATGTGAGAGGTCTTTATGAGGTTATGGCCTTAATGAACTAAGAAATACTTAACCAGATAATCATGTAAGGTGGGACATGGGGGTTAAGTAGGTGCCTTGGGTGGCATGAGGAATCTGGTGGTTGTCTTTAGAGGCATTTGAAATACGATTAGACTTAACCAAACACACATGTAAATGAACATGACTAAGTGGGTTAAGTGGGATGGACTAATGGGGACAAGCTTAGGTGGAATGCTTATGGTAAATAGTGGGGGCCCATTTCAACCAGTATCCCAAAACGTATCTTTGTGGGCTCGACCCAAGTCGAGGACGGGACACGCATACTGGGTTTGACTATAAGAGGCCAAAACAGGGAGCGGTGGCAACGCAAGTCCAACGGGTTTCATATGCGTGTGTGGACCCGGGCTGGTAGGTAAGACGTTGTTGCATCGTGTAGGTATAAGCCGTGCATGTCCGTTGTATCAGGTTGCCACTTTAGGGGAGTGATACACCCCACTGTGGGGCCAGCACGGGTATCTACGAGTTAGGGAGCCGATCGAATAATGGGAAGTAGGGTACACCTAGTGGAGATAGGGGCAGGCGGCACCTATGTAGTCAGCTAGGGGTACGTAAAGCCATTGGGAAAGTTTCTAAGTGAAGCTAAGTGGGATGAATCTTTAGGGTGACTGGTGTGGTGCAGTATAGTGTTTATCCTTTAGTATTTAGGAGCGCCTATAACGTTGCCTTTAGCGATTGTCTATGTCCTTAATCTGCTCTTCATAGACATTTTCTTGTTTTCCAGCTTATGCCTTAGTCCAGTTATTTTGGTAATAGTATTGTAGAATTATCATATTCACCAGACTTTATGTCTGACCCCCTCTTTTCCATCCTTTTTCTCCCTTCAGGTCCGCAGGTTGGGCCAAGTTCTAGTGGAGTCTAGTTGGATCGCTTATCTTCTGGAAAGCTTGGACTGCTGAAGTAAAGTCCAGCTTGTTATCTTTCTTTTTAATGGCTATTCATGTAATGGGATTATGTACTTGTTTTATCAAGATAGATATTGTACTTGACATTGAATATGGTGTTATGATGTAATCAAACATGTTTTGACTTCTGCTACAATGAAATAAAGTTTTTGAATTTCCAAGTACTATTTTATATCTGTCTTGTTGTAATTTTACTGTTCTATATTCACTTAAAACCTCCATGGAAGTTAATGCATTCCCTTTGTGAGTGACATTAATGGACGTGGGGTGTTACAGATAATTACACAATTCTTAATTGATTGGACTTTATTTATTGGGAAAGTCTACAGAGACACAAAATTTTGACATAATTGGTGGCACAATTAATTTGCACCATTGGATCACCCTATGAATTACACATCTCCATATAAAGACAAAAAGATCCAATGGCTGAGCCTTTGTGTCTCCCTCTTTGTGTCTAATTCTGTGTTCAAATAGCCGCCGCCTTATTTATTTTACCCATGGAATCAATTGTTGTCTTTGGCTTTAATAAAGGGGATTGTTAAAGGGACTCCAAATTTGGTTAAGGGGAGGATAATTTTAAGGGAACTCCAGCTTAATATTTTTTTGTTAAGGGGGGTCTGATTTATTTTAAAAAAAGAAAAAAAAAGACCTAACTACCATTGATTTGTCACTTATGTTGAACATTAACTTACTAAATTCAGCTCAACTAGCAAACGTGCAAATTACAAAACATCTCAATTACAAAAAGGCTAATTCTATTCATACATCAATAACAACTTTACATACACCATAAAATAAAATAAACTACTATACACTAAAAATTACTTTTCATACGCCTTTTTTTTACAATACTAGCCTTATTTTTTTCTTCCCCTTCCCTCTCTAAAACTTAAAGTTATTTACATAAAATAGGAAACCTGTAGCACTAAATAAAGTTTAAATTTAGTAAAATGGATTTTATTTTTTTTGAGTGTATGGTATACAATTTATTATGCTACAAAAAAAATTTAATTTCAGCAAAAGAGACCCTGGTTTTAAATTAAATAACTCTAAATTATCACTTACTTGTAAAAGTTATCGTAATTCAAATTTTAGGTTTCATGTTTAAAAATACATTATGTTCTTCATATTATTTTACAAAGATTTAATCAAATATCATTAATTACAAATTTTTAGTTTGATGGATTATCATTAAGAAAGTAAAAAAATGCAATAAAAGAGAATGGTGATTTAGTAGTATATATTTTTAGCAAAATAGTGGTATACATAAAGTAATTTTCGGTGTATGAACAGAATTTGCCTTACAAAAATTCGATACAACAAATTATAACAAAATATTCGTTTTTGCATTTAAAATTAATCATACCAATTCCAATATGAAATTATAATTAATCACCTAATTCGACGTCTTCTGATTACCCATGAATTTTCTTGTGTCTCTATTACATTAACAATATCCATTGTTTATTTTTATGTGCAACATAAAATTGTAACCATTAATTAAGGTTTAGGCTTTATAGTTTATATTAATGAGGATTATAGGGGGTTAATATTGGAATTTTAATTTATATTTTCAAGGGGAGGTTAATTTATTTTGTCCTCCCCATAACAATTATACAATAAATATTGGTCCTCCCCTTAATCAAATGTGGAGTCCCTTTAACAATCCCCTTAATAAATTGCTTAACATCACCTTATCTTATTTTTGAATCACATAATGTTGCATACCATCCTAAGTTGGCTTATTGAAATTTTCATAGATTATTGCTTCTCTTGTCACTGTTGTATTCTCTAACACTACGATTAATGTATCATGTACTTCATAATTATCTTGTGAATTCAATGTTATCGTTAATGTAATATCAAAGTCGCCCAAATGTAAATCTGAACCCACTAGATAACCTGAAGTGTTAAATGAACGTAAAATTCTCAAGTTGTAGATGAGTAAAGCCGTCCTTATCAGCTGCTGAACCTCTTATTCAGTGTTGTGCATGGCTGGTTGGTGTGACATAGAGGCTTCAGGCTTGCAGTTTTACAATTTTGGAGTGTCGGTCAGAGCATGGAGAACGATGGTGAGGTGCAAGCTGTGTTTGCTGGGAATGGTGAGGGGGCCGAGGCTGCAGGTAATGTGGATATTCCGCAAATTCGACGAGAAAAATCATATCTTTTTCAATTTAATATATCAAATAAATAAATATATTGTGAATTGGTGTGTCTCGTTGAAGGGTCATGTAAGGCTATCTATATAAAGTCTATTCTCATTTGGTTATGAAGGCAAGAGAGAAAGTGAAAACAAGTAAGAAAGAAATTAAAGATAAAAAAAATTAATATTGTTTTCTCCTCTTCTTCTATTCTACAAGTTTCAGGTGATTATGCAAGTATATTTAGAAAAGGAATCAGAGGAACACTTTGCTCTTCATTATAACTGACGTAATAACAAATGCCTAAAGGTACATGAGGTTCTTTCTTTTCATTCTGAAAAAAAAAAAAAAAAAAAAAAAAAAGTCTCTAGATCATATCCAATAGCTTCCTTATTCAAAACCCGATCATCCGAGAAAGATCACGGGCAAACAACATTCATGATAGAATATTTCAACCCTTCAATGAAAGGAGAGATGACATTAGGGAAAGGCAGGCCATTGAGGACGATCCTGATCAAACAGGCATTGTCGATGTCAGTGACAACTTGGCAACACTTAGGGCTCTTGTGAATCTGAAGATTGAGCAAGTAGTCCACAACATCAAGGGCACAGTCATGAACATCGGCTGCAACCGCAGTGATGCACTTTGCAATGTTACCTATTGGGATATCCGGATAAGTTGTTTTCACTTGGTCGATGAAGGACGGTGAGTATAGTGGTGCTGGAGACAGTTCGGTTGCAGAGGTGGTAGTCATTGTTGCCAAGGCAACAATGAGAAAGAAACTTGTTAATAGGCTAAGCTGCTTTCTCATTTTACTGTACTGGTTTTCTTCCTGGTTTTGTGAACAAGGGTTGATGTATATTTAGAGTGATGTGGCTTTGGAATGCTTATATAGACATGCTTTTACGTATAATGTCACTAATTAGTAATGTTACTTTCTTTATTGAACATATTTATTTGGTTATAACTGGTGTTAGTATTTCAGAAGGTTACAGACGTTGCAAACAGAATTGATTGCTTCATTAATATAAAATGGCACTTTAAATACTTTTCTTTGATAGGTTGGGATACTGGCTATTCATAACTAGCAGTTAGTAACATAAGGCGTTTAGATTAGCTTCATTTTATACATAAGTAAAATAAAATAAAGATAACAGTAGAAAAAAGAAGGGGAGAGGGAACAAAAAGGAAAGGATTAGGCAGACCAGCTACATGTAACTTTGAAATTAATACAATGAACTTAATTGGTAGATCAGCTTTATATATAAAAGCCAAAGACCTCAAGTACATTTAGACCATAGTTTCGTAGATCTAATCATCATGAGTTAAACAGCATTAGTATAAGATCAGAAGTTATAAATAATTCAGTCGGTTAGATCGTCAAGAAAGCATTGATTCTGCTGCTAAATTTTATTTCCACACCAAAAATTACCTAACATACATTGTTATTTTACAAAAAAATTTATGATTAAATTACTCTCTCCTTAATTACATTTTTTAATATTTTTCTTATAATCTATCTAATTAAATATTAAATGTAATGATATTTGATCAAATTTATAAAATTTTATGAAGTTAATGAAATCTAAAATATAAACTAAGACAACCCTTAAAATTAACCAATGTATATTGAAAGTGTTCAAAAAATTTCTTTTTAAAATTAGGGCCCATTTTCCTATTTATGTTTAGGTTTACTGAAATAATTTACAGAAAAACAACCAAACAATTTACAATATGAGTATCACAAATTAAAGTTCGCTTTTTGCTTAATTCAAGTAAATTTATCACAAGAAATTTCTCATTTTGTGTAATTTAATTTTGCAGTTTAAAAGGGGAAAAGGATAAAAATGTAAAAAAATGGTAACTTTGACAAAAGTCATGGTGTATGTAAAAGTAAGTTTTGATATATGCTAGCTTATTGTATTTATGGTATGTAAAGAGATTACGGGTGTATAAATAGAATCAGACTTTTTTGATTTAAATTCTAAATTATTTCAATTAATTTAGGGTATTGTTATTGGGACTCCAACTATTGCTAAGGGGGTCATTTTTTAAAAACACTTCATTCTTTGAAAAATTATTAAGTGACTACACAACATATTATTTCATAGTACTTAATATTCTTGGATTGCCCCTTCAAACCAGATTAATAAAAACTTATTTGAAAAAAATAAGCAGTTTGTCACCACTGCACTAAATGCAGCATGTAATCAATTATATATGTATTCGACAGTGATATGTCAAAAATTAATAATTATTTTGGTGCATTACCCCGTAATTATAAAATTCGACATATTTATATTGACAAAAAAATAGTTCGATCCTACTTCTCCGAAAACACTTATCTTTTCCGTTCATACTTTTTGTTAGGGTTTGATTTCTCCGCAACTAATGGTGTTGATTAACCATTAAAAATTAGAATAATGAACAGAAAATGAAATTAAGCCTAAATGGGTAATAAGGTAAAATTACTTTATTTGTTAAGGGACTACTTTTTTCATTGGTACTCCCCTTAATAATTTTTTAGAAAAGAAAAAATTGGCCCTCCCTTAACAATATTTGAAGTGTCAATAACAATGCCTTTAATTTAAAACTTTTGTATTCGTTCGCACTAGGTTTGAGGTATCATATGTTTAATAATTATCTGTTGAACCCTAATTACGATTTTAGTCAGCTAAATTGACTAATTTAGTTCAAACGTTGATTTCTGTGCTTAAGAAAAACTTCCACTTTTAACTTTGCTACTAGGGGTGAAAAATATTCGGTTCAAATCGAATTAACCAACCAAACCGGCTCATTTCAGTTGGTTCGGTTCGGTTTCAAAACTAAATTGGTTTGAATTCGGTTTGTAAAATATATTTTTTGGTTTATCGGTTTAACCGAATTAACCAAACTTGTAATTTATTATCTAATTTTATGGTATTGTAGTACTTTAAATAATTAGTTTTCTATATAATACGAACACATTTGTTGCAAACAAATGAAATCTTATCATAAACATAAAATTTACTATGTAAACTTTCTCCAAACATGAATTCATGGTTTACTTTGAGTGAATGCATCATTTGAATTATAATACATCCTTCAAGTTCGGTTAAATCGGTTACCAACTGAATTAACCGAAATTAATTTGGTTTGGTTCGGTTTGGAAATTTTTTGGTTTCAATTCGGTTTGAGCTTTTTTACGTCCAAATCAACCGAACCGACCGAACGCTCATCCCTATTTGCTACAAGTGGAAAAAGAAAAAAACAGTTTGGATTTCGATAGTCATCATTTGTACAAATCAAATTCATTAATTAGCTCTTCGTATCAATTTTGAAAGGGAATCGATACAAAGCATTAACCGATGAGTGATGGTGCATCAGCCAGTTGCCTTTGATTGGTTTCAATTTGAAGTGTAATGCGCTATATCACCTTAGTGCTTCTTCTTTAATTCGATACGATGCCTTAAGACGGACCTATCAAATTTAACGCTGAAGCTTCAATTTTGTTGAAGGCATCATAATATTTTGGTTTGAGTTGGTTAGTAAGGTGCATTTGAGTGAAACGAAAGCGGAGTATTTTAACAGGTATTTAAGTTAGCGAAGAATGTATTTGTGGGTCCAAATAGACCATTTAAGCGGTTCATTTTTATTTTATTTTAAAATTTAAGGGTGTTGTTATTGACACTCCAACTATTGTTAAGGGGGGTCATTTTTCAGAAATAGTCCACTTTTTAAATTTTGTTAAGGAACTACATAAACATATTATTTCAAACTACTCAATATTCCCTGATTGCCCTTCAAATTAGATTAAAAAAACTTGTTCGACAAGAAAAACCGAATTAAAATAAGCAGTTCATCACCACTGTACCGAATACAGTACGTAATCAATTATATATATATTGGACATTGATGTCGAAAATTAATAATTATTTCAGTGCATTGTCTCCGTAATTATGAATTTCAGTATATTATGTCAACAAAAAAAAGTACGATCCTATTTCTCCGAAAACCTCTTTAGGGTTTAACAAATCGACAAGGAAGTTACTTTTTCATTAGGATTTCTGTTTGATGAATTCACATGCACTGTTTATTTTCTGATTTAGCTGCTATGTCCGAAGCTTCCTCCTAAAACGGAAAGGAAATTGTAATTATTTCTTTAGAGCAAAAGGAAGAAGCTATTGTTCCTTCCTCTTTTCAAGCTCTTCAATCCTATGACTTCATGAAAGTATACTCATTTCTTATGAATCCAACAAAGAGGGGAACCCAATCCTCTGGTTTAACACCCCCCCTCCTCGTAAAAAGCTCAAAGTTAATAAGGAGCATTCTACAACTATCCTTGGAGACATGCCACTCACTCTTAGCCTAACATTAATAAATCATGATATCGTAACTAATTCTTCCCCTCAGGTGACGACTATTGATCAATTTTAGGATCCTATGTCAAAAATCTCCTTTTCTGATTCTTTAAATGTTATAAATCGATGGTGCGAGATGCTCAGAATTTTGATATCCTCGGATGGTCCTCTTCCAAAGTCTCTGGTGCCTACTCTAGTATATAAGTTTAAAGATCTTACTCAACTTGTTAAGGAGTTGTCATCTTTCTCAACTCCTAGTCATCTCACATTTGGCCTCAAACTTATGATGAACACTTCGTGGTTTTAAAGTACTTCCTTTTAGTAAATTCCTTCTCATTTCACTTTATTAAATTTTGGACTTTACTTTTACAATTTGATCTGATTTTGTACTTGTGCCTCCTTGTAGGCTAACAAGCATCCTTTTGAATCTGATGGCTACACCGTGAAATTGACCAATAAGGTCACTACACTTAAAGGAAAAGTCATTATTCTCGATAATTGTTGGAAATTTTATGTGAATTATTAAAATATTGAGATAAGTGTATGAATGACTCCCTTATGTGAATAGTCCCACATCATGGGATTATATGGAAGAGGCAAGTATTTATATTTGTTTCTAAGGAATCTTGTTGGGGGCTTGGGCTCCCAATGCATGCTTTGTTGTGAGGAGGGAGACCATGCATCCGACTTTTATTTATGAAGTGGTAAACTCTTGACCTGGTATTTTCAGCAGATCCTATTTTTCTTCCTTCGCCCAGTATTTTCGATTAACCCTAATCTCCGCCTATATATTATCTTCAGTTGTAGACGAGATTACTACAGAAAAAATATACTATTTCTCTTCTCCGCCATTAAAATATTCTTACAGAATTTTCCGAGCAGTTATTAATTTCGAAAGCGCAAATCTGCACTGATTTATTGTGCAAAGAAAATCAGTTATTAATTTTAGAGAGGCTGTTTTATCCTAGAGGCGGCGGCAGAAGTACGAACAGGTTTTGCACCACCGACTAGATCGTCGAATCGTCTTCAAGAGAGCGACCTAGTCCGCGACTCAGCCATTGTATCCCAACAATTTTAAAGATGAAAAATGAAACAATGGCTTTGTCTACTGCCCCATTCAGTCTCGGCGACCTAATCTCAAATCGCACTGCTTAAGAACAAATTCAGTCAACATGATCAGCATCTGGATCCTCGAGCCAACGGTAGGGGCTAGAGATCTGGACCCCATGGTACTTGTCGATGATGATTCATCGCGACAAAAGATTGGATAGTGAAGAGCTGGAATTGGCGAGCAGAACAAATTGGACCTGCTAGAGAGACTGCTCATCAAATTGCAACCGGACAGTTGCATTATTTTCCAACAAAGTTCTGCCGCAAGTGGTAGATAAGCTGGATAATAAAAAGGAGTAATCACTTGGAGAATCAGACTTCATGAAGGTACATTCTATTAACGGGATTTATTCTCTATGCTGATTATGTGCAATAAAACAAATACGGAACCATGAATGGTAGACAATTTTTAAACAGGATGTTGCTCATAATTGTTAGATCTAGGAATTTTCAAGTTACACCTAAGATAGTTCCAAATTTGCTTGGAATATGAGCAGTTAAGATAAAGAAGTTTTATGTCTTCATGAAGGTATTGAGCACAAATTACACTTAGGATCGGTAGATACATTCCAAGTGATAATTTTATCTTTGGTAGTGAACTTATTATTTGAAACCAGCAATGCGTTTAAGGACATTCTGGGAGCACATGTACAATCCCAAATCAGAGAATTTGACCGAACATGGTTCCATACTGAATTAAAATCAAAGTTTTCATTACCAATAGGCAACTAATGCTAGATATCACTGTCTTTTGTGAGATTTCCTCCGTGAGATACATAGCGTAAAGAATGCTTATGCAGATTTTGATTTTCTGAATTAGATCGAGATTGAGTTCTAAGTATCTATTAAGACTGATAAGTAAAAATGTAGAAATTAATTTTTTCTGTGATTCAATTATGTTAGTATCTGAGTTTATGAATATTTTCCTATGAGAAAATATAAATTCTCAAACATATGAACATTTAAAATAGTAAGCATCCACAACCAGCCAGTAAATAATAGAATGTAATCCGCAAGGAAACCATAAACGACAGCAACAACCAACCCAAATGAATGATTCTGGACAGTTATTCTATAATACAAATGTAGAAAACTAGGTCATATGGCACAAAAGTGTCGGAACAGGCCAAACCGTGCACCGTAGGCAAACCTGACTGAGGAGCCTCTAACGGCTATGATTACTGAGATTCACCTTGTTGGTGAATCAGAGGGTTGGAGGGTAGACATTGGTGTTTCTCGCCATGTTTGCTATGATCGTGATATATTCACAATATACACGGTTGCTGACGATCAGAAAGTGTGTTGTGAGATCCTCACACCACTTAAGCTGAAGAGACTTGTAATAATGAAAATAAAGCATATGATTGGAAATACATTGATTCTTAAAGATGTGATGCATCTGATATGTTTGAAACATTCAAAATTGAAATCAAGAAAGTAGGAAAATTAAGAGACTACATAGTGATAGGGGAACAGAATACGAATCAAATTCTATTCTAGATTTTTTATGTAATATATTGTACATAAGAGAACTGCACCCTATTCACCTGAAATGAACGGTAAAGCTGAAAAAATAGGACCTTTACCGAATTTGTAATTGTCATTTTATTAAATTTCGGTGCAGCAAAACATTAGTGGGGGGATATTTTATAGACTATATGTTATGTTCTGAATAGAATCCCCAAATCTAAGAATAAATTTTTGCCTTATGAAATTTTAGAGAAATATAAATCCAATATGTCATACTTTAGAACTTGGGGTTGCCTAGCATATGTTTGCATTCTAGACCCTAAGAGAATAAAAATTGGCAAGTAAATCATACGAATGTGTATTTATAAGCTATGCTGTGAATAGCAAAGCATACGGAATTTATGACCTAAATACACATAATATATTTTGAATTTAATGATGCCAATTTTTATGAAACAAAATTTCCTTTTTAAATTAAGGAATAGTGGGGGCACATCAAGTATGCCTATTAGAACAGAACTTAATAAAAGTTCAGAAACTGAACCTAGAAAAAGTAAAAGAGCAAGAACCGTAAAAGATTTTGGTTTATATTTTTTGTATTTTTACTATAGAGGAGGATCCCTTAAACCTCCAAGAGGCCTTATCTTCTTTAGATGCCTTTTTTTGGTAAGAGGCTATAAATAATGAGATGGATTCTCTGGAATCCAATAAGACTTGGCATTTGATAGATTTAACTCCTGGTTGTAAATCTATAGGCTGTATATGGGTACTTAAAAAGAAATTAAAAACCTGATAGCACTATTGATAAATATAAAGTACGACTAGTAGCTAAAGGTTTTAAACAAAAAGAAAATATATATTTCTTCTACACTTTTCACCTATAACTAGAATTACATCCATTCGGGTATTAATCTCACTTGTCTCTATTCATAATTTATTAATACACCAAATGGATGTGAAAACCGCATTTTGAATGGTGAATTAGACGAAAAAATTTATATAGACCAGTCTGAAGGATTTGTAGTACATGATCAAGAACATAAAGTATGCAAATTAGATAAATCATTATATGGTTTAAAATAAGCACCTAAACAATGGCATGAAAAATTTGATAACTTTAATCATTTCACATGGTTTTAAAGTTAATGAAAGTGACAAATGCATTTATTACAAATTTGAGAATGACATTTGCACTATTATATGCCTTTATGTAGATGACCTACTCATTTTTGGGTCGCACATTCATGCCATAAACTCATTCAAATCCTTATTAAGTGCCAGTTTTGATATGAAAGATCTAGGTGAGGCGAGTGTAATTCTTGATATTAAAATTACTAGGTCCGAAAAAGGGATTTTCTTTGGATCAATCTCATTATATTGAGAAGTCTCTAAAGAAAGACAATTATTTTGACTGTAAATCTGCATGTAAATCATACGATCCCAGTGCAAAGATATTTAAGAACACTTGTGAAGGTGTAAGACAGTCAAAGTAAGCGAGCATCATTGGCTGCCTTCGGATGCCACTGATTGTATTAGACCCGACATTGCCTATGTTGTGGGATTATTATGCATGTTTACTAGTAGACCTAGTATAGAGCATTGACATGCTATTGAAAGGGTCATAAGATACCTTAAACGAGCCATGAACCTTGGATTACATTATGAAAAGTTTCCAACTGTACTTGAAGGATATTCTAATACAGACTGGAATACTTTATCTGTTGATTCAAAAGCGACCAGTGGCTATATATTTAGCATCGCTGGAGAAGCTGTCTCTTGAAAATCCAAGAAACAGACTATTTTAACTTTGTCTAATATAGAGACTGGGATAATAGCACTAGCAACAGCTAGTGAAGAAGCAGAGAACTAAAGAAATCTGCTAGTTGAGATCCCTATATGGGGAAAATAAACACTAGTGGTGTAATCGATTGTGATAGTTCCGCGGCTATTGCAAAAAGTATAGAACCGTTATAACAATGGTAGAAAACGACGTCGTAAGCACAATACTGTAAAAGAAACATCACATATATAGTGATGAAAATTTTGACGACTATTAAAAGAAAAACAGAACCGATATTACAACGATAAGAAATGACAGTCGTATGCACAGTATTGTTAGAGAACATCACATATAAGGTGATGATAATTTGGCAGAACCTTTGACGAAAGGACTGTCCAGAAAGAAAGTCCTTAATAATTCTAAAAGAATGGGACTATCGCCCTGTGATTGTGGAATCACGCACAATGGTAACCAGACCTAAATGACTGGAGATCCCAAGAACTAGGTTCAATGGGTAAAAACAAGTTGTGTAGTGATAGTAGATGAACATGCTAAATTTTAGATTAAGAAGCATGTATTCCTGAAGTGATTAGAGGATGAGTTAATAAAAAATCATAATGAGATCTATACTCTATTTGGAGTGGAGTACCTACATTCAGGAGTGCTCTTGATAGACTCACCTTTGTGAATGTGGAATTGTGGCCGTTTCCTATGAAGTTTTGGGCAAAACTTCTAGAGCGTTCACTAAACTGGGATAGACATGCATGGCCATAAACGCGCGGGCTTATTTGATTGCACTATAGAAAAGATTGTGTGTGTTTTGATGTCAGGAATAGCGTTCAAGACTACGTGTCACTCTAGTAAAAACTGAATCTTATTCACTACGCAAAGGTTCAAGTTGGATGACACCTTTGTTTATGCACAGTCTTATGTTTTTAGAAATTGCTCGATAATATTTTAAAAATTCAAGTATGGGATTGTTGTAAATTTTATGTGAATTATTAAAATATTGAGATAAGTGTATGAATGGCTCCCTTATGTGAATAGTCCAACATCATGGGATTATATGGAAGAGGCAAGTATTTATATTTGTTTCTAAGAAATCTTGTTGGAGCCTTGGGCTTCCAATGCATGCTTTGTTGTGAGGAGGGAGACCATGCATCATGACCACCACACGCGCGCGCGCGACCGACCGACCGACTCGACTCGACCCAGCCCGGTTCGGTTCGGGCTTGGGCTTGGGCTTTGGCTTTGTGGTGTAGACATTTATATTTTTGGTCTAGAAAACACTGCGTTTTTTGAACTATTTTTTAAATACTGAAAATATTTCTAAGCCGACTTTTATTTATGAAGTGGTAAACTCTTGACCCAGTATTTTTAGCAGATCCTATTTTTCTTCCTCTACCCAGTATTTTCGATTAACCCTAATCTCCGCCTATATATTATCTTCAGTTGTAGACGAGATTACTACAGAAAAAATATACTATTTCTCTTCTCCACCATTAAAATATTCTTACATAATTTTTCGAGCAGTTATTAATTTCGAAAGTGCAAATCTCCATTGATTTGTTGTGCAAAGCAAATCAGTTATTAATTTTAGAGAGGCTGTTTTATCCTAGAGGCGGCGGTGGAAGTACGAACTGGTTTTGCATCACCGACCAGATCGCCGAATCATCTTCAAGAGAGTGACCTAGTCCGCGACTCAGTCATTGTTTCCCAACAATAATCAAAACATCAATCTTGCGACTGCTAAAGTAGATGTTAAGAAGGATAAGGATGCCGCAAAAGTAGAAAAAGAAAAAGTTTCCAAGACTCTATATTATTCATACTTCCCTTGAGGTTGAGAAGAAAGCAAGACATGCATCGAACGAACACATAAGTTTTTAGACCCAGTAGTCATCTTATTTGGATTTTGGAGTTGTTAAGATTGTAAGTTGGAGTACGACTATAAAAAATAAGGTGAATAACACAAAGATCCTGTTGTCTAAATCAAAAGGAATAATCAAGGACGCCAAGCGAAAGATGTTTGATTTCTGGAAGGTCCTCTCAATGCAATCATTAGAAGACCATTCAAGAAAGCTTTGTTTGTTGCCTATTAGGACAACATTGAGAAATACCGTAACATGGACTTTCCTACCTTAAGTTATAATAACGTATTGAAGAAACATTTTTAAAGCCGTAATGACGGGTGCCACTGATGAAGGAGAAGATATTAACGCCGCACAATTTCTTATTTTTGATGACCCGCTTATCGATGAAGTGACCGTGTCAGATAATGAGGGGGATAATGTTTGCTTGGAAACTGGCGATGGCTATGGTGGTGATTGGGATGGCCAATATGACAATAGGCACAATGACGATGGTTCGAGGGATAAAAAAGGGACGAGGAAGGGGATAAAGTTGGCGAAGTCTCTTCTAGTAGTCAAGGCTAAACATAAGGAACTAAAGATGCCCAAATGAGTGATATTCCTAATTTACTGTTGAAGGAGACTCTTGCCTAAGAGAAGCCTTCTAAAAAATTAAGGAGAAGAAAAAGGCTAGAGTTATTGATTCCACTCCCTCAGATGTGGCACGCTTTATTTAAGTCCTTGAGTTTGTCTCATATATCTATTAGTTAATTCTTAAATTTTTTATATAAGTGTTTAGTCAAAATACCGATGTGAATATCTACTCAAGCCTCGAGGAGAAACATTGGAAGTTGATCGATTAAATAGGAAAGTAATCAAAGGAATACAACAAATTGTCTGAAAAATACCAATGACCTAACCTCGTTAGTTCCAACTTAATGAGATACATGAAAAAGAGGGGCGTCTCATTTTTAAAGAAAGCAAGCCATCATCAGGAGAAACTATTGAAAGAAAATACCAAGATCGTAACACTCTTTTACATGTTAACAGAAGAAAAAGATATTTTTTATGGAAACACTCTACAAAGTCGATAACATTGGTTTGATGGATGAGTTTCATTATTAGGGAAATGAATGTGTAGGTCTGCAAAGACTCTTTCATAGAAGATATCTAAATAGGAAGAAATGAAATCCTCTATACCCAAAATCATCTGTCCTTCTATACCCAACCAATCAGGATCCTCTTATTTCCACTTTCTTGCAATTAAACCCTCAACAGTCCGAGGTCTTAATTGTAAAAAAGTATAAATCAGGGGTCCTGATTGGTTGGGTACCGAGGGATAGGGGATTTTGGAGACAGGGGATTTGCCTTCAAATGGGAAAAGGTCAGATCATCACGATGTTGCATGCTGGAACCATCCTAGATTACAACCCATTTCCTTTCCAAATCACAACATTCCCCTTTAAAAGCTGAAATATTGTAGGAAGAAATTTGTTCATAAATATTTTAAGAAATCCATTTTTTAAACTGTAGTACTTTGTTTAATTTATGAATCATGTGCATAGTACTTCTGTAACAACCCATCGGGAGTGGGCCTAAATTTCGATCTAGAAAAAGGGCCATCGTAACTTAGAGCCACTTTAAACAGGTCGTTAGTTCCGGTAAGAATTACATTTGCACAGAATAACAGAATAATATAACGAGATGGAATCTCACACAGCGGAACGAGAAAGTATAATAATAAAGTAAAATGTACCATTATTCAAAAACCGCTGATCCAAATACAAAATGCAAATCCATATGTTTATAATGGTACATCATTATTACTATTCGTCAAGCGTTTCTAACAATAAAAGAGAAATAATAGCTAGTAGCATAATAATCGTCTCGTTGCTTTTATCAGGCTCCATCATCGTCTCGTATGCCATGCCAACACCCCACTTACTAACCTGTTGGATATGTTAAGAAGAGGGGTCAAAACATAAAGTTCCGGTGACTAAAAATAATATGTATTTAAAGACTATACTCTGATTTTGGTTGGTTATATATTTCAGAGTATGTTTGCGAAACACAAGCGCATACATACAACAAAATATTTTAATTAATGATATGGATATCCGAGTCAATCGTTTAGGACCTTCATTAATGTATTTAGGGTGGATCGACGATCACTTAAGGCCCAACGAGATGGACATTCTCGGTCACTTAAGGCCCATTCTGATAGTTTTATTAAGGCAGGATTCTCATGATCTCTTATGACCCTAAGGCGGACCCTAACCACTTAAGACCCCATCCTTGCACGTCATCGTTCTAATTATAGATATATTCACAAGTAATATGGGAAGTATTACCTCACCGCTTAGTATCGGTTTAGGGTAGTCCCGCATATAACCATTTAAGACCCCTCCGGCAGAAGCCTCATGTTACTACTTAACTGATATTATGATAGTAGACTTATGTGCTTAAGACTTCTCTTAGATGGTTGGTTAATTAAATTGCATGCTACGTCCCTACTCCGTTATTTCCATGACTAAACCACTCTTTAGAGAGGGAGGACCATATATCACTTCAAATCTAATAAGGGAGGGTCCCATGACTTTGCTCAAATCCAAGGAATAAACCTTTAGAACGGTCTTAGTCCTAACCACTTAAGATCCAAACTAGATAAGAAGAAATTCAACCACTTAAGACCTTCTCATGGCGGTAGTAAGCCTACCTATTTACAGACATAATAGGTATATATATACATTAGACCTCTCACATTAAACCGACTACTTGTAGATTCTGGATATGCCGGGCGATTCCGAGTAGACATCTACTACAAGCGAGCTTAAGATTGTGTCATAGTGTACCAAGTTTAATAGTCCATGGCACCTAGACCTCTCACATTAGTCAAACTCAATTGTGGTTGCTTGTTTTGCCGGTTGGTTCCGGGCAGACTTCAACCCCAATTGACGACTAATCTCGTATATTTGTGTCAATATTTAATATATAAATATATATATATATATATAAGTCAATTATACACACACAAAAGCAACAATTCATATGGGGACGTTTCAAATTTCTAATCCTATCCTAACGTATTTATTATGCCATTATTACATTTGAGTATGCTATATAAGTATATAATTTAATACGTGCTATAAACACTGATTTCCGTTCGAATTAAGAAACATTTTAATGGTATAGTTTGTCAATCTTGTTCATATCAAAGGTATACATGCCTAATTCCTATACTAAACTACTAAATTCATGGCATAATTAATAATATCAGCAAATGAGAAAATATCAACATAACCATTCAAACTTGTATCCTAGGTTTTTTAGAATTACTTAGATAATGAAAGAGAAACAAGGTGTTATGTTCACACATTCATCATATACATTTATTTTATTTTTTGAAATTTGGTTCACTTTATTAAAGAATATAAAAATACATTGTATCCATATACATATATATACGGTAAAGAACATAAAAACATTATATATACATACATACATACATACATACATACATATATATATATATATATATACAAAAGCGTCTATTTAAGTCAAATTCACCTTTTTTCTATGTTTCACATAAAAACATTAACATTTGATTATTCCAAATCTGAATACGTTTAAACTCTCCAATTATGAATGAGAATCTAAACCTATTAAAATAGTGAAACAAAACCAAATCTTAATCCTTTTACGCCACAAACACTTTTAAATAAAAAGGAGTAGATCCAATTAAAAAAAAGTAGAATCACCCAATTATTCCTTAAAAATAACTCAAATAATTCACAAACCCATTTATTGTTGATTGACAACTTTGTGATAAATAAAAATAAGAGATTTGGTGGTTTGCATTATAGTGTCATCGTGAAACCAAACCTCCTTAGGCATAAAATCAATTTGAAATCTAAATATAGAATTCATCTTAAACGAGTATTATTTAAACTCACTGTGATTTAACTGTATGGAAATGTCATAGATTTGATGATTTTTTCCAGTTAGATATGAAAACCATCAAGAACAAATGTGAACTCCAATCCCTTAGATATACATATATATACATATATATATAAGAACTAAACAGTTTGAATTCTTAATTACATATATAAATTATATGATTCCAGATTCAGATCTTATAAGAAAAAGGATTAGAAAATAGAATAGATTTAAGAGAGGAAGAAGAAAACCTCAAATATAGTTTATGTAGAATCTATGGCAGACTGGAGGAAAGGAAGGAGGAGAAGAATAGATTTAGGTTTAAGGTTTAGAGTGTTATTTATATGTGTGTGAGTGAATAATAGCCATAGGATTATTTAGATTTACTCCTGGCTGCTAATCTATAAACAAATGCTAAAAATTCGACCAAAACCAGGCTAAATTGGGCACTGGCCTCCCCAGGCGGTCGACACCCTCCCTTAGGAGGGTGGTCAATCGGCTGTCGACACCCCTTCTAGAGAGACGGTCGACTTCGTGGTCTCCAAAAAGGCTATTGGAGTAACGACGTGGCGAATTTCGACGCCTGAATTTTGACAATAATACTTAAACCTGTATTACTTGCCAAAACCCAAGTATCGAAAATACCAGATAGTTAATAGAAAGAAAGTAGAAGGTAAGATAAAAAAGAATGAAATATTAGAATAAAAGCAAACAAAGAAGAATAACAAAACGACAAAATCAGAGTCTCACATCGTCGTGGAATAAAATATAATATAGAAATAGATATTTTGTGACGACCCGTATTTCTGGCAGTCAAATATGTAATTTAATTTATTTATTTTAAATATTATATTTGGAATATTAACAGATTTTAATATTTAATTCATTATTTAAACAAAGTTCAAACGTTATATATTTATATAATTATAAAACGAGCTCGAAATGGCGCGGCAGTTCATAAAATTGAGTTTTGAACTTCAACTGAATATACAGGATCCGATATAAGTCGGATTTACGTGAAACAAGAAACGTTGGGATCGTGTTGACTATAATTTTCATATGGAAGAGAAAAATCCAAATTTCGTGTTATAAATTGTTAGTTATGGCCAAATCAAGTTTTGAAATAGTCGCTATGGAAATCTTTATTAAAATATAACGTTTATTTAATATATTTAAATGGGAAATTAAAAAAGTTTAACTCAAATTTGACGATATTGAGCTGTGTAAATTATATCTGGAATTGTATATATTATGTTTGAAAATATATGATAAAAATAATTTATTATGATTTATTTGAATTAATTTGGAATTTATATAATATTTTAATAAATATAATATAAACGTTAAAAATAGCCATTTTGGCAAATGGTCTCCGTTTTCAGTGAAATTAGTTTCATTGGAACCGTATCGTTAAATAATATAAAGAAAATCAAATTTCATGATAAATCGATGTCGTATGTGTCTTCAGTGGCCGAAAATGCCTTTGTTCTATTTAATTGTTTAGACAATTCAAATAGGGGTAACTTTAAACAAATAACAGCTGGCCAAATTTACTCCGATTTGGACGAAACAAGATTCATTAAATCCATAAGGTAGAGGTCTAGTGAAATGTCAAGGTTTCAAATTTATTGGATTTTTTCTGTAATTATAGGAATTTTAAAAGCTTGATTTTTCATTGATAGTTGTAAAGAACTTTTCACAAACGATGTCGGAACTCGATGAAACCTATCCCATTGGGTCCGGAATATTTTTTTATGCTAAAATTACCGTATTTTGTCAACAACGGAGGTCGTATGTTATGGTTTTTGCAGATTACTTCACTACGAAGTTTCGCTGAATAATATTTTAATTAAAATCAGACCTTATATATATATATACCCCATTAAAGAGGTCAACAATCCTATTTCTATTTTGCGTGGTCAACGTTGTCTAAAAACTACGCCTCCATCTTCTGAATATTGAGCGGCTACAATTCTCCTTCCCTTTCTCTTGTTTTTCTTCTCATCTGTTATTGATTCGAAAGTTTTTCTTCTACTGTATCGTTGAGCTCTTCAAGGGTTACTTAACCAACGGTCAAGATGGGTTCTTCTGTATCAACATGGTCTGAATCCGAGTAGAGAGGCGCTGGGTTCGAACTTCCTTCTGAGTGCAAGGAGACAGCAAAGTCGCACGTGACTCAGGATGATGGAAGATGAAAATGGGGGAGCAACTCGGTAGGTCTCGATTAACGACAGGTCGACGGTGGGCTGATTGGCGATCACGTTTTGATTTCAGGCATGGTGATGTTAAAAACGGAGCAGCTAAAATAAACGTAAACAAAGGAAAGGACGATCTGTACGTGAGTATAAGTGCTCTGTGTGTTCATCAATGTGAAGTAAGGGTTGGGGCATGCTAAAGCATTGGAAATGCGAGGAGCAGATAAACGAAACGGTGATATGATGGAGCATGAATACAACGGTGCGATTTCAAAGAAATACGGACTGGAACAAATTGTGAACGAAGTAATGGAAAACAGTGAAGGGTATATCTATTTGTCTTATTTACAATTAATAACAGTACGATTACATCATAAATTATAACTAAGAAGAATTAATTATGATCAAATTGCTATAGGTGTTGAAAAGGAATAAGAAGGGTGCTTGGAAAATATTTGGGTGATGAAGAAACAAAGAACGGAACCGGAGAGGTTATCGGTCTGCTTATCTTAGTAAAGTAATTAACCGTTAATTAAAATTTAATTAATAATTAATTCAAAGATGTTAAGTATGATGATATCAATTTTGAACAGGAGTTGATCGTGCTTGGGTAATTCTTTTTGTGTCAAGAACAAGATAACAGGAACAAAGGACTTGAGGATAAATCCACCGATTGATGGTTAATTATTGTAATTAGTTATAGTAAATTCTTAATTAAAGAAAATGAATTGTTTAAAATAAATCGTAAACTTATATTATTTATAACTCATGTCTATGTTATTAGAATTGACTCAAACAAGAAGTGTTGTGACCATATTGCTGTTTTCTACATTCTGGAACTGTTTTAGGATAAGATGGAGACAACTTGGAATTGCAGTTAAAATTAAACGACTATTTAATTTAACTGTAACCAACGAATAAAATCAAATCAAGGTGAGTTAAACTCATTCAGTTCATCCCATTTATATTTTATATAAATTGGGTTTTTATTTTATGTGCTCTGGTTGCTATTGGTTGACTATTTGCTAATTATGTATTCATTTGTTGATTTAACCGATGAAATTAAACCATGTTTAATATCAGTGAAATACAAAATCGTTATTTTAACGATTGGATCTAATGAAGGTAACTTACTGTATCAACCCGGAAAATCTGAGCCAGTTTAAAATTTTTAATTTGGCTATTTTAGTGGATTTTAGATATTTAAAATAAAATATTTTAAATAATAACGACGAAAAGTATGTTTGAATCGATGTTTGAAAATAAATATATTTATTTTAAATTATAAACAAGGCCTGAAGTGGCGCGGCAGTTTCAGAATTCGGATTTGAACTTTGACTGACTATACCGGGTGCAAAATAAAACAGATTTTAGTGAAATCGAAAATATTTTAATCTGTTAGTAAATATCTTTCTAACGAATATGAAAAATCGAAGTTTCATAGCGGGGATCAAAAGTTATTGCCAAATGAATTTTCAGAAAGGTCGCTATAGAGAATATATCGCCCTTGAAAATAGACATTTTGCAAATGACCTCAGAATTCGACGAAACCACTTTTGTTGGATCCGGGATGTCAAATTATTGCTAGGTTTCAAGTTCCGTAATTTTTGAAGTTAATATGTGAGCGTGGCGAAGGAAAATGTGTTTGGTAAATTTCTGTTAAATTGGATCGACCAGAAAATGGCCATTTTTCTAACGGTCTTACAATTCGACGAAACTAGTTTTGTTGGGACCGTATCGTCAAAACATGGATAGATTTATTTTTCGGGAATTTTTAGAATCAGTATGTGGCCCCGGCAAATTAAAATGTACGTTCAAATTAAATATTGAATTTTTTATATTTTAATTTGAAGAGAAACTGACTGAAACAGTCGAAAGGGCCTACGAAACATATCCCATTGTTTTCGGAATGGGGGTATTTAGCTAGAGACGACAGTCGTTGGGTTTGAATTGGAGTTCGTATGAGATAAGGGGTATTTTAGAATTTTAAAAATATATAAATTAAATAAAAAAATCAGATTGGGCCTCACTCTCTCTCTCTCTCCCCGCTAACGATTAAAGGCGGAAACCACTTCCACCGTTCCCATCCATTTTCTGACCAAACCACTTCGATTCAGACCTCGGCCCAGTTGAGGATTTTGTAGCCCTCGACGAGAGCTTCGAATCCATACCCACCACCCTCCGTCTCGTCGCCTGTAGCTCGCGAATCACCTCCCTGAACTGCTGACGTTTGAAGAGCCGCCGCCGCCGATAGCCCAGATCGAACTGGACCAACCACCCTCGCCTGGAAGCCCTCTCGACGCTCTACGCTGTGGTGCTGGCCGATTTCCCCTAGCTTCGCGGATTTCACGAAAAACTAAAACCTAGTTTTGAAGATATTGTGGAGGTAACGACAGTATATTATTTTAATGTTTCTATAGCACTTTAAAGCGCTACGGTTTATGATTTCACTATAACAATCATATCTTTTTCGTTTCTTGTCGAAATTCAGTGAAATAAGAGATAGTGGACTCGTGTGGAAGTCTTCTACATTCAAGAAGAGACCGCATATTTTTCTGAGCCTTCTGCTATTTATGGTGGAGTGGAACCCAATGTGAGATTTCTAAATTATAAACGATATGGAAAACAACGATGTATGAATTATATAGTCGATGTATGAGTTATATAAGCGTTGTACACCTCATGTATAAGCGTTGTATAAGTGCTATGTTCGATATATAAGTTATATATGCGTTGTAAAAGTGATATATGTGTTGAATAAATTGAAATGATATTGAAATGATATTGAAATGAAATCGAAATATAGTTATATACGTATATCTATCTACATATATATGTATATATATACACACACACACTCCCCTCGTCCACAAACCATGGACGATATATATTGGTTGTGGTATTGTTTAGATTATTGGTTGATGTGAAATTTGGTGAATATCATGAATGATTGATTGGAAATGATTTATTGTGGTTGAAATCCCAATAGGATTAGTATATGGGAAAAATTCGTTTGCATACGAACTAGATATTGAAAATTCCCATTGTAAAAAACCGCGAGGTTATAAGGTAGAGCGAGGAGCCGTACTAGGGACGGTGCCGGTTTTAACTACCCTGCCGTTATGCTGCTGAAATTTTCAATAATATTCATGTGTTAGAATTATTTTCATGTGTTAAAACTATATTCATGTGTTGAATAGAAATTCATGTGTTGAGTAGAAATTCATGTGTTGAAATCAAAATCATGTGTTGAAACTAAATTCATGTGTTGAATAGAAATTCATGTGCTGAATGAAGTTCATGTGTTGAATAAATTCTTTGAAAGATAAAAATAACACTTTTACCTTATATATGAACTATATAAAATAATCGTGTTTTGAAATAAATTGTTTTACAATAAAAATCACATTTTTATTATATATATATAAAAACTATCGAACTATATTCATGTGTTTAATAGAAATTCATGTGTTGAATAGAAATTCATGTGTTGAAACCAAAATCATGTGTTGAAACTAAATTCGTGTGTTGAATAGGAATTCATGTGTTCAGTAGAAATTCATGTGTTGAATTAATTCTTTGAAAGATAAAAAAACACTTTTATCTTATATATGAACTATATAAAATAATCGTGTTTTGAAATAAATTGTTTTACAATAAAAATCACATTTTTATCATATATATAAACAATAGAAAATATTCATGTGTTGAATAAAGGACAAGAACGATAAAAATCATATTTTTATCGTATGTGTGAAGTCGAAAACATTCATGTGTTGAATATATAGATTGAACAAAAAAATCTACATTTTTATTGTGAATATAAAGTGTTAAAATAGTGATGTGTTGAAATAAATATCTATTGGATAAAAAAATCATTTTTATCAAATATAGGAAGTGAATATAGTTTTGAAATCGAAGAGTGAATTATATTTATATACATATATATAAATAGAATTAAAATAAATCAAATAACGAAGTTGCAGTTCATGTTTTGAAACCGTGATTTCAAACGATTAGTGCGGGAGATCCGACCATCGGATTTTCCGAAAACCGAAACTGTCAGGTTCGCTTTGGAAATATCTTTCCAACGACATCCACTTTGTGAAGATCCAGCTGTTGGATTGTCTGGAATGTTTAATTCAAATCTGAAGAAAAACAGCGCCAGAATCGATTATTTATATATATATATATACATACATATATATATAATAAAAACAAATCGAATAACGACGCTGCAGTTCATATTTTGAAATCGTAACTTCAAACGATTAGTGCGGGAGATCCGACCATCGGATTTTCCCGAAACTGAAACCGTTGGATTCATTTTGAAAAGATCTTTCTAATGATATAATTTTTTTGAAGATCCAATGGTTAGATTTTCAGATATGTGTAAATCAAATCTGAAGAAAACAGCGCCACGGCCGCGGTATGGCCTGAAGCGTCGTTTGAGTGAATTGGTTATTTTTAAATAAATAAAAATAGCGATAAATCGTGATAAAATATTATAAACGATATGGAATGGAAATAAACTGAATTTGCTCAGTTTATGTGATATTTGATGGTTGAATGTGTTTGGCATGAAAATTTCATTAAAGAACAGAATTAGTGATATCGAATAATTTAACCATTGAAATGAATTGATTTTAAATTCTAAATATACGTGAATTATTTGAAAAGGCCGAGTTAATTCTCATTTAAAATAATTGATTAACGAGTGAAAGTCGAAGATATGAAGATGATGCAAGACCGATGATCTTCACGTCGAATGGAGGGGTGCTACTGATGCTCATGATAGGAGTAGCAACCTTGAAGGGGTTGAAGTAGTAGCCGTCCGGACGTACTTGTTGATTGTACGGATATGCGAGGTATTGAGTGCCTCCGGTTTCGTTCAGACCCAGAACGAACGTGTAAATGGATTGTGTGTCTAACATTGGATTTTGTTCTGTGCTGATTGATCTCTATTAAATATATATCTGTTTAGCGGCGGAGAATTTATTCTCTTGCTTAACGCCCTTCTCTGAGACGTACGAGCTCAGAGGTTATATATCGATAGAAATCAATCGCATGGAGTGAATTGCCTGTGTGGCATGCCTAAGTGGCCGATGATCAAGGCTTCTGTTGAAAAGCAAAGTCTTATGGTTGATGATCAAAGCACGGCCTGTGTGGCATAGCTTTGTGTATAACGTGAATTCGCAAGCCTCACACCCCGGTATGAACCAGAAACGGGAGAGGATGGCAGGGAGGACATGTGTATCTTTCTAGCTAGACGTGGTGTCAGTGACCTACCAGCCCTGAGATTTATATTATTTTCACCTGTGTGGTTGTTGGAATGCGAGGTACCTCGGAATTGGAGTCATTGGGCTCATTTACGCCCCATAGGGTGGGGAGATGTATTGTCCAGGGTTTAAATTTAATCCACATCGATGGACCGGCCCTGTTGCTCCAGGGGCCCACCTGAGTCTGGGTCTTGAGACATGGTAAGCTAGATTGTCTCGAATTCGGTAAGGACTATCTTTTGCCTTAGTTCATGATGGAAATCCAATTTCCAAATACGACATCGTGCCGTTTTGATTGTATATATATATGGCGACATGATATATTTTACCCATGCCGTCTATGATTGATAGTTATGATTGAAATTATTTTTGAAACATATATACACTAGCAATAATATCAAATGATTTTTTTTGCTCGTATCAAGCATATTTTGGCCATTATAAGGTAAAACTCTATCCTCCGGTTTGTGTTGCATTGTGTGATGGGAACTGAGTCTTATAATGGCTTCATTTTTATAAAAAGCATTGCGATGTTTAAAAGATTTACTTGTTTTAAAGCACTGGCAATCTGATGGAGTAAACCCGTTCCGCGAATGTGGCGTGGTCTTGTGATTGGCCATATTATAAAATGTGTTAAATAGATTTCTCATACCAGCCCCATGAATGACTCGTAGTTTGTTTCACTTGCAAACTCGGGTGCCCCTATTTCTACACGGGCAGCCTGGTATTCAGGTTTTAGCAAGCTCTTTCTGGATAGCTGGAGCTGAAGATGGATTCTATCATTTATCTCTTTTTATGCTGTTCAGCTCCTATTTTACATATTATGTTTTGTTTTCCACTGTAGACATTTATGTATTGGTGAACTGTATTTGTACTAAGTATGATCCTGTATACTGTGTAACTCTGATGATTATGTTTATCCAATGTATTCTATTGTACATTATCTAGTGTATTTATTTATTTCTGTTCTGCTGTTATCTGTTTATGTGTTATATTCCAAAGATTACCCTTGCCACCGTCTTATGGGGTTTGGGGTCGTCAAAAACGTGGTATCAGAGCTTTGGTTAAGCTTAGTTCTGGAATTTAACATATTAACGAACTCGTCAGAAATAGAACCAGTAGTGTTCTAGGACGGATAGCTCATTACAGATAGGATCAGTAAGGTCCTAGTATGAGTATAGCAGAATGAAATACACGTCAATAGACACACTTACATTAAAGTATATGTCTCTATGTTTTAGAATTACCTTTTCTATTGGCCTAACACTTTGCCTGCTATTTGCTGACATTGAAAATGAGTGGCAGAAGTAGAAGAGGTAAGTTGGAACCTGATGTTGAAGCTCTACTTAAGAAATATAGAAACATGGGTTGAGTACCATTCTTGGGCGAAGAATCTATTATTAAAACACAAGCTTGGATTCGTTATGCTGAGAAAATCTTTGAGGGTTTAAAGCTAAGAGATGACCAGAAAAGATTACTGACATCTTGGGCACTCAAAGACGAAGCTTTGTTCTGGTGGGATTCGATTATTGAGAATAATCCAGAAGGTAATATTACCTGGGATAGATTTAAAGAGATTTTCAGTGAAAAATTTATTCCTCCAGAAGCAATTGAGAGGTTATGATATGAATTCTGTTATCTGATACAAGGAGATATGACCATTCCAGAATACCATAAGAAATTCAATGAACTTTCTCATTTTGCCCAGGATCCAAAGAGGAAGAATCTGAGGTTTATTAATGGTCTTCAAAGAAAATACCAGAATAAAGTAATGGGGCATGTGAAGCTTCCTTTTTCTAAAATGGTAAATATGGCTTATCAGTATGAAGATCTAAATAATCAAGGTCTTTTAGTCAACGAAGAGGAAGTCCATCCGAGCAACAAAAGGAAAACTGATTCTGATATCTCAGAGACAAGTACGCAGCTTGTGGCAAATACGAAATTTGAGGGCAGTAAGAGGCCAAGGGCCATTTAGAAAAAGGTTAAAGCAGTCGTATGTTTAAAGTGTAATAAGCAAGGGCATTCGATGAGGAACAAGAAGGTTCACTTAGTCAAAGTGCAATGGAGTAGAGATCCGCAAGATTGTACTTGGGAAACATAGGAAAGCATTAAGAAAGCCTATCCTAAATGCAGGGTGGATATCTGTGATTGACTCTGGTGCAAGGTACATTTACTATATCTTTGCAATACCATTTTGTTCTCTACTTTGCTGTTGTTTTCTTTTCATGCATATAAACTTTTTAATTATGTATTCTGAATGATTTCAATAGAGTATATGAATTAATTAGTATATTTTTGAAAAGTTAA
The DNA here is from genome assembly GCA_030737875.1 of Allium sativum. NCBI lineage: Eukaryota > Viridiplantae > Streptophyta > Magnoliopsida > Asparagales > Amaryllidaceae > Allium > Allium sativum. The sequence goes on from CM060915.1 coordinate 152,376,427, forward strand.
AAACAAATTGATTTTTGGTTGCGTTGTGTGATTGTGGTTTTTATTAATTAAATTATTAGAATGATAGTTAATTTAATCAATAAGAGAATGAAGTTAAATGTATGCAATTGAACAAGTGTGGAACTAATTTAGAAATAGATATAAATATATACATGTGCATTATATATGTGTGAACAGGTTATGGATAAACAGCTAAGCAGAGGAATAGAATTGTTTGCCCGACAAATAGGTACATGTTTATTGTATTTCTTGGGATTTGATGATTTTATGAGCCGATTGGCTTTTCCTTTTTCTTTTGGATTGGTAAGGGCCATGGGAGGCTATTTGAAATATCCCGAAGCTCCCCGTACAAAGGAGGTTATGGCGAAATTTAGGGTGTTAGACAAATTTTTGAAGAATTTGAAAATTCTTAGAAATTGAAAAGTTGGAAAATGGAAGCCAGATAGAAAAGTTGAGCTGGTTAATTAAACCACTTTCGACTTTGTTCCTTTTCGGGGACGAAAAGTTTCAAGTGGGGGAGATTGTAACAACCCGGAAAATCTGAGCCAGTTTAAAAATTTTAATTTGTCTATTTTAGTGGATTTTAGATATTTAAAATAAAATATTTTAAACAATAACGACGAAAAGTAAGTTTGAATCGATGTTTGAAAATAAATATATTTATTTTAAATTATAAATAAGGCCTGAAGTGGCGCAGCAGTTTCAAAATTAGGATTTGAAATTTGACTGACTGTACCGGGTGCAAAATAAAACAGATTTTAGTGAAACAAAAAATATTTAAATCTGTTATTAAATATCTTTCTAACGAATCTAAAAAATCAAAGTTTCATAGCGCGGATCAAAAGTTATGGCCAAATGAATTTTCAGAAAGGTCGCTATAGAGAATATATCGCCCTTGAAAATAGACATTTTGCAAACGACCTCAGAATTCGACGAAACCACTTTTGTTGGATCCGGGATGTCAAATTATTGCTAGGTTTCAAATTATGTAATTTTTGAAATTAATATGTGAGTGTGGAGAAGGAAAATGTGTTTGGTGAATTTCTGTTAAATTGGATCGACCAGAAAATGGCCATTTTTCAAATGGTCTCAGAATTCGACGAAACCAGTTCTATTGGGGCCGTAAGGTCAAAACATGACTAGATTTATTTTTCGGGAATTTTTAGAATCAGTTTGTGGCCCCGACAAATTGAAATGTACATTCAAATTAAATATTAAATGTTTTTTTAATTTGAAGAGAAACTGACTGAAACAATCGAAAGGGCCTACGAAACATATCCCATTGTGTTCGAAATTGGGGTATTTAGCGAGGGACGACAGTCGTTGGGTTTGGATTGGAGTTCGTATGAGATAAGGGGTATTTTAGAATTTTAAAAATATATAAATTAAATTAAAAAATCTGATTGGGCCTCACTCTCTCTCTCTTTCCGCTAACGATTAAAGGCGGAAACCACTTCCACCGTTCCCATCCATTTTCCGTCCAAACCACTTCGACTCAGACCTCGACCCAGTTGAGGATTTTGTAGCCCTCGACGAGAGCTTTGAATCCATACCCACCACCCTCCGTCTTGTCGCCTGTAGCTCGCGAATTACCTCCCTGAAATGCTGACGTTTGAAGAGCCACTGCCGATGATAGCCCTGATCGAACTGGACCCCACCATCCTCGCTTGGAAGCCCTCTCGACGCTCTACGCTGTGGTGCTGGTCGATTGCCCCTAGCTTCGCGGATTTCACAAAAAACTAAAACCTAGTTTTGAAGATATTGTGGAGGTAACGGCAGTATAATATTTTAATTGTTCTATAGCACTTTAAAGCACTACGGTTTATGATTTCACTGTAAAAATCATATCTTTTTCGTTTCTGGTCGAAATTCAGTGAAACAAGAGACAGTGGACTCGAGTGGACGTCTTCTACATTCTAGAAGAGACCGCATATTTTTCTGAGCCTTCTGCTATTTTTGGTGGAGTGAAACCCAATGTGAGATTTCTAAATTATAAACGATATGGAAAACAACGATGTATGAATTATATAGTCGATGTATGAGTTATATAAGCGTTGTACACCTCATGTATAAGCATTGTATAAGTTGTATGTTCGATATATAAGTTATATATGCATTGTAAAAGTGAAATATGTGTTGAATAAATTGAAATGATATTGAAATGAAATCGAAATATAGTTATATACGTATATCTATATATATATACTCCCCTCGTCCACAGACCATGGACGATATATATGGGTTGTGATATTGTTTGGATTATTGGTTGATGTGAATTTTGGTGAATATCATGAATGGTTGATTGGAAATGATTTATTGTGGTTGAAATCCCAATAGGATTAGTATATGGGAAAAATTCGTCTGCGTACGAACTTGATATTGAAAATCCCCATTGTAAAAAACCGCGAGGTTTTAAGGTAGAGCAAGGAGCCGTACTAGGGACGGTGCCGGTTTTAACTACCCTGCCGTTATGCTGCCGAAATTTTCAATAATATTCAAGTATGTGACGATCCCAAAATCCGAGGGGCGGTATTAAGGATAATCATTGGAATATAACACATTAATCATCATAGCAGAGAACAGATAATAGCAGAAACAATAAATAGAATAAATTTACATGGATATGACAACGGAATCACAACATGTAATAACATCAGAATAGCATAGCGTGGGATATAACTTAGTAAATAAAAAGGAAAGCGATCAGTCATCATCGCCAGAGGCGGAATACATACATGCAGTGAGACATAATAAGGGTATCAGTCTACATCGCCGAAGGCGGAATACATATACATATAGTAAGAAATACGGAAAGTAAATCAGTCTGCATCGCCCGTGGCGGAATCATAACATAAGTATAGTAATGGCGGAAAAAGTCAAAAGTCGTCTCTGTGAAGTCAGCCTCGCCATGAGCCAAAAATGCACTCTATGCAGCAGTGCAGAGCCAAAAACAACCTGTCACCTGTGAATTAGGCTGCCCATGTGAAAATAAGGGCACCCGCGTTTGGAAAGTGAAACAAACAACGAGTCAGTCATGGGGACTGGTATGAGGAATCTATTTAACAGTTAAACAACAGTAATAGCAAATCATAGGACCATGCCACTTTCGCGGAACGGGTTTACTCCAGTGATTGCTAGTGCATTTAAAACAAAGTAAATTCTTAGAACAACGCAATGCTTTTTGAAAGAATGAAGCCATTATAAGACTCAGGTCCCATCACACAATGCAACGCAAGCCGGAGGATAGAGTTTTACCTTATAATAGCCAAATATGCTTGATACGTATAAAGCAAAATCACTTGATATTATTACTAGTGCATATATGTTTCAAAAATGAATAGCATCATAAATATCAATCATAGACGGCATAGCTACCATATACTATGTCGCCATACTAGTTCTACAATCGAGTCCGTTATTTCGTATTGGAAATTGGATTTCCGTCATGAGTCGAGGCAAGGGGCAAGCTCCTCTCCGCTTCGAGACATTCTAGCAAATGCCTCGGGACTACACACTCTGGGTAACCCCTGGATCTTCAGGGCCGGTCCTCTCTTACGTTTGAGGATTGGAAATTCCTGAACACATGTTTCCCGGTCCTTACAGACCTATAATCGAGGCGCCTCGCATTCCAACAACCACATAGGTGAAAAATATATATAAATGTCAGGGCTGGTAAGTCACTGACACCACCATAGCTAGAAAGAAACGTCGTGCTATCCGTGCAGTCTGTATCCCGTTTTTAACTCATACCGGGGTGTGCGGCTCGCGAATCTACGAAATACACAAAGCTAGGCCACGTAGACCTTGCTTTGATCATCATCCACAAGACTTTGCTTTGCAATAGAAGCCTTGATCACAGCATCTTGGCATGCCACATATGCAGTCCACTCCATACGATTGATTTCCATCGATATATAACCTCTGAGCTCGTACGTCTCAGAGAAGGGCGTTAAGCAAAAGAATAAATTCTCCGCCGCCAAACAGATATATATATATTTAACAGAGATCAATCAGTATAGAACAAAATCCAATGTCGGACACACAGTCCATTTACAAGTCCGTTCTGGGTCTGAACGAAACCGGAGGCGTCAAATTCCTCGTATATCCGTCCAATCAACACATACGTTCAGACGGCTACTACTTCCGTCCCTTTCCGGTAGCTACTCCGGTTAGGAACCTCAGTAGCGCCCATCCAACTGATACGAAGATCGTCGGACTTGAATCGTCTTTGCATTTTCAAATTCAAATCGTTCGATAAATCATTTGAAATGGGGGTTACCTTGGCCTTTTCAAATAATTCACGTCATTAGAATTTAAATCGATTCATTTTATGGTTATATTATTCGACATCCATCTTTCGGTTCTTTAGTGTTATTTTCATGTCATACACATACAACCATCAAATATCAAACAATTCAAGCCCAATTGGTTTATTTTCAATCAATGTTGCTTATAATATTTTAGAACGATTTTTCGCCATTTTTATTTATTTAAAAATGGCCATATTTAATTAAACGACGTTTCAGGTCATGCCGTGGCACTGGCGCTGTTTCTCCCCTAATTTGTTTTACACATATCGGAAAATCTAATCGTTGGATTTCTACGAAGTCTATATTAGTGGGAAGATATTCCCAAAGCAAACCCAACGGTTCCAGTTTCGTGAGAATCCGACGGTCGGATCTTCCACACTAGTCGTTTGAAGTTACGGTTTCAAAATTCGAACTGCAGCGTCGTTATTCGATTTAATTTAATTTAATTATATTTATATATAAATATAAACGATTCTGGCGCTATTTTTCTTCAGATTTGAATTAAACATTCCGGACAATCCAACCGATGGATTTTTACAAGGTTGGTGCCGTTGGAAAGATATTTCCAAGGCGAACCCAGCGGTTGCGGTTTCGGGAAAATCCGATGGTCGGATTTCTCGCATTTATCGTTTCAAATTACGATTCCGAAACACAAACTGCACGACCTCTATTCCTTTTAATTATATTTATTTTTATATATATAAATATAGTTCATTCTATAATTTCAACTATAGTTCATCCTATATTTTCAACTTCGTTTTCACTTCAAATATTTCACTAACGCCTTAATATTTCGAAAAATTTCGCCATAACCTCCTTTGTACGGGGAGGGGTTTGGAAATATATTGGGCCGTATTAGGTACCCAATAAATCCTAAAAAGCATTCACATATTTATAGTGATATATTCTGGTGTTTATGGGGGAGCATGTACTGATAATCACTCCAGAGAATAAATTCCCGTCACCCCCGTTTCCGTGTGGAAATAAATAGTCCATGTGTCGTATCTAATAACTGGAGCGACGTGATTATTGTCAACTCCAGACCCGTGTGGGGTTTTTATTAATCTGGCAATTTATCGTTATAATTTATATAGTCCATATCAGTCATCAGTTCAACCTGTAGTACATAGTTATCGCCGTACAAGCCTCTTTCTTGTATGGTAAATCTTCCACCTCGTCACACAAGCTCCAATTGCTTATGTGGAATATGATGAAGTATGCCTATCGTCAAGAAGTATGCCATGTAGTGTAGTTCAAAATTAATTGTAACTATCCTATGGCATTATTTACTATTTCACACAGAATGACCAGCACTCCGCATCCAATGGCATTCGCAGGAGTTGATATATAAATAAAATTGCGCAGCCAACTCATCAAGGTTTACCTATTTGTCGGGCACGCAAATAATTTCTTTACTCTATAGCTAATCCATTTTTCCTGTTCAACACATGTATATATATGCAGAACAAAGCTAATAATAATATTTCTAGCAAACTATTATTTATTTCCACACGTGTGTATTTTTATCTAAGCGTATACATGATAAAAGAAATATTTTTATCATCAAAAATATTTATTCGACACGTGTGTATTTTTAACTAAGCGTATACATGATAAAAGGAATATTTTTATCATCAAAAATATTTATTCGACACGTGTGTATTTTTAACTCTTCATGTTCACAATAAAGGTGTAGTTTTTATTGTCGATTCATTTTATTTTTAAAAAATGATAACATTCAACACATGAATTTCAACTCGACGAACAAATTGCAATTCAACACATGAATATTCGATACAGTTTGTATATATATAAAAATGTGATTTTTATCGCTAAAGCCATTTGTTTAAATTCAAATAATATTCAACACATGAATTTCAACTCAACGAATGAATTGCAACTCAACACATGAATATTCGATATAGTTTGTATATATATATATATAAAATGTGATTTTTATCGCTAAAGCCATTTGTTTAAATTCAAATAATATTCAACACATGAATTTCAACTCAAAGAATGAATTGCAATTCAACACATGAATATTCGATATAGTTTGTATATATATAAAAATGTGATTTTTATCGCTAAAGCCATTTGTTTAAATTCAAATAATATTCAACACATGAATTTCAACTCAAAGAATGAATTGCAATTCAACACATGAATATTCGATATAGTTTGTATATATATAAAAATGTGGTTTTTATCGCTAAAGCCATTTGTTTATATTCAAATAATATTCAACACATGAATTTCAACTCAACGAATGAATTGCAATTCAACACATGAATATTCGCTATAGCATATGTAATTTATTTCAACGAATGAAAATTATTCTAACACATAAATATTTCAGAAAATTTCGGTAGCATAACGGCAGGGCAGTTAAAACCGGGACCGTCCCTAGTACGGCTCCTCGCTCTACCTTAAAACCTCGCGGTTTTTGACAATGGGGATCATGCATCTAGTTCGCACGCAGGCGGCATGTTTTATTTTCAATTCCACAATCCTATTCTATTTTGTTTCAAACAAGAGGGTATTTTTCAACCACAAAGGTATTTTTCAACCACAAAGGTATTTTTCAACCACAATATCAACCACAAACAATTATTTCTAACCATTCGTCATACCATATAATATCACGTCAATCACAAGCAATAAATATCGTCCATGGTCTGTGGACGAGGGGAGTATATATATATATATATATAATATAATAATTCACTTGCATTTCATCACAATTCAAAGAATATATGTTTCAAACAACGCTTGTATAATTTATACATCGCTAATATAACTTATACAACACATGTACATGAGGTATACAATGCGTATATAATTTACACTTCGCTTATATAATTTATACAACGCGATTTCATTCACACAAATAGTTTAGATTCCTCACCTTGGTTATTGCAGTGCTAAAAATCGTAGGAAGGTCAGAAAAATCCGCGGCTTCTTCTAGAATGTAGAGAGCCTCCTTGCGGTCACGGTGTCTCATGTTTCATCGAATTTCGTTAATGAACGAAAAAGATATTAGTTTTCAAAGTTTTGCAACGCTTTATAGTGTTTAAAACGTATAAAGGAATTACCTTTATTGTTCGTTCAAAAGGGGATTCGCTGTTTTCACGAAATTCGTGCGTCGTGGGTCTGATCGGAGGTGATGGCGTCGTAGAGGATGTCGACGGCGTCAGGTCGCTGGTGGTGGGGTTGGAGATGGTGGCGGATCGGAGCAGATCTGGCGATGGGAAGGTTGGAACTTCGTGGGGGCGATTCCGGCGATGGCGATAGGGGTCGGCGATGGGTCGGATTTGTAGAGGGGGGAGAGGCGGAGCGAACGGCGGTGGTGGCAGGGTCAGGAACGGCCTGTAGCGGCGATGGCGTGGGCGGAAAGGGATGAACGACGAGGATCGTCGGTTTTTTCTGAACGATGGAGGGTTTTGTTTTTTTTTTATAAAAGAAAATTTCCTATTGGCCAGAGCTTTATAGGGAATTTTAAATAGTGTTTTCACAAACGGACTCGAAATCAAACCCAATGAATGTCGCCCCTAGCTAAATACCCCCATTCCGGACACAATGGGATATGTTTCGCTGGCCAATTCGACTGTTACTGTCAGTTATTTTTCAAATTAAAATATAAAACATTCGATATTTAATTTAAACGTACATTTCAATTTGCCAGGGCCACAAACTGAATCAAAATATTCCAGAAAAATAAATCTAGCTTTGTTTTGATGGTACGGTCCTAACAAAACCAGTTTCGTCGAATTCTGAGCTCGTTTGAAAAACGGCCATTTTTAGGTCGACCCTTTTTAACAGAATTTGACCAATCACATTTTCTTTTGCCCCGCTCACATACTAGCTTCAAAAATTATGAAATTCGAAACTTAGCAATAATTTGACATCCCGGACCCAACAAAAGTGGTTTCGTCGAATTCCGAGGTCGTATGCAAAATATCAATTTTCAAGGGCTATATATACTATATAGCGACCTTTCTGAAAATTCATTTGGCCATAACTTTTGATTTCCGTTATGAAATTTCGATTTTTCAGATTCGTTAGAAATCTATTGATAAATAGATTTAAATTTTTTCAGTTTCGCTAAAATCCGTTATATTTTCCACCCAGTACAGTCGGACAAAGTTTATATTCAAAATTCCAAACTGCCATACTATACCCAATCCTATAATTTATTGAAATATGCTATTTCAACCATTCAAATTCTTTGGTAATAACCTAATTTAAAAAATTTAAATTGGTTCACATTTTCCGGGTTATTACAATCTCCCTCACTTAAAACTTTTCGTCCTCGAAAAGGAAATAACAGCTAAGTAGGAAATAAAATGTAAATGCAAAGTATTGTAAAGGTACCTTGCACCGGAGTTAGTCAGAGATGTCCACTCTGCATTTGGGATAGGCTTGTTTGATGCTTTCCTCAGTCTCCCAAGTACAGTCTCTAGGATCACTACTCCACTGCACTTTGACTAAATGAATCTTTTTCCTCCTTAGCTCTCTAGTTTCTTTGCCAACTATCTTTAATGGCTCTCTTCTGAGTGCTAATTCTGGAGTTATGTCAATATCATGTTGCGCTGCTTCTTCCACAACAAGATTGGGATCATGAACATGTTTTCTGAGTTGAGATACGTGGAACACATCATGTATACCAGGCAACCAATTAGGTAATGAAACCCTATATGCAAGAGTTCCAATTCTTTCAAGTATAGGAAAGGGACCAATAAATCTCGGTGCCAACTTCCCAGTCTTGCCAAATCTGATTACCCCCCGCATTGGAGAAACTCTTAAATAAACATAATCGCCAACGGCAAACGATGTATCCCTTCTTCTCGCATCAGCATAACTTTTCTGTCGGCTCTGTGCGGTTTTCAATCTCTTCTTAATGAAATCGACTTTATCCGATGCTTCTTGAATCATATCGGGCCCTAACACAAGTCTGTTGCCAGGTTCTACCCAACATGCGGGAGATCTGCACGGTCTACCGTATAATGCTTCAAATGGAGACATTCCCAAACTTGCTTGATAGCTATTGTTGTAAGAGAATTCTGCTAAATGTAAGTGATCTTCCCATGAGCCTCCAAAATCGATAACGCAAGCCCGCAGTAGATCTTCTAAAATTCTATTCACCCGCTCAGTTTAGCCGTCTGTCTGAGGGTGATAAGCAGTGCTTAGATTCAATTTGGTTCCCAATTCTTCCTGGAATGCTTCCCAGAATTTGCTAGTAAATAGGGGATCTCTATCGCTGACTATATCGCTGACTATTTCTTTGAAGTAAATCTGTGCTAGACTTTGAGCCGTTCTGTTGGATCGGACAGGTATGAAATGGGCAGTCTTCGTGAAGCGATCTATGATTACCCATATACTGTCGTTTCCTTTCTTAGTTCGAGGCAAGCCATCGATGAAGTCCATCGAGATTTGTTCCCACTTCCATCCTGGAATTTCTAAGGGTTGTAATAATCCAGCCAATTTCTGCTGATCACTCTTAACCAGCAGACAAGTGGGGCATCTGCTAACATGTAATGAGATATCCCTTTTCATTGACCTCCACCAGAATGTGCATTTGATATCGTTATACATTTTGCTCACAGCGAGATGGATACGCAATTTGGATTTGTGGCAGTCATCAAGTATTTCTCTTCTGAGCTCGGGAAGGTTTGGGATGCAAATTCTGCCCTTTAATCTTAGAACTCCTTTGTCGTCGAGTCGGAAACTTGTGGATTCACCTCCTTTGACTCTCTGATTGATTCTTTGAATAAATTCATCGTCTTTCTGAAGGGTCGAGATCCTGTCAATTAATGAAGACGTGATGACAAAACTGGCGATGATTTCATTCTTTCTGCTGAGCGCATCGGCTACAACATTGGCTTTTCCTGGAGTGTATAGAATTTCAAAATCATATGCTGCAAGGAATTCTAACCAACGTTGTTGTCTCAAATTTAGATCTTTCTGAGTGAACAGATATTTCAAGGATTGATGATTAGTAAATAATTCGAACTTCTCGCCCAGTAAATAATGCCTCCAGATTCTTAAAGCAAACACGATGGCTAATAACTCAAGATCATGAGTTGCATAGTTTCTCTCATGCGGCTTCAGCTGACGGCTGGCATAAGCGATCACTTGGCCTTTTTGCATTAGTACTGCGCCTAGCCCACTAATAGAAGCGTCTGTCCATATAGTCAAGTCTTGGTTGCCTTCTATAATTGTCAATACTGGAGCGGTTGTCAATTTCAGTTTCAGCTCCTGGAAAGCTTCTTCACATTCGGGAGTCCATTTGAATTTCTCATGCTTCTTTGTAAGCTTTGTCAACACACCAGATATCTTTGAAAAATCCTGAACGAATTTCCGATAGTAACTAGCCAATCCAAGGAAACTTCGAACTTCTGTGGGGGTAGTAGGTTGTTTCCAGTTCTGAATCGCTGTAATTTTGCTTGGGTCTACTACAATTCCTTCTTTTGATACGACGTGGCCTAGGAATTTAACTTCATTCTGCCAGAAGACACACTTAGAAAATTTAGCTTTCAGGACATTTCTCCTCAGAATTTTCAACACTTGATCTAAATGTTTTGCATGTTCATCTTCCGACTTGGAGTAGATTAAAATGTCATCGATGAAGACCAGAACAAATTTATTCAATACACCACGGAACACTCTGTTCATGAGATCAACGAAGTATGCCGGAGCGTTACACAAGCCGAACGGCATTACTAACCATTCGTAGAATAAATCGGGACCCCTGAAGGCTGTCAAAGGAACACAGTCTTCGGCTATACGTAATTGGTGGAAACCTGTAGCGAGGTCCATTCTGGAGAACACTGTTGCTCCATTTAATTAATCTAACAGATCGTCTATACGGGGCAAAGGATATTTGTTCTTCAGTGTCTGTTTATTGAGATCTCGTTAATCAACACAAAGTCTTAGAGTACCGTCTGATTTCGGGACAAATACTACTGCTGCTCCCCACGTTGAAAAGCTCGTCTGATCAGACCTTTCCAAAGCAATTCTCGGGTTTGACTACTTAACTCTTCTTTTTCTTTCGGGGTCATTCTTCTTATTGGATGTACCACTGGTCGGGCGTTAGGAATTAGATCTATCCTGAATTCAATTTCTCTTTGCGGCGGTAAGTTTTCTACTTCTTCAAACACATCCGCGTAGTTTTTAACGACCGGTATCTTTTCTATTGAAGGGGGAGTAACTTCTAAAGAAGACCAAAATTCTGTTCTATTAATTTCTGCACCGAGACATGGTATAGTGATATGCCCCGATTTTGTTTCAACTTTCACGATTCTTTCGGCACATCTAACTTCGGCCTTATATTGTGTCAACCAGTCCAGCCCCGGTATAATATCAAATTCAGAAAGGTCCATGACAATCGAATCAAAAGAAAACTTATAGCAGGAATAAGAGATAGGCACTCTACAACTTAAACAGAGACTAACAGAACTTCCTATTGGGTTCCGAACTTTAATTGGTTCCTTTAGTTTCCTTCGTTTCAATTTTAATTTGTGAACTAGGTTACCAGAAATGAAGCTACGTGATGCACCAGTATCAAAAAGTACAGAAACAGGAATATTTTTAATGGTAAGGGTACCTCCCAAGACGTCGGGTTTACCTGATCCATCGGTGGTAGCTGGCGGGGTCTTCCCGTCATAGACATGAGCCACTTGTGCATTCTGCTTCAGAGGACAGTTCCTGCTATAGTGCCCCTTCTTATGGCAGTTGTAGCATTCGGCTGAGTCATTTGCCTTTTGTTTCCTCGGGGCTTTGCATACATTAGAGAAATGACCTGGCTTCCCGCAGTTGTAGCAATTTCCTTTGGGGATCTTTGCAGGTTTCCGAGTAGCGGCCGCGGTAATGCTAGACTCGGGTTGATCTGTTGAAGCCTTGCGCTTATTTCCAGCTTGGCTTTTGGCGCGGTCTTGGCTAGCGTGCCTTTCATCCATGTCTTCATAGTTGCAAGCCATCTCTACTAATTCTGAAAAGGAGAGTTTGATGTTGCTCATAGCTCTATCATGGTACTTGCGCTTCAGCCCAAATATGAATCTCTTGTTCTTTGCTTTGTTGGTCAAAATCAGCTCTGGAGCATAGCGCGACAATTGGGTGAACTTATTTAGATAATCCTGAATAGAGAGATCTCCTTGCTGGAGATTAGCAAACTGCTCTCGCATCCTCTCTAGAGCCTGTTACGGTACAAACTTCTCATTGAACATAGTTTTGAATTGCTCCCAAGTTTTGACAGTACCAGTTGCATCTTCTGAGGTAATGGCATCCCACCACAGCTCTGCTTCCTCCTGGAGGAGCCAAATGCCAAGTCTTGCTTTATTGTTGGTTCCCATACCCATGCCTTCAAAGATTTTCTCACAGGTCTTCAACCAAGCTATAGCTTCGGTCACTGTACCAGTGCCAGTAAAAGGTTTTCCCCCAAGATTTCTGTACCTCTTTGCTACTTTATCTAGCTCAAAGTCTTCTGGTGCTGGTGGCTGAACAATAGGACCTTCTACAACTACAGGGATATTCCCCCGTCCTCCTGCTGCCTCTCCTCGGCCTCCACGGCCTCCTCTAGCTGCTGCTCCTCGTGTAGCCATCTAAGAGAATACTGTATAAGCAAGAAAGAGTCAAGCTCACAGATTTGATAATTTTCATAAATGATAAAGCAGGGGAATACAAGGAAAGATAATGATGATGTACTGATCAAATTGTTTTGCTAATCTGCTTAGCTCATTCTAGGACATTGCTAATCCTATCTCTAATGAGCTACTCGCATTAGAACACTACTGGTTCTATTCTGACGAGGTGTTTAATGTGTTAGATCCCGAAACTAAGGTTAACCAAAGCTCTGATACCAACTGTGACGATCCCAAAATCCGAGGGGCGGTATTAAGGATAATCATTGGAATATAACACATTAATCATCATAGCAGAGAACAGATAATAGCAGAAACAATAAATAGAATAAATTTACATGGATATGACAGCGGAATCACAACATGTAATAACATCAGAATAGCATAGCGTGGGATATAACTTAGTAAATAAAAAGGAAAGCGATCAGTCATCATCGCCAGAGGCGGAATACATACATGCAGTGAGACATAATAAGGGTATCAGTCTACATCGCCGAAGGCGGAATACATATACATATAGTAAGAAATACGGAAAGTAAATCAGTCTGCATCGCCCGTGGCGGAATCATAACATAAGTATAGTAATGGCGGAAAAAGTCAAAAGTCGTCTCTGTGAAGTCAGCCTCGCCACGAGCCAAAAATGCACTCTATGCAGCAGTGCAGAGCCAAAAACAACCTGTCACCTGTGAACTAGGCTGCCCGTGTGAAAATAAGGGCACCCGCGTTTGCATAGTGAAACAAACAACGAGTCAGTTATGGGGACTGGTATGAGGAATCTATTTAACAGTTAAACAATAGTAATAGCAAATCATAGGACCACGCCACTTTCGCGGAACAGGTTTACTCCAGTGATTGCTAGTGCATTTAAAACAAAGTAAATTCTCTTAGAACAACGCAATGCTTTTTGAAAGAATGAAGCCATTATAAGACTCAGGTCCCATCACACAATGCAACGCAAGCCGGAGGATAGAGTTTTACCTTATAATAGCCAAATATGCTTGATACGTATAAAGCAAAATCACTTGATATTATTACTAGTGCATATATGTTTCAAAAATGAATAGCATCATAAATATCAATCATAGACGGCATAGCTACCATATACTATGTCGCCATACTAGTTCTACAATCGAGTCCGTTATTTCGTATTGGAAATTGGATTTCCGTCATGAGTCGAGGCAAGGGGCAAGCTCCTCTCCGCTTCGAGACATTCTAGCAAATGCCTCGGGACTACACACTCTGGGTAACCCCTGGATCTTCAGGGCCGGTCCTCTCTTACGTTTGAGGATTGGAAATTCCTGAACACACGTTTCCCGGTCCTTACAGACCTATAATTGAGGCGCCTCGCATTCCAACAACCACATAGGTGAAAAATAGATATAAATGTCAGGGATGGTAAGTCACTGACACCACCATAGCTAGAAAGAAACATCGTGCTCTCCCTGTAGTCTGTATCCCGTTTTTAACTCATACCGAGGTGTGAGGCTCGCGAATCTACGAAATACACAAAGCTAGGCCACGTAGACCTTGCTTTGATCATCATCCACAAGACTTTGCTTTGCAACAGAAGCCTTGATCACAGCATCTTGGCATGCCACATAGGCAGTCCACTCCATACGATTGATTTCCATCGATATATAACCTCTGAGCTCGTACGTCTCAGAGAAGGGCGTTAAGCAAAAGAATAAATTCTTCGCCGCCAAACAGATATATATTTAACAGAGATCAATCAGTATAGAACAAAATCCAATGTCGGACACACAGTCCATTTACAAATCCGTTCTGGGTCTGAACGAAACCGGAGGCGTCAAATTCCTCGTATATCCGTCCAATCAACACATACGTTCAGACGGCTACTACTTCCGTCCCTTTCCGGTAGCTACTCCGGTTAGGAACCTCAGTAGCGCCCATCCAACCGATACGAAGATCGTCGGCCTTGAATCGTCTTTGCATTTTCAAATTCGAATCGTTCGATAAATCATTTGAAATGGGGGTTAGCTCGGCCTTTTCAAATAATTCACGTCATTAGAATTTAAATCGATTCATTTTATGGTTATATTATTCGACATCCAACTTTCGGTTCTTTAGTGTTATTTTCATGTCATACACATACAACCATCAAATATCAAACAATTCAAGCCCAATTGGTTTATTTTCAATCAATGTTGCTTATAATATTTTAGAACGATTTTTTGCCATTTTTATTTATTTAAAAATGGCCATATTTAATTAAACGACGTTTCAGGTCGTGCCGTGGCACTGGCGCTGTTTTTCCCCTAATTTGTTTTACACATATCGGAAAATCTAACCGTTGGATTTCTACGAAGTCTATATCAGTAGGAAGATATTCCCAGAGCGAACCCAATGGTTCTAGTTTCGTGAGAATCCGACGGTCGGATCTTCCACACTAGTCGTTTGAAGTTACGGTTTCAAAATTCGAACTGCGGCGTCGTTATTCGATTTAATTTAATTATATTTATATTTATATATAAATATAAACGATTCTGGCGCTGTTTTTCTTCAGATTTGAATTAAACATTCCGGAAAATCCAACCGTTGGATTTTTACAAGGTTGGTGCCGTTGGAAAGATATTTCCAAGGCGAACCCAGCGGTTGCGGTTTCGGGAAAATCCGATGGTCGGATTTCTCGCACTAATCGTTTCAAATTACGATTCCGAAACACGAACTGCACGGCCTCTATTCCTTTTAATTATATTTATATATATATATATATATATATATATATATATAGTTCATTCTATAATTTCAACTATATTTCATCCTATATTTTCAACTTCGTTTTCACTTCAAATATTTCACTGACGCCTTAATATTTCGAAAATTTTCGCCATAACCTCCTCTGTACGGGGAGGGGTTTGGAAATTTATTGGGCCGTATTAGGTACCCAATAAATCCTAAAAAGCATTCACATATTTATAGTGATATATTCTGGTGTTTACGGGGGAGCATGTACTGATAATCACTCCAGAGAATAAATTCCCGTCACCCCGTTTTCGTGTGGAAATAAATAGTCCATGTGCCGTATCTAATAACTGGAGCGACGTGATTATTGTCAACTCCAGACCCGTGTGGGGTTTTTATTAATCTGGCAATTTATCGTTATAATTTATATAGTCCATATCAGTCATCAGTTCAACCTGTAGTACATAGTTATCGCCATACAAGCCTCTTGCTTGTATGGTAAATCTTCCACCTCGTCACACAAGCTCAAATTGCTTATGTGGAATATGATGAAGTATGCCTATCGTCAAGAAGTATGCCATGTAGTGTAGTTCAAAATTAATTGTTACTATCCTATGGCGTTATTTATTATTTCACACAGAATGACCAGCACTCCGCATCCAATGGCATTCGCAGGAGTTGATATATAAATAAAATTGCGCAGCCAACTCATCAAGGTTTACCTATTTGTCGGGCACGCAAATAATTTCTTTACTCTACAGCTAATCCATTTTTCCTGTTCAACACATGTATATATATGCAGAACAAAGCTAATAATAATATTTCTAGCAAACTATTATTTATTTCCACACATGTGTATTTTTATCTAAGCGTATACATGATAAAAGAAATATTTTTATCATCAAAAATATTCATTCGACACGTGTGTATTTTTAACTAAGCGTATACATGATAAAAGGAATATTTTTATCATCAAAAATATTTATTCGACACGTGTGTATTTTTAACTCTTCATGTTCACAATAAAGGTGTAGTTTTTATTGTCGATTCATTTTATTTTTAAAAAATGATAACATTCAACACATGAATTTCAACTCGATGAACAAATTGCAATTCAACACATGAACATTCGATACAGTTTGTATATATATAAAAATGTGATTTTTATCGCTAAAGCCATTTGTTTAAATTCAAATAAAATTCAACACATGAATTTCAACTCAACGAATGAATTGCAACTCAACACATGAATATTCGATATAGTTTGTATATATATATAAAATGCGATTTTTATCGCTAAAGCCATTTGTTTAAATTCAAATAATATTCAACACATGAATTTCAACTCAAAGAATGAATTGCAATTCAACACATGAATATTCGATATAGTTTGTATATATATATAAATGTGATTTTTATCGCTAAAGCCATTTGTTTAAATTCAAATAATATTCAACACATGAATTTCAACTCAAAGAATGAATTGCAATTCAACACATGAATATTCGATATAGTTTGCATATATATAAAAATGTGATTTTTATCGCTAAAGCCATTTGTTTATATTCAAATAATATTCAACACATGAATTTCAACTCAACGAATGAATTGCAATTCAACACATGAATATTCGCTATAGCATATGTAATTTATTTCAACGAATGAAAATTATTCTAACACATAAATATTTCAGAAAATTTCGGCAGCATAACGGCAGGGTAGTTAAAACCGGGACCGTCCCTAGTACGGCTCCTCGCTCTACCTTAAAACCTCATGGTTTTTGACAATGGGGAGCATGTATCTAGTTCGCACGCAGGCGGCATGTTTTATTTTCAATTCCACAATCCTATTCTATTTTGTTTCAACCACAAGAGGGTATTTTTCAACCACAAAGGTATTTTTCAACCACAAAGGTATTTTTCAACCACAATATCAACCACAAACAACTATTTCCAACCATTTGCCATACCATATAATATCACGTCAATCACAAGCAATAAATATCGTCCATGGTCTGTGGACGAGGGGAGTATATATATATATAATATAATAATTCACTTGCATTTCATCACAATTCAAAGCATATATGTTTCAAACAACGCTTGTATAATTTATACATTGCTAATATAACTTATACAACACATGTACATGAGGTATACAATGCGTATATAATTTACACTTCGCTTATATAATTTATACAACGCGATTTCATTCACACAAATAGTTTAGATTCCTCACCTTGGTTATTGCAGTGCTAAAAATCGTAGGAAGGTCAGAAAAATCCGCGGCTTCTTCTAGAATGTAGAGAGCCTCCTTGCGGTCACGGTGTCTCCTGTTTCATCGAATTTCGTTAATGAACGAAAAAGATATTATTTTTCAAAGTTTTGCAACGCTTTATAGTGTTTAAAATGTATAAAGGAATTACCTTTATTGTTCGTTCAAAAGGGGATTCGCTGTTTTCGCGAAATCCGTGCGTCGTGGGTCTGATCGGAGGTGATGGCGTCGTAGAGGAGGTCGAGGGCGTCAGGTCGCTGGTGGTGGGGTCGGAGATGGTGGCGGATCGGAGCAGATCTGGCGATGGGAAGGTTGGAACTTCGTGGGGGCGATTCCGGCAATGGCGGAGGCGATGGGGGTCGGCGATGTGTCGGATTTGTAGAGGGGGGAGAGGCGGAGCGAACGGCGGTGGTGGCAGGGTCTGGAACGGCCTGTAGCGGCGGCGGCGTGGGCGGAAAGGGATGAACGACGAGGATCGTCGGTTTTTTCTGAACGATGGAGGGTTTTGGTTTTTTTTTTATAAAATAAAATTTCCTATTGGCCAGAGCTTTATAGGGAATTTTAAATAGTGTTTTCACAAACGGACTCGAAATCAAACCCAACGACTATCGCCCCTAGCTAAAAAACCCCATTCCGGACACAATGGGATATGTTTCGCTGGCCAATTCGACTGTTACAGTCAGTTATTTTTCAAATTAAAATATAAAACATTCGATATTTAATTTAAACGTACATTTCAATTTGCCAGGGCCACAAACTGAATCGAAAAATTCCAGAAAAATAAATCTAGCTTTGTTTTGACGATACAGTCCTAACAAAACCAGTTTCGTCGAATTCTGAGCTCGTTTGAAAAACGGCCATTTTTAGGTCGACCCTTTTTAACAGAATTTGACCAATCACATTTTCTTTTGCCCCGCTCATATACTAGCTTCAAAAATTATGAAATTTGAAACTTAGCAATAATTTGACATTCCGGACCCAAAAAAAGTGGTTTCGTCGAATTCCGAGGTCGTATGCAAAATATCAATTTTCAAGGGCTATATATACTATATAACGACCTTTCTGAAAATTCATTTGGCCATAACTTTTGATTTCCATTATGAAATTTCAATTTTTCAGATTCGTTAGAAAGGTATTGATAAACAGATTTAAATATTTTCAGTTTCGCTAAAATCCGTTATATTTTCCACCCAGTACAGTCGGATAAAGTTTATATTCAAAATTCCAAACTGCCATACTATACCCAATCCTATAATTTATTGAAATATGCTATTTCAACCATTCAAATTCTTTGGTAATAACCTAATTTAAAATTTTTAAATTGGTTCACATTTTCTGAGTTATTACAATGTATTAGAATTATTTTCATGTGTTGAAACTATATTCATGTGTTGAATAGAAATTCATGTGTTGAGTAGAAATTCAGGTGTTGAAATCAAAATCATGTGTTGAAACTAAATTCATGTGTTGAATAGAAATTCATGTGTTGAATGAAGTTCATGTGTTGAATAAATTCTTTGAAAGATAAAAATAACACTTTTACCTTATATATGAACTATATAAAATAATCATGTTTTGAAATAAACTGTTTTACAATAAAAATCACGTTTTTATTATATATATATATATATATATATAAACTATCGAACTATATTCATGTGTTGAATAGAAATTCATATGTTGAATAGAAATTCATGTGTTGAAACCAAAATCATGTGTTGAAACTAAATTCATGTGTTGAATAGGAATTCATGTGTTGAATAAATTTTTTGAAAGATAAAAATAACACTTTTACCTTATATGTGAACTATATAAAATAATCGTGTTTTGAAATAAATTGTTTTACAATAAAAATCACATTTTTATCATATATACAAACTATAGAAAATATTCATATGTTGAATAAAGGACTAGAACGATAAAAATCATATTTTTATCGTATGTGTGAGGTTGAAAACATTCATGTGTTGAATATATAGATTAAACAATAAAATCTACATTTTTATTGTGAATATAAAGTGTTAAAAATAGTGATGTGTTGAAATAAATATCTATTGGATAAAAATATCATTTTTATCAAATATAGGAAGTGAATATAGTTTTGAAATCGAAGAGTGAATTATATTTATATATATTTATTTAAATAGAATTAAAATA
This sequence comes from Allium sativum, assembly GCA_030737875.1. Classification (NCBI taxonomy): domain Eukaryota; kingdom Viridiplantae; phylum Streptophyta; class Magnoliopsida; order Asparagales; family Amaryllidaceae; genus Allium; species Allium sativum. The sequence goes on from CM060915.1 coordinate 152,396,510, forward strand.
AATCGAATAACGAAGCTACAGTTCGTGTTTTGAAACCGTGATTTCAAACGATTTGTGCGGGAGATCCGACCACCGGATTTTCCCGAAACCGAAACCGTTAGGTTCGCTTTGGAAATATCTCTCCAACGACACCCACTTTGTGAAGATCCAACGGTTGGATTGTCTGGAATGTTTAATTCAAATCTGAAGAAAAACAGCGCCAGAATCGATTATATATATATATATATATTTAATTAAAATAAATCGAATAACGACGCTGTAGTTCGTATTTTGAAATCGTAACTTCAAACGATTAGTGCGGGAGATTCGACCATCGGATTTTCCCGAAACTGAAACCGTTGGATTCGTTTTGAAAAGATCTTTCTAATGATATAAATTTTTTGAAGATCCAATGGTTAGATTTTCAGATATGTGTAAATCAAACCTGAAGAAAAACAGCGCCACGGCCACGGTATGGCCTGAAGCGTCGTTTGAGTGAATTGGCTATTTTTAAATAAATAAAAATAGCGATAAATCGTGAAAAAATATTATAAACGATATGGAATGGAAATAAACTGAATTTGCTTGGTTTATGTGATATTTGATGGTTGAATGTGTTTGGCGTGAAAATTTCATTAAAGAACAAAATTAGTGATATTGAATAATTTAACCATTGAAATGAATTGATTTGAAATTCTAAATATACGTGAATTATTTGAAAAGGCCGAGTTAATTCTCATTTGAAATAATTGATCAACGAGTGAAAGTCGAAGATATGAAGACGGTGCAAGACCGATGATCTTCACGTCGAATGGAGGGGTGCTACTGATGCTCATGATAGGAGTAGCTACCTTGAAGGGGTTGAAGTAGTAGCCGTCCGGACGTACTTCTTGATTGTACGGATATGCGAGGTTTTGAGTGCCTCTGGTTTCGTTCAGACCCAGAACGAAAGCGTAAATGGACTGTGTGTCTGACATTGGATTTTGTTCTGTACTGATTGATCTCTATTAAATATAATTTGTTTAGCCGCGGAGAATTTATTCTCTTGCTTAACGCCCTTCTCTGAGACGTACGAGCTCAGAGGTTATATATCGATAAAAATCAGTCGCATGGAGTGAATTATCAGTGTGGCATGCCTAAGTTGCAGATGATCAAGGCTTCTGTTGAAAAGAAAAGTCTTGTGGTTGATGATCAAAGCACGGCCTGTGTGGCATAGCTTTGTGTATAACGTGAATTCGCGAGCCTCACACCCCGGTATGAACCAGAAACGTGAGAGGACGGCAGGGAAGACATGCGTCTCTTTCTAGCTAGAAGTGGTGTCAGTGACCTACCAGCCCTGACATTTATATTATTTTCGCCTGTGCGGTTGTTAGAATGCGAGGTACCTCGGAATTTGAGTCATTAGGCTCGTTTACGCCCCCATAGGGTGGGGAGATGTATTGTCCAGTGTTTAAGTTTAATCCACATCGGTGGACCGGCCCTTATTGCTCCAAGGGCCCACCTGAGTCTGGGTCCTGAGACATGGTAGGCTAGATTGTCTCGAATTCGGTAAGGACTATCTTTTGCCTTGGTTCATGATGGAAATCCGATTTCCAAATACGACACCATGCGATTTTGATTGTACATTTATATGGCGACATGATATATGGTACCCATGTTGTCTATGATTGATAGTTATGATTGAAATTGTTTTTAAAACATATATACACTAGCAATAATATCAAATGATTTGTTTTGCATGTATCGAGCATATTTTGGCCATTATAAGGTAAAACTCTCTCCTCCGGTTTGTGTTGCATTGTGTGATGGGAACTGAGTCTTATAATTGCTTCATTTTTATAAAAAGCATTGCGATGTTTAAAAGATTTACTTATTTTAAAGCACTGGCAAACCAATGGAGTAGACGCATTCCGCAAAAGTGGCGTGGTCTTGTGATTGGCCATATTATAAAATGTGTTAAGTAGACTTCTCATACCAGTCCCATGACTGACTCATAGTTTGTTTCACTTGCAAACTCGGGTGCCTTTATTTCTACACGGGCAGCCTTGTATTCAGGTTTTAGCAGGCTCTTTCTGGATAGCTGGAGCTGAAAATGGATTCTATCATTTATCTCTTTTTATGCTGTTCAGCTCCTATTATACATATTATGTTTTTTTTTCCGATGTAGACATTTATGTATAGCTGAACTATACTTGTACTAAGTATGATCCTGTATACTGTGTAACTCTGATGATTATGTTTATCCAGTGTATTCTATTGTACATTATCTGGTGTATTTATTTATTTCTGTTCTGCTATTATCTGTTTATGTGTTATATTCCAAAGATTACCCTTGCCACCGTCTTATGGGGTTTGGGGTTGTCACATTTACCTTGATTGGTCGCATTTATTTATGAACGTGTTTAATTGTTCGAATTGTTTGAATTGTTTTGTTGATTGATTGATGTTAAATGATCGTTATTTGCTGTTATAGGAATTATCAGTTAAATGGCATTGAATAATCTGATTTGAGATAACCAGTTTGAAACAGGGAAGAACAGCTTGGAGGGATCCAACGGGATTCCTTAAATATATTATTTATTTTCATATTATCATATATGAACTGATCAGGTGGGGTGATTGATTTGATTGTTGATTCTTGACTGAAAATTCAACATATGTTTAGTTTAAACCAATGGGCGATATTGGTTGAGTATTTAGCGGCAGTATATGGCCTATGAAATCAATTGTTTCATAAATGTTGATTTACCGCCAGGAAGATCAACAGAGATAAGTTATAAAATTTATTTTATACCTTGGTATAGATTTTGAATTGCATTATATTGAAAATAAGATTGTAAAAAGGGAATAAATATTTATTATTTATTATTTAAACTTATAATTAATCATTAATTGATTTTATAAGGAAATTTTTAGTGTTAATCAGATTTATAAACAAGCGAGTAGAAATTAACCTAACGGTTAAATTTGGATATTATTTTATTAAGAAATAATTAAATGGAATTATTTAAATTGACTATATTATTAATTAATTTAAAGAGAGAACGAATTGGAATCGGTTAATGGGATAACCGTGTTTTAGTCGACTAAATCAACCGTTTTTAATTGGGATTAAATTAGTGCATTTGAATATAATAGTTTAACGAATATTTGTTTTAATAAGATTTTAAAAATGAATTTAATATTTATTCTAGTTAATAAAGGAATTAACTACTCTACAATAGTTATTTATTAAAATAAATTATTATTTTAAATCAAGAGTAATTTAGAAAATTACCTTTTAATTGAGATTCATTTAAATGTAATTGAAATTAAAATGAAATTTAATTGAATGGTGAAAGGAGTTTATGAACAGGTATTATTTCAAACCTAAGTTTTTATAATAGAGTTATAATAGAAATTTTAAGCGAATACAATAGTGAAAATAAATGCTACTTAATTATTGAATTAAGTAAAAAGGGAATTAAGATAAAAGGGTTTATAATAAACCGAAGTTATATAAAAGGGGTTTGAGGTATTATATCGTTAATTCTAAATTAACATTACTAAATGGTTGGATTAAGCGAAAGTGAGGAATTGAAATAAGATGTCCAAAGCGGGAAGGGTTGAATGAATTTGAAAAGGAATTAGTGAAAGTGAATCTGGTAAAAGAAGTGGATTGTAAGATTGTGTAATCAAATCTGAATTATAAAAATAGATTTGTTTAAAGAGGTCGAGGTTAAAATATGGTATTTTATAAGAAAATATTTAATTATTGAATTAAGGAATAATAAGGAAGAGATTTTCAAAAGAATAAGAAGGTTGTATGAAACTATATTTTATACAATAGTTAAATGGAATTTGAATTTATATTAGAATGAAATGTGGGTTTGGATTACAACTCGTATTTATCTTAGGATATGAACGTTGTTGATCAAGGTCTGAGAGGTAATTAAAATACCCCTACTTGAGCGACATCAAGATTATTTGCAGATGATATTAGTTGTAATGGTAAAAGAGGATAATAAATATGTATTATTTCCATTAGAGGAATAATAGTGCAACGATTAATGGAAATGTGGGGAATATATAACGAGAGTTCCAAAGTAGAAGGGAAATAAAAAGGGGTTGCCGGAAATATAATGATATGTTCGAGCTAAAAAGGAAATGTAAAGTTGAGTTTTATTATATAAGAATAAGCATGGATTTTGTTTCAAGTAATGAATAAAAGATATTTTGGTAATGTTGTTTTACGAATAAATAAGTTGAATTGATTTCCCCAATATTAGATAATAATGTGGCTAATGTTTTGAAAGTGAAAATAGGAAACTGGATATATAAAAGTGAAATTGTTTAAAGAAAAATCTTAGTGAAGAACTATATTTATAATATCGAAATAATTAAAAGTTTTAAATATACATTTGTTTTAATTAAAAGGCCAAGTGATGTTGAATACTAAACCAGTGAACTCATTGGATATTCATGATCGAATCACTTCTTATTTTGATAGTTAAATAACTGACTATCAAATCTGTCCAATACGATTGTTGGTATGGAAAGACTGGGATCGAATTTATATTCGAAAACCATTCCGACCAACGAATACGTGAAGATATCAGAAGATGGTCTAGATGGAGCACTGAAGACCGTAGATTTTCTTAAATGGAGGAATTACTAATAATCTCTGATGTTGAAACCAGAGATGAACTGTGATTCTATCGTGGTTGGAATCTACGGATTGCAAGGACTACTCGCTACTGATCTATGGGGTGATTCCTATATTCGATGCAGTAGGAGAGTGTCATCAGTTCATCCTGTTCCTGGATGACTTGTATGGACGGATATCTGACAGAGTATTTCCGAAGGAATCACATACGTTGATTTCTTTAAACGTGCTATAGTTGTTGGCGGAGAATGGCCGTTCTCTTAGCTTAACTGCTAGATTATTTTTGTGGATGTCAATTAGTGATATCTGGCAGATCTAACGATGTGACATTCAAAGTGAATGATGACCCGATGTTTAGAAGTTAATCTTACCCTCAAGCCTCACCAAGCGGGAAATGACAAAAATCGGGCAGGCAGCGTAGCTATGTGGGTCGCTCCCATTAGGGTGTGTAATCACCTTTCTATAGAAATTCCTTTTGCTTCTTTAAATCTATTTCGATGTTGTCCCTTTCGAGAAACGGTGGTTTGAGCCCAACCGTTGGTGATATTCATTCGATACACTCAAGAGAAATGTGTGGTCGGTCATGTGTGGGCCGGGTTGCAAGACGTTCTTGTTGAGCCCAGTGTATTCTCCTCTAGAGATACACTATCGGCAGGTGGTCCCATACCTTGTCATAGGCGAAATCCAATCTCCAATAAGCACCTGCGGTTTCGATTGTATACTATATATGTGGAGCGACTATATATGTGGAGCGCTAGATGCAAGTGTTCCACTAGATTGATATCTATTTGTACATAGACACTATTATAATATCAGAAAAGATATTGATTTCAAAAATGTTTTGGGTTATCATAAGGTAAAAACCATCCATATTTATGTGTAGATTTGGTCTTATGATTATCCTTTTCTTTCGAAAAGATTTTTGAACTTTAAAATCAAGTTGGATGATTCCCCTTAATGCTGTGCGAGTTTTTCTCACTCTGGTTCACCAGACTGACCCGGTGTTTTGTAAATGTTCGGGTTAGACCGAGGTGTACAGGTCTAGGTTATCGGATGTTGCAAAGTCCAGAGACGAGCTGGAGGTGTTCAGTAGTATGAGATTATATGGTGTGTATTCCGCTGTGCATTGTGTATAAGGACAGGTTATTATAACTGTCCAGATGTGTGATGTACTCTGATATTGTAAGTATTTTTAAAGCTCTCAATAAAGATTTATTTCTGTATTATATTTTGTTCCGCTGCGATGTGAGACTCTGTGTTGTGTTGGTTCTTCTTCTTCTTCTATTATAATATTTCTTTCTTTCTTATCTTACCCTCTAATTTCTTTCTATTAATTATCCATTGTTTTCGGTGTTTAGAAGGTCGGCATTAGATACATGATTGTATTTATGTCAATTAATTTGTTTGATTGATTTGAATGAATTCAAATTAGATTGAAAATTTGAATTTAAAACTTAATTTTGTTAAGTATAATCAAATTAATAATGGTATTTAAATTTAATTAAATAAATTGGAAATTTAATGAATAAATAATAATTAAATAGAAATCAGTTGGATATTAATCGTTTGATGTTAAAATATGGGAAATCAAAATAGAATATTAATATTGTATGCAAATCCGATTGATTTGGTTGTGTATTGGTTGTTGATTGTGATTGGTTTGTTATTGGATGATAGTTTGTTTGATTGGAATAATCAACAAATTTAATAGAGCTAAATGAATTATTAAATAGTGAATAATTTCCGGTATAATTTAAACTGGAATGAAACTGCATATGAAGTGGAATTGATGATTTAACCTTGTATTTGATATTGAATTGATGCTATCCGTTTGAATTTGGAATTGGTATAGTTATACCAGTTGACTAGTGAAAAATTATCTCAGAATTTCATATATCCATTACATATGTGAATTGAGTTAATTACAGTGACAAATAGCAAGGCAAATAGATATTGGTTGAGTAAATCACATATACGTTGAGCCAGTATGTTCAATAGCGCTCGTAAAAGGTACGCCTACGCGAAAATAGAAAAAATTTGGGTTTTTATTTTTGTTTTCCGACCGTATGGGTCGATGTATATACATTATTTGTTCCTGCGATATCGCAGATGTCACTCCGTGCAGGGGAGACTCTGCCGAATTTTTCCGGGAATTTAATGTGTTAGAAAATTTTCGACATTTTTGAAAATATTTATATATGGTATTGAATTGGTTATTGATTCAAAATAAAATGATATTTGGAAATTAACGAGATTTGTAGCATTTTTCCTAACTTAGCAATTTCGAGGACGAAATTATTTTAAGGGGGGAAGAATGTGACGACCTGTATTTTTGACAGTCAAATATTTAATTTAATTTATTTATTTTAAATATTATATTTGGAATATTAATGGATTTTAATATTTAATTCGTTATTTAAAAGAAGTTCGAACGTTATATATTTATAAAATTGTAAAACGAGCTCGAAATGGCGTGGCAGTTCATAAAATGGAGTTTTGAACTTCAACTGAATATACAGTATCCGATATAAGTCGGATTTATGTGAAACAATAAATGTTGGGATCGTGTTGACTATAATTTTCATATGGAAGAGAAAAATCGAAATTTCGTGTTATAAATTGTTAGTTATGGCCAAACCAATTTTGAAATAGTCGCTATGGAAATCGTTATTAAAATATAACATTTATTTAATATATTTAAATGGAAAATTTAAATAGTTTAACTCAAATCTAACGACATTGAGCTATGTAAATTATCTGGAATTGTATATATTCTGTTTGAATATATATGATAAAAATAATTTATTATGATTTATTTGAATTAATTTGGAATTTATATAATATTTTAATAAATATTATATAAGCGTTAAAAATAGCCATTTTTGCAAATGGTCTCCATTTTCAGTGAAATTAGTTTTATTGGAATCGTATCGTTAAATTATTTAAAGAAAATCAAATTTCGCGGTAAATCGATGTTGTATGTGACTTCAGTGGCCAAAAATGCCTTTGTTCTATTTAATTGTTTGGACAATTCAGACAGGGGTAACTTTAAACAAATTAACGGCTGGCCAAATGTACTCCGATTTGGACGAAACAAGATTTATTGGATCTGTAAGGTATAGGTCTAGTGAAATGTCAAGGTTTCAAATTTATTGGATTTTTTCTGCAATTATAGGAATTTTAAACGCTTGATTTTTCATTGATAATTATAAAGGACTTTTCACAAGCGATGTTGGAATTCGACGAAACCTGTCCCATTGGGTCCGAAATATTTTTTATGCTAAAATTACCTTATTTTGTCAAAAACGTAGATCGTATGTTATGGTTTTTGCGGATTACTTCACTACGAAGTTTCATTGAATAATATTTTAATTAAAATCCAACCTTATATATATACCCCATCAAATAGGTCAATAACCCTATTTCTATTTTGCGTGGTCAACGTTATCTAAAAACTGCGCCTCCATCTTCTGAATATTGAACGACTACAATTCTCCTTCCCTTTCTCTTGTTTTTCTTCTCATCTGTTATTGATTCGAAAGTTTTCCCTCTACTGTATCGCTGAGCTCTTCAAGGGTTACTTAACCAACGGTCAAGATGGATTCTTCTGTATCAACATGGTCTGAATCCGAGTAGAGAGGCGCTGGGTTCGAACTTCCTTCCAAGTGCAAGGAGACAACGGAGTTGCACATGACTCAAATGGAAGATGAAAATGGGGCGAGCAACTCGGTAGGTCTCGATCAACGACAGGTCGATGGTGGGCTGATTGGCGATTATGTTTTGATTTCCGGCATGGTGAAGTTAAAAATGGAGTAGCTGAAAATAAACGTAAACAAAGGAAAGGACGATCTGTACATGAGTATAAATGCTCTGTGTGTTCATCAACGTGAAGTAAGGGTTGGGGCATGCTAAAGATTTGATAATGCGAGGAGCAGGTAATCGAAACAGTGATCTGCTGGAGCATGCATACAATGGTGCGGTTTCAAAGAAATTAGGACTGGAAATAATTGTGAACGAAGTAATGGAAAACAGTGAAGGGTATATCTATTTGTCTTATTTACAGTTAATAACAGTGCGATTACATCATAAGTTATAACTAAGAAGAATTAGTTATGATCAAATTGCGATAGGTGTTGAAAAGGAGGACTAAGAAGGGTGCTTGGAAAATATTTGTGTGATGAAGAAACTAAGAACGGAAACGGAGAGGTTATCGGTCTGCTTATCTTAGTAAAGTAATTAACCATTAATTAAAATTTAATTAATAATTAATTCAAAGATGTTAAGTATGATGATATCAATTTTGAACAGGAGTTGATCGTGCTTGGGTAATTCTGTTTATGTCAAGAACATGATAACAGGAACAAAGGACATGAGGATAAATCCGTCGATTGATGGTTAATTAATGTAATTAGTTATAGTAAATTCTTAATTAATGAAAATGAATTGATTAAAATAAATCGTATAAATCATAAACTTATATTATTTATAACTCATGTTAGTGTTATTAGAATTGACTCAAACAAGAAGCGTTGTGACCGTATTGCTGAACTCTACATTCTGGAACTGTTTTGGGACAGGATGGAGACAACCGGGAATTGCAGTTAAAATTAAACGACTATTTAATTTAACTGTAACCAACGAATAAAATCAAATCAAGGTGAGTTAAACTCACTCTGTTCATCCCGTTTATATTTCATATAAATTGGGTTTTTATTTTATGTGCTCTGGTTGTTGTTGGTTGACTGTTTGCTAATTATATATTCATTCGTTGATTTAACCAATGAAATTAAACCGTGTTTAATTTCAATGAAATACGAAATCGTTATTTTAACGATTGGATCCAATGAAGGTAACATACCTTGATTGGTCACGTTTATTTATAAACGTGTTTAATTGTCTGAATTGTTTGAATTGTTTTGTTGATTGATTGATGTTAAATGATCATTATTTGCTGTTATAGGAATTATCAGTTAAATGGCATTGAATAATCTGATTTGAGATAACCGGTTTGATACAAGGAAGAACAGGTTGGAGGGATCCAACGGGATTCCTCAAATATATTATTTATTTTTATATTATTATATATGAACTGATCTGGTGGGGTGATTGATTTGATTGTTGATTATTGACTGAAAATTCAACTTCTGTTTAGTTTAAACCGATGGGCGGTATTGGTTGAGTATTTAGCGGCAGTATGTGGCCTATGAAATCAATTGTTTCATAAATGTTGATTTACCGTCAGGCAGATCAACAGAGATGAAGTTATAAAATTTATTTTATACCTTGATATAGATTTTGAATTGCATTATATTGAAAATATGTTTGTAAAAAGGGAATAAATATTTATTATTTAAACTTATAATTAATCATTAATTGATTTTATAAGGAAACTTCTAGTGTTAATCAGATTTATAAACAAGTGAGTAGAAATTAACCTAACGTTTAAATTTGGATATTGTTTTGTTAAGAAGTAATTAAATGGAATTATTTAAATTGATTATATTATTAACTAATTTAAAGGGAGAACTAATTGGAATCAGTTAATGGGATAACCGTATTTTAGTCGACTAAATCAACCGCTTTGATTGGGATTAAATTAGTGCATTTGAATATAATAGTTTAACGAATATTTGTTTTAATAAGATTTTAAAAATGAATTTAATATTTATTTTAGTTAATAAAGGAATTAACTACTCTATAATAGTTATTGATTAAAATAAATTATTATTTTAGATTAAGAGTAATTTAGAAAATTAACTTTTAATTGAGATTCATTTAAAGGTAATCGAAATTAAAATGAAATCTAATTGAATGGTAAAAGGAGTTTATGAACAGGTATTATTTCAAACCTGAGTTTTTATAACAGAGTTATAATAGAAATTTTAAGCGAATACAATAGTGAAAATAAATGCAACTTAATTATAGAATTAAGTAAAAAGGGAATTAAGATAAAAGGGTTTATAATAAACCGGAGTTATATAAAAGATTTTTGAGGTATTATATCGTTAATTCTAAATTAACATTACTATATGGTGGGATTAAGCGAAAGTGAGGAATTGAAATAAGATGTCCAAAGTAGGAAGTGTTGAATGAATTTGAAAAGGAATTAATGAAAGTGAATTTGGTAAAAGAAGTGGATTGTAAGATTGTGTAATCAAATCTGAATTATAAAAATAGATTTATTTAAAGAGGTCAAGGTTAAAATATGGTATTTTATAAGAAATTATTTAATTATTGAATTAAGGAATAATAAGGAAGAGATTTTCAAAAGAATAAGAAGGTTGTATGAAACTATATTTTACAGAATAGTTAAATGGAATTTGAATTTATATTAGAATGAAATGTGGGTTTGGATTACAACTCGTATTTATCTTAGGATATGAACGTTGTTGATCAAGGTCTGAGAGGTAATTAAAATAACCCAACTTGAGTGACATCAGGATTATTTGCGGATGATATTTGTTGTAATGGTAAAAGAGGTTAGTAAATATGTATTATTTCCATTAGAGGAATAATAGTGCAATGATTAGTGGAAATGTGTGGAATATATAACGAGAGTTCCAAAGTAGACAGGAAATAAAAAGGGTTTGTCGGAAATATAATGATATGTTCGAGTTAAAAAGGAAATGTAAAGTTGAGTTTTATTATATAAGAATAAGCATGGATTTTGTTTCAATATGAATAAAAGATATTTTGGTAATGTTGTTTTACAAATAAATACGTTGAATTGATTTCCCCATTATTAGATAATAATGTGGCTAATGTTTTGAAAGTGAAAATAGGAAACTGGATATATAAAAGTGAAATTGTTTGAAGAAAAATATTAGTGAAGAACTATATATATAGTATCGAAATAATTAAGAGTTTTAAATACACATTTGTTTTAATTAAAAGGCCAAGTGATGTTGAATACTGAACTAGTGAACTCATTGGATTTTCGTGATTGAATCACCTCTTATTTTGATAGTTAAATAACTGATTATCAATTATGTCCAGTACGATTGTTGGTACGGAAAGACCGGGATCAAATTTATATTAGAAAATCATTCCAACCAACGAACACGTGAAGATATCAGAAGATGGTCGAGATGGAGCATTGAAGACCGCAGATTTTCATAAATGGAGGAATTACTAATAATCTCTGATGTTACAACCAAAGATGAATCGTGATTCTGTCGTGGTTGGAATCTATGGATTGCAAGGACTACTCGTTACTCATCCATGGGGTGATTCCTATATTGGATGCAGTAGGAGAGTGCCTTCGGTTCATCCTGTTTATGGACGGATGTCTGACAGAGTATTTCCGAAGAAATCACGTACGTTGATTTCTTCAAACGTGCTATAGTTGTTGGCGGAGAATGGCCGTTCTCTTAGCTTAACTATTAGAGTATTTTTGTGGACATCAATTTGTGATATCTGGCAGATCTGACGATGTCACATTCAAAGTGAATGATGACCCAATGTTCAGAAGTTAATCTAAACCTCAAGCTTCACCAACCGAGAAATGACAAAAATCGGGCAGGCAGCATGGCTATTTGGGTCGCTTCCATTAGGGTGTATAATCACCTATCTAGAGAAATTCCTTTTGCTTCTTTAAATCTATTTCGATGTTGTCCCTTTCGAGAAACGGTGGTTTGAGCCTAACCGTTGGTGATATTCATTCGATACACTCAAGAGAAATGAGTGGTCGGTCATGTGTGGGCCGGGTTGCAAGGCGTTCTTGTTGAACCCGGTGTTTTCCCCTCTAGAGATACACTATCTGCAGGTGGTCCCATACCTTGTCATAGTTGAAATCCAATCTCCAATAAGCGCCTGCGGTTTTGATTGTATACTATATATGTTGAGCATGAGATGCAAGCATTCCGCTAGATTGATATCTATTTGTACTTAGACACGATCATAATATCAAAAAAGATATTGATTTCAAAAATGTTTTGGGTTATCATAAGGTAAAAACCGTCCGTATTTATGTGTGGATTTGGTCTTACGATTATCCTTTTCTTTCGAAAAGATTTTTGAACTTTAAAATCAAGTTGGATGATTCCCCTTAATACTGTGCGAGTTTTTCTCACTCTGGTTCACCGGACTGACCCGATGTTTAGTAAATGTTCGGGTTAGACCGAGGTGTACAGGTCTAGGTTATCGGATGTTATGAAGTCCAGAGACGAGCTGGAGGTGTTTAGACGTATGAGATTATATGGTGTGTATTTCGCTGTGCATTGTGTATGAGGATAGGTAATTATAACTATCCAGATGTGTGATGTACTCTGATATTGTAAGTATTTTTTTAATCTCTCAATAAAGATTTATTTCTGTATTATATTTTGTTCCGCTGCGATGTGAAGCTCTGTGCTGTGTTGGTTCTTCTTCTTCTTCTATTATAATATTTCTTTCTTTCTTATCTTACCCTCTAATTTATTTCTATTAACTATCCAGTGTTTTCGGTGTTTAGAAGGTTGGAGATACATGATTGTATTTATGTCGATTTACATGGCCGAATATCCTTTTGTCGTTACATATTTATTGAGAGCTTGGAAAAAAACTTACAATCGTTCGAGTACAACTTACATTCAACACATCTGGACAGTTATAATAATTTTTCCTCTTATGCAACACACAACGGAAAATACCATATACAAATCATACGTATGGACTCCTCCATTGTTTCTTCTGAACTTCGTCATATCCTAACCTGAACCTGTAAAACTCGGTCTTACCCAAACATTGCAAATGCCTAGATCAGTCTGGTGGACCAGAGTGAGAAAACTCACTAAGTTTATAGGTATCATCAAACTTGATTTTAAGTTAAAACATTTCTTCTCAAAATAAATGGATAATCGTAAGACCAATCCACACATAAACATGGATGGGAAATTTTTACCTTATGATAACCCAATTTTTTTTGAAATCATATCTATTCTGATATTATAATAGTGTTTAAATCAAATAAATAACCCTCTAGAATAATGCTTGCATCTTACATTCTACCCATATTATGTAATCAAAAACCACAGCCTCTTATTAGATATTGGATTCTGACTATGACAAGCTATGGAACCACCTTCCGGTAGTGCATCTCTAGAGAGGAATACACTAGGTTCAACAAGATATATGATCGACCACTCATTTTGCTTGAGTGTATCGAATGTATATCACCAACGGTTGGAATCAACAACCGTTTCCCGAAAAGGGACAATATAGATTGAACAAAGAAGGTAATGGATTTTCTCTAGATAGGTGATAATACGCCCTTATAGGAGTTAACCACATAGTTATGCTGCCTGCCCAATTTTTGTCATTTCCCGGTTGCGAAGCTTGAGGTTATAATTACCTTTTTAAGATAACACATCACCATTCACTTTAAATGCCACATTGTCAGATCCATCAGAAAATCACTAATTAATTTCCACAAAAATACTCTAGGTGTTAAGCTAAAGAAGTTTGCTTCTTTGCCACCAACTTGCTACGTTTGAAGAAATCAACGTACGTAACCCATTTGGAAATACTCTGTCAAACATCGACCATACTGGTTGTCCGAGGATTGGACAAACCGAAGGCACCCTCCTACTACATCCAAGGAATCACCCTATAGATTAGTAGTGAGTAGTCCTTGCAAATTTGTAGATTCTAATCACGTCAGAATCGCAAATCAAAATAACTCTGCTTGCAACATTAGAGAAATTTGACAAGTAGTCCTTTCGCTTATGAAAATCCACGGTCTTCAATAGCTCCATCTTCAATCAGCATCTTCGACGATTTTGTATTTGCTGGTATGGAATTGTTTCCAAAAATAAATTTGATCCTGGTCTTTCCGTACCATCAATCATAAACAATCATTTAACCATAAAATAAAATGAGTTCACTGGTTTAGTACTCGATATTACTTGGCCTTTAACATTAAACTAATTAACGAATAGTTAATTAAACTTCTAAAATTTTCAATATTTTTATACAGTATTTACTTCTTATTTTATTTTAAGAGTATTCGAAAAACTATTTTAATTACTTTGAATTAAATCATATATGTATATATATATATATATATGTGTGTGTGTGTGTGTGTGTGTGTGTGTTCTCGCTTTGAGTTCAATCAAATTTCACTTAAAACTTTGTTATGACCTCTCTTTTGTTTCATTTCTCGAAAATAATAACTAACACTTCCCCTTTGAATAAATTTATTCAAACTCATCTTGTTAATTCCTTAAATCTCGAAAATATCGTTATATTTTCACAAAATCTCTTTTTGTTTCCGTTACTTTGGATATACTATTTTATATTCTCAAATCCTTTTTATTTCTGTTACTTCAAATTTCATTATTCCCTAACCGCAAATTGGAAAGTGAATAACTCCCTAAGTATTTGTTGGAGAATGGAGTTTTGATGACAACAACCTTATTTTAATATTAATTGATTATAAAATATATACTAACTCCTTTATCTAGAATATATATATACACACACACACGTATGCAAGATTTATATATAGGAATTAATACTGAAGAATGTACGGTGTAAGAGCTTTTAGAGATTCTGAATTCAAAGTAGATTCAAGACTCATGAGTAATCAAGATTTCAAGAGTTCAAGATAAATATAGTAATAAAGTCTAGTTTATGCAAGACTATGAATAGAACTGCAGGTTCAAATTCAAATTTAAATTATATTTTGATTTTCAAATTTCAAGTTCCATTTTCAAATTTCAAGTTCCATTTTCAAATTCTATTCTAATTCTAATTAATTATTTTATCTTACTTTTGATTTCTAACTCAAGTTTTAAGTCTATAAGTTTTATACATAATTATATAGTTATATACTTTTGTATACTTTATATTTGTATAGTTTTAGTCTTTATAACTTTAAAAATATGTTTATATAGTTTATATTTAGGATTTCATAAGATTTCCAACTTTATAATACTTATTTATAGCACTATGTTTTAATTCAAGAATTTCCAAAATTATATATACATTAAAACACTTTAAAAATGATAAAAATTCAAATTTGTGAAGTGATATGTCAACATACATAATATGCCATGTCGACATATAACTGTCACATTTTTTATTTTGAAAGGAACTGTCTTTTCATTATTTGTAACGTTCCAGAAGCGTTTCAACCTTTCAAATCTTATAAATAGGGGATGATTTCGATTTTTTTCATCATTCTTTTTCTCCATCTTCATCTCCTTTCTTTACACCATTAAATTTCATACTTTAATGATTTCTACACTTATATTATAACGAACGCGAATTTTCGACCTTGAAAATCGACAAACAACACCATGTCGACTATTCAAGAATATGAAATACCAAAACGTTAATAGAAAGAAGTTAGAAGGTGAGAATATATAAGATAGAAAATTAGAATAGAAGAAGGAGAGGAACAACAACAGAATCAGAGAAATACGAATCTCACAGCGAAACGAATAAAATATTGTATACAACATAACTTGGAAATACAAATCTGTCATTTGTATACAAATACAAGTCATCATTTGAGTATAACACTTACACCAAAGTGGAAATAAACAGTAGCTATATAATCCTGAAGCCTCCTGCTCCAGCTCTCCAAGTAAATCTGTAAAATCCTGATTACTTGACCGCCCGTACAAAATTGGGCACCCAAGACTTTAGGGAAAATAAAACAAAATAAACATTGGGTCCGTCATGTGACTGGTGTGAGTAAACTCCAAACATTTGTTTAACTTTTAAAATCCTTTTAAAAGAAGGAATAATCATAAGACCAATACACACATAAACATAGATAGTTTTTACCTTACGATACCCAAAACATTCTTTTAAACTCCACACTCTTCTGATATTATAATAATGTCTAAATTAAATAAATAGCAATCTAGTGAACTGCTTTCATCTCACGACCCACATATATAATATATAATCAAAACCGCGAGCACTTATTGGGTAATGAATTTCCAACTATGACAAGGTATGGAACCACCTTCCGATAGGGTATCTCTAGAGGAGAATACATTGGGTTCAACAAGAACATCTTGTAACCCGGCCACACATGACCGACCACTCATTTCACTTGAGTGTATCGAATGTATATCACCAACGGTTGGGATCAGCAACCGTTTTCCCAAATGGGAAAACATCGAATAGAATAAAGAATGAAATGAATTTCTCTAGATAAATGATAATACACCCTAATTGGGAGCTACCCACTTAGCCATGCTGCTTGCCCGATTTTTGTCATTTCTCGGTTGTTGAGGCTAGATGCCATAACGTACAGATCACACATTTATTCACTTTGAATGTCACATCGTCATACCCGCCAAATCACAAATTGATTTCTCCAAAAAAAAACCAGGTATACGGCTAAGAGAAACGAATTTCTCCACCATCAAACGTAAATACGTTTGAAGAGATCAACTTACGCGATCTGTTAAATATACTCTGTAAGACATTCTTCCATAAAGGTTGTCCTCGGACTGAACAAACCGAAGACACTATTATGTAAATCCACCTTAGGCAATTTCTACCTAGAATTTGCCAGAACAGCTCTTGCATAAACCCCATCTTAAATTATCTTCATCATAAATGATTCTCTACGTTAATGCTCATACGGAGTGGTTTTCAAATAATAAATCTGATCCCAGTCTCTCCGTATTTATAACAAAAATAGTCAAAAACTTTGATAGTCGGTTATTTGACTATCAAAGGAAAACATGTGTACAAACGAAGGTCGTATTTCCAAATGGAAATCTTACCGAGCAAATCATTAATTACCACTGATCCCCTTTAATTTAATTTGTCATTCAATTATCCATTTCTCTATTCCTGTTTTCATATATTCGTAGATTCTTCTTTTCTAAATTTAGAAAATATACGTTATTGATCATTGGAAAACATTTCCATATTTACTCTCATTTCTTATTTTCTATATTATAAACATTTCTGATTCTTATTTGGAAAACATTTCCAAAACTCCTTCAATGGATTTAAACAGATATTTAAACAAAACATCGTGATGCCAACTTAGACCATTACACTCATTAATTAAATTCACTTAAGCAACCTTCACTATTGAACCTTAACCATTCCTTAGTCAAAAATGAAGTCAATCAAGTTGGGGTATAACTACCTCTCAGACCTTAACCGAACAACATTTCTAACCTCGAAATAGACAATGTTCACCTTTTTAATATTTAATAAACTTCCTTACATAACTCTCGGATTCTATTTACGAATCCACTTCTTTTACAGAAATCATTTGATTATAACAATAGTGTTATAAACCCATGCTTCTTAAATATAATAACTTAAATATAACTTTTATTTATTAATTTGGATAAATAAACAACAACTAATCTATTAATAAATAAATAAGTCTTGATTGAAAACGGAAAGTGAATAGTACTTTCCTGAATTCGATATAATCAAATTTCAATGTATAACTCTCTTTCTAATAGTCTCTATTCGATTTAACTCTCTTTCAAATAAATTATATTCGATTTGACTCTCTTTCGAATAAAATATATTTGATTAACTCTCTTTCGAATAAATTATATTCGATTAACTCTCTACGAATAAATCTATTCGAATAACTTTATTTGTTTTAACTCTACTCGAATAACTAATATTCGACTAACTCTATTCGAATAACTTATATTCGCTTAACTCTCCTAGAATAACTTATACTCGCTTAACTCTCCTCAAATAACTTATATTCGATTAACTCTCCTCGAATAACTTATATTCGATTAACTCTCCTCGAATAACTTATATTCGCTTAACTCTTCTTGAATAACTTATATTCGCTTATCTCTCCTCGAATAACTTATATTCGATTAACTCTCCTCGAATAACTTATATTCGATTTACGTTACAAACTCTAGTATATTTTACCATTTCAGGTCAGCTTAATTTCTAAATTCATTTTTGAATTTATTACTTTCCAACATTTATCAGTTTCCTTTTATAATTATTTTAAATCTGCAAAACGTTTTCTTTTCAATCGTTATTCACTTTGAAACGGGAATATTATTCCTTAAACCAAAATTGGACTCGTTTTATCAATTAAAACTTGCTTTCATAATTTAATTACTAACACAGGTTCAACTTCCAATTATCGATTCATTTTATAACTTCTTATCCACGTTCCATTTCATTTATCAAATCTCGTTTACATGTCAACTTCATAGTTGATTCTATTTAATAAGTCTATAATTCTCAATCGCCTTTATGTTTGATTTTAAAATATCGGTTTCAAGCCGAATATTAATTATGTTGTTGAATCCCGATTTATTCAATATATAATTTACTTAAAATAAATTATTTTATAACAATTTTCCTAGTCAAATTCTAGTTACTACCCTTTATGGATTATGTTTTAATCCTATTCATACTTCGAATATCGAAATAAATTCCATCATTTCTTTTTCAAAACAATTTCCCAATTTCCCATTTTACATTCACTGTTGAATTTACAACCCAAATTATCCATTGATAATTATTTCTATTTCATTTATAAACATTGTTTATAAATCACACTACTTGTTTTTATTGTTAAACAAGTATTTATTTCTCACCATTCGAAATTCCATTTCTATTTTTAAAATAGATTTTCCCCTTTTCAAATTCATATTTCCATCATTTATAATTCCCTTTATAAATGTTAAGTTTACATTCCACTTTTAAATACTGGTGTTAAAACCAATTTTCACTTCTTTATATAAATTCAGACTTATATATTCAATTTATCGAATGATAAATATTTTATTTAATTTATAAAACATTATTTATAAATTAATCTTCTCAATTCTATCTGTTAAAAACAGATTTCTATTTACAATCTACTTTAAATCCATATCTCATAATTCTTTTATATCTTGCCATTTTATTTTTATAATTCTATTTATTTCATATAAATATTTCCTTTTATAATATCCTATTTATTTCACATAAATATTTCCTTTTATGATATCCTATATATTTCATATAAATATTTATCTTCAGTATACACTTTGAAAATTCCCTTTTTACATTCCAGTATTTCTTATAGTATTTTATAATACCAAATAACAGGACCAATGTCATCATAATCAATCACATATTATATATCACATCATATATCACAATATATGAAAACAAATAGTACTGTAAATATTGAGGAATCCAGTTAGATCCCTCCAACCTATTTCCCTGCATCCACAAATGTTAAACAATATGAATAACATCAATTTCACTTCAATATTAAATATTCTGATAAACAGAATCAATATGTAATTAACGATTTATATATATATATATAATTATATCTATATTTTCAACTAACTAATTAAAGCTCATCTAGACAATCAACACACAACAATCAACCATCATTTATCAATTCTAAAAATACGTTATAAAAATATAACTAGAAGAGTTAGTGAGTTTTACTCACATTGGACGGTTATCGTTGAATAACAATAAACATTCAACACCTCCATTTAGGCATTTTGTTTTGCCATAAATTCAAATGAGCTCCAATCCACTCTAGACTAGTTACATTGTGTGGCTCCGGTCAATACGATCCCAGCGGATCTTGTTTTGTTGAATTCGGACAACATATGAAATAGTTATAACATTTACAATTTTAAACAAGTATTTATATTATTTAAAACTATTTCTATAACAATTTGGCTCACCTAAAAAACCTCAACCCAAGCACAACCACTAACCCACAACCCGTATTCCAATCATCCTTCTTCCTCGTCATTACACTGCTCCCTCCATCCAGATATTTTCGATCAACCCTCTGCCATTCCTCCTTCCACAGTATACTAAAAATCGAACAAAATCATCACTACTTCCATCGTTAAAATCTCGACTTCTCCATCCTAGTTTTGCAAAACCCGACATCACGATGACCGTTGTGGTCTTAGCTCGAAGCCGTGTCATCCAACAAAGACATCGATTCTTTTTATTTTGACAAAATCCCAAAATTTCACGCATTACTCCAAATGCTAAACTAAACCACAATATATCCTTCGCTTCATGAATTTAGGTGCCAAATTCACAAAATCGAAAACCCTAGTGTTTTCTATCTTGGTTACAGCGAACTGAAAGATGTTCGCACCCTTGGAAATTGATACCAGATCGGAGAGAATTATGCTGGGAATCCGAATATACTAGTTTGGTCATTTTTGAGTGATTATCTCATTTGATTTTGAATTAGAAGATGATTATTTTTCTCATGTTATAATACTTAAAGACGACATCTACTTCTTTTTTTGATTACTGAAGAAACGAAATAGGGTTTAAAGAAGTTGTGGGCTATTTATAGAGGAGGAATATTATTTTTATATTCATTATTTTATTTGTTTTAATTGAACTACTAGTAGTATTTATCATTAAAAATTCCATGTAATCACATACGATATCCAAAAATCATGAAAATGGGCATGCAGCTATAGTTCGACATTACGGATCCAACGAAACTTGTTTCGTCGAAACCCGAGTCCGTTTTCTCACGCAGCGTATTTTTAAAGTCAAATTATCGACTGTTTTTCACATTAAAATCACGGCCACATACTGACTCCAAAAATAATGAGAATTAAAATTTAATAATAATTTAATATTCCGGATCGAACAAAATTGGTTTCATCGAAAACGGAGCTCGTTTGCAAAAGTGGCTAATTTTAAAGCTTTTAATAAACCCATTTAAATATTAATATATTTAAAAATAATTAAATTTAATATTAATAAATTAATATTATCATATATATTCACATAGAATATAATATAGCTCCAAATATTCCTATCTGAATTTATAACTCGACATTTCAAATCCAGATTAAATCAGTGTTCAATTTATATTGAAAATCCATTTATAATATAAATAAATCGTTATAAATTATAAAGGAATTCCATATCGACTTTTTGAAAATTTGATTTGGACACAACTTACAATCTACACGACGAAATCTTGATTTTTCTCTTCCATTAGAAAAATATACTTAACCAGCTCCAAACATTTCTTATTTCACACAAATCTGACTTAAAACGAGTTCTGTATATTCCTTTAAAGTTCGAATTGCCAAATTACGAACTGCCGCGCCATTTCGAAATCGATTATAATTATATTATAATTTATACGCTCTAATGTCATTTATTAAACATATTCGTTATTATAATTCAATTCTAAACTGAACAAAATATTTTAAATGATCCAATTCACACAATATTGACATTTCGGCCATTTCTGATTATTTCGGAATTAAATATATTATTTAATTATTATATTAATTAAATGTTCAAAGTTATTTAATTAAATAACCATTTAAATCTCTAAATCACTGTTTAAATAATTAAATAAATTAATTATTCGATCGATAAAAACATGGGACGTTACATTCTTTCCCCCTTAGAATAATTTCGTCCTCGAAATTGCTAAGGTAGAAAACAAACCCTATTAACTAGGTTAAATATTATTTGTTTACTTCTTTAACTGAACCAATTTATTTTGATTAAAATATTAATTCATTTCTATTAACAAATATTTTCAAAAATCCTGAAAATTTTCTAACATCCGAAATTTTCGAAAAATTTCGCTAGCACCTCCATTGTACGGCTCAATCGGTACAACTATAACTCTCCTCTCTACGCCTTCTCCAACCCAAAAGAAAATCAAACAGCCAAGCTGCTTGCCAATCAGGCTCATAAAAACCTCGTACCCAATTTGAATGTAAACCTGTACCTTTTTATCGGGAATATCATTCCATCTTTCATATCTGCTACTAATTTAGCATATATAAATGCCATCCCAATCAATCTCCAATCGAATCATCCTCAAACTCAACCATTTGGTTCTATCCAAGCAAAATTTTATTTCAAACTCAAGTACTATTCTTGATTCCAAATTCTTAAATCATCATCACAATTCCATTCCAAAACATGAAACGACCCGAACTTCACCGGTAAGGAAAGCCCGGATTGAATTGAGGACAAGACGAATCAGAATGCAAACAGAATAACATTTCATTGTTAATTACAACAATTTCATCAGCTTACAAGAATATACAGAGTATAAACAAATAATATACATTTAATAAATACCAGAGATTGCAATAAATTGCTGCAGCGGAAAAATAATACAATACACAACTGAAAGAGATATACAGATATAGAGCTTTCCGGATATCATTCCAGCTGTAAACCAGGTTCCTGTGAATATAAATCTGCAAAACCAAAACTACTAGCTGCCCGTGTGGAAAATAGGGGCACCCAGAGTTTAGGTTAAAACAATAAACTCCAGGTCAGTCATGTGACTGGTGTGAGAACTAAAACAGTTATTTATCTTTATTTTAAAGTTAGGTAAATCAAGGGACCACGCCGTATAACACGGAACGGGTTTCCTCCCAAGAATACCAGTGCATAAAACAAAAGCGCAATGCTAAATAAAGAACAATGAAGCTATTATAAGACCCAGGTCCCATCACATAATGCAACACAAGCCGGAGGATAGGGTTTTACCTTATAACAGCCAAAGAATGCTTGATACGCTAAATTTCATCTTTTATTATTACTATAAGTGTATAGTGTCAAAACAATTTCAGTCATAAGTATCAACCATAGACAGCATAAGTGCCCCATCCCACTATGTCGCCATACTAGGCTCTACAATCAAAACTGCAAATATCACGTATTGGAAGTTGGAATTCCATCTGTGAACCAAGGCAAGAGATCGTCCTTACCGAATTTGAGACGCTCTATCCCGCCCCTCAGGAACAGAACGCATCGTCCCTTGGATCATTATGGCCGATCCACTGATGTGGATTAAAATGCCTGAACACTGCGTTTTCCCCACCCTATGGGGTGTCAATGAGTCCAATGACTCCATTGGTCCCGGATCGACCAATATATCCGAGGCGCCTCGCAACAGCAACAACCACATAAGTCAAACTCGTCAGGGCATGTAAAACCACTGACGCCACTTCTAGCTAGAAGGAAACGCATGCCCTCCCTGATGTCCTCTCCCGTTTTTGGTTCACAACCGGGGTGTGAGGCTCGCGAATCAACGTTACACAAAGTTATGCCACACAGGCCGTGCTTTTATCATCAACCACAAGACTTTGCTTTTCAATAGAAGCCTTGATCAATTGCCACTTAGCCATGCCACACAGAAAATTCACTCCATGCGATGGATATCCATCAATATATAATGTAACAACACATAATTTTGGGGCCAATTTAAAATTTTTATTTTAGATATTTTAAAGAATTTTGAATATTTAAAATGATTTATTTTAAATAATAACGACGAAAAATTTATTTTAATCGAAGTTAAAAATGAATAAATTTAATTTAATTATAAAAGGAATTTAAAACAGTGCTACAGTTTGAAAGTTTGAATTTGAACTTTAACTGAAAATACAGGATTCATTATAAATCAGAATTGAGCGAAACAAGAAATATTTAAATCTGTTTAATTATATCTTTCTAACGAATCTGAAAATCTGAAATTTCACTTTAAAAATAGAAAGTTATGTCCAGTTTAAAATTTAGAAAAGTAGCTATAGAATTTATATATATATATATTAATATAATATATGGCCTTAAAAAAATAGTCATTTTACAAACGACCTCGGTTTTCGACGAAACCACATTTGTTGGAACCGGAATTTCAAATTATTGTTAAGTTTAGTTTTCCAGAATTTTTCGAATTAATATGTGAGCGTGGTAAAAGAAGATGTGTTTTGTCAGTTTCAGTCAAATCGGATCGACCAGAAAATGGCCATTTTTCAAACGATCTCGAAAATTCGATGAAATTAGTTTTGTTAGGACCGTATCATCATAACAAAGCCAAAAATATTTTTTCTGTAATTTTTAGAGGAGGTATGTAGCCCCGGTGAATTTATATGTACGGTTAAATTAAATAATAAATTTTTTATTTTAAATAAAAGAAAACCGACTGAAAACAGCCGTTTGGGCTCACGGGGCATAGCCCATTAAGTTCAGAATGGGGGTTATTGTCTAGGAACGACAGTCGTTGGGCCTAATTCTGAGTTAGTGGCTAGACGGGCCTTAAGGGTTCAATTAAAATTATATAGTACTATAAATACACTTTATCCAAACCCTAATCCCATTCTACTCTTCCTGAGCCACCGCCATACAAGTTTTGAACGGCCTAAACACTCCGGACTTTGATCCTAAATCTCCTCCCCTATATTTCGAATTAAAGAACGAAATCCAAACTAAATCAAAGAACTTCGTCAGCCCTTTCATCCTATACCATGATGATCGAAGGTCGTGCCATGGGGACCTTGATTTCTGCGCTCAAAAGAGCGAGTTGGGCGCGAATAAAGCAGCGTGGGGGGGGGTGCGAGCTAAGAGCCGCTCTGGGCGGTGACGGAGGAAGCTGGGGGCTTCGACTGGGCGGATTTCGATCGGCCTACCATGGCCTGAGGCACGTGCGATGGGGGAAGGACATGGCGAAGTATGGGTTGCTTTGAATGGCCTGGAACGAGATAGCAAAAAGAAGGAGGGCGGCTAACTGTAATTAGGGTTAAGTTAATTTAATAATTAATTAATGTTGTTAGTCAATTTATAAATCAAATGTTTAAAGTTGTATAACTTTGTCAAACAGAGACGAAATTCAACGAAACAAAATGCGATGCGATCGTATTGAAGAACACTATCACATGGAACTGACCGGATATGAAAAGAAGCACTTTGAAAATTCAGATAAAAAGCAAGGTGAGATTTCTCTTTTCAAATTTAAAATAAAAATTATATATACATATTATAATGATTCTGATTATAATATATTATGTGTTGTTCGAAATTTAGATTGATTTTGGCCTTTGTTGATTATTGTTTGTGATAAATTGTGATGATGATTATTTGTTGAATGATATGTTCTTGTTTTAATAAAAAATATAATCTTGAATTTGTTAGATCATGTGTGTCAACATAAAATTGTCACCTTGTTATAATTTGTCATGTTGGAAACAGAAATAACACTTTTAGTTAGGATATTTTTGTTTTAACAAAAATAACACTTTTAGTAGAAAGATTAAGCATTTTGTCATACATATGTTATTAGAATGAAAGTGTCATTTAAGTTAAAATTGAAGATTGTCATTTACGTTAAAATTGAAATTTGTCACTTATGTTAAAATTGAAATGGTTATTTATGTTGAATGAATTTGTCATCCATGTTGAGATGAATGTGTCCTTCCTGTTAAAATATTGTAATGTCATTTAAGATGCCATTAAATTAGAAAGTCATTAAATTAGAATGTCATTAAATTAGAATGACATTAAATTAGAAAGTCATTAAATTAGAATGTCATTAGAATTCATAGGAAAATATTTTCATGTAAAATATTATTTTATGTGACATTAGAGTAGAATTACATTTTTATGTAGAATGTTACATTAGAAATGAGAATTATATTTTTATGTAAAATGTTACATTAGAAGTTAAATGACATTTTGTTCATAAAAATGAGCCTTAGAAGTTAAATGACATTTTGGTCATAAAAATGAGCCTTAGAAGTTAAATGACATTTTTGTTATAAAAATGAACATTAGAAATTTAATCACATTTTATGTGTAAAATGAACATTAGAAATTTAATCACATTTTATGTGTAAAATGAACATTAGAAATTTAATCACATTTTTTGTAATAAAGTGCACATTAGAATAGAAATCACATTTTTGTGTAAAATGCACATTATAATGAAAAATTACATTTTTGTATAAAATGAAAATTTGGATGAAAAATCACATTTTTGTATAAAATGAACATTAAGATTAAAAATAACATTTTTGTTAAAATGTTACATGAGATTGAAAAATAACATTTTTGTTTTTGTTAGAAAATGTAAACTAGAATAAAAGGAATTAAAGAGTTTACATTTTTCAATGTAAATAAAAGGAATTAAACAATTTACATTTTTCAATGTAAATAAAAGGAATTAAAGAAATTGCATTTTCAATGTAAATAAAGGAAATAAAGGAATTTACATTTTATATGTAAATAAAAAGGTTTAATAGGAATTTACATTTCATATGTAAATAAAGGATGAAATAAAAGTTACATTTTCAATATAATAATATATTGAAATAAAAGTTTACATTTCCAATGAAATTAAACATTGAAATAGAAAGTTACATTTTCAATGTAAATATATATTGAAATAAAAGAAAATGTTAACATAGAAAAATATTATTTACGTAATATTAGAATGCATAGAAAATGTTAACATAGAAAAATACTATTTATATAATATTAGAATGCATAGAAGATGTTAATATAGAAAAATATTATTTATATAATATTAGAATGCATAGAAGATGTTAACACAGAAAAATATTATTTATATAATATTAGAATACACAGAAAAGTGTTAACGTAGAAATTATTCTTTTTATATGCAAACAAACATAGAAAGAGAATTATACTTTTTATTTTCATTTTTAAATGCAAATAAAACATAGAAAAAGAATTATACTTTTTAATGTGATTGTAAACATAAAATTAGAAAAGAGGAGAAAAAGATTACATTAGGAAAGATTACATTTTTAATGTAATTAAAAAAAGAGAGAAAATATTACATTTTTTTCCTATAATGTAATAAAAGGATATAAAAGTTACATTTTGCAGTGTAATTAAAGAGAGAATATAAAAGTTACATTTGGAAATGTAATTGAAGGTGAAATGAAAGATTTCATTTTGCAATGTAAATAATAGATTTCAAAAGAAAATAAAGGATTTCAAAAGAAAAAATTACATTTCTCATGAATGTAATACAAGAAAAGAAAGGATTACATTTCTATATAATGTAATATAAGGATGGAAAAGTTTACATTTTATTTGCATTGTAGATGCAAATAAAGGCATGAAATTTAAAAAGGATTATTTTATTCACATTTTAGATGTGAATAAAAACATGGATTTAAAAAGATATTTTATTCACATTTTAGATGTGAATAAAAGGACATGAAATTTAAGAAGTACATTTTTTTGCCTTTTTATATGCAAATAAAAACCCATAGAAAATGAAGTACACTTTTATTTGTAAATTAGCTGCAAATAAACACATGAATATATAAAGTGCATTTTTATTTGCAAGCTAGTTGCAAATAAAAACATGAAGAAATAAAGTACATTTATTTTATTTGCAATTTAGTTGTAAATAAAAACATGATTATGAAAAGTTGACTTTTTTTTTGATATAAATAAAAAGATGGATGGGAAAAGGATATCTTTATTTACATTTTTAGATGTAAATAGAAACATAGAATTAAAAAGTATATTTTCATTTACATTTTAGATGTAAATACATGAATAGATTAAAAAGTTATATTTTTGTTTACATTATAGATGTAAATAAAAAGGGTGTAATGGATGGGATTTTCGACCCAGAAAGTCAACATAAATACACTATCAATTTCTCGAGCATCGAAAATACGAGGACATTAATAGAAAGAATTTAGAGGGTGAGAAAGAAAAGATAGAACTAATAGAATAGAAGAAGAAGATCACAACTGAAAAGAATCAGAGTAAGCACGAACTCACAGCGGAATGAAATAAATGTATTATATAACATTACTTTGAATTACAAAACTGTATTGTATATACATACCATATATCAGAGTACAATACATCACATCACAGCGGAAATATCTCTACATAACTACTGGTGGAGATTCCTTCTTTGAGCTCCTCCAAGTGAATCTGTAAAAGCCTGAAACACTTGACTGCCCGTACAAATTTGGGCACCCAAGAGTTTAGGGAAAACAAACAAAATATACTCTGGGTCAGTCATGGGACTGGTGTGAGTAAATTCCGACCATACTGTTTAACTTTGAAAAACTTACTATAAAATATCTTTGATAACAAATCCAGTGATATTATGATAATGTCTAAGCAAATAAATATCCAAGTAGCAGAACGCTTGCATCTCACGTTCCACATATATATAGTATAAAATCATAAACCGCAGGGCTCTTATCGGAGAATGGTTTTCAACAGACAAGGTATGGGAGCACCTTCTGAATAGTGTACTCTAGAGGGGATACACTCAGGGTTCAACAAGAACGTCTTGCAACCCGGCCACACATGACCGCTCACTCATTTAGCTTGAGTGTCGCGAATATATTGCCACCACGGTTGTAGGCCATCCAACCGTCATCCGAAGATACAGAATCGAAAAGAAGTATAAATATGAATTTTCTCTAGATCGGTGACAATACACCCTGCTTGGGGATGACCCAACTAGCCATGCTGTCTAGCCCAACTTCTGTCACTTCTTGGTTGTGAGGCTAGAGGCTACGTCTATCTTCAGAACATCTGATCAACATTCACTTTGAATGTCACATCGTCAAATCCGTAATCACATATTGATTACACAAATGCAAACTGGGTGTAGAATAAAGAGAAGTTATCTTCTCCCCACCAACTTGGTATATTCGTCAAATCAACGGCGTGACCGTTGGAAATACTCTGTCAGACACTCGTCCATACAAGTTGTCCTGGGACTGGACAAACAGATAACATCTTTTCTGGAACTGGACGACCCTTGCGTTTAACTCCGTCTTCAATTTTACTTAAATATAATTCGCAGTGCTTATGCCTATACGGAGTGGTTTTCGGATAATAAATCCAATCGGTCTCTCCGTATTGACACGATGGTCAAAACACTTCGATAGTCGGTTATTTAACTATCGAAGTAAAAACAAACATCCATTCACAAACACTGGCCCTTTTATTTAATACTAACTTTCTAGTTTCCCATATTTCTATAAACTCATCCATACTTCCCTTCATTTTTACTCTATTGGTTCCTCGTTATAAATCAGTAAGTGAATAAATTTCTAAGTATCAACCCCGAAGGCCGAAACCAACATCAGATTGACGCCTCGAAAGTTACTCAACTCAACCAAAGTACAACGAGTTCTAATTTCTTTAAAACTATATCACCTTCCTTATCATGCTCAGTATATCTTTTTAAAACATTATAACTTATCGACTTACTTTAAAACCGTTATATTTTAACTAATGCTGCTATCCTTTCCTTTATAACTTAGCATTACGCTGCTATATTCTCTTTTATAACTACTGCAATACGCTGTTGTATTCTCTTTTATAGCTACTGCAATACGCTGCTATATTCTCTTTTATAACTACTGCAATACGCTGTTGTATTCTCTTTTATAGCTACTGCAATACGCTGCTATATTCTCTTTTATAACTACTGCAATACGCTGCCATATTCACATTTCATTTGATAAACTCTGTTTCTAAGTCAGGTTCTTATTAAATCAATATCAAGTTTATAACTAAATACTGATTACATATCCTATTAAAATTTGTTGGTTTAGAACTAAATATTAACTAGCCTATCAGACTATAATTCCTAATAATGAAATTTAGGTTCAGGTCGTATATTTAAATACTATACAACAAACAGTACATACAAATATTGAGGAATCCGGTCGGGTTCTTCCAACCGGTTTCCGCATCCACAGATGTCAGTCAACACAATTTACACTAACTCTATACTAGGCGATATTCTAATCGATGAGAT
Organism: Allium sativum; assembly: GCA_030737875.1. NCBI lineage: Eukaryota > Viridiplantae > Streptophyta > Magnoliopsida > Asparagales > Amaryllidaceae > Allium > Allium sativum. The sequence continues at coordinate 152,426,674 of CM060915.1, forward strand.
CAGTGTCCAACCGATGATGTGTACTTATGTAACGGTACATAATATTCAACCAAATTAATTGTAACCTACCTAATCGACCATCACACAACATTCAAACAGTATTAAAATATTTTAAAATAGATCAGAGTTAGTGAATTTACTCACCTTGGCGCGTTAACCGTTAAATAACGATTTGCATTCGCAGATTCAGATACCCGCTCTAGTGTTTATCACCGTTCACTTTACGCAGCTCGCCACTTCCATGTCATCGCACTGAACTTCTTCAAGAAATGTAACCTGCTTCACGGATTATTTAACCCAGACGCTCGCCACCATGTTAAATCGAAACAATCTCCACTCCACAGAAACGCAAGCACCACATTCCTTACATTACTTTGCACTTAATCCCATTCCAATGTTTGCAACAGTGCTCCACACGCAAGCATCTTTTATACTTCTCCCATCAAGAACTCTTCATCACTGCTGAGAGGAAACCCCATGCAAGTGCCATTTTCCACGCATACTTCCCCTTCACTACAAACAAACACTTCTATGACCGCCACGATGCTTAGACTTCCTTAACGCAGCATGGACCAAGGCTAACACCAACCCCCTGTAAGTATCTTAAACGCCTGCACCCTATTTGTCACCATATCACATGTGTTAAACTTCATTTCCATGCATACTCTTGGATCCCGCGCATGCCCTCAGCTGCTCACGCTTCGCCACTCGAACACAATACTCCACCGTATGCATACACCTTCTTCTCTAAGTTTTTGGTCTCCTGAAACCAACACAGTGTATGTTTATAAAATGATCCCCTCCACGTTTTGTTTAGGAACCGCACCATCCTACTCACGCATGAATCCCCTCACTGCTATACATAATTCCTGCTTCCCTTTTATACTGCCGTGTATACTTCGGCATCCACTTACTTCTTCTTCTCAAGTTAGCATCCATGCATCTCCACTTTCTTATATTACTACATGCATGCTAACGTAACCGCCTGCTGTTCTTTTCCTTTTGCTGTATGAGCCCTTCCATTTGCATGCACAACTTTCGTTCACACTGCTCGAGTCCCACGCCAGAGCCCATCTCCACAATGCTTACTTCGAATGCAAGCCTTCAGGCGTTTTCATGGCCAAGACTTAACGCACAAAACTATTACCGTATTCTCACCTGAAATCTTGCCACCTTCGCATTAACAGTATCCCTCACAGTTTCAATTTATAAAAGCCATGGAAACTTTGATTTATATTTTACTGAAGCTCGCCACCAATGAAGACTTTGGTGTTGTTTATTTATAAAGGAATGATGCTTAACAATTAAGCATTAGGGAATGGTATAGGTTCTAGGGTAGATAATGGTTTCGAACTTTCACTTTAACTTCATGGCATACGGTTCTATAGTTAGATTAGGCTAGGTGGCTTCAGTGTTAAGCAATAGGATAATGGGTTTAGGTAGGCTTGCCTATTTGATTTGATTTTACAAAATATTAGCATGAAGTCTTCAGAAAACGGGCAAGAAATAGGCTTGCGGTATTACCATAGGCATGTGAAGAGGATAATGGGTCTGAACTAGTCTATTTTATTTTCAAAGTGTTAGCTGTATAGGGTATGGTTCGTTTACTTTAGTGTGAAGGAACCGTATTATAATATTATAACCATCCATTAGTATCTTGTACGTTTTCTCTGTATATAAATATACCATGAGGTCCTTTGCACGTTCATAGGTTGACGTAGGGTGGATTGTATCATTTTTCAACGATAGCCTTACCGTAAATCAGCCTGATTTATGGGATGCTACATGAAAGTTGTCCCTTCAATATGTAGAAAAATCGATCTCTTAGCTCATAAGGAATAGAGGAATGACACTCACGATTTCTTAGGAGGTAGGATACTGTAATTGGTCGGTGTACAGGCAAGGTGAAAATATGTTGAACCATTTTTAGAGTTCATAAGCTAAATTTGTTTCGAAGGGTCATGTTCATGCGGTTCCTGCTACATATAGGATTCCATTTATTTTCGGACCCCTACGGACAGAAGTAAGAGTGCAGTCGTACTCAACAAGGTGTCACGATCCCAAAAATATAATAATACCAGTAGTTTGATTTATATTTTGAAACCCCGAAATATCGATACAGGGTGCGAAATACTTCAAAGAAAAAGTTGCATATTTAATTAATTAAAAATTACAGTAAAATTCTAAAAATTATATTATCGCTGCACCTCAAAAGAACCTTGTCCCGATTTTCACCAGATATCAAGTTATATTCAAATAACCGTTACGGTCGATATATGCTTCTACATCGACTTTTTGAATATTTGATTTAGACATATCTTGCAGTCGGTGCGACGAAATCTCCATTTTCCCCTACCGTTGGAAAGATACAGTTCAACAGATTCCAACGTTTCTCGTTACGAAGAAATCCGATTCAAAACGAGTCCGGTACACTCAGTTGAAGTTCAGAACGTTAAATTACAAACTGAAGCGTCGTTATGAGCTCGATTATAATTAATATATATTTATATACGTTCAACTTCGTTTTAATTAATATATAAATCCATTTGTATTCTGAATTCAATATTTAAACTGATTTAAATATTCAAATATGAACCGACAAAAATTCGGGACGTTACAGTCCTTCCCCCTTAAAATAATTTCGTCCTCGAAATTGCTAAGATAGGGAAAATGCTACAATCTCTGTTATAAACAGGTTTAAAAATCTTTTTGGCTTACTTCATAATTTCAGTTTCAACTGAACTGATTAATTCCAATTAAATATTAATTCCTTCTTATTTCGAATATTTTCGAAAATTCTGAAAATTTCCTAACAGCTTAAATTTTCAGAGAATCTCGCCAGCATCTCCTCTGCACGGCTCACTCGGTACTACAACAACTTGCCACTCCGGGCCTTCTCCAATCCAAAAGAAAATCAAATAGCCAAACGGCTTGCCAAACAGCCTCATCAAAATCTCATACTCATATAAAATATAAACATGACTCTTTTTGGTTGGCATTTAACTCTATCTTTGCCATTTAACATATATCCAAGCACCATTGGTTAGTTTCCATCAATACATTCTCAAACCAATCTTTCACTTTCTACCCAACCAAATTATATTTCAATTTTAATTTCATTTACTGATTTATCTCTCAAATCAGTTGTCCTCATCTCCAAATTCAAAATTCGATTCTTATTCTCCCAGAATCGATTCATTAGTAATTCGAATCTCCAATATTATTCTTCTACAATTTCCATTTTGGATTGTTTCAAATTCATTCCAATTTTGTTTATCATAGTTTTAAGTTCCACTTTTACCATTTTTACCCCATAAGTTAAAATTTTATTTTAGAATTCAAATTCCTGGGATTTATTTCAAATCAGTTTGAAATCGTATGTATTTCATATCATAATAGTAATTCAAAACATTTGAATTTTTGAACAACTTGTTGCTCAAAACAATCCAAAACAAAATCCTTGGTAGTAATCCGTCACTTACCAGCTCGAAAATGAACACTGATGATGCTGCAGTCATCGTCAGAATTATTTTCCAGCTATCAAAGTGAGTTCAATACTATATTACTTTTCAAAACTCATTTTTACAACACATTCATTTTGAATTTGACTTCAAAATATCTTTCACAGCACTTGGAAAACAATTTCAAACATTTTCATTTTGAAATCCCTACAAAATATACAACGTTTAGAAAACATTTCTAAATTCACCTAGGATTTTAAAATTTCCATATATTTAATCCAAATATTATTTCCAACTCTTTTCCAAATCTTTAGAGTTTTATTTCAATTCTGGTTTAAACTTCAGATTCAGTTCATATAATTTTTCATATTTTACTAATATAATATTTCGATCGGTTATTTATATAACCAACTCAAATATATATCTTATTTGATCATAACAACGATCAATACTATAATAATCTCAAGATATATATTTCTTTTATATCAAAATATATTTTTCGAGTAAAATATTTTTATTTACCCCTTTTCAAAACATACTGTGTCGAATTACTCTGTTCAAGAGTTTAGAAACACCAATCGACGCAGTTTGCATTACTGTTTCGACCAGAATTTATAAACCACTCGACTGAGCAGTCAACACAATATAAAATATTTTTATATTAATTTACAAATACGCGCTCATATATATACACTCATACTCAATCTAAGGTATTACTAACCTTATCTTTATTGAGTCACGCCACAGAGCCAAGGTAATAACTTAACCTTTAGCTCTGATACCAACTGTAATGGATGGGATTTTCGACCCAGAAAATCAACATAAATACACTGTCAATTTCTCGAGCATCGAAAATACCAGGACATTAATAGAAAGAATTTAGAGGGTGAGAAAGAAAAGATAGAACTAATAGAATAGAAGAAGAAGAAGATCACAACTGAAAAGAATCAGAGTAAGCACGAACTCACAGCGGAATGAAATAAATGTATTATATAACATTACTTTGAATTACAAAACTGTATTGTATATACATACCATATATCAGAGTACAATACATCACATCACAGCAGAAATATCTCTACATAACTACTGGTGGAGATTCCTTCTTTGAGCTCCTCCAAGTGAATCTGTAAAAGCCTGAAACACTTGACTGCCCGTACAAATTTGGGCACCCAAGAGTTTAGGGAAAACAAACAAAATATACTCTGGGTCAGTCATGGGACTGGTGTGAGTAAATTCCGACCATACTGTTTAACTTTGAAAAACTTACTATAAAATATCTTTGATATCAAATCCAGTGATATTATGATAGTGGCTAAGCAAATAAATATCCAAGTAGCAGAACGCTTGCATCTCACATTCCACACATATATAGTATAAAATCATAAACCGCAGGGCGCTTAACGGAGAATGGTTTTCAATAGACAAGGTATGGGAGCACCTTCTGAATAGTGTACTCTAGAGGGGATACACTCAGGGTTCAACAAGAACGTCTTGCAACCCGGCCACACATGACCGCTCACTCATTTAGCTTGAGTGTCGTGAATATATTGCCACCACGGTTGTAGGCCATCCAACCGTCATCCGAAGATACATGTAATAACCCGGAAATTCTGAACCAGTTTAAAATTTTTATTTTGGCAATTTTAGCGAATTTTGAATATTTAAACTAGATTATTTTAAATAATATCGATGAGAAATTTACTTTGAATATAATTCGAACGAATATATTTATATGCGTCGTCGTTAGAATATAAATATTTATATATAATTATAAAAGGAATTGAAAATGGCGTGGTAGTTCGATAATTCGATTTCAAACTTCAATTGAATGTACCGGGTGCAAAACAATCCGGATTTTAGTGAAACCAAAAACATTAGGATCTAATTGATGATATCTTTCCAACGAATCCGAAAAATCAATATTTCATAGCGGGAATCAAAAGATATGTCCAGTTGAAAATTCTGAATAGTCGCTATGGAATTCAAGCCCTTAAAAAATGGAAATTTTGCAAACGACCTCGGATTTCGACGAAACCACTTTTGTTGGATCCGCAGTGTCAAGTTATTGCTAGATTCCAAATTTCATATTTTTTCGAATCAATATGTGAGAGTGGCAAAGGAAAACGCGTTTGACCAGTTTCAGTTGATTTTAATCGACTTGAAATTGGCCATTTTTCAAACGGTGTCAGAATTCTACGAAACTAGTTTTGTTAGGACCGTATCGTTAATACGAAGCTAGAAAATATTTTTATTGAATTTTTAGAGTTAGTATGTGACCCCGGTAATTTGAAATGTACGTTTAAAATTCAATATAGGGATTTAAATGTAAATTTAACGGAAACTGATTGTAACGGTCGAATCAGCTTACGGTACATATCCCATTGTGTTTGGAATGAGGGTGAAACGCTATGGACGACAGGCGGTGGGCCTCGTTTAGAGGTCATATGTAAAAGTCAACTTTTAGAATTAAATTAAAAAAATCCTCCTCTCTCCTTTCCTATTACCTTCTGCCCCCCCCCTTTTCAAAATCATTTCAGAAAGAAAATAAAAAAAAGAGAAAGAAAAAAAGGGAGGACGCCGTCGCAGCCCCCCCCCGACGACCGCCGACCTCCTCTCGAAACCCCCCTCCTGGAAGTCGATCGACGCTTGAAGCCCCACGCCCCTCCTCCCTCCACGACCGATTCGAGGTCGCGACCCCAGCAAGCCATCGCCGACGCAACCCAAACCCCCCGCCGCCTCGAGATACCCTATACCCCCCTGCTGGCCTACGACGTGAAGCCCTCCGCCTCCCTGACCAACCCCGCAACCTCCTGCCGCGCCACTGCTCCGCCCTCCGCCCCGCTCGCGAACTCCGGCAACCGAAAAAAAACTGTAAGCTTTAAAAAAAATCTGAATTTATGTGTTATAAATTTGATTTTTATATGTGCTTTAGAACTAATTTTTTTTATATAAAAGACTGATTTTTATATAAAAATATATATATATATTTATATGAAAGAAAGATATTATTTTTATAAGCAGAAAGATTTCTAACATGAAGATGATGTTATAAAAGTAGAGATTTTTAACATGAAGTTGAAGTTATAAAGATACGATTTTTTTTATATCATAGGAAAACTAAAGATATGATTTTTGTCATATGAAAAGATTTTAAAAATATAATCTTTTATATTGTAGAAGTTAAAAATATAATTTTTATCTACATAATAGCGTTAGGAAAATATAATTTTTATATTATGGAAAGGCTAAAAATATAATTTTTATATAGTATAGATAATAAAAAAATTCGATCTTTATTGTGAAAGAGATATAAAAATATGATTTTTATATTTTTAAAGTATTAAAAATATAATCTTTACTACATAGAAGATGTAAAAATATGATTTTTGTTTATGTAGAGAATTAAAAATATAATTTTTACATGATAGGAATATTAGAGATATCATCTCTATATGTGTAGCAAAATAAAAATGTGATTTTTATAATGATATATTTGAAAAGGCGAGATCTTTATATAGAGAATAGCTATGTAAAAATTTATTTTTTATCTATATAGTAGCGGTGTAAAAATAGAATTTTATCCATATAGCGTGAAAGTAAAAATTCGATTTTTATATATTGAATAGCATAGTAAAAATTCGATTTTTATATATTGAATAGCATAATAAAAATTCGATTTTTATATATTGAATAGCAAAGTAAAAATTCGATTTTTATATATTGAATAGCTATATAAAATTGTGATTTTTATATATGTAGTGGCTACGGGCGAAAGTGACGAAAGGCGATAACGATGAAGATTTCTATCAAAAGAAGAGTCAAGGTGTTTGGATAGCTATCGGTGAGAATTTCTCACCTTTCAATTTCTTTTTCTAGTTATATATATATACTAGGATGCAGACGGTGTTTAGTAGCACCCGACACAATCGTCCACATACCATGGACTTGTTTGTTTGATTTCAAAAATTAGTTAGATTATTTGATTGAATTGTTTGGTGAAATGAAATTGATTTGATTGATGTGTGAATGGCGTGGGCCTTCACTAGACCGGGGATAAGGCTAGGCCTCGTCCGTTTCTAGTATCGTGCCGTTATGCCGCCGAAATTTTCTAAAATAAGTTAGAAAAATAAAAATATCATTTTATTTAAAGAATGAACTGAATAGAAATTCGTATGTTGAAATAAAATATTTTATCGTTAAAAATATAATTTTTAACATGAAAGTGAATAAAATAAAATATCATTTACAAACCGGACGGTTTGTATATGTACACCTATTTGAAGGACATTGATTGGGTCGATAAATTTTACACATCGCCCAACTGCACAAATAAAATCTGTGTTTGATTGTTTGAAACCCCACACGGGTGTTGGGATGAAATTTGAAGTTCACTCATCCTGATTGATTAAATATGTCGATCGATTGATTGACAGGCTGTTATAAGCTTTAGATATCTATATTTGATGCTTATACAGTGTAGTGCACTTTGGTTGATGGTTGATTATTTTTCAATGCTATTATATGCGTGTGATGTATGAAAATCCATATAATTAATATTATATGGTGATTGATTGGGCCTCATTCCAATTAAGAAAATAAAGAATATTATAAAATAAAGGTTCATGTGTTGACAGTACTCATCCGTTGAGATTAGTCATGTGTTGAACGAAATATTTTAATAATAAATTTTGCATCTTTATCAATATAAAATAAAGGTTCATGTGTTGACAGTACTCATCCGTTGAGATTAGTCATGTGTTGAACGAAATATTTTAATAATAAAATTTGCATCTTTATCAATATAAAATAAAGGTTCATGTGTTGACAGTACTCATCCGTTGAGATTAGTCATGTGTTGAACGAAATATTTTAATAATAAAATTTGCATCTTTATCAATATAAAATAAAGGTTCATGTGTTGACAGTACTCATCTGTTGAGATTAGTCATGTGTTGAACGAAATATTTTAATAATAAAATTTGCATCTTTATCAATATAAAATAAAGGTTCATGCGTTGACAATACTCATCCGTTGAGATTAGTCATGTGTTGAACGAATAATATTTGAAATAGAATATTTGAAAATAGAAATATATGAGGTCGTGTTGATTAAATTGACGCCATTTTGATGTAAACGATATTTATATCGATTTTATTCATTTTAAAATGAATATTGAAAAGTGATTTCGAAATGAATTGAATATAAAACGAATTCGAATTGAAGACGAATTCGAATTGAATGGAAAACGATTTGAAGTGAATTCATAATGAATTGAAATTTGAATTGAATAGAGATGAATTTTAAAACGAATTTATCATAGAAAATTCAATTTTGATTTGAATTGAAATGAAAGTTGAAATTGTTTTTGAAACGAATTCAAAACTATTTATATAATTCGTTTTAAATAGAAATCGACGAAATATATATTATATATATATTATATATATAATATAATGGCCTGAATAGAACGCGCCGCGCCACTGCAGTTCGTGAATTTCGACCATTTATTTCAAACGGACATTACGGGAGATCCGACCGTCGGATTGTCCTAAAACCGGAACCGTTGGGTTCGTATCGAAAAGAGCTTTCTAACGAATATTAGAAATTTGAAATCTAACGGTTGGATTTGGAGATACGTCCAAATCAAATTTGAAAAATGTCGCTGTAAGTGCAGTTCGATGGCCATCGTTGGAAATCGATGGTACGGGCCTTCATAAAATTATTAAAAATAGTAATAATTTGTGTAAAATCATAAGAAATGATTTGGGAAAATTTGGGATGAATAACTCCATATTTGAAAAGATAAAAATAGATTTTATCAAAATGAACTAGTTTGAACTAAATTTAAAACCCGATTTGTTTTTAAATAAATAAATTAGACTTAAAAAGGGGTTTTAAATAATCGGAATTCCTAATATATTTGATTTAAATTGAACTAGAATTGATTTGTGGGTTCATCGTGAACGGTGTTTTAAATAACACTGGTTCTGTAACCCGATAATAAATATAATGTGATTTGGGTTTGTCGTGAACTGTGTTTTAAATAACACCTAGTTCTTTAACCCAGTAAAAGGAGTTTTAACGAATCTGCAATTAGATGGAAATGTGAATCTATAATCTAAATTATCAAATTTATAAATTGAGCGAGGATGGAGTATTACCAGTTTTGCTCCAAAGCGATAGTTAAATCTTTAATTAGATTTGAACGTGAAATGGTAATTAATTTTATCGATAACACCGTGGTGTTAGATATGAAGTATCACCAGTTTTGCTTCATGGGATGAATAGGTTGGGATTAGGAAATAAAATAAATAATTACTTCGATGTGGTTCGCTAATCTCGACTAGTTTGAAAAACCATAATTTGGTTTGAAATGACACCCAAAGGAAGATTAAAGGATAAATTTGAAAGAATTTATCTTGGATAAAATTAATGGGAACCTTTCCCTAAAAAAAATGTGATTTTGTGAATAAAAGAATATTCTGAATTGGAATGAGGCGTATGTTATGTTTATGTAACATTTGTTTTAATATACGCGGGTTGTTCGGAAAGGCCGGGTTTATACCCATTCTGAATAACCGATTCGACGATAAGTCGAAGATGAAGACGGTGGTTGAAGACCGGAAGTCTTCACATCGTTTGGATAATTACTGACGATCCTGATTGGGCTGTACACCCAAGAGGATGGAAATAGTTGGTGGTCGTCCGGACGTACTTGGAGATGGATGGATATGCGAGGAAAGTGCCTCCGGTTTCGTTCAGACCCAGAACGAACTTGTAAATGGATTGTGTGTCTGACATTGGATTTCATTCTGGGTTGATTGATTTCTGTTAAATATATATCTGTTTGGCGGCGGAGAATTTATTCTCTTGCTTAACGCCCTTCTCTAAGACGTATGAGCTTAGAGGTTATATATCGATAGATATCAATCGCATGGCATGAATTGCCTATGTGGCATGCTGAGTTGCATGGATCAAGGCTTCTGTTGAAAAGCAAAGTCTTGTGGTTGATGATCAAAGCATGACCTACGTGGCGGCTTTGTGTATAACGTGAATTCGCGAGCCTCACACTTCGGTATGAGTCAAAAACGGGATGAGGACCCAAGGAGTGCACGATGTTTCTTTCTAGCTATGGGTGGTGTCAGTGACCTACCAGCCCTGACATTTAAATACTTTTCACCTGGTGGTTTGGATGCGAGGCGCCTCGATTATAGGTCCTATAGGGCCGGGAAACGTGTGTTCAGGAATTGAAAATCCTCTAACGTAAGTGAGGGCCGGCCTTGGAGGATCCCAGGATTGCCCAGAGTGTGTAGTCCTGAGGCATTTGCTAGAGTGTCTCGAACGCGGAGAGGAGCTTGCCCCTTGCCTCGACTCATGACGGAAATCCAATTTCCAATACGACATATTTCGGCTTTATTTGTAGAGCCTAGTATGGCGACATAGTAGCATGGGATGCTATGTCGTCTATGATTTATATTTATGATTGAAATTGTTTTGACACTATACACTGATTATAGTATCAAATGATTTGTTTTAAACGTACCAAGCGTGTTTGGCTATTATAAGGGAAAACCCTATCCTTCGGCTTGCGTTGCATTGTGTGATGGGACCTGGGTCTTATAATAGCTTCATTTTTCGAAAAAGCATTGCGTTGTTTATTCTATGCACTGGTATTCTGGGGAGGAAACCCGTTCCGTGTTATACGGCGTGGTCCCTTGAATTACTCTCTTTTAAAGTAAAGCTTTAAATAACTGTTTTAGTTCTCACACCAGTCACATGACTGACCTGGAGTTTATTGTTTTAACCTAAACTCTGGGTGCCCCTATTTTCCGCACGGGCAGCTAGTAGTTTTGGTTTTGCAGATTTATATTCACAGGATCCTGGTTTACAGCTGGAATGATATCCAGAAAGCTCTGTATCCGTATATCACCTTCAGTTGTGATTTTGTATTATTTTCCGCTGCTATGTAATTTATTGTAATCTCTGATATTTATCGAATGTAATTTATTCATTTATACTCTGTATATTCTTGTATCTGATGGAATTGTTGTAATAGTAGGAAATGTTCTTCCGTTTGTGTTCTGTTTTGTCCTGTTCTCAAACGATCAGGGGTTTCGAACGGTCTAGATCGGTTTAACGACTGATTCAGATCGAGCGAAATTCCTTGCCATCACATTTGGTATCAGAGCTTTGGTTTACAGAGCTCGAGAACAAGACACATTTGAACCATACGAAAGAATTCATCAGATATTGGATTAGTAATATCCAATTAGAATGACTCGTTAGAGATAGGATCAGTAGTATCCTAGAACGAGTGTGAAGAGTATATTTTTTTCAAATGAAAACAATTTTGTTTTGAAAATTTAAATCGTTTTACACGTATTTGAAATATTTATTTATATTGATTTGGACAATCTAGTATATAAAGATTTTGCATATACGCATCATGAATGTATATTCGAAGTTTTAATATATTAGATAGATATAGGATCACACTCTAGTCGCCCGGAGATGGTACTGATGATAGCACGTGCATCATCAGTATTTATGTTCGTGTTTCGAAGGTGTGATATCTATATATTTCCATTAGACTGGTGTGAGAACCAAAACTAATATAGCTAGAACACATTGTTGTGAATTGGCATCAAAAACATGATTTTCTTTATATGTAGTAAAAATTATGAATTTGAAAAACTAATTCACTAATTGATTGATGTTTGTGTTGTTTGTTTATTTATTTGATAATTTTTGAACCATTATGCCTAATTGCATCAAATATTGAACTATATTGAAAATTGTTCGCATTTGCTTGCATATACATATATATCAGTGAACAGGTCATAGCAAGGAGGCTAGAGCCGAAGAATAAAATTTGTTTGCCCGACAAATAGGTACATGTTTACTATAATTTACTGTTTTGTTTGGGTGATGATGATTTTATGAGCCTATTGGCTAGCCGCTTGGCTTTTCCTTTTTCTTTTTGAGATCAGAAGGCCTGTATGGCAATTTCGGGATTTTCCCGTGGCTCCCGGTGCAGGGGAGGTTATGGCGAATTTTTTCGAAAATTTAGGGTGTTAGCCAAATTTTTGAAAATTTGAAAATTCTCAGAAACTGAAAAGTTGGAGAATGGAAGCCAGATCGAACGTAAAGTTGATTAATCAAACCACTTTCGACTTTGTTCCTTTTCGAGGATGAAAAGTTTTAAGTGGGGGAGATTGTAATAACCCGGAAATTCTGAACCAGTTTAAAATTTTTATTTTGGCAATTTTAGCGAATTTTGAATATTTAAAATAGATTATTTTAAATAATATCGACGAGATATTTACTTTGAATATAATTCGAACGAATATATTTATATGCGTCGTCGTTAGAATATAAATATTTATATATAATTATAAAAGGAATTGAAAATGGCGCGGTAGTTCGATAATTCGATTTAATACTTCAATTGAATGTACCGGGTGCAAAACAATCCGGATTTTAGTGAAACTAAAAACATTAGGATCTAATTGATGATATCTTTCCAACGAATCCAAAAAATAAGATTTCATAGCGGGAATCAAAAGATATGTCCAGTTGAAAATTCTGAATAGTCGCTATGGAATTCAGGCCCTTAAAAAATGGAAATTTTGCAAACGACCTCGGATTTCGACGAAACCACTTTTGTTGGATCCACAGTGTCAAGTTATTGCTAGATTCCAAATTTCATAATTTTTCGAATCAATATGTGAGAGTGGCAAAGGAAAACGCGTTTGACCAGTTTTAGTTGATTTTAATCGACTGGAAATTGGCCATTTTTCAAACGGTGTCAGAATTCAGCGAAACTAGTTTTGTTAGGACCGTATCGTTAATACGAAGCTAGAAAATATTTTTACTGAATTTTTAGAGTTAGTACGTTACCCCGGTAATTTGAAATGTACGTTTAAAATTCAATATAGGGATTTAAATGTAAATTTAACGGAAACTGATTGTAACGGTCGAATCAGCTTGCGGTACATATCCCATTGTGTTCGGAATGAGGGTGAAACGCTATGGACGACATGCGGTGGGCCTCGTTTAGAGGTCATATGTAAAAGTCAACTTTTAGAATTAAATAAAAAAAATCCTTCTCTCTCCTTTCCTATTACCTTCTGCCCCCCCCTTTCAAAATCATTTCAGAAAGAAAATATAAAAAAAAAAGAGAAAGAAAAAAAGGGAGGACGCCGTCGCCGCCCCCCCCCCCCCCCCCCACGACCGCCGACCTCCTCTCGAAACCCCCCCTCCTGGAAGTCGATCGACGCCTGAAGCCCCACGTCCCTCCTCCCTCCACGACCGATTCGAGGTCGCGCCCCCCCAGCAAGCCATCGCCGACGCAACCCAAACCCCCCGCCGCCTCGAGATACCCTATACCCCCCTGCTGGCCTGCGACGTGAAGCCCTCCGCCTCCCTGACCAACCCCGCAACCTCCTGCCGCGCCACTGCTCCGCCCTCCGCCCCGCTCGCGAACTCCGGCAACCGAAAAAAAACTATAAGCTTTAAAAAAATTCTGAATTTATGTGTTATAAATTTGATTTTTATATGTGCTTTAGAACTAATTTTTTTTATATAAAAGACTGATTTTTATATAAAAATATATTTTTTTTTATATGAAAGAAAGATATTATTTTTATAAGCAGAAAGATTTCTAACATGAAGATGATGTTATAAAAGTAGAGATTTTTAACATGAAGTTGAAGTTATAAAGATACGATTTTTTTTATATCATAGGAAAAGTAAAGATATGATTTTTGTCATATGAAAAGATTTTAAAAATATAATCTTTTATATTGTAGAAGTTAAAAATATAATTTTTATCTACATAATAGCGTTAGGAAAATATAATTTTTATATTATAGAAAGGCTAAAAATATAATTTTTATATAGTATAAATAATAAAAAAATTCGATCTTTATTGTGAAAGAGATATAAAAATATGATTTTTATATTTTTAAAGTATTAAAAATATAATCTTTACTATATAGAAGATGTAAAAATATGATTTTTGTTTATGTAGAGAATTAAAAATATAATTTTTACATGATAGGAATATTAGAGATATCATCTCTATATGTGTAGCAAAATAAAAATGTGATTTTTATAATGATATATTTGAAAAGGCGAGATCTTTATATAGAGAATAGCTATGTAAAAATAGAATTTTTATCTATATAGTAGCGGTGTAAAAATAGAATTTTAACCATATAGCGTGAAAGTAAAATTTCAATTTTTATATATTGAATAGCATAGTAAAAATTCGATTTTTATATATTGAATAGCATAATAAAAATTCGATTTTTATATATTGAATAGCAAAGTAAAAATTCGATTTTTATATATTGAATAGCTATATAGAAATGTGATTTTTATATACGTAGCGGCTACGGGCGAAAGTGACGAAAGGCGATAACGATGAAGATTTCTATCAAAAGAAGAGTCAAGGTGTTTGGATAGCTATTGGTGAGAATTTCTCACCTTTCAATTTCTTTTTCTAGTTATATATATATACTAGGATGCAGACGGTGTTTAGTAGCACCCGACACAATCGTCCACATACCATGGACTTGTTTGTTTAATTTCAAAAATTAGTTAGATTATTTGATTGAATTGTTTGGTGAAATGAAATTGATTTGATTGATGTGTGAATGGCGTGGGCCTTCACTAGACCGGGGATAAGGCTATGCCTCGTCCCGTTTCTAGTATCATGCCGTTATGCCGCCGAAATTTTCTAAAATAAGTTAGAAAAATAAAAATATCATTTTATTTAAAGAATGAACTGAATAGAAATTCGTATGTTGAAATAAAATATTTTATCGTTAAAAATATAATTTTTAACATGAAAGTGAATAAAATAAAATATCATTTACAAACCGGACAGTTTGTATATGTACACCTATTTGAAGGACATTGATTGGGTCGATAAATTTTACACATCGCCCAACTGCACAAATAAAATCTGTGTTTGATTGTTTGAAACCCCATACGGGTGTTGGGATGAAATTTGAAGTTCACTCATCCTGATTGATTAAATATGTCGCTCGATTGATTGACAGGCTGTTATAAGCGTTAGATATCTATATTTGATGCTTATACAGTGTAGTGCACTTTGGTTGATGGTTGATTATTTTTCAATGCTATTATATGCGTGTGATGTATGAAAATCCATATAATTAATATTATATGGTGATTGATTGGGCCTCATTCCAATTTAGAAAATAAAGAATATTATAAAATAAAGGTTCATGTGTTGACAGTACTCATCCGTTGAGATTAGTCATGTGTTGAACGAAATATTTTAATAATAAAATTTGCATCTTTATCAATATAAAATAAAGGTTCATGTGTTGACAGTACTCATCCGTTGAGATTAGTCATGTGTTGAACGAAATATTTTAATAATAAAATTTGCATCTTTATCAATATAAAATAAAGGTTCATGTGTTGACAGTACTCATCCGTTGAGATTAGTCATGTGTTGAACGAATAATATTTGAAATAGAATATTTGAAATAGAATATTTGAAAATAGAAATATATGAGGCCGTGTTGATTAAATTGACGCCATTTTGATGTAAACTATATT
Organism: Allium sativum; assembly: GCA_030737875.1. Lineage (NCBI taxonomy): Eukaryota > Viridiplantae > Streptophyta > Magnoliopsida > Asparagales > Amaryllidaceae > Allium > Allium sativum. Next base: position 152,442,736 of record CM060915.1, read on the forward strand.
TATATCGATTTTATTCATTTTAAAATGAATATTGAAAAGTGATTTCGAAATGAATTGAATATAAAACGAATTCGAATTGAGTTGAAGACGAATTCGAATTGAATGGAAAATGATTTGAAGTGAATTCATAATGAATTGAAATTTGAATTGAATAGAAATGAATTTTAAAACGAATTTATCATAGAAAATTCAATTTTGATTTGAATTGAAATGAAGGTTGAATTTTTTTTTGAAACGAATTCAAAACTATTTATATAATTCGTTTTAAATAGAAATCAACGAAATATATATTATATATATTATATATATAATATAATGGCCTGAATAGAACGCGCCGCGCCGCGGTAGTTCGTGAATTTCGACCATTTATTTCAAACGGACATTACGAGAGATCCGACCGTCGGATTCTCCTAAAACCGGAACCATTGGGTTCGTATCGAAAAGAGCTTTCTAACGAATATTAGAAATTTGAAATCTAATGGTTGGATTTGGAGATACGTCCAAATCAAATTTGAAAAAGGTCGATGTAAGTGCAGTTCGATGGCCATCGTTGGAAATCGATTGTACGGGCCTTCATAAAATTATTAAAAATAGTAATAATTTGTGTAAAATCATAAGAAATGATTTGGGAAAATTTGGGATGAAAAACTCCATATTTGAAAAGATAAAAATAGATTTTATCAAAATGAACTAGTTTGAACTAAATTTAAAACCCGATTTGTTTTTAAATAAATATATTAGATTTAAAAAGGGGTTTTAAATAATCGGAATTCCTAATATATTTGACTTAAATTGAACTAGAAATGATTTGTGGGTTCATCGTGAACGGTGTTTTAAATAACACTAGTTCTGTAACCAGATAATAAATATAATGTGATTTGGATTTGTCGTGAACTGTGTTTTAAATAACACCTAGTTCTTTAACCCAGTAAAAGGAGTTTTAACGAATCTGCAACTAGATTGAAATGTGAATCTATAATCTAAATTATCAAATTTAGAAATTGAGCGAGGATGGAGTATTACCAGTTTTGCTCCAAAGCGATAGTTAAATCTTTAATTAGATTTGAACGTGAAATGGTAATTAATTTTACCGATAACACCGTGGTGTTAGATATGAAGTATCACCAGTTTTGCTTCTGGGATGAATAGGTTGGGATTGGGAAATAAAATAAATAATTACTTCGATGTGGTTCGCTAATCTCGACTAGTTTGAAAAACCATAATTTGGTTTGAAATGACACCCAAAGGAAGATTAAAGGATAAATTTAAAAGAATTTATCTTGGATAAAATTAATGGGAACCTTTCCCTAAAAAAATGTGATTTTGTGAATAAAAGAATATTCTGAATTGGAATGAGGCGTATGTTATGTTTATGTAACATTTGTTTTAATGTACGCGGGTTGTTCGGAAAGGCCGGGTTTATACCCATTCTGAATAACCGATTCGACGATAAGTCGAAGATGAAGACGGTGGTTGAAGACCGGAAGTCTTCACATCGTTTGGATAATTACTGACGATCCTGATTGGGCTGTACACCCAAGAGGATGGAAATAGTTGGTGGTCGTCCGGACGTACTTGGAGATGGATGGATATGCGAGGAAAGTGCCTCCGGTTTCGTTCAGACCCAGAACGAACTTGTAAATGGATTATGTGTCTGACATTGGATTTCATTCTGGGTTGATTGATTTCTATTAAATATATATCTGTTTGGCGGCGGAGAATTTATTCTCTTGCTTAACGCCCTTCTCTGAGACGTACGAGCTTAGAGGTTATATATCGATAGATATCAATCGCATGGCATGAATTGCCTGTGTGGCATGCTGAGTTGCATGGATCAAAGCTTCTGTTGAAAAGCAAAGTCTTGTGGCTAATGGTCAAAGCATGGCCTACGTGGCAGCTTTGTGTATAACGTGAATTCGCGAGCCTCACACTTCGGTATGAGTCAAAAATGGGATGAGGACCCAAGGATTGCACGACGTTTCTTTCTAGCTATGGGTGGTGTCAGTGACCTACCAGCCCTGACATTTATATACTTTTCACCTGGTGGTTTGGATGCGAGGCACCTCGATTATAGGTCCTATAGGGCCGGGAAACGTGTGTTCAGGAATTGCCAATCCTCTAACGTAAGTGAGGACCGGCCTTGGAGGATCCCAGGATTGCCCAGAGTGTGTAGTCCTGAGGCATTTGCTAGATTGTCTCGAACGCGGAGAGGAGCTTGCCCCTTGCCTCGACTCATGACGGAAATCCAATTTCCAATACGAGATATTTCGGCTTTATTTGTAGAGCCTAGTATGGCGACATAGTAGCATGGGATGCTATGCCGTCTATGATTTATATTTATGATTGAAATTCTTTTGACACTATACACTGATTATAGTATCAAATGATTTGTTTTAAATGTACCAAGCATGTTTGGCTATTATAAGGGAAAACCCTATCCTCCGGCTTGCGTTGCATTGTGTGATGGGACCTGGGTCTTATAATAGCTTCATTTTTCGGAAAAGCATTGCGCTGTTTATTCTATGCACTGGTATTCTGGGGAGGAAACCCGTTCTGTGTTATACGGCGTGGTCCCTTGAATTACTCTCTTTTAAAGTAAAGCTTTAAATAACTGTTTTAGTTCTCACACCAGTCACATGACTGACCTGGAGTTTATTGTTTTAACTTAAACTCTGGGTGCCCCTATTTTCCGCACGGGCAGCTAGTAGTTTTGGTTTTGCAGATTTATATTCAAAGGATCCTGGTTTACAGCTGGAATGATATCCGGAAAGCTCTGTATCCGTATATCACCTTCAGTTGTGATTTTGTATTATTTTTCGCTGCTATGTAATTTATTGTAATCTCTGATATTTATCGAATGTAATTTATTCATTTATACTCTGTATATTCTTGTATCTGATGGAATTGTTGTAATAGTAGGAAATGTTCTTCCGTTTGTGTTCTGTTTTGTCCTGTTCTCAAACGATCAGGGGTTTCGAACGGTCTAGATCGGTTTAACGACTGATTCAGATTGAGTGAAATTCCTTGCCGTCACATTTGGTATCAGAGCTTTGGTTTACAGAGCTCGAGAACTATGAATTTTCTCTAGATCGGTGACAATACACCCTGCTTGGAGATGACCCAACTAGCCATGCTGCCTAGCCCAACTTCTGTCACTTCTTGGTTGTGAGGCTAGAGGCTACGTCTATCTTTAGAACATCTGATCACCATTCACTTTGAATGTCACATCGTCAAATCCGTAATCACATATTGATTACACAAATGCACACTGGGTGTAGAATAAAGAGAAGTTATCTTCTCCCCACCAACTTGGTATATTCGTCAAATCAACGGCGTGACCGTTGGAAATACTCTGTCAGACACTCGTCCATACAAGTTGTCCTGGGACTGGACAAACAGATAGCATCTTTTCTGGAACTGGACGACCCTTGCGTTTAACTCCGTCTTCAATTTTACTTAAATATAATTCGCAGCGCTTATGCCTATACGGAGTGGTTTTCGGATAATAAATCCAATCGGTCTCTCCGTATTGACACGATGGTCAAAACACTTCGATAGTCGGTTATTTAACTATCGAAGTAAAAACAAACATCCATTCACAAACACTGGCCCTTTTATTTAATACTAACTTTCTAGTTTCCCATATTTCTATAAACTCTTCCTTACTTCCCTTCATTTCTACTCTATTAGTTCCTCGTTATAAATCAGTAAGTGAATAAATTTCTAAGTATCAACACCGAAGGCCGAAACCAACATCAGATTGACGCCTCGAAAGTTACTCAACTCAACCAAAGTACAACGAGTTCTAATTTCTTTAAAAATATATCACCTTCCTTATCATGCTCAGTATATCTTTTTAAAACATTATAACTTATCGACTTACTTTAAAACCGTTATATTTTAACTAATGCTGCTATCCTTTCCTTTATAACTAATGCATTACGCTGCTATATTCTCTTTTATAACTACTGCAATACGCTGTTGTATTCTCTTTTATAGCTACTGCAATACGCTGCTATATTCTCTTTTATAACTACTGCAATACGCTGTTGTATTCTCTTTTATAGCTACTGCAATACGCTGCTATATTCTCTTTTATAACTACGGCAATACGCTGCCATATTCACATTTCATTTGATAAACTCTATTTCTAAGTCAGGTTCTTATTAAATCAATATCAAGTTTATAACTAAATACTGATTACATATCCTATTAAAATTTGTTGGTTTAGAACTAAATATTAACTAGCCTATCAGACTATAATTCCCAATAATGTTATTTAGGTTCAGGTCGTATATATAAATACTATACAACAAACAGTACATACAAATATTGAGGAATCCGATCGGATTCTTCCAACCGGTTTCCGCATCCACAGATGTCAGTCAACACAATTTACACTAACTCTATACTAGGCGATATTCTAATCGATGAGATCAGTGTCCAACCGATGATGTGTACATATGTAACGGTACATAATATTCAACCAAATTAATTGTAACCTACCTAATCGACCATCACACAACATTCAAACAGTATTAAAATATTTTAAAATAGATCAGAGTTAGTGAATTTACTCACCTTGGCGCGTTAACCGTTAAATAACAATCTGCGTTAGCTGATTCAGATACCCGCTCTAGTGTTTATCACCGTTCACTTTACGCAGCTCGCCACCTCCATGTCATCGCACTGAACTTCTTCAAGAAATGTAACCTTCTTCACGGATTATTTAACCCAAACGCTCGCCACCATGTTAAATCGAAACAATCTCCACTCCACAGAAACGCAAGCACCACATCCCCTACATTACTTTGCACTTAATCCCATTCCAATGTTTGCAACAGTGCTCCACACGCAAGCATCTTTTATACTTCTCCCATCAAGAACTCTTCATCACTGCTGAGAGGAAACCCCATGCAAGTGCCATTTTCCACGCATACTTCCCCTTCGCTACAAACAAACACTTCTATGACCGCCACGATGCTTAGACTTCCTTAACGCAGCATGGACCAAGGCGAACACCAACCCCCTGTAAGTATCTTAAACGCCTGCACCCTATTTGTCACCATATCACATGTGTTAAACTTCATTTCCATGCATACTCTTGGATCCCGCGCATGCCCTCAGCTGCTCACGCTTCGCCACTCGAACACAATACTCCACCGTATGCATACACCTTCTTCTCTAAGTTTTTGGTCTCCTGAAACCAACACAGTGTATGTTTATAAAATGATCCCCTCCACGTTTTGTTTAGGAACCGCACCATCCTACTCACGCATGAATCCCCTCACTGCTATATATAATTCTTGCTTCCCTTTTATACTGCCGTGTATACTTCGGCATCCACTTACTTCTTCTTCTCAAGTTAGCATCCACGCATCTCCACTTTCTTATATTACTACATGCATGCTAAGCGAAACCGCCTGCTGTTCTTTTCCTTTTGCTGTATGAGCCCTTCCATTTGCATGCACAACTTTCGTTCACACTGCTCGAGTCCCACGCCAGAGCCCATCTCCACAATGCTTACTTCGAATGCAAGCCTTCAGGCGTTTTCATGGCCAAGACTTAACGCACAAAACTATTACCGTATTCTCGCCTGAAATCTTGCCACCTTCGCATTAACAGTATCCCTCACAGTTTCGATTTATAAAAGCCATGGAAACTTTGATTTATATTTTACTGAAGCTCGCCACCAATGAAGACTTTGGTGTTGTTTATTTATAAAGGAATGATGCTTAACAATTAAGCATTAGGGAATGGTATAGGTTCTAGGGTAGATAATGGTTTCGAACTTTCACTTCAACTTCATGGCATACGGTTCTATAGTTAGATTAGGCTAGGTGGCTTCAGTGTTAAGCAATAGGATAATGGGTTTAGGTAGGCTTGCCTATTTGATTTGATTTTACAAAATATTAGCATGAATTCTTCAGAAAATGGGCAAGAAATAGTCTTGCGGTATTACCATAGGCACGTGAAGAGGATAATGGGTCTGAACTAGTCTATTTTATTTTCAAAGTGTTAGCTGTATAGGGTATGGTTCGTTTACTTTAGTGTGAAGGAACCGTATTATAATATTATAACCATCCATTAGTATCTTGTACGTTTTCTCTGTATATAAATATACCATGAGGTCCTTTGCACGTTCATAGGTTGACGTAGGGTGGATGGTATAATTTTTCAACGGTAGCCTTACCGTAAATCAGCCTGATTTATGGGATGCTACATGAAAGTTGTCCCTTCAATATGTATAAAAATCGATCTCTTAGCTCATAAGGAATAGAGGAGTGACACTCACGATTTCTTAGGATGTAGGATACTGTAATTGGTCGGTGTACAGGCAAGGTGAAAATATGTTGAACCATTTTTAGAGTTCATAAGCTAAATTTGTTTCGAAGGGTCATGTTCATGCGGTTCCTGCTACATATAGGATTCCATTTATTTTCGAACCCCTACGGACAGAAGTAAGAGTGCAGTCGTATTCAACAATGTGTCACGATCCCAAAAATATAATAATACCAGTAGTTTGATTTATATTTTGAAACCCCGAAATATCGATACAGGGTGCGAAATACTTCAAAGAAAAAGTTGCATATTTAATTAATTAAAAATTACAGTAAAATTCTAAAAATTATATTATCGCTGCGCCTCAAAAGAACCTTGTCCCGATTTTCACCAGATATCAAGTTATATTCAAATAACCGTTACGGTCGATATATGCTTCTACAGCGACTTTTTGAATATTTGATTTAGACATATCTTGCAGTCGGTGTGACGAAATCTCCATTTTCCCCTACCGTTGGAAAGATACAGTTCAACAGATTCCAACGTTTCTCGTTTCGAAGAAATCCGATTCAAAACGAGTCCGGTACACTCAGTTGAAGTTCAGAACGTTAAATTACAAACTGCAGCGTCGTTATGAGCTCGATTATAATTAATATATATTTATATACGTTCAACTTCGTTTTAATTAATATATAAATCCATTTGTATTCTGAATTCAATATTTAAACTGATTTAAATATTCAAATAAGAACCGACAAAAATGCGGGACGTTACAAAGGGTAGATTTAAAGCGACATTTTTATTGACATTCTGTAACAACCCGTATTTTTGAATAACATGTTATAACATAAATGGAGGCAGAATTAAACTGTAAAATCTGAATCAAGGGAAACGGGCTGTGCCATTGCATTCGTCTCGGAAAAATACGCGAAATAGAGTCCGAGTTTTCGAAAATCGGGGTCCGTATGACCAAGATATGGCCTCGCGAAGTTTCACGAAAAATTCACAAATTAAAGTATACTTAATTAAGTGAAATGGGATGCGCAGAGAAATATATATATTGATATATATATATATATAATTGAAAATTAAATAAATAAATATGCAAAAATGTTCAAAACAGCCAATTGGGAGAGGGGAATAACCGAACCGACCGATTTTTGAGGTCGACCCGAGCTCGCTGGGTCGACTAGGGGTTAATCCAGGGTGTTTGGCTATCAACCCGTGGGCCGATTCGCTCAAATGCAGATTTTGCATTTGAATGGTTCTCATGGTTCAGCTTTAATCTAAAGGCCCTAGATGGTTCCTACACTTGACTTCTTCCCCAAGACATGCTTTGATGGCTTGGATTGAATCTAGGGTTAATCCTATGGCTAATACTATCCTAATCCTCTATAAAAAGACCCCAAACCTAGCCTAAATCACCATTATTCAATCCTACAACTAAACTATGTCAAATTTGTTCCTCTCATGGCCTCCACTCTCATGCTAAAATTTCTAAGTTAATTTCTATGAGAGATTTTGAGTTCATACAAGTGTTTTCAAACTTGTATGAGTGTTCTTAGCTTGCATTCAAGTCAAGTTGCAACATTTCTATTTCAAAGCAAGGGTTTTTATTGAATTGGCTCAAGGGTTTTCATTTGGAGCTTGCATATTTGGGTTTTTGGTGATTGCATAAGGGCTTCGTCTCAATCTTTTAATAACTATTTATTTGTGTCTTCATAGCATTGTAAGCCCTTTTCTATTTTCTTTTTATTAACTCTAAAGTTAAATGAATGATGCAAGTTTGGGGTTGATCATTATGATATGCAAGTTTGGTTGATCATTATATGCAAGTTTGGTTGATCATTATATGCAAGTTTGGTTGATCATTATATGCAAGTTTGGTTGATCATTATATGCAAGTTTGGATGATCATTATGCAAGTGGGTTTAATCATTATGTATGACACATGTTGCTATGTTATGCAAGTTTGGGTTGATCATGTTATCATGTTATGCAAGTTAAACTTGAAGTTGTGAGCTTAAAGCTTCAAGCTTTATGTTGAAGGTTGCATTTTGGCAACATGGAAGTTATCATATCCCTTATGATAACTTGCATATGAGGCTAAATGCGAACTTCTAGCAACTTCTACATGTCATTTATCACCATGTATCACTCATATGCTAAGTTTGGTTTTATGCATGCTTTTGAAGTCTAATAATGCAATATGCAAGTATATGAACATATGTACATTTCATATGCCACCATGATAAACTTGTGGCTTCAACACCTTTTTGTCATAATTACGCCAAGTTCCCTATTTTATCCTTTATGCGTTGTTGCGACTATGTAAACGATGGGATTACGTTGGGGTTGGGTAACATTATGACATAAACATGGTTTTTATAACATAACGTGATATGTTAACTTGTAATTATGTTTTGGAAACATAATGGACATGACACTTAGCAAATATGAGTGTGGCCAACTCGAGGTTGGGTTGAGTTTGTAGCATAAATCTACCCGGACCCGCCCGGCTTAACTAGTGGCTACAAACAATAGGACCCAATGTGAGAAGTTGGTCATGTTGTGCTCGAACCCGAGGTTAGACCTAGTTGTGGTGTAAAGCTACCCGGACCCGCCCGGCTTAACTAGTAACCACAACAAAGTCTAATGTGAGAGGTTAAAGCGCATTAAGTTAATTAATGCCTCCTGATTAGGGTTAAGTCATGGTCCACTTAATACTTAACCAATTTGGGCTTGATGGATTAATCGAGGTTAAGTCAGGAGCCTTGGGTACTCTTAACCGATTTAATCCACGTTTGGATCGGGTTAACCACATTTAACCCGTTAAGAAACCCTAGTTGCGTGGTCCTTTTCAGCAGTAACCTTCTAGGTAGTATCATAAGACCCTAGGACTAGGCTAGGGTGGGGCACGATTACTGGGCTGATTGTAAGAGACCAAAAGAAATGGCTGAATGATGCACCGGTTGTTCAGGCGGACCATGGTCGTGCACATCAAGTCCGGAGTTGAACACGGGCATCGGTAGGTTTGGACTGTGCATCCTGTAATGGTGTCTGAGGGTTACACCGTAGGGCCTGATACACCCTATGGGGTGGACCTTGCACAGTCAACTACATTACATGACTACGCCGTATGACACCGACACTTGACGAGTTAGGCTTATAGGGAGCCGATCGACTAGACTGTATAGTTGGACCTTGATTTAGGTCACCTAATTATATTGGGCCAAGCTTGGGCCAAGGGATCAATTCTTGTTTTTACTTGACATGTTAGAATGCTAGTACACCCGTGGTGCAAAACTTAACCTTAATTATGCGATGACACCTTTATCTATCTTGTTAGTTAATCATCATGCCAGTATGTTGTTATCCTTATGTTCATCTCAGCTTCTCATGCCAGTTAACTTTACTAGTTCATAGACAGATAGTAGTAGGGCTTACCAGTCTTTTTGACTAACCTGTTTTCTTTCGCCTCTTGTCTTCCGTTCCCCCCCCCCCCCCTCCTCAGGTCCTCAGGGTGGGAACATTGGAGCTTAGCTTGGATCTTTCTAGCTTGCTTACTGGATTTGCTCATGTACGGGTTTGGACATTGAGCTAGCTATGGTTTATCACTTCACTTTGGGGATAATACTTTATGTATTTCAATTTTTCAGTTTATGCTTTTATCTAGAATATTGTTTGTTAGAAAATAATGACTAAGTACTTTATTGTAACTTAACTATGGTTTTGGAAATGCAAGTTTTATCCACTGCTTTACTACTCTGTTTTACTTATATGTTCTGTCTTGTGATATCTGCATGCATGTTTACCTTGTTTAAACGCCCCTCCAAAGTCAGTGCCCTTGCAAGAGTGGCATTGGCGGAGGTGGGGTGTTACATTTGGTATCAGAGCGAGGTTTACGAGATTGGACAAAAGGTTTTTTTTTTAAACTTACCTTTTGAAGAACTATTTTCAAAACCAATTAAGTATTTTCCAAGAAAAGTCTAGTTTATTTTAAAAGGCTATTCCCCAAAAGCCATAGCACTATCCTTCGTTTCTTCGTTCTGAATCTATCTTTTTCTTCGTTTTAGTATGGCCAATTGCTTTAACATCCCGGAAGGCGTTCAAGTACCCGTCTGGTTCCGGAGATTTATGGAGGCAAGGGCGAATGAAGCCGGCCCCGCAACCATTCCTCCTCCTTCCCCCGTCGTTAACATCTCTCCTCCTCCCGTAGCTGAGGTTCCTCCTCCCCCTCAGCATACACAAGTGAATTTCGTGGAGCTTTGCAAAGACTTTAAGGCGATGGGTTGCAAGAATTTTGTCGGAACGGAGACTTCTGTGGAGGCAAGAAACTGGTTAAAAGAAACTGAAGACCTCTTTGCTATCTTTGATGTGGAAGATCGTAGGAAAGTTCTGTTGGCGGTATGGCTATTGAAAGGGGAAGCTGCTTATTGGTGGGTAGTCACCACCACTACTAGACCAATTGAGACTTGGGATGACTTTAGGAGAAGGTTTGGACTAAAGTTCCTATCATCGACAGAAGAGAATCTTCAGATGGAGAAGTTCCTATCTCTAAATCAAGGGGACATGACAGTTAGGGAATACATGGACATGTTTAATCAACTTGCTCAGTTCGGTCTAGAATTGGTAAACACAGCTCGGAAGAAGGCCCTGCACTTTGCTCTAGGATTGAATGAGCCATTGCGCGGTTTGGCCATGTCTCATATACCCCTGGGGGCAACTTTCGAGAGTTTGGTGGATATGACCCTGCTTCAAGAGGGAGATAAGAGTGGCAAGAAGGAGGTCAAGGCAAATGAGTCTCAAGGCGAGAAGGTAGATTCCGGAAAAGGAGGCAAGAACAACAATAGCAACAACAACAAGTCAAGAGAAAGGAGGAAGTGCAACTTCTGTGGGATTACTGGGCACATAGCCAAAGACTGTAGGAAGAAGAAGAGGAAGTTGGGCGAATGCTTTCACTATGGAGAGCCTGGACATCTTAGCAAGGATTGCCCCAAGAAGCAAGGACAAGGGCAAGGGCAGAATCAGCGTGCAGGACCTTTTGGAGGGCGAGTGCATGCTCTCAACACTGCTCCAGCTCAGGATCGAGGTAGTATTTCTGTAGAAAGTCTTGTTTATATTTCTGATTATCCTGTTCGCACCTTGTTTGATTCTGGCGTATCGCATAGTTTTATTTCCTCTGACATTGTTGAAAGTTTGCACCTAAGTACTAGCCTAGTTGAGGATCCCATTAGTGTTTCAAATCCAATTGGGGGTTCCGCCCATCTACCTGTGGTTCGTATGGATTTGAAAATCTCTATCTTGAGCATAGAATTCATGTGTAATGCTTAGGTTCTCGGGTTATGGGATACGGGTTGATTTTGGGTGTGGATTGGTTGTCCAGTTATGGAGCCATCCTCGATTGTGAGCATAGGGTGGGGAGGCTCATGACTCGCCTCGATACCCTAGAAATTTCTTGTAATCTTAGAGGTCCCGTCATGTTATGTTATCTTGAATCTCTCGACTCGTCCATCGATGATCTGCAATCTGTAAGGGTGGTCCGAGACTATCCTGATGTCTTTGAAGAAGTTAAGGGGTTACCCCCTAAACGAGAGATAGATTTCCGCATTTATCTAGTCGATAATGCCAAGCCAGTATCATTGCCCGTTAGGCACATGGCCCCTCGGGAGAGAAGGGAGCTCAGTAAGCAAATCAAGGAGCTGCTTGAGAAGAATTTTATTAGACGAAGCATTTATGAATGGGGTGCTCCGGTGGTATTCGCTACTAAGGCGGATGGTTCGCTTCGTCTATGTGTTGATAATCGAGAATTGAACAAGCTGACAAAGAAGAATAGGCACCCGTTACGGAGGATTGATGATCTCTTTGACCAGTTTGCTGGTGCTTCTGTTTTCTCTCAGCTCGATCTAGCTACCGGATTCCATCAGCTTAGAGCAGCTGAGGATAGTATTGATAAAACTGCGTTTAGGACTCCAGATGGATTCTTTGAATGGCTTGTCATGCCATTCGGTTTGACTAATGCACCCTCATACTTCGTAGACTTGATGAGTAGGGTGTTCAGGGAGTTCCTCAACAAGTTTGTTGTTGTCTTCGTGGATGATATTCTGATCTTCTCAAAGGATGAGGAAGAACATGCCAGACATCTCAAGGAAGTGATGGATACGCTTAGAGCGCATCAGTTGAAAGCCAAGTTCTCCAAATGTCATTTCTGGAGAAGGGAAGTTCAGTTTCTTGGACATATAGTTTCTAAGCAAGGCCTAGCGGTGGATCCCGCGAAAGTGGTTGTGGTTCAAGACTGGAAGACTCCTAGGAATGCAACCGAAGTAAGAAGCTTTCTCGGTTTGGCGGGCTACTATAGGAAGTTCATAACAGGGACTTCGCTAAGATTTCGGCCCCTCTTACTAAGTTAACAAAGAAGAACTTAGAATTCTTGGCAACTTTTGATTTCACGACGGCTGTTGAGTCGATGACGGGTTCTTTAGCATCCCTTGAGCTTAGACCCACACTTCTTGATCAAGTTGGGGCTTCACAGAAGGAAGATCCGCAAATAGTCGAGGTCATGGATAAGCTGATTCGGGGTGAGACATCTAGTCACCTTGCCAGATATACTATTGATGATAAAGGATGGCTAAAGCATGGTGGGAGATTATGTGTTCCTCGAGTGGTAGATTTAGTCCATAGAGTTCTTAAAGAAGCGCATCACTCGAAGATGACTATACATCCGGGAGGAGATAAGATGTATAGAGATATGAAGCGCATTTTCTTTTGGGATGGAATGAAGAAGGATGTGGCAGAGTATGTTTCAAGGTGCATGGTGTGCCAACAAGTGAAGGCCGAGTCAAAGAAACCAGGTGGGCTATTACATCCATTGGAGGTCCCACAATGGAAGTGGGAGAGTATTTCTATGGATTTTGTGGATGGATTGCCTAGGTCAAGGAGAGGGAACACAAGCATATGGGTCATAGTTGACAGACTTACAAAGAGTGCTCACTTCATCCCAGTAAAGAGCAAGAGGACCGCATCAGGGCTGGCGTCTATTTATCTCCGAGAAATAGTGCGGTTGCATGGAGTTCCTTCTAGCATAGTTAGCGATCGTGACCCGATTTTCACTAGCCAGTTCTGGAACAGTTTGCAAGAAGCAATGGTTAAGCGATTGAATTTGAGTACAGCCTATCACCCCCAGACGAATGGCCAAACCGAAAGGGTGAATAGAGTGCTAGAAGATCTCTTGAGGCTTTGTGTTCTCGACTTCGGTGGTACTTGGGAAGACCACCTTCCTCTTGTAGAATTTGCTTATAATAATAGCTGTCAAGCCAGCATAGGGATGACACCATTTGAAGCTTTATATGGGAGGCCGTGTAGGTTACCATCTTGTTGGTGGGAGACAACAGATAGACTTATACTTGGGCCCGATATGATACGAGACACATCCGAGAAAGTTGAATTAGTAAGAAGAAAGATGAAAGCGGCCCAAGATAGACAGAAATCCTATGCTGACAAGCGAAGGGCAGATTTGGAATTCGAAGTGGGAGACATGGTTTTCGTGAAGGTTTCTCCTTTGCGTAATGTGGTACGTTTTGGAGCAATTGGGAAGCTGGCACCAAGGTTCGAAGGACCCTTCCCCATCATAGAGAGAATTGGAAAGATGGCTTATAAGGTGGAATTGCCCGAAAAGCTAGCCGGAGTGCATAATGTCTTTCATGTCTCACATCTCCTAAAGTGCCTGCATGAGTCCGCTGAGGTGGTTGAACCAAGCATTCTTGAAGACATTGAGGTAGAGAAAGAAGCAACCTTGAGAAAAGCTCCGATCCGTATCTTGGGAACGGAGATCAAGAAACTAAGGAATCGAGAAGTCAAATTGGTGAAAGTTCAGTGGGGTGAAGCCGACGAAGATGCAACTTGGGAAACCGAGGAGAAGATGCGTGGGTTTTATCCATTTCTCTTTGAGGATACATTTTCAATCTCTTTTCCTAGATTGGTATATCTTCCCTTGCTATCCATGCTTATCTAATTTATATTGTTTCGTAAATCTTGTCATGAGAACCTTAGGTAGAAACCCTTTGGATGAAACATGTATTTGAAACATGTTATGCTTGATGATTGCGAGTGGTTGCAAGTGTTTGCACGTGGATACTCGTGGATGCATGATACACATTAGGCACTAAGATCGGCTCACACACTTTCATGTTGCATATGCATGAGTGTTTATGCTTATTCATGGATGAAAACTTGTACGCTATCACATGGATGTTGCATATGGATGAATATTATGTGCACTCATGTAGAGATTATAAATTATGTTAGGAATTTGCATACATATGGACTCATTTCACTAACATATTTTGCATTAAGGAGGTTTACTGTATCAGTAAACGCCTGATTTTTGCATTAGATAAGTACATATACACACACCTTTGCATATGATCATACAACATTTAGAATCCTTTAAGGACAATGACTGCACGTGGATGATGTTTTGAGTAGATGGATGATGGATGGTAGGATACGTTCTTCCTAACTTGGAGATTTCGGGGACGAAATCCTTTAAGGAGGGGAGAATGTAACAACCCTATTTTTGAATAACATGTTATAACATAAATGGAGGCAGAATTAAACTGTAAAATCTGAATCAAGGGAAACGGGCTATGCCACTGCATTCGTCTCGGAAAAATACGCGAAATAGAGTCCGAGTTTTCGAAAATTGGGGTCCGTATGACCAAGATATGGCCTCGCGAAGTTTCACGAAAAATTCACAAATTAAAGTATACTTAATTAAGTGAAATGGGTTGCGCAGAGAAATATATATATATTGAATAAACCCAAAAATCAATATCGATTCAATTCCAATTAAATATTCTTTAATTGGTACACTTCATTAAATCTAAATAAAAAGATTTAATCTTTTCTCAACTGGGTTCAAGAACAGGGTTAGTGAAGACACCATTCACGACAAACCCAAATCACATTCGATATTCAATACAAGGCTCTGAATAGAAAATATATCGGCTTATATTCAATATCGAATTCTACGACTAACAAATGTCGTATTGGAAATAACGATATAAATATATATCTTTCAAATTTCCGTAACAACATCCGTATAATCACAAATTCCAACATCGAAATATTCCGAAGACAATTTCGATTCAAATCCACTCCAATGCAATCATTGGAAATTTTGGTTATTTTCAAAACCCTTTTCGAATTCAATTTATTTATTTAAAAATAAATTGAATTATAATTCTAGTTCAAAACTAGTTCATTTCGATAAAAACCTATTTTTATCCTTTCAAATATGGAGTTTTTCATCCCAATTCTTTCTAAATCATTTCTTATGATTTTACACAAATTATTACTATTTTTAATAATTTTATCAAGGCCCGTACAGTCGATTTCCATCAATGGCCATCGAACTGCACTTACAGCGACCTTTTTCAAATTTGATTTGGACATAATTCCAAATCCAACCGTTAGATTTCAAATTTCTAATATTCGTTAGAAAGCTCTTTTCGATACGAACCCAACGGTTCCGGTTTTAGGAGAATCCGACGGTCGGATCTCCCGTAATGTCCGTTTGAAATAAATGGTCGAAATTCGCGAACTGCCGCGGCGCGGCGCGTTCTATTCAGGCCATTATATTATATATAATATATATAATATATATTTCGTCGATTCCTATTCAAAACGAATTATATAAATAGTTTTAAAATCGTTTCAAAACCTATTTCAACTTCCATTTCAATTCAAAGCAAAATTGAATCCTTCCTTATAAATTCGTTTTAAAATTCATTTCTGTTCAATTCAAATTTCAATTCAATTCAAATTTCAATTCAATTTGAATTCATTTTCAATTCAATTCACTTTGAATTCGTTTTCAATTCAATTCATTTCGAAATCGTTTTCAATTCAATTCAATTCGAAATCGTTTTCAATTCAATTCATTTCGAAATCGTTTTCAATTCAATTCATTTCGAAATCGTTTTCAATTCAATTCATTTCGAAATCGTTTTCAATTCAATTAATTTCGAAATCGTTTTCAATTCAATTCTAAATGAATAAAATCGATATAAATATAGTTTACGTCAAAATGGCGTCAAACTAATCAACACGGCTTCATAAATTTCTATTTTCAAATATTCTATTTCAAATATTTCTTATTATCAAAATATTCTTTATTTTCACGATTGGAATGAGGCCCAATCAATTACCATATAAAGTTAATTATATGGATTTTCATACAACACATGTATATAATAGCATTGAAAATAATCAACCATCAACCAAAGTGCACTACACTGTAAAAGCATCAAATATAGACATTCAACGCTTATAACAGCCTGTCAATCAACCGATCGACATATTTAATAAATCAGGATGAGTGAACTTCAAATTTCATCCCAACACCCGTGTGGGGTTTCAAACAATCAAACACATATTTTATTTGTGCTGTTGGGCGATGTGTAAAATTTATCGTCCCAATCAATGTCATTCAAATAGGTGTACATAAACAAACCGTCTGGTTTGTAAATGAATATTCTATTTTATTCACTTCACGTTAAAAATTATATTTTTAACGACAAAACATTTTATTTCAACATATGAATTTCTATTCAATTCATTTATTCAATAAAATGGTATTTTTATTTTTCTAACACATTTTAGAAAATTTCGGCGGCATAACGGCACGATACTAAAAACGGGACAAGGCCTAGCCTTATCCCCGGTCTAGTGAAGGCCCACGCCATTCACACATCAATCAAATCAATTCATTATGTAAACCACAAAATTTGGAGTAAGAGTCTAACCTAGCCTTACTCCTTCGCCTTATAACGGCGCACGTCTAATCCTAACCAATTTATCGATTCGATTTTTCACACCACAAACTACATTCAAACCAATATCACAATCAATAACCAAACAGCCAAACAAACAAGTCCATGGTCTGTGGACGATTGTGTCGGGTGCTACTAAGCACCGTCTGCATCCTAGTATATATATATATATAACTAGAAAAGAAAACGAAAGGTGAGAAATTCTCACATAAAGCTATCCTAGCTCCACGGCACTTCTTATGCAGGAAATCTTCACTGTTCTCGTCGATATCACTTTCTTCGCCCGTATTCTCTACATATGCAAAAATTGAATTTTTACTTCGCTATTCCATATATAAAAATCATATTTTTCTTTCGATGTTCTATATATAAAAATCGAATTTTTAGTTCAAAGTTTAATATATAAAAATCGAATTTTTATTTCAAAGTTTAATATATAAAAATCGAATTTTTCCTATGAAGTTCAATATATAAAAATCATATTTTTCCTATGAAGTTCAATATATAAAAATCCTATTTTTCTATCGAAGTTCAATATATAAAAATTCTATTTTTCTATCGAAGTTCAATATATAAAAATTCTATTTTTCTATCGAAGTTCAATATATAAAAATTCTATTTTTCTTTCGCTACCTCCTATATAAAGATGCTATTTTTTTTTATATTCCTACAATGCAAAGATCATATTTTTATCTTTCTTCAGATCTGATCTTCTTAAAGTTTAAACCTTTTTCTTTAATCTTAAAATTAAAATAAAATCAGTTTTAATCCTTTTTCAAAAATCAGTTTTTAAATTCTAATTCAAAAATCAGGTTTTTATTCTTCTACAAATATAAAGATCTGGTTTTTCCTAATACAAAAATCTGAACTTTTATAAATTAAAAATCTAAATTTTTATAACTTAAAAATCCTAAAATCAGTTTTATAAAAATTCCTAAAATCAGTTTTTATTACTTTATAATAACAAAACAGTTTTCATTTCTAAAAAAAAACAGTTTTTGCCTTTTAGAAAAAAAATCAGTTTTTACTCTTTAAAAACAAAACAGTTTTTTTTTCTTTTAAACAAAAATCCGTTTTGTTACTAATTAAAAACCAGTTTTAATTTTATATAAAAAATCAGTTTTGATTGCTTATAAAATCAGTTTTAAATTTCATTTTAAAATCAGTTTTTATACTTAAAACTAAAAAAAAACGGTTTTAAAACCTAAAAAAAAACAAACAGCATTAACCTAAAAAAGAAAATTCGCAGCATTACAGAATTAAAATAAAATGAATAAAATAAATAAAATGCTTACATTCGCGAAGAAGGGGAGGGGGGTGACTGTCGAGCTCGGCGGTGCTCGCTGGGGCTATTGCGGTGGCTCGGGGTGGCTCATCGAGGTTTGCAGATCGGAGGGGGGGAGCTTCGTCGAGGTTTGCAGATCGGAGGGGGGCTTCGTCGAGGTTTGCAAATCGGAGGGGGGAGCTTCGTCGAGGGTTCGGAGGAAGGAGGAGGAGGGGGACCTGCGGGTGGGTGTGGGTTTCGGCGGCTTCATCGAGGGAGGGGGGATTCGGCGGCTTCGTCGAGGGAGGGGGGGTTCGGCGGGTCCGACGAGGGAGGGGGGAGTTCGGCGATGGGCGGCGGCGCGATTTCTTCTTCCTCTTTTTTTTTTTTATTTTTTTTTTAACTGAATCGAATGAAAAAAGAAAAAGGGGGGGGCCTGAACGGTTAAAGGGGGAGATATTTATTTTTATTTTATTTATTTTATTTTTTTAATTAATTTAAAAGGTTGACTTTTACAAACGAACTCGAAACGAGGTCCACCGCCTGTCGTCTTTAGCGTATTACCCCCATTCCGAACACAATGGGATATGTATCGTTGGCTGATTCGATCGTTTGAATCAGTTTCCGTTGAATTTACATTTAAATCAATATATTGAATTTTAAACGTACATTTCAAATTACCGGGGCCACTTACTAACTCTAAAAATTCTCGAAAAATATTTTCTAGCTTCGTATTGACGATACGGTCCTAACATAACTAGTTTCGTTGAATTCTGAGGCCGTATGAAAAATGGCCAATTTCCAGTCGATTAAAATCAACTGAAACTGGTCAAACGCGTTTTCCTTTGCCACGCTCACATATTGATTCGAAAAATTATGAAATTTGGAATCTAGCAATAGCTTCACATCCCGGACCCAACAAAACTGGTTTCGTCGAAATCCGAGGTCGTTTGCAAAATGTCCATTTTTAAGGGCCTGAATTCCATAGCGACTATTCAGAATTTTCAACTGGACATATCTTTTGATCCCCGCTATGAAATTTCGATTTTTCGGATTCGTTGGAAAGATATTATCAATTAGATCCTATCATTTTTGGTTTCACTAAAATCCGGATTGTTTTGCACCCGGTACATTCAATTGAAGTTTGAAATCGAATTATCGAACTACCGCGCCATTTTCAATTCTATTTATATTTATATATAAATATTTATATTCTAACGACGACGCGTATAATATATACGTTCGAATTATATTCAAAACAATTTCACGTCGATATTATTTAAAATAATTCATTTTAAATAATCAAAATTCGATAAAATTGCCAAAATAAAAATTTTAAACTGGCCCAGATTTTCCGGGTTGTTACAATCTCCCCCACTTAAAACTTTTCGTCCCCGAAAAGGAACAAAGTCGAAAGTGGTTTGATTATTCAGCTCTACATTCGATCTGGCTTCCATTCTCTAACTTTTTAGTTTCTGAGAATTTTCAAAATTTCAAAAATTTGGCTAACACCCTAAATTTTCGAAAAATTTCGCCATAACCTCCCCTGCAATGGGAGCATCGGGGAATTTCAAATAGCTTCCCCGGTCCTTCAGATCTCAAAAAGAAAAAGAAAAAGCCAAGCGGCTAGCCAATAGGCTCACAAAATCATCATCACCCAAACAAAACAGGAAATTATGTAGTAAACATGTACCTATTTGTCGGGCAAACAAATTTTATTCTCTGGCTCTAGCCTCCTTGCTATGACCTGTTCAATGATATATATGTATATGCAAGCAAATGCAACCAATTTTCAATACAATTCAATATTCGATCAAATTAGGCATAATGGTTCAAAATTATCAAACAACTAAACAAACAACACAAACATCAATCAATTAGTGAATTAGAGTTTCAAATTCATAATTTTGATACATATACAAAAATCATGTTTTTGATGCCAAATCACAACAATAAGCCCTATCTAATTTTGGTTCTCACACCAGCCTAATGGAAATATATAGATATCACACCTTCGTCACTCGAAAATAAATACTGGTAACGCTGCAGCATTATCAGAATCATCCTCGGGCAACTAGAATGTGATTCTATATCTACCCAATATATTAAAACTTTGAATACACGCGGATCAGACGTATACGCAAAACCTATATATACTGGATTGTCCAACTCAATATAAATAGATAATCAAATACGAATAATTGATTTAAATTTGCAAAACAAAATTTGTTTTCATTTTCAAAAATATACTCTTCACACTCGTTCTAGGATACTACTGATCCTATCTCTAACGAGTCATTCTAATTGGATATTACTAATCCAATATCTGATGAATTCTTTCGTATGGTTCTAATGTGCCTTGTTCTCTGAGCTTTGTAAACCAAAGCTCTGATACCAACTGTGACGGCAAGGAATTTCGCTCGGTCCGAACCAGTCGCTAAACCGATCCAGACCGTTCGAAACGCCCTATCGTTTGAGAACAGGACAAAACAGAACGCATACAGAAGAACATTTCATTGTATATTACAACAATGCATCAGATTACAAGAATATACAGAGTATAAATGAATATTACACAGAAATATCAGAGATTTAAATTACATTTAAATACATAGCAGCGGAAAATAATACAATACACAACTAGAAGAGATATACGGATACAAAGCTTTCCGGATATCGTTCCAGCTGTAAACCAGGATCCTGTGAATATAAATCTGCAAAACCAAAACTACTAGCTGCCCGTGTCGAAAATAGGGGCACCCAGAGTTTAGGTTAAAACAATAAACTCCAGGTCAGTCATGTGACTGGTGTGAGAACTAAAAACAGTTATTAATCTTTATTTTTAAAGTTCGGTAAATCAAGGGACCACGCCGTATAACACGGAACGGGTTTCCTCCCAAGAATACCTGTGCATAAAACAAACAACGCAATGCTAAATAAAGAAAAATGAAGCTGTTATAAGACCCAGGTCCTATCACACAATGCAACGCAAGCCGGGGGATAGAGTTTTTACCTTATAACAGCCAAGAATGCTTGATACGTTTAAAAGAAATCATTTGATACCATTATAAGTGCATAGTGTATAAAACAACTTCAAATCATAAGTATCAATCATAGGCGGCATGAATGCCCCATACCACTATGTCGCCATATAGGTTATACAATCAAAATCGCAAAGTCACGTATTTGGAAATTGGGTTTCCATCTATGAACCGAGGCTAGGGGCAAGATCCTCAACCGATTCGTGACTGTCTAGCCCGAGCCACAGGACCCAGACTCAGGTGGGCCCTTGGATCCTCAGGGCCGGTCCACCGATGTGGATTAAAATGCCTGAACATGCGTCTCCCCACCCTATGGGGTGTAAGTCTGGTCCGTCAGCCGACCAGAATGCATTCGGCCGAAACCGATATAACCGAGGCGCCTCGCAACAGCAACAACCACATAAGTCAAACTCGTCAGGGCGTGTAAAACCACTGACGCCACTTCTAACTAGAAAGAAACGCATGCCCTCCCTGAGGTCCGTCTCCCGTTTTTGATTCATACCGGGTGTGAAACTCGCGAATCAAACGTTACACGAAGCTACGCCACAAAGGCCGTGCTTCGATCATCAACCACAAGACTTTGCTTTTCAACAGAAGCCTCGATCATTTGCATCTTAGCATGCCACACAGGCAAACCATCCTATGCAACCGATATCAGTCACACAGAATGAAATCCGATGTCAGACACACAGTCCATTTACAAGTCCGTTCTGGGTCTGAACGAAACCGGAGGCACCTAGTACCCCGCATATCCATCGATCTCCAAGTACGTCTGGACGATCACTAACTATTTCCATCTTCTTGGGTGTACAGCCCAATCAAGATCATCAGTTATCACCCAAACGACGTGAAGACCTCCGGTCTTCGACCATCGTCTTCATCTTCGACTTATCGTCGTATCAGTTATTCAGAATGGGATAAACCCGGTCTTTCCGAATAACTCGCGTATATATTATAAAAGTGTTACACAAACACAACATACGCCTCATTCCAATTCATTAGTCACTAACCGTAAATTAATCAAGAGAATAATTCCCCAAATATTAACCCCGAAGGCCGAAACCAACATCAGATCAATATCCAGAAAACCATTCTGCTTGGCTAACCGCCAGTTAGTTTCTAAATTTCACATTCAAATCTAATTAAAGATTTAACTATCGCCTGGAGCAAAACTGGTGATACTCCATTCTCGATCTTTTCAATCTAATTAAAGATTCATTAAAACTCCACTTAGTTTTAATCTGTGACTGGGTTAAAGAATCAGTGTCATTTAAAACACGGTTCACGATAAACCCAAAATCACATCACATTAATGATCGGGTTAAAGAACGAGTGTTATTTAAAACACTGCCCACGATAAACCCAAAAATCAATATCGATTCAATTCCAATTAAATATTCTTTAATTGGTACACTTCATTAAATCTAAATAAAAAGATTTAATCTTTTCTCAACTGGGTTCAAGAACAGGGTTAGTGAAGACACCATTCACGACAAACCCAAATCACATTCGATATTCAATACAAGGCTCTGAATAGAAAATATATCGGCTTATATTCAATATCGAATTCTACGACTAACAAATGTCGTATTGGAAATAACGATATAAATATATATCTTTCAAATTTCCGTAACAACATCCGTATAATCACAAATTCCAACATCGAAATATTCCGAAGACAATTTCGATTCAAATCCACTCCAATGCAATCATTGGAAATTTTGGTTATTTTCAAAACCCTTTTCGAATTCAATTTATTTATTTAAAAATAAATTGAATTATAATTCTAGTTCAAAACTAGTTCATTTCGATAAAAACCTATTTTTATCCTTTCAAATATGGAGTTTTTCATCCCAATTCTTTCTAAATCATTTCTTATGATTTTACACAAATTATTACTATTTTTAATAATTTTATCAAGGCCCGTACAGTCGATTTCCATCAATGGCCATCGAACTGCACTTACAGCGACCTTTTTCAAATTTGATTTGGACATAATTCCAAATCCAACCGTTAGATTTCAAATTTCTAATATTCGTTAGAAAGCTCTTTTCGATACGAACCCAACGGTTCCGGTTTTAGGAGAATCCGACGGTCGGATCTCCCGTAATGTCCGTTTGAAATAAATGGTCGAAATTCGCGAACTGCCGCGGCGCGGCGCGTTCTATTCAGGCCATTATATTATATATAATATATATAATATATATTTCGTCGATTCCTATTCAAAACGAATTATATAAATAGTTTTAAAATCGTTTCAAAACCTATTTCAACTTCCATTTCAATTCAAAGCAAAATTGAATCCTTCCTTATAAATTCGTTTTAAAATTCATTTCTGTTCAATTCAAATTTCAATTCAATTCAAATTTCAATTCAATTTGAATTCATTTTCAATTCAATTCACTTTGAATTCGTTTTCAATTCAATTCATTTCGAAATCGTTTTCAATTCAATTCAATTCGAAATCGTTTTCAATTCAATTCATTTCGAAATCGTTTTCAATTCAATTCATTTCGAAATCGTTTTCAATTCAATTCATTTCGAAATCGTTTTCAATTCAATTAATTTCGAAATCGTTTTCAATTCAATTCTAAATGAATAAAATCGATATAAATATAGTTTACGTCAAAATGGCGTCAAACTAATCAACACGGCTTCATAAATTTCTATTTTCAAATATTCTATTTCAAATATTTCTTATTATCAAAATATTCTTTATTTTCACGATTGGAATGAGGCCCAATCAATTACCATATAAAGTTAATTATATGGATTTTCATACAACACATGTATATAATAGCATTGAAAATAATCAACCATCAACCAAAGTGCACTACACTGTAAAAGCATCAAATATAGACATTCAACGCTTATAACAGCCTGTCAATCAACCGATCGACATATTTAATAAATCAGGATGAGTGAACTTCAAATTTCATCCCAACACCCGTGTGGGGTTTCAAACAATCAAACACATATTTTATTTGTGCTGTTGGGCGATGTGTAAAATTTATCGTCCCAATCAATGTCATTCAAATAGGTGTACATAAACAAACCGTCTGGTTTGTAAATGAATATTCTATTTTATTCACTTCACGTTAAAAATTATATTTTTAACGACAAAACATTTTATTTCAACATATGAATTTCTATTCAATTCATTTATTCAATAAAATGGTATTTTTATTTTTCTAACACATTTTAGAAAATTTCGGCGGCATAACGGCACGATACTAAAAACGGGACAAGGCCTAGCCTTATCCCCGGTCTAGTGAAGGCCCACGCCATTCACACATCAATCAAATCAATTCATTATGTAAACCACAAAATTTGGAGTAAGAGTCTAACCTAGCCTTACTCCTTCGCCTTATAACGGCGCACGTCTAATCCTAACCAATTTATCGATTCGATTTTTCACACCACAAACTACATTCAAACCAATATCACAATCAATAACCAAACAGCCAAACAAACAAGTCCATGGTCTGTGGACGATTGTGTCGGGTGCTACTAAGCACCGTCTGCATCCTAGTATATATATATATATAACTAGAAAAGAAAACGAAAGGTGAGAAATTCTCACATAAAGCTATCCTAGCTCCACGGCACTTCTTATGCAGGAAATCTTCACTGTTCTCGTCGATATCACTTTCTTCGCCCGTATTCTCTACATATGCAAAAATTGAATTTTTACTTCGCTATTCCATATATAAAAATCATATTTTTCTTTCGATGTTCTATATATAAAAATCGAATTTTTAGTTCAAAGTTTAATATATAAAAATCGAATTTTTATTTCAAAGTTTAATATATAAAAATCGAATTTTTCCTATGAAGTTCAATATATAAAAATCATATTTTTCCTATGAAGTTCAATATATAAAAATCCTATTTTTCTATCGAAGTTCAATATATAAAAATTCTATTTTTCTATCGAAGTTCAATATATAAAAATTCTATTTTTCTATCGAAGTTCAATATATAAAAATTCTATTTTTCTTTCGCTACCTCCTATATAAAGATGCTATTTTTTTTTATATTCCTACAATGCAAAGATCATATTTTTATCTTTCTTCAGATCTGATCTTCTTAAAGTTTAAACCTTTTTCTTTAATCTTAAAATTAAAATAAAATCAGTTTTAATCCTTTTTCAAAAATCAGTTTTTAAATTCTAATTCAAAAATCAGGTTTTTATTCTTCTACAAATATAAAGATCTGGTTTTTCCTAATACAAAAATCTGAACTTTTATAAATTAAAAATCTAAATTTTTATAACTTAAAAATCCTAAAATCAGTTTTATAAAAATTCCTAAAATCAGTTTTTATTACTTTATAATAACAAAACAGTTTTCATTTCTAAAAAAAAACAGTTTTTGCCTTTTAGAAAAAAAATCAGTTTTTACTCTTTAAAAACAAAACAGTTTTTTTTTCTTTTAAACAAAAATCCGTTTTGTTACTAATTAAAAACCAGTTTTAATTTTATATAAAAAATCAGTTTTGATTGCTTATAAAATCAGTTTTAAATTTCATTTTAAAATCAGTTTTTATACTTAAAACTAAAAAAAAACGGTTTTAAAACCTAAAAAAAAACAAACAGCATTAACCTAAAAAAGAAAATTCGCAGCATTACAGAATTAAAATAAAATGAATAAAATAAATAAAATGCTTACATTCGCGAAGAAGGGGAGGGGGGTGACTGTCGAGCTCGGCGGTGCTCGCTGGGGCTATTGCGGTGGCTCGGGGTGGCTCATCGAGGTTTGCAGATCGGAGGGGGGGAGCTTCGTCGAGGTTTGCAGATCGGAGGGGGGCTTCGTCGAGGTTTGCAAATCGGAGGGGGGAGCTTCGTCGAGGGTTCGGAGGAAGGAGGAGGAGGGGGACCTGCGGGTGGGTGTGGGTTTCGGCGGCTTCATCGAGGGAGGGGGGATTCGGCGGCTTCGTCGAGGGAGGGGGGGGGGTTCGGCGGGTCCGACGAGGGAGGGGGGAGTTCGGCGATGGGCGGCGGCGCGATTTCTTCTTCCTCTTTTTTTTTTTTATTTTTTTTTAACTGAATCGAATGAAAAAAGAAAAAGGGGGGGCCTGAACGGTTAAAGGGGGAGATATTTATTTTTATTTTATTTATTTTATTTTTTTAATTAATTTAAAAGGTTGACTTTTACAAACGAACTCGAAACGAGGTCCACCGCCTGTCGTCTTTAGCGTATTACCCCCATTCCGAACACAATGGGATATGTATCGTTGGCTGATTCGATCGTTTGAATCAGTTTCCGTTGAATTTACATTTAAATCAATATATTGAATTTTAAACGTACATTTCAAATTACCGGGGCCACTTACTAACTCTAAAAATTCTCGAAAAATATTTTCTAGCTTCGTATTGACGATACGGTCCTAACATAACTAGTTTCGTTGAATTCTGAGGCCGTATGAAAAATGGCCAATTTCCAGTCGATTAAAATCAACTGAAACTGGTCAAACGCGTTTTCCTTTGCCACGCTCACATATTGATTCGAAAAATTATGAAATTTGGAATCTAGCAATAGCTTCACATCCCGGACCCAACAAAACTGGTTTCGTCGAAATCCGAGGTCGTTTGCAAAATGTCCATTTTTAAGGGCCTGAATTCCATAGCGACTATTCAGAATTTTCAACTGGACATATCTTTTGATCCCCGCTATGAAATTTCGATTTTTCGGATTCGTTGGAAAGATATTATCAATTAGATCCTATCATTTTTGGTTTCACTAAAATCCGGATTGTTTTGCACCCGGTACATTCAATTGAAGTTTGAAATCGAATTATCGAACTACCGCGCCATTTTCAATTCTATTTATATTTATATATAAATATTTATATTCTAACGACGACGCGTATAATATATACGTTCGAATTATATTCAAAACAATTTCACGTCGATATTATTTAAAATAATTCATTTTAAATAATCAAAATTCGATAAAATTGCCAAAATAAAAATTTTAAACTGGCCCAGATTTTCCGGGTTGTTACAATATATATATATAATTGAAAATTAAATAAATAAATATGCAAAAATGTTCAAAACAGCGAATTGGGAAAGGGGAATAACCGAACCGGCCGATTTTTGAGGTCGACCCGAGCTCGCTGGGTCGACTAGGGGTTAATCCAGGGTGTTTGGCTGTCAACCCGTGGGCCGATTCGCTCAAATGCAGATTTTGCATTTGAATGGTTCTCATGGTTCAGCTTTAATCTAAAGGCCCTAGATGGTTCCTACACTTGACTTCTTCCCCAAGACATGCTTTGATGGCTTGGATTGAATCTAGGGTTAATCCTATGGCTAATACTATCCTAATCCTCTATAAAAAGACCCCAAACCTAGCCTAAATCACCATTATTCAATCCTACAACTAAACTATGTCAAATTTGTTCCTCTCATGGCCTCCACTCTCATGCTAAAATTTCTAAGTTAATTTCTATGAGAGATTTTGAGTTCATACAAGTGTTTTCAAACTTGTATGAGTGTTCTTAGCTTGCATTCAAGTCAAGTTGCAACATTTCTATTTCAAAGCAAGGGTTTTTATTGAATTGGCTCAAGGGTTTTCATTTGGAGCTTGCATATTTGGGTTTTTGGTGATTGCATAAGGGCTTCGTCTCAATCTTTTAATAACTATTTATTTGTGTCTTCATAGCATTGTAAGCCCTTTTCTACTTTCTTTTTATTAACTCTAAAGTTAAATGAATGATGCAAGTTTGGGGTTGATCATTATGATATGCAAGTTTGGTTGATCATTATATGCAAGTTTGGTTGATCATTATATGCAAGTTTGGTTGATCATTATATGTAAGTTTGGTTGATCATTATATGCAAGTTTGGATGATCATTATGCAAGTGGGTTTAATCATTATGTATGACACATGTTGCTATGTTATGCAAGTTTGGGTTGATCATGTTATCATGTTATGCAAGTTAAACTTGAAGTTGTGAGCTTAAAGCTTCAAGCTTTATGTTGAAGGTTGCATTTTGGCAACATGGAAGTTATCATATCCCTTATGATAACTTGCATATGAGGCTAAATGTGAACTTCTACATGTCATTTATCACCATGTATCACTCATATGCTAAGTTTGGTTTTATGCATGCTTTTGAAGCCTAATAATGCAATATGCAAGTATATGAACATATGTACATTTCATATGCCACCATGATAAACTTGTGGCTTCAACACCTTTTTGTCATAATTACGCCAAGTTCCCTATTTTATCCTTTATGCGTTGTTGCGACTATGTAAACGATGGGATTACGTTGGGGTTGGGTAACATTATGACATAAACATGGTTTTTATAACATAACGTGATATGTTAACTTGTAATTATGTTTTGGAAACATAATGGACATGACACTTAGCAAATATGAGTGTGGCCAACTCGAGGTTGGGTTGAGTTTGTAGCATAAATCTACCCGGACCCGCCCGGCTTAACTAGTGGCTACAAACAATAGGACCCAATGTGAGAAGTTGGTCATGTTGTGCTCGAACCCGAGGTTAGACCTAGTTGTGGTGTAAAGCTACCCGGACCCGCCCGGCTTAACTAGTAACCACAACAAAGTCTAATGTGAGAGGTTAAAGCGCATTAAGTTAATTAATGCCTCCTGATTAGGGTTAAGTCATGGTCCACTTAATACTTAACCAATTTGGGCTTGATGGATTAATCGAGGTTAAGTCAGGAGCCTTGGGTACTCTTAACCGATTTAATCCACGTTTGGATCGGGTTAACCACATTTAACCCGTTAAGAAACCCTAGTTTCGTGGTCCTTTTCACCAGTAACCTTCTAGGTAGTATCATAAGACCCTAGGACTAGGCTAGGGTGGGGCACGATTACTGGGCTGATTGTAAGAGACCAAAAGAAATGGCTGAATGATGCACCGGTTGTTCAGGCGGACCATGGTCGTGCACATCAAGTCCGGAGTTGAACACGGGCATCGGTAGGTTTGGACTGTGCATCCTGTAATGGTGTCTGAAGGTTACACCGTAGGGCCTGATACGCCCTATGGAGTGGACCTTGCACAGTCAACTACATTACATGACTAGGCCGTATGACACCGACACTTGACGAGTTAGGCTTATAGGGAGCCGATCGACTAGACTGTGTAGTGGGACCTTGATTTAGGTCACCACATTATATTGGGCCAAGCTTGGGCCAAGGGATCAATTCTTGTTTTTACTTGACATGTTAGAATGCTAGTACACCCGTGGTGCAAAACTTAACCTTAATTATGCGATGACACCTTTATCTATCTTGTTAGTTAATCATCATGCCAGTATGTTGTTATCCTTATGTTCATCTCATCTTCTCATGCCAGTTAACTTTACTAGTTCATAGACAGATAGTAGTAGGGCTTACCAGTCTTTTTGACTGACCTGTTTTCTTTCGCCTCTTGTCTTCCGTTCCCCCCCCCTCAGGTCCTCAGGGTGGGAACATTTGTGCTTAGCTTGGATCTTTCTAGCTTGCTTACTGGATTTGCTCATGTACGGGTTTGGACATTGAGCTAGCTATGGTTTATCACTTCACCTTGGGGATAATACTTTATGTATTTCAGTTTTTCAGTTTATGCTTTTATCTAGACTATTGTTTGTTGGAAAATAATGACTAAGTACTTTATTGTAACTTAATTATGGTTTTGGAAATGCAAGTTTTATCCGCTGCTTTACTACTCTGTTTTACTTATATGTTCTGTCTTGTGATATCTGCATGCATGTTTACCTTGTTTAAACGCCCCTCCAAAGTCAGTGCCCTTGCAAGAGTGGCATTGGCGGAGGTGGGGTGTTACACATTCTATATTCAATAAAAAGCTTAGAATTAAGAGAATTATTTTTATTGTCTTTCTAGGGACAATAAAAAGAGTAGAAGTAAAATTGGCATTTTTATCGTCATTTTAGATGGGATAAAAAGAATGGATTTTATTAGTTGAAACTGCTAAAGGAATTATAATTTATATTTATATATGTAAAGATATAAATTAAAATTAAACGAATCGCGCTGCTGCAATTCGCGTTTTGAAATAGTAACTTTAAACGATTATACCGAAAGATCCAACCGTCGGATTTTCCCAAAACTGGAACCGTTAGGACCACTTTGGGAAGATCTTTCCGACGATATAAACTTTGATAAATTCCAACGGTTAGATTTCCAGATAAGTGTAAATCAAATTTGTGTTGAAAACAGCGCCAGGGCCGCCGATCGACCCAAAGCATCGTTAAATGAATATGGGCATTTATTTATATATATATATATATATATATATATATATATATATAAATTGCGATAAATCGTTGTTAAATACTATTAACGATATGAAATGGTTTTAAACTATATTTATGCGAGGATCATTTGAAAGGACCGAGTTCAATCTCATTTCAAATGATTATATGGCGATCTAAGTCGAAGAGTTGAAGGCGGTGATTGAAGACCGACGATCTTCATCTCGAATGGATGTGTTGCTACTAAGGCCCATGATTGGTGTAGCTACCTTGAAGAGGAGTCAGGGGTAGCCGTCCGGACGTAGTGTTGATTGTTCAGATATGCGAGGTATAAGGTGCCTCCGGTTTCGTTCAGACCCAGAACGAACTGGGAAATGGATCATATGTCTGACGTTGTATTCCTTTATACTGTATTCGTTGATCTCGACTAAATATACATCTGTTTGGTGGTTAACACCCTTCTTTAAGACGTACGAGCTTAGAGGTTATACATATTGGTAGGAATCAATGGTATGGTATGGATTGACAATGTGGCATGCCAAGATGCATGGATCAAGGCTTTTGTTGAAAAGCAGGGCCTTGTGGGATGATCAAAACAAAGCCTGTTTAGGCGTAGCTTTGTGTATAGCGTGACTTCGCGAGCCTCACACCCCGGTATGAGTCAAAAAGGGGATATGGACCGTAGGGAGTGCACACGTTTCTTTCTAGCTAGGGGTGGTGTCAGTGCTTAAATTGGCTGACATTTTACTAATGTGGATGATGGATTTTGAGGCACCTCGGGATTATAGGCCGGAAGTGGTCATATGGAGGTCCAAAGGGACCGGGAAGCGTGTGTTCAGGCATAAATAATCCACTACCGTTAGGTGGGGACCGGCCCTACTGCTCCAAGGGTTCACTGCGGGGGATCCTAAGGCATTTGCTAGAGTGTCTCGAACCAGAGAAGACGATCCCTAGCCTCGATTTCATGATGGAAAACCAACTTCCAATACGACCTTGCGGTTTTGATTGTAGAACTAGTATGGTGACATGATATATGGTACCCATGCCATCTAGGATTGATACACTATGATTGAATTTTTTTTTGAAACATAGATACACTAATAATAATATTAAATCCGTTTACATCGTATCAAGCATCTTTTGACCATTATAAGGTAAAACCCTATCCTTCGGTTTGCGTTGCATTATGTAATGGGACTTTGGTCTTATAATGGTGTCATTTTTTCTAAAAAGCATTGCGTTGTTTAACGATTTTATGCACTGGCAATCCAATGGAGTAAACCCGTTCCGCGTTAGCGGCGTGGTCCTGTGATTAGCCTTATTATTAGATTAGTTAAGTTAGATTTCTCATACCAGTCCCATGTCTGACCTGTAGCTTGTTTCATTGGCAAACTCGGGTGCCCTCTTTTCCACACGGGCAGTCTAGTAGCTTGTTTGCAGATAGCTTTTCTTTTAGCAGGATCCTGGATCAAAGCTTAAAGTTGTGTCCAGAGCTTTTGATAGTTTTACGTTGCAACGTATTATATTTAATGTAATATTTATCTTCCGCTGTAATTTAATTTCGATGTACTATGATATATTTTGTACTCTGATGTAACGTTATTGTAATGTAAAAAAGTATGCTATTATTGTTCTAATGTGTAGTATTCCCAAAGTTAAAGTATTCGAGGATTTCCAACCTTTGAATAAGACCTGTGTGGCTTATGGTCCATTCAAGAGCGGGAATTATCAGGTCTTTACATATAACCCCTGAGCTCGTACGTCTCAGAGAAGGGCGTTAAGAGGGAGAATAAATTCTCCGCCGCCAAACAGATATATATTTAATAGAAATCAATCACACAGAATAAAATCCAATGTCAGACACAGTCCGTTTACATGTTCGTTCTGGGTCTGAATGAAACCGGAGGCACCTTGTTCCTCACATATCTGTCGATCTCCAAGTACGTCTGGACGACCACTAACTAATTCCCTCCTCTTGGGTGTACGACCCAATCAAGATCATCAGTAATCACCCAAATGACGTGAAGACCTCTGGTCTTCAACCACCGTCTTCATCCTCGACACCACGTCGAATCAGTTATTCAGAATGGGACAAACCCGGTCTTTCTGAATAACTCGTGTATATAATAAACAAGTGTTACACAAACACAACATACGCCTCATTCCAATTCATCAGTCACTAACCGTAAATTAGTAAGGGAACAATTCCCCAAATATTAACCCCTAAGGCCGAAACCAACATCAGATCAATACCCAGGAAACCATTCATCTTAACTAATCTTCAGTTAGTTGCTAAACTTCACATTCTTAGGGATAGGTTCCCATTAATTTTATCAAAGATAAATTCCTTAAATTTATTCTTTAATATTCTTTTGAATATCAATTCAACTAGTCGGGATTAGCGAACCACACCGAAGTAATCATTTATTTTATTTCCCAATCCCAACCTATTCATCCCATGAAGTAAAACTAGTCATACTTCATATCTAACACCACGGTGTTATCGGTAAATTCAATTACCATTTCACGTTCAAATTTAATTAAAGATTTAACTATCGCCTGGAGCAAAACTGGTGATACTCCATTCTCGATCAGTTCAATCTAATTAAAGATTCATTAAAACTCCACTTAGTTCTAATCTTTAACTGGGTTAAAGAACCAATGTCATTTAAACACTGTTCACGATAAACATACATCACATTCCATTCTATCAGCCTTTAACCATAAAATAGCAAGTGAGAAATTCCCTAAATATTAACCCCGAAGGCCGAAACCAACATCAGATCAATACCCAAGAAACCATTCAACTTAACTAATCTTCAGTTAGTTTCTGATTTTCTTAACTCAGTTGGGTCTAAGAACAGTATTATCGAAGATACCGTTCACGACAACCCAAAATCACATTCCATTAATTATCGGGTTAAAGAACAAGTGTTATTTAAAACACCGTTCACGATAAACCCAAATATCAATTCAAATTCAATCCCAATTAAATACCATTTAATTGGTACACTTCATTAAATCTAAATAAAAAGATTTAATCTTTTTCTCAATTGGGTTTAAGAATAGTGTTAATGAAGACACCATTCACGACAAACCCAAATCACATTTGATATTAAATACAAGGCTCTGAATAGAAAATATACCGGCTTATATTCAATATCAAATTCTATGATCAACAAATATCGTATTGGAAATAAGGATATAAATATATCTTTCAAATTTCCAGAACAATATCTATATAATCACGAAATCCAACATCGAAATATTCCAAAGAAAATTTTGATTCAAATCCACTCCAATTCAATTATTGGAAATCCTGGTTGATTTTAAAACCATTTCAAATCCACTTTATTTATTTTAAAAATAAATAGAATTATAATCCTAGTTCTAAACTAGTTCATTCGATAAAAATCTATTTTTATCTTTTCAAATATGGAAATTTTCATCATAATTCTTCACAAATCATTTCCTATGATTTTACACAAATTATTACTACTTTTAATAATTTTATCAAGGCCTGTACAGTCAATTTCCATCAACGGCCATCGAACTGCACTTACAGCGACCTTTTCCAAATTTTATTTGGACATAATTTCAAATCCAACCATTAAATTTCAAATCTCTAATATTCGTTAGAAAGCTCTTTTCGATACGAACCCAACGGTTCAGGTATTAGGAGAATCCGACGGTCGGATCTCCCGTAACATCCATTCGAAGTCAATTGTCGAAATTCGCGAACTGCCGCGGCACGGCGCGTTCTATTCAGGCCATTATATATATAATATATATATTATATATATTTCATCGATTTCCTTTTGAAACATATTTTATAAATCCTTTTAAATTCGTTTTCGAAACAATTTCCACTTCATATTCAATTTCGAATCAAAATTGAATATTCTACATCATCGATATACAAACGATAATATTTTCAAAACGTTAAATTTTGAATTCACTTTCTTTTCTATATTCATTATAAAAATGAATAAAATCGATATAAATATCGTTCATGTTAAAATGGCATCAATCTAATCAACACGGCTTTTATTCAACACATGAATGTTTATTCTATTCAATACATGAATTTTATTTTCAATTCAACACATGAATTTATTTTCTATTCAACACATGAATTTACTTTTATAATATTCCTTATTTTCCAAATTGGAATGAGGCCCTATCAATTACCATATAATTTTAATTATATGGATTTTCTACAACACATGTATATAATAGCAACGACAAATAATCAACCATCATATAGAGTGCACCACACAACTGCATAAGCATTAAATATAAATAATTAACGCTTACACAGTCTGTCAATCCATCGATTGACATACAACTAAACAATCGGGTTTAATGTACGTCAAATATCATCCCAATACCCGTGTGGGGTCTCAAATCAACAAACACGTATTTTATTTGTGCGGTTGGGCAATGTGTAAAATTTATCGTCCTAATCAACATCAGTCAAATCAGTGTATATAAACAAATCTCCAATTTGTTTATTATTATTTATTTTATATACACGTTAAAAATTATATTTTTAACTATAAAATATTTTCCACTATAAAATATTTTATTTCATTTCACATCACACAATCAAATTTCACAACGCAGCAATCAAACAAACAAGTCATCCATGGTTTGTGGACGACGGGTGTTGGGCGCTGCTAAGCACCGTCTGCATCCTAGTATATATTTCAAACTAGAAATTTAAATTAAAAGTGAGAAATTCTCACCTTGGTGTTCCACTCCGCCATTATCTATTCCTGAACTTCTGAACCGTTTGGATTTGTTTGCAATTCCAATCCAGTCCTTACCACGCTGTTCATATTAAAATCACATTTTTAATATGATGTTCTATATATTAAAAATCATATTTTTATTCTTTCTATAATATAAAAATCATATTTTTATTCTTTCTACAATATAAAAATCATTTCTTATTCTTTCTATGATATAAAAATCATTTTTTTCCTTCGTAGAAATCCTATTCATGTTCAAAGAAAAATCATGTTTATATTCATAGAAAAAAATCCTATTCATATTCAAAGTTAAATCAGATTTTAAATTAAAGAAAAATTAGTTTTTCAATTAAAGAAAAATCATTTTTTAAATTAAAGGAAAAAATCAGTTTTTAAATTAAAGGAAAAAATCAGTTTTTAAACCTATTTAAATTTATAGTAAAACTGATAATAGATTTAAAGTTATGTACCTCTTTTTCATCGTGGGGGGGGCCCTCATGGTGGTCGGAGAGCAGCGCGATCGGCTGTTTGATGGTCAGCAGGGGGGTGGTGGCGCTGGCCATCGGTGGGCCACGGGGGGGCCGCGTCAGTTTCCAAACGGGTTTGGGGCTCGCAACTGGCGGGTAGGGCGAGGGAGGTGGGGCTTGGCGCAGGGAGGGGAGGAGACGCGAGGGGGGGAGGGAGCGATGAGGTGGTGGCGAATCGGTGGAAGGGGGAGGCTCCGTGCGATTAGGGATTTCGTTTTTTTTCTTTTATAAAGAACTGACGGAGAGAGAAGAGGGAGAAGGGGGGTTAAGGTGTTCTTTTTTATTTAATTATTTAATTTCAAAAAGTTGACTTTTATTTCGACCTCAAAATTGAACCCACCGACTGTCATCCATAGCTAATTACCCCCATTCCGAACACAATGGGATATGTATCGTAAGCCAGTTCGGTCGTTTCGATCAGTTTTCGTCAAAATCAAAATATAAATCTATATATTGAATTTGAACGCGCATTTCAATTTACCGGAGCCACATACGGCCTTTAAAAATTCTTGAAAAAATATTTTCTAGCTTCGTATTGACGATAGGGTCCTAACAAAACTAATTTCATCGAATTCTGAGACTGTTTGAAAAATGGCCATTTTCTAGTCGATTAAAATCAATTGAAACTGGTCAAACGCGTTTTCCTTTTCCATGCTCACATATTGATTCAGAAAATTACGAATTTTGAACCCTAGCAGTAACTTGACATCACGGATCCAACAAAAGTGGTTTCATCGAAAATCGAGGTCGTTTGCAAAATGGCTATTTTTAAGGGCCAGAATTCCATAGCGACTATTCTGAATTTTCAACTGGGCATAACTTTTGATTCCCTCTATGAAATTTCAATTTTTCGGATTCGTTGGAAAGATATTCTCAATTAGATTCTAATATTTTTGGTTTCGCCAAAATCTGGTTTATTTTGAATCATGTACATTCATTTGAACTTCGAAGTCAAATTTTCGAACTACCACGCCATTTTCAATTCCTTTTATAATTATAAAATAAATATTTATATTCTAACGACGATCTATATAAATATATATGTTCGAATTCTATTCAAAATAAATTTCTCGTCGTTATTATTTAAAATAATTCATTTTAAATAATCAAAATTCACTAAAATTGCCAAAATAAAATTTTTAAATTGGCTCGGATTTCTAGGTAATTACAATCTCCCCCACTTAAAACTTTTCGTCCCCAAAAAGGAAAGAAGCCAAAAGTTGTTTCACAAACCAACTCGACTTCCATTATTTTCGTTACAGCTTAAGTTCTTCAACTTATTAGTTTCTAAAAATTTTCAAAATTTTAGCTAACACCCTAAATTTTCAAAAAAAATCGCCATAACCTCCCCTGCATCGGGAGCTTCGGGATATTTCATATAGCCTCCCATGGCCTTCTTCAATCCAAAAGAAAAAGAAAAAGCCAAGAGGCTCACAAAATCATCCAAACCCAAAGAAATACAATAAACATGTACCTATTTGTCGGGCAAACAATTTTATTCCTCTTCTCTAGCCTCCTTCCTATGATCTGTTCAATGTAAGTACATGTTTATGTATGCAAATGCGGAAAATTTTCAATACAATTCAATATTGGGTTCAATTTGACTAAAAGTTCAAAATATCAAACCAATAAACAAACAACACAACCATCAATCAATTAGTTGATTATCTTTTCAAATTCATAGCTTTGATATATAGTCCAAAAATCAGATTTTTAATGCAAAATCACAACAATAAGCCCTATCTAGTTTTGGTTCTCACACCAGTCTAATGGAAATATATAAATATCACACCTTCGAAACTCGAACACATATACTGATGGTACTATAGTAATCATCAGGATTGTCTCCGGGCGACTACAGTGCGATTCTATATCTATCCAGTATATTAAAACTTCAAATACACGTGGATCAGACGTATATGCAAGATCGTTATATACTTGATTGTCCAAATCAATATAAAATAAATAATCAAATACGTATAATTGATTTAGATTTTCAAAACAAACTTGTTTTCACTTTTATTTTAAAAACATCACTCTTCACACTCGTTCTAGGATACTACTGATCCCATCTCTAATGAGTCATTCCCATTGGATATTACCAATCCAATTTTTGATGAATTCTTTTGTATGATTCTAACGTGTCTTGTTCTCCGAGCTCTGTAAACCAAAGCTATGATACCAAAATGAAACGACCCAAACTTCCCCGGTAAGGAAAGCCCGGATTGAATTGAGGAAAAGACGAATCAAAACACAAACAGAAGAACATTTCATTGTTAATTACAACAATTTCATCAGATTACAAGAATATACAGAGTATAAACAAATAATATACATTTGATAAATACCAGAGATTGCAATAAATTGCTGCAGGGGAAAAATAATACAACAAACAACTGAAAGAAATATACGGATACAGAGCTTTCCGGATATCATTCCAGCTGTAAATCAAGTTCCTGTGAATATAAATCTGCAAAACCAAACCTACTAGCTTCCCATGCGAAAAATAGGGGCACCCAGAGTTTAGGTTAAAACAATAAACTCCAGGTCAGTCATGTGACTGGTGTGAGAACTAAAACAATTATTTATCTTTATTTTAAAGTTAGGTAAATTAAGGGACCACGCCGTATAACACGGAACGGGTTTCCTCCCAAGAATACCAGTGCATAAAACAACAACGCAATGCTAAATAAAGAACAATGAAGCTGTTATAAGACCCAGATCCTATCACATAATGCAACACAAGCCGGAGGATAGGGTTTTACCTTATAATAGCCAAAGAATGCTTGATACGCTAAATTTCTTCTTTTATTATTACTATAAGTGTATAGTGTCAAAACAATTTCAATCATAAGTATCAATCATAGACGGCATAAGTGGCCCATCCCACTATGTCGCCATACTAGGCTCTACAATCAAAACCGCAAATATCACGTATTGGAAGTTGGAATTCCATCTGTGAACCAAGTCAAGGGATCGTCCTTACCGATTTCGAGACGCTATAGCCCGCCCCTCAGGAACAGAACACATCGTCCCTTGGATCGTTAGGGCCGGTCCGTAGATATGGATTAAAATGCCTGAACACTGCTTTTTCCCCACCCTATGTGGTGTCAATGAGTCCAATGACTCCATCGGTCCCGGATCGACCGATATATCTGAGGCGCCTCGCAATAGCAACAACCACATAAGTCAAACTTGTCAGGGCGTGTAAATCCACTGATGCCACTTCTAGCTAGAAGGAAACACATGCCCTCCCCGATGTCCTCTCCCGTTTCTGGTTCACAACCGGGGTGTGAGGCTCGCGAATCAATGTTACACAAAGCTATGCCACACAGGCCGTGCTTTGAGCATCAACCACAAGACTTTGCTTTACAACAGAAGCCTTGATCAATTGCCACTTAAGCATGCCACACAGGCAATTCACTCCCTGCAATGGATATCCATCAATATATAACCCCTGAGCTCGTACGTCTCAGAGAATGGCGTTAAGCAAGAGAATAAATTCTCTGTCGCCAAACAGATATATATTTAATAGAAATCAATCACACAGAATAAAATCCAATGTCAGACACACAGTCCACTTACAAGTTCGTTCTGGGTCTGACCAGAGGCACCTTGTCCTCGCATATCCATCGATCTCCAAGTACGTCTGGACGACCACTAACCGATTCCCTCCTCTTGGGTGTACGGCCCAATCAAGATCATCAGTAATCACCCAGACGACGTGAAGACCTCCGGTCTTCAACCACCGTCTTCATCCTCGACACCACGTCGAATCAGTTATTCAAAATGGGATAAACCCGGTCTTTCTGAATAACTCGCGTATATAATAAACTAGTGTTACACAAACACAACATACGCCTCATTCCAATTCATCAGTCACTAACCATAAATTAGCAAGGGAATAATTCCCCAAATATTAACCCCGAAGGCCAAAACCAACATCAGATCAATACCCAAGAAACCATTCATCTTAACTAATCTTTAGTTAGTTGCTAAACTTCACATTCTTAGGGATAGGTTCCCATTAATTTTATCGAAGATAAATTCCTTAAATTTATTCTTTAATCTTCTTTTGAATATCAATTCAACTAGTCGGGATTAGCGAACCACACCGAAGTAATCATTTATTTTATTTCCCAATCCCAACCTATTCATCCCATGAAGTAAAACTAGTCAGACTTCATATCTAACGCCACGGTGTTGTCGGTAAATTCAATTGCCATTTCACTTTCAAATCTAATTAAAGATTTAACTATCGCTTGGAGAAAAACTGGTGATACTCCACTCGATCATTTCAATCT
This sequence comes from Allium sativum, assembly GCA_030737875.1. NCBI lineage: Eukaryota > Viridiplantae > Streptophyta > Magnoliopsida > Asparagales > Amaryllidaceae > Allium > Allium sativum. Next base: position 152,482,974 of record CM060915.1, read on the forward strand.
AATTAAAGATTCATTAAAACTCCACTTAGTTCTAATCTTTAACTGGGTTAAAGAACCAATGTCATTTAAAACACGGTTCACGATAAATCCACATCACATTCCATTCTATCATCCTTTAACCGTAAAATAGCCAGTGAGCAATTCCCTAAATATTAATCCCGAAGGCCAAAACCAACATCAGATCAATACCCAAGAAACCATTCAACTTAACTAATCTTCAGTTAGTTTCTGATTTTCTTAACTCAGCTGGGTCTAAGAACAGTATTATTGAAGATACTGTTCACGACAACCCAAAATCACATTCCATTAATTATCGGGTTAAAGAACAAGTGTTATTTAAAACACCATTCACGATAAACCCAAAAATCAATTCAAATTCAATCCCAATTAAATACCATTTAATTGGTACACTTCATTAAATCTAAATAAAAAGATTTAATCTTTTTCTCAATTGGGTTTAAGAACAGTGTTAATGAAGACACCATTCACAACAAACCCAAATTACATTTGATATTAAATACAAGGCTCTGAATAGAAAATATATCGGCTTATATTCAATATCAAATTCTACGATCAACAAATATCGTATTGGAAATAACGATATACATATATTTTTCAAATTTCCAGAACAATATATGTGTAATCACGAAATCCAAAATCGAAATATTCCAAAGACAATTTCGATTCAAATCCATTCCAATTCAATTATTGGAAATCCTGGTTGCTTTTAAAACCATTACAAATCCACTTTATTTATTCTAAAAATAAATAGAATTATAATCCTAGTTCAAAACTTGTTCATTCCGATAAAAATCTATTTTTATCTTTTCAAATATGGAATTTTCATCCCAATTCTTCACAAATCATTTCCTATGATTTTACACAAATTATTACTATTTTTAATAATTTTATCAAGCCCGTACAGTCGATTTCCATCAACGGCCATCGAATTGCACTTACAACGACCTTTTCCAAATTTGATTTGGACATAATTCCAAATTCAACCATTAAATTTTAAATCTCTAATATTCGTTAGAAAGCTCTTTCCGATACGAACCCAACGATTCTAGTTTTAGGAGAATCCGACGGTCGGATCTCCCGTAATATCCATTCGAAGTCAATGTTCAAAATTCGCGAACTACCGCGGCGCGGCGCGATCTATTCAGGCCATTATATATATAATATATATATTTTATATATTTCGACGATTTCCTTTCGAAACATATTTTATAAATCCTTTTAAATTCGTTTTCGAAATGATTTCCACTTCATATTCAATTTCGAATCAAAATTGAATATTCCACATCATCGATATACAAATGATAATATTTTCAAAACGTTAAATTATGAAATCACTTTCTTTTCTATATTCAATATAAAAATGAATAAAATCGATACAAATATCGTTTACGTCAAAATGGCGTCAATCTAATCAACATGGCTTTTATTCAACACATGAATGTTTATTCTATTCAACACATGAATTTTATTTTCAACTCAACACATGAATTTATTTTCTATTCAATACATGAATTTACTTTTATAATATTCCTTATTTTCCAAATTGGAATGAGGCCCAATCAATTACGATATAATGTTAATTATTTGGATTTTCTACAACACATGTATATAATAGCAACGACAAATAATAAACCATCATCCAGAGTGCACCACACAACTGCATAAGCATTAAATATAAATAATTAACGCTTACACAGTCTGTCAATCCATCGATTGAAATACAAATAAACAATCAGGATTAGTATACGTCAAATTTCATCGTAATACCCGTGTGTGGTTTCAAATCAACAAACACATATTTTATTTGTGCGGTTGGGCGATGTGTAAAATTTATCGTCCCAATCAATATCAGTCAAATTAGTGTATATAAACAAATCTCCAATTTGTTTATTATTATTTATTTTATATACATGCTAAAAATTATATTTTTAACTATAAAATATTTTCCACTATAAAATATTTTATTTCATTTCACATCACACAATCAAATTTCACAACACAGCAATCAAACAAACAAGTCATCCATGGTCTGTGGACGACGGTTGTCGGGTGCTGCTAAGCACCGTCTGCATCTTAGTATATATTTCAAACTAGAAATTTAAATTAAAAGTGAGAAATTCTCACCTTGGGGTTCCACTCCGCCATTATCTATTCCTGAACTTCTGAACCATTTGGATTTGTTTGCAATTCCAATCCAGTCCTTACCACGCTGTTCATATTAAAATCACATTTTTAATATGATGTTCTATACATTAAAAATCATATTTTTATTCTTTCTATAATACAAAAGTCATATTTTTATTCTTTCTATAATATAAAAATCATATTTTTATTCTTTCTATAATATAAAAATCATATTTTTATTCTTTTTATAATATAAAAATCATATTTTTATTCTTTTTTTCCCTTCGTAGAAATCCTATTCATGTTCAAAGAAAAATCATGTTTATATTCAAAGAAAAAAATTCCTATTCATATTCAAAGTTAAATCAATTTTTAAAATAAAGAAAAATTAGTTTTTAAATTAAAGAAAAATCATTTTTTAAATTAAAGGAAAAAAATCAGTTTTTAAATTAAAGAAAAAAAATCAGTTTTTAAACCTATTTAAATTTATAGTAAAACTGATAATAGATTTAAAGTTATGTACCTCTTTTTCTTCGAGGGGTGGGGGGGCTCACGGTGGTCGGAGAGCAGTGCGATCGGCGGTTTGATGGTCAGTAGGGGATGGCGTTGGCCATCGGTGGGCCACGGGGGGTTGAGTCTGTTTCCAAATGGGTTTGGGGCTCGCAACTGACAGGTAGGGCGAGGGAGGTGGGGCTTAGCATAGGGAGGGGAGGAGACGCGAGGGGAGGGGAGGGAGCGATGAGGTGGTGGCGAATCGGTGGAAGGGGGAGGCTCCGTGCGATTAGGGATTTCGTTTTTTTTCTTTTATATAGAACTGACGGGGAGAGAGAAGAGGGAGAAGGGGGGTTAAGTTGTTTTTTTATTTATTTAATTATTTAATTTCAAAAAGGACTTTTATTTTGACCTCAAAATTGAACCCACCGACTGTCGTCCATAGCTAATTACCCCCATTCCGAACACAATGGGATATGTATCGTAAGCCAGTTTGGCCTTTTCGATCAGTTTTCATCAAAATCAAAATTTAAATCTATATATTGAATTTGAACACGCATTTCAATTTACCGGGGCCACATACAGCCTTTAAAAATTCTATAAAAATATTTTCTAGCTTCATATTGACGATACGATCCTAACAAAACTAATTTCATCGATTTCTAAGACTGTTTGAATAATGGCCATTTTCCAGTCGATTAAAATCAACTGAAACTGGTCAAACGCGTTTTTCTTTCCCACGCTCACATATTGATTCAGAAAATTACGAATTTTGAACCCTAGCAATAACTTGACATCACGGATCCAACAAAAGTAGTTTCATCGAAAACCGAGGTCGTTTGCAAAATGGCTATTTTTAAGGGCCAGAATTCCATAGCGACTATTCTGAATTTTCAACTGGGCGTAACTTTTGATTCCCGCTATGAAATTTCAATTTTTTGGATTCGTTGAAAAGATACTCTCAGTTAGATTCTAATATTTTTTATTTTGCCAAAATCTGGTTTATTTTGAATCCTATACATTCATTTGAACTTTGAAATCGATTTTTCGAACTACCGCGCCATTTTCAATTCCTTTTATAATTATAAAATAAATATTTATATTCTAACAACGATCTATATAAATATATACGTTTGAATTCTATTCAAAATAAATTTCTCTTCGTTATTATTTAAAATAATTCAATTTAAATAATCAAAATTCACTAAAATTGCCAAAATAAAAAATTTAAATTGGCTCGGATTTCCGGGTTATTACAAATCTTGTCTCACAAATCCAACTATTTAACCTGGTAAATTTCCATATCCAGATTTCAGTAACTAATAAAATTTCAAATTAGTTAACTACAATTCCAAATCTGATTTTTATTTCAAAAATCAATCCATTTACTTATCTGAGTCAGATTATATTCAAAATCCAATCTTACTCAGTATCATTCTATTTTCAATTCAATTTTCACTTAACTGGATTTAATCTAATTTCAATCGAATTTGTTTTTATTCAAACAATCTATTTCTAGGAGTTTTAAACTGCTTAGTTTTTACTAAAATCCAACATTCATTTCGGAATTTCTAAACAACTTGCTTTTCTCAAAATAATTCGAAAACAATATCCTTGGTAGTAATCCATCACTTAGAACTCGATAATGAACACTGATGATGTGGCCAACATCATCAAAATTATTTCCCAGCGACTGAAGTGAGTTCAATACTACCACTTTCCAATACTCATATTTAAACACTTACATTTTAAAATCTATTTCAAAATACCATTCACAATACTCGTAAAACAATTTAAAATCTCCGAGGATTTTAAAATTTCCTTATATCTAATCCAAGTCTATTTATAAACACTTCTTCAACTTTTAGGAATTTTAATTCCTATTTTGATTTTAATTTCAGATTTAATTCATCTGCTTTTATATTATACATATTCTAATTGGTTATTTATATAACCATTTCAATTATAATCAACCAACACATCCAATATACTATAATACTTCAAATATTAATCATTCTTTTATATCAAAATATAATTTGGGTAAAATTATTTCATTTACCCTCTTTTCAAAACATATGATGTCGGGGTATTGTATTCAAGTGTTTAGAAACTCCTATCGATACAGTGGATCAAACTGATCGACCCGAATTTATAAGCCACTCCACCAATAAATCTCCAAAATATAAAACAATATTTATAAAATCTAAAAATACGTTCTCTCGTATATATATACACTCAAACTCAATCTAGGGTATCACTAACCCCATCTCTACTGAGTCACACCACAGAGCCAAGGTAATTCACTTAACCTTCAGCTCTGATACCACTGTAACAAACGCAAATTTTCGACCTTGAAAATCGACACACAACACCATGACGACTATTCAAGAATCGGAAATACAAGATCGTTAATAGAAAGAAGTTAGAGGGTGAGAATAGATAAGATATAAAATTAGAATAGAAGAAGGAGATGAACAACAACAAAATCAAAGAAATACGAATCTCATAGCGAAACGAATAAAATAAAGTATACAACATAACTTAGAAATACAAATATGTCATTTGTGTACATATACAAATCATCATTTGAATATAACACTTGCACCATAGTGGAAATAAATAATAGCTATATAATCCTGAAGCCTCCTGCTATAGCTCTCTAAGTAAATCTGTAAAATCCCGACTACTTAACAGCCCATACAAAATTGGGCACCCAAGAGTTTAGGGAAAAGAAAACAAAATAAACTCTGGGTCAGTCATATGGCTGGTGTAAGTAAACTCCAAACATTTGTTTAACTTTTAAAATCCTTTTAAAAGAAGGAATGATCATAAGACGAATCCACACATAAACACGGATGGTTTTTTACCTTACAATAACCCAAAACATTCTTTTAAACTCCATACTATTATGATATTATAATAATGTCTAAATCAAATAAATAGCAATCTAGTGGAACACTTTCATCTCACGTTCCACATAAATAATATATAGTCAAAACCGCGAGCACTTATTAGGTAATGAATTTCCGACTATGACAAGGTATGCAACCACCTTCCGATAGTGTATCTCTAGAGGAGAATACACTGGGTTCAACAAGAACATCTTGTAACCTGGCCATACATGACCGACTACTCATTTCGCTTGAGTGTATCGAATGTATATCACCAACAGTTTTCCCGAATGGGACAGCATCGAATAGAATAAAGAATGAAATGAATTTTTCTAGATAGGTGATAATACACACTAATTGGGAGCTACCCACTTAGCCATGCAGCCTGCCAGATTTTTGTCATTTCTCGGTTGTTGAGGCTAGAGGCCATAACGTACAGATCACACATTATTCACTTTGAACGCCACATCGTCATACCCACCAAATCACAAATTGATTTCTCCCAAAATATCACGGGTATAAGGCTAAGAGAAACAAATTTCTCCGCCACCAAACGTAAATACGTTTGAAGAGATCAACTTACGCGATCTGTTAAATATACTCTGTTAGACATTCTTCCATACAGGTTGTCCTGGGACTGGACAAACTGAAGGCACTATTCTGTAAATCTATCTTAGGCAATTTCTGCCTAGGATTTACCAGAACAGCCCTTGCATAAACTCTGTCTTCAATTATCTTCATCATATTTGATTCGCGATGCTAGTGCCCATACGGAGTGGTTTTCAGATAATAAATCTGATCCCGGCCTCTCTGTATTTATAGTGGAAATGGTCAAAAACTTTGATAGTCGGTTATTTAACTATCAAAGGAAAACATGTGTACAAACAAAGGTCGTATTTCCAATTGGAAATCTTACCGAGCAAATCATCAATTACCACTGATCCCCTTTAATTTAATTTGTCATTCAATTATCCATTTCCCTATTCCTGCTTCCATATATTCGTAAATTCTTATTTTCTAAATTTAGAAAATATATTATTGATCATTGGAAAACATTTCCATATTTACTATCATTATGATTTTCTATATTAGAAACATTTCTGATTCTTACTTGGAAAACATTTCCAAAATTCCTTCATTGGGTTTAAACAGATGTTTAAATAAAACATCGTGATGCCAACTCAAACCATTACACTCATTAACTAAATTCACTTAAGCAACCTTCACTATCTGTAATGACCCGGATCCTTATGGGTTACTTTTTGAATATTTAATATTTAATTTAAATATTGGGTGGATAATATAAGTGGAATTTTATATTTGAGTTATCAATTTAATAATCAATTTCGATTAATATCGAATAGATTAAATTATCGTGATACGAAGTAAAATAAATTCAAGTTTAAAAACTAAATTAAAAGTCAGTTCAAATAATCAATATGAAATTCAGTCGAGTTAGAATAATATTAAATTATTATCGAAGAATTTAAATGGTTTGAAATTTAATTTAAATCAATTTAAATATATATCTGTCTCGGATGATCGAACTGGACTTCGATACTTATCCCAGTGGGTTCAGAATAGTGGTTTTACCCTAGAATTGACAGTTGTTGGGTTCGGAAAGGAGTTCGACATCATGGGTATTTAATTTAAGGGTACCGATTAAATTCAAATAAATGAATAAATAAATGGTACTCGTGGCCCTTTCATTTACACAATTCAAAACAAAACTCGTGGCCTTCTCTCCTCCTCGATAATTTGGCCTCGCTGTTCGAATTAAAACCGCACTCATCCCCCTTTATATTTGTAGAATCAAATGAACACCAGGCTTGTATTCACTCTTCATATTGAAATCGAAATCCTCCATTAAAATAAAATAAAAGGGCAGAGAGGGAGAGGGTAAATCGAATTCGAATTAGCATCTTGAACGGTGATAGTGCCCTACGCTCGAACGAAGAGAAGCTCGACAGTGGGATTGCCGCAACCTAGGGTTCATCGCAAGTTAGGAAAGCGCGATAGGAGCAAACTCGCGAGTAGAGGATGTCAATTTGGGTGTTCTGGTCTTCAACAGGACGAGGATTCAGGTGGAAAAGGAGGTACGATTGGTGAAGGATGCGACGGTAGCAAGAGTTCGACATCAGGTGAAAGTCGCAAGGCCTGGGATTGATGCTTGGTTCAATAGTGGTATTTTTAGGGAAGCAAAAAGGTGCGATTTAGGAAGAAGGTATGAACATCGATCTCGGGTTTTGCATCTTCGAAGGATGACTGCAGGTCGGAGGCGAGTATAGGGGGTTCGCGAGTGGTTTGGGCATTCCGATGGTGGTTGTTTTCAACGGGTAATGGGTGCGAAGGTAGTGAACTGAGAAAGGGATTGTGATGCGTGAAGAGGCCAAAGTGCAGCAGTCTTGAGAGGTGTGTTGAGGTCTGGAAGACAACTGTCGCAATTTTGTTGAGGTCGCAACTTGTATGAAGTTGAAGGAGCAAACCATGTCGGGTACTGGTTGTTGATGAGATCAATGGGTTGATGGTGGCTAGCGACAAGGAAAATGGTCGACTTCTGGACTGAGTTTGCCATGTTATGGGATGGATTAAGGTAATCTTTAATTAATTCAATTTATTAATAATGTTTATTATATATATACAAACAAACTGAGAACAAATTATAATAATAACAGTGTGGATCTTTGTGGTGAAATTATCATCGTATGTAAAGCGACAATGGAGTAATGGTGATACAATTTCTACTGTTGGTAGTAGTATTGGAAAAAGGTAATTATGATGTTAATTTAGTTTTAATTTATTTTAGTCAACAAATTTTAAACTAAATTCTAAACTTATTCAAGGTCAAAATCGAACGAGGTTGTTCATATTGGTTTGTACCGCCGTCAACTAAGCAGTGGAATTTAAAATTTGAAATCAGAATGGAGTGGAATAAAATACACGGTGAGTAAATCTCACCTTTTATTTAGAATTTATTTTTATATAGTTAAAAATAATTGTCTGTGCTTGTTTGAATGCTGTCTGATTGTTTTAAAATATATATTAGTTATTTAGGATATATATATATATTGGGTTGATGATTGGTTGGATTCCCGCAGTTTCATTAGCGGATGCCCGCAGTTTCATAGCGGATGATTACCCTATACGCCCCACGCTATGATTAGTGGATGACCTTCTATACCGCGATATCCTGCCTCGAAGCAGGATAGGTATTATTTATGTGCAAACATCTGTGGATGCAGGAAAAACAGGTTAGAGGAATCCAACTGGATTCCTCAAAAATATATATTATCTGTTTGTTTTGTTTGATATCATATATATTCATATATGATGTGTTAAAAATCAAATGATTGAAAATTGGTTGATTTGATTGTTTAAAATATCAATGGGGCTTGAATATTGATTTATAAAAATATCGAAAAGGGTATTTGAGATTTAAAAAGGGAATTCTATTTTTATAAATAGAATTTGAATTTTAAATAAAACTATAGAAAATATTAACTTGTTTTGAAGGTATATAAAACAAGTAATTGAATTTATAAACTCTGTTTATAAATGAAAGATGGGATTTGAACTGAATTTATAAACTCTGTTTATAAATGAAAGATGGGATTTGAATTGAATTTATAAACTCTGTTTATAAATGAAAAGATGGGATTTGATTTGAATTTATAAACTCTGTTTATAAATGAAAGATGGGATTTGAATTGAATTTATAAACTCTGTTTATAAATGAAAAGATGGGATTTGAATTGAATTTATAAACTCTATTTATAAATGAAAAGATGGGATTTGAATTGAATTTATAAACTTTGTTTATAAAGGAAAATATGGGATTTGAATTGAATTTATAAACTTTGTTTATAAATATATAATGTGGGGATTTTAAGTGAAGTTATAAACGTTGTTTATAAATAATGCAGGAAAACTATAGAATTTGAATATAGAATTCAAATGGACTTTAAACTATAGAATTTGGATATAGAATTCAAATGGACTTTAAACTATAGAATTTAAAATAGAATTCAAATGAAGTTTAAATAAAGAGAATTCAGATAGAATTGAATTGGAATTTGAATAAGAAGTCGATAAGGAAACGAGAGTGTGAGTATAATTAGAATTTGTTAATATGCAGTTAAAATATATTTGAACATGTCATGTTCAAATATGAAGGTGAAATAGACTGAAAAGTTAAGTAACAGATTTAATTAACAATTTGAGTTAAAACGATTGGTATAGTTAAAATAGATTGGACAGGTATAAATATACAGGAGACAGGTTTGGAATAAAGTGTTAGAAGGTATATATATATATTGCCCGACAAAAAGGTATGTAGTTAATTCATATATGAGATTTTATGCGCCGTATCGGCTAGCCGCTTGGCTTTTCTTTTTCTTTTGATTGGAAAAGGCCTGTGTGGTGGTTTGGGGATTTTCCCGATGCTCCCGGTACAAAGGAGGTTATGGCGAATTTTTCCGGGAATTTAAGGAGTTAGAATATTTTTAAGAAGTTTGATAACTAGAAATATATATATATCAATATATATAGAAGTCGATAAGGAAGCGAACTTAAAGATAGAATAGTATAATAAAAAAGGAAGACTAGAAATAAAATCTCGAAAGAATAGAAAGAGAAAGTATATATGTGTTTAAAAGTGAAGAAGTAGTTGTATGGTAATGATTTTTCGAATAAGTAGTCATATCTGTTTTAACAATATAAATGTTATTCAGTCAAGGTCTGAGAGGTAGTTATACTCCAACTTGATTGATTTCATTATTAACAAATAAACAGTAAGATTTCAGGCTCGAAGATCAATGTTGAATAAGAGTTAGTTGAATATAGTATTTGGGTTGTCGTAACGATGTTTTACACAACATCCATTTTAACCCAAATAAATGTAAGCTTGGAAATAGAATAATAAATATTTCTAAAGTTTAGGATATAAAGGAAGGCGATATTCGGGAATGTTTTCCAAATAACGTAAAAAGGCCAATATGGTTATTGAAAATATTTGGTTAACAAATATTGATAAAGAAATAGAGAAGTGATTTAATTAATGAAATATTAATTTAAGGCACTGTGATCGTTGGATGTTTGGATGAACACTTGTTTTATTCGATAGTTAAATCATCGACTATCGAAACACTTGTTTTATTCGATAGTTAAATCACAGACTATCGGAGTTTTGACCATCGTTGTCAATATGGAGAGACCGGTTGGATCATTATCCGAAGAACCACTCCGTATTGGCAGTAGCATGCGAATCAAATTATATAAAGATAATCGAAGACGGAGTAGAGTGCAAGGACTTTTTCTATTAATATAAATTGTGCCTTCGATTCATCCTGTTCCTGGGTGACGTGTATGGATGAATGTCTGACAGAGTATTTCCAGAAAGGTCACGTACATTGATTTCTTCAACCGTACCAAGAGTGGAAGCGGAGAAGGAAACTTCTTTTAGCTAACACGTAATGTACTGTTGAGGACGTCAATCGGTGATTTGATGGATTTGACGATGTGGCATTCGAAGTGAATCTGGTGTGATGATAAAGCGTAGCTTCTAGCCTCATCATCCGGTAAATGACAGAAATCGGGCAAGCAGCATGGCTATGTAGGTCGCACCTATTAGGGTGTATAATCGCCTGATCTAGAGTTTCATTTATTTCTAAAAATCTATTGTCGATGCTGTCCCATTCGAGAAACGGTTGCTGATCCCAACCGTTGGTGATATACATTCGATACACTCAAGCGAAATGAGTGGTCGGTCATGTGTGGCTGAGTTGCAAGATGTTCTTGTTGAACTCGGTGTATTCTCCTCTAGAGATATACCAGCGGAAGGTGGTTCCATACCTTGTCATAGTTGGAAAACCGAATACCCAATACGTGCTTGCGGTTTATGATTTGTATATATATGTGGAACGTGAGATGCAAACGTTCCACTAGATTATATTTACTTGATTTAGACACTATTATAATATCAAAGGAGTTTTGATATAAAGCTATCGTTCCTTTCAAAAGGGATTTTGAAATGTTAAGTCAAGTGTTTGGATTCTCATAAGGGAAAACCCGTTCCGTGTTATACAGCGTGGTCTTATGAGATATCATTTAGTTTTCTGAAACTGTTTTAAACTGTTTACTCATACCAGTCCCATGACTGACCCGGAGTTTATTTTGTTTTGTTCTACCTAAACTCTTGGGTACGTAAATTTGTACGGGCAGTCAAGTAGTTCAGGATTTTTCAGATCTATCTAAAGGAGCTTGGAGCAGGAGGCTTCAGCGTTATCTAGTTATAGTTTGTTCCGCTATGTTGTATGTGTTGTACTCTGATAAGTGTATGTTATACAGTGAAGACTTTGTATTTCAAAGATATGATATATTATATTTTGTTCCGCTGCGATGTGAGATTCTGTGTTGTTATTTCTGTTCTTCTTCTACCTCTTTCTTTTCAAAAAAATGTTCCGTATTTTCATGATATTTGGGTTAGACGTATGATGTATATAGTCAACTCCGATGTTATGGAAATCTGGGTCATTACAGTTGGTATCAGAGCTTAGGTTGAGCGAATACCTAGGCTGTGTGGAATTGTGCTCATTAGAGATAGGATCAGTAGTGTCCTAGAATGAGTTAAGCGTTTATATATACGAGAGAGCATATTTGTTATTTGATATAAAAACCGTTTTATATTGTGTTGACTAGTCTGTTGAGTGAATTATAAATTTTGGTCGAATCGTGGGACGCCACGATGTCGATAGGAGTTTATAAACACTTGAATAGGAGATTGGACACGATATTGTTTTAAATAGATGAGTTGATTGTTAGGATTATAATCGAATTATATTATAAAAAACTGAAATAGTTATATATATAACCAATGGAATTTGTATATGAAATGAAATATACAAAGGAGATGAAATTGAAATTGAATTCCAACCAGAATTCAGAATTTAAAATCCTGGGAGTTTGGAAAATATTTTTCTAAATGAATTTTGAAAGAAATATAGCACTGGACTCATTCAGTGGCTGGGAAATAATTCTGATGATGGTCGCAACATCATTAGTGTTCATTTTCGAGTTTCTAAGTGATGAATTGCTGCCTTAGAAAAGTTTTGATGGAAATTTGTTTGAAAAGAAACAAGTTGTTTGAAAATTCAAATGTTTTGAATTTGCGATAGATATAAATATATGTATATATTTATATTACTTAAGAGGAATTTTGAAATGTGAAATTGGAATATAGATTTCAAATAGAAGTAAAATAAAGGAATTTGAATATATATATAATTCAAATAGAAGTAAAATAGAATTTGAATTTAAAGGAATTCAAATGAGTTTGAATAAAGAAAATTCAAATAGAAATTGTATAAGAAAAATTGAAATGGAATTTGAATTCAAAGGAATTCAAATGGATTTGAATAAAGAAAAGTCAAATAGAGATTTGAATATTAGAATTCAAATGGAATTTGGTTAAATAGAATTTCAAAGAGAATATAAAGTGGAGGTTGAATATTAGAATTCAAAGAAAATATAAAGTTTGAAATAGAATTTTAAATAAAAGGAGTTTAAAAAGAATTTGAATTCAAAGTGAAATTAAATAGAATTTGAATTCAAAGGAGTTAAAATAGAATTTAAATTCAAAGGATTTCAAATAGAAATTGAATAAAGGATTCCAAATGGAATTTGAATAAGGGATTTGAAATGGGTTTTGAATAAAGGATTTCAAATTGAAATTGAATAAAAGGAAATAATATAGAGTTTGAATTAAGAAATTCAAATGGAATTTGAATATTGTAAATATATAGAATTTGAATATTAGAAGTGAAATAGATCGGGAATATTATGTGAAATGGATTGGATATATATTAAAAATATATCAGAATGGAGTTGAATTTATTATAAACAAAGTTAAAACGTTTATATTTATAAATATAATTAAAACGAGCTCGCCGTAGCACGGCAGTTTGTAAATTGGCGATTCGAACTTCAATTTAGTATACAGAACTCAATTGAAGTCGGAATTCTTTGGAACAAGAATCGTCGGGGCTGGTTGAACAATAGTTTTCTAATGAAAGAGAAAAATCTGGATTTCGTCGTATAGATTTTGAGTTATGTCAAAATCGAATTTTAAGAAAAACAGCGCTGGAACCATTAGAAAACCATAACGGTTTAATTAAATAAATAAAAGGATTTTTAGGAAATAAAATCCGAATTGGCATTAGAAAAATCCACACTGGAGATATAAAATAAATACGAACTCCAGTGAAGTAAGTAAAATGATTTTTTAGACAAAAATCATATTTTAAATGGTTAAATAGAATTAAATAAATTGGAGAATAATTAGTTAAAAGAAATTTGAATCGAAATTGGGTTTTTGGATAAGTGAAAAATATTGAAAATTTATATTCGAAATCGAATATATAACTCGAGTTGAAGATATAATTAGATTAGTTTATAATTAAGTTGACATATATTTGAACAAGTTATATTCAAATAAAAAGGGTGAAATAGGAAAAACGGTTAATTAGCAACTAGTTAATGGGAATTTGAATGATTGAAATTAAATTTAACTTAAGTAAGTTAAATGGATCGAAATGAATAAATTGAGTAAAATCAATGTGAATGAAATATGAATTGGGTGTGAATAAAGGAAATATATTTGTAACACAAATACAATAGAAGTTATGTGCAAACAAATAAATGGAGAGATATTTGTAAAAACATTTACAAATAGAATTTAAAAGGCAATAATTGTAAGACATTTACAAGTAGAGTAAATGGAAATATTTATTTATAGAAATAAATAGAATGCTACAGATGAGATATTGATTTGTTAAATAAATAAAATTTAATCAAAGGAATGTTCAGAAGATGAATAGAAAATGGAAATCTGTTTTTAACAGATAAATAGAAAGGATTTATTTATAAATAACAGTTTATAAATTAAATTAAATATTTATCATTCGATAAATGGAATATATAAGTCTGAACTTATATAGAGAAGAGATATTGGTTTTTAACACCGATAGTTTTAAATAGAAGGGGTACACAACACTTGTATAAGTGAAGTAATGTTATTAAAGAGAACATTTATAAAATGAAGAACTGTTACTAAAAGTAAATCTTTATAAATGAATAAACGGTATCCAATAGGAGTTAATTGAATATTAGTTATTCAATTAGAATTTATCGAATATTTGTTATTCAAATAAAGAGTAACCAGATAAAGTTAATTGAACATAGTTAATCGAATTAGAATTTAATTGAATGTTAGTTATTCAATTAAAGTTGATCGAATATAGTGTTGAGATAGAATTAGTCAAACGTAGTTACTCAGGATAAGTTGCCATTTCATACGACTGCTAGCGTAATTCGCAGGGCTGCAGACAGCCTGGGGCGGTCGGATGTTTCCTGGGGGAATCAGGCGTAACCATTGTGATCGCTGCGATCTAGAGTCAAGCGAAAGGAGTTAATCGAATATAGTTATTCGATAGAGAGATTATCAAATATAGTTATTCGAAGGGGGGAGTTATCGAATAGGGATTTATTCAAAAGAAACTTACGTAAGGAAGTTTGAAATGTTGAGTATCAACATAAATAAGTTTTGAAAAGATAAATAGGTTGGTAGCACTTTTCCTACCTTAGCAATTTCGAGGACGAAATTATTTTAAGTGGGGAAAATTGTAATGACCCGGATCCTTATGGGTTAATTTTTGAATATTTAATATTTAATTTAAATATTGGGTGGATAATATAAGTGAAATTTTATATTTGAGTTATCAATTTAATAATCAATTTCGATTAATATCGAATAGATTAAATTATCGTGATACGAAGTAAAATAAATTCAAGTTTAAAAACTGAATTAAAAGTCAGTTCAAATAATCAATACGAAATTCAGTCGAGTTAGAATAATATTAAATTATTATCGAAGAATTTAAATGGTTTGAAATTTAATTTAAATCAATTTAAATTTACATCTGTCTCGGATGATCGAACTGGACTTCGATACTTATCCCAATGGGTTCAGAATAGTGGTTTTACCCTAGAATTGACAGTTGTTGGGTTCGTAAAGGAGTTCGACATCATGGGTATTTAATTTAAGGGTACCGATTAAATTCAAATAAATAAATAAATAAATGGTGCTCGTGGCCCTTTCATTTACACAATTCAAAACAAAACTCGTGGCCTTCTCTCCTCCTCGATAATTTGGCCTCGCTGTTTGAATTAAAACCGCACTCATCCCCCTTTATATTTGTAGAATCAAATGAACACCAGGCTCATATTCACTCTTCATATCGAAATCGAAATCCTCCATTAAAATAAAATAAAATAAAAGGGCAGAGAGGGAGAGGGTAAATC
The DNA here is from genome assembly GCA_030737875.1 of Allium sativum. Taxonomy (NCBI): domain Eukaryota; kingdom Viridiplantae; phylum Streptophyta; class Magnoliopsida; order Asparagales; family Amaryllidaceae; genus Allium; species Allium sativum. The sequence goes on from CM060915.1 coordinate 152,498,858, forward strand.
GAATTCGAATTAGCATCTTGAACGGTGATAGTGCCCTACGCTCGAACGAAGAGAAGCTCGACAGTGGGATTGCCGCGACCTAGGGTTCATCGCAAGTTAGGAAAGCGCGATAGGAGCAAACTCGCGAGTAGAGGATGTCAATTTGGGGGTTCTGGTCTTCAACAGGACGAGGATTCAGGTGGAAAAGGACGTACGATTGGTGAAGGATGTAACGCTAGCTAGAGTTCGACATCAGGTGAAAGTTGCGAGGCCTGGGATTGATGCTTGGTTCGATAGTGGTATTTTTGGGGAAGCAAAAAGGTGCGATTTAGGCAGAAGGCATGGACATCGATCTCGGGTTTTGCATCTTCGAAGGATGACTGCAAGTCGGAGGCGAGTATAGGGGGTTCGCGAGTGGTTTGGGCATTCCGATGGTGGTTGTTTTCAACGGCTAATGGGTGCGAAGGTAGTGAACTGAGAAAGGGATTGTGATGCGTGAAGAGGCCAAAGTGCAGCAGTCTTGAGAGGTGTGTTGAGGTCTGGAAGACCACTGTCGCAAATTTGTTGAGGTCGCAACTTGTATGAAGTTGAAGGAGCAAACCATGTCGGGTACTGGTTGTTGATGAGATCAATGGGTTGATGGTGGCTAGCGACAAGGAAAATGGTCGACTTCTGGACTGAGTTTGCCATGTTATGGGATGGATTAAGGTAATCTTTAATTAATTCAATTTATTAATAATGTTTATTATATATATACAAACAAACTGAGAACAAATTATAATAATAACAGTGTGGATCTTTGTGGTGAAATTATCATCGTATGTAAAGCGACAATGGAGTAATGGTGATACAATTTCTACTGTTGGTAGCAGTAATGGAAAAAGGTAATTATGATGTTAATTTAGTTTTAATTTATTTTAGTCAACAAATTTTAAACTAAATTCTAAACTTGTTCAAGGTCAAAATCGAACGAGGTTGTTCATATTGGTTTGTACCGTCGTCAATTAAGCAGTGGAATTTAAAATTTGAAATCAGAATGGAGTGGAATAAAATACACGGTGAGTAAATCTCACCTTTTATTTAGAATTTATTTTTATATAGTTAAAAATAATTGTCTGTGCTTGTTTGAATGTTGTCTGATTGTTTTAAAATATATATTAGTTATTTAGGATATATATATTTATATATATTGGGTTGATGATTGGTTGGATTCCCGCAGTTTCATTACCGGATGCCCGCAGTTTCATAGCGGATGATTACTCTATACGCCCCACGCTATGATTAGTGGATGACCTTCTATACCACGATATCCTGCCTCGAAGCAGGATAGGTATTATTTATGTGCTAACATCTGTGGATGCAGGAAAAACAGGTTGGAGGAATCCAACTGGATTCCTCAAAAATATATATTATCTGTTTGTTTGATTGATATCATATATATTCATATATGATGTGTTAAAAATCAAATGATTGAAAATTGGTTGATTTGATTGTTTAAAATATCAATGGGGCTTGAATATTGATTTATAAAAATATCGAAAAGGGTATTTGAGATTTAAAAAGGGAATTCTATTTTTATAAATAGAATTTGAATTTTAAATAAAACTATAGAAAATATTAACTTGTTTTGAAGGTATATAAAACAAGTAATTGAATTTATAAACTCTATTTATAAATGAAAGATGGGATTTGAATTGAATTTATAAACTCTGTTTATAAATGAAAGATGGCATTTGAATTGAATTTATAAACTCTGTTTATAAATGAAAAGATGGGATTTGAATTGAATTTATAAACTCTGTTTATAAATGAAAGATGGGATTTGAATTGAATTTATAAACTCTGTTTATAAATGAAAAGATGGGATTTGAATTGAATTTATAAACTCTGTTTATAAATGAAAAGATGGGATTTGAATTGAATTTATAAACTTTGTTTATGAAGGAAAATGTGGGATTTGAATTGAATTTATAAACTTTGTTTATAAATATATAATGGGGGGATTTTAAGTGAAGTTATAAACGTTGTTTATAAATAATGCAGGAAAACTATAGAATTTGAATATAGAATTCAAATGGACTTTAAACTATAGAATTTGGATATAGAATTCAAATGGACTTTAAACTATAGAATTTGAAAATAGAATTCAAATGAAGTTTAAATAAAGAGAATTCAAATATAATTGAATTGGAATTTGAATAAGAAGTCGATAAGGAAACGAGAGTATGAGTATAATTAGAATTTGTTAATATGCAGTTAAAATATATTTGAACATGTCATGTTCAAATATGAAGGTGAAATAGACTGAAAAGTTAAGTAACAGATTTAATTAACAATTTGAGTTAAAACGATTGGTATAGTTAAAATAGATTGGACAGGTATAAATATAAAGGAGACAGGTTTGGAATAAAGTGTTAGAAGGTATATATATAGATTGCCCGACAAAAAGGTACGTAGTTAATTCATATATGAGATTTTATGCGCCGTATCGGCTAGCCGCTTGGCTTTTCTTTTTCTTTTTGATTGGAAAAGGCCTGTGTGGTGGTTTGGGGATTTTCCCGATGCTCCCGGTACAAAGGAGGTTATGGCGAATTTTTCCAAGGAATTTAAGGAGTTAGAATATTTTTAAGAAGTTTGATAACTAGAAATATATATATCAATATATATAGAAGTCGATAAGGAAGCGACCTTAAAGATAGAATAGTATAATAAAAAAGGAAGACTAGAAATAAAATCTCGAAAGAATAGAAAGAGAAAGTATATATGTGTTTAAAAGTGAAGAAGTTGTTGTATGGTATTGATTTTTCGAATAAGTAGTCATATCTATTTTGTCGTTACAAATGTTATTCAGTCAAGGTCTGAGAGGTAGTTATACCCCAACTTGATTGATTTCATTATTAACAAATAAACAGTAAGATTTCAGGCTCGAAGATCAATGTTTAATAAGAGTTAGTTGAATATAGTATTTGGGTTGTCGTAACGATGTTTTACACAACATCCGTTTTAACCCAAATAAATGTAAGCTTGGAAATAGAATAATAAATATTTCTAAAGTTTAGGAAATAAAGGAAGGCGGTATTCGGCAATGTTTTCCAAATAACGTAAAAAGGCCAATATGGTTATTGAAAATATTTGGTTAACAAATATTGATAAAGAAATAGAGAAGTGATTTAATTAATGAAATATTAATTTAAGGCTCAGTGATTGTTGAATGTTTGGATGAACACTTGTTTTATTCGATAGTTAAATCATCGACTATCGAAACACTTGTTTTATTCGATAGTTAAATCACAGACTATCGGAGTTTTGACCATCGTTGTCAACATGGAGAGACCGGTTGGATCATTATCCGAAGAACCACTCCGTATTGGCAGTAGCGTGCGAATCAAATTATATAAAGATAATCGAAGACGGAGTAGAGTGCAAGGACTTTTTCTATTAATAGAAATTGTGCCTTCGATTCATCCTGTTCCTGGGTGACGTGTATGGATGAATGTCTGACAGAGTATATCCAGAAAGGTCACGTACATTGATTTCTTCAACCGTACCAAGAGTGGAACCGGAGAAGGAAACTTCTTTTAGCTAACACGTAATGTACTGTTGAGGACGTCAATCGGTGATTTGATGGATTTGACGATGTGGCATTCGAAGTGAATCTGGTGTGATGATAAAGCGTAGCTTCTAGCCTCATCATCCGGTAAATGACAGAAATCGGGCAAGCAGCATGGCTATGTAGGTCGCACCTATTAGGGTGTATAATCGCCTGATCTAGAGTTTCATTTATTTCTAAAAATCTATTGTCGATGCTGTCCCATTCGGGAAACGGTTGCTGATCCCAACCGTTGGTGATATACATTCGATACACTCAAGCGAAATGAGTGGTCGGTCATGTGTGGCTGAGTTGCAAGATGTTCTTGTTGAACTCTGTGTATTCTCCTCTAGAGATATACCAGCGGAAGGTGGTTCCATACCTTGTCATAGTTGGAGAACCAAATATCCAATACGTGCTTACGGTTTATGATTTGTATATATATGTGGAACGTGAGATGCAAACGTTCCACCAGATTATATTTACTTGATTTAGACACTATTATAATATCAAAGGAGTTTTGATATAAAGCTATCGTTCCTTTCAAAAGGGATTTTGAAATGTTAAGTCAAGTGTTTGGATTCTCATAAGGGAAAAACCCGTTCCGTGTTATACGGCGTGGTCTTATGAGATATCATTTAGTTTTCTGAAACTGTTTTAAACTGTTTACTCATACCAGTCCCATGACTGACCCGGAGTTTATTTTGTTTTGTTCTACCTAAACTCTTGGGCGCCTAAATTTGTACGGGCAGTCAAGTAGTTCAGGATTTTTCATATCTATCTAAAGGAGCTTGGAGCAGGAGGCTTCAGCGTTATCTAGTTATAGTTTGTTCCGCTATGTTGTAAGTGTTGTACTCTGATAAGTGTATGTTATACAGTGAAGATTTTGTATTTCAAAGATATGATATATTATATTTTGTTCCGCTGCGATGTGAGATTCTGTGTTGTTATTTCTGTTCTTCTTCTACCTCTTTCTTTTCAAAAAAAATGTTCCGTATTTTCGTGATATTTGGGTTAGACGTATGATGTATATAGTCAACTTCGATGTTATGGAAATCTGGGTCATTACACTATCGAACCTTAACCATTCCTTAGTTAAAAATGAAGTCAATCAAGTTGGGGTATAACTACCTCTCAGACCTTAACCGAACAACATTTCTAACCTCGAAATAGACAAAGTTCATCTTTTAAATCTTTAACAAACTTCCATACGTAACTCTCGGATTCTATTTACGCATCCACTTCTTTTACAGAAATCATTTGATTATAACAAAAGTGTTATAATCCCATGCTCCCGAAATATAATAACTTAAATATAACTTTTATTTATTAATTTGGATAAATAAACAAACAACTAATTTATTAATAAATAAATAAATCTTGATTAAGAATGAAAAGTGAATAGTACTTTCCCGAATTCGATATAATCGACTTTCAACGTCTAACTCTCTTACGAATAGTCTCTATTCGATTTAACTCTCTTTCAACTATATTATATTCGATTAACTTTCTTTCAAATAAATTTTATTCGACTAACTCTCTTTGAATAAATCTATTCGAATAACTTTATTTGATTTAACTCTACTTGAATAACTAATATTCGACTAACTCTATTCGAATAACAAATATTCGATTAACTCTCCTCGAATAACTTATATTCGTTTAACTCTCCTCAAATAACTTATATTCGCTTAACCCTCCTCGAATAACTTACATTCGATTAACTCTCCTTGAATAACTTATATTCGATTAAGTCTCCTCGAATAAGTTATATTCGCTTAACTCTCCTCGAATAACTTATATTCGATTAACTCTCCTCGAATAACTTATATTCGCTTAACTCTCCTCGAATAACTTATATTCGATTAACTCTCCTCGAATAGCTTAATTTCTAAATTCATTTTTGAATTTATTACTTCCTAACATTTATCAGTTTCCTTTTATAATTATTTTAAATCTGAAAAACTTTTGCTTTTCAATCGCTATTCACTTTAAAACGTGAATATTATTCCTTTACACAAAACTGGACTCGTTGAATCAAATCAAAACTTGTTTTCATAATTTAATTACTAACACAGGTTCAACTTCCAATTATCGAGTCATTTTATAACTTCTTATCCACATTTTATTTATCAAATCTCGTTTACATGTCAACTTCATAGTTGATTCTATTTAATAAACCTATAATTCTCTATCGCCTTTATATTCGATTTTAAAATATCGGTTTCAAGCCGAATATTACTTATGTTGTCAAATCCCGATTTATTCAATATGTAATTTATTTAAAATAAATTATTTTAAAACATATTTCCTAGTCAATTTCTAGTTACAACCCTTTATGGATTATATTTTAATCCTATTCATACTTTGCATATCGAAATAAATTCCATCGTTTCTTTTTCAAAACAATTTCCCAATTTCCCGTTTTACATTCACTACTGAATTTACAACCCAACTTATCCACTGATAGTTATTTCTATTTCATTTATAAACATTGTTTATAAATCACACTACTTATTTTTATTGCTAAACAAGTATTTATTTCTAGCCATTCAAAATTCCATTTCTATTTTTAAAATAGATTTTCCCCTTTTCAAATTCATATTTCCATCGTTTATAATTCCCTTTATAAATGTTAAGTTTACATTCCACTTTCAAATATCGGTGTTAAAACCAATTTTAACTTCTTTATATAAATTCAGACTTATATATTCAATTTATCGAATGATAAATATTTTATTTAATTTATAAAATATTATTTATAATTTAATCTTCTCAATTCTATCTATTAAAAAAAGATTTCTATTTACAATCTACTTTTAATCCATATCTCATAATTCTTTTATATCTTGCCATTTTCTTTTTGTAATTCTATTTATTTCATATAAATATTTCCTTTTATAATATCCTTTTTATTTCATATAAATATTTTATCTTCAATATACACTTTGAAAAATCCCTTTTACATCCCATTATTTCGTATGGTATTTTAAAATACCAAATAACAGGACCAGTGTCATCATAATAATCACAGATTATATCACATCATATATCCCAATATATTTAAAACATATAGTACTGTAAATATTGAGGAATCCAGTTGGATCCCTCCAACCTGTTTCAACTGCATCCATAGAAGTTAAACAATATGAATAACATCAATTTCATTTTAATATGAAATATTCTGATAAACAGAATCAATATATAATTAATGATTTTTATATTTATAATTATATCTATATTTTTAACCAACTAATTAACAGTTCATCCAGAGAATCAACACATAACAATCATTCATCATTTATCAATTCTAAAAATATGTTATAAAAATATAACTGGCAGAGTTAGTGAGTTTTACTTACATTGAACGGTTACCGTTGAATAATAATAAACATTCAACACCTCCGTTCAGGATTTTTTTTCACCATAAATTCAAACGAGCTCTAATCCACTCCAAACTAGTTTCATTGTGTGGCTCCCGTCCATACGATCCCAATGAATCTTGTTTTGCTGAATTCGGACAACGTATGAAATAGTTATAACATTTACAATTTTAAACAAGTAATTATATTATTTAAAATTATTTCTACAACAATTTGGTTCACCCATAAAACCTCGGCCCAAGCCCAACCACTAACCCACAACCCGTCTATCCAATCATCCTTCTTCCCCATCATTACACTACTCTATCCATCCAGATATTTTCAATCAACCCAATGCCATTCCTCCTTCCACAATATACTAAAAATCGAACAAAATCATAACTACTTCCATTGTTAAAATCTTGACATCTCCATCCTAGTTTTGCAAAACCCGACATCATGATGACCGTTGTGTTCTTAGCTCGAAGTTGTGCCATCCAACAAAGACATCGACTCTTTTTATTTTGATAAAATCCCAAAATTTCATGTATTACTCCAAGTGCTAAAATAAACCACAATGTATCCTTCGTTTCATGGATTTAAGTGCCAAATTCACAAAATGCAAAACCCTAGTGTTTTCTGTCTTGGTTACAGCGAACTGAAAGAGGTTCGCACCCTTGGAAATTGATACCAGATCGGCGAGAATTATGCCGGGAATCTGAATATACTAGTTTGGTCATTTTGAGTGATTATCTCATTTGATTTTGAATGAGAAGATGATTATTTTTCTCAAGTTATAATACTTGAAGATGGCGGCTACTTCTTTGTTGACTGCTGAAGAAATGAAATAGGGTTTAAAGAAGTGGTGGGCTATTTATAGAGGAGGAATATTATTTTTATATTCATTATTTTATTTGTTTTTATTGACCTATTGGTCGTATTTATCATTAAAAATTCTGTATAATCACATACAATATCCAAAAATCATGAAATTGGGCATGCAGCTGCAGTTCGACATTAAGAACCCAACGAAACTTGTTTCGTTGAAATCCGAGTCTGTTTGCTCACACAGCGTATTTTTAAAGTCAAGTTATCGACTGCTTTTGACATTAAAATCCCGTACGGCCACATACTAACTCCAAAAATCACAAAATTGAAATATAACAATAATTTAATACTCCGGATCCAATAAAATTAGTTTCATCGAAAGCGGAGCTCGTTTGTAAAGGTGTCTAATTTTAAAACTCTAAATAAACCCATTTAAATATAAATATATTTAAAAATAATTAAATTTAATATTAATAAATTAGTATTATCACATATATTTACATAGAATATAATACAGCTCTAAAATATTCCTATCTGAATTTATAACTTGACATTTCAAATCCAGATTAAATCAGTATTCAATTTATATTGAAAATCCATTTATAATATAAATAAATCGTTATAAATTATAAAAGAATTCAATAGCGACTTTTCGAAAATTTGATTTGGACACAACTTATAATCTACACGACGAAATCTTGATTTTTCTCTTCCATTAGAAAAATATACTTCGCCAGCTCCGAACGTTTCTTATTTCACACAAATCCGACTTAAAACGGATTCTGTATATTCGTTTAAAGTTCAAATCGCCAAATTATGAACTACCGCGCCATTTCGAGCTCAATTATAATTATAATATAATTTATACGCTCTAACGTCATTTATTAAATATATTCGTTATTATAATTCAATTCTAAACCGAACTAAATATTTTAAATGATCCAATTCACACAATATTGGCATTTCAGCTATTTCTGATTATTTTGGAATTAAGTAGATTATTTAATTATTATATTAATTAATTATTCAAAGTTATTTAATTAAATAACCATTTAAATCTCTAAATCGTTGTTTAAATAATTAAATAAATTAATTATTCGACCGATTAAAATACGGGACGTTACATATACTTTACCGAATTCAATTCTATTTATATAAAACTTCTTCTCTTCTCACTCTCTACTAATTACTCTCTGAATCAAAGTTTTATTGAAGAGTAACAGGGCTGTTGTAATTGTTTGGGAAAGGTATATTCCTTATAGCCTTTGATAAAGAGTGTTTTGGAGTTTGGAGTCAGTGGTAACCTTGTGGCCGTGAAATCAAGGAGATTGTACTTGGATACTGTTATAGTAATAAAACTGCACAATTCAACGTTGCGTGGGACTGGACGTAGGAGTAATCCAAACCAGTATAAAATTCGGTGTGTTCTTTCCTTTTTTGCATTTTATTTCTATTTATTTTTGTGTTTTTGTTTGATTCTGTGTCTATGATTGTTTCTGTGGTGTGTGATTCATATAGTAGATAATAAAAGTTTTAGATTTGTTAAATTCTTTAAAAACACTATTCACCCTTCCCCCTTTAGTGTTATTTTTGACTTAACGATCCATTCTGCATTCCTTAACAATTGGTATCAAAGCAAGGTCTTTCAAAAAGTTCAAAGTCTGATTTTAGAAAATTTTAAATGGCAAATTTTGATAACACTAGTTTAAACTCATAATCTGATTTTTGAAATTTGATTTATAAAATTTAAAATTTTGAAATCTGAAAATTTTGATATATGAAGATGTTCAAAATCATCATGATATCATTGTTTAGAATAGTAGTTAGTTATTTTGAAATGTCATTTGATTCTTTGAAAAGTTGTGTTGTTTTACAGGAAAAGAAGAGTTATATGGCTATTATATATTCAAACTCTGAAAAGATAGGTGACATGGCTGTTGAAAATTCAAATTCCGAAATGGTGTGTTACATGGCTGTTGAGAATTAAAATTTCTTTTGAACACATGGTAGAAATCAAAAAGACGAATAACTATTGGTGAAAGGACATCGAGAGGAAGAAATGTGTATATGTAATATAAATCAACAAAGAAATGGGTACTAAATCAATTCATAACCATGGATTTTCATCTATAACTTATCTTCATACTGTACTTCTCTTTATTTGCTTCGTAATGCCAATAGTTTTATGTGAATCCTTCAAGAATTGACCAAGTAATGATTAAATGGAGTTTTGGTGAATAAGTTGGAAGAAAACCAAAACTGTCGACAATTATCTTCAAACTGCTTCCAAAGGTTAGACTATTTTGTCCCAAACCCTTTTCCAAATTGTAGTTCTCTTTCCTACGGTCGTTTTGATGTGTAGATCATCAAATTCAGATCAAAATTGCGTAAGATATGGCAGTTTGAAGTTGAGTATCAAAAACAGAAAATTACATACGGGATTTTCTGTTTTCCTCTTACTGTTTCGACTTGCTGCACCCCAATCCCATCCAAATTCATCCCCAAACTATTACTAGATCTTAGTCCTTGAATTCTTCTTCGATTTACAGCTGATTTGGTCCAATTTCATTAAGAAACAAAGAAGTTAATCCTCTTGAAAGTTTGATTGAAAGTGAAAAACGAGAAGAAGAAGAGAAAAGATTGTTAAGATAAATGACTTTTGGGCCTATTTATAATGTTTGTGTAACGACCCATATTTTTTACCATTCAAATCGACAATAAACCACACATGTCGACCCAAACAAATCACAAATATAGGCAGTTATTGGGATAAGAAAAAAGAAGAAGAAAGAAAGAAAACAATAACAGAGCTCTCACAGCGGAATGACAACATATAATAATAACTAACAGTTTAAAATAGTGGAAAATATACATTTGTCTATACCATACAACGATTATCAGAGTTACATCTATAGATCTCTACAGAGCACAACGGAAATAAAATGTAGCGGAAATACTTATATATAGTAGATGTATACCAAATCTTTGTCTTCATTCTCCAAGCTATTTGAAATCTTCGCTAACTGCTAAATCTGCTGACCCGAGCGTATTGCATAAAGAAAACACAACAAACACTCGGATCAGCACTAAATTATTCTCATATTAGTCAAATTAAAATACAAGATAACATCAGTGTCATGGGTATAGTAACTCAAGAGATGTTACGGGATTTTTCCATCTCTCAAGGATCCGTTAAACTAATACATAGATAGTATAATACGCTATTATGGTAGTGTCTACTCAGTAAAGTATAAATACTGAAAATAGCAAAAGCAGGATTACATTTTTACCCTTACACCGTTTATAGTACCGTAGTCTATACAGTACCATAAACCCACCATAAACGATGGCATCAGAGGGCACTCCATAGGTACGATACAAATCAAAATCGTATGGGGCTCGATAAGGATAATATGACAAGGCACTCGAGGCAATGCCCAGGGTAGGATTCTACCAATTGCACTCCCAGACCGGTGGTAACGCATAGCAACCACTACCGCCCACCTCGGAACACACTCCCAAAGTCATAAATGGGCCCAAATCGTCATCATCATCATAGTCATAGAAATAGTATCGAAGAAGTGTGTCCGATCAAAGGCGTTACCTCAATTAGTCACGGTATAGCTCCTATTTTAGTCATTTCAATTCTGACCCGAAGGTCAGGGCTATTTCGATATCGTTCATCTTCTTCGATTCAATAATTGCCTCCATGTCATCATACTCATTCTGGATACGTCATAACGTTCACAGTTGTCAAAGTGGTATCGACACTGACAGAGAGTTTGCCTTATGTCGACTCCGGTCTCTTTGACCACCGACGCTTACATCTTTCACATCGGTTGGTTCTTTTATATTTCACAAAGGTTCGATTCATCTCAAAATATCATATTCTGTTTCGAACCAAGTTTATATTCAAATAGATTATATTTACATATCAAACTGTCAAAAATCAAACCAAACCGATCATATTCTAAATTATAATATATTTCCATATCCTTATATTATAATCATATAATATTTCAAAACCGACCTATATTCCAATCGAATATATTTCCTCAAAGATTTCAATTTATTCCAAATCGATTTATGTTCGTAATACATTCATATTCAAATAGAATATATACTTTTACTTCAACTCATTTCAATTTCTTTGGAGGTCCATTTATATTCGAGAAGAATACAATTTACATTTCCATATCAAAATCGGTTAAGAAATCGATTTATATTCAAATAGAATAAAATTTATCTCAACTCCATTTGAACAACAGTTTTAGATCCAAACAATCATTTAACATAACTTGAAAAATAGATGCTTATAAATAAAAATCTTTATATAAAATGTATATATATATAGAATATAATAGCTAGAATAAAATAAGATAAATTTTAAACTCTATATATGTACATACATTTTAAAGTTACTATAGTTTATATAATAAAATATAAGAAAAATTAGTTATAACAAAATAGTTATAAGTAAAAAGTTTTAATAAATAAATTTTTAAGGAAAGGAATAGTTATTTGAAGACAACAGGGTAAATGTATATAAAATAAAATTCTTTAACTAAAATCATTCCTTCCTTCCGAACTTCAATACATGAATCTAAACTTCGGTCTCTTTGGAGTTTGCCTAGCCCAATGACTCATCCCAAACCTCATTCCAAACCCATTTTCCCAAATTCAAGGATTCAAACCATACTCGTATTAAATAAAAATTTCCAAGTATACTCGATTTTTCTTTATTTCAATATTAAATTCAATAAGAATTTATTAAATTCGAGTCCACCCTATCCTTGAAAATCCCCAAATCATATTAGTTTTGAATCTTTACAACTTCAAATTCACTTTGGAAAAATTTCCTTAATCACTTCAAATACATTCAAGATTCAGATCTTTAAAGGAAGAATAAATTTTATCGAAATCGACAATTTCCTTTAAATGAATTTCCTTCAAATAGAACTTCAAATATTTAAATCATTTAACCAACCGATGTCCATAAGTAATTTGCAACCCTATGGCCAAGTGATTTAAATTTAATGTCTCGATATTCAGGGATGGATCTATCATTTCAATCCAAATCAGGGTCACAGAGGTTTATCATTTCACTCTATGTTCTTAATTGATTAAAAATCGATAAATCCTGGATTGATTCGATGCCCATAACATCAAGAGTGAAATTTGGGATTTATCGTCAGTAATGAACACACGACAGCCATATAGTGAAACAAATAATATTTAAATCAATATTCATTCAGAAATCACCCAAAACATCCATTACAACCATTCAGCCAATAAATCAGTATTAATCTGTTCTACGGGTTTGCAAGCATTGGAATCCCAATTGGTTATTTAATTAAATTAAATAATTTATTATTTGCCAACTTTGCAGATTTACATATATGCATGTCAGTTGTAAGCAAAAATCCTCGATCACACGCAACCATCCAACCAAACTTATTTCACAATTTAATTCATTAAATATGGGAATAATTTAGTATTTCGTAAGTGAGAAAATCACTCACCTTTGGGTCTTCCGTTGATCGTACATCCAACTAAAGGCCAAAATTGCACAGTCTCTAAATGCAGCAAAACTAGTACCAAAACGTCCGCAATCTCGCCACGATCCCAACACAACAAACCGCATCCAAATCCGAGTTAAAACGAGGAAGTTACTAATGTTTTATTGTCTGAATTTTAAAATATAAAATAAATAAATAAAACAACCCTCACCTATCAGAACGTGACACGTCAGCCTTCTCCAACTCATTCTTCCCGCTCCACCCGTGAACACTACAGAAAAATAAACCCATCATCCCCCATTCTTTGACCACCGATTGCCAAGAGCTCCGACCTCCTGGAGACACAAGACCATAGGCAAATGGACCCTCATGGACTTGTGCACCTACCTACGCCGGAGGCACCACCTTCGGTTGCCCAAAACTCATCCGCCGTCGGCCTAAAGTTCAAGGAAAACGAACCCTAATTCCCAATTTCCAGCCACCCACGACCACTATTTGTCGAACGAACAACACCGTTGCGCTCGCATGGACCTCCTCTACAATACCTAGATGCCAATTTCTCCAATTAGTGCTTAAATCAAAAACCCCAAAATCATGCTTAGGGTTACGAATTTTAGGGCTTTGACCATCAATTTCCGGTCGAACGAAACACTGCATGTCGGAATAAAACATACCAACAGCTTCGTATCGTCAAGAGCTTCAGTTTGATATATAATATGTTGGGGTTTGGAGAGATTTAATTTTCAGCTTGTATTTTGATTTAAATCTAGGGTTTGAACTTTTATTTCAGCTATCAAGAAGTTTTCTTGGAGAAGGAGAGTATACGTGTAATGAGAAATGGGTGGTTAAAGTTAGGAAGGAAGTAGTTTATATATATAAAGATTCTATGTGAAACAATGAACAATTTTCAACTTACAGTCTTCCTTTCACGTTTTCTCCCGTACGATCAAACAGTAAGTCGGATTGTAATGAAAATTGAAATCCTACCATAATTCACCGTTCTGATTCTGATGGCGCCAGTTTCATCGAATTCCGGGATAGTCGCCAAAACGGTTAAATTTCACAGTTAATTAAATAAATAAAATATCCAATTATTCGATTAACTGTTTTAAATTCTAATTAAATATTCATTAAATTCAAATTAAATCAAATTATAACTTGAATCAATTGTATAGATTTATTTCATAAGTTTAAGTTCCACATTTGATTATTTACAAATTCAAATTTGAATCTCAAAGTTAACTTAAACAGCTTAAATTCCATCGTTTAACAAATCAAATTTAAATTCTCCTTTAATTCAAACACAGCTTAAATAAACTTGTTTCACAAATTTTAAGTTCCCGGATCTTGATTATTTCTCAAATTAAATCTGAATTGCAAAATCAAATAAATGAATTTTCTTTTATCTCAAGTTATTCAATATCAAAATCCAAAATTCCACAAATTCCAATTTAAAATTTGAATTTCACTTTTAAATTAACCCATTCAAATAAATTTAATTATTTAAATATTAAATTTCAAAATAGCCTTTCTAAATAAAATACATTTGAAAAATCTATTTATACTAAATTCAAACAATCACCATCATTAAAATTAACAAAAATTTGATTTTCCCTAATATATTCCAATTTATTTATTTTAAATTGAAATTTAAATATACTGAAAATTATGGGATATTACATTCTCCCCCCACTTAAAATCTTTTCGTCCTCGAAAAGAGAATGAGATAAGGTATTGAACAAGTCATACTTTCAAATCCATACGCATAAAATAGTATTTATAAGATAGGTTATATATATAGTTGTAAAATCTCATAAATTTCTAACTCCTGAAATCACGGGAAATTTCGGTAGCATCTCCTTTGTACGGAGATGTCCGAAAAATCACAGCATATATAAAATTCAAATATACATCTCATCATTTGACGAGGCATCCCAAAAATGGGGAAGACACCATATATATGTAGCCACAAAACTATATAACTCACATACGTACCTTCTTTGCGTATATTTGCATTTCTATTCACCATAACATTTAGCATTTAGCGCAAGCGAGCCCCAAAGCGTAGCGCGACTTCCCTACACCTGCTACATACTCACATATACATGAGAATCAAACATATATACAATATATACTAAATGTATACTACTTACACAACATATATCGACCATTTCAACTACAAAACAACAATATTCATGACAGGCCAGCGAACAAATCAAGATTTATCAACCCTTAAATGATGGAATTTGACCAAAGCACATTAGGTAAAAGTTGTAGCATTCTTTTCAGGCTTTCCGAATTATCCGGATTCATCAATTTCGGATAATTCGTTCAAAAGTTATGGTTGTTTTAGTGAAGGCGGACACCTTAGCCTGTACACTGAAAAATGCAGGTCTAAGTTGTTCAACCCAGTTTTTACCCCTTTAAACTTCAAATTTTGACTCAGCATATTAAGAAAATTTTAGCTACATCCTGACCTTTCCGAATTGTACTCGCACATTAAAATCCGACTCTCCGTTTGGAAGTTATGGTCAAAACAATATTGATGTATACCTCTGTTTTTAATTTTCTGCACATACAACTACGATTAAAACTTGCATTTCAGCTTAGTAAACATAGGAATTAGACATGGCTTTACAAATGAAAGTTTTAGATCAGTTTCTAAGGTTTCCGAAAAGTACGGAATTGTCACATTCCGATCAGCCCATCAAAAGTTATGGCCATTTTAGTTTCAGCTTATCGAATAGTTCAGTTTTTTGCATAAACATTGGTTTATATTCGGAGTTTCAACCTTTCGGATTTTAAACTTAAGCAACACTTAACCATCTAAAAAGGGTTATCGCTCTGATAAGCTCATACTTTTATTGCTTAAATATATTCGTGCTCATTTCACTTTTATTAAATGAATTTTCATTCCATTTACTTATCTTCCATTATCGTCTATCTTATTTAAGTTTACTTCCAACTCACCCACTTCGTCCATTCTCGTTCGTCCATTTAATCCTTTACAATCATTATTTTATTCAAGAAATGGATTCACATTGACTTGGTTACTCTATTACCCATAATACTTCTATTCATTTAAATTTAGTTCTAAATCGGCCAGTTTACGTTTCTCGAGTCTAGTTCCATTTATACTAATTCGTCCGATTTAATTGAATCCATTTAGTTTCCATTTCTTTCGATCTTCTAATTCAATAAATTAGACTTGGTTTTACATTTTCAAAACCTTATTTCATATTGTTCCGAACATTTAAAATCATTTAACCTTCTAACTTAACCCGTATTGGTTCAATTCACTCAATTCGACTAAGTTTAACTTCGTTTCATATTTCATTTGAAAATTCTATTTACATCTATTTCCCCTACTAATGATTTTATTTTTTCAAATAGACTTTAAAAATCACTTTCCAATTCATACCTTGGAAAAATTCTGGTTAATAAAACCATTTCAAAACCAATTTATTTTAAAATATTAGATTATCATGTCAAGTCAATAACTAGTTCATTTTGATAAAATATATTTTTATCTTTTCAAGTATGGAATTTTTCATCCCAATTCTTTCCAAATCACTTATTATGATTTTACACAAATTATTAATATTTTAAAAAAAATTATTATCAATAATTTAGTCGGTTTCCAATAACGGTCGCCGAACTACGGCCATAGCGACCTTTTCCAAATTTGATTTGGACATATTTCCAAATCTAACCATTGGATTTTAAATCTCTCATATTCATTGGAAAGCTCTTTTCGATACGAACCCAATGGTTGCAGTTTTAGGAGAATCCGACGGTCGTCTCCCGCTACGTCCATTCAAAGTCAAAAGTCGAAATTCGCGAACAGTCGCTGCGCGGCGTGTTCTATTTAAACCATTTATATATATATATTTCCTCGGCAAATTTTTTGTTCCCTTATTATCTCCCTGCTTAAGCATTTCAACGACCACTGCTCTCCTCTAAATACTTAAATCCATTTCATGATTTCTAGATCTAAAATTCCAATGAACCGAGTTTCCTTAGTACATAAATCAATATTTTTAGTAGAGAAGAACTCGAATACCCTGATCCCAGGTTTATAAACTAGGTTTTTAAAATAATATATATACATGTACTATTTTATAGAAAAATCATGTCATAAAATTTTAAATCTAAATCTTAATTAACAAAAACATAGAAATTCCAATTCTAGTTTAATCTAAATTCAACCTTTAAATAACATATACTATTACTTTTATATACATTATACCACATGGAATTTAATCCAAAATCCTTTGTCAAACCCAATTATAATGATCATTGAGTGGTCTCTCCCCTACTTAGACTTTCCAGAATAAATGTCGATAATGCGTGCACCTCATTACCGAAGTCATTTCTGATGTCCAAGAAGGGGTTACACACTTATTTCTTTAAAAATCCCTTAAACCATTACTTTCGAAAATACTTATAATACGATATTATTTCAAAATTTGACAAAACTATTTCAAAAGTACCCCAGGATCAAGTTTCAAGTTCAATTCCATTTAGTTGTAAATCTTTTACACCCAACTGTTGTTAATAGATTTCACTTTCAAATCTCTTTAAACCGTTTAAATTTCCTTATTATTTTTATTATCTAATCAACCATAATAGGTAATAACTTACTATTACCACCTACTAAAACGAATACATATATACTTGAACCAATATTATATTTGATATATAAATATTTAGAATATGAACGAAAACCATATTATGTCAATACATTCTGTTCGATTATTTAGAAATTCCTATCGATACGATGGCGTCCCATATATCGACCAGAACTAATAAATATTCAACAGAACAAGCCAACACAATAAAAACCATTTTTATATCGAAAATACAAATATGTTCTCTCATATATCACTCAAACTCATTCTGGGGCATTACTAACCCCATCTCTAATGAGTTAATTCCCAAACAAAGCCAAGGTTTTCACTAACCATCGCTCTGATACCAGATGTAACGACCCATATTTTTGACCATTCAAATCGACAATAAACCACACATGTCGACCCAAACAAATCACAAATATAGGCAGTTATTGGGACAAGAAAAAAAAAAGAAAGAAAGAAAACAATAACAGAGCTCTCACAGCGGAATGAAAACATATAATAATAACTAATAGTTTAAAATAGTTGACTATATACATTTGTCTATACCATACAACGATTATCAGAGTTACATCTATAGATCTCTGTAGAGCACAGCGAAAATAAAATGTAGCGGAAATATTTATGTATAGTAGATGTATACCAAATCTTTGTCTTCATTCTCCAAGCTATTTGAAATCTTCGCTAACAGCAACATCTGCTGATCCGAGCGTATTGCATAAAGAAAACACAACAAACACTCAGATCAGCACTAAATTATTCTCATATTAGACAAATTAAAATACGAGATAACATCAGTGTCATGGGTACAGTAACTCAAGAGATGTTACGGGATTTTTCCATCTTACAAGGATCCGTTAAACTAATACATAGATAGTATAATACACTATTATGGTAGTGTCTACTCAGTAATGTATAAATACTGAAAATAGCATAAGCAGGATTACATTTTTACCCTTACACCGTTTATAATACCGTAGTCTATACAGTACCATAAACCCACCATAAACGATGGCATCATAGGGCACTCTATAGGTACGATACAAATCAAAATCGTATGGGGCTCGATAAGGATAATATGACAAGGCACTCGAGGCAATGCCCAGGGTAGGATTCTACCAATTGCACTCCCGGACCGGTGGTAATGCATAGCAGCCAATACCGCCGACCTCGGAACACACTCCCAAAGTCATAAATGGGCCCAAATCGTCATCATCATCATAGTCATAGAAATAGTATCGAAGAAGTGTGTCCGATCAAAGGTGCTACCTCAATAAGTAATGGTATAGCTCCGTTTTTAGTCATTTCAATTCTGACCCGAAGGTCAGGTGTATTTCGATATCGCTCATCTTCTTTGATTCAATAATTGCCTCCATGTCATCATACTCATTCTGGATACATCATAACGTTCACAGTTGTCAAAGTGGTATAGACACAGATAGAGAGTATGCCTTATGTCAACTCCGGTTTCTTTGACAGCCAACGCTTACATCTTTCACATCGGTTGGTTCTTTTATATTTCACAAAGGTTCGATTCATCTCAAAATATCATATTCTGTTTCGAACCAAGTGTATATTTAAATAGAATATATTTACATATCAAACTGTCAAAAATCAAACCAAACCGATCATATTCTAAATTAGAATATATTTCCATATCCTTATATTATAATCATATAATATTTCAAAATCGACCTATATTCCAATCGAATATATTTCCTCAAATATTTCAATTTATCCCAAATCGATTTACGTTCGTAATACATTCATATTCAAATAGAATATATACTTTTACTTCAACTTATTTCAATTTCTTTGGAGGTCCATTTATATTCGAGAAGAATACAATTTACATTTCCATATCAAAATCGGTTAAGAAATCGATTTATATTCAAATAGATTAAAATTTATCTCAACTCCATTTGAACAACAGTTTTAGATCCAAACGCTTTCTATTCGGAAGAAAATTACGATCATTTAATATAACTTGAAAAATAGATGCTTATAAATAAAAATCTTTATATAAAATGTATATATATAGAATATAATAGCTAGAATAAAATAAGATAAATTTTTGAACTTTATATATGTACATACATTTTAAAGTTACTATAGTTTATATAATAAAATATAAGAAAAATTAGTTATAACAAAATAGTTATAGGTAAAAAGTTTTAATAAATAAATTTTTAAGGAAAGGAACAGTTATTTGAAGGCAACAGGGTAAATGTACATAAAATAAAATTCTTTAACTAAAATTATTCCTTCCTTCCGAACTTCAATACATGAATCTAAACTCCGGTCTCTTTGGAGTTTGCCTAGCCCAATGACTCATCCCAAACCTCATTCCAAACCCATTTTCCCAAATTCAAGGATTCAAACCATACTCGTATTAAATAAAAATTTCCAAGTATACTCGATTTATCTGTATTTCAATATTAAATTCAATAAGAATTTATTAAATTCGAGTTCACCCTATACTTGAAAATCCCCAAATCATATTAGTTTTGAATCTTTACAACTTCAAATTCACTTTGGAAAAATTTCCTTAATCACTTCAAATACATTCAAGATTCAGATCTTTAAAGGAAGAATAAAATTTATCGAAATCGGCAATTTCCTTTAAATGAATTTCCTTCAAAAAGAACTTCAAATATTTAAATCATTTAACCAACCGATGTCCATAAGTAATTTGCTACCCTATGGCCAAGTGATTTAAATTTAATTTCTCGATATTCAGGGATGGATCTATCATTTCAATCCAAATCAGGGTCATAGAGGTTCATCATTTCACTCTATGTTCTTAATTGATTAAAAATCGATAAATCCTGGATTGATTCGATGCCCATAACATCAAGGGTAAAATTTGGGATTTATCGCCAGTAATGAACACACGACAACCATATAGTGAAACAAATAATATTTAAATCAATATTCATTCAGAAATCACCCAAAACATCCATTACAACCATTAAGCCAATAAATCAGTATTAATCTGTTCTACGAGTTTGCAAGCATTGGAATCCCAACTGGTTATTTAATTAAATTAAGCAATTTATCATTTGCCAACTTTGCAGATTTACATATATGCATGTCAGTTCTAAGCAAAAATCCTCAATCACACACAACCATCCAACCAAACTTATTTCACAATTTAATTCAATAAATATGGGAATAATTTAGTATTTCGTAAGTGAGAAAATCACTCACCTTTGGGTCTTCTGTTGATCGTACGTCCAACTAAAGGCCAAAATTGCACGGTCTCTAAATGCAGCAAAACTAGTGCCAAAACGTCCGCAATCTCGCCACGATCCCAATGCAATGAACCGCATCCAAATCCGAATTAAAATGAGGAAGTTACTAATGTTTTACTGTTTGAATTTTAAAATACAAAATAAATAAATAAAACAACCCTCACCTATCAGAACGTGACACGTCAGCCTTCTCCAACTCATTCTTCCCGCTCCACCCGTGAACACTACAGCAAAATAAACCCATCAGCCCCCATTCTTTGACCACCGATTGCCAAGAGCTCCGACCTCCTAGAGACACGAGACCACAGGCAAACGAACCCTCATGGACTTGCGCACCTACCTACGCCGGAGGCACCACCTTCGGTTGCCCAAAACTCCTCCGTCGGCCTAAAGTTCAAGGAAAACGAACCCTAATTCCCAATTTCCAGCCACCCACGACCACTATTTGTTGAACGAACAACACCGTTGCGCTCGCATGGACCTCCTCTATAATACCCAGATGCCAATTTCTCCAATTAGTGCTTAAATCGAAAAACCCCAAAATCATGCTTAGGGTTACGAATTTTTGCCTTTGACCATCAATTTCCGGCCAAACGAAGCACTGCATGTCGGAATAAAACATACCAATAGCTTCGTATCGTCAAGAGCTTCAGTTTGATATATAATATGGTGGGGTTTGGAGAGATTTAATTTTCAGCTTGTATTTTGATTTAAATCTAGGGTTTGAACTTTTGTTTCAGCTATTAAGAAGTTTTCTTGGAGAAGGAGAGTATACGTGTAATGAGAAATGGCTGGTTAAATTTAGGAAGGAAGTAGTTTATATATATTAAGATCCAATGTGAAACAATGAACAATTTTCAACTTACACTCTTCCTTTCACGTTTTCTCCCGTACGATCAAACAGTAAGTCAGATTGTAACGCAAATTGAAATCCTACCATAATTCACCGTTCTGGTTCTGATGGCGCCGGCTTCATCGAATTCCGGGACAGTTGCCAAAACGGTTAAATTTCACAGTTAATTAAAGAAATAAAATATCCAATTATTCGATTAACTGTTTTAAATTCAAAATAAATATTCATTAAATTCAAATTAAATCAAATTATAACTTAAATCAATTCTATAGATTTATTTCATAAATTTAAGTTCCACATTTGATTATTTACAAATTCAAATTTGAATCTCAAAGTGAATTTAAACAGCTTAAATTCCATTGTCTAACAAATCAAATTTAAATTCTCCTTTAATTCAAACACAGCTTAAATAAACTTATTTCACAAATTCTAAGTTCCCGGATCTTGATTATTTCTCAAATTAAATCTGAACTGCAAATTCAAATAAATGAATTTGCTTTTATCTCAAGATATTCAATATCAAAATCCAAAATTCCACAAATTCCAATTTAAAATTTGAATTTCACTTTTAAATTAACCCACTCAAATAAATTTAATTATTTAAATATTAAATTTCAAAATAGCCTTTCTAAATAAAACTACATTTGAAAAATCTATTTATAGTAAATTCAAACAATCACCATCATTAAAATTAACAAAAAATTGATTTTCCCTAATATATTCCAATTTATTTATTTTAAATTGAAATTTAAATATACTGAAAATTATGGGATGTTACAGTTTGAAGTGTCTTTTCAATCAAATTAAAAATTTAAATTTAAAATTTTGGCGCTAAGTTGGTTGAACTATTAAATCATCAATATCTTTCTCATACGTTCTTCAAATTCAGCAAATGAATATACTATGCTAATCAGAAAAACAAGCCATCGTAATGTAGCAGATCTCAGCATCAAATTTTGAAAGATGTGAATGTGTGATTCATAACAAAGAAGAACAAAAAAAAGAAGGATTGCAAAAATAGGTATGCCTTATAATTATTTCATCATTATCATAGAATTTAGGAATATATATATCTACGTACATAGTTAGGTATAGAAAGTCATCCCTTTTATAATTCTAAGATATTTTGGTACATATGTCAATACACTATGGTATACATATTAATATACTAATCTAATTAAAATATCTTCTTATTTTAAAATTTAACTACTCTTTGATTTGGCTTTGAAATGACATCTTTTCAAATATGAAAATGTCTTTTCAAACTATATTTATCAATTTTATCTATTAACTTGTGTTTTAAATATATATATATATATATTGAGATTATTTAAATCAACAAAATTATATATATATATATGCTTGAAATAATTTAAAATTTTCAATATAAATTTATATATCTTTTATAAAAATTTACCATACATAGTCTAACTTATATATATTTAGATATATTTACATAAAAATTTGGATTACATTGTAAAGTGAACACTAATTTTGTTTATCGTATTTTATTAGATTTATAAAACTTATATATTTAAACTTTGGTATATAAAATATATTTTTATAGTTTACTCTATTTTATCGGATTTTATCAAAAATTAATTTTGTTATAACTATATATTTTATATTATAATAATTTTCTAATTTTAAGTTTTAAAATTTTAATGTTTCCTTAGTAAAATTAATTTATAAAAGATTGATGTATATCTCACAATACATTAATTTATTAGTTGTTATATATACAATAATGAATATAAGTTTATATCGAAGTAGTTTACTTCATATGATAAAATTTTATTTTTCTTTGAAATGATCTTTAATACTTACTATATTATTTTTAAAAGAAGCATCCTACTAAGA
This sequence comes from Allium sativum, assembly GCA_030737875.1. Classification (NCBI taxonomy): domain Eukaryota; kingdom Viridiplantae; phylum Streptophyta; class Magnoliopsida; order Asparagales; family Amaryllidaceae; genus Allium; species Allium sativum. Next base: position 152,522,736 of record CM060915.1, read on the forward strand.
TTATTTAACCCAATATTTCTCATAGAATTATCCTGAATATTTTACTACTTATTATGAATTTTTTTTAATTAAACTCTTATTTTTATCATTCTTTCAATCATTTTGATTAGTATAATTAACCTAAGTCTAGAAATTAACATTATCTTTGTTTGATTCAAACAATTTATAACATATATGTATATGCATAATAGTTAGATATTACTTTAAATATCTTTTACAGAAATACATATCATCATCAAATCATTATTATCATAATATCGTTACACATCTTGTTTCGTATCGTGTCCCATTCATTACAATGCATGTCAAAATAAATTCGTTCACATCACAAGCTACTTTACATTTAACATATTGTAACAACCCGGAAAATCTGAACCAATTTGAAAATTTTAAATTGGCTATTTTAGTGGATTTAGATATTCAGAATAAATTATTTTAAATTATAACGATGAAAATTGTGTTTGAATCGACATTTGAAAATAAATATAATTACTTTGAATTATAAACAAGGCCTGAAGTGGCGTGGTAGTTTCAAAATTCGAATTCAAACTTTAACTGACTGTACCGGGTGCAAAATAAAACGGGTTTTAGTGAAACCAAAAATATTTAAATCGGTTAGTGAATATATTTCTAACAAATCTGAAAAATAGAAGTTTCATAGCGGGAGTCAAAAGTTATGGCTAAATGAATTTTCAGAAAGGTTGCTATGGAGTTTATATAGCCCGCGAAAATAGCCATTTTCCAAACGACCTCAGAATTTGACAAAACCACTTTTGTTGGATCCAGGATGTCAAATTATTGCTAGGTTTCAAATTTCATAATTTTTTGAAGTTAGTATGTGAGCGTGGCAAAGGAAAAATGCGTTTGGTCGATTTCTATTAAATTGGATCGACTAGAAAAGGGCCATTTTTCAAACGATCTCAGAATTCGACGAAACTAGTTTTGTTGGGACCGTATTGTCAAAACATAGCTAGATTTATTTTTCAGGAATTTTTAGAATCAGTATGTGGCCTCGGCAAATTGAAATGTACGTTCAAAACAAATATTGAATGTTTTATATTTTAATTTAAAGAGAAACTGACTGAAACAGTTGAATGAGCCTACGAAACACATCCCATTGTGTTCGGAATGGGGGTATTTAGCTGGGGGCGACAGTCGTTGGGTTTGAATTGGTGTTCGTAAAGGAGTAAAGGGTATTTTAGGATTTAAAGAATTTAAAATAAATATAAAATATCATGGCCAATCACAATTCACGGCTCACATTCTCTCTCCCCGACTATTGCTCCAGGTGACGACGGAAATCAACTCGCCACTTCCCAGCCCGATTCCGACCAAACCACAGCGAGATAGACCCTGCCCCAGTTGAACTTTTTGTAGAGCACCCTTCCCTCTTCAAATCCGTACCTGGAGCACCCACCATCGATGTTCCTATCTCGGGAATCGAGCCCCTAAAGTCGTCGACTTCAAGCCGCCGCCATGACCTCCTGTGAACATCGAGTGGAGCGCAACCACAGGCGCCGGGAAGCTGGTTCCAAGCTCTACGACGTGCAATAGCCCGATCGTCTTCAAGCGCCTCGGATTTCACGAAAAACTAAAACCTAGTTTTGAAGAAAACAGAAAGGTAATGGCTTTAATTATTTTAAACTGTTTAATAGCACTTTAAAGCTCTACGGTTTATGATTTCACTATAAAAATCATATCTTTTTAATTTTTGATGAAATTTAGTGAAACAAGAGACAGTGGACTCGTGCGGACGTCTTCTACATTCTAGAAGAGACCGGATATTTTTCTGAGCCTTCTGCTATTTTTGGTGGAGTGGAACCCAATGTGAGATTTCTGAATTATAAACGATATGGAAAACAATGATGTATAAATTATATAGTCGAAGTATGAGTTATATAAGCATTGTACACCACATGTATAAGCGTTGTATAAGTTGTATGTTCGATGTATAAGTTATATATGCGTTGTAAAAATAATATGTGCGTTGAAATAAATTGAAACAATATTGAAATGAAATCGAAATACAGTTATATATGTGTATATATATATATACATTTACATACTCCCTTCGTCCACAGACCATGGACGATATATATATTGGTTGTGATATTGTTTGGATTATTGGTTGATGTGAAAATTTGGTGAATATCATGAATGGTTGGTGTGAAATGATTGATTGTAATTGAAATCCCAATAGGATTAGTATATGGGAAAATTCGTCTGCATACGAACTAGATATTTAAAATTCTCATTGTCAAAAGCTACGAGGCTTTAAGGTAGAGGGAGGAGCCGTACTAGGGACGGCCCTGGTTTTAACTACCCTGCCGTTATGCTGCCGAAATTTTCTGAAATATTTCTGTGTTTGATTTAAATTTGAATGTTGAAATAAAATTCATATGCTGAATGTTGAAATAAAATTCATGTGTTGAATGTTGAAATAAAATTCATGTGTTGAATAAAATTCATGTGTTGAATAGAAATTCATGTGTTGAATTAAATTCATGTGTTGATTTGAGTTCGTGTATTGAATAAATTCTTTGAAAGATAAAAATAACATTTTTATCATATATATAGATTATATAAAATACTAGTGTTTTAAATAAATTGTTTTAGCACCAAAAATAACATTTTTACCTTATATATAAATGTAAAATAATCGTGTTTTGAAATAAATTGCTTTACGATAAAAATCACATTTTTATTATAAATATAATCTATAGAAAATATTCATGTGTTGAATGAAGCTCATGTGTTGAGTAAATTTGTTTGAAAGATAAAAATAACATTTTTGTTATATATATCCACTATAGGAAATATTCATGTGTTGGATAAAGAACTAGAATGATAAAAAACAAAAAAAAAATTATCGCATGTGTGAAGTCGAAAACATTCATGTGTTGAATATATAGATTGAACAATAAAATCTACATTTTTATTGTGAATATGAAGTGTTAAAAATGGTGATGTGTTGAAATAAATATCTGTTGGATAAAAATATCATTTTTATCAAATATATGAAGTGAATATGGTTTTGAAATCGAAGAATGAATTGTATTTATATATATATATAATAAATCGAATAACGAAGCTGCAGTTCGTGTTTTGAAACTGTGATTTCAAACGATTAGTGTGGGAGATCCGACCATCGGATTTTCCCGAAACCGCAACCGTTGGGTTCGCTTTGGAAATATCTTTCCAATGGCACCCACTTTGTGAAGATCCAACGGTTGGATTGTCTGGAATGTTTAATTCAAATCTGAAGAAAAACAGTGCCAGAATCGATTATATTTATATTTATATATATAAATATAATTAAATTAAATCGAATAACGACGTTGTAGTTCGTATTTTGAAATCGAAACTTCAAATGAGTGTGCCGGGAGATCCGACCATCGGATTTTCCCAAAACTGAAACGTTGGATTCGTTTTGAAAAGATCTTTCTAATGATATAAAATTTGTGAAGATCCAACGGTTAGATTTTCAGATATGTGTAAATCAAATCTGAAGAAAAACAGCGCCACAGCCGTGTTATGGCCTGAAGCGTTGTTTGAATGAATTAGCTATTTTTAAATGAATAAAAATAGCGATAAATCGTTATAAAATATTATAAATGATATGGAATGGGAAATAAACCAAATATACCCGGTTTATTAGATATTTGATGGTTGAATGTGTTTGGCGTGAAAATTACATTTAAAACCAGAATTATTGATGTCGAATAATTTAACCATTGAAGTGAATTGATCTAAATTCTAAATATACGTGAATTATTTGAAAAGGCCAAGTTAAATCTCATTTCAAATAATTGATCGGCCATAAGAAGTCGATGATGAAGACGATGGTTGAAGACCGGGGATCTTCACCTCGGTTGGATGATAACTGATGTCTTGATTGGGAGGCATCCCGAAATATAGATAATAAGTGGTGATCGTCCAGACGTACGTGGAGATCGATGGGTATGCGAGGTATATAGTGTCTTCGGTTTCGTTCAGACCCAGAACGAACTTGTAAATGGACTGTGTGTCTGACATTGGATTTTGTTCTATGCTGATTGATCTCTATTAAATATATATCTGTCTGGCGGTGGAGAATTTATTCTCTTACTTAACGCCCTTCTCTGAGACGTACGAGCTCAGAGGTTATATATCGATAGAAATCAGTCGCATGGAGTGAATTGCCTGTGTGGCACGCCTAAGTGGAAAATAATCAAGGCTTTTGTTGAAAAACAATGTCTTGTGGTTGATGATCAAAGCACGACCTGTGTGGAAAAGCTTTGTGTATAACGTTGATTCGCGAGCCTCACACCCCGGTATGAGCCAGAAACGGGAGAGGACCTCAAGGAGGACATGCGTTTCTTTCTAGCTAGAGGTGGTGTCGGTGCTTAAACTGGATGACATTTATATTATTTTCACCTCTGTGGTTGTTCCTGTTGCAAGGCGCCTCAGATATATCGGTGACTATGTGAAGCCGATGGAGTCATTTGGCTCATTTACGCCCCCAAAGGGTGGGGAAACGCAGTGTTCAGGCATTTTAATCCACATTGGTGGACCGGCCCTGACGATCCAAGGGTCACTCGCGCTCTGATGCTGAGGCTCGGGTTAGAGAGTCTCGAATTCGGTAAGGACTATCTTTAGCATTGGTTCATGACAGAAGTCCAATTTCAAATACGACACCGTGAGGTTTTGAATGTATACCTATGTAACGACCCAAAAAATCTGAACCAATTTAAAATTTTTAAATTGGCTAAAATAATGGATTTTAAATATTTAAAATAAATATTTTCAATAGTGTGAAAACCCGCAACTTCCCCGTAAAGGAAAGCGTCGGATAGTTCGAGAACAAACCACAACAAAACACATACAGAAGAACATTTCATTGTATATTACAACAATGCATCAGAATACAAGAATATACAGAGTAAAAAGAATATTACACAGAAATATCAGAGATTTAAATTACATTTAAATACATAGCAGCGGAAAATAATACAATACACAACTAGAAGAGATATACGGATACAAAGCTTTCCGGATATCATTCCAGCTGTAAACCAGGATCCTGTGAATATAAATCTGCAAAACCAAAACTACTAGCTGCCCGTGTCAAAATAGGGGCACCCAGAGTTTAGGTTAAAACAATAAACTCCAGGTCAGTCATGTGACTGGTGTGAGAACTAAAAACAGTTATTAATCTTTATTTTAAAGTTCGGTAAATCAAGGGACCACGCCGTAACACGGAACGGGTTTCCTCCCAAGAATACCAGTGCATAAAACAACAGCGCAATGCTAAATAAAGAAAAAAAAATGAAGCCGTTATAAGACCCAGGTCCTATCACACAATGCAACGCAAGCCGGGGGATAGGGTTTTCCCTTATAACAGCCAAAGAATGCTTGATACGTTTAAAAAAGATCATTTGATACTATATAAGTGCATAGTGTATAAAACGACTTCAAATCATAAGTATCAATCATAGGCGGCATGGGTACCATATATCATGTCGCCATATATAGGTTTACAAATAAAACCGCAAATGTCACGTATTTGGAAATTGGATTTCCGTCTATGAACCGAGGCCAGGGATCGTCCTCTACCGATTCGAGACAATCTAGCCCATGTCTCCGGAGCAGCCGCAACTGCCCCTTGGAGCGACAGGGCCGGTCCACCGATGTGGATTATAGTGCCTGAACAATACGTTTCTCCGCCCTTTGGGGCGTAAACGAGCCAACGAATGACTCCATCGGACCCGGATCGTCCGATCAAACCGAGGCGCCTCGCAACAGCAACAACCACACAGGTGAAAAGTATATAAATGTCAGGGCTGGTAGGTCACTGACACCACCCTAGCTAGAAAGAAACGCATGCCCTCCCTGAGGTCCTCTCCCGTTTTTGGTTCACAACCGGGGTGCGAGACTCGCGAATTCACGTTACACAAAGCTGTGCCACACAGGCTGTGCTTTGATCATCACCACAAGACTTTGCTTTTCAACAGAAGCCTCGATCAATTGCCACTTAGGCATGCCACACAGGCAATTCACTCCATGCGTTTGATATCCATCAATATATAACCCCTGAGCTCGTACGTCTCAGAGAAGGGCGTTAAGCAAGAGAATAAATTCTCCGCCGCCAAGCAGATATATATTTAATAGAAATCAATCACACAGACTAAAATCCAATGTCAGACACACAGTCCATTTACAAGTCCGTTCTGGGTCTGAACGAAACCGGAGGCACCTAGTACCCCGCATATCCATCGATCTCCAAGTACGTCTGGACGATCACCAACTGTTTCCATCTTCTTGGGTGTACAGCCCAATCAAGATCATCAGTTATCACCCAAACGACGTGAAGACTTCCGGTCTTCGACCATCGTCTTCATCTTCGACACCACGTCGAATCAGTTATTCAGAATGGGATAAACCCGGTCTTTCTGAATAACTCGCGTATATATTATAAAAGTGTTACACAAACACAACATACGCCTCATTCCAATTCAGAATATTCTTATACTTTGGGAAAAGTTCCCCTTAATTTTATCCAAGATAAATTCTTTAAATTTATTCTTTAATCACCTTTGAATTTCAATTCAAACTAGTCGGGATTAGCGAACCACACCGAAGTAATCATTTATTTTATTTCCCAATCCCAACCTATTCATCCCATGAAGTAAAACTGGTAGTACTTCATATCTAACACCACAGTGTTATTGGTAATTCAATTACCATTTCACGTTCAAATCTAATTAAAGATTTAACTATCGCCTGGAGTAAAACTGGTGATACTCCATTCTCGATCATTTCAATCTAATTAAAGATTCATTAAAACTCCACTTAGTTTTAATCTTCAACTGGGTTAAAGAATCAGTGTCATTTAAAACACAGTTCACGATAAACCCAAAGTCACATTCCATTAATTATTGGGTTAAAGAACGAGTGTTATTTAAAACACTGTTCACGATAAACCCAAAAATCAATATCACTTCAATTCCAATTAAATATCATTCAATTGGTACACTTCATTAAATCTAAATAAAAAGATTTAATCTTTTCACAACTGGGTTCAAGAACAGTGTTAGTGAAGACACCATTCACGACAAACCCAAATCACATTTGATATTCAACACAAGGCTCTGAATAGAAAATATCCCGGCTTATATTCAATATCAAATTCTACGACTAACAAATGTCGTATTGGAAATAACGATATAAATATATATCTTTCAAATTTCCATAACAATATCTGTATAATCACGAATTCCAACATCGAAATATTCCGAAGACAATTTCGATTCAAATCCACTCCAATGCAATCATTGGAAATTTTGGTTATTTTCAAAACCCTTTTCAAATTCAATTTATTTATTTAAAAATAAATAGAATTATATTTCTAGTTCAAAACTAGTTCATTTCGATAAAAATCTATTTTTATCTTTTCAAATATGGAGTTTTTCATCCCAAATCTTCACAAATCATTTCTTATGATTTTACACAAATTATTACTATTTTTAATAATTTTATCAAGGCCCGTACAGTCGATTTCCATCAATGGCCATCGAACTGCACTTACAGCGACCTTTTTCAAATTTGATTTGGACATAATTCCAAATCCAACCGTTAGATTTCAAATTTCTAACATTCGCTAGAAAGCTCTTTTCGATACGAACCCAACGGTTCCGGTTTTAGGAGAATCCGACGGTCGGATTTCCCGCAACGTCCATTTGAAATAAATGGTCGAAATTCACGAACTACCGCGGTGCGGCGCGTTCTATTCAGGCCATTATATTATATATATAATATATATAATATATATATCGTCGATTTCTATTTAAAACGAATTATATAAATAGTTTTGAATTCGTTTCAAAAATCTATTTCAACTTCCATTTCAATTCAAAACAAAATTGAATTCTTCTTTATAGATTCGTTTCAAAATTCATTTCTATTCAATTCAAATTTCAATTCAATTTTGAATTCATTTCAATTCACTTTCAATTCAATTCGAATTCGTTTTCAATTCAATTCATTTCGAAATCACTTTCAATTCAATTCACTTTGAATTCGTTTTCAATTCAATTCATTTCGAAATCACTTTCAATTCAATTCGAATTCGTTTTCAATTCAATTCATTTCGAAATCACTTTCAATTCAATTCACTTTGAATTCGTTTTCAATTCAATTCATTTCGAAATCACTTTCAATTCAATTCACTTCGAAATCACTTAAAATTGATATCAATATCGTTCACGTCAAAATGGCGTCAATCTAATCAACACGGCTTCATAAATTTCTATTTTCAAATATTCTATTTCAAATATTTCTTTTTCAAAACTGGAATGAGGCCCAATCAATTACCATATAAAATTAATTATATGGATTTGCATACAACACATGTATATAATAGCATTGAAAATAATCAACCATCAACCAAAGTGCACTACACTGTATAAGCATCAAATATAGATATTCAACGCTTATAACAGCCTGTCAATCAATCGATCGACATATTTAATCAATCAGGATGAGTGAACTTCAAATTTCATCCCAACACCCGTGTGGGGTTTCAAACAATCAAACACAGATTTTATTTGTGCAATTGGGCGATGTGTAAAATTTATCGACCCAATCAATATCAGTCAAATCAGTGTATATACAAACAAATCGGCCGATTTGTTTATAACTATTCATTTATTCACATTCACGTTAAAAATTATATTTTTAACGACAAAACATTTTATTTCAATCTATGAATTTCTATTCAATTCATTTACACAATAAAATGATATTTTTATTTTCTAACACATTTTAGAAAATTTCGGCGGCATAACGGCACGATACTAGAAACGGGACAAGGCCTAGCCTTATCCCCGGTCTAGTGAAGGCCCACGCCATTCACACATCAATCAAATCAATTTCATCTCACCCAACAATTCAATTCAAACAAATAATTCAACTAATCTATGCAACCAAACAAACAAGTCCATGGTCTGTGGACGATTGTGTCGGGTGCTACTAAGCACCGTCTGCATCCTAGTATATATATATCTAGAAATGAAATTGAAAGGTGAGAAATTCTCACAGATAACTATCCTAGCTCCACGGCACTTCATTGATAGAAATCTTCATCGCTATCGCATCTTCGTCATCTTCGTTGCCCGTATACGCTGTATATATAAAAATCACATTTTTATATTCTCCATTATATAAAAATCATATTTTTATCGCTAACTTCATATTGTGAAAATAGAATTTTCAACGCTATTTCATATTTGTAAAAATAGAATTTTCACTCGTTATACTTTATATAAAAATCGAATTTTTACTATGCTGTTCTATTGATAAAAATTATATTTTTATCACGTTATTCTTCATATAAAGATTTCCCTTTTCTAAAATAAAGATTTCACCTTTATAAAAATATAGACTTCGCCTTTATAAAAATATGGTTTTCTCCTTATAAAAATCACCACTTTATCTCAACGTATATAAAATAAAGATCAGATTTTTATTTCGTTATATACACAAAGATGATATCTTTATATTCTCTATCCTATAAAGATTATATTTTTAATACTTTAAAAATATAAAAATCCTATTTTTAATATTTCTATATAGTAAAGATTATATTTTTAATACTTTAAAAATATAAAAATCATATTTTTAAGACTTTAAAAATATAAAAATCATATTTTTAATTCCACAATATAAAAGATTACATTTTTATCACTTTACAACATAAAATAAAAAAATTAGTTTTAAAGTAAATAAAAAAAACAGTTTTTAAAATAAATAAAAATCAGTTTTTAAAATACTTTTTCAAATCAGTTTTCATTTCTAAAAAAAACAGTTTAAAAATTCTTTTAAATCAGTTTTTATATTTTATATAAAAAAAAAACAGTTTTTAAATTCTAAACAAAAAATCAGAATTGAAAATAAAAATAAAAATAAAACACTTACAGTAAAAGAAATCGAAGGCGGAGGGGGGGGGTTCCTGAGGCGTCGATGGCTGTGTAGTGGCGCGGCGGGGTCCACTTCGTCTGGCGGTGAAGGGTTTGGCTCGATTTAGGCTGTGGAGGTTCGGAGAAGGGGAAGGAGGGCAAACGGGCTCGGAGGTGGTCGACTGACCCGCGGTAGTGCCCCAGTGGACGGAGACGGCAGATCCAGGCGAGAATAAGGGGGTTTAGGGCTTTCGTCGGGTCTGGGGTTGTGAGGGCACGAACGGAGGAAGGAGATGGGGGGGTTTGCCTGCGGCGGCGCGACAGGGGGAGGGTGGTCACGACGATCGACGGTGGCGCCAGGCTAGGGTTCGTCGCTTTTTTTTTTTTTATTTGAAAATAAACTGACGGGGAAGGGCTGAGTGAAAGAGAGAGGAAAGCAAGGGCTTAAATATAAAAATATATATTTACTTAATTTTCTCCCAAAAAGTTGACTTTTACATACGACCTCTAAACGAGGCCCACCGCCTGTCGTCCATAGCGTTTTACCCCCATTCCGAACACAATGGGATATGTATCGTAAGCTGATTTGATCGTTTCGATTTGTTTCCGTTGAATTTACATTTAAATCATTATATTGAATTTTAAACGTACATTTCAAATTACCGGGGTCACATACTAACTAGAAAAATTCCAGAAAAATAGTTTCTAGCTTCGTATTGACGATACGGTCCTAACAAAACTAGTTTCGTCGAATTCTGAGACTGTTTGAAAAACGGCCAATTTCCAGTCGATTAAAATCAACTGAAACTGGTCAAACGCGTTTCCCTTTGCCACGCTCACATATTGATTCGAAAAATTATGAAACTTGAAACCTAGCAATAACTTTACATCCCGGACCCAACAAAACTGGTTTCGTCGAAATCCGAGGTCGTTTGCAAAATGGCTATTTTTTTAAGGGCCTGAATTCCATAGCGACTATTCAGAATTTTCAACTGGACATATCTTTTGATTCTCGCTACAAAATTTTGATCTTTCAGATTCGTTGGAAAGATATTCTCAATTAGATCCTAATGTTTTTGGTTTCACTAAAATCCGGATTGTTTTGCACCCGGTACATTCAATTGAAGTTTGAAATCGAATTATCGAACTACCGCGCCATTTTCAATTCTATTTATAATTATATATAAATATTTATATTCTAACGACGACGTATATAATATATACGTTCGATTTATATTCAAAATAAATTTCTCGCCGATATTATTTAAAATAATTCATTTTAAATATTCATAACTCGCTAAAATTGCCAATTTAAAATTTTTAAACTGGCCCAGATTTTCGGGTTGTTACATTCTCCCCCACTTAAAACTTTTCGTCCCCGAAAAGGAACAAAGTCGAAAGTGGTTTGATAATTCAACTCTACGTTCGATCTGGCTTCCATTCTCCAACTCTTTAGTTTCTGAGAATTTTCAAAATTTCAAAAATTTGGCTAACACCCTAAATTTTCGAAAAATTTCGCCATAACCTCCCCTGCACCGGGAGCATCGGGGAATTTCAAATAGCTTCCCCGGTCCTTCAGATCTCAAAAAGAAAAAGAAAAGGCCAAGCGGCTAGCCAATAGGCTCACAAAATCATCATCACCCAAACAAAACAGGAAATTATGTAGTAAACATGTACCTATTTGTCGGGCAAACAAATTTTATTCTCTGGCTCTAGCCTCCTTGCTATGACCTGTTCAATGATATATATGTATGCAAGCAAATGCAACCAATTTTCAATACAATTCAATATTTGATATAATTAGGCTAAACGGTTCAAAATTATCAAACAATTAAACAAACAACACAAACATCAATCAATTAGTGAGTTAGAGTTTCAAATTCATAATTTTGATACATATACAAAAATCAGATTTTTGATGCCAAATCACAACAAAGTGTTCTAGCTATATAAGATTTGGTTCTCACACCAGTCTAATGGAAATATATAGATATCACACTTTCGTCACTCGAAAATAAATGCTGGTGATGGTATACTTCATCATCAGGACCATGTCCGGGCGACTAGAATGTGATTCCATATCTATCCAGTATATTAAAATTTCAAACACACGCGGATCAGACGTATACGCAAAATCTATATATACTGGATTGTCCACATCAATATAAATAAATAATCAAATACGAATAATTGATTTAAATTTTCAAAACAAAAATTTGTTTTCATTTGAAAAATATACTCTTCACACTCGTTCTAGGATACTACTGATCCCATCTCTAACGAGTCATTCCCGTTGGATATTACTAATCCAGTATCTGATGAATTCTTTCGTACGGTTCTAATGTGCCTTGTTCTCTGAGCTTTGTAAACCAAAGCTCTGATACCACGTGTGAAAACCCGCAACTTCCCCGTAAAGGAAAGCGTCGGATAGTTCGAGAACAAACCACAACAAAACACATACAGAAGAACATTTCATTGTATATTACAACAATGCATCAGAATACAAGAATATACAGAGTAAAAAGAATATTACACAGAAATATCAGAGATTTAAATTACATTTAAATACATAGCAGCGGAAAATAATACAATACACAACTAGAAGAGATATACGGATACAAAGCTTTCCGGATATCATTCCAGCTGTAAACCAGGATCCTGTGAATATAAATCTGCAAAACCAAAACTACTAGCTGCCCGTGTCAAAATAGGGGCACCCAGAGTTTAGGTTAAAACAATAAACTCCAGGTCAGTCATGTGACTGGTGTGAGAACTAAAAACAGTTATTAATCTTTATTTTAAAGTTCGGTAAATCAAGGGACCACGCCGTAACACGGAACGGGTTTCCTCCCAAGAATACCAGTGCATAAAACAACAGCGCAATGCTAAATAAAGAAAAAAAAAATGAAGCCGTTATAAGACCCAGGTCCTATCACACAATGCAACGCAAGCCGGGGGATAGGGTTTTCCCTTATAACAGCCAAAGAATGCTTGATACGTTTAAAAAAGATCATTTGATACTATATAAGTGCATAGTGTATAAAACGACTTCAAATCATAAGTATCAATCATAGGCGGCATGGGTACCATATATCATGTCGCCATATATAGGTTTACAAATAAAACCGCAAATGTCACGTATTTGGAAATTGGATTTCCGTCTATGAACCGAGGCCAGGGATCGTCCTCTACCGATTCGAGACAATCTAGCCCATGTCTCCGGAGCAGCCGCAACTGCCCTTGGAGCGACAGGGCCGGTCCACCGATGTGGATTATAGTGCCTGAACAATACGTTTCTCCGCCCTTTGGGGCGTAAACGAGCCAACGAATGACTCCATCGGACCCGGATCGTCCGATCAAACTGAGGCGCCTCGCAACAGCAACAACCACACAGGTGAAAAGTATATAAATGTCAGGGCTGGTAGGTCACTGACACCACCCTAGCTAGAAAGAAACGCATGCCCTCCCTGAGGTCCTCTCCCGTTTTTGGTTCACAACCGGGGTGCGAGACTCGCGAATTCACGTTACACAAAGCTGTGCCACACAGGCTGTGCTTTGATCATCACCACAAGACTTTGCTTTTCAACAGAAGCCTCGATCAATTGCCACTTAGGCATGCCACACAGGCAATTCACTCCATGCGTTTGATATCCATCAATATATAACCCCTGAGCTCGTACGTCTCAGAGAAGGGCGTTAAGCAAGAGAATAAATTCTCCGCCGCCAAGCAGATATATATTTAATAGAAATCAATCACACAGACTAAAATCCAATGTCAGACACACAGTCCATTTACAAGTCCGTTCTGGGTCTGAACGAAACCGGAGGCACCTAGTACCCCGCATATCCATCGATCTCCAAGTACGTCTGGACGATCACCAACTGTTTCCATCTTCTTGGGTGTACAGCCCAATCAAGATCATCAGTTATCACCCAAACGACGTGAAGACTTCCGGTCTTCGACCATCGTCTTCATCTTCGACACCACGTCGAATCAGTTATTCAGAATGGGATAAACCCGGTCTTTCTGAATAACTCGCGTATATATTATAAAAGTGTTACACAAACACAACATACGCCTCATTCCAATTCAGAATATTCTTATACTTTGGGAAAAGTTCCCCTTAATTTTATCCAAGATAAATTCTTTAAATTTATTCTTTAATCACCTTTGAATTTCAATTCAAACTAGTCGGGATTAGCGAACCACACCGAAGTAATCATTTATTTTATTTCCCAATCCCAACCTATTCATCCCATGAAGTAAAACTGGTAGTACTTCATATCTAACACCACAGTGTTATTGGTAATTCAATTACCATTTCACGTTCAAATCTAATTAAAGATTTAACTATCGCCTGGAGTAAAACTGGTGATACTCCATTCTCGATCATTTCAATCTAATTAAAGATTCATTAAAACTCCACTTAGTTTTAATCTTCAACTGGGTTAAAGAATCAGTGTCATTTAAAACACAGTTCACGATAAACCCAAAGTCACATTCCATTAATTATTGGGTTAAAGAACGAGTGTTATTTAAAACACTGTTCACGATAAACCCAAAAATCAATATCACTTCAATTCCAATTAAATATCATTCAATTGGTACACTTCATTAAATCTAAATAAAAAGATTTAATCTTTTCACAACTGGGTTCAAGAACAGTGTTAGTGAAGACACCATTCACGACAAACCCAAATCACATTTGATATTCAACACAAGGCTCTGAATAGAAAATATCCCGGCTTATATTCAATATCAAATTCTACGACTAACAAATGTCGTATTGGAAATAACGATATAAATATATATCTTTCAAATTTCCATAACAATATCTGTATAATCACGAATTCCAACATCGAAATATTCCGAAGACAATTTCGATTCAAATCCACTCCAATGCAATCATTGGAAATTTTGATTATTTTCAAAACCCTTTTCAAATTCAATTTATTTATTTAAAAATAAATAGAATTATATTTCTAGTTCAAAACTAGTTCATTTCGATAAAAATCTATTTTTATCTTTTCAAATATGGAGTTTTTCATCCCAAATCTTCACAAATCATTTCTTATGATTTTACACAAATTATTACTATTTTTAATAATTTTATCAAGGCCCGTACAGTCGATTTCCATCAATGGCCATCGAACTGCACTTACAACGACCTTTTTCAAATTTGATTTGGACATAATTCCAAATCCAACCGTTAGATTTCAAATTTCTAACATTCGCTAGAAAGCTCTTTTCGATACGAACCCAACGGTTCCGGTTTTAGGAGAATCCGACGGTCGGATTTCCCGCAACGTCCATTTGAAATAAATGGTCGAAATTCACGAACTGCCGCGGTGCGGCGCGTTCTATTCAGGCCATTATATTATATATATAATATATATAATATATATATCGTCGATTTCTATTTAAAACGAATTATATAAATAGTTTTGAATTCGTTTCAAAAATCTATTTCAACTTCCATTTCAATTCAAAACAAAATTGAATTCTTCTTTATAGATTCGTTTCAAAATTCATTTCTATTCAATTTTGAATTCATTTCAATTCACTTTCAATTCAATTCGAATTCGTTTTCAATTCAATTCATTTCGAAATCACTTTCAATTCAATTCACTTTGAATTCGTTTTCAATTCAATTCATTTCGAAATCACTTTCAATTCAATTCGAATTCGTTTTCAATTCAATTCATTTCGAAATCACTTTCAATTCAATTCACTTTGAATTCGTTTTCAATTCAATTCATTTCGAAATCACTTTCAATTCAATTCACTTCGAAATCACTTAAAATTGATATCAATATCGTTCACGTCAAAATGGCGTCAATCTAATCAACACGGCTTCATAAATTTCTATTTTCAAATATTCTATTTCAAATATTTCTTTTTCAAAACTGGAATGAGGCCCAATCAATTACCATATAAAATTAATTATATGGATTTGCATACAACACATGTATATAATAGCATTGAAAATAATCAACCATCAACCAAAGTGCACTACACTGTATAAGCATCAAATATAGATATTCAACGCTTATAACAGCCTGTCAATCAATCGATCGACATATTTAATCAATCAGGATGAGTGAACTTCAAATTTCATCCCAACACCCGTGTGGGGTTTCAAACAATCAAACACAGATTTTATTTGTGCAATTGGGCGATGTGTAAAATTTATCGACCCAATCAATATCAGTCAAATCAGTGTATATACAAACAAATCGGCCGATTTGTTTATAACTATTCATTTATTCACATTCACGTTAAAAATTATATTTTTAACGACAAAACATTTTATTTCAATCTATGAATTTCTATTCAATTCATTTACACAATAAAATGATATTTTTATTTTCTAACACATTTTAGAAAATTTCGGCGGCATAACGGCACGATACTAGAAACGGGACAAGGCCTAGCCTTATCCCCGGTCTAGTGAAGGCCCACGCCATTCACACATCAATCAAATCAATTTCATCTCACCCAACAATTCAATTCAAACAAATAATTCAACTAATCTATGCAACCAAACAAACAAGTCCATGGTCTGTGGACGATTGTGTCGGGTGCTACTAAGCACCGTCTGCATCCTAGTATATATATATCTAGAAATGAAATTGAAAGGTGAGAAATTCTCACAGATAGCTATCCTAGCTCCACGGCACTTCATTGATAGAAATCTTCATCGCTATCGCATCTTCGTCATCTTCGTTGCCCGTATACGCTGTATATATAAAAATCACATTTTTATATTCTCCATTATATAAAAATCATATTTTTATCGCTAACTTCATATTGTGAAAATAGAATTTTCAACGCTATTTCATATTTGTAAAAATAGAATTTTCACTCGTTATACTTTATATAAAAATCGAATTTTTACTATGCTGTTCTATTGATAAAAATTATATTTTTATCACGTTATTCTTCATATAAAGATTTCCCTTTTCTAAAATAAAGATTTCACCTTTATAAAAATATAGACTTCGCCTTTATAAAAATATGGTTTTCTCCTTATAAAAATCACCACTTTATCTCAACGTATATAAAATAAAGATCAGATTTTTATTTCGTTATATACACAAAGATGATATCTTTATATTCTCTATCCTATAAAGATTATATTTTTAATACTTTAAAAATATAAAAATCCTATTTTTAATATTTCTATATAGTAAAGATTATATTTTTAATACTTTAAAAATATAAAAATCATATTTTTAAGACTTTAAAAATATAAAAATCATATTTTTAATTCCACAATATAAAAGATTACATTTTTATCACTTTACAACATAAAATAAAAAAATTAGTTTTAAAGTAAATAAAAAAAACAGTTTTTAAAATAAATAAAAATCAGTTTTTAAAATACTTTTTCAAATCAGTTTTCATTTCTAAAAAAAACAGTTTAAAAATTCTTTTAAATCAGTTTTTATATTTTATATAAAAAAAAACAGTTTTTAAATTCTAAACAAAAAATCAGAATTGAAAATAAAAATAAAAATAAAACACTTACAGTAAAAGAAATCGAAGGCGGAGGGGGGGGTTCCTGAGGCGTCGATGGCTGTGTAGTGGCGCGGCGGGGTCCACTTCGTCTGGCGGTGAAGGGTTTGGCTCGATTTAGGCTGTGGAGGTTCGGAGAAGGGGAAGGAGGGCAAACGGGCTCGGAGGTGGTCGACTGACCCGCGGTAGTGCCCCAGTGGACGGAGACGGCAGATCCAGGCGAGAATAAGGGGGTTTAGGGCTTTCGTCGGGTCTGGGGTTGTGAGGGCACGAACGGAGGAAGGAGATGGGGGGGGGGTTTGCCTGCGGCGGCGCGACAGGGGGAGGGTGGTCACGACGATCGACGGTGGCGCCAGGCTAGGGTTCGTCGCTTTTTTTTTTTTTATTTGAAAATAAACTGACGGGGAAGGGCTGAGTGAAAGAGAGAGGAAAGCAAGGGCTTAAATATAAAAATATATATTTACTTAATTTTCTCCCAAAAAGTTGACTTTTACATACGACCTCTAAACGAGGCCCACCGCCTGTCGTCCATAGCGTTTTACCCCCATTCCGAACACAATGGGATATGTATCGTAAGCTGATTTGATCGTTTCGATTTGTTTCCGTTGAATTTACATTTAAATCATTATATTGAATTTTAAACGTACATTTCAAATTACCGGGGTCACATACTAACTAGAAAAATTCCAGAAAAATAGTTTCTAGCTTCGTATTGACGATACGGTCCTAACAAAACTAGTTTCGTCGAATTCTGAGACTGTTTGAAAAACGGCCAATTTCCAGTCGATTAAAATCAACTGAAACTGGTCAAACGCGTTTCCCTTTGCCACGCTCACATATTGATTCGAAAAATTATGAAACTTGAAACCTAGCAATAACTTTACATCCCGGACCCAACAAAACTGGTTTCGTCGAAATCCGAGGTCGTTTGCAAAATGGCTATTTTTTTAAGGGCCTGAATTCCATAGCGACTATTCAGAATTTTCAACTGGACATATCTTTTGATTCTCGCTACAAAATTTTGATCTTTCAGATTCGTTGGAAAGATATTCTCAATTAGATCCTAATGTTTTTGGTTTCACTAAAATCCGGATTGTTTTGCACCCGGTACATTCAATTGAAGTTTGAAATCGAATTATCGAACTACCGCGCCATTTTCAATTCTATTTATAATTATATATAAATATTTATATTCTAACGACGATGTATATAATATATACGTTCGATTTATATTCAAAATAAATTTCTCGCCGATATTATTTAAAATAATTCATTTTAAATATTCATAACTCGCTAAAATTGCCAATTTAAAATTTTTAAACTGGCCCAGATTTTCGGGTTGTTACAAATAATTAAGATGAAAACTGAGTTTGAATCGACAATTGAAAACGAATATAATTAATTATAATTATAAACAAGGCCTGAAATGGCGCTGCAGTTTCAAAAATTGAATTCAAACTTTGTCGGACTGTACCGGGTGCAAAACAAAACGGATTTTAGCGAAACCAAAAATATTTAAATCTGTTAGTGAATACCTTTCTAACGAATCTGAAAAATAGAATTTTGATAACGGAAAGCAAAAGTTATGGCCGAATGAATTTTCAGGACGGTCGCTATGGAATTTATATAGCCCGTGAAATTGGCCATTTTGCATACGACCTCGGAATTCGACGAAACTACTTTTGTTGGATCCGGGATGTGAAGTTATTGCTTGGTTTCAAATTTCATAACTTTTGAAGCTAATATGTGAGTGTGGCAAAAGAAAATGTGTTTTGGTCAATTTCAGTTAAATTGGATCGACCAAAAATGGGCCTTTTTGCAAACGGTCTCAGAATTCGACGAAACTAGTTTTGTTGGGACCATATCGTCAAAACATAGCTAGATTAATTTTTCTGGAATTTTTCGAATCAGTTTGTGGCCCTGGCAAATTGAAATGTACGTTCAAATTAAATATTGAATGTTATATATTTTGATTTGAAGTAAAACTGACTGAAACAATCGAATGGGCCTGCGAAACATATCCCATTGTGTCCGGGATGGGGGTAATTAGCTGGGGGTGACACTCGTTGGGTTTGATTTGGAGTTCGTTTGGGAAGAGGGGTATTTTCGGATTTTAAAAAAATTAATAAATATAAAAAAAATCTCTTATTGGCTGGTCAAACCTCTCTCTCCCCATTTTTCTCTCTCCCCGACACGAACGTAAGGCGGAAACCGCTCGTTTCTTCCCGGCCGTATTCCAATCGCCTCCGTCCACCGTTGATCACGCCACCACACTCCCTTGACAACACTCCTCCTCCCCTTCAAATCAAACCCCACCTCGACCTCCACCTCCTCGCCGTTGTCGAGAACAAGCACCCTGAAGTCCGCCGCCGTCGACCCCGTCAGCGCCTCCATCGCCAATTCGAGTTCATCGTGCCTTACCTCGCCGGAAAGCCCTCTCCAAGCCCTACACGGTGGTGCTGGCCGATCACCCCCTGGCTTCACGGATTGGGAGAAAAACCACGACCTAGTTTTGAACCAAACGGGCAGGTAACGACTGTGTTAAATTTGAACTGATTTTAACACTTTAAAGTGTTGCAAACTTTGAAAAATCATATCTTTATCATATGTTAACGAAATTCGATGAAACAGGAAACATCGTGACCGTGTGGACGTCTTCTACATTTTAGAAGAGACCGCATATTTTTCTGAGCCTTCTGCTATTTTTGGTGGAGTGGAACCCAATGTGAGATTTCTGATTTTAAACAATATGTAAAACGACGATGTATAAATTATATAGTCGATGTATGAGTTATATAAGCGTTGTACACCTCATGTATAAGCGTTTTATAAGTTGTATGTTCGATGTATAAGTTATATATGCGTTGTAAAAATTATATATGTGTTGAAATAAAAGTGAATTGCTATATATAAATATATATATATATATATATACGCCCCTCGTCCACAAACCATGGACGATATTTATTGATTGTGATTGGTGTGAAAATTGATTGATAGCGAATCGTTGTTTGGGATTGTTTGTGGTTGATATTGATTGATTGTGGTTGAAAAATACCCGTTTGTGGTTGAGAAATATTTGGTTGAAACCACATAGGATTAGTTTGTGGAAATGAAATAAATATATACATGCCGCCTGCGTGCGAACTAGATGCATGATCCCCATTGTCAAAAACCGCGAGGTTTTAAGGTAGAGCGAGGAGCCGTACTAGGGACGGCCCCGGTTTTAACTACCCTGCCGTTATGCTGCCGAAATTTTGAATAATATTCTTGTGTTTGAATTATTTTCAATTGCTTAAACTATATTTATTCATTGAATAGAAAACCTTCATGTGTTGAATTGATATTCATTCGTTGATTAGAAATTCATGTGTTAAATGGTATTCGCGTTTTAAATATAAAAATCACATTTCTATCTATATATAGAAACTATAGAAAACCTTCATGTGTTGAATTGATATTCATTCGTTGATTAGAAATTCATGTGTTGAATGGTATTCGCGTTTTAAATATAAAAATCACATTTCTATCTATATATAGAAACTATAGAAAACCTTCATGTGTTGAATTGATATTCATTCGTTGATTAGAAATTCATGTGTTGAATGGTATTCGCGTTTTAAATATAAAAATCACATTTCTATCTACATATAGAAACTATAGAAAACCTTCATGTGTTGAATCGATATTCATTCGTTGAATTGAAATTCATGTGTTGAATGGTATTCATATTTTGAAATAAATTGTTTGATAATAAAAATCACCTTTTATCGACTATATGAACTATGTAAAATAATCTCGTTTTGAAAGAAATTGTTTTATAAGGAAAATCCTATTTTTATCACCGATATAAACTATATAAAATAATAGTGTTTTGAAATGAATTGTTTTACAATAAAAATCTCATTTTTATTATATACATGAATTGTTTAAATGTGAAGTGTTAAAAATAGCCACTCGTTCAAATAAATATATATGAGTTGAAATATTCATTAATCAGCTAATGATATGATTTGTGCCTATATATGCAACATTAGAATGAATGGTGTTTTTAAACCAAATGGAAATCAAATATGAAGTTGAATGGAAAATGAAAAATGATAAGAACTGTATATATGTACATGCATATTTATTGAACAGGTTATAGCAAAGGGGCTAGAGAAGAGGAATAAAATTTTGTGCCTGACAAATAGGTACACATTTACTATTTTGTTTGGGTGACGATTTTATGAGCCTGTTGGCTTTTTCTTTTTCTTTTTGATATGAGACGCCCGTGTGGCTATTTGGGAATTTTCCCAGCCCCTCCCGTACAAAGGAGGTTATGGCGAAATTTTCCAAAATTTTAAGGCGTTAGTGAAATATTTGAAGTGAAAACGATATTGAAATTATTGAATGAACTATATTTATATAAATATATAAATATAAATAAAATTAAAACGAAACGTGGCCGTGCAGTTCGTATCTTGAAACCGTGATTTCAAACAACTAGTGCGGGGAATTCGACCATTGAATTTTCCCGAAACCGCAACCGTCGGGTTCACTTTGGAAAAATCTTTCCAACGGCGCCAACTTTGTAAAGATCCAACGGTTGGATTGTCTGGAATGTTTAATTCAAATCTGAAGAAAAACAGCGCCAGAATCGATTATATATATATATATAAATATAATTATATTTAATCGAATAACGACGCTACAGTTCGTATTTTGAAATCGAAACTTCAAACGATTGTACCGGGAGATCCGACCGTCGGATTTTCCCGAAACTGGAACCGTTGGATTCGTTTTGAAAAGACCTTTCTAATGATGTAAATTCTGTGAAGATCCAACGGTTAGATTGTCAGATAGGTGTAAATCAAATCTGAAGAAAAACAGCGCCACGGCCGCGTTATGGCCCGAAGCGTCGTTTTAAATAAATTGGCTATTTTAAAGTAAATAAAAACAGCGATAAATCGTTATAAAATATCATGAACGATATGGAATGGAAATAAACTGAATTTGCTTGATTTATGTGGGTTTTTGATGGTTGAATGTGTTTGGTGTGAAAATTACATTAAAGAACAAAATTAGTGTTGCCGAATAATTTAACCATTGAAATAAATTGATTTGAAATTCTAAATATACGTGAATTATTTGAAAAGGCCGAGTCAATTCCCATTTCAAATAATTGACCGACGATTGATAATCGAAGATGAAGACGATGGTCGAAGACCGGGGATCTTCACCTCGTTTGGATGGTAACCGAGGTCCTGATTGGGAGGCATCCCGAAATATGGATAATGAGTGGTGGTCGTCCAGACGTACGTGGTGATCGATGGGTTTGCGAGGTATTTAGTGCCTCCGGTTTCGTTCAGCCCCAGAACGGACTTGTAAATGGACTGTGTGTCTGACATTGGATTTTATTCTGTGTTGATTGATCTCTATTAAATATACATCTGTTTGGCGGCAGAGAATTTATTCTTTTGCTTAACGCTCTTCTCTGAGATGCACGAGCTTAGAGGTTGTATATCGATGGACATCAGTCGCATGGCTTGAATTGCTAGTGTGGCATGCCTAAGTGGCAAATGATCAGGGCTTTTGTTGAAAAGCAAAGTCTTGTGGTGATGATCAAAGCACCGCCTGTGTGGCGTAGCTTTGTGTATAACATAAATTCGCGAGCCTCACACCCCGGTATGGACCAGAAACGGGAGAAGGACCTCAGGGAGGGCATGCGTTTCTTTCTAGCTAAGGTGGTGTCAGTGACCTACCAGCCCTGACATTTATATACTTTTCACCTATGTGGTTGTTGCTGTTGCGAGGCGCCTCGGTTTGATCGGACGATCCGGGTCCGATGGAGTCATTCGTTGGCTCGTTTGCGCCCCAAAGGGCGGGGAAACGAATTGTTTAGGCATTTTAATCCATATCGGTGGACCGGCCCTGACGATCCAAGGGTCACTCGAGCTCTGATCCTGAGACATGGTAGGCTAGATTGTCTCGAATTCGGTAAGGACTATCTTTTGCCTTGGTTCATGACAGAAATCCAATTTCCAATTACGTGACTGTGCGGTTTTGATTGTATACCTATATATGGCGACATAGTGGTATGGGGCATTAATGCCGTCTATGATTGATAGTTATGATTTGAAATTGATTTCAAAACATATAAACACTAGTAATAATATCAAATGCCTTGTTTTATTCGTATCAAGCATATTTTTGCCGTTATAAGGTAAAAACTCTATCCTCCGGTTTGCGTTGCATTGTGTGATGGGAACTGAGTCTTAAAATGGCTTCATTTTTATAAAAAGCATAGCGATGTTTAAAAGAAAGATTTGTTTTAAAGCACTGGCAGTCCAATGGAGAAAACCCGTTCCACGAAAGTGGCGTGGTCCTGTGATTGGCCAAATTATATATATGTGTTGAGTAGATTTCTCATACCAGTCCCATGACTGACTCGTAGTTTGTTTCACTTTCAAACTCGGGTGCCCCTTTTTCTACACGGGTAGCCTTGTATTCAGGTCTAGCAGGCTTTATCTGGATAGCTGGAGTTGAAGATGGATTCTATCATTTATCTCTTTTTATGCTATTCAGCTCCTATTGTACATATTTTGCTTGTTTTCCGCTGTAGACATTTATGTATAGCTGAACTGTATTTGTACTAAGTAAGATCCTGTATACTGTGTAACTCTGATGATTACTTTTATCCAGTATATTCTATTGTTCATTTTCTGGTGTATTTACTTAATTCTGTTCTGCTATTATCTGTTTCTGTGTTATATTCCAAAGATAACCCTTGTCTCCGTCAGAACGGGGTTTGGGGTCGTCTCAACCTATATATGGCGACATGATATATGGTACCCATGCCGTCTATGATTGATATTTATGATTGAAGTTGTTTCTGAAACATATAAACACTAATAATAATACCAAATGGTTTGTTTTGCTCGTATCAAGCATATTTTGGCCATTATAAGGTAAAACTCTATCCTCCGGTTTGCGTTGCATTGTGTGATGGGAACTGAGTCTTATAATGGCTTCATTTTTATAAAAAGCATCGCGATGTTTAAAAGATTTACTTGTTTTAAAGCACTGGCAATCACTGGAATAAACCCGTTCCGCGAAAGTGGCGTGGTCCTGTGATTAGCCATATTATAAAATGTGTTAAGTAGATTTCTCATACCAGTCCCATGACTGACTCGTATTTTGTTTCACTTGCAAACTCGGGTGCCCTTCTTTCTACACGGGCAGCCTTGTATTCAGGTTTTAGCAGGCTCTCTCTGGATAGCTGGAGTTGAAGATGGATTCTATCATTTATCTCTTTTTATGCTGTTCAGCTCCTGTTGTACATATTATGTTTTGTTTTCCGCTGTAGACATTTATGTATAGTTGAACTGTATTTTGTACTAAGTATGATCCTGTATACTGTGTAACTCTGATGATTATATTTATTCAGTGTTTTATTTATACATTATCTGGTGTATTTATTTAATTATGTTCTGCTGTTACCTGTTTTTGTGTTATATTCCAAAGACTACCCTTAACACCGTCGTACGGGGTTTTGGGGTCGTCTCATATATCACTTTATATAGTTTTGCATATGACATACTACATTATCACCAACACACTGCATTACATGTTAACTTTAACTCCACACAAAAAAAGTATACTGTATGGGAAGTGTAACGACCTACACTTTCGACCGTTTCAAGTTGATAGTTAAACCAAGTCAAACCGTTTGAAATAGCAGATTGTTAATTGTTAAGAGGTTAAAAATAAATCATCACTGAATCACGGACACAGAAATGCAGAGTATCTCGTAGAGGAAGTAAAATTTTATACAATAATACGAAATTTTATTCATACATATCAGAGTACATAAATAATACAAATATAGCGGAAGACTAGGTAAAGATACCCAATACATGAAGAAATAAAATGATTTGAGTACACAGGATAAATGACTAGACTTAAGAAATGCTCGAGCTCCAATAGGCAAATCTCCAAAGCAGAAAAACTCGGTCTGACCCAAGCATTTGCAAGAAAAAGAAACAAAATACTCGAGTAAGAACTAACATTCTCATATAAGTGAATTAATTCAAATGAAATGTTTAACGAAATGCAAACAAATTAAGGGATCTTTGGGACTCCATCCTTTAAGGATCCGTGAAACTAATACATATAATAATACGCTATTATAATAGTGTCTATTCAGTAAAGTACAATATTTTAAAAATAGCGTAAGCGGGATTACATTTTTACCCTTACGCCGTTTACAGACATTGTCATACACATTGCATATTAAACACCAGTACGTCGGTAGATAGGGATGAACCATGATACGACAATGTTAAATCAAAATTGTAAGGGCTCAGTCAGGATAAATACGACAAGGCACCAAGGAATACGCACAATAGGATTCTACCGGATTGCGGCCCTCGGGATGGTGGTAATGCATAGCCGCAAATACCGCCCACCTCGAACAACACTCCTATATCAAAGGTCGCCCCAAATCGATCACAATGTAATAGAGATAGCATCGAAGATGTATGCCCGATCGAAGGTGCGACCTTACTTGTCCCGGGTATAGTTCCTCTTTTATTTATCTTAATTATGACCCAAAGGTCAAGGCTATTCCATCATCGTTCTCTTTCTTCAAATACAATAATCGCCTCCAATCCATCCCAATCCATCCTACTTCGTTCTGGATTCTCCACCACGTACATAGTTGCTAAAGTGGTATCGATATTGGCAGAGAGTATGACAATACCGACTCTGGTCTCTTTAGCAATCAAACATTTACATTTTTCACACTGTGGTCATTAAATTAAAAATCACTGTGGTCATTAAATTAAAAATCACACTCAAGTATTACAAATCGATAAATTTTCAAGTATTGATTTAAAATCAATTTCTCAAAATACTTAAATATGAGTTTAGTTCAAATTCCAAATCTTATATTTACCATTATTCTTTAACAAGGCCATTCAGGTTTATATTTCGATTCCATAACATCATTAATACCTGAAATATTTATTTTAATCACTTTGGATCACTAGTTCGGATTAGACTTTGATCTTTATTTAATAGTAAAATATCTTTAAAATAGATGAATTTTGAAATAGTTAATGTATACAATTTAGTAAGATAGTTTTAATTCAATAACATAGTTTACCAAAAAAATAGTTATATGGTTTAATAGAGAACACTATATACATAATCATAAAACGGTTATGGAGACAATTAATAAAGCAAAATTTGTTTAAGAAAAATAGTTTGATGTAAATAGTAGTAATTTAAATATTAAAAAAAATTAATCCAATCCGAACCAACTATTCGTATTCAAAATATGATTCATCATTTATTATAGATTACAACTTCCCGTTCACAATCATATGCACTTAACAAGGATTTCAACTTATGTATACAAATAGAATTTCATTTCTAAACCATTAGCTCAAATTGGTTTGCAAATTTAGTTCCAAATTTAATTTAACTTGAATTCAAAGTTTATTGCACGGTATTATATTCCAAAATAGTTTCAACTTTTGGTCGTTAAATTATTTCTTAAATTACACTTATCCAATATCCAATTTGCTTTGCTTTCGAAATAAAATTGTATGTCAAATTAAAACTTAAGTAAGCAAATTCTTTAATCTTTACATACTTTTTAAACAAGATTACATCTTAGCATTTAGTTCTTCTAACTTATATTTACAAAAGTTATTAAGTTAAACCTTTATATCAAAATAATTTATTATGATTATGAACAAAATTTATCATTAAAAAAATATGTTTTCATAAAATATCTAATAAAATTAACTTAACTTTAAGTAATAACTTTAATAAACTTATATTTTTAAAGCTCATTTTACTACATTCAATTCTTACTTAACTTTAAAATTCAACTAAAGTTAATGTAAAATACTCTTTCAAACATCTCTTTAGATAATATTTAAATTTCTTTACAAAATCTAATTATTAAAATCTATACATATTTATAACATTAAAATAGTTTCTAATGACCACGACGTTCGTATATAAATTTTTACTCTATGGTCAAGTGAATCGGGTATATGTCATTTCAACTCGTTTATTAAACTTTCGGGTATATCATTTCAACCCGAATCCCAATAATTCGGTATATTTTTTTCAAATATATACAGTCATTTGGGTATGTATCATTTCAACCCATAGTGATTTTCCTAAATCTACAGGGAACTTGCAAAGTAATAACAGTTCAAACATAACATAACGTCCATTGCATCCATATTGTGTCATATATCGATAGTGTGTGTCACATGTGCACAACCAATAAGTATGAGTTCTAGAGAAATCCTAGCATTTCATTCAACATTTCAAGTATTTAATTCACTTAACCAGAAGTTAGTCATGAGTGAGAAACTCAATTTTCGTGGAAAAAGAAGAGAAGATACAGGACGAGCACAAAAATGATGATGCTAACAATATGAACAAATTGAGAGATCAAGTACCTAAATAGTAATTCAAATGGCATGATTTAAAATGCAGAATTTTTTTAAAATAAACAAAACGTGAATTTGTCAAAAAATTACAAAACTTAGTCACTACCGAGACTCGAAGTAGTGACCTCTTATTTTTGAAACCCAGGACATACCACTTAGCCACCCAATTTCTTATTAAGGCATGGAAATGGTCCTATATTTACTAACATATGACTGAAACAAGTATAACACCATGACTGTAGATCGTATATGTCTACAATCAAAATTTTAGTGTACACTCGGATTCTAACAGCAACGACAATTTCAAAATTTAATAATAAGGCCCCAGTAAAGGTCCACTACAATGGTTAAAAGTTTTCAGTGTTTTTATTAGCTCATTCAAATTTGAAAGGGATTTCCAAAGTATGACAAGTAGGTTAAACCTCAAATGTTCTTAGAAAATCGAACATGGCTATTTATTCAGCCTACAACTAGCAATTCAGAAATGGTTTCCAGCAAGGTGATAGGATAAGTGCATAGAGCATTACATAAATCAGTTCAACCCAACTAACGGATAACCACAGTAGGACGATTCACTGCCATTTCAAATTCACACTAAATTCTAAACCAATGCACACATCTAAATATATATACTACCCTAACCCAAAATACTATGGTGATTCCTTTATACAAAGCTATTTTTATCAGGTTTCTACCTATTAATACCTAGTGCATGCAAATACAAAAAGGAAAATTAAAAGCCTACAGAAACAGAATAGAAATGTGTACTAAATAAAACAATTACCAAGGTGAAATGAGACAAGTGCTAGGCTATAATGAATTGCAAATTTCCATTCAAACTGCAAGTACCTGCTACGCTAGGCGGTCATGGTGATCACCGACGGTCCTCGACCTGGTCATGGCTGTTGTTCCATTTTGTTTCATTCTTCATCCTTTTTTTACTTCTTTACGGGTTCCGGGTTTATCCCGCTTGAAGAAGAGAAATGGAGCGTCGAAAAGAAGATGGAACCATAAATCTTTGACAGAGGTGCGCGCGACTGTGATAGGTGGAGGCATGATCGAGTACGGAGGCGGAGAGGAGGAAAATGTGATTTGGGATTTAGGGTTATTTGAGATTTACTAAAACAGGCTGCTTCACGTAAGTACCCAACCACATACAACATCTTCACGTAAGTACCCATTGTTCTCCATGTCGCTGCCCCCAACTCGTTTAAATGCGGGTTCGTTCTCCCTTTATTTGGTGTAGTTTTGATTTTTTAAAGGCACAGTTTGGGTTATTTTAATTTAATCAGTGAACGAAGGTCTTGAGTTTCCATCGCTGTGAAGAATTGAAAATGATGGGAATGGCGACATATATATAGGCGAGAGGAGGACATAATCAACGTCCATCATGGTACAACGTAGGTAGCATGTAGTTGCATAACTAGTGTGGGTTTTCAGTGTGTGTTTTCTTTTCCTATGTATAGGGTTAGCCCACGTATTACATGTGCATGAGTAGTTTATTTCATAAGGTAGTCGTGTTTTACTTAGGATAGGGGTGTGTGTGTGTTTTACTTAGGAATTAATTTTAATTTTATTAAAGTATTTAATTTTACGCTAACCGTTTAATATACGTACTGCCACACACGAACTTTAAAAGCAAAGAAAATGGCCATACTGCTACGTCTTAACGTTCCGGTCCTAATGAAATTAATTTCATTGAAAACCGACTCCCTTTGCAAAATGGTATTATTTTAAATCTAATTTATTTATCCATTGACCTTTAAATTGCACACACGAATAAAACAAATCTGATTGGCTCCAAATAGGGAATCTGGCAAAAAATAGTTATACGTATTTTAATAAAATTCGTTTCGTCGAAAACAAAGGTTGTTCGAAGAATAACTATTTCTAAGGCCTATATAATAACGATAAATTATATTTAATTCCAAAACAAATTCTATTTAATAATAATAAATTATTACTTTTGTATATCTCTAAATGAAATTTTATACAACTTCAAAATAAGCCAATATGGATTTTAGAGTCACGTTTAAAATTCTGGGTTAAACGATATTCAAATTATATATAAAGTCCCTTATCATTTATTAAATAAATCTTTATAATTTATAAACGATTCCATAGCGACTATTTGAAATTTTGAATTAGACATAACTCACAATCTATAACATGAAACCTCCATTTTTCTCTTTCATTAGAAAAATATAATCAAACAGATTCAAACGTTTCTTATTTCATAGAATTCCAACTTATATCGGATCATGTATATTCAGCTGAAGTTTAAAACTTAATATTACGAACTACTACGCCGTTACGAGCTCGAATTATAATTAAATATAAATTTAACGTTCAAACTTCGTATATAAACAAATTCTATATTATAAATATATTTATAGTTCCAAATCAATATCGGGAATAATAAATTAAATTAAATGCTTGACTACCATAAATACAGGATGTTACATTCTTTCCCCCCCTAAAATAATTTCATCCTCGAAATTATTAAGGTAAGAATAATGTTACAAACCCACTATCTTTTCAAAAATCAATTTATTTTAAATCGAAAACCAATTCATTCAACACTTTTATTATACCATTTGATGAATTATATTCAACCAATCTAACAAACAATCAATAATCAGTTAACAACCAGCTTAACCAAATCATTTAATTTATACTCAACATTAATATTTACTTGTTTATATTCATTTTGGGTTTAACATGTTTAAATATCAATCGATTAATATCCGATTGATTTCCATTCAAATAATATTCATTTGACTTCCAAATCATAAATTAATTTTATTTAATTTCACAATCCATTCTTTTTTGAGCAAGATAGATGCATAGCGTGGTGCTACACAGCCGATTAATACTTATATATATAGTAGAGAAGCTTCAGTCGACATGCGCGACTGATGGCAGTCCAAAATCACAACAAGTTTCAGAATAGAACCATCATGCAGTATACATACATACAAAATAACAACCACAATACTACGCACGAAAAAAGACTACATAGTAATATACTACCACGATATGGAGAAGAGCTGATTAGACAGGATCAATGCTGGGGCTGCCAAGTCATACTGCTAGAATGTTCGCCTGAGGGATGGTGAGCTTGAACGATGCAGAGTGAGATGGACCTGTCAATGCGTGAAATAAATATAAGATACGCCTGCACGTTCCCATAAAATAGAGCTTGGGTCTATTAAATACATAAGCATTCCTTTCCTTCTAGATACACTAACAGTAAACAGCTAGAAACAAGTCAAGCCTGCGATCATCAACACTACATTGTCAATGGTCAAAAAAGGAGTGGAGCTCGGG
Organism: Allium sativum; assembly: GCA_030737875.1. Taxonomy (NCBI): domain Eukaryota; kingdom Viridiplantae; phylum Streptophyta; class Magnoliopsida; order Asparagales; family Amaryllidaceae; genus Allium; species Allium sativum. The sequence continues at coordinate 152,553,977 of CM060915.1, forward strand.
TATGTAGCCTAAAAAGTAAATGCTGGTGGCAACCCAAATTGGGTAGGATATGTCACAGTCGAAGAACAGATGTTGTATAGTTTCCACATTGTTACAACAAAGGGCGCAATTAGGTTCCAAAACCAAATTAAGATGATGCAGTCTGGCTTCAGTGTTGATTCACACATGAATGAGGCACCATTGTAAGAAGAGGATACGGGGTGGCAAATGGCTTTTCCATAATCTGGCAAAGGAGAACAAGCGACCAGGGTGATTGAGGAAGCGTTAGCAAGAAGCAACTGAGAAGCCTTTGCATGGCGCCAAAGCCCAAATGTAATAGTCAGGAAGGTCCGATAACTGGGTATGGAGGAGCAGATTCGAAGAAGCAACAAGGTTCATCAAGGTAGGGTTATCGAAAAGTGAGGGGGGAAGTAAGACAGATGGGCTTAGGCCCACTAGATTGCTAACTGAAAGACCCAAGAAGGATGAATATGGGAAAAGGTAGGGAAAAGCACATGACAAAAGGAGTCAACCAGACCGTATATCTAGCCAAAAAAGACAATTAACACCATTTCAAAGTCTGACATGGAATATATTTTTAATGTGAGGGAGGGAGTGGAGGACCGCTTAGCCCGAGGAGGGAAGTGAAGTGCAAGATGGGGGTTCAAAGAATAGTGAAGTTTTGGTACCCAGTCTTTCCAGATAAAGCTACCAGGGGAGAGAAGATGCCAGATCCATTTAGAGAGAAGAGCCAGATTGCAAGTAGATAAATGAATGATACCTAAGCCACTGTGGTCATGGTGCAAGCACACTGACCGCCAATTGGCTAACCTCTTGATGTTGCCTCCATTCCAAAGAAAGGAGATTTGTAGGGTGTCAATTTTCTTAATAACCCAGATGGAGAGTTTGTGAAATGACATCCAATATGTCGGGATAGCCGAAAGGACCGATTTGACTAAGAAGAGATGGTCGGCTGATGAAAGGGAGTTGGCTTTGCAGGACGGTAATTAGTTCATTTCCATTCTTAACTCCACTTAACCTAGTTAAGTTCCAATTCTATATTCAATTAACTAATTAATCTTGTAATTAGTTCACTTCCATTTCAAAATCCAAATTCTGAATTTATTAATTCTCATTTACTAATTTCAGTTCACTTCCATTTCAAAATCCAAATTCTGAATTTATTAATTCTTATTTACTAATTTCATATTGAAATTACCTTTTGCTATATTAAACCATTTCAAATTTTTATTCCAATTTGAATTCCATTCAAATCTACCATACAAACCAAGATCAATAATTTAATAAAATTATTTCTTTTCTATACAAAAGTACATTTTAGGAAAAATTATTTCATTTACCCTATTACAAAACAATACCGTGTCAGTTGTTAGTTCACAATTGAACCGATCAAATAACACAATATGAAACACTTTTATAAAATATACAAATATTTTTTCTAATATATATACACTCAAACCCAATCTAGGGTATTGCTTACCCCATCTCTATCAAGTTATGCCACAGAGCCAAAGTTATTACTAAACCTCGCTTCGATACCACTGTAACGACCCGACGACTTTCGATGCCCGATTTTCGACAATAATACTTAAACCTGTATTACCTGCCAAAACCCAAGTATCGAAAATACCAGATAGTTAATAAAAAGAAATTAGAGGGTGAGGTAAGAAAGAAAGAAATATTGGAATAGAAGAAAAAGAAAAAGAATAACAACATGACAAAATTAGAGCCTCACATCACAGCGGAATAAAATATAATATAGAAATAGATCTTTATTGAGAGCTTGAAACAAAACTTACAATCATCAGAGTACAACTTATAGTAAACACATCTGGGCAGTTATGACGTTTTGTCCTCATATACAACACACATTGGAAAATACTAGATATGAATCATATGTCTGGACTCCTCTAACATGTCTACTGAAGTCCGTAACATCATAACCTGAATCGGAAAAACTCGGTTTGATCCGAGCACTGCAAATGTCAGGATCAGTCTGGTGAACTAGAGTGAGAAAACTTACTAAGTTTATAGGTATCATCCAACTTGATTTTAAAGTTAAAACATTTCTTTTTGAAAGAAAAGGATAATCGTAAGACCAATCCACCTATAAATATGGATGTTTTTTACCTTACGATAACCCCAAACATTTTGAAATCATATCTATTTTGATATTATAATAGTGTCTAAACCAAATAAATAACCATCAAGCAGAACGCTTGCATCTCACGCTTTACATACATAGTATATACTTAAAAACTGCGGGCCTTATTGGATATTGGATTCCAACTATGACAAGGTATGAAACCACCTTCTGGTAGTTCATCTCTAGAGAGGAATATAATGGGTTCAACAAAAACATCTTGCAAGTCGGACATAATGATCGACCACTCATTTTACTTGAGTAGCTTCCAAAGATAAAGGTACATGAACAACCATTTGGTATCGAATGTATATCACCAATGGTTGGAATGAACAACCATTTCCCAAAAAGGAACAACATCGATAGAATAAAGAAGGAAATGGATTTTCTCTAGATGCATGATAATACACCCTAATAGGAGCGACCCACATAGCCATGCTGCCTACCCAATTTTTGTCATTTCCCGGTTGTGAAGCTTGAGGTTATAATTTTATTTTAAGATAGCACATCACCAATCACTTTAAATGATACATCGTTAGATCCGTCAGAAAATCACTAATTAAAATCAACAATAATACTCTGGGTGTTAAGCTAAATAAGTTTCCTTCTTTGCACCAACTTGGTATGTTTGAAGAAATCGCCGCTGGAGAATGAAGTTTTGATGACAACAACCTTATTTCAATTTTCTTTATTAATTTATTATAAAATATTTACTAACATCTATTTATAGAATATATATATATATATATGCGCAGGGTTTGTATGCCAGACTTTAATACTGAAGACTGTACAGTTTTAGAGTTTCAAGAGATTCAGGATTCAGAAGAGATTCAAGGCTCATAAGAAATCAAGATATCAAGAGTTTAAGAAAATTATAATAATAGAGTCTAGTTTATATGTAAGACTCTGATAAGCACTCCAGGTTCAAATTCTGTTTTTCAAATTTCAAATTCTGATTTTCAAAATTCAAATTCTAATTTTAAATTATTTTCAAACTACTATCTTACTTATGATTTCAGACATACATAAAGTTTTTAAGTTTATAATATGTAGTTTTATAGTTTTAAATCTTATAACTTTATAAATATGTTTATATAATATATTATTATGATTTCATATGATTTTACACTTTAGAATATTCATTTATCTTATTAAGTTTAGATTCAAGAATTTCTGGAATAATATATATGATTAAACACTTGAAAAATAGTTTTAAAAATAAAAATTATATACATATGTCGACATACGTTATTGCCTATGTCGATATACAACTATCATTTTTTCATTTTTCAAAGGAAGTGTCTTTTCACTATTTATAACGTTTCTGAAACGTTGCAACTATTGAAATGCTATAAATAGGGGTTGATTTCGAATTTTTTTCATAGTTCTTCTTCTCCATATTCACCCCTTTTCATACCACCATTAATATTTAATATTTTCCTGGTTTCTACGCTTATACTATGTCGATTTCTACTCAAATTATATAAAACTTCATCTCTTCTCAATATTTTCTAGTACTATAAATTTGGAAGTGTTATTGAAGATTTATATGGCTATTATAATCATTTGGGAATTGTTTGGGAAAGGGTATGTTCCTTATAGGCCTGAAATCAAGGAAAGGGAGCGATGTTAACCTTGTAGCCGTGAAATCAAGGGAGCCTGGAGCGGTGTTAACCTTGTAGACGTGAAATCAAGGGGTTGTACTTGGATATCGATAATAATAAAACTCTGCGCAATCCGGCATTGCGTGGGAGTGGATGTAGGAGTAATCCAAACTAGTATAAAATCCGGTGTGTTCTTTCCTTCTCTGCATTTTATTTTTATCTGTTTCTTGGTTGTGTTTGATTCTGTGTTCGTAATCATCTTTGGTATGTGTGATTCATATAGTAGATCATTTAAGTTTAAAATTTTCATAAATTCCATATAAACACTATTCACCCCCCTCTAGTGTTTGTTTTGCCTTAAGATCTATATTCCGCAATCCCTAACAATTGGTATCAGATCATAGGTTTTCAAAAAGTTCATAATCTGATTTTTGAAAATATTAAATGGCAACCAACACTGGTAATAATAGTTCTTTTGTAGGTGATCAGTCCACTGTTAGACCACCACTATTTAATGACAGTAATTATTCATATTGGGCATTTAGAATGAAAATATATTTACAATCAGTAGGATTATACACATGGAATAGTACACAGACTGAGTATGTTGATCCCACTACTAATTTTACACAATGGACTAATGAACAAAAGGCTGCTGCACAAAGCAATTCTAAAGCCATGAATTTGATAGAGCGTCAGTTTGTAGATCTACTTATGAAATATGGAGAACATTACAAGTTACTCATGAAGGAACCAATAAAGTAGAACAGACAAAGATATCAATGCTAATTAATCAATTTCAATTATTTAAAATGAACGAGAATGAATCTTTCTCCGATATGTATTGCAGATTCCAGGAAATTGAGCATTCATTAATAACATTGGGAAAACATATTCAAAAGAAAATCAAGTCAGAAAAATACTTAGTTCATTGATTCCAAAATGTGATCAGAAAACATTAGCAACTAAAGAAGCCAATAAAGTCAGTGAAATGAAGATTGAGGAGTTAATTGGAAATTTGATGTCATTTGAAGTTCAATTACAAAAAATAAAGGAAAAATGGCCCATAGAAAAGAAATCTATAGCATTCAAAGCAACAAAAAATGGTTCCGATTCAAGCAATGAAGACGATAAAGAAATTGCTTTAATGACAAGGAATTTCAGAAAGTTTCTGAGATATAAAAGGGGAAATAATTTTGGGAGAATTAGTCAAGGAAGTTCGGGAAGAAATGATATCAATGTTATAACTGCAACAAACCGGGCCATATAAAGAGAATGTGTCTATATCCAGATAAATTAAATCAACAAATAGACAGTAATAATTCATCAAAGAAAAGAAAGAGGGCATACACAACAACTTTAGATGATTCAGATTCATCATCAAGTGATAAAGAGCCAGAAACTGGAAATTCAAACATGTGATTCACAACAATTCAAAATTCAGAAAACATTGAAGAAATGGATCTAAAAACAAGGTACACCTTAATTAATTTTCAATTTTTTGGTTGAATGGATGTTCTGTTTGTTTTGTTTGTTTTCCTTGTTTGAATTTGAAATTTAAGTTTTACAATTCAAGTTTAAACTTTAGAATTCAAATTTGAATTTTGAAATTCAAAATAATAATAATGAAGTAATAAATAATAAATATAATAGTAGAATGATTTTTAGATGTTTGTTAGGATTAATATTAATTTAGGAAATAATAAATCAAAAATATAAAACATTAATATAATAAAGCCAAAAGTCAAAACTACATATCCTTCGAAATTCAACGTGTATGTCGACATACATAAATAGGCATGTCAACATATAGGCCAGAAAATGAAATTCAAAATTTGAATTTAAAAAGTTTAAACTTTCAAACTTCCCTCCGACTTTTCACCAACTTCCAAGGTCTGCAAATGTGTCAATGATTTCAGGAAAGTTGTGCCCATTCAATCCCCATTAATTTATCTATCCAATCCTATTCTCTCTACCTCTCATTCAAATTTCAAACAAGTTTCTTCATATCTCTACTCTTCAAAAACTCTTAAATAGCTTCCTCAAGCACACCTCAAATAATGAGATTATCCAAAACCATTAAAGGATATCTCTACAATGACAAAGAAGCAAAAAAAACATATGTTGAATACCTAGCAAATGGAAAAGTCAATACGGGAGCCTTCGTATCTTTGAAGATTTTCCATCTTACAATCTTCAATTTCTTTTCGAAGAAAATGGAGTTTTGAGTCTAATAAATTCACGGGATAACAATGAAGCATGTTATCCTAATCTAGTCAAGATGTTATATGCAAATTTAAATTGTAGCTTTTATGAATGAGACGAAATCAAGTATAAAGTAGCGTAAAAGGCACTCAAATCATTTTAGATTGTGAAATTTTGAGTAATATTGAATTATAAGAGTATGGGCTCAGATTTTTCGGAATTAAAAATTGATGAAGTGGATTTAGAAACCTTTCATGTAACACCCTGTAATTTTATAACAAATTAAGATGATAAACTAAAGAATAATTAATTAAATATTGGGAAATAGGAGAAACGGACTGCGCCATTGCATTCGTCTCCGAATTCTGCTTAAGATAGACACCGAGTTTGCACATAATAGACATCGTATGAAAAAGATATTAAGGTTTGAAATTTGTAAACGCATAATATATATATACACACGCACATAACCAAGTCAAAACCATTCAAAATAATTCAAAATCAGAAGCGGCAAGTCTAGGAGGGAAATGGACACGTTGGGGGTCAATATACCCTAGGGGTATCAACCCATGGGTCGACACCATAAGGGGGTGTCGACACCTCCCAGATCTGGGGCGGATTCCTATTTCTGAACGTGGACTGAATTCTAAGCTTTGTTCGTTGGCTGATGGCTAAAATAAGACCCTATACCCATTGTTTTATTAGTCTAAATCAATGGCGACGGTGAAATGCTGCTCTAACTCAGATTAAATTAGCTTTTTCTTCAGCAACGACGATTCATACGTATTCAAAGATCGCTGATTCAACATTCCTTGGTTTTTTAGATCCATTCTCTGTGAGTTTACATTATTTTCAGATATAAACACATAAAAGTTATTTTTTTACATGTCTATGAATTGGATCTAAGCCTATGACTAATTGAATCATATCAGATCCGCCATAACCTGTGTATCTAAGTTATTTTGACATGACTATGAATTGGATCTAAGCCTATGCCTATTTATCATGTCAGATCTGCCATTATTTGTAGATTTAATTCACTGTTTAGATCTCATCATGCCTATTTATGATGTCCCTATTATGTTAGAATCCATTCTATTATCACATGTTCATCAGATCTGTTCCTATATGCCTATATTGTCATTATGCCCAATTTTGTCACTATATGTTTATTAGTTGCTATGCCTATTTCTGCCATCACACGTCAATCTTGTTATTATGTTTATTTCTGTTCCCTTACCTTCTTCTTTTCCCTTTTTATTTTATAGTCAGGCTACCTTCGAGCCTAGGCATACCGAATGCGTGATATTGGGAAAGAGGGGAAAACGTTAAAATTGGGGCATAACTTATATTGGGAAATTTCGACATAACTTGAATTAAATACATGAATATGGATTTGGGGCATAAATCAAATTGTGATTTAGATATTAATTTGGGGCATATGATACATGATGAATATAACTTGGAAAAGGGGCATGAAAACCTATAATGAAATAGGGATAATTATTAAATAGTGAAAATGCCTAGATTTACAGTAATTAGAAACTGTAACTACGCTTAGACACGAGGTTAGATTACACTGGTGGTAGAAGTCTACTCGGACCCGCCCGGCATATCCAGCGACCATGAGTGGTGAATCTAATGTGAGGCATATAAGTGCATAAACATGAAATGGGCTAAGATACGAGGTTAAGTTCGACTTGTGGAAGAAGTCTGCCCGGAGCCGACTAGCATATCCAGCATCCACAAGTGGTAAACTTAATGTGGGAGGTCTAGCGCATTATAACCATAAATGAATGAATGGTAATGAAGTTGTATACTTAACCTGATTATATCCATGGGGATTCCATGAACATGTTAACTTGAGTAGGGGTTAAGTAAACTTGCTTGAAATAGTGGGAGAGTTAAGTATATCTTGGGGTGGTCGGTAATATTTATATATATAGGCCCACAAACTTAACCTGTGGGGTTATGCAATCTTTTCACACTGGTGTGGCATAACTTGTGGAAATCCAAGTAGTGGGGTTGCAAGCGTAGAGGGAAGCTTGTATCATCTTTTATGTGGGACCCGTTTTAGTCAGTAACCTATATATAGGTATCAAACGAGTACTCCGAACTAGGAAGGAGTTGGGGCATGCTTATTGAGCCGATTATAAGAGATCCAAAAGAGTGAACAGTGTGGGCGGCACATTCCGATGGGATTGTAACAACCCGGAATTTTGGAACCAATTTAAAATTTTGATTTTCGAAATTTTAAAGGATTTTGAATATTTAAAAATTATTTATTTTAAATAATAACGACTTAGAATTTATCTTAATCAAAGTTAAAACAAATAAATTTTATTTAAATTATAAAAGGAGACTAAAATAGCGCGGTAGTTTGAAAATTTGAATTTGAACTTTGACTAACTGTACAGGATGCAAAATAAATCGGATTTTAGCGAAACCAAAAACATTAGAATCTATTTAAAAATACATTTCCAAGAATCTGAAAAATCGAAATTTCATAGCGGGAATCAAAAGTTATACCCAGCTTAAAATTCAGAAAAGTCGCTATAGAATATATATATATTAATAATATATCGGCCTTAAAAATAGCCATTTTACAAACAACCTCCGTTTTCGACGAAGCCACTTTTGTTGGAACCAGAATGTCAAATTATTACTAGGTTTCAATTTCCATATATTTTTGAATTAATATGTGAGCGTAGAAAAAGAAAATGTGTTTTGTCAATTTCGATTGACCAAAAAATAGCCATTTTTCAAACGGTCTCGAAATTCGATGAAATTAGTTTTGTTAGGGCCGTATCGTCAAAACATAACTGGAAATTTTTTTTTGTAATTTTAGAGTCAGTATGTGGCTCCGGTAAATTAAAATGTACATTCAAATTTAATAATTAAATGTTTTATATTTTAAATTAAAGAAAAACCTATCGAAACAGTTGATTTGGCTAACGGGACATATCCCATTGTTTCCGGAATAGGGGTATTTAGCTAGGGGTGACACTCATTGGGCTTGAATCGGAGTTCGTATGGGCTAAAGGGAATTTATCGAATTAAAAAGGAATTAAATAAATAAATATAAAATAAGAAATACACTTATAAATACTATCCGTATAAACCCTAATATGTATTCTCTTCAGCCGGCGTATGTTCGAAATCCATGGCCATCGAGCTCTGGTTTTGATTCCTCAACCACGATCAATCCACTCATTGAAATCTTCCACTCCTTAAGGCAATTTTGAAGAGGACCTCACCCTCCTCAAATCAGTATGGTCAGATCCTCCCTAGTGACGCACACCTCGAGAATCGTGGGCATAAACCACCGCCGTTCTTTAGAGGACCACACCACTAGGTTGTTGTCGCACCTCCTCACGTGGGGCCCAACCTGCGCGCCTCTTCAAGGCCGACGTCGCGGTGCCGTCTGATCGTCACCCTGTGCCCTGTAGTGCCCGCAAAATAGAACCCTAGATTTGAATGAAAACCTGAAACTATCGGCCTGAAATCGAATTGGAGAAGAAAGGTCCATTTTTATTTTAATAATTCATTATTTAATTATAAAATTGACATTAGTCTTTAAACGAGCATATCTTCGGCAAACGATTACAGAATTTGTCGAGGTTGGATCCGTTGCAACCGTAAATTCAAGATCTACGCACTGGAATCAGCTTGGAGATTTTTAGAGCTTGTTACAATTTTTGGCGTCGTCTAATCAATGTGAGATTTCTCAGTTTTAAAATTTTAATATATATATATTTATTTATTTATTTATTTAAATAGATCGTGATTGTGATGTTAAATATATATATACGCCATATGAAACATAGATATGCGTTGTATAAAAATTTAGATTGACTGATTGATGGTGGATTGCGATGATCTGTGAATTATCTGTTCTTGTTAATATAAAACTTTCATTTTTAGTTAGAAAAATGTTAGGTGAATGAGAATAACATTTTTGTTAGAAATATATTTATTAAATCAAATATGACACTTGGTTAGAATCATATGTTATATTAGAAATAAAGTTACATTTTAGTCAAAAAACTATATTAGAAATAAAGTTACGTTTTGTTACAATGTTGCATTAGAAGTAAAGTTACATTTTAGTTGAAAATGTTGCATTAGAATGAATTTGATATTTTAGTTAAGATGTTTAATTAGATTAGAATTGCCATATGGTTGTAAAAGACTAGATTTTTATTGTTGATTAGTTACAATAAAAAGAATAGTTATAAAATGTGAAGAATGATGAAAATAACATTTTAGTTATAAAATGTTAAGATTTATGAAAATACCATTTTAGTTATAAAATGTTAAGATTGGTTAAAATACCATTTAGTTATAAAGTGTTAAGTTGATAAAAAAATATCATTTTTTATTTGTTAGAATTGACGACAAAACAAATATATCACCTTTATATGTTTGGTTGAATGAGAGTTGTCGACAAAATAAATATATCACTTTATATGTTTTGTTGAATGAGAGTTGTCGACAAAATAAATATATCACCTTTATATGTTTTGTTGAATGAGACTTGTCGACAAGACAAATATATCACCTTTATATGTTTTGTTGAATTAGAGTTGTTGACAAAACAAATTTATCACTTTTATATGTTTTTTGTCGAAATAGAATTGTCGACCAAAACAAAGTTTCTTTTTATTTGTTTTTGTTGAAATGTTAGAATTGATTTAACATGAAAATATTCTTTTTATGTTAATATGAAATGTTAGAAATGATGTAACATAAAAATATTCTTTTTATGTTAATATGAATGGTTAGAATTGTTAACATATAAAATATGCTTTTATATGATATTCTAAAACATAGAAAAATGTTAACATATAAAATATTCTTTTATATGTTATTAGAATACATAGAAAAATGTTTACATATAAAATATTCTTTTATATGTTATTAGAATACATAGAAAAACGTTTACATATAAAATATTCTTTTATATGTTATTAGAATACATAGAAAAATGTTTACATATAAAATATTTTCTTTTATATGTTATTAGAATACATAGAAAAATGTTTACATATAAAATATTCTTTTGTATGATATTAGGATACATAGAAAAATGTAAACACATAAAATATTCTTTTATATGTTATTAGAACATAAAGAAAAAGGTAAACAAACAAAATATTATTTTATTACAGTACATAGGAAAAAGTATGGAAATAAAAACGATCATTTATGTTGACATAAGAATTGCCATATAAAAACGACCATTTATGTTGAAATAAGAATTGTCATATAAGAACATCGTTTTTATGTCGAATAAAAATTGCCATATGAAGACAACATTTATGTTGAATAAGAATTGACAAAATAAAAATATTTCATGTTATGTTGAAGTATATATATAAAATTGTCATTTTGTTAGGTTAGAATCATGTTAAGTTAATATATATAAAATGGTCATTTATTTGGAAGTATCATGTAAGATAAAAATGCCATTTGACTTAGAAATGTCATGTGAAATAAAAATATCACCTTTGTTATTATAGGATTTAATTAGAATTTTCAATTCAATAAAATATATCACCTATGTTATTGTTTGATTGAACTAGAGTTTTCAATCAAATAAAGTATTGCTCTTGTTGTTATAATTATATTTGCAACAAAATGGACATTTGGGTAAATAGAAAAATTAGTTAAACAAAAATCCTTACTTTTGTTTACTGAACTTGTGACACTAAAAATGACATTTGTGTTAAATAGGAAAATGGTTAAATAGAGAAAATTGCACATGTTTTTAATCAAAACATGAATTCATTAAAATATACAATTTTAATGGTAAATAAAAAGGATAGATTTAAAGTTAAATCTTTGTTTACGTTTTAGATGTAAATAAAAAGAATAGATTTAAAGTGACATCTTTATTTACATAAAAAGAATTGTATATATATTAGAAATAGAATATAAAAATATTCATAGTTTGTAATGGAAAGGATCAACAATAAAAATTTATATTTTTATTGTCATATAAGGAATGAAGAAAATGTATACGTTTTGGAATTGACTTCTGTTCATTAATGATAATTTGAATACGAAGTGTAGAAAATTATTTAAAGAATAAATAATTTGAAATCGTCAAACGAATGAATTATATATATATATATATATTAAAATAAAATGGATCGCGCTGCTGCAGTTCGCGATTTGGAATTGCAACTTCAAACGATCATACCAAAAGATCCGACCGTCGGATTTTCCCAAAACTGGAACCGTAGGACTGCTTTAGGAAAATCTTTCCAATGATATGAACTTTTTTAAACCCTATGGTAGATTTCAAGATATGTGTAAATCAGATTTTGGCAAAAACAGCGCCAGGACCGCCCATTGACTCGAAGCGTCGTTTAATTATATGGAGCTATTTTCAAAATAAACAAAATAGCGATAAATCATTATTAAATACTAATAACGATATGAAATGGTTTTAAGCTATATATATATGCGAGAATCAATTGAAAAGACTGAGTTCAATCTCATTTCAAATGATTATGCGACGGTTTTAATCGACGATATTGAAGACGGTGGTTGAAGACCGACGATCTTTACATCGAATGGATGAGTTGCTATTGATGCCCATGATTGGAATAGCTACCTTGAAGGGGCTATAGTGGTGGCCGTACAGACGTACTTCTTGATTGTCCGGATATACGAGCACCACACTTCCGTATTGGACATATGGGACGAGGAATAAGGTGATTCTGGTTTCGTTCAAACCCAAAACGGACTTATAAATGGATGCATGTCTGACGTTAGAGTTCATTCCATGTAAATTAAATCGATCTCTATTTAATATATATCCGTTTGGTGGCGGAGAATTTATTCTCTTGCTTAACACCCTCAGAGGGTATGTATTGGTAGTTATCGATCACATGGCGTGAATTATCAATATGGCACGCAAAGATGCAAATGATCAAGGCTTTAGTTGAAAAGCAGGCCTTGTGGTTGATGATCAAAGCATAACCTGTTTAGGCATAGCTTTATGCGTAACATGACTTCGCGAGCCTCACACCCCGGTATGAGTCAAAAACGGGATCAGGACCGTAGGGAGTGCACATGTTTCTTTCTAGCTAGAAGTGGTGTCAACGACTTACTAGCCTTGACATTTTTACTTATGTGGATGATGGATTATGAGGTACCTCAGTTTTATAGGTTGTTAGTTGTAACACCCCACCTCCGCCAGGGTCACTCTTGCAAGTACACTGGCTTTGGAGGGGTGTTGGACAAGGTAAACATGCATGAAGATATCACAAGATAGAACATATGAGTAAAACAGAGTAAATAAAGCCGCGGATAAAATTACTATTTCAAAACCATAGTCAAGTTACATCAAAGTACTTAGTCATCATTTTCCAACAAAACAAAGTCTAGAAAACATAAACTGAAAAATAACATAAGTAAAGTATTCCCCAAAGAAAACAGTAGTGTCGCCATAGCAAAGCTCAAGTCCAAACCGTACATGAGCTATCAGAGAAGCAAGCCAAAGATACAAGCTAGGTGCTAATGTTCCCACCCTGAGAACCTTGGGGGGGGACAGAAGAAAAGAGGCGAAAGGAAAACAGGTCAGTCAAAAAGACTGGTAAGTTCTACCTACTATTAGTGTAAAAACTAATAAAGTTAACTGGACATGTAAGACAGAGATGGAACATAGGGTGATAACTGGCATGGTGAAAAGTTAACACGAGTGACATCGCATATACAAGGTTAAGTTGCACCAAGTGTACTAGTATTATAATCCATGTCAAGTGTAAACAAGAAGTGATCCCTTGGCCCAAAATTGGCCCAACATCATGAGATGACCTAAATCAAGGTCCAACTACACGGTCTAGTCGATCGGCTCCCTATAAGCCTAACTCGTCGTGTATCGGTGTCATACGGCTTAATCATGGAATGTAGTTAACTGTGCAAGGTCCACCCTAGGGTGTATCCAGCCCTAAGGTGTAAACCACAGACACAAATCAAGCACGCACAGTCTAAACCTACTGGTGCCCATGTTCAACTCCGGACTTAATGTGCACGACCATGGTCCGCCTGAACAACCGGTGCACCATTCAGCCGTCTCTTTTGGTCTCTTACAATCAGCCCAGTAATCGTGCCCCACCCTAGCCTAGTCTGAGGGTATCCATGATACTCCCTAGTGGGTTATTGCTGAAAAGGACCACGTGACTAGGATTTCAAGCGGGTTAAGTGTGGTTAACCCTATCCTAACCATGTATTGAGTTGGTCAAGTGTATCCAAGCAGTTCATGACTTAACCCTATCAATACATCGTGTTCAACTGGTTAAGTGTATTCAAGTAGTCCATGACTTAACCCTACCAATCCATCGTGTTTAATTGGTTAAGTATTCAAGTGGTCCATGACTTAACCCTACCATGTGGCATTAATTAACTTAATGCACCCCAACCTCTCACATTAGACTTTGTTGTGATTACTAGTTAAGCCGGGCGGGTCCGGGTAGCTTTACACCACAACCTAGTCTAACCTCGGGTTTTAAGTGCGATATGACCAACTACTCACATTGGGTCCTATTGTTTTTAGCCACTAGTTAAGCCGGTCGGTTCCGGGTAGATTTATGCTACAAACTCAACCCAACCTCGAGTTGGCCAATTTCATGTTTTCTAAGTCATGTCCATGTTCATGTTTTCAAGCATAATCACATGTCAACTTTCATGTCTTATTTTCAAGTCATGTTTCATGTCATTTAAGTTTACCCATAACGTGACCCCATCGCACGTAAGTTCGCATCAACACAAATTGATCATAGAGGGAACATATTAATATGACAAGGTGGACATCAGGTGGCAAAGCCTATCACAAGTTAAACATGGTGATATATTTGAGGCAAAAGGGGTCCAACATACTAGCATATGGCCTCAACTAGGGCTGTAAATGGATGCAGTCGGATACGGATAGTGCCGTATCCGAATCCGTATCCGAAAATGAAAATCCGTATCTGAATCCGTATCCGATATCCGCGGATACCAGTTAAAAATATCCGTATCCGTATCCGCGGATATTTTCGGATATCCGAAAATATCCGTATCCGCCTTAGTGAATACGGATATCCGAAAATATCCAAAATATCCGTATCCGAAACTTAAAACTGTACATTGATGTGGTTATCCGAAAATATCCGAAAAATATCCAAAAATATCCGAAAAAATATCTGAAAATAAAACAATAAAAATTTACAAATACATCGCTCATATACAAATTTGGCTTATAAAATATTTTTTTTGAAAATGTGAATACGTCTAATTAAAAATTACAAGCAGGACATCAATCAAATAAATTTCTTGCAACAAATATTTTAAGAGATAAAGTGTTCAAAATATGAAATACACAACCCTAAGACTAAAATAAAACAAAACATAAATCATAGAAGCACATACACAATTATGTTTTAATTATAACCATACCACAAAATAAAATGAGTACATGATTTAAAATGTTGCATAATACAAAATACAACATTCCTTTATAATTAATTAGTTGAGTTTAGGTTAGCTATTTGAAGGAAATTTATATATTAATTTAATTTTAAATATAAATTAAAAATTATATAATATATATATACATACATACACGTATCAGAAAATCGGACGGATATTTTTCGGATACGGATACCACTATAACCATATTCGTATCCGAAATGATTTTCGGGTATCGGATATCCGTATCCGCATCTCGGATAACGGATATATTTCGTATTTTCGAATACGGATGCGGACGGATATCGGATTTTTCGGGTACCCGTTGACAGCCCTAGCCTCAACATGTATGATAGCCTAAAAGATGACTTGGCCTCAAACATGACAATAGCAAAAAAAGGGTGACTTGGCCTCAAACATATATGATAGCATAAAGGTTCAATATCATCATATGCATGTTAAGGGACATGAGGGGTTAAGGTTTGTTAACATGCATAAGCCATAATCCATTTCATAGCATTTTTCCCAAAAGTCAACATGTAAGGTACAAGGTTCATAATAGATCCACAAACATAGATCAAGAGAGGCATGAATAGATCTATGCACACAATGATAGGTTCAAAGAAAATATTGCACTTAGGTCCAACTCCAATCTACAAATGTATGGCATTAAACTTAGCAAAATAGGGTGATAAACTTGTGATTAGCATATAGGTCCATCATAGCAAGTTAATATCAAGGTCATTAGGGGTTCTATGTTGCATTTATGCACAGTCACCACATAAAGCTCATAGCTTTCCACCCAAAAGTCAACATAAATGGTACTAGATTCATGATAGGTAAACATTAGGTCCACAAACATAGATCAAAAGGGTCATGAATGAATCTATGCATGAAATCCAAGGTAAGCATAACACAAAAGTCTCATTTCAACTTGCTACATGTCATATTAAGTTCATAGTTTAGATCTAAGAGTAGAATAGGGCTTACAAAGCGTGACTATGAGAACTAGAACACAATAGAACAAGATAGAGACGTTGTAGAAGCTCTAGGAATGATGTAGCAACGCAAATAGCCTTGAGAATAAGTAGCTCCTTTGATAGAAGGAAGAAAGTTTGCTCCTTTTTGCCTTAGAATCTCTCAAGATGAAGACAGAGGCCATGATTAGGGAGCATTTTGGCAGCACTTAGTTGTAGGATTGATTTGTGTGGATTTAGGCTAGGTCTTAGGGTCTTTTTATAGAAGTTAAGGTTAGTTTAGGCCATAGGATTAACCCTAGTTTAGATCTGAGCCATCAAATCTCGTCATAGGCCTCAAAACATGACTCAAAGGGGATTGCAGGTGCACCAGGCCAAACTGGCCGACCACCCATGTCGACAGGGGTGTCGATTGGGCAGTCGCCACCAACTGGGGTGTGTCGACTCCCAAGTCGACTCCCCAGTCGACTTGGGGGCTGGGCGGGAAATTTTCCCGCCTAGTCTGTTTGGCTCCAGATTTGAAATTTGAACTGTTTTTGAACTTGAAATTTTCTGAAAACTTTGACGGGCTATAACTGGGTCATACGGACTCCGATTTTCGAAAACTCGGACTCTATTTCGCGTATTTTTCCGAGACGAACGCAATGGAACAGCTTGTTTCCCTTGACTCAGAATTTAACATTTAATTATGCCTTGATTTACGTTATAACATGTTATTCAAAATACGGGTTGTTACATTAGTGGCCATATTAGAGGTTCAAAAGAACCGGGAAACGTGTGCTCAGGAATTGCCAATCCACTAGCGTTATGTGTGGACCGGCCCTACGTATCCAAGTGTTCATTACGGGGAATCCTAAGGCATTTGCTAGAGTTTCTCGAATCGGAGAGGACGATCCATAGCCTCGACTCATGATGGAAACCCACATTCCAGTACGACACCATCGGTTTTGATTGTAGAAATAGTATGGCGGCATAATAGGATGTGGTACTATGCCATCTGTGATTGATACTGTAACGACCCGGATATTCAGTCGATTTATTTTAAATATTTAATATGAATTTAATTATTGAGCTGATAAAATAAATGGTATTTTATATTGTGGTAACAATTTAATAATCAATTTCGATTTAATATCGAATATATTAAATTATCGTAATGCAAAAACAGTAATAATTTAAATTAGAAATTTAAAGCTGAATCAAATCAGTTTAGATAATCAATACAAACGTCGGTTTGAATTGGAATAATAATATTAATTTATTATCGAAGAATTTAATGGTTTGAAATTTAATTAATATCGTCTCAAGATGATCAAGTTAGTCTTTGTGACCTATCCCAGTGTGTTCGGAATAGTGTTATAACCCTAGGAACGACCGTTGTTGGGTTCAGAAGGGAGTTCAACATCACGGATTATTTTGATTAGAATGGTATGGGTTCAAAACTAAATATATAAATAAAATAATTAGCGGCCTTGTTTGCTCAACCCTTCACCAAAGAAAATAAACCGTGCCTCCTTTATTACAACAAATCAAAACCAATATTAGCACAAACCAAAACCCACCGTGCCTTCTTTATAACCACAAACAAAAACAAACCGTGGCCTTCTCTCCTCTTCTCATTTCCGTTTATAATCAGGATTTCCCCCTTTTCGTTTCATTTACAAACGAAATCAAAAGGGAAACCAAGTCTCTGAAGCTTGAAGATCTGGAGCCGATGTCAAGAACCGCTCGCGATTTTTGCATCAAGGAGAAACGTGAAATGAAAATCAATATCGCGAATGAAAACCGCGACGATCTAAAGCTTGTCACCAGTTGAAGACATCACGCATCGCGATAGTGGGTTTTGGGGTCTCGACTTAGAAGTCGCGGACCTAGGGTGAACCGCAGCAAGCACTACACGGGGTTGTAGTAAGTCCGATGGAGCGAAGGTAGAGTAACGGGGTGCAGAAGCCGGAGTTTGCAACGAGAAGAGGGATCGATGCAGTGGTGTTCGATTCAAGGGACTGAGGAGGGCGATCAATGGTGTTGGGTGTTGTGATATTAAGAAAGGGCCGATGTTGTTTTGGTGGAAGCAGTTCGAGTCATTGAGGATGGAACGTGATGACCCAGTTCGGTAGTGAGATGTTTAATGGAAGGGTCTGTATTCTTTTGGGAATGGGGGCTGTTAGTTGAAGTGGTTGCCTGGACAGTTTAACGTCTTTTTGGGTGATGTTCAGTTTACAAGGTATGGTGTGAATTTGGGATAGTGGTGACCATCAGAAAGGGTGAGAGACGCTGATTTCATTTGTGAAGTCAGATTGGGATGCAAGGAAAAAGGAAGCAGAGGCAATAGTGAAGAACAGGGCTCAGGTTCACTGTTTAAGGAAAAGGAAGATGTCAAGTTAGCATTTGTTTAGTTTAAGGCAAGCCGATGGGGTTTGGCATGGTACAGATCTGATGGTGGTCTAAATTTTAGTAATTTTGGGAAACTTTGATCAAGATGGGTTAAGGTATAACTTTAATAAATTAATTTAAATTTATTCTCTTAATTTTTATATAATCAAAAATAATTTTAGTACGATATATTTAATGATTACAAGGTTCAACAAATAATGAAAAGAGGAAAAATACAAGATATGTTGGACTATAGAGGTACGATATGCAAAGTGAAGTTGATCGAAGGCGATTTTGGAGTTTCAATTTAAATCAAAAGTCATTTGATTTAAATTGAGATGAAGCAGATCACAGTAAAATCACGGTTAGTAAATCTCACTCACCTGTTATTTAGAATTATTTTTATTAGGTAAAAATAATTTTTGTTGCTTGTTTGAGTGCTTTCTGGTTGATTTAAATATACTAGTTATTTAGGGTTGACTATTATATATATATATTAGGTTGATGATTGGAGATTGTTCCCGCAGTCTCATTAGCGGATGCCCGCAGTTTCATAGTGGATGATTTCCTTATGCGCCCCACAAATATATATTAGTGGATGACCTTCATACCGCGATGTCCTTCCTCGAAGCAGGATGGGTATTACTATGTTGACTAACGTCTGTGGATGCAGGAAAACAGGTTGGACGAATCCGACTGGATTCCTCAAAAATATATTATCTGCTTGTTTATTTGTTTGCATATATACTGTCATATATGATGTGTTAGAAAACCTGAAATAAAAAATTGGTTGTTTGGTATTTAAATATCACTGGGCCTAAGTGCTAATTTATAAAAATACCCGGAAAGGGGTATTTGAGATTTAAAAGGGAAATTCTATTTTTCTAAAATAG
This sequence comes from Allium sativum, assembly GCA_030737875.1. Taxonomy (NCBI): domain Eukaryota; kingdom Viridiplantae; phylum Streptophyta; class Magnoliopsida; order Asparagales; family Amaryllidaceae; genus Allium; species Allium sativum. The sequence goes on from CM060915.1 coordinate 152,573,631, forward strand.
AATTTGAATTTTTAAATAGATTTGAAATATAAACTTGTTTTGAAAATAAAACAAGTAGTTCCTTTATAAATGAAGTTTATAAATAGTTCATTTATAAACGAAGTTTATAAATAAAGTGAAATGATTATCATTGGATAATTCAGAAAATAGAAATACAAGTGTGACTTTGGGAAGGGAAATATATTTTTCCAAAGAAGAAATATTTATTTGAAAGCGAGACTTGTTTAAAAATGGTGTTTGTAAATAGAAAGGTGGAAAATTATCATTTGGATAATTTAAATATTAAATTCAAATGTGAATTTAAATTGAGAACTTAGAATCGTTTTAAATAATAAACGATTAACTTTATTCCGATATTCGGAATATAAATAAAGTTGAATAAATCCTTAGGATTTATGTTTAAATTCGACTATGTCTGATTTATAAAAATAGATTATTCCCCAAACGAGATATTTAAATTTAGTTTAAATAGAGACTGAGATAAGACATGAAAATAGATCTATATTTATATAGATAAGTTATAAGAAATAGAATACTCCAAAATAACGTTTTGGTTTAAAATAGATTTAGAAATGGAAAACATGTTTTAACTTTATAAAATAAGAAAGTTAAATTATAAACGATGTTTTATAATTTAGTGAGATAAATTATCGTTAGATAAGTTAGAAGTTTAAATTCAAATATGAATTTATAATTTTAATTGGGAATCGTTTCAAAAAGGGGAGGACGGGTTTTATTCCGAAATTCGGAATATCAAAGGAATTAAGTTTCAATTAGATTTGAAACGAAAACTTGGTTTAAATAGAAAATAAACAAGAAAAAATTATAAACATTGTTTATAAATTAAGTGAAATAAATTATCATTAGATAATTTAGAGATTTAAATTCGAATATGAATTTAAAGGGTGAATTGGGAAGCGATTGGAAATAGAACAATAGATTTTTATTCCGGAACTCGGAAAATAAAACGAGTTAAGTTAAATTGAAGGATTTATAATTAGAACTCGATATATCGAACTTTATAAATAATTTATAAAGTAATTGGAATATAGTATAAGAGATAGAGTTATAAATGAAATTATAACTGAGTAGGGAAGTAATCAACAAGTAAGAATAATTAGAAATGTTAAGTTAGATTTGAAAACTAGACTTGAATATATATATATATATATATATATATATATATATTCGAACGAGATTGAAATATAAATTATAAATGACGTTTAAACATTTATATTTATATATATAATTAAAACGAACTCTCCGCGGTGCGGTAGTTCATAAATTGGCGTTTCGAACTTCAATAGAGTTTATAGAACTCGATTGAAATCGGAATTCCTTGAAACAAGAATCGTCGGGACCGGTTGAATAATAGTTTTCTAATGAAAGAGAAAAATTTAGATTTCGTCGTATAGATTTTGAGTTATGTCAAAATCAATTTTTCAGAAAAACAACGCCATAATCGTTATATAAATTATAACGGTTCATTTAAGTAAATAAATGGATTTTAAGGAAATAAAATCTGAATGACCATTAGAAAAAAATCTAGGCTTGAGTTATAAAATAAATATGAACCCAAGTGAAGTAAAGGAAATGATTTCTGAAACAATAATCTTATTTTTGATTATTGAGTAGAATTAACTAAGTAGAAGAGAAATTAGTTAATCAAGATTTGAATCGAAATAAGACTTTGAAAAGTGAATTGGATTTGTAATGTATATTCGAAATCGAATATGAAACTTGAATTGAAATTAGAATTCAATTAGTTTACAAACAAGTTAAAATATATTTGAACATGTTATGTTCAAATATAAAAGTGAAATAGGCAACAGAGTTAATTAGCAAACTGATTTATAAATTAAGTCAAAATGATTGAATTGAGTTGACTTGGAATAAGGGAATGAGAAATTGTGATTTCATATTTGAAATCGAATATGAAACTAGAGTTCAACTTAGAATTAAATTAGTTATAAGCAAGTCAAGAATATTTTGAACATGTTATGTTCAAATATAAAGTGAAATAGACAAAAGTGCTAAGTAACGAATTAAATAACGGATTAAGTTAAAAACTATCGGAATGAGTGGAGTAAAATTGGGAATGGGTAGATATATGTTAAACAGGTTTGGAAGGAAGTATAGAAGTGAAATAGATAGAGTGCTCGACAAAAAGGTATGTATTTAATTCGTATACGAGATTTTATGCGCCGTATCGGCTAGCCGCTTGGCTTTTTGATTTTCTTTTTGAATGGAGAGGCCTGCGTGGCGGTTTGGGGATTTTCCCGATGCTCCCGGTACAAAGGAGGTTATGGCGAATTTTTCCGGGAATTTAAGGAGTTAGAATACTTTTAAGAAAATTTGATAGTTAGAAATCAATGTATCGATATATAGAGAATTCGATAAGAAAACGAACTTGAAAATAGAATATTATAAACAAAAAAAGAAATCAATAATCTAGAAATAGAAAGCGAATTGTATATACATTTTAAAAATGGAGAATTGGTTTTATATGATGTTAATTTTTCTAGGTAAGTGATCTTGTCCATTTTGAAGTTAAGGATGTTTTCAGTCAAGGTCTGAGAGGTAGTTATTCCCCAACTTGATTGATTTCGTTTTTAACCGATAAATAGCAGGATCCTTTCTCGAAGAGGAATTTTGGAATAAGAGTTAGTTGAATGCAGTGTTTTGGGTTGTCGTAACAATTTTTTACACAAAATTTGTTTTAACCCAAGGAAGTGAAAGTTTGGAAATATGATTAAATATTTCCTAAGTATAAAAATGAATGTTTGGGAAAGAGATAAGTAATCGGAATATTTTCCAATTATAAATAGAATATATTTTCTACGTATTGAAAATAAAAGGAGGCGGTATATGGAAATGTTTTTCCAAATAGCGAAAAGGGCCAAGATGATTGTCGAAAATATCGTGTTAACGAATATCGATAAGGAAACGGAGAAGTGATTAAATTAATGAAATATTAATTAATGGGCCTGGTGATTGTTTGATGTTTGAATGGATGTTTGTTTTTCTTCGATAGTTAAATAACCGACTATCGAAGTGTTTGCCAATATCGTTGTCAATATGTGACGACCCCAAAACCTCATACTGCGGTGTTAAGGGTAATCTTTGGAATATAACACATAAACAGATAATAGAAGAATAGAAATAAATAATTACACCAGATAATGAACAAATAATCGCTGGATAAACAATAATCGTCAGAGTTACACAGTATACAGGATCATACTTAGTACGAATACAGTTCAGCTATACACAATGTCTACAGCGGAAAACAAACGTAATATGTACAATAGGAGCTGAACAGCATAAAAAGAGATAAATGATAGAATCCATCTTCAGCTCCAGCTATCCAGAAGGAGCCATCTAATACCTGAATACAAGGCTGCCCGTGTAGAAAAAGGGGCACCCGAGTTTGCAAGTGAAACAAACTACGAGTCAGTCATGGGACTGGTATGAGAAATCTACTTAACACATTATATAATTTGGCTAATCACAGGACCACGCCACTTTCGCGAAACGGGTTTACTCCATTGGATTTCCAGTGCTTTAAAACAATTAAATCTTTTAAACATCGCAATGCTTTTTATAAAAATGAAGCCGATATAAGACTCAAGTCCCATCACACATTGCAACGCAAATCGGAGGATAGAGCTTTACCTTATATCGACTAAAATATGCTTGATACGAGCAAAACAAATCATTTAAAATGTAAACTTTGTCGTTTAATTCTTAATCAGACTCCAACTGTAAATTAGCAAGAGGACGACCCCCTAAGTATTAACCCCGAAGGCCGAAACCAACATCAGACCTATACCCAGGAAACCACCCATCTTAGCTCGTTTGCAGTTAGTTTCTAATTTTATACACAATCATAAATATCAATCATAGACAGCATGGGTACCATATATCATGTCGCCATACATAGGTATACAATCAAAACCGCAAAGTCACGTATTTGGAAATTGGATTTCCAAAATGAACCAAGGCAAAAGATAGTCCTTATCGACTTCGAGACGCTCTAGCCCGTGTTTTAGGCAAGTACTCAGTCAAGCCTTTGGATCATCAGGGCCGGTCCACCAATGTGGATTAAAATGTCTGAACAATGCGTTTCCCCGCCCTATGGGGCGTCAATAAGCCAACGAATGACTCCATCGGTCCCGGATCGACCGATATAACCGAGGCGCCTCGCAACAGCAACAACCACATAGGTGAAAATAATATAAATGTCAGCCAGTTCAAGCACCGACACCACCTCTAGCTAGAAGGAAACGCATGCCCTCCCTGATGTTCTGTCCCGTTTCTGGTTCATATGTGAGGTTCGCGAATTCACGTTATACACAAAGCTATGCCACACAGGCCGTGCTTTGATCATCAACCACAAGACTTTGCTTTTCAACAGAAGCCCTGATCACTGCATCTTAGCATGCCCCACAGGCAATTCACACCATGCAACTGATGGCTATCAATCACACAGAATGAATTCCAATGTCAGACACACAGTCCATCTACAAGTCCGTTCTGGGTCTGAACGAAACCGGAGGCACTATATACCTCGCATGCCCATCAATCTCCACGTACGTATGGACGGTCACCACTCATTATCCATATTTCGGGATGCCTCCCAATCAGGACATCAGTTACCATCCAAACGAGGTGAAGATTTGCGGTCTTCAGCCACCGTCTTCATCTTCGATTTCTTATCGTCGATTCAGTTATTCAGAATGGGATAAACCCGGTCTTTCTGAGCAACTCGCGTATATAATAAACAAGTGTTACACAAACACACATACGCCTTATTCTAATTCATTAACCGTCAATCAGTAAGAGAACGATTTCCCAAATATTAACCCCGAAGGTCGAAACCAACATCAGATCAAAATCCAGGGAACCATTCGACTTAGCCAACCTTCAGTTAGTTTTCTAAATTTCACATTCCATATCGTTTAGAATATTTTATAACGATTTATCACTATTTTTATTTATTTATTTATAGCCAATTTATTCAAACGACGCTTCAGGCCATAACGCGGCCGTGGCGCTGTTTTTCTTCAGATTTGATTTACTCATATCTGCAAATCTAACCGTTGGATCATCAAAAAAATTATATCATTAGAAAGTTCTTTTCAAAACGAATCCACGGTTCCAGTTTCGTGAAAATCCGACGGTCGGATCTCCCGGTACAATCGTTTGAAGTTTCGATTTCAAAATACGAACTGCAGCGTCGTTATTCGATTTAATTTAATTATATTTATATATATATATATATATATATATAATCGATTCTGGCGCTGTTTTACTTCAGATTTGAATTAAACATTCAAGACAATCCAACCGTTGGATCTTTGCAAAGTTGGTGTCATTGGAAAGATATTTCCAAAGCAAACCCAACGGTTTCGGTTTCGGGAAAATCCGATGGTCGGATCTCCCGCACTAATCGTTTGAAATCACGGTTTCAAAACACGAACTGCAGCTTCGTTATTTGATTTATTTTAATTATATTTTTATATATGTATATATATAATCGATTCTTCGATTTCAAAACCATATTCATTTCATACCTTTGATAAAAATGATATTTTTATCAAACTAACTTCTATTTCAACACTTCACTATTTTTAACAATTCATGTATATAATAAAAATTTGATTTTTATTGTTAAACAATTTATTTCAAAACACGACTATTTTATATAGTTCATATAGATGGTAAAAATATGATTTTTATTATAAAACAATTTCTTTCAAAACACGGCTATTTTATATAGTTCATATAGATGATAAAAATATGATTTTTATTATAAAACAATTTATTTCAAAACACGACTATTTTATATAGTTCATATAGATGATAAAAATATGATTTTTATTATAAAACAATTTCAAAACACGAATACCATTTAATACATGAATTTATATTCAACGAATGAATTTCTATTCAACAAATGAAATTTTTCTATAGTTTGTATATATAGATAAAAAGGTGATTTTTATATTTAAAACACGAATACCATTCAACACATGAATTTACATTCAACGAATGAATTTCTATTCAACACACGAAGGTTTTCAATAGTTTGTATATATAGATAAAAAGGTGATTTTTATATTTAAAACTCGAATACCATTCAACACATGAATTTCCATTCAACGAATGAATTTTTATTCAACACATGAAGGTTTTCTATAGTTTGTGTATATAAAGTAAAAAAATGTGATTTTTTATTGCAAAATAATTTATTTCAAAACATGAATGTCGTTAAATAGATGAATTTCTATTCAACACACGAATATAGTTTCAACACATGAAAATAATTCTAACACATGTATATTATTCAAAATTCCGGCTGCATAACGGCAGGGTAGTTAAAATCGGGGTCGTCCTTAGTACGGCTCCTCGCTCTACCTTAAAGCCTCGCAGCTTTTGACAATGGGGATTTCATGCATCTAGTTCGCACGCAGGCGTCATGTATATTTTTCATTTCCACAAACTAATCCTATGTGGTTTCAACCAAATAATTCTCAACCACAAACGGGTATTTTTCAACCACTATCAATCAATTTCAACCACAACAATTCTAATCAACCATTCGCTATCAACCAATTTTCACATCAATCACAACCAATAAATATCGTCCATGGTTTGTGGACGAGGGGCATATATATATATAAACATTTCACTTCCATTTCAACACATATATAATTTTTACAATGCATATATAACTTATATATCGAACGTACAACTTATACAATGCTTATACATGAGGTGTACAATGCTTATTTAACTCATACATCGACTATATAATTTATACATCATCGTTTTCCATAACGTTTATAATTTCGAAATCTCACATTGGGTTCCACTCCACCAAAAATAGCAGAAGGCTCAGAAAAATATGCGGTCTCTTCTAGAATGTAGAAGACGTCCACACGAGTCCACTGTCTCTTGTTTCACTGAATTTCGTCAACAAACGAAAAAGATATGATTTTTACAGTGAAATCAAAAACCGTAGCGCTTTAAACTGCTATAATATAGTTTAAAATAATTTAAACCGTACTTCAGCTGTTTCATTCAAAACTTGGTTTGGATTTTTCTTCGAATCCGTGTAGCTATTCGTCGATCAGCCTTCGCAGCGTCGAAGGGGGAGAAGAGGCGCACATACACAGGGTGTGCGGGCCAGTTCGACGGCCTATGGAAGCGGCGGCGGCGGTTCGAACGGCGGATGTTCACGGCGGTGGATCCCCCTAATTACTCAATGAAAAAATCCAAACTATACATGGATTTATAGATCTTCTCGAGCTCTTCAAAATCTTCAACTGGAGGAGGGGCTAATTTTGCATGGATTGATCAGAAAATGAACGGGAAGTGATGAACTTCTTTCCGTTGTCGATCGCGATATCGTCGGGGAGAGAGAAACACTTCTGGCCAATGGGAAATTTTATTTTATTTTATATTTTTTTTTCAAAAATACCCCTCTTCACATACTAACACCAATCCAAACCCAACGACTATCGTCCCTAGCGTTTTACCCTCATTCCGAACACAATGGGATATGTTTCGTAGGCCCATTCGACTGTTTCAGTTAGTTTTCCTTCAAATTAAAATATAAAACATTCAATATTCTATTTGAACGTACATTTCAATTTGCCGGGGCCACAAACTGATTCGAAAAATTCCAGAAAAATAAATCTGGCTATGTTTTGACGATATGGTCCCAACAAAACTAGTTTTGTCGAATTCTGAGACCGTTTGAAAAATGGCCCATTACTGGTCGATCCAATTTAACTGTAATTGACCAAAATACGTTTTCCTTTGCCACGCTCACATATTAACTTCAAAAATTATGAAATTTGAAACCTAGTAATAGTTTAACATCCCAGACCCAACAAAAGTGGTTTCATCGAATTCCGAGGTCGTTGGCAAAAAGGACATTTTCACGGGCTATATAAACTTCATAGCGACCTTTCAGAAAATTCATTTGGCCATAACTTTTGCTTCCCGCTATGAAACTTCGATTTTTCAGATTCGTTGGAAAGGTATTCACTAACAGATTTAAATATTTTTGGTTTCACTCAAATCCGTTTTGTTTTGCACCCGGTACAGTCAGTCAAAGTTTGAATTCAAATTTTGAAACTACCGCGCCATTTCAGGCCTTGTTTATAATTAGAATTAATTATATTCATTTTCAAATGTCGATTCAAACTTACTTTTCATCGTTATTATTTAAAATATTTATTTTAAATATTAAAAATCCACTTAAATAGCCAATTTAAAAAAATTAAATTGGTTCAGATTTTTCAGGTCGTTACACAATATGGAGAGGCCGGTTGGATAATTATCCGAGAACCACTCCGTATTGGCAGTAGCGTTGTGAATCAGATTATATGAAGATAATCGAAGACGGAGTAGAGAGCAAGGGATTTTTCTATTAATGGAAATTGTGCCTTCGGTTTCGTTAAATCCCAGAACGAACGTATATAGACGAGTGTCTGACAGAGTATTTCCAATGATCGAATATGTTGGTCTATATAAATATATATGGTGGCAACGGATTTATTCCCTTAGCATAATATCCAGAATATATTTATGTAAACCAAATTAGTGATTAACGGATCTGACAATGTGACATTCAAAGTGATTGTGTTATCAATGAATGGCAAGTAAGCGTAGCCTCAGGCCTCAACAACCGAGAAATGACAAAAATCGGGCAGGCAGCATGGCTATGTGGTTAGCTCTCATTAGGGTGTATTATCACCTATCTAGAGATTCATTTAATTCCTTATTTTATTCGATGCTGTCCCATTCGGGAAACGGTTGCTGATCCCAACTGTTGGTGATATACATGCGATACACTCAAGCGAAATGAGTGGTCCGTCATGTGTGGCTGATTTACAAGATGTTCTTGTTGCACTCGGTGTATTCACCTCTAGAGATATACCAGCGGCAGGTGGTTCCACACCTTGTCATAGTTGGAAATTCATTACCCAATAAGTGCTTGCGGTTTTGATTGTATATTATATATGTGGAACGTGAGATGCAAACATTCCACTAGATTTCTATTTATTTGATTTAGACACTATTATAATATCAAAAGAGTTTTGATATAAAGATTATCGTTCCTTTCAAAAGGATTTTGAAAGTTAAATCAAGTGTTTGGATTCTCATAAGGAAAAAACCCGTTCCGTGTTATACGGCGTGGTCTTATGAGATATCATTTAGTTTTCTGGAACTGTTTTAAATTGTTTACTCATACCAGTTCCATGACTGACTTGGAGTTTACTTTGTTTTGTTCTACCTAAACTCTTGGGTGCCTAAATTTGTACGGGCAGTCAAGTAGTTCAGGATTTTACAGATTTATCTGAAGGAGCTTGGAGCAGGAGGCTTCAGTATTAGTTATATAGAGTTTTGTTCCGCTGTGTTGTAAATACATCACTCTGTTAATGATATGTGTATACAGTAAAAAAAATTTGTATTTCAAAAGTTATGATATATGATATTTTGTTCCACTGCGATGTGAGATTCTGTTTTGTTGTTTCTATGCTTCTTCTACCTTTTTCTTCAAAAAAAATGATTTGTATTTTCGTGATATTTGGGTTGGATGTATGGTGTATGTAGTCAACTCTTATATTACGGATTTGCGGGCCGTTACAGTTTGTATCAGAGCTTAGGTTGAGCGAATACCTAGGCTTTGGTGGGGTTATGCTCATTAGAGATAGGGTCAGTAGTACCCTATAATGAGTTGAGTGTATATAAACGAGAGTGCGTATTTGTTAATTGATTAAAACAAATGTTTAATATTGTGTTGACTTGTCTGTTGAGTGGGTTACGAACTCTGATCGAATCGTGGGATGCCACGACATCAATAAGAGTTTGTAAATACTTGAACAGAAGATTGAACACGATATTGTTTTTTTTTGTGGGTAAATAAAGTAAATTTACTCAAAAATCCTATTTCGATAAAAAATGAATAATTTTCTGAAATTATTATATTATATGGATGTGTTGATTCTTAGGATTACTATCAAATTAGATTATAAAGATTGGAATGGTTATATATAACCAAAATATAATTTGTATATGAATGAAATATACAAATGAGATGAATTAAAATTTAATTCAAACTAGAATTTGGAATTTAAATCCTGGAAAGTTTGAAAATATTTTCTGAAAGTATATTAAAATAATATAGCCTTGTTTGGAATGATTTTGAATAAAAACCATTATAGATGAATTTTTAGAAGTGATAAAGCACTGAACTCACTTCATTGGCTGGAAAATAATTCTGGTATTGATTGCAACATTATCAGTATTCATTTTCAAGTTCCTAAGTGATGGATTGCTACCTTAGAAAAGTTTTGAGTGGAAATTTGTTTGAAGGAAAACAAATTAGTTTGAAAATTCAAATGTTTTGAATTTGAGATGAATATAAATATATGTATATATTTATATTATTTCAAAGAAGATTTGGAATAAGAATCCAGGAATTTGAATGATTGAAATTAAATTTAACTTTAGTAAGTTAAATGGACCAAAGTAAATAAATTGATCATAATCAATTTAAATAAAAATTGGGTTGCATATGAATGGAATATGAATTGAATGTGAGTACCTTGATTGGAAATCATTCAGATAAAATGAATGTAAGCAGATATTGGGTGCAATAGGAATGAAAGACCAAAGTATTGGTAAAACTAAAAGTTGAAATATAAAAGTTGAGTTCAGCATAAGTGGAAAGGTTAATGGGTATGTAGCACTTTTCCTACCTTTGTAATTTCGGGGACGAAATTCTTTTAAGGGGGAAAGAATGTAACGACCCGGATATTCGGTCTATTTATTTTAAATATTTAATATGGATTTAAATATTGAGTTGATAAAATAAATGGTATTTTATATTGTGTTATCAATTTAATAATCAATTTCGATTTAATATCGAATATATTAAATTATCGTAATGCGAAAAAAGTAATAATTTAAATTAGAAATTTAAAGCTGAATCAAATCAATTCAGATAATCAATACAAACGTTGGTTTGAATAGGAATAGTAATATTAATTTATTATCGAAGATTATAATGGTTTGAAATTTAATTAATATCGTCTCAAGACGATCAAATTAGACTTTGTGACCTATCCCAGTGTGTTCAGAATAGTGTTATAGCCCTAGGAACGACTGTTGTTGGGTTCAGAAGGGAGTTTAGCAACACGGATTACTTTGATTAGAATGGTATGGGTTCAAAACTAAAAATATAAATAAAATAATTAGTGGCCCTGTTTTCTCCACCCTTCACTCAAGAAAATAAACCTTGCCTCCTTTATTACCACAAATCAAAACCAATATTACCACAAATCAAAACCCACTGTGCCTCTTTTATAACCACAAAAAAAAACCATGGCCTTCTCTCCTCTTCTCATTTCCATTTATAATTAGGATTTTCCCCATTTTGTTTCATTTACAACCGAAATCAATAGGGAAACCAAGTCTCTGAAGCTTGAAGATCTGGAGCCGATGTCAAGGACCGCTCGCGATTTTTGCAACAGGGAGAAACGTGAAATGAAAATAAACATCGCGAATGAAAAACGCGACGATCTGAAGCTTGTCACCAGTTGAAGACATCACGCATTGCGATAGTGTGTTTTGGGGTTTCGACTTAGAAGTCGCGGACCTAGGGTGAGCCGCAACAAGCACTACACGGGGTTGTAGTAAGTCCGATGGTGCGAAGGCAGAGTAACGGGGTGCAGAAGCCGGAGCTTGCAACGAGAAGAGGGAGCGATGCAGTGGTGTTAGATTCAAGGGACTGAGGAGTGCGATCAATGTTGTTGGGTGCTGTGATATTAAGAAAGGGCCGATGTTGTTTTGGTGGAAGCAGTTCGAGTCATTGAGGATGGAACGTGATGACCCAGTTCGGTAGTGAGATGTTTAATGGAAAGGTCTGTATTCTTTTGGGAATGGGGGCTGTCACTTGAAGTGGTTTCCTGGACAGTTTGACGTCTTTTTGGGTGATGTTCGGTTTGCAAGGTATGGTGCGAATTTGGGATAGTGGTGACCATCAGAAAGGGTGAGAGACGCTGAGTTTATTTGTGAAGTCGTATTGGGATGCAAGGCAAAAGGAAGTAGAGGCAATAATGAAGAATAGGGCTCAGGTTCACTATTTATGGAGAAGGAAGATGTCAAGTTAGCATTTGTTTAGTTTGAGGCAAGCCGATGGGGTTTGGCATGATATAGATATGATGGTGGTCAAAATTTCAGTAATTTTGGGCAACTTTGATCAATATCGGTTAAGGTATAACTTTAATAAATTAATTTTAATTTATTTGCTTAATTTTTATATAATCAAAAATAATTTTAGTATGATATATTTAATGATTACAAGGTTTAACAAATAATGAAAAGAGGAAAAATACAAGACATGTTGGACAATAATGGTACGATATGCAAATTGAAGTTGATCAAAGGCGATTTTGGAGTTTCAATTTAAATCAATAGTCGTTTGATTTAAATTGAGATAAAGTAGATCACAGTAAAATCACGGTGAGTAAATCTCACTCACATGTTATTTAGAATAAATTCGGTAAAAATAATTTTTGTTGCTTGTTTGAATGCATTTTGGTTGATTTAAATATACTAGTTATTTAGGGTTGACTATTATGTATATTGGGTTAATGACTGGATATTGTTCCCGCAGTCTCATTAGCGGATGCCCTTCATACCGCGATGTCCTGCCTCGAAGTAGGATGGGTATTACTATGTTGACTAACGTCTGTGGATGCAGGAAGGCAGGTTGGACGAATCCGACTGGATTCCTCAAAAATATATTATCTATTTGTTTAGTTGTTTGCATATATATTGTCATATATGATGTGTAAGAAAATCTGAAATAAATAATTGGTTATTTGGTGTTTAAATATCACTGGGCCTAATTGTTAATTTATAAAAATACCTTGAAAGGGGTATTTGAGATTTAAAAGGGAAATTCTATTTTTCTAAAATAGAATTTGAATTTTTAAATAGATTTGAAATATAAACTTGTTTTGAAAAATAAAACAAGTTGTTCATTTACAAACGAAGTTTATAAATAGTTCATTTATAAACGAAGTTTAAATATAAAGTGAAATGATTATCATTGGATAATTCAGAAAATAGAAATACAAGTGTGACTTTGGGAAGGGAAATATATTTTTCCAAAGAAGAAATATTTATTTGAAAGTGAGACTTGTTTAAAAATGGTGTTTGTAAATAGAAAGGTGGAAAATTATCATTTGGATAATTTAAATATTAAATTCAAATGTGAATTTAAATTGAGAACTTAGAATCGTTTTAAATAATAAACGATTAACTTTATTTCGATATTCGGAATATAAATAAAGTTGAATAAATCCTTAGGATTTATGTTTAAATTCGACTATGTCTGATTTATAAAAATAGATTATTCCCCAAACGAGATATTTAAATTTAGTTTAAATAGAGACTGAGATAAGACATGAAAATAGATCTATATTTATATAGATAAGTTATAAGAAATAGAATACTCCAAAATAACGTTTTGGTTTAAAATAGATTTAGAAATGGAAAACATGTTTTAACTTTATAAAATAAGAAAGTTAAATTATAAACGATGTTTTATAATTTAGTGAGATAAATTATCTTTAGATAAGTTAGAAGTTTAAATTCAAATATGAATTTATAATTTTAATTGGGAATCGTTTCAAAAAGGGGGGACGGGTTTTATTCCGAAATTCGGAATATTAAAGGAATTAAGTTTCAATTAGATTTGAAATGAAAACTTGGTTTAAATATAAAATAAACAAGTTAAATTAATAAACATTGTTTATAAATTAAGTGAAATAAATTATCGTTAGATAATTTAGAGATTTAAATTCGAATATGAATTTAAAGGGTGAATTGGGAAGCGATTGGAAATAGGACAATAGATTTTTATTCCGGAATTCAGAATATAAAACGAGTTAAGTTAAATCGAAGGATTTATAACTAGAACTCGATATATCGAACTTTATAAAAATTTTATAAAGGAATTGGAATATGGTATAAGAGATAGAGTTATAAATGAAATTGTAACTGAGTAGGGAAGTAATCAACAAGTAAGAACAATTAGAAATGTTAAGTTAGATTTGAAAACTAGACTTGAATATATATATATATATATATATATATATATATATATATTGTAACAGCCCGAAAATATGAACCAGTTTGAAAATTTTATTTAGCTGAAGAATTAGTCCGGATTTAAAATTTCAAAATTTAAATAATTTATAAACAGTTAAAAAGGGTCATTTTTCAAATGACCTCGGAATCCGACGAAACCACTTTCGTTGGAACCGGAACGTCGAATAATGGTTAAGTTGAATTTTCCAGAATTTTTCATATTAATCCGTCACTGTGGCAGAGAGATATGTGTTCTGCAAATTGCAGTCAATTTAGATCGATTGAAAAATAGCCATTTTACAAACTGGCTCAGAATCGAACGAAATAAATTTTGTTGTGATCGTATTGTCATAAGAGAGCCAAAAATAATTTTTCGGGATTTTTCTGACTTCGTATGTGACCCCGGTAAAATTAGATGTACGTTTGAATTAAAAATAAAGGATTTATTTTAGAAAATAAAAGAAACATGCGTATAACTTCAGAATTGGACCTTGGAAATAGCGCCATCGCGTTCAGAAGATGTCAAAACATTAAGTTCGACAGTCGTTGAGCGCGAATCGGGGATCGGACGGAAAAAGGCCTATTTTCTGGAATTATTAAATAAAATAATCATTAGAAAAACCTAAAATACTGGTATAAATACGGGCCGTATACGGTTGCTTCTTCTTCCTCTTCGTTTCTTTTAGCCGCAAGAACCCATTATCCATCAGAAATTCAAACATCGATTACTCCTTCAAATCTCAACGAAATTCAACAAACTTATACTCGTTTCGAAGAGAAACCTGAGCTCTTCGATCTCCGACAAGTCCCGTCCCTCCCCGTGCCCCGTAGCGCCGCCACCAAGCCCGAGAATGGACGCCGAACGCAGCCCCCTGGGCCCCACCACGTCAGTGCGCACCACCCCCAGTTCCCGGTGCAGAAACCCCTCTCGTAGCTCTCCAGCGTCCCGCAAACGGTTCGGCAAACCATCAACTACAACTCCAGAAATTCGCGATCAAAGTTTTGAACAATTATGGGTTCTAAGGTAGATTTTATTTCAGATTTTGTCATGCTTTATAGTGTAATGGCGCGTTTTGTTAGCTGTCGAATAATTAATTTATTTAATTATTTATATATCAATTTGGCGATATCGATGACTTAAAGTACAACATTCGAACTTATAATTTATAATTATAATTAAAACGAACCTGAAACGTCGCGGCAGTTCGCAATTTGGCGATTTGAACTTCAACTGAATGTACATGATTTATTTTAAGCCGGATTTCTGTGAAACAAGAAACGTGTGGAGCTGGTGGAGTATATCTTTCTAGTGGAAGAGAAAAATCGGGATTTCGTCGTGTAGATTTTGAGATATGTCCAAATCAAATTTTAAAATAGTCGCTATAAAATCGTTTAACGACCGTAATGGTTTATTCGTTATAACTAGAGATCGGGCTTGAATTTAGACAAGGTTCTTTTGGGAAATAGCGATAATTTAATTTTTAGAATTTTATGGTAATTTTTATTTAATTAAATATGCGACTTTTTATTTGAAGTATTTCGCACCCTGAAATCAACATTTTGAAGTTTCAAAATATGAGTCCACCTACCGGTATTATTATATTTTTGGGATCGTGACACCTCGTTGGACACAACCGTAATTTGTTTTCTGTCCATAGAAGTTCATACGCGAACGGAGTTTGATATGGTAGGGTACCCTAACTTCAAAATATACCAAGCATTTGTCTACTGGGATGATGACGTTTTGATGGAGCATGACCAAATAAAATATAACCAACGTGTGTACCTAAGCAACCTAATTTTATATATGTATGTAAATGAAAAGGGGAGACGTTAACACTAAAACAAGAGAGTACACACACATGGTAATTCATATTCAAACGTGGATAAAGTAAAGCCCTTAGCCAGCTATAACGTGGCCTCCTAAATCTCCTCCGAAATTCCAAAGAAAAAAATCCTCCACGTATAAAAACTAATCCCCTATATAAATACCCCCTCTAAAACATTCCTAAATCTAATTCACTTCTGTTGGTGGTCAACCAAAATGTGCCGCAAGTCTAGCTTCAGGAAAAAAACAAAGTTTTCGATCTTCTTAAACCAAAATCAAATCACCGAGTTCCTCTAAAATCAAAATACTGGTATACTTTGGTTCACCAACTAAATCCCTTTGATTCAATACCACTATCAGGTCGTGCGATTCACGTTGGGAGGTGTCGACGGTTTCACTGTCGACATTAGGGTTCCTGTTTTCAAGGAAATGGTGAAGAAGTGGACCACCGCAAGTGTGGCGTTGGATTTCAGGTAAGAAGGCGAACTCGGTGGGGTGATTTGGTGAACTCCGGTGTTGTCTTGGTTGCGGTTTCCTGTACCAGCGAGAAAAGGGGTTCTCGACGGAAATTGGGTGCCGGGTGCGAGTTGGTACTTTCGAACATGGGTTGATGGAGGATGTCGAGAGGAGCAAGATGGTGGTGGTTTCGGGAAGAACGGTGGTGTGTAGGGAGAAAAAACTGGCGGTCAAAGGATCAGGAGTGGCAACGCATTTTACTGGAGTATACGGTGTTAAGGAATTGGGGAAGAAGAGTATATGGTGCGGGCCTAGTAACTTGAGGGGTAATGGGCCAAAAGGATGAAGTAAGCCCAATAGAAATATTCAAGTTTATTTAATTTAAAGTGTATAAACTTATATAATCAATACCTTGGCCATACTGTATCAGAATCGAGAACCGTAAGTTGCGTTGGGATCGTATGGACCGGAGCAACACAATGAGACTGACCGGGAGTGAATCCGAGCTCATTACAATTTATGGCGAAATAAATTGTCCGACTGAATCAAATAACGCAAACCGTTATTTAACGATTAACGCGCCAAAGTGAGTAAAACTCACCAACTCTGAACAGTTATATTTTTATAATGTATTTTTAGAACTGTTAATCTTCTGTTGATTGTTGTGTGTTGGTTGATTGATTGAACTGCTAGTCAGTTAGTTAAATTTCTATATTGATTCTGTTTAACAGAATGTATCATATGGAACTGAAAGTGATGTTATCTATATTGTCTAACATCTGTGATGCAGGGAAACAGGTTGGAGGAATCCAACAGGATTCCTCAACAGTTATTTTACTGTTGTAACACCCCGCGAATTCTATAACTATGAAATTCACAAATTAAAGTATAATTAATTTCAAATCAAAGAACTAAGGGAAACGGGATACGCCATTGCGTTCGTCTCGGAAAAATACGCGAAATAGAGTCCGAGTTTTCGAAAAACGGAATCCGTATGAAGAAGATATGGCCTTCGGAAGTTTTTAAATTAAGTTTAAAATTCAAACAGAATAAAATAAGCTCAGAAAAACAAAAGGGGGCCCAATGGGCCAGGGCGGAAAAAGACCCGCCTGACGCACCCAGGTCGACTGGGCTGTCGACCTGGTCTAACAAGGTCGACAGGCCTGTCGACAGGGCTGTCGACAGGGGTGTCGACCTGGTCCAGAGCCAGGTCGAGCCCAGTCCAACCTGGCTGGCCAGGTCTGTGTTTGGCCGATTTTCTGTGGTCTGCTTTGTCATTAGGGCTAGGTGGCAGGCTCTAATTGGTCTCTCTTTAGAATGAATGGCTACGATCAATCCAGGCAACATCGATGGCTCTAATCAATTCATAAACCCTATAAAAAGGACCCTAGACTAAACCCTAATCTATTCATTCAAAAATAAGAACAAAGCCGCCATGTTGCTGAGGAGCGTCTAGGAGTAGCCACCAAATTGGAGAGAAGATTAGGAGGAAAATTCTAAAGCCTAAAGCAATTCAAGCAAATCAAATCAACGCCTACGTCAAAAGGAGTCGCATCTCTAAATTCCTAAATTAGAGAATTCGCCGCAACGATTGTAAGTAGAGTATTGTTTTGGTATGAACAAATAATTGTGTTGGTTTGTATACTTGATTTGTGGCGATAAAAAAATTCATATTTGTGTGTTGGAATATTGTATACGTTTGGATATTCTTGAATTATGTTATTCATTATGAAAAACTACATGCGGTAGTTTTATGCAAGTATACGTTTGGAATATTCACAAATTATGTAATCCATGTTGAAGCTTCATGTATGTAGTTGATTAATTGAAATTCATGCAAGTTTGGGGTTTTGCTATTATGCCATCATAATGTGAATTTTTATACAAACATCATTTTTGTGAAGTAATTGGAATAAGTTTGGGTTATCATAATTCATATGGAAACTATGTTGAAATTGTGGCACCATGATCTTTGTATTAAGCCATGCTCTTGTATTAGAAAAACCTATGTGCAAACTTATGAATATGACTAGGCTATGATTGACATTTTACATAATTGAAAACCATGATTAGTCCCATATTGTTAGCAAGAATTATATGATGACATATGTGAGACATGGCTAGGTTGGACCCAAAAATCCCTTTTTGCAAGTTTGCTTGAATAAAGTAAACACCAAGTTTAGGAATATTTATGCATAAGTATATTTGTACCATCGTTATGTGATTAGACTTAAATCATGATTAAGTTGAACTATGCTTTTGTATTAATAACAAAAGTAATCCCCTTTGTAAACATGTAGAAACCTTACGAACATGATTTGCTTATGTTTGACATTATGCCTAAACAAGAACATAGGTCTATGTTGTAGTTAAGACTATGTGACACCCAATTTAGATTCTTATCTCAACTACAAGTTTACATGGCTTGATTCATGTCACCTATGCTTTATGACCAAAGTATATGTTACCACTATGCAAGTACACCAGTTTCTATTTTGTATTTCCAACGTCATATTGCAAGTTCATGCGCTCACCATCCCCTTTTTGTGTATCTAATCACGCTTTAAGCCTCCCCTCTTTCGCATGGCTAAGTTGGGCTTAAAAAGGTTAAGCCCAACATATAAACGAACGTGTTAAACGGGGGTAAATAACGTTGGGCTAAATTAATTAATGAATGAAAATATAAAGTAAAAGGGCCCAAATTCAAGTATGGGTCGGGCCCATGATTGGTGTAACCTTTACACCATTAACTTAATAATGGGCCGCAAATATTTACATATAAACAAAGAAGAAAGACAAAATATGTAAATGTAGAAAATACGATGTGTTTAACCCGAGGTTGGATTGAGTTGTGATGTAAACCTGCCCGGAACCGCCCGGCTGTCCAGTAGTCACAACAATACCTATCCAATGTGAGAGGTTAAACATGGAGCCCAATAAGGACCCGAGGTTAGACTGAGTTGTGGCGTAAGACTGCCCGGAACCAACCGGCAACAGGCAGCCACAACAATACCTGTCTAATGTGAGAGGTCAGGGCCTTAATAAGACAATTAAGGCTGAGTCAGGATTGTTAGGATTAAGTGAACTAAAGACTTAATCAAAACGGAACATGCTAAACTAAACGGACTGGTGGGGTTAGGTTAGAAAACACTTAACCAACTTAGCATGTGGTTAGAAATAGAAAACCTAGTAACGGGGGACCCTTTTCAGCAGTAACCCTAGAAGGTGTATCAGGAAACCCTGAAACTAGGCAGGGTGGGGCACGATTACTGGGCTGATTGTAAGAGGTCAAATCGACGGTGGTGGTGTAGCAGTGTAGGTTCTAACGGGGTGCGGGCGTGCACACACTCCGGCGCAGAAAAATAAAGCACTGGGCACCAGTAGCATACCTGTGCATTCTAAGGTTGTGTCGGGCCGCTGCCATGGGACTTGATACACCCCATGGTGGGACCAGCATAGGTAACTACAACATCGGGGGCCGTAAGACACATGTAACTATGCGAGTAGGAGCCGACCATCGTAGAATGGATCACATCACCCTGATTTATGGGGTGCCACTTGGAAACTAGTTTATATGGGTTCAGAGATTTACATGGGGTACGATAGTATATTCGACCCTAGACAACTTAACCAAGTTTATAGTGCTTGCCCACTTCTTGTTTATACTTATCATACCCAGTTCTTTATTCATAGACAAAATAGTACTAGACTTACTCAGGCTTTATGTCTGACTCTACTTTTCTTTCGTCTTCTTTTCTTCCGTTCCCCCCCCCCCCCAGGTCCACAGGGAGGGAACACTGCAGCTTGACCAGCCTTAACATCCAGCTTGAAGAAGAGAAATGTATTGCTTGGACCCTTTCCGTTTGAAACTATGGCTTTGGACAAACTCTATGGGGCTTTTGCAGTTTATCTATGTTTTATTTATGCTTCTTTAAATAATGTAATCAAGACAGATTATGAAAGTGTTATGTTATGTTTTGGAAAAGATGTAAGACAATTATGGTGATATTGTTGTAGCACGTATTTGCTTTCATGAAATAAAAGTTTGTTGATTTTCCGCTGTTTACAAATATGTGTTCTTATATCTGTCTTGTATATCTGTGACTTATACTTATAAACCTCCACCAAAATTAGGGCATTCCCTTTGAGAGTGACCCTAATGGAGGTGGGGTGTTTCACTTGGTATCAGAGCATAGGTTTACCAGATAAGATAAAAAGTTTTGAAAAAAAAAATTATTTTCAAGAAGGAAATTTAAAGAAGCATTTTTAAAAGAAAAATATTATCTTATTTTAAAAAGGCAAAGTCCACTCCCCAAAGCCATAGGTACTATCTCTTATCCTTCGTTTTGAACCTATCCTTTTTGTTTCAGCATGTCCGAAGATCTTAACTTGCCGGAAGGGGTGCCAATACCTGGTTGGTTTAGACGGTTCTTAGAAGCAAGAGCCACTCAGCCAGGTCCTACCGTTCCTCCTCCCCCAGCTGCCGGTAATCATCCAGCTGCAGCGGCACCTTTTCCTCCACCTCCTCCTCGGGGAAACGCTTTTGCTAAGATATGTAAAGATTTTAAAGCTATGGGAGGAAGGGATTTCCATGGAACTGAGTCCTTCGTGGCAGCTAGGAATTGGCTGAAAGAAACGAAGGACCTATTCATCATCTTTGAGGTAGAAGATAGACAAAAAGTACAATTGGCAGTATGGCTATTGAAGGGCGAGGCTTCCTACTGGTGGGAAGTCACTAATGCTGAAAGACCAGTGGAGACATGGGAGGACTTTAGGGCAAGGTTTGAAACTAAATTTCTCTCAGATGCGGAAAGAAGTTTGCAGTTGGAAAAATTCTTATTTCTTAAGCAAGGGGACAAGACAGTCAGAGAGTATGTGAATCAGTTCGATGAGCTGGCTAGGTTTGGGCTTGACCTAGTCAACACCCCGCACAAGAAGGCTCTCCGTTTCGTCAAAGGGTTGAATGAGCCATTACACAGTTGGGCCATGACCCATATACCCATGGGAGCCACGTATGAAAGATTGGTGCAAATGGCATTGCTGAATGAAGAAGATAAGGGCAAGAAGGAGACAAAGGCAGAAAGCTCTCAAGGGAAGAAAGAGGGTTTGCAGCCTAAGAAGACAGACTTTAAGAAAGGCGGGAAAGGCAACAAAGAGAAGAGGAAGTGTAATTTATGTGGAAAAGTGGGGCACTTAGTAAAGGACTGCCGTAAAAAGAAGGCCAAGGAGAATGGTGGGTGCTTTTCTTGCGGTGAGACAGGCCACAGGGCTAAGGACTGCCCGAAGAAACGAGGACAGGGGCAGAGGGCTGGATCCACCTCAAGGGCACAGGTTCATGTTCTAGAAGCGCCACCTTTGCAACAGCGAGGTACAAATACTTCTGTAGAAAGCGTAGTTTATCTTTATGATCACCCCGTTCGCACTTTATTTGATTCTGGCGCATCACACTCCTTTATCTCGTCTGCTTTAGTAGAATCTCTGCACCTAAAGACTAGTATGGTAGAGGACCCCTTAATTGTTTCAAACCCAATTGGGGGCCCAGCTCATTTATCTGTGATCTGTTTGGATTTGAAAATTTCCATTCTAAGTGTAGAATTTCAATGTAGTGCCTTTGTTTTGGGCTTTTCGGGTTATGGTTTGATTTTGGGTATGGATTGGCTATCCAGTAATGGGGCCATCCTTGATTGTGAGAAAATGGTTGTTAGGCTCCTAACCCAGCTCGGTAATACTTTGGAAATTTCTTGTAATCCCTCGTATGCGGTTATGCTTAGTTATCTTGAATCGCTAGATGCCTCTGTTGAAAATTTGCAGTCAGTTAGAGTGGTCCGGGAATATCCGGATGTCTTCGAAGAGGTGAAGGGCTTGCCTCCGAAGCGGGAAATAGACTTCCGCATATATCTTGTAGATAATGCAAAGCCCGTTGCGTTGCCCGTTAGACACATGGCTCCACGGGAAAGGTAAGGGCTCAGTAAACAGATTGAAGAGCTTCTAGAGTAGGGGTTCATTTGAAGGAGCATTTCAGAATGGGGCGCTCTAGTAGTGTTCGCCACTAAGGCAGAAGGTTCATTTCGCTTATGAATGAGTTGTGGAGAATCACCTTAGTAAGTACATTTGGCAACATAGCTGGCATTTATTTCTGAGAGATAGTTCTGCTACGTGGAATACCTGATAATGCGTGGACGAGATCTAAAATTCACTAGTGAATTTTGGAGAGCTTGCGTGAAACCATGAGTACGCCGTTATGTTTGAGCCGAGTATACTAGAAGTAGAGTAAGTGAAAGAGGAACGAGAGGCAATAGTGAAATAGGTTCCAACTCATATTTTGGAAACAAGAATTAAGAAACTACGAAATTGTGAAGTTAAAGGCAGACAAAGCATAATGGAATGCGACTTAGAAGATCGAAGACTAGATTCGTGCATCATATCTCTTCTTAAGAGTATATCCTTGATCCCTCTCTTCCTGTAGAGCTTACTTGCATGCTATCTTTTCTGTTTAGTCTCTCGGTCCCATTCTCAATCCCATTTCTGTCGCAAACCCCATAGGGAGTATGACTCATCTGTTAGGAACACATGTTGGGGCTTGAGGGTGTTCGTTGGATTGACCAAACTTTTTGGGTTTTATAGGATACGGGTTGGTCTTAGGAAGGGACTCCCTTGTGACCTAAAAGGAGTCCATCATGCTTAGTTTCCTAGAATCATATATGGTGGTTGGGTTGAGTAATTCTTTGGGTGTCAGTCTGACGTTGATTTCGGTCTTCGGGGCTGATGCTTAGAGAGTTCTTCTCCTAATCAATATATATGTGGCATAGATTTCCAGTTTTGACATTGCCTAATGGGCACAAAGTTTTTACTTGTTTCTATCATTCGACTATACCTTTAGGTAGGACCATTTCCTATCATTGAGAAAATTTGGAAAATGACCTATAGATTAGAGCTACCTGAAAATTGGTCGGAGTTCACAACGTTTTTCACGTTTCACATCTCCATGAGTCTGCTGAAGTGGTAGAGCCAAATATCCTCGAAGAGGCCGAAGTGGAACGCGAAGCAACCATAAGAAAAGTTCCAACCCGCATCTTAGGAACGGAAGTGAAGAAGCTACGCAACCGCGAAGTCAAGCTCGTCAAAGTTCAGTGGAGCGACGCCGAAGGAGACGCGACTTGGGAAACTGAACCTAGAATCCGTACAGCCTACCCTTTTCTGTTCGAGGGTACATCCTTGATCTTTCTTTTCCCTAAGTTGCGTTTTATCTATCTTTTTAGGTATATTTCCTCGACCTTGTCTTTTAGGTAGAAACCCTTTGGATGGAAACATGTAGTTGAAACATGTTATGGATGATGGTTGCAAGTGGTTGCAAGTGATTGCTAGTGGTTGCTCGTGGTTGCATATACACACACAATCTAGGTTTTAGATCGGCTCAGTCACTTCATATTGCATATGCATATATGTTTGCATTCGTATATGGTTGAACTTTAATGTGTTGTCATATGGATGTTGCATTTGTAATGAATGATTGTGCACTCATGTAGAATCATGAATAGGAAAATTTGCATACATAATGGATTCATGGCACTTACATAATTCGCATTAAGGAGGTCAACTGAATCAGTAGACCGCCTGATTTTGCATTAGATAAGTACATGTATACACACACACTTTGCATATGATCATGAAGCATTAGAAGTCTTTTAAGGACAATGGATGCTCGTGTTTGATGGATGAGTAGATGGATGATTGGATGTTAGGATATACATTCCTCCTAACTTGAAGATTTCGGGGACGAAATCCTTTTAAGTGGGGGAGAATGTAACACCCCGCGAATTCTATAACTATGAAATTCACAAATTAAAGTATAATTAATTTCAAATCAAAGAACTAAGGGAAACGGGATACGCCATTGCGTTCGTCTCGGAAAAATACACGAAATAGAGTCCGAGTTTTCGAAAAACGGAATCCGTATGAAGAAGATATGGCCTTCAGAAGTTTTTAAATTAAGTTTAAAATTCAAACAGAATAAAATAAGCTCAGAAAAACAAAAGGGGGCCCAATGGGCCAGGGCGGAAAAAGACCCGCCTGACGCACCCAGGTCGACTGGGCTGTCGACCTGGTCTAACCAGGTTGACAGGCCTGTCGACAGGGCTGTCGACAGGGGTGTCGACCTGGTCCAGAGCCAGGTCGAGCCCAGTCCAACCTGGCTGGCCAGGTCTGTGTTTGGCCGATTTTCTGTGGTCTGCTTTGTCATTAGGGCTAGGTGGCAGGCTCTAATTGGTCTCTCTTTAGAATGAATGGCTACGATCAATCCAGGCAACATCGATGGCTCTAATCAATTCATAAACCCTATAAAAAGGACCCTAGACTAAACCCTAATCTATTCATTCAAAAATAAGAACAAAGCCGCCATGTTGCTGAGGAGCGTCTAGGAGTAGCCACCAAATTGGAGAGAAGATTAGGAGGAAAATTCTAAAGCCTAAAGCAATTCAAGCAAATCAAATCAACGCCTACGTCAAAAGGAGTCGCATCTCTAAATTCCTAAATTAGAGAATTCGCCGCAACGATTGTAAGTAGAGTATTGTTTTGGTATGAACAAATAATTGTGTTGGTTTGTATACTTGATTTGTGGCGATAAAAAAATTCATATTTGTGCGTTGGAATATTGTATACGTTTGGATATTCTTGAATTATGTTATTCATTATGAAAAACTACATGCGGTAGTTTTATGCAAGTATACGTTTGGAATATTCGCAAATTATGTAATCCATGTTGAAGCTTCATGTATGTAGTTGATTAATTGAAATTCATGCAAGTTTGGGGTTTTGCTATTATGCCATCATAATGTGAATTTTTATACAAACATCATTTTTGTGAAGTAATTGGAATAAGTTTGGGTTATCATAATTCATATGGAAACTATGTTGAAATTGTGGCACCATGATCTTTGTATTAAGCCATGCTCTTGTATTAGAAAAACCTATGTGCAAACTTATGAATATGACTAGGCTATGATTGACATTTTACATAATTGAAAACCATGATTAGTCCCATATTGTTAGCAAGAATTATATGATGACATATGTGAGACATGGCTAGGTTGGACCCAAAAATCCCTTTTTGCAAGTTTGCTTGAATAAAGTAAACACCAAGTTTAGGAATATTTATGCATAAGTATATTTGTACCATCGTTATGTGATTAGACTTAAATCATGATTAAGTTGAACTATGCTTTTGTATTAATAACAAAAGTAATCCCCTTTGTAAACATGTAGAAACCTTACGAACATGATTTGCTTATGTTTGACATTATGCCTAAACAAGAACATAGGTCTATGTTGTAGTTAAGACTATGTGACACCCAATTTAGATTCTTATCTCAACTACAAGTTTACATGGCTTGATTCATGTCACCTATGCTTTATGACCAAAGTATATGTTACCACTATGCAAGTACACCAGTTTCTATTTTGTATTTCCAACGTCATATTGCAAATTCATGCGCTCACCATCCCCTTTTTGTGTATCTAATCACGCTTTAAGCCTCCCCTCTTTCGCATGGCTAAGTTGGGCTTAAAAAGGTTAAGCCCAACATATAAACGAACGTGTTAAACGGGGGTAAATAACGTTGGGCTAAATTAATTAATGAATGAAAATATAAAGTAAAAGGGCCCGAATTCAAGTATGGGTCGGGCCCATGATTGGTGTAACCTTTACACCATTAACTTAATAATGGGCCGCAAATATTTACATATAAACAAAGAAGAAAGACAAAATATGTAAATGTAGAAAATACGATGTGTTTAACCCGAGGTTGGATTGAGTTGTGATGTAAACCTGCCCGGAACCGCCCGGCTGTCCAGTAGTCACAACAATACCTATCCAATGTGAGAGGTTAAACATGGAGCCCAATAAGGACCCGAGGTTAGACTGAGTTGTGGCGTAAGACTGCCCGGAACCAACCGGCAACAGGCAGCCACAACAATACCTGTCTAATGTGAGAGGTCAGGGCCTTAATAAGACAATTAAGGCTGAGTCAGGATTGTTAGGATTAAGTGAACTAAAGACTTAATCAAAACGGAACATGCTAAACTACACGGACTGGTGGGGTTAGGTTAGAAAACACTTAACCAACTTAGCATGTGGTTAGAAATATAAAACCTAGTAACGGGGGACCCTTTTCAGCAGTAACCCTAGAAGGTGTATCAGGAAACCCTGAAACTAGGCAGGGTGGGGCACGATTACTGGGCTGATTGTAAGAGGTCAAATCGACGGTGGTGGTGTAGCAGTGTAGGTTCTAACGGGGTGCGGGCGTGCACACACTCCGGCGCAGAAAAATAAAGCACTGGGCACCAGTAGCATACCTGTGCATTCTAAGGTTGTGTCGAGCCGCTGCCATGGGACTTGATACACCCCATGGTGGGACCAGCATAGGTAACTACAACATCGGGGGCCGTAAGACACATGTAACTATGCGAGTAGGAGCCGATCATCGTAGAATGGATCACATCACCCTGATTTATGGGGTGCCACTTGGAAACTAGTTTATATGGGTTCAGAGATTTACATGGGGTACGATAGTATATTCGACCCTAGACAACTTAACCAAGTTTATAGTGCTTGCCCACTTCTTGTTTATACTTATCATACCCAGTTCTTTATTCATAGACAAAATAGTACTAGACTTACTCAGGCTTTATGTCTGACTCTACTTTTCTTTCGTCTTCTTTTCTTCCGTTTCCCCCCCCCCCCCCCCCCAGGTCCACAGGGAGGGAACACTGCAGCTTGACCAGCCTTAACATCCAGCTTGAAGAAGAGAAATGTATTGCTTGGACCGTTTTCGTTTGAAACTATGGCTTTGGACAAACTCTATGGGGCTTTTGCAGTTTATCTATGTTTTATTTATGCTTCTTTAAATAATGTAATCAAGACAGATTATGAAAGTGTTATGTTATGTTTTGGAAAAGATGTAAGACAATTATGGTGATATTGTTGTAGCACGTATTTGCTTTCATGAAATAAAAGTTTGTTGGTTTTCCGTTGTTTACAAATATGTGTTCTTATATCTGTCTTGTATATCTGTGACTTATACTTATAAACCTCCACCAAAATTAGGGCATTCCCTTTGAGAGTGACCCTAACGGAGGTGGGGTGTTTCAACTGTGATTTTTATATTGTGATATATAATGTGATGTATATAATCTGTGTGATTATGTGTGGTGGGACGATATTTATCGTTGTTATATGGTGTGTTAAATACCATGAGAAATACCAAAATGTAGGAGAGGGGTTTTCAAAGTATATTTTGAAAATAGTTTATTTATATAAAATCAAGGGATTTTATATATATATATATATATATTTGAAAAAGGATTCTGAATATGAAGGAATATAGTTGGTAAAACAAATATAAAAGAATTATATTTGTAAATCAAATACAAGGGAATATGTATGTTAATCGAATATGAGGGGATATATTTGTTAATCAAAATATAAAGGAATTATATTCGTTAAAAGAAATATAAAGGATATTTATTTAGAGATAAAATAAATAGAATTATACAAGGATAGATTTAAACACGTGCTTCGCACACGGTATAACACGATATGGATTTAAGTGAGATATTAAATAGAAAATCTGTTTTAAACAGATAAATAAAGTAGATTAATTTATAAATAATGTTTTATAAATTAAATAAATTATTTATCGTTGATAAATGGAATATATATATGTCTGGACTTATATAGAGAAGTAGAAACGCTATTAAAAGGACATTTATAAAGTGAAGAACCGTTACTAAAAGTAAATCTTTATAAATGGATAAACGTTGTAAAAAGTAAATCTTTATCAATGGATAAACGTTGTAAAAAGGAAATCTTTTGAAATGAATAAACGTTAATAAAAGGAGTTAATCGAATTTAGTTATTCGAAATGAGTTATTCGAATTAGATATTTGAATAGAGTTAAACACATTAGAGTGATTCGAATTACTTATTCGAATAGAGTTACACAAAGTAATTTGTTAGGTTAACCAAAGTAAATTAGTTAAGATAAACTAAGCGGTTAATCGAAGTGAATTAGTTAAGTTAAACTAAATGGGTAAATCAAAGTGTATTAGTTGCGTCAAACTAAGTGACTTAGTTAAGTTAAACTAATTTGTAAATCAAAGTGAATTAGTTGCGTCAAACTAAGTGAATTAGTCAAGTTAAACTAATTGGTAAATCGAAGTAAATTAGTTGGGTTAATCAAAGTGAATTAGTTGAGTTAAACTAAGTAAATCGGTTAGAGTTAATCAAAGTGAATTAACTAAGTTAAACTAAGTGGATTAGTTCAGTTAATCGAGACAAGTAAATCAAGTTAGGTTAAACCATTTGAGTTAACCAGTTAAAGTTGACCAGTTAAAGTTGACCAGTTAGAGTTGATCAGTTAGAGTTACGCAGTTAGAGTTGACCAGTTAGAATTGACCAGTTAGAGTTATCCAAGTGGAGTTAATCGAGTAGAGTTGCCGAATATCACTTATTCGAAGTAGAGTTATCGAATATAGTATATTCGAGGGAAGAGTAATCGAATATAGTTTATTCGAGTGGAGAAATCAAATGTTATTCATTTGAGAAGAGTTACCAAATATTATTTATTCGAAGAGTAGTTATCGAATATTGGTTATTCGAAGTTAGTTAATCCAAGGGAGTTATTCGAAGTTAGTCAATCCAAAGGAGTTATTCGAAGTTAGTTAATCCAAAGGAGTTATTCGAAGTTAGTCAATCCAAAGGAGTTATTCGAAGTTAGTTAATCCAAAGGAGTTATTCGAAGTTAGTCAATCCAAAGGAGTTATTCAAAGTTAGTTAATCCAAAGGAGTTATTCGAAGTTAGTCAATCCAAAGGAGTTATTCGAAGTTAGTCAATCCAAAGGAGTTATTCGAAGTTAGTTAATCCAAAGGAGTTATTCGAAGTTAGTTAATCCAAAGGAGCTAGTCGAAGAGTTAATCGAATATAGTTATTCGAAAGAAGGTGTTAATCGAATATAGTTATTCGAGTAAAGTTAAAAGAGTTAATCGAATTTAGTTATTCGAAATGAGTTATTCGAATTTGATATTTGAATAGAGTTAAACACATTAGAGTGATTCGAATTACTTATTCAAATAGAGTTAAACACGTAAGAGTTAATTGAATATTAGTTATTCAATTAGAGTTAAATCGAATTTAGTAATTCGAAAGGAGTTAATCAATTTGAGTTAAGTTAATTGATTTGAATTAAGTTGAATCGAAATGGAGTAAATCGATTAAAATTAAGTTAATCGAGTTAGAGTAAATCGAATATTGGTTATTCGAAGGTAAGTTATTCGAATTAGTTATTCGAAGGAGTTAATCAAATGAGTCGATCCAAAGGAGTTAGTCGAATATTAGTTATTCGAATAGAGTTAAAGGAGTTATCGATTTTAGTTTGATCGAAAGGAGTTATCGATTAGTAAATCGAAAGGAGATTTTCGAATATAGCATATTCGAAAGAAAGAGATCGAATATTGTTTATTCGAAAGAGAGAGATTTCGAATATGAGTTATTCGAAGAGAGATAATCGAATATAGGTTATTCGAAGAAGAGTTAATCAAATAGAGATTACTCGAAAGAGAGTTATACGTCGAATTCGATTATAGCGAATTCGGGAAAGTACTATTTACTTTCCAGGGTTTAAATCAAGATTTAGGTATTGATTTAGAAATTTGGTGTCTGTTAAATTATTCGAGTTAGGAGATAAAGTTATAATTTAGGTTAGATATTGCAGAAGTAGGAATTATAACGTTATAGTTATAATCAAACGTTTTCATATAAGAAATGGATTCGTAACCTGAATCCGAGAATTTACGTAAACAGATGATTGTAAAAAGTGAGTGACGAACTTCATCTATTTCACAGTAAAGGACGTTGTTCAATTAAGGTCTGAGAGGTAATTATACCCCAACTTGATTGACTTCAGAATTGACAAAGGAATAGTTGTGGTTCGATAGAAAAGGTTGATTTGAAATATAGAAGTAATAAGCGATTAATGGATTAAGCATAACGATGTTTTATACAACGTTCATTGGAAATCCGTAAATGAGTTTTGGAAACGTTTTCCAAATATAGTCAGATATGTTTTCTAAACATAGAAAATGAAATGTTTTCATGATAAGAATTTAAGAAATAGAGTTAAGCAAATTCAGAAACTGACTGGAGAGGGTAAGTTGAACGGTTTTCGAAGTGACGATCTGATGTTGGTTTCGACCTTCCGAATTGATACTTAGAGAATTGTTCTCATACTAGTTACAGTTAGGGACTGATAGTTGCGAAATAATAGTGATGCGAAAATAAGCTATGGAAATGTTTTCCAATGATTAATAACATATATTTTCTAAATATACGAAATAAGGAAATATGAACATATGATGATTGATCGATCGAATTTCCATTTGGAAATAAGATCGTTTTGATAGTTGAATCACAGACTATCAAAGTTTTTACCATTTTAACGTTGTTATTATGGAGAGACCGGTTGGATTATTATCCAAAGAACCACTCTGTATTGGCATAAGCGTTACGAGCAAGATCTGCCAAAGATAAATTGAAGACGGAGTAAAGAGCAAGGGCTGTTGTATAAGTCTTAGACAACAGTGACTAAGATGGATATACTGAATAGTGCCTTCGGTTTGTCCAGTCCCAGGACAACGTATATGGAAGAAGGTCTGACAGAGTATATCCAATGGATCGCGTAAGTTGATCTGTTCAAACATATTCACGTTTGGTGGCGGAGGAATTCGTTTCTCTTAGTTGTATACCCGTGTTATTTTTGAATAAGTCAATTTGTGATTTGGCGGGTATGACGATGTGGCATTCAAAGTGAATGGTGATCAGATGTTCTGAAGATAGACGTAGCTTCTAGCCTCACACCGGGAAGTAACAAAAGTTGGGCTAGGCAGCATGGCTAGTTGGGTCATCCCCAAGCAGGGTGTATTGTCACCGATCTAGAGAATATTCATATTTATACTTCTTTTTGATTCTGTATCTTCGGATGACGGTTTGATGGCCTACAACCGTGGTGGCAATATATTCGCGACACTCAAGCTAAATGAGTGAGCGGTCATGTGTGGCCGGGTTGCAAGACGTTCTTGTTGAACCCTGAGTGTATCACCTCTAGAGTACACTATTCAGAAGGTGCTCCCATACCTTGTCTGTTGGAATCCATTCTCCGATAAGCGCCCTACGGTTTATGATTTTATACTATGTATGTAGAACGTGAGATGCAAGCGTTTCTGCTAGATTGATACCTATTTGTACTTAGCCATTATTATAATATCACAATGATATTGCTTGTCAAAGTTGTTCAGATACTCATAAGGGAAAAACCCGTTCTGTATTCACGGCGTGGTCTTATGAGATATCCTATACCTGTTTTAAACTATTTTACTCATACCAGTCCCATGACTGACCCGGAGTTTACTTTGTTGTTTTCCCTAAACTCTTGGGTGCCTAAATTTGTACGGGCAGTCAAGTAGTCGGGATTTACAGATATACTTGGAGAGCTTGGAGCAGGAGGCTGCAAGATTTTATAGCTATAGTTATTTCCGCTGTGTTGTAAGTGTTGTACTCTGATAAGTGCTATTGTATATATATAACTGTTTACTTCAAAGTTATGTTATATATTATATGTTATTTGTTCCGCTGTAAGATTCGTGTTACTCTGATGATTCTGATGTTCTTCTTCTTCTTCTATTCTTTTAGTTCTATCTTTTCTTTATCACCTTCTAAATTCTTTCACTAACGTCCCGGAATTTTCGACTCTTGAGGAGTCGAAAATTTCCAGCCATTACAGTTGGAATCAGAGCTTAAGTTAAGTGATTACCTTGGCTCTGTGGCATAACTCGGTAGAGATAGGATTAGTAATATCCTAGATTGAGTTTGAGTGTATATATATGAGCGCGTAATTGTTATTCAATATAAAATGGTTTTATATTGTGGAGACTCATTGGTTGAGTGGCTTATGAATTCTGGTCGATCAGTTGATCCACTGTATCGATAAGGGTTACTAAACACTCGAATACGATGAACCGTCATTGTATGTTTTGAAAGAGGGTAAATGAAATAATTTTTGCCAAAATATATTTGTTTATAGAAGAAATATATATCTTGAAATTATTATAGTATATTGATTGTGTTGGTTGTTATTATAATCGAATAAGATTATAAAAGGGTGAAATGGTTATAAATGACCAATCAGAATTCATATGAATGTAATATATGAAATAGTTTGAATTAAATATGAATCTAAATCAGGATTTGGAATTTAAAATCAGGAAATTTTAAGTTCCTGGGAGATTTTGAAAATGTTTTTCAAATTGAAAATGATATAGTATTGAACTCACTTCGAAAGCTGGAAAATAGATTCTGATGATGAATCTAGACATCATCAGTGTTCATTTTCGAGTTCTAAGTGACGGATTACTACCAAAGGTTTTGTTTTTGAATTGTTTTGAGAAAACAAGTTGTTAGAAATTCAAAGGTTTTTGAATTGGCATTATGATTTCAAATTGATTTGAAAGAAACCCAGGAACTTAAGTTCTGGAATTAAAATTTAACTAATGAAGTTAAATAAAATGAGATGGTAAAAATAAATTGAAATTTAACTTGAACCGAGTTAAATAAAATTGAATTGGATTAGAGATAATCTAGAATGGAACCAAATTGATAAGTCAATAATTTGGAATTTGATATTAGAGTTCGAATGAAATTCGATTTGGATTTGAGGATATGAACTGATTGGAGATCAATTGGAATGGATAACATTGGTATATGTTGAAGTGGTAGCAGATGCAAGGGATAGAGTTGATATGCCCGACAAAAAGGTACCAGTTTATATTATATATGGATATGAGATTTATAAGCCGAATTGGCAAGCCGCTTGGCTGTTTGATTTTCTTTTGGGTTGGAGGAGGCCTAGAGAGGCGAGTTGTGGTTTGACGTATTGAGCCGTACAAAGGAGGTTATGGCGAAATTTTTCGAAAATTTAAGGTGTTAGAAAATTTTCAGAATTTTAGAAAATTTTAGTTGGTTGGAAATGAATTAATAATTTAATTGCAAATTTAATGGTTCAGTTGAAACTGGAGTTGAGAAGTAAACTAAAAGATATTTGAATCTAGTTAGTAAAGTTGGTAGCATTTTCCTAGCTTAGCAATTTCGAGGACGAAATTATTTTAAGGGGGGAAGTCTGTAATGGCGCGTTATGTTAGCTGTCTAATAATTAATTTATTTAATTATTTATATATCAATTTGGCGATATCGATGACTTAAAGTACAACGTTCGAACTTATAATTTATAATTATAATTAAAACGAACCTGAAACGTCGCGGCAGTTCGCAATTTGGCGATTTGAACTTCAACTGAATGTACATGATTTATTTTAAGCCGGATTTCTGTGAAACAAGAAACGTGTGGAGCTGGTGGAGTATATATTTCTAGTGGAAGAGAAAACTCGGGATTTCGTCGTGTAGATTTTGAGATATGTCCAAATCAAATTTTAAAATAGTCGCTATAAAATCGTTTAACGACCGTAATGGTTTATTCGTTATAACTAGAGATCGGGCTTGAATTTAGACAAGGTTCTTTTGGGAAATAGCGATAATTTAATTTTTAGAATTTTATGGTAATTTTTATTTAATTAAATATGCGACTTTTTATTTGAAGTATTTCGCACCCTGAAATCAACATTTTGAAGTTTCAAAATATGAGTCCACCTACCGGTATTATTATATTTTTGGGATCATGACACCTCGTTGGACACAACCGTAATTTGTTTTCTGTCCATAGCAGTTCATACGCGAACGGAGTTTGATATGGTAGGGTACCCTAACTTCAAAATATACCAAGCATTTGTCTACTGGGATGATGACGTTTTGATGGAGCATGACCAAATAAAATATAACCAACGTGTGTACCTAAGCAACCTAATTTTATATATGTATGTAAATGAAAAGGGGAGACGTTAACACTAAAACAAGAGAGTACACACACATGGTAATTCATATTCAAACGTGGATAAAGTAAAGCCCTTAGCCAGCTATAACGTGGCCTCCTAAATCTCCTCCGAAATTCCAAAGAAGAAAATCCTCCACGTATAAAAACTAATCCCCTATATAAATACCCCCTCTAAAACATTCCTAAATCTAATTCACTTCTGTTGGTGGTCAACCAAAATGTGCCGCAAGTCTAGCTTCAGGAAAAAAACAAAGTTTTCGATCTTCTTAAACCAAAATCAAATCACCGAGTTCCTCTAAAATCAAAATACTGGTATACTTTGGTTCACCAACTAAATCCCTTTGATTCAATACCACTATCAGGTCGTGCGATTCACGTTGGGAGGTATCGACGGTTTCACTGTCGACATTAGGGTTCCTGTTTTCAAGGAAATGGTGAAGAAGTGGACCACCGCAAGTGTGGCGTTGGATTTCAGGTAAGAAGGCGAACTCGGTGGGGTGATTTGGTGAACTCCGGTGTTGTCTTGGTTGCGGTTTCCTGTACCAGCGAGTAAAGGGGTTCTCGACGGAAAGTGGGTGTCGGGTGCGAGTTGGTACTTTCGAACATGGGTTGATGGAGGATGTCGAGAGGAGCAAGATGGTGGTGGTTTCGGGAAGAACGGTGGTGTGTAGGGAGAAAAAACTGGCGGTCAAAGGATCAGGAGTGGCAACGCATTTTACTGGAGTATACGGTGTTAAGGAATTGGGGAAGAAGAGTATATGGTGCGGGCCTAGTAACTTGAGGGGTAATGGGCCAAAAGGATGAAGTAAGCCCAATAGAAATATTCAAGTTTATTTAATTTAAAGTGTATAAACTTATATAATCAATACCTTGGCCATACTGTATCAGAATCGAGAACCGTAAGTTGCGTTGGGATCGTATGGACCGGAGCAACACAATGAGACTGACCGGGAGTGAATCCGAGCTCATTACAATTTATGGCGAAATAAATTGTCCGACTGAATCAAATAACGCAAACCGTTATTTAACGATTAACGCGCCAAAGTGAGTAAAACTCACCAACTCTGAACAGTTATATTTTTATAATGTATTTTTAGAACTGTTAATCATCTGTTGATTGTTGTGTGTTGGTTGATTGATTGAACTACTAGTCAGTTAGTTAAATTTCTATATTGATTCTGTTTAACAGAATGTATCATATGGAACTGAAAGTGATGTTATCTATATTGTCTAACATCTGTGATGCAGGGAAACAGGTTGGAGGAATCCAACAGGATTCCTCAACAGTTATTTTACTGTGATTTTTATATTGTGATATATAATGTGATGTATATAATCTGTGTGATTATGTGTGGTGGGACGATATTTATCGTTGTTATATGGTGTGTTAAATACCATGAGAA
This sequence comes from Allium sativum, assembly GCA_030737875.1. Lineage (NCBI taxonomy): Eukaryota > Viridiplantae > Streptophyta > Magnoliopsida > Asparagales > Amaryllidaceae > Allium > Allium sativum. The sequence continues at coordinate 152,609,487 of CM060915.1, forward strand.
ATACCAAAATGTAGGAGAGGGGTTTTCAAAGTATATTTTGAAAATAGTTTATTTATATAAAATCAAGGGATTATATATATATATATATATATATATATAAGAAAAAGGATTCTGAATATGAAGGAATATAGTTGGTAAAACAAATATAAAAGAATTATATTTGTAAATCAAATACAAGGGAATATGTATGTTAATCGAATATAAGGGGATATATTTGTTAATCAAAATATAAAGGAATTATATTCGTTAAAAGAAATATAAAGGATATTTATTTAGAGGTAAAATAAATAGAATTATACAAGGATAGATTTAAACACGTGCTTCGCACACGGTATAACACGATATGGATTTAAGTGAGATATTAAATAGAAAATCTGTTTTAAACAGATAAATAAAGTAGATTAATTTATAAATAATGTTTTATAAATTAAATAAATTATTTATCGTTGATAAATGGAATATATATATGTCTGGACTTATATAGAGAAGTAGAAACGCTATTAAAAGGACATTTATAAAGTGAAGAACCGTTACTAAAAGTAAATCTTTATAAATGGATAAACGTTGTAAAAAGTAAATCTTTATCAATGGATAAACGTTGTAAAAAGGAAATCTTTTGAAATGAATAAACGTTAATAAAAGGAGTTAATCGAATTTAGTTATTCGAAATGAGTTATTCGAATTAGATATTTGAATAGAGTTAAACACATTAGAGTGATTCGAATTACTTATTCGAATAGAGTTACACAAAGTAATTTGTTAGGTTAACCAAAGTAAATTAGTTAAGATAAACTATGCGGTTAATCGAAGTGAATTAGTTAAGTTAAACTAAATGGGTAAATCAAAGTGTATTAGTTGCGTCAAACTAAGTGACTTAGTTAAGTTAAACTAATTTGTAAATCAAAGTGAATTAGTTGTGTCAAACTAAGTGAATTAGTCAAGTTAAACTAATTGGTAAATCGAAGTAAATTAGTTGGGTTAATCAAAGTGAATTAGCTGAGTTAAACTAAGTAAATCGGTTAGAGTTAATCAAAGTGAATTAACTAAGTTAAACTAAGTGGATTAGTTCAGTTAATCGAGACAAGTAAATCAAGTTAGGTTAAACCATTTGAGTTAACCAGTTAAAGTTGACCAGTTAAAGTTGACCAGTTAGAGTTGATCAGTTAGAGTTACGCAGTTAGAGTTGACCAGTTAGAATTGACCAGTTAGAGTTATCCAAGTGGAGTTAATCGAGTAGAGTTGCCGAATATCACTTATTCGAAGTAGAGTTATCGAATATAGTATATTCGAGGGAAGAGTAATCGAATATAGTTTATTCGAGTGGAGAAATCAAATGTTATTCATTTGAGAAGAGTTACCAAATATTATTTATTCGAAGAGTAGTTATCGAATATTGGTTATTCGAAGTTAGTTAATCCAAGGGAGTTATTTGAAGTTAGTCAATCCAAAGGAGTTATTCGAAGTTAGTTAATCCAAAGGAGTTATTCGAAGTTAGTCAATCCAAAGGAGTTATTCGAAGTTAGTTAATCCAAAGGAGTTATTCGAAGTTAGTCAATCCAAAGGAGTTATTCGAAGTTAGTTAATCCAAAGGAGTTATTCGAAGTTAGTCAATCCAAAGGAGTTATTCGAAGTTAGTCAATCCAAAGGAGTTATTCGAAGTTAGTTAATCCAAAGGAGTTATTCGAAGTTAGTTAATCCAAAGGAGTTATTCGAAGTTAGTTAATCCAAAGGAGTTATTCGAAGTTAGTTAATCCAAAGGAGCTAGTCGAAGAGTTAATCGAATATAGTTATTCGAAAGAAGGTGTTAATCGAATATAGTTATTCGAGTAAAGTTAAAAGAGTTAATCGAATTTAGTTATTCGAAATGAGTTATTCGAATTTGATATTTGAATAGAGTTAAACACATTAGAGTGATTCGAATTACTTATTCAAATAGAGTTAAACACGTAAGAGTTAATTGAATATTAGTTATTCAATTAGAGTTAAGTCGAATTTAGTTATTCGAAAGGAGTTAATCAATTTGAGTTAAGTTAATCGATTTGAATTAAGTTGAATCGAAATGGAGTAAATCGATTAAAATTAAGTTAATCGAGTTAGAGTAAATCGAATATTGGTTATTCGAAGGTAAGTTATTCGAATTAGTTATTCGAAGGAGTTAATCAAATGAGTCGATCCAAAGGAGTTAGTCGAATATTAGTTATTCGAACAGAGTTAAAGGAGTTATCGATTTTAGTTTGATCGAAAGGAGTTATCGATTAGTAAATCGAAAGGAGATTTTCGAATATAGCATATTCGAAAGAAAGAGATCGAATATTGTTTATTCGAAAGAGAGAGATTTCGAATATGAGTTATTCGAAGAGAGATAATCGAATATAGGTTATTCGAAGAAGAGTTAATCAAATAGAGATTACTCGAAAGAGAGTTATACGTCGAATTCGATTATAGCGAATTCGGGAAAGTACTATTTACTTTCCAGGGTTTAAATCAAGATTTAGTTATTGATTTAGAAATTTGGTGTCTGTTAAATTATTCGAGTTAGGAGATAAAGTTATAATTTAGGTTAGATATTGCAGAAGTAGGAATTATAACGTTATAGTTATAATCAAACGTTTTCATATAAGAAGTGGATTCGAAACCTGAATCCGAGAATTTGCGTAAACAGATGATTGTAAAAAGTGAGTGACGAACTTCATCTATTTCACAGTAAAGGACGTTGTTCAATTAAGGTCTGAGAGGTAATTATACCCCAACTTGATTGACTTCAGAATTGACAAAGGAATAGTTGTGGTTCGATAGAAAAGGTTGATTTGAAATATAGAAGTAATAAGCGATTAATGGATTAAGCATAACGATGTTTTATACAACGTTCATTGGAAATCCGTAAATGAGTTTTGGAAACGTTTTCCAAATATAGTCAGATATGTTTTCTAAACATAGAAAATGAAATGTTTTCATGATAAGAATTTAAGAAATAGAGTTAAGCAAATTCAGAAACTGACTGGAGAGGGTAAGTTGAACGGTTTTCGAAGTGACGATCTGATGTTGGTTTCGACCTTCCGAATTGATACTTAGAGAATTGTTCTCATACTAGTTACAGTTAGGGACTGATAGTTGCGAAATAATAGTGATGCGAAAATAAGCTATGGAAATGTTTTCCAATGATTAATAACATATATTTTCTAAATATACGAAATAAGGAAATATGAACATATGATGATTGATCGATCGAATTTCCATTTGGAAATAAGATCGTTGTTTGTACACCGACATGTTTTCATTTGATAGTTGAATCACAGACTATCAAAGTTTTTACCATTTTAACGTTGTTATTATGGAGAGACCGGTTGGATTATTATCCAAAGAACCACTCTGTATTGGCATAAGCGTTACGAGCAAGATCTGCCAAAGATAAATTGAAGACGGAGTAAAGAGCAAGGGCTGTTGTATAAGTCTTAGACAACAGTGACTAAGATGGATATACTGAATAGTGCCTTCGGTTTGTCCAGTCCCAGGACAACGTATATGGAAGAAGGTCTGACAGAGTATATCCAATGGATCGCGTAAGTTGATCTGTTCAAACGTTGTAACACCCCGAAAATTCTATAACTGTGAAATTAACAAATTAAAGCATAATTAATCTGAAATCAAAGAACTAAGGGAAACGGGATACGCCATTGCGTTCGTCTCGGAAAAATACGCGAAATAGAGTCCGAGTTTTCGAAAAACGGAGTCCGTATGAAGAAGATATGGCCTTCGGAAGTTTTGAATTAAATTTAAAATTCAAACAGAATTAAATAATTAAATATTCCGAAGTGGGGCCCAACGGGCCAGGGTGGAAGAACACCCGCCTGGGCCACCCAGGTCGACTGGGCTGTCGACCTGGGCTACCCATGTCGACAGGGCTGTCGACAGCCCTGTCGACAGGGGTGTCGACCCGGTCGAGCCCATTCAACCTGGCTGGCCAGGTCTGTGTTTAGCCGATTTTCTGTGGTCTGCTTTGTCATTAGGGCTAGGTGGCAAGTTTTAATTGGTCTCTCTATCTAATGAATGGCTATGATCAATCCAAGCAACATCAATGGTCCTAATCAGTTCCTAACCTCTATATAAACAACCCTAGACAAACCCTAATCTATTCATTCAAAAATAAGAACATAGCCGCCATGTTGCTGAGGAACGACTAGAGGTAGCCGCCAACTAGAGAGAGGATTAGGAGGAAAATTCTAAAGCTTAAAGAGACCTAAATCAAATCAATTCAACAAAGGAATTTGCGTCTTCAATCTCTTAATTAGAGAATTCGCCGCAACCATTGTAAGTAGAGTATTACTTTGGTATGAATAAACAATTGTGTTGGTTCGTATGCTTGAATTGGGGCAATAAAGTTATTCATATTTGTGCGTTCTTATCAATTTGAAATATTATATATGTTTGGATATTCTTGAACTATGTTATTCATGTTATAAAGAACTACATGCGGTAGTTCTATGCAAGTATACGTTGGGAATATTTCGCAAATTATGTAATCCATGTTGAAGCTACATGTATGTAGTTGATTTAAATTTATGCAAGTTTGGGGTTTTGCTACTATGCCATCATGATGTATATTTTTGTGCATAAATCATTTTGTAAGTAATTAGAACAAGTTTGGTTATTATAATCCATAGGAAATTATGTTGAGAATTTGGCATCATGTATTAAGCCATGCTTTTGTACTAGAAAACCTATTTGCAAACTTATGAATATGGCTAGGCTATGAATGATATTTGGCATAATTGAAATCCATGATTAAGTCTATCTTGTTTACAAGAATTATATGATGACATATGTGGTACATGGCTAGGTTAGGTTCAAAAAGTCCCTTTTGTAAGTTTACATGACTAAAGTAAGAATCATGATTTCATGTTAGAAATATTTATGCCATGAACAAATTTAACTATACTTATGCCATGCTTATGTTTGACATTATGCCATGTTTATGCTAGAAGTATTTATGCCATGCTTATGTTTGACATTATGCTATGCTTATGCTAGAAATATTTATGCCATGCTTATGTTTGACATTATGCCTAAATAAAAATATAGGTTCATGTGTCAATAATGATATCTCAATTACAAGTTCACATGCTTTGATTCATGTCACCTATGTTTTATGACCAAAGTATATGTCACTACTATGCAAGTACACCAGTTTCTATTTTGTATTCCCAACGTCATATTGCAAGTTCATACGCTCACCTTCCCCTTTTTGTGTATGTAATCACGCCATAAGCCTCCCCTTTTCGCATGGCTAAATTGGGCTTTAAAAGGCTAAGCCCAATATATATATAAACGGACGTGTAAAACGGGGGAAAATAACGTTGGGTTAAAATTAATTAATGAATGAAAATATAAAATAGAAGGGCCCAAATTCAAGTATGGGGTGGGCCCGTGATTGGTGTAACCTTTACACCATTAACTTAATAATGGGCCGCAAATATTTACATATAAGAAATAAAGAAGAATGACAAAATATGTAAATGTAGAACATACGATGTGTTTAACCCGAGGTTGGATTGAGTTGTGATGTAAACCTGCCCGGAACCGCCCGGCTGTCCAGTAGTCACAACAATACCTATCCAATGTGGGAGGTTAAACATGGAGCCCAATAAGGACCCGAGGTTAGACTGAGTTGTGGCGTAAGACTGCCCGGAACCAACCGGCAACAGGCAGCCACAACAATACCTGTCTAATGTGAGAGGTCAGGGCCTTAATAAGACAATTAAGGCTGAGTCAGGATTGTTAGGATTAAGTGAACTAAAGACTTAATCAAAATGGAACATGCTAAACTAAACGGACTGGTGGGGTTAGGTTAGGAAACACTTAACCAACTTAGCATGTTGGCTAGAGATAGAAAACCTAGTAACGGGGGACCCTTTTCAGCAGTAACCCTAAAAGGTGTATCAGGATACCCTGAAACTAGGCAGGGTGGGGCACGATTACTGGGCTGATTGTAAGAGGTCAAATCGACGGCGGTGGTGTAGCAGTGTAGGTTCTAACGGAGTGCGGGCGTGCACACACTCCGGCGCAGAAAAATAAGGCACTGGACACCAGTAGCATACCTGTGCACTCTAAGGTTGTGTCGGGTTGCCACTATGGGACTTGATACACCCCATGGTGGGACCAGCATAGGTAACTACGACATCGGGGGCCGTAAGACACATGTAACTATGCGAGTAGGAGCCGATCATCATAGAATGGATCACATCACCCGGATTGTGGGGTGCCAGTGGGAAACTAGTTTATATGGGTTCAGAGATTAATATGGGGTACGATAGTATATTCGACCCTAGACAACTTAACCAAGTTTATAGTGCATGCCCACTTCTTGTTTATACTTATCATACCCAGTTCTTTATTCATAGACAAAATAGTACTAGACTTACTCAGGCTTTATGTCTGACTCTACTTTTCTTTCGTCTTCTTTCTTCCGTTTCCCCCCCCCCCCAGGTCCTCAGGGAGGGAACACAGCAGCTTGACCAACCTTAGCATCCAGCTTGAAGAAGAGAAATGTATTGCTTGGACTTTCCTGTTTTAAACTATGGCTTTGGACAATCCACTATGGGGCTTTTGCAGTTTATCTATGTTTTATTTATGCTTCTTTAAATAATGTACTCAAGATAGATTATGAAAGTGTTATGTTATGTTTTTGGAAAGGATGTTGTTGTAACACGTATTTGACTTTATGAAATAAAAGTTTGTTGTTCTTCCGCTGTTTACAAATATGTGTTCTTATATCTGTCTTGTATATCTGTGACTTGTACTTATAAACCTCCACCAAAATTAGGGCATTCCCTTTGAGAGTGACCCTAACGGAGGTGGGGTGTTTCACTTGGTATCAGAGCCAGGTTTACCAGATAAGATAAAAAGTTTTGAAAATTTATTTTCAAAAAGGAAATTTAAAGAAGCATTTTTAAAAGAAAAATATTATTTTATTTTAAAAAGGCAAAGTCCACCCCCCAAAGCCATAGGAACTATCTCTTATCCTTCGTTTTGAATCTATCCTTTTTGTTTCAGCATGTCCCAAGAACTTAACTTGCCGGAAGGGGTGCCAATACCTGGTTGGTTTAGACGGTTCTTAGAAGCTAGGGCCACTCAGCCAGGTCCTACCGTTCCTCCTCCCCCAGCTGAAGGAAATCATCCAGCTGCAGCAGCACCTTTTCCTCCACCTCCTCCCCGGGGAAACGCTTTTGCTAAGATATGTAAAGATTTTAAAGCTATGGGAGGAAGGGATTTCCATGGAACTGAGTCCTTCGTAGCAGCTAGGAATTGGCTGAAAGAAACTGAAGACCTGTTCATCATCTTTGAGGTAGAAGATAGACAAAAAGTACAATTGGCGGTGTGGCTATTGAAGGGCGAGGCTTCCTACTGGTGGGAAGTCACTAATGCTGAAAGACCAGTGGAGACATGGGAGGACTTTAGGGCAAGGTTTGAGACTAAGTTTCTCTCAGATGCGGAAAGAAGTTTGCAGTTGGAGAAATTCTTATTTCTTAAGCAAGGAGACAAGACTGTCAGAGAGTATGTGAATCAGTTCGATGAGCTGACTAGGTTTGGGCTTGACCTAGTCAACACCCCGCACAAGAAGGCTCTCCGTTTCGTCAAGGGGTTAAATGAGCCATTACACAGTTTGGCCATGACCCATATACCCATGGGGGCCACGTATGAAAGATTGGTGCAAATGGCATTGCTGGATGAGGAGGATAAGGGCAAGAAGGAGACAAAGGCAGAAAGCTCTCAAGGGAAGAAAGAGGGTTTGCAGCCTAAGAAGACGGACTTTAAGAAAGGCGGGAAAGGCAACAAGGAGAAGAGGAAGTGCAATTTCTGTGGCAAAGTGGGGCACTTAGTAAAGGACTGTCGAAAAAAGAAGGCCAAGGAGAATGGTGGGTGCTTTTCGTGCGGTCAGACAGGCCACAGGGCTAAGGACTGCCCAAAGAAACGAGGACAGGGGCAGGGCACTGGATCCACCCCAGGGGCACAGGTTCATGTGCTAGAAGCGCCACCATTGCAACAGCGAGGTATAAATACTTCTGTAGAAAGTGTAGTTTATCTTTATGATCACCCCGTTCGCACTTTATTTGATTCTGGCGCATCACACTCCTTTATCTCGTCTGCTTTAATAGAATCTCTGCACCTAAAAACTAGTATGGTAGAGGACCCCTTAATTGTTTCAAACCCAATTGGGGGCCCAGCTCATTTGTCTATGATCTGTTTGGATTTGAAAATTTCTATCCTAAGTGTAGAATTTCAATGTAGTGCCTTTGTTTTGGGCTTTTCGGGGTATGGTTTGATTTTGGGTATGGATTGGCTATCCAGTAATGGGGCCATCCTTGATTGTGAGAAAAGGGTTGTTAGGCTCCTAACCCAGCTTGGTAATACTTTGGAAATTTCTTGTAATCCCTCGTATGCGGTTATGCTTAGTTATCTTGAATCGCTAGATGCCTCTGTTGAAAATTTAAAATCAGTTAGAGTGGTCCGGGAATATCCGGATGTCTTTGAAGAGGTGAAGGGCTTGCCTCCGAAGCGGGAAATAGACTTCCGCATATATCTTGTAGATAATGCAAAGCCCGTTGCGTTGCCCGTTAGACATATGGCTCCACGAGAAAGGAAAGAGCTCAGTAAACAGATTAAAGAGCTTCTAGAAAAGGGGTTCATTAGGAGGAGCATTTCAGAATGGGGCGCTCCGGTGGTGTTCGCTACAAAGGCGGATGGTTCACTCCGTCTATGTGTTGACTATAGGGAGCTCAACAAGCTAACGAAAAAGAATAGGCACCCTCTCCCTAGAATTGACGATTTATTTGACCAGCTTGTAGGAGCGTCTGTTTTCTCCCAACTCAATTTAGCAACCGGTTTTCATCAGCTAAGGGTGGCTGAAGATAGCATCGATAAAACGGCTTTCAGAACCCCAGACGGCTTCTTTGAATGGCTTGTCATGCCTTTCGGCTTGACAAATGCACCTGCTTACTTCGTGGACCTGATGAGTAGGGTATTTAGAGATTTCCTCAACAAATTTGTAGTGGTCTTCGTAGATGATATCCTTATCTTCTCAAAGAGTGAAGAGGAACATGCTCAGCACTTAAGGGCAATCATGGAAACTTTGCGAGTCCATCAACTAAAAGCCAAGTTCTCCAAATGCCATTTTTGGAGAGAAGAGGTGAGGTTCCTTGGGCACATAGTATCCAAACAAGGGCTAGCGGTGGACCCTGCTAAGGTAGTGGCTGTACAGGATTGGAAGACACCAAGGAATGCAACTGAGGTCCGAAGCTTCCTAGGACTAGCAGGTTTCTATCGAAAGTTTATAAGGGATTTTTCGAAAATCTCAGCTCCGCTCACGAAATTGACTAAGAAGAATCTAGTGTTCAATTGGGATTTGGATTGCGAGTTTGCTTTCCAACGACTGAAAAGGGCTCTTACAACAGCCCCAGTTTTGACACTGCCAGATGGGAGCAAGATGTTCACTGTTTATACGGATGCATGTGGGACAGGGCTAGGCGCCGTCTTAATGCAAGAAGGAAGGGTAGTAGCTTATGGCGGGAGGCAGTTGAAAGTGCACGAAAAGAACTACCCAACCCACGATCTTGAGTTAGCCGCCATTGTCTTTGCACTCAAGTCTTGGCGACACTATCTCCTAGGTGAGAAGTTCGAACTTTACACTGACCATAAATCGTTGAAATATCTTTTCTCGCAGAAGGATCTTAACTTGAGGCAACAAAGATGGATGGAGTTTCTTGCCTCGTACGATTTCGAAATCTCCTACACTCCGGGCAAAGGCAACGTACTGGCAGACGCGTTGAGCCGAAAGAAATTGACCCTAAGCCCGTTGTTTGTTGAAAGACAAAGCCTAGAGTTTATAGCCAGCTTCGACTTTAGGCCTTCCTCCGATTTCGTACCAGGCTTGTTAGCATCTCTCGAGGTGCGCCCAACTTTAGTGGATTCAGTAGGGACAGCACAGCGCGAAGACCCTCAGCTTGTAGAAATAATTGATAGGCTAATTAGGGGTGAGACTTCAAGTCACCTCAACAGATACTCCATTGACGATAAGGGTGTACTAAGGCGAGACGGAAGACTATGCGTCCCACAAGCAAAAGATTTAGTGAAAAAGGTTCTCGAGGAAGCACATCACTCCAAGATGACGATACATCCAGGCGGAGATAAAATGTACAAAGACATAAAAAGGACTTTCTTCTGGAACGGCATGAAAAAGGACATGGCAGAATTCGTTTCTAAGTGTATGGTGTGCCAACAGGTTAAAGCGGAACAGAAAAAGCCTGGCGGACTACTACATCCTCTGGAGGTCCCGCAGTGGAAGTGGGATAGCATCTCAATGGACTTCATCGATGGGCTGCCTAGGTCTAGGAGAGGCAACACTAGCATTTGGGTAATAGTGGATAGGCTTACTAAAAGCGCCCACTTTTTACCTGTCAAAAGTAAAAGAACTGCCTCATCCCTAGCATCACTTTACCTCAAGGAAATCGTTCGACTCCATGGAATACCATCTAGCATTGTTAGTGACCGAGACCCCATCTTCACCAGTGAGTTTTGGCGGAGTCTGCAAGAAGCAGTAGGAACGCAGTTATGCTTGAGCACAGCCTATCATCCCCAAACCGACGGCCAAACGGAGAGAGTGAACAGAGTTTTGGAAGACCTTCTAAGACTATGCGTCCTTGACTTCGGAGGGACATGGGAAGACCACCTTCCTTTGGTGGAATTTGCCTACAACAACAGCTATCAAGCAACCATCGGAATGGCGCCCTTCGAAGCTTTATACGGAAGACCGTGCCGATCGCCCACTTGTTGGTGGGAGTCCACGGATAAGCTCATACTTGGACCAGACATGATCCGAGAGACTTCAGAGAAAGTGGACTTAATACGAAGAAGGATGAAGACGGCCCAAGACAGACAAAAGTCCTATGCCGACAAGAGGAGGACCGACCTTGAATTTGAGGTGGGAGACAGAGTTTTTCTCAAGGTATCACCGCTAAGGAACGTTGTTCGTTTTGGAACCACCGGAAAGCTAGCGCCAAGATTCGTAGGGCCATTCCCTATCATCGAGAAAATTGGGAAAATGGCTTATAGATTAGAGCTACCCGAGAAGTTGGCTGGAGTCCACAACGTTTTTCACGTTTCACATCTCCGAAAATGTCTACATGAGTCTGCTGAAGTGGTAGAGCCAAATATCCTCGAAGAGGCTGAAGTGGAACGCGAAGCAACCATAAGAAAAGTTCCAACCCGCATCTTAGGAACGGAAGTAAAGAAGCTACGCAACCGCGAAGTCAAGCTCGTCAAAGTCCAGTGGAGCGACGCCGAGGGAGACGCGACTTGGGAAACTGAAGCTAGAATCCGCACTGCCTACCCTTTTCTGTTCGAGGGTACATCCTTGATCTTTCTTTTTCCTTAAGTTGCGCTTTTATCTATCTTTTTAGGTATATTTCCTCGACCGTATCTTTTAGATAGAAACCTTTTGGATGGAAACATGTAATTGAAACATGTTATGGATGATGGTTGCAAGTGGTTGCAAGTGATTGCTAGTGGTTGCTCGTGGTTGCATATACACACACAATCTAGGTTTTAGATCGGCTCAGTCACTTCATATTGCATATGCATATATGTTTGCTTTCGTCTATGGTTGAACATTAATATGTTGACATGTGGATGTTGCATTTGTATTGAATGATTGTGCACTCATGTAGAATCATGAATAGGAAAAATTTGCATACATAATGGATTCATGGCACTTACATAATTCGCATTAAGGAGGTCAACTGAATCAGTAGACCGCCTGATTTTGCATTAGATAAGTACATATACACACACTGCGCATATGATCATGAAGCATTAGAAGTCTTTTAAGGACAATGGATGCTCGTGTTTGATGGTTGAGTAGATGGATGATTGGATGTTAGGATTTACATTCCTCCTAACTTGAAGATTTCGGGGACGAAATCCTTTTAAGTGGGGGAGAATGTAACACCCCGAAAATTCTATAACTGTGAAATTAACAAATTAAAGCATAATTAATCTGAAATCAAAGAACTAAGGGAAACGGGATACGCCATTGCGTTCGTCTCGGAAAAATACGCGAAATAGAGTCCGAGTTTTCGAAAAACGGAGTCCGTATGAAGAAGATATGGCCTTCGGAAGTTTTGAATTAAATTTAAAATTCAAACAGAATTAAATAATTAAATATTCCGAAGTGGGGCCCAACGGGCCAGGGTGGAAGAACACCCGCCTGGGCCACCCAGGTCGACTGGGCTGTCGACCTGGGCTACCCATGTCGACAGGGCTGTCGACAGCCCTGTCGACAGGGGTGTCGACCTGGTCGAGCCCAGTCAACCTGGCTGGCCAGGTCTGTGTTTAGCCGATTTTCTGTGGTCTGCTTTGTCATTAGGGCTAGGTGGCAAGTTTTAATTGGTCTCTCTATCTAATGAATGGCTATGATCAATCCAAGCAACATCAATGGTCCTAATCAGTTCCTAACCTCTATATAAACAACCCTAGACAAACCCTAATCTATTCATTCAAAAATAAGAACATAGCCGCCATGTTGCTGAGGAACGACTAGAGGTAGCCGCCAACTAGAGAGAGGATTAGGAGGAAAATTCTAAAGCTTAAAGAGACCTAAATCAAATCAATTCAACAAAGGAATTTGCGTCTTCAATCTCTTAATTAGAGAATTCGCCGCAACCATTGTAAGTAGAGTATTACTTTGGTATGAATAAACAATTGTGTTGGTTCGTATGCTTGAATTGGGGCAATAAAGTTATTCATATTTGTGCGTTCTTATCAATTTGAAATATTATATATGTTTGGATATTCTTGAACTATGTTATTCATGTTATAAAGAACTACATGCGGTAGTTCTATGCAAGTATACGTTGGGAATATTTCGCAAATTATGTAATCCATGTTGAAGCTACATGTATGTAGTTGATTTAAATTTATGCAAGTTTGGGGTTTTGCTACTATGCCATCATGATGTATATTTTTGTGCATAAATCATTTTGTAAGTAATTAGAACAAGTTTGGTTATTATAATCCATAGGAAATTATGTTGAGAATTTGGCATCATGTATTAAGCCATGCTTTTGTACTAGAAAACCTATTTGCAAACTTATGAATATGGCTAGGCTATGAATGATATTTGGCATAATTGAAATCCATGATTAAGTCTATCTTGTTTACAAGAATTATATGATGACATATGTGGTACATGGCTAGGTTAGGTTCAAAAAGTCCCTTTTGTAAGTTTACATGACTAAAGTAAGAATCATGATTTCATGTTAGAAATATTTATGCCATGAACAAATTTAACTATACTTATGCCATGCTTATGTTTGACATTATGCCATGTTTATGCTAGAAGTATTTATGCCATGCTTATGTTTGACATTATGCTATGCTTATGCTAGAAATATTTATGCCATGCTTATGTTTGACATTATGCCTAAATAAAAATATAGGTTCATGTGTCAATAATGATATCTCAATTACAAGTTCACATGCTTTGATTCATGTCACCTATGTTTTATGACCAAAGTATATGTCACTACTATGCAAGTACACCAGTTTCTATTTTGTATTCCCAACGTCATATTGCAAGTTCATACGCTCACCTTCCCCTTTTTGTGTATGTAATCACGCCATAAGCCTCCCCTTTTCGCATGGCTAAATTGGGCTTTAAAAGGCTAAGCCCAATATATATATAAACGGACGTGTAAAACGGGGGAAAATAACGTTGGGTTAAAATTAATTAATGAATGAAAATATAAAATAGAAGGGCCCAAATTCAAGTATGGGGTGGGCCCGTGATTGGTGTAACCTTTACACCATTAACTTAATAATGGGCCGCAAATATTTACATATAAGAAATAAAGAAGAATAACAAAATATGTAAATGTAGAACATACGATGTGTTTAACCCGAGGTTGGATTGAGTTGTGATGTAAACCTGCCCGGAACCGCCCGGCTGTCCAGTAGTCACAACAATACCTATCCAATGTGGGAGGTTAAACATGGAGCCCAATAAGGACCCGAGGTTAGACTGAGTTGTGGCGTAAGACTGCCCGGAACCAACCGGCAACAGGCAGCCACAACAATACCTGTCTAATGTGAGAGGTCAGGGCCTTAATAAGACAATTAAGGCTGAGTCAGGATTGTTAGGATTAAGTGAACTAAAGACTTAATCAAAATGGAACATGCTAAACTAAACGGACTGGTGGGGTTAGGTTAGGACACACTTAACCAACTTAGCATGTTGGCTAGAGATAGAAAACCTAGTAACGGGGGACCCTTTTCAGCAGTAACCCTAAAAGGTGTATCAGGATACCCTGAAACTAGGCAGGGTGGGGCACGATTACTGGGCTGATTGTAAGAGGTCAAATCGACGGCGGTGGTGTAGCAGTGTAGGTTCTAACGGAGTGCGGGCGTGCACACACTCCGGCGCAGAAAAATAAGGCACTGGACACCAGTAGCATACCTGTGCACTCTAAGGTTGTGTCGGGTTGCCACTATGGGACTTGATACACCCCATGGTGGGACCAGCATAGGTAACTACGACATCGGGGGCCGTAAGACACATGTAACTATGCGAGTAGGAGCCGATCATCATAGAATGGATCACATCACCCGGATTGTGGGGTGCCAGTGGGAAACTAGTTTATATGGGTTCAGAGATTAATATGGGGTACGATAGTATATTCGACCCTAGACAACTTAACCAAGTTTATAGTGCATGCCCACTTCTTGTTTATACTTATCATACCCAGTTCTTTATTCATAGACAAAATAGTACTAGACTTACTCAGGCTTTATGTCTGACTCTACTTTTCTTTCGTCTTCTTTCTTCCGTTTCCCCCCCCCCCCCAGGTCCTCAGGGAGGGAACACAGCAGCTTGACCAACCTTAGCATCCAGCTTGAAGAAGAGAAATGTATTGCTTGGACTTTCCTGTTTTAAACTATGGCTTTGGACAATCCACTATGGGGCTTTTGCAGTTTATCTATGTTTTATTTATGCTTCTTTAAATAATGTACTCAAGACAGATTATGAAAGTGTTATGTTATGTTTTTGGAAAGGATGTTGTTGTAACACGTATTTGACTTTATGAAATAAAAGTTTGTTGTTCTTCCGCTGTTTACAAATATGTGTTCTTATATCTGTCTTGTATATCTGTGACTTGTACTTATAAACCTCCACCAAAATTAGGGCATTCCCTTTGAGAGTGACCCTAACGGAGGTGGGGTGTTTCAAACGTATTCACGTTTGGTGGCGGAGGAATTCGTTTCTCTTAGTTGTATACCCGTGTTATTTTTGAATAAGTCAATTTGTGATTTGGCGGGTATGACGATGTGGCATTCAAAGTGAATGGTGATCAGATGTTCTGAAGATAGATGTAGCTTCTAGCCTCACACCGGGAAGTAACAAAAGTTGGGCTAGGCAGCATGGCTAGTTGTGTCATCCCCAAGCAGGGTGTATTGTCACCGATCTAGAGAATATTCATATTTATACTTCTTTTTGATTCTGTATCTTCGGATGCCGGTTTGATGGCCTACAACCGTGGTGGCAATATATTCGCGACACTCAAGCTAAATGAGTGAGCGGTCATGTGTGGCCGGGTTGCAAGACGTTCTTGTTGAACCCTGAGTGTATCACCTCTAGAGTACACTATTCAGAAGGTGCTCCCATACCTTGTCTGTTGGAATCCATTCTCCGATAAGCGCCCTGCGGTTTATGATTTTATACTATGTATGTAGAACGTGAGATGCAAGCGTTTCTGCTAGATTGATACCTATTTGTACTTAGACATTATTATAATATCACAATGATATTGCTTGTCAAAGTTGTTCAGATACTCATAAGGGAAAAACCCGTTCCGTATTCACGGCGTGGTCTTATGAGATATCCTATACCTGTTTTAAACTATTTTACTCATACCAGTCCCATGACTGACCCGGAGTTTACTTTGTTGTTTTCCCTAAACTCTTAGGTGCCTAAATTTGTACGGGCAGTCAAGTAGTCGGGATTTACAGATATACTTGGAGAGCTTGGAGCAGGAGGCTGCAAGATTTTATAGCTATAGTTATTTCCGCTGTGGTGTAAGTGTTGTACTCTGATAAGTGCTATTGTATATATATAACTGTTTACTTCAAAGTTATGTTATATATTATATGTTATTCGTTCCGCTGTGAGATTCGTGTTACTCTGATGATTCTGATGTTCTTCTTCTTCTATTCTATTAGTTCTATCTTTTCTTTCTCACCTTCTAAATTCTTTCACTAACGTCCCGGAATTTTCGACTCTTGAGGAGTCGAAAATTTCCAGCCGTTACATATAGCGTCGCTGCGACCGTTGTTAAAAGCCTGAATTTGATTTTTCACATGAATTTGTATTCGAACCATTCCAGATCTGAAATCACTTTGAACTTGAACACCAAACCAGATCGAACCTGAATCATCTCCTCTGACCAAACACTGTGAGAATTTTATTTTTAAATTTAATTTAATTATTTAATTATTATTTGCATGGTTGTTGATCATAGATCTAAAAAGACATGATATTTAGTACATGGATCTGAACCATTCACCGCGTATGTTGTTGAATCTGAATTGCTTAGAATGATATGAGATAAGTTATGAAATTTTAAGGTTTAAATTTGAATTAAGGATTAATTAATTAATTATGTGTTATTTATTTAACCATGCTATGTTGATTTTGCATATGCTGTGTGAAATCACATCCTGCAAATTACTTCGATGTGAGTTATTGTATCTGATCCTGTTGTTGTGTCTGGATGTTGTTATGTGACTTGTGATGAAATTTACATTCTCTTTTTATGTAAAATGGGAATAGAGAAAAATTAACATTTATTTTGATGTTAATAGGAAGTAAACTCACCGCATGTAAATTGACATTTTTGATGTTAATATTATGAAATTCAACCATAGTATGTTATTAACATTTCTAATGTTAATATTAAAAAAGAAATTCAACCATAGTATGTTATTAACATTTCTAATGTTAATATAAAAAGTAATTTAACCGCATGGATGACATTAACATTTTTAGTGTTAATATTAAAAAGAATAACACCGTAGGGTAAGTTAACATTTTTGTTAATGTTAAAAATAAGAATTTACATTGTATGAAAAATTAACATTTTATTTAATGTTAATAATGAGTAATTTCACCGCATGTAGGAATTTACATTATTGACAATGTAAATTAAATAGTGAATTTAACTGCATGTATGAAAATTATCACATAAGACAAAATTAACATTTTATTTAATGTTAATAATGAGTAATTTCACCGCATGTATGAATTTACATTATTGACAATGTAAATTAAATAGTGAATTTAACCGTAGGGAATGAACATTATTTTAATGCTAATATAAAGGGAATTTCACTGTATGTACATTTTACATTATTTCATAATGTAATTAAAGAGAAAATACACCGTAGGAACATTGTGATTAAAAATTATATTTTCACAATGAGAATTAGAAGTAATGTTTACATTGTAAAATTTACATTTTTTTATATGTAAATAAAATAGGAATTCACTGTATGACAAAATTTACATTTTTTTTATATGTAAATAAAATAGGAATTCACTACATTGTAAAATTTACATTTTTTTTATATGTAAATAAAATAGGAATTCACTGTATGACAAAATTTACATTTTTTTATATGTAAATAAAATAGGAATTCAATATATGACAAAATTTACATTTTTTATATGTAAATAAAATAGGAATTCACTATATGACAAAATTTACATTTTTTTATATGTAAACAAAATAGGAATTCACTGTATGACAAAATTTACATTTTTTATATGTAAATAAAATAGGAATTCACTGTATGACAAATTTTACATTTTTTTATATGTAAATAAAATAGGAATTCACTATATGACAAAATTTACATTTTTTTATATGTAAACAAAATAGGAATTCACTGTATGACAAAATTTACATTTTTTATATGTGAATAAAATAGGAATTCACTGTATGACAAAATTTACATTTTTATTTGTAAATATAAAGTAGGAAAAGTTTACATTATCATTAATGTAAATATAATTGGAATTTTCAAAGTAGGAAGAGTTTTACATTATTATTAATGTAGGCATAATAGAAATTTTCATAATGGTAAGTTAACATTATTTTATAATGTCAACATAAAAGAGAATTGACCGTAGGTATTAACATTAGTTTATAATGTCAACATAAAAGAGAATTGACCGCAGGCATTAACATTTATTTTTCATGTTAATATTAAGTGAATTACTTCGTAGGAAAAATACATTGTTTTATATAATGCAAATAAAAAAAGGAGGATTAACAACAGGATTGATTTACATTATTCTTAATGTAAATAATAAAAAGAGAATTTAACTGTAGGATAGCGTTAACATTATTTTTTTAATGTTGATATAAATGAATTTAACCGTAGGTACAGGTTTACATTTTATTCAATGTAAATAAAATAAGAGCGTCATATGTATTGAAAGATTACATTTTTTTAATGTAAATAAAGGTAAGATTATGCGCCGTTAAGTAAGAAGTTAAATTATTTTAAATAATTATGACAAGAATTAGCCGTTATAAAATAATATAACAACATGAAATAGTTTTTCCAAAACTATAAGTATGCGAGGTTATTTGGGAAGTCCGAGATACTCTCATCCCAGATTAAACCAAACGACGTTGAAGGATCGAAGTATGAGATGACGTGAAGGCCGTAAATCTTCCCTCGAATGGACGGTGACCAAGGTCCTGAATTGATTTGCTCCCAATTCAAGGGTTAAGGTAATTGCCCAAACGTATGTGTCGATTTCACGGTTTAGACTTTCATTCAGACCCAGAGCATAAGTTTTAAATGGAACGTGTCCGACATTGGATTCCTTTATATTTCATTTGTTGATTTTCTGTCGGGAGTACGAATGATTGGTGGTTGAGAATTTATTCTCTACTTAACACCCTTTTGTACAATTGACGGAGAACCGATAGTGTGATACGGAGTGTCAGTGTAGCATACTAAGATGCAATGATCAAGGTTTCTTGTTGAAAAGCAGAACCTTGTGGTGATGATCAGAGCATGGCCTATTTTAGGCGTAGCTTTGTGTAACATAACTTCGCGAGCCTCACCCACCGGTTGAGTCAAAAACGGGCGAAGGGAACGCAGGGAGAGCAGCATGTTTCTTTCTAGATATAGTGATGTCAGGGACCTACCAGCGCTGACATTTTACTCAAGTGGATGATGGAATTTTCGAGGCCTCGGTATTAGGTCCTATAGGACCGGGAAACGTGTGTTCAGGAATTGCCAATCCGCTAAGCTGTATTTGCGGACCGGCCCTGCAGCTATCCAAGGGTTCTCTGCGGGGAATCCTGAGGCATTAGCTAGAGTGTCTCGAATCGGTAAGGAGCTCCGCCCTAGCCTTGACTTATGATGGAAACCAAAATCCAAATACGAACCGACGAATTTGAATGTATTACTAGTACGGAAGCATAGTATATGGTAGCTATGTTTCCTAGGATTAATTCATTTATTTTGAAATGTTTTCATATACACTAATGATAATATTAGATTCGTATTTGCCATATTTAGCATGTTTAGTCATCATAAGGTAAAACCCTATCCTCTGGTGTGCGTTGCATTGTGTGATGGGACTTGGGTCTTATGGTGATTCCATTTTTCCAAAAGCATTGCGATATTTCACGTTGTTCTTATTTTTTTTTCATGACACCTTAAATTATGCACGGCAACCCATTGGATAAAAACCGTTCCGCGTTAGCGGCGTGGTCTTTGTGTTTGCCATCTTATTAGTTGTTAAAGTAGTTAAGAATTCTCACACCAGTCCCACGACTGACCCATGGTTTATTTAACCTTTTTGCAAACTTGGGTGCCCTCCTTTCTACACGGGCAGCCAAGTAACAGGTATTCTTTTGCCTGGAGTCTTTTCTCGGGAGCTACTTATCATTTTCCTTGGGCCAGCTTTTGACGTAGAGGTGATGACTTGGAGCTACGAACACTTTCTATCGTTTTCTCTTATCGCATTTTCTTTTTCATTTCAAACATTAGACTTATTTCCATTTTATGTCATTTTTCTGCAAACTTGATGTAATAACTTATAATTCTGTGACTGTGGATTTTCTATTGCTGATGACATTATATTTCCGCTGCTATGATGTTGTTACTATATGGATTTCCTGTGCTATGTTGTTTCTGTGACTTGTTATATTATATTTATGTTGTATTCCAAATGATAATCTCTTACTTTCATTCCCGTGGAAGTTTGGGTTCATCACAGTTGGTATCAGAGCTTAGGTTTACAAAGCGGAATATAACATATGTATAATAATTCGTTTACGTAGAATCACTATATTCTACGGCGAACATTTCATAAGAATACGTAATAGTCAGTCAGTTTATCGCCATCTTTTATCTATCCTTTTATCTTATCACTTCTTAAAAATCATCATCGTTAAAGTAGTTCTGACTCTTTCCTTGATTGTACAGAACTAACTTAAAATGAGTACCGCCGCTGCTAGAGCTGCTAGAGCTAGGAGAAGGTAGAATACCACTATGACTGAGGAGCCCACTATCCAACAACAACCACCACCGCCGCCACCCTTTGACTTGGATAAGGTGGCAAAGAAGCTCAAGAACTTAGGTGGAGTTCCATTCACCGGACCGTGGTACAAGCTCAGGCGTGGCTGAAAAATTGTGAAAAGATATTTGGAGGACTGGGGCTAGATGATCAGAGAAAGAGATTCACTGCAGCATGGCATCTTCAAGGTGAAGCGCAAAACTGGTGGGAGGTGGTCAACATTGGAGGCGACGAAGATAATATGTCTTGGGACAGATTTAAGGAGCTTTTCAACGACAAATACATTCCGAGGCAGGAGGTAGAAAGGCTGCACGACGAGTTCGCCAATCTGAAGCAAGGCGACAAGTCCATCTCAGAGTATGTTCGTAGATTCGAGGACCTTTCACGTTATGCCCCTAAACTGATTTGAGATGACTTTCAGAAGAACAAGAGATTCATAAATGGGCTTGCGAGGAAATATATTGATAGGGTCACTGCCCACATCAACCTTTCCTTCAATAAGATGGTGGAGTTCGCTTGCCGTTATGAAGAGAATGATAAGAAGGGTTCTCAGCAGGACAGAGGGAGGAGCTTAGCCAACAACAACAAAAGGAAGCAGCCGGAGAAAAAGACTGAAGGGAGTAGTTCGGGAGCCGCTAAGAAGGGGGATAAGTCAAAGGTGCAATGTTTTAACTGCCAGCAATTTGGACATTATAGCTCGGAGTGCAAGAATCCAAAGAAGGCTAGGAGTGATAGCACCAAAGACTGCTACAACTGCCACAAGAAGGGTCACATCAAGTCCAACTGCCCACTTTTGAGAGGAGCTCAGGTTGCACATGTCTATGAGGGAGCAGGTACACCATCTTCCTCCGCACCTACTGAGGGAGGTAAGCCTGATGTTCTAGATGGTACTGTTTCTATTAAAAATACCCCTGTCACTGCTTTGTTTGACACTGGCGCATCAAGAAGCTTTATATCTAGGAATATAGTCAGTAAACTAAAATTGGAACAAAGAAACCTTAAGGAGCCTATAGATGTTCACAATCCTGTAGGGGGTTCTATCATCCTTGATTTGTACTGTAGGGTGCCTGTTTCCTACTCTTATTTTCGGTTTCCTTTTGACTTGATCGTTATGGATTTTTCCGAGTTTGATATTGTTAGACCCAAAAGTGGTTCTAACACCCAAATTGACTTGAAACAAGATAAAATGAGATAAAAGTAAAAATGAACACGCAGGATTTATAGTGGTTCGGCGAACAAATGCCTACGTCCACTTATTTTTCACTATATTCAATAATTCAGTTGCAAATACAAAGTGATATTCACTCACAACTCACTTTTGTTCACTCAATTAACTAAAACAAGAAATGAAAGATGGTTTGGATTCTCCGGGAGTAATGGAGTTCGGATGATGGAGGTGATTGAATTCTCTAAGTGCTGAAAAAAGATCCTTTTCTTTGTCTCCAGTCGGGGTATTTATAGGTGTGAATTTGCCTGAGATTCAATCCGGGTCGGGCCACGTGTTATCCATCGCACTTTCTCTGGGTTCGGATGAACTATCAAGCTGACAACACATCAAAGAGATGGACGTTAGGGGTAGGAATTAGTCATAGCCGGTCCGGTTCTCCAGGCGATTTTACAGGAGATTAACCTGGATCATAGGTGCGGGTCGGAAGCGTGCAGGTAGGGGGTTCGGATCGGAATACCCGATCCGAACCGGAGTGGCTTGGACGTCTCTCCTTCTCTAACCTATTCCGCTCCGCTCCAGCGTCGTGGCAAGCAGATGGCTTTCCGATCCATTCGAGATTTAGTTGCCTTCCGATCCGATTGGATATGCTTTGCCAATCTATCCAGTAAGAGACCACCGATCCGAACAGAGAACTCTATCCGATCCGAACCAATATGCTGCTCTATCCCGATCCGAACAACTGCAGCTATCAATCTGAATTGTGGTGTTTTCTTCCAATCCGAACCGAAGTCTTATAACTTAAAATACTCTTCAATGGTTGGTTTCTTGACTTTGTGTTGCCTAGTTCACAAAGTAGGCTAACATTTTGCCCCCTCAAAGGATGCTTCTGTTGTACGAAGCGTGCTTTGATGTTGTTTAAATGCTAGTTCTTGAATCAGAACAGTCAGGAGTAATGCACAGATTTCCATTCGGTTCGGCGTCCGACCCGAGCACATTTTCTTCATTTCTGAGCAAATTTGGGAACTCTTCTCGTCATATAATGCTTCTTGCAGGTATGCTCTTCCTTTATTCCCCTTCTTTTGAACTCAATTCTAATCAGATGCTAAATTAATGTGTGAAACTCGTCCGGTTCGGATTCCGATCCGAAGCGCTTTTGTGGATCTGGTTCTTGGACAGTGGGCCTTCAGGCAGAGTTGTGCTACTGGGCCTTCACTCCGGTCCGAGCGGGTGAGAAAGAATAGGAATACGTGAGTCAGCACTACCCCTTATATAAATCCACTACTGTCTTCATTCTTTTCTTCTTCTTTTCTGCCGCCGCTTCCAAGCCTAGTATTGAAAACTTCAAAAACTCCAATATCCTGAAACCATTCCTTGTAGATTTCTCAAATCGAACACATAGGTAGCTCTTTAATCTCGAATAACTTCATAGTAACTGTTCTTGATTTCAATTCGTGTTGGATTGGGATGGTTTAGCCACGGGCTTTGCTTGAACTCCACGTCGTTACTGGTGGATGCGCCATCGCTTCGAGGCGTTTCGAGGCTGGAGAGGGCAAATATTTGTCCTCAATGGTAGCTTTGGTGATAAAACGGATTCGTTTGTGAGTAGGGGGGAAAGAGGAAGAAGATGAAGAGCGTGATGACAAATCGGAGTTGATTCGGGAAGAATACGAAGAAGCAAAAAGGAAGGAGAAGGAAAGGGGATCGGTTCGGGTTGCATACTTTAGAAAGACGGGAAGGAAGGAAAATGTCGGTTCGGGTCGGAGGAGAGAATGGGATAAGGGGTTGAAGTAAATGGACTGGTTAAGTGATGCTGGTTCGGTTCGGATCAGGTCACCCGATCCGATTAGATCAGTCCTGCTTCCGATCCCATTATTTCCCTTGTCTTGAGCTGACCTTGCTTTAATGAAGCATCCGAGCCGACCCTACATCTGCATCTGTATTGAGCCAATCACCCTATGCATATCCGAACCGAACCGAACATATCACACTTGGCACACAAAGACTACCCAACTAATTCAACTAACAATCACTCTAAACAATAACTTCATGGACAGTTAGGATAGTGCCCTGTGAACATAAACGAGAATTAAGAACAACTCTGACTATCACTTTCTCTTCAAAGCTTCGTCTTACATTGCTGTACTTTTATTTTGCATTTCCCACATTTGCTGCACACACTTTAGTTCACACACATACACAAAGGGGGCACGGGATAATTTACTCTAATCCGTGCTATTGCTTCTTCAATAGTTTCATGACAATGAGGCCCAGACGCTCTTCCCGTCTAGCTGAGAGGAAAGAAGCTCCGGAAACTTCTAGCAAAATCACTCTTGAGGATATATCTTCTTCATCCGATCCAGAATGGGACAGCGAAGGTCCAGATTACGGAGTTGGTCATCGGGAAAGCGACGAGGTGTCTTCAGAGACTGAAGTTTCTCTAGGTTTCGAGGAAGAAGGAGGGATTGGTGATAATCGAGCACCTGATGAATTTGAATCAGCCATCATATTGGAATCACCTTCGGACTCCGTTGAATCGACAATCGACAACGACCGACTTGTTCGAATTTGCTTAAAGTATGGAATAATGAAAAGGGACACCCTAGTGCCCTCACGCTCTGACCGTCCCCACAACCCTCCAGAAGGATATATGACGGTCACTCGATTGATGTGCATGGTTGGCGCCATTCCTCCGTTCTCGCCTTTCATCGTTGATTTCTTAAGACAAATGCGGATTGCCCCCATGCAGTTGCATCCCAATTCATATGCCTATTTGCACACCTTGTACATAGCATATCGTGAAATCCTAGGCCTAGAGCTCACATTCGATGACGTTCATTTCTTTTATAATTTCAAACATCGGACTAGAGAAACTCCATCTTTCTGTTACTTTGAATCGGTCCCAAAAAGGAAGATAATCTCTACACCATTTAGCAGTAAAGCTGGAGATTCCAGACTAGAGTGGTTCTATATAAAGCAACAGTCTGGATGCGCCAGGAGATGGACAAAATCAAGTAAAGCGTTGATTTTCTGAACTCGGACTCTATACACTTGAATCATCACCCTGACCTGTTTTCCTTTTTGTTTGCAGTCGACAATCCCAAACAGATATCAGATCAGGTGTTCTTCGATCGGATGCACCGTCTTCTTAATGGCGATCAAAAATTCCTGACTATCGACGAGGTCCTTAAAGATGAATACCTTCACTTTCATGGGCTGCTATCTGTTTTTCGTAGCATTGGACATGGGACGGTTCCATACGCGTACATTCCTCCAGTGGAGGTGGTCCCAGAGATAGGAGAAGGTTCAGGAATTCCTACAGCTTCTCTTCACACTTCACCTTCTCCATCTTCTACGCAAGATGATGAATTGGCTAATCTGGCCAAAAAGCATCGTGAAGGGTATATTGCCCCCGAGGAAACTACTTCTCTAGACAAGTCAAAATCTTCCCAAGAGTCGCCACTTCACGCTTCCGAAGGGGATGTTCCTAGCACTGATGAGCACATATTTCAGGGTTTGGGGGATCTCCCCTTACCTGAGACTATATATACTTCAGAGGATTTCAGGAAGGACCCTTTAGTCTTCACTTCTTCTGAAGAAACTACTCCCGCTAAGGCCAAAGAGCCTGCCCGCACCAGTCTAGCTTCAGACTCGGGTTGGTTGGGGGGACACACACCACTTAGGATGCACTTTACACCACAGCATTAGCATTCATTGCACTTCTTTCTCCATGAATCCATTGATTCTAAACTTCGTTTATTTTATCATGCAGGTACAATGTCTCGATCCTATTATGATATAAAAAAGCTTCGTCGCAGCATGTCCAATCCTCCTCAGGATGTCGAGCATAATCGCCGGGATGACCGTGGTAGGGAGGAAAGAAGACCTTATGATCCCTATCGATCTCGGCCCTCACGCTCCCGCTCACCAGTTCGACCGGAACAAGAAAAATACAAGAGCTATCAAGGTCGTAGGGAGGAGGATAGACCACCATCTAAGGATTCCACTTCCTCCCATGAAAAGCGGAGTAGAGAGAAAACTCCTCCAAAGGAAACCGGGTCTCGAAGCAAGCAAAAGGTCCCTGCTACTAAACGACCTAGGACAGACAAGGGTTCTACAGAATCCTTTTCAGGAAGGGACACCGAATTGACGATCGTCGCTCCTCCTCCATCAGATGCAACAACTGCAGTAAAGCGGGCATATTTGAAAGAGCAATTTCCCGAACACTACTTCGAAACTCTGACTTTTCTACCTGCCCTTGAACCTGTTTCGTCTAATTGGGCAGAGGAGGCCAAAGCAAAGATTGATTTGGTGGAAAAACAATATTCCGAGATGTTCAAGTATTCCCGCAATCTTTCTAGAATCATTCGCACTCTAATGACAAATACCGATTCAATGCAAAAGACCGCGGAGGAGGATGCCAAGGTTCTAAAAGCCCTAGGAAAAGATTTAGAAGACACTCAAGCTCAACTAGCTATCGCTCAGAAGAACGCTTCTAATTTCAAACAACAGTTTGAGGACACACAAAAACGCTATCATGACTTGCTTGAATCCCACACTCAGGAGCGTTCTGAGTTGAAGAAGCAAGCTGACGAGGCCAAATCAGAGGCTGCTAAGACACGCCTTGCTTATGCTGAGCTTGAACGGAAAAACGCTGAGTTAGCAAAAAGGAGTGCCGAATTAGAAAAGAAGAATGCCGACTTGGCTTCGAAGTTGTTGGAGGCAGAAAACAGGGCTGCTCTGGCCGAGGGCAATGTGGAATGTGCTATTAAATCTGCGGAGGAAGCCCGCAAGCAACTATCAGAAGCGGAGGCTGATATTCAGGGCTTCGGAGAGCTAATGATTGAATTCTTCGCACACATTATTCGTCGTCGAAACATTTCTTGGATCGAAGACTATCCATCCACTCTGGTTCAAGTATGGAATCAAATTGTTGAGTGGGAAAAAGAAGAACTTAAGGTCGATTCCCTTGATGAAGATAAGCTGATGGAGAAATACTTGAGAGACGATGAACCGGAGCGCCTAGCTGAAGGGCGCCGCCTAATTGCTGAGGCCATGGAAGAAGAGAGGCGGAAGTCTAAACAGAAGACCATTCCCGAAGCTGGTTCCTCTTCTTCTGCTCCTGCACCTCCCGAAGTAGAAGGGTATGATCCCGAAAATCCGGGAATTCCCCGGACAACTTTGCTATCTCCCATTGCTGAAATAACCCCAGAGGTAGTAGTCACCCCCGCTGAAAAGTCTTCAGAAGGTATCCCTATCTTTTCTCCTCAATTTGCCAAAGTTATTACTACTTTTCGCTACATGATTGAACATTCTATGAGAGACCCATCGTTTTCGCCTGAGCTGATAACTGTTGCTTCTCATTCTGTAGGTGTTGAATCGTCCGAAAAGACAGATGTAGCTCAAGGAGCTACTGCTGGGACAAAGCCCGCTGACAGCGCCAAAGAAGGTGAAGACAAGGCTGCTTCTACTGACTTGGGGGAAGGAAATGAGCAGACTAAGGTCACCACTCCCCAAGATGAAGAAATGATAGCAGCTTTGAAGGACGATGGAGGAGACGGGGGGCATGATGAGGAACCGGAAGTTGCAATAACTGGGGAATCGAAAAGCGCCGATGACATTACCTTAGCTGCCATGAAGGCTGATCAAGACAAGCGCTTACAATTAAAGGCCGAAGGACTAGACCCTGAGGTTTTCAAACCCCTCGCAGTTGTGGATGCAGGTTCAAGGTTAGTTGTTAAGCTCTCAACTAGATCTATTACCGAAGAACTTGCTAAAAAATCTTCTCTTGATTCCAGTGCCCCGTCCTCCAGGAAGAAGTCTGCTGGCTCCAGTACCACCTCTTCAGGGAAAAAGAAACCAAAACGAATCTTGACTGAAGCCGAGAAGGAAGCAAAGGATGCGGAAAAAGCTGCCAAGAAATCGAAGGCTCATCCCAAACCCAAATAGTGGGTTCCCCTGTGTCTTTTTAGCATCTTTGTGAACAAATAAGTGCTGCTACAAAAACAGCTTCCGCATTTTCTTTTTCAGCTATTTCCCTGTACAAATTCATTCATTTGTAAATAAAAATAATTCACTTTTTGCAATGTTTATTTGTTAGCAGTTCTGCACTTATGTAAAAATGCATGTCTATAGTTATGAAACAAAGTTGTGGAAGGGGGGAATATGTGTATGCATATGTGTCCCCAGTCAATTTCCATAAGTTATTCAATGCTTAACCATGCAATCTGAATGCTCCCAATTCTCTAACGGGATGGCATTTCCTGTGTCGTCAATACCTGTTGTTTTTCCCGGCATTTCTTTTATACTCTCTCTCTTTCTTTTGAGAGTTAGAGTTCGAGCTTAGTCATCTATTCATTCCCCGGTCTCTCAACGGGAAAAGATTTCTTTCTCGGCGCTCGGTCGGAGACGCCTTTATACTCTCTTTCTCTCTGGAAAGTTAGAGTTCAGAGTGGAATCTCTTTTTCAGCGCTCAGTCGGAGACGCTTTTATACTCTCTCTCTTTCTCTGGAGAGTTAGAGTTAAGAATAGAATTTCTTTTTCAGCGCTCAGTCGGAGACGCTTTTATACTCTCTCTCTTTCTCTGGAGAGTTAGAGTTAAGAATAGAATTTCTTTTTCAGCGCTCAGTCGGAGAAGCTTTTATACTCTCTCTCTTTCTCTGGAGAGTTGGAGTTAGAATGTCGTTTTCTCATTCTTTTACGTCTTATTGCACAAATAATCATTGTGCTTCTTTTTATGTCCAAACTGTTTTCAACCTTCTTTAGGCTCTGAGTTATCCTGTATTTTATAATCACAACAGAACAACTAATGAATGTAAATGCATAAAAGTAAATAACACACAATATTTTTATAGTGGTTCAGCTAAGTCGTAGCCTACATCCACTTTATAGTCCTTTATTCATATCATCAGATTTTCCCAAGGCAAGGCATGTCTTGTTACAGAATTCACAGTAAAAATAACAAAAAATATAGCATTTCTAATCCAAATATCGCATTAAGTGTTGGGCATTCCATGCTCGAGGAACTTCTTCGCCATCTACGGTCGTTAACTTGAAGGTTCCTTTTTCAAGTTTCCGTTGGATGACAAAGGGTCCTTCCCATTTTGGGCCGAGGTGAGGAAGGGATGGAAAAACTCTCTTTAGCACCAAATCTCCTGGTTCAAAAGTTCTGAGGCGAACTTTTTTGTCATAATAGCGTGCCATCTGACGCCGATGTCTTGCTGCACGCAAGTCTGCTTCGTCCCTTTTCTCTTCGACTTCATCAAGAGACTCAAGTAAAAGTGCCCGATTCGTCATCGGGTCATAATACGTCACCCTGTGGGAAGGAACTTCTAGTTCAACTGGAATTACTGCTTCTGAGCCAAAGGAGAGAGAGAAAGGGGTATGACCGGTAGCCGTTTTAAACGTTGTTCGATATGCCCACAATGCTAGGGGCAATTCGTCAACCCATCTTGCCTTTGCACGCTCCAACCGTTTCTTAAGGATGGATTTTATAACTTTTTTTACTGCCTCTACTTGCCCATTCGATTGTGGATAGGCAACCGCAGTATATCGTTTGTCTATCTTATATTTCTGGCAAAAATTTCTGAATTCAGAGCTATCAAATTGGGTCCCGTTGTCAGTAACAATCGTCCTTGGGATCCCGAATCGGCATATAATATTTCTGACCACAAAACTTATCACCTTTCTTGTGGTGATCTTAGTCAAGTGCTCAGCTTCCACCCACTTTGTGAAATAATCCACGGCTACTATTGCATACTTAGCTCCTCCTTTAGCAATCGGTAAAACTCCAATGATATCAATTCCCCATGTGGCAAATGGCCAAGGACTCACCATCGATTTAAGCTGGGTTGACGGTGCCCTGGGGATTTTGGCGAATCTCTGGCACTTATCGCAGCGTCGTGAATAATCAGCCGCATCTTTATTGATTGTAGGCCAGAAGTATCCGTATCGCAATATCTTCTTTGCTAAAGTTTGGCCTCCTGTATGATCTCCACACTCACCTTCGTGTACTTCTCTTAGTACGCGCTTGATGTCGTCGTGTGCGATACATCGTAACAGGGGCATAGAAAATCCTTGTCTATAGAGAACACCATCTTGTATAACATATCTGGTTGCTTTGCGAACTACAGCTCTTTTCTCACTCTTCTTCGATGGGAGTGTCCCATTCTTAAGGAAATTCTTAATTGGAGTCATCCATGACTCCTTCTCTGGTTCCGCTTCAAGAGCGAATTCAATTTCCATTGATTCGAAGCTTGGCGACTCCAACGTTTCAATTGGAATTACCTCAGTCCCTTCTGGATGGTCAGAACTAGCCAGTTTTGCCAGTCTATCCGCTTTCTGGTTTTCAATTCTGGGAATATGTGTTATGTTGTACCGCTCTAAGTTATTCAATAGCTCTTTCACTTTCTTGAGGTAGGCGATAAGTCGAGGTCCTCGAGCCGCAAATTCCTCTCGCACTTGACAAACAACAATCTTAGAGTCACAAAATATGTCCATCATTTTTACTCCGAGGTCTTTAGCAAGTTTCAGCCCGGCAATCAGGGCTTCATACTCAGAGTCAATATTAGTTGCCGAAAATTCTAATCGCAGGGCGTAATATAACGACCGTCCCTCGGGAGTGACTAAGACAATTCCAGCTCCGGACCTTCGGTCATTTTTAGCTCCATCTGTATATAATTTCCACGGATTCATCTCTAGCTTATCCTCGGATTTGACCACTCGGTCATTGATTATTTCCTCCTCTGGAATGGTGAACTCCGCAATAAAGTCTGCTAGAGCTTGCCCCCTGATTGACTTTCGTGGTTGAAAATTCAAATCAAACTGGCTTAGTTCTATGTTCCATTTGATCAACCTTCCCGATGCTTCGGGTCTCTGCAACACCTGTCTTAACGGCTGGTCGGTGTATATGGTTATTGGATGGGCTTGGAAGTAGTGACGAAGTTTTCGGGATGCGATCAGGAGGCTGTAAGCAAGCTTCTCAATCTTTGGGTAGTTGCGCTCTGCCGCTGCCAATTTCTTACTTACATAATACACCGGCCTTTGTACTTTGTCTTCTTCTCGAACCAGGGCTGTGCTGACAGCGTGGGCCGAGACTGCCAAATAAACAAATAATTCCTCGTGATCTACGGGCTTTGATAAAATCAGCGGTTTCTCTAGCAGTTCTAACAGATTTTGAAAAGCTTCAACACAATCAGGAGTCCATTGGAAGTTCTTCTTTCCCCTTTTTATTAAATCAAAAAACGGAACACACTTATCTGTGGCTTTGGAGATGAATCTACTCAACGCCGCTACTTTCCCTGCCAGACTTTGGACGTCTTTAATTCTCCTCGGTTCTTCGATGTTTCTAATCGCTGCTATCTGGCTAGGGTTGATTTCAATTCCTCGGGAACTCACAATGAAGCCAAGGAACTTCCCCGACGCCACTCCAAATGAACATTTTAAAGGATTCAGTTTCATACGGTATTTTCGCAAGATACCAAACATTTCCGCTAAGTCTTGCGTATGACTGGAAGACTGCTTTGATTTGACAAGCATATCATCCACATAAACTTCCATAGTTTTTCCTATTTGATCATAAAACATTCTATTTACCAAGCGCTGATAAGTAGCTCCAGCGTTTTTTAACCCGAACGGCATTACAACATAACAATATAGCCCCAAATTCGTAATGAAACTCGTATGCTCTTGGTCCGGTACATGCATAGGAATTTGGTTGTATCCAGAGTATGCGTCCATGAAAGAAAGAAGTTCATGACCTGCTGTCGAGTCTACAAGCTGGTCGATCCTGGGAAGTGGGAAACTATCTTTTGGACAAGCTTTATTTAAATCTGAAAAGTCAATACAAGTTCGCCACTTTCCGTTTGGCTTCTTTACCAAGACGGGATTCGATATCCAGTCGGGATAAGTCGAATCTCGAATAAATCCATTTTGCTTCAATTTCTCTACTTCCTCTTTGAGAGCAGCCGACCTCTCTGGGCCCAGCATGCGTCTCTTTTGTTTCACAGGCGGATGCTTCGGATTCACATTCAATTTGTGACTGATAATGGAAGGTGATATCCCACACATGTCAGCATGGGTCCAGGCGAACACATCTAAGTTTGCCTTCAAGAAGTCCGTCAGTTCTTCAGCACGACGTGGATCCAATTGAGAACCAATCTTCAAAACTTTCGTCGGATCAGCTTTATCAATGGGAATTTCCACTGTCGCTTCGTTAGGAGTTGCATTCCTAGCCTCTGGTTCCTCGTCTTTTCTAGGATCCAGGTCTTCAGGTGTTCCTTTGGGCAACTCCTTTGGGGTCAATTTCTCTAATTGCTATGCCGAGTCCCCCTTTGAGGGAGACGAGGCATCCTTACTCTCAGCATTAACTCCTTTCATCAACATCTTCAGTTCGGCCACATAGCAGGCCCGTCCAGAAACCTGATCCCCTCTCATTACTCCAGTCCCGGCTTCGGTTGGGAACTTTAGTAACAAGCACCAAGGGGCGATACAAACTCTAAATTCAGCGAGGGCAGGTCTCCCTAAAAATGCGTTATATGGCGAATCTACGTCCAATACTACGAACTGAAGCATTCGCACTCTTCTACGTTCTCCTTGCCCTAGGGTCACGGGCAACTCTATATATCCCATGGGAGCTGTCGTCGCTCCGTTAAAGCCTCTAATCCATCCTTCACAAGGTTTCAGATCTTCGGGCTCAAGCTTCATCTGATCAAATGACTTCTTGAACAAAATATTAACGGAACTTCCGTTGTCTACTAATACCTTATGGACCAAGGCCGGCCCAATGGTGGTAGTAATAACCAACGGATCATTGGTGGGAGATTGTATCCCCGTGTTGTCTCGGCTGCGAAATACCACGTCGTCGAACATGGTTTTTTGTTGTTTTATGGGGGTGACATCTTCCAAATCGTCACCTTCATTCACATCTAGATGCTTGGCAGCATTCACATATTGGTCCATTGACCTAAAACTTCGAATTGCCGGGTGAGGTCCGCCTACTATGGAGTTGATGACAATCCCTTTACCTTTCTGCTGCGCGGTAGGTTTAGGAGCAGGTAGGATCTGTTTTGGAGCCTGCTCTCCTTGCCCCCTGTCCCTCGGGGCAACCTTGTACTCATCCAACTTTCCTTCACGCAGCAGCTTTTCAATTACATCCCTCAAATGCCGACATTCATTGGTCGAATGCCCATGAGTTCCGTGAAACAAGCAAAATTTCCCTGTCGCCATTTCTTTCTCGGTCGAATCACGAGGTGGCGGTCTTTTGTACTGCAATACATTGTACGTATCCAGGTAAATATTTTCCAAGGTGTCATTCAATGGTGTATAGTCCTCGTAGTTCTGGAATCGGGGCCTTTTGTTAGGGTCACTTCCCCTATTTCTGTTTCTTCTGTTACCGTTCGAATTACGGTTGTTGTTGTTTCCCCCATTTCCAGTATTGCTGTTTCCACCCTTGTTTCCTACATTTACTTCAACCTTGCCGGAACTTTCCCCAGACTGCTTCACGGCAATATTACTCTGCACATTCTCCTTTGAAGCTGTCTCAGACTTTCTCTTCCGGTTTGCCCTGGCCTCCTCTCGCCTTAGATAAATATCGGCTTTTTCGTAGAATATCGCCCTTGTGGGGGGTGTTTTCCCAGAAAGGTAGTCTCCAAACTCGGATTCAGGATCGACTCCTTCCTTCAATGCCATCAGAATAGTGGGCTCGTGCGGGTCACTGACCTCAGTTACGGCTTGGTTAAAACGATCAAGATATGCCCTTAAAGACTCTCCGGGCGCCTGTTTGATTCTCGACAATTCAATAACACTCTTGGACTTTCGGGCATGTAGTCGGAACTGGTTCATGAAACGCTCGCTTAGTTCCTTGTAATTTGAAATCGAACGAGGAGGAAGTCGGGTAAACCAGAACAGTGCCACATCTTCTAAGTAGATTGGGAACGCTTTGCACTTCACTTCATCAGGGGCAGCAGCGGCATTCATGAGCCATGAGTACCGCATTAAATGCTGTCCCGGATCAGTCCTTCCGTTGTATTTGTCCATTTGTGGCAAGTTAAAGCGTCGGGGAAACTGGAAGTCGAGGATATCGTCGGTGAATGGAGTATGGCTTCGCTCAATGCCATAGTCTTCATTTGTATAATTCCGGCTCTCGGACATAATTCGGCGAACCATTGCCTGTACATCAGCACTAGTTAGGGGCTGCTCAGGTTCCCTGGCCCTAGTATCCGAGTTCCTTTTGGGCTCTTGCTCAGGGGATGCCCTTCTTCTTCGAGCTGCCTCTGCTCGATTCCGTTCCCTGTGTTCCCGGTCGATCTCGGGAAGAGGGGACTGGAGTCTTTGCCCCCGAGTTGGGTCATCGTTTCCTAATGCTCGTGCGATATCCTCACGAGATCCTAAAGATCCAAATGTCATCTGCTCCACGTTCTGAGGTCGTTCGAGTGGCCTTCGTTCACGGGGTCTCTCTTCCTCGGAAGATGAAGATTGATCAACTGGTGTGTGACGAACGGGTGACGGAGTTCTCTGTCGACGGAGTTCACCAATCTCTCGACTCATGAGCCTCATATTTTCCTGCATCATGAGATTAGTGCGCTCATGAACTCTCATAGCTTCCCTTGTGCTCTCAAGCATGTCAAGCAAGCGCGAAAAATCTCCTTGGGTGATGGGCGCAGATGGATTGACCTGATCACCAACCCTGGCAGCTGGAATTGGAGCGTTCGTAGGGACTCGAGTAGAGGTTCCAGCTTCACCAAGGATCGGGTCGGATCGGAGGTAGGAGGTCGGGTCGGATCGGAGCTGGGGTGCCTGGTCGGATCGGTGCGCAGCGAGCAGCTCGGGTCGGTTCAGATTGGGGGAGTGCACTGCTTCAGAGTCTCCTACCCGGATCGGATCGGAGCTTTCCCCCTGCTGGCGGCTCGGATTTCCTGCATTGGCCCTTCCTGCTGCTGAACTCTGCCCCCGAGACCTTGTTACAACAGCATTTTGCTGATCTTCGCCGGCTCCATTTCCTCGAACAGACTGAGCTTCTTTGCCTTTTCCTTTGGCCATGACTCTTTGACAATTACTTCAACGAATGTAAGAAAACGGAGAAACTTAAGGATTCACTTCTTTGAACTCAACGGTCCAAAAAGTAGAAAGAGATCCCGGAAAATAAAGAATTTAGATGAGGATTCTCAGTGAAAGCACCAAAATGTTAGACCCAAAAGTGGTTCTAACACCCAAATTGACTTGAAACAAGATAAAATGAGATAAAAGTAAAAATGAACACGCAGGATTTATAGTGGTTCGGCGAACAAATGCCTACGTCCACTTATTTTTCACTATATTCAATAATTCAGTTGCAAATACAAAGTGATATTCACTCACAACTCACTTTTGTTCACTCAATTAACTAAAACAAGAAATGAAAGATGGTTTGGATTCTCCGGGAGTAATGGAGTTCGGATGATGGAGGTGATTGAATTCTCTAAGTGCTGAAAAAAGATCCTTTTCTTTGTCTCCAGTCGGGGTATTTATAGGTGTGAATTTGCCTGAGATTCAATCCGGGTCGGGCCACGTGTTATCCATCGCACTTTCTCTGGGTTCGGATGAACTATCAAGCTGACAACACATCAAAGAGATGGACGTTAGGGGTAGGAATTAGTCATAGCCGGTCCGGTTCTCCAGGCGATTTTACAGGAGATTAACCTGGATCATAGGTGCGGGTCGGAAGCGTGCAGGTAGGGGGTTCGGATCGGAATACCCGATCCGAACCGGAGTGGCTTGGACGTCTCTCCTTCTCTAACCTATTCCGCTCCGCTCCAGCGTCGTGGCAAGCAGATGGCTTTCCGATCCATTCGAGATTTAGTTGCCTTCCGATCCGATTGGATATGCTTTGCCAATCTATCCAGTAAGAGACCACCGATCCGAACAGAGAACTCTATCCGATCCGAACCAATATGCTGCTCTATCCCGATCCGAACAACTGCAGCTATCAATCTGAATTGTGGTGTTTTCTTCCAATCCGAACCGAAGTCTTATAACTTAAAATACTCTTCAATGGTTGGTTTCTTGACTTTGTGTTGCCTAGTTCACAAAGTAGGCTAACAGATATCATCCTTGGTCTTGATTGGCTAACAAAATATGACGTTGAAGTGCTATGCTCAGAAAGAATAGTAAAGGTGAAAACAGGGCTTGGAAATACTGTTACTATACCTTGCCATGGCTCGAAATCTGATAGAAAGGAATTTTGGTCTTCCCTCGAGATCACTCCTATTTCTCTAGAGAATATTCCCATGGTCAAAAATTACGCGGATGTATTTGAAGAAGTAGACAGCTTACCGCCGCGAAGGGAAATCGATTTCAGAATTGATCTGGTTCCAAACACAAGGCCTGTAGTTCATGCTGTCCGAAGAATGACCCCTAAAGAAAAAGAGGAGTTGCAAAACCAAACTAAGCAGCTTTTATGGAAGGGACTAATCCAGCCTAGCTTTTCCGAATGGGGCGTAGCTGTGGTGTTTGTCCCCAAGTCTGACGGTACTCTAAGGCTCTGCGTGGATTACCGCGACCTTAATAAACAAACATTGAAGAACAAATACCCCTTGCCTCGCATAGATGATTTGATGGACCAATTAAATGGGGCCAAGGTGTTTTCGAAGATGGACTTAGCCACAGGTTTTCACCAACTCCGCATAGCTGAAGAATGCATTCCTTTGACCGCTTTCAGAGGCCCTGACACATTCTACGAATGGTTGGTGATGCCGTTCGGGCTGTGCAATGCTCCAGCCTACTTTGTTGACTTGATGAATAGGGTCTTCCGCGAGGTCCTAAACAAATTCGTCCTAGTCTTCATCGATGATATTCTTATCTATTCTAAAACTAAGGAGGAGCATGAAAGTCATTTAAGAGAAGTATTGGAGATTCTGCAAAGAAATATTTTAAAGGCAAAATTTTCAAAATGCACATTTTGGCAAGAGGAGGTAAAATTCTTGGGCCATGTTGTGTCAAAAGAAGAAATTGCAGTTGACCCAAGTAAAATTGCCGCCATTCGAGATTGGAAGCAGCCCCGTACACCCACCGAAGTAAGAAGCTTCCTAGGTTTGGCTGGATATTACACAAAATTTGTCAAAAACTTTTCCAAGCTGTCTGGCCCATTAACAAAACTCAGCAAAAAGCACACCAAGTTCAATTGGACATCAGATTGCGAGGAGGCTTTTCAAAAGCTAAAAGTGAGTTTGACCACTGCTCCCGTATTAACCATCATCGATGGCAACCAAGATTTAAAAGTCTACACCGACGCTTCTCAAGCTGGTGGCCTTGGAGCAGTACTGATGCAAAGGGGCAAGGTTGTTGCATATGCGAGCCGTCAATTAAAGCCACATGAGAAGAATTATCGTGTGCATGACTTAGAGTTGTTGGCGGTAGTCTTTGCTTTGAAAATCTGGAGACATTATCTTTTGGGCGAAAAATTTGAATTATTCACAGATCACCAATCCTTGAAATATCTCTTCGATCAAAAAGATTTGAATCTAAGGCAGCAACGGTGGCTAGAATTTATTGCGGCATATGATCTCGACATCTTATATACGCCGGGGAAGGCCAATGTTGTGGCAGACGCACTCAGTAGAAAGGCCGACATGGTCGCAAGCCTCATCATTACCCCTTCTTTGATTGATAAAATTTCTGCCCTTCAAAAAGATGATGAGTTTGTTCAAAGAATTATTAAAAGAATTCAAGAAGGTGAAAGCAATAGCTTCCAAATAGATCAAAAGGGAGTTCTTAGGTTGCACGGGCGGATCTGTGTTCCAAACATCCGAGGGCTCATAAGGGAAGTTTTAGACGAAGGGAACAAATCAAAGCTTAGCATCCATCCAGCCGTTAACAAGATGTATCGAGATCTTAAGCGCACGATTTGGTGGAGGTCTATGAAGAGGGATATATCTATTTATGTGAGTAGATGTCCTACTTTCCAGCGAGTAAAGAGCGATCAACAAAAGCCTGCAGGATTGTTGCAACCATTGCCGGTTCCAGAAGGGAAGTGGGACCAAATCTCCATGGATTTTATAGATGGTTTGCCCCGTACTAGGAAAGGGAATGACAGCATTTGGGTGATCGTGGATCGCTTCACCAAGACCGCTCATTTCATACCTGTCAAGTCCACTAGAACTGCTCAGAGTCTAGCACAAATTTATTGCAAAGAAATCGTCAGGCTGCATGGGTAATAAAACTAAAGCTTTCCTTTTCATCCTTTTTGAAATGAAAATTTTTCATGTCTAATCAAAAAAAATCTTTCGTGTTAAACAGAGTTCCTAGCTGTATTGTTAGCGACCGTGATCCTATCTTCACTAGCAAGTTTTGGGAAGCATTCCAAAATGAGTTGGGAACGAAGTTAAACCTTACTACCGCATACCACCCTCAAACAGATGGCCAAACTGAGAGGGTGAATCGCATTCTAGAAGATTTGTTGCGAGCTTGCATACTTTATTTTGGAGGTTCTTGGGAGGATCACTTGCATTTAGTTGAATTCTCATATAACAACAGCTATCAAGCAAGTTTGAAGATGTCTCCATTCGAAGCCCTATATGATAAGCCATGTAGATCGCCAGCCAGTTGGATTGAAAAAGGGGATCGCCTTGTTTTGGGTCCAGACATGGTCCGAGAAGCTTCAGACAAAGTTGACAAAATTAAGAAGCGATTACTTGCTGCGCAAACCCGACAGAAAAGCTATGCAGATAAGCATAGAAGAGATTTACAATTCTCTGTTGGTGATCATGTGTACTTGAAGGTTTCTCCACTAAGGGGTGTGATTCGATTTGGAAAGTTTGGGAAATTGGCACCGAGATTCATTGGTCCATTCCCTATTCTTGAAAGGATTGGTACTCTTGCTTATCGAGTGCAGTTGCCCGACTGGTTGCCATGGGTGCATGATGTATTTCATGTGTCCCAAATCCGCCAGCATGTGCATGACCCAGATTTGATCGAAGATGAACTAAATCAACAAGTCATGGATATTACTCCAAGTCTAACAGTGAGGAGAGAGCCGATAAAGATGATTGGAAAGGAAACCCGAGTTCTGAGGAATAAAAGAATCAATCTAGTCAAAGTACAGTGGAGCAGTGATCCTAGAGACTGCACTTAGGAAACGGAGGAGAGTATCAAACAGGCCTATCCCAAATGTAGAGTGGATATCTATGATTAGACTTTGTTTTGAGGTACACTTAATCATTTCATTATTCTCTGTGTTGTTTCCTACTCTTCTATTTCTCCTTCTTCCTTTTCGAGGACGAAAAGATCTTAAGGAGGGGAGATTGTAACAACCCGAAAATCTGAACCAGTTTGAAAATTTTATTTAGCTGAAGAATTAGTCCGGATTTAAAATTTCAAAATTTAAATAATTTATAAACAGTTAAAAAGGGTCATT
The DNA here is from genome assembly GCA_030737875.1 of Allium sativum. Classification (NCBI taxonomy): domain Eukaryota; kingdom Viridiplantae; phylum Streptophyta; class Magnoliopsida; order Asparagales; family Amaryllidaceae; genus Allium; species Allium sativum. The sequence goes on from CM060915.1 coordinate 152,648,688, forward strand.
TTTCAAACGACCTCGGAATCCGACGAAACCACTTTCGTTGGAACCGGAACGTCGAATAATGGTTAAGTTGAATTTTCCAGAATTTTTCATATTAATCCGTGACCGTGGCAGAGAGATATGTGTTCTGCAAATTGTAGTCAATTTAGATCGACTGAAAAATAGCCATTTTACAAATAGGCTCAGAATCGAACGAAATAAATTTTGTTGTGATCGTATTGTCAATAGAGAGCCAAAAATAATTTTTCGGGATTTTTCTGACTTCGTATGTGACCCCAGTAAAATTAGATGTACGTTTGAATTAAAAATAAAGGATTTATTTTAGAAAATAAAAGAAACATGCGTATAACTTCAGAATTGGACCTTGGCAATAGCGCCATCGCGTTCAGAAGATGTCAAAACATTAAGTTCGACAGTCGTTGAACGCGAATCGGGGATCGGACGGAAAAAGGCCTATTTTCTGGAATTATTAAATAAAATAATCATTAGAAAAACCTAAAATACTGGTATAAATACGGGCCGTATACGGTTGCTTCTTCTTCCTCTTCGTTTCTTTTAGCCGCAAGAACCCATTATCCATCAGAAATTCAAACATCGATTACTCCTTCAAATCTCAACGAAATTCAACAAACTTATACTCGTTTCGAAGAGAAACCTGAGCTCTTTGATCTCCGACAAGTCCCGTCCCTCCCCGTGCTCCGTAGCGCCGCCACCAAGCCCGAGAACGGACGCCGAACGCAGTCCCCTGGGCCCCACCACGTCAGTGCGCACCACCCCCAGTTCCCGGCGCAGAAACCCCTCTCGTAGCTCTCCGGCGTCCCGCAAACGGTTCGGCAAACCGTCAATTACAACTCCAGAAATTCGCGATCAAAGTTTTGAACAATTATGGGTTCTAAGGTAGATTTTATTTCAGATTTTGTCACGCTTTATAGCGTCGCTGCGACAGTTGTTAAAAGCCTGAATTTGATTTTTCACATGAATTTGTATTCGAACCATTCCAGATCTGAAATCACTTTGAACTCGAACACCAAACCTGATCGAACCTGAATCATCTCCTCTGACCAAACACTGTGAGAATTTTATTTTTATATTTAATTTAATTATTTAATTATTATTTGCATGGTTGTTGATCGTAGATCTAAAAAGACATGATATTTAGTACATGGATCTGAACCATTCACCCCGTATGTTGTTGAATCTGAATTGCTTAGAATGACATGAGATAAGTTCTGAAATTTTAAGGTTTAAATTTGAATTAAGGATTAATTAATTAATTATGTGTTATTTATTTAACCATGCTATGTTGATTTTGCATATGCTGTGTGAAATCCCATCCTGCAAATTTGTAACAACCCGTATTTTCAATAACCTGTTATAACGTAAATCGAGGCAGAATTTAATTCTAAAATCTGAATCAAGGGAAACGGGCTATGCCATTGCGTTCGTCTCGGAAAGATACGCGAAATAGAGTCCGAGTTTTCGAAAATCGGAGTCCGTATGACCCGATTAAGGCCCAACGAAGTTTTCAGAAAATTCCAAGGTAAAAACAGATTTCAAATTCAAATCTGAATTTGAAAATTTGGTCATCTAGGGCCAGGCGGGAGAATTCCCGCCAGAACACCCCAAGTCGACAGCCCTGTCGACTTGGGAGTCGACTTGGTCTGACCAGGTCGACAGCCCTGTCGACTTGGCTGTCGACTTGGCTTAGACGGCAAGTCTTGCCTGGTGCACCATTTTGAGAATATGTTGAGCTTGGGGGCCAGATTCGGTTTAGAGGGCTGAGATTGGAACTAGTGTTTAATCCTATGGTCTAAATCACTAGCCTAATCTATAAATAAGACCCTAACCTACCCTAAATCATTCATTATTCATTCTAGCAACTAAACTATGGCAAAATCAAACCTCTCATGGCCTCCACTCTCTTCATACAATTCCTAAATCAATTCCTAAGAGATTTCCATGCATACAAGTATATTTAGGCTTGTATGATCCTCTTTAGCTTGCATTAAAGACTTGTTTCTCTATTGGCATCATAAAGGAGGAGTCTTGATCAAGTTTGCTTGCATTTTGGGGTTTTAATTAGTTGCATAAGGGGTTTCTTACATTTGCTAAACTCATTTGAGTCCGCATAAGCATTGTAAGCCCTATTCCTTTCATACTTGAACTTTTAAAGTTAAATGGATGATATGCAAGTTTTGTTGTGCAAGTTTGGTTTGTAAGTTATCATATTTTATGCAAGTTTTGTTATGCAAGTTTGGTTTGCAAGTTGTCATATGATATGCAAGTTTTCTATGAAGTATTATGCAAGTTTTCTATGATATGTCATGCAAGTTTTATTATGCAAGTTGTCATATGTTATGCAAGCATGATATGCAAGTTGCCATAAGTTATGCAAGTTTGTTTATGCAAGTATGATATGCAAGTTGCCATAAGTTATGCAAGTTTGTTTATGCAAGTATGATATGCAAGTTGCCATAAGTTATGCAAGTTTGTTTATGCAAGTATGATATGCAAGTTGTCATATGTCATGCAAGTTTGTTTATGCAAGTATGATATGTAAGTTGTCATATGTTATGCAAGTTTGTTATGCAAGTTTGGTATACAAGTTGTCATATGATATGCAAGTATGTTATGCAAGTTTGGGATGGTCATGTGGTTCATGTTATCATGTTATGCATGCTTTTTGGGCCTAAAAATGTGATATGCAAGTGTATGAACGCATGAACCTTTCATATGCCACCATGTTGAACTTGTGGCTTCAACACTTTTATGTCATAATTATGCCAAGTTCCCTCTTTCTATCCTTTATGCGCTATTGCGATATGTAAGCGATGGGATTGCGTTTGGGGTTGGGTAAACTTAAAAGACATAAAAACATAAGCTTGGGAATTTACCTATTAAGTTAGGTCTACCCATTGGGAATTTACCTATTAAGTTAGGTCTACCCAATTGCTTGAAAAACTTGTAATGTGTTTTGGAAACATGGTGGACATGACACTTGGAAAAGATAAGTGTGACCAACTCGAGGTTGGGTTGAGTTTGTAGCATAAACCTACCCGGAACCGACCGGCTTAACTAGTTGCTACAAACAATAGGACCCAATGTGAGAAGTTGGTCATGTTGTACCTTGAACCCGAGGTTAGACCAAGTTGTGGTGTAAAGCTACCCGGACCCGCCCGGCTTAACTAGTAACCACAACAAAGTCTAATGTGAGAGGTTAAGGCGCACTAATTAATTAATGCCTCGTGATTAGGGTTAAGTCATGGACCACTTGAACACTTAACCAATGAAACACGATGGGTTGGTAGGGTTAAGTCATGAACCTTGGGTACACTTAACCAACTTGGTACTTGGATGAGTTGGGTTAACCATGTTTAACCCATTAGGGAAACCCTAGTTGTGTGGTCCTTTGCACCAGTAACCCTCTTAGTTGTATCAAGATACCCTAGGGACTAGGCTAGGGTGGGGCACGATTACTGGGATGCCATGTAAGCGACCAAACGACGGCTGAGTAGGTGCGCCGGTGTGGGTTCAGGCGGGCCATGATCGTGCACATGGTCCGGAGTTGAAAAAGCAGGCACGGGCACCAGTAGGTTTAAACTGTGCGTGCTTAGTTTGTGTCGGTGGTTGACACCCTAGGGCTTGATACACCCTAGGGTGGACCTAGCACAGTTTAGCTACACTTCGTAGTTGGGCCGTATGACACAGACACTTGACGAGATAGGCTTATAGGGAGCCGATCGACTAGACCGTGCTAGTTGGACCTTGATTTAGGTCATTCATGATGTTGGGCCAAACTTGGGCCTGGGGATCACTTCTTGTTTACACTTTGGACCTTGATTTAGGTCATTCATGATGTTGGGCCAAACTTGGGCCTGGGGATCATTTCTTGTTTACACTTTGGACCTTGATTTAAGTCATTCATGTTATTGGGCCAAAGCTTGGGCCAAGAGATCAATACTTGTTTATTCAAGTCATGTTAGTTTACTAGTACACCTGTGGTGCAAAACCTTAATCCTGATTATGCGATGACACCTTTATCTACTTCGATAGTTAATCATCATGCTAGTATGTTGTTATCCTTATGTTCATCCCTTGCTGCCCATACCAGTTAACTTTATCAGTTTACATTGATTGTAGTAGGGCTTACTCAGTCTTTTTGAATGACCTGTTTTCTTTTGCCTCTTTTCTTCCGTTTCCCCCCCCCCCCCCCCAGGTTCTCAGGGAGGGAATACAGGAGCCTAGCTTGGATTTTGGATTACTTGCTTGTGGGATTTCAGTTCATGTACGCTTTCTACATGAAGCTAGCTATGGTTCTCACGTATTTTGGGGATAGCACTTATGTATTTCTGTTTTCAGATGATGTTGTTTTATCTAGACTTGTTTATTTGGGAAATTGATATTATGTTGTAACAGACTTGTTTTGAAGTGGTTTAAATCTTCCGCTGTTTTATCTATGTTATTTACTCTGTTTACATATATACATATGTTCTTGTTCTGCCTTGATATATCATTATGCATGTTTACCTGATTCAAACGCCCCTCCAAAGTCAGTGCACTTGCAAGAGCGGTACTGGCGGAGGTGGGGTGTTACATTTGGTATCAGAGCATATGGTTTACGAGAAGGAACAAAAAGGTTTTTAGAAAACTTTTGGAAAACTATTTTCAAAACCAAGTATAAAGTATTTTCCAAAGAAAAGTCTAGTTTGTTTTAAAGTCTATTCCCCAAAAAGCCATTAGCAAAATCCCTTCGTTTTTCTCCATTTTGAATCTATCTTTTTCTTCGTTTTCAGTATGGCCAATAACTTTGCCATTCCGGAGGGAGTACGCGTACCTTTTTGGTATAGGAGACTTTTTGAGGCTAGGGCGACCGAAGCCGGCCCCGCTGATGTTCCCCCTCCTCCAGTAGTTAATGTTCCTCCTCCCCCTCAGCATCCACAAGAGGATTTCGCGGAGATTTGTAAGAACTTTAAGGCGTTGGGTTGCAAGAATTTTATTGGAACCGAGACATATGTAGAGGCCAGAAATTGGTTGAAAGAAACCGAAGATCTTTTTACCTTCTTTAATATAGATGACCGTAGGAAGGTTTTATTAGCAGTGTGGTTGCTAAAGGAAGAAGCTGCACGTTGGTGGGTGGTCACCACCGTTACTAGGCCAATTGAGACTTGGGAAGACTTTCGGGGAAAGTTTGGACTAAGGTTCCTATCACTGAAGCAAGGGGACAGGACTATTAGGGAATACATAGATCAGTTTAATCAACTGGCTCAGGTCGGTTTAGACTTGGTTAACACAGCTCAGAAGAAGGCCCTATACTTTGCTCTAGGATTAAACGAGCCATTACATGGTTTGGCCATGACTCATATACCCTTGGGGGCAACTTTTGAGAGTTTGGTGAATATGGCCCTACTTAATGAAGAGAGTAGGAGTGACAAGGAGGAGATCAAGATGAACGATACTCAAGCCAAAAAGACCGATTCCCAGTGGAAAGGAAGTCAGGGTAATCCAAGCGGTCAGAGCAGTCAAGGCAATAAGAACAAGAACAAGGGCAAGATCAACAAGAGGAAGTGCCATTATTGCGGTTCAGTTGGGCATCTTAGTAAGGATTGTCGGAAGAGAAAAAGGAATAATGGTGAATGCTTTTTCTGCGGTGAGACTGGACATTTCAGTAAGGATTGCCCAAAGAAGCAAGGGCAAGGCCAGGGTCAGACTCAGCGTGCTGGACCTTCGAGAGGGCAAGTTCATGCTCTCAATGCTGCTCCAGTTCCCGATCGAGGTAGTATTTATGTTGAAAGCCTTGTATACATTTCTGATTTTCCTGTTCGTACCTTGTTTGATTTTGGTGCATCGCATAGCTTATTTCATCTGATCTAGTTGAAAGTTTGCACCTGAGTACTAGTCTAGTTTATGATCCCGTGTGTGTGTTTCAAATCCAATTGGGGTTCTCGCCCACTTGTCTATTATCTACGTGGATTTGAAAAACTCTATCTCTAGTGTAGAGTTCTCGTGTGATGCTTGTATTCTCGGTTTCATGGGGTATGAGTTGATTTTGACCATGGGTTGGTTGTCCAGTTTTGGAGCCATTCCTGATTTTGAGCATACGGTTGTGAGGCTCATGACTCGCCTCGGTAATACCCTAGGAATTTCTAGTACCCCTATGAGTCTCGTCATGTTGTGTTATCTTAAATCCCTCGACTCGTCTATCGATAGTTTGCAATCGGTGAGGGTGGTCCGAGAATATCCTGATATCTTGGGTGAAGTGAAGGGGGTTACCCCTAAATGAGAGATAGATTTCCGCATTTATCTGGATGATAATTCCAAGCCAGTTATGTGGCCGGTAAGGCACATGGTCCCGTGAGACGGGAGCTAAGTAAAGGAGTTGCTTGAGAAGAACTCCATTCGATGAAGCATTTCCGAGGAAGGTGCTCTAGTAGTATTCGCTACTAACGTGGACAGTTCGCTTCGCCCGTGTGTTGATTATCGTGAGTTGAACAAGAAGAATAGACAACCATTACCAAGGATCGATGGTCCGATTGATCAGCCTGTAGGAACATCTGTTCTCTCTTGATCTTGCTACTGGATTTCATCAGCTCAGAGTAGCTGAGGATAGTATAGACAAGGCTGCGTTCAGAACTCCGGATGGATTCTTAGAATGGCTAGTCATGCCATTCGGTTTGACTAATGCACCCGCCTACTTCGTGGACTTGATGAGTAGGGTGTTCAGGGAGTTCTTGAACAAGTTTGTCGTGATCTTCGTAGATGATATTCTGATCTTCTCTAAGGATGAAGAAGAGCACGCAAGGCATCTCGTGGAGGTGATGGATGCGCTTATAGCGCATCAGTTAAAAGGCCAAGTTCTCCAAATGTCACTTTTGGAGAAGGGAAGTTAGATTCCTTGGGCATATAGTACCTAAGCAAGGCTTAGCGGTGGATCCCGCTAAGGTAGTTGCAGTTCAGGATTGGAAGACTCCAAGGAATGCAACCGAAGCAAGAAGTTCTCTCAGTTTAGTTGGTTGGTTAGCGTCCCTTGAGCTTAGACCTACCCTTCTGGATCAAGCAGGGACTTCGCAGAAAGAAGACCCGCAGTTAAGTCGAGATCATGGACAAGTTGATTCGAGGCGAGATAGTAGTCACCTCGCTATAGATGACCAGGGATGGCTAAGACGCGATGAGAGAAAGAGGTTCTCGATGATGCACATCACTCGAGGAGGTGGCCGAGTTTGTCCCAAGGTACATGTTGTGCCAACAGGTTAAAGGCCGAGTCATAAAAGCCCGGTGGGCTATTACATCCATTGGAGGTCCCCGCAATGGAAGAGGGGAAAACATCACGAAGGATTTCATGGATGGACTGCTTAGGTCAAGGAAAGGGAATACGAGCATGTGGGTCATAGTAGGTAGACTCACAAAGAGCGCTCATTTCACTCTGGTGAAGAGCGAAAGGACTGCATCATAGCTAGCGACAGTTTACTTTCAAGAATTAAAGCAGTGCACGGGGTTCCCTAAAGTATAGTAGTAACCATGACTCAATCTTCACCAGTCAAGTTTTGAGATAGTCTACGGGAAGTCATGGGCAAGCAACTGAATCTAAGTACAGCCTACCATTCGCAGGCGGATGACCCATTTCGTTCCAGCATGAGTTATAGAAAAACATGTTGGTAAGAGCAATCGGCAACGTGGATTGGTATTTCCAAGAAAAGTTCTGCTGCATGGAATACTTTATAGTAAGTAAACGAGATCCAGGATTCACTGGTGAATTTTGGGAGAGCTTGCATGAAACCAAGAAGTCACAGTTATGCTTAAGCCAAGTATGATAGAAGAGTAAGTGAAAAAGGAAGACGAGAAGCGATAATGGAATGGGGTCCAACTCATATTGGGAAATAGAAGTTAAGAGGCCAAGAAATCATGAGGTAAAAGACGGTCAAAGCACAGTAGAGTTAAGCTTAAGGAAACGCGACTTAGAAGACTGAAGGATAGATACGCGCATCATGTCTCTTTTTAAGAGCATATCCTTGATCCTTGTTTTCCGATGGACCTTACTTGCATGTTATCTTTTACATATATCCTCTCGGTCCCATTCTTGATCCTATTTCTGTTGTAAACTCCAGAAGGGGGTATGACTCATCGGTTAGTAATACATGTCAAGGTTTAAAGGGGTCCGTTAGGTTGACTAAACCTTTTGGGCTTTTATAGAATATGGGTTGGGTTAGGAAGGGATTTCTTGTAATCCAAAAGGAGTATATCTTGCTTACCCTCCCGATCTCTTTAGCATATCTTTTGCTATCCATGTTTGTCTTGTTTATCTAGTTTATCGTGTTAATCTTGTCATGAGAATCTTAGGTAGAAACCCTTTGGTTGAAACATGTGTTTGAAACATGTTATGCTTGATGGTTGCAAGTGGTTGCAAGTGTTTGCAAGTGGTTACTCGTGGATGCATTATACACGATTAGGCACTAGATCGGCTCACACACTCCTCATATTGCATTTGCATGAGTGTTTATGCTTATTCATGGATGAAAATTGTGTGTTATCACATGGATGTTGCATATGGGTGTATGTTATGTGCACACATATAGATGATATACATTATGTTAGGAATTGCATACATATGGATTCATTTCACTAACATAATTTGCATTGATGATATTCGCATTAGATAAGTACATACACACACACCTTTGCATATGTTCATCCAGCATTTAGGATCTTGTAAGGACAATGATTGCTCGTGGATGATGTTTTGAGTCGATGGATGTTGGATGGTAGGATACGTTCTTCCTAACTTGAAGATTTCGGGGACGAAATCCTTTAAGGAGGGGAGAATGTAACAACTCGTATTTTCAATAACCTGTTATAACGTAAATCGAGGCAGAATTTAATTCTAAAATCTGAATCAAGGGAAACGGGCTATGCCATTGCGTTCGTCTTGGAAAGATACGCGAAATAGAGTCCAAGTTTTCGAAAATCGGAGTCCGTATGACCCGATTAAGGCCCAACGACGTTTTCAGAAAATTCCAAGGTAAAAACAGATTTCAAATTCAAATTTGAATTTGAAAATTTGGTCATCCAGGGCCAGGCGGGAGAATTCCCGCCAGAACACCCCAAGTCGACAGCCCTGTCGACTTGGGAGTCGACTTGGGAGTCGACTTGGTCTGACCAGGTCGACAGCCCTGTCGACTTGGCTGTCGACTTGGCTCAGACGGCAAGTCTTGCCTGGTGCACCATTTTGAGAATGTGTTGAGCTTGGGGGCCAGATTCGGTTTAGAGGGCTGAGATTGGAACTAGGGTTTAATCCTATGGTCTAAATCATTAGCCTAATCTATAAATAAGACCCTAACCTACCCTAAATCATTCATTATTCATTCTAGCAACTAAACTATGGCAAAATCAAACCTCTCATGGCCTCCACTCTCTTCATACAATTCCTAAATCAATTCCTAAGAGATTTCCATGCATACAAGTATATTTAGGCTTGTATGATCCTCTTTAGGTTGCATTAAAGACTTGTTTCTCTATTGGCATCATAAAGGAGGAGTCTTGATCAAGTTTGCTTGCATTTTGGGGTTTTAATTAGTTGCATAAGGGGTTTCTTACATTTGCTAAACTCATTTGAGTCCGCATAAGCATTGTAAGCCCTATTCCTTTCATACTTGAACTTTTAAAGTTAAATGGATGATATGCAAGTTTTGTTGTGCAAGTTTGGTTTGTAAGTTATCATATGTTATGCAAGTTTTGTTATGCAAGTTTGGTTTGCAAGTTGTCATATGATATGCAAGTTTTCTATGAAGTATTATGCAAGTTTTCTATGATATGTCATGCAAGTTTTATTATGCAAGTTGTCATATGTTATGCAAGCATGATATGCAAGTTGCCATAAGTTATGCAAGTTTGTTTATGCAAGTATGATATGCAAGTTGCCATAAGTTATGCAAGTTTGTTTATGCAAGTATGATATGCAAGTTGCCGTAAGTTATGCAAGTTTGTTTATGCAAGTATGATATGCAAGTTGTCATATGTCATGCAAGTTTGTTTATGCAAGTATGATATGTAAGTTGTCATATGTTATGCAAGTTTGTTATGCAAGTTTGGTATACAAGTTGTCATATGATATGCAAGTATGTTATGCAAGTTTGGGATGGTCATGTGGTTCATGTTATCATGTTATGCATGCTTTTTGGGCCTAAAAATGTGATATGCAAGTGTATGAACGCATGAACCTTTCATATGCCACCATGTTGAACTTGTGGCTTCAACACTTTTATGTCATAATTATGCCAAGTTCCCTCTTTCTATCCTTTATGCGCTATTGCGATATGTAAGCGATGGGATTGCGTTTGGGGTTGGGTAAACTTAAAAGACATAAAAACATAAGCTTGGGAATTTACCTATTAAGTTAGGTCTACCCATTGGGAATTTACCTATTAAGTTAGGTCTACCCAATTGCTTGAAAAACTTGTAATGTGTTTTGGAAACATGGTGGACATGACACTTGGAAAAGATAAGTGTGACCAACTCGAGGTTGGGTTGAGTTTGTAGCATAAACCTACCCGGAACCGACCGGCTTAACTAGTTGCTACAAACAATAGGACCCAATGTGAGAAGTTGGTCATGTTGTACCTTGAACCCGAGGTTAGACCAAGTTGTGGTGTAAAGCTACCCGGACCCGCCCGGCTTAACTAGTAACCACAACAAAGTCTAATGTGAGAGGTTAAGGCGCACTAATTAATTAATGCCTCGTGATTAGGGTTAAGTCATGGACCACTTGAACACTTAACCAATGAAGCACGATGGGTTGGTAGGGTTAAGTCATGAACCTTGGGTACACTTAACCAACTTGGTACTTGGATGAGTTGGGTTAACCATGTTTAACCCATTAGGGAAACCCTAGTTGCGTGGTCCTTTGCACCAGTAACCCTCTTAGTTGTATCAGGATACCCTAGGGACTAGGCTAGGGTGGGGCACGATTACTGGGATGCCATGTAAGCGACCAAACGACGGCTGAGTAGGTGCGCCGGTGTGGGTTCAGGCGGGCCATGATCGTGCACATGGTCCGGAGTTGAAAAAGCAGGCACGGGCACCAGTAGGTTTAAACTGTGCGTGCTTAGTTTGTGTCGGTGGTTGACACCCTAGGGCTTGATACACCCTAGGGTGGACCTAGCACAGTTTAGCTACACTTCGTAGTTGGGCCGTATGACACAGACACTTGACGAGATAGGCTTATAGGGAGCCGATCGACTAGACCGTGCTAGTTGGACCTTGATTTAGGTCATTCATGATGTTGGGCCAAACTTGGGCCTGGGGATCACTTCTTGTTTACACTTTGGACCTTGATTTAGGTCATTCATGATGTTGGGCCAAACTTGGGCCTGGGGATCATTTCTTGTTTACACTTTGGACCTTGATTTAAGTCATTCATGTTATTGGGCCAAAGCTTGGGCCAAGAGATCAATACTTGTTTATTCAAGTCATGTTAGTTTACTAGTACACCTGTGGTGCAAAACCTTAATCCTGATTATGCGATGACACCTTTATCTACTTCGATAGTTAATCATCATGCTAGTATGTTGTTATCCTTATGTTCATCCCTTGCTGCCCATACCAGTTAACTTTATCAGTTCACATTGATTGTAGTAGGGCTTACTCAGTCTTTTTGACTGACCTGTTTTCTTTCGCCTCTTTTCTTCCGTTCCCCCCCCCCCCCAGGTTCTCAGGGAGGGAATACAGGAGCCTAGCTTGGATTTTGGATTACTTGCTTGTGGGATTTCAGTTCATGTACGCTTTCTACATGAAGCTAGCTATGGTTCTCACGTATTTTGGGGATAGCACTTATGTATTTCTGTTTTCAGATGATGTTGTTTTATCTAGACTTGTTTATTTGGGAAATTGATATTATGTTGTAACAGACTTGTTTTGAAGTGGTTTAAATCTTCCGCTGTTTTATCTATGTTATTTACTCTGTTTACATATATACATATGTTCTTGTTCTGCCTTGATATATCATTATGCATGTTTACCTGATTCAAACGCCCCTCCAAAGTCAGTGCACTTGCAAGAGCGGTACTGGCGGAGGTGGGGTGTTACAAAATTACTTCGATATGAGTTATTGTATCTGATCCTGTTGTTGTGTCTGGATGTTGTTATGTGACTTGTGATGAATTTACATTCTCTTTTTATGTAAAATGGGAATGGAGAAAAATTAACATTTATTTTGATGTTAATAGGAAGTAAACTCACCGCATGTAAATTGACATTTTTGATGTTAATATTATGAAATTCAACCATAGTATGTTATTAACATTTCTAATGTTAATATTAAAAAAGAAATTCAACCATAGTATGTTATTAACATTTCTAATGTTAATATAAAAAGTAATTTAACCGCACGGATGACATTAACATTTTTAGTGTTAATATTAAAAAGAATAACACCGTAGGGTAAGTTAACATTTTTGTTAATGTTAAAAATAAGAATTTACATTGTATGAAAAATTAACATTTTATTTAATGTTAATAATGAGTAATTTCACCGCATGTAGGAATTTACATTATTGACAATGTAAATTAAATAGTGAATTTAACTGCATGTATGAAAATTATCACATAAGACAAAATTAACATTTTATTTAATGTTAATAATGAGTAATTTCACTGCATGTATGAATTTACATTATTGACAATGTAAATTAAATAGTGAATTTAACCGTAGGGAATGAACATTATTTTAATGCTAATATAAAGGGAATTTCACTGTATGTACATTTTACATTATTTCATAATGTAATTAAAGAGAAAATACACCGTAGGAACATTGTGATTAAAAATTATATTTTCACAATGAGAATTAGAAGTAATGTTTACATTGTAAAATTTACATTTTTTTTATATGTAAATAAAATAGGAATTCACTATATGACAAAATTTACATTTTTTTTATATGTAAATAAAATAGGAATTCACTACATTGTAAAATTTACATTTTTTTATTTGTAAATAAAATAGGAATTCACTATATGACAAAATTTACATTTTTTTATATGTAAATAAAATAGGAATTCACTATATGACAAAATTTACATTTTTTATATGTAAATAAAATAGGAATTCACTATATGACAAAATTTACATTTTTTTATATGTAAACAAAATAGGAATTCACTGTATGACAAAATTTACATTTTTAATATGTAAATAAAATAGGAATTCACTGTATGACAAAATTTACATTTTTTTATATGTAAATAAAATAGGAATTCACTATATGACAAAATTTACATTTTTTTTATATGTAAACAAAATAGGAATTCACTGTATGACAAAATTTACATTTTTTATATGTGAATAAAATAGGAATTCACTGTATGACAAAATTTACATTTTTATTTGTAAATATAAAGTAGGAAAAGTTTACATTATCATTAATGTAAATATAATTGGAATTTTCAAAGTAGGAAGAGTTTTACATTATTATTAATGTAGGCATAATAGAAATTTGCATAATGGTAAGTTAACATTATTTTATAATGTCAACATAAAAGAGAATTGACCGTAGGTATTAACATTTGTTTATAATGTCAACATAAAAGAGAATTGACCGCAGGCATTAACATTTATTTTCATGTTAATATTAAGTGAATTACTTCGTAGGAAAATTACATTGTTTTATATAATGCAAATAAAAAATGGAGGATTAACAGCAAGATTGATTTACATTATTCTTAATGTAAATAATAAAAAGAGAATTTAACTGTAGGATAGCGTTAACATTATTTTTTTAATGTTGATATAAATGAATTTAACCGTAGGTACAGGTTTACATTTTATTCAATGTAAATAAAATAAGAGCATGATATGTATTGAAAGATTACATTTTATTTAATGTAAATAAAGGTAAGATTATGCGCCGTTAAGTAAGAAGTTAAATTATTTTAAATAATTATGACAAGAATTAGCCGTTATAAAATAATATAACGACATGAAATAGTTTTTCCAAAAACTATAAGTATGCGAGGTTATTTGGGAAGTCCGAGATACTCTCATCCCAAATTAAACCAAACGACGTTGAAGGATCGAAGTATGAGATGACGTGAAGGCCGTAAATCTTCCCTCGAATGGACGGTGACCAAGGTCCTGAATTGATTTGCTCCCAATTCAAGGGTTAAGGTAATTGCCCAAACGTATGTGTCGATTTCACGGTTTAGACTTTCGCTCAGACTCAGAGCATAAGTTTTAAATGGAAGGTGTGTCCGACATTGGACTCCTTTATATTTCATTTGTTGATTTTCTGTCGGGAGTACGAATGATTGGTGGTAGGGAATTTATTCTCTACTTAACACCCTTTTGTACAATTGACGGAGAACCGATAGCATGATATGGAGTGTCAGTGTGGCATACTAAGATGCAATGATCAAGGTTTCTTATTGAAAAGCAGAACCTTGTGGTGATGATCAGAGCATGGCCTATTTTAGGCGTAGCTTTGTGTAACGTAACTTCGCGAGCCTCACCCACCGGTTGAGTCAAAAACGGGCGAAAGGAACGCAGGGAGAGCAGCACGTTTCTTTCTAGATATAGTGATGTCAGGGACCTACCAGCGCTGACATTTTACTCAAGTGGATGATGGAATTTTCGAGGCCTCGGTATCCTATAGGACCGGGAAACGTGTGTTCAGGAATTGCCAATCCGCTAAGCTGTATTTGCGGACCGGCCCTGCAGCTATCCAAGGGTTCTCTACGGGGAATCCTGAGGCATTAGCTAGAAAGTCTCGAATCGGTAAGGAGCTCCGCCCTAGCCTTGACTTATGATGGAAACCAAAATCCAAATACGAACGGACGAATTTGAATGTATTACCAGTACGGAAGCATAGTATATGGTAGCTATGTTTCCTAGGATTAACACATTTATTTCGAAATGTTTTCATATACACTAATGATAATATTAGATTCGTATTTGCCGTATTTAGCATGTTTAATCATCATAAGGTAAAACCCTATCTTCTGGTGTGTGTTGAATTGTGTGATGGGACTTGGGTCTTATGGTGATTCCATTTTTCCAAAAGCATTGCGATATTTCACGTTGTTCTTATTTTTTTTCATGACACCTTAAATTATGCACGGCAACCCATTGGATAAAACCCGTTCCGCGTTAGCGGCATGGTCTTTGGGTTTGCCATCTTATTAGTTGTTAAAGTAGTTAAGAATTCTCACACCAGTCCCACGACTGACCCATGGTTTGTTTCACCTTTTTGCAAACTTGGGTGCCCTCCTTTCTACACGGGCAGCCAAGTAACAGGTATTCTTTTGCCTGGAGTCTTTTCTCGGGAGCTACTTATCATTTTTGTTGGGCCAGCTTTTGACGTAGAGGTGATGACTTGGAGCTACGAACACTTTCTATCATTTGCTCTTATCGCATTTTCTTTTTCATTTCAAACATTAGACTTATTTCCATTTTATGTCATTTTTCTGCAAACTTGATGTAATAACTTAGAATTCTGTGACTGTGGATTTTCTATTGCTGATGACATTATATCTCCGCTGCTATGATGTTGTTACTATATGGATTTCCTGTGCTATGTTTTTTTGTGACTTGTTATATTATATTTATGTTGTATTCCAAATGATAATCTCTTACTTTCATTCCCGTGGAAGTTTGGGGTCATCACATATATATTCGAACGAGATTGAAATATAAATTATAAACGATGTTTAAACGTTTATATTTATATATATAATTAAAACGAACTTGCTGCGGCGCGGTATTTCGTAAATTGGCGTTTCGAACTTCAATAGAGTTTATAGAACTTGATTGAAATCGGAATTCCTTGAAACAAGAATCGTCGGGACTGGTTGAATAATAGTTTTCTAATGAAAGAGAAAAATCTGGATTTCGTCATATAGATTTTGAGTTATGTCAAAATCAATTTTTCAGAAAAACAGCGCCATAATCGTTATATAAATTATAACGGTTCATTTGAGTAAATAAAAGGATTTTAAGGAAATAAAATCCGAATGACCATTAGAAAAAAATATAGGCTTGAGTTATAAAATAAATATGAACCCAAGTGAAGTAAAGGAAATGATTTCTGAAATAATAATCATGTTTTTGATTATTGAGTAGAATTAACTAAGTAGAAGAAAAATTAGTTAATCAAGGTTTGAATCGAAATAAGACTTTGAAAAGTGAATTGGATTTGTAATGTATATTCGAAATCGAATATGAAACTTGAACTGAAATTAGAATTCAATTAGTTTACAAACAATTTAAAATATATTTGAACCTGTTATGTTCAAATATAAAAGTGAAATAGGCAACAGAGTTAATGTAACGACCCGCATTCTACGCATCATAGGATCATTGAATATTTATTTCATCGTCATAGAGAGTCGTATGGTCGTTTAACTTTGGGAGATGACTAGTGGGGTCATTTCCCATGTTCATGATTTTTGTCGATTTTTAAATGACCGTTTTGCCCCTAGCTGATCTTGTTTTGACCATAACTTTTGACTGGAATGGAATTTTGATTTGAAACCACTACCATTGGCTTCGGATGATGGTTTACCTTTCCGTAGAGTGGTCACATTAGCCAAACGGACTCACCGTTTGGGAGATATGGCTGAAACAAGTTTCAGACGGTGAAAAACAGCTTAATTGGGCTTAACCGGGTGATTAGCAGCTAGGCCCAAAGGGGAATTTCGGGATTAGGAGTTTAAAAGGGCTGATAGGGTTTGGAGAATACCTTTTTCTCATTTTTCAGCCGTCACTGTTCAATCCTCTCAACCTAGCCATGGCCTCCAACATTTAAAACACCTTTTAATCACCGTTTAATCAAGTATTGGCCTAATCTACATCAAATTGAGGCGGATTAGCATAGAGATTGAGATAGAGCAGTTGTGTTGCATTGGGAACAGCGCCAAATAGAGAATCATTTCAGATTTGGTATTTTATTTGCGGCCAAGGTGAGTGATTTGCATGGTTTTGCACTAATTACAGTTAATTAAGGGTAACTAGTGAAGGTTAACGAAATTAGACATGATAAAATTTTGGAAAAATGTTTATAAATTCTAAAATATTGTTCTAGGCCTCTGTTAGAAAATTTGGCTAATTTGGTTAAGTTTTGCTAATCATATCATTAGATTTGCTTAAACATGCTTAAAGGGAAAATATGGGTTTTTGATTATGTTTGATCCATTTTACATGCTATGGTTGTTGTTTTGGTGTTTATGATTGATTGTACATGTTGCTATGACTGTATGGTATGCTTTGTGATTGTCTAGAAGTATTAGATTGGTCGAAAACGCCGTCGAATGGCGTAAACAGCTTGCTGGACAAAGTGCAGGAAACTGTGCAGGACCGGATCGGATGGGGGAAGCTCGACCCGACCCGATGGAGGGAGTACGACCTGACCTGACATGGTTGCACGAGCCGATCCGAAGCGCCTCGACCAGCTGGGGATCCATGAACCTATCTCCGACCCGACCCGCTCACCAGGAGAACTCCACGAGTTACTGCTCAAGCCAAGGGTGCCGATCTGAACCGTCTGATGCACCACGAGCTGATTCGATATGATGACGTCAATCCGAACCAGGAGGAGGAGCCACGTGCTGATCTGTGTGTCACGACCCGATCCGTATATAGCAACCCGATCCGACCTGAGGAGTGAGCACGACCCGACCTGAGAAAGGGTGGTGACCACGGACTGAACGAGGAAAAGAGAATCGATCCGAACATGTATGGTGACCACGAACTGAACCAGGAAGCTTGAACGCGAGGCATAAACTATGAACTGAATGAAGACCGATCCGGAGGAGAAGACCAAAATCCGAGATGCAAAAGTAGTCCGAGTGGGAAGTTTGTACTCAGGATCCAGTTGGGAACAAATGAGTTAACTTCATGAGTTGGGCTTTGCTGTGGGACATGTGCTAAGGGGTTGTCGATGTCTGTAACTTTGGATCACTATGTGTAGGGGGTACGTGAACGGATTCAGGGCCACAATGGCTTAGGTACGACTAAAGAGCTATAGACCAATGAAGTGGCGTCATTTGTAGAGATTTGGTCATGACTTCATGGGGTAAGCTTGGTAGTAGCAGTAGTTGTACAGGTCGAACTCCGTCACTACTTCGATGGGTCTAGTGATTGAAAGTGGTGGATATCGTATGCTTTACGCATTGAGTGAGAGATGTGAGGATGGTTGCTATGTTCGATTTGTTTGCCATCATTATGACATGCACACCCCCTCCCCCGTTATCTTTACACCATCTGTTTAGTGGCACCTTAGAGTATTGTACGGTATGTAGTGTTAACTCTTTGGTTGTAGGTTCAAGTATGGTTTACTATACCTGTTATTGTTCTGTTTATCTGCTTATCGCTCATACCAGACTTTTTGTCTGACCTAGAGTTTTGTAAAGACCCGTAACTTCCCCGGTAAGGAAAGAACGGATTTCTTTGAGGACAAGCCAAATCAGAACGCAAACAGAAGAACATTTCATTGTTTATTACAACAATTCCATCAGAATACAAGAATATACAGAGTATGAATAAATAGTTCACATCATAAATTATCAGAGATTTAAATACATTACTGCAGCGGAAATATAATACAATACATAACTGAAAAGAATATACGGATACAGAGCTTTCTGGATATCGTTCCAGCTGTAAATCAGGATCCTGTGAATATAAATCTGCAAAACCAAAACTACTAGCTGTCCGTGTCAAAATAAGGGCACCCAGAGTTTAGGTTAAAACAATAAACTCCAGGTCAGTCATGTGACCGGTGTGAGAACTAAAACAGTTATTAATCTTTATTTTAAAATTAGGTAAATCAAGGGACCACGCCGTATAACATGGAACGGGTTTCCTCCCAAGAATACCAGTGCATAAAACAACAGCGCAATGCTAAAATAAAGAACAATGAAGCTATTATAAGACCCAGGTCCCATCACACAATGCAACACAAGCCAAAGGATAGGGTTTTACCTTATAATAGCCAAAGAATGCTTGATACGCTGAATTTTATGTTTTATTATTACTATAAGTGTATAATGTCAAAAACAATTTCAATCATAAGTATCAATAATAGATGACATGAATGCCCCATACCACTATGCCGCCAAATATAGGTTCTACAATCAAAACCGCAGAGTCACGTATTGGAAGTTGGATTTCCATCTGTGAACCAAGGCAACGGATCGTCCTTACCGCTTCGAGACGCTCTAGCCCGTGTCTCAGGAACAGCCGCAACTGCACATTGGATCGTCAGGGCCGGTCCACCGATGTGGATTATAATGCCTGAACACTGTGTTTCCCCACCCTATGGGGTGTCAATGAGTCCACTGACTCCATCGGCTGCACATAGTCACCGATATATCCGAGGCGCCTTGCAACCCAACAACCACATAAGTCAAACTCGTAAGGGCGTGTAAAACCACTAACGCCACTTCCGGCTAGAAGGAAATGCATGCCCTCCCTGAAGTCATCTCCCGTTTCTGGTTCACAACAGGGGTGTGAGGCTCGCGAATCAACGCTACACAAAGTTGTGCCACACAGGCTGTGCTTTGATCCTCAACCACAAGACTTTGCTTTTCAATAGAAGCCTTGATCATTTGCCACTTAGGCAATTCACTCCATGCGATTGATATCCATCAATATATAATCCCTGAGCTCGTACGTCTCAGAGAAGGGCGTTAAGCAAGAGAATAAATTCTCCGCCGCCAAAAAGATATATATTTAATAGAAATCAATCACACAGAATAAAATCCAATGTCAGACACACAATACATTTACAAGTTCGTTCTGGGTCTGAACGAAACCGGAGGCACCTTGTACCTCGCATATCCATCGATCTCCAAGTACGTCTGGACGATCACCAACTGATTCCCTCCTCTTGGGTGTACAGCCCAATCAAGATCATCAGTGATCACCCAAACAATGTGAAGACCTCCAGTCTTCGACCACCATATTCATCCTCGACACATCGTCGAATCAGTTATTCAGAATGGGATAAACCCGGTCTTTCTAAATAACTCGCGTATATAATAAACAAGTGTTCCACAAACACAACATACGCCTCATTCCAATTTAGAATATTCTTTTATTCAAATATTCTTATACTTTGGGAAAGGTTCCCATTAATTTTATCAGATATATTCTTTAAATTTATTTTTTAATCTTCTTTTGAATATCAATTCAAACTAGTCAGGATTAGCGAACCACACCGAAATAATCATTTATTTTATTTCCCAATCCCAACCTATTCATCTCATGAAGTAAAACTGGTCATACTTCATATCTAACACCACGGTGTTATCGGTAAATTCAATTACCATTTCACGTTCAAATCTAATTAAATATTTAATTATCGCCTGGAGCTAAACTGGAGATACTCCATTCTCGATCATTTCAATCTAATTAAAGATTCATTAAAACTCCACTTTGTTTTAATCTTCCCAATAATCACTATCAATGATTATTTAACATGGGAAATCACATCATGTCTTTAACTGGGTTAAAGAACCAATGTCATTTAAAACACGGTTCACTATAAACCCAAAATCACATTCTAATTCAATTCCAATTAAATATCCTTTAACTGGTATCCTTCATTAAATCTAAATAACAAGATTTAATCTTTTCCTCAACTGGGTTTAAGATTAGTGTTAATGAAGACACCATTCACGACAAACCCAAATCCTATTTGATATTAAATACAAGGCTCTGAATAGAAAATATATCGGCTTATATTCATTATCAAATTCTACGACCAACCAATATCGTATTGGAAATAACGATATAAATATATCTTTCAAATTTCCATAACCATATCTGTATAATCACGAAATCCAACATCGAAATATTCCAAAGGCAATTTCGATTCAAATCCATTTCCACTTTATATATTGGAAATTCTGGTTATTTTCAAAACCATTTCAAATCCACTTTATTTATTTTAAAAATAAATGGATTATAATTCTAGTTCAAAACTAATTCATTTCGATAAAAATCTATTTTTATATTTTCAAATATGGATTTTTTCATCTCAATTCTTCACAAATCATTTCTTATGATTTTACATAAATTATTACTATTTTTAATAATTTTATCAAGGCCCGTACTGTCGATTTCCATCAACGGCCATCGGACTGCACTTACACGACCTTTTCCAAATTTGATTTGGACATAATTCCAAATCCAACCACTAGATTTCTGATTTCTAATATTCGTTAGAATGTTGTTTTCGATACGAACCCAGCGGTACCGGTTTTAGGAGAATCTGACGGTCGGATTTCCCGTAATATCCATTGGAAGTCAATGGTCGAAATTCGCGAACTACCGCGGCACGGCGCATTCTATTCAGGCCATTATATATATAATATATAAATTATATATATTTCGTCAATTTCCTTTTAAAACGTATTTTATAAATCGTTTTAAATTCGTTTTCGAAACGATATCAACTTCATATTCAATTTCGAATCAAAATTGAATATTCCACATCATCGATATACAAATGATAATATTTTCAAAACGTTATATTTTGAAATCACTTCCTTTTCTATATTCATTATAAAAATGAATAAAATCGATATAAATATCGTTCACGTCAAAATGTCGTCAATCTAATCAATACGGCTTTTATTCAACACATGAATGTTTATTCTATTCAACACATGAATATTTATTTTATTCAACACATGAATATTTATTCTATTCAACACATGAATTTATATTATTCAACACATGAATTTTTATTCTATTCAACACATGAATTTTTATTCTATTCAACACATGAATTTTTCTTTTATAATATTCCTTATTTTCCAAATTGGAATGAGGCCCAATCAATTACCATATAATGTTAATTATATGGATTTTCTATAACACATGTATATAATAGCAACGATAAATAATCAACCATCATCCAAAGTGCACCACACAACTGCATAAGCATTAAATATAAATAATTAACGCTTACACAGTCTGTCAACCAATCGGTCGACATACTACTAAACAATTGGGATTAGTGTACGTCAATATCATCCCAACACCCGTGTGGGGTTTCAAATCAACAAACACAGATTTTATTTGTGCAGTTGGGCGATGTGTAAAATTTATCGTTCCAATCGATATCAGTTAAATCAGTGTATATAAACAAATCGCCCAATTTGTTTATTACTATTTATTTTATATACACGTTAAAAAATATATTTTTAACTATAAATTATTTCATTTCATTCCACATCACACAATCAAATTTCACAACACAACAATCAAACAAACAAGTCACCCATGTTCTGTGGACAACGGGTGTGGGGTGCTATTAAGCACCGTCTGCATCCTAATATATATTTCAACTAGAAAATAAATTAGAAGTGAGGAGTTCCCTTTGGGGATCCACTCCGCCATTTTATATTTCTGAACTTCTGAACATCTTGGATTTGTTTCTTGTGGTTCCATCGCAATCTGATTCACGCTGTTCACAGTAAAAATCACATTTTTATTTTTTTATCTTCATAATAAAAGTCATATTTTTATTTCACTAAAATATATATAAAAATTATATTTTTACTTCATAAAAATTCTATCTTTTCAGTTTTAAAAATCTAATCTTTTCAGTTTTAAAAACACTGTATATTTATTTTTCAAAAACAATGTATGTTTACCCTTCAAAAACAATGTATGTTTATTTTTCAAAATCCTGCATGTTTATATTTTCAAAATCCTGTATGTTTATATTTCCAAAATCAGTTCCATTTTTATTACTAAAAATCATGTTATTTTCTATTTTAAAAATAATGGTATTTTTATTTTAAAACAATGTGAACATATATTTTAAAAACAATGCTTTATATTTTTAAAACTGATTTCAAACTTTGTAAATATATTTTCAAAACTAAATTTTAAACTTTGTAAATATATTTTCAAAACTAAATTTAAGAATAATGCTAATTTATAAAAAATTACACTGTCTTCTTGCTCCAGGAAAATGGCCGATGCCCCATGACCCTCTGAACTCGTGACCCATTGCTCCAAGAAGAAGGTCGATCGCTGCTGCTCCATCCTGTGATCGGACGAGGATCAGAGGTGAGCCCCCGACGCGGCTTGGCGTCACCTACCAGCGCTGTAACAACCCGGAATTTTGGAACCAATTTAAAATTTTATTTTAAGGAAACTTTGTTAGAAAATGCATCAGAATTTACTAAAAGAAGAAAAAATGTTTTAAAATAAAAGTTAGTCTTTATTTAAATGTAAGAATATAAAAATGATTTACATTAAATAAATTATTCTTTTAATGCGAATAAACATATTTTGATTAGTGCTAAAAGTCTAACTTTTCAATGTCATGTAAGAACATGTATTTGGTTAACATAAAAAAAAAAGTTAATCTTTTAATGTCATGTAGAAACATGAAATGTTTTACATTAAAACTTTATTCTTTTTAATGTCACGTAACGTAGGAACCTTAATGACATTTATTGATTGAAAATAAAGTGTAGGTTATAAATGAGATAAATTTTGACAATACATATATATATATATATGTATATATGTATATATCTTTGGCTGTCCCCTTAAATATTTCCCCTGTCAATTCAAAGTTAACTTTTAGAAATTCCAAACGTAGACTACATGTTCATAAACAAATAGCATTAATTCTTTCCATTCTATCCTCTCTCTCTCTCTCTCCTTTTCATTGTTATATACTTTTGAAATTCAAATAATAAAAAAATAAAAAATGTGTAATTGTAGCATGTAATAAAAGAGAATGTAAGGAAATAAATGTGTCATAATAGTTGAAGTAAAAATAAACATTTTTGATAAGAAATGTTTACATATAAAATGTTATTTTATATTTTATAGGATATTTGAATTCACAGAAAATGTTTTACATATAAAACATTATTTTATATGATATTTGAATTCACAAGAATGTTTACATATAAAATGTTATTTTATATGATATTAGAATTCACACAAATCGGCTAAGACAAAAATAAGCAATTTATATAAGAATGAAGTTATTAATATAAATCATAATGGGCAGGTTATAAATATAAATTGTAATGGACCCACGTGTATATTTTTATTCTTTTTATCCCTATCTATCCAATTGAATACCTCCCTTTTTTCCCTTTTCTTATTCTATTTTGAAATTTGAATAGGAGAAGCGGGACCTAAAGGCTCAATTAATAATATAAGATTATTATAAATATTAGAATAACAAAACCTAATCCCCTAAAAAAGTATACAGCAGCCACCTTCTATTTCAATGGCCGCCGATGCTCAAACCTTCTTCCTCCTTGTTCTTCTAATTTATTCAATAAATTCCAACACCTCAAAAAGGGAAATTTAAAGAGAGGATCGAGCTCGATCAATTGAACGGTGGTGATCAACTTTCGAGAAGGTGGTGATCGATCATTGGTCGTCGGCCTGTATGGATGGGTGACAGCGAGGTTTCAAGTGGAGGAGTGGGTTCACGAGATACAGAAAATTGCGATGGAAGAAGAAGCAGAACCATGACCCTTGTTTGATTAGCCAATGTAATTAATATTTATCATATAATTAATTAGTTAATTTATGTTAATAAGATTCAAACAATTATAACTTTTGTCACGAAATCAGAATTCAGTGAAACGAGTTGCGTTGTACTCATATCGTCAAACACTTCGCAATGGAACAGACAAGGACAAAAACGGAGACTGTTGGAAATTCAGATAAATACCACGGTGAGAATTCTCTTTATTTATTTTAAATTAAAAATAATCAATTGTGATTGTGATTGTAAATTTAACATATGCGTCGTATGAAATTTGGACTGTATGATTTGATAGTTTGATGTTGTTTGTTGTTGAGATTGATTTGTGATGATCATATTAGTGACACGAAAATATGTGTTGTGGTAATTTGAGATTATATTATTGATCCTATTAGTGACACGAAAATATGCGTTGTGGGAATTAGAGATTATATTATTGATCATATTAGTGACGCCAAAATTATACGCGTGGTAAATAGAGAAAAAAAAGGGATAAAAAAAAACAAGAAAAAAACATTGTTGTATATGACATTAGAATTCATAGAACTTGTTAACATATAAAAATCATCTTTTTATGTGATATCAAAATTTACTTTTTGTTAATTAAAGTATAAAGACAAAATTAACATTTTTGTTAATTAAACTATATTGGACGAAATTAACACTTTTTGTTAATTTGATTAGACCAAAATCAACATTTTGTTTACATTAAAAGAAACGTTTAAAAAAATTTATCATATCTTGTATATTAAAAGGAGTTTTACAAAATTATTATATTTTTATATATTAAAGAGAATAAATTAGAAATGTATATTCTTATACATTGAAATGAATGAACTTGAAAAGTATATTTTTATACATTTAAAAAGAACATTTTGTTTATAAAATGTTTATAGGATTAAAATAGCATTTTGTTTATAAAATGTTTAATAGGAATAAAATAACATTTTGTTTATAAAATGTTAATAGGTTTAAAAAGAACATTTTGTAAAAAAATTTACATTAAAAATAAAATAAAACATTTTGTTAGAAAATTTTACATTAGAATAAAAAGATCATTTAAGATAGAAATGTTTATTTAAATTAAAAATAACATTTTAGTTAAAATGTTTATTTAGATTAAACATGGCATATTAGAATTTATGTAGAATAATGCCACGTTAGAATAAATGTCATTTATGTAGAATGATGTCATATTAGAATGAATGTCATTTATGTAGAATAATGTCATATGTTTAGAAAAATGTCATTATATCGAAAAATGTCAATGTATTGAAAAATGTCATCATATTGGAGTTGTCATTATTTAGAAATGTCAAAAAAATTGTCATTATTCGAAATGTCATTAAATTGTCATTTTATGGAAATTGATATTTTGTTGAATTGGAATGGACATTATAAAAATGTCATTTATGAGTAATTATTTTATGTTAATTATTAAAATGTGATTTAGATTAATTATTAAAATGTTATTTATGTTCATAATAAAACTATCATTTATGTTCATTTGAAAATATCAAAAATAAAGGTCATTATATAAACGTCATTATATTAGGAAGGCCAATAGTATAAAAATACCATTTTTGTCATAAAATGTCATATTAATAGAAAAATGTCCTTTTGTTATGAAGTGTATATTGGCATAAATTGTCATTGTAGTTATGAATATCATTTTAGTTATAAAATGCCATTTTTGTCAAAAATGTCACCTTAGAATAAGAATACCATTTTGTAGAAATGTCATCTTAAAAATAAGAAATGTCCCTTTTTATTTGAATTGGCAAAAGAGAAGAAAAGATGGCATATTTCAATTTATTAAAATTATCAAGAATATTTATATCATTTATGTTCATATAAAATTGCCAAAAATGAAATATCATTTAGATTAGAACATATTTGGCAAATAAATTTGTCATTTAGACTGAATCATATTTTATAAATAAAATATGTCTTTTATATAAAATATGTCATTTATATAGAATATGTCATGTTAAGATTAAAACACCATTTTTGGGTTAAAATGTACATTGGAATAGAAACATCACTTTTGATTAGGAATGTACATTAGAATAAAAATATCATTTTTGTTAGAAATGTCCCATTAGATTAAAAGTGTCATTATATGTTAGTATTTAAAATGTGAATCATGTTATGTTACGTTGAAGATGCCACCTATTTAGATTATGTCTTGTTACATTAAAAATGTCTTATATTTAGATTATGACATGGTCTATTAAATTATATGTTTAGTGAAATCATTTATTTACATTAGGTAAATAAATAAGAAAAAGATTAAAAAAAACATTTATTCCATTTCCAGTATGAATTAGTATGCTTAACCCGAGGTTGGATTGAGTTGTGATGTAAACCTGCCCGGACGCGCCCGGCTGTCCAGTAATCACAACAATACCTATCCAATGTGAGAGGTTAAAGCATATATATTAATTTTCTAAATTTACATTTTATATATGTAAGTTACTTCAAAATATTTAGTGTAAATAAATAAAACATAGACAAAGGAAGACATATATATTTACATTAGGTAAATAAGAGATTAAATAAATTACATTTTTATATGTAATTAAAAGAATATATTTTACACTGTAAAGAAATTTACATTTATATGTAATTAAGATTATAAGAAATAAAATTACATTTTTATGTAATTAAGATTATAAGGAAGAAAATTACATTTATGTAATTAAGAATAAATAGAAAATAAAGAACAAATATGTGAATAAGAATTTATTTACATTTTCTTATGTAAATAAAAAGAATAATAATAATTATTATGTGAATAGGATTTATTTACATTTTTCTTATGTAAATAAAAAGAATCAATTTGTAAATAGTAATTATTAACATTTTCTTATGTAAATAATAAAAAGAAAGGTTAGAAAAGAACTAACATAAGATATTCTTTTTATGTTAAAAGGGAATATCAGAAAAGAATTAAAGAAATACAATTATTTACATTTGCTATGCAAATAGGATTTGCAAAGGAATTTGAAACCATTTATTTACAAATAGTGTAGATGAATATGAATAAGAAATTAGATACATTTATTTACAATTAATGTAAATAAATATAACAAAAGTAAAAGTAAAACATTTATTTACATTTAGGTAAATAAGTAAGAAAAAGATAAGAATATGTTTATTTACATTTAGGTAAATAAATAGGGTAAGAAAAAGAATGTAATTTATTTACATTTAGGGTAAATAAATTAAAACATAGAAAGAACATAATTTATTTACATTTAGGTAAATAAAACAAAATATAGAAAAAAGTATAATTTATTTACATTTTGTGTAAACAAAACAGAGTTATTAAAAGTGATATTTTTATCGTCATTTAAGATGCGATAAAAAGAATAGACTTTTGAAATTGGAATAGTCAAACGATTTATATTTATATATATAAATATAAATTATAAATTAAACGGAACGCGCGCGGCAGTTCACGTATCGGCAATCGTAACTTTAAACGGTTATACAGAGAGATCCGACCGTCGGATTTTCCCAAAACTGGAGCCGTTTGGACCGCTTTGGGAAGATCTTTCCAATGACATAAATTTCGCCAAAATCCAACGGTTAGATTTCAAGATATGTGTAAATCAAATTTGGTTGAAAACAACGCCAGGGTCGCCCATCGACCCGAAGCGTCGTTAAATTATTTAGGCTATTTTTATATAAATAAAAATAGCGATAGGTCATTATCAAATATTAATAACAATATGAAATGTTTTCAAATTTTATATATATATATATATATATATATGCGAGAATCATTTCAGAAGACCGAGTTCAATCTCATTTCAAATGATTATACGACGTTTTAAATCTAAGAGTTGAAGACGGCGATTGAAGACCGACGATCTTCACATCGAATGGGTAACTAGCGTTGAGGTCCTTGATTGATTTGCTCTCAAGACGGGGCTAAGATGGTAGTTATCCGGACGTAGTGTTGATTTGTACGGATTTGACTTTCGCTCAGACCCAGAGCATAAGTTTATAAATGGAATGTATGTCTGACGTTGTAGTCCTTTATACTACATTCGTTGATCTCTGTTAATACATATCTGCTTGGTGGTTAACACCCTTCTCTGAGACATATGAGCTTAGAGGTTATATATTGGCAGAAATCAATGGTATAGTATGGACTGACAATGTGGCATGCTAAGATGCATTGATCAAGGCTTTTGTTGAAAAGCAGGCCTTGTGGTTGATGATCAAAGCACGGCCTGTTTAGGCGTAGCTTTGCGTATAGCGTGACTTCGCGAGCCTCACACCCCGGTATGAGTCAAAAACGGGATACGGACTGTAGGGAGTGCACACGTTTCTTTCTAGCTAGAGTGATGTCAGGGACCTACCAGCGCTGACATTTTACTTATGTGGATGATGGATTTGAGGCGCCTCATTATTTTTATAGGCCGTTGGCGGTCATATTATAGGTCCAAAGGGACCGGGAAACGTGTGTTCAGGCATAACTAATCCACTGCCCATAGGCGGGGACCGGCCCTACCGCTTCCAAGGGTTCACTGCGGGGAATCCTGAGGCATTTGCTAGAGTGTCTCGAATCAGAGAGGATCTTGCCCCTAGCCTCGACTCATGATGGAATCCAAATTTCCAATACGCCCTTGCGGTTTTGATTGTAGAACTAGTATTGGCGACATGCTATATGGTAACCATGCCGTCTAGGATTGCTACTTATGATTCAAATCTTTTTATTAAAACATATATACACTAATAATAATATTAAATCTGTTTTATACGTATCAAGCATCTTTTGACCATTATAAGGTAAAACCCTATCCTTTGGTGTGCGTTGCATTGTGTGATGGGACCTGGGTCTTATAATGGTTTCATTTTCCCAAAAAGACATTGCGTTATTTCTCGATTTACTTTGGTTTATGCACTGGCAATCCATAGGAGTAAACCCGTTCCGCGAAAGTGGCGTGGTCCTTGGATTTGTCTTATTAGTTATATTAGTTTAGAATTCTCACACCAGTCCCATGACTGACTCGTAGTTTGTTTCACTTTGCAAACTCGGGTGCCCTCTTTTCCACACGGGCAGTCGAGTAGCTTTTTGCAGATATCTATTCTTTTAGCAGGATCCTGGATCGAAGCCTAAAGCTGTGTCCAGAGCTTAGTAGTCTTCCGCTGTTTACTGTATTTTATTTAATGTATTAAATCTTTTTTAGTTTATCTTCCGCTGTAATTTTATTTCAATGTACTCTGATATATTCTGTACTCTGATGTAACATTATTATAATGTAATAAAAGTCTGTTGTTATTGTTCTGATGTATTGTATTCCCAAAGTTAAAGTATTCAAAGATTTCCAACCTTTGGGTCAGACCTGTGTGGTTTATGGTCGATTCAAAGAGCGGGAATTTCCGGGTCTTTACAGTTGGTATCTGAGCTCTGGTTAGCTCAAATCTTTGGGGTACAATCGTTAGAACTGAACAAAGACTCATCAGAGATTGGATTAGTAATATCCAATAAGAATACTCATTAGAGATAGGACCAGCAGTGTCCTTGAATGATAAAACTCATTAGAGATGGGGTTAGTAATGCCCTAGGATGAGTTCAGAGTGATAAGTTTATAATTAACGTATTTTGATTATATATAATCCAATATTAGAAAATATGATTTTTGAATGTATAAAAGTTATATATATTTTAAAAGCTAATCAACTAATTGATTTATGATTGTGTAGTATAATTATTAGTTCAACTAATAAAATTATTTAAAGCAATGGAAAAAAATATAAATTAGTTAGTTAATTAAACAACTTTTAGCTTCGTTCCTTTTCGGGGACGAAAAGATTTTAAGTGGGGGAGATTGTAACAACCCGGAATTTTGGAACCAATTTAAAATTTTATTTTAAGGAAACTTTGTTAGAAAATGCATCAGAATTTACTAAAAGAAGAAAAAATGTTTTAAAATAAAAGTTAGTCTTTATTTAAATGTAAGAATATAAAAATGATTTACATTAAATAAATTATTCTTTTAATGCGAATAAACATATTTTGATTAGTGCTAAAAGTCTAACTTTTCAATGTCATGTAAGAACATGTATTTGGTTAACATCGAAAAAAAAAAAGTTAATCTTTTAATGTCATGTAGAAACATGAAATGTTTTACATTAAAACTTTATTCTTTTTAATGTCACGTAACGTAGGAACCTTAATGACATTTATTGATTGAAAATAAAGTGTAGGTTATAAATGAGATAAATTTTGACAATACATTTATATATATATATGTATATATGTATATATCTTTGGCTATCCCCTTAAATATTTCCCCTGTCAATTCAAAGTTAACTTTTAGAAATTCCAAACGTAGACTACATGTTCATAAACAAATAGAATTAATTCTTTCCATTCTATCCTCTCTCTCTCTCCTTTTCATTGTTATATACTTTTGAAATTCAAATAATAAAAAAATAAAAAATGTGTAATTGTAGCATGTAATAAAAGAGAATGTAAGGAAATAAATGTGTCATAATAGTTGAAGTAAAAATAAACATTTTTGATAAGAAATGTTTACATATAAAATGTTATTTTATATTTTATAGGATATTTGAATTCACAGAAAATGTTTTACATATAAAACATTATTTTATATGATATTTGAATTCACAAGAATGTTTACATATAAAATGTTATTTTATATGATATTAGAATTCACACAAATCGGCTAAGACAAAAATAAGCAATTTATATAAGAATGAAGTTATTAATATAAATCATAATGGGCAGGTTATAAATATAAATTGTAATGGACCCACGTGTATATTTTTATTCTTGTCTATCCAATTGAATACCTCCCTTTTTTCCCTTTTCTTATTCTATTTTGAAATTTGAATAGGAGAAGCGGGACCTAAAGGCTCAATTAATAATATAAGATTATTATAAATATTAGAATAACAAAACCTAATCCCCTAAAAAAGTATACAGCAGCCACCTTCTATTTCAATGGCCGCCGATGCTCAAACCTTCTTCCTCCTTGTTCTTCTAATTTATTCAATAAATTCCAACACCTCAAAAAGGGAAATTTAAAGAGAGGATCGAGCTCGATCAATTGAACGGTGGTGATCAACTTTCGAGAAGGTGGTGATCGATCATTGGTCGTCGGCCTGTATGGATGGGTGACAGCGAGGTTTCAAGTGGAGGAGTGGGTTCACGAGATACAGAAAATTGCGATGGAAGAAGAAGCAAAACCATGACCCTAGTTTGATTAGCCAATGTAATTAATATTTATCATATAATTAATTAGTTAATTTATGTTAATAAGATTCAAACAATTATAACTTTTGTCACGAATTCAGAATTCAGTGAAACGAGTTGCGTTGTACTCATATCGTCAAACACTTCGCAATGGAATAGACAAGGACAAAAACGGAGACTGTTGGAAATTCAGATAAATACCACGGTGAGAATTCTCTTTATTTATTTTAAATTAAAAATAATCAATTGTGATTGTGATTGTAAATTTAATATATGCGTCGTATGAAATTTGGACTGTATGATTTGATAGTTTGATGTTGTTTGTTGCTGAGATTGATTTGTGATGATCATATTAGTGACACGAAAATATGTGTTGTGGTAATTTGAGATTATATTATTGATCCTATTAGTGACACGAAAATATGCGTTGTGGGAATTAGAGATTATATTATTGATCATATTAGTGACGCCAAAATTATACGCGTGGTAAATAGAGAAAAAAAAGGGATAAAAGAAAACAAAAAAAAAACCATTATTGTATATGACATTAGAATTCATAGAACTTGTTAACATATAAAAATCATCTTTTTATGTGATATCAAAATTTACTTTTTGTTAATTAAAGTATAAAGACAAAATTAACATTTTTGTTAATTAAACTATATTGGACGAAATTAACACTTTTTGTTAATTTGATTAGACCAAAATCAACATTTTGTTTACATTAAAAGAAACGTTTAAAAAAAATTTATCATATCTTGTATATTAAAAGGAGTTTTACAAAATGATTATATTTTTATATATTAAAGAGAATAAATTAGAAATGTATATTCTTATACATTGAAATGAATGAACTTGAAAAGTATATTTTTATACATTTAAAAAGAACATTTTGTTTATAAAATGTTTGTAGGATTAAAATAGCATTTTGTTTATAAAATGTTTAATAGGAATAAAATAACATTTTGTTTATAAAATGTAATAGGTTTAAAAAGAACATTTTGTAAAAAAATTTACATTAAAAATAAAATAAAACATTTTGTTAGAAAATTTTACATTAGAATAAAAAGATCATTTAAGATAGAAATGTTTATTTAAATTAAAAATAACATTTTAGTTAAAATGTTTATTTAGATTAAACATGGCATATTAGAATTTATGTAGAATAATGCCACGTTAGAATAAATGTCATTTATGTAGAATGATGTCATATTAGAATGAATGTCATTTATGTAGAATAATGTCATATGTTTAGAAAAATGTCATTATATCGAAAAATGTCAATGTATTGAAAAATGTCATCATATTGGAGTTTTCATTATTTAGAAATGTCAAAAAAATTGTCATTATTCGAAATGTCATTAAATTGTCATTTTATGGAAATTGATATTTTGTTGAATTGGAATGGACATTATAAAAATGTCATTTATGAGTAATTATTTTATGTTAATTATTAAAATGTGATTTAGATTAATTATTAAAATGTTATTTATGTTCATAATAAAACTATCATTTATGTTCATTTGAAAATATCAAAAATAAAGGTCATTATATAAACGTCATTATATTAGGAAGGTCAATAGTATAAAAATACCATTTTTGTCATAAAATGTCATATTAATAGAAAAATGTCCTTTTGTTATGAAGTGTATATTGGCATAAATTGTCATTGTAGTTATGAATATCATTTTAGTTATAAAATGCCATTTTTGTCAAAAATGTCACCTTAGAATAAGAATACCATTTTGTAGAAATGTCATCTTAAAAATAAGAAATGTCCCTTTTTATTTGAATTGGCAAAAGAGAAGAAAAGATGGCATATTTCAATTTATTAAAATTATCAATAATATTTATATCATTTATGTTCATATAAAATTGCCAAAAATGAAATATCATTTAGATTAGAACATATTTGGCAAATAAATTTGTCATTTAGACTGAATCATATTTTATAAATAAAATATGTCTTTTATATAAAATATGTCATTTATATAGAATATGTCATGTTAAGATTAAAACACCATTTTTGGGTTAAAATGTACATTGGAATAGAAACATCACTTTTGATTAGGAATGTACATTAGAATAAAAATATCATTTTTGTTAGAAATGTCCCATTAGATTAAAAGTGTCATTTTATGTTAGTATTTAAAATGTGAATCATGTTATGTTACGTTGAAGATGCCACCTATTTAGATTATGTCTTGTTACATTAAAAATGTCTTATATTTAGATTATGACATGGTCTATTAAATTATATGTTTAGTGAAATCATTTATTTACATTAGGTAAACAAATAAGAAAAAGATAAAAAAAAAACATTTATTCCATTTCCAGTATGAATTAGTATGCTTAACCCGAGGTTGGATTGAGTTGTGATGTAAACCTGCCCGGACCCGCCCGGCTGTCCAGTAATCACAACAATACCTATCCAATGTGAGAGGTTAAAGCATATATATTAATTTTCTAAATTTACATTTTATATATGTAAGTTACTTCAAAATATTTAGTGTAAATAAATAAAACATAGACAAAGGAAGACATATATATTTACATTAGGTAAATAAGAGATTAAATAAATTACATTTTTATATGTAATTAAAAGAATATATTTTACACTGTAAAGAAATTTACATTTATATGTAATTAAGATTATAAGAAATAAAATTACATTTTTATGTAATTAAGATTATAAGGAAGAAAATTACATTTATGTAATTAAGAATAAATATAAACTAAAGAACAAATATGAGAATAAGAATTTATTTACATTTTCTTATGTAAATAAAAAGAATAATAATAATTATTATGTGAATAGGATTTATTTACTTTTTTCTTATGTAAATAAAAAGAATAAATTTGTAAATAGTAATTATTATCATTTTCTTATGTAAATAATAAAAAGAAAGGTTAGAAAAGAACTAACATAAGATATTCTTTTTATGTTAAAAGGGAATATCAGAAAAGAATTAAAAAAATACAATTATTTACATTTGCTATGTAAATAGGATTTGCAAA
The DNA here is from genome assembly GCA_030737875.1 of Allium sativum. Classification (NCBI taxonomy): domain Eukaryota; kingdom Viridiplantae; phylum Streptophyta; class Magnoliopsida; order Asparagales; family Amaryllidaceae; genus Allium; species Allium sativum. The sequence continues at coordinate 152,683,460 of CM060915.1, forward strand.
GGAATTTGAAACCATTTATTTACAAATAGTGTAAATGAATATGAATAAGAAATTAGATACATTTATTTACAATTAATGTAAATAAATATAACAAAAGTAAAAGTAAAACATTTATTTACATTTAGGTAAATAAGTAAGAAAAAGATAAGAATATGTTTATTTACATTTAGGTAAATAAATAGGGTAAGAAAAAGAATGTAATTTATTTACATTTAGGGTAAATAAATTAAAACATAGAAAGAACATAATTTATTTACATTTAGGTAAATAAAACAAAATATAGAAAAAAGTATAATTTATTTACATTTTGTGTAAACAAAACAGAGTTATTAAAAGTGATATTTTTATCGTCATTTAAGATGCGATAAAAAGAATAGACTTTTGAAATTGGAATAGTCAAACGATTTATATTTATATATATAAATATAAATTATAAATTAAACGGAACGCGCGCGGCAGTTCACGTATCGGCAATCGTAACTTTAAACGGTTATACAGAGAGATCCGACCGTCGGATTTTCCCAAAACTGGAGCCGTTTGGACCGCTTTGGGAAGATCTTTCCAATGACATAAATTTTGCCAAAATCCAACGGTTAGATTTCAAGATATGTGTAAATCATATTTGGTTGAAACAACGCCAGGGTCGCCCATCGACCCGAAGCGTCGTTAAATTATTTAGGCTATTTTTATATAAATAAAAATAGCGATAGGTCATTATCAAATATTAATAACAATATGAAATGTTTTCAAATTTTATATATATATATATATATATATGCGAGAATCATTTCAGAAGACCGAGTTCAATCTCATTTCAAATGATTATACGACGTTTTAAATCTAAGAGTTGAAGACGGTGATTGAAGACCGACGATCTTCACATCGAATGGGTAACTAGCGTTGAGGTCCTTGATTGATTTGCTCCCAAGACGGGGCTAAGATGGTAGTTATCCGGACGTAGTGTTGATTTGTACGAATTTGACTTTCGCTCAGACCCAGAGCATAAGTTTATAAATGGAATGTATGTCTGACGTTGTAGTCCTTTATACTACATTCGTTGATCTCTGTTAATACATATCTGCTTGGTGGTTAACCCCCTTCTCTGAGACATATGAGCTTAGAGGTTATATATTGGCAGAAATCAATGGTATAGTATGGACTGACAATGTGGCATGCTAAGATGCATTGATCAAGGCTTTTGTTGAAAAGCAGGCCTTGTGGTTGATGATCAAAGCACGGCCTGTTTAGGCGTAGCTTTGTGTATAGCGTGACTTCGCGAGCCTCACACCCCGGTATGAGTCAAAAACGGGATACGGACCGTAGGGAGTGCACACGTTTCTTTCTAGCTAGAGTGATGTCAGGGACCTACCAGCGCTGACATTTTACTTGTGTGGATGATGGATTTGAGGCGCCTCGTTATTTTTATAGGCCGTTGGTGGTCATATTATAGGTCCAAAGGGACCGGGAAACGTGTGTTCAGGCATAACTAATCCACTGCCCATAGGCGGGGACCGGCCCTACCGCTTCCAAGGGTTCACTGCAGGGAATCCTGAGGCATTTGCTAGAGTGTCTCGAATCGGAGAGGATCTTGCCCCTAGCCTCGACTCATGATGGAATCCAAATTTCCAATACGCCCTTGCGGTTTTGATTGTAGAACTAGTATCGGCGACATGCTATATGGTAACCATGCCGTCTAGGATTTCTACTTATGATTCAAATCTTTTTATTAAAACATATATACACTAATAATAATATCAAATCCGTTTTATACGTATCAAGCATCTTTTGACCATTATAAGGTAAAACCCTATCCTCTGGTGTGCGTTGCATTGTGTGATGGGACCTGGGTCTTATAATGGTTTCATTTTCCCAAAAAGACATTGCGTTATTTCTCGATTTACTTTGGTTTATGCACTGGCAATCCATAGGAGTAAACCCGTTCCACGAAAGTGGCGTGGTCCTTGGATTTGTCTTATTAGTTATATTAGTTTAGAATTCTCACACCAGTCCCATGACTGACTCGTAGTTTGTTTCACTTTGCAAACTCGGGTGCCCTCTTTTCCACACGGGCAGTCGAGTAGCTTTTTGCAGATATCTATTCTTTTAGCAGGATCCTGGATCGAAGCCTAAAGCTGTGTCCAGAGCTTAGTAGTCTTCCGCTGTTTACTGTATTTTATTTAATGTATTAAATCTTTTGTAGTTTATCTTCCGCTGTAATTTTATTTCAATGTACTCTGATATATTCTGTACTCTGATGTAACATTATTATAATGTAATAAAAGTCTGTTGTTATTGTTCTGATGTATTGTATTCCCAAAGTTAAAGTATTCGAAGATTTCCAACCTTTGGGTCAGACCTGTCTGGTTTATGGTCGATTCAAAGAGCGGGAATTTCCGGGTCTTTACAAGCGCTGGCCACCGCCGCCAGTTCGGTGGGCCCAAGCGCTTTAAAATCCACTTCGAACGGCGCTGTATTGAGCGCGGAAAATTCCCCAACCGGCGAACGAGGATCGATCAACTTAGGCTTGATTTGAAGACCTCATAAAGCAGTACAATTTCCCTTTTATTAATCTCTTGAATCGTGTAACGACCCGCATTCTACGCATCGAAGGATCGTAGAATATTTGTTTCTTTCACATACAAAGTCGTATGGTCATGTAACTTTGGGAGACGACTATTGGGGTCATTTTCCATGTTCATGATTTTTGCCGATTTTTAAATGACCGTTTTACCCCTAGCCGATATTGTTTTGGCCATAATTTTTGATTGGAAAGAAGTTTTGACCTGAAACCACTTCCATTGGCTTTGGATGATGGTTTACAATTCCGTAGACTAGTCAAATTAGCCAAACGGACTTACCGTTTGGGAGATATGGCTGAAACAAGTTTCAGATAGTGAAAAACAACTTAATTGGGCTTAACCAGGTGATTAACAGCCAGGCCCAATGGGGGATTTCGGGATTAGAGGTATTTGAGGGCTACTAGGGTTAGGATTTCAGTTTTTCACTTATTTTCCAACCGCCACAAACCCTCTCTTCAACCAAACAATGGCCTCCAAACTCTAAAACACCATCAAATCACTTTCTAATCAAGGATTAAGCTTAGCAACATCAAATTAAGGCGGATTAGCACAAGAATCGAGGTAGAGCTGTTGTGTTGCATTGATATTCGCGCCCAAACAGTAGAATTTCAGTTCTAAATGTTTTATTTGTGGCCAAGGTGAGTGATTTGCATAGTTCCTCACAAATTATGGTTAATTAAGGGTAATTAGTGAAGATTAACGAAATTATACATGATAAAATTATGGAAAAATATTTATAAATTCTTAAATAATGTTTTAGACCTTTGTTAGAAATTTGGATTAATTTGGTTAAGTTTTGCTTATCGTATCATTAGTTTTGCTTAAACATGCTTAAGTGATAATATGGGATTTTGGGTACGTTTGATCCATTTTACATGATATAGTGGTTGTTTTTGTGTTTATGATTGATTGTACATGTTGTTATGACTGTGTGGTATGTTTTGTGATTGATTAGAACTATTAGATTGGTCAAAAATGTTGTCGTATGGCGTAAAACAGTCGTTGGAAAGTTGTAGGAAATATGCAGGGTTTCGAACCGGATCGGATTATTGGGCTCGGATCGGATAAGGGAACCGGGCAAGTAGACTCGATTCGGATTGGAACTTAGCATAAGAGGCTTGGCGAGAAGGAAGACCATTTGCTTAGAGTTGGAGTTGGGCAGGGGATTGGATCGGAGAGACAAAAGGGGGATCGGATCGAAGAGGCCAAAGGGGATCGGAGCGGAAGAGAATGAGGAAGTGGATCGGATCGTGACCAAGAACCGATGGATCAAGGGTACACCGAACCGAGCTAGAAGGGGAACACCGAACTGAACCGATGGAGCAAGGGTACACCGAACCGAACCAAGCTAGAAGGGGAACACTGAACTATACGTGTGCTATCACTACTACGCGACGACTCTTTTGAAGACCAACTCCAATTCGACCAAAACCCGAGATGCAAAGGAGGTCCAAATGACGAGTTTTGACTTAGGATCCAGATGGGAACCAATGAGTGAGCTTCATGATTGGGCTTTTCTGCAGGACGTGTGCTAAGTGGCTGTCGATGTCTGTAACTTTGAATCACTATGTGTAGGGAGTACGTGAACGGATTCAGGGCCACAGTGGCCTAGATACGACTAAAGAGCTATAGACCAATGAGGTAGGGTCATTTATAAAGATTTGGTCATGACTCCATGGGGTAAGCTTGGTAGTAGTAGTAGTTGTACAAGTCGAACTACGTCACTACTTCTATGGGTCCAGTGATTGATAGTGGTGGACATCGTATGCTTTACGCACTAATTGAGAGATGTGAGGATGGATGTTATGATTGATTTGTTTGCCATCACTATGACATGAACACCCCCGCCCCTGTATTCTTTACACCATCTGTTTAGTGGCACCTTAGAGTATTGTACGGTATGTAGTGCTAACTCTTTGGTTGCAGGTCCAGGTTCAGGTATGGTTTAGTATACCTGTTATTGTTCTGTTTAGCTGCTTATCGCTCATACCAGACTTTTTCTCTGACCCAGAGTTTAATGTCTCTTCTTATTACTCCGGGTGCTCTCACGAGCAGACTAGAGACAAGTTAGCTGGGTATGCACGAGTAGCCGATCCGGAGACGAGCAGGAGGCTTCCACGTATGATATATATAGTATTCTCCCTGTGTTGTTGAAGATCACTGCTTGGGCATTAGTAGTGCATCCTCTACTTTAGCTTTCTTTTGCTTTAGAGATAGTTTAAAGTTGTAATAATGATGTTGGATCATAAGCTGTATTTGGATTTCCGCTGCTATGTTGGTTTAGTTTTCGGCTTATGCACTATCTCGCCTGTTTTATGTCAAGATTGTGTTATTATTATATTTTGTTTCACGCGTTGTCAGACATTCAACAGGTTCCTTGTTAGTTCATTCTCTTCTTTCCTTTCTTTGGCGATCGTTCTGTGCTAGTCGGGCATGTGTACAGCGCACCTTCGGAGGAAATGCAGGCTGGTGCGGGGCGGGCTGTCACACTTGGGCTGTCACACTTGGTATCAGAGCTCTAGGTTGCATAGTTAACCTAGGGAAGTCATCAGGGAGAGATAGTATACGTATATGAGAGCGTGTATTTGTGATTATTTTGGTTTTCAAAAGCTATATATATACTATTAGTATAGCGAAGGATGAAGTCGCACTGCACTAGCACCACTATGGAGATAGTTAATCGTTTTCTATTTACAGATTGAACGATCAGCCAATACGCAAGAAGTGCTGGTAGTGGAGCCAATAATGGGAATGTCGCTGACATGAGGACGATGTTTACTGACCTCATGAGGGAGATGCTTAGAGATGTACAGAGGGCAGCTCCCAATGGTGAATGGTGGTGGTCCAATAGTGCAGGCGCCTAGGGCCAATTTCGCCAAGCTGAACAAGGACTATACTAGTCTTGGTGGGAAGCCGTTCCATGGAACGGAGTCGGCTACGGATGTTCAGGATTGGTTGGATAGTTGCGAACGTATCTTCGAGGATTTGGGTATCGAGGATGCGATGAAGAGAAGGCTAGCATCCCGTCAGCTGCAAGGACGGGCAATGAATTGGTGGAATGCTATAAAGGCAGCTACTCCCGAAGATCAGATTACTTGGGATCAGTTTAAGGTTCACTTTAGCGATAAGTTTATTCCAGCTGCTCAGAAGTCGATGCTGTTTAAGAAATTCTTGGAACTCAAGAAGAATGGTAGAGCTGTCTTAGAGTATATTGCTGAATTCGACACTTTGTCGAAATATGGGTTATCTCTTATTGATACTGCCGAAAAGAAGAATGAGAAGTTCATAACTGGCTTGGATGGATACTTGGGGGAAAGGCTTATTAACCACATCGATGAGACGTTTGAATCGATTGTGGGGAAAGCATTGAGGTCAGAGAGTCTTTACCCTAAGCCGAAGACTGAGGCTGCATCTGCAGAAGAGCCAAAGCAACAAGCAAGTGGTGGAGGCAAGAGTGGTTCTCAAAATAAGAGGAAGCAGAACCAGAATAAGGATGGCAAGAAAAAGAATAAGAAAGATGTTGAGTGCTTCAGCTGTGGTAAGAAGGGCCATTATGCTAGTAATTGTCGGGTCAAGCCAGCGGATAGGAAGTGCTTCAACTGTAGCCAAGTGGGACATCACAAGGACAAGTGTCCGCAACCCCCTAAAGAAAAGCAGATGGTGAAATCATATGCCCTTAATGCTATTCCTTCTTCGTCGAATGCCCCAACTATGGCGGAGAAGGGAAAGAATGTCATTATTCAAGGTATGCTTTCCATTTATGATGTTCCTGTTAGAGTTTTGTTTGATACCGAGGCTTCCAGTTCTTTCATATCTAGTGACCTGGTAGATAGGTTGGGTTTGGAGCCCGAGATTGTCGATAGACCTTTAGTAGTGATGAACCCGATTGGCGGTTCAACTAACCTTAGCATGATTTGTCATAATGTGGTCTTATCGAGTCATGGTTGCATGTTTGTTTGTGATTGCTTTGTTTTGGGCTTTACTGGGTTTGGCATTATTTTGGGAGTCGATTGGCTCCAAAGATATGGGGTGGTGGTAGACTGTGAGGTCTTTTCGGTGACAGCTAGAGCGATGATGGGCAAAGGGTAGTGTTTGGTGGTCTACCCAGTGATGGGGTAATGGCTAGTTTTCTAAATTCCCTCGACATTCCACATAGTGAGTTGTCAGGTTTTCCCGTGGTTGGCCAGTATCCGGATGTTTTTGAGGAAGTGATCAGGCTTCCACCACACCGAGAGATTGAGTTTCGTATTGATTTAGTGAAAGATGCCAGACCTATAGTGATGCCACTTCGTCGTATGGCACCAAGGAAGCAGCGAGAGCTCGAGGTGCAAGTCAGTGATCTTTTGAAGAAGGGATTTATCAGAAGGAGTGTTTCTGAATGAGGGGCACTAGTTGTGTTTGCTACCAAGGCAGATGGTTCCCTTCGTTTGTGTGTAGACTACCGCGAGTTGAATAAGGTGACGAGGAAGAATAAATATCCTCTACCGCGGATAGATGATTTGTTTGATCAGTTGAGTGGTGTGAGAGTATTCTCTCAGTTGGATCTCGCGACCGGTTCTCATCAGCTTAGAGTGGAAGCTAAGAGTATACCTAACGGCATTTCGGACGTCGTCTGGATTTTATGAGTGGTTGGTCATGGCATTCGGGCTGACCAATGCCCCAGCATACTTTGTGGATCTCATGAATAGGCTATTCAGAGATCCGTTGAATAAGTTTGTCCTTGTGTTCGTGGATGATATTTTGGTCAACTCGAGGACAAAGGGAGAACACAAGGAACATTTAAGAATAGTGATGGAGGTGTTGAGAAAACACCAATTGAAAGCAAAGTTCTCGAAGTGTCGCTTCTGGAGGAGGGATGTAACAACCCGAAAATCTGGGCCAGTTTAAATTTTTTATTTTGGCAATTTTAGCGAATTTAGAATATTTAAAATGAATTATTTTAAATAATATCGACGAGAAATTTATTTTGAATATAAATAGAACGTATATATTATATACGTCGTCGTTAGAATATAAATAATTATATATAATTATAAAAGGAATTGAAAATGGCGCGGTAGTTCGATAATTCGATTTCAAACTTCAATTGAATGTACCGGGTGCAAAACAATCCGGATTTCAGTGAAACCAAAAACATTAGGATCCATTTGTGAATATCTTTCCAACGAATCCGAAAAATCGAGATTTCATAGCGGGAATCAAAAGATATGTCCAGTTGAAAATTCTGAATAGTCGCTATGGAATTCAGGCCCTTAAAAATGGAAATTTTGCAAACGACCTCGGATTTCGACGAAACTACTTTTGTTGGATCCGCAGTGTCAAGTTATTGCTAGATTCCAAATTTCATAATTTTTCGAATCAATATGTGAGCGTGGCAAAGGAAAACGTGTTTGACCAGTTTCAGTTGATTCTAATCGACTGGAAAATGGCCATTTTTCCAACGGTCTAAGAATTCAACGAAACTAGTTTTGTTAGGACCGTATCGTCAATACGAAGCTAGAAAATATTTTTCGGGAATTTTTAGAGTTAGTATGTGACCCCGGTAAATTGAATTGCACGTTCAAATTCAATATATAGAGTTATATGTTGATTTTGATGAAAACTGATCGAAACGACCGAATCGGCTTGCGATACATATCCCATTGGGTTCGGAATGGGGGTAAAACGCTATGGACGACAGGCGGTGGACCTCGTTTAGAGGTCGTATGTAAAAGTCAACTTTTTCATAATAAAATAAGTAAATAAAAAAATAACTCTCTTCTCACCCCCTTTAATCATTCAGCCCCCCCCCGTTCGATTTAAATCAAAGAAAACAAAAAAAGGGAAGAAGAGGGCGAGGGGGGTGAGCCGCCGCCACCACCGCATTGCGCGCCACCTCCTCAGCAATCGCGCCGCCGCCCTGATCGAAACTCCCCACCCCCTGCCCTCGCGACGCGAGCTACCCCCCCCCCCCCCCCCCCCCGCGTGAAATCGCGATACCCTCCCCCCTCCTCTGCCTCGCGTCGCGCCACCGACCGAAGACCCCCTCCCCCCTCCTGATCGACGCGCCGCAGATACCCCTCCCCCCCCCCCAAACCTCGGCGATGCTGCAAAATCCCCCCCCCCATCTCTTTGCAAATCACTGTAAGTTTATAATTATATTTTTATTTATAAAATCAGTTTTTATATATGAATTGGCATTTATAAAAGCTGAAAATAAAGTATATATAAAGATTTGATTTTTAGAATTAAAAAGATTATATTTTTATTTATAAAAATATGATTTTTATATAAGGAAGAGGTAGAAAAGATTTTTATTCAATTAAAAATATGATTTTTATATTTTTAAAGTATTAAAAATATAGTCTTTACTATATAGATGATGTAAAAATATGATTTTTGTTTATGTAGAGAATTAGAAATATAATTTTTACATGATAGGAATATTAGAAATATCGTCTTTATATGTGTAGAAAAATAAAAATGTGATTTTTATAATGATATATTTGAAAAGGCGAAATGATACATTTGAAAACGCGAAATCTTTATATAGAGAATAGCGAGGTAAAAATATAATTTTTATCTATATAGTAGCAATGTAAAAATAGAATTTTTATCCATATAGCGTGATAGTAAAAATTCGATTTTTATATATTGAATAACAAAGAAAAAATTCGATTTTTAAATATATGAAGCGATTATAAAAATATGATTTTTAAATTGAAAGTGAACAAATAAAAATGTGATTTTTATTTTAAAGACATCAAAATATAAAAATATGTGATTTTTATATATGTAGTGGCTACGGGCAAACGAAGGTGACAAAAAGGCGAGAACGACGAAGATTTCTATAAATGAAGAGTCATGATATTGGATAGCTATCGGTGAGAACTTCTCACTCTTCAATTTCTTTTTCTAGTTATATATATACTAGGATGCAGACGATGTTTAGCAGCACCCGACACCCGTCATCCACAGACCATGGATGGCTTGTTTGTTTAATTGTTTGGTTGTGTGGTTGTTTAGATTATTTGGTTTGAATTGAATTGTTTGGTGAAATGGAATGGATTTGATTGATGTGTGAATGGCGTGGGCCTTCACTAGACCGGGGATAAGGCTAGGCCTCATCCCGTTTCTAGTATCGTGCCGTTATGCCGCCGAAATTTTCTAAAATAAGTTAGAAAATAAAAATATCATTTTATTTAAAGAATGAACTGAATAGAAATTCATATGTTAAAATAAAATGTTTTATCGTTAAAAATATAATTTTTTACGTGAATATGAATATAGTGAATGTGAATAAATAAATATTCATTTATAAACCGGACGGTTTGTTTATGTACACTGATTTGACTGACATTGATTGGGACGATAAATTTTACACATCGCCCAACTGCACAACTAAAATCTGTGTTTGATTGTTTGAAACCCCACACGGGTGTTGGGATGAAATTTGAAGTTCACTCATCCTAATTGATTAAATATGTCGATCGATTGATTGACAGGCTGTTATAAGCGTTAGATATCTATATTTGATGCTTATACAGTATAGTGCACTTTGGTTGATGGTTGATTATTTTTCGTTGCTATTATATGCATGTGTTGTATGGAATCCATATAGTTAACGCTATATGGTAATTGATTGGGCCTCATTCCAATTTAGAAAATAAAGAATATTATAAAACAAAGGTTCATGTGTTGACTGTACTCATCCGTTGAGATTAGTCATGTGTTGAACGAAATATTTTAACAATAAAATCTACATCTTTATCATATATAAAATTAGAAACTAACTGGAAAATAGATAAGATGAGTGGTCTCCTGGATATTGATCTGATGTTGGTTTCGGCCTTCGGGGTTAATATTCAGGGAATCGTTCTCTTACTAATTTACGGTTGGAGTCTGATTTAATATCAAACGATAGATACCTTAATTTTTATAAAATGAATTGATTATAAAGCGATTTCGAAATGAATTGGATATAAAACGATTTCGAAATGAATTGAATATAAAACGATTTCGAAATGAATTGAATGTAAAGCGATTTCGAAATGAAATGAATATAAAACGATTTCGAAATGAATTGAATATAAAGCGATTTCGAAATGAATTGAATATATAACGAATTGAATTCGAATTGAATATATAATGAATTTGAATTAAATTGAATAGAAAACCAATTTGATTTGATTTAATTAGAAAACGAATTGAATTTGATTTGATTTAATTAGAAAACGAATTGAATTTGATTTGATTGAATTAGAAAACGAATTGAATTCGATTTGAATTGAAAAGAAAACGAATTCGAATCGAATTGAATAGAAAACGAAATGAATTCGAATCGAATTAAAATCGATTTGAATTGAAATCAAGTAGAAATGAAAGTAAAAAGGATTTATAATAGAAAATTCAATTTTGATTTGAATTTGAAATAAAGATTGAAATTGTTTTTGAAACGAATTCAAAACTATTTATAAAATTCGTTTTAAATAGAAATCGACGAAATATATATTATATATATATATATATATATAATATAATGGCCTGAATAGAACGCGCCGCGCTGCGGCAGTTCGTGAATTTCGACCATTTATTTCAAACGGACATTACGGGAGATCCGACCGTCGGATTCTCCTAAAACCTGAACCGTTAGGTTCGTATCGAAAAGAGCTTTCTAAGAATATTAGAAATCTAAAATCTAACGGTTGGATTTGGAGATACGTCCAAATCAAATTTGGAAAAGGTCGCTGTAAGTGCAGTTCGATGGCCGTTGATGGAAATCGACTGTACGGGCCTTGATAAAATTATTAAAAATATCAATAATTTGTGTGAAATCATAATGTAACAGCCCTGATTTTTGGGGTTAATTTTAAAATTTTATTTTAAGAAATTTTAATGAATGAATATATTTAAAATTATTTATTTTAAATAATAACGATGAAAAACTTATTTTATTTCGAGCGCGAACTTGAAATTTATATTAAATCCATTCCGAGCCTGAAAACGGCGCGGTAATTTCAGATTTGAAATTCCAACTTTGAAAAATAAAATATAAATCGAAATTGGACGAAACAAGAAACGCTAGGACCGTATTTAAAATATCTTTCCAAAGAGTTTCAGAAATTAAGATTCCAGTTTATAAATTGTAAGTTATGAGAAAATTAAATTTTCAGAAAAACGCTATAGAATTCGTATATATTATATATAAGGCCCGAAACATAAAATTTTTGCAGAATAAGGAATTAGGACCCGAAACCATCTCCATTGGTTTCAGAATGTTGTTTACATATAAAAATGACTATAAGAACTTATATTTTTGAGTTTCGGAAAAATTCCACTATTTTTGGTATTTTTAAATATTAAAAATATACGCCTGAAAAATGGAATTTTTGCAAACGAACCCCGAATTCGACGAGACCAGTTTCTATGGATTCGGAATATTAAAATAAGGTTAAATTCTAAAATTTATAATTTTTGGAATTATTTTGTGGCCGGTATAATTTTTACAGTGAAAAATAGCATATTTTCAGACTTCGGAAATTCATAATAAATTCATACGGACTCGGAAAATTACGAAATTAGGTTCGTCGGGTTCGTAATGACCTGAAATAATTATGGTTAAAATTTTATTAATTTTGAAATCAGCATGTATTTATAAGAATTTTTGAACTGAAGAAAACAGTTGAAAATTGAGTAATTGGGCACATAAGGATATTTGGGCCCAAACCAAAATTAAACCCATGGTATATATTATCTTTTTCTGAGTTTTAGGGCTGAAATTCGAAATGCACAGCAGCCACTCTCTTTTCCATCATTTTTTCTCAATTTCCATGGCGGAATCTCGTCAAACCATAGCAAATTATATGTTTTCTCGAAGGTCTCGACGATACGAAGCTAATGGTGTAGTCGGTTTTGTCAAACAGCGCTCGGATTCGCCGGAATCTCGTCTTAAAGCTCGCTGTTTTCGAAATTCAGAAACTCAAATTGTAAATCAAGAAATTCCCGTGAATAGAGGAAGAATTAGACGAAGTCACGAACACGGAAGTTCTTCGTCTACGCAAGACGAAGATGCTCAGAAAATTTCAAGCAGTTTGGAGGTGTGAGGCGGCCTGTGGGACCCGCGAGGCGAAATCCTTTCTAGGCGATTTCCCGATGATCGGAGAAGCTTTAGGGGCGGCTCTTTCTGGTGGTGGTGCGTCTCGCCAAGACGAAGACATTGGCAGTGGTCCCGTGGCGTCAGGTGGCCCGAGGCAGCGGCAAAGTGCGGTCAAAGTTCGGCGGTGAACAGTGTTTTTCGGTCAACGGGCTGAGGGTATTTTCTATTTTATTTTTAAATTATTTAATTAATTTCCAGAACTTTAAAATTGCATAACTCACTCATACGAAGTCGAAAATCGACGATTTCAGGTGCGTTGGGATCGTGGCGACGAGATGGACGCGTGGACACTAATTTTGTCCAATTCTGATACAGTGAAATTTTTAGGTATTTTTCACGAATATTAATTAATTATTTAATTATGTCCAACTTTAATAAATCATAACTCTCTCGTACGAGGTCCGATTGACGAACCGTAAATTGCGTTGGACTCGTCTTTCCGAGCTCTTCGCGATGGCGCAGACGAGAGCTGAATCCGAGACAGTCAAATTTTCAGCAAAAATCAATGTGAGATTCTATTTTATAATTTATTAAATTTAAATTATTTTTCTTGTGGTTTTGATGTTTGTATGTACATGATTGTGGATTGATGATGTATGATGTCTGTTTGAGAATTGGTGATAGTTGTTTGGGTTATTATGGACAAATTGTTGTGGCATACACTGTTGATGAAATTCGTTGAATCAATAGAAACGATGTACATGATGTAAATGATAAATTCATTTTTATTTATTTATTTAAAATGTATGGAAATTTATATTTAAATAAAAGTTACAATTTTCATTGTTGTTCAGAAAAAAATGAAACTTTGTTTATGTTTACAAAGATTATAACTTTGAATGGGATTAAGAAGATTACAACTTTGTTTTTGTTCTAAAAAAAAAAAATTAATTACAACTTTGTTTGCGTTTTTTTTTATATATAAAATTGAAACTTTATTTTGTTTTTGAAAAGAACAAACTTTATTTTGTTTATGAAAAAGAACAAAACTTTGTTTTGTTTATTGAATAAAAGTTCAAACCTTATTTTGTTTTGTTTAAAAAGAACAAAACTTTGTTTTGTTGGTAAAGATTTAAAACCTTGTTTTTGCTTATAAAAGACTGAAATTTTGTTTTGTTTATAAAGATTAAAACTTTGTTTTGGATATAAAGATTTCATCTTTATTTTGAGACGATTATAATAAATAAAGTTTTGATCTTTATTTTAGAATAATTAAAATTTTGACTTTTGTTTTGAAATAAAAGATTTTATTTTTATATTAAGTTAGATAAAGGAATATATTTTATGGTGAATTTGTGTCATTAAATCAAATGAAATAAAAAGGGCAATACCCATTATGTGAACATTGTTAAATTGTGCAAATTGTCTATGTTCCATTTATGCACCTGTATACACTGCCATTTACAAGCGACCCTAGCTTGTTTATGTGAGTGAACGATCAATTTTTACACATCGTTCAGAAGCACAGTTTATTTTAAATATGTGAATTGTGTTGGCTGAAACCCCACACGGGTCAAGGGTTGACTTTTGAATACACGTCACCCTTGGAATAATTAGAAATGCACTTTGGATGGATGTTCTGAAATTGTTATGTAATTAATGTTTGATTTTACGTATAATTAAATTATATGGAAATGGTGGGTCTCATTCCAATTTTGAGTAAAGTAATAAATATGCAAATTAGTGAAATAAATTGGAAGTTGAAGTATTTAGATGATTTAATTTTCCATTTAAAAAGGAAATAATAAAGAAGCTTTTGAATTGACAATATTTCCTTCGAATGAAGGAAATAAATGCCCATTTATTATTCAATTAATGATATTAATTGACGCTTGAATTAAGTAGATAAAAACCTTTAACATTTGGAAGGTTATAAACAAATTATTGGAATTAGTAAATCACATTCCAATTATATTAAGAAGATTTTAAACCGAAAAGATTCCTTTTTATGTTAACATTAAAAATGGAAGATGGATTTCAAAATTTGAAATGTTTTTAAATTGATTTCATTTTAATATTGAAATGGTAGGTTTTAATATCACAAATTAAAACCGTTTTTTTTAATGATTATTATTATTATAATATCATAATAATATGGAAAGTTAATATGTATTGAAATGGAATAATAAAGCTTTGTATGAAAGAATATTTCAAGTAAGGAATGATATTAAGTAGTAGGATATTTTAAAATATAAAATATTTTAAAATAATACTCTTGGATAATATTTATAAATAAAATTTTTAATTATATTTGGACACGAGGTTAGGTCACGTTTATGGCGGAAGTCTGCCCGGAACCAACCGGCATATCCAGCAGCCATAAATGTTGGGCCTAATGTGAGAGGTCCAAGTGCACAAATACGAATTGGGTCAAGACACGAGGTTAAGCCCAACCTGTGGTAGAAGTCTGCCCGGAACCAACCGGCATATCCAGCATCCACAAGTTGTAGGCCTAATGTGAGAGGTCTGGCCCGCTATCAAATAATAAAATGTAAAGATAAACATAATAAATGGATAAGGAAAATGAATTGGGCTATTCAGTCCATTTTAAAATAGTAACTCCATTTTAACCCGTATAAATTATGTTATACATTTTATAGAGGAAATCGAAGATGATTAATATTTTATTTAAGATTAAATGAAATACTCTGAAATAAATGATGTCTAATTATATATATTAAATGGGAAATTTATGAAATTTAAATTTGGGTTTATCGTGAATTATGTTTTAAATAACATTTATTCTTTAACCCGAATTTATGATAGAATTAATTTCCTAAAAATTGAATGATCATTTAATAATGACTTTGGAAGATTAAAACTAAATAAGATTTTAATTAAATCTTTAATTAGATTGAAAGGGAATTAAGTAGTTAAGATCACTGAATTGAGAAAGTGATCGAAACTGGAAAATGAACCATAAAGCAATGAATATTTTCATGTTATAAATGAATAAATGAATGAAAACATGAAAATAAGAATGAAACTTTTATTTACATTTCACATGTAAATAAAAAGATGAAAATAAGAATGAAACTTTTATTTACATTTCACATGTAAATAAAAAGAATGAAAATAAGAATGAAACTTTTATTTACTTTTCACATGTAAATAAAAGGATGAAAATAAGAATGAAACTTTTATTTACTTTTCACATGTAAATAAAAAGAATGAAAAAAAGTAATGAAACTTTTATTTACTTTTCACATGTAAATAAAAAAGATGAAAATAAGAAGGGAATTTTTATTTACATTTCACATGCGAATAAAAAGATGTAAATATGAAATGAAACATGATTTAGAAGCATGAACCGCATATGAAAATTTAACATGTTTTAAAAAGCATTAAGTCGCATATGAAATGCATAATCAAGAAACCGCATATGAAATAAAAATTCATGTTTAGAGTAGTATTACTGCATGAAATGAATGGACGATATTTATGAAATGAATGGACAATATTTATATGCATGAAATGAATGGACGATATTTATGAAATGAATGGACGATATATATATACATGAAATGAATGGACAATATTTATATGCATGAAATGAATGGACGATATTTATGAAATGAATGGACGATATATATATGCATGAAATGAATGGACGATATTTATGAAATGAATGGACGATATATATATACATGAAATGAATGGACGATATTTATATTTATAAAAGAATAAATAACGATATAGAATGGTTTGCAAATTTATATATGCGAGAATTATTTGGAAAGTCCGAGTTTACTCTCATTCCAAATAATGATACGACGTTCGAAGAGTTGAAGACGGTGATTGAAGACCGACGATCTTCACATCGAATGGGTGTGTTGCTATTGAGACCCATGATGGGAGTAGCTACCTTGAAGGGGCGACAGTAGTAGCCGTCCGGACGTAGTGTTGATTGCACGGGTTTGGCTTTCGCTCAAACCCAGAGCATAAGCGCGTAAATGGATTGTATGTCTGACATTGTATTCCTTTATACTGTATTCGTTGATCTTTGCTAAACATATATTTGTTTGGTGTTTTACACCCTTCTCTGAGATGTATGAGCTCAGAGGTTATATGTTGGTAGAAATCAATGGTATGGTATGGATTGACGATGTGGCATGCTAAGATGCATATGATCAAGGCTTTGTTGAAAAGCAGGCCTTGTGGGATGATCAAAGCATAGCCTATTTAGGCATAGCTTTGTGTATAGCGTGACTTCACGAACCTCACACACCGGCGGAGTCTAAAACGGGAGAAGGGAACGCAGGGAGAGCAGCACGTTTCTTTCTAGCTAGAGTGGTGTCAGTGACCTACCAGCCCTGACATTTTACTTATGTGGATGATGGAATGAGGCGCCTCGGATAGGTCCTATAGGACCGGGGAACGTGTGCTTAGGAATAACTAATCCTCTAAGCTGTATGTGAGGACCGGCCCTGCCATTTCCAAGGGTTAACTGCGGGTAATCCTGAGGCATCAGCTAGAGTGTCTCGAATCGGTAAGGAGCTCCTCCCTAGCCTTGACTCAGATGGAAATCCAAATTCCAAATACGACCCTTGCGGTTTTGATTGTATTACTAGTATGGAGGCATAGCATATGGTACCTATGCTTCCTAGGATTGATACATTTACTTTGAAATGTTTTAAAACATATACACACTAATAATAATATCGTTTTTATCGTATCAAGCATGTTTGACCATTATAAGGTAAAACCCTATCCTCCGGTTTGCGTTGCATTGTGTGATGGGACTTGGGTCTTATGATGGTTTCATTTTTCTACAAAGCATTGCGTTGTTTTGACGATTTACTTAAATTATGCACGGCAAACCATTGGAATAAAACCCGTTCCGCTTTAGCGGCGTGGTCCTTGGATTTGCCTTATTACTATTAGTTATATTAGTTAAGAATTCTCACACCAGTCCTTGTTGCTGGCCAAAGGGGCTGGGTACGCATGATAGGGGGTTCTCGCTTCGCGGTTTGGTGGCGAACGGGAGACTCTTACCCCTACATGTCCCTGTTGAGGGTTGGTAAGGCAATGGCCGGGAGGCTCGAGAGGGTCGCCGTAAAACAAGGTGTACTGGGGGACCACTGTGAGCCACGGTGGGTTTTACCTGCTGCTTTGGGGGGATGAAGGGATGGTTGCAAAGCCTACCGGATTTCGTCCGGGCTATCATAGTTGGTATCAGAGCTTTGGTTAGCTCAAATCTTTGGGGTACAACTCGTTAGAACTGAACAAAAGACTCATCAGAGATTGGATTAATAATATCCAATAAGAATAACTCGTTAGAGATGGGATCAGCAGTATCCTAGAACGAGTGTGAAGAGTATTATTTTCTTTAAAATATAAAATAAATTCTGTTTTGAAATTTAAATCTTATTATACGTATTTTAAGTATATTATATTTTAATGTGGACAACCGAGTATATAAAGATTTCGAATATACGAGTAATTAACGGATATTCGAAGTTTTAATATACTGGGTAGATATAGAATCACACTCTAGTCGCCCGGAGATGATTCTGATGATGGGGCCCCATCATCAGAGTTTATGTTCGAGCTTCAAAAGTGGTATATCTATATATTTCCACTGACTGGTATGAGAACCAACACTTAGTTAGGACACATTAATGTGATTTGCACTAAAAATATGATTTTTGATTATATATAAAAGTTATATATGTTTGAAAAAGTTAATCACCTAATTGATTGATGGTTGTGATGTTTGATAATTAGTTTAACTAATTAAAATATTAGAATGATAATAAATTAAACCAATAAATAAAAATTTAATTAAGTTAGTTAATTAAATAACCTTTAGCTTCGTTCCTTTTCGAGGACGAAAAGTTCTTAAGTGGGGGAGATTGTAACAGCCCTGATTTTTGGGGTTAATTTTAAAATTTTATTTTAAGAAATTTTAATGAATGAATATATTTAAAATTATTTATTTTAAATAATAACGATGAAAAACTTATTTTATTTCGAGCGCGAACTTGAAATTTATATTAAATCCATTCCGAGCCTGAAAACGGCGCGGTAATTTCAGATTTGAAATTCCAACTTTGAAAAATAAAATATAAATCGAAATTGGACGAAACAAGAAACGCTAGGACCGTATTTAAAATATCTTTCCAAAGAGTTTCAGAAATTAAGATTCCAGTTTATAAATTGTAAGTTATGAGAAAATTAAATTTTCAGAAAAACGCTATAGAATTCGTATATATTATATATAAGGCCCGAAACATAAAATTTTTGCAGAATAAGGAATTAGGACCCGAAACCATCTCCATTGGTTTCAGAATGTTGTTTACATATAAAAATGACTATAAGAACTTATATTTTTGAGTTTCGGAAAAATTCCACTATTTTTGGTATTTTTAAATATTAAAAATATACGCCTGAAAAATGGAATTTTTGCAAACGAACCCCGAATTCGACGAGACCAGTTTCTATGGATTCAGAATATTAAAATAAGGTTAAATTCTAAAATTTATAATTTTTGGAATTATTTTGTGGCCGGTATAATTTTTACAGTGAAAAATAGCATATTTTCAGACTTCGGAAATTCATAATAAATTCATACGGACTCGGAAAATTACGAAATCAGGTTCGTTGGGTTCGTAATGACCTGAAATAATTATGGTTAAAATTTTATTAATTTTGAAATCAGCATGTATTTATAAGAATTTTTGAACTGAAGAAAACAGTTGAAAATTGAGTAATTGGGCACATAAGGATATTTGGGCCCAAACCAAAATTAAACCCATGGTATATATTATCTTTTTCTGAGTTTTAGGGCTGAAATTCGAAATGCACAGCAGCCACTCTCTTTTCCATCATTTTTTCTCAATTTCCATGGCGGCTCCCTCTTCCTCTAAAATTCATAAAAAAATAAAATCTCTTCAAACCATAGCAAATTATATGTTTTCTCGAAGGTCTCGACGATACGAAGCTAATGGTGTAGTCGGTTTTGTCAAACAGCGCTCGGATTCGCCGGAATCTCGTCTTAAAGCTCGCTGTTTTCGAAATTCAGAAACTCAAAATGTAAATCAAGAAATTCCCGTGAATAGAGGAAGAATTAGACGAAGTCACGAACACGGAAGTTCTTCGTCTACGCAAGACGAAGATGCTCAGAAAATTTCAGGCAGTTTGGAGGTGTGAGGCGGCCTGTGGGACCCGCGAGGCGAAATCCTTTCTAGGCGATTTCCCGATGATCGGAGAAGCTTTAGGGGCGGCTCTTTCTGGTGGTGGTGCGTCTCGCCAAGACGAAGACATTGGCGGTGGTCCCGTGGCGTCAGGTGGCCCGAGGCAGCGGCAAAGTGCGGTCAAAGTTCGGCGGTGAACAGTGTTTTTCGGTCAACGGGCTGAGGGTATTTTCTATTTTATTTTTAAATTATTTAATTAATTTCCAGAACTTTAAAATTGCATAACTCACTCATACGAAGTCGAAAATCGACGATTTCAGGTGCGTTGGGATCGTGGCGACGAGATGGACGCGTGGACACTAATTTTGTCCAATTCTGAGACAGTGAAATTTTTAGGTATTTTTCACGAATATTAATTAATTATTTAATTATGTCCAACTTTAATAAATCATAACTCTCTCGTACGAGGTCCGATTGACGAACCGTAAATTGCGTTGGACTTGTCTTTCCGAGCTCTTCGCGATGGCGCAGACCAGAGCTGAATCCGAGACAGTCAAATTTTCAGCAAAAATCAATGTGAGATTCTATTTTATAATTTATTAAATTTAAATTATTTTTCTTGTGGTTTTGATGTTTGTATGTACATGATTGTGGATTGATGATGTATGATGTCTGTTTGAGAATTGGTGATAGTTGTTTGGGTTATTATGGACAAATTGTTGTGGCATACACTGTTGATGAAATTCGTTGAATCAATAGAAACGATGTACATGATGTAAATGATAAATTCATTTTTATTTATTTATTTAAAATGTATGGAAATTTATATTTAAATAAAAGTTACAATTTTCATTGTTGTTCAGAAAAAAATGAAACTTTGTTTATGTTTACAAAGATTATAACTTTGAATGGGATTAAGAAGATTACAACTTT
This sequence comes from Allium sativum, assembly GCA_030737875.1. NCBI lineage: Eukaryota > Viridiplantae > Streptophyta > Magnoliopsida > Asparagales > Amaryllidaceae > Allium > Allium sativum. Next base: position 152,704,243 of record CM060915.1, read on the forward strand.
GTTTTTGTTCTAAAAAAAAATAAAATTAATTACAACTTTGTTTGCGTTTTTTTTTATATATAAAATTGAAACTTTATTTTGTTTTTGAAAAGAACAAACTTTATTTTGTTTATGAAAAAGAACAAAACTTTGTTTTGTTTATTGAATAAAAGTTCAAACCTTATTTTGTTTTGTTTAAAAAGAACAAAACTTTGTTTTGTTGGTAAAGATTTAAAACCTTGTTTTTGCTTATAAAAGACTGAAATTTTGTTTTGTTTATAAAGATTAAAACTTTGTTTTGGATATAAAGATTTCATCTTTATTTTGAGACGATTATAATAAATAAAGTTTTGATCTTTATTTTAGAATAATTAAAATTTTGACTTTTGTTTTGAAATAAAAGATTTTATTTTTATATTAAGTTAGATAAAGGAATATATTTTATGGTGAATTTGTGTCATTAAATCAAATGAAATAAAAAGGGCAATACCCATTATGTGAACATTGTTAAATTGTGCAAATTGTCTATGTTCCATTTATGCACCTGTATACACTGCCATTTACAAGCGACCCTGGCTTGTTTATGTGAGTGAACGATCAATTTTTACACATCGTTCAGAAGCACAGTTTATTTTAAATATGTGAATTGTGTTGGCTGAAACCCCACACGGGTCAAGGGTTGACTTTTGAATACACGTCACCCTTGGAATAATTAGAAATGCACTTTGGATGGATGTTCTGAAATTGTTATGTAATTAATGTTTGATTTTACGTATAATTAAATTATATGGAAATGGTGGGTCTCATTCCAATTTTGAGTAAAGTAATAAATATGCAAATTAGTGAAATAAATTCGAAGTTGAAGTATTTAGATGATTTAATTTTCCATTTAAAAAGGAAATAATAAAGAAGCTTTTGAATTGACAATATTTCCTTCGAATGAAGGAAATAAATGCCCATTTATTATTCAATTAATGATATTAATTGACGCTTGAATTAAGTAGATAAAAACCTTTAACATTTGGAAGGTTATAAACAAATTATTGGAATTAGTAAATCACATTCCAATTATATTAAGAAGATTTTAAACTGAAAAGATTCCTTTTTATGTTAACATTAAAAATGGAAGATGGATTTCAAAATTTGAAATGTTTTTAAATTGATTTCATTTTAATATTGAAATGGTAGGTTTTAATATCACAAATTAAAACCGTTTTTTTTAATGATTATTATTATTATAATATCATAATAATATGGAAAGTTAATATGTATTGAAATGGAATAATAAAGCTTTGTATGAAAGAATATTTCAAGTAAGGAATGATATTAAGTAGTAGGATATTTTAAAATATAAAATATTTTAAAATAATACTCTTGGATAATATTTATAAATAAATTTTTTAATTATATTTGGACACGAGGTTAGGTCACGTTTATGGCGGAAGTCTGCCCGGAACCAACCGGCATATCCAGCAGCCATAAATGTTGGGCCTAATGTGAGAGGTCCAAGTGCACAAATACGAATTGGGTCAAGACACGAGGTTAAGCCCAACCTGTGGTAGAAGTCTGCCCGGAACCAACCGGCATATCCAGCATCCACAAGTTGTAGGCCTAATGTGAGAGGTCTGGCCCGCTATCAAATAATAAAATGTAAAGATAAACATAATAAATGGATAAGGAAAATGAATTGGGCTATTCAGTCCATTTTAAAATAGTAACTCCATTTTAACCCGTATAAATTATGTTATACATTTTATAGAGGAAATCGAAGATGATTAATATTTTATTTAAGATTAAATGAAATACTCTGAAATAAATGATGTCTAATTATATATATTAAATGGGAAATTTATGAAATTTAAATTTGGGTTTATCGTGAATTATGTTTTAAATAACATTTATTCTTTAACCCGAATTTATGATAGAATTAATTTCCTAAAAATTGAATGATCATTTAATAATGACTTTGGAAGATTAAAACTAAATAAGATTTTAATTAAATCTTTAATTAGATTGAAAGGGAATTAAGTAGTTAAGATCACTGAATTGAGAAAGTGATCGAAACTGGAAAATGAACCATAAAGCAATGAATATTTTCATGTTATAAATGAATAAATGAATGAAAACATGAAAATAAGAATGAAACTTTTATTTACATTTCACATGTAAATAAAAAGATGAAAATAAGAATGAAACTTTTATTTACATTTCACATGTAAATAAAAAGAATGAAAATAAGAATGAAACTTTTATTTACTTTTCACATGTAAATAAAAGGATGAAAATAAGAATGAAACTTTTATTTACTTTTCACATGTAAATAAAAAGAATGAAAAAAAGTAATGAAACTTTTATTTACTTTTCACATGTAAATAAAAAAGATGAAAATAAGAAGGGAATTTTTATTTACATTTCACATGCGAATAAAAAGATGTAAATATGAAATGAAACATGATTTAGAAGCATGAACCGCATATGAAAATTTAACATGTTTTAAAAAGCATTAAGTCGCATATGAAATGCATAATCAAGAAACCGCATATGAAATAAAAATTCATGTTTAGAGTAGTATTACTGCATGAAATGAATGGACGATATTTATGAAATGAATGGACAATATTTATATGCATGAAATGAATGGACGATATTTATGAAATGAATGGACGATATATATATACATGAAATGAATGGACAATATTTATATGCATGAAATGAATGGACGATATTTATGAAATGAATGGACGATATATATATGCATGAAATGAATGGACAATATTTATGAAATGAATGGACGATATATATATACATGAAATGAATGGACGATATTTATATTTATAAAAGAATAAATAACGATATAGAATGGTTTGCAAATTTATATATGCGAGAATTATTTGGAAAGTCCGAGTTTACTCTCATTCCAAATAATGATACGACGTTCGAAGAGTTGAAGACGGTGATTGAAGACCGACGATCTTCACATCGAATGGGTGTGTTGCTATTGAGACCCATGATGGGAGTAGCTACCTTGAAGGGGCGACAGTAGTAGCCGTCCGGACGTAGTGTTGATTGCACGGGTTTGGCTTTCGCTCAAACCCAGAGCATAAGCGCGTAAATGGATTGTATGTCTGACATTGTATTCCTTTATACTGTATTCGTTGATCTTTGCTAAACATATATCTGTTTGGTGTTTTACACCCTTCTCTGAGATGTATGAGCTCAGAGGTTATATGTTGGTAGAAATCAATGGTATGGTATGGATTGACGATGTGGCATGCTAAGATGCATATGATCAAGGCTTTGTTGAAAAGCAGGCCTTGTGGGATGATCAAAGCATAGCCTATTTAGGCATAGCTTTGTGTATAGCGTGACTTCACGAACCTCACACACCGGCGGAGTCTAAAACGGGAGAAGGGAACGCAGGGAGAGCAGCACGTTTCTTTCTAGCTAGAGTGGTGTCAGTGACCTACCAGCCCTGACATTTTACTTATGTGGATGATGGAATGAGGCGCCTCGGATAGGTCCTATAGGACCGGGGAACGTGTGCTTAGGAATAACTAATCCTCTAAGCTGTATGTGAGGACCGGCCCTGCCATTTCCAAGGGTTAACTGCGGGTAATCCTGAGGCATCAGCTAGAGTGTCTCGAATCGGTAAGGAGCTCCTCCCTAGCCTTGACTCAGATGGAAATCCAAATTCCAAATACGACCCTTGCGGTTTTGATTGTATTACTAGTATGGAGGCATAGCATATGGTACCTATGCTTCCTAGGATTGATACATTTACTTTGAAATGTTTTAAAACATATACACACTAATAATAATATCGTTTTTATCGTATCAAGCATGTTTGACCATTATAAGGTAAAACCCTATCCTCCGGTTTGCGTTGCATTGTGTGATGGGACTTGGGTCTTATGATGGTTTCATTTTTCTACAAAGCATTGCGTTGTTTTGACGATTTACTTAAATTATGCACGGCAAACCATTGGAATAAAACCCGTTCCGCTTTAGCGGCGTGGTCCTTGGATTTGCCTTATTACTATTAGTTATATTAGTTAAGAATTCTCACACCAGTCCCACGACTGACCCGTTGTTTGTTTCCACTTTTGCAAACTCGGGTGCCCTCTTTTCCACACGGGCAGTCGAGTAGCTTTTTTTGCAGATATTTATCTCTTTAGCAGGATCCTGGATTGAAGCTCAAAGCTATGTCCAGAGCATAGAAAAGTCTTCCGCTGTCTTAGTTATTTTATTTCCGCTGCACTGTATTAAAGTAATGTAAAATTATCTTCCGCTGTAAATTTATTTAATGTACTCTGATATATATATATATTCTGTACTCTGATGTAATATTTATTATGATGTTATAAAAGTCTGCTGTTATTGTTCTGATGTTGTTGTATTCCCAAAGTTAACGTATGCGGGAATTGAACGGTCTTGGTCGATTTAGCGGTCGATTAAGTCCGGGCAAAATCCGTGTCGTTACACATAAGAAATGATTTGAGAAAAATTGGGGTGAAAAACTCCATATTTAAAAAGATAAAAATGGATTTTTATCGAAATGAACTAGTTTGAACTAAAATTAAAACCCAATTATTTTTAAATAAATAAATTAGATTTAAAAAAGGGGTTTTAAATAATCGGAATTTCTAATATATTTGATTGGATTTGAAATGGGTTTATCGTGAATGGTGTTTTAAATAACACTAGTTCTTTAACCCGATAATAAATAGAATGTGATTTGGCTTTGTCGTGAACTATGTTTTAAATGACATTAGTTATTTAACCCTGTAAAAGGAGTTTTAATGAATCTGCAATTAAATTGACATGTGAATGGATAATCTAAATTATCAAATTTAGGAAATAAGCGAGAATGGAGTATCACCAGTTTTTCTCCAAAGCGATAGTTAATTCTTTAATTAGATTTGAATGTGAAATGGTAATTAATTTTACCGATAACACCGTGGTATTAGAGATGGAGTATTACCAGTTTTGCTTCATGAGATGAATAGGTTGGGATTGGGGAATAAAATAAATAATTTCTTCGTTGTAGTTCGCTAATCTCGACTAGTTTAGAAAACCATAATTTGGTTTGAAATGACATCCAAAGGAAGATTAAAGGATAAATTTTAAAGAATTTATCTTGGATAAAATTAATGGGAACCTTTCCCTAAGAATGTGATTTCGTGAATAAAAAGGATATTCTGCATTGGAATGAGGCGTTTGCTGTGTTTGTGTAACATTCGTTTTTAATATACGCGGGCTGTTCGGAAAGTCCGGGTTTACACCCATTCTGAATAACCGATTCGACGATAATTCGAAAATGAAGACGGTGGTTGAAGACCGGAAGTCTTCACATTGTTTGGGTAATTACTAACGATCCTGATTGGGCTGTACACCCAAGAGGTTGGAAATAGTTGGTGGTCGTCCAGACGTACTTGGAGATGGATGGATATGCGAGGAGAGTGCCTCCGGTTTCGTTCAGACCCAGAACGGACTTATAAATGGATTGTGTGTCTGACATTGGATTTTATTCTGTTTTGATTGTTTTCTATTAAATATACATCTGTTTGGCGGCGGAGAATTTATTCTTTTGCTTAACGCCCTTCTCTGAGACGTACGAGCTCAGAGGTTGTATATCGATGGACATCAGTCGCATGGCATGAATTGCCTGTGTGGCACGCTAAGATGCAATGATCAAGGATTTTTTTGAAAAGCAGAGTCTTGTGGTTGATGATCAAATCACGGCCTACGTGGCAGCTTTGTGTATAACGTGAATTCGCGAGCCTCACACCTCGGTATGAGTCAAAAACGGGATACGGACTGCAGGGAGAGCACGACGTTTCTTTCTAGCTTTGGTGGTGTCAGTGACTTACCAGCCCTGACATTTATATACTTTTCACCTATGTGGTTGTTGGATGAGGCGCCTCGATTTTAGGTCTGTAAGGACCGGGAAACGTGTGTTCAGGCATAATTAATCCTCTAACGTAAGTGAGGACCGGCCCTAAAGATTCAGGATTGCCCAGAGTGTGTAGTCCTGAGATATTTGCTAGAGTGTCTCAAACGCGGAGAGGAGCTTGCCCCTTGCCTCGACTCATGACGGAAATCCAATTTCCAATACGTGTATTGCGGTTTTAATTGTAGAACTAGTATGGCGACATGATATATGGTACCCATGTCGTCTATGATTTATATTTATGATTGAAATTGTTTTGACACTATACACTTATTATAGTATCAAATAATTTGTTTTAAACGTACCAAGCATGTTTGGCTATTATAAGGGAAAACCCTATCCTCCGGCTTGCGTTGCATTGTGTGATGGGACCTGGGTCTTATAATAGCTTCATTTTTCGAAAAAGCATTGCGTTGTTTATTCTATGCACGTGTATTTTTGGGAGGAAACCCGTTCCGTGTTATACGGCGTGGTCCCTTGATTTACCTAACTTTAAAACCAATATTAATAACTGTTTTAGTTCTCACACCAGTCACATGACTGACCTGGAGTTTATTGTTTTAACCTAAACTCTGGGTGCCTTTATTTTCCGCACGGGCAGCTAGTAGTTTTGGTTTTTGCAGATTTATATTCACAGGATCCTGGTTTACAGCTGGAATGATATCCGGAAAGCTCTGTATCCTATATCACCTTCAGTTGTGCTTTGTATTATTTTTCCGCTGCTATGTAATTTATTGTAATCTCTGATATTTATCGAATGTAATTTATTCATTTATACTCTGTATATTCTTGTATCTGATGGAATTGTTGTAATATACAATGAAATGTTCTTCCGTCTGCGTTCTATTTTGTCCTGTTCTCAAAACGATCAGGGGTTTCGAACGGTCTAGATCGGTTTAACGACTGATTCGGATCGAGCGAAATTCTTTGCCGTCACATTTGGTATCAGAGCTTTGGTTTACAGAGCTCGAGAACAAGGCACATTAGAACCATACGAAAGAATTCATCAGATATTGGATTAGCAATATCCAATTAGAATGACTCGTTAGAGATAGGATCAGTAGTATCCTAGAACGAGTGTGAAGAGTATATTTTTCAAATGAAAACAATTTTGTTTAGAAAATTTAAATCAATTCTACGTATTTGAATATTTATTTATTTTCAGTTTGGACAATCTGATATATAAAGATTTTGCATATACGCGTCATGAACGTATATTCGAAGTTTTAATATACCGGATAGATATAGAACCGCACTCTAGTCGCCCGAAGATGATGCTACTGATGACTATATAGCATCAGTAGTGTGTGTTCGAGTTTCGCAGGTGTGATATCTATATATTTCCATTAGACTGGTGTGAGAACCAAAACTAATATAGCTAGAACACATTGCTGTGAATTGTCCTCAAAAACAAGATTTTCAATATATATATATATATATATATGTATATATCAAAAATTATGAATTTGAAACTCTAATCCACTAATTGATTGATGTTTGTGTTGTTTGTTTATTTGTTTGATAATTTTGAACCATGATGCCTAATTGTACCAAATATTGGACTATATTGAAAATTGGTCGCATTTGCTTGCATATACATGTACTTACATTGAACAGGTCATAGCAAGGAGGCTAGAGCAGAGAATAAAATTTGTTTGCCCGACAAATAGGTACACGTTTACTATATAATTTACTGTTTTGTTTGAGTGATGATGATTTTATGAGCCTATTGGCTAGCCGCTTGGCTTTTTCTTTTTCTTTTTGAGATCAGAAGGCCTGTATGGCAATTTCGGGATTTTCCCGTGGCTCCCGGAGCAGGGGAGGTTATGGCGAAATTTTTCGAAAATTTAGGGTGTTAGCCAAATTTTTGAAGAATTTGAAAATTCTCAGAAACTGAAAAGTTGGAGAATGGAAGCCAGATCGAACGTAGAGCTGATTAATCAAACCACCTTCGACTTTGTTCCTTTTCGGGGACGAAAAGTTTTAAGTGGGGGAGATTGTAACAACCCGAAAATCTGGGCCAGTTTAAAATTTTTATTTTGGCAATTTTAGCGAATTTAGAATATTTAAAATGAATTATTTTAAATAATATCGACGAGAAATTTATTTTGAATATAAATAGAACGTATATATTATATACGTCGTCGTTAGAATATAAATAATTATATATAATTATAAAAGGAATTGAAAATGGCGCGGTAGTTCGATAATTCGATTTCAAACTTCAATTGAATGTACCGGGTGCGAAACAATCCGGATTTTAGTGAAACCAAAAACATTAGGATCCATTTGTGAATATCTTTCCAACGAATCCGAAAAATCGAGATTTCATAGCGGGAATCAAAAGATATGTCCAGTTGAAAATTCTGAATAGTCGCTATGGAATTCAGGCCCTTAAAAATGGAAATTTTGCAAACGACCTCAGATTTCGATGAAACCACTTTTGTTGGATCCGCAGTGTCAAGTTATTGCTAGATTCCAAATTTCATAATTTTTCGAATCAATATGTGAGCGTGGCAAAGGAAAACGCATTTGACCAGTTTCAGTTGATTCTAATCGACTGCAAAATGGCCATTTTTCCAACGGTCTAAGAATTCGACGAAACTAGTTTTGTTAGGACCGTATCGATAATACGAAGCTAGAAAATATTTTTTGGGAATTTTTAGAGTTAGTATGTGACCCCGGTAAATTGAATTGCACGTTCAAATTCAATATATAGAGTTATATGTTGATTTTGACGAAAACTGATCTAAACAACCGAATCGGCTTGCGATACATATCCCATTGGGTTCGGAATGGGGGTAAAACGCTATGGACGACAGGCGGTGGACCTCGTTTAGAGGTCATATGTAAAAGTCAACTTTTTCATAATTAAATAATTAAATAAAAAAAAATAACTCTCTCCTCACCCCCTTTAATCATTCAGCCCCCCCTCCCACCCCCCGTTCGATTTAAATCAAAGAAAACAAAAAAAAAGGGAAAAAGAGGGCGACGGGGGGGGGGGGGGGGGGTGAGCCGCCGCCACCACCGCATCGCGCTCCCCCCTCCTCAGCAATCGCGCCGCCGCCCTGATCCAAACCCCCCCCACCCCCTGCCCTCGCGACGCGAGCTACCCACCCCCTGCACGAAATCGCGATACCCTCCCCCCTCCTCTGCCTCGCGTCGCGCCACCGACCGAAGACCCCCTCCCCCTCCTGATCGACGCACCGCAGATACCCCCCCCCAAACCTCGGCGACGCTGCAAAATCCCCCCCATCTCTCTGCAAATCACTATAAGTTTTTAATTATATTTTTATTTATAAAATCAGTTTTTATATATGAATTGGCATTTATAAAAGCTGAAAATAAAGTTTATATAAAGATTTGATTTTTAGAATTGAAAAGATTATATTTTTATTTATAAAAATATGATTTTTATATAAGGAAGAGGTAGAAAAGATTTTTATTCAATTAAAAATATGATTTTATATTTTTTAAAGTACTAAAAATATAGTCTTTACTATATAGATGATGTAAAAATATGATTTTTGTTTATGTAGAGAATTAGAAATATAATTTTTACATGATAGGAATATTAGAAATATCATCTTTATATGTGTAGAAAAATAAAAATGTGATTTTTATAATGATATATTTGAAAAGGCGAAATGATATATTTGAAAAGGCAAAATCTTTATATAGAGAATAGCGAGGTAAAAATATAATTTTTATCTATATAGTAGCAATGTAAAAATAGAATTTTTATCCATATAGCGTGATAGTAAAAATTCGATTTTTATATATTGAATAGCAAAGAAAAAAATTCGATTTTTAAATGTATGAAGCAATTATAAAAATATGATTTTTAAATTGAAAGTGAACAAATAAAAATGTGATTTTTATTTTAAAGACATCAAAATATAAAAATGTGTGATTTTTATATATGTAGTGGCTACGGGCAAACGAAGGTGACAAAAAGGCGAGAACGACGAAGATTTCTATAAATGAAGAGTCATGATATTGGATAGCTATCGGTGAGAACTTCTCACTCTTCAATTTCTTTTTCTAGTTATATATATACTAGGATGCAGACGGTGTTTAGCAGCACCCGACACCCGTCATCCACAGACCATGGATGGCTTGTTTGTTTAATTGTTTGGTTGTGTAGTTGGTTAGATTATTTGGTTTGAATTGAATTGTTTGGTGAAATGGAATGGATTTGATTGATGTGTGAATGGCGTGGGCCTTCACTAGACCGGGGATAAGGCTAGGCCTCGTCCCGTTTCTAGTATCGTGCCGTTATGCCGCCGAAATTTTCTAAAATAAGTTAGAAAATAAAAATATCATTTTATTTAAAGAATGAACTGAATAGAAATTCATATGTTAAAATATAATTTTTAACGTGAATATGAATATAGTGAATGTGAATAAATAAATATTCATTTACAAACCGGACGGTTTGTTTATGTACACTGATTTGACTGACATTGATTGGGACGATAAATTTTACACATCGCCCAACTGCACAACTAAAATCTTTGTTTGATTGTTTGAAACCCCACACGGGTGTTGGGATGAAATTTGAAGTTCACTCATCCTGATTGATTAAATATGTCGATCGATTGATTGACAGGCTATTATAAGCGTTAGATATCTATATTTGATGCTTATACAGTGTAGCGCACCTTGGTTGATGGTTGATTATTTTTCGTTGCTATTATATGCATGTGTTGTATGGAATCCATATAGTTAACGCTATATGGTAATTGATTGGGCCTCATTCCAATTTAGAAAATAAAGAATATTATAAAATAAAGGTTCATGTGTTGACTGTACTCATCCGTTGAGATTAGTCATGTGTTAAACGAAATATTTTAACAATAAAATCTACATCTTTATCATATATAAAATTAGAAATTAACTGGAAAATAGATAAGATGAGTGGTCTCCTGGATATTGATCTGAGGTTGGTTTCGGCCTTCGGGGTTAATATTCAGGGAATCGTTCTCTTACTAATTTACGGTTGGAGTCTGATTTAATATCAAATGATAGATACCTTAATTTTTATAAAATGAATTGAATATAAAGCGATTTCGAAATGAATTGAATATAAAACGATTTCGAAATGAATTGAATATAAAACGATTTCGAAATGAATTGAATGTAAAGCGATTTCGAAATGAATTGAATATAAAACGATTTCGAAATGAATTGAATATAAAGCGATTTCGAAATGAATTGAATATATAACGAATTGAATTCGAATTGAATATATAACGAATTTGAATTAAATCGAATAGAAAACCAATTTGATTTGATTTAATTAGAAAACGAATTGAATTTGATTTGATTTAATTAGAAAACGAATTGAATTCGATTTGAATTGAAAAGAAAAATAATTCGAATCGAATTGAATAGAAAACGAAATGAATTCGAATCGAATTAAAATCGATTTGAATTGAAATCAAATAGAAATGAAAGTAAAAAGGATTTATAATAGAAAATTCAATTTTGATTTGAATTTGAAATAAAGGTTGAAATTGTTTTTGAAACGAATTCAAAACTATTTATAAAATTCGTTTTAAATAGAAATCGACGAAATATATATTATATATATAATATAATGGCCTGAATAGAACGCGCCGCGCTGCGATAGTTTGTGAATTTCGACCATTTATTTCAAACGGACATTACGGGAGATCCGACCGTTGGATTCTCCTAAAACCGGAACCGTTGGGTTCGTATCGAAAAGAGCTTTCTAACGAATATTAGAAATCTGAAATTTAACGGTTGGATTTGGAGATACGTCCAAATCAAATTTGGAAAAGGTCGCTGTAAGTGCAGTTCGATGGCCGTTGATGGAAATCGACTGTACGGGCCTTGATAAAATTATTAAAAATATCAATAATTTGTGTAAAATCATAAGAAATGATTTGAGAAAAATTGCGGTGAAAAACTCCATATTTGAAAAGATAAAAATGGATTTTTATCGAAATGAACTAGTTTGAACTAAAATTAAAACCCAATTATTTTTAAATAAATAAATTAGATTTAAAAAAGGGGTTTTAAATAATCGGAATTTCTAATATATTTGATTGGATTTGGAATGGGTTTATCGTGAACGGTGTTTTAAATAACACTAGTTCTTTAACCCGATAATAAATAGAAAGTGATTTGGGTTTGTCGTGAACTGTGTTTTAAATGACATTAGTTCTTTAACCCTGTAAAAGGAGTTTTAATGAATCTGCAATTAAATTGAAATGTGAATGGATAATCTAAATTATCAAATTTAGGAAATAAGCGAGAATGGAGTATCACCAGTTTTGCTCCAAAGCGATAGTTAAATCTTTAATTAGATTTGAACGTGAATTGGTAATTAATTTTACCGATAACACTGTGGTATTAGATATGGAGTATTACCAGTTTTGCTTCATGAGATGAATAGGTTGGGATTGGGGAATAAAATAAATAATTTCTTCGTTGTAGTTCTCTAATCTCGACTAGTTTAGAAAACCATAATTTGGTTTGAAATGACATCCAAAGGAAGATTAAAGGATAAATTTTAAAGAATTTATCTTGGATAAAATTAATGGGAACCTTTCCCTATGAATGTGATTTCGTGAATAAAAAGGATATTATGCATTGTAATGAGGCGTTTGTTGTGTTTATGTAACATTCGTTTTTAATATACGCGGGTTGTTTGGAAAGTCCGTGTTTACACCCATTCTGAATAACCGATTCGACGATAAGTCGAAGATGAAGACGGTGGTTGAAGACTGGAAGTCTTCACATCGTTTGGGTAATTACTAACGATCCTGATTGGGCTGTACACCCAAGAGGATGGAAATAGTTGGTGGTCATCCAGACGTACTTGGAGATGGATGGATATGCGAGGAAAGTGCCTCCGGTTTCGTTCAGACCCAGAACGAACTTGTAAATGGATTGTGTGTCTGACATTGGATTTTATTCTGTGTTGATTGATTTCTATTAAATATACATCTGTTTGGCGGCGGAGAATTTATTCTTTTGCTTAACGCCCTTCTCTGAGACGTACGAGCTTAGAGATTGTATATCGATGGACATCAGTCGCATGGCATGAATTGCCTGTGTGGCACGCTAAGATGCAATGATCAAGGCTTTTGTTGAAAAGCAGAGTCTTGTGGTTGATGATCAAAGCACGGCCTACGTGGCAGCTTTGTGTATAACTTGAATTCGCGAGCCTCACACCTCGGTATGTGTCAAAAATGGGATACGGACTGCAGGGAGAGCACGACGTTTCTTTCTAGCTTTGGTGGTGTCAGTGACTTACCAGCCCTGACATTTATATACTTTTCACCTATGTGGTTGGTGGACGAGGCGCCTCGATTTTAGGTCTGTAAGGACCGGGAAACGTGTGTTCATGCATAATTAATCCTCTAACGTAAGTGAGGACTGGCCCTGAAGATCCAGGATTGCCCAGAGTGTGTAGTCCTGAGACATTTGCTAGAGTGTCTCGAACGCGGAGAGGAGCTTGCCCCTTGCCTCGACTCATGACGGAAATCCAATTTCCAATACGTGTATTGCGGTTTTAATTGTAGAACTAGTATGGCGACATGATATATGGTACCCATGCCGTCTATGATTTATATTTATGATTGAAATTGTTTTGACACTATACACTTATTATAGTATCAAATGATTTGTTTTAAACGTACCAAGCATGTTTGGCTATTATAAGGGAAAAGCCTATCCTCCGGCTTGCGTTGCATTGTGTGATGGGACCTGAGTCTTATAATAGCTTCATTTTTCGAAAAAGCATTGCGTTGTTTATTCTATGCACTAGTATTCTTGGGAGGAAACCCCGTTCCGTGTTATACGGCTTGGTCCCTTGATTTACCTAACATTAAAACCAATATTAATAACTGTTTTAGTTCTCACACCAGTCACATGACTGACCTGGAGTTTATTGTTTTAACCTAAACTCTGGGTGCCCTTATTTTCCGCACGGGCAGCTAGTAGTTTTGGTTTTGCAGATTTATATTCACATGATCCTGGTTTACAGCTGGAATGATATCCGGAAAGCTCTGTATCCGTATATCACCTTCAGTTGTGCTTTGTATTATTTTTCCGTTGCTATGTAATTTATTGTAATCTTTGATATTTATCGAATGTAATTTATTCATTTATACTCTGTATATTCTTGTATCTGATGGAATTGTTGTAATATACAATGAAATGTTCTTCCGTCTGCGTTCTATTTTGTCCTGTTCTCAAAACGATCAGGGGTTTTGAACGGTCTAGATCGGTTTAACGACTGATTCGGATCGAGCGAAATTCTTTGCCGTCACATTTGGTATCAGATCTTTGGTTTACAGAGCTCGAGAACAAGGCACATTAGAACCATACGAAAGAATTCATCAGATATTGAATTAGCAATATCCAATTAGAATAACTAGTTAGAGATAGGATCAGTAGTATCCTAGAACGAGTGTGAAGAGTATATTTTTCAAATGAAAACAATTTTGTTTTGAAAATTTAAATCAATTCTACGTATTTGAATATTTATTTATTTTCAATTTGGACAATCTGATATATAAAGATTTTGCATATACGCATCATGAACGTATATTCGAAGTTTTAATATACCGGATAGATATAGAACCGCACTCTAGTCGCCCGAAGATGATGCTACTGATGACTATATAGCATCAGTAGTGTGTTTTCGAGTTTCGAAGGTGTGATATCTATATATTTACATTAGACTGGTGTGAGAACCAAAACTAATATAGCTAGAACACATTGCTGTGAATTGACATCAAAAACAAGATTTTCAGTATATATATCTAAAATTATGAATTTGAAACTCTAATCCACTAATTGATTGATGTTTGTGTTGTTTGTTTATTTGTTTGATAATTTTGAACCATTATGCCTAATTGTACCAAATATTGGACTATATTGAAAATTGGTCGCATTTGCTTGCATATACATGTACTTACATTGAACAGGTCATAGCAAGGAGGCTAGAGCAGAGAATAAAATTTGTTTGCCCGACAAATAGGTACATGTTTACTATATAATTTACTGTTTTGTTTGGGTGATGATGATTTTATGAGCCTATTGGCTAGCCGCTTGGCTTTTTCTTTTTCTTTTTGAGATCAGAAGGCCTGTATGGCAATTTCGGGATTTTCCCGTGGCTCCCGGTGCAGGGGAGGTTATGGCGAAATTTTTCGAAAATTTAGGGTGTTAGCCAAATTTTTGAAGAATTTGAAAATTCTCAGAAACTGAAAAGTTGGAGAATGGAAGCCAGATCGAACGTAGAGCTGATTAATCAAACCACCTTCGACTTTGTTCCTTTTTGGGGACGAAAAGTTTTAAGTGGGGGAGATTGTAACAACCCGAAAATCTGGGCCAGTTTAAAATTTTTATTTTGGCAATTTTAGCGAATTTAGAATATTTAAAATGAATTATTTTAAATAATATCGACGAAAAATTTATTTTGAATACAAATAGAACGTATATATTTTATACGTCGTCGTTAGAATATAAATAATTATATATAATTATAAAAGGAATTGAAAATGGCGCGGTAGTTCGATAATTCGATTTCAAACTTCAATTGAATGTACCGGGTGCAAAACAATCCGGATTTTAGTGAAACCAAAAACATTAGGATCCATTTGTGAATATCTTTTCAACGAATCCGAAAAATCGAGATTTCATAGCGGGAATCAAAAGATATGTCCAGTTGAAAATTTTGAATAGTCGCTATGGAATTCAGGCCCTTAAAAATGTAAATTTTGCAAACGACCTCGGATTTCGACGAAACCACTTTTGTTGGATCCGCAGTGTCAAGTTATTGCTAGATTCCAAATTTCATAATTTTTCGAATCAATATGTGAGCGTGGCAAAGAAAAACGCGTTTGACCAGTTTCAGTTGATTCTAATCGACTGGAAAATGGCCATTTTTCCAACGGTCTCAAAATTCGACGAAACTAGTTTTGTTAGGACCGTATCGTCAATACGAAGCTAGAAAATATTTTTCGGGAATTTTTAGAGTTAGTATGTGACCCCGGTAAATTGAATTGCGCGTTCAAATTCAATATATAGAGTTATATGTTGATTTTGATGAAAACTGATCGAAACGACCGAATCGGCTTGCGATACATATCCCATTGGGTTCGGAATGGGGGTAAAACCCTATGGACGACAGGCGGTGGACCTCGTTTAGAGGTCGTATGTAAAAGTCAACTTTTTCATAATAAAATAAAAAAATAAATAAAAAAATACCTCTCTCCTCAACCCCTTTAATCATTCAGCCCCCCCTCGTTCGATTTAAATCAAAGAAAACAAAAAAAAAGGGGAAGAAGAGGGCGACGGGGGGGGGGGGGGGGGGGGGGGGGGGTGAGCCGCCGCCACCACCGCATCGCGCCCCCTTCCTCAGCAATCGCGTCGCCGCCCTGATCCAAACCCCCCCACCCCCTGCCCTCGCGACGCGAGCTACCCGCCCCCCCTGCGCGAAATCGCGATACCCTCCCCCCTCCTCTGCCTCGCGTCGTGCCACCGACCGAAGACCCCCTCCCTATCGGCGCGCCGCAGATACCCCACCAAACCTCGGCGACGCTGCAAAATCCCCCCCATCTCTCTGCAAATCACTGTAAGTTTTTAATTATATTTTTATTTATAAAATCAGTTTTTATATATGAATTGGCATTTATAAAAGCTGAAAATAAAGTATATATAAAGATTTGATTTTTAGAATTGAAAAGATTATATTTTTATTTATAAAAATATGATTTTTATATAAGGAAGAGGTAGAAAAGATTTTTATTCAATTAAAAATATGATTTTTATATTTTTAAAGTATTAAAAATATAGTCTTTACTATATAGATGATGTAAAAATATAATTTTTGTTTATGTAGAGAATTAGAAATATAATTTTTACATGATAGGAATATTAGAAATATCATCTTTATATGTGTAGAAAAATAAAAATGTGATTTTTATAATGATATATTTGAAAAGGCGAAATGATATATTTGAAAGGAGAAATCTTTATATAGAGAATAGCGAGGTAAAAATATAATTTTTATCTATATAGTAGCAATGTAAAAATAGAATTTTTATCCATATAGCGTGATAGTAAAAATTCGATTTTTATATATTGAATAGCAAAGAAAAAAAATTCGATTTTTAAATGTATGAAGCGATTATAAAAATATGATTTTTAAATTGAAAGTGAACAAATAAAAATGTGATTTTTATTTTAAAGACATCAAAATATAAAAATGCGTGATTTTTATATATGTAGTGGCTACGGGCAAACGAAGGTGACAAAAAGGCGAGAACGACGAAGATTTCTATAAATGAAGAGTCATGATATTGGATAGCTATCGGTGAGAACTTCTCACTCTTCAATTTCTTTTTCTAGTTATATATATACTAGGATGCAGACGGTGTTTAGCAGCACCCGACACCCGTCATCCACAGACCATGGATGGCTTGTTTGTTTAATTGTTTGGTTGTGTAGTTGGTTAGATTATTTGGTTTGAATTGAATTGTTTGGTGAAATGGAATGGATTTGATTGATGTGTGAATGGCGTGGGCCTTCACTAGACCGGGGATAAGGCTAGGCCTCGTCCCGTTTCTAGTATCGTGCCGTTATGCCGCCGAAATTTTCTAAAATAAGTTAGAAAATAAAAATATCATTTTATTTAAAGAATGAACTGAATAGAAATTCATATGTTAAAATAAAATGTTTTATCGTTAAAAATATAATTTTTAACGTGAATATGAATATAGTGAATGTGAATAAATAAATATTCATTTATAAACCGGACGGTTTGTTTATGTACACAGATTTGACTGACATTGATTGGGACGATAAATTTTACACATCGCCCAGCTGCACAACTAAAATCTGTGTTTGATTGTTTGAAACCCCACACGGGTGTTGGGATGAAATTTGAAGTTCACTCATCCTGATTGATTAAATATGTCGATCGATTGATTGACAGGCTATTATAAGCGTTAGATATCTATATTTGATGCTTATACAGTGTAGTTCACTTTGGTTGATGGTTGATTATTTTTCGTTGCTATTATATGCATGTGTTGTATGGAATCCATATAGTTAACGCTATATGGTAATTGATTGGGCCTCATTCCAATTTAGAAAATAAAGAATATTATAAAATAAAGGTTCATGTGTTGACTGTACTCATCCGTTGAGATTAGTCATGTATTGAACGAAATATTTTAACAATAAAATCTACATCTTTATCATATATAAAATTAGAAACTAACTGGAAAATAGATAAGATGAGTGGTCTCCTGGATATTGATCTGATGTTGGTTTCGGCCTTCGGGGTTAATATTCAGAGAATCGTTCTCTTACTAATTTACGGTTGGAGTCTGATTTAATATCAAACGATAGATACCTTAATTTTTATAAAATGAATTGAATATAAAGCGATTTCAAAATGAATTGAATATAAAACGATTTCGAAATGAATTGAATACAAAACGATTTCGAAATGAATTGAATGTAAAGCGATTTCGAAATGAATTGAATACAAAACGATTTCGAAATGAATTGAATATAAAGCGATTTCGAAATGAATTGAATATATAACGAATTGAATTCGAATTGAATATATAACGAATTTGAATTAAATCGAATAGAAAACCAATTTAATTTGATTTAATTAGATAACGAATTGAATTTGATTTGATTTAATTAGAAAACGAGTTGAATTTGATTTGATTTAATTAGAAAACGAATTGAATTCGATTTGAATTGAAAAGAAAACGAATTCGAATCGAATTGAATAGAAAACGAAATGAATTTGAATCGAATTAAAATCGATTTGAATTGAAATCAAATAGAAATGAAAGTAAAAAGGATTTATAATAGAAAATTCAATTTTGATTTGAATTTGAAATAAAGATTGAAATTGTTTTTGAAACAAATCCAAAACTATTTATAAAATTCGTTTTAAATAGAAATCGACGAAATATATATTATATATATTACATATATAATATAATGGCCTGAGTAGAACGCGCCGCGCTACGGCAGTTCGTGAATTTCGACCATTTATTTCAAACGGACATTATGGGAGATCCGATCGTCGGATTCTCCTAAAACCTGAACCGTTAGGTTCGTATCGAAAAGAGCTTTCTAAGAATATTAGAAATCTGAAATCTAACGGTTGGATTTGGAGATACGTCCAAATCAAATTTGGAAAATGTCGCTGTAAGTGCAGTTCGATGGCCGTTGATGGAAATCGACTGTACGGGCCTTGATAAAATTATTAAAAATATCAATAATTTGTGTGAAATCATAAGAAATGATTTGAGAAAAATTGGGGTGAAAAACTCCATATTTGAAAAGATAAAAATGGATTTTTATCGAAATGAACTAGTTTGAACTAAAATTAAAACCCAATTATTTTTAAATAAGTAAATTAGATTTAAAAAAGGGGTTTTAAATAATCGGAATTTCTAATATATTTGATTGGATTTGAAATGGGTTTATCGTGAACGGTGTTTTAAATAACACTAGTTCTTTAACCCGATAATAAATAGAATGTGATTTGGGTATGTCGTGAACTGTGTTTTAAATGACATTAGTTCTTTAACCCTGTAAAAGGAGTTTAAATGAATCAGCAATTAAATTGAAATGTGAATGAATAATCTAAATTATCAAATTTAGGAAATAAGCGAGAATGGAGTATCACCAATTTTGCTCCAAAGCGATAGTTAAATCTTTAATTAGATTTGAACGTGAAATGGTAACTAATTTTACCGATAACACCGTGGTATTAGATATGGAGTATTACCAGTTTTGCTTCATGAGATGAATAGGTTGGGATTGGGGAATAAAATAAATAATTTCTTCGTTGTAGTTCGCTAATCTCGACTAGTTTAGAAAACCATAATTTGGTTTGAAATGACATCCAAAGGAAGATTAAAGGATAAATTTTAAAGAATTTATCTTGGATAAAATTAATGGGAACCTTTCCCTAAGAATGTGATTTCGTGAATAAAAAGGATATTCTGCATTGGAATGAGGCATTTGTTGTGTTTTTGTAACATTCGTTTTTAATATACGCGGGTTGTTCGGAAAGTCCGGGTTTACACCCATTCTGAATAACCGATTCGACGATAAGTCGAAGATGAAGACGGTGGTTGAAGACCGGAAGTATTCACATCGTTTGGGTAATTACTAACGATCCTGATTGGGCTATACACCCAAGAGGATGGAAATAGTTGGTGGTCGCCCAGACGTACTTGGAGATGGATGGATATGCGAGGAAAGTGCCTCCGGTTTCGTTCAGACCCAGAACGGACTTGTAAATGGATTGTGTGTCTGACATTGGATTTTATTCTGTGTTGATTGATTTCTATTAAATATACATCTGTTTGGCGGCGGAGAATTTATTCTTTTGCTTAACGCCCTTCTCTGAGACTTACGAGCTCAGAGGTTGTATATCGATGGACATCAGTCGCATGGCATGAATTGCCTGTGTGGCACGCTAAGATGCAATGATCAAGGCTTTTGTTGAAAAGCAGAGTCTTGTGGTTGATGATCAAAGCACGGCCTACGTGGCAGCTTTGTGTATAACGTGAATTCGCGAGCCTCACACCTCGGTATGAGTCAAAAACGGGATACGGACTGCAGGGAGAGCACGACGTTTCTTTTTAGCTTTGGTGGTGTCAGTGACTTACCAGCCCTGACATTTATATACTTTTCACCTATGTGGTTGTTGGATGAGGCGCCTCGATTTTAGGTCTGTAAGGACCGAGAAACGTGTGTTCAGGCATAATTAATCCTCTAACGTAAGTGAGGACCGGCCCTGAAGATCCAGGATTGCCCAGAGTGTGTAGTCCTGAGACATTTGCTAGAGTGTCTCGAACGCGGAGAGGAGCTTGCCCCTTGCCTCGACTCATGACGGAAATCCAATTTCCAATATGTGTATTGCGGTTTTAATTGTAGAACTAGTATGGCGACATGATATATGGTACCCATGCCGTCTATGATTTATATTTATGATTGAAATTGTTTTGACACTATACACTTATTATAGTATCAAATGATTTGTTTTAAACGTACCAAGCATGTTTGGCTATTATAAGGGAAAACCCTATCCTCCGGCTTGCGTTGCATTGTGTGATGGGACCTGGGTCTTATAATAGCTTCATTTTTCGAAAAAGCATTGCGTTGTTTATTCTATGCACTGGTATTCTTGGGAGGAAACCATTTCCGTGTTATACGGCATGGTCCCTTGATTTACCTAACTTTAAAACCAATATTAATAACTGTTTTAGTTCTCACACCAGTCACATGACTGACCTGGAGTTTATTGTTTTAACCTAAACTCTGGGTGCCCTTATTTTCCGCACGGCAGCTAGTAGTTTTGGTTTTGCAGATTTATATTCACAGATCCTGGTTTACAGCTGGAATGATATCCGGAAAGCTCTGTATCCGTATATCACCTTCAGTTGTGCTTTGTATTATTTTTCCGCTGCTATGTAATTTATTGTAATCTCTGATATTTATCGAATGTAATTTATTCATTTATACTCTGTATATTCTTGTATCTGATGGAATTGTTGTAATATACAATGAAATGTTCTTCCGTCTGCGTTCTATTTTATCCTATTCTCAAAATGATCAGGGGTTTCGAACGGTCTAGATCAGTTTAACGACTGATTCAGATCGAGCGAAATTCTTTGCCGTCACAAGGGAAGTGAGATTCTCGGGCCATGTTGTTTCAGAGAATGGTATAGCCGTGGACCCTACAAAGGTGGCTACGGTACAAGATTGGTCTACGCTCAAGAATGCAACAGACATAAGAAGTTTCTTGGGATTAGCTGGATATTATCATAAGTTTATCCAAGACTTCTCCAAGATAGCAGCACCGTTGACTCAGTTTACCAAGAAGAATCAAGCCTTTATCTGGGATGAAAGGTGCGAGAATGCGTTCAAGAGCCTAAAGGAAAAGTTGACATGTGCATCAGTGTTAGTCATTCCTAAGGGGGATGAAGAAATGACGGTATATACGGATGCATGTGGTACCAGACTAGGTGCTGTATTGATGCAAGGTGGTAGGGTTGTAGCTTATGCAAGTCGGCAGCTAAAACTGCATGAGAAAAGATACCCTACCGATGATTTGGAATTGGCAGCGATCGTGTTTGCACCGAAGATGTGGAGACATTATCTCTTGGGAGAAAGATTCGAGTTGTTTACCGATCATAAATCGTTAAATTATCTCTTCTCTCAGAAAGATCTAAATCTCCGGCAGCAAAGGTGGTTAGAATTCTTGGCTTCCTATGATTTCGATATCGCATACACACCAGGAAATGGAAATGCGGTAGCTGATGCATTAAGTAGGAGACATGCTAGTTTAGGGGCTATGTTTCTAGAATGGAAGCAACTGGAGTACATCGCTGGGTATGATTTCAGACCAAATTGCGAATTGGATCCAGAAGTGTTAGCAAGTTTGACGATCAGACCCACTTTGATTGGGCGAATTGGTTCCAGTCAGAGGAACGATCCTAACCTATTGGAATACATCTCAAAGTTAGAGATGGGAATCGATGGAGAGATGAACAAGTATGGGCTTGCTCGAGATGGATGGCTTAGAAAGAATGGAAGACTAGTTGTACCCAATGTCAATGGATTGAGAGATGAAGTGCTTAGAGAATGTCATCACTCAAAACTGACTATACATCCCGGTGGTAACAAAATGTATCGATACATGAAGCAGACCTACTACTGGGAAGGGATGAAAAGAGACATTGGGAAGTTTATATCCAAATGTATGAATTGCCAGCTAGTTAAAGCTGAGCAAAAGAAGCCTAGTGGTTTGCTACAACCATTAGAAATTCCAGAATGGAAATGGGAACAAGTGTCAATGGATTTCATTGATGGGTTACCAAGGCCTAGATCGGGCCATGATAGCATTTGGGTGATTGTGGACCGATTGACCAAAAGTGCAAGATTTATACCCGTTAAGTCAAACAGGACGGCAGCTAAGTTAGCGGAACTGTATATAAAGTGGGTAGTGAGATTTCATGGAATACCCAAAGGCATTGTGAGTGACCGAGATCTGTTGTTCACTAGTGGATTATGGAAGAGCTTACAAGAGGCGTTAGGATCAGAATTACATCTCAGTACCGCATATCATCCTCAAACCGACGGTCAAACAGAGAGGGTGAATCGAGTGTTAGAAGATCTCTTGAGAGCTTGCATATTGGATTTTGGTGGATCATGGGATGACCATTTGCATCTAGTAGAGTTTGCATATAATAATAGTTATCAATCCAGTATTGGTATGGCACCATTTGAAGCTTTTATGGAAGACCGTGCAACTTACCATCATGTTGGTTAGAAACTGGTGAGAAGTTTGTGCTTGGACCAGATGTGATAAGAGAAACCTCAGACAAGATCATGGTTATCCAACAGCGAATGAAGGCTGCTCAAGATAGGCAGAAGAGTTTTGCTGATAAGAGGAGAAGAGAATTAAAGTTCTCCATTGGCGACTTGGTGTTTGTCAAGATTTCTCCGTTGAAGAGCATGATACGATTTGGCAGGAGAGGCAAATTAGCACCAAGATTTGTTGGTCCATTCCCAGTTTTTGAGCAAATTGGGAATTTGGCATTTAGAGTTGAATTACCAAACAAGATGGCAGGAGTTCATAACGTATTTCATGTTTCCCAGTTAAGGAATTCGTACACGACCCAGATGTGACTATTTCACCTGATCAGTTGGATGATACCGAGGTTGAACCCGAGGCGGTTGGGAACCATAGGCCTATGCGTATTGTTGGGAACGATACGAAGCAACTTCGAAGGAAGGCGGTGAAATTAGTCAAAGTCCAGTGGGATGAGAATGAGAATGACTGTACTTGGGAGACAGAGGAGAGCATTAGGAAGACGTATCCAGAACTCTTCGCCTAGTAAGATTTTAACTTCGATTTAGTCTTTCCGCATGCTAGGATAGGCTTGTTTGTTTTTCTTGCATGATTGATAGTTTTATATAGTTGGTAGGCATGCGGGATCCTTTGTATGTTTTGGGTTAAGGAATTTCGGGGACGAAATTTCTTAAGGGGTGAGAGTGTAACGACCCGCATTCTATGCGTCGAAGGATCATAGAATATTTATTTCTTTCACATACGAAGTTGTATGGTCATGTATTTTTGGGAGACGACTATTGGGGTCATTTCCCATGTTCATGATTTTTGCCGATTTTTAAATGATCGTTTTACCCCTAGCCGATACTGTTTTGGACATAACTTTTGATTGGAAAGGAGTTTTTACCTGAAACAACTTCCATTGGCTTCGGATGTTGGTTTACAATTCCGTAGAGTGGTCACATTAGCCAAACGGACTTACCGTTTGGGAGAAATGGCTGAAACAAGTTTCAGATAGTGAAAAACAGCTGACCGGGTGATTAAAAGCTAGGCCCAATAGGGGATTTCAGGATTAGAGGTATTTGAGTGCTGCTAGGGTTAGGATTTCAGTTTTTCACTCATTTTCCAGCCGCCACAAACCCTCTCTTCAACCTAACAATGGCCTCCAACCTCTAAAACACCTTCAAATCACTTTCTAATCAAGGATTAAGCTTAGCAACATCAAATCAAGGCGGATTAGCACAAAAATCGAGGTAGAGTTGTTGTGTTGCATTGGTATTTGCGCCCAAACAGTAGAGTTTCAGTTCTAAAGGTTTTATTTGTGGCCAAGGTGAGTGATTTGCATAGTTCCTCACTAATTATGGTTAATTAAGGGTAATTAGTGAAGATTAACGAAATTGGACATGATAAAATTCTGGAAAAATATTTATAAATTCTTAAATAATGTTTTAGACCGCTGTTAGAAATTTGGATTAATTTGGTTAAGTTTTGCTAATCATATCATTAGTTTTTCTTAAACATGCTTAAGGGAAAATATGGGATTTTGGGTATGTTTGATCCATTTTACATGCTATAGTGGTTGTTTTGGTGTTTATGATTGATTGTACATGTTGTTATGACTGTGTGGTATGTTTTGTGATTGATTAGAACTGTTAGATTGGTCGAAAACGCCGTCATATGGCGTAAAACAATCGCTGGAAAGTCGCAAGAAATATGCAGGGTTTCGAACCGGACCGGACCGGATTATTGGGCTTGTATCGGATAAGAGAACCGGGCAAGTGGACTCGATTCAGATTGGAACTTAGCATAAGAGGCTTGGCGAGAATAAAGGTCATTTTCTTAGAGTTGGAGTTGGGCAGGGGATCATATCGGAGAGATAAAAGGGGGGTCGGATCGGAGAGACCAAAGGGGATCGGAGCAGAAGAGAATGAGGAAGTGGATCGGATCGTGACCAAGAACCGATGGATCAAGGGTACACTGAACCAAACCGAGCTAGAAGGGGAACACCGAACCGAACCGATGGAGCAAGGGTACACCAAACCGAACCAAGCTAGAAGGGGAACACCGAACCGAACCGTACGTGTGATATCACTACTACGCGACGACTCTTTTGAAGACCAACTCCAATTCGACCAAAACCTGAGATGCAAAGGAGGTCCAAATGAGGGGCTTTGACTCAAGATCCAGATGGGAACCAATGAGTGAGCTTCATGATTGGGCTTTGCTGCGGGACGTGTGCTAAGGGGCTGTCGATGTCTGTAACTTTGAATCACTATGTGTAAAGAGTACGTGAACGGATTTAGGGCCACAGTGGCCTAGGTACGACTAAAGAGCTATAGACCAATGTGGTGGGGTCATTTGTAAAGATTTGGTCATGACTCCATGGAGTAAGCTTGGTAGTAGGATTAGTTGTACAAGTCGAACTCCGTCACTACTTCGATGGGTCTAGTGATTGACAGTGGTGGACATCGTATGCTTTACGCACTGAGTGAGAGAAGTGAGGATGGTTGTTATGGTTGATTTGATTTTCATCACTATGACATGCACAACCCCACCCCCGTATTCTTTACACCATCTGTTTAGTGGCACCTTAGAGTATTGTACAGTATGTAGTGCTAACTCTTTGGTTGCAGGTCCAGGTCCAGGTATGGTTTAGTATACCTGTTATTGTTCTGTTTAGCTGCTTATCGCTCATACCAAACTTTTTGTCTGACCCAGAGTTTTATGTCTCTTCTTATTACTCTGGGTGCTCTCACGAGCAGACTAGAGACAGGTTAGCTGGGTATGCACGAGTAGCCGATCCGGAGACGAGCAGGAGGCTTCCACGTATGATATATATAGTATTCTCCCTGTGTTATTGAAGATCACTGCTTGGGCATTATTAGTGCATCCTCAACTTTAGCTTTCTTTTGCTTTAGAGACAGTTTAAAGTTGTTATAATGATGTTGGATCATAAGTTGTATTTGGATTTCCGCTGCTGTGTTGGTTTAGCTTTCGGCTTATGCACTGTCTCGCCTGTTTTATGTCAAGATTATGTTATTATTTTATTTTGTTTCATGCGCTGTGAGACATTCTACAGGTTCCTTGTTAGTTCATTCTCTTCTTTCCTTTCTTTGGCGATCGTTCTGTGCTAGTCGGGCATGTGTACAGCGCACCTTCGGAGGAAATGCAGGCTGGTGCGGGGCGGGCTGTCTCTAATCGTTAGGCGGATTAAAAGAATTTTTGGTTTGAATTCTTTAACGAAATGGACCGTCGTTCGATTTAGAGGCGGCTAGGGTTTCTGGGCAAAGCGGTGGGGCTATTTATTTATAATATATTTTAGTATTTAATCCGTAAAAAATTTGTTTAAAACAACGAACTCCAATTTGAACCCAACGACCGTCGCCCCTAGCTAATTACCCACATTCCGAACGCAATGGGATATGTCACGTTAGCCAATTCGACTGTTACGATCTGTTTCCGTTCAAATTAAAATATAAATCAATGTATATTGAATTTGAACACACATTTCAATTTACCGGGGCCACTAACTAAATTTAAAAATTCCTAAAAAATTATTTCTACCTTCGTATTGACGATACGGTCCTAACGAAACTAATTTCGTCGAATTCTGAGACCGTTTGAAAAATGGCCATTTTCCAGTCGATTAAAATCAACTAAAACTGGTCAAACGCGTTTTCCTTTGCCACGCTCACATATTGATTCAGAAAATAATGAATTTTGAAACCTAGCAATAACTTGACATCATGGATCCAACAAAAGTGGTTTCGTCGAAAACCGAGGTCATTTGCAAAATGGCTATTTTTAAGGGCCAAAATTCCATAGCGACTATTCTGAATTTTCATCTGGCCATAACTTTTGATTCCCGCTATGAAATTTCAATTTTTCGAATTCGTTGGAAAGATATTCTCAAATAGATTCTAATATTTTTGGTTTCGCTAAAATCCAGTTTATTTTGAATCCTGTACATTCATTCGAAATTTGAAACCAAATTTTCGAACTACCGCGCCATTTTCAATTCCTTTTATAATTATAAATAATTATTTATATTATAACACCGATTCAAATAAATCTATACATTCAAATTCTATTCAAAATAAATTTCTCGTCGTTATTATTTAAAATAATTCATTTTAAATAATCAAAATCCGCTAAAACTGCCAAAATAAAAAGTTTAAATTGGCTCGGATTTTCGGGTTATTACAAGTTTCATGTCTCTTCTTATTACTCTGGGTGCTCTCACGAGCAGACTAGAGACAGGTTAGGTGGTATGCACGAGTAGCTGTACCGGAGACGAGCAGGAGGCTTCCACGTATGATACATATATATAGATATTCTCCCTGTGTTGCTGCGGTCACTACTTTGGGCATTAGTGGTGTACCTTTCATTCTTTTGTTTAGAGACAGTAATTTGGAAAGTTGTAATAAGTTGTATTTGGATTTCCGCTACTCTGGTGATGATGTTGATGTTGGTTTTATTTACCAGCTTATGCACTTTCTCGCCTGTTTTATGTCAAGTATATTATTATTATATTTTGTTCCATGCGCTGTGAGACATTCTACAGGTTTTCAATTAGTTCATTCTCTTCTTTTCTTCCTTTGATGACCGTTCCGTGCTAGTCGGGCATGTGTACAACGCACTTTCGGAGGAAATGTCGGTTGGTGCGGGGCGGGCCGTCACACTTGGTATCAGAGCTCTAGGTCACGTAGTTAACCTAAGGAATTTATCAGGGAGAGATAGCATACGTATATGAGAGCGTGTATTTCTGATTATTTTGGTTTTCAAAAGTTATATATATTATTAGTATAGCCAAGGATGAAGTCGCACTGCACTGACACCACAAAGAGGAAGGTTAATCGTTTTCTCTGTGCAGAACGATGAGCCGATACGCACGGGGTACTGGTAGAGGAGCCAATAATGGGAATGCTGCTGAGATGAGGACAATGTTTACTGACCTCATGAGGGAGATGCTTAGGGATGTGCAGAGGGCAGCCCCTAATGCTGGTAATGGAGGTGGTCCAATAGTGCAGGTGCCTATGGCCGATTTCGCCAAGCTGAATAAGGATTATACTAGTCTTGGAGGGAAGCCGTTCCACGGAACGGAGTCGGCTACGGATGTTCAGGATTGGCTGGATAGCTGCGAGCGTATCTTCGAAGACTTAGGTATCGAGGATGCAATGAAGAGAAGGCTAGCATCCCGTCAGCTGCAAGGACGGACAATGAATTGGTGGAATGCCATAAAGGCAGCTACTCCGGAGGATCAGATAACTTGGGATCAGTTTAATGCTCGCTTTAGCAACAAGTTCATTCCGACTGCTCAGAAATCAGTGTTGTTTAAGAAATTCTTGGAACTCAAGCAGAATGGCAGAGCTGTCTCAGAGTATATTGCCGAGTTCGATACTTTGTCGAAATATGGGTTATCCCTAACAGATACTGTCGAGAAGAAGAACGAGAAGTTCATAACTAGCTTAGATGGATACTTGGGGGAAAGGCTTATTAACCACATCGATGAGACGTTTGAATCGATTGTGGGAAAATCTTTAAGATCAGAAAGTCTTTACCCTAAGCCGAAGACTGAGGTCGCATTCGCAGAGGAGCCAAAACCGCAAGCAAGCGGTGGAGGCAACAGTGGTTCTCCGAATAAGAGGAAGCAGAACCAGAATAAGGATGGCCAGAAGAAGAAGGAGGATGTAGAGTGCTTTAGCTGTGGAAAGAAGGACCACTATGCTAGTAATTGTAGAGCAAAGCCAGAAGACAGGAAGTGCTTCAACTGTGGTCAAGTAGGACATCACAAGGACAAGTGTCCGCAACCCCCTAAAGAAAAGCAGATGGTGAAAGCATATGCCCTTAATGCTATTCCTTCTTCGTCGAATGCCCCAACTGCAGTGGAGAAGGGAAAGAATGTCGTTATCCAAGGTATGCTTTCTGTTTATGATGTTCCTGTTCGAGTATTGTTTGATACCGTAGCTTCCATTTCCTTCATATCTAGTGACCTGGTAGATAGGTTGGGATTGGAGCCCGAGATTGTCGATAGACCTTTAGTAGTGACGAACCCGATTAGTGGTTCGACTAGCCTTAGCATGATTTGTCGTAATGTGGTCTTATCGAGTCATGGATGCATGTTTGTTTGTGATTGCTTTGTTTTGGGCTTTACTGGATTTGGCATTATTTTGGGAGTCGATTGGCTCCAAAGATACGGGGTGGTGGTAGACTGTGAGGGCTTTTTGGTGACAGCTAGAGCGAATGATGGGCGGAGGGTAGTGTTTGGTGGTCTGCCTAGTGATGGGGGTAATGGCTAGTTTTCTAAATTCCCTCGACATCTCGCATGGTGAGTTGTCAGGTTTGCCCGTGGTTGGCTAGTATCCGGACGTCTTCGAAGAAGTGACCGGGCTTCCACCACACCGAGAGATTGAGTTCCGTATTGATTTGGTGAAAGATGCCAGACCTATAGTGATGTCACTTCATCATATGGCACCAAGGGAGCAGCGAGAGCTCGGGGTGCAAGTCAGCAATCTTTTGAAGAAGGGATTTATTAGAAGGAGTGTTTCTGAATGGGGAGCACCATTTGTGTTTGCTACCAAGGCGGATGGTTCCCTTCGTTTGTGTGTAGACTACCACGAGTTGAATAAGGTGACGAGGAAGAACAAGTATCCTCTACCGCGGATAGATGATTTGTTTGATCAGTTGAGTGGCGCGAGAGTATTCTCTCAGTTGGATCTCGCGACAGGTTTTCATCAGCTTAGTGTGGAAGCTGAGAGTATAGCTAAAACGACATTTCGGACGCCGTTTGGATTTTTGATTGGTTGGTCATGCAATTCAGGTTGACCAATTCCCCAGCATAATTTGTGGATCTTATGAATAGGGTATTCAGAGATCAGTTGAATAAGTTTGTCCTTGTGTTTGTGGATGATATTTTGGTCTACTCGAGGACAGAGGAAGAACACAAGGAACATTTAAGAATAGTGATGGAGGTGTTGAGAAAACAACAATTGAAAGCAAAGTTTTCTAAGTGTCACTTCTGGAGAAGGGAAGTGAGATTCTTGGGCCAGATCGTTTCAGAGAATGGTATTGCCATGGATCCTGCGTAGGTGGCTACGGTACAAGATTGGTCTACACCCAAGAATGCAACGGACATAAGAAGTTTCTTGGGATTAGCTGGATATTATCGTAAGTTTATCCAAGACTTTTCCTAGATAGCAGCACCATTGAATTAGTTGACCAAGAAGAATCAAGCTTTCGTCTGGGGCGAAAAGTGTGAAAATGCATTCAAGAGTCTATAGGAAAAGTTGACATGTGCACCAGTGTTAGTCATTCCAAAGGGGAATGAAGAAATGACGGTATATACGGATGCATGTAGTACCGGACTAGGTGTTGTATTGATGCAAGGAGGTAGGGTTGTAGCTTATGCAAGTCGGCAACTGAAACCGCACGAGAAAAGATGCACTGCCCATGACTTGGAATTAGCAGCGATCGTATTCGCATTGAAGATGTGGAGACATTATCTCTTGGGAGAAAGATTTGAGCTATTTACCGATCATAGATCTTTAAAATATCTCTTCTCCCAAAAGGAACTAAATCTCCGACAACAAAGTTGGTTAGAATTCTTGGCTTTATATGATTTCGATATCGCATACACACCAGGAAAGGGAAATGCGGTAGTTGATGCATTGAGTAGAAGACATGCCAGTTTAGGGGCTATGTTTCTAGAATGGAAGTAACTAGAGTACATCGCTGGGTATGATTTCAGACCAAAGTGCGAGTTGGATCCATAAATTTTAGCAAGTTTGACGATCAGACCCACTTTGACTGATCGGATTGGTTCCAGTCAGAGAGACAATCCTAACCTATTGGAAATCATCTCAAAGTTAGAGATGGGAATCGACGGAGAGATGAACAGGTATGGGGTTGATCGAGATGGATGGCTTAGAAAGAATGGAAGACTAGTTGTACCCAATGTCAATGGATTGAGAGATGAAGTGCTTAGAGAATGTCATCACTCAAAACTAACCATACATCCTGGTGGTAAAAAGATGTATCGAGACATGAAGCAAACCTACAACTGGGAAGGGATGAAAAGAGACGTTGGGACGTTTATATCCAAATGCATGAATTGCCAGCTAGTTAAAGCTGAGAAAAAGAAGCCTAGTGGTTTGTTACAACCATTAGAAATTCCAGAATGGAAATGGGAACAAGTGTCAATGGATTTAATTGATGGGTTACCAAAGACTAGATCGGGCCATGATAGCATTTGGGTGATTATGGACCGATTGACTAAGAGTGTAAGGTTTATACCCGTCAAGTCAAAAAGGACGGCAGCTAAGTTAGCGGAACTGTATATAAAGTCGGTAGTGAGATTTCATGGAATACCCAAAGGCATTGTGAGTGACCGAGATCTGTTGTTCACTAGTGGATTATGGAAGAGCTTACAAGAGGCGTTAGGATCAGAATTACATCTCAGTACCGCATATCATCCTCAAACCGATGGAAAGACAGAGAGGGTGAATCGAGTGTTAGAAGATCTCTTGAGAGCTTGCATATTGGATTTTGGTGGATCATGGGATGACCATTTGCATCTAGTAGAGTTTGCATATAATAATAGTTATCAATCCAGTATTGGTATGGCACCATTTGAAGCTTTTATGGAAGACCGTGCAACTTACCATCATGTTGGTTAGAAACTGGTGAGAAGTTTGTGCTTGGACCAGATGTGATAAGAGAAACCTCAGACAAGATCAAGGTTATCCAACAGCGAATGAAGGCTGCTCAAGATAGGCAGAAGAGTTTTGCTGATAAGAGGAGAAGAGAATTAAAGTTCTCCATTGGCGACTTGGTGTTTGTCAAGATTTCTCCGTTGAAGAGCATGATACGATTTGGCAGGAGAGGCAAATTAGCACCAAGATTTGTTGGTCCATTCCCAGTTTTTGAGCAAATTGGGAATTTGGCATTTAGAGTTGAATTACCAAACAAGATGGCAGGTGTAACAACCCACAATCTACGCATCGGAGGATCGTAGAATGTTTATTTCATTCTTATATGAAGTCGTATGGTCATGTGGCTTTGGAGAACGACCATTGGGATCATTTCCCATGTTCATGATTTTTGCCGATTTTTAAATGACCATTTTGCCCCTCGCTTATATTGTTTCGGCCACAACTTTTGATTGGAAAGGAGTTTTGACCTGAATCCACTTCCATTGGTTTCGGATGATGGTTTACCTTTCCGTAGAGTGGTCACATGTGGAAAACGGACTTATCGTTTGGGAGAAATGGCTGAAATAAGGTTTGGAAGGTGAAAAACTGCTTAACCGGGCCAAATAGGGCGATTAGTGAATGGGTCCATAACCCATTTCGGGATTAGGGTTATGGGGAGGCTGAAAAGAGTTAGGGTTTCATTCCATTTTAGTTTTCTAGCCTCCACTTACCTCTTAGAAACCCTAATAATGGCCTCCAACCTCTAAAACACCTCCAAATCACTTTCTACTTGAAGATTGGGGTTACCAACATCAAATCAAGGGAGATCTTCACCAAATCAAGATTAGAGCTACAGTTTAGTATTGGTATTCGCACCATATCAGAGATTCATTTCAGATCTAAGGTTTATTTGTGGCTAAGGTGAGTGATTAGCATTATTTTTCACTAATTACGGCTAATTAGGGGTGATTAGTGGTAATTAGCGAATTTATGCATGTTAAACATCTGGAAAAATATTTATAAATTCTTAAATGATGTTTTAGACCTCTGTTAGAAACTTGGGTTTATTTGGTTAAGTTTTTCTAATCCTATCATTACTTATGCTTGAACATGCTTAAGGGAAAATATGGGGTTTTGGCTATGTTTTATCCATTTTAACCTATCATATTGATGTTTTGGTGTTTGAGATCACTTCTATTTGTTGCTTTGACTTTGTGGTATGCTTTATGATTGATTAGAATAGTTAGAGTGGTCGAAAACACCGTCGAATGGTGTAAACGACTCGCTGGACAAAATGTAGGAAATGGACAGGGACCGGACCGGATCGGATGGGGAGGTCCGAACCGAACCATTCGTGTAGCCCATCCACAATCCGCCCCCTTGCATCCGAACCGAGCCTGTATGCCACGAGCTGACTAGAAACTTGGAGGAGATCACGACCGGACCGATCCGCCTGGAGTTCTCCGACCCGATCCGCCAGAGTACCCCGATCCGAACCACCATGAGCTGGAACATGGAGCACGACCCGAACCCGATGGCACCCTCCAATCCGATCCGAAGAAGCTTGGCACAAATCGATCCAGTGGGGGATACTGAAGGCCGAACCGAACCGATGGCTGTGAGGAGATCCGAACCAATCCGGTAATGACCAAAAACCCGAGATGCAAAGGTAGTCCAAATGGAAGTTAGAGCTCAGGATCCAGTTGGGAACCAATGAGTTCACTTTATGATTGGGCTTTGCTGCGGGACGTGTGATGAGGAGTTGTCGACGTTCATAACTTCGATTCACCGCTGAAAAGGAATGATGGGCTACGTATCATTGCAGTAGAGTCACCGTGACTCAAGGGGCAAAGTGATCGTAGTAAGACTATAAGCCAGTGCAGTGGAGCCCTTGCGACTCCATGGGGCAGAGTGGACATAGTAAAGGATTAGTAAGGCTATGAGCCAGTGCAGTGGGGTGTGTACGACTCCATGGGGCAAAGTGGACATAGCGAAGGATTAGTGGCTATGGATCAGTGTAGTGAAGCCGTTGTGACTTCATGGGGCAGAGTGATCATAGCAAAGTATTGGGTGATCGAAGTGGTGGATATCGTATGCTCTACGCACTGAGTGAGAGATGTGAGGATAGTTGCTATGCTTGATTGTTTGCCATCACTATGACATGCACACCCCCACCCCTGTATTCTTGTACACCATATGTTAGTGGCACCTTAGAGTGTTGTACAGCATGTAGTGCTAACTCTTTGGTTGCAGGTCCAGGTTCAGGTATGGTTTAATATACCTTTTATTGTTCTGTTTAGCTGCTTATCGCTCATACCAGACCTTTGTCTGACCTAGAGTTTTATGTCTCTTCTTATTACTCTGGGTGCTCCTAAACGAGCAGACTAGAGACAGGTTAGCTGGTGATGCACGAGTAGCTGATCCGGAGGCGAGCAGGAGGCTTCCATGTATGATATATATATATATATATATATATATATATATATATTCTCCCTGTGTCATTGGTGGTCACTACTTGGACATTAGTAGTGTACATTCCTTATCCTGCTTTTAGAGACAGTTTTTAAAGTTGTAATAATGATGTTGTGGAACATAAGCTGTATTTGGATTTTCCGCTGCTATGATGGTTTGTTTTCAGCTTATGCACTGTCTCACCTGTTTCGTGTCAAGTATATGTTATGATTATATTTTATTAAATGCGCTGTGAGACATATTACAGGTTCTTTATTGATTCTTCGTCTTCTTCCTTTTCTTCTGACGACCGTCCCATGCTAACTGGACATGTGTACAGCGCACTTTTGGAGTTAATGTCGGTTGGTGAAGGGCGGGCCATCACATTTGGTATCAGAGCTCTAGGTTGCGTAGTTAACCTAGGAAAAGACACTAGGGAGAGATAGTACATATATGAGAGTGTGTATTTGTGATTACTTTGGTTTTCAAAAGCTATATATATATACTATTAGTAGTATAAGGATTAAGTCGTACTGCACTAGCACCACTATGGATATAGTTAATCGTTTTCTCTTTACATATTGAACGATGAGTCGAGACACGAGGGGTGCTGGTAGAGGGGCCAATAATGGGAATGCTCCTGACATGAGGACGATGTTCCATGACTTCATGAGAGATGCTTAGGGATGTTCAGGGAGCAGTTCCCAATGCCGGTAATGGTGGTGGTCCAGTAGTGCAGGCGCCTAGGGCCGATTTCGCCAAGCTGTGCAAGGATTACACTAACCTTGGTGGGAAGCCGTTCCACGGAACGGAGTCGGCCACGGATGTTCAGGATTGGTTGGATAGCTATGATCGTATCTTCGATGACTTGGGTATTTAGGATGCGATGAAGAGAAGGCTAGCGTCTCGTCAGCTGCAAGGGCGAGCAATGAATTGGTGGAATGCTATTAAGATAGCCACTCCAGAGTATCAGGTTACTTGGGATCAGTTTAAGGCTCGCTTTAGCGGCAAGTTTATCCCAACTGCTCAGAAGTCGGAATTGTTTAGGTAGTTCTTGGAGCTTAAGAAGATTGGTAGGGCAGTCTCGGATTATATTGCTGAGTTCGACACTTTGTCGAAGTATGGATTATCCCTTATCGATACTCCTGAGAAGAAGATTGAGAAGTTTATTACTGGTTTGGATGGATACTTGGGGGAAAGGCTTATCAACCACATCGATGAGACTTTTGAATCGATTGTGGGGAAAGCTTTGAGATCAAAGAGTCTTTACCCTACGTCAAAGACCGAGGTAGCATCCGTAGAAGGACTGAAGCCGCAAGAGGACGGTGGAGCAAGAATAACACTCAGAACAAGAGGAAGCAGAACCAAACTAAGGATGGCTAGAAAAAGAGAAAGAAAGATGTTGAGTGCTTTAGCTGTGGTAAGAAGGGCCATTATGCCAAAGAATGTCGGGCCAAGCCAGTGGATAGGAAGTGCTACAACTGTGGCCAAGTAGGACACCATAAGGATAAATGTCCACAACCTCTTAAGGAGAAGCAGATTGTGAAAGCATATGCTATCAGTGCTATTCCTTCTTCGTCGAATGCCCCAACTGTGGCGGAGAAAGGAAAGGATGTCGTTATTTAAGGTATGCTTTCTATTCTTCATGTACCTGTTCGAGTTTTTTTTTGATACTGGGGCTTCCCGTTCCTTCATATCTAGTGACCTGGTAGATAGGTTCGGATTGGAACCTGAGATAGTCGATAGACCGTTGGTTGTGACGAACCCGATCGGTGGTTCGACTAACCTTAGTATGATTTGCCGAAATTTGGTCTTATATAGTCATGGATGTATGTTTGTTTGTAATTGCTTTGTTTTGGGCTTTACTGGGTATGGCATTATATTGGGGTCGATTAGCTCCAATGATACGGGTTGATGGTAGATTGTGAGGGCTTTTTGGTGACAGTTAGGGCGGATGATGGGCGGAGGGTAGTGTTTGGTAGTCTACCTAGTGATGGGGTAATGACTAGTTTTATAAATTCCCTTGATATCCCGCATGATGAGTTGTCAGATGTACCCATGGTTGGCCAGTATCCGGACGTCTTCGAGGAAGTGACCGGACTTCCACCACACCGAGAGATTGAGTTCCGTATTGATTTAGTGAAAGATGCCAGACCTATAGTGATGCCACTTCGTCGTATGGCACCAAGGGAGCAGCGAGAGCTCGGGGTGCAAGTAAGCGATCTTTTGAAGAAGGGGTTTATTAGAAGAAGTGTCTCCGAGTGGGGATCACCAGTTGTGTTTGCCACTAAGGCAGATGGTTCCCTTCGTTTGTGTGTTTACTATCGCGAGTTGAATAAGGTGACGAGGAAGAATAAGTATCCTCTACCGAGGATAGATGATTTGTTTGATCCACTGGAAGGGGCAAAAGTGTTCTCCCCGTTGGACCTCGTGATAGGATTTCATCAGCTCCAAGTAGCGGCTGAGAGTGTTCCGAAAACGGCATTTAGGACGCCGTCTGGATTCTATGAGTGGTTGGTCATGCCATTTGGGTTGACCAATGCACCAGCATACTTCATGGATTTTATGAATCGGGTATTCAGAGATCAGTTGAATAAGTTTTTTCTTGTGTTCGTAGATGACATCCTTGTTTACTCGAGGACAGAGGAAGAACACAAGGGACATTTGAGGATAGTGATGGAGGTGTTGAGAAAACACAAATTGAAAGCGAAATTTTCTAAGTGTCACTTCTGGAGGAGGGAAGTGAGATTCTTCGGTCATGTTGTTTCAGAGAATGGTATTGCCGTGGACCCTGCGAAGGTGGCTACGGTACAGGATTGGTCTACGCCCAAGAATGCAACAGACATAAGAAGCTTCTTGGGGTTAGCTGGATATTATCGTAAGTTTATCTAGGACTTCTCCAAGATAGCAGCACCGTTGACTCAATTGACTAAGAAGAATCAAGCTGTCGTTTGGGACGGAGTGTGTGAGAATGCATTCAAGAGTCTAAAAGAAAAGTTGACGCATGCGCCAGTGCTAGTCATTCCTAAAGGGAATGAAGAGATGACGGTATACACGGATGCTTGTGCTACCGGACTCGGTGGTGTATTGATGCAAAAAGGTAGGGTTGTAGCTTATGTTAGTCGGCAACTAAAGCCGTATGAGAAAAGGTATCCTACCCATGATTTGGAACTGGCAGCGATCATGTTCGCGTTGAAGATGTGGAGACATTATCTCTTGGGAGAGAGATTTGAGTTGTTTACCGATCATAAATCGTTAAAGTATCTCTTCTCTCAGAAGGATCTGAATCTCTGTCAGCAGAGATGATTAGATTTCTTGGCTTCGTATGATTTTGATATCGCATATACACCTGGGAAAGGCAATGCGGTAGCCGATGCCTTCAGTAGGAGACATGCCAGTTTAGGGGCTATGTTTCTTGAATCGAAGCAATTGGAGTATATCGCAGGGTATGATTTCAGACCAAAGTGCGAATTGGATCCAGAGACGTTAGCTAGTTTGACGATCAGACCCACTTTGATTGAGCGGATTGGTTCTAGTCAGAGGGACGATCCTAATCTATTGGAAATCATCTCCAAGTTAGAGATGAATATCGACGGTGGGGAGATGAATTTGTATGGGCTTGATCGAGAAAGATGGCTTCGAAAGAATGGAAGACTAGTTGTACCCAATGTGAATGGTTTGAGAGATGAAGTGCTTAGGGAATGTCATCACTCAAAACTGACTATACACCTCGGTGGTGATAAGATGTATCGAGATATGAAGCAGACTTACTACTGCGAAGGGATGAAAAGAGACATTGGGAAGTTTATATCCAAGTGCATGAATTGCCAGCTAGTTAAAGCCGAGCAAAAGAAGACTAGTGGTTTGTTGCAACCATTAGAAATTCCCGAATGGAAATGGGAGCAAATCTCGATGGATTTCATTGATGGTTTACCAAGGACTAAATTGGGACATGATAGCATTTGGGTAATTGTGGATCGATTGACCAAGAGTGCAAGATTTATACCAGTCAAATCGATCAGAACGACAGCTAAGTTAGCAGAACTGTATATGAAGTGGGTAGTGATATTTCATGGAGTACCTAAAAGCATTGTGAGTGACTGAGACCCGTTGTTTACTAGTGGGTTTTGGAAGAGCTTACAAGAGGCTCTTAGGTCAGAATTATATCTCAATACCGTGTATCATCCTCAAACCGACGGTCAAACAGAGAGGGTGAATCGCATATTGGAAGATCTCTTGAGAGCTTGTATATTGGATTTTGGTGGATCATGGGATGACCATTTGCATCTAATAGAGTTTGCATATAATAATAGCTACCAATCCAGTATCGGTATGGCTCCAAATGAAGCTTTGTACGGAAGACCGTGCAACTCACCATCATGTTGGATAGAGACCTGATAAGTTTGTGCTTGGACCAGATGTGGTAAGGGAAACTTCAGATAAGATTAGGATCATTCAACAACGGATGAAGGCTGCCCAGGATAGGCAGAAGAGTTATGCTGATAAGAGGAGAAAAGACTTAAAATTCTCCGTTGCTGACTTGGTGTTTGTCAAGATTCCTTCGTTGAAGAACGTGATACGATTTGGCAGGAGAGGCAAGTTGGCACCAAGATTTGTTGGCCCATTCCTAGTTCTCGAACAAGTTGGGAATTTAGCGTATAGAGTTGACTTACCCGAGAAGATGGCGGGAGTTCACAACGTATTTCATGTTTCCCAGCAAAGGAAGTTCGTGCACAACCCAGATATGACTATTTCACCTGATCAGTTAGAGGAACTCGAAGTGGAACCCGAGGCGGTTGGGAATCGCAAGCTGATTCGTATTGTCGAGCACGATACGAAGCAACTTTGAAGGAGGCGGTGAAGCTAGTCAAGGTTCAGTGGGGCGAGAACGAGAATGACTGTACTTGGGAGACAGAGGAGAGCATTAGGAAGACGTATCCAGAACTCTTTGCCTGGTAAGATTTACTTTGCAATCTAGTTATTCCGCATGCTAGGATAGACTTGTTTTGCATGTTTGATTGTTGTTTTATGGCTGAAAGGCATGCGGGACCCTTTGTGTGTTTTGGTTAGGGAATTTCGGGGGCGAAATTTCTTAATGACGGGAGAATGTAACAACCAGCAATCTGTGCATCGGACGATCATAGAATATTTATTTCTTTCTTATATGAAGTCATATGGTCATTTGGCTTTAGGAAACGACTATTGGGGTCATTTCCCATGTTCATGATTTTTGTCGATTTTTAAATGACCGTTTTGCCCCTAGCTGATCTTGTTTTGTCCATAACTTTTGATTGGAAAGGAATTTTGACCTGAAACCACTTCCATTGGCTTCAGATGATGGTTTATCTTTCCGTAGAGTGGTCACATGTGGAAAACGGACTTACCGTTTGGGAGAAATGGCTGAAATAAGGTTTTGGAAGGTGAAAAACTGCTTAACCGGGCCAAATAGGGTAATTAGTGAATGAGCCCATAACCCATTTGGGACTAGGGTTATGGGGAGGCTGAAAAGAGTTAGGGTTTCATTCCATTTCAGTTTTCTAGCCTCCACTTACCTCTTAGAAACCCTAATAATGGCCTCCAACCTCAAAAACACCTCCAAATCACTTTCTACTTGAAGATTGGGGTTAGCAACATCAAATCAAGGGAGATCTTCACCAAACCAAGATTACAGATGCTATTTAGTATTGGTATTTACGCCATATCAGAGATTCATTTCAGATCTAAGGTTTATTTGTAGCTAAGGTGAGTGATTAGCATTGTTTTTCACTAATTACGGCTAATTAGGGGTGATTAGTGATAATTAGCGAATTTATGCATGTTAAAAATCTGGAAAAATATTTATAAATTCTTAAATGATGTTTTAGACCTCTGCTAGAATCTTGGGTTAATTTGGTTAAGTTTTGCTAATCCTATCATTAATTATGCTTGAACATGGTTAAGGGAAAGTATGGGGTTTTGGCTATGTTTGATCCATTTTAACCTATCATATTGATGTTTTGGTGTTTGAGATCACTTCTAGCTATGACTTTGTGGTATGCTTTGTGATTGATTAGAGTTCGAGTGGTCGAAAACACCGTCGAATGGCGTAAACAACTTGTCGGACAAAATGCAGGAAATGGAGAGGGACCGAACCAGATCGGATGGGGAGGTCTGAACCGAACCGTTCGTGTGGCCCATCCACGATCCGCCCCCTTGCATCCAAACCGAGCTTGCATGCCACGAGCTGACTGGAAACTTGGAGGAGATCACGACCGGACCGATCCGCCTGGAGTTCTCCAACCCGATCCGCCAGAGTACCCCGATCTGAACCACCACGAGCTGGAACATGGAGCACGACCCGAACCCGATGGCACCTTGCGATCTGATCTGAAGAAGCTTGGAACGAGTCGATCCAGTGGGGGATATTGAAGGCCGAACCAAACCGATGGCTGTGAGGAGGCCGAACCGATCCGGGGATAACCAAAAACCCGAGATGCAAATGTAGTCCAAATGGAAGTTAGAGCTCAGGATCCAGTTGGGAACCAATAAGTTCACTTCATGATTGGGCTTTGTTGCGGGACGTGTGCTAAGGAGTTGTCGACGTTCATAACTTCGATCCACCACTGAAAAGGAATGATGGGCTACATTTCAGTGCAGTAGAGTCACCGTGACTCGAGGGGCAAAGTGATCGTAGTAAGACTATGAGCCAGTGCAGTGGAGCCATTGCGACTCCATGGGGCAGAGTGGACATAGTATAGGATTAATAAGGCTATGAGCCAGTGCAGTGGGGTGTGTACGACTTCATGGGGCAAAGTGGACATAGCGAAGGATTAGTGGCTATGGATCAGTGCAGTGAAGCCGTTGTGACTTCATGGGGCAGAGTGATCATAACAAAGTATTGGGTGATTTAAGTGGTGGATATCGAATGCTTTACGCACTGAGTGAGAGATGTGAGGATAGTTGCTATGCTTGATTGTTTGCCATCACTATGACGTGCACACCCCCACCCCGTATGCTTGTAAACCATATGTTAGTTGCACCTTAGAGTGTTATACAGTATGTAGTGCTAATTCTTTGGTTGCAGGTCCATGTTCAGGTTTAGGTATGGGTTAGTATACCTGTTATTGTTCTGTTTAGCTGCTTATCGTTCGTACTAGACCTTTGTCTAACCCAGAGTTTTATGTCTCTTCTTATTACTCTGGGTGCTCCTAAACGAGCAGACTGGAGACAGGTTAGCTGGTGATGCACGAGTAGCTGATCCGGCGGCGAGCATGAGTCTTCCACGTATGATATATATAGATATTCTCCCTGTGTCGTTGGTGGTCACTACTTGGGCATTAGTAATGTACCTTCCTCATCCTGCTTTTAGAGACAGTTTTAAAAGTTGTAATAATGATGTTGTGGAACATAAGCTGTATTTGGATTTTCTGCTGCTATGATGGTTTGTTTTCAGCTTATGCACTGTCTCACCTGTTTCGTGTCAAGTATATGTTATGATTTTATTTTATTCCATGCGTTGTGAGACATATTGTAGGTTCTTTATTGATTCTTCGTCTATTTTCTTTTCTTCCGACGACCATCCTATGCTAACTGGACATGTGTACCGCGCACTTTTGGAGTAAATGTCGGTTGGTGCAGGGCGGGCCGTCACAGCAGGAGTTCACAACATATTTCATGTTTCCTAGTTAAGGAAGTTCGTGCACGACCCCAAGGTGACTATTTCACCTGATCAGTTGGATGATATCGAGGTTGAACCCGAGGCGGTTGGGATCCGCAAGCCTATGAGTATTGTTGGGAACGATACCAAGCAACTTCGAAGGAAGGCGGTGAAATTAGTCAAAGTTCAATGGGGGTGAGGATGAGAATGACTGTACTTGGGAGACAGAGGAGAGAATTAGGAAGTCATATCCAGAATTCTTCGCCTGGCAAGATTACAGTTTCGATTTAGTCTTTCCGCAAGCTAGGATATGTTTGTTTTGTTTGTTTTGCATGTTTGATTGTTGTATATGGCTGGTAGGCATGCGGGATCCTCTGTATGTTTTGGGTTAAGGAATTTCGGGGATGAAATTTCTTAAGGGGGGGAGAGTGTAACGACCCGCATTCTACGCATCATAGGATCAGTTGGTGAAAAACAGCTTAATTGGGCTTAACCGGATGATTAGCAGCTTAGCCCAAAGGGGAATTTCGGGATTAGGAGTTTAAAAGGGCTATTAGGGTTTGGAGAATACCTTTTTCTCATTTTTCAGCCATCACCGTTCATTCCTCTCAACCTAGCCATGGCGTCCAACGTCTAAAACACCTTCTAATCACCGTTTAATCAAGTATTGGCCTAATCTACATCAAATTAAGGCGGATTAGCATAGAGATTGAGATAGACTGCTGTGTTGCATTGGGAACAGCACCAAACATAGAATCATTTCAGATTTGGTATTTTATTTGTGGCCAAGGTGAGTCATTTGCATGGTTTTGCACTAATTACAGTTAATTAAGGGTAATTAGTGAAGATTAACGAAATTAGACATGATAAAATTTTGGAATTTTTTTTATAAATTTTAAAATATTGTTCTAGGCCTCTGCTAGAAAATTTGGCTATTTGGTTAAGTTTTGCTAATCATATCATTAGATTTGCTTAAACATACATAAAGGGAAAATATGGGTTTTTGGTTACGTTTGATCCATTTTACATGCTATGGTTGTTGTTTTGGTGTTTATGATTGATTGTACATGTTGCTATGACTGTATGGTATGATTTGTGATTGTCTAGAAGTATTTGACTAGTCGAAAACGCCGTCGAATGGCGTAAACAGCCTGCTGGACAAAGTGCAGGAAACTGTGCAGGACCGGATCGGATGGGGGAAGCTCGACCCGACACGATGGAGGGAGTACGATCCGACCTGACATGGTTGCACGATCCGATCCAAAGCGCCTCGAGTAGCTGGTGATCCAGGAACCTATCTCCGACCCGCTCACCAGGAGAACTCCACGAGTTGCTGCTCAAGCCAAGGGAGTCGATTTGAACCGTCTGATGCACCATGAGCCGATCCAATATGATGACGCCGATCTGAACCAGGACGAGAAGCCATGAGCTGATCTGTGTGTCATGACCCGATCCATATACAGCAACCCGATCTGACCCGAGGGGTGAGCACGACCCGACCTGAACAGGGGTGGTGACCACGGACTGAACAGGGAAAAGAGAACTGATCCGAACTAGTATGGTGACCACGAACTGAACCAGGAAGCCTGAACGCGAGGCATAAACTATGAACTGAATGAAGACCGATCCGGAGGAGAAGGCCAAAACCCGAGATGCAAAGGTAGTCCAAGTGGGAAGTTTGTACTCAGGATCCAGTTGGAAACCAATGAGTTAACTTCATGAGTTGGGCTTTGCT
The DNA here is from genome assembly GCA_030737875.1 of Allium sativum. NCBI lineage: Eukaryota > Viridiplantae > Streptophyta > Magnoliopsida > Asparagales > Amaryllidaceae > Allium > Allium sativum. The sequence continues at coordinate 152,748,064 of CM060915.1, forward strand.
GCGGGACGTGTGCTAAGGGGTTGTCGATGTCTGTAACTTTGGATCACTATGTGTAGGGGGTACGTTAATGGATTCAGGGCCACAGTGGCCTAGGTACGACTAAAGAGCTATATACCAATGAAGGGGGGTCATTTGTAGAGATTTGGTCATGACTCCATGGGGTAAGCTTGGTTGTAGCAGTAGTTGTACAGGTTGAACTCCGTCACTACTTCGATGGGTCTAGTGATTGAAAGTGGTGGATATCGTATGCTTTACGCACTGAGTGAGAGATGTGAGGATGGTTGCTATGTTCGATTTGTTTGCCATCATTATGACATGCACACCCCTCCCCCGTTATCTTTACACCATTTGTTTAGTGGCACCTTAGAGTATTGTACGATATGTAGTGCTAACTCTTTGGTTGCAGGTCCAGGTTCAGGTATGGTTTAGTATACCTGTTATTGTTCTGTTTAGCTGCTTATCGCTCATACCAGACTTTTTGTCTGACCCAGAGTTTTATGTCTCTTCTTATTACTCTGGGTGCTCTCGCGCGCAGACTAGAGACAGGTTAGGTGGTAAGCACGAGTAGCAGTACCGGAGACGAGTAGGAGGCTTCCACGTATGATACATATATATAGATATTCTCCTTGTGTTGCTGCGGTCACTACTTTGGGCATTAGTGGTGTACCTTTCTTTCTTTTGTTTAGAGACAGTAATTTGGAAAGTTGTAATAAGCTGTATTTGGATTCCCGCTACTCTGATGATGATGTTGATGTTGGTTTTAGTTATCAGCTTATGCACTGTCTCGCCTGTTTTATGTCAAGTATATTATTATTATATTTTGTTTCATGCGCTGTGAGACATTCTACTGGTTTTCAATTAGTTCATTCTCTTCTTTCCTTTCTTTGATGACCGTTCCGTGCTAGTCGGGCATGTGTACAGCGCACTTTCAGAGGAAATGCCGGCAGTTGCGGGGCGGGCCGTCACTGTTAATTAGCAGACTGATTTATAAATTAGGTCAAAACGATTGAATTGAGTTGACTTGGAATAAGGGAATGATAAATTGTGATTTCATATTCGAAATCGAATATGAAACTAGAGTTGAAATTAGAATTAAATTATTTATAAGCAAGTCAGGAATATATTGAACATGTTATGTTCAAATATAAAGTGAAATAGACAAAAGTGCTAAGTAACGAATTAAATAACGGATTAAGTTAAAAACTATCGGAATGATTGGAATAAAATTGGGAATGGGTAGATATATGTTAAAAAGTTTTGGAAGGAAGTATAGAAGTGAAATAGATAGAGTGCTCGACAAAAAGGTATGTATTTAATTCATATATGAGATTTTATGCGCCGTATCGGCTAGCCGCTTGGCTTTTTGATTTTCCTTTTGAATGGAGAGTCCTGTGTGGCTGTTTGGGGATTTTCCTGATGCTCTTGGTACAAAGGAGGTTATGGCGAATTTTTTCGGGAATTTAAGGAGTTAGAATATTTTTAAGAAATTTTGATAATTAGGAATCAATGTATGATATATAGAGAATTCGATAAGAAAACGAACTTGAAAATTGAATATTATAAACAAAAAAAGAAATCGATAATCTAGAAATTGAAAGGGAATTTTATATACGTTTTAAAAATGGAGAATTGGTTTTATATGATGTTAATTTTTCGAGGTAAGTGGTCTTGTTTGTTTTGAAGTTAAGGATGTTTTCGGTCAAGGTCTGAGAGGTAGTTATACCCCAGCTTGGTTGATTTCTTTTTTAAAAGATAAATAGCAAGATCCAGTCTCGAAGAGGAATGTTTGAATAAGAGTTAGTTGAATGCAGTGTTTTGGGTTGTTGTAACGATGTCTTACACAACATTCATTTTAACCCAAGGAATTGAAAGTTTGGAATTATGATTAAATATTTCCTAAGTATAAAAATGAATGGTCGGGAAAGAGATAAGTAATCAGAATATTTTCCAGTTATAAATAGAATATATTTTCTACGTATTGAAAATAAAAGGAGGCGGTATACGGAAATGTTTTTCCAAATAGCGAAAAGGGCCAAGATGATTGTCGAAAATATCATGTTAACGAATATTGATAAGGAAATGGAGAAGTGATTAAATTAATGAAATATTAATTAATGGGCCCGGTGATTGTTTGACGTTTGAATGGATGTTTATTTTTTTCGATAGTTAAATAACCGACCATCGAAGTGTTTGCCAATATCGTTGTCAATATGAAGAGACCAGTTGGATTATTATCCGAGAAACACTCTGTATTGGCAGTAGCATTGCGAATCAGATTATATGAAGATAATCGAAGATGGAGTAGAGAGCAAGGGCTTTTTCTATTAATGGAAATTGTGCCTTCGGTTTCGTTAAATTCAGGAACGAACGTATATGGACGAGTGTCTGACAGAGTATTTCCAATGATTGAATATGTTGGTCTGTATAAATATATATGGTGGCCATGGATTTATTCCCTTAGTATAATATCCAGGATATATTTTTGTAAACCAAATTAGTGATTAACAGATCTGACAATGTGACATTCAAAGTGATTGTGTTATCAATGAATGGCAAGTAAGCGTAGCCTCAGGCCTCAACAACCGGGAAATGACAAAAATCGAGCAGGCAGCATGGCTATGTGGTTAGCTCCCATTAGGGTGTATTATCACCTATCTAGAGATTCATTTAATTCCTTATTCTATTCGATGCTATCCCATTCGGGAAACAGTTGCTGATCCCAACCGTTGGTGATATACATTCGGTACACTCAAGCGAAATGAGTGGTCGATCATGTGTGGCTGAGTTGCAAGATGTTCTTGTTGAACTCGGTGTATTCTACTCTAGAGATATACTAGCGGCATGTGGTTCCATACATTGTCATAGTTGGAAATTCATTACCCAATAAGTGCTTGTGGTTTTGATTGTATATTATATATATGGAACGTGAGATGCAAACGTTCCACTAGATTTCTATTTATTTGATTTAGACACTATTATAACATCAAAAGAGTTTTGATATAAAGATTATCGTTCCATTCAAAAGGATTTTGAATGTTAAATCAAGTGTTTGGATTCTCATAAGGGAAAAACCCGTTCCGTGTTATATGCCGTGGTCTTATGAGATATCATTTAGTTTTCTGGAACTGTTTTAAATTGTTTACTCATACCAGTCCCATGACTGACCTGGAGTTTATTTTGTTTTGTTCTACCTAAACTCTTGGGTGCCTAAATTTGTACGGGCAGTCAAGTAGTTTAGGATTTTACAGATTTATCTGAAGGAGCTTGGAGCAGGAGGCTTCAGTATTAGTTATATAGAGTTTTGTTCCGCGGTGTTGTAAGTACTGTACTCTGATAATGATATGTTTATCCAGTAAAAAAAATTGTATTTCAAAAGTTATGTTATATGATATTTTGTTCCGCTGCGATGTGAGATTCTGTGTTATTGTTTCTGTTCTTCTTCTACCTTTTTCTTCAAAAAAATGATTCTAATTTTAGTGATATTTGGGTTGGATGTATGGTGTATGTAGCCAACTCTTATATTACGGATTTGCGGGCCGTTACAGATACATTACGATTGAAACTGTTTTTGAAATATATATACTATAGTAATAATATTAAATCCGTTTTATCGTATCAACCATTTTTTATTATTATAAGGTAAAACTCTATCCTCCGGTTTGCGTTGCATTGTGTGATGGGACTTGAGTCTTATAATGGTTTCATTTTTCTAAAAAGCATTGTGTTGTTTAACGATTTACTTTATTTATTACACTGGCAATCTAATGGAGTAAACCTGTTCCACGTTGGCGGCGTGGTCCTGTGATTTGCCATATTGTTAGTTAAGAATGATTTCTCATACCAGTCCCATGACTGACCTGTAGTTTGTTTCACTGGAAAATTCAGGTGCCCTCTTTTCCACATGTGCAGTCGAGTAGCTTTTTGCAGATATTTATCTCTTGAGTAGGATTCTGGATCGAAGCTTAAAGCTGTGTCCAGAACATAGAAAGTCTTCTGTTGTGTATTGTATTAATTTATTGTAATAAGTCTTCCGTTGTATTTTATTTATCGATGTACTATGATATTTTGTACTCTGATGTAACATTATTATGATGTTTATAAAAGCCTTTTGTTATTTGTTCTGATGTGTTGTATGCCCAGAGTTAACGCATTCTAGAATTTCCAACTTTTGGATCAGACCTGTGTGGTTTATGGTCGATTCAAAGGGAAGGGATTTTCGGGTCATTACATATGGTATCAGAGCTCTGGTTAGCTCAAATCTTTGGGGTACAACTCGTTAGAACTGAACAAAAGACTCATCAGAGATTGAATTAGTAATATCCAATAAGAATACTCATTAGAGATAGGATCAGTAGTATCCTAGAATGAGAAAACTCATTAGAGATAGGGTTAGTAATGCCCTAGAATGAGTTCTGAGTAAAAAGTCTATAATTAACGTATTTGTGATTATATATATAATCCAATATTAGAAAATATGATTTTGATATATAAAAGTTATATATATTTGAAAAGTTAACTAACTAATAAAGTTATTGAAACTAATAATAAAAATAAAAATTGAATTTGTTAATTTAACGACTTTTAGCTTCGTTCCTTTTCGAGGTCGAAAAGATTTTAAGTTGGGGAGATTGTAACAACCCGGAATTTTGGAACCAATTTAAAATTTTGATTTTAGACATTTTAAAGGATTTTAAATATTTAAAATTATTTATTTTAAAAAATAACGACTAAAAATTTATCTTCATTGAAGTTAAAACGAATAAATTTTATTTAAATTATAAAAGGAGTTTAAAATAGCGCAGTAGTTTGAAAATTAGAATTTGAACTTTGACTGACTGTACAGGATGCAAAATGAATCGGATTTTAGCGAAACCAAAAATATTAGAGTCTATTTAAAAATATCTTTCCAACGAATCTGAAAAAATGAAATTTCATAGCGGGAATCAAAAGTTATGCCCAGTTTAATATTCAGAAAAGTCGCTTAGCCTTAAAAATAGTCATTTTGCAAACGACCTCCGTTTTCGACGAAACCACTTTTATTGGAACCGGAATGTCAAATTATTGTTAGGTTTCAATTTTCATAATTTTTTGAACTAATATGTGAGCGTGGCAAAAGAAAATGTATTTTATCAATTTCAATCAATTTCGATCGACCAGAAAATGGCCATTTTTCAAACGGTCTCGGAATTCGACGAAATTAGTTTTGTTAGGACCGTATCATCAATACATAAATAGAAATAATTTTTCTGTAATTTTTAGAGTCCGTATGTGGCTCCGGTAAATTAAAATGTACGTTCAAATTTAATAATTAAATGTTTTATATTTTAAATTAAAGAAAAACCTATCGAAACAGTTGATTTGGCTAATGCGACGTATCCCATTGTGTCCAGAATAGGGGTATTTAGATAGGGGTGACACTCGTCGGGTTTGAATCGAAGTTCATATGGGCTAAAGGGATTTTATCGAATTAAAAAGGAAATAAATAAATAAATATAAAATAAGAAATAAGCTTATAAATACAATCTGTATAAACCCTAGTACGTATTCTCTTCAGCCGTTGTATGTTCGAAATCCATGGCCACCGAGCTCTGGTTTTGATTCCTCAACCACGATTAATCCACTCATTGAGACCTTCTACTCCTTAAGGACATTTCGAAGAGGACCTCACCCTCCTTAAATCAGTATGGTCAGATCCTCCCCTAGTGCCGCACACCTCGAGAACCATGGGCATAAACCACCGCCGTTCATTGGAGGACCACATCACCAGGTTGCCGTGGCACCTCCTCACATGGGCCCCAACCTGCACGCCTCTCCAAGGTCGACATCGTGGTGCCATCCGATCGCCACCTCGTGCCCTGTATTGCCCGCAAAATAGAACCCTAGATTCGAATGAAAACCTGAAACTATCGGCCTGAAATCGAGTAGGAGAAGAAAGGTCCATATTTATTTTAATAATTCCTTAATTAATTATAAAATTGACATTAGTCTTTAAATGATCATATCTTCTACAAACGATTACAGAATTTGTCGAGGTTGGATCCATTGCAACCGTAAATTCAAGATCTACGCACTGGAATCAACTTGGAGATTTTTAGAGCTTGTTACAATTTTTGGCGTTGCCTAATCAATGTGAGATTTCTCAGTTTTAAAATTTTAAAATAAATATATTTATTTATTTATTTAAATAGATCGTGATTGTGATGTTAAATATATATACGCCATATGAAACATAGATATGCATTGTATAAAAATTTAGATTGACTGGTTGATGGTTGAAGCGTCCCGAAACTTCCCCGGTCTCCGAAGAGATGAGAAAGAACGAATTACTGTGAGGACAAGACAAATCAGAACACAAACAGAAGAACATTTCACTGTTATTACAACAATGCATCAGATTACAAGAATATATAGAGTATAAATGAATATTACATAGAAATATCAGAGATTTAAATTACATTTAAATACATAGCAGCGGAAAATAATACAATACACAACTAGAAGAGATATACGGATACAAAGCTTTCCGGATATCGTTCCAGCTGTAAACCAGGATCCTGTGAATATAAATCTGCAAAACCAAAACTACTAGCTGCCCGTGTCAAAATAAGGGCACCCAGAGTTTAGGTTAAAACAATAAACTCCAGGTCAGTCATGGGACTGGTGTGAGAACTAAAACAGTTATTAATCTTTATTTTAAATCATTAGGTAAATCAAGGGACCACGCCGTATAACACGGAACGGGTTTCCTCCCAAGAATACCAGTGCATAAAACAAACAGCGCAATGCTAAATAAAGAAAAATGAAGCTGTTATAAGACCCAGGTCCTATCACACAATGCAACGCAAGCCGGGGGATAGGGTTTTCCCTTATAACAGCCAAAGAATGCTTGATACGTTTTAAAACAAATCATTTGATACTATAATAAGTGCATAGTGTATAAAACAACTTCAAATCATAAGTATCAATCATAGGCGACATGAGCGTCCCATGCCACTACGTCGCCATATATAGGTTTACAAATAAAACCGCAAATGTCACGTATTTGGAAATTGGATTTCCGTCTATGAACCGAGGCAAAAGATAGTCCTCAACCGATTCGTGACTCTCTAGCCCGAGCCACAGGATCAGAATGCATCAACCCTTTAGATCGTCAGGGCCGGTCCACCGATGTGGATTATTATGCCTGAACACTACGTCTCCCCACCCTATGGGGTGTAAGTCTGGTCCGTCCGCCGACCAGAATGCATCGGCCGAAACCGATATAACCGAGGCGCCTCGCAACAGCAACAACCACATAAGTCAAACTCGTCAGGGCGTGTAAAACCACTGACGCCACTTCTAACTAGAAAGAAACGCATGCCCTCCCTGAGGTCCGTCTCCCGTTTTTGGTTCATACCGGGTGTGAAACACGCGAAGTAAACGTTACACAAAGCTACGCCACAAAGGCCTTGCTTTGATCATCACCACAAGACTTTGCTTTTCAACAGAAGCCTCGATCAATTGCCACTTAGGCATGCCACACAGGCAATTCACTCCATGCGTTTGATATCCATCAATATATAACCCCTGAGCTCATACGTCTCAGTGAAGGGCGTTAAGCAAGAGAATAAATCCTCCGCCGCCAAACAGATGTATATTTAATAGAGATCAATCACACAGACTAAAATCCAATGTCAGACACACAGTCCATTTACAAGTCCGTTCTGGGTCTGAACGAAACCGGAGGCACCTAGTACCCCGCATATCCATCGATCTCCAAGTACGTCTGGACGATCACCAACTGTTTCCATCTTCTTGGGTGTATAGCCCAATCAAGATCATCAGTAATCACCCAGACGATGTGAAGACTTCCGGTCTTCTACCACCGTCTTCATCTTCGACATCTCGTCGAATCGGTTATTCAGAATGGGTATAAACCCGGCCTTTCTGAATAACCCACGTATATAATAAACGAATGTTACACAAACACAACAAACGCCTCATTCCAATTCAGAATATTCTTTTATTCACAAAATCACATTCTTAGGGAGAGGTTCCCATTAATTTTATCCAAGATAAATTCTTCTAAATTTATTCTTTGATCTTCCTTTGGATATCATTTCTAACTAGTCGGGATTAGCGAACCACACCGAAGTAATTATTTGTTTTATTTCCCAATCCCAACCTATATATCCCATGGAGCAAAACTGGTGATACTCCATATCTAACACCACGGTGTTATCGGTAAAATTAATTACCATTTCACGTTCAAATCTAATTGAAGATTTAACTATCGCTTTTGAGCAAAACTGGTGATACTCCACTCTCGATCACTTTTCCGATTCGATAATCTAAATTATCAATTCACATTTTAATCTAATTAAAGATTCATTAAAACTCCACTTAGTTTTAATCTTTTCAAAAATCAACATCTTGCCTTTAACTGGGTTAAAGAACCAATGTCATCTAAAACACGATCCACGATAAAACCAAATCATATTTGATATTAAATACAAGGATCTGAATAGAAAATATATCGGATTATATTCAATATCAAATTCTGAAACCAACAAATATCGTATTGGAAATAACGATATAAAATATCTTTCAAATCCCCATAACGATATTTGTATAGTCACGAAATCCAACATCGAAATATCCCGAAGATAACTTCGATTCAACTCCAGTCCAATCCACGTATTGGGAATATTGATTATTTTTAAAATCACTTTCAAATTCAATTTATTTATTTAAAAATAAATAGAATTATATTTCTAGTTCAAACTAGTTCATTTCGATAAAAATCTATTTTTATCTTTTCAAACATGAAGTTTTTCATCCCAAATCTTCACAAATCATTTCTTGTGATTTTACACAAATTATTACTATTTTTAATAATTTTATCAAGGCCCGTACAGTCGATTTCCATCAATGGCCATCGAACAGCACTTACAACGACCTTTTTCAAATTTGATTTGGACATAATTCCAAATCCAACCGTTAGATTTCAAATTTCTAACATTCGCTAGAAAGCTCTTTTCGATACGAACCCAACGGTTCCGGTTTTAGGAGAATCCGACGGTCGGATCTCCCGTAATGTCCATTTGAAATAAATGGTCGAAGTTCACGAACTGCCGCGGCGCGGCGCGGCGCGTTCTATTCAGGCCATTATATTATATATATATAATATATATAATATATATTTCGTCGATTTCTATTTAAAACGAATTATATAAATAGTTTTAAAATTCGTTTCAAAAGCAATTTCAACTTCCATTTCAATTCAAATCAAAATTGAATTCTTCTCTATAAATTCGTTTTAAAATTCATTTCTATTCAATTCAAATTTCAATTCAATTTGAATTCATTTCAATTCGCTTTCAATTCAATTTGAATTCGTTTTCAATTCAATTCATCTCGGAATCGTTTTCAATTCAATTCATTTCGAAATCGTTTTCAATTCAATTCATTTCGAAATCGTTTTCAATTCATTTCATTTCGAAATCGTTTTCAATTCAATTCATTTCGAAATCGTTTTCAATTCAATTCATTTCGAAATCGTTTTCAATTCAATCCATTTCGAAATCGTTTTCAATTCAATTCATTTCGAAATCGTTTTAAAATCGATATAAATATCGTTCACGTCAAAATGGCGTCAATCTAATCAACACGGCTTCATAAATTTCTATTTTCAAATATTCTGTTTCAAATATTTCTTTTTCAAAATAGTTGTTATTATCAAAATATTTCGTTCAACACATGACCAATCTCAATGGATGAGTACTGTCAACACATGAACCTTTATTTTATATTATTCTTTGTTTTTCAAATTGGAATGGGGCCCAATCAATTACCATATAAAATTAATTATATGGATTTTCATACAACACATGTATATAATAGCATTGAAAATAATCAACCATCAACCAAAGTGCGCTACACTGTATAAGCATCAAATATAGATATTCAACGCTTATAACAGCCTGTCAATCCATCGATCGACATATTTGATCAATCAGGATGAGTGAGCTTCAAATTTCATCCCAACACCCGTGTGGGGTTTCAAACAATCAAACACATATTTTATTTGTGCTGTTGGGCGATGTGTAAAATTTATCGTCCCAATCAATGTCATTCAAATAGGTGTACATAAACAAACCGTCCGGTTTGTAAATGAATATTTTATTTTATTCACTTCACGTTAAAAATTATATTTTAACGATAAAACATTTTATTTCAACCTATGAATTTCTATTCAATTCATTTATTCAATAAAATGATATTTTTATTTTTTTCTAACTTATTTTAGAAAATTTCGGCGGCATAACGGCACGATACTAGAAACGGGACGAGGCCTAGCCTTATCCCCGGTCTAGTGAAGGCCCACGCCATTCACACATCAATCAAATTCACCAATCAACCAAATCCACATCAAATCATCTAACTAATTTATGCAACCAAACAAACAAGTCCATGGTCTGTGGACGGTTGTGTCGGGTGCTACTAAGCACCGTCTGCATCCTAGTATATATATATAACTAGAAAAAGAAGTTGAAGAGTGAGAAGTTCTCACTTATAGTTATCCAAGCATCTTGACTCTTCTTTGATAGAAAGCTTCGCCATTCTCGCCTTCTGTCGCCTTCGTTGCCCGCTTTCACTACCTATGTAAAAATCACATTTTTACTTCGTTATTCAATATATAAAAATCATATTTTTACTTCGATGTTCAATAGATAAAAATCACATTTTTACTTCGATGTTCAATAGATAAAAATCACATTTTTACTATGTTATTCAAAACAATGATATATATTTTCTCTTCCTTTATAATTTCAGATTTTCTAAACTATGTTTTTTTTTTAAAAAAAAACAATGAGATTTTTATTTAAGAACAATGCTAATTGATGTTATAATCAATGCTATTTATAAATTTAAAAACATTTGCTAATTATATAAAAAAAAACATTTTTTTTTATATAATGTTATTTTTTTCCACTGTTTATATTTTAGAAATTAGTTACTGTATAAAGAAAAGGAAAAAAAAACATTAATTGCATAAAAGAAAAAAAAACTCACGGCGTTCTCTTTCAGGTGTTCGAACCCATACCCGTGCCACCAGGGCACCGTCGCGCCGCCAAGGGAAGCCACCGGAGGTGGATCCGACCCTGCCACCTGACGCGCCTAGGCGCGACGCCCCTCCAGCCAGAGTCCCGACCATCTCGCACCCCCCGTTGACCAGAAAATCCCCTTCCAATGCTGCCACTTCGCGGCGCCGCCCCCTCCCTTGTAGACCACCATCAATGACCGCCTTGCTATAGGATTGAAGAGCAGAAGGAGCAGTTCCTTTTTGTTTAATAAAGTTCTTGCATTAATGTCGGGATTGAGCGGGATTGGGGATCTAAATTTTAATTGGTTTCCGCCCTACGTTTGGAAGAGAACGGCGGCTTCAAATCTGTTGACTTCGCAGGAGAGTAAACAAGGGTTTTGACCCCTTTTGACTAGGTTATATAATATATAATTTAATATTATTAAATTCTAAAAAGTTGAATTTTCATCCGAATCCCAATTCAAACCCAACGACAGTCACCTCTACCTAATTACCCCCATTCCGAACACAATGGGATATGTTCCGTAAGCCAATTCGGCCGTTACGATCAGTTTCCGTTGAATTTAAAATATAAATCTTTATATATTCAGTTTAAACGCACATTTCAATTTACCGGGGCCACATACCAATTCTAAAAATTCCAGAAAAATATTTTCTAGCTCCGTATTGATGATACGGTCCTAACAAAACTAGTTTCGTCGAATTCTGAGATCGTTTGAAAAATGGCCAATTTCCAGTCGATTAAAATCAACTGAAACCGGTCAAACGCGTTTTCCTTTGCCACGCCCACATATTGATTCGAAAAATTATGAAATTTAAAATCTAGCAATAATTTGACATCATGGACCCAACAAAACGGGTTTCGTCGAAATCCGAGGTCGTTTGCAAAATGTCCATTTTTAAGGGCCTGAATTCCATAGCGACTATTCAGAATTTTCAACTGGACATATCTTTTGATTCCCGCTATAAAATCTTGATTTTTCGGATTCGTTGGAAAGATATTACCAATTAGATCCTAATGTTTTTGGTTTCACTAAAATCCGGATTGTTTTGCACCCGGTACATTCAATTGAAGTTTGAAATCGAATTATCGAACTACCGCGCCATTTTCCATTCTATTTATAATTATATATAAATATATATATTCTAACGACAACGCGTATAATATATACGTTCGAATTATATTCAAAATAAATTTCTCGACAATATTATTTAAAATAATCTATTTTAAATATTCAAAATTCGCTAAAATTGCCAATTTAAAATTTTCAAACTGGCTCGCATTTTCCGGGTTGTTACAATGGTGGATTGTGATGATCTGTGAATTATCTGTTCTTATTAATATAAAATTTTCATTTTTAGTTAGAAAAATATTAGGTGAATGAGAACAACATTTTTGTTAGAAATATGTTTTGCAAATCAAATATGACACTTGGTTAGAATCATATGTTGTATTAGAAATAAAGTTACATTTTAGTCAAAAATACTATATTAGAAATAAAGTTGCATTTTATTGCAATGTTGCATTAGAAGTAAAGTTAAATTTTAGTTGAAAATGTTGCATTAGAATAAATTTGACATTTTAGTTAAAATGTTTAATTAGATTAGAATTGCCATATGGTTATAAAAGACTAGATTTTTATTGTCGATTAGTTAAAAAAAAGAATAGTTATAAAATGTGAAGGTTGATGAAAATAACATTTTAGATTAAGATTTATGAAAAAACCATTTTAGTTATAAAATGTTAAGATTGGTTAAAATACCATTTAGTTATAAAATGTTAAGTTGATAAAAAAATCATTTTTTATTTGTTATAATTGACGACAAAACAAATATATCACCTTTATATGTTTTGTTGAATGAGAGTTGTTGACAAAATAAATATATCACCTTTATATGTTTTATTGAATGAGAGTTGTCGACAAAACAAATATATCACCTTTATATGTTTTGTTGAATTAGAGTTGTTGACAAAACAAATTTATCACTTTTATATGTTTTTGTTGAAATAGAATTGTCGACCAAAACAAAGTTATCTTTTTATTTGTTTTGTTGAAATGTTAGAATTGATTTAACATGAAAATATTCTTTTTATGTTAATATGAAATGTTAGAAATGATGTAACATAAAAATATTCTTTTTCTGTTAATATAAATGGCTAGAATTGTTAACATATAAAATATGATTTTATATGATATTTGAAAACATAGAAAAATGTTAATATATAAAATATTCTTTTATATGTTATTAAAATACATAGAAAAGTGTTTATACATAAAATATTCTTTTATATGTTATTAGAATACATAGAAAAACGTTTACATATAAAATATTCTTTTATATGTTATTAGAATTCACAGAAAAATGTTTACATATAAAATATTCTTTTATATGTTATTAGAATATAGAAAAATGTTTACATATAAAATATTCTTTTGTATGATATTAGGATACATAGAAAATGTAAACACATAAAATATTCTTTTATATGTTATTAGATCATATAGAAAAAGGTAAACAAACAAAATATTCTTTTATTAGAGCACATAGCAAAAAGTATGGAAATAAAAACGATCATTTATGTTGACATAAGAATTGCCATATAAAAACGACCATTTATGTTGAAATAAGAATTGTCATATAAGAGCATATTTTTTATGTCGAATAAAAATTTCCATATGAAAACAACATTTATGTTGAATAAGAATTGACAAAATAAAAATATGTCATGTTATGTTGAAGTATATATATAAACTTGTCATTTTGTTAGGTTAGAATCATGTTAAGTTAATATACATAAAATGGTCAATTATTTGGAAATATCATGTAAGATAAAAATGCCATTTGATTTAGAAATGTCATGTGAAATAAAAATATCACCTTTGTTATTATTGGATTGAATTGGAATTTTCAATTCAATAAAATATATCACCTTTGTTATGGTTTGATTGAACTAGAGTTTTCAATCAAATAAAGTATTGCTCTTGTTGTTATAATTACATTTGCAACAAAATGGACATTTAGGTAAATAGAAAAATTAGTTAAACAAAAATCCTTACTTTTGTTTATTGAACTTATGACACTAAAAATGACATTTGTGTTAGATAGGAAAATGGTTAAATAGAGAAAATTGTACATGTTTTTAATCAAAACATGAATTTATTAAATTATACAATTTTAATGGTAAATAAAAAGGATAGATTTAAAGTTACATCTTTGTTGACATTTTAGATGTAAATAAAAAGAATAGATTTAAAGTGACATCTTTTTTTACATTCTAGATGTAAATAAAAAGAATAAATTTGAAGTGACGCCTTTATATACATTTTAGATGTAAATAAAAAGATCAGATTAAAAATTACATTTTTATTTACATTTTAGATGTAAATAAAAATATTTGATTAAAAGGGACATTTTGATTTACATTTTAGAAGTAACAAAAAGAATAGATTAGAATGTTATATTTTTATTTTCAAATCAGAGACAATAAAAAGATTAGATTCAAAAGTTATATTTTTATTTACATTTTAGATGTAAATAAATGAATAGATTTTAAAGTTACATTTTTGTTGACATTTTAAATGTAATAAAAAGGATAGAATCAAAAGTTATATTTTTATTGTCATTCTAGGGACAATAAAAAGAGTAGAAATAAAAGTGACATTTTTATCGTCATTTTAGATGTGATAAAAAGAGTAGAAATAAAAGTGACATTTTTATCATCATTTTAGATGCGATAAGAAGAGTAGAAATAAAAGTGACGTTTTTATCGTCGTTTTAGATGCGATAAAAAGAATATATTTTAAAATTACATTTTCTATGTAATTAAAGAATGAAAAGAAAAATTACAATTTTCAATATAAGTAAAGATGAATAAAGAATTACATTTTTCAGTGTTATAAAAGATTGAATAAAGGACTACATTTTTCAATGTAATAAAAGCTTGAATAAAACATTACATTTTTCAATGTAATAAAAGATTCAATATAAACACTACATTTTTCAATGTAATAAAAGATGAAATAAAAAGACTACATTTTGCAATAGTGTAATAAAAGAATAGGAAAAGGTTTACATTTTTATGTAATATAAAATTTTTACATTCTTATGTAATATAAAACATTCACATTTTTATGTAATATAAACCTCATTATTAATGTAATGAATGAAATATAAAAATGTCATGTTTTAAATTATTAAAACATGTTTGCATTAAAAATCACATTTTTAATGTAAAGAAAGAGAATATAAAAATATTCATAGTTTGGAATGGAAAGGATATACAATAAAAATATACATTTTTATTATCATATAAGGAATGAAGAAAATGTACACATTTTGGAATTGACTTCTGTTCATTAAAGATAATTTGAATACGAAGTGTAGAAAATTATTTAAAGAATAAATAATTTGAAATCGTCAAACAAATGAATTATATATATATATATATAAATTAAAATAAAATGAATCGCACTGCTGTTGTTTGCGATTTGGAATTGTAACTTCAAACGATCTTACCAAAAGATCCGACCATCGAATTTTCCTAAAACTGGAACCGTTAGGACCGATTTGGGAAAATCTTTCCAATGATATAATATTTCTTGAAATCCAACGGTTATATTTCAAGATATGTGTAAATCAGATTTTGGTAAAAACAACGCCAGGACCACCCGTTGACCCGAAGCATCGTTTAATTATATGGAGCTATTTTCAAAATAAACAAAATAGCGATAAATCGTTATTAAATACTAATAATGATATGAATGGTTTTAAACTATATATATGCGAGAATCATTTGAAAAGACCGAGTTCAATCTCATTTCAAATGATTATGCGACGGCTTTTATCGAAGATATTGAAGACGGTGGTTGAAGACCGGCGATCTTCACATCGAATGGATGAGTTGCTACTAATGCCCATAATTGGAGTAGCTACCTTGAAGGGGCTATAGTGGTGGCCGTCCGGATGTGCTTGTTGATTTTCCGGATATACGAGCACCTCACTTCCGTATTGGACATATGGGATGAGGAATAAGGTGACTCCGGTTTCGTTCAGACCCAGAACAGACTTGTAAACGGATGCGTGTCTGACATTGGAGTTCATTCCATGTAAATTAAATCGATCTCTATTTAATATATATCCGTTTGGTGGCGGAGAATTTATTCTCTTTCTTAACACCCTCAGAGGGTATGTATTGGTAGTTATCGATCGCATGACGTGAATTGTCAATGTGGCGTGCCAAGATGCAAATGATCAAGGCATTTGTTGAAAAGCAAGCCTTGTGTTTGATGATCAAAGCATAGCCTGTTTAGGCGTAGCTTTGTGTATAGCGTTACTTCGCGAGCCTTACACCCCGATATGAGTCAAAAGCGGGATCAGGACCATGGGGAGTGCACACGTTTCTTTCTAGCTAGAAGTAGTGTCCGTGACTTACCATCCCTGACATTTTTACTTATGTGGATGATGGATTATGAGGTACCTCGGTTTTATAGGTTGTTAGTGGCCATATTAGAGGTTCAAAAGAACTGGGAAACATGTGTTCAGGAATTGCCAATCCACTAGTGTTATGTGTGGACCGGCCCTACCGCATCCAAGGGTTCATTGCGGGAATCCTGAGGCATTTGCTAGAGTGTCTCGAATTGGAGAGGACGATCCCTAGCCTCGACTCATGATGGAAACCCAATTTCCAATACGACACCATCGGTTTTGATTGTAGAACTAGTATGGCGGCGTAGTAGGATGGGGTACTATGCCATCTATGATTGATACATTATGATTGAAACTGATTTTGAAACACATACACTAGTAATAATATCAAATCCATTTTATCGTACCAAGCCTTTTTGATCATTATAAGGTAAAACTCTATCCTTCGGTTTGCGTTGCATTGTGTGAGGGGACTTTAGTCTTATAATGGTTTCATTTTTCTAAAAAGCATTGCATTGTTTAACGATTTAATTTATTTTATGCACTGGCAATCTAATGGAGTAAACATATTCCGCGTTAGCGGCGTGGTCTTGTGATTTGCCATATTGTTAGTTAAGAAAGATTTCTCATACCAGTCCCATGACTGGCCTGTAGTTTGTTTCACTGGCAAAATCGGGTGCCCTCTTTTCCACACGAGCAGTCGATTAGCTTTTTGCAGATATTTATCTCTTGAGCAGGATTCTGGATCGAAGCCTAAAGTTGTGTCGAGAACATAGAAAGTCTTCCGCTGTGTATTGTATTAATTTATTGTAATAAGTCTTCCGCTGTATTTTATTTATCGATGTACTCTGATGTTCTGTACTTTGATGTAACATTATTATGATGTTTATAAAAGTCTTTTGTTTTTTGTTCTGATGTGTTGTATGCCCAGAGTTAATGCATTCAAGAATTTCCAACTTTTGGATCAGACCTGTGTGGTTTATGGTCGATTCAAAGGGCGGTGATTTTCAGGTCATTATAGGGGTCATGTGCGTGCATGGGTCCGGGCTAGAGGAAGGTAAGAAGCCGTGACATCAGTAGATATGGTTGTGCACATCCTGAAAACAAAGGGTTGCCACCATAGGAAGTGATATGTCCTACTATGGGGCCAGCACAAGGTATCTAAGGAGTAGGGAGCCGATCGATTGGGGGTAGTAGTTGGGGTATATCTAGACTCCGATATGTTTAGGAGCCGGTTATTATCCTTAAGGGTAACTCCGGTATGTTCAGTTAGGCTGCCTGTTGTTGTATGGGGTTAAGTCTCTCACTAGAAGTCCGCCAAAATCTACCATCTTATATTTGTAGGGGATCATCTAGTTCATATGATACTAGTATTGGTGTAGAGAGGAAGAGAACATTTATTAGAGAAGCGCTATATATATATGTTCTGTTCAGTTATCCTGTTTATCTTATCATACATGCCTTATATGTTGTATCCCTCTTATCCAGTTTATATGCCTGCCATGATGCTTTTACTTATTTACATGCTGAAAGTAATTAGACTCGCCAGACTTCATGTCTGACCTATTTTGTTTCCTCTTCTTTCTCTTTCGTCCCTCCCGGTTCTCAGGGTGGGAATACTTAAGCTTGATCAGGACTCTTCTTTCATTCTGCTTGGAGCTGCTTAGATGTACTGCTTGATTTCGACCTTTTCTACTATGGCATGTTTTTGGGATCATGCTCTTTTCATGTTTATTGTACTCTGATGATTTTACTATAAGATAGAAGTTTTAAGTTGATGTACTGGGTTTTATGTATTTCAGACTAATGATGTAACTATGTTTTGAACCGGATGTTTTCTGCTTAATAAAAGTTTTAAATTCCGCTGCTATTTTATATCTGTCTTGTAATGTTTCAGTTTACCTATAACACTTCACTAAACTTAATGCATTCTCTTCACGAGTGACATTAACGGAGGTGGGGTGTCGTACTTGGTATCAGAGTTGAAGGTTACTAAATCAGATAAAAAGATTTTGAAAATTGTTTTCAAAAAGGTTTTAAAATAAAGCATTTTCAAAAGTAAATCTATTTTGAAAAACATATTCTCCAAATCCATATGTAATATCTTTCGATTCTCTATTTGAATCTCTTTTCCCTTTCTTTTCAGCATGTCTGGGGAACCTAATGTTCCTGAGGGCGTTACGATACTGGGTTGGTTCTATAGGTATCCAGAGGCCACGACGCCTATCGGTGGTCAAGCAGACGTTCCTCCCCTGGCTTCACCCGCTGTTCCTCCTCCGTCTCCGTGAGCAGATAATTTCTTTAATATCTGCAAGGATTTCTGTGCTGTGGGCGGAATGTCATTATGAGGAACTGAAACTTTCATAGAGGCAAGGAATTGGCTTAAAGAGACAGTGAATTTGTTTGGAATTGAAACACCCCACCTCCGTTAAGGTCACTCACAAAGGGAATGCCTTAACTTTGGCGGAGGTTTATAAGTAAAAGTCAGAGGTAAACACAAGACAGATATAAATACACATATTTTAGAACAGCGGAAACCAAACAGACTTTTATTTCATCAGTACGTGTTCCAACAAAACATTTCCATAATTGTCTCAAAATACTTCCAACATTACAACCTCATTACTGTCTTGCTTATTAAAGAAGCATAAAACATAAATAAAGTAACAAAAATCCCCATAGTGATATCCAAAGCCATAGTCCAAGCAAAAGAGATCCAAACCATAAATCTACAATCTTGAAGCTTGCAAAGAGTCTGACTAAGCTGGGTTGTTTCCTCCTTGTGGACCTTGGGGGGGGGGGGGGACGAAAGAAAAGAAGACGAAAAGAAAATAGGGTCAGACATAAAGCCTGAGTAAATCTAGTAACTCTTCAGTGTGTGAATAGGAAAAAGGGCATGATAGATATAAACTGAAAACAGGAAAGTATCACAAGCTAAGGAAGTGTAGTTTAGAATCGAATGTACTATCGCACCCATACTATATCTCTGCACCTACTAGAACTTATTCTAACTGGCACCCCATGCTGAGGGTGAAGTGATCCCGTTTCTAAAGATGCACCCTATACTGAGGGTGAAGTGATTTCGTTTCTAAAGATCGGCTCCTACTCGCATAAACATATGTGTCATACGACCCCCAATAATTGTAGATACCTATGCTGGTCCTACCATAGGGTGTATCAAGACCCATGGTGGCGGCCCCGACACAAACCTTAGAATACATAGGTTACACTACTGGTGCCCCAGTGCCCTGTTTGTCTTCTCCGGAGTGCGTGCACGCCCGCACCCCGTTAGAACCTACACTGTGCACCCACCGCTGTCGTTTTGACTGCTTACAATCAGCCCAGTAATCGTGCCCGACCCTGCCTAGTTTCAGGGTACCATGATACCTAACTTGGGTTACTGCTGAAACGGGTCCCTCGTTACTAGGGTTTTCTAGTCAAACATGTTAAGTGGTTAAGTGCCTGTATTTACCTAACCTTACCCATCAATTCTTGTTAACATGTTGAATTTGGTTAAGTGTTTTTAGTTGACTTAACCCTACCATTGTCCTCAGCCTCTTAAAGCACCTGACCACACACATTAGACAGATATTGCTATAGTTACTGGATGTGCCGGTCGGTTTCGGGCAGGTTTACACCGTGGCTCAGTCTAACCTCGGATCCTTATTGGGCTCAATGCTTAACCACCCACATTGGATAGGTATTGTTGTGACAACTGGACAGCCGGGTGGGTCCGGGCAGGTTTACATCACAACTCAATCCAACCTCGGGTTAAGTATACCGTGTTTTCTAAATTTACATATTTTATCACTTCTCAACTATATGTAAATGTCATGTCCTTTATTCTTGGGTATAACCATTCATACCGCTTAAATGTCATTGTCGTTGACATGTGCCAAAACATGCCAACATATATTTTTCATGTTTTACACCCAACGTTACTACCCCCGTTTGTACGTTCGCAACATTATAACAAATGTTGGGCTCAACACAATTCAGCCCAACTTGATAAACGTGAGAAAAGGGGAAATCAAGAACATGTAATATTTTACAATACATAAAGGTGTGTGGCGCATGAACTTGCAATTTAACGATTTAACTAACATAAATTATGGGTCATGTGAATTTGCATTCAAATCAAAGTATAACTATGTAGGTGACATATGAAATGGCATAGTTTAGGCTTATACAAACTTGGGTTAAACATGTTTAGCTTGGCATAATGTCAACAACAAAACTAACATGTTGTATATTCACCAAAATGTCCAATTTTTAACAACTAATCATATAGCCTATTTCAACATGAAACTTGCATAGTTTATGCAACTCAAACGGTACTTAACATAGATCCAATTATACTGGCAAATAAACATAAGAATGTGTACCTAGATTTTGAGTCATGTAGGCACAAAAGGTCTCAAGTCTAGAACATGTTTACATAAGCCTTAATTTAGACCTAGAGAATGTATATAGTCCATGCAATCGACATAAACATAAAGGGATCAAATTCTAGTTTTTGCCACAAACTTGCAAGTGCCATTATTTTCATATACAATTGTTCAATAGACTTGCATCAATCAATTTTAGGCCACAAATATCAATACACAAGTCATGACAGAATCATTACAATACATAGAATTTATACAATAACACAATTCTATTTTCATTTACATTGAACCATGTCATAGTTTCATTCATACTCTGAAAGGTCACTATACTTACCACGAATGCAGAATCTTGAATTCTGGATTCTGAATTCTGAAATTGAGGTGCGTTCCTTTGGGTAGATTAATGTTGCGTTGATTAATTTGATTAAGCTTTAGTCTTCTTCTTAATTTGATTCGTCTGTAAGCTCCTCTCTCTTGACGGCTACGCTCAATTCCTTCCTGATAGCATGACGACTCCCATCTTATTTTTTTGTGTGAATTTTAATTGAGACTTAGGGTGTATATATAGGATTTTAAATTGTTTCGAGCCGTTAGATGAAGACAGGAGGAATCTAGACCATACAAAGTTCAAAGAGCCAATCAAGAGGTGACATGTCAGCCCTAATGACACACCGAGCCATAGAAATTCGAGCCAGAGCCAGACCTAGCTAGCTAGGTCGACCAGGTAGGTCGGCTGGCAGGTCGACACCCAGGTCGATACTATGGTCGACCTGGGGTGACCAGGTCGACACCATGGTCGACCCTATGGTCAACCTAGTTCCTGGGCGGGAATTTTCCCGCCCAGCCCAGTTTGAACCTGTTTTTCGAATTTTGAATTTGAAACCGAGCTGTTTGAATTTTTAAACTTTATTCTGAAACTTTCGAAGGTCATAACTCCTTCATACGGAGTCCGATTCACGCAAACTCGGATCTATCTCAAGCAAAATTTCGAGGCGAACGCAATGGCGTAACCCATTTCCCTTAATTCTTTCATTTAGAATTAATTATACTTTAATTGGTGAAGCTTAATGTTATAGAATTCACGGGGTGTTACATTCTCCCCCCCCCCCTTAAAAGGATTTCGTCCCCGAAATCTTTAAGTTAGGAAGAATGTATATCCTACCATCCTATCGTCCATCAACTCAACCTACAAACACAGGCGTCCACTGTCCTTAAAAGACTTCTAATGCTTCATGATTATATGCATAGTGTGTGTACATGTCCTTATCTAATGCAGAAATCAGGCGGTCTACTAATTCAGTTGACCTCCTTAATGCGAATCATGTAAGTGTCATGAATCCATTATGTATGCAAAAAAATTTCCTACTCATAATTCTACATGAGTGCACAACTATTCATACAAATGCGACAACCATATGACAGCATATCAAGTTTCAACCATATACAAATGAGAATACACATATGCATATGCAATATGAAGTGACTGAGCCGATCTAAAACCTAGGGTGTGTGTGTATATGCATCCACAAGCAACCACTAGCAATCACTAGCAACCATTTGCAGCCATCATCCATAACATGTTTTCAAATACATGTTTGCATCCATTTGTTTTCTACCTAAGGATTTAGGAAAAGGACCGAGGAGATATACCTAAAAAGATAGATAAAGCATAACTTAAGGAAAAAGAGAGATCGAAGATGTACCCTCAAAAAGAAAAGGGTAGGCAGCGCGTATTCTGTCCTCAGTTTCCCAAGTCGCGTCTTCCTCGGCGTCGCTCCACTGAACTTTAACGAGTTTGACTTTGCGGTTGCGTAGCTTTTTCACTTCAGTTTATAAGATGCGGGTTGGAACTCTCCTCACAGTTGCTTCACGTTCCACTTCGTCTTCTTCTAGAATGCTAGGTTCCACCACTTCCGCAGACTCATGCAAACACTTCCGGAGGTGAGAAACATGCAAGACGTTGTGAACTACGACCAGTCTCTCGGGTAGCTCTAATCTGTAGGCCATCTTCCCAACCTTCTCGATGAGAGGAAACGACCCTACAAATCTTGGTACTAACTTTCCTGTGGATCCAAAGCGCACGACGTTCCTTAAAGGAGATACCTTAAGGAAAACCTTGTCCCAAACCTCAAACTCAAGGTCGGTTGTTCTTTTGTCGGCGTAGGATTTTTGTCTGTCTTGGGTTGTCTTCATCCTTCTCCGTATCAGGTCCACTTTCTCTGAAGTCTCTCGAATCATGTCCGGCCCGAGTATAAGTTTATCTGTAGACTCCCACCAACAAGTTGGTGATTTGCACGGTCTTCCATATAAGGCTTCAAAGGGCGCCATACCGATGGTAGCTTGGTAGCTGTTGTTGTAGGCAAATTCCACTAAAGGAAGGTGATCCTCCCATGTCCCTCCAAAGTTAAGAATGCAAAGTCTCAAAAGATCCTCTAAAACTCTATTCACCCTTTCTGTCTAGCCATCTGTTTGGGGGTGATAGGCCGTGCTCAAACATAACTATGTACCTACAGCTTCTTGCAGACTCCGCCAAAACTCGCTTGTGAAGATAGGGTCTCAGTCACTAACAATGCTGGAGGGTATCCCATGGAGTCGAACTATTTCCTTGAGATAAATAGATGCTAGAGATGAGGCAGTCCTTCTACTTTTAATGGGTATAAAGTGGGCGCTTTTAGTAAGCCTATCCACTATTACCCAAATGCTAGTATTGCCTCTTCTCGACCTAGGCAGCCCATCAACGAAGTCCATTGAAATGCTATCCCACTTCCACTGTGGGACCTCTAAAGGATGAAGTAGTCCTCCAGGCTTCTTCTGTTCCGCCTTGACCTGTTGGCAGGTCATGCACTTAGAAACGAAATCTGCCACGTCCTGCTTCATGCCGCTCCAAAAGAAAGTTCTTTTTATATCCTTGTACATCTTATCATCGCCAGGGTGTATAGTCATCTTGGAATGATGCGCTTCCTCGAGAACCTTCTTTGTCAACTCCCTTGTTTGTGGGACGCATAATCTCATGTCTCGCCTCAGCCAACCCTTATCATCGATGGTGTATCTATTGACGTGACTAGAAGTCTCACCCCTAATAAGTTTATCAATCACATCAACAAGTTGAGGGTCTTCACGCTGTGCAACCCCTATTGAGTCCAAGAGAGTAGGGCGTACTTCGAGAGATGCTAACAAACCCGGTACAAAATCTGAGGAGGGCCTAAAGTTAAAACTGGCTATATACTCCAAGCTTTACCTTTCCACAAAGAGAGGGCTTAAGGTCAGTTTCTTTCGGCTCAACGCGTCTGCTACTACGATGCCTTTGCCGGGAGTATAGGAAATTTCAAAATCATACGAGGCAAGGAACTCCATCCACCTTTGCTGCCTCAAGTTAAGATCCTTCTGCGAGAAGAGATATTTCAATGATTTATGGTCATTGTATAATTCGAACTTCTCACCTAGGAGGTAATGGCGCCAAGACTTAAGTGCAAAGACGATGGCGGCCAACTCATGAACGTGGGTTGGGTAGTTCTTTTCATGAACTTTCAATTGTCTTCCACCATAAGCTACTACCCTTCCTTCTTGCATTAGAACAACGCCTAGTCCCGTTCTACATGCATCTGTGTATACTGTGAACTTTTTGCTTCCGTCAGGCAGAGTTAGAACTAGGGCTGTTGTAAGAGCTCTTTTTAGGTGTTGGAAGGCAATGTCACAGTCCAAATCCCAAGCAAATGCTAAATTCTTCTTTGTTAGCCTTGTGAGTGGAGCTGAGATTTTCGCGAAATCCCTAATGAACTTTCGGTAAAAACTTGCTAGCCCAAGAAAGCTTCGGACTTCGGTTGCATTTCTTGGTGTCTTCCAATCTTGCACTGCCACCACTTCCGCGGGGTTCACCGCCAACCCTTCTTTGGACACTATATGCCCAAGAAATCTTACTTCTTCTCTCCAAAAGTGGCACTTGGAGAATTTGGCTTTTAGCTGATGAACTCGGAGAGTTTCCATGATTTCTTTCAGATGTTGAGCATGTTCTTCCTCATTCTTTGAGAAGATCAAGATATCATCTACGAAGACCTACACGAATTTATTGAGGAATTCTCTGAATACCCTACTCATTAGGTCTACGAAATAAGCAGGTGCGTTTGTCAAGCCGAAAGGCATGACAAGCCACTCGAAGAAACCGTCTGGGGTTCTGAATGCGGTTTTATCAATGTTGTCTTCAGCTACTCTTAGCTGATGAACCCAGTTGCCAGATCAAGTTGGGAGAAGACCGACGCACCTACAAGTTGATCAAACAAATCATCGATTCGGGGAAGAGGGTGTCTATTTTTCTTGGTCAATTTGTTTAACTCCCTATAGTCGACGCAAAGGCGAAGCGAACCATCTTCTTTGTTTGTGAACACCACAGGAGCACCCCATTCCGAAATGCTCCGCCTAATGAACCCCTTTTCAAGAAGTTCTTTAACCTGCTTACTGAGATCCTATCTCTCCTTTGGAGCCATGTTTCTGACAGGTAAAGCTATAGGCTTTGCATTATCCACAAGATATATGCGGAAGTCTATCTCCCGCCTCGGAGGTAAGCCCTTCACCACCTCAAAGACATCCGGATATTCCCGGACTACTCTAACTGACTGCAAATTCTCATCCGAAGCATCAAGCGACTCTAGATAACTAAGCATAACAGCATTCAAGGGACTACAAGAAATTTCTAGAGTGTTACTAAGCCGATTCAAGAGTCTAACTACTCTTTTCTCAAAATCAAGAATGGCACCATTACTGGATAACCAGTCCAAGCCTAAGATCAAACCATATCCCGAGAAGCCCAAAACAAAGGCATTACAACTAAACTCAACGCTGAGAATAGAGATTTTCAAACCCAAACAAACCATTGACAAGTAAGCGGAGCCCCCAATTGGATTTGAAACTACTAAGGGATCCTCTACCATACTAGTGTCTAGATGCAGAGATTCTACTAAGGCAGATGAAATAAAGGAGTGTGATGCGCCAGAGTCAAAAAGTGTGCGAACTGGATGATCAAAAAGATAGACTACACTTTCTGCAGAAATATTACTACCTAAAGTTCTCAAGATAGGATTGAGAAGATAATCAGGATAAAACAAAGCATCTAGGAGAAGAAGTTAAAGAGGTACCCCCAGAAGGTCCTGCTTGCGGGCCTTGCCCTTGCTTCTTAGGGCAGTCCTTAGCCATGTGTCCAGCCTCACCGCAATGGAAGCAAGTAGCACTCATCTTCCTCTTCTTCTTTCTACAGTCGTTCGCCACATGTCCAACAATGCCACAGAAATAACATTTCCTTTTCTCACGCGTCTTGTTATTATTGTTGTGGTCCTTTCCTCCTTGACTATTATCTGTCTTCATGTTCGGTGATTCTTCCGTTTGCTGGTTCACGTAGAGGAGGAGGAGTAAAAGCATCTGTAGCTGGGGAGTAAGGTCCCCAGACAAGCTGAAATAGAAAGGAAAGATTCAAAACGAAGGATAGAGAGAGATAATGCACATGGCTTTGGGGGATTATGCCCTTTTCTAAAAATAACATTTTTTTTCTTGAAAAAATGCTTCTTTAAACTTTCTTTTGAAAACAATTTCAAAAACTTTTATCTTATCTGGTAAACCAATGCTCTGATACCAAGTGAAACACCCCACCTCCATTAAGGTCACTCACAAAGGGAATGCCTTAACTTTGGTGGAGGTTTATAAGTAAAAGTCACAGGTAAACACAAGACAGATATAAATACACATATTTTAAAATAGCGGAAACCAAACAGACTTTTATTTCATCAGTACATGTTCCAACAAAACATTTCCATAATTGTATCAAAATACTTCCAACATTACAACCTCATTACTGTCTTGCTTATTAAAGAAGCATAAAACATAAATAAAGTAACAAAAATCCCCATAGTGATATCCAAAGCCATAGTCCAAGCAAAAGAGATCCAAACCATACATCTACAGTCTTGAAGCTTGCAAAGAGTCTGACTAAGCTGGGTTGTTTCCTCCATGTGGACCTGGGGGAGGGGGGAAACGAAAGAAAAGAAGACGAAAAGAAAATAGGGTCAGACATAAAGCCTGAGTAAATCTAGTAACTCTTCAGTATGTGAATAGGAAAAAGGGCATGATAGATATAAACTGAAAACAGGAAAGTATCACAAGCTAAGGAAGTGTAGTTTAGAATCGAATGTACTATCGCACCCATACTGTATCTCTGCACCTACTAGAGCTTATTCTAACTGACACCCCATGCTGAGGGTGAAGTGATCCCATTTCAAAAGATGCACCCTGAGGGTGAAGTGATTCTGTTTCTAAAGATCGGCTCCTACTCGCATAAACATATGTGTTATACGGCCCCCAAGAACTGTAGATACCTATGCTGGTCCCACCAAGGGGTGTATCAAGACCCATGGTGGCGGCCCCGACACAAACCTTAGAATACATAGGTTATACTACTGGTGCCCCAGTGCCCTGTTTGTTTGCTCTGGAGTGCGTGCATGCCCACACCCCGTTAGAACCTACACTGTGCACCCACCGCCGTCGTTTTGACCGCTTACAATCAGCCCAGTAATCGTTCCCCACCCTTCCTAGTTTCAGGGTACCATGATACCTAACTTGGGTTATGGCTGAAATGGGTCCCTCGTTACTAGGGTTTTCTAGTCAAACATGTTAATTGGTTAAGTGTTTGTATTTTCCTAACCCCACCCATCAATTCTTGTTAACATGTTGAATTTGGTTAAGTGTTTTTAGTTGACTTAACCCTACCATCTGTCCTTAGCCTCTTAAAGCACCTGACCACTCACATTAGACAGATATTGCTACGGTTACTGGATGTGCCGGTCGGTTTCGGGAAGGTTTACACCGTAGCTCAGTCTAACCTCGGGTCCTTATTGGGCTCAACGCTTAACCACCCACATTGGATAGGTATTGTTGTGACTACTGGATAGTCGGGCGGGTCCGGGCGGGTTTACGTCACAACTCAATCCAACCTCGGGTTAAGCATACCGTGTTTTCTAAATTTACATATTTTATCACTTCTCAATTATATGTAAATGTCATGTCCTTTATTCTTGGGTATAACAATTCATACCGCTTAAATTTCATTGTCGTTGGCATGTGCCAAACATGCCAACATATATTTTTATGTTTTACACCCAACGTTATTACCCACGATTGTACGTTCGCAACATTATAACTAATGTTGGGCTCGACACAATTCAGCCCAACTTTATAAACGTGAGAAAAGGGGAAATCAAGAACATGTAATATTTTACAATACATAAAGGTGTGTGGCGCATGAACTTGCAATTTAACGATTCAACTAACTTAAATTATGGGTCATGTGAACTTGCATTCAAATCAAAGTTTAACTAAGTAGGTGACGTATGAAATGGCATAGTTTAGGCTTATACAAACTTGGGTTAAACATGTTTAGCTTGGCATAATGTCAACAACAAAACTAACATGTTGTATATTCACCAAATGTCCAATTTTTAACAACTAATCATATAGCCTATTTCAACATGAAATTTGCATAGTTTATGTAACTCAAACGGTACTTAACATAGATCCAATTATACTTGCAAATAAACATAAGAATGTGTTCCTAGATTTTGAGTCATGTAGGCATAAAAGGTCACAAGTCTAGAACATGTTTACATAAGCCTTAATTTAGACATAGAGAATGTATATAGTCCATGCCATCGACATAAACATAAAGGGATCAAATTCTAGTTTTTGCCACAAACTTGCAAGTGCCATTATTTTCATATACAATTGTTCAATAGACTTGCATCAATCAATTTTAGGCCACAAATATCAATACACAAGTCATGACAGAATCATTACAATACATAGAATTTATACAATAACACAATTCTATTTTCATTTACATCGAACCACGTCACAGTTTCATTCATATTCTGAAAGGTCACTATACTTACCACGAATGCAGAATCTTGAATTCTGGATTCTGAATTCTGAAATTGACGTGCATTCCTTTGGGTAGATTAACGTTGCGTTGATTAATTTGATTAATCATTAGTCTTCTTCTTAATTTGTTTCGTCTCTAAGCTCCCCTCTCTTGACGGCTACGCTCAATTCCTTCCTGATAGCATGACGACTCCCAGCTTATTTTTTTGTGTGAATTTTAGTTGAGACTTAGGGTGTATATATAGATTTTTAAATTGTTTCGAGCCGTCAGATGAAGACAGGAGGAATCTAGACCATACAAAGTTCAAAGAGCCAATCAAGAGGTGACATGTCAGCCCTAATGACACACCGAGCCACAGAAATTCGAGCCAGAGCCAAACCCAGCCAGCCAGGTCGACTAGGCAGGTCGACTGGCAGGTCGACACCCAGGTCGACACTATGGTCGACCTGCGGTGACCAGGTCGACACCATGGTTGACCCTATGGTCGACCTAGTCCCTGGGCGGGAATTTTCCCTGAGCTATTTGAATTTTAAACTTTATTCTGAAAATTCCGAAGGTCATAACTCCTTAATAGGAGTCCGATTCACGCAAACTCAGACTCTATCTCAAGAAGAATTTCGAGACGAACGCAATGGCATAACCCATCTCCCTTAATTTTTTTATTTAGGATTAATTATACTTTAATTTGTGAAGCTTAATGTTATAGAATTCACGGGTGTTACAGGAATTTTCGAAGTTGACGATCATAGAAAGATCCAGTTGGCCGCTTGGCTGCTGAAAGATGAGGCTTCATTCTAGTGGTAAGTGATGCAAGCAAGGCATCCAGTGGAGACTTAGGATGATTTTCGATGGAGACTTGAAATGAAGTTCCTTTCTCAAGCTGAGAAAAGTATGCAAATGGAAAGGTTTCTAGCACTCAAGCAAGGAGGCATGACTGTCAAAAAGTATGTTAACAAATTCAATCAACTGGTGAGATTTGGGTTGGAGCTAGTAGATACCCCGCATAAGAAAGCTTTGTGGTTTGCTAGAGGATTGAATGAACCCCTTCATAGGCTGGCTATGTCTCATATTTCGATGGGGGTAACTTTTGAAAGGCTCGTTGATATGCCATTGATGCATGAGGAAAATAAAGTTGAAAGAAAGAAGCTAAGATTGAGGAAACACAAAATAAGAAAGTGTGGCCCAAGAAAGGACACCAACAACAACAAAAAAAGGGCGGAAAGGACGGCAAGGATAGAGATAAGAGGAAGTGTCATAATTGCGGACGCGGGGGTCACTTGATCAAGGACTGCAAAAGAAAGAAGAATGCTTGTTTTAATTATGGAGAGGTCAGACACATTTCTAAGGAGTGCCCGAAGAAGCAAGGACAAGGTCAAAGAGCAGGATCTTCGGGAGGGCAGGTGCATGCTCTCGTGGCTAGTGTGCCAGACAGAGGTAGGAAAGTTTCTGTTGAAGGTTTGCTTTCTCTTTCCCATCATCTTGTTAGAACTCTTTTTGATTCGAGCGCTTCACATTCTTTTATATCAGATTCTGTGGTTGAGTCTCTGCACCTTATTACTATTATGGTCTTGGATCCTATAGTTGTCTCAAACCCCACTGGTGGTATGGCTCATTTGTCTATTTTGAGAATATCTGTGTTGGGCATCGAATTTGAATGTGATGCATATGTGTTTGGTTTCATGGGTTATGGTTTTATTCTAGGGATGGATTGGCTAGCCATGTATGGTGTCATTCTGGATTGTGAGAGGAGGGTCGTTAGACTTTAAACTTGCCATGAGAGGACCCTCGAGATTTCTTGTGACCCTAAAGGGTCTGTCATGCTTAGTTTCCTAGAGTCACTCGATGAATTTATCGATGATCTGTGATCTGTACCAGTAGTCCCTGAGTATCCTGATGTTTTTGAGGAGGTTTGGGGCTTACCTCCGAGGCGCGAGATTGATTTCCGTATGGACAATGCAAAGCCAATTGCATTGCTTGTGCGCCATATGGCTCCAAGAGAAAGGAGGAATCTTAGCAAGCAAGTAGGGGAGCTACTTGAAAAAGGGTTTATTAGGTGAAGCATATCTGAATGGGGTGCTTTGGTGGTATTCGCAACTAAGGCAGATGGTTCACTTTTCTTATGTGCGGATTATAGAGAGTTGAATAAACACACCAAGAAGAATAGGCACCCACTTCCAAGGATAGATGACCTGTTTGACCATCTTGTTGGTGCATCCATTTTCTCCCAGTTAGACTTGGCCACGGGGTTTCATTAGTTGAGGGTGGTCGAAGACAGTATAGACAAGACCGGTTTTAGAACTCTAGATGGTTTCTTCGAGTGGCTCGTTATGCCTTTTGGGTTGACGAATGCACCCACCTATTTTGTTGATATGATGAGTAGGGTGTTTCGGGAGTTTCTAAATAAGTTCATTATGGTCTTTGTTGGCGATATCTTGATTTTCTCGAAGAGCGAGGAAGAGCATGCCCAACATTTAAGGGATGTTTTGAAAACTCTCTATGCGCACCAGCTTAAGGAAAAATTCTCCGAGTGCAATTTTTGGAGAAAAAAAGTGAGATTTCTAGGGCATGTGGTCTCTAAAGATGGGATAGCAGTAGATCCATTAAAGGTAGTTACTGTTCAAGATTGGTAGATCTCAAAAAATGCAACAGAGGTGAGAAGTTTTCTGGGGTTAGCAGGCTATTATAGGAAGTTTATTAAGGACTTCGCAAAGATATCAACCCCACTCACCAGGCTAACGTAGAAGAATCTGACAGTTTCTTGGGATGTAGATTGGATGATGCTTTCCAGCGATTAAAGAAGGCTCTGACAACAGCCCCAGTCTTGACCTTGCCCGATGGGAACAAAGTGTTCACAGTGTACATTGATGCATGTGGTACAGGGCTTGGTGCGGTTTTGATGGAAGAGGGAAGGGTAGTATGTTATGGAGGTAGACAGCTAAGGGTTCAAGAGAAGAACTGCCCTACCCATGACTTAGAGCTAGCTGCCACAACATTCGCACTTAACACGTGGCTTCATTATCTACTTGGGGAGAAGTTTGAGTTGTACACTGACCATAAGTCTCTCAAGTACTTGTTCTCGCAGAAGGATCTTAATCTAAGGCAACAAAGATAGATGGAGTTCCTAGCATCCTAAGACTTTGAAATTGCTTATACCCTTGGCAAGGGTAATGTGCTGAAAGACGCACTGAGTAGGCCGAAGATGGCCTTAAGTCCTCTGTTTGTGGAGAGGAAAAGCTTGTAGTTTATATCGACTTTTGATTTTAGAGCCTCCACCAAGTTTATACCTGGTTTATTGGAATCACTAGAGATGCGAGCTACTCTTTTAGATCAAATAGGAGCTTCGCAACAGAGGATCCACAGAATTTAGACATCTTGGATAGGCACAGTAAAGAGGAATCACCTCAATAGATACTCAACGGACGATATAGGGTGGTTGCGATGAGATGGAAGGCTTTGCGTTCCCCGAGTTGGGAGTCTGTTGAAGAAAGTCCTTGAGGAGGCTCATCATTCTAAGACGACTATTCATCTAGGCAGTGATAAAATGTATAGACATATGAAGGGGGCTTTCTTTTGGATTGGGATGAAGAAAGATGTAGCGGAATTTGTTTCTCGATGTTTGGTTTTCCAGCAAGTCAAAGCTGAGCAAAGGAAGCCCGGTGGATTACTTCATCCATTGGAGGTCCCACAGTGGAAGTGGGAGAGCGTCTCGATGGATTTCATTGATGGTTTGCCTAGATCAAGGAAAGGCAACACCGGTATTTAGGTTATAGTAGATAGACTTACTAAGAGCGATCATTTCATTCTATTTAATAGTAAGAGGACGATAGCAAGGTTGGCAACAATTTATGTTCGTGAGATAGTCCATCTTCATGGAGTACCTTCCAGTATCGTATGTGATCGTGACCCCATTTTCACCTGTGAATTTTGGAGGAGCTTGCAAGAAGCATTAATTACACGGTTGTGTTTGAGCACCGCTTATCATCCTCAGACCGATGGACAAAGAGTGAATAGAGTCCTTGAGGATCTTTTAAGGCTGTGTATCCTAGACTTCGGAGGGGCTTGGGAAGAGCATCTTCCTTTAGTAGAGTTTGCCTATAACAACAGTTATCAAGCTAGCATTGGCATGACACCCTTCGAAGCATTGAATGGACGACCCTGTAGATCACCGACTTGTTGGTGGGAATGTACAAAAAGACTTCTACCTGGACTGGACATGGTTAGAGAAACTTCCGAAAAGATTGTTCTTATTAGACGACGAATGAAGATAGCTCAGGATAGGCAGAAGTCCTACGCAGATAAGAGAAGGATTGACATTGAGTTTGAAGTAGGAGACATGGTTTTCATCAATGTATCACCTTTGAGGAATGTGGTTCACTTTGGATCTATAGGGAAATTGGCACTAAGATTTGTAGGGCCACTTCCCATAACAGAAAGGACTGGCCAAATAGCCTATAGAGTAAAGCTATGTTTGCATGATACTGCAGAAGTAGTTGATCTAAGTATGCTTGAGGAAGTAGAGGTAGAAAGGGAGGCAGTAGTTAGACAAGTTCCTAATCGTATTCTTGGACCAGAAGGTAAGAAGCTATGCAACCGTGAGGTCAAGTTGTTGAAAGTTCAGTGGGGAGATAACCAAGAAGGTGCTACTTGGGAGACTAAAAACAAGATTCGTGCTTCGTACCTTTTCCTTTTCAAGGGCATTTTCTTAACTTCCTTTCCAAAGCTTTTATTCATGCTTGCTTCTATCATTTAAGTATGTCCTATCGATCGAATCTTTGGCCTTTAGGTAGAAATCCCATGGATGTAAACATGTGTTCGGGACATGTTATGTTTGATGGATGCAAGTGTTAGCTAGTGATTGATCGTGGATGCATATACACACACATTGGGCACTAGATCAGCTAAATCACTCTCATTCTGCATATGGATGTGTGTGCATTTTTTTCTTTTTATGGATGAAAATGGGTGTATCATCATTTGGATGTTGCATTTGAATGAATGATTGTACACATATAGAACTTACATGTTGTAATAAGATTATTTGCACACATGTTGGATTCATGACACTAACATACATTGCATTAAGGAGGTCGACTGAATCAGCAGACCGCTTGATCTTTCGCATTAGTATAGGAACATTTACACACACCGTTGCATAATTTCATACAAGCATTAGAGAACTTTTTAAGGACAATGGATGCCTGTGATTGGTAGATGAGTAGATGGACGTTAGGATATACATTCTTCTTAACTTGGAGATTTCAGGGACGAAATCCTTTAAGTAGGAGAGAATGTAACACCTCATAATTTTATAACACATTAAGATGATAAACTAAAGAATACTTAATTAAATATTGGAAATTAAGTGAAATGAACTACGTCATTGCGTTCGTCTCGGAATTCTGCTTAAGATAGACACCGAGTTTGCATAAAATGGACATCGTACAAAGAAGATATTAAGGTTTGAAGTTTGTATATGCATAAGAGACACACACACATAACCAAATCAATACCATTTAAAATAATTCAAAATCAGAAGCAGGAAGTCTATGAGGGAAATAGACCCGTTGGGCATCGACATACCCTAGGGGTGTCGACCCATAGGTCGACACCATAAGCGGGTGTCGAAACCTATGTCGATTGTAATGACCCGCATTTGCAGAGGTGTTATAATTAATTTATTTAATTATATAAATAATGATATAGTGAATTTAATGGTCGTGGAATTAAATAATGGTGAATATTTGATTAAAATAATAAATTAAATAATATATTTAATTCTGAAATCAGAATTGGCTGAAATGGCGATATGGTGTGAACTGGATCATCTGTGATATTAAATTCAGTTTAGAATTTGAATTTGAATAACGAATATATTATTTGAACGACAGTTTGAACGTATAATTATATTATAATTAAAATCGAGCTCGAAAAGGCGCCGCAGTTCGCTATTTGGCGATTTGAACTTCAACTGAATATACAGAAGACGTTTTAGATAGGATTTCTGTGAAACAAGAAACGTTAGGAGCTGGTGAAGTATATCTTTCTAGTGGAAGAGAAAAATCGGGATTTCGTCGTGTAGATTTTGATTTATGTCCAAATCAAATTTTAGAAAAGTCGCTATGTAATTCCTTTATAATTTATAACGATATATATATAAGGAATTTCATTTTAAATCGAATATCGATTTAACCAGGATTTGAAATATCAAGTTAGAAATTCATATAGGAATATTCTAGAGCTATATGGTATTCTACTGTGAATATATACGATAATATAAATTTATTTATATTTAATTTAATTATTTTTAAACATATTTATATATTTAAATGGGTTATCCAGAGCTTTAAAAATAGCCAGTTTTGCAAACGAAGTCGGAATTCGACGAAACTAATTTTGTTGGATCCGCAACATCAAATTATTGTTAGATTCCAAGTTCCATGATTTTAGAGTCATTGTGTGGCCGTACAGATTTTTAGAGTGAAAACCGTCAGTATTTCGATGGTTAAAAATACGCTGTGTGAGCAAACGGAGTCGGAATTCGACGAAACCAGTTTCGTTGGGACCGTAATGTCAAACTCTAGCAGTATATCCAGTTTGGTGATTTTTGGGTACTTTATGTGATCACAGGAATTTTTAATTGATTAAAACGAATATTTAAAATATAAGTATCTAACCAATAAAAATATCTAGATATTTATCTAACATTATAAATACCCCCTAACTTTCTTCTAACCTAATTCCTCCTATACGATCAATGCCTTTTCTTGGCCGCCACTAAAAATGGTTTCAACAGTGAAAATGGAGAAGAATAAAATTGAAAGAAATCAAATAAATTCCAGTAAATCAGTTTACGCATATGTATGGATTCAGAATCAAACCAGTTTTGATTCTACATACAATTTGTTGGGTTCGATGTCCCTTGCTGTGTTTGACTTTCAACACAATAGACCTAGGGTTTGAAAATCTGTGTTATACGAGCGGAAATCCATGAATTTAGTATTTTTATTTGGATTGAAGATGTGATTTAGTACTTGCTTGGAAAAAATGTGAACTTTCGGTGGAATTTGTATTTGATGTGGTTACTGTGTTGTGCGGAAATGAAAACCGACGGAATTGGGGACAGGGCGTCGATGTAATAACCTGGAAAATGTGAACCAATTTAAAATTTTTAAAATTGGTTATTACCAAAGAATTTGAATATTTGAAATAACATATTTTAATAAAATAAAGAATTGGGTATAGTATTGCAGTTTGAAATTTTGAATACAAACTTTGTCTGACTGTACCGGGTGGAAAATATAACGGATTTTAGCGAAACTGAAAATATTTAAATCTGTTTATGAATACCTTTCTAACGAATCTGAAAAATCGAAGTTTCATAACGGGAATCAAAAGTTATGGCCGAATGAATTTTCAGAAAGGTCGCTATATAACATATATAGCCCTTGAAAATTGATATTTTGCATACGACCTCGGAATTCGACGAAACCACTTTTGTTGGGTCCGGGATGTCAAACTATTGCTAGGTTTCAAATTTCATAATTTTTGAAGCTAGTATGTGAGCGGGGCAAAAGAAAATGTAATTGGTCGATTTCTGTTAAAATGGGTCGACCTAAAAATGGCCGTTTTTCAAACGAGCTCAGAATTCAACGAAACTGGTTTTGTTAGGACCGTATCGTCAAAACAAAGCTATATTTATTTTTCTGGAATTTTTTGATTCAGTTTGTGGCCCCGGCAAATTGAAATGTACGTTCAAATTAAAAATTGAATGTTTTATATTTTAATTTGAAAAATAACTGACTGTAACAGTCGAATTGGCCAACGAAACATATCCCATTGTGTCCTGAATAGGGGTATTTAGCTAAGGGCGGTAGTCGTTGGGTTTGATTTCGAGTTCGTTTGTAAAAACACTATTTAAAATCTCCTATAAAGTCTCGACCAATAGGATTTTTTCTTTAAAAAAATAAAATAAATATCTCAGAAACCCTAGCCGCGCCAGGCGATATCGACGATCCAGGCTACTCGAAAATTCCCCTCGATTTTCCCGCCTCCACCGCCACCTATAGGCCGCGCCACCACCACCACATCACTTGCCTTCGTCCCCTCTTCATATCCGACCAAACGCCGCCCTCCACCATCGCCTGTATCGCATGAACCACCCCTAGGATGTCGACGCCTTTCCGACGCCGCCCAGCCTTCCTCCGACCACCGAGCTGACCCTACTCCTAGGCGCAGGCGCGTCTCTCCAAGCCTGAGGGCGTGGCACTACCTGATCGAAGCAACGATCGACAGATTTCATGAATTTTGCAACCCTAGTTCTGAATCAAAAATAAAGGTACGACCTTTATTATTCTGAAATGAAAATAACACTTTTAAGCGTTGTAAAACTTTGAAAAATAATATCTTTTTCGTTCGTTAATGAAATTCGATGAAACAGGAGACACCGTGACCGCAAGGAGGCTCTCTACACATAGAAGAAGCCGCGGATTTTTCTGATCTTCCTACGATTTTTAGCACTGCAAAAACCAATGTGAGGAATCTAGACTAAATTGTGTGAATGGAATCACGTTGTATAAATTATATAAGCGAAGTGTAAATTAAATACGCATAGTATACCTCATGTACATGTGTTGTATAAGTTATATTAGCGATGTATAAATTATACAAGCGTTGAATGAAACATATATGCTTTGAATTGTGATGAAATGCAAGTGAATTATAATATATATATATATATATATATATATATACTCCCCTCGTCCACAGACCATGGACGATATTTATTGCTTGTGATTGACGTGATATTATATGGTATGACGAATGGTTGGAAATAATTGTTTGTGGTTGATATTGTGGTTGAAAAATACCTTTGTGGTTGAAAAATACCCTCTTGTGGTTGAAACAAATTAGAATAGGATTGTGGAAATGAAAATAAAACATGCCGCCTGCGTGCGAACTAGATGCATTATCCCCATTGTCAAAAACCGCGAGGTTTTAAGGTAGAGCGAGGAGCCGTACTAGGGACGGTCCCGGTTTTAACTACCCTGCCGTTATGCTACCGAAATTTTCTTAAACATACATGTGTTAGAATAATTTTCATTCGTTGAAATAAATTACATATATTGAAACGAATATTCATGTGTTGAGTTGCGATTCATTCGTTGAGTTGAAATTCATGTGTTGAATATTATTTGAATTTAAACAAATAGCTTTAGCGACAAAAATCACATTTTTATATATATACAAACTATAGCGAATATTCATGTGTTGAGTTGCGATTCATTCGTTGAGTTGAAATTCATGTGTTGGATATTATTTGAATTTAAACAAATGGCTTTAGCGATAAAAATCACATTTTTATATATATACAAACTATAGCGAATATTCATGTGTTGAGTTGCAATTCATTCGTTGAGT
This sequence comes from Allium sativum, assembly GCA_030737875.1. NCBI lineage: Eukaryota > Viridiplantae > Streptophyta > Magnoliopsida > Asparagales > Amaryllidaceae > Allium > Allium sativum. Next base: position 152,786,300 of record CM060915.1, read on the forward strand.
TGAAATTCATGTGTTGAATATTATTTGAATTTAAACAAATAGCTTTAGCGATAAAAATCACATTTTTATATATATACAAACTATAGAGAATATTCATGTGTTGAACTGAAATTCGTTCGTCGAGTTGAAATTCATGTGTTGAATGTTATCGTATGTTAAAATAAAATGAATCGACAATAAAAACTACATTTTTATTGTGAATATGAAGTGTTAAAAACATTCACGTGTTGAATAAATATTTTTGATGATAAAAATATTTCTTTTATCATGTATACGCTTTGATAAAAATACACACGTGTTGAAATAAATAATAGTTTGCTAGAAATATTATTATTAGCTTTGTTCTGCATATATATACATGTGTTGAATTGGAAAAATGGATTAGTTGTAGAGTAAAGAAATTATTTGCGTGCCCGACAAATAGGTAAGCCTTGATGAGTTGGCTGCGCAATTTTATTTTTATATCAACTCCTGTGAATGCCATTGGATGCGAAGTGCTGGTTATTCTGTGTGAAATAATAAACATCGCCATAGGATAGTAACAATTAATTTTGAACTACACTACATGGCATACTTCTTGATGATAGGCATACTTCATCATATTCCACATATGCAATTAGAGCTTGTGTGACGAGGTGGAAGATTTACCATACGAGCGAGAGGCTTGTATGGCGATGACTATATACTACAGGTTGAACTGATGACTGATATGGACTATATAAAATATAACGATAAATTTCCAGATTAATAAAAAACCCACACGGGTCTGGAGTTGACAATAATCACGTCTCTTTAGTTATTAGATACGGCACATGGACTATTTATTTCCACACGGAAACAGGGTGACGAGAATTTATTCTCTGGAGTGATTATCTATACATGCTCCCCCGTAAACACCAGAATATATCACTATAAATATGTGGATGCTTTTTAGGATTTATTGGGTACCAAATACGGCCCAATAAATTTCCAAACCCCTCCCCGTACAAAGGAGGTTATGGCGAAATTTTTCGAAATATTAAGGCGTTAGTGAAATATTTGAAGTGAAAACGAAGTTGAAAATATAGAATGAACTATAGTTGGAATTATAGAATGAACTATATTTATATATATAAATATAAATATAATTAAAAGGAATCGAAGCCGTGCAGTTCGTGTTTCGGAATCGTAATTTGAAACGATTAGTACGAGAAATCCGACCATCGGATTTTCCCGAAACCGCAACCGCTGGGTTCGCCTTGGAAATATCTTCCCAACGGCACCAACCTTGTAAAAATCCAACGGTTGGATTGTCCGGAATGTTTAATTAAAATCTGAAGAAAAACAGCGCCAGAATCGTTTATATTTATATATAAGTATAAATATAATTAAATTAAATCGAATAACAACGCTGCAGTTCGAATTTTGAAACCGTAACTTCAAACGACTAGTGTGGAAGATCCGACCGTCGGATTTTCACGAAACTGGAACCGTTGGGTTCGCTTTGGGAATATCTTCCCACTGATATAGACTTTGTAGAAATCCAATGGTTAGATTTTCCGATATGTGTAAAACAAATTAGGGGAAAAACAGCGCCAGTGCCACGACACGACCTGAAACGTCGTTTAATTAAATATGGCCATTCTTAAATAAATAAAAATGGCGAAAAATCGTTATAAAAATTATAAGCAACATAGATTGCAAATAAACCCATTTGGGCTTGAATTGTTTGATGTTTGATGGTTGTATGTGCTTGACACAAAAATAACACTAAAGAACTGAAAGATGGATGTCGAATAATATAACCATGGAAAGAATCGATTTAAATTCTAATTACGTGAATTATTTGAAAAGGCCGAGCTAACCCTCATTTCAAATAATTTATCGAAGGATTCGAATTGGAAAATGCAAAGACGATTCAAGACCGACGATCTTCGTATTGGTTGGATGGGCGCTGCTGAGGTTCCTGACCGGAGTAGCTACCGTGAAGGAACGGAAGTAGTAGCCGTCTGAACGTACGTGTTGATTGTACGGATATACGAGGAAATTGACGCCTACGGTTTCGTTCAGACCCAGAACGGACTTGTAAATGGACTGAGTGTCTGACATTGGATTTTGTTCTATACTGATTGATCTCTGTTAAATATATATCTGTTTGGCGGCGGAGAATTTATTCTTTTGCTTAACGCCCTTCTCTGAGACATACGGGCTCAGAGGTTATATATAGATGGAAATCAATACAATGGAGTGGACTGCCTATGTAGCATGCCAAGATGCTGTGATCAAGGCTTCTGTTGCAAAGCAAAGTCTTGTGGATGATGATCAAAGCACGGTCTACGTGGCCTGGCTTTGTGTATAGCGTGGATTCGCGAGCCTCACACCCCGGTATGAGTTAAAAACGGGATACAGACCACTGGGAGAGCACGACGTTTCTTTATAGCTATGGTGGTGTCAGTGACTTACCAGCCCTGACATATATATCTACTTTTCACCTTTGTGGTTGTTGGAATGCGAGGCGCCTCGATTATAGGTCTATAAGGACCGGGAAACGTGTGTTCAGGAATAACTAATCCTCAAACGTAAGAGAGGACCGGCCCAGCCGAATCCAGAGTTGCCCAGAGTGTGTAGTCCTGAGGCATTTGCTAGAATGTCTCGAAGCGGAGAGGAGCTTGCCCCTTGCTTCGACTCATGATGGAAACCCAATTTCCAATGCGAAATAACGGACTCGATTGTAGAACTAGTATGGCGACATAGTGGTATGGGGCACTTATGCCGTCTATGATTGATATTTATGATGCTATTCATTTTTGAAACATATATGCACTAGTAATAATATCAATTGATTTTGCTTTATATGTATCAAGCATATTTGGCCATTATAAGGTAAAATTCTATCCTTCGGCTTGCGTTGCATTGTATGATGGGACTTGAGTCTTATAATGGCTTCATTCTTTTTAAAAGCATTGCGTTGTTTTAAAAGAATTTACTTTGTTTTAAATGCACTAGCAATCACTGGAGTAAACCCGTTCCGCGAAAGTGGCATGTTCCTATGATTTGTTTATTATTGTTGTTTAAACTGTTAAATAGATTCCTCATACCAGTCCCCATGACTGACTCGTTGTTTGTTTCACTTTGCAAACTCGGGTGCCCTTATTTTCACACGGGCAGCCTAGTTCACAGGTGACAGGTTGTTTTTGGCTCTGCACTGTTGCATAGAGTGCATTTTGGTTCATGGCGAGGCTGACTTCACAGAGATGACTTTGACATTTTCCGCCATTATTGTACTTATATTATGATTCCGCCACTGGCGATGCAGACTGCTTTACTTTCAGTACTTATTATCGTATGTATATGTACTGCCTTCGGCGATGTAGACTGATACCCTTATTATGTCTCACTGCATGTATGTATTCCGCCTCTGGCGATGTTGACTGATCACTTCCCTTTTATTTACTAAGTTATATCCTACGCTGTGCTATTCTGATGTTGTTACATGTTGTGATTCCGCTGTCATACCCATGTAAAATTATTCTATTTATTGTTTTTGCTATTATCTGTACTCTGCTATGATGATTAATGTGTTATATTCCAACGATTATCCTTAATACCGCCCCTCGGATTTTGAGATCGTCACAGTTGGTATCAGAGCTTTGGTTAACCTAAGTTCCGGGATCTAACACATTAAACACCTCATCAGAATAGAATCAGTAGTGTTCTAAGGCGAGTAGCTCATTAGAGATAGGATTAGCAATGTCCTAGAATGAGCTAAGCAGATTAGCAAAACAATTTGATCAGTACATCATTACCTTTCCTTATGTTCCCCTGCTTTATCATATATGAAAATTATCAAATCTGTGAGCTTGACTCTTTTCTTGCTTATACAGTACTCTCTTTGATGGCTACACAAGCAGCAGCAGCTAGAGGAGGCCGTGGAGGCCGAGCAGGAGTAGCAGGAGGATGGGGGAATATCCCCGTAGTTGAGGGAGGCCCTACTGTTCAGCCACCACCACCCGAGGACTTCGAGCTAGACAGAGTAGCGAAGAGGTATAGGAACCTTGGGGGAAAACCTTTTTCTGGCACGGGTACAGTGGCAGAGGCTATTGCTTGGTTGAAGACCTGTGAAAAGATATTTGAAGGCATGGGTTTGGGAACCAACAACAAAGCACGACTAGGTATTTGGCTCCTACAGGTGGAAGCACAGCTGTGGTGGGATGCCATCACCTCAGAAGATGCAGCAGGTACTATCAGAACCTGGGAGCAATTCAAAACCATGTTCAACGAGAAGTTTGTACCTGAACAGGCCTTAGAGAGGATGCGAGAGCAGTTTGCTAATCTCCAGCAAGGAGATCTCTCTATCCAGGATTACCTCAATAAATTCACCCAGTTGTCGCGCTATGCTCCAGAGCTTATTATGATTAACAAAGCTAAGAACAAGAGATTTATATTTGGGCTAAAGCGCAAGTACCATGACAGAGCCATGAGCAACATCAAACTCTCCTTCTCAGAATTGATAAAAATGGCTTACAATTATGAAGATATGGATGAAAGACACGCCAGCCAAGACCGCGCCAAAAGCCAAGCTGGAAATAAGCGCAAGGCTTCAGCAGATCAGCCAGAGTGTAGCATTACAGCGGCCGCTACTCAGAAACCTGGACAGATCCCCAAAGGAAATTGCTACAACTGCGGGAAGCCAGGACATTTTTCTAATGTGTGCAAAGCCCCGAGGAAGCCAAAGGCAAATCCAGACTTAGCCGAATGCTACAACTGCCATAAGAAAGGGCACTACAGCAGGAACTGTCCTCTGAAGCAGAATGCACAAGTAGCTCATGTGTATGAAAGGGAGACCCCGCCAGCTACCACCGATGGATTAGGTAAACCCGATGTCTTGGGAGGTACCCTTACCATTAAAAATATTCCTGTTTCTGTACTTTTTGATACTGGTGCATCACGTAGCTTCATTTCTGGTAACACTGTTCACAAGTTAAAATTGAAACGAAGAAAGCTCAAAGAACCAATTAAAGTTCAAAACTCGATAGGAGGTTCTGTTAGTCTCAGTACATATTGTAAAGCACCTATTTCCTTTTCTCGATATCGGTTTCCTTTTAATGTGATTGTTATGGACCTTTCCGAATTTGATATTATACTGGGGCTGGACTGGTTAACCAAATATAAGGCCGACGTTAGATGTGCCGAGAGAATCGTTAAAGTCAAAACGAAGCTTGGACCTATATATATACCATGCCATGGCTCAGAAATTAATAGAACAGAATTTTGGTCTTCTTTAGAAGTTACTCCCCCTTCATTAGAAAAGATACCGGTCGTTAAAAACTATGCGGATGTGTTTTAAGAAGTAGAAAACTTACCGCCGCAAAGAGAAATTGAATTCAGGATAGATTTAATTCCTAACGCCCGACCAGTAGTACATCCAATTAGAAGAATGGCCCCGAAAGAAAAAGAAGAGTTAGGTAGTCAAACCTGAGAATTGCTTTGGAAAGGTCTGATCAAACCGAGATTTTCAGCTTGGGGAGCAGCTGTAGTATTTGTCTCGAAATCAGACGGTACTCTAAGACTTTGTGTTGATTACCGAGATCTCAACATGCAGACACTGAAGAACAAATATCCCTTGCCTCGTATAGACGGTCTGTTAGATCAATTAAATGGGGCAACAGTATTCTCCAGAATGGACCTAGCTACAAGTTCTCACCAATTACGTATAGCTGAAGACTGTGTTCCTTTCACAGCCTTCAGTGGTCCCGATTTATTCTACGAATGGTTAGTAATGCCGTTCGGCTTGTGTAACGCTTCGGCATACTTCGTCGATCTTATGAATAGAGTGTTCCGTGATGTATTGAATAAATTTGTTCTAGTCTTCATTGATGACATTTTAATCTACTCCAAGTCGGAAGGCGAACATGCAAAACATTTAGAACAAGTGTTGAAAATTTTAAGGAGAAATGTCTTGAAAGCTAAATTTTCTAAATGTGTCTTTTGGCAGGACGAAGTTAAGTTCCTAGGCCATGTCGTATCAAAAGAAGGGATTGCTGTAGATCCAGGCAAAATTACAGCGATTCAGAACTGGAAATAACCTACTACCCCCACAGAAGTTCGAAGTTTCCTAGGATTGGCTAGTTACTATTGGAAATTCATTCAGGATTTTTCAAAGATATCTGGTGTATTGACAAAGCTTACAAAGAAGCATGAGAAATTCAAATGGACTCCCGAATGTGAAGAAGCTTTCCAGGAGCTGAAACTGAAATTGAAAACTGCTCCAGTATTGACAATTATAGAAGGCAAACAAGACTTGACGGTATGGACAGACGCTTCTATTAGAGGGCTAGGCGCAGTACTAATGCCAAAAGGCCAAGTGGTCGCTTATGCCAGCCGTCAGCTAAAGCCGCATGGAAGAAACTATGCAACTCATGATCTTGAGTTATTAGCTATCGTGTTTGCTTTGAGAATCTGGAGGCATTATTTACTAGGCGAGAAGTTAGAACTATTTACGGATCATCAATCCTTGAAATATCTATTCACTCAGAAGGATCTAAACTTGAGACAACAACGTTGGTTAAAATTCCTTGCGGCATACGATTTTGAGATTCTATACACTCCAGGGAAAGCCAATGTTGTAGCAGATGTGCTCAGCAGAAAGAACGAAATCATTGCCAGTTTTATCATTACGTCTTCTTTAATTGACAGGATCTTGACCCTTCAAAAAGAGGATAATTTTGTAAAGGAGATGATCAAAAGAATCAATGACGGCATAGACTCCAGCTTCCAAGTGGATAGTGAGGGGGTTCTGAGATTAAAGGGAAGAATTTGTGCTCCCAACATCTCCGAGCTAAAGAGAGAAATACTTGATGAATGCCACAAGTCCAAATTAAGTATCCATCCCGGTGTGAGCAAAATGTATAACGATATCAAGCGCACATTCTGGTGGAAGGCGATGAAAAGAGATATTTCATTATATGTTAGCCGATGCCCCACTTGTCAACTAGTTAAGAGCGATCAGCAGAAATTGGCTGGACTATTACAACCCTTAGAAATTCCAGGATGGAAGTGGGAGCAAATTTCAATGGACTTCATTGATGGTTTGCCTCGAACTAAGAAAGGAAACGACAGTATATGGGTAATCGTAGATCGCTTCACGATGACTGCCCATTTCATACCTGTCCGATCCAACAGAACGGCTCAAAGTTTAGCACAGATTTACTTCAAAGAAATAGTTAAACTGCATAGAGTGCCGCTCAATATAGTCAGTGATAGAGATCCCCTATTTACTAGCAAATTCTGGGAAGCATTCCAGACAGAATTGGGAACCAAATTAAACCTAAGCACCACTTATCACCCTCAGACAGACGACCAAACTGAGCGGGTGAATAGAATTCTAGAAGATTTACCGAGGGCTTGCGTTATTGACTTTGGAGGCTCATGGGAAGATCACTTACATTTAGCCGAATTCTCATATAACAATAGCTATCAAGCAAGTCTGGGAATGTCTCCATTTGAAGCATTATACGGTAGACCGTGCAGATCTCCCGCATGTTGGGTAGAACCTGGCAACAGACTGGTGTTAGGGCCCGATATGATTCGAGAAGCATCGGATAAAGTCGATTTCATTAAGAAGCGATTGAAAACCGCACAAAGCGGACAGAAAAGTTATGCTGATGCGAGGAGAAGGGATTTATCGTTTGTCGTTGGCGATTATGTTTATTTAAGAGTTTCTCCAATGCGGGGAGTAATCAGATTTGGCAAGACTGGGAAGTTGGCACCGAGATTTATTGGTCCCTTTCCTATACTTGAACGGATTGGAACTCTTGCATATAGGGTTTCATTACCTAATTGGTTGCCCGGTGTACATGATGTGTTCCACGTGTCTCAACTCAGAAAACATGTTCATGATCCAGATCTTGTTGTGGAAGAAGCAGCGCAACAGGATATAGACCTAACTAGAAGAGAGCCATTAAAGATTGTTGGCAAAGAAACTAAAGAGCTAAGGAGCAAAAAGATTCATTTAGTCAAAGTGCAGTGGAGTAGTGATCCTAGAGACTGTACTTGGGAGACTGAGGAAAGCATTAAACAAGCCTACCCCAAATGCAGAGTGAACATCTCTGACTAACTCCGGTGCAAGGTACCTTTACAATACTTTGCGTTTACATTTTGTTTCCTACTTAGCTGTTATTTCCTTTTCGAGGACGAAAAGTTTTTAGTGGGGGAGATTGTAATAACCCAGAAAATGTGAACCAATTTAAAATTTTTAAAATTGGTTATTACCAAAGAATTTGAATAGTTGAAATAACATATTTCAATAAAATAAAGAATTGGGTATAGTATTGCAGTTTGAAATTTTGAATACAAACTTTATCTTACTGTACCGGGTGGAAAATATAACGGATTTTAGCGAAACTGAAAATATTTAAATCTGTTTATGAATACCTTTCTAACGAATCTGAAAAATCAAAGTTTCATTACGGGAATCAAAAGTTATGGCCGAATGAATTTTCAGAAAGGTCGCTATATAGCATATATAGCCCTTGAAAATTGATATTTTGCATACGACCTTGGAATTCGACGAAACCACTTTTGTTGGGTCCGGGATGTCAAACTATTGTTAGGTTTCAAATTTCATAATTTTTGAAGCTAGTATGTGAGCGGGGCAAAAGAAAGTGTAATTGGTCGATTTCTGTTAAAATGGGTCGACCTAAAAATGGCTGTTTTTCAAACGAGCTCAGAATTCGACGAAACTGTTTTTTTAGGACCGTATCATCAAAACAAATCTAGATTTATTTTTCTGGAATTTTTCGATTCAGTTTGTGGCCCCGGCAAATTGAAATGTACGTTCAAATTAAAAATTGAATGTTTTATATTTTAATTTGAAAAATAACTGACTGTAACAGTCGAATTGGCCAACGAAACATATCCCATTGTGTCTGGAATGGGGGTATTTAGCTAAGGGCAACAGTCGTTGGGTTTGATTTCGAGTTCGTTTGTAAAAACACTATTTAAAATCTCCTATAAAGTCTCGACCAATAGGATTTTTTCTTTAAAAAAAATATCTCAGAAACCCTAGCCGCCCCAGGCGATATCGACGATCCAGGCTGCTCGAAACTTCCCCTCGATTTTCCCGCTGCCACCGCCACCTATAGGCCGCGCCACCACCACCACACCACTCGCCTTCGTCCCCTCTTCACATCCGACCAAACGCCGCCCTTCACCATCGCCTGTATCGCCTGAACCACCCCCAGGAAGTCGACGCCTTTCCGACGCTGCCCAGCCTTCCTCCGACCACCGAGCTGACCCTACTCCTAGGCGCAGGCGCGTCTCTCCAAGCCCGAGGGCGTGGCACTACCTGATCGAAGCAACGATCGACACATTTCACGAATTTTGCAACCCTAGTTCTGAATCAAAAATAAAGGTACGACCTTTATTATTCTGAAATGAAAATAACACTTTTAAGCGTTGCAAAACTTTGAAAAATAATATCTTTTTCGTTCGTTAACGAAATTCGATGAAACAGGAGACACCGTGACCGCAAAGAGCCTCTCTACACATAGAAGAAGCCGCGGATTTTTCTGATCTTCCTACGATTTTTAGCACTGCAAAAACCAATGTGAGGAATCTAAACTAAATTTTGTGAATGGAATCGCGTTGTATAAATTATATAAGCGAAGTGTAAATTATATACGCATTGTATACCTCATGTACATGTGTTGTATAAGTTATATTAGCGATGTATAAATAAAACAAGCATTGAATGAAACATATATGCTTTGAATTGTGATGAAATGCAAGTGAATTATAATAATATATATATATGCATATATATATATATACTCCCTTCGTCCACAGACCATGGACGATATTTATTGCTTGTGATTGACGTGATATTATATGGTATGACGAATGGTTGGAAATAATTGTTTGTGGTTGATATTGTGGTTGAAAAATACCTTTGTGGTTGAAAAATACCCTCTTGTGGTTGAAACAAATTAGAATAGGATTGTGGAAATGAAAATAAAACATGCCGCCTACATGCGAACTAGATGCATGATCCCTATTGTCAAAAACCGCGAGGTTTTAAGGTAGAGCGAGGAGCCGTACTAGGGACGGTCCCGGTTTTAACTACCCTGCCGTTATGCTACCGAAATTTTCTGAAACATACATGTGTTAGAATAATTTTCATTCGTTGAAATAAATTACATATATTGAAACGAATATTCATGTGTTGAGTTGCGATTCATTCGTTGAGTTGAAATTCATGTGTTGAATATTATTTGAATTTAAACAAATAGCTTTAGCGATAAAAATCACATTTTTATATATATATACAAACTATAGCGAATATTCATGTGTTGAGTTGCGATTCATTCGTTGAGTTGAAATTCATGTGTTGGATATTATTTGAATTTAAACAAATGGCTTTAGCGATAAAAATCACATTTTTATATATATACAAACTATAGCGAATATTCATGTGTTGAGTTGCAATTCATTCGTTGAGTTGAAATTCATGTGTTGAATATTATTTGAATTTAAACAAATAGCTTTAGCGATAAAAATCACATTTTTATATATATACAAACTATAGAGAATATTCATGTGTTGAACTGAAATTCGTTCGTCGAGTTGAAATTCATGTGTTGAATGTTATCGTATGTTAAAATAAAATGAATCGACAAAAAAAACTACATTTTTATTGTGAATATGAAGTGTTAAAAACATTCACGTGTTGAATAAATATTTTTGATGATAAAAATATTTCTTTTATCATGTATACGCTTTGATAAAAATACACACGTGTTGAAATAAATAATAGTTTGCTAGAAATATTATTATTAGCTTTGTTCTGCATATATATACATGTGTTGAACAGGAAAAATGGATTAGCTGTAGAGTAAAGAAATTATTTGCGTGCCCGACAAATAGGTAAGCCTTGATGAGTTGGCTGCGCAACTTTATTTTTATATCAACTCCTGTGAATGCCATTGGATGCGGAGTGCTGGTTATTCTGTGTGAAATAATAAACATCGCCATAGGATAGTAACAATTAATTTTGAACTACACTACATGGCATACTTCTTGACGATAGGCATACTTCATCGTATTCCACATAAGCAATTGAAGCTTGTGTGACGAGGTGGAAGATTTACCATACGAGCGAGAGGCTTGTATGGCGATGACTATATACTACAGGTTGAACTGATGACTGATATGAACTATATAAAATATAACGATAAATTGCCAGATTAATAAAAACCCCACACGGGTCTGGAGTTGACAATAATCATGTCTCTCTAGTTATTAGATACGGCACATGGACTATTTATTTCCACACGAAAACGGGGTGACGAGAATTTATTCTCTGGAGTGATTATCTATACATGCTTCCCCGTAAACACCAGAATATATCACTATAAATATGTGGATGCTTTTTAGGATTTATTGGGTACCTAATAAGGCCCAATAAATTTCCAAACCCCTCCCCGTACAAAGGAGGTTATGGCGAAATTTTTCGAAATATTAAGGCGTTAGTGAAATATTTGAAGTGAAAACGAAGTTGAAAATATAGAATGAACTATAGTTGGAATTATAGAATGAACTATATTTATATATATATATAAATATAATTAAAAGGAATCGAAGCCGTGCAGTTCGTGTTTCAGAATCGTAATTTGAAACGATTAGTACGAGAAATCCGACCATCGGATTTTCCCGAAACCGCAACCGCTGGGTTCGCCTTGGAAATATCTTCCCAACGGCACCAACCTTGTAAAAATCCAACGGTTGGATTGTCCGGAATGTTTAATTCAAATCTGAAGAAAAACAGCGCCAGAATCGTTTATATTTATATATAAATATAAATATAATTAAACTAAATCGAATAACGACGCTGTAGTTCGAATTTTGAAACCGTAACTTCAAACGACTAGTGTAGAAGATCCGACCGTTGGATTTTCACGAAACTGGAACCGTTGGGTTCGCTTTGGGAATATCTTCCCACTGATATAGACTTTGTAGAAATCCAACGGTTAGATTTTCCGATATGTGTAAAACAAATTAGGGGAAATACAACGCCAGTGCCACGACACGACCTGAAACGTCGTTTAATTAAATATGGCCATTCTTAAATAAATAAAAATGGCGAAAAATCGTTATAAAAATTATAAGCAACATAGATTGCAAATAAACCCATTTGGGCTTGAATTGTTTGATGTTTGATGGTTGTATGTGCTTGACACGAAAATAACACTAAAGAACCGAAAGATGGATGTCGAATAATATAACCATGGAAAGAATCGATTTAAATTCTAATTACGTGAATTATTTGAAAAGGCCGAGCTAACCCTCATTTCAAATAATTTATCGAGTGATTCGAATTGAAAAATGCAAAGACGATTCAAGACCGACGATCTTCGTATCGGTTGGATGGGCGCTGCTGAGGTTCCTGACCGGAGTAGCTACCGTGAAGGAACGGAAGTAGTAGCCGTTTGAACGTATGTGTTGATTGTATGGATATACGAGGAAATTGACGCCTCCGGTTTCGTTCAGACCCAGAACGGACATGTAAATGGACTGTGTGTCTAATATTGGATTTTGTTCTATACTGATTGATCTCTGTTAAATATATATCTGTTTGGCGACGGAAAATTTATTCTTTTGCTTAACGCCCTTCTTTGAGACGTACGAGCTCAGAGGTTATATATAGGTGGAAATCAATCGTACGGAGTGAACTGCCTATGTGGCATGCCAAGATGCTATGATCAAGGCTTCTGTTGCAAAGCAAAGTCTTGTGGATGATGATCAAAGCACGGTCTACGTGGCCTGGCATTGTGTATAGCGTGGATTCACGAGCCTCACACCCCGGTAAGAGTTAAAAACGGGATACAGACCGTTGGGAGAGCATGACGTTTCTTTCGAGTTATGGTGGTGTAAGTGACTTACTAGCCCTGACATATATATCTACTTTTCACCTTTGTGTTTGTTGGAATGCGAGGCGCCTCGATTATAGGTCTGTAAGGACCGGGAAACGTGTGTTCAGGAATAACTAATCCTCAAACGTAAGAGAGGACCGGCCCAGCCGAATCCAGGGTTGCCCAGAGTGTGTATTCCTGAGGCATTTGCTAGAATGTCTCGAAGCGGAGAGGAGCTTGCCCCTTGCCTCGACTCATGACGGAAACCCAATTTCCAATACGTAATAACGCACTCGATTGTAGAACTAGTATATCGCCATAGTGGTATGGGGCACTTATGCCGTCTATGATTGATATTTATGATGCTATTCATTTTTGAAACATATATGCACTAGTAATAATATCAATTGATTTTGCTTTATACGTATCAAGCATATTTGGCCATTATAAGGTAAAACTCTATCCTCCGGCTTGCGTTGCATTGTATGATGGGACTTGAGTCTTATAATGGCTTCATTCTTTTTAAAAGCATTGCGTTGTTTTAAAAGAATTTACTTGGTTTTAAGTGCACTAGCAATCACTGGAGTAAACCCGTTCCGCGAAAGTGGCGTGGTCCTATGATTTGTTTATTACTGTTGTTTAAACTGTTAAATAGATTCCTCATACCAGTCCCCATGACTGACTCGTTGTTTGTTTCACTTTGCAAACGCGGTGCCCTTATTTTCACACGGGCAGCCTAGTTCACAGGTGACAGGTTGTTTTTGGCTCTACACTGTTGCATAGAGTGCATTTTGGCTCATGGCGAGGCTGACTTCACAGAGATGACTTTGACATTTTCCGCCATTATTGTACTTATATTATGATTCCTCCACTGGCGATGCAGACTGCTTTACTTTCAGTACTTATTATCGTATGTATATGTACCGCCTTCGGCGATGTAGACTGATACCCTTATTATGTCTCACTGCATGTATGTATTCCGCCTCTGGCAATGATGACTGATCACTTCCCTTTTATTTACTAAGTTATATCCTACGCTGTGCTATTATGATGTTGTTACATGTTGTGATTCCGCTGTCATACCCATGTTAAATTATTCTATTTATTGTTTTTGCTATTATCTGTACTCTGCTATGATGATTAATGTGTTATATTCCAATGATTATCCTTAATACCGCCCCTCGGATTTTGGGATCGTCACAGTCGAGTTGAAGGAGATTGGGATGAGGTTGAAGAGAGTGTAGCGAGGGTCGTTCTGATGGTGGTTTGATGGATTTCCATGAAGTTTAATGTCGATCATGGTATCGCTCGCGAGATACTGGCACGGTTCCTGTCGCGATGGAGTTCATGTCTTGGGTACGGGAAGATGTGGGAATTTGTTGTGATTGGCTTTCCATTTGAAAGAAGAAGAAAAAAAAGGAGATGGTAGAGGAAATGGAGTGTGTTTTTGGTAAATGAGGAGCAGGAGTTGTTATGTGGAAGACGATGATGTTGGGATCGGGTATGTATGTCTTTGAAGGAAGAGTGAGATGTGTGGTTTGAACAAAGGGGTCATGGGCTGATATGGGCCGAAATGGTAAGGTGAGGCCCAACAAGTAAATTTTGAGTTGAGTTTAAATTGGATTAAATAGTGTATTAACTTTACAATGTCATATCTGGCTTGTACGTTATCAGAAATCAAAACCGTCGGATCCGTTGGGACCGTATGGACGAGCACTACACCATGGAGCTGACTGCGAGTGAATCCGAACTCATTACAATTTTTGGCAAAATAAACTGTTTGATTCAAATCAAACAACAGTTTATCGTTATTTAACGATGAACTGCCAAAGTGAGTAAATCTCACTAACTCTGAACAGTTTGTAATTTCATGTTGTATTTTTAGAACTGTTAAATATTGGCTGATTGACTGTGTGTTGACTGTTTGATTGAACTGCTAGCCAGTTAGTAGAATTTCTATATTGATTCTGTTTAACAGAATATATCATATGGAACTGAAAGTGATGTTGATTTTATATTGTATAACATCTGTGGATGCAGGGAGACAGGTTGGGGGAATCCAACTTGATTCCTCAACATTTATTTTACTGTGATTCATATATTGTAATATATGATGTGATGTATAATCTGTTGTCGATTATATGTGTTTGAACGATATTGGTCATCGTGATTTGATGTGTTAAATACCATAACATACCGGAATGGTGAAAAGGAAATTTTCAAAACAAATATTGAAATAGATTTATGTACAAAATCAAAGAAGATTTTATAAAAGGAATTATTTATAAATGGAATATTTATAAATAGAAATTTATTTATAAATGGATTATTTATAAATAGAAAATACTTAGAAATGTGTAACTACCCGGAAATCTAAGCCAATTAAAAAATTTTATTTCGGCAATTTCAGCGAATTTTGAATATTTAAAATGAATTATTTTAAATAATATCGATAAGAAGTTTATTTTGAATAGAATTCAAACGTATATATTTATATAGATCGTCGTTAGAATATAAATATTTATTTTAAATTATAAAAGGAATTGAAAATGGCGCGGTAGCTCGATAATTCGATTTCAAAATTCAAATGAATGTACAGGATTCAAAATAAACCGGATTTTAGCGAAACCAAAAATATTTGAATCTAATTGAGAATATCTTTCCAACGAATCAGAAAAATTGAAGTTTCGTAGCGGGAAGAAAAAGTTATGGCCAAACGAATTTTCAGAAAGGTCGCTATAGAGTTTATATAGCCCGTGAAAATGACCATTTTGCAAACGACCTCGGATTTCGACGAAACCACTTTTGTTGGATCCGTGATGTCAAGTTATTGCTAGATTCCAATTTTCATAATTTTTCGAATCAATATGTGAGCGTGGCAAAGGAAGACGCGTTTGACCAGTTTTAGTTGATTTTAATCGACTGGAAATTGCCCATTTTTCAAACGGTTTCAGAATTTGACGAAACTAGTTTTGTTAGGACCGTATCGCCAATACGAAGCTAGAAAATATTTTTCTGGAATTTTTCGAGTTAGTATGTGACCCCAGTAAATTGAAATGCGCGTTCAAATTCAATATATAGAGTTATATGTTGATTTTGATGAAAACTGGTCGAAACAGTCGAATCAGCTTATGATACATTACATATCCCATTGTGTTTGGAATGGGGGTAATTAGCTATGAACGACAGGCGGTGGGCCTCGTTTTGAGGTCGAATAAAAAAGTTACTTTTTGGGAAAAATTAATTAATAAAATATATTTAAATAAAAAGGGCCCCCCTTTCTTTCCTAATACCACGGTCACCCCTCCCTTTTAAAAACCCGATTCATTATTTATATATAAAAAAACGCAGATCTCGACCGCGATTCCTCCAGCCGCCATCGTTCGTCGCGCCATCGCCACTCACCGGAGAGCCTCCAACCCCCGCGCCCTCCTCCGCCTGCTTGCGCGGAACCCCTTTCCCATCTCCAACTCGCAGAACCGCCACCCCCCCATTCCATTCGAAGAAACCCTACCTCCGCCTTGACCCTGCGCCTCTCTCCGCCTCAGAATCGCCCACCGCCGATGTCAGGCCATCCTACCCCTGGACAGCAAGTTCCACTTCAACAACACAGTGGTGAGCTTTTAATTAATTATTTCTATAGTTTAAATAAATTTTTGGCCATGGAATAGAAACAGTTTTAAATATATGATTTTTTTTAGAGTTAAAATATATGATTTTTAAGAACTGAATTATATGATTTTTAAGAACTGAAATATATGATTTTCATTGAATAGAAAATATGATTTTCATTGAATAGAAAATATGATTTTCATTGCTAAAAAAAATAGCGTTATGAAAATGTGATGTTTAAAAATATAAACATTGATTTAAAATGTAAACATCATATATATATATATATATATTTGATTTTTATATAGGTGGTAAGATAAAAATATGATTTTTATATAGGTATGATAGTAAAAATATGATTTTTTATTCATGTAGAGTAATAAAAATATAATCTTTATTAGGAGAAGAGCAATATAAAAATATAATTTTTATAACGAAGAGGAAAATAAAAGATATGGTTTTTAATCAAAGAAGATTAGAAAATATATATATAATTTTTATATAATAGAGAAAATAAAAATATGATTTTTATTTATTGGAATGAAGCAATAAAAATATAACTTTTATTATGAACAGCGTGAAAAGAACTACATTGGAATTTCAAACCGATCCAGACGGTTCAGCTGTTCAACAGCAAAGCACGGCGGAGTGGAACCCTCTGTGAGAACTTCTCACCTTTTAATTCTATTTCCAAGTTAAAATATATACTAGGATGCAGACGTTGTTTAGTAGCACCCGACACCCGTCGTCCACAGATCATGGACGGCTTGTATGCTTGTTTGTTTGATTTTGATGTGTAGTTGATTGTGTGATGTGATGTGAAATGAAAAAAATATTTATATAGTTAAAATATTTTATAGTTGAAAATAGAATTTTTAACGTGTATATAAAATAAATATTTATAAACAAATCGGAGATTTGTTTATATACACTGATTTGACTGATACTGATTGGGACGATAAATTTTACACATCGCCTAACTGCACATATAAAATCTATGTTTGATTGTTTGAAACCCCATATGGGTATTGGGATGATATATGACATACACTAATCCCAATAATTATCTGTATGTCGATCGATTGATTGATAGGCTATTATAAGCGTTAAATATTTATATTTGATGCTTATACAGTGTAGAACGCACTCTGGATGATGGTTGATTATTTATCATTGTTATTTTGTACATGTGTTGTAGAAAATCCATATAATTAACATTATATGGTAATTGATTTGGCCTCATTCCAGTTTTGAAATAGAAATATTTGAAATAGAATATTTGAATATAGAAATATATGAAGCCGTGTTGATTAGATTGATGTCATTTTGACGTGAACGATATTTATATCGATTTTATTCATCTTTCAATGAATATTGAAAGTGATTTCA
The DNA here is from genome assembly GCA_030737875.1 of Allium sativum. Classification (NCBI taxonomy): domain Eukaryota; kingdom Viridiplantae; phylum Streptophyta; class Magnoliopsida; order Asparagales; family Amaryllidaceae; genus Allium; species Allium sativum. The sequence continues at coordinate 152,804,188 of CM060915.1, forward strand.
AAATTCGAATTATATTGAATAGATTTGAAATTCGAATTATATTGAGTAGATTTGAAATTCGAATTATATTGAAAAGAATTGAAATTCGAATTATATTGAAATGAATTGAAATTCGAATTATATTGAAAAGAATTGAAATTCGAATTATATTGAAATGAATTGAAATTCGAATTATATTGAAAAGAATTGAAATTCAAATTAGATTGAAATCGTTTTGAATTGAATTTAAAACGTATTGAAATTGAAACCGATTTGAATTGAAATCGACTTGAAATGAATTTAAAACGAATTTATATTGAAAAATTCAATTTTGATTTGAATTTGAAAAGGAAGTTGAAATCGTTTTGAAAACGAATTTAAAACGATTTATAAAATACATTTTAAAAGGAAATCGACGAAGTATATATTATATATATTATATATATATATAATATAATGGCCTGAATAGAACGCGCCGCGGCAGTTCCCGAATTTCGACCAATGACTTCGAATGGATATTGCGGGAGATCCGATTGTCGGATTCTCCTAAAACCGGAACTGTTGGGTTCGTATCAAAAAGAGCTTTCTAACGAACATTAGAGATTTGAAATCTAACGGTTGGATTTGGAATTATGTCCAAATCAATTTTGGAAAAGGTCGTTGTAAGTGCAGTTCGATGGCCGTTGATGGAAATCGACTTTACGGGCCTTGATAAAATTATTAAAAATATCAATAATTTGTGTAAAATCATAAGAAATGATTTGTGAAGAATTGGGATGAAAAACTACATATTTGAAAAGATAAAAATAGATTTTTATCGAAATGAACTAGTTTTGAACAAGAATAGTAATTTATTTATTTTTAAAATAAATAAATTGGATTTGAAATGGTTTTGAAAATAACCAGAATTTCCAATAATTGCATTGGAATGGATTTGAATCGAAATTGTCTTCGGAATATTTCGATGTTGGATTTCGTGATTATACAGATGTTGTTATGGAAATTTGAAAGATATATATATATATATATCGTTATTTCCAATACGATATTTGTTGGTCGTAGAATTTGATATTGAATATAAGCCGATATTTTTTTTTAGAGCCTTGTATTGAATATCAAATGTGATTTGGGTTTGTCGTGAATGGTGTCTTCATTAACACCGTTCTTAAGCCCAGTTGAGAAAAAGATTAAATCTTTTTATTTAGATTTACTGAAGTGAACCAATTAAATAATATTTAATTGGAATTGAATTGGTATTGATTTTTGGGTTTATCGTGAACAGTGTTTTAAATAACATTTGTTCTTTAACCCGATAATTAATGGAATGTGATTTTGGGTTGTTGTGAACGGTATCTTCAATAATACTGTTCTTAGACCCAAAGGAGTTAAGAAAATCAGAAACTAACTGGGGATAAGTTAAGTTGAATGGTTTCTTGGGTATTGATCTGATGTTGGTTTCGGCCTTCGGGGTTAATACTTAGGGAATTGCTCACTTGCTAATTTACGGTTAGGGACTGATTGAAATGTGAAGTGATATTGGGTTTATCGTGAACCGTGTTTTAAATGACACTGATTCTTTAACCCAGTTAAAGATTAAAACTAAGTGGAGTTTTAATGAATCTTTAATTAGATTGAAAAGATCGAGAATGGAGTATCACCAGTTTTACTCCAGGCGATAGTTAAATCTTTAATTAGATTTGAACGTGAAATGGTAATTGAATTTACCGATAACACCGTGGTGTTAGATATGAAGTATTACCAGTTTTACTTCATGGGATGAATAGGTGGGGATTGGGAAATAAAATAAATGATCACTTCGGTGTGGTTCGCTAATCCCGACTAGTTTGAATTGATATTCAAAAGTAGATTAAAGAATAAATTTAAAAGATTTATCTTTGATAAAATTAATGGGAACCTTTCCCTAAGAATGTGAAATTTAGAAACTAACTGTCGGTTAGCTAAGCAGAATGGTTTTCTGGATATTGATCTGATGTTGGTTTCGACCTTCGGGGTATATATTTGGGGAATTATTCTCTTGATTAATTTACGGTTAGTGACTGATGAACTGGAATGAGGCGTATGTTGTGTTTGTGTAACACGTATTTATTATATACGCGAGTTAATCAGAAAGACCGGGTTTATCCCATTCTGAATAACTGATACGACGATAAGTCGAAGATGATGACGATGGTAGAAGATCGGAGGTCTTCACGTCGTTTGGATAATTACTGATGATCTTGATTGGGCCGTACACCCAAGAGGAGGGAATCAGTTGGTGATCGTCCAGACGTACTTGGAGATCGATGGATATGCGGGGTACTAGGTACCTCCGGTTTCGTTCAGACCCAGAATGGACTTGTAAATGGACTGTGTGTGTGACATTGGATTTCATTCTATGTGATTGATATCGGTTGCATGGAGTGGTTTGCCTGTGTGGCATGCTAAGATGCAAATGATCAAGGCTTCTGTTGAAAAAGCAGAGTCTTGTTGTTGATGATCAAAGCACGGCCTTTGTGGCTAGCTTTGTCTAGTGTTGACTCGCGAGCCTCACACCCCGGTTGTGAACTAAAAACGGGAGATGACCTCAGGGAGGACATGTGTTTCTTTCTAGTTAGAAGTGGCGTCAGTGGTTTTATACGCCCAGACGAGTTTGACTTATGTGGTTGTTGCTGTTGCGAGGCGCCTCGGATATATCGGTGACTATGTGAAGCCGATGGAGTCATTTGTTGGCTCACTTACGCCCCAAATGGCGGGGAAAACGCAGTGTTCAGGAATTTTAGCCCACATCGATGGACCGACCCTGACGATCCAAGGGTCGATGCGCTCTGACCCTGAGGCTCGGGCTAGATAGTCTCGAAGTCGGTGAGGACTATCTTTTGCCTCGGTACGCTGATGGAAATCCAATTTCCAATACGTGACTTTGCTGTTTTGATTGTAATCCTATATATGGCGACATAGTGGGATGGGGCGCTTAAGCCGTCTATTATTGATACTTATGATTTGAAATTGTTTTTGACACTATACACCTATAGTACTATCAAAATAACCTGTTTTAAACGTATCAAGCATTCTTTGGCTATTATAAGGTAAAAACCCTATCCTCCGGCTTGCGTTGCATTGTATGATGGGACCTGGGTCTTATAATAGCTTCATTTTTCTTATTTAGCATTGCGCTGTTTGTTTTATGCACTGGCATTCTTGGGAGGAAACCCGTTCTGTGTTATACGATGTGGTCCCTTGATTTTCCTAACTTTAAAAATAAAGATTAATAACTGTTTTAGTTCTCATACCAGTCCCATGACTGACCTGGAGTTTATTGTTTTAACCTAAACTCTGGGTGCCCTTATTTTGACACGGGCAGCTAGTAGTTTTGGTTTTGCAGATTTATATCCACAGGATCCTGGTTTACAGCTGGAACGATATCCGGAAAGCTTTGTATCCGTATATCTCTTCTGGTTGTGTATTGTATTATTTTCCGCTGCTATGTAATGTATTGTAATCTCTGATATTTTCTGTGCAATATTTATTCATTTATACTCTGTATATACTTGTAATCTGATGAAGTTGTTGTAATTAACAATGAAATGTTCCTCCGTCTGCGTTCTATTTTGTCGTGTTCTCAAAACAATCAGGCGTTTCGAATGGTCTTGGTCGGTTTAGCGATCAATCAGGATCGAGCGAAATTCCTTGTTGTTACAAAATGAATCCCTAAAGGAATTATTTTCGAACCATTTGCAAATAGATTAGAACGAGAAAGGTTTGTAAACCATTTACAAATGGAATCGAAGGAGGGATATTTGTAAAACCTTTACAAATGAAATCGAAAAGGAAGTACTTGTAAAACCATTTACAAATAGAATTAAAAAGTAAATATTTAGAAAATAAATAGAGTTATAAAAAGGAAATTTGTTTATAACTGAATAGGATGTTATAAAAAGGAAACCGTTCTAAAAAGGAAAACGTTACTAAAAAGGAAATCATTTGTAAAGTGAAGAACCGTTACTAAAAGTAAATCTTTATAAATGAATAGTTTATTCGAAAAGGAATTAATCGAATTTAGTTATTCGAATAGAGTTAAATCAAATATGGTATTCGAAGGGAGTCAATCGAATAAGGTATTCGAAAGTTAGTAAATCGAATATGTTATTCGAAAGGGGGTTAGTCGAGTCGAGTTAGCTGAATAGAGTTAATCGAATATTTGTTATTCGGATAAGAGTTAACCAGATAAAGTTAATCAATTAGAGTTAACCAGTTAGAGTTAAACCAGTTAGAGTTAATCAGTTAGAGTAAATCGAAAGAGTTAAATCGAACTAGAGTTATTCAAATGGAGTTTATCGAATATTAGTTTATTCGAATAGAGTTAAAGGAATTATCGATTATTAATTAATCGAAAGGAGTTATCGATTATTAGTTAATCGAAAGAGTTATCGATTATAGTTTAATCGAAAAGAGTTATCGATTCGTTTAATCGAAGTGAATTATAGAATATTGGTTATTCGAAGGAGTTATCGAATTTAGTTATTCGATGGAGTTAAAATAAAGGAGTTAATCGAATACAGTTTATTCAAATAGAATCAATTGAGTTGAATTGAATATTAGTGATTCGAATAAAGTAAAAGGAGTTATGGAATATTAGTTATTCGAATAAGAGTTAAATAGAGTTATCGAATATTAGTTATTCGAATAGAGTTAAATGGAGTTAAAGGAATAAATCGAATATAGTTTATTCGAATGGAATTAAAGGAGTTAATCGAATTTGGTTTATTCGAATAGAGCTAAAGGAGTTATCGACTAGAGTTAAATCAAATAGAGTTAATCCAATAGCATTAGTCCAATAGAGTTAATTGATAAGGGTTAATCGAATAGAGTAAATTGAATAGAGTTATCGAATATACCTTATCGAAGGGGGGAGTTATCGAATAGAGATGATTCGAAAGAGAGTTACGTAAGGAAGTTTGTTAAAGAATTAAAAGGTGAACTTTATTTATTTCAAGGTTAGAAATGTTGTTCAGTTAAGGTCTGAGAGGTAGTTATACCCCAACTTGATTGACTTCGTTTTTAATTTAGAAATGGTTAAGGTTCGAGAGTGAAAGTGTTTAAGTAAATTTAGTAAATAAGTATAGTGGTTCGAGTTGTCATCGCGATGTTGATTTAAACATCTCTTTAAATCCAAGTAAAGAAGATTTGGAAATGTTTTCCAAATAGAATCAGAAATGTAATCAAATATTGAAATTGGAAATAAGGAAATATGAATATATATATATATATATGATTTATGATTGATTGATAGAATTTCCATTTGGAAATAATATCGTTGTTTGCACACATGTTTTCTTTGATGGTTAAATCACAGACTATCGAAGTTTTGACCATTTTAACGTTGTTAATATGAAGAGACCGGTTGGATTATTATCCAAAGAACCACTCTGTATTGGCATAAGCATTGCGAATCATATATGCCAAAGAAAATTGAAGATGGAGTAAAGTGCAAGGGCTATTGTATAAGTCTTAGATAACAGTGCCTAAGATGGATGTACTGAATAGTGCCTTCGGTTCATCCTGTTCCTGGATGACTTGTATGGATGAATGTCTGACAGAGTATTTCCAGAAAGGTCACGTACATTGATTTCTTCAACTGTACCAAGAGTGGAAGCGGAGAAGGAAACTTCTTTAGCTAACACGTAATGTACTATTGTAGACGTCAATTAGTGATTTTCGATGGATCTGACAATGTGGCATTCGAAGTGAATCTGATGTGATGATGAAGCGTAACCTCAAGCCTCATCAACCGGTAAATGACAAAAATCAGGCAGGCAGCATGGCTAAGTCGGTCGCTCCGAAGTAGGGTGTATAATCACCTGATCTAGAGTTTCATTTACTTCTAAAAATCTATTGTTGATGCTGTCCCATTCGGGAAACGGTTGCTGATCCCAACCATTGGTGATATACATTCGAAACACTCAAGCGAAATGAGTGGTCGGTCATGTGTGGCCGGGTTGCAAGATGTTCTTGTTGAACCCAGTGTATTGCTTTCTAGAGGTACAATAGCGAAAGGTGGTTCCATACCTTGTCATAGTTGGAAATCCATTACCTAATACGTGCTTACGGTTTTGAATGTATATTATATATGTAGAACGTGAGATGAAAGCGTTTCTGCTAGATGATTATTATATTGGGGCTGATAGACATTATTATAATATCAAAAGGGTTTTTGATATAAAGATAATTTGGATTCTCATAAGGGATAAACCCATTCCGTTATACAGCGTGGTCTTATGAGATATCCTTTAACTGTTCGAACTGTTTTAAACTGTTTTACTCATACCAGTCCCATGACTGACCCGGAGTTTATTTTGTTTTGTTTTCCCTAAACTCTTGGGTGCCCAATTTTGTACGGGCAGTCAAGTAGTCGGGATTTACAGATACTTGAAGAGCTGGAGCAGGAGGCTTCAGGATCATATAGCTATAGTTTATTTCCGCTGTGTTGTAAGTGCTGTACTTTGATAATGATATGTATACTCAAGTACATATTTATATTTCAAAGATATGTTATATATTATATGTTATTCGTTCCGCTGTGAGATTCGTGTTACTCTGATGTTGTGTTCTTATTCTTCTTCTATTCTAAGTTTCTATCTTATCTATCCTCACCCTCTATTTTCTTTCTATTAATTTCCTGATTTCCAGTACAATTTGGGTTGGACGTGTGTTATTTAGTCAGTTCAAATTGGACCGGATTTTCGGGTCACTACAGTTGGTATCAGAGCTTAAGGTTAAGTGAATTACCTTGGCTCTGTGGCGTGACTCAGTAGAGATGGGGTTAATAATACCCTAGATTGAGTTGTGTGTATATATACGAGAGAGCGTATTTGTTATTGATATAAAAAAAATTGTTTTATATTGTGGAGATTCATTGGTTGAGTTGTTTATGGGTTCTGGTCGATCAGTTTGATCCACTGTATCGGTAGGAGTTTATAAACACTCGAATACGATGGGTCGTCACGATTTGTTTTGAAAAGAGGGTAAATTAAAATAAGTTTACCCAAGGTATATCTTCATATAGAGAAGATATATATATGAAAATTATATTATAATGGATATATTGGTTGTTATTATAATCGAGTAAGATTATAAATTAAATGGTTATGTAAATAACCAATCAGAATTCATATAAGTGAAATACGTGAAATCAGATGAGTTAAATCTGAAATTTAAACCAGAAATTGAATTAAAATTCTGGAAAATTGGATAAGTGTTTGTAAATGGATTTGGATTAAAAATAAGGAAAACTGGAGATTTTAAATTGTTTTACAAGCAGTGTGAATTATATTTTGAAATGAATTTCAAAGTGGAAATGTTTAGAAACGGTTTTATAGTATTGAACTCACTTCGATCGCTGGAAAATAGATTCTTATTATGACAGCTGCATCATCAGTATTCATTTTCGAGCTATAAGTGATGAATTACTACCAGAGATACTGTTTTGAATTTGTTTTGGGAAAGACAAGTTGTGTTGAATTTCAAAAAGGAAAATTTGATTTTTGGAAAGAGTAAACTGTTTAAAAACTCCTAGGAAAGACTGTTTGAATTAAAAACAAATTTAACATAAATTTGTGAAAGCAAATTTGAATTAAAGTAAATCCAGTAAAGTGGTAACTGAGATTGAATTAGAATGATATCAAGACAAATTGGATTGTGAGATTTAAATTTGAAGTGTGATGTGATAATCAAGTTAAGAGTTGGGAATCGAGAATGAAACTCGATTTTGAAATGATATTTGGCCTTGATATAAGCGAATGGTTGTGTTGTGGGTAAAAGCAGATTGGAATTTGATTGGGATGACCCTTGTATCCGCTGAATTGACAGCAGGTGAAAGTGATGGAGTTGATATGCCCGACAAAAAGGCACAAGTTTATATTTGATATAAGCATGATATTTATGAGACGAATTGGTAAGCCGCTTGGCCGTTTGATTTTTTTTTGGGATGGAGATGGCCCAGAGAGGCGAGTTGGAGTTTGACCTATTGACCAGTACAAAGGAGGTGCTGGCGAAATTTTTCGAAAAGTTAAGGTGTTAGAAAACGTTCTAGATTTTTGAAAATTTTCGTTGATGAGAATTGGTTAATATTTTAATTGAAGTTAAATTGGTTAAGTTGAGACTGAAAATTTAGAAGTGAACAAATATGTTCTAACCAGTCGATAGGGTCATTCTCTACCTTAGCAATTTCGAGGACGAAATTATTTTAAGTGCGAAAGATTGTAATGACCCGCATTTGCAGAGGTAATATAATTAATTTATTTAATTATATAAATAGTGATATAGTGAATTTAATGGTCGTGGAATTAAATAATGGTGAATATTTAATTAAAATAATAAATTAAATAATGTATTTAATTCTGAAAAAAATCAGAATTGGCTGAAATGGCGATATGGTGTGAACTGGATCATCTGTGATATTAAATTCAGTTTAGAATTTGAATTTGAATAACGAATATATTATTTGAACGACAGTTTGAACGTATAATTATATTATAATTAAAATCGAGCACGAAATGGCGTTGTAGTTCGCTATTTGGCGATTCGAACTTCAACTGAATATACAGAAGCCGTTTTAAATCGGATTTCTGTGAAACAAGAAACGTTAGGAGCTGGTAAAGTATATCTTTCTAGTGGAAGAGAAAAACCAGAATTTCGTCGTGTAGATTTTGATTTATGTCCAAATCGAATTTTAGAAAAGTCGCTATGGAATTCCTTTATAATTTATAACGATATATATATAAGGAATTTCATTTTAAATCGAATATCGATTTAATCAGGATTTGAAATATCAAGTTAGAAATTCATATAGAGCTATATGGTATTCCACTGTGAATTTATACGATAATATAAATTTATTTATATTTAATTTAATTATTTTTAAATATATTTATATATTTAAATGGGTCATCCAGAGCTTTAAAAATAGCCAGTTTTGCAAACGAAGTCGGAATTCGACGTAACTAATTTTGTTGGATTCGCAACATCAAATTATTGCTAGATTCCAAGTTCTGTGATTTTTAGAGTCACTGTGTGGCCGTACGGATTTTTAGAGTGAAACAGTCAGTATTTCGACGGTTAAGAATACGCTGTGCGGGCAAATGGAGTCGGAATTCAACGAAACCAGTTTTGTTGGGACCGTAATGTCAAACTCTAGCAGTATGTCTAGTTTGGTGATTTTTGGGTACTTTACACAAGAATTTTTAATTAATTAAAACGAATATTTAAAATATAAGTATCTAACTAATAAAAATATCTAGATATTTATCTAACATTATAAATACCCCCTAACTTTCTTCTAACCTGATTCCTCCTTCACGGTCAATGCCTTTTCTTGGCCGCCACTAAAAATGGTTTCAATAGTGAAAATGGAGAAGAATAAAATCAAAAGAAATCAAATAAATTCTGGTAAATTAGTTTACGCAAATGTATGGATTCAGCATCAAACCAGTTTCGATTCTACATACAATTTGTTGGGTTCGATGTCTCTTGCTGTGTTCGGCTTTCAACACAGTAGGCCTAGGGTTTGAAAATCTGTGTTATACGAGCGGAAATCCATGAATTTAGTATTTTATTTGGATTGAAGATGTGATTTAGTACTTGCTCGGAAAAAATGTGAGGTTTCGGTGGAATTTGTATTCGATGTGGTTACTGTGTTGTGCGGAAATGAAAACCGATGGAATTGGGGAGAGGGAGTCGAGTTGAAGGAGATTGGGATGAGGTTGAAGAGAGTGTAGAGAGGGTCGTTCTGACGGTGGTTTGATGGATTTCCGTGAAGTTTAATGTCGATCATGGTATCGCTCGCGAGATACTGGCACGGTTCCTGTCGCGATGGAGTTCATGTCTTGGGTACGAGAAGATGTGGGAAGCTGTTGCGATTGGCTTTCCATTTGAAAGAAGAAGAAAAAAAAAGAGATGGTAGAGGAAATGGAGTGTGTATTTGGTAAATGAGGAGCAGGAGTTGTTATGTGGAAGACGATGCTGTTGGGATCGGGTTTTTATGTCTTTGAAGGAAGAGAGAGATGTGCGGTTTGAACAAAGGGGTCATGGACTGATATGGGCCGAAATGGTAAGGTGAGGCCCAACAAGTAAATTTAGAGTTGAGTTTAAATTGGATTAAATAGTGTATTAACTTTACAATGTCATATCTGGCTTGTACGTTATCAGAAATTAAAACCCGTCGGATTCGTTGGGACCGTATGGACGAGCACTACACCATGGAGCTGACTGAGAGTGAATCCGAACTCATTACAATTTATGGAGAAATAAACTGTTTGTTTCAAATCAAACAAAAGTTTATCGTTCTTTAACGATGAACTGCCAAAGTGAGTAAATCTCACTAACTCTGAACAGTTTATAATTTTATGTTGTATTTTTAGAACTGTTAAATATTGACTGATTGACTGTGTGTTGACTATTTGATTAAACTGCTAGTCAGTTATTTGAATTTCTATATTGATTCTGTTTAACAGAATATATCATATGGAACTAATAGTGATGTTGATTTTATATTGTATAACATCTGTGGATGTAGGGAGACAGGTTGGGGGAATCCAACTTGATTCCTCAACATTTATTTTACTGTGATTCATATATTGTAATATATGATGTGATGTATAATCTTTTGTCGATTATATGTGTTTGAACGATATTGGTCATCGTGATTTGATGTGTTAAATACCATAACATACCGGAATGGTGAAAAGGAAATTTTCAAAACAAATATTGAAATAGATTTATGTACAAAATCAAAGAAGATTTTATAAAAGGAATTATTTATAAATGGAATATTTATAAATAGAAATTTATTTATAAATGGATTATTTATAAATAGAAAATACTTAGAAATAATCCCTAAAGGAATTATTTGCGAACCATTTGCAAATAGATTAGAACGAGAAAGGTTTGTAAACCATTTACAAATGGAATCGAAGGAGGGATATTTGTAAAACCTTTACAAATGAAATTGAAAAGAGGTATTTGTAAAACCATTTACAAATAGAATTAAAAAGGAAATATTTAGAAAATAAATAAAGTTATAAAAAGGAAATTTGTTTATAACTGAATAGGATGTTAAAAAGGAAACCGTTACAAAAAGGAAACCGTTACTAAAAAGGAAATCATTTGTAAAGTGAAGAACCGTTACTGAAAGTAAATCTTTATAAATGAATAGTTTATTCGAAAAGGAGTTCATCGAATTTAGTTATTCGAATAGAGTTAAATCGAATATGGTATTCGAAGGGAGTCAATCGAATAAGGTATTCGAAAGTTAGTAAATCGAATATGTTATTCGAAAAGGGGTTAGTCGAGTTAGCTGAATAGAGTTAATCGAATATTTGTTATTCGAATAAGAGTTAACCAGTTAGAGTTAATCAATTAGAGTTAACCAGTTAGAGTTAAACCAGTTAAAGTTAATCAGTTAGAGTAAATCGATAGAGTTGAATCGAACTAGAGTTATTCAAATGGAGTTTATCGAATATTAGTTTATTCGAATAGAGTTAAAGGAAAGGAATTATCGATTATTAGTTAATCGAAAGGAGTTATCGATTATTAGTTAATCGAAAGATTTATCGATTATAGTTTAATCGAAAAGAGTTATCGATTTGTTTAATCGAAGTGAGTTATAGAGTATTGGTTATTCGAAGGAGTTATCGAATTTAGTTATTCGATGGAGTTAATCGATTAGAGTTAAAATAAAGGAGTTAACCGAATATAGTTTATTCGAATAGAATCAATTGAGTTAAACCGAATATTAGTGATTCGAATAAAGTAAAAGGAGTTATCGAATATTAGTTATTTGAATAAGAGTTGAATAGAGTTATCGAATATTAGTTATTCGAATAGAGTTAATGGAGTTACAGGAATAAATCGAATATAGTTTATTCGAATGGATCTAAAGGAGTTAATCGAATTTGGTTTATTCGAATAGAGTTAAAGGAGTTATCGACTAGAGTTAAATCAAATAGAGTTAATCCAATAGCGTTAGTCCAATAGAGTTAATTGATAAGGGTTAATCGAATAGAGTAAATTGAATAGAGTTATCGAATATACCTTATCGAAGGGGGGAGTTATCGAACAGAGATGATACGAAAGAGAGTTACGTAAGGAAGTTTGTTAAAGAATTAAAAGGTGAACTTTGTCTATTTCAAGGTAAGAAACGTTGTTCAGTTAAGGTCTGAGAGGTAGTTATACCCTAACTTGATTGACTTCGTTTTTAATTTAGAAATGGTTATGGTTCGAGAGTGAAAGTGGTTAAGTAAATTTAGTAAATAAGTATAGTGGTTCGAGTTGTCATCGCGACGTTGATTTAAACATCTTTTTAAATCCAAGTAAAGAAGATTTGGAAATGTTTTCCAAATAGAATCAGAAACGTAATCAAATATTGAAATTGGAAATAAGGAAATATGAATATATATATATAGATATATATATATATATATATGATTGATGATTGATTGATAGAATTTCCATTTGAAAATAATATCGTTGTTTGCACACATGTTTTCTTTGATGGTTAAATCACAGACTATCGATGTTTTGACCATTTTAACGTTGTTAATATGGAGAGACCGGTTGGATTATTATCCAAAGAACCACTCTGTATTGGCATAAGCATTGCGAATCATATATGACAAAGAAAATTGAAGACGGAGTAAAGTGTAAGGGCTATTGTATAAGTCTTAGATAACAGTGCCTAAGATGGATGTACTGAATAGTGCATTCGGTTCATCCTGTTCCTGGATGACTTGTATGGATGAATGTCTAACAGAGTATTTCCAGAAAGGTCACGTTCAATGATTTCTTCAACCGTACCAAGAGTGGAAGCGGAGAACGAAACTTCTTTAGCTAACACGTAATGTACTATTGTAGACGTCAATTAGTTATTTTCGATGGATCTGACAATGTGACATTCGAAGTGAATCTGATGTGATGATGAAGCGTAACCACAAGCCTCATCAACCGGTAAATGACAGAAATCGGGAAGGCAACATGGCTAAGTCGGTCGCTCCGAAGTAGGCTATATAATCACCTGATCTAGAGTTTCATTTACTTCTAAAAATCTTTAATTGATGCTGTCCCATTCGGGAAATGGTTGCTGATCCCAACCGTTGGTGATATACATTCGATACACTCAAGCAAAATGAGTGGCCGTCATATGTGGCCGGGTTGCAAGATGTTCTTGTTGAACCCAGTGTATTCCTTTCTAGAGGTACACTAGCGAAAGGTGGTTCCATACCTTGTCATAGTTGGAAATCCATTACCCAATATGTGCTTGCGGTTTTGATTGTATATTATATATATAGAACGTGAGACGAAAGCATTTCTGCTAGATGATTATTATATTGGGGCTGATAGACATTATTATAATATCAAAAGGGTTTTTGATATAAAGATAATTTGGATTCTCATAAGGGAAAAACCTGTTCCATTATGCGGTGTGGTCTTATGAGATACCCTTTACCTGTTCGAACTGTTTTACTCATACCAGTCCCATGACTGACCCGGAGTTTGTTTTGTTTTGTTTTTCCTAAACTCTTGGGTGCCCAATTTTGTACGTGCAGTCAAGTAGTCGGGATTTACAGATACTTGAAGAGCTGGAGCAGGAGGCTTCAGGATCATATAGCTATAGTTTATTTCCGCTGTGTTGTAAGTGTTGTACTTTGATAATGATATGTATACTCAAGTACAGATTTATATTTCAAAGATATGTTATATATTATATGTTATTCGTTCCGCTGTGAAATTCGTGTTACTCTGATGTTGTGTTCTTATTCTTCTTCTATTCTAAGTTTCTATCTTATCTATCCTCACCCTCTGTTTTCTTTCTATTAATTTCCTGATTTCCAATACAACTTGCGTTGGACGTGTGTTTTTTAGTGAGCTCAAATTGGACCGGATTTTTGGGTCACTACATCGATACCCCCCCCCCTCCGGGGTGGATTCCTATTTCTAAACATGGACTGAATTCTAGGCTTTGTTCATTGGCTGATGGCTATGAATAAGACCCTGTACCCATTGTTTTATTCATCTAAATCAATGGGGACGGTGATATGCTGCTCCAACTCAGATTAAATTAGCCTTTTCTTCAGCAACGATGATTCATACATGTTGAGTCTACGATTTCATAGCATTTTGATTAATGACAAGGAGAAAATTCATGATCGACAAAGAGAAGAGAATCAATGATATCGTAAGTTAGAGGCTGATTACTTAGTGTTATAAATGTTAAAATCTATCCTCAAATAATCATATACCTCATTATTGTGAATATATATATATATATGTATATATAAATGCACATTTATTGTGCATATTTCCAGAAACCGGTCGACCGGTTTCAAAATAGGCGGTCAACCGTTTCTGGGCAGAATGCACAATAAACGTGCATATATATATATATATATATATATATATATATATATATATATATATATATATATTCAAAAATCAGTCTACTGGTTAATTTTGACCTATCGACCATTTTTCAAACTGAAAGCAACGTTTTGAATAGACATCTTCTTTCATCAAAAGTTGCTTCTCTTTCTTCTGATCAAAAATCATTTCTCTTCAATGTTTCTCTTCACAAATGGTTACAACTGTTTATTCATTATATAAACATCATTAAACCATCAACAAATTAACATCTCTGATATTAATTCTTTCATCTGTCTTGCTTTCTACTTGATATTCTAAAAGCGCTCATATTCAACCAAAATATCGTTTGAATCTCAGAACTTATTTAATACTCTTGTGATTCAATACGATATCTACTTCCAAATCTTCACATACATCAAATTATATTTGAGGATAAGATTATAGGAAGGGTGTAATACAAGTGAAAAATCTGTGTTGCAAAGAGCACAAGTTGTCAACATACAAATTGTAATATTAGTTGTTGAAGTCCTCGAGAGTTATAGAAGGAAAGTGTTGAAGTCCTCATTGCTGTTAAGGCGTGAAATCCCATTCGGCTGTTCGGGTATTGTGAACCTGTTCCTCCGGGTGAAGCGAGGTGGTTGATTAGTGAAAATCCGGATAGAGGTCTGGGACTAGACGTAGGACGGTGCTCCGAACCAGTATAAAAAGCCCTGGTGTTATTACTTTACTTTACTGTCTTTATTTGTGATATATTTCACTATCTCATATTTATTTGCATAATTATTGTAAATATACAAGTTAGTTTATCACATACATTCTGCATATCTATATTATTGATCCTGCTTAAGTCGTATACCGACTTTTCAATATGTATTCAAAGATCGATGATTTAACATTCCTCGGTTTTCTTTGATCCATTATGAGTCTACGTTATTTTTAGATATAAATAATTAAAAGTTATTTTTGACATGTCTATGAATTGGATCTAAGCCTGTGACTAATTGAATGACTAATTGAATCATATCAGATCTGCCATAACCTGTGTAACTAAGTTATTTTGACATGACTATGAATTGGATCTAAGCCTATGCCTATTTATCATGTCAGATCTGCCATTATTTGTAGATCTAATTCACTATTTAGATCACATCGTGCCTGTTTATGATGTCCCTATTATGTTAAAATCCGTTCTATTATCACATGTTCATCAGATCTGTTCCGATATGCCTATCTTGTCATTAGGCGCAATTTTGTCACTATATGTTTATTAATTATTATGCCTATTTCTGCCATCACATGTCAATCTTGTTATTATGTTTATTTCTATTCCCTTCCCTTCATCTTTTCCCTTTTTATTTTATAGACAGGCTGCCTTCGAGCCTAGGCATATCGCTGAAATATGCGAATGCGTGAAATTAGGAACGAGGGGAAAACGATAAAATTAGGGCATAACTTGTATTGGGAAATTTGGGCATTACTTGAATTAAATACCCGAATATGGATTTGGGGCATAAATCAAATTGTGATTTAGATCTTAATTTGGGTCATATGGTACATGATGAATATGACTTGGAAAAGGGGCATAAAAACCTGTAATGAAATAGGAGTAATTGTTAAATAGTGAAAATGCCTAGATTTATACTAATTAGAAACTATAACCGCACTTAGACGCGAGGTTAGATTACACTTGTGGTAAAAGTCTACCCGGACCCGCCCGACATATCCAACGACCATATGTGGTGAATCTAATGTGAGAGGTCTAAGTGCATAAACACATAACGGACTAAGACACGAGGTTAACTCCAACTTGTGGAGGAAGTCTGCCCGGACGTGACCGGCATATCCCGGATCCACAAGTGGTAGATTTAATGTAGAAGGTCTAGCGCATTATAACCATAAATGAATGAATGGTAATGAACTAGAATACTAAACCTGATTGAATCTATAGGGGTTCTTTGAACATGTTAACTTGAGTAGTTGTTAAGTAAACTTGTTTGAAACAGTGGGAGGGTTAAGTATATCTTTCGGTGGTGGGTAATATTTATATATATAGGCCCAACAAACTTGACTTGTAGGGTTATGCAATCTTTTTACACTGGAATGGTATAACCTGTGCAAATCCTAGTGGTGGGGATGCAAGCGTAGGGGGAAGCTTGTATCATCTTGTGTGTGGGACCCGTTTCAGTTAGTAACCCATATATAGGTATCAAACAAGTACTCCGAACTAGGTCGGAGTCAGGGCACGCTTACTGAGCTGATTGTAAGATATCCAAAAGAGGGAACGGTGTGGGCGGCGCATTCCGACGGGGTCATATGCATGTGTGGGTCCGAACTAGAGGAGGCTAAGATGGCGTGACATCAGTAGATATGGTTGTGCACATCCTGAAAACGAAGGGTTGCAACTTTAGGAAGTAATACGTCCTATTATGGAGCTGGCACAGGGTATCTACGGAGTAGGGAGCCAATCGATAAGGGTAGTAATTAGGGTAAATTTATACCCTAGTATGTTTAGGAGCCAGTTATTATCCTTAACGGTAACTCCGGTATGTTCAGTTTGGCTTCCTGTTGTTGTATGGGGTTAAGCCTCTCACTAGAAGTACACCTAAGTCTACAATATTATACTTGTTGGGGATCATCTTGTTCATATGATACTAGTATTGGTGCAGAGAGACAGAGAACCTTTATTAGAGAAGCGCTATACATATGTTCTGTTCAGTTATCCTGTTTACCTTGTCATACCTGCCTTATATGTTGTATCCCTCTTATCCAGTTTATATGCCTGCCATGATGCTTTTACTTATTTATATGATAAAAGTAACTGAACTCGCCAGACTTTATGTCTGACCTATTTTGTTTTCTCTTCTTTCTCTTTCGTTTCCCCCTAGGTTCTCAGGGTGGGAATACTCAAGCTTGATCAGGACTCTTCTTTCATTCTGCTTGGAGCTGCTTAGATGTACTGCTAGATTTCGTTCCTCTTCTACTATGGCTATGTTTTTTCGGATTATGTTCTTTTCATGTTTATTATACTATGATGATTTTAGTACAAGACAGAAGTTTTAAGTTGCTGTACTGGGTTTTATGTATTTCAGACTTATGATGTAACTATGTTTTGAACCACGATGTTTTCTGCTTAATAAATGTTTTAAATTCCGCTGCTATTTTATATCTATCTTGTAATGTTTATGTTTCTATTTACCTATAAGACTTCACGAAACATAATGCATTCTCTTAACGAGTGACATTAAAGGACGTGGGGTGTCACATTTCATCACATATTTGAAAGCGATGCACATTTAGAATTCAAATATCGTTTTTTCCGCCCAAAAGCAAGAATTGTGAACCTCATTTTTCAACATACCATCACTCCTAATTCCAGAAATTTCAACAACCCTCCCTTCAAAGCCCAAAAAATACTCTTTGTTATTACTGGTGTTTTATGACATCAATTGGGCCGATATAACTTTTAAAGAATTTAAGCCCAAAGAAATGTCCACAAAAGGAAACACTCTTTATTATGGAGTTTACCTTACTCGAACTTCCAAATATATTGGAGTGGATCTCAAAGGAGAAGAATTCGTGTCAAGAAAGGTGTTTGACTCCACAAATATACATCTTATGCAAATTCCACTCACTTTAAGCCTTACGAAACTTACAAAGATAAATAAGATCATATGCAACAACAACAAGATCCTATGGATATCGAAGAAGAAGAAACTTCTTAGGATAATATAGAGTGTCCATCCAATACCAGAATCATTCCCAAAGAAATGCTAGTCCAAAATCAAGCAAAGTTAGCCAAGAACCAAAAGAAGATCAAAAAGACTCTTACTCGCATGACTAAGTTCATTGGCAAAATAGGAAGAAAACTTGGAATATAATCTTCTTCCTCCTCATTCGCTGAAATCTAATCTTATCTAGTTTATGTTATCTTTGGTATTTTCCTGTATTTGTTTTCAAACCTCGCATTAGTTTAATGTATTTGCATTCAAGTAGTAATGAATGGTTTTTATTTCTATCAAAACATTCTACAATTTACTATAGAAACAAATTAGAATTAAATTAATTAAAATAATATAATAAGAATTAACTAAAAAAATTCCAAAAAATTACTTATGTATATCGACATGCATTAATCACCATGTCAACATATAACTGCCAGGTTTCCAAATTTGTTCAAAAATTAAAATTTAAATAACTAACTCATGTCCATTCAAATCCAACTAATTCTAGACCCTATAAATACCTATTTCTTCCATAAAAAACTATTCTATCATTTCTCCTTCTTCTCTACTCAATGCTTATCTAAAAGTTTCAAATTATGGTAAATCTTATTCATAATTTGAGTGAGAATCTTAAAGAAACTTTGAAATCATTCAAGAATATCCTATCCATAATACTATGTAATCAGCGTCATCTCGAAATGAGTCAAGTAAAGATGATAGAACATCAGGAGAAGCAATTTGATGCCATCCGTTGGCTAATATCTTCTCTTTTCAGAGACGAAGGCAACAATTTCGCTAAAGCACCACCCATAAAAGAAGATGAAGATTGAGAAATCATCAAAAAGGATCCAATCTTTGGAGGAAACGGATGGGTAGAAGTTCCAAGAGACGTTTAATTTGAATTGTTTTGCATGATTTGATTGGTTTTTTTGATTTGAATATGTTTGAATTTGTTGTAGTTATTGCTTGGTTTGGATTGCTTGGATTTGAAACTTGTATATATTGATTGAAACAGTCGTAAATATTAACTATATATTTATTGATTTATACCTTTAGAATAACATAAGCATAAATTTAGGGGGAGTCATGTATATTAAATACTTCAGTCTTGGAATATATATATATAGGTTACAGATTTAGGGGGGTATATTTAGAATTTCTTTTTGTTGATGACAAAAGGGTAGAAATAATAATACAAGAATTAGTTAGGCATAGTTTAAGGGGGAGTATGTAGGATTCATAATGACAGGGGGGTATTTGAAGGACTAGATCAAAAAGTATCAGCATGCATGAATATTTTATAAATCAAGGTTGTCATAAAGGGGAGACTGTTGGACAATGGAGTTTTGATGACAAAATCCTTTTTTCAATTATCATTAATAATAGATTATAAAATATATACTAACATCTCCATCTAGAACATATATATATATATATACATATATATATATATATATGCATGTGCAGGGTTTGTATACAAGACTTAAATACTGAAGACTGTACAGTTTTAGAGTCTCAAGAGATTCAAAAGACATGAGTAATGAGGTTATTAAGAGTTAAAAAAAATATAGTAATAGAGTATAGTTCATATGCAAGACTCTGAATAACACTCTAAGTTCAAATTCTATTTTTCAGATTTCAAATTATGTTTTTCAAAATTCAAATTCAAATTTTAAATTATTTTCAAACTATTATGTTACTTATGATTTCAAACATATATAAAGTTTTTAAGTTTATAATATATAGTTTTGAATCTTATAACTTTACAAATATGTTTATATAATGTATTATTATGATTTCATATGATTTTACACTTTAGAATATTCATTTATATTATTAAGTTTTGATTCAAGAATTTCTAGAATAATATATATGATTAAACACTTGAAAAATAGTTTTAAAAATTAAAATTATATATATATGTCAACATACATTATTGCCTATGTCGATATACAACTGTCATTTTTTCAATTTTCAAAGGAAGTGTTTCACTATTTGTAACGTTTCTTAAACGTTGCAACTACTGAAATGCTATAAATAGGGGCTGATTTAAGATTTTTTTCGTAATTCTTCTTCTCCATCTTCACTCCTCTTCATACCACCATTAATATTTCATATTTTCTTGGTTTCTACACTTATACTTTGTTGATTTCTACTCAAATCATATAAAACTTCATCTCTTCTCAATCTCTATCTACTACTCTCAATTTTGGAAGTGCTATTAAAGGGTTATAGGGCTATTGTAATCATTTGGGAATTGTTTGGGAAAGAATATGTTCGTTGTATCCCTGAAATCAAGGTAAGGGAGTGGTGTTAACCTTGTAGTCGTGAAATCAAGGGATTTTGGAGCGGTGTTAACCATGTAGCCGCGAATTCAAGGGGTTGTACTTGGATATTGATAATAATAAAACTCTGCACAATCTAGCGTTGCGTGGTACTGGACATAGGAGTAATCCGAACCAGTTTAAAATCTGGCGTGTTCTTTCCATTTCTGCATTTTATATTTATTAGTTTCCGTGTTTCTGTTTGATTCTGTATTCGTAACCATCTCTGACGTGCGTGATTCATATAGTAGATCATTTAAGTTTAAGATTTTCATAAATTCCTTATAAACACTATTCACCCCAACTCTAGTGTTTGTTTTTCCTTATGATCTGCATTCCGCAATCCCTAACAATCAACGATGTCACTCCTTCGGAGATACTCTGTCAGACATCCGTCCATAAAAGTTGTCCTAGGACTAGACAAACCGAAGGCACCCTCCTACTGCATCCTAGGAATCACCCTATGGGTCAATAGCGAGTGGTCCTTGCAAATCTATATATTCCAATCACGTCATAATGAAAAATCAAAATAACTTTACTTGCAACATCAGAGAAATTTGACAAGTAGTTTGCATATGAAGATCCACGGTCTTCAACTGCTCCATCTTCAATCAGCATCTTCGATGAATTCGTAGTTGCTAGTTTGAAATGGTTTTCAAGTGTAAATTCGATCCCGGTCTTTTTGAACCAACAATCTTATAAGCCAGATTTGATAGTCGGTTATTTAACTATCAAATAAACAACCATTTAACCATAAAAATAAAATGAGTTCACTGGTTTAGTACTTGACATTACTTGGCCTTTTTAATTAAACTAATTAATGAATGGTCAATTAAACTTCTAATTCTTTTATCAGAATAACACTCAGAATATCACTCAATTCAACCAATCTCTAGTTATGTTCTAATTCTTTAATTTCTCATCTTAACTCCTTATCAATCCATATTATTCCACATCTGATCCATTCAACTATTTCCTGCTTTGAAAATCTCGTTATAATTCCGTTAGTTTCACTTAATTTCATTATTAAGTAATGCTAATTTAAAGTCAACCTTTTAACTTCACACTTCTTTTATAAACCTTATTTGTAAACTCTGTTTAATATAAATTGCATTTTATCTTGATTTTTTCTTACTTAATTCAAATATATAAAAATATTTATTTTAACCCATCGCATTCGATTAAAATCTCTTTATAACTTAGTTTTGAAAACTCAGGTTTTACGATAAAATCCGTTCATAAACTCTTATCAAAATTCAACTAATTTTATTCCAATCTTCGATTATTTACTTAAATGAATTTCATTTAAGAAAAGTAATCACTTAATTTATTATCAATTATATTAATAATTTACATCCTTATTAAGTGAAATAAATATTAGATTTCTTTTTAAATTCTTAGTAAAGTTAAAACAAATATCCATTAAACTATTTCATTAGGTCAATTGATAACAAACTAATTTAATAATCAATCCTAGTTAAAATAGTCGACTTAGTCAACCTAAAACACAGTTATTTAGTTAACCTGTTCCAATTAGTTCATCCTATAAGTTCGTTAGTAATATAATTAATTTAATTAATTCCATTTAATTGTTTCTTGAAAACAATTAATCCAACTTTTAACCTTTAGTTTAATTTATACTCACTTTGTTAACGATATTTTTCTTCAACACTGGAGATAGGTCTATGGAAGTGGACCTAAGGGGAAAATAGGTTTATTTAGCTTTCAGGAGTTTGAGTTAGTTCACTATTTCCTAGATATCAAGGTTTTGAGCCCAAAAGATTAGTTACTCTTCCTTCAATGGGGTGAGCATCACGATTAAGCGATGCAAGAACCGACAGTTATCTTGGGATAAGGGTTTCCCAAGCGCAACCCTCGGTAAGGGCTAAATGGCTTGTTGGAAGGGGTTCCGCATTGATTTTGCGGAAGTGTTTAGGCTTAGGAAAGGACTTGTAATCCTATAGAAAGAAAACAACATGCAACGCCGACAATAACTAACAAATCTCATGAGAAAATCATAGGAAAATATTCTAAGTATTGGTCCACTCTTTATTGATCTTTGATTTTGAATATACAAGTGATGAAAACCAAAATCCCAATTTAATTTAGGAATTAAGGTTTACTCTAGGGAAAAGAGTACAAGAATGAGAATGAGAAAAAATCGCCCCTAAAATGAGATCCTGGGTTCTTATTTATAGACAAATCGGGGAACCTTTTGCTATTAGGAAAGCAGTACCCCTGTCGGCCGCTTTTCCCTTTTGTTCCGGAAGTTTTGGTTCTTGGCCTCCTTTTCTTTAAGTTCTGAAGGCTTTGCTAATAACTTTTTGAGGTGTCTGTTGTAGCTCGAGGGGGATGGTCCCGGTCTTCGTAGCTTTTGGCTAATATTATGTCTACCTTCTTTGTATTGCCGATAAACCTGACAGTGCAAATAGCTCTCGGAAGGTCTCCGCTCCCAAGTGTACGCTTCCGGTCATGGGTTCTCGGTCTTGCCGCTGACACTTTGTGGAACTTGCCTTTATGATTCAGGTAAAAGGTTGCTGGGACCACCACCCCTTCCAGTATCTACACAAAGAATATTAGTGTGGATAACTTTTCCTTCTTTGGGGGTCCCGGTTTGCCTGTCAGTAGACTTCCGGAGTGTACCCTTGCCTTTCCGAGAGGTTGTTTCTGGTGCTTTGCAAATTACTTGTTAGAGTAACTTCTCAAGAACTAGCTAATTGAGGTCTTAGAAATTGGTTCCGAATAATCTTTATATTCTTTAAACTCTATATCTTGGGTTCTTTCGTCTCCTTATGTATTTGTGACGGTCCAGAAATTTTGACAATTTAAATGATAGATTTTATATATGGCAATAGTTATTAAGTTTGTGATTTGTTAATACTATCTGTTGTTCGATTGGATGTGTCAAAGATAATATGAATTAGTAACAATAGAATTAAGTGTTGCTCTTAGTTTCCATAACGTTTTAAGGTAAATGTTACTGAAAACACCTACCTTCTCCTTACTATAAGTGTTAAGACACTTGTAATTTTGCATGACACATTCCATGCATGATTTACACATGCCCTAAGAGGTGTCATTACCATATTCTTCCATTCCATGTATATATATACCTCCTTTCCTCCCTTAAACACCATTCCACTCTTCTCTTCCATTTTTCCTCCTTCATTACCTTAAAACCATGGCTTCCTAAGCCTTTCTTCCTTATTCCTCTCCTTGTTCTCCTCCCTCTTTCTCCCTAAATTCGGCTAAAGCCATCTTCTCCTCCTCCTCCAAAATTCTGACCTTTCCTCCTGTTAAAAAGGAAAAGAAAAAGAAGTTTAATAATTATTTTAGTTTATAAAGAGTCGGAAGGGAAATTCTGTTAGTCCGGGATAGCTATTATCGGCTAGTGGTCCTACAATAAAGATTGCTGGAGTGGAACCCCAAGGTGAGAACTTGACACTTATATTCGTTCACTTTTTATGCTATGCGAATTGTTATTGATGATATGGTTAATTAGAAATTATTGCAATATAAGCGTTTAGTGGAAAACGCTTTTACATACACTGTTATATATATACCCATATATGCTCGTGTGATGGATGAATGGATGCTTCGTGATTGTTATTAGTGATAATATGTGCATTATACTTGTTATATAGACATATGTGGATTTATATGGATATCAAATAAGTCTCGAACCAAGTCGACATTGTAAATGAATATTTTATTCAATTTGAAAGTTGAAAATGGTTTTCTAAATCGTTTTGAAGGAATTTGTACTATGGTCAAAAATAGAGTTTGTCAAAATAAATTCCGGAACTTTCTAGGATGACAGAGAGGATAGTGTCTAGGCTTGAGTTTGGATAATATAGTTTCCTACTCTCCCTGGCTATCCCTAATTGATCCGACAGACGGGACGATTAATTCAAAATTTAATTTGAATTTTAATTTGAAACTATTTGATTTTATAGTAATATTTAGCGTATTTTTGTTAAAAAATTTAAATGTTTATAACTTTTGCAACTTAAATTAGATTTCCAGGAACGAAAAACGTTTGATTTTCATCAATAAGAGCTTTCAAATGAGTGAAAGAAGATTTTAATTTCGACTTATAATTTTCAACTTATGTTTAAAATAATTTAGAAAAAGTCGCTATAAATGGAGTTAGTAAACTATAATTATAAAATGGCAACTATAAATTAAATAAAAATATGGAAAAAAATTGTTAAATAAATTAATTATTTAAAAATGATTTATGGTAAAATCATGAGATTTTGGATAACACAAAAGTCATTTTACTTAAACAAGCCAATATTAGTATTTTGAAACACTTTGAAATGCTTTTGTAACGTAATTTGTTAAATATTGAGTTTTAAGTGATCTAGCTTTATAAATCTTTTCCAAACCTTAGTAAATGATTTCTAACAAGTAATAAATTATTTTGAACTATAATTTGTGTTTGCAAACATGAATTATGAGTTGAGACTTGATTTGGTCCTATACATCAACATGGTTTTAAAGATGCGTTTATTATTTGGAAAGACCGGGATTGGATTTATGTCTGAAAACAATTCCAAGTGATAATACCGGTTGTGGAGAAATTGAAGGCATTGAAGACGATATTGAAGACCGGGACCCTTCATATAATAAGGACGACTTGTTAAATGTCTCAAATGGGTAGCTCCCATTTGCAAATGGGTTTTATATCAGCTAAGTGGCAAGAAGCCCGAATGTATGTAAAGGAATTCCGTATTGTGGTTTCGTTTAGACCCAAAACGGACTTGTATGGATTGCGTGTCTGACATTGTAATTGACTGCGTAACATTGATCTCTGTTAAATATATATCTACTTGGTGGCGGAGAATTTATTCTCTTGCTTAACACCCTTCTCTAAGACGTATGAGCTTAGAGGTTATATATTAATAGAAATCAGTGATGCATTGTGAATGGACAATGTGGCATACTTAAGTTATGTGGTGAGCTATGGATGATCAAAGCATGGCTTGTTTAAGCGTAGCTTTGTGTATATCGGGACCTCAGCAAGCCTTGCAACCCGGTAAATGGCTAAAATACTAAATATGCAGCGAGGTTAAGGGTAGTCATTTCCTTCTAGATAAAAGGTGTACTATGGTATGGAGCCCAGGTATTAACCTATGTGGATAACTTCTATTTTATATGGATGTTGATGTTGTGAGGCCTCGATTCAAAGGTTGGTAACGACCGGGAAGTGATATACTCAGGCATGCTCTAAGTTACCCAGTTAAGGGGTAACCCAGCCTCGTGTTGGCAGAGAGCCCGATTTGGTTCTCGGGGCGTTCCTCTAGAGGAATACCCATCAGTTCGGTAAGGAAGTTGCTTTGCCTGGTCATTTGTTGGAAATTCATTATCCACTATGAGCTTTTACGAGTTCGTTTGTATAGCCTACTGGTTACTAGTAGGAATATGTTAGTATAGTGGGATGGGGCATTATGTTGGCTAAGATTGATAAATTTATTTGTGAAATTGTTTTCACACTATACACTAATAATAATACGGAAAACGGTTTCTGCGTATCAAGCATGTTTGACTATCGTAAGGAGAAACCTCGCCCATGTGTGTGTTTTCCTTTTGTGTGTGCTGCGTGACCTTATGTTAGTTTCATTTTCTAAAAAGCATTGCGAATTTTATTGCACATAACAAATATATATTGATTTCTCACACCAATCCTTGTTGTGCATGAGGCAGCGTGATAGGGGGTTCTCGCTCTTGGTTTGGTGGCAAGCGGGGGATTCTTACCTCTACATGTCCTAAGAGGGATTGGTTAGGCATGAGGCTGCGACAGCCGAGAGGCTGGCCGTAAAACAAGGTGTTGGGGTACCATTGTAATGCCATGGCGGAGTATTAGTTGTTGTCCGATGGTTGAAAAAGACCAGACCGTCATAGTATCAGTATTAAGCGAGTTAATACCGATATCCCCTTCGTCCCTACGGGTCCTGGTTGATAGGATTCTTAGTTTCTCTCTTCGTTGGCTTCCAGTCTTGGGTGACCTTTTACCAATCGTATCGACACTACCTTGCTGGTATTTCCTTTTGTATAGATTTCGAGCTCTTCACTTTGACGATGGTGTCAGAGGTATATCTCCCGGAATATTTCCTTATGCTGCCGGCTTTTTCTTGTGTCGGACTTTATAGTCGGAAGACTCCTTCCTGCTTATGGTGGTCTATTACCCTTTCACTGTCCGCCTGTTACGGATGCTTTATTTTGGTAGCAACACACTTTTTATAAAATCTTATTAACAAAAAAAATTGTGTATAAAATTATTTAGTAATTGCTTATAAACTACAATAAATAATAAATATTTATTTCCTTTTAATAATCTTTTATTCAAATTAACAGATTTAAAAATCTTTCTTTAGTTATAAAATAAATTTTATAACTTCTTATATGTCGATTTACTAGATGGTAAATCAATATTTGTAAAACGATTAATTTATAGGTCATATGCTGCCAATTACGCAACCAATATTTCCCATTAGTTAAAACAATACAAAGTTGAATTTCAAGTCAACGATCAACAAACAAATCAATCATCCAATCAGAACAGTTCATATAATGATAATATGAAAATAAATAACATATATATATATATATATATATTTGGAATCCAGTTGGATCCCTCCAACCTGTTTTTTTCTGCATCCAAATAGGTTACCTCAAATAACTAAATTCAATTCAATCTACAGATATAATTTCTAACAATCAAACAATAATAGTAATTCAAACATCCAACTATTAATTTTATACGTTTATATTATTATAAACGTGACCAACAAGGTAAGTTACCTCAATTGGTTACAATCATTAAAAATGACGATTGATTTAAATTAAACTTAAGAACATTTAATTCAATCACTTTAGCCAATATGTATAATTATATATGCAGTAATCATCAAATAATAAACAACAATAGCACACAAATATTAAACCCGACTTATATAAAATATAAATGGGAAAAAAATACACACCTTGATTTTTATTCGTCATTAAAACAACTAATTTCAGTTAAATTAAACAAACATTTAATTAAACCGGAAATTTCTATCCATTCCTAATACTTCCAAACCAACTCCATAATGTTTTGCCCGTCGATACGGTTCAAACGTCTCTTGTTTCATCCAATTATGATAAAATATGACCAAGTTATACAAAGTTATACGTTACACGTTTAAATTCGACTAACCTATTTCTTGATTTATAAATTAATTAATACTAATCAAATTAGTTTATTTACATTATTAACAAGCCGACATTCCCTCAATTGAAACATCCCAACTATTTAGATTTGCAGGCCGATCGCTTACTTATGAAAAACGAACAGGCCCACCTTCTACCTTACTGTTCTCTTTGAATGGCCTAATGCCCCACTTAAATTTAAATTAACGTTGATATTAAAGATCAAGCATAGTACAAATCTAAATTAGGAATATATGTTACCCAGGCGGATACTTTTTCTTCTTCATGCTACTGTTCATGCTTCTTCCCACTGTTCACTATTTGCTCTTCTCCCACACGCATGCTCATTTCTACCCGAATTCTCTACAATATATTTTCTCTTCCCCACGCCTTCTTTCTATACCTTGCTATCACCCGCGTGAACCATGTACACACACTCCAGATATTTCAACAAACCACCACTTCCACTCCACCGCGTCACCTGCTACTCACTTCGAGCTTGACTTTTTCATTTCTCCCCAACACCGCTCATCGGAGCTTCCTTTCAAACACATTGCTCACTTCACAAACCCACCTTGATGCCTTTATTTCCCATGTAAGTACCCACGTAAGTATCTAACCACACACAGTTGCTTCATGTAAGTACCCACTTTTCTCCACGTCGCTGCCCCCCACCTAGTTTACATGCTGGTTCATTCTCCCTTTTTTTTGGGCGTAGTTTTGATTTTATAAAGGAAAAGTTTGGGTTGTTTTAATTTAATCGGTGAACGAAGGTCTTTAGTTTTCATCGTTGGGAATTGAAAATGATGGGAATGGAAACATATATATAGGCAAGAGGAGGATAAAATCAACATCCATCATGGTACAATGTAGGTAGCATGTAGCTGCAAAACTAGTGTGGGTTTTCAGCGTTTGTTTTCTTTTCCTATGTATAGAGTTAGCATGTGCATCGGTACTTTATTTCATAGGGTAGCTGCGTTTACTTAAGGTAGGGGGGTGTGTGTGTGTTTTTTTTACTTAGGAATTAAGTTAATTTAATTTTATTATAGTATTAAATTTTACCGCTAATCGTTGTTTACCTCTAACTGTTTAATATACGTACCGCCTTATGTAGTTAAAGCGGTTAGCAGTTCTATAGTGGTGGAGGTGAAAAAAGGTGTAGCGGGGACATAGCGGGGTGCAAAAAGGTACACTAGATGTAAAAATAAGCATTTTAGAATTAATTACTTATCATTCTCACATCATTTGTGTAAGATAAGCTAATATCTATTAATCTTATGGAATAAAATCAAAGAATATCATGGTTGCATACATTAGAATTGATGAATATAGTAGATTTCTATCATATATTAGACATTTATATGTTAAAAATATCTTTTTACACTAACTTTATTGATGTATTTTAAAAGAGAATTAGTCAAATCAAGCTTCGTATATTAATATTGCTAAATCAGGTGCTATAAAGCATTGATTTATCGCTAACCATTTAATATACATACCGCCACACACGAACTCCAAACACAAAATGGCCACACTACTACGTCTTAACGATCCGATTCCAATGAAATTAATTTAAACGAAGGCCGACTCCGTTTGATTGTTATTTTAATTTCAATTTATTTATCGTTTTGCATTTAAATTGCACATGCAAATAAAACAACTCCGATTGGTTCCAGACTGGGAATCTGACAATAATAAGTTATACGTATTCTAATAAAATTCTTTCTGTCGAAAACGGAGGTTGTTTGAAAAATAACTATTTCTAAGGCCTATATGATAATGATAAAATATATTTAAATCCAAAACAAATTCTATTTAAAAATAATTATTATCGTACTTATACAACTTCAAAATATACCAATATGGATTTTAAACTCACGTTTAAAATTCCGGGTTAAACGATATTCAAATTACATATAAAATCCCTCATAATTTATTAAATAAATCGTCATAATTTATAAACTGTTCCATAGCGAATATTTGAAAATTTGAATTGGACATAACTCACAATTTATAACATTAAATCTCCATTCTTCTTTTTCATTAGAAAAAATATAATCAAATAGATTCAAACTTTTCTTATTTCAAATAATTCCGAGTTATATCTAACCATGTATATTCAATTGAAGTCTATAACATAATATTATGAAATACCGCACCATCACGAGCTCGAATCATAATTAAATATAAATTTAACATTCAAACTTTGTTACATAAACAAATTCTATATTATAAATCCATTTATAATTCCAAATCAATATTTAAAATAATAAATTAAATTAAATACTTGACTACAAAAAAGGTACGTTACAAGTGGCCTGCGTTGCTGAAAAGGTTATATTATTAAACGTTACTTATTTTATTAATTCCTTTCCATTTAATCAATATTCTTGTCCCCCTCTTATATGTCTGTATATATATATACACACACACATAAATTTTAAATTTAATGGAATATTCTAATCAACCATTAATTAGTTATTTTTGTTCCATATATTTATACTTTCAATTCAAATGTCAAAAGTTCTCGCATATATATTTACGCACAACATTTTAAATGTGAATTCTTCATATAGACTCCTTTTTGACATATTATATATGAAAATAAATTAGAATCTCGCCACGAATACAACTATGATACTCCCATGACCAAATTCCTAATTTTGTAAAATTCCATTTTCCAACCCATTAATATATTTATTGTTTATTTGATTTATTAAATCTCTTAGTTCATTTAGTATATTTTCACGAGATGTTACATTCTCCCCCCTTAAAATAGATTTCTTCCCGAAATTTGTCTAAAGGGGCGAAAAGCACAACTCGCTCTAAACATCCATGTTATAAACTCGTGTTGTTTTTAATTCATCCATAAACATCCATGACTCACAATGATTATGAACTGCAGACTTACTAAAGTGAGCTCAATCCTAACGTGTCCATGAAATAAGTGATGCAGTATGTATGCAAACATCCTAATATGCATATATTTCTACATGAGTGTGTTGTACAACTGTGTTGCATCCATTTCTCTAACATTCAATCTAGCAGCCACATTGCATCCATAAACGTAACTTAGAGGGAAAATTGCCTAGGAAAAGCTCTTGGTGGGTCTGTCTCATCTTGTCATGAGTCTCCCAAGTGCTTTCTGCGGGGTCATTTCACCATTGTACTCGCACAAGGTGAACGGTCTTATTGAGGAGTCTTTTAATTCCATGCTCTACAATATTTGCAGTGGTACGAAGCACCATAGACTCCAACTCGAGTTTCCCAATGTCCCTAATTTTGTCAAGCCCGAGTCTGACAATACAATCATGAAGGCACTTTCTCAAATGAGGTACATGAAAAACATTATGGATCCTCGGTAGGCATTCTTGGAGATCCACTTGACAAGCCAAAGATCATATTCTCTCGATAGTCCGGAAAGGCCCATTAAATCTGGGAGCCAACTTCCCAGTCTTCCTAAATCAGACAGTTTTCTTGAGAGGGGAAACCTTTACAAATACCAAGTCTCATATACCGAACTCAAGTTCCCTCCTTCTCTTATCAGCATATGATTTCTGGCGGTCTTGGGCTGCTTTCATCCTCTACCTAATCAAAGAATTCTTCTCCGTGGAATCACAGACAAAGTTTGGTCCGAGGAGAACCTTGTCGGTAGTTTCCCACCAACAAATTGGCGATTTGCATAGCCTCCCGTAAAGCGCTTCAAAAGGGTCTATACCAATCGTTGCTTGAAAACTTTTGTTATACGTAAACTCCACAAGCGAAAGGTGCTACTCCCAAACTCCTACAAGGTCGATAATGCAAGCTCCGAGCAAGTCTTCTAGGATCTGATTTATTCTTTCCGTATGGCCATAGGTTTATGTGCGGTAGGCCATACTTAATCCTGCTTGTAAACTTCTCCAAAACTCACTTGTGAATAGGGAGTCTCAATCACTAACTATACTAGGAGGAATACCATGCAACATGATTATTTCTCTAACATACAACTGGGCCAACGAGGCCGCAGTCATATTCTTCTTGACTAGTATAAAGTGAGCACTCTTGGCCAAATGGTCCATTATAACCCAAATAGCCTCATTTCCCTTTTGACTCCTTGGAAACCCATCCACAAAATCCATGGAAATATGTTCCCACTTCTACATGGGAACTTCTAAATACAACAGTAATCCTTTGGGCCCTCCTTGCTCCACTTTTACTTTTTGACATGTTAGACACTTGGCCACAAACTCAACTATCTCCCCTTTCATTCCTTCCCAATGGAGATTTCTCTTCATATCCTTATACATTTTATCTCCACCGGTTTGTATGGTCATCCTCGACCTATGGCACTCCTATAAGATTTCCTTTCTCAACACCTCATCTTTAAGGACACAAAGTCGTATAAACTTAAGAAAACTCCCATCGTTGCTAAGTGAATATCTAACTGAATGAGGAAAGATCTCCTTCTTCCCCACTTTCTCCTTCAAGTCTTTTATTTCTTCGTCAAGATCTTACATACTCTGAATCCTTTGCCATAGAGCGGGTCTAACTAGAATGACTCTATGAAAACTACTTGAAGTTACAAGTAGAGGTTGCAAGTTAAAGTTGGAGAGAAACTCTAACTATTTCCATTCCAAAATTTCATTCAAAGATGCATGTCTATTACTCAACGCATCATCTACGAAATTCCCCTTCCCTGGGGTATACTGGATCATGAAGTCAAAAGAGGCAATGTACTCCATTCATTGTTATTGTCTCAAATTCAGGTCACGTTGAGAGAATAAATACTTTAGGGATTTATGGTCAGTGGAAAGCTCAAACTTTTCTCCTCAAAAATAGTTCCTCCACATTTTTAAGGTGAAAACTACCGCAGCTAACTCTAGGTCATGATTTGGATATCTTTCCTCAGGGTCCTTGAGTTGCCTACTAGAATAAGCCACAACCCTTCCTTCTTGCATGAGAACCGCTCCTAAATCTGTTCAGTAGGCGTCAGTGTAAACCATGAACATCCTTGAGCCATCGGGTACAATAAGAACTGGCGCACTAGCCAATGCTTCGTTTAATTTCTTAAAAGCCACTTCACACTTACTACTCTGAAAAATACTAAGTTCTACTCCATTAGTTGAGTTAAAGGGGTAGCAATCTTTGCAATGTTCTTAATAAACTTATGGTAATATCCTGCTAATCCAAGGAATCTTCTTACCTCTATAGCGTTTCAAGGCACTTTCCATTCCTTAATTTCCTCGATCTTCGCAGGGTCTATTGCCAAACGTTTGTCGGACACGATTTGCCCCAAAAACCTAACTTCTTCTTTCTAGAAATAACATTCTGAAAACTTGGCATTCAAGTGGTTCTCTCTAAGTATTTCTAGGACCTGTCTTAGGTTACTTTCATGCTCTTTATGGTCCTTGGAAAATATAAGGATATCATCCATGAAAACCTCCATAATATTATTCAGAATTCCCCTAAACACTCTACTCATGAGGCCAACAAAGAAGGCAGGCGCGTTCGTTAGTCCAAAGGGCATAACTTCCCATTGGAACATCCTAAATGCGGTTTTATCCTTACTATCCTCTGAAATTCTCAATTGGTGAAATCCAGTTGCAAGGTCTAATTGGGAAAATACTCGAGCTCCTTCCAAGTGGTCAAATAGATCATCAATTCTAATTAAGGAGTACCTATTCTTCTTAGTTAGTTTATTTAGCTCTTTATAATCCACGCAAAGTCTTAGGGACATGTCTGCTTTGGTGGCAAACACAATAGATGCACCCAATTCAGATGTACTTCGTCGAATGAAGTCTTTCTATAGCAACTCCGAAATCTATTTATCCAACTCTCTTCTTTCTTTTGGTGCCATATGCCTCGAGGGTAAAGCTACGGGTCTAGCATCCTTCTCAAGGTCAATACGGAAAGAGATCTCCCGATGGGGGTGGAAATCCTGTTACTTCCTCAAAGATGTCCAAATACTAACATACTATAGGGACCGAATGGTCCTTCTGGACTAGGAAACAAGGTACACAATAGGGAATTATCCCTGCTTCTAATATCACAAGGGATTCTCAGACTATGTTTTTTCGGTTCCTAAGATAAACAATTCTCTTGTCGCAATCTAGGATGGCCCCATAAAATGATAGCCAATCCATACCTAGGATAAGGTTATACCCCATAAAATCCAATGCATATGCTTTGCAAAAGAACTCGACATCGTCGATATCAAATACTAAGTTTTTACAGATCAACTCAAGATACTTGGCTCCTCTGATGGGGTTGGCCACCTCTATTAGATTACTAGTGATGGATAAGGAGAGGTTCAACAAATCAACTAATTTCTTAAAAATAAAAGAATGGGTTGATCTAGAGTCAAACAAGGTATATACAAAAATTCCCAAAATAAAAGTTATACATTCAAGTGTGAGTTGAACTTGATCTTTCAGGGGTCGGCTCTGCATCAATGCTGCTTCCAATGCATAATTCTGATTGTTTTGAACAACTCTAGGCTTTAAGAAATCCCTAGACAAGTGTCCTTTCTCATGGCACTTGAAGCACCTTCCTTTAAACACCTTCTCTGCTAAAGCAGTCCTTGGCCTCATGGCCCTTACGATTACACCTTGTACAACTCTTAGCTTCTTTCTTAAACTTACCCCTTTCTTCTTTTTCTTCCACCATTCTTTCTTCTTATTCTTATTTGAACTAGAATTACCTTCTTCCTTCTCACCATTCTTGTTCTCTTTAGATCCCTCAGATGTGCACAGGATGATTGTCTCCACTAATGTCTCGAACATTGCTCCAAATGTTACTTGGGTTATCAAAGCCTCCTTTAATGGGGAGTTCAACCCCTAAAATAATTCTTAAAGCCTTGTTCACTGTGGTATCCACCAAACCCCTACAAACTTACATAACTCGATGAATTTAACCACATACTCCTGCATACTCAGATTTCCTTGTTTGAGATGGATAGGATCCTCTATTTGAATTATCGTCTCAGCATTGGTTAGAAACTTTGCTTCAAAGTGGGTCTTGAATTCAACCCATGTAAATACTCGTCTTACATTCCTTATAGATACTAGGTTCCACTATTCAAGGGATTCACCCTTTAAGTGCCAGGTCGTGACTCTCCTTTTGACTTTGTCTGACCATCCCGTGGCCTCAAAAATCCTTTCGTGGTCCATTATCTAAGATTGAGTCCCAACAAACCCTCTTTCCTAAAGAATGGTTTTCCACCAAGGTTCACGAAATTCTTACAAAGTCGAGGAAAATCAAAATCTACCTCAGTGGCAGTAGCTGTAGGCTCTGCTAGGGCGGGATTGACGACGTGGACTTACTCCACAGTATGGAGACACTGTTGGAACCATTCTGCCAAATACTAAGGCCTTTCCTGGATTCCCTAACCTGAAGGATTATCAGTCATTATACTATCTGAAAAAGAAAGGAAGAATCCTTCAGCAGATACTTCTGAGATAGTATTTAAGCTGAAAAGGAAAGAAAATGATTAAGTTGCCTGGTATAGTTGCGTATGCGCATTGGGGGTAAGTGTATGTATATATATATATATATATAGTTGATAACTTTTTTCAAAATACAAACTAGATATGAAGAAAGCTAACCACTTAAGACCTTCTCAAGGCGGTGGTAAGCCTACCTATATACACACATAATAGGTATATATGTATATATGTATATAATAGACCTCTCACATTAGACCGACTACTAGTAGATGTTGGATATGTCCGACAGTTTCGGGCAGACTTCTAAAACAAGAGGGCTTAACAACAAGTCGTAGTGTACCAAGTTTAACGGCCCATGGAACCCGGACCTCTCACATATGACAAACTCACTTGTGGTCGCTGGATTTTCCAGTTGGTTCCAGGCATACTTCTACCATAATTGACGACTAGCCTCGTGTCTGTGTGTCAATATTTAATATATATATAAGACATTTATAGACGCATAAGTAACAATTCATATGGGGACATTTCAAATTTCTAATCCCATCCTAACATATTTATTACGCCATTATTATGATTGATTACACTGTATAAATATATAATTTAGTATGTGCTATAAATGTTAATTTCCGTTCGAATTAAGAAATGTTTTAACGATATAGTTTGTCAATCCTGTTTGCATCAAAGGTATATAAGCCTAATTCTCACACTAAACTACTAAATTCATGGCATAACTAATAATAGCAGCAAATGGGAAAATATCAACATAACCATTCAAACTTGTATCCTAGGTTTGTTAGAATTACTTAGATAATAAAAGAGAAACAAGGTGTTACGTTCATACATTAGACATATATATACATATATACACACAAAATTTATTTAAATCAAATTCACCTTTTTCTATATTGCATTGCACATAAAAACATTAACATTTGATTATTCTAAATCTGAACGTTCAAATTCTCCAATTTTGAATGGGAATCTAAACCTATTCAAATAGTGAAACTAAACCAAATATTAATCCTCTTACGCTGCAAACACTTTTAAATAAAAAGGAGTAAATTCAATTAAACAAAAGTAGAACCACCCAATTATTCCTCAAATATAACCCAAATAATTCACAAACCCAATTATTGTTGATTGGCAACTTTGCGATACATAAAAATAGGAGATTTAGGGGGTTTGCATTATGATGTTATCGTGAAACCAAACCTCTTTAGGCATACAAATCAATATGAAATCTACAAAACATAGAATTTAGCTTAAACAAGTATTATTTCCCCTCATAATGATTTAACTATATGGAAATGTCATAGATTTGATGATGTTTTCCTATTAGATATGAAAACCTTTAAGAACGAATGCGAACTCCAATTCCTTATATATATATAGAAGAATTAAACAGTTAGAATTCTTATATATACAAATCATATGATTCTAGATTTAGATTCTATTCAAATCCTACAAGAAAATGAATTAGAAAAGAAAATAGATTTAAGAGAGGAAGAAGAAAACCTAAAATATATTTTCTTTAGACTCAATGGAAGAGTGGAGGCTAGGAAGGAGGAGAAGACTAGGTTTAGGTTTGAGGTTTAGGGTGTTATTTAGAAGTGTGTGAGTGAATAATAGTTGTAGGATTATTTAGATTTAATCCTGGTTGTTAATCTATAAACAAACATTAAAAACCAAACCAAAACCAGGCCAAATTGGGTATTGGCCACCCCAGGCGGTTTATACCCTTCCTAGGAGGGAGATTGACTGGCCCCCTTCTCGGGAGGCGGTCGACCTCTCGGTCTCCAAAGCAGCCAGTGGCCTGTGTTGATTGTTGAAAAGGTTATATTATTAAACATTACTAATTTTATTAATTCCTTTCCATTTAATCAATATTCTTGTCCCCCTCTTATATGTATATATATAATCAATATTCTTGTCCCCCTCTTATATGTATATATATAATCAATATTCTTGTCCTCCTCTTATATGTACATATATATATACACATAAATTTTGAATTTAATGGAATATTCTAATCAACCACTAATTAGTTATTTTTATTCCATATATTTATACTTTCAATTCAAATTTTAAATGTTTCTGCATATATATTTACGCACAAAATTTTTAAATGTGGATTCTTCATATGGACTCCATTTTTGACATATTTTATATGAAAACAGATCATAACCTTGCCACAAATACAAGTACGATATTCCTGTGGCCAAATTCCTAATTTTACAAAATTCCATTTTTCATTAATATATTCATTGTTTGTTTGATTTATTAAATCTCTTAGTTTATTTAGTATATTTTTATGGGGTGTCACAACTTCCATATGTCAAAACATGATCATTTTTTACATGTCATATAGAATACTGAAACCTCAAGTAGTCCTATTGTAACAACCCGCAAATTCTAAACCAATTTAAAATTTTATTTTAGAAAATTTTAATGAATTTTAAGGATATAAAATAATTTATTTAAATAAAAATGGGTAAAATTTATTTTAATTGAAGTTAAAACGAATAAATTTAATTTAATTATAGAACGAGCCTGAAATGGCGTGGTAGTTTGAAAATTTAATTTTAAACTTTGACTGAATGTACAGGATTCAAAATAAATCAGAATTGAGTGAAACCAGAAATATTTAAATCTGTTTAATCATATCTTTCTAACGAATCTGAAAAATTGAAATAAAAGATTATATTTTTATTGTCATTTTAGATGCGATAAAAGAATAGAAATAAAGAATTCATTCTTATTGACATTTTACATACGATAAAAAGGATAGAAATAAAAAGAGACATTTTTATCGTCGTGTTATATATTGTGATTACACTACCATAGACAAGTTACCTGACTTGTTTATGTGATTGGGTCGATTATTTTCACACATCGCCCAAGTGCACAAATAAATTTATTATTTGTTTATTGGTTGAAACCCCACACGGGTGTTGGGATGAAAATTAACATACACTAATCCCAATATTTAGTTGTATGTTGATCATTAGATCGACAGGCTGCGATGAGCGTTATTATTTAATTTTAACGCTTACGCAGTGGAATTTACACTTTGGATGAAATGGATGATTTTACTGTTATTGTTATATATGACATGTGTGAAATCCATATAATCCAAAATTATATGGTAAATGTTTGAGTCGCATTTTGATTCAGATGTTTTTTTAAATAAGAATATTCTTACATTAGAAATTCTTTTTATTTAAAATTAATTTTTATATAAAAATATATTTTTAATCAAGTATATGTTAAAACAAAGAATATTTGTAAAAGATAAAAATCTGTTGTATAAAGAATATTTTTAATGATTATTTTAAATATGTTTTTTTATAATAATTAATATTTAAAGGGAAATCCTTTAATTAAGATTATTAGAATTTGCCATTATACTTTGTGATATGAAATTAATTGAGATGTGAAGTGGATTTATCGGGGACGGTGTTTTTAAACGACATTTGTCCTTTAATCCAACTTACAGCGAAATTATTATTTGGAATTTATAAATCTATTTGATAGATTTAAAAAGGCATTTTCTAAAAATCAAGTTTTCCAATTTAATAAATTGGAATTAAGTGGAAATTCGATTGGTAATAATCGAGATGGGCTTCTGTAATAGAAGACCGATATTATATATGGAATTTAAGAGGCTTTGCCGTTATTCCATGTATATTGTTAGTCCGATACAGAAATTTATATCGATTATGTATTGATTGATTTCTATGGAATTTCATATTTTGAAAATTGTTTTGTGGGTTTATCGTGAACTGTGTTTTAAACGACACTAGTTCTTTAACCCGTTTAAAACAAGATTTATTCCTTAAATAAATGATCTTGTAATAATGCTTTTTGATATTAAATCAAAATTAGAGTTTTAATAAATCTTTTAAGGAAGATTTAAGATTTAATTTATTAATTTATCTTTGATAAAATTAATGAGAAGCTTTTAATATGAATATCTTATTAAAAGAATATTCTGAGTTGGAATGTGGCGTAGTGTGTGATTTTCCAATATTTGATTTTTAATCACCAATTACGCGAGTTATTCAGAAAGAATGGGTTTAACCCATTCTGAATAGTCATCACGACGATCAAGAGTCGAAGATGAAGACGGTGACTGAAGACCGGAGAGCTTCACATCGTTTGGTTGATAATGCCTGATATCTTGAATTGGGAC
Organism: Allium sativum; assembly: GCA_030737875.1. Classification (NCBI taxonomy): domain Eukaryota; kingdom Viridiplantae; phylum Streptophyta; class Magnoliopsida; order Asparagales; family Amaryllidaceae; genus Allium; species Allium sativum. Next base: position 152,843,441 of record CM060915.1, read on the forward strand.
TGATCCCCCAAGGCAAGGTAATAAGTGATGATCTTCCAGACGTACTGGAGATCGACGGATACGTTGTTTCGTTCAGACCCAGAGCGGACTTGTAAATGGATTGTGTGTTTGACATTGTATTCTTTTCTACTATATTTGTTGAACGCTACTGATTATATATTTATGTTTGGTGGTGGAAAATTTATTCTTCACTTAACACCCTTCTCTAAGACGTATGAGCTTAGAGGTTATATATATATTGGTAGATGATCAATGATACGGTAGAGTCTGACAATGTGGCATGCTAAGATGCAATTGATCAAGGCTTTGTTGAAAAGCAGGCCTTGTGGTTGATGATCAAAGCACAGTCTATTTAGGCATAGCTTTGTGTATATCATGACTTTGCGAGCCTCACAGCCCGGTAGAGTCTAAAACGGGAGAAGGGAACACAGGGAGTGCACACATTTCTATCTAGCTAGAAGTGGTGTCATGGTATGGAGCCCAAACATTTACTTATGTGGTTGTTGGATTTTTAGAGGCCTCGGATTTATGCGGTCGCCCTCGGCCGTATTATAGGTTCAATAGGACCGGGGAGCGTGTGTTCAGGAATAACTAATCCACTAAAGTAGTTGTGGACCGGCCCTGCAGGATCCAAGGGTTCTCCAGCGTCCGAATCCTGGGACATTTCTAGAGTGTCTCGAATCGGTAAGGACTTCCTCCCTAGCCTTGACTCCTGATGGAAACCTAATTTCCAATACGCCCCTTTACGGTTTTGATTGTATTACTAGTACGGCGACATAGTAGATGGTAGCTATGCCGTCTAGGATTGATATTATGATTGAAATGTTTTAATTAAAAGATACACACACTAATAATAATATCGTATTTTGCGTATTTATCATTTCTTGACCATTATAAGGTAAAACCCTATCCTCTGGTGTGTGTTGCATTGTGTGATGGGACCTGGGTCTTATAATGGTTTCATTTTTCTAAAAAGCATTGCGTTATTCGACGATTTACTTTAGTTATGCACTGGAAATCCAATGGAGTAAACCCGTTCCGCGTTAACGGCATGGTCCTGTGATTAGCCTTATTACTAGTTAAAGTTAAGTTAAGAATTCTCACACCAGTCCCACGACTGACCTGTTGTTTGCTTCACTTTGCAAACTCGGGTGCCCTCTTTCCACACGGGCAGTCGAATAGCTCATTTGGCAGATATATTAAGCAAAGATCCTAGATTGAAAACTGAAGCTATGGCCAGAATGTTGATAGCCTTCCACTGAGATTAGTTCCGCTGAAATGTATTAATTTTTGTAATTTATCTTCCGCTGTAATATTATCCAATGTGCTCTGATATATATTCTGTACTCTGATGTAACATTTATTATGATGTTCTAAAAGTCTTCTATATTTGTTCTAATTTGTTGTATGCCCAAAGTTGATGTATCCACAGATTTCCATTCTTTGGTTCAGACCTGTGTGGTTTATGGTCGATCCAGAGGGTGGGAATTTCAGGGATATCACAGTTGGTATCAAAGCTCAGGTTAGCTCAAATCTTTGGGGTACAACTCGTTAGAACTGAACAAAAGACTCATCAGAGGTAGGATTAGTAATGTCCTATAAAACAGAATTGTAACAACCCGTATTTTTGAATAACATGTTATAACATAAATGGAGGCAGAATTAAACTGTAAAATCTGAATCAAGGGAAACGGGCTATGCCATTGCGTTCGTCTCGGAAAAATACGCGAAATAGAGTCCGAGTTTTCGAAAATCGGAGTCCGTTTGACCAAGATATGGCCTCGCGAAGTTTCACGAAAAATTCCCAAATTAAAGTATACTTAATTAAGTGAAATGGGTTGCGCAGAGAAATATATATATATTGATATATATATATATATATATAATTGAAAATTAAATAAATAAATATGCAAAAATGTTCAAAACAGCGAATTGGGAGAGGGGAATAACCGAACCGGCCGATTTTTGAGGTCGACCCGAGCCCGCTGGGTCGACTGGGGGTTAATCCAGGGTGTTTGGCTGTCAACCCGTGGGCCGATTCGCTCAAATGCAGATTTTGCATTTGAATGGTTCTCATGGTCCATCTTTAATCTAAAGGCCCTAGATGGTTCCTACACTTGACTTCTTCCCCAAGACATGCTTTGATGGCTTGGATTGAATCTAGGGTTAATCCTATGGCCTAAAACACTTGCCTAATCTATAAATAAGACCCTAACCTACCCTAAATCATCATTATTCATTCATACAACTAAACTATGGCAAAATCAATCCTCTCATGGCCTCCACTCTCTTCATAAATTCCTAAATCAAATTTCTAAGAGATTTCCATGCATACAAGTGTATTTAGGCTTGTATGATCCTCTTTAGCTTGCATTAAAGTCTTGTTTCTCTATTGGCATCATAAAGGAGGAGTCTTGATCAAGTTTGCTTGCATTTTGGGGTTTTAATTTGTTGCATAAGGGGTTTCTTACATTTGCTATACTCATTTGAGTCCGCATAAGCATTGTAAGCCCTATTCCTTTCATACTTGAACTTTTAAAGTTAAATGTATGATATGCAAGTTGCCATAAGTTATGCAAGTTGCCATAAGTTATGCAAGTTGACATATGTTATGCAAATTTGTTTATGCAAGTATGATATGCAAGTTGACATATGTTATGCAAGTTTGTTTATGCAAGTATGATATGCAAGTTGACATATGTTATGCAAGTTTGTTTATGCAAGTATGATATGCAAGTTGCCATAAGTTATGCAAGTCTATTTATGCAAGTATGATATGCAAGTTGACATATGTTATGCAAGTTTGTTTATGCAAGTATGATATGCAAGTTGACATATGTTATGCAAGTTTGTTTATGCAAGTATGATATGCAAGTTTGGGATGGTCATATGGTTCATGTTATCATGTTATGCATGCTTTTTGGGCCAAAAATGTATTATGCAAGTGTATGAACCCATGAACATTTCATATGCCACCATGTTGAACTTGTGGCTCTAACACTTTTATGTCATGATTATGCCAAGTTCCCTCTTTCTATTTTTTATGCGCTATTGCGATATGTAAGCGATGGGATTGCGTTTGGGGTTGGGTAAACTTAAAAGACATAAAAATATGAGCTTGGGAATTTACCTATTAAGTTAGGTCTACCCATTGGGAATTTACCTATTAAGTTAGGTCTACCCAATTGCTTGAAAATTTGTAACATGTTTTGGAAGCATGATGGACATGACACTTAGAAAAGATAAGTGTGGCCAACTCGAGGTTGGGTTGAGTTTGTAGCGTAAACCTACCCGGAACCGACCGGCTTAACTAGTTGCTACAAACAATAGGACCCAATGTGAGAAGTTGGTCATGTTGTACCTTGGACCCGAGGTTAGACCAAGTTGTGGTGTAAAGCTACCCGGACCCGCCCGGCTTAACTAGTAACCACAACAAAGTCTAATGTGAGAGGTTAAGGCGCATTAATTAATTAATGCCTCATGATTAGGGTTAAGTCATGGACCATGTAATACTTAACCAATTTGGGCTTGGGAGATTAATCGGGGTTAAGTCGTGAACTCATCGTTACACTTAACCAAGTTAATCCATGATTAGTGAAGGGGTTAAACCGTACTTAACCCACTAGAAAAATCCTAGCAATGGGGGGGTCCACTCCTTCAGTAATCCCTAGTTTGTATCATCATGGCCCTAGGGACTAGGCTAGGGTGGGGGCACGATTACTGAACTGGAGATAAGGGGCCAAAAAGCGACGGCCGTGGTACGCCGGTGTAGTTCTGGGCGGACTCTGGTCGTGCACATAGTCCGTAGCCGGAGAAAACAAGCACGGGTACCGGTAGATCGAGACTGTGCACTCATGTTTATGGTGTCCAGGGGTTGACAACCTAGGGCTTGATACACCCGACGGGTGGACCCGGCACAGTTCGACTGCATTCATGTTTGGGCCGTATTGACACCAACACGTGACGAGTTAGGCTTAGGGAGCCGATCGACTAGACCGTTGGGTTGGACCTCGTGGTAGGGTCACTTCATGTTATTGGACCTCGTATGAGGGTCACTTCTTGTTATTGGGCCAAAGCATGGGCCAAGGGATCAATACTTGCGTATTCAAGCCATGTTAGTTTGCTAGTACACCTGTGGTGCAAAACCTTAATCCTGATTATGCGATGACACCTTTATCTACCTTGATAGTTAATCATCATGTTGTTATCCTTATGTTCATACCTGCTGCTCATATCAGTTAGCTTTATCAGTTTACATTGATTGTAGTAGGGTTTACTCAGTCTTTTTGACTGACCTGTTTTCTTTCGCCTCTTTTCTTCCGTCCCCCCCCCCCCCCAGGTTCTCAGGGAGGGAATACAGGAGCTTAGCTTGGATCTTAGCCGCTTTTCTTGGATAGCTCATGTATGCTTTGGACTTGAGCTCGCTATGGTTTTTCCACTTTGGGGATAGCTACTTTATGTTTTCCTTTTCAGTTTCAGATGATGTTATTTTATGTACTAGACTTGTTTATTTGGAAAATTGACATTATGATGTACCAGACATGTTTTGAAATGGTTTAAATCTTCCGCTGTTTTATCCATGTTATTTACTCTGTTTACATATATACATATGTTCTTGTTCTGCCTTGATATATCATTATGCATGTTTACCTGATTCAAACGCCCCTCCAAAGTCAGAGTGCTTGCAAGAGTCACCCTGGCGGAGGTGGGGTGTTACAAGAATACTCATTAGAGATAGGATCAGCAGTCTCCTAGAATGAGAAAACTCATTAGAGATGGGGTTAGCAATACCCTAGAATGAGTTCAGAGTGAAAAGTCTATAATTAATGTACTTGTGATTATATATATAATTCGATTTTAGAAAATATGATTTTTGAATACATGAAAGTTATATATTTAGAAAATGTAATCAACTAATTGATTAGAAATTGTATTGTGTGAATTTAAATTCATTTAATTAAATTATTAAACAATAAAAGAATGAAAATTAAATTGGTTGAATAAACAACTTTTAGCTTCATTTCCTTTTCGAGGACGAAAATAATTTAAGTGGGGGAGATTGTAACAACCCACAAATTCTGAACCAATTTAAAGTTTTATTTTAGAAAATTTTAATCAATTTTAAGGATATAAAATAATTTATTTAAATAACAATGGGTAAATTTTATTTTAATTGAAGTTAAAATGAATAAATTTAATTTAAATATAAAACGAGCCTGAAATGGCGTGGTAGTTTGAAAATTTAATTTTAAACTTTGACTGAATGTACATGATTCAAAATAAATCAGAATTGAGTGAAACCAGAAATATTTAAATCTGTTTAATCATATCTTTCTAACGAATCTGAAAAATTGAAATAAAAGATTATATTTTTATCGTCATTTTAGATGCGATAAAAGAATAGAAATAAAGAATTCATTCTTATTGACATTTTACATACGATAAAAAGGATAGAAATAAAAAGAGACATTTTTATCGTCGTGTTATATATTGTGATTACACTACCATAGACAAGTTACCTGACTTGTTTATGTGATTGGGTCGATTATTTTCACACATCGCCCAAGTGAACAAATAAATTTATTATTTGTTTATTGGTTGAAACCCCACACGGGTGTTGGGATGAAAATTAACATACACTAATCCCAATATTTAGTTGTATGTTGATCGTTAGATCGACAAGCTGCGATGAGCGTTATTATTTAATTTTAACGCTTACGCAGTGGAATTTACACTTTGGATGAAATGGATGATTTTACTGTTATTGTTATATATGACATGTGTGAAATCCATATAATCCAAAATTATATGGTAAATGTTTGAGTCGCATTTTGATTCAGATGTTCTTTTAAATAAGAATATTCTTACATTAGAAATTCTTTTTATATAAAGAATATATTTTTATATAAAAATATATTTTTAATCAAGTATATGTTAAAACAAAGAATATTTGTAAAAGATAAAAATATGTTGTATAAGGAATATTTTTAATGATTATTTTAAATATATTTTTTATAATAATTAATATTTAAAGAGAAATCCTTTAATCAAGATTATTAGAATTTGCCACTATACTTTGTGATATGAAATTAATTGAGATGTGAAGTGGATTTATTGGGGACGGTGTTTTTAAACGACATTTCTCCTTTAATCCAATTTACAGCGAAATTATTATTTGGAATTTAAAAATCTATTTGATAGATTTAAAAAGGCATTTTCTAAAAATCAAGTTTTCCAATTTAATAAATTGGAATTAAGTGGAAATTCGATTGGTAATAATCGAGATGGGCTTCTGTAATAGAAGACCGATATTATATATGGAATTTAAGAGGCTTTGCCGTTATTCCATGTATATTGTTAGTCCGATACAGAAATTTATATCGATTATGTATTGATTGATTTCTGTGGAATTTCATATTTTGAAAACTGTTTTGTGGGTTTATCGTAAACTGTGTTTTAAATGACACTAGTTCTTTAACCCGTTTAAAACAAGATTTATTCCTTAAATAAATGATCTTGTAATAATGATTTTTGATATTAAATCAAAATTAGAGTTTCAATAAATCTTTTAAGGAAGATTTAAGATTTAATTTATTAATTTATCTTTGATAAATTAATGAGAAGCTTTTAATATGAATATCTTATTAAAAGAATATTCTAAGTTGGAATGTGGCGTAGTGTGTGATTTTCCAATATTTGATTTTTAATCACCAATTACGCGAGTTATTCAGAAAGACCGAGTTTAACCCATTATGAATAATCATCATGACGATCAAGAGTCGAAGATGAAGACGGTGACTAAAGCCCGGAGAGCTTCACATCGTTTGGTTGATAGTGACTGATATCTTGAATTGGGACTGATCCCCCAAGGCAAGGTAATAAGTGATGATCTTCCAGACGTACTGGAGATCGACGTATACGTTGTTTCGTTCAGACCCAGAGCGGACTTGTAAATGGATTGTGTGTCTGACATTGTATTCTTTTCTACTGTATTTGTTGAACGCTACTGATTATATATTTCTGTTTGGTGGTGGAAAATTTATTCTTCACTTAACACCCTTCTCTAAGACGTATGAGCTTAGAGGTTATATATATTGGTAGATGATCAATGATATGGTAGAGTCTGACAATGTGGCATGCTAAGATGCAATTGATCAAGGCTTTGTTGAAAAGCAGGCCTTGTGGTTGATGATCAAAGCACAGTCTATTTAGGCATAGCTTTGTGTATATCGTGACTTCGCGAGCCTCACAGCCCGGCAGAGTCTAAACGGGAGAAGGGAACGCAGGGAGTGCACACGTTTCTTTCAAGCTAGAAGTGGTGTCATGGTATGGAGCCCAGACATTTACTTATGTGGTTGTTAGATTTTTAGAGGCCTCGGATTTATGCGGTCGTCCTCGGCCGTATTATAGGTTCAATAGGACCGGGGAGCGTGTGTTCAGGAATAACTAATCCACTAAAGTAGTTGTGGACCGGCCCTGCAGGATCCAAGGGTTCGCCAGCGTCCGAATCCTGGGACATTGCTAGAGTGTCTCGAATCGGAAAGGACTTCCTCCCTAGCCTTGACTCATGATGGAAACCCAATTTCCAATACGCCCCTTTACGGTTTTGATTGTATTACTACTACGGTGACATAGTAGATGGTAGCTATGCCATCTAGGATTGATATTATGATTGAAATGTTTTAATTAAAAGATATACACACTAATAATAATATCGTATTTTGTGTATTTATCATTTCTTGAACATTATAAGGTAAAACCCTATCCTCTGGTGTGCGTTGCATTGTGTGATGGGACCTGGGTCTTATAATGGTTTCATTCTTCTAAAAAGCATTGCGTTATTCGACGATTTACTTTAGTTATGCACTGGAAATCCAATGGAGTAAACCCGTTCCGCGTTAGCGGCGTGGTCCTATGATTAGCCTTATTACTAGTTAAAGTTAAGTTAAGAATTCTCACACCAGTCCCACGACTGACCTGTTGTTTGCTTCACTTTGCAAACTCGGGTGCCCTCTTTCCACACGGGCAGTCGAGTAGCTCATTTGGCAGATATATTAAGCAAAGATCCTGGATTGAAGACTGAAGCTGTGGCCAGAATGTTGGTAGCCTTCCACAGAGATTAGTTCCGCTGAAATGTATTAATTTTTGTAATTTATCTTTCACTGTAATATTATCCAATGTACTCTGATATATATTCTGTACTCTGATGTAACATTTATTATGATGTTATAAAAGTCTTCTGTATTTGTTCTAATGTGTTGTATGCCCAAAGTTGATGTATCCGCAGATTTCCATTCTTTGGTTCAGACTTGTGTGGTTTATGGTCGATCCAGAGGGTGGGAATTTCCGGGATATCACACCTATCCCCATGAAGCTCTTAAGAAAATATATCAAACTCAAAAGAGAATTCAAAGAAAAGGCTATTTTTTGATATCTTACCGATAAATAGCCATTGCTTCTGGGGAATTTACAAGAGATATACCCTAAACTGCATAGCTCTGGGTTTGACTTTTTAGGTGAGAAAAGAGACGAGTAGCTTGATGCGACTCGAAACCATCGAATTATCTTACTATGCAGTGAGACTTGTTTTCAAGTGGTCAAAAGGAATGGACTTAATTTGTTTCATTCTTTGGAAACATTACCTTATAAATGCGATGAATCTGCTAGATGTATTGTTAATGAAATGGACTTTGTAACTTTGATCGATTGATTGAGAAATTACTTCCTTCATTTTAATAGTTTTACTTCTTACTTTGCTCATTAGGAAAATTCGCCACTTTGATTGATGTTAGCTCTAACGTTAGCAATCGATTGAAAGTAATCATCGATAAACTTTCCAAAGATACCGAAAAGAGGTATACATCGTGCCTCTGCTTTCCAGACAGCTCTAAGGCCCAACAAAAGATACCCAAATGAACTTTGTAATGTCCTGCTAAACCAAAGATGCTTCTCACTTCCGAAGCATTCTTAGGTTGACTCTGATCCTAAACTGTTGCTATCTTAGCAGGATCCACTACTATCCTTTTTATCACAAACTACATGACCCAAAGAATCTCACTTATTCCATCTAGAAGTGACACTTAGAGAACTTCGTGTTTAACTGATGCTTCTTTATAACCTCTAAAAAAAGCCTCAAGTGTGTCTTGCCTTCTTCTTCATTCCTAGGGTTGATCAATATATCATCCTAAAACTTAAGAAAATTTGAACTTATTCAAATGATCTTTGAACAATTTATTTACTGGATCCACAAATTTTTTTGGAGCATTCATCAATTTGAAAGACATCGTCAACCACTTAGAAGGACCTGATGGATTATGAAATGCAGTTTCAATCACACTATCCTTAACTACTCCAAGCTAATCCAATGCGAAGTTCATAGAGAAAACACCATTGTTCCATGCAATTTATCAAACAAATCATCAATCCGTGGTAGAGGATACTTATTCTTTCTCGTCGCCTTATTCATCTCAAGGTAATCAACACATAATCTCAAAGAACAATATACTTTTATCACAAATACAACATGTATGCCTCATTAAGATATGCTTCTTTGAATTAATCCTTTCCTCAATAGGTCATCAACTTGCACATCTAGCTCTCTCTTTACTCTCTATGATTCGTCCACTTCAGAGACATTACTATAGGTCGTGCTCTGTCCATTAAATCAATCTAGAATTCAATGTTCCTATGCGATTGCTATCCCTTCGCTTCCTTAAAGACACCTGGATACTCGCTAGAGATACGCACAGATAACAACTTATCCCATATAATCCCAAGCGAATATAAAAATCTGACCAAAACTCCATCATTCAATAAGCAACATATCACACCATTTGCTACTTCACATTCCAATTGTCACCTTGATCTTATCGCAATCCTTTTTTGATGCTTTTCTTTTAAGCTAGTCCATATCCAAAGTGGTTTTGAACCCAACAAACTTCAAAATGAAAATATCACATACAAGAGAGAAGACATAACTCAATAGAATAAAACTGCGACAATATATGCAAGACTGGTACTACCTCCGTCATGATTAGACATAATTAAAAGTCTATCAACTATCTTGGGTCCCAATCCTTGTCCATATACTAGATCACAGTAGATACAAGAATGTGAAGCTCCTATATCAAATAGAACTTTAACACAAAGATGTCTGTTAAACATAACTTGCAACACAACTTGCTTACCCTTTTCCTTTGTAGAAGGAGAACTAGAAGAAGTTGGTTAAACATCCAAAGCATACACAAGCTATTCATCCTTAGTAGGCTATGGACAATTCCTCTTTACATGTCCAATCTTTTCACAATTACAACACTTTTTCTTGACTTTAACTGCTTTGCATTTATCAGTAAAATGACCTTTCACCTTGCAATTGAAGCAAACCACTACACATATATCCTTATTCTTAATTGGTCCACTTTTTATCCTGTATGGCTTTCTCTTTATGTTCCACTTCTTTATACCTCCACTACCTATCTGCAGTTTTAGTTCTTTCTTTCCAGTGACACCAACAATAAAAGTGGCCTTCTTTAGATAGAAACTTCCATGTCGAAGGGATTTATAAACAAGCTTATCAAAATGAACATTTATATGGTCAACTAACTTCTCGCCTAGGTAATCATTAATGTTAGTTATAAACTTCTCATTCCTCCTAAGATGAGTATCAATGAATGATGTGCCATATTTTGAGAGATATTCAAACTCACTAACTTACTTGGAAACGAGCATGCCCCCTACTTATTCTCAGCAAATTTCTTTTAAAAAATAGATTTTTCGACCGTGGCAATGAATGTATCCTCAAACTTAGGTTTAAACCAATCTTAAGAAATCTTATTTTTAGGTGTACCAAGAGTAAAAACACTCCACCAGCTCATTACTTTCCCTTTTAGTTGTTTGGAATCAAGATTTCTTTTCATAGTGTCTTCTATGCCAAGATCATCAAAGGTACAATCACATGTAACCAATCACTCTTGAACTTCAATATTAGATTTAGTTCTGTATAATTCTTTTCCTCTGAGAGAAGAGAAAGGTTTACGTAGCTTGGCAAAATCATTCATATGTACCTGCATAGGAGTACCACCATTATCTACCACTAGAGCAAGTTAGGCTCCTTGCATAATCAGTGCCACAAAGGCTTCAAATATAGTTATAATCATGTATTTCCACTCCCAATCCACCATCCCCAACTACTTCCGAAGCTGATTTGTTCCTAGTGGTGTTTCTTATGTTCTTCCTTATTCTTTATTTGTAACAAGAATGATCAATCCCTTCCAAAGAAAAGCCGCAATGATACTTAAGTGCATAAAGTATTTTATGCTACCATAAAGCAAAATTATAACATCTACAAATACTTCCACTCTTTATGTGTTCTCTTAATTAACTTTGGAAAATCGAATAACTAGAGCTCTAATACCAAATGTGATGACCGCCCTACACCTGTAACAACCCGGAAAATCTGAACCAATTTAAAAAATTTATTTTAGCAATTTTAATGGATTTTAAATATTTAAAATGATTTATTTTAAATAATAACGACTAAAAATTTATTTAAATCAAAGTTAAAACGAATAAATTTATTTTAATTATAATAGGAGTTTGAAATGGCGCGGTAGTTTAAAAATTGATTTCAAATTTCAAATGAATGTACAGGATTCAAAATAAATTAGATTTCAATAAAACAAGAAACCTTTGAATCTGTTTGAAAATATCTTTCTAACGAATGTGAAAAATCCAGATTTCATGACGGGAATAAAAAGTTATGTCCAGTTGAAAATTCATAATAGTCGCTATGGAATTTAATATAATATATGGCCCTTAAAAATTGCAATTTTGCAAACGAACCCCATTTTCGACGAAACCACTTTGGTTGGATCCGGAATGTCAAATTATTGCTAGATTCCAATTTACAAAATTTTTGGAATCAATATGTGAGTGTGACAAAAGAAAATGTGTTTGGTCATTTGAATTGGATCGACCAGAAAATGACCATTTTTCAAACGGTATCCAAATTTGACGAAATTAGTTTTGTTAGGACCGTATCATCAAAACATAGCTAGATTTATTTTTCTGGAATTTTTGAAGTCAGTATGTGGCCTCGGTAAATTAAAATGTACGTTCAAATTTAATATATATTGATTTATATTTTAATTTTGACGAAAACTGATCAAAACATTTTAATTGGCTTACGGGACATATCTCATTGTGTCCGGAATGGGGTATTTAGCTAGGGGTGATAGTCGTTGGGTTTGATTTGGAGTTAGAATGTGAAATTCATTTTTTTTAGAATTTAACGGAATTAAATAAATGTTTATATAAATACCCCCCCCCCCCCCCCCCGATTTATTGAAACCCTAATCTCAATAGAGCGCCACCAGTGGAAAAAGAACGACCGATACATTCAGAAATTAAATTCTCATTTTCTTTTGATCCAAGCATCGAATTCAAGGACTTTCAAAACGATGATCGAAAAACTAAGTGTGCTCGAAAAGATGGACGGTCACGATCACTCTTTTCGTATTTTTTGAGTATTCATGGCCAGAAGTTGTCGCGTTCGAGTCAGATTTGGTGGGGCGGGGGGAGGGGTTGAACGCGGAGGGGCTCTGGCTGTGGTGGCGGAGGCGAAGGTGGTTCGTGGGGAGTCGACTGATCGTCGTCCGATGCGACGTTGGTGGTGCGGCGCCGGAAAAAAGAATCGAAGTTTGGGTTTTAGGGTTCGAGTAGTTGAACGATGAAGAAAAGGGTAGGGAGGGGCAAATTTGTAAATTATTATTAATTAATTATTTCAAATGTGTAATTAATGTAAATAATACCGTATCTTTTTCATACGAGGTCCGATTCTAACGATTTCAGTTGCGTTGGAATCGTATCGAAGAGAGCTTGAAATGGAGCTGACCAGAACGGAAATGGTGCAAATTTGAATTTCGGGCAAATTCAAATTCAAATAGAACCGAAATTCAAAAATAAATGAATGGAGGAGTGGAAACGAATGTGAGAACTCTTTCTCACTCAATTTATTTACAGTTCAATATATACTAGGATGCAGACACGTGCTTAGAAGCACCCGACACCATTGATTGTACAAACCATGATTGTTTGTTTGGATTGAATTGAATGTGTTGTTTCTATTGAATGAATAAAATATATAAAATTTTCATGTATGGAATAAAGTATTTGAAAAATAAAAATATCATTTTTATTGAATGATTAAAATACATAAAATATTCGTGTATGGAATAAAATATTTGAACAATAAAAATATCATGTTTATTGTATGAACAAAATATATTAAATATTCACGTATGGAATAAAATATTTGAAAAAAAATATCATTTTTATTGAATGAATAAAATATATAAAATATTCATGTATGGAATAAAATATTTGAACAATAAAAATATCATCTTTATTGTATAAATGAAATATATAAAATATTCATGTGCTGGATAAAATGTTTGAATAATAAAAATATAATTTTTATTGTGTACATGAACTGAATAAAATATTCACGTGTTGGATAAAATATTTTATCGTTAAAAATATAATTTTTAATGTATATATGAACAACGTAAAATTCTCCTGAAACGAAAATAAATATTCATTTGCAAATTGGACGATTTGTTTATATTCAACCGTTTAACTGATATTGAATGGGACGATAAATTTTACACATCGCCCAACTGCACAAATAAAATCTGTGTTTGTTGATTGAAACCCTACACGGGTATTGGGATGATATTTGTCGTACACTAATCCCAATTGTTTAGTTGTAGGTCAATCGATTGGTTGATAGACTGTTGTAAGCGTTAATTATTTATATTTAATGCTTATGCAGTTATGTAATGCACTCTGGATGATGGTTGATTGTATATCATTATTGTTGTGTACATATGTGTACGAAATCCATATAAATAACATTATATGGTAATTGACTGTGTCTGATTCCAATTCAAGAATAACAAATATTTTAAAATAACGAATATTTTAAAATAATATTCTGTAAAGGATTAAAATAAGATTTTGATGTCCGATTTTGGATGGACACGAGAATATTGAAATATATGAAGCCATGTTGATTGGATATACGCCATTTTGACGCGAACGATATTTATATCGACTTTATTCATTTTTATAATGAATATCGAAAAGGAAAATATTTCAAAATCTGATTTTTGAAAATATTATCATTTATATATTATAATGATATGGAAAGTCCGATTTTGTTTTAAAATTGAAAATGGAGTTAGAATCATTCTAAAACGAATTTATAAACGATTTATAAAATACGTTTTAAATGAAAATCGATGAAATATATATAATATACATTATATATATATATATATATATATTAATGGCCTGAATAGAATGCGTCGCACCGCGACCGTTCGCGAATTTCGACCATTGACTTCGAATTAACATTACGGGAGACCTGACCGTCGGATTCTCCTAAAACCGGAACCATTGGGTTAGTATAGAAAAGGGCTTTCCAATGAATATAAGAGATTTAAAATCTAATAGTTGGATTTGGAATTATGTCGAAATCAAATTTGGAAAAGGTCGTTTTAAGTGCAGTTCGATGACCATTTATGGAAATCGACTGAAAGGGCCTCAACAAAATAATTAAAAATATCAATAATTTGTGTGAAATCATAATAAATGATTTGGAAGTAATTAGGATGAAAATCTCCATATTTGAAAAGATAAAAATATATTTTTATCGAAATGAACTAGTTATTAACTAGAATTATAATCCCATTTATTTTTAAATAAATAAATTGGATTGAGAATGGGTTTTATTATGACAAGAATTTCCAATATATGAATTGGAGTGGATTTGAATGGAAATCATCTTTGGAATATTTCGATGTTGGATTCCGTGATTATATGGATATTGTTGAGGAATCTGGAAGATATATATATATATCGTTATTCCTGAACAATATTTGTTGGTTTCAGAATTTGATATTGAACATAAGCCGATATAATTTCTATTCAGAGCCTTGTATTTAATATCGAATTGGATTTTGGGTTTGTCGTGAATGTTGTCTTAAATAACACTATTCTTAAACCCAGTTGAGAAAAGAATAAATCTTTTAATTAAGACTTAGAGAAATTGTAATAACCCGGAAAATCTGGGCCAGTTTAAAATTTTTATTTTTGCAATTTTAGCGAATTTTGAATATTTAAAATGAATTATTTTAAATAACATCGACGTAAAATTTATTTTGAATATAATTCGAACGTATATATTATACGCGTCGTCGTTAGAATATATATAATTATAAAAGGAATTGAAAATGGCGCGGTAGTTCGATAATTCGATTTCAAACTTCAATTGAACGTACCGGGTGCAAAACAATCCGGATTTTAGTGAAACCAAAAACAATAGGATCTAATTGGTAATATCTTTCCAACGAATCCGAAAAATCAAAATTTCATAGCGGGAATCAAAAGATATGTCCAGTTGAAAATTCTGAATAGTCGCTATGGAATTCAGGCCCTTAAGAATGGGAATTTTGCAAATGACCTCGGATTTCAACGAAACCAGTTTTGTTGGGTCCGTGGTGTCAAGTTATTGCTAGATTCCAAATTTCATAATTTTTCGAATCAATATGTGAGCGTGGCAATGGAAAACGCGTTTGACCAGTTTCAGTTGATTTTAATCGACTGGAAAATGACCATTTTTCTAACGGTCTCAGAATTCGACGAAACTAGTTTTGTTAGGACCGTATCGTCAATACGAAGCTAGAAAATATTTTTCTGGAATTTTTCTAGTTAGTATGTGACCCCGGTAATTTGAAATGTACGTTTAAAATTCAATAAAGTGATTTAAATGTAAATTTAATGGAAACAGATTGTAACAGTCGAATCAACCTACGATACATATCCCATTGTGTTCGGGATGGGGGTAAAACGCTATGGACGACAGGCGGTGGGCCTCGTTTAGAGGTCGTATGTGAAAGTCAACTTTTTGAAAAATAAAATAATTAAATTAATTAAAAAAATTAAACCTCTCCTTTATCTTTCTCTGGCCCCCCCGTTCAAGAATCATTTTTCAGAAAAAAATAAAATAAAAAAAAAGGGAAGAAAGTAGGGGCGCAGCAGCCGCCGTCGCGCCCAGGGGGCCGCCGCCCTCACCGCGCCACCACCCAGAAGAGCCGCCGCCTCCCCTACAACGTGCCGCGCCGCCGCCTTCTTTTTCTCCTCCTCCTCCACTCCTTCTCCGACTGCGACCTCCTCCTTTCTCCCCCCTTTCCTCCAGCGATCGCGAAACCCCCCCTTTTTTCCCTGTTGCCGACCGCACCCCTCCCCCTGGCGCCACCGTGAGCCGCGAAGCCCACCCTCGAGCCACCCGAAGCCCCCTCCGACGAAGGTGAAACCCCCCCTCTACAGCCGAACACTGTGAGCCCCTTTTCCTTTTTTATTTTTATTTTGTTTTGTTTAATTAATTTTAGCAATTAAAAAAATCTGAAATTTTATATTGTAGGAGGATAAAAATACAATCTTTTATATTGTAGGAGGATAAAAATACAATCTTTTATATTGTAGGAGGATAAAAATATAATCTTTCATATAGTAGAAGGGTAAAAATATGATTTTGTTTAGGTAGAGAATTAAAAATATAATTTTTACATGATAGGAATCGAATATAAAAATATCATCTTTGTATATGTAGCGAAATAAAAATTTGATTTTTATTATATGTACGTTGAAATAAAGAGGTGATTTTTATAGTGAAGAAATAAAGGCGAAAACTTTATTTTTATAAAGGCGAAAACTTTATTTTTATAAAGGCGAAAACTTTATTTTTGAAAGGGCGAAATCTTTATATGAAGAATAGCGTGATAAAAATAGAATTTTTATCTATATAACATCGTTGTAAAAATAGAATTTTTATCTATATAACATCGTTGCAAAAATAGAATTTTTATCTATATAACATCGTTGTAAAAATAGAATTTTTATCTATATAACATCGTTGTAAAAATAGAATTTTTATCTATATAACATCGTTGTAAAAATAGAATTTTTATCTATATAACATCATTGCAAAAATAGAATTTTTATCTATATAACATCGTTGCAAAAATAGAATTTTTATCTATATAACATCGCTGTAAAAATAGAATTTTTATCTATATAGTAGTAGTATAAAAATGTGATTTTTATATACGTGGCAACAATATAAAAATGTGATTTTTATATATGTAGTGACTACGGGCGGTGAAAGTAACAAAAGGCGAGAACGACGAAGATTTCTACATATGAAGAGTCAAGATGATTGGATAGCTATCGGTGAGAACTTCTCACTCTTCAATTCTCTTTTTCTAGTTATATATATATACTAGGATGCAGACGGTGTTTAGTAGCACCCGATACCCGTCATCCACAGACCATGGATGGCTTGTTTGTTAAATTGTTTGGTTGTGTAGTTGGTTAGTTTATTTGGTTTGAATTGAATTGGTTGGTGAAATGGAATGGATTTGATTGATGTGTGAATGGCGTGGGCCTTCACTAGACCAGGGATAAGACTAGGCCTCGTCCCGTTTCTAGTATCGTGCCGTTATGCCGTCGAAATTTCCCAAAATATGTTAGAAAAATAAAAATATCATTTTTATTGTGTAAATGAACTGAAAGAAAATTCATGTGTTGAAATAGAATATTGTATCGTTAAAAATATAATTTTTAACGTGGAAGTGAATAAAATAAAATACTCATTTACAAACCGGACGGTTTGTTTATGTACACCTATTTGAAGGACATTTATTGGGAGGATAAATTTTACACATCGCCCAACTGCACAAATAAAATCTGTGTTTGATTGTTTGAAACCCCACACGGGTGTTGGGATGAAATTTGAAGTTCACTCATCCTGATTGATTAAATATGTCGATCGATTGATTGACAGGCTGTTATAAGCGTAAGATATCTATATTTGATGCTTATACAGTGTAGTGCACTTTGGTTGATGGTTGACTATTTTTCAATGCTATTATATACATGTGTTGTATGGAATCCATATAATTAACGTTATATGGTGATTGATTGGGCCTCATTCCAATCGGGAAAATAATGAATATTATAAAAGAAAATTCATGTGTTGAATATAAAAATAGTCATGTGTTGGCGATGTTCATGTGTTGAGTGAAATATTTTATACAATAAAATTCACATCTTTATCATATTTAAAATTAGAACTACTTCACGTTGAAGTCTAATTGAAAATCAAACGATAGATACCATAGTTTTATAAAATATTTTACATAACAAAAATAGTGATGTGTTGACAGTACTCATGTGTTGAGATTAGTCGTGTGTTGAAAGAAATATAGATTCATGTGTTGAATGGGATAAATATTCATTTGTTGAATAGAATAAAGAAGTTTTTGAAAAATAGAAGGCCGTGTTGATTAGAGATGCGTTATTTTGACGCGAACGATATTTATATCGATTTTATTCGTTTTATAATGAATATGGAAAAGTGATTTCAAAATTTAATATTTGAAATGAATTCAAATTGAATCGAATTAAAACGAATTAGAATTTGAATTGAATTGAAACGAATTTGAATTTGAATTGAATTGAAATGAACTCGAATTGAATTGAAATCAAATCGATTTGAAATTGAAGACGAAGTTGAAATTGTTTGGAAACGAATTTAGAACTATTTATAAAATACGTTTTAAAAGGAAATCGACGAAATATATATAATATATATATAATATATATATAATGGCCTGAATAGAACGCGCCGCGCAGCGGCAGTTCGTGAATTTCGACCATTGACTTCGAATTGACGTTGCGGGAGATCCGACCGTCGGATTCTCCTAAAACCGGAACCGTTGGGTTCGTATCGAAAAGAGCTTTCCAATGAATATTAGAAATTTGAAATCTAACGGTTGGATTTGGAATTATGTCCAAATCAAATTTGAAAAAGGTCGTTGTAAGTGCAGTTCGATGGCCGTTGTTGGAAATCGACTGTACGGGCCATGATAAAATTATTAAAAATATTAATAATTTGTGTAAAATCATAAGAAAGGATTTGGGAAAATTTGGGCTGAAGAATCCCACATTTGAAAAGATAAAAATAGATTTTTTATCGAAATGAACTAGTTTTGAACTGGAATTAAAATCAATTTATTTTTGAAATAAATAAATTGAATTTGAAAGTGATTTTAAAAATAATCAATATTCCCAATACGTGGATTGGACTGGAGTTGAATCGAAATTATCTTCGGAATATTTCGATGTTGGATTTCGTGACTATACAGATATTGTTATGGGAATTTGAAAGATATATTTTATATCGTTATTTCCAATACGATATTTGTTGGTTTCAGAATTTGATATTGAATATAAGCCGGTATATTTTCTATTCAGAGCCTTGTATTTAATATCAAATGTGATTTGGGTTTGTCGTGAATCGTGTTTTGTATGACATTGGTTCTTTAACCCATTTAAAGGCAAGATGTCGATTTCTGAAAAGATTAAAACTAAGTGGGGTTTTAATGAATCTTTAATTAGATTAAAAATGTGAATTGATAATTTAAATTATCAAATTTGAAAGGTGATCGAGAATGGAGTACCACCAGTTTTGCTCCAAAGCGATAGTTAAATCTTTAATTAGATTTGAACGTGAAATGGTAATTAATTTTACCGATAACACCGTGGTGTTAGATGTGGAGTATTACAAGTTTTCTCCATGGGATATATAGGTTGGGATTGGGAAATAAAATAAATAATTACTTCGGTGTGGTTCGTTAATCCCGACTAGTTTGAAATGATATCCATAGGAGGATTAAAGAATAAATTTAGAAGAATTTATCTTGGATAAAATTAATGGGAACCTTTCCCTAAGAATGTGATTTTGTGAATAAAAGAATATTCTGAATTGGAATGAGGCGTTTGTTGTGTTTGTGTAACATTCGTTTATTATATACGTGGGTTATTCAGAAAGGCCGGGTTTACACCCATTCTGAATAACCGATTCGACGAGATGTCGAAGATGAAGACGGTGGTTGAAGACCGGAAGTCTTCACATCGTTTGGGTGATTACTGATGATCTTGATTGGGCTGTACACCCAGGATGAGGGAATCAGTTGGTGATCGTCCAGACGTACTTGGAGATGGATGGATATGCGAGGAAAGTGCCTTCGGTTTCGTTCAGACCCAGAACGAACTTGTAAATGGATTGTGTGTCTGACATTGGATTTTATTCTGTGTTGATTGATCTCTATTAAATATACATCTGTTTGGCGGCGGAGAATTTATTCTCTTGCTTAACGCCCTTCTCTGAGACGTACGAGCTCAGGGGTTGTATATCGATGGACATCAGTCGCATGGAGTGAATTGCCAATGTGGCACGCGTAAGTGGCAATTGATCAGGGCTTCTGTTGAAAAGCAAAGTCTTGTGGTTGATGATCAAAGCACGGCCTGTGTGGCGAAGCTTTGTGTATAACGTGAATTCGCGAGCCTCACACCTCGGTATGAGTCAAAAACGGGAGACGGACCGCTGGGAGAGCACGACGTTTCTTTCTAGCTAGGGTGCTGTCAGTGACCTACCAGCCCTGACATTTATATACTTTTCACCTGTGTGGTTGTTGGATACGAGGCGCCTCGGATATAGGTCTGTAAGGACCGGGAAACGTGTGTTCAGGAATAACTAATCCTCAAAAGTAAGAGAGGACCGGCCCAGCCGATTCCAAGGATCATAGTGGAGTCCTGAGGCATTTGCTAGAGTGTCTCGAACGCGGAGAGGAGCTTGCCCCTTGCCTCGACTCATGATGGAATCCAATTTCCAATACGTGTGTTTCGGTTTTATTTGTAGAACCTAGTATGGCGACATAGTGGTATGGGTCATTCATGCCGCCTATGATTTATATTTATGATTGAAACTGTTTTGACACTATACACTTATTATAGTATCAAATAATGTGTTTTAAACGTATCAAGCATGCTTTGGCTGTTATAAGGTAAAAACCCTATCCTCCGGCTTGCGTTGCATTGTGTGATGGGACCTGGGTCTTATAACAGCTTCATTTTTCTTTATTTAGCATTGCGTTGTTTGTTCTATGCACTGGTATCCTTGGGAGGAAACCCGTTCCGTGTTATACGGCGTGGTCCCTTGTTTTACCGAACTTTAAAATAAAGAATTATAACTGTTTTAGTTCTCACACCAGTCACATGACTGACCTGGAGTTTATTGTTTTAACCTAAACTCTGGGTGCCCCTATTTTCCACACGGGCAGCTAGTAGTTTTGATTTTGCAGATTTATATTCACAGGGTCCTGGTTTACAGCTGGAACGATGCTCGGAAAGCTCTGTATCCGTGTATCACTTCTAGTTGTGTTTTGTATATTCTTCCGCTGCTATGTAATTTATTGTAATCTCTGATATTTGTCGAATGTAATTTATTTATTCATACTCTGTATATTCTTGTAATCTGATGGAATAGTTGTAATAACAATGAAATGTTCTTTTGTATGCGTTCTACTTTGTCTTGTTCTCAATTCTATTCGTGCTTTCCTTCACGGGGAAGTTCGGGTCATCTCAGAAATTTACCAATTAATTAATATTTAATTGGAATTGAATAAAAGAATTGGATTTTTGGGTTTATAGTGAACGATGTCTTAAACAACATTTGTTCTTTAACTCAATTAACCATGAAATGTAATTTGGAATTTATAAATCTTTTTATTAAGATTTAATGGAAATTTTCCAAAGTAAAGTTTTCCAATTTAATACAATAAATTGAAATGGAAAGGAATTCGATTTGATAATAATCGAAGTGAGCTTCTGTCGAGGAAGAATGTTAATATTTATGGAATTTAAAAGGCTTTGTCATTATTCCATTTATATTATTAGTCGGATATGGAAATCGATATCGATTATATATTGATCTGTTTTCCGTGAAGATTCCATAATTAATGGAATGTGATTTGGGTTTATCGTGAACTATGTTTTAAATGACATTAGTCCTTTAACCCAGTAAAAGACAGAATTACATGTCTAACATTGTATTCCGAACTATATGGTGATCTCTGCTAAATATATATCTATTTGGTGATGGAGAATTTATTCTCTTGCTTAACACTCTTCACTAAGACGTACGAGCTTAGAGGTTATATATCGACAGAAATCAATAGTATAGTATAGATTGTCGATGCGGCATGTTTGTGTTTCCAAAGTTAAATAATCATTAATATTGATTTTTGAGAAGATTAAAACTAAGTGGAATTTTAATGAATCTTTAATTAGATTGAAAAGAGAATGTGATAATTTAAATTACCAAATTCGGGAAATGATCGAGAATGTAGTAGCACCAGTTTTACGCCAAGCGATAGTTAAATCTTTAATTAGATTTGAATGTGAGATGGTAATTAAATTTACCGATAACATCATGGTGTTAGATATGGAGTATTACTAGTTTTGCTCCATGGGATGAATAGGTTGGGATTGGGAAATATAACAAATGATTACTTCGGTAAGGTGCGCTAATCTCGACTAGTTTAGATAAACCTTAATTTGGTTTGAGTTGATATCCAAAGGAAGATTAAAGAATAAATTTAAAGAATTTATCTTTGATAAAATTAATGGGAACCTTTCCAAAAGTATAATAATATTTGAATAAAAGAATATTCTGGATTGGAATGAGGCATATGTTGTGTTTTTATAGCACTTGTTTATTATATACGCGAGTTATTCGGAAAGTCCGGGTTTGTACCCATTCTAAATAACTGATTCGACGATAAGTTGACGATGAAGACAGTGGTTAAAGACTGGAGGTCTTCACATCGTTTTGATGATTACTGATGTATTGATTGGGCAGTACACCCAAGACAAGGTAATAAGTGGTGATCCTGCAGACGTACTTGGAGATCGACCGGATATGCGAGGATCTGTCTCCTGTATTGGACATATGGGATAAGGAATAAGGTGCCTACGGTTTCGTTCAGACCCAGAACAAACCTGTAAATGGATGTGTGTCTGACATTGGATTTTATATTGTATTGATTGATTTCTATTAAATATATCTGTTTGGTGGCAGAGAATTTATTCTCTTGCTTAACACCCTTCTCTAAGACGTATGAGCTTAGGGGTTATATGTCTATAGATATCAGTCGCATGGCATGAATTTTCAGTGTGGCATGCCGAGATGCAAAGGATCAAGGATTTTGTTGAAAAGTAGAGCCTTGTGGATGATGATCAAAGCACGGTTTTAAATACTATAGCTTTGTATAGCATTAATCCGCGAGCCTCGCACCCAGGCGTGAACCAAAAACGAGATAGAAACAGCGTGGAAATGGCCATATGTTAGTTCTAGCTATGAGTAACGTCATGGTATGGATCCCAGACTGTTTACTCATATGGATGTTGCACACTATTATTACTTGATGGGAGACGAGGTACCTCATATATATTGGCAATACGGGGCTAATGGATATTATATCCGTCACTACGGGGCTGATGGATATGGTCGACATACTGACCATTTTAAAGTTTCAATAGAACCGGTTAACATATAGTTTATGGTATAACTAATCATCAACGGATGATCGGCTATGAAGATCCAAGGGGTTCACCGTGGGGGATCCTGACGCACTTGCTAGTGTGTCTCGAAATCGGTGAGGATAATCCCTTTCCTTGGTTCATAGATGGAAACCCAATTTCCAATACGTGATATTTAGCTTATTTGTATATATATATATATGGCAATGTAATATAATGGTACCTACGCCACCTATGATTGGTACATTTATATTTGAAGTTGATTTCTTCACTTATAGTAATAATAAAAGATGAAATTTTGCATATCAAGCATATTTGGCTATTATAAGGGAAAACTCTATCCTCGATTGCGTTCATTGTGTGATGGGACCTGAGTTTTATAATAGCTTCATTTTTCTATTTAGCATTGCGCTGTTTGTTTTATGCACTGGTATTCTTGGGGGTAAACCCATTCCATGTTATACGGCGTGGTCCCTTGATATATCTAACATTAAAATCAAGCTAATAACTGATTTAGTTCTCACACCAGTCACATGACTGACCTGGAGTTTATTGTTTTAACCTAAACTCTGGGTGCCTCTATTTTCCACATGGGCAACTAGTAGTTTTGGTTTTGCGTATTTCTAGTTCACAGGATCCTGGTTTACAACTGGAGCTATATTCGGAACGCTCTGTATCCGTGTATTTCTTAAAGTTGTTTTTGTATTATTTTTCCACTGCTATGTAATGTATTTTAATCTCTGATATTTTCCAATGTGTAATATTTATTCATACTCTGTTATATTCTTGTACTCTGATGTAAACCGTTGTAATAAGCAATGAAATGTTCTGTCGTTTGTGTTCTAATTTGTCGTGTTCTCAACTCAACCCGGGCTTTCCTTTACAGAGAAGATTGGGTCGCTTCAGTTGGTATTAGTGCTTTTTTTTACAAAGCTCGAGAACAAGACACATTAGAACCATACGAAAGAATTCATCAGTGATTGGATTAGTAATATTCAATAAGAATGACTAGTTGGAGATGGGGTCAGTAGTATCCTAGATTGAGTTCTATGAGTGTTATTTTTAAAATAAAAATGAAAACAAATTTTGTTTTGAAAATTTAAACCTTAACATACGTATTTGAATATATTATGTTAAATTGATTTGGACAATCGAGTATATGAAGATTTTGAATATACGCCTAGCTAGCTTGTATTCAAAGCCTCAAATATATTGGATAGATATAAAATCACACTCTAGTCGCCCGGGGATGATTCTACTGATGACTGTACAACATCAGAAGTTTATATTCGAGTTTCGAAAGTGGGATCTCTATATATTTCCAATTGACTGGTATGAGAACCAAAATTAGATAGGGTTATTGTTGTGAATTGGCATCAAAAACATGATCTTGTGTATATATATACCAAAGTTAAGAATTTGAAATTTTGATTAATTAATTGATTACTGGTTGCGTTGTTTGATTATTAGTTTAAATAATAAAAATATTGGAATGGTAATTAATTAAAACCAATATAAGAATGTATGGTAAATTTAGCCAAGTTAAGTCAAATTTGAACTGAATTGAAATTTGATTAGAATTGCATGCATATACATGTATATACATTGAACAGGTCATTGCAGAGAAGCTAAGTAGAGGAATAAAATTGTATGCCTGACAAATAGGTACATGTTTACTAATTTATTAGGTTTGGATGATTTTATGAGCCGATTGGCTAGCCGCTTGGCTTTTTCTTTTTCTTTTGGATTGATGAGGGCCCTGCATGGCTAGTTGCAGTTTTAAATGATTCCACGTACAAAGGAGGTTATGGCAAAAAAATTCAAAAATTTAGGGTGTTAACCAAATTTTTGAAAAATTAGAAATTTTTAGAAATTGAAAAGTTGAAGAATGAACGCCAGAATGAAAGCTGAGTTGGTTAGCTAAACAACTTTCAGCTCCGTTCCTTTTTGAGGATGAAAAGATTTTAAGTGGGGGAGATTGTAACAACCCGGAAAATTTGAACCAATTTAAAAATTTTATTTTAGCAATTTTAATGGATATTGAATATTTAAAATGATTTATTTTAAATAATAACGATTAAAAATTTATTTAAACTGAAGTTAGAACGAATAAATTTATTATAATTATAATAGGAGTTTGAAATGGCGCGGTAGTTTGAAAATTCGATTACAAATTTCAAATGAACGTATAGGATTCAAAATAAATCGGATTTCAGTAAAATAAGAAATATTTGAATCTGTTTGAAAAAAAATC
Organism: Allium sativum; assembly: GCA_030737875.1. NCBI lineage: Eukaryota > Viridiplantae > Streptophyta > Magnoliopsida > Asparagales > Amaryllidaceae > Allium > Allium sativum. The sequence goes on from CM060915.1 coordinate 152,869,200, forward strand.
TTTCTAACGAATGTGAAAAATCCAGATTTCATAACGGGAATAAAAAGTTATGTCCAGTTGAAAATTCAGAATAGTCGCTATGGAATTTAATATAATATATGGTCATTAAAAATTATGATTTTGCAAACGACCTCCGTTTTCGACGAAACCACTTTGGTTGGATCTGGAATGTCAAATTATTGGTAGATTCCAATTTTCATATTTTTTGGAATTAATTTGTGAGCGTGGCAAAAGAAAATGTGTTTGGTCATTTCAATTTGAATTGGATCAACCAGAAAATGACCATTTTTCAAACGGTATCCAAATTTGACGAAATTAGTTTTATTAGGACCGTATCGTCAAAACATAGCTAGATTTATTTTTTTAGAATTTTTGGAGTTAGTATGTGGGCCCGGTAAATTAAAATATACATTCAAATTTAATATATACATATTTATATTTTAATTTTGATGAAAACTAATCAAAACATTTGAATTGGCTTAGGGCGATAGTCGTTGGGTTTGATTTGGAGTTAGAATGTGAAATTCATTTTTTTAGAATTTAATTGTGAATTAAATAATTAAATAAATGTTTATATAAATAATCCCCCCTCCATTTATTGAAGCCCTAATCTCAATAGAGTGTCTCCAGCGGAAAAAGAACGACCAATACATTCCGAAATTAAATCCTCATTTTCTTTTAATCCAGGCATCAAATTCAAGGACTTTCAAAATGATAATCGAACAACTAAGTTTGCTCGACAAGACGGTTCATTTCGTATTTTGTGAGTATTCATGGCCAGAAGTTGCCATGTTCGAGTCGGATTTGGTGGCGCTGGGGGGGTTTCGAACGAGGAGGGGCTCTGGCCAGTGATGGCGGAGGAGAAGATGGTTCGTGGGGAGTCGACTGATCGTCGTCCGATGCGACGTTGGTGGTGCGGCGCCGGAAAAAAGAATCGAAGTTTGGGTTTTAGGGTTTCCGGAGTTGAACGATGAAGAAAAGGATAGGGAAGGGCAAATTTGTAAATTATTATTAATTATTTATTTCAAATGTGTAATTAATGTAAATAATACCATATCTTTTTCATACGAGGTCTGTTTCCAACGATTTTAGTCGAGTTGGAATCGTATCGAAGAGAGCTTCACAATGGAATTGACCAAAACGGGAACAGAGCGAATTTGAATTTCGAGCAAATTCAAATACAAATAGAACCGAAATTCAAAAATAAAAGAATGGAGGAGTGGAAACGAATGTGAGAACTCTTTCTTCTCAATTCATTTATAGTTAAATATATACTAGGATGCAGATGGTGCTTAGCAGCACCCAATACCATTGATTGTACAAACCATGATTGATTATTTGGATTGCATTGACTGTGTTTTTTTATTGAATGAATAAAATATATAAACTATTCATGTATGGAATAAAATATTTGAACAATAAAAATATCATTTTTATTGAATGGTTAAAATACTTAAAATATTAGAACAATAAAAATATCATGTTTATTATATGAATAGAATATATAAAATATTCATGTATGGAATAAAATATTTGAACAAAAAATATCATTTTTATTGAATGAATAAAATATTCATGTGCGGACTAAAATATTTGAACAATAAAAATATCATGTTTATTGTATGAATGAAATATATAAAATATCCATGTGTTGGATAAAATGTTTGAATAATAAAAATATCATTTTTATTGTGTAAACGAACTGAATAAATATTCATGTGTTGAATAAAATATTTTATCGTCAAAAATATAATTTTTAACGTATATATGAACAACGTAAAATTCTCCTAAAATGAAAATAAATTTTCATTTATAAATCGGATATTTTGTTTATATACACCCATTTAACTGATATTGATTGGGACGATAAATTTTACACATCGCCCAACTGCACAAATAAAATCTATGTTTGTTTATTGAAACCCCACACGGGTATCGGGATGATATTTGACGTACATTAATCCCAATTGCTTAGTTTTATGTCAATCAATTGGTTGACAGACTGTTGTAAGCGTTAATTATTTATATTTAACGCTTATGCAGTTGTGTAATGCACTCTGGATGATGGTTGATTGTATATCATTATTGTTGTGTACATGTGTGTATGAAATCCATTTAAATAACAATATATAGTAATTGACTGTGTCTGGTTCCAATTCAGGAATAACGAATATTTTAAAATAACGAATATTTTAAAATAATATTCTGTAAAGGATTAAAATATGATTTTGATGTCCGATTTTGGATGGACACGAGAATATTGAAATGTATGACGCTGTGTTGATTGGATATGCGCCATTTTGACGCGAACAATATTTATATCGATTTTATTCATTTTTATAATGAATATTGAAAAGGAAAATATTTCAAAATCTGATTTTGGAAAATATTATCATTTATATATTATAATGACATGGGAAGTCCAATTTTGATTTTAAATTGAAAATGAAGTTAGAATCGTTTTAAAACGAATTTATAAACGATTTATAAATATGTTTTAAATGGAAATCGACAAAATATTATTTATATATATATATATATATATATATATATATATATTAATGGCCTGAATAGAACGCGTCGCGCCGCGACCGTTCGCAAATTTCTACCATTGACTTCGAATTGACATTACGGGAGATCCAACCATCGGATTCTCCTAGAAACGGAACAATTGGGTTCGTATCGAAAAGAGATCTCCAGCGAATATAAGAGATTTGAAATCTGATGGCTAGATTTGGAATTATGTCCAAATCAAATTTGGAAAAGGTCGCTATAAGTGCAGTTCGATGACCGTTTATGGAAATCGACTGAAAGGGTCTTAATAAAATTATTAAAAATATCAATAATTTGTGTAAAATCGTAATAAATGATTTAGAAAGAAATGGGATGAAAAACTCCATATTTGAAAAGATAAAAATATATTTTATTGAAATGAACTAGTTATTAACTAGAATTATAATCCCATTTATTTTTAAATAAATAAATTGGATTGAGAATGGGTTTTAATATGACCAGAATTTCCAATATATGAATTGGAGTGGATTTGAATGGAAATCATCTTCGGAATATTTCGAAGTTGGATTCCGTGGTTTTACGGATATTGTTGAGGAATTTGGAAGATATATAATTGTTATTCCTAAAACAATATTTGTTGGTTTTAGAATTTGATATTGAATATAAGCAGATATAATTTCTATTCAGAGCCTTGTATTTAATATCGAATTGGATTTTTGGTTTGTCATGAACGGTGTCTTAAATAACACTGTTCTTAAACCCAGTTGAGAAAAGAATAAATCTTTTAATTAGGATTTAGAGAAATTTACCTATTAATTAATATTTAATTGGAATTGAATAAAAGAATTGGATTTTTGGATTTATGGTAAACGATGTCTTAAACGACATTTGTTCTTTAACCCGATTAACCGTGAAATGTAATTTGGAATTTATAAATCTTTTTATTACGATTTAAAGGAAATTTTCCAAAGTAAAGTTTTCCAATATAATATAATAGATTGGAATGGAACGGAATTCGATTTGATAACAATCGAAGTGAGCTTCTGTGGAGGAAGACTGTTAATATATATGTAATTTAAAAGGCTTTGTCACTATTCCATTTATATTATTAGACGGATACAGAAATTGATATCGATTATATATTGATCTATTTTCTGTGAAGATTCCATAATTAACGGAATGTGATTTGGGTTTACCGTGAACTGTTTTTTAAATGGCATTAGTTATTTAACCTAGTAAAAGAAAGGATTACATGTCTAACATTGTATTTCAAACTGTATGGTTGATCTCTGCTGAATATATATCTGTTTGGTGGCGGAGAATTTATTCTCTTGCTTAACACCCTTCTCAAAGACGTATGAGCTTAGAGGTTATATATCGGCAGAAATCAATAGTACGGTATAGATTGTCAATGCGGCATGTTTGTGTTTCCAAAGTTAAATAATCATTAATATTGATTTTTGGGAAGATTAAAACTAAGTGGAGTTTTAATGAATCTTTGATTAGATTGAAAAGAGAATGTGATAATTTAAATTATCAAATTCAGGAAATGATCGAGAATGGAGTAGTACCGGTTTTACTTCAAGCGATAGTTAAATTAGATTTGAACATGAGATGGAAATTAAATTTACCGATAACACCGTGGTGTTAGATATGGAGTATTACCAGTTTTGCTCCATGGGATGAATAGGTTGGGATTCGAAAATATAACAACTGATTACTTCGGTAAGGTGCACTAATCCCGACTGGTTTGGATAAACCTTAATTTGGTTTGAATTGATATCCAAAGGAAGATTAAAAAATAAATTTAAATAATTTATCTTTGATAAAGTTAATGGGAACCTTCCCCAAAGTATAAGAATATTTGAATAAAAGAATATTCTGAATTGGAATGAGGCATATGTTGTGTTTTTATAGCGCTTGTTTATTATATATGCGAGTTATTCGGAAATGCTGGGTTTATACCCATTCTGAATAATTGATTCGACGATGAAGATGGTGGTTGAAGACCGGAGGTCTTCATATCGTTTGGATGATTACTGATGTCTTGATTGGGTGGTACACCCAAGACAAAGTAATAAGTGGTGATCATCCAGATGTACTTGGAGATCGACCGGATATGCGAGGACCTCTCTCCTGTATTGGACATATGGGACGAGGAATAAGGTGCCTCCGGTTTCGTTCAGATCCAGGACGGATTAGTAAATGGATGTGTGCCTGACATTGGATTTTATTTTGTGTTGATTGATTTCTATTAAATATATATCTGTTTGGTGGCGGAAAATTTATTCTCTTAATTGACACCCTTCTCTAAGAGGTACGAGTTTAGAGGTAATATATATCGACAGATATCAGTCGCATGGCATGAATTGTCAGTGTGGTGTACCAAGATGCAAAGGATCAAGGCTTTTATTGAAAAGCAGAGCCTTATGGTTTATGATCAAAGCATGGCTTTAAATAGCATAGCTTTGTGTAGCATTAATTCGCGAGCCTTGCACCCAGGTATGAACCAAAAACGGGATAGTGACTGCATGGAAATGGACATATGTTAGTTCTAGCTACGAGTAACGTCATGGTATGGAGCCCAGACTGTTTACTCATGTGGATATTGCACACTATTATTACTTGATAGAAGACGAGGTACCTTGGATATATCGGCACTGTGGGGCCGATGGATATTATTCCGGTCACTACGGGGCTGATGGATATGGTCGACATACTGACCATTTTAGAGGTTCGATAGAACCGACTAACATATAGTCTATGGTATAACTAATCATCGACGGATGACCGGTCATGAAGATCCAAGGGGTTCACTATGGGGGATCCTGAAGCACTTGATAGTGTTTCTCGAAATCGGTGAGGATAATCCCTTGCCTCGGTTCATAGATGGAAATCCAATTTCCAATACATGATATTCGGTTTTAGTTGTAAATATATATATGGCGATGTAATATAATAGTACCTACGCCGCCTATGATTGATACATTTATATTTGAAGTTGATTTCTTCACTTATAGTAATAATAAAAGATGAAATTTCGCGTATCAAGCATATTTGGCTATTATAAGGAAAAACTCTATCCTCGACTGCGTTCATTGTGTGATGGGACACGAGTCTTATAATAGCTTCATTTTTCTATTTAGCATTGCGCTGTTTGTTTTATGCACTGGTATTCTTGGGGGTCAACCCGTTTTGTGTTATACGGCGTGGTCCCTTGATATATCTAACTTTAAAATCAAGCTAATAACTGTTTTAGTTCTCACACCAGTCACATGACTGAACTGGAGTCTAATGTTTTAACCTAAACTTGGGTGCCTCTATTTTCCACACGGGCAACTAGTAGTTTTGGTTTTGCAGATTTCTAGTTTACAGGATCCTGGTTTACAGCTAGAGCTATATTCGGAACGCTCTATATACGTGTATTTCTTACAGCTGTGTTATGTATTTCCGCTGCTATGTAATGTATTTTAATCTCTAATATTTTCCAATGTGTAATATTTATTCATACTCTGTTATATTCTTGTACTCTGATGTAAATTGTTGTAATAAGCAATGAAATGTTCTGTCATTTGTGTTCTAATTTGTCGTGTTCTCAACTCAATACGGGCTTTCCTTTACGGGGAAGTTTGGGTTGCTTCATCACCACTTGCACCAAAAGAGGAAAAGGGTGTGGTGTATAAGTGCCAACCAAACAAGGATGGTCATTGGTGAAGAAACAAAACAAACTACCATATATCCCATAGCCAGATAATAAGAACATATACAACAGAATAGTAATGAGGCTAATAAAATGGAAATCCTATCATCAAAAATGACAAAGTTATGTAAACCAAGCAAAATATCCAGTACATAAAGTCCTTACTACATTTTCACAAAGTATATTCAAGTAAACAACAAAATCAAATATTTAAAAATATTAATATGTTAAGCTTATCTATACTCATTTCCATTACAGCTAAAGCATTTACTTAACATGCTATCTTGTCTACTCACAAACAATGTCAATGACCACCTATAACACTTTTGATGAGTGTTAGTTCATGAGTTTTTAATTGTAGCCATCACATCCTTAATTCTCTCAATTCCTCGAGCGCCTCCCAAAATTAGTCGTCATTTCCTCCTTCTGATCCACCACCATAACCCATTCCACCCTCTCCTGAACCACTGCCCCTCAACAATGTCGCCTCCTCACTTCCAGATCCGCAAACCCTAGCGACTAGGGCTGCACAAAGTATGGGTTGGGTCGAATTAGACCAAATACTTCACCCAACCCACATAGGGTATGGGTTTAAAACAGTTCAACCTGTATCCGACCCTATATGAGGCTGGATATGGGTTGGATCAGGTTTAGTAGGGTTGGGTTGGGTGCCTGAATATAATTAAAAAAGAGAATACGAGGGATTTTTAAAAAATAATATTAAAATATTTAATATGATATATCAGATTTAAGCTAGCATAATGCATTTAAAATAACTTATTCATTATAAGACATAGTTTATTAAAATTTCATTGTAAAACACATCATATGAAATTAATTTACTACATAGTAGAATAAGTGTTTCATTTTAAAATACATTAAAATAGTCTTTAATATACATATTTGCCAAATTCTATTTAGTTTTAATTGACATGAAATATGCTTTTTTGTATATTTACTATAGAGATTAATATCATTCTAGGAATATATTATTCTAATTTTAGGTGGACTGATATTAAATTAGTTTTTTAATATAAGGTTGGGTTGGGTTAAAATAAGGTAGGGTTGAACAAAATATTAAACTCGACCCGTATATAGTATGGGTTACAAATTGTAACCCATTATCCGACCCAAACTAGGATGGGTTGGGTTGGGTTTATGTGGGTTAGGTCGGGTTGGTGGGTTGGGTTGGATTGGATATTGGTTGTGTGCAGCCCTATTAGGGACTGCGAAGCACCAATGGACCTCTCTCTTCGTGAAGAAACCCAAGAATGCCATTGTCTTTTCCCACCTGCCTTTTCAGCTGTAATATTCTGACAAAACTTTGACTCCCACTATTGAGATATATGAGGCGGGGAAGAGGTATGGAAGGATTATTTGGTGGGATTCTTCTTGGATGCCACTTTATCCTTCACAGCTGTCATTACTCGCCTACAACAGCTCTGGAAACGGAGAGGAGGTATAAAGAACAAATCTACTGGCACAATCTTCTTTTTCCTTTTCTTTGACCCTAAGGATAGACAACGAATTCTCTACTCAAATCCGATCATTATTCAAGGTAAAATTTTCATTATTAAACCTTGGGAATGTAGTGTTAGTAGCAACTGTGTTAAGAGTGTGCCGATGTGGATAAAATTATCTAATATACCACTTTGCGCATAGTCCAATACCGGAGTACGTTGGCTCTCAACGCATATTGATAGGTTCTTATACCTTGACGCTGTAACTAAGATTCTTGACAGATTATCGTTTGCTAAGGTCCTAGTTGAGGTCACGGCTAAGAGTTTGTTGCCCGATGAATTTCCAATGCTCTTACCTTATGGTTCAGTTCAAAATGTGTGTGGAGTATACCCGGAGACCGGATATATGTACTTTGTGCAATAGTTTTGGGCACCCGACTGATAAATGCAAAATCAAGCCTAGCACTGTGACGGCCCGCCCTGCACTAACTGACATTTACTCCAAAAGTGCGTTGTACACATGTCCAGTTAGCATGGAACGGTCGTCAGAAGAAAAGGAAGAAGACGAAGAATCAATAAAGAACCTGTAATATGTCTCACAGCGCATGGAATAAAATATAATCATAACATATACTTGACACAAAACAGGTGAGACAGTGCATAAGCTGAAAACAAACCATCACAGCAGCGGAAAATCCAAATACAGCTTATGTTCCACAACATCATTATTACAACTTTTAAAACTGTCTCTAAAAGAAAGATAAGGAAGGTACACTACTAATGCCCAAGTAGTGACCACCAACGACACAGGGAGAATATCTATATATATATCATACGTGGAAGCCTCCTGCTCGCCTCCGGATCAGCTACTCGTGCATCACCAGCTAACCTGTCTCTAGTCTGCTCGTTTAGGAGCACCCAGAGTAATAAAAAGAGACATAAAACTCTGGGTCAGACAAAAGTCTGGTATGAGCGATAAGCAGCTAAACAGAACAATAACAGGTATACTAAACCATACCTGAACCTGGACCTACAACCAAAGAGTTAGCACCACATACTGTACAACACTCTAAGGTGCCACTAACATATGGTGTACAAGCATATGGGGGTGGGGGTGTGCATGTCATAGTGATGGAAAACAAATCAAGCATAGCAACTATCCTCACATCTCTCACTCAGTGCGTAAAGCATACGATATCCACCACTTCGATCACCCAATACTTTGCTATGATCACTCTGCCCCATGAAGTCACAACGGCTTCACGGCACTAATCAATAGCCACTAATCCTTCGCTATGTCCACATTGCCCCATGGAGTCGTACACACCCCACTGCACTGGCTCATAGCCTTACTAATCCTTTACTATGTCCAGCTCATAGTCTTACTACGATCACTTTGCCCCTTGAGTCACAGTGACTCTACTGCACAGATACGTAGCCCATCATTCCTTTTCAGTGGTAAATCGAAGTTATGAATGTCGACAACTCCTTAGCACACGTCCCGCAGCAAAGCCCAAGCATGAAGTGAACTCATTGGTTCCCAATTGGATCCTGAGCTCTAACTTCCATGTGGACTACCTTTGCATCTCGGGTTTTTGGTCATCACCGGATCGGTTCGGATCTCCTCACAGCCAACGGTTCGGTTCGGCCTTCAGTATCCCCCACTGGATCGATTCGTGCCAAGCTTCTTCGGATCGGATCGGAGGGTGCCATCGAGTTCGGGTCGTGCTCCATGCTCCAGCTCGGCGTGGTTCGGATCGGCCTCCTTCCAAGCACGCCGGGTCGGGTCGGAATACTCTGGCGGATCGGGTCGGAGAACTCCAGGCGGATCGGATCGTTCGTGATCTCCTCCAAGTTTCCAGTCAGCTCGTGGTATGTAGGCTGAGTTCGGATGCAAGGGGGCGGATCGTGGATGGGCCACACAAACGGTTCAGTTCGGACCTCCCCATCCGATCTAATCCGGTCCCTGTCCATTTCCTGCATTTTGTCCAGCGAGTTGTTTACGCCATTCGACGGCATTTTCGACCGCTCTAACTATTCTAATCAATCACAAAGTATACCACAAAGTCATAGCAACAAATAGAAGTGATCTCAAACACCAAAACATCAATATGATAGGTTAAAATGGATCAAACATAGCCAAAACCCCATATTTTCCCTTAAGCATGTTCAAGCATAATTAATGATAGGATTAGCAAAATTTAACCAAATTAACCCAAGTTTCTAACAGAGCTCTAAAACATCATTTAAGAATTTATAAATATTTTTCCAGATTTTTATCATGTATAAATTCGCTAGTCTTCACTAATTACCCTTAATTAGCCATAATTAGTAAGGAACTATGCAAATCACTCACCTTAGCCACAAATAAACCTTAGATCTGAAATGAATCTCTGATATGCCACAAATACCAAAACTAAACAGTAGATCTAATCTTGATTTGGTGAAGATCTCCCTTGATTTGATGGTTCTAAGCTTAATCCTTGATTAGAAAGTTATTTGGAGGTGATTTAGAGGTTGGAGGTCATTTTTAGGGTTTCTAAGAGGTAAGTGGAGTCTAGAAAACTGAAATGGAATGAAACCCTAACTCTTTTCAGCCTCCCCATAACCATAATCCCGAAATGGGTTATGGGCCCATTCACTAATCACCCTATTTGGCCCGGTTAAGTAGTTTTTCACCTTCCAAACTTTATTTCAGTCATTTCTCCCAAACGGTAAGTCCGTTTTCCACATGTGACCATTCTACGGAAAGGTAAACCATCATCCGAAGCCAGTGGAAGTGGTTTGAGGTCAAATCTCCTTTCCAATCAAAAGTTATGGCCGAAACAAGATCAACTAGGGGCAAAATGGTCATTTAAAAATCGGCAAAAATCATGAACATGGGAAATGACCCCAATGATCGTTTCCCAAAGCCACATGACCATACGACTTCATATAAGAAAGAAAGAAATATTCTACAATCCTCCGATGCGTAGAATGCGGGTTGTTACAAGCACTATTGTTGTTAGCGGGACAGATAACATTGATGGCAATAAAACTGGGAATAAACAGTTAGTTGTGGGTAAACAGTCTATTGGAAATGAGAATAATAATGCCTTGAAAAGACAAATATGGACTAAGGTTGTCAACAATAAAAAGGAACCGGACACAGTGCATATTGATGGTGGTAACACTGCAAAAGAGAAAGAAGTGGACTTGCGTGCAAAGAATGCCTTTGCTGCTTTGTCGAGTAGTATGAATGACGAAGGGTAAAATGAGCAGTACGATCCGGATTTTGAAGAAGGACAGATTAGATGCATTGATGAGCTTTTAACCAGTGTCTTTACACCATTCAATGAAGCTTCTGATGTTGTTAGCGAGCACAAGAAAAGAATTATGATATGTACAACTAATGTGGTCGATGAGAAAAGAAATAGCAATGTTGCTGATGTAGAATCACTAGTATCTGATGGTCATGCAGCTTGTGTGGGAGATAGTGCTAAGGCCAAAACTCCGAATACATCGATCAAACCTGGTTTCTTGAACAATCCACATCTCGGCCCAAACATGACAATAAGCACTCTGAGACTACAACTGTAGTTTCTTCTACTAATGCAGGTTCTAGTGGAACTAAGAAAACAACAACAATGAAATTGAATCCATTTGCAAACATTCCGGCACGGCCGGGACATAAGGAACCACCACCATGCCAGACAATGTCACGATACGCCTCACTCACCCATCTCTACTTCACCTCCAGGCTACATCATGAGGAGCAAGAAGAGTGTAATGGGGGTAGGTAGCTTATTCGATAATGATTAACTAAAGTGGAAATAAAGGCAACCTTCTTTTTTGCTACATGGATTAGAGTATGTATTGTAATAATGTGAGACTGTATGGTCCTATTATGTATGTTGTTTTAATGTACTTCTGAATGTATTTTGTACTTTGCTTGGTTTCTCTTCCCTGGGTGGAAGAGATGACAATTAGTTGTTAAGTTCTCTGCTTAGCATCTATAAACGATTTGCTTATTTTAATAAGAGAGTGTTATGAATCACTTTAAAAACCGGTCAACTTTGCCAAAAGAAGAAGAAGACAAGATCAAAGGAAGTGATATAGTTTGACTATTTATTTAATTATGATTTAGTTGTGTAGATATTGTTAAAATCTATCCTCAAATATGACAGCACAAAAACATAATGATATATATATATATATATATACATATTATATTGGCACACAAGCGCCAATAATGTGCCTTTTGGCATTGTCCAGTCGACTGGTAGAGCACAAAGTGCACAGTTTTGAGCATTTTGTGTGTGTGTGTGTATATATTTATATATGTATGATTTTCAGCCAATTGAGTGGTTAGTTTTTACCAGTCGACTGATTATTTCCAACTGCTATTTCCAACGAAGAGACACTTCTTTTCATGAAGAGGTTCAGTCCAATTTCAAGACAAATAGATGCTTCTTTTCATTGAAATTCTTCAAGAATAATTACTACTCTTCGTATACTATTTATACACTGCAAACATGACTTTCGAAATCAAGGATTCTTGTCTTAAATTCTGATCTTACTCACTTTATGCTCTTTGCATTCTAAAGCACTCAAAACCATTCTTATCATTTTGAATCGTTGATTCTATTTTCTTACTTCTTGATTCAAAAGCAACCTACTTGCTTTAAATCTTCACAAATACATCAAATATTTGAGGGTAATATTATTGGAAGGGTGTACTCAAAGTGTGACTAATCCGTGTTATTCAGAACACATATATAGTCAAAGTTATCTTTTGTATTTGTGAAGTCCTGTTCCGCTTGTCAGGCACGAAGTCCTCTTCGGCTGCTGAGGCAAAATCTTGTTCTGCGGCTCAGGTCCCCGTTCTACTACTCGGGTGTTTGTAAACATGTTTCTTTGGGTGAAGTGAGGGTATTGCTTAATGAAATTCCAGTAGGAGTCTGGAATTGGACGTGGGATGGTGCTCCGAACCTGTGTAAAAATCTCTGGTGTCATTTACTTTATTTATTGCATTTTCATATTTCTTATCTACGCTATTTTATTATTTATCTCATTAAATATTTACTGGCATAACTATTGCAAATTATAAAATATCACATTATTAACACTTCCATATATACACGTAGTTCCATATTACTCAATCCCACTCTAGCACTCTTTTCAATGAATATCGAAGATAATAAAAGAAAACATAAAACCTTAGGTCATACAACATTGTAGTGTAAGCTATAAATGACTACCAACAATTATATTAAAACATATGCAGTTAGACAAGTTTAAGTCTCGTGCCTGACATATCCACATAACTAAAGAGTTAGCATATAATAACTAAGTAAGATATGTTATTAAGTAAAAATAACAACTTAGGATGCTGAAAATGAGAGAAGAATCTAAATAGCCCCAAACCTGGCTCCGTTCTCCATCCTCTTTCATAAAATCCTGTAGATGATAGACTAACCAGAGAAAAATATAAAAGCATCTATAACATATATCCAACAAGTCTGAACCATCTCCTTCTAAAGCCTTGAATATATTGATAATCAATAAGACCATCATGCTTATCCAGAGGCTAATGAAAATCCTGGTTTCAACCAGTCTCCATGTTTACACCAACATGTTTCTTACCCCAACGCTCGGTTACACTACGTAATGTGCATGACCACTGTTACCAGTCGTAATGGGCATTCCCATGATAACCTTACTTTTGGTTAACAAAAACACCTTGATCCATCAATAGTTCCTTAGCACTCCTAAGTAATTCACACCTATATCATTGGATTTAATTACATCTTCAAACCGATCATTATCCTGTAGCCTTGTTCCATTTAGAGCTGTCAATCACACTTTTTTTTATCCAATTTTCTCCAAATCTTCCAATCAAAGAACATCCGCCAGTACATCCTAAAGATATCATAATTCTAGACTACACCATCCATTTTTGCCTTGTGACAGCACACCCTCCTTTGTTTAAACCATACATTGCACTGCTTTAATGTTACTCTACTTTGAGTACTCTTTAACGCATCGAAGTTACACTGTTTCGAAGGTATTCTCTGAGTGTCGAAGAAAATTGATTCGAAGGTACACTACTTCGAAATACTTAGCTTCAAGCACCCCCACTCTACATCTCGAAACATATGCTTTAAAGGTATATCACTTCGCAACACCTTGATTCATGCTTTAAAGTACTCCTCCCTTGTGTCAAGTTCTCTCGATGTTCTTTTGCTTTGTATCTCAGTCCAAGTTTCACTATTTTGAGCCCTATTCTAAAGCTAGCTACTTCGAATCGAATCCTGAGTCATTTCGAATCATTGTTATTATGGCCTGAGCCTCCAGGACTTGCTCTGATCCACCTTATTGCTAGAAGCATGCTTTGCTCCAACCACAAGGTTGATTTGAACCTATGTATTTTGCTTCCTTGAGTTGTTTCTCTATAAATCACTAGGTCAATTCAAAGCCATCTATTTTGAAAGACTCCTTAGCTTCGAATCATTGAATCGATCTGAAGCATCCTTTTCCTTATTTAAGCCATGCTACGAATCCAATGAACTTGCTCAAACAAAATAATGTATGCCTACATTCTTTTATTTAAGGCCTTTGTCGTTTCTCGAAGCTCCTCGATCGGCTTCCAGTCCTCAGGTATTTTCAAAAGAAAATGCTCTGAGCCCATACGTTGGATTCAAGCCCAAGCAAAACAAACCAAAAACTCAAAATTGCTCCAGATTCACTCTGACTTTCTCTAATCGCCTCTAGTTATCCTTCTAGATACTAAAACATGCAAACTAACAAACTTTGTTAGGCATAACGAGATATTCAATCAATTCAAAGAATGACCCGAACATTCATACAGTCTAGAATAATCACTAATATCACATGAAAATGAATTTAACAAACATAATATTAGATCTGTCATCATATTACATAATTTTGATCAACTTAATTTTCATAAATATGAAATCACTAAATCTAATCCAATTTAGATTAGTTTAGTATGTAGATGATTAAGAGAGATAATCCTCTGTCCTCAAAGTTGTCTGCCCCCCTATACCCAACAATAAGAATCCCTGTTTTTTTATTTTTTGAAATTAAGTCCAAGAATAAAAGAGGGTTTAATTGCAAAAATGTGGAATTCAGAGGGTGCTGATTGGTTGGATATAGGAGGACAGAGAATTTTGGGGATAGGCAATTTTATTTGGATGATTAAAATCTACAAATCAAAACATATGACTAACATATGCATGTGAGAGATCATTGTTACTCACCAAATTCTCTAGATCAATGAAATCGAATGAAGATCCGTTTCTAGATAGCAAACGACCACTTGAATTCTTTATTTAGATGGAGAGATCCAATCACATAATTTAGAACTAATATCTAGTCAAAAATTAGAGATGATTTGATGCAAAATATAATGTTGACTTGTGAATTAGGAAAAATCAGAGTAGAATTAGGTATAGATCTGATGCGCGAACGAGAAGGAAACTAAAAGTGAATCCACAGCCCATGTTTATGGACAAAGGTGTCAAAACTAATGGACTTGCCAATTTCAATTGTTAGCACTACTCTTATTCTAGCAAGGAGCTTTTAAATCTTAAAATTTCTGTTTCTTTCAAATTACTAATCCGATTCCCAATTATGACCAATCTACAAAATACAAAACCACCATCTTAAAGCGATACGATAAGTTAGAACACTTGATTCTATTCCTATCGAAAGTAGGTCTTGTTCTTTAAATTTTAAGATATAAAGAACATCTTCTTTTCAACTAAATCCTTTGCTAAAATAGACTTTGCTCTTATTTTCCATTAAGTTTCAAACTAGTATATTTTTCTAGTATTTCCAATATGTTTACAATGAGCCTCACACTCTTAAGTTCTAGTTGAGAAAATAAGAAAAGTCATCCACATAAAATAAGTATGTAATAGATTTCTCTATTGATAGCTTTAAAAGTACCATTTATAAGTTCAATACTCGTCTGATAAAAAAGATTCCATAAAATAGTGAATAAGTAGGGTAATAGAGGATGGCCTTGCCTTTATAATCTGTTGCTATGGATAAATCCTTTGTGAACCAGTTACTGAAACATAATATGTAACATTGTCAGTAAATTCTTTTATCAATGCATGCGCACAATTTTCTCATTAAAAACCAACACTTCGTCATATAAATAACAAAAAGTTTATTGATTTTTATCTAAAGCTTTAAGAAGGTCAATATTTATATACATGAGATTTTTTACTTCTTATAATGAAATTTTTAATCATTGCATGAGATGCAAAGTATTTTTAGAAATAATTTTACCAAAGATAAAAACACCATGATTCTCAAAAGTGCTAAGTATATAAAAAAAACTTTGAATCTGCTACATAAAATATTTGAAATTATCGTTCATAAAATTTCAACAACAATCAATTGGCATATAATGATCAAGACTAGTAGAAATATTAACATTAGGATTAAAGTTTAAAAAGTGTGATACGACCATATTCTAATATGGATGACGCGATTTTACAAAGACAAAATTGTAATAAATGAATTCATCAAAAATCGTGGATATAATGTATACTAAAATATAAGAATGATACAACCATATATGAATTAAACAATTATCTTATTATCCATTAATAAGCAAATATGGGTCGTTACAAGCCCTTGATTCTATTTTAAATAATATCGTATTGTCTAGTACAATTCTAATCATCAATCTTAATTTACACTAAGTGGCAATTTTCAATATTTGACTAATTGATTTTTTCTTTAAATTTTATGATATTAAGTATATCTTCTTTTCAAGTGCATCCGTTTCTAAAATGGACTTTGCTTTTACTTTCATTAACTTTCAGACCAGTACATTTTTCTAGTCTTTTGATTATATTTACATTGGTCTTGGCTCTCTTAAGTTCTACAATTAAGAAAATAAGCAAGTCATCAACAAAAATAAATATATAATAGATTATTCTATTAATAGCTTTAAAAATTCCATTTATAAATTCAGTATCCATCTAAATAGAAAAAAGATTCCATAAAGTAGTGAATTAGTTTGGGTGATAGAGGATCACCGTACCTTATCCATCAGTTGCTACAGATATCCTTTGTGAGAACCATTAACTAAAACATAATATGTAACATTGTCGGTACATTCTTTTATCAATGCATAATTTTTCTCATTAAAACCCAATTGCTTCGTCATACAAATAATAAAAGGCTAATTCTATTTATACACCAAAAATTGCTAAACATACACCAAACATTATAATAAACTATTACTTTACATACACCGTTTCTTTTACTAAATTATCCATGTTTTCGTCTTCTTTTTCTTTCCTCTTTCAAACTTAAAACATAATTACCTAAAATTAGAAATTCTTTGCATTAAATTGAGTAAAAATTAACAAAATGAAATTTATTTCTTGTACCAATATAGTAGTTTTTACAAACTTTTTGAAAAAAAATAATTTCAACAAAATTACTCTAATTTTACAAAATAAATCAATACTTCTAAATTAAACCATTATTTCTGAATGTTTTCTTAATTGAAATTTTAGATTTCATGATTAAATAATTCATTATCATATTTAATTTGCACCGAGTTTCAATACTTTTAAGAATAATTTGACTATTTATTTGCAAAAGTTTTAAAAAAGCAGTTATGCGAAAAGGGTAATTTAGTAATAGAATTTTATAGAAAAATAATGGTGTATGTTAAGTGATTTTCGGTGTCTAAATAGAATTTTCCATAATAAAATATCTATTGCTTTTATCTAAAGCTTTAGGATGGTCAATCTTTATACACATGAGATTTTTATTTCTAAGAATGAAATTTCTAATCATAATATTTTGAAAAAATAAATCTGTCAAGGGAAAATGCACGTTGATCCCTAGAAATAATTAATTTCAGAAAAACTTTTCATCTATTACTTAAAATATTTAAAATTATTACGTATAAAATTTAAAAAATAGTCAATTGACTTGTAATGCTCAAGATCAATAAGAGTATTGTCATTGGGAATTAGAGTTAAAAAACTGTGATTTGATCCTTTTAAAGAGTTATCCATTTCTAAGTAGTTGGGGAATTGGTTCAAAATGTGATAATGAATATCGTTTCAATTAGTTTTGTAAAATTTAGCACCAAAGGCATTGGTCCTGGGCCGATGATATGCTTAATTTCCTCTAGCCTAATAGAAGCAAGTAAAATATCTTAAATATTTTTATTAATTAGATATTTGGTATTTATGCTTGGAAACATTAGATTATTCATAAATATTGGATAGGTTTGTGGAAAAGTTTATTGCTTCTCTTTTGTCAAGAGTAGCGTTATTTATAACTCTGATGATCACAAGATTTGAAACCCTTACCGCCTGGAATGAAACACCATGTATCAACGACTGTGCTAAAAGACCTTTATATTAACATTCCAAAAATGATGTTACACACTGCCCCTTTAAAGAGCCACTCGATATCAAATATGACAATTACGAGATTTGAACCCCATACCTCTCGAAAAACAATACCATGCATTAACCATTATGCTAAAATATTTTTATGTTAACTCTTTAGAAAAGATGTTATAATAACTCTACTATTGGTATCTAATATCTTTCTAATGTCATTTTACTTCTTCTACTTTCACTCTAGAAGAAGAAATAACTTGCTAACTACATGCTTACTAGATGACCAGTCAACTTTAACTTTGTGCATCCAATTAGCAGATTAAACGTAAGTCGAGTTAACAAGCTTAAGTTAACCATAAATAAAATTTGTTAACTCTATTAGAGTCTAAAAATTTATATTCTATATCATTTTAGGGGATCTCACATTCTTTTCTGATTTGATTTATATCATCTTTGGATCAGCTATTATTTCAATTCTTCAAATTAGCCTATACGACTGTGGGATTTTATTGAATTAATATTAAGTAGTGTCTATGAATTTTGTTTTCAAACTATTTTTACGAGTATCATTATATTTATTATCATAAATCCATCCATCACAAACCTAGAGGGAGAACATTTTTATACAAAATATGTTGAGAAAAATAATTTGAATAGCAGTGTGATCGCTAGTAGCCATGGGCAAAAAACGATATTTGAAATTGGAAAAAGAGTTTAAAAAAACTAATTTGATAAAATTATGTCCAATTTACAATGAATATATTTAAAAAAATTATATTTCCAAGTGTATATATTACCATGGTTAAAACAAACCAGGTTTCCAAGTATATATATTACCATGGTTCAAACAAACAAGATTGAAGAATAAAAGAATCTCACTTTCCAGCTGTTTGAATGTAACTGGATTACCATCTCTTTTTTCATAAGCATGTGTTATAGAATTAAAGTCACCTACAAGCATCCAAGGTTTATCAATTTTTTTGCTTAATTGAGCAACATCGTTTGATAATAACGTTATATTGTTATTGTTATTAAAAGCAAAGATAAAAGTGACTTCTAAAAGAAAACCCTCTTTGTTTCTGCAACATTGGTGAACATTTTGTGTGTGTGTGTGTGTGTATATATATATATACACACACACACACACACACACATTATCAACTCTTGTTTGTAGGCTGATTTTGAAGTTCACTTTTTATCATTTCTATTAATTTTCCTATAAAAATACTAAACCAAAAGCAGCAATATATCCTGAAAGGGAATTAAATTTTAGCATGATTTGAAGTAAAGTTCTAAAGATTTTATTTACTTGTTTTGAAAGCTTAAGCTACAAAGCTCTATTGTAAAAATTCTTTTAGGCTACCTCTTAGGCCTTTCTTGAGGGCTAAACTAGCCTTACCGCCTAGATTTTCTCAAATTCATCACAATGCGAGTTTCTATAATATCAGGTACATAAAAAGGTTTATATCAACATATACGCATCAATTTAGGCTTGATGTCTATTATAAACATCAAAAATGCCTTTTCTAGGTTTTTTTTCATGTTTGCTTTTTAAATTCATGATTTCCCATTGTGTATTAGTTATTAGGTACAAAAATTACTGAAATTAAAAAAAACATGAATTTATCAAAATAGCTTATCTTTGAGATTGATTCTCAATTAATCCTCGCCTAAACGATTAACTCTTGACCTAAGATTATCACATAACATCCGCTAAATGATTTTTATGACCTTGCTCAAACTTTATGTTAGCGGCCTTTTCAAACTTGTTTAGTTTAGACGCTATTGATTTTTTTTCATGTATGTTCAAATTATTATAACGTTTATGGTCATCCTTGTAATTTATGTATAGCTTTTTAAATATAATATATACATTGTATCATGTCTACATGTGCAATTTTTTTCTACTTAATTAAGGTGTCGTTTGCAGTCTTTTTTTTACTATGTTCTCGTCCGTGACATGTCCAACGCGCCACGAACATGATCGAATCGATTGGTCCATTCAGATGGATGAGAAACTTTAGCGTGTTTGTTTGCTTAACAACCTAATTAACTAAACGTATAATTTTGTAAATTTCTAAAAATAATAATTTTTGCAAATGAGCGATTCATATCAATGCATTGATAACTGATTCTTAGCAGCAAATTAACAAAGCTTGTGTTTCACACATAACTAATATTTAAAACAGTAAAACAGTTAAAGTAAACTAAGAAGGCAGGTTTTGCACCAACAGAGCAGCAGTCAAAATACAACCGTTTACAAGAGTTGAACATCCTACCTTAGGCTTTGGAAACTCAAATACAACCAACTGGCCTACATTGCTTACTGCATGTTATGGCTCTTTGTATAAAATAAAGAATCGTACAACATGCACTTGGTCTGCCTTGGCTCCTCGGCTGTTTCCCCTCTATGGATGGATTGCCCTATTCTTGAGCCTAGCTAGCCTAGCCCAATAACCGACTCTGTATACAATTTAGCGGTCATTATTTTCACCTTTGTGTGACTATACTAATAATTAAAATATAACCTACATATGTGGAAAGGCTAATTCTATTGATACACCCATAATTTCTTAATACACACTGTGAAATGAAATTAAATTGTGTACACCAAAATTTTATTTCATAAACCATATCATTCGCGAAATTACCCTTTTATATTTTAATCATCTTCCCTCTTTGACCTTAAAACTAAATTACATAAAACTGGGAATTCATTGCAATAAATTTACCTAAAATTAAAAAAAAACTTAAATTTTCAGCACTAGTATTCTAAGCTATTTGATTGTTTTTATTTCGAAAATCATCTCTACTTTGGATGATTGAACACATGGAATTAGAGTGTTTAGATGTAAAAGTTGTCAAAATTGATTAATGAAATAATGGGAAAGCAACTGTTACATGCCTATTATAACATTGCAACAGTCACTTTCCCATTATAACATAGCAACGGTCACATGCCTGTTATAATAGTGCAACGGTCAGATGCCTATTATAACAATGCAACGGTTACATGCCTATTATAACAATAGAATGGTCACATTCCCATTATTCAAGCCCATTATATTTATTTCTTGTATTATAAATAGAGGTCTTCTATGTACAGTTTGTACCATCTTACAAATGTAATTCATCAATAATAAAACTTCTCTTCAATCTTGTTTCTTCTATTTTATTTTCTAACATGGTATCAGAGCGCTAAATTGCCGAAAGGCATTAAAAAATCCTGAGCCATCATTCTTTTTTATCTTCGTTGTTCCTCACAAAGCTGCAATCTAATATTGCCTCGCAATGACCAATGATAATGAAGAAACTTCTGATGTATATAGCAGGAATGCTAATGGCTTCTCTTCAAACATCATGAACCTGATCGAACCCAAAAGCCAAGTTATTACCACTTTGTTAGACGAAGATAAATATATTTTATGGAAATATCAAGTGGAGATTGCTGTCAAAGGTTACAGACTGTTAGATTACATCAAAGGGACGTCAATTATTCCACCTATAATGAGCATTGATGAAGAAAGAAACACTGTAGCAAATCCAGAATACACCAAATACCAAAGACAAGATAACTTATTATCATCATGTGTAACAACCCGGAAATTCTGAACCAATTTAAAATTTTTAATTTGGCTATTCTAGTGGATTTTAAATATTTAAAATAAATTATTTTAAATAATAACGACGAAAAGTATGTTGGAACTGACATTTGGAAATAAATATAATTATTTTTAATTATAAACAAGGCCCGAAATGGCGCTTCAGTTTCAAAATAGGAATTCAAACTTTGACTGACTTTACCAGGTGCAAAATAAAATGGATTTTAGTGAAACCAAAAATATTTAAATCTACTTATGATTATCTTTCTAAAGAATCTGAAAAATCGAAGTTTCATAGCGGGAATCAAAAGTTATGGCCAAATGAATTTTCAGAAAGGTCACTATAGAGTTATATAGCCCTTGAAAATAGACATTTTGCAAACGACCTCAGAATTCGACGAAACCACTTTTGCTGGATCCGGGATGTCAAATTATTGCTAGGTTTCAAATTCCATAATTTTTGTAGTTAATTTGTGAGCGTGGCAAAGGAAAATGTGTTTGGTTGATTTCAGTTAAATTGGATCGACTAGAAAATGGCCATTTTTCAAATGGTCTAAGAATTCGACGAAATCAGTTTTGTTGCGACCGTATCGTCAAAACATAGCTAGATTTATTTTTCTAGAATTTTTGGGATTAGTATGTGGCCCCGGCAAATTGAAATGTACGTTCAAATTGAATATTGAATGTTTTATATTTTAATTTGAAGAGAAACTGACTGAAACAATCGAATGGGCCTACGAAACATATCCCATTGGGTTCGGAATAGGGGTATTTAGCTACGGACAACAGCCGTTGGGTTTGGATTGGAGTTAGTATGTGAGGAGGGGTATTTTTGAGATTTTAAAAATATATAAAAAAAATAACAACCAATCACAACACTTTCTCTCTCCCCTTTTTCTCCCCCGTAACCCTCCCAGCGATCGGCGGAAATTGCTCACTGCTTCCCCCTCTGATTTCTCCTTCCACGCTCAATAAAAACGAGAGCCGTAGTTATGGTTTTTGTAGATCGTGACCTCCTCTTCAAATCTATATAAGGGGCACCTCGTCTCGTTGCTCCATCGTCGAGATCCAGCCCCTCAAAGACCACGTCTTTGAACTGCCGCCGTGAGCTGTTCTGGCCACCGAAGTGGGCCCCACTTCTGGCGTAGGTGTGCCCCTCCTAGCGCTTCAACGTGGCGCAGGCCGATCCTCTTCAAGCTACACCGTTTGATCACAAGATAAAAACCTAGTTTTGAATCAAAGAGCTGAGGTACGGTTTATAATTTATAAACTGATTTCAACATTCAAAAACTGTCACAAAGTGTTGTTATCGAATAAAAATCATAACTTTTCATGTGTGGTCGAAATCCAATGAAACAAGAGATAGTGGACTCGTGCGGACGTCTTCTACATTCTAGAAGAGACCGGATATTTTTCTGAGCCTTCTATAATTTTTGGAGGAGTGGAACCCAATGTGAGATTTTTGAATTATAAACGATATGGAAACAATGATGTATAAATTATATAGTCGAAGTATGAGTTATATAAGCATTGTACACCTCATGTATAAGCGTTGTACAAGTTGTATGTTTGATGTATAAGTTATATATGCATTGTAAAAATGATATATGCGTTGAAATAAGTTGAAATGATATTGAAATGAAATCGAAATATAGTTATATACGTATATCTATATATATACATACTCCCCTCGTCCACAGACTATGGACGATATATATTGGTTGTGATATTGTTTGGATTATTGGTTGATGTGAAAATTTGGTGAATATCATGAATGGTTGATTTGAAATGATTGATTGTGGTTGAAATCCCAATAGGATTAGTATATGGGAAAATTCATCTGCGTACGAACTAGATATTGAAAATCCCCATTGTCAAAAGCTGCAAGGCTTTAAGGTAGAGTGAGGAGCCGTACTAGGGACGGTGCCAGTTTTAACTACCCTGCCGTTATGCTGCCGAAATTTTCTGAAATATTCCTGTGTTTGATTTATATTCATGTGTTGAATAGAAATTCATGTGTTGAATAAAATTCATGTGTTGAATAGAAATTCATATGTTGAATAAAATTCATGTGTTGAATGAAGTTCATGTATTGAATAAATTCTTTGAAAGATAAAAATATCATTTTTATTATATATATAGACTATATAAAATATTAGTGTTTTAAATAAAAAAATTTAGCACCAAAATTAACATTTTTACCTTATGTATGAACTATATAAAATAATCGTGTTTTGAAATAAATTGTTTTACAATAAAAATCACATTTTATGATATATATGAACTATATAAAATATTCTTGTTTTGAAATCAATTGTTTTACAATAAAAATCACATTTTTATGATATATATGAACTATATAAAATATTCGTGTTTTGAAATAAATTGTTTTACAATAAAAATCACATTTTTATGATATATATGAACTATATAAAATATTCGTGTTTTGAAATAAATTGTTTTACAATAAAAATCACATTTTTATGACATATATATGAACTGTTAAAAATAGTGATGTGTTGAAATAAATAGCTGTTGGATAAAAATATCGCTTTTATCGAATGTGTGAAATGAATATGGTTTTAGAATCGAAGAATGAATTATATTTATATATATAATTAAAATAAATTGAATAATGAAGCTGTACTTCGTATTTTGAAACCGTGATTTCAAACGATTAGTGCGGAAGATCCGACCATCGGATTTTCCTGAAACCGAAACCGTTGGGTTCGCTTTGGAAATATCTTTCCAAAGACACCAACTTTGTAAAGATCCAACAGTTGGATTGTCTGGAATGTTTAATTCAAATTTGGAGAAAAACAGCGCTAGAATCGATTATATATATAAAAAAATATAATTAAATTAAATCGAATAGTGACGCTGCAGTTCGTAATTTGAAATCGTAACTTCAAATGATTGTACCGGGAGATCCGACCATCGGATTTTCCCAAAACTGAAATCGTTGGATTCGTTTTGAAAAGATCTTTCTAATGATACAAAATTTGTGAAGATCCAACGATTAGATTTTCAGATATGTGTAAATCAAATCTGAAGAAAAACAGCGCCACGGCCGCGTTATGGCCTGAAGCGTCGTTTGAATGAATTGGCTATTTTTAGATGAATAAAAATAGCGATAAATCGTTATAAAATATTATAAACGATATGGAATGGAAATAAACCGAATTTACCCGGTTTATTGGATATTTGATGGATGAATGTGTTTTGTGTGAAAATTACAATTAAGAACAAAATTATTGACGTCGAATAATTTAACCATTGAAATGAATTGATTTAAATTCTAAATATACGTGAATTATTTGAAAAGGCTGAGTTAAATCTCATTTCAAATAATTGATTGGCGATAAGAAGTCGATGATGAAAACGGTGGTTGAAGACCAGAGATCTTCACCTCGGTTGGATGATAACTGATGTCTTGATTGGGAGGCATCCCAAAATATAGATAATAAGTGGTGATCGTCCAGACATACTTGGAGATCGATGGACATGCGAGGTATAAGGTGCCTACGGTTTCGTTCAGACCCAGAACGAACTTGTAAATGGACTGTGTGTTTGACATTTGATTTTGTTCTGTGCTGATTGATCTCTATTAAATATATATCTGTTTGGCGGCGGAGAATTTATTCTCTTGCTTAACGCCCTTCTCTGAGACGTACGAGCTCAGAGGTTATATATCGGTAGAAATCAGTCGCATGGAGTGAACTGCCTGTGTGGCATTCCTAAGTGGAAAATGATCAAGTCTTTTGTTGAAAAACAAAGTCTTGTGGTTGATGATCAAAGCACCACCTGTGTGGCATAGCCTTGTGTATAACGTTGATTCACGAGCCTCACATCCCGGTATGAACCAGAAACGGGAGAGGACCTCAGGGAGGACATGCGTTTCCTTCTAGCTAGGGTGGTGTCAGTGACCTACCAGCCCTGACATTTATATTATTTTCACCTGTGTGGTTGTTGGATTGCGAGGCGCCTCAGATATATCGGTGACCATGTGGAGACGATGGAGTCATAGGACTCATTTACACCCCCAAAGGGCGGGGAAACTCAATGTTCAGGCATTTTAATCCACATCGGTGGACCGGCCCTGACGGTCCAAAGGCTTGACTGAGTACTTGCCTGAGACATAGGCTAGATTGTCTCGAATTCGGTAAGGACTATCTTTTGCCTTGGTTCATGACGGAAATCCAATTTCCAAATACGACACCATGCGGTTTTGATTGTATAACTATATATGGCGACATTATATATGGTACCCATGTCGTCTATGATTGATAGTTATGATTGAAATTGTTTTAGAAACATATAAACACTAGTAATAATATCAAATGCTTTTGTTTTATTTGTATCAAGCATATTTTGGCCATTATAAGGTAAAACTCTATCCTCCGGTTTGCGTTGCATTATGTGATGGGAACTGAGTCTTATAATGACTTCATTTTTATAAAAAGCATTGCGATGTTAAAAAGATTTACTTGTTTTAAACCACTGGCAATCCAATGGAGTAAACCCGTTCCGCGAAAGTGGCGTGGTCCTGTGATTGGCCATATTATAAAATATGTTAAGTAGATTTCTCATACCAGTCCCATGACTGACTCGTAGTTTGTTTCAGTTGCAAACTCAGGTGCCCCTTTTTCTACACGGGTAGCCTTGTATTCAGGTTTTAGCAGGCTCTTTCTGGATAGCTGGAGCTGAAGATGGATTCTATCATTTACCTCTTTTTATGTTGTTCAGCTCCTGTTGTACATATTATGTTCTGTTTCCGTTGTAGACATATTATGTAAAGATGAACTGTATTTGTACTAAGTATGATCCTGTATACTGTGTAACTCAGATGATTATGTTTATCCAGTGTATTATTTGTACATTATCTGGGCTATTTATTTATTTCTGTTCTGCTGTTACTGTTTATGTGTTATATTCCAAAGATTACCCTTGCCACCGTCGTACGGGGTTTTGTGGTCGTCACATCATGGCTTTTGTCTTCTATAAATCCTAATCTTTTGTCACTGATCGTTGGTTGCAACTCGTAATATGAAATTTGTACTACTGTCGAACAAATTTTCATCTCGTAATCTGCAGCCAGAATCGTGCAATATAGAAGAAAACTTCAAAATTGCAAAAAAGAAGATACTAGCATGAAAGATTATTTAGGAAAAATTAAAAACATATGTGACAAACTAAGTGCTGTTGGGCATAAAATCAGCGATAGTGAACAAGTACTTTTTATTACCAGAGGGCTTAATGAAGAATACAAATCTTTAGTAGCGGTCATGGCTATGCAACAAACTTTACCTGATCTGTAGTTTGTTCGATCTGCACTCCTTGCTCATGAAGGAAGAATTGATCAAAGAAAAAAAAATAGGGTGAGTTTTTGGAAATTATACTGTAGCTAAAAATAAGCAATCATAGGGAAGCAACAACAACATTAATGCAAACATACAAGAAAATCAGTATCCAAGGGGTCTTCAACAACAAAGACGCGGTTTTCAGCCACAAGTAGGCCAAGGACGAGGAATATGGACCAACAACAATTAAGTAAAGTGCCAAATATGACAAAAATTTGGTCACATGGCAAACAAGTGCTATTTCAGATATAATAATGATAGTGGACAGCAATATAATCATCTTAATTCAACACAGAAGGCACCACAAGTCAATATGGTAGTGATGAACTCAAATAGAGACAAAAATGATGCTAATAAAAATCAAAATATTGGCAATGATGATATTAGCAAAGGTGAAGACATTAATTTTGAAGAATGGTACCCGGATTCGGGTGCCACTCATCACATAACCAGCAATCTCAAAAATTTCAACATTGGAAGCAGAAACTACTTAGGTACGAAATCTTTATATATGGGGGATGGTAAAACCACACATATAACACACATTAGCAAGGGCACTATCTTAGGAAAAAGGCAACTTAATCTAAACACACTTCTTAGAGTACCCACTATTAATAAAAACTTGCAAAGTGCATCAAAATTTGCTAATGACAATCATGTGTTTTTTGAATTTCACCCAAAATTTTGCATAGTTAAGGATTTACTGAGCCACCAAAATATTATTACGGAGTAATATACATGATGTACTTTACAAATTTGACAACTTGAAGACTGGGGATACTAGCGGAAAATTCTGGTGTAATAATGTTGAGTCAAGTAATAATGATAGTAATAGGAGTATTAATCTTAGCAGCAGTAATAATGAATGTAATGAAGATGGCAAACAATGTAATCTTGGTTTATGGCATAGGAAATTAGGACATCCTAGTATTGAAGTTGTTAAAACTATTTTATGCAATCATAATATTTCTTTTAATAATAGTGTACCTGCCAAACACACATGCACACACTTCCAAATTGGCAAAAGTCATAAACTTCCTTTCAGAGATCCTGAAACTAGATACAATAAACCTCTCGAGCTGATAGCTGCTGATTTGTGGGGACTAGCACCACTGAATTCATATCAAGGACACAGGTACTATCTTTCCGTTGAAGATGCCTGTTCGAGATATACTTGGATATATATGCTAAAGAATAAGTCAGAAACATGTAATGTTGTCATACAATTCATAACTCACATTGAAAAACAAACCAATTGTAGTATTAAAAAATTTCAAATCGATGGTGGGAGGAGAGTTTAAACCTTTAACTAATTATTTTGCTAAAAGAAGAATAAATTTTAGATGGACTTGCCCTCACACATCTGAACAAAATGGTTTATAGAAAGAAAACACAGACACATAGTAGAGATGGGTCTAACATTAATGTCTTATGGCTCAGTGCCAATGAAATATTGGAATGAAGTTTTTTACACTTCAGTTTTTCTCATCAATAAATTACCAACTAAAGTTCTAGATAACAAAACTCCATATGAGAAGATATATAATGTTAGACCAGACTATAATTTTTTGAAAACATACGGTTATCTGCGTTTTCCATGCCTAAGAGATTACAATAGGCACAAACTAAGCACGAGGTCAAACCCATGCACTTTCATTGGGTATGCACAGAACCAAAAAGGATATAAATGCTTAGACAAAAATGGGAGAATTTACATTTCCAGACACGTTGTTTTTGATGAAAATACATTTCCCCTTGCAGGTAAATAGGAAATCAGGGAGAATCAGGCATAAAATCTTGTCGGGGGAAGCAATTCAAGCAATTTTTTGCAGAATCATTGACCGATAACATTAGTGAAGATCATCAAGACATAATTAATAAAAACTTACAAAACGACTCCATGGAAGAAATAAATGTGCAAACAACAGAGAAAAATGATAATTCAGAAAGTATGGACACAAATCAGATCAATCAAGACATGCAGAGCAGTAGTGATGTAGAAATCAACAACAATGCAGACACAGGAACAAACAGCAATACTGAAAGACATCAGCAGCCACAACAAATGCACATAGGACATCACATGACAAAAAGGTATAAAAGTGGGATTTTTAAACCTAAAGTGTACAATACCTCAATTATTGAAGCAGAACCAACCAACTTTGAGCAAACAATTAAATTAGAAAAATGGAAAGAGATCATGAATATTGAATATCAGGCACTCATGAAAAATAATACATGGAGTTTGGTAACACCACCAAAACACAAAAACATTATTGGATGTAGATGAATATTCAAGACTAAAAGAAACGAGGATGGATCTATTGATAAATACAAAGCTAGATTGGTCGCTAAAGGTTATGCACAGCAGTTTGGATTTGATTTTACCAAACTTTCTCTCCAGTCATAAAGCCCACAACAATTAGAGTCATATTAACCATTACTATAAGTAAAGGATGAAATATAAGGTAGCTAGACGTCAACAATGCTTTCTTAAATGGGGAGTTGACTGAAGAGGTTTACATGTATCAACCTGAAGGCTACAGCTACGGCAATAAAGTATGCAAGTTACATAAGACTATATATGATTTAAAGCAAGCTTCAAGAGCCTGGTATGAGAAACTTAAGTTAACTTTGTCCAACATTAAATTCACACAAGCCAAATCCGATAATTCACTGTATATGAAGAGAGGCGAATATAGAGATATCTATTAATTGGTATATGTTGATGATATGTTGATCACAGGAGATAATAGTCAAGAAATATATAACATCATACGAAGACTTGATCAAAACTTTGCCATAAAAAGACATGGGAGAACTAAAAAAATTCCTTGGAATACAAGCTGTTAAGAAAAATGACAGAGAACTAACTTTATCTCAACAAAATTACGTTTCAGAAATTCTTCAAAGGGCAAAAATGCATCAGGCTAATTCCTTGCCGACACCTATGATTAGCAACCTAATACTGTCAAAATATAAAGGTGAAGCTATCAACAATGCCAAACAATATAGAAGCATAATTGGAGCATGCAATACGCAACGATTACAAGACCTGACATATGCTATAGTGTTAACAAGATAAGTCAATACATGCAGAACCTCTATCAGAACACTGGAATGCACTAAAAAGATTCTACGATACTTGCAAGGCATAAAAAATCATGGCATAATTGTAAAGCCTGAAAAAGAGCTCAACTTACAGTGTTTTAGTGATGCAGAGTGGGCCAATGATATTGATGATCGAAATTCTATTTCAAGGTACTGTGTCTACCTTGGCTCCAATATTATTTCTTGGTGTACTAAAAAGAAGTAGACCACTTCCATATCTAGCACAAAGGCGGAGTACCGAGAATTAGCAAGTGGGAAAGTAGAAGTTACTTGGATTGAATCGTTGTTGAAAGAATTGGGGTTTGCTCTAAATAAAAGTCCCATCATTTGGTGTGATAACAAGAGTACGGTTTCTTTATCACTCAAACCGATACAACATTCGAGGACGAAGCATCTTGAAATTGACCTTCATTTTGTTAGAGAAAAAATTCAAATAGGAAAACTAGCGGTTTGTCATGTCCCCACGTATTATCAGCGAGCTGGTGCACTTACAAAAGCATTGTCTACCAAGAATTTTATGAGATTGAGGGAGGATCTAAAAGTCGTTGATGGAGGCGGAGACAGAAATGAGAACCCTAGTTCAGTTTGAGGGGGAGTAACGAAATAATGGGAAAGCAATGGTCACATGCCTATTATAGCACTGCAATGGTCATATTCCCATTATAACATAGTAAATGTCACATGCCTATTATAACAATGCAACGGTCACATGCCTATTATAACATAGCAACGGTCATATGCCTATTATAACAATACAACGGTCGCATTCCCATTATTCAAGCCTGTTTGTATTTATTTCTTGTATTATACACTACAACAAAAAACACTTTTCGCAACAGGCAATATTTGTTGCAGTAGACCAATCGCAATAGGCCCGTGCCCGTTGGTATAGCCGGAGTTGTAAAAAGTCAGTCCCTTTTCGCAACATTTTCTGCCTGTTGCAATAAGACGTTGTGGTATATTTTTTTGCAACTGACCTTCCGTGTTGCAATAGATCATTTTGCAACAACAAATGACAGTTGTAAACCTATTATAGGCATTCGACAAACAAGATACTACAACTATTTCTGACAGTTGCAATTTGATTATCTACAACACAACATGCACGTTGCAAAATTCCGAAAACTCATTTGTCATATATAATCCACCATCATCCGCATTTAATAACATAATAATGAAAGCACATATATTATAAAAAAAATAAGTAAACATGCATTTCCAATAACATTCACTAAATAAGTAAACATATATTATCAAGAAATAATAGATATTTTATTTCAATAAAAATTCAATACTACATATGATTACAGCAAAAGTTCACAAAATTTCCATACATTATTCACATATAAAATAATTTATATTCACTACTTTAAAGATTTTCTAAAAATATTATTTGCTATGTAGCTCTATCAGAAGCATCCATCATCATAAGAGAGCACGTTCCATTAACGAACCTCTTTACGTGTGTATAGTTCAACGAAGTGGTTTGCTTTACTGCACGAGACCAGCTTAACTTTTCCTACTAATTACGATGCCTAAACACATCAAGAGTCGATATGTTCCCAATATTTGTCCACATTTCACTTTTTCCTAATACTCGGAAACAAATAAATAGAAATAGAAAATAATAATTAATGAACCAGTTGATCTATAAAAAATAAACTAATAAAGAAAAGCTTGCTTAGATGCAAAGTTGACGATCGATTTTCTAGTCAATTTTAGCTGGCCAACTTGATTTGTCTGTCGAATTTTGATTCTTTCCTACGCAAGACCTGCATGGAATAATCATAAGATTGTGAAATAAACAATATTTATGCACATCAAATGGGAACACAATAAGATTTCCCTCTTATATTTTGATGGATCAAACAGAAGAACAAAATAAGGTAAAACGACAGTGCAACTATAACGGCTTTAGAATATCAGTACAATACTGGAAGCAGATAACCACCCAGAAAATGCATTGCTATAATAAGAGCTTATAAATACTAAGAATTTATTTAATAAAAAAATGCATAAAAAATACATCTACAATATCCAACAATCAAAAATCAATTGGCTTACTGATGGTGATGCTTTTTTCCTGGTTTTTCTATGCAGAAATGCCCGAAAGGAGATGTAGAAATAAAATTAATTATCTATATAATGACCGAGATCAACATAGATGAAGCTAGCCACATTTAAAACCAAGCGGTGCAAACTATCAGAATTTATCTATTATACGTATCAAACATCTGGATTTTCCAGATGATATTAACGGTTTTAAATTAAATGGGCTAGAATTTCTTATTATAAGTCCACCCAAAAGATAAAAGTTGAAATTTACTCTTTCAAAGATGAAAAGTGTATGTATAGACAGTATTATTTTATGCATTCATAGATTAATATTTTCATACCTTTAGGATTTGACATGCATTTTCTGTTCGGTTTAGAAACTACAACAGGGTCAACCATTGATCATACAAAAAAATACTATAAAAAACTAAGAAATCGTACTTACC
The DNA here is from genome assembly GCA_030737875.1 of Allium sativum. NCBI lineage: Eukaryota > Viridiplantae > Streptophyta > Magnoliopsida > Asparagales > Amaryllidaceae > Allium > Allium sativum. The sequence goes on from CM060915.1 coordinate 152,901,839, forward strand.
ATCATGGACACTACAACAAATTCTTCATCAATGGAAAGCAGCAATTATCAGCGAGTTGGATCAACCATTGATTATACAAATAAGATCCATTGGTTCGCTGGTATAATTTTTTCCTTCTGTTGTCTGAACTTTTGTAAAATTGGTTGTCGTGTTAATTACTTGAAATGAGGTACTTTTTAACGAAAAACTTAAATTGATCTATTTGATTGTTGCAATGCTGGAAACAAAGAAATATATGATCCCAAAGCTCGTTCTTTCATGAAATTTACGGTGTTTCTAGTGCGTTATGTATCAAAATTTCAGTTAGAATCGTAATTCTGACAAGATTACTTGTGTAAATATACAAGCGTTGTGGAGTTGATACATAGCATACTGTAAAAAAGAAAGATAAATATATTTTTTGCAAAGAACATTCATTGACGATAAAAATGCAATAACAAGTAAAATACTTATAAGGACCAAGCCCATCACCGAATGGTTTAGCAACAGATTGACTAATTTAATCCCAGTTGCCAAGATGATTTATCTGGTATTTAAACCTTAAATAAAATACATACGCTAGTGAGAAATCTCTTTGAATAAATAACCACTCTTCTTCTCAAAACATAAAAGATAAATAAATAACAACCTTCTATCATCTACACGATTAAGGCTGCTAAGCGGTAGTGATGTTCTAAAGAAGATCCAAAATTGTTACCAATAATTAATAATTGGAAGGGATAATCAATTTCACAAATATGCGTTATAAGCTTTCCAGGACGATTCATATAAGATGCATGCAAAAAATCTACAAGGGAGGGACATCCACGACTATTTCTACCATTTATTTTTGTAAAGCCTTAATTACAGTTTATGGAGACAAATTAGTTCTGAAAACACCCTTTCCATTTAATTGCTTGAACCAACATTTGATCTTAACCATTTGAATGCTACGAAAACGTAATTTAATATCACTATTCAATTACCAAATAAACTTATAATGCTTTACATTTGCCTGTTCATTTCCATTATTCTCATATACATTTTCACAAACATTTCTAAGACGTTTTGCAAAACAGATCAAAAAACAATAAAACAATGATGTATACGCGCATATTAAGATTGCTATACATATAAACACCATAATATATAAAAAAAATCATAATATATACATACGAAAAGAGTAAACGAGTGTGTTACCGTAAAAGGGGACGTGGACGAGGATGACCAAAGGGGAATTGACGAGGTCGGAGCAGTCGAGGGATTACCGTAGACGTCGATCTAGCTATAGGAGATTCTAAAGGAGTAGCCTGTGCGATCCCAGATGCAACCAGACTAGGAGTAATAGGAACCGAGAAGGAGTAGCCTGTTCCATCCTTACCATTTACCATCTACCAAGCTTAAACAGTTCATTCAAACCCTTCCCTCGAAGTGTTTGAGAAACCGGGAAGAAGTAGCCTGTTCGAGGATTGAAGAGCGGAGGTTATCGAAAGGGAGACTGAATCGAGGAGTGCTTCTTATCGCCATTTTTGATATATTTGAGCTAGATTTAGAATAAGGAATTGGGAGAGAACCGGTGGCTTGGATTTAAATTTAGAATGAGGAATTGGAAATAGCAAGCGAAGTAGACAAGAAGTATTAGTGTGAAACGGTAATGAAATTTCTGAAGAGCCCGCCTTTCAATTTTCATTGCCCGCCATTTCATTTCTTTATCAATGCGAAGCGGTTCTGGAAATTTGTACCCTACAATTTTGCTAAGCAACTAAAAATTAAGTTCGTTACAAAATAATTTTTCAAAAGAACAATTAAGGGAAGTTATTAAATAAATCTAATTAATAATGAATAATAAATATTAGTTATTAAACATCAAACTAGCATTAATTAGAAACTATTTAACAATATTTATTTTTTAAAATACCAAAAATTGAATATAATCATCAATTATAATTACTAATTAAAAATATGATTATTGCAACTAGTACGAAAAGATAGTTATTAAAAGTATGTTTTTTTCTTTTGGTAAAAAAGGATGATTGCTAAAAATTCTTTTATGGCTACTAATATATGCCACCAGTATATAATATTATTTGTTGATAATTATATTCATAGATTATAATTAGTGGTTATAAGTCATTTATTACTAATTATACATTGTTTATCAATTGTAAATAGTGTTTATAATATTTTTTTATTAATTATTACTTGTTAAAATTATTAATTAATTAGTAAATTAATTATTAAACTATGATAAATATTGATTACAAATATATCAAATTACTAAAATATTGAATATTAACTTATTAAATTAAGTACTTATTAATTAGTAGACATTAATTTTAATTATTTGTTTTTCACAGCCGCTAGAGAAGAGCATTTGTTAAAGATATGTTTTGCGCAACTGGTGGAGAAGAGCAGTTGCTAAAGATATGTTTTTGGCAACTAGTAGAGAAGAGCAGTTTCTAAATATATGTTTTTTGCAACTAGTAGAAAAGCACAGTTGCAAAAGATGTCTTATGACCATTTTTAGTCATCAATTGATTTAATTATTTAATATTTAAACATATTCATATTTCAAATTAATTATTAATTATTATCCATCAGTTTTTTATTATTAATTTATTATTATTTAATAATTATTTATTTATTTTATTATTTTTAAAATGTTATTTATTATTATGTATTAATTATTAATTATTAATTATTATTACTTAATTCTCTGTTATAAATATCACTTTATAATACTTAAATTTTATTATTAATCTTGATTATTATATAATTACCCGTAGTTAATCATTTAATAGTAACTATTTAAAATTAATTATTAAAAGCTAATCATGAAAAGCTGATACTTATTTTTAATAGTATGTTTTTGCAAGTGGCTTTACCAGTTGTAAAAAATATAGTTATTGCAAGTGGCAAAAAACAGTTGCTAAAGATATTTATTCGCAACTGACTTGGAAGCACAGTTGCAAATAATATGTTTGTTGCAACTGTTATGGAAGCACAGTTACTAAAAGTATGTTTTTACAACAGGAAGAGAAGCGCAGTTGCTAAAAATATGCTTTTCGCAACAAAAAGAAAAGGCCTGTTGCTAAATCTCATTTATTGCAACCGCTATAATAGGGTTGTTGCTAAATATCATTTACTGCAACTGTCACGTGTCTCCTGTTGCAAATAGCTAGTAGCAATAGGGTATTTTTTTGTAGTGATAAATAGAGGTCTTCTATATTCAGTTTGTATCATCTTACAATTGCAATTCATCAATAATAAAACTTCTCTTCAATCTTGTTTCTTCTATTTTATTTTCTAACATTGATATTTAGGTTTTATTAACTTCATAAAATTCTACAGATTTAATGAAATATTATAGATTTTAAAGTTTTTAATTGGATGCATTATGAGGAAGGGTTGAAAATGCAATTAAGTATAAAAGTAACATAGTCATGGTTTTTCTTATTAAAACATTAGTGTATGTAAAGAAATTATTGGTGTATTAATAGAATTTGCCATGTCGAAAAAGCCTAATGTTTTTTATTTTTTCCGTTCGTCCATTGAACTATGATAGACAGCACCCATAACAAACTAAATAATAAAATGGTTTGACGAAACTCTTGAGTTTGTTTCAAAATGCTGGAGTAAGCAGATCAAGCTTTTAGTTCAATTCTTAGTTTATTTCAGATGTTTGAATCCATACGTACTGAGCTCTAGTAGTAGACGTAGATTTTTTCTTTTTATCACTACTTCGCAGTCAGAACCTAACCTTGTTTCAAAACTCATAATGTTAAAATTTTAAGAGGATAAGAAGTAAGAACATAAGATAAACGCATCCAGGAACACAAACTCCTGACCGTCATTTTACAACATAAACTGCAACCCTTATATCTATTTCTCTGCGTAGAAGCCTACACAAAGAATCCAAAATTATTTTTTGTTCAAGCTAAACCAGAAGTCAAAGAAAAACAGCATATCATTAATGAAAATAACCACTATTTTCAAGGACAAACAGCTTTCATGATTTCATATTTTATGCCCATAGAGATGGGAGAAATAACGCCGGAAATTAACGGAATATTTTCAATTATTTTCTCCAAACAATCCTGTTGAACTTGTGCAACAAGTAAACAGCAAGTATAGCTCTTTGTAACCTTAACTTTGAGTAATGAGTTCAGAAAATCATCTGCACAAGCTTTGCCTTCGGTTGTTACTGTACTGAAGCATTTGGACATAGAATCTGGAACCAGCTGGAACTTCATATTGTGCACCAGTAATGGTGCTTGGAGTGACGAAGAGGCCTCTTTGCAAAAGACAGATGTTGTTATGGTGATAATCAGAAATAATATTGACAACATCCTAAATTTCTTTCTCATTTTGTTGAAAATTGCTGAGTGTTTATTATTTTCTTTAGTGAATATATATGTTGAAATTAGTACTGCAATTGTTCAGAAATATTGGTGGCATGCTTAGATATTAGGTAACTATTAATAGATATCATATCGATCTTTTAACATCCTAATTAATATAGAAATAACTCCTATGGGTTTCTGAAAAATTGTGGGATGTTTCAATCGGAATTTATTATGATTCTTAAAGTAACAGATGACACTAAAAAGAACTAATGGTTATGTTTTTCATTTATCGATGTATAACTCATTTCATTTACGTTATTCATAGTCTTCTTTTTTTTTGCTACAAACTTCATTATTGTGTTTATTAGCAGATCACTAATTAAGTGGTTTGTCCAAAAAAATTACGTTGAATTTTGAGAAGGAATTAAGAATAAAATAGTCGAAGGGGAAATAAATTCAGGGTAAAGTGATACAAAGTAAATACTTGGAAGTGATATAAAGTAAATAGTTAGGAATGTTAGCAAAAATTTAACAAGTAGAAAGTGAATTGAATAGCAAGTATGAAATGGGAGATTGATTTTGAAAGAGGAAGTGAAACTTTGTTACAAACTTAAACTTTGCTTACAATTTTTTTTTTTTTTTTTTTTGGCTTACAAATGAAGTACTACACTCCTATTTATAGTAGTTTACATCTCAATCGTATGGTTGAGATGTATTTGATCCTATGGTATACAATTCCTCTCTAGAACTTTCATACAAAATATCTTAGATTTTTCATTCATGTCTCTAGAGAAGAAAACTCTAGATTCTATTTATTTTATTACAACATGAGAGTAGATAATTCTAGATCTCTCTTCCACATCAATATATATCTAGATATTTCTCGTGCTCTAGATTTCTCTTTAGCTCTTTTTCTTTATTTGTAGCCCAAACCAATAGCCCAAACTAATAGCCCAAAGTCAAGTTTAATTTTTCAACATCCCCCATAAACTTGACTTTGTCACTCCAAGTGTCTCTCATAGTCTTTGAAAGTCTTCATACTTCAACGCCTTTGTAAAAATATATGCTACTTGTTCCGTTGAGTTGATATACTTTGCTTGTACTTCCTTTTTGGCAATTAGCTCTCGAATAAAGTGATAACGTGTATTGATGTGTGAACTTCGTTCATGGAAGACAGGATTATTGGCTAGAGTGATAGCCGACTTGTTATCCATGTAAATCTCTGTTGCATTATATTATGGCATGTGTAACTCCTTCAACAAATCTCGAAGCCAAATAGCATGACGAACACAAGTTGAAGCAGCAACATACTCAGCTTCACAACTAGGAAGCATCACGATCGGTTGCTTCTTTGAACTCCAGATGAAGGTTGTATCTCCCATAAAGAAGACAAATCCAGTTATGCTTTTACGATCATCAACATCTCCAGCCCAATCACTATCACTGTAACCAATCAACTTGAATTTGTTAGAACTTGAATATAATAAACCAAAATCAGTGGTACCTCTGATGTATCGAAGAATCTTTTTTGCAGTCTTCAAGTGTGATGTTGTAGGAGCTTCCATATAGCGGCTAATGAGTCCAACACCATAAAGTATATCAGGCCTTGTGCATGTGAGATATCTTAAGCTACCAACCAGACTCTTGAATAATGTAGGATCCACTTCTTCTTCTTTGGTGTGTTTGGAGAGCTTTATTCAACATTATATCAGGGTACTTACTAGCTTACTTCCATCCATCTTAAATTTCTTCAATATTTCCTTTGCATATGCTTCTCGTGAAATAAATATGCCGTGTTCACTTTGAGTTACTTGGATGCCAAGATAACATGGCATGAGTCTGATATCCATCTTCTCCAATTCTAAACTCATCTCCTTCTTAAAATCCTCAAATGCTTTTGGATTATTGCCAGTAAAAATCAAATTATCCATGTACAAACATATGATCAAGATATCTCCACTTTTATTTGTTTTTACGTAAAGAGCATGTTCATGGGGGCATTTTATAAAGTTATTTCTTAGAAAATATTTATCAATTCTAGTATTCCATGCTCTATGGGCTTGTTTCAAACCATAAAGTGCTTTTTCAATTTTAAAACTTTACTTTCATGTCGTTTAATTTTATAGTCAGGTGATTGCTCCACACAAACTTCTTCTTCTAATTTACCATTTAAGAAAGATGATTTCACATCCATTTGATATATTTTCCATTTGTTTTGGGCCGCTAAAGAGATTAGTAATCTTATAGTTTCTAAGCGGGCAACGGGAGCAAAAACCTCTTCATAATCTATACCTGATCTTTGCTTGTTTCCCTTGGCTACCAATCTAGCTTTGTATCTTTCAACTTCTCCTTTAGTGTTCTTCTTTACTTTGTACACCCATTTTACTCCAATAGCTTTGTGTCCTTTTGGTAAATTAGCTAGCTCCCACATATCATTCTTCACAATGGCTTTGATTTCTTCATCCATAGCACTTCTCCATCTTTTGTCTTCTTTTGCTTCTTCGAAATCTATTGGCTCACAATTTGCAAAAAGATAAAATAAAGTAATATCATCAGAAAGTGGTGTTACCTCATATAGTTCTTGTAATGATCTAATACGTGGGACCCTTTCACTTGAGCTTTCTTCTTGTGAAGATTCTTCTTGAGTGCATGATAGAGATGGCGGTGTTGGACTAGTTGGCTCTTCTTGCACATCATTGATTTCTTCTTCTTCGTAAAAGGGAAGGAAATTATAATCATCTTCTTGTGTGCTCCAATTCCAAGTATTTTCTTTATTAAACTCCACATCTCGACTAACAACTTTTCCATTTATTGGATTATATAACTTATACCCTTTTGCTCGTGGGTCGTAGCCAATGAAGATGTATTTTTCACTTTTATCATCTAACTTGGAGCGTCTTTGGTCCGGCACATGGGCATATGCAATGCTTCCGAAAACTTTCAAGTGAGATACACATGGTTTTCTACCACTCCATGCTACTTTGGGGGTTTTGTTCCACACATTCTGAGTTGGAGAGCGATTTGCTTAATATACCGCGCATTCGATGGCTTCGGCCCAAAACTTTTAGGAACATTTTTGCTCTTTAACATGCTTCGTGCCATGTTGAGAAGAGATCTATTCTTCCTTTCCGCAACTCCATTTTGTTGTGAAGTATACGGGACAGCTAAGGGACGATGAATTCCATTTTCTTCACAAAATTTCTCAAATTCTTTGGAGGTAAATTCCCCACCTCGGTCGGACCTCATGGCTTTTATCTTATAACCACTTTCATTTTCTACAAAAGCTTTGAATTTCTTAAAAGCATCAAATACATCAAACTTTTGTTTAAGGAAATAGGTCCAAGTTTTTCTACTACAATCATCAATAAATAAAGAAAAGTAATTACTTTTACTAAGTGAACACGGTTTTATTGGATCACAAATATCAGTGTGAATCAACTCTATTGGCTCTCTAGCCCTTGTGTTGGACTCTTTTGGAAAACTTTTCCTTGATTGTTTTCCAAATAAGCACCCTTCACATAGTTAATTCATATTATCAATTCGTGGTAGGCCTTTTACCATGTTTTAATTCTTTAACAACTTCAAACCCCCAAAATTAAGATGTCCAAATCTTAAATGCCAAAGCCATGATGAATCTTTATAGCATGATTTTAAACATTTCGCAATACCGTTTGAAATATGGAGTGGAAACATTTTATTTTTCGGCATCTCTGCTTTAGCAACCAAATTTTCTTTAGCATCTTTCATGGAAAGGCTATATTTTTCATATGAATATCATATCATTTTTCTAAAAATTCCCCCTAAGCTTAGAATGTAACTTTTCATATTAGGCACATAATATACATTAGAGATAAAGTCATGGTTTCCATTTTTCAAGAAAATTGATATTTTTCCTTTTCCCTTAATGGGAATTTTGGATTCATCACCAAAATGAATGTTTCCACTTACCGATTCATCAAGCTCCGTGAACATATTCCTTCTTCCACACATATGATTGCTTGCCCCCGTATCCAAATACCATGTGTTAGTATCACCACTTTCATCTCCTTTATGTGCCAAGAGTAGTGTAGAATATTCTTCCTCTTCTTTAGCAAAGTTAGATCTCTCTAGAACTTAATTAGAAGTAGATCTACATTCGGAAGAAAAATGCCCAAATTTATCACAATTATAACATTTAATTTGTGATTTGTCATACCTTGGCCTTCCATTTTGTTTCATATTTCTTCCTCTTCCTCGACCTCTTGCAGCATATGTGTTTTGGCTTCTCTCCTCTTTATTGAAAGATTTGTAACCACCTCTTCCATAGCTTTGGTCTCGACTTCTTCCTCTTTGGATATGACCTCTTATAATTCTTTCATTCTCGCTCAAGATGAGTTTGGTTTAAGAGCTTGCTCTAGTGGCTCTTCCTTAACCCTTTTCTTTAATTTTTCTTCATGGGCTTGAAGCGATCCCATGAGTCGATCAATGGTCATGGATTCTAGATCTTTAGATTCTTTAATAGCTACAACTATATAATCGAATTTTGAATTTAAAGATCGTAGAATTTTCTCAGCCACTCTAGAGTCTTCCAATTTTTCACCATATTTTTTCATTTGATTTACTAAAGATAAAACTCATGAAAAATAATCATCAATCGATTCGGTTGATTTCATATGTAAAGCTTCAAACTCACCTCGCATAGTCTGTAGTCTTATCTTCTTCACTTTATCAATGCCCTTGAATGCATTTTCCAAAATCTCCCATGCTTCCTTACTACTTTTTGCACTTTCCACCTTCTCAAACTTTGATTCATCCAAACCTTGATGAATGAGAGTAAAAGCCTTTCGGTCCTTCTTTCTTGAATCCATCAAATTATCCCTTTGATTTTGGGATAAAGTGGTGATGTCGACGGGTTCAACATACCCATTTTCAACGATATCCCACACATATTGTGATCCAAGCAATGCTTTCATGCGAATACTCCAATTATCATAGTACTCCTTCTTTAGCAACGGAACTTGAAATGGAGTCATGCCGCTTGCCATATTTTTAACCAATGACCTAGCTCTGATACCAATGTTAGCAAAAAATTTAACAAGTAAAAAGTGAATTGAATAGCAAGTATGAAATGGGAGATTGATTTTGAAAGAGGAAGTGAAACTTTGTTACAAACTTAAACTTTGCTTACATTTTTTTTTTTTGCTTACAAATGAAGTACTCCACTCCTAATTATAGTAGTTTACATCTCAATTGTATGGTTGAGATGTATTTGATCCTACGGTATACAATTCCTCTCTAGAATTTTCATACAAAATATTTTAGATTTTTCATTCATGTCTTTAGAGAAGAAAACTCTAGATTCTATTTATTTTATTAGAAAATGAGAGTAGATAATTCTAGATCTCTCTTCCACATCAATATATATCTAGATATTTCTCATGCTTTGGATTTCTCTTTAGCTCTTCTTTTTTATTTATAGCCCAAACAAATAGCCCAAACCAATACCCCAAAGTCAAGTTTAATTTTTCAATAGGAACATGGAAAATATGTTCAAACTATCACTTAAGGCAGACGAGATCTTATTCTTGATTAATGTATGTTAATTAAGCATGTTATTTAAATTAGTATATATCAAATATATTCAAATTTCCAAATGGCAGGACACATGTATAAAACATATTATGAATATAACTGATTGGTATCTATAGATGTGAACAAATATGGAATTAGATCTTGGTATAATCATCAAGATCTTAAAGGGGGAAAATATTTATGACATCCCTAATTGATTGCATTTCTCTTGTGAAAACGTTCAATTAGTACTGCATTTAATTTTCATACAAAACGATATGTGTTAATTATATTTTATATGACCCTAAAAAAAATCATGCTTAATATGGACATGTGTAGATATTGACATTTATATCTACAATGTATATATTTTATGTGTGTATTTATGTATATGCATATGTGTGTCTCTCACTATATATATTGTTAACCCATCTTTTTGTCCGGCTACGAAAAGTAATTTAGACCCACACGACTTGAGCCATCGCATGGTTTAACAACCCGAAGTGTTGCCAAAATACCTAGGAGGCAAGCCCAGATAGAGTCGTACAAGTGTGATCGTCATTACTACTCTACAATCAACAAAAACTTGGGGATTGGTATTGAGCATCAATCACCAATTTCGTACCTCGACATCACAACTCCTCAAAATTCCATCCGACTCCAAATTCGTATCCCAAGACACCTTGATATTTTGTATTCCACCAGTCTCCGGGCCTTAACACTCTACCAACCTCATTTCGTATCTCTCCTCAAGTCTTGTTTCATATCTCGCCTTGACTCCATCTTTCGTTATCCCACAAGTAACTTACCAAAAATCAACCAAGTGCAGGAATACGAAATAGGCAGATAGGAAAAGATGTAGATATGAAATGGAGACAAATACTCTTTGTGGACTTCGAGGAAAACACAAGAAAATCCAACCTTGGGATACGTACAGATCTCAGGATCGGTACAGATCCCGGGGTACAAAGATTGGTGAGTGGAACCCACTTCTCACCTACTCCCACCTGGTCCACTACTTATAAATTCCCCTCGACCTAATTCGTGAAAAAGGCTGGATATTTGTTGATTTGACACTTTGGTAAGAAAATTTTGACCTTTGGCTATCATTCTTCACCTTGAAGCTTTGAAAAGAAGATTTTACTTCCTTCATGAAGACTTAGACTTTTTGGGTTGCATAGGCAACTCGGGAAGAAGAACTTTGGCAGTTTTTTTGAACTTACTAGCACTTTTTTCCCACCATTGCCTTTGTAACTACTTGTAACTATGGTATCAACTATTCTTCTTGATTAAAGTGAATAAAACTAGCAAAACCTTCAAAACGGACGTAGATTCTCGCGGACCGAACTACTATAAAGTACTGTGTTATTTACCTTCCTGCATATTTTACACTCTGGAGTGCAGTTTCGAACATTTTGCACTAGAATAACCATAGGTATATCACGCGCCTACAAGACAATAGGGCACCTTCGCTCACACAATACCTTTCGGAAATCTCTTCTTCATATACCTACCATGATAACTGTATCCAACGTTGAAGAATTAACACCAATGGAGCTACGATTACAATCAGAGTGGGAACCCATCGTTTCGACCACTCTTGGTTCGGGATAGTCTTGATCCTGAAACTATCGCTCAACCCTCGATAAGGCAACCTCTGCCTGTCGTCTTTCAAAACTTGATACCAAATCAGCCGATTGCGCAATAGGCTCAAGTTCTGCTTGACCAACCTCCACAAGATTTGAAAATCAAAGTTAAAGACTTACCTGAGGATGATGTTGATGTTCATCCATGAAGGAGCCCAAGGCTACGAACTCCTGAAGTGGACCACGACCGTTGGAATCCAGTGGAGGTCCATCCTGCGGTTCTCAATGTCATTGTCTGTAGGATTGTGAGAGAAAAGCGGGGGCATGCCATCGATGTATATATGGGAAACCAATACAAGGCGTAACTCCTTTACTCTGTCAATTCTCAATTCCAAGTGGCCTTGATGTTTCAAGATGTTGTAACTAACAGCTTATTCGGGGAAGACCGATCCCCGAAACTTCCTCAACCGCTACAAATAGCACATGGATTCAAGTCTTACACTGACGCAGCCAAGTGAAAGTCCTTTCCCATCTTCCTTGAAGGTGTGACCTTGCTTTGGTTCTCTTGACTCCTGCTGAGAACCATCGCAACATTCAATCAACTGGCTACCGAATTGGTGAAACAGTTCCATATGCATGTCACCAGGCCGAAGGACACTTTGTCTCTCTCCAACATGTACCAAGGCACCATGGAATGCTTAAGAGCTACCTCAAATGCTTCAATAATGCCTTGGCTAAGGTCGTAGACCCCGAACCCCACACAGTCCCTGTTCAAAATGCCAAGGGAGTGCTACTTGATTCCGAGTTCGAGGCTTGGATCAATAGGAAGGAAGTCTCTCGAAACTTTTTATGAAAAGGTGAATTAGTTCCTGTGTCAGGAAGAAGCGCATCGGAACAGGGATGCTCGAGCTGGGCACCCGAACAACCCTAACTAGCCTTCTTCACAAGACAGTGTCAAAAGCAAGCAAGTCAGAGAAAAAATTTGACAAAGGCAAAGCTCAGTTCAAGCCCAACCGAAGAACAGCAAGCCAGGGAGTCGCAATAATCTGAAAGAAGACTCCAAGAAGCGCAGTCGCTTCCCGACTTACCAGACCTACACTCCAGTTAATTTTAGTTGGGGGCAATCTATTTAGAGACCTGTAATAAAAAGCAGTACAAAAAGTCGACATCTTGAGAATCGACCGACTGAGAAGAGAACTCCAGCAAGTATTGTAGATCTCATCATATGTTCTTCCATAATACAAATGACTACCGACATATCAGGATGCTATCGAGAAACTCATTCATGATAAGACTCGAGCATAATTTCCAGAATCGTTCCCCGAAAGAAGCAGCTGCGATCCCTTCAATGCCCGCTCTTCCTCAGAACTAACCGATGCCTGGGTCATCTAATCTGTGACCTTATCATAGGGGCATCGTGATCTACACTATTTATGGTTGATCTCACCCTATGAACAAAAGATTCTAATATATGCAAGGATATGCCAACTCTATTAAGAACGTTAACCAGGAAGCGTGCTCCGCCACCATAGATGAATCTGTCCCGACGAAGCTGCGTAAGACTATGAAGGACGACATAGTCTTTCGGGTGAAGGATACCACAGGAATTGATATCCCCACCACAGATTCGCTTGTCATCTCAACCAACATAGGTTTGGCTTATGTCAAGAAATTCCTCATCGACACAAGGAGTTATGTCAATATTATCTTCAAATAGGCCTACGATCAAATGAAACTTAAAGCCAAAAAATTGAAGCCTTTAAAAGCCATTAATCACAGATTCAATGGTGCGTCCAATCGGTCTAGCAGAGCTGTCGATGTAACAACGGGGGTGGGGGAGTCGAAGCCAAGTCTGAATCCTTACCTTCGTCATTATTGATGTCCCCTCTCGCTACGACATCCTTTCCATACGACCTTTCCTCGCATAATTCCGCATGTTCATGGCATATTGGTGCCTCCTCATGAACAGACAACGGAGTTAGAATTATCCGAGGCAACCAAGTCACTGTAGGAGCCTGCTATCTCTCCGAGTGGAAAGACGCTATCAACAAAGAAAAAGACAGAGGTGTAGAGACGACACTTTGCACCAAAACCCTCAGCGCATAGCAGCCGCTAAAGTTTAAGTCCTGGCTCAGATGCCACAGTCATCTCTCTCGGGATCTTGATCCTCGGAAGGATGAAGAGCCTGAGTATGAGCGAGTTATTCTGGTGAAACCAACCATCGACGTCGTGATCAAGCACGTTGACTCGTCTTGGGTTTTGAAAGTTGGCTTGCAGCTTTACCCAACAATCAAGAAAAACTTATGGACTTTTTGCGGGCCAATATTGATGTATTCGCTTTTACCCACTCTGATATGTATGGCATCGACCTGGGAATCTCTTGTCACATGATTGGTATGGATCCAAAACATCTTCCCATCAAACAGAAAAATTGAATCTCGGGATCTGAGAGCTAGACGGCACCGATAGAGGGGGTGGGTAGGCTACCCAACAACAACTTTATCTACGACACCCACTATCCTGGATGGGTCTCCAACCCAGTCTTGGTCAAGAAATCGAACGGGAAAAGGTGGACATGCATCGATTATTCTGACTTGAATAAAGCATTCCCAAAGGATAGCTTTTCGCTTTTGAAGATCGATCGACTTATTGATTCAACTACAGCTAACCAGCCACACTCCTTCATGGGTGCATACTCTAGCTACAAACAAATTCCGATGTATGTTCCTAATCAGGAGCACACTTTATTTATCACCATTCGGGCTATATTGTTGTGTTGTCATGCCCTTCGGTCTTAAGAATGATAAATCTACCTGTCAGCGACCCAATCGAATGTTCAAAGACCAAATCAGAAGATCCATGGAAGTTTACATAGACGACATGCTCGTGAAAATAAAATTGTCGAATGACCACGTCAATGACCTAGCAGAGATATTTAGTGTTCTCATAGATATGGCATGAAAATCAGTCTCTTGAAATATTCTTTTGGCATTGCATCGGAAAAATTCATGGGTTTCATTGTCAATTCACGAGGAATCGAAACAAATCCATAGAAGATCGAAGTTATTCGGGGTATCCAAGCTCCAATGAACATCAAGAATGTTCAAAGCTTAAATGGGAAAGTGGCCGCACTTAAGTCGATTCATTTCAAAAGCAACCTATGAGTGCATTCCTTTCTTTGACTTAATAAGGAAAGGGAAGCTTTGCATGCACACTGGAATGCGTCAACGCATTCCTGGACTTCCTGAATCACTTAGAACGATCACATATCCTATTGAAACATGTGGACCACGAGGGCTTATATATATATCTATTTGGTTGTTTCTACGTAGGCAATTATCTTGGCGCTTGTGCGCGAATAAGATCGTGTCTAGAGGCTAGTTTATTACATTGACAAGAGATTGACAGAGCCAAAAAGAACTATTCAAAGCTTGAAAATATCGCTTACTGCCTGCTGAATTCTTTCCGGAAGCTTCAACCTTACTTTCAGCCTCATCCAATAAAAGTCTATACTGACCAGCCGCTACGATAGGTTGTTCAACGACTTAAGGCGTTTGGACGACTTTTGAAGTGAAACATTGAGCTAAGTCAATTTGATCTCACCTTCATTTTTCGTCGAGCCATCTTCGGACAAGCCCTTGTGGACTTCATTGTAGAGTTCAGTAGTCTCGAAGACTCTCTAGATGATAGTGACCTTCCCAACATTCAATGGAAGTTGTATACGGATGGTTCATCAAACAGTCAGTGTTCCGGCCCCAGAATTGTATTTGTTACTCTTGAGGAACGATCGATATTTTATGCTTTGAAGCCTAGATCACTAGACTCGGAATTTCAATCGAACTCAACATCATGGCTCTCCAAATCTTCTCTGAATCATAACTCATTGTCTGCTAAGTCCATATCAAGCAAAGGGGTTATGGCTCGTCCCTTGCCTAGCTCGGGTTCATGAATTGCTTACTTACTTCGACTACTATGTCATCACTCACATCCCATGAGAACAAAACGATAAAGCTGATTTGTTGGCCAAACTAATAAGATATAGGGATGCACAACTCTTAGGACTTGTCCCTATCGAAGTTGTAACACCCTGAATTTTTGAATAATCAGATTAACTAAATTAAAGAATAATTAATTTCAAATGTGGGAATTAAGGGAAACGGGTCATGCCATTGCGTTCGTCTCGGAATTCTGCTTGAGATAGAGTCCGAGTTTGCGTAAAACGGATGTCGTATAAAGAAGATATGGACGAACGAATTTTGGTGGCAAAAAAAAATAGAAGGAGGATTGCACTGGCGCACTTGGGAAGTGCGCCAGTACAAATTTGCATTGGTGCACTTCCCAAGTGCACCCAGGCCGAGAGAAAACCTGCACAGCCTTCTGGTTCAGTCTGACCCATGTTCTGACTCATTGTTGAGTCCTTTCTGACTCCTTGCTGAGTCATTAGGGCTGAGGTGTCACCCTATCCCGACTGAGTGGTTTTGATTAACCCTAAGATCATCTGACGGCTATAATTAAATTGAAATTCTATATAAACATGTGTAGACCCAAACCCTAGAATCAAATCAAAAATTAGATCAGTAGCCGTCATGTTGTCACTCCAAACCCTAGAGTAGCCGCCACCAACTAGAAGCAAATTAAAGACAACAATTCAATTCAAATCAAGCCTAAAACTACAACAAGGAAATTGTCTATAACAAGGGAACGCTAATCAATTACAGAATTCAGATCCCAGAACTCAAGACCCCTTATTCGGTGAGTTCTAGTCACTTTTAGGTTTAAATAAATAAAAGTGAATCGTGGTAGACTATGATTCGGGTATATGTCTTTTGTAGTTATGCAAATTCATTATTGTTGTGAATCATGATATGATGCAAGTTTATTATTGTTGTGAATCATGAAGTTATTCAAGTTATTATATTGAGAAACTATGAACCTATGCAAGTTACCTATGCAAGTTGTTGCGTTGTTAATTCATGAATTGATGTTAATTGTTATGTTATGAATCATGAACCTATGCAAGTCACCTATGCAAGTTGTTGCATTGTTAATTCATGAATCTATGATAATTGTTATGTTATGAACCATGAACCTATGCAAGTTGATAAGTTGTTAATTCATGAACCTATGCTAGTTGTTATGTTGTGGATCATGAACCTATGTAAGTCACCTATGCAAGGAGTTATGTTATGAATCATGCAAGTTGTTATACTGTGAATCATGAACCCATATAAGTTGTTGATTATGTTGAGAATTATGAACCTATGTTGGTTGTTAATTATGTTGTTAATTCATAAACCTACGCAAGTTGTTATGAATCTATGCAAGTTGTTAATTATGTGGTGAATCATAATTATATGCGAAGTGATCATGTCATTTTCCCTAGTTGTCATGCTTAGGCCAAAAATTGTACTGAAAACGATCACCTTGTCATTCCCTTTATTTAATTGTTATGGCGAGACTACTTTGTAGCCTCGATGACGCCGAAAACACAAACGGTTACGCTAGTTAAGAAACGGGGGAAAAAGGGGAATTTGTAATAGGCATAATTTACATAGTAAATTGGACACATGATTCTGGTAGGGAAACATATAAATAATTACCTATTATGACATGGGTAAAATTAGGTAAAAATGGTATAATTTGAATATGACCATTTATGGATAGGAAATTCAAATTGTTAATAAGATAGGTATTGACACCTATAAAAAGGAAAGGATTAATTAATTAACTTAATTAATCAAAAGAGGAATGTTTAAGCAATTAAAGTCTGAAGATTTAATATTGAGAATTGGCATAAAATAAATTTGTGATGAAATTGGTATGATTTTACATACCATAAATAGATGGACATAATTGAGTCAATTATGGCCATAGCTAAATTTGGAATTAATTGTTAATTTGAATAGGGAAAGTAATTCAAATAGGGCAATGATTAATTAGGAGTAATTAATCGTCTAAGACATGAGGTTAGGCTCTTTTGTGGTGTAAGACTGTCCGGACTCGCCCGGCAAATCCAGCTGCCACAAATGCCTGTCTAATGTGGGAGGTCTTAGGCATAAATTAAATGTGTGACAGTTGTAAAGACACGAGGTTAGGCTCTTTTGTGGTGTAAGACCGCCCGGACCCGCCCGGCAAATCCAGCTGCCACAAATGCCAGTCTAATGTGAGAGGTCTTTATAAGGTTACGGTCTTAATGAATTAAGAAACACTTAACCAGATAAACATGTAGTGGGACATGAGGGGTTAAGTGGGTGCCTTGGGTGGCATGTGGAATTAAGTGGGTCCCTTGGGTGGCATGTGAAATACGATTAGATGTATCAATAATTAATTAATGTTGATTAAAGACTACTTAACCTAACTTAATACATATGGACTATACGATGATAAACATAAGTTAGGGTTAAGTAAAACGAGTTGGATTGTGGGTGGGTTAAGTACAACTGATGGATAGGTGGGTAATATTTATATATATATATATATATATATATATATATATAGGCCCACAAACTTAACCATTAAATAAACAGGATTAAATCAGTGGGTGGGTTAAGTACAATTGATGGGTAGGTGGGTAGTATTAGTATATATAGGCCCACAGACATAACCATTAAAAAGGGGGTTATGTAATTAAAGACACCTAATGGTATACATAACCGGGGCAGAATAGTAAAGTTATGTATTAAAGACACCCTTAGGGGTACGCATAACTAATGGGGATAGGTAGAGTTATGTATTAAAGACACCTATGGGTACACATAACAGATAGGTAGAATAAGGGTTATGTATTAAAGACACCTATAGGTACGCATAACTGATTGAGGGCTATGTAATTAAAGACACCTTAGGGTATACATAGTCAGTAGAAAACCTAGTGGGGATACAAGACATAGGGGAGAGCTCGTATCGTGTTGTGTGGGACCCATTTCAGTCAGTAACCCGGAGGGGTATCAAAGTAAAGAACTACGTACTAGGCGGGGAAGGGGCACACTTACTTATTGATTGTAAGAGATCCAAAACGAGACGGATGGTGTGGGCGGCGCAAACCGACCAGGAACATGTGCGTGCATGGGTCGGGCAGAGGGGGACAAGACGACCGTGACACCAGTAGGTATAACTGTGCACACCTTAGGTTGCCACTTTAGGGAAGTGATACCCCCTAGTTGTGGGACCAGCACAGGGTATCCACGGAGTAGGGAGCCGATCGATTAGGGTAGTGGTTAGGGTGTGTCCGAACATATGCCCTAAGTCTACCAATTTGTAGTAGGAGGGTAGTGGGTATGACTAGTTGAGATAGGAGCAGGCGGCACCTATGGCAGCAGCTAGGAATTCACGAAACTACCACCATCGTTGTCATGATTAGCAGAAGGGATTATCCCATCTTGGTTTGACTAGTAATAGTGCAGAGTAGTTAGTAGTGAATCATGCATACACCTTACCTTATTTGTCCTGTCATACTTGTCATATGTATCGTGATCCTCTTATCCACTTTGTATGCCTGTCATGTTTACCTTTGTTTATTTACTGGCTAAAAGTTACTGGACTCACCAGACGTATGTCTGACCTAGTTTGTTTCGTCTCTTTTCTTCCGTCCCCCCCCCCCCCCCCCCGCCCCGGTTCTCAAGGAGGAAACACACAGGTTTAGTCAGGATTTGGATATCATCTTCTAGGAGCTACTTCTGAAGTATGGCTCGAGTCTCTGTCTCTTATATGGCTTGCTCTTTAATATGGGGAATTATGTTTTCTTTTAAATACCTATGTACTCTGATAATATAAGACAGAAGTGTTTTGTTGTAAGGGTTTTATGACTCATGGTATTATGTAACAAGATATTTTGGCAATTTAATAAAGTTGTTTATTTTCCGCTGCAAAATTTTTATATTTGTCTTGTGATATTCTGTGTCTATTTACCAAAAACGCTCCACTGAAGTTAAGGCATTCCCTTTGTGAGTGACCTTAATGGAGGTGGGGTGTTACAGAAGTGCTCGACTCTCCGAATATTGATCAGATGGACACCGATCTGATATCAACGACAAAGATCGATCCTGAACATGAGTCCTGAATGATACTTATCAAAGGCTACTTGCAATATGTAATCCTCCCGGACTCTTGCAACGAAATCGAGTGTTTCTTTGCAAAACATCAGATACAACACTTAAGAAGGACTGAAGAGGATTCTTCGTTCCCTTTCTCTGGTGTGTAGAGCACAATGACGCCAAACATATGCTACTGGACTAACACGAAGGCGAGTGCGGTAACCACACCAGGGGGAAGACTGTAGTAAAGAAGATCCTCCTATACGGCTATTTTTGGCCAACTCTCGAGCGGGATGCATCAGATTACACCCGCAAGTGCAGAAAGTGCCAGAGATTCTTTGAGATTTCTCGAGCCCCGCCTACAGAACTTACTCAAATGGCCATCCCATGACCATTCGTGATGTGGGGAATCAATATCATCAGAACTCTTTCGATGGCAAAAGGCGGCGCTCGATATGTTATCATCGCGGTTGATTACTTCACCAAATGGGCCAAAGTCGAGGCTCTCACGACGATCACTACCAAGAAAGTAATCAACTTCGTCTTTCGCAACATTATCTATCGTTTTGGGGTTCTCAAGATTATCATTCTGATAAGGCTACCCAATTAGAGAGTTCTGAGTTCAAATTCTGTCGATGCCATCATATTAAGAAATGATTCTCGGCAGTAGCTCATCCTCACGCCAACGAAAAAGTCGAAGCTATAAACGAAGTCATCAAGTCCATCAACAAGAAGCAGTTGGAAATGGCTGAATGCAAGTGGGCAAATGAACTCCCCTAGCCCTTTATGCTTACTGGACTACCCATAAGTCAATGACCGACCACATTCCATTCACTCTCTCATATAGATCTGAAGCCGTAATTCTTATCGAGCTTGAACTACAATCTCATCATCGAGTCACTTATTATGATCCGAAGACCAACATGGATCTCCTTCTAGAATCTCTCGGCTTACTCGAAGAGAAAAGGGATGAGTTTGAACTCATGGCTACTACACACTGCCAACGGGTAGCCCGATATGACAACACTAAAGTTCATTCAAAACACTTCGGCATCAGCAACCTCGTCTATAAGCGGATCTTTCCCACATTGATTGACTCAGTCCTCGCTGGGAAGGTCTACATGTCATTCAATAGAGGCTTGAAAATGGTATTTTGCGCCGAACTACCAAGAGCATGGAACATGGAGCATCTTTGCCGCTACTTTACCTAGGTTACTATAATTACCGCTTTTCCCAAACGTTTTGTTTTCAAGTTCAAGGCATTGTAAATAAAAGGCCATTACAACCGACAATTTATCGGTAAAGTTTATCAATTTTTCAGTGAAGTTTATCAGTAAACTTCAAGCAAAGGCAAGCATCTATTAATTGGGGTATAGCAGACACATACGGGAGCCGGGATAAGGGAAAAATAACTTCGTAGAAAAGTTAAGGATACGAAGACGCACCTTTCCAAATCCATTTCGGAGAACGCAAACTCGGTATAATCTTCAATTTCGTTGGTATGACTGTTGGACAGAAGAGAAAGGACGTAATGTACGGCTAAAGAGAAGGGAAGGTCAATGTCAGTGGGGAAGCTACAGCAGGACAAAGTTTAGAAGAAGAGGAAGAAAATATGAAATAACGAACAATACGGTTTCAACTTTAGTTTGCAAATGTGAACTGTTTTGCCGAACATGATCGAGAGATGTTGTGCTACGGAGTTAAAAAAATTATTAGAATAAAGAAGAAACCACTATTTTGAAATAACAGGAGAATATTTTTATTGATACTCCAAAAATAGTTTTGGGGAGGGGGGTCGCACTCGAAAATAAATTTTGGTATATACTCATCATTTTTCATTTTTTAATCATTTTTGACGATAATGTATTGAATTTAAAGGTGAAACTCAACCACGCATCCGTCTGAATATTCTTTGACTAAACGATAAAATGTTTTGATGAAATTCTTGAGTTTATTTACAAAATGCTGGAGTATGCAGATCAAGCTTTTAGTTCAATTCTCAGTTTAGTTCAAATGGAATTTCTGAATCTATACGTGCTGAGCTCTGGTAGTAGGTTTTTTCTTTTTATCACTACTTTGCAGCCAGAACCTACAATTGTTTCAAAACTCATAATGTAAAAATTTAAGCAAATAAAATAACTTATACCCAAAATTCTCTGTTCCTCTATACCCAACCAATCAGCACCTCTGAATTCCACCTTTTCACAATTAAACCCTCTTTTTTCCTTTGACTTAATTACAAAAAGATGGAAATGAGATACTGATTGGTTGGGTATAAAGGGACAGAGAATTTTGGTTACAGAAGATTAGCTCTCAAATTCAAGAGGATAAGAAGTAAGAACATAAGAAAAACACATCCAGGAACACAAACTTCTGATCGTCATTTTACAACATAAACTGCAAACCTTTTATCTATTTCTCTACGTAGAAGCCTACACAAAGAATCCAAACTTATTTCTTGTTCATGCTAAACCAAAAGTCAGAGAAAAACAACATATCATTCATGAAAAAAATTACTAGGACAAACAGCTTTCATGATTTCATATTTTATGCCCATAGAGATGGGAGAAATAACGCCAGAAATTAACGGAATATTTTCAATTATTTTCTCCAAACAATCCTGTTGAACTTGTGCAACAAGTAAACAACACGTATAGCTCTTTCGAGCCTCAACTTTGAGTAGGGCTGTCAATGGATACCCGAAAAATCTGAAATCCGTCTGCATCCGTATCCGATATCCGGAAAAGCGGATGCAGATATAGGCATATCCGCATCTGAAAAATATCCGTCCGCTTTTTCTCCCGATTATAGCTTAAATTATGTGTATTTTAACACAATTAAATATACTAATTTATTAATTTGCAAAATTAAAAGTCTAACTAAATGCTTGTTAATTGCTCAAAATTATATATTATCATCATATTTATTTATTTTTAACACTTTAGTAATCAATTTGGTTGAAAAAGCTTAATATTAAGCTACAAAAATTTATTTATATTCATCGATTTATCGATCGTTGGCGAAGCGGATAATTATCCGATATCCGTCCATATCCACGGATGCGGATATTCGATATTCGAAAATGGTTTCGGATGCGAATAGGGATACGGCACTATCCATATCCGAAAGTATCCATTGACAGCCCTAACTTTGAGTAATGAGTTAAAAAAATCAGCCACACAAGCATTGCCTTCGGTTGTTAATGTATTGAAGCATTTGGACATAGAAAGCTCTTGGAACTTCATATCATGCACCGGTAATGGTGTTTGGAGTGATGAAGAGGCCTCTTTGTTGCAAAAGACTGATGTTGTTGTGGTGATAATCAAAAATAATATTGACAACATCCTAAATTCCTTTCTCATTTTGTTGAAAATTGTTTAGTGTTTATAATTTTCTTTAATGAATATATATGTTGAAATTGGTACTGCAATTGTTCAGAAATATTGGTAGCAGCGGAAAATAGAGAGAAGGACAAACTTAACAAAAAATTTGGTAGAAAGTATGGAAAGTTTAAAACTCAGTGAGAAGACCAAATGATAGTGTAAATGGAAAAAGGTTAGTAGGCCCCCTGAATTCCAACTTTAGTGTAAATGTGTCCTTCTCCCTAATTTTGAAACTTCCCATACTTTTCACCAAATTTTTTTCAAAGTTTGTCCTTCAAAAGAAAATCCTCGTCATGTCATATTAATCTTTTAACGTCATAATTAATATAGAAATAACTCCTATAGGTTTCTGAAAAATTATGGGATGTTTCACCGAGAATTTATTATGATTCCTAAAGTAACAGATGACATTAAAAAGAATAGATGGTTATGTTTTTCATTTATGGATGTATAACTCATTTCATTTATGTTATTCATAGTGTTTTTTTGCTACAAACCTCATTGTTGTGTTTATTAGTTGATCACTAAATTAAGCGGTTTGTCCAAAAAAATATTATAATGAATTTTGAAAAGGAATTAAGAATAAAATAGTTAAAGGGGAAATAGACTAAGGGTAAAGAAGTAATACAAAATAAATAGTTGGAACATAGAATGAAAATATGTTCAAACTATTACTCAAGGCAGATGTGATCTTATTCTTGATTAATTTATGTTAATTAAGCATGTTATTTAAATGAGTATATATCTGATTGGCATCTGAAGATGTGAACAAATATGGAATTAGACCTTGATATAATCACCAGGATCTTAAAGGAAAGAGATACATATGACCTCACAAATTGATTGCACATTCTCTTGTGCAAACGTTCAATTGGTACTGCATTTAATTTCCATACAAAATGATATGTGATAATTCTTTTTTTTTTTTAACGACAAAAATAACAAAAAATTAACTTAGTTATATATATATATATATATATATATATATAAAAATATATATATATATATATATATATATATATATATATATATATAAGATCAAAATAACCCAAATAGAATAACATCCTTTTAGCCTCTCTCATTTCCACAGTGCATTCTCCTTTATTGTTCTCTCACTTTTTCTCATACTTAATGACTATTATTGGAATGCAAAAGGGGTGTCATATAACCCTCCCTATACGCAATAATTGTTTTGTTTCTATTTTCAGTGTCCCTCCGTATCCTACTCAATCAGAGCCCCTAATTTGCACATTTTGCACTTAAACCCCTGAATTGTTGGGGGACTTAAATGCAAAACAGCAGAAATCAGAGAATCTGATTAGAGAAAAACGGGAAGACAGTGGAAATGAGGACAGAAGAATTGGTCTACCCTCTATACACATACATATATTTATATCAATTTTTAAAGTTTTCAATGTGTAAAATAAACTTAGGGATAAAATTGTTGTAAAAGTAAATATTACTTAAATTAAACGAGATAAGATACATACACCCCCTAACATATGTACAAACACGATGATTAAGGCAAATATTTTTTTCAGTTGGTTCAAAACATATATACATCAATATTACATTAAACTTTGCTAAAGGTATGCATTGTGCAAGTGTGAACAAAATTTAAGCCCGAAGAAATTTGAATTCTTTTTTAGCAACAGAAGAAATATTAAAAAACAAACATTGCATGTTGTTAGCTTGCGTTTGAACCAAAGTAGATTTCGGTCAGACTTAGAAGACTGAAACGAGGACGAACTGATTCATATACTTGGAAACACGACGATAAGAAGGATCAAAGAGCTGAATACTAAAGAAATTTAAGATGTAAAATGTTTAAGCGAGAATAACTCAGCCCAAAGTAAAAATAGGTCAGACCTGAGCCATTTTAGCATTTCCTCCCTCCTGCTGAACATCACATCTATTGTAATACTCCATTAACTCATGGTCAATTGCTTTTTAAAGAATCTGATCGACTATACCAATGATTGAAAAGAAGAAATGAAGAGAGTACGTATGACAATTGGCAACTCAAGCATCAATGGAAGATTACCAAAATCAACTAAAAATAAACGAAAAATGACATAGAACAATTCAATAAGATGATAAAAAAGCTAGCAAATATGTGATAAGCAATGGGGATCGTCGATTTAAATAAACTAGCATTACAGAGACTAAGATAATAATATGAAATATAAGCTATCCAATCAAAACGTATCACAGAGGAAGTAGTATAAGAAAATATGTACAATCTCAGAAATAATAATAATAGCAATCTCAAAAAATCATATCGCATCATATCGAAATCTTAGAAAATATCAGTGCATAAGTTAAGATCAGAATATAACGTAAAATTATCTCTCAAACACAAAACAAAGAGATAACAGTTTGTATGACACTACATGATAAGTGATAAAAGTGGCAATTTGAGTAAGGGTTAGTCCTCTACTACCCTGTCTTCCTATGGTGGGGGGAAATAACAGAAAAATGGGTCAAATAAAAGTCTAGAGAATGAGAACAAGATTAATAAAATGATTTAAATACAGTTAATTTTAACAAGATTAATAAGATTAACAAGATCCACTATTACTCAAATTGCATCAGAAGAGGAAGAATCCAATTGCAAGCCCACATAATGATTCATTGCATGAACTCACGCCCATCACTCAATTGTAACTCAATTGTAGTGGAAAAAGTGTCTTACTTTACAACTCCAACGCCCAACATATGGGAATTCCTATCAATAATGCTGGGCTCCGTCTAGTATCATTTCCATTTCCTATAATCTCTTGTTATTCAACACCATCATCCACCAGTATGACATTTTGTGTAAGAGAAGCGTACAATACCTAGATCTTCTATGAGGCCCGGTCTCCTCACTGGCATTCCCGCCAGTGCCGCGCCCATCTGATCTTAATGCATTCCGAGTCTAATGAGAAATAAATCATACAACAGAGCCGTCTTTTGGGCTAGGCCCAATAGCCCACAGCCTAGAGCAACCCCCCACGCCCTATTAGAAAAAAATATTAGAACGCAAATATCTACGTAAGAATTTCCGCCTTCTCCAAGGATTTCCGAGTTATGCTTCCCCAAAATTGCTGAGTTCTGCTGCTTCCGCTGCTCCGCATTCTCCAAAAATCTCGATCTTGTTTCCTTTAGAAGCCAAAACCCAGTTCTCTTTTTTTTCGTTCAAGTAAATTTGGTTGCAGTTGTTATTTTAAATGTTGTTGATGTTAAATTTGTTAGCTTATGCTATTTTAAATGCGGTGATATTAAATTTGTAAGACTTGTTTGAATATTGAATATCAAATTCAGTTTATGTAATTTTACACTCAAAATTGATATTCACTTTGCAAACTTGTTTGAATTTGCAGTCGTGAAACTTGAATATTGTATACTCAAATTCAGTTTATGTTAAGAAATTTGCAGTCTTGATATTCAATTTGCAGTCTTAATATTTAAAGCACTTGATATTCAATTTGCAGTCTTAAAATTTCAGTTTATGTAATTTCAAACAAGTCTTTGAACCAATTGTTTATAAATTATGTTATTTGAATATCAAATTGAGTATCAAATGTTTAGGAAATATGACGAAGAACGAAGATGATAAAAATCGAATTAGATTTCGAAAACAAAACTCTGAAGCTTACAATAAAAGAGTAAAACAAAAGAAAGACGAACTAGCAAAATCCCTCGTTGGTTCAATTTCTAAGATGTTTGAAGCAAAAACCCAACAATCTCAATGTTCAACTTCAAGTTGGATTAATGAAGCAAGCAATGATAGCAAAGACAATGATGGAAATGTTGAGAATAATGAAACGTTGCAAACGAAAATAATGAGGATAACACTCATGAAGAGATCGTTGAGAATGAAGAGGTCAATGTTAGCGAAGAAGACATTAGTGGCTTAGTTGTGTTTGATCTTGAGAATGATGTTGAATTGAATTATGATCCAGGTTTATGGAAATCAATGACCGATACTAAAGAATAATGTTGGTTAAACGTGGTCTGATTAAGGTGTTGAAAGAAAATGATAAGTTTCCTACAAATGTTATTGATGGTAGGCATTTCTCTTTTAAACATTATATTGCTTTCCATCCATATGGAGAAGAGCATGAAATGAAGTGGTTGGTTTACTCAAATGAAGTGAATAGAGTATTTTGCTTTTGTTGCAAATTATTTAAAAGCCCACAAAAAAAATTCAAATTGGGGGAGGAAGTAGTTGATGATTGGCATAATATCACAGCAATATTGCGTAATCATGAAAGTAATACGGAACACATTGCAAGTCTCATAAAGTGGTTAGATTTGTACAAAGGTCTTCAACTAAATGCCACGATTGACAAAAGAATGGAATGTTTAATTGAGCAAGAGAGACAACGGTGGAAAAAGGTACTAATCCGCATAATTGGTGTTGTGAAAACACTTTCTCGAAATAATTTACCATTTCGTGGTTCAAATGAAAAGGTTTATGACAAAAACAATGGACTTTTTTTGTCAACTTATAGAATTCATAGCCGAATTTGATCCAATTATGGAAGACCATCTTAGGCGCGTAGTGAATAATGAAACAAATAACCATTATCTTAGCCACAGTATTCAAAATGAACTTATACTTTTGTTGGCAAAGAAGATTAAGGATGCAATGCTTGCAAAAATCTTAAGAGCGAAATATTATTCGATCATACTTGATTGTACTCCGGATTTGAGTCACAAAGAACAAATGTCAATCATAATTAGATGTGTAGATGTTGAAGATGCTATCAAAATAGAGGAGTTTTTTCTAGGCATTATAGAGGTTGATGGTACATCGGGTCTTGGCCTTTTTAAAATGCTTGAGACCACTCTAAAGGATCTTAAGCTTAATACTGATGATGTGCGGGGTCAAGGTTATGACAATAAATCAAATATGAAAGGTATATTATTTTTTATGAAAGGTATATAATTTATTTTTATCTTATTCACTCAATTAACAAATAATTTTAATTTAAAATAGGTAAACACCAAGGTGTACAAAAAAGACTCCTTGATATAAATCCTAGAGCGCTCTATATTTCATGTGGATGTCATAGCTTAAATCTTGCCTTGTGTGATATGGAAAAATCATGTATGAAAGCTAGAAGTTTCTTTTCATATGTTCAAAAAATTTATACTTTGTTCTCCGGTTCAACACATCGATGGGAAATTCTTAGAAAATATGTAAATCGATTGTCTCCAAAACCATTATCGGCAACCCATTAGGAAAGTCATATAGAAAGTGTAAAAGCGATAAGAACTCAACCATCGGATCTAAGAGATGCATTAATTGATATTGGAAATAATTCTTCTAAAGACGATACCGTGATGGTGGAAGCTAAGTGTTTATGTCAAAATGCTTTAGAAGACTTTGAGTTCTTGATTAGTCCATGTATTTGGTACACTATATTGAATAATATTAACCGAGTTAGCAAGTTGCTTCAACAAGAGGATGTGGATATTGAGTTTGCCATTATAAAAGTAAGGGAACTTATTGCTTTTTTCGAGAATTTTAGACAAAATTGATTTGAAAGCATGGTAGATGAAGCAAAAGAACTTGCGAAAAGGTTGGCATTGAACCTAAATTTGCAAAGAAAAGGTTTGTTCGTCGAAAGAGGCACTTTGATGATGATGTAGACGTTGATGTTAATGAAACTCAATCTATAGAAGATAATTTTAGGATTACTTTTTTCATATAATTGATCAAACTCTTGCTTCACTTGATGATCGTTTTGAACAATTCGTATTATATGAAGGAATTTTTGGATTTCTTTTGAATGAGAAATTCAAAACCATTGAAGATTTACATTAATGGAGCAATGTACGGCATTAGAAATGTTTTTAAAACACGATCAAGAAATTTGTGGAAAATGATTATTTTTTGAACTTACACAATTGAGAAGGATAATGCCATTAGAAGAAACAAAATCAAGTGGCATTCTTGATTTCATAAGATCTTATCGTGATATGAGTGGAATTTTAAACGTATGGGTTGCATATCAAATTTTATTGACAGTTCCGGTTATGGTGGCTTCAGCGGAAAGAAGTTTTTTGA
This sequence comes from Allium sativum, assembly GCA_030737875.1. NCBI lineage: Eukaryota > Viridiplantae > Streptophyta > Magnoliopsida > Asparagales > Amaryllidaceae > Allium > Allium sativum. The sequence continues at coordinate 152,930,777 of CM060915.1, forward strand.
AGTTGAAGTTGATAAAATATTATCTTCGAACTACTGTGACACAAGAACGAGTAAGTGGGTTGGCTATGATTTCCATTGAAAAAGAATATTTGGATACGTTGAAATATGATGACAAAATTAAAGAGTTTGCTTCTAAAAATGCAAGAAGAAGTTGTTTTCGTTGAACAGTATTAGTGCTAAAGATATGATGACATGTTTACACTTTTGGTTTTATATCATGTATTTTGTACGTTTTGATATGTATGTAAAAATATAGCGTGTGCTATTTGTCATGCTTTTGGTTTTATATAATATATTTTGTGCATTTTATTATGTGATAATATGATGTTTACAATCTCTTTTTTTCATGTTTAATAGCTTCTCCTCGTAAGCTATTACTTTGTTTACTTGCATTCATATTCTTATACCATTTCTTATTTTCCGTATCCTAATATTGCTCATCGTTGAGCTAACTATTTGGTTTTTTGAAGCTTGTTTGCCATACTACTTGTTGTAGGAGTGCTAACCTCATCACTTTCAGGCACTATGGATGATTTTGTTGCAGGAGTGCTAACCTCATGACTTTAAGGCTTCAGGTTGGTTCTAGAGTTGTGTTATTTTATTGACAGGATGATGGTTTCAAATGGGCTTCTGTTTTTTAATAGACACATCCTTACACAAAATTCTCTCTCATAAGCTTTTATGTTTGGTACACCATTTTAAAGCTACTTACTTGGCATCTTTTACGTACAGTCAACTTTCACAACATACCTTCACAATTATTGCAGACCCTGAATTTAACATTGGATATTATGTAGTTTGTAATGTTGCATTGGCATTGTTTAATGTTAGGGATACATATTTATTTGCATACATTCTGTGATTACAAATTTGTTGATAGTTTCATGAACAGATTTTTTTTTTTAGTAGGAAAAAATTTGTATATTGCTTAAGGCATCCAAAATGTTGGAGACGGCTCTGCACACAACATCTCTTCAAATCCAGCCGCAACGTCCACCTAGTGGTCAATCTCTTTCTTACCTCACCATTTATATATGGAACTTAATCAAATTCTGTCCTGGTGTCTCCAGGAAATAAATTGCTATAAACTCGGATTAAGAACCAACTTCCCTATTTTCTTACGCAAATGTCATAGTCCAAAACAATACAAAAAAATTATTATTGTCACGGTTCCTTTTATTTAGTTGGGCCCAAGTCCGAGGTTCAAATCAACATTTTTCTCTCTGGACAGCCGACCTAGGAACACCATAGTTTGGTCGCCTATGGTCGACCATTCCCTTATTAAATTTTAGAGTTCGATTTAAATTTTCTATGTGATTAATATATTCGTGATGTTGTTTAATTTCATGCAATTAGTTCAAAGTAAACCCTTGTTTAGAGTCTAATTAATTTCATTAAATTTTCTAACAATTCTAAAGTATGTAATTCAACAATTAACATGCGTAAATTTTTTATAATTTCTAATTCAAATTTAGTGTTTATAGTTTAACATGTCTAAAGTAATAATTTCAGGTTTAAATCTAGGTGTTTGCAGATCTAGTTAACCTAAAATTAAATTTAATGTTAATTTATTTAAACATTTTATTAAATCTATGCTCACTCACATCGATCCTAAGTTTTAGATCTGAGAAAATTGGACTTAGTCGATGTTTCCCTATGATCTCCTGGCCACTTCTTATATTGTTTACTTTTTTTTCTTTCGATTTTCTTATGGTTGAGACATGGGATACGGGATTTTTTGGTTTGAAGAGATAGAATTTCAATTGAGATTCAGGTAGAGTTTTGTTACTGACTTTTGAAATTAAGGTTTAGGGTTAGGATTATGTCCTTATTTATAGGATAAGTGGATTATTTATAGCCGTTAGGTCAACCTTAAAAACCAAATCTATCTCATCATTCATCACTTCACAACTACAACGTCAATCTCCTTTGTTAAAGGAACTGACACTTGCTCAAGATCATACGATATTCATGTGGTCGTTCGACTCCCCCTAGGGATTAGGTCGGCTGAATACCATCCACATATCCCTTTTAAGGGTCGACCTGGCCCTATTTGTAATAGCTCGCACCTTACTTAACACGAATATTATACCTAACATAGTCACCATCACTTAATGGTCCAGGCTAAAGTGTTGAGTTTTGTTCCTCGAAAAGGCTCGATGTTATTATATGGTGAAGACTTTAATATATATAAACACCTATTTTATAATGTTTTTTTAATTATGTGAGACTATCATTCCCATTTTGAGGGGTGTTATAATATTCCTTTAGAGCCCCCATGCCCTCATTGGCTCATGAACATAATTTCCATACAGGCATTGTGATTGTGACACCGACAGTCTTTAATTCCAGCTGAGTATTGGCTCTTATATGAATTGTAACAACTTGCATCTCACTTAGCATAAATATTGTCCCTTACTAATTAGATAGCTCCTCCTTATGGGCCAAGCCAATGTATGAGGTTTTATTCCTCAAATGTGAGTGTGATATAGATTAAGGATCTTAAGGCTATATTAACACTGGAGAGGCTGAATAGTGTTTACTTAATTTTATGAATTATTTTGAAATCTTTTGAATTATGTGTATAAATTTGTATTTAATGATCACAGAATCAATTACAGAAGCAAAAAAGCAAGTAAAGCGAATGCAATAGAAGTAAAAAGGAAAGAACACATTGAATTTTATTCTAGTTTGAAGTCACCTTACAACCAATCACGTATTATGTAGGTTCTTTAATCGTTATCAATTCAACTACACTTCTTGATTTTAAGGCTATAAGAAGACACTCTCCAAAATCTCGACTTCTAGACAAATCCACTTGATCTCGGATAAACAAATCATTTCAAATTGCTATTTTTGCCCATAATAAAACGAAACTCGATTTCAGGCCACCAATTCATAACCTTACAAGTTGTTTGATATTGGTTTTACAAAGTATACAAACCTGGATCTTTTAGTCTTCATTAGATTGCTCCTACAACACAGAATTACACCTTGATCTTGATAGAATGATGAGAGTTTGATATAAAATCAAATCAAACTTAAATTGAATCGATTTAGATTGACTATTGGCAGAGTATAGTTATAGATTTCTTAGAAATTTGAGTCTTGAAAAAATTGGTAATTATAACCTAGCTACCTATGTAACATACTTATAATGTATTTAAAAAAATAATTTGGTTTAAATTATTTTGAATATAAAACTATATATAATGATTTAAAACTTTGTGAAACTATTTAAACATATTAAATGTATATTTTAGACATAAAAAGCTTTAAAAACCTTATCCAAAACAATTTTAAATCATTTAAACTAAAGTACAGTATATATGTATATTTAAAAGCAATATATAATCAGTATTTTAAACTTAAAATATAAATATCAAAACTAAAGTATCAGACTATAATATTTAATCGTATTTATTCAGGTTAAAATCAAAATCTAAAGTATAATTAAAACCAAAGTACCAAAATATAAATTTTAAATAAAAGTTAAATCTAAACTATAATTTTAAATCAAAATACAAATGTAAACAAAGTACAAATACCTAAATCAAGTATAATATTAGAACCAAAGTATAAAGGTAAAGTGATATTAAAAATTCAAAATCAAAAGCATTTCAAAGTAAAAATATTAAAACATACAATTCTTTTTTGAAAATACATTCCAAATATTAAAAACTATAATTATTTTGAAAATACTTTGAAAAATCATTTTGAAAATGTTTAAAATGAAAACATACTGTAAAATAGATAGAGAGAGATCGGGTAAGTACAATCAAAGTTTTAGCATTTAATTTGAGACTCAATACTATACTTGAATCATCTTGATTTTTTTACCACTTCAATGCTTACTAGTCTACATTTCTTACTCTTGAATCTTTATGTCAATATCAATCAAGATATTCAGTGTCGATACTACAGTCTTCATTATCAATACATGTCTAATAACCTATACTAAGAACAATGTATATCTAGAAAATTATTGATATGTTCGTAGCTTCAAAATATACCATTACATTAAGTTGTTATCATCAAAACTGTCATCTGTGTTACTAACAATCTCTTTCTTTTTTATGATGACAACCTTTTTATAAAATATATATTTACTCTCTCTAAATTATATAACTCCCCCTTAATTCATACTCTCCCTCAATATATGTGCATATTTTATATTTACCCCCTTTATTATCAACAAAAACTAACAATCTAAAAAAAATCTATTTGACTTAAATATTATCTATATTATATACTTAATTTTCGACACAACTATTAACTTAACTCTATTACTCGAATACTGATTGACTCTAATAGTGACTTGAATACTGATTGACTGTAATACTGACTCGAATACTAACTAAAGTAAGCAAAGAAAGAACTTAAAGCATCATATAGAAATTAAAGCATACAATTTTGATATAAGAATTTCAAATCAAATGCACACCCACACGCGTATAAATACATATTTCAAACCACTCATATGTTCAAACAATCAAATCAATCAAATACTAAGTAGTTCAATCCCATCATAAGTTTTAAAACAATTATTTCAATCCAAACTAAATATTATTTAAACATATTTAAATATTACAAGGCACATCAACCCAATTATCTTTACCAAGGATAACATCTTCTTTATAGCATCACATTCATCATTGTCTTTGACTATGGTGCACATGGGATTGGTTGTTGGTTATATGAAATCATCCACAAAATGACATAAAAGTGTCTCTCTTGCTCCTTGATTTATGTACGTTTGACTTAACTCTGAATGCCTCTAATTTTGGAGAACAAAAGAGAGTATATTCTTGAACGATTCAAGTGTTAGCTCTAGATTTTCAGTCAAACTATGGATAGAAATATTTGTTATTTTATTTTCAGGTTGAAATGAGTGAAGAGATGAAGGTGATAAAGTTTTAATTCATTTTTCTGGCCTAAAGTTTCATACATATAGGGGTAGAAAGTCATTTGAAATAAACAAACATAAGTTAGTTATTTGAATTTAAACTTTTTAGAGAATTGCTATTATATGTCGACATACCCTGCTTGATTTTGAAAGCGGATTTTTTTTGAGCTGTTTTTTAAGTTGTGGATCGTTTAGGAATTTCAAAAGACTATTACAGTAAGTTGATAGAGAAAATGAAGAATTTCAATAATACCAAATATAGATTACAAACAATACTAGATATTTAAGTAACACAACGCTTAATAAACTAAAATGAAAAGCTAATACATTTTTTGAAAGAGAATAATATAGGTAGAGGGCGATGATGATGATAATCCAAGTTTTCGACTAATCTTCCTAAAGAATTTATCTAGTTTGCTTGAAATTTTTTCAAATTTCTTAATCATGGATCTCTTAAGGCTCTTTTGATTATTAGTGATCTTCTTTTGGTTCATACGAAGATCCTTGTTTTTTGGGTGGGTTGGAATGTCCATGCACTCCAACAGGGTTTCCTCCTCTTCCTCTTCTCCTTCTTCAATTTTCATCACTTCTCTGTCTTCCTCCTCTTCTTCCATTTCTCCCATGAGCAAGCCTTCGTTCTTTTTCAACGAAAGTCTCACAGGCTAAAAAATCAAGGGAATTTGCACAATATGAATGTTGGCTTGATTTAAATTATTTTCTAGGATTAAATATTTCTCCTTAAAGTCAACATCAAAGTAGGTAAAGATTCCAGAAAGATAAATACCGTGAAAGAAAGTGTTTTCATAGCTAGATTTTTTTTTTTTGAGATATGCTTCATCAAGAATAACTTATGCCCAATTTATGTTATAATGGCCGTAAAGGGATAAAAGAGCTTTACAAACTTTTAAAGTCGAGTTACTGAAATTCCCCAATTTAAGGGTAATAGTTTGTTGCAAAACAAGATTTACAGTTCTCACCTCTAGACGAAAAGTGTGATTTTTGAATTCGAAGTCACCATCCCATTCGAAAATATAGTGGAAAGTCCCTCTATCGTATTCATTAACTTGAAAAGTGGAGAGATCCTTTAGTTGGATGTATATCCAAGAAAGTTTCCCAAATGTAAATAATCTAAAATAATTTGTGTTTATTTAACGCTACTCCAAACTTGTTCTTCATTTCCTTCATAAAATTTCTCATTCAAGTTTCCATAAGACATTTTAATAAGACGAGAATTACAAACAAGATCATTTTGACTTACATCAACAAAGGAAAAAACGAATTTTTCATTCAAAAAGCATCAACTTCCTATGCAGGAAATCATTAAAGATAACTAACCTTCTGTAACACCCCGAATTTCGGTTAATGCTAAAATTCACTAATTACAGAATAAATAATCTCAGATGTGAGAATTGGGGGAAACGGGTTGCGTCATTGCGTTCGTCTCGGAAAAATACGCGAAATAGAGTCCGAGTTTTCGAGAATCGGAGTCCGTATGGCCCGGTTATGGCCCGATGAAGTTCGCAGAAAATTCAAAGCTAAAAACAGATTTAATAATTTAAATTCAGATTTTTAAAATTGAGCAAGCGGGGCCAGGCGGGAAGATTCCCGCCCTACCCATGTCGACAGGGCTGTCGACAGGCCTGTCGATAGGGGTGTCGACTTGCCTGTCGACTTGCCTGTCGACAGGGGGGCGACGCCCAGTGAACCTGGGTGCACCAGGTTGCACCAGGTTGGGTTTTAGGCTGGCTTGGAGGGCTGGTTCTAGAGAGTTCCGAAATCTAAGGGTCCTAATCTAATCTAGGGTTAATCTAAGGGCCTAAAAACACTACCTAATCCTATAAATAAGACCCTAACCCTACCCTAATTCATTCATAATTAAATCTAGTAACTAAACTATGGCAAAATGAAACTTGAAGGAGCCTCCATCAAAATTAGAGAAGGGATAACATTCCAAATCAACTTCTAGCCTCTTAATCTTCTTCATTAGTTTGCTAATTTTGTTTTGGTGAGATTCTATCTCCTTAATAATCAATTGTTAAATTGATTAAGATAGGATATGATGATGTATGGATATGTTTGAGGATCAATGTGTTTATGCAAGCTTTTTGTAGTGTATGTTATGTGTTTTGCAAGTTATATACCATATGTCATGCAAGTTTAATGTTATGTAGTCGTGACATCTATATGCAAGTTTGGTGCTATGTTTCATGATGATTATGATGCAAAACACTAAGTTGAACATTGATCTATTATGCAAGTTTAAGTATGTGATTCTATGCATGCTAAGTATGTGATATTATGCATATTTAATAAGTGGGTTTATGCATATTTAACAAGTGGGTTTATGCATATTTAATAAGTGGGTTTATGCATATTTAATAAGTGGGTTTATGCATATTTAATAAGTGGGTTTATGCATATTTAATAAGTGGGTTTATGCATATTTAATAAGTGGGTTTATGCATATTTAACAAGTGGGTTTATGCATATTTAATAAGTGGGTTATGCATATTTAACAAGTGGGTTTATGCATGTTTAATAAGTGGGTTATGCATATTTAATAAGTGGGTAAATGCATGTTTAACATGTTATGCAAGATATGAGAATGCTTATATATGCAAGTTATGTGTATGATGTTATGTAAGTTACATGTATGTTGTTATGCAAGTTCATATGCAAGTTATGTGTATGATGTTATGTAAGTTACATGTATGTTGTTATGCAAGTTCATATGCAAGTTATGTGTATAATGTATGTAAGTTACATGTATGTTGTTATGCAAGTTCATATGCAAGTTATGTATATGCTTAAATGCAAGTTAACATGTTATGCAAGTTATGTGAATGCTTATATGCAAGTTTAACATGTCATGCAGGTTATGTGAATGCTTATATGCAAGTTTAACATGTTAATATGTGCTCATATATGCAAGTTTGGGATTAAATGTAGTTGGGTTAATATATGCTCATATATGCAAGTTGACATCCTCTTAACCCATGTCAAAGTTATATGCTAAGATTTGGTTAAACCCATGATATTTGTGATGGATTTTCCCTTTTATTATGTCGTGAAATGAGAACGATTTGCGTGGGAAACGATGGGGTTAATAAATATGTTAATAAAAGTATGATTGGGTATGATTAAGCATACCATATAAATAAATTAGCATAAGTGGGAATTTACCTATTGAGTTAGGTCTACCCTATGGGAATTTACCTATTGAGTTAGGTCTACCCATGTTATGAAAAACTTAATATTAATTAAGGATAATTAATATAAATTAGGAGGATGATTAATTAGATGTAATTAATCGACTAAGACACGAGGTTGGACTCATTTGTAGTGTAAAACTGCCCGGACTCAACCGGCTTAACCAGTTGCTACAAATGTTAGCCCAATGTGAGAGGTCTTAGGCACAAACTAAATACGTGATTAATGTAAAGACACGAGGTTAGACTCGGTTATGACATAAGGCTGCCCGGACCCAACCGGCTTAACCAGCAGTCATAAAAGATAGTCTAATGTGAGAGGTCTTTATGAGGATCACGGTCATAATTAATTAAGAAACACTTAACCATACAAGCATGTAGTGGGGCATGAGGGTTAAGTGGGTGCCTTGGGTGGCTTGTGGTAACTAGTGGGGTGCCTGGGGTGGCATGAAGAAACTAGTGGGTTGCCTTGGATGGCAATAGAAAATACAATTAGAATACTTAACCAAAGTGGAACATGTAATTAAACATGATTAAAGGGTTAAGTAAGTGCCTCGGGTGGCATGTGGGAATTAAGTAAGTGCCTTGGGTGGCATGTGGAAATCTAGTGGGTGCCTTGAGTGGTAATTAAAATATGATTAAATAACTTAACCAGGATTTATAACATGAAGGTAGACATGATTATTAAAAAGGGTTGAGTGGGATACACTAGATAGAATAACAAGCTTAGGTGGTAGCTTGTGGGGGCCCATCTCAACCAATATCCCAAACGTATCTTAGTGGGCTCGACTCAAGTCGAGTGACGGGACACGCATATTGGGCTTGACTATAAGAGGCCAAAACGGGTTAGCGATGGCAACGTAGGACCAACGGGTTTCATATTCGTGTGTGGACCCGGGCTGGTTAGTAAGTCGTTGTTGCATCGTGTAGGTATAAAGCCGTGCACCGTTGATATTATCAGGTTGCCACTTTGGGGAATGATACACCCCATTGTGGGACCAGCACGGATATCTACGTTAGGGAGCCGATCGCTTGGGAGTAGTGGGTACACCTAGGTAGTTAGCTAGGGGTACACGAAACTACTGGGTAAAAATTACTAAGTACATTTATTGGGATCAACCTTTAAGTAGGAATTACTCTTGGTAGGTAGAACTGGTGTGGTGCAGTGTAGGAATTACCCTTGGGTGGATAAGTCTGGGATGGTGTAATCTAGTAATTATCCTTGGGTGGATAAATGCGTCTTTCCGGTTATCTTAGTACATCCCGTGTTTAGTTGGCTACGTAGTGTAGTCATTATCCGCAGAGGTACCATACCTTGTTTATATCATACCCTAATTACTTTAATGATTGTATTGTTAGGGTTATAGGACTCACTCAGACTTATGTCTGACCCCGTTGTTTTTATCTTTTTCCCCAAACCCAGGTTATCAGAGTGGGCTTAGTGCTAGTGGGCTTTGATCAGATTGCTGTATCTATCCTTTGGAGCTTGGACCGTTGAAGTAAAGCTCAGTTCATTTTTCCTTTTATGGCTATTGTTTACATAGTGGGATTATGTACTTATTTTTATCAAGATGGATATTTTGTACTTGGCTCTTGTATGGTTTTGTGATGTAACCAAACATGTTTTACTTTCCGCTGCAATGAAATGATGATTTAAATTTTCAAGTATTACTTATATCTGTCTTGTTGTAATTTTACTGTTCTATATTCACTTAAAAGAACTCCACCAATGTTATGGCATTCCCTTAGTGAGTGACCGTAGCGGGTGTGGGGTGTTACACGTGGTATCAGAGCTTAAGGTTACCAGAACAGATAATTTTTTTAGAAAAACTATTTTTCTAAGAAAATTTTTGAAGGAGTATTTTCAAAAACATGTCTTTTAAGAGAAAAGTTTTTGAGAGAAAAGCATAATCCCCGATAGCCATATCTTTATCTTTCGAATTCTCCGTTTGAATCTCTTTCTCTCTCGTTTTGAGTTTCCCCTCCGTGTGTAGATGATCTTTCTAAGATAAGATAAGAATGGAAAACCGCTTCAAGGGACTTATACGTAAATCAGATTAGAAGTTGGTTCAAGAAGGAGGAGGACTGGTAGGTACATATAGGATAGACGAGGAGAGGAAGGCTCAAATAGTTGTTTGGTTAATAAAGGATGAAACCTCATTGGTGGGAGGTTGCGAGTGGAGAATGGGAAAAAGAAGGCGAGTAGTTATCCTTTAGGAGGAATTGGACATTTTATTAGGATTATCCAAAGAGGCAGGGGCAAGGTACGGAATCTTCTGGAGGGTAGTTGTATTCCCTCACGGCTAGTGTACCAGATGGGGATAGGACCGTCTAGGTTGGAATTTGGGATTTCTATATTATCTGATTCAAACTTTATTTGATTCTGACGCATCGAGTTCGTTTATCTCATCATTGTTAGTTGAGTCACTGCACTTAGACACCAGTTTGGTAGATGATCCCTTAGTTGTTTCAAACCCAATTGGGGCTCCATGATGTGTTTGGGTTTGAAAGTTGCTATACTTAGCGTTGAGTTTAGATGTGATGCTTGTTGGGCTTCACGGGCTATGGGTTATTTTGGGGGCATGGACTGGTTATCCAGTAGGGGTGTCGTTCTTGATTTCGAAGGGAGAATTGTTAGGCTTATGACCCGCTTGGGTAACACTCTCGAGATCTCTTGTAATCCCATAGAATCTGTTATGCTAAGTTATCTAGAATCGCTTGACACGTCGGTCGAGGGTTTGCGATCTGTTAGAAGTGGTCCGGAATACTCGGATGTGTTTGGGAAGGTGAAGGGCTTACCTCCGGAGCGGGAGATTGACTTCCGAATATATCTGGTAAACAATGCCAAACAAGTGACTTGGCCAAGGTTCCACCAGGCTCCTCGTGAGAGGAAGGAACTCCATAAGTAAGTAGGCGATTTGCTTGAGAAGGGGTTCATAAGACGAAGTATATCGGAGTGGGGTGCTCCAGTAGTTTTTGCCAGGAAGGCGGATGGGTCCTTCAGACTTTGTGTAGGCTAAAGAGAACTAAACAAACTCACAAAGAAGAATAGACACCCATTGCTGAGGATTGGTGATCTCTTTGATCAGTGGGTTGGCGCCTCAAGGTTTTCGCAGATGGACTTAGCTACAGGGTTCGTCAGTTGAAGAGTGGCTGAGGATAGTATAGAGAAGACTGTCGTTAGGACTCCGGATGGTTTTTTGGGTTGACGAACGCCCCCGCATACTTAGTTGATTTGATGAGAAGGGTGTTCAGGGAGTACCTAAATAGGTTTGTGATGGTCTTTGTGGATGATATCTTGGTCTTTTCTAGGAGCGAAATAAGTTTCCGTATGTGCTCAATAGGGTGAGTAAAGCCAGTCATGGGAAGAACGATGGTTTTGGAGCGAGACTGGCGAGGACATCCAAAGTTGGTCAAAGGCTTAATTGTTTAGCCATTATTTATTTTATTAGTATCATCTCACGTAGGTCGCCTGAACTCGAAAGAGATATCCCTTGGGTGTTTGTCTGATATTGGTTTAGGCCTTTGGGGCTTGCATTTGGGGGATGTCGAGCTCGACTAGGGTGGTCTGCGTGAGAGATGGACAGTTGTGATGATTTTGGATGGGATTCCTAGCATCCTATGAGTTTGAAATAGCGTATACCCAAGACAAGGGAAACATGGTAGCAGACGCCTTAAGAAGAAAAAGGTTGTCCTTGAGTTCATTGTTCGTTGAACTATAGAGTTTAGAGTTTATTCCTATGTTTGACTTTAGACCTTCCGTAGACTTTGTACCCAGTTTGCTAGCCTCCTTGGAGGTTAGGCCTACTCTTTTGGGGCGTATTGGCAGAGCACAGCGAGACGACCCACAATTGGTTGAGTTAGCAAAGAAGCTCATAAGGAGGGGAGTCGTCCAGCCATTTGAGTAGGTACACCCTAGATGGTAAGGGGTGGTTGCGTAGAGACGGTAGACTTTGAGTACCGCAAGACGAGAGTTTGAGGAAGGCTATACTTGATGATACACATCGGTCGAAGATAACCATTCATTCCGGTGGGGACAAGATGTACCAAGACATAAAGCGAGTTTTCTTTTTGGGCCAATATGAAGAAAGACACGGCCAAGTATGTCGCTAGATGCTTGGTGTGCTAACAAGTGAAAACGGAACAGAAGAAACCCGGAGGGTTGCTTCACCCGTTGAAAGTTCCGTAATGGGAAGTGGGATAGTGTCTCGTTGGATTACCGAAATCAAGGAAGGGTAATACAGGGATTGGGCTTATGGTAGATAGACTTACTAAGTGTGCTCATTTCATACCCGTGAGGAGCAAGAGGACTATTACATGTCTAGCTTCAGTTTACCTTCGAGAGATTATTAGATTACATGGTGTACCTTCCAGTATAGTGTGCGATCGAGATCCTATCTTCACTAGCAAGTTTTGGAAGAGTATTACAAGAGGCGGTAGGGACTCAGTTATGTTTGAGTACCGCATATCATCCTCAGACGGACGGTCAGACCGAGAGGGTGAATCGTATTGTAGAAGACCTGGTGAGGCTATGTATCTTGGATTTTAGAGGTACATGGGAAGAGCATCTTCCGTTGGTGGAGTTCGCATATAATATCAGCTTTCAGTCCAGTATTGGTATGACACCTTTTGAAGCTCTTTATGGAAGGCCTTGTTGATCACCTACAGGTTGGTGGGAATCTACGGATAAGATCTTGGTTGGGCCAATGTGGTTAGAGAGACTTCAGAGAAGATTGACTTGGTTCGAAGAAGGATGAAAGCGGCGGAATCTTATGCGGATAAGAGGAGAACAGAGCTTGAGTTTGATATTAGGACAGGGTTTTATCAAGGTATCTCCGTTGCGGAATGTGGTTCACTTTGGATCTGTTGGGAAGTGAGCACCAAAGTTTGTTGGACCCTTTCCTGTTAAGGAAAGGATTGGACGGATAGCATATAGGGTGGAGTTGCCTGAGAGACTTAGTAGAGTACGTGATGTATTTCATGTGTCCCATTTGAGGAAGGGCTTACATGAGACCGCTGAGGTGGTAGAGCCGAGTTTGCTTAAAGAAGCAGAGTTAGAGCGCGATGAGACGATTCGACGAGCTCCTACTCGCATCATTGGGTCAGAGACTAGGAAGTTGAGGAACAGAGAAGTTCAGCTAGGTAGAGTGCAATGGGGAGATCACGAAAGAAATGCTACTTGGGAGACGGAAGCGAAGATGCGTTCTTTGTATCCATTTCTTTTTGGAGAGTATGTCTTTTAACTTCTCCTTTATCGCTTGCCTAGTACTTACCTTATCTTTAGTATGTCCTCTCGTTAGTACTTTTGACCTTTAGATAGGGTAAACCTATGGTTGAAACATGTGTTTGAGACATGTTACGGTTGATGGATGCAAGTGGATGCAAGTGTTTGCTAGTGGTTGCTCGTGGATGCATATATACACACTCTAGGCACTAGATCGGCTCGGTCACTTCATATTGCATATTGCATAAAATTGTGTGTAGTTAGCTATATTTATGGATGTATAATGATTGTGTTATCATATGGATGATGCATTTTGGTGAATGATTGTGCACTCATATAGATACTGTATGTGTCGACAGGGTTATCTCGCATACATATTGGATGCATGGCACTATCATGGTTTGCATATGTTCGTACATTAGATAGGGAACATATACACACACTTTTCGCATATGCTCATACATCATTAGAAATTGTTTTAAGGACAATGGATGCTCGTGTTTGATGGATTGAGTAGATGGTTGTTTGGATGGTAGGATATGCATTCTCCTTAGCTTAGAGATTTCGGGGACGAAATCCTTTAAGGAGGGGAGAATGTAACACCCCGAATTTCGGTTAATGCTAAAATTCACTAATTACAGAATAAATAATCTCAGATGTGAGAATTGGGGGAAACGGGCTGCGTCATTGCGTTCGTCTCGGAAAAATACGCGAAATAGAGTCCGAGTTTTCGAGAATCGGAGTCCGTATGGCCCGGTTATGGCCCGATGAAGTTTGCAGAAAATTCAAAGCTAAAAACAGATTTAATAATTTAAATTCAGATTTTTAAAATTGAGCAAGCGGGGCCAGGCGGGAAGATTCCCGCCCTACCCATGTCGACAGGGCTGTCGACAGGCCTGTCGACAGGGGTGTCGACTTGCCTGTCGACAGGGGGGCGACGCCCAGTGAACCTGGGTGCACCAGGTTGCACCAGGTTGGGTTTTAGGCTGGCTTGGAGGGCTGGTTCTAGAGAGTTCCGAAATCTAAGGGTCCTAATCTAATCTAGGGTTAATCTAAGGGCCTAAAAACACTACCTAATCCTATAAATAAGACCCTAACCCTACCCTAATTCATTCATAATTAAATCTAGTAACTAAACTATGGCAAAATGAAACTTGAAGGAGCCTCCATCAAAATTAGAGAAGGGATAACATTCCAAATCAACTTCTAGCCTCTTAATCTTCTTCATTAGTTTGCTAATTTTGTTTTGGTGAGATTCTATCTCCTTAATAATCAATTGTTAAATTGATTAAGATAGGATATGATGATGTATGGATATGTTTGAGGATCAATGTGTTTATGCAAGCTTTGTGTAGTGTATGTTATGTGTTTTGCAAGTTATATACCATATGTCATGCAAGTTTAATGTTATGTAGTCGTGACATCTATATGCAAGTTTGGTGCTATGTTTCATGATGATTATGATGCAAAACACTAAGTTGAACATTGATCTATTATGCAAGTTTAAGTATGTGATTCTATGCATGCTAAGTATGTGATATTATGCATATTTAATAAGTGGGTTTATGCATATTTAACAAGTGGGTTTATGCATATTTAATAAGTGGGTTTATGCATATTTAATAAGTGGGTTTATGCATATTTAATAAGTGGGTTTATGCATATTTAACAAGTGGGTTTATGCATATTTAATAAGTGGGTTATGCATATTTAACAAGTGGGTTTATGCATGTTTAATAAGTGGGTTATGCATATTTAATAAGTGGGTAAATGCATGTTTAACATGTTATGCAAGATATGAGAATGCTTATATATGCAAGTTATGTGTATGATGTTATGTAAGTTACATGTATGTTGTTATGCAAGTTCATATGCAAGTTATGTGTATGATGTTATGTAAGTTACATGTATGTTGTTATGCAAGTTCATATGCAAGTTATGTGTATGATGTATGTAAGTTACATGTATGTTGTTATGCAAGTTCATATGCAAGTTATGTATATGCTTAAATGCAAGTTAACATGTTATGCAAGTTATGTGAATGCTTATATGCAAGTTTAACATGTCATGCAGGTTATGTGAATGCTTATATGCAAGTTTAACATGTTAATATGTGCTCATATATGCAAGTTTGGGATTAAATGTAGTTGGGTTAATATATGCTCATATATGCAAGTTGACATCCTCTTAACCCATGTCAAAGTTATATGCTAAGATTTGGTTAAACCCATGATATTTGTGATGGATTTTCCCTTTTATTATGTCGTGAAATGAGAACGATTTGCGTGGGAAACGATGGGGTTAATAAATATGTTAATAAAAGTATGATTGGGTATGATTAAGCATACCATATAAATAAATTAGCATAAGTGAGAATTTACCTATTGAGTTAGGTCTACCCCATGGGAATTTACCTATTGAGTTAGGTCTACCCATGTTATGAAAAACTTAATATTAATTAAGGATAATTAATATAAATTAGGAGGATGATTAATTAGATGTAATTAATCGACTAAGACACGAGGTTGGACTCATTTGTAGTGTAAAACTGCCCGGACTCAACCGGCTTAACCAGTTGCTACAAATGTTAGCCCAATGTGAGAGGTCTTAGGCACAAACTAAATACGTGATTAATGTAAAGACACGAGGTTAGACTCGGTTATGACATAAGGCTGCCCGGACCCAACCGGCTTAACCAGCAGTCATAAAAGATAGTCTAATGTGAGAGGTCTTTATGAGGATCACGGTCATAATTAATTAAGAAACACTTAACCATACAAGCATGTAGTGGGGCATGAGGGTTAAGTGGGTGCCTTGGGTGGCTTGTGGTAACTAGTGGGGTGCCTGGGGTGGCATGAAGAAACTAGTGGGTTGCCTTGGATGGCAATAGAAAATACAATTAGAATACTTAACCAAAGTGGAACATGTAATTAAACATGATTAAAGGGTTAAGTAAGTGCCTCGGGTGGCATGTGGGAATTAAGTAAGTGCCTTGGGTGGCATGTGGAAATCTAGTGGGTGCCTTGAGTGGTAATTAAAATATGATTAAATAACTTAACCAGGATTTATAACATGAAGGTAGACATGATTATTAAAAAGGGTTGAGTGGGATACACTAGATAGAATAACAAGCTTAGGTGGTAGCTTGTGGGGGCCCATCTCAACCAATATCCCAAACGTATCTTAGTGGGCTCGACTCAAGTCGAGTGACGGGACACGCATATTGGGCTTGACTATAAGAGGCCAAAACGGGTTAGCGATGGCAACGTAGGACCAACGGGTTTCATATGCGTGTGTGGACCCGGGCTGGTTAGTAAGTCGTTGTTGCATCGTGTAGGTATAAAGCCGTGCACCGTTGATATTATCAGGTTGCCACTTTGGGGAATGATACACCCCATTGTGGGACCAGCACGGATATCTACGTTAGGGAGCCGATCGCTTGGGAGTAGTGGGTACACCTAGGTAGTTAGCTAGGGGTACACGAAACTACTGGGTAAAAATTACTAAGTACATTTATTGGGATCAACCTTTAAGTAGGAATTACTCTTGGTAGGTAGAACTGGTGTGGTGCAGTGTAGGAATTACCCTTGGGTGGATAAGTCTGGGATGGTGTAATCTAGTAATTATCCTTGGGTGGATAAATGCGTCTTTCCGGTTATCTTAGTACATCCCGTGTTTAGTTGGCTACGTAGTGTAGTCATTATCCGCAGAGGTACCATACCTTGTTTATATCATACCCTAATTACTTTAATGATTGTATTGTTAGGGTTATAGGACTCACTCAGACTTATGTCTGACCCCGTTGTTTTTATCTTTTTCCCCAAACCCAGGTTATCAGAGTGGGCTTAGTGCTAGTGGGCTTTGATCAGATTGCTGTATCTATCCTTTGGAGCTTGGACCGTTGAAGTAAAGCTCAGTTCATTTTTCCTTTTATGGCTATTGTTTACATAGTGGGATTATGTACTTATTTTTATCAAGATGGATATTTTGTACTTGACTCTTGTATGGTTTTGTGATGTAACCAAACATGTTTTACTTTCCGCTGCAATGAAATGATGATTTAAATTTTCAAGTATTACTTATATCTGTCTTGTTGTAATTTTACTGTTCTATATTCACTTAAAAGAACTCCACCAATGTTATGGCATTCCCTTAGTGAGTGACCGTAGCGGGTGTGGGGTGTTACACCTTCCCAGATGAAACTTGTCATAATTCATGTAGATCATATAGGCTGTGATAGCCTTTGATCATTTAATATAAACTTTTTGATAATTAGAGCCTCATGGTGGTAGAGGTGCTTGATGAGGAAGATATTGATGTTTTATGCAGATAAGAGGTTGAAAATGAAAGCTTGAATTCGAAATGAATGGTAATATGAATGGATAGATACAGATGATATAAATAGAGATTTAAAAGGCACATACCATGAACAAAAAGGTGTTGCTATATAACATAGGAGTGGACGAAAAAGTGGAGAGAAAAATCAAATTTGAATCTAAAATTCATTTTCAAAATATTGACACGAATGTGTGACCTATATGCCGACATATCTATGTATATTTGTGCAATTTTATCTTTATCTTTGATTTGTTTGTTTATGTGATTATTTATATATTATATCTAGATTTCTCATAAATCAAAAAACATTCAATTATACATTTTATACTAAAATTTATAATGGTGTCCGCAACATTAGCCCAGCGGTTAAGGACTACATCGTGGTAACAACGGCGTGAGTTCGAAATCCAGAAAGGCATGGTAAGATCAACTTACCATGTGCTTACATTAAAATCAGCCACTTATGTGGTGCTCGCTGACTGGGCCAGGTGCACTAGGGAGTTTTACGACTTCGGTTGGTTTCTCTTCTGAACAAATTCAATAAAATTTATAATGATTATTTTTAAATTTTAAATTATTTTTTAAAACGCAATTAAATCAACCAAAAGTAATAATAAAATCAAAGCAATCAAAAACGTAAACAGTCAAGGCAATCATAATTAACAATCAAAGAAATCAAGAAAAAATAAAAAATAATGTAGATACATAATAATTTTAGATCCAATTTCTATTTCTGTTTGAACTGTGTATTGTTGTGAAGCACATGCTAGCCATTTCTGTATTTGTATCACCGTCGCTTAAAGATGTATCTGAATCCAAACATCTAATGTTGCAGTATATGCTCGTTTTATTTTTTGAATGGATCAGTATTTGACGTAAATTTTCGTTTGTCTGGATTGGCAGAATCACTTCACATGTCTTGGTTCACCACAATTGAAGCATCAAATATCAACTTGATAGTTCCATTTCCTTGACTTATCATTTCTTTTGGAATTGTTTATCTTTCTTTATTTTAGGATTTTGTGAAGTTTCTTGCCATCTGTGCAATCTTTCCATCACCATTTTCAGAATTAGATACATTTGCTATAGCATTGAAGCCTATCGATTTCTTTTCGACTTCTTTATTTTTCTCCCTGTCCTGAATTTTTTAGAGGACTAATATCATTAGCCTCTTCAATTTCTGAATCTCTACGTGCTGAGCTCTGGTAGTAGGTTTTTGCTTTTTATCACTACTTTGCAGTCGGATCTTCCACTTGTTTC
The DNA here is from genome assembly GCA_030737875.1 of Allium sativum. Taxonomy (NCBI): domain Eukaryota; kingdom Viridiplantae; phylum Streptophyta; class Magnoliopsida; order Asparagales; family Amaryllidaceae; genus Allium; species Allium sativum. The sequence goes on from CM060915.1 coordinate 152,949,714, forward strand.
AAAACTAACTTAAATATTTAAGAGGATAAGAAGTAAGAACATAAGAAAAATAATATTCAAATCTTCCACTTGTTTCAAAACTAACATAAATATTTAAGAGGATAAGAAGTAAGAGCATAAGAAAAATAATATTCAATAACACAAACTTTTGGTTGTCGTTTTCAACATAAATTTCAACCTTTTTATTAATTTCAGTGCAAATTAGACGCCCACATAAAGAATCAAAACCTAGGGTGTGTTTGGTTAAAAATGAGTTTTGGGTTTTTAAATTTCTAAATTAATTACAAAACATTAAAGGTGTGAAAGAAGGATTGGTAGAATGAAAGGAAGCTAGAGGGGATCGCGGAGGGGATGTAGCAATCATGGAAGGAAGAAGTGGTCTTCGTGTTTCTCTCATTTCTCAAAACATGAAAAATAAATAAAAGTTGTTTTTTATTTTGTGTGTTAATTTTGTTTTCTAAAATGGTTGTTTTTCATAATATGCATGCATTGTGCACATTTTTGTATAGACGAAAACTCAAAACTTAAAATAGTAAACCAAACACTACCTTATTTTTTGATCATCCTAACTAAATGTCAAAGAAAAACATCATATCATCCATGAAAATAATCACTATTATCAAGGACAAATAGCTTTCATGATTTCATATTTTATGCCCATGGAGATGGGAGAAATTAGGCTGGAAAACGGAATATTTTCAATTATGTTCCTCAAACAATCCTCTTGAACTTGTGCAACAAGTAAACAACATGTATTGCTCTTTGGAACCTTAACTTTGAGTAATAAGTTCAGAAAATCAGCTGCACAAGCTTTGCCTTCAGTTGTTATTGTATTGAAGCATTTGGATATATTATCAAGCACAGAATAATCTGGAAGCAGCTGGAACTTCATATTATGCACCAGCAATGGTTCTTGGGGTGATGGAGAAGCCTCTTTGCAAAAGACTAATGATGTTGTGGTGATAATCAGAAATAATATTGAAAACATCCTAAGCTTCTTTTTCATTTTGCTGAAAATTGTTGAGTGTTTATAATTTTCTTTTATGAAAATGTATGTTGAAATTGGTACTGCAATTGTTCAGAAATATTGGTAGCATTCTTAGATATTACTGTAGATAACTATAAATAGATTGTTAGGGTTTCCCCGAGATCACTACACAATTAGATTTTGAAAGAGCGAAGAAGATAACAATAACAAGCAAATTCCACCAAATAAACCTTTATTAAGATGCTCCCCAATTGATCCACCTTCCTTAAGCTTCAGATTCACCAACCTTCTCATAAGAAGAGCCTTAAGGAAGGAAAAGATAAGGAGGAAACGGAAATTGAAACTCCAATTGAAAAAGCTTTTATTGCAAGGAGGGATAGTCAACGAAATATGGAAAGGCAATCGAATAGATCGGACATGAAAAAAGAATATGTTTGTTTTTACTGTGACAAACCCGGTCATCAACTGAGATTTTGTCACAAGCTTAAAAGGGATAAGGAGAAGATGAAGGCATTGGAAGAAAAGATTGATGAACAAAATAACAACGGTAATGAGGTGAACTTTGGCGAGGAGATTGAAGGAAATGTTTTATGCGTTAATAAAGGCAAAAGCAAAGATTGGATACTTGATTCAGGAGCTTGTTTCCACGTGTGTCATCAAAAGGAAGCATTTATTGATTATGAAGAACAAAGTAGTAAAGTGGAATCCGCCGACGGTCGAGATTTGCATGTTAAAGACATAGGTTCGGTTCGATTGAAAATGAATGATGGAAAGGTGGTAAAGCTAACGGGAGTTAGGTACATCCCAGAAATTAACAAGAATCTTACTTCAATTGGACAGTTGGAACAAAAAGGTTGCAATTTCTCGACTAGCGGTGGAGCTACAAGGGTTTGGAGGGGTAACAAGGAGCTTCTGCGCGCAAAACGGGAAAATGATAACATTTATAAATTGCTTGGAAAAATGGTGGAGAATGTTATGAGTTCTCAAATTGGATTAGGAGAGGCGAGTTCATCTGAATCAAGATGGAGCCATCAACGTAAAGCCACAAAGTCTACATGGAGGTCATTGTGGTATTACAAGCAATTTTGAGATCTTTTATGTGGCGCATCTCATTAGGGAAATGCATAGTTTGGTGGTGGTTGTTTGAGCGTTGGAGTGATTTCATATCAAGGTGGTGTTTTATGGTTTGTGATATTTATCACATGGATATTAAAGTGGAGATATTGGAAGTTGCGGGATTTTAGGACATGTTGACCGAGTTTTATGGATTTGTTGAGATATTTTAGGAAAAGTTTTATTTTTAACAAGTTTTAAGGAGTATTTATTTTTGAGATATTTTAGGATCCAATTAGATTTTTGATCTAGTCTTTTCATTCTTCTATATAAGCTTGTCATTAGAGATAGATTTATTTGTACTTTTTAGGGAGGAAAACTTGTTTTTGTTTTTAGGGATTGAGATATCTTCTCAATTTTAGGTCTTTCTTTGTAATTAATTGGTGGAATAATAAAGGTTTATTTGGTGGAATTTGCTTGTTATTGTTATCTTCTTCACTCTTTCAAAATCTAATTGTGTAGTGATCTCAGGGAAATCGAGAATAACTGTTTGAATGCATGAAGATTGAATAAATATTCTTTGTGTTAAAGGCAACACAGTACATTAAAATAAAAAGACTAAGATATAATAATATTGAATTGAGAATATTTTCAAAGTTTAAAGAAATGAACGGTTCTGATATTAGTATAGTCAAATACTACACCAAATAAATTGAATGTCAAATATTACATCGGTTTAGATTAAACCAACCAAGTTAACTGTTACGCTAAAAAAAAAATCCATTAATATTCTTTTCCTACTACTTCTTTGTTGTTATGTCCTTCATGACAATATATAATTTTACATTACTTTTAGAAATATACATATTAATAATTGTAAGTGAATGATTACATACTAATACAACAATGATATTATTATTGTAAAGTTATAATATTTTAGTTTTCAAATCATTCTGTAAATTTAAATGTTACACATTTAATTGGAAGTACTCATCTGTAAATTTTTCTCTTTTCTGGTACAATCATATATACTCAATATTGTATTTTATTAGTCTTTGGAAGACGTTAGCAAGTACAACAAAAGAAACAGTAAAAAAAAGCAAAACATAAAAGTAAATACAATGATAATAATAATCATTTGAACTACAAATTTTCCAGTGTAAACAGATAGTTCTTCTTCGAACAACCACCTCCAGCTTTAAATAACTCTTTCATATCATAAAACTGGCCCTGAATATGTCCACACATAGTAAATGGAGCATTTACTTGTTGAACATTGCCCTCGTCAACTAAAAATCTATGGCTTCTAGGCACAAAGATTTTACTTCGGGCTCTTCAATACTCTGCATCGCTTCAACTGCTTTGTCTGTCCAAATTCCAAAAATAATACAACACCTGTATTAAAAAACAATCCAAGCTTATCTATTCCTCCATATCCACATAAAATTTGAAGTGTTTTAAACACAATACACTAAAATAACAAAATGAAATCATGCATAATTTGCAAATGTTTCAACTTTTTAGCATTATTCTTAGGCAGATAGCTTATAATAAGTCTTCAACTGTTATAGAAAGAGCAGCTATCATGGGAATTGTAAAACTTTGGTTGTGCATCAATTAAAAACTCCAATTTTAAGTAAGCTGATAAGATGTAATGCCCACTTAAATCCAGGCAAGTGTTACAATCACAAAAATATTTTTAGATAATCACAAATCGTATTCAATCAATTAGTATCTAGAGTCAGTACACATAGATAATCACAAATTCATATTCACTTAATCAGTACCTAAAATCAATAATTTTAAATCATTGCAAATAACAATCATAAAAGCATAAAAAATAATCACAAATAATCTTATGATTATTAGTTAAGAATAACAAAAAATAATGAACAACTAAAGTTTATAACTCTTTTTTTTTTTGTTAATACTAAATTTTAGTTTTGTTACTTATCCAAAAAGAACATTCATCGTAAATTTGAACAGGCATTCATTACTTGTTAACTTTGATGTTTTCTATAAATATACATGAATGTAAAATGAACATGAATCTAAATCAGAATTAGGATCTAAAAGTTAATTTATATATTTTATGACTACCTTTAAATGGATATGAATTTGAATATTAAATATACATGTATCAAAAACAGATAAATAAGATATGAAATTAAACTATTAAAAACTTATGTCGCGTTCTTTGCATCTGCCTAAAACATTAGCCCATAGGGGGGAAAATTACAGTTTAGTAGCACTCATTTTTTAAAATGAGTGCAAATCAAGGGATAAACGATAAATATACATGTATTAGTGCATATCCAGATGAACTTGTACATGAATCAAGGGATAAACAGCATCGAGAAAGAATAAACTGTGTGGGCAATTGTAATAATTTATTAGCATTCATCCAAAATGAGTAAAAATACTCAAAAGGAGAAGTCTTCGTGTCACATTTTATTTAGAGCAGCGTCTATCATCCACAATTGTAATTAAATTGTATCATACTCCTTAGATTTGAGAAAAAATTACATTAGGTAGGTATTTGAACTGATATTCATGAGGAAATTATTCTACTTAGAAACAATATGTTTGCTGCAAACAAAACATAAAAACGAAAACTAAGAGATGATGTTTGATTCACGGAGAATTAAAGTTGCTATAAATGCCAATTAAACGTAAATTTAGCAGCTAACATCTCCATAAATCAAATATCTGATTCAAAATTTATGATATACCTGTGTATCTCCAATCAACGTTTTAAAAATGGAATGTATTTAAGTGTTCGAAATTCATAACAAATGCAAGAAAATTCAAGCTTTAAATTGGCATTCAAAACTATATAAAAATAAAGTGATCGCTCATATACCTCTTCTTGTTGTTAATACTAAATTTTTTGATTTTGTTATTTAGCCAAAAAGTACATTCATCATAAAAGAGAATCGCCACAATGAAAGTGTATCAATAACAAAAGCACAATCCGCTAAGAGAATAACAAAAGATAACCAACTCGCTATCTACATACTGCATTGATTGTATGCTGCTTTTCTATTAGAGACTTAAACATACGTTGTCAAATTTAAACATACTCACCGTTTTCATGTATATAAACTGGAGGGTTCCCATAAGTTTCCTTCATATGTTCCAAAACTCCTTGCATTCCATCTGCCGAGCTCATCTGATCAGGAATAAAACTATTATTATCTGTTCATAGTGTGGCCTTCATCACTAATTATAGTTAAAAAAACTACGTCTGAAGCATACTAAATTTCTTTGAGTTTTATTTATTCTGTTGAAGAAAGGAAACTTGAAAAAAAGGAACTTGGAAACAGATATATCAATACACCGTCATGCCAATATCACACATTAGATGAATATTCATACAGACATTTGCATATGTAGTGAAGTCATCCCTGTATACTTTGATAATCACTGTGACAAAAAATGCCTTCATAAAGTATAAAATGTGTTAGTTAAGTGTAAATAATTACAGTGAAATTATTGTGGTAAGTGCTAAATTTAGTAATTTACACGAGCACTGTATTCAATGCACATGGCCTCTTAAATATGTACATGATGTGCACGATATCGTCTTTCTATCTTTTTAAAGACCGAAATAGAATTTTAAAAAGTACACAAATATACTTACTGGCACTATTTTTTGGATTCAACCAACTGTCATATTCATCATCAAGAACTTGAGGCATGTCGAAGTGCAACAGAGTAACATGAGGCTCGATTCCTTGAAAATTTGAGTTACATTAAGTTGCATGCACAAGTGCCCAAATTTCATTAAAAGGTAATAATATTTTACGACTGGTCTCCCATTTGGTTTGATCTTAATTTCACATAATTGTTAAAAAGTATTATTTGTGCTTGTACGCATCTGCCAAGGTGAGGGGATACTTGTGATCAGATTATTATATTTACATAACTCCATTTGTTTGATTCCATGGGAAAATTCTCACAATATTTTGTCCTCTTTCACAACTTAACTTTCAAGTTTTAACACCTATCTCCTCTCTGATCCGGAGGGTACAAATAAATACAGCCTTATCCAATGATTCTAAAAGCCTGATGATACAACATGGGTTTGAGGTCTACAAATAAAATGAACAAAAGATTGTGCAGCTTACACTTATTATTAGAATATTTTAAAATGCATTTGACCGTACACACTTATGCAAGAGAAATATTGGGGGAAAATACTATGAATTGTTTTTAGCTATTCAAATGTGAAGATAATGTAAAGTTGAGAAGAAACAAATCATGGTCGGACAGACTGAAGAATGGAATCGAAGTTTGTATCAAACATGAGCCTGAACAGGATATGGATCAAAACACATCATGTTTATCGTTTAACCAAGATTCAGGAAATTATAAACAGTAAATAATTTTTTCTCTAAAATAATTGCTGAGAGCAATGAAGAAACGTGAGAGAAATAATAGTGGAGTAACATAGAGCATAATTCACCAAATAGTAATGATTACAACAATATGGAGTAAGCCGCAAATAGTAACAGATGATATTAGATTGAAATTGGGATGATACTTCATAATAAATTAATTGTGTAACAATGAAATAAACTGCAAATATGCTCACTAATAAATTTAAATGCTCAAAAATACAATATGAAAATCTATAAATCATATAGTGGTGAGTGTGCCATGTAGGCGCATTAAGCTTCAAAACCATGCCAAAATGGTCCCATTTTGCCAACAAAATTTAATAACTGTGATTGTATAAATAAGCATATCAGTTTTAGATTACTAACTGTGATTGTATAATGAAAATATTATCCAAAATGCAATAATTTATATTAGTGATTGCTAACTAAATATAACATTATGCTGCTAATTATAAATGACTTTGTATGTTATCACAACTAAGTAATGTGCAGTTGAAATTTTAGCATAACCAAAATTATATTTAGTTAAACTTGAGTAGTTTAAATTGATTTGAAGCATACTAAAAAGGCAAAGTAATTCGTAATTACTAACAACTATAACCTGTTGACCCTGTTTGCAACATAAATTAAAATGCCACCATCTTTAACTGATGTCCAAGCAAGCAAACTTTCTGTACAACAACAACCTTATCCCACTTAGCAACATTTATTACTTTATCCACAGAAATAATGAAATCGGACAGCAACAGGAGCAACCGAAAGTAGAACCATTGTAAAATGCATACAAATAAGAGATAATACGGTGTGCACAGTATTACCACTTGAAGAGAAGAAGCAACTGTAAATTATACCCTACAGAGTTTGAATCAAGAAACAAAAATTAAAATTTCCAACTGTTAGGTGAATCGAAAAAAATAAACTTACCAATTGTTAGGTGAGGCGAAGAAGATGTAGGCAAGCGGTTCAAAGTCGGATTAAGATCTGGAACAAAAACAAATAATTGCAAAAACTTCGCAATATCATAATAAATTAATCTGTAAATCGCAACATGTAGCAAACATTTACCTTAGCCACAAACAAACAGGAGAGCAAATTTGAAGCTTTGGGTTCCCGATTTGAAGCAAATTTGTACGAAGCATTCTTCTTCAGTTGCATGTGCTTCCAATCTTACTACATAATAATAGTCAGGAGATTAGATTAACGACATGGATAGGTGGAGATGTTAAGCGCGACAGGAGGAAGCATGAATCAGGAGAAGATGAGGATACTTAGGGTTTATGATGGGGGAGGGAAGCGCAATGGGTTGAGGAATGCTGAAGGGAAAGGCGAAGGTTATAGGCAGGAAAGGGCGAAGCAGAGGAAGAGTACGCATAAGGAGTTGAAGGCGGATCAGACTTAATTTGAGGCAGAATGGCTTGTAAAGAGGTAGGAGATGAGATGGAAAAGAGGAATCAAGAAAAGGAGTGGGAAACGCTTCGGTTTTAATTATGATAGAAAATCCAGAGGCTTCTGAATTCATCATGATAAACTACAACAATTATAAGAATACAATAATAACTTATCGTCTTGGAAGGTAAATCGTAATGATTATACTATAGGAACCGCGTCTTGGAAACCAAAATTTTCCTTTTTTAAATAATGCCTGAGACTACTTTTGATTATTATATTAGCTTAAGTTTTAGATTTCCAAAGCGTTATTTATTTTTATTTTATTTTATTTTTTTAGAAAGATATCGGAGGTTTTGGAGGGAATTGAAGAGAATTTTTTATTTTTATTTTTATTTAAGAGTGAGACTTTGGAGGGAAAAGGGGTAGTTTTGAAGGGAAAGTTGACCTTGCTTTAGTACATAGTAAGATATGAATTCGCCTTAAGCTGGAAAAAATATTCATGCCCAATTCTTATTTCTAGTCTGTTCTGTCTCTTATCTAATTGATTTAGTTATAATACCAGGATGAGATCTTTTACTTTCTTAAATATTCTTTTAAATTTGAGTCAGGAATAGTTTTTTGGATTGCAATCATTCTGTTTTTCTAAACTCCACGCTTTGATTCTCTAATTCTATTGATTCTCTACGTTTTGTTACAGGTAAATCGGATGATCTGATGGCAATCTTCTTTTCCTTCCTTTAATGTTGAAACATCATACTAAGGGTTCGTTTGTTTTTTAACAGGAAGGGGTATAATTGAAAGGGGTTGGGAAGGGGAATAATCAATGAAAGGGGTATTGTTTTTATTTTATGGGGAAGGGGCACACGAAAGGGGTAAAAGGTTGTAAAATGGTGCAAATACACGAACGGGGCAGCGAAAGCTACAAATCCAAGCTTTCGTCTGGAAGGGGCAAATTGGTGCTCACGTCAGACGCTTCCGACGCGGACGCGAACTTAACGTGCCCCTTCAAGAAAACAAACGTTACCTTAGTATACCTACAGAAGGCAGACAACCTTTTAACTACAGTTAATACACGAAAAGGATTAAACCATCATGCCATTATATGAGAAGATTCCGAGCAGGATGAAATAGTAATCCACTTATCTTTAGAGATCAAATCCCTCTGTCCCTAAAATTCCCTATTCCCCTGTACCCAACCAATCAAAGCCTTTAATTTTCACATTTTTGCAATTAATTCAAAGATTAAAAAAGGACTTAATTGCAAAAGATGAAAATTAGGGGGTTCTGATTGGTTGGGTACAGGGGGTAGGGTTTTTTGGTATAGGTGATTTGCTTTGTTATCTTTAAGCATTAACAAAAAATTAATATGCCATGATATTTGGCATTACGACCACAGTTGTGAAAAGAGTAATCAAAATCGGAGAAGTTAGAAAGCTTGAAGATCGTATGTCGAAGCTCGAAGAAGATCCCACCATTGCAGTTCAGCATAGAAAAAGGATTCAACCCTCCTCTGTAAATTGGGTCAGTATTCGCACTTCCATGCCTTTCTATCCTCAGCTCTCTATCATACCTTAGTCAAAATATACCACTTAAATAGAATACCACTGTAACATTATTGATGAATTGTTATGGTTATTAAAACAGTCTTACATATTGAACCATACTAATAACTTATACAGTTATCATGTTCAAAATATATTATGGGATTGTAATACATGAATTTATTCGTAATTTTTACTCGTTTGTGCATTATTGCACGCTATTTTGACACTATCGCTAGAATTGGACTATTTTGACACCAAATCATCACCAATCATTTTAGATAGGTTTTATCTATTTTGTGAACGCTATTATGGATGTTTGTTTGCTAATTTAGGTAATTATATCTGTTTTGATTGCATGAATGATTGTTTGTTTAGTTAGTTAAAATATTGTTTCTAGGCAACTTAGTATTAGGAAAAATCTCATCTTCTAGAGTAGTTATTGTTTATCAATCAAACGCACAAGAAGTTTACATATTTATTGAGTGCATGGATATGACTTGAACAAGGTAAGATGAATTTACGAAGGAGCAATGGGCATATGGACAAATCTGAAGTTGGACCATAACTAGAGCATGACAACGAATTTGAAGACATAGAATGATATTGATGCCAAACTTAGATTTCACAACAAATATCGCAAGATTTCATTTGACACATACTTAGACAGTTTTGGTATATTGTATGATTAAAGTAATCACTATTGATTGCAATAGAGTGATCAATATCGACTACTATTAGTATTGGCCATTTTGGCCTATTTGATGTAAGCGATGGTGCGGTTTTGAGGAGCAGGATATGATGGTCCGTTCGACAGTGGATTCGATTTAGTTGCTTTTCGATCGGTAGTTTTGGCATGAGGCAAGGATTTCGTGATTCGACACAGTTATTTCGTCATTCGACGATGGGAAGAAGCAACAGCTTCAACGATGGATGATTATTCTTCGAGAGGCAGGGTATTGAGGCTCGAGTCAGGACGAGAAGATTACAAATCAGGATGATAAGACTATGAGTCAAGACGACGAGACTACTAGTTAAGACAAAGAAGTGATCAGGAGTGGTTTAATGAGCGGAGTTTAACGACATGTATAATTGTCTAGATAGTTCCTCGACCATGATGCTTCGGACGAGAGTATGAGGTCAGTTCCAGGATAAACTCTACAGCGGAGATATGTTTGAAAATGTGATCGTCGGTATGTAGGTTCGAGCAGGTACTTGGAGAGCTTAGGTTTGAGCGTCTATCGAGTCTTCAACCTGACATAAGTTATAAGCCAGCTCGTAGGCTGCCTGTTGGATATAGGTGGTTAATCCAAGAAGGATTCATGAATACACTTATGCTCATTCTCAACCATATAGAGATTGTTGGTCTGACATAGACTATTTCAACGAAGATATGGTACAGTTACCGTGGAAACAAACGCATTATAAATATCCAACGCATTGAGTGATCGAATGTGAGGATGGATGATGCTTGCTCTATTTGTTTAGTCGCTTATCACCCTTAGGGATGCCATTAAAATGTATGTAATCATTGACACACACACACACATATATATATATATATATAGTGTAGATGTAGACATTTAGACACCCTGGTACTCTTATGTAGGGTACACCAAAATTATTATTATATATTAGTATATTATTTTATGTGCTAACTCTATGGATGCAGGGACATGTCAGGTATTGATATCAATGTTTTTGGTCCAATTACTATTATGACTTTTATAGTATTTTGAGATGTTTATCGCTTACACCGGACTGTTGTCTGACTCAAGGTTTTATGTTTTCTCTTATTACCTTGGGTACTCATCAAACAAATCGATGGGTAGACTAGGTGGCAGGTGTAGGCGTTATTTGGAGGTGCACAAATGGATTAATAGGAGGTGGCATCTTCCCATATTATATTTGTATTGTTGATTATTCTGATGTGTGACACTGAGGAGTCATGACAATGCTGGTACTTGTTGGGTAGCTTGTATGTGAGTATATTTATCTCTAGGATACTCTGATTTTATAATTATTACTGTCTCACCTATTATATGTATATGATTTATATTATATTTTATCTGATGCACTGTGAGATATACGACAGGTTATGTATTCGTGTATAGTGTTTCTTTCCTCTTTTACTTTTTCTTCTATTATCTGTTTTTCTTCATTTCCAATTTCTTTCTTTTAACCATCGGCTTGCATTGATAGGGTGCATGTACAGTGCACTATTGGGTTATATAAGCACCGTGGTGCATGACGGTCGTCACAAGTGGTATTAAGCTTAGGTTGCATTGTTTAACCTAAGCGGTATCGAATTGAGAGTTAATATATAAGAGAGAGCATGTATTTGTGTATATTTTAGTTTTCAAAATTATATATTAGAATTATATATACAATATAAGTTATTTTGCACGCGAGTACCAGTAATAGTTTTCTCTATTGATGATTAATCATCCTAACCACTTCCCTGAGACGATCTAGCAAGCAAATAATATTATAAGTTGCTCCATTTCTCGAGTTGAGAATAGGACAAGATAAGGACCATTGACATCGATTCACATTATGTGTTCTCAGTAGTGATTCAAATCGCTCATTGAGGTGTCCTAATTTCTCTTATTTTTTTGGTACTTAAGCGTAAGGAGTCGGTTATGCCAAGCTATATAGGTACTTAGGTATCTAAGGGGTAGACTGTTCTTAGGAATAGAGTCGACTGTGGTAGTGCAAGATTAATTTTTTTTTTCTTGCAAGGAGTTCATCGATGACTTGGAACTGGATAATGTTGTAGGATATATGTTATCTTAAGAAAAATGCAAGGTTGAATCCAAATTTATTGAGAGTTCTTGTAGCTTTGGCTTGCTCGAGATCAATTCATGGTTCACTTCGTAGAATATTGTCTTGACTTCGTAGGAGTCTGCATTGGTTGAGAAGTTCTCCGATTTGGGCAAGGCGATATGGGTTGTGTTGGAGTATGTGGCCGAATTCGAGATAAAGCTGAAGTATAGTTTACTTTCCGCCGTTGTTACTCCATATAAGAAGGATAAAAGTTGTGGCTGGGTTGGGCGATCAACTACGGGAAGTAGTCGATTTCATTTAGATAGAGGATGAAGGCTTCAAGAAGTTGGTCAGAGGAGCTCTGATGTTCGAGCTTATACCCATCAGAGAGTTGTCATGTTTTATGGACTAATTATGGAAGCATGTGTATAGATCATTGTACCTATTTAGTCGAGTGCTCTCTCGATTATAAACGAAGAAAAACGATATCACTATTTGAGACATGTCTTACACTAGGGGTGTTTCCAAACGTGTTTAATATTGGCATCAAAGTTTCAGCATTCCATTTGATCTAACAATTTGATTGGTAAAGTGGGATTGGGACTCGAGAAGATTTGATTTGACCTATTTTGATTTTAACTTACCGTTTTGAGGGCTTAGTTGGACTATATGTGTGTACCACATGTTTGGTCGCTAGGGATTAACACTGTAGATAATTGCAACATCCATAACACTTAGTTTTGGGCCTTGAGTTGGGGTAGCGTTATAGCATGGGTGTTTATACGTTGCAATATATATGGTTCGTCAAAACTTAATCTCATCGAGTCATGTTTTATTTTTTGATTGTAGTTTGCTAATTGGATGCTTTAGGCTTAATTAATATAGTCTTAGGCTCTAGAGTTAACTTGTTAGTGTTGTATTACACTGAGGGTGGACTGGTTGTGAAAGTACAAAGTAGTAGTAGACTACGAGAGGGTGTGGGCGACGATAGGGGAAAGATGATGTGTTGGGAGTGGTGGTAGGTTGTTTACCAGATTAGTAAGGGATGATCAGTTATCTACAGTAATTTGAGAATCTAGACATTGAGTTGTCGACAGTGCCAATCACTAGAGGTATTTGAATCTGTATTAACCTGACGAAGTATGCCAAACCTATAGTAATACCTTCGAGCAGGAAGGCATCAGGAGAGCAGAGGATGAGCTCGAGGTGAAGATGAACAATCATTTGGTATTGGGAGGAGTATATCTGAGGGGGACCATCAGTAGTATTCGCAGTAGGCGGATGGTTCCCTTAGATTGTGTATTGGTTTTAGTTAGCTAAAGGTAGCTATATTTCCACCATAGTAGAGTTAAGTCTCATGTAGATCTATTTTCAGATGTTGGACCAATATTCATTCCCCTAAGGCATATAATACTGATAGAGTAGGAGACAAGCAGTTCTTGGTATCTTGTTAGATCGGCTTCATGGTGTCAGAGTGTTCTCTCAGTTGGGCTTTTTAGAAGAATTTAGCCAGGGAAGAGTAGTTGGATGCAGTGTGTCGATTACAACATCGTATACATTGCTTGACTTTGATGGATTTGTTAGGTCGTTCGAGCTGATCGACGAGTCAACATGTTTAGTTGACTTCTTGGACTGGGTTCCAAGATATCGTGTCAAAGGGTTATACTTGTGCTAACCAATAATATTCTCCTTCCCCATTGACAAGACGAGGAGGCACAAGGCATGGACGACGTTATGGATTGGTATTTAGAAAACACCAATGGATAGTTTGGTTTTGTGTTATCCCTTCAGGATAAGGGAAGTGAGGTGCTTGGATTGCGTTGCCTTGGGTAGAATGTTATCATCAATCCTACACGGGTTAGGAAAGTTTGGAGTCCGAAGGTTGATTCAAGTGGAACTTCAGATTCAAAGCCTGATATTGGAAATTGGCAAGTGTATTGACATTATTCATTGCTTGATAGAGTGAGGAGTCTATAGCACTCACTTGATAGTGTTGTTTTTTTAGGCGCCGAGTTGATGATTGAAAGAGTGGTTGTCGCATTCCGAATCGATGACTAAAGAAGCACGAAGATTGTCTGACCCCCAATTTGGAGTCGGTGGTTATAGAATATGCTTTGGGGATATAAAGGCATTAATTGTTAAGGAGGGGCAAGAGTTGTTCAGTTATTTCGCATCACTAAGTTTCTCTTCTTTGAGAGTAATATCGACCTTCGTCTGTGGCAACAGTTAGAGTTTTTAGCCTCCTAGTGTAGTTGTTGTGTTCAAGTTGGAGGTGTACCACCTTAAGAGCGTTACTCCACTAGTGGAGAAGGGTCATATTTATTGTTGGTTATAACTTTATAGTTCGAAGCGATGTTATATGGACTCGGCCGATGTAGTTGATTCCGTATAAAATAGGTGTTGTTGTTCCTAGCATGGTTAGAAGGGTGTGATCAGGCACTCATGTCGAATGGATGGATGATCAGTTAGAAATACCGAGTAAGAAGTGTCGAGTGGTTCTGTATAATTACTTGAGTATGTGATGAGATGAGGGAACAGTTATCAATAGGTTGCTAAGGAGTTGTAGACGATAGTATGACGACTTTCAAGTCATATCCAATCCATTAACGATAGATGTAAAACTTATTATTCCCAATGAGATAGCAGCCAGGTTGGTCGAGTCATATATGTACTAAATGTCCTATTCAATATCTTGTTAGGCGGAATAGTATCCTGCATGCTAGGGTAGTCTTAGATATTATCTTGGTTATTTCAATGATTTTCCATTGCATCTTGATTGTTGTGCTTTTATGATTTTTTACCTATGTTTGTTTGATTGATTATGTTCGCATGACTGCTTATACTTCCATAGTTGTAAGGCATGTGGGATAGCTTTGTCTTTTAGTCTCTTTGTTTCGATACATGACTTGGCAACAAGGGTTGCTTTGAGTTGAGGTTTTTCTCTTGGTGAATTTTTGATGATTTAATGCTTTTGTAACAACCCGAATTTTGGAGATTGCCAATAGTATTAAATTATAATTTAATATTGAGCTTATAGAATGAATTAAGAAATAATTGGGTGGAAAATTAATAAAGAGAGATATCATTCTTTCTTAGAAGGAAGTAACCCCATTATGACATGGTATCTTTTGGGAAAAAGGATATCATATTTTCATTTACTTAACCTTATCGAGTGCTCAGTTTTATTGATGAGTTTAGCTAGCCCGACCCGTGTATTTTCACTCGGGTCAGAGTGAGTTTGTTTTAGGTTTTAGCTTCTCTTTGGACATAGCAGTTTCTTGATGCTTCCTTGCGGGATCGAGTCCTTCTCTTTGAATTGTTTAGCATTTCTTTGAGATGTAGTTAAATTGTTATTCATTGTCTTTCGTATACAGAGTGGTCATCGTATCACTTTGTTGTAGCATTTGTATTATTTTGGGATGTATCATTGATATGTAAGTATGTATATATGTATATGTACAGTTCTATGTTGAGATAGTTATTACTTATGGTGTTTTGTTCTGATAGATCCATTACTATCTATAGCTTTGTGTTATTGATTTATTGAGTATGTCGATCCACTTGAGTTGATAAAAAAATAGATATCACTTGTCGACATATTCAATAGATTGTTAAGACAAGGTTATAGTTAGTCACCCCTAACCAGCCCTATTCTCTGCATTAGTAGACATAATTACTATGTAATTTTCTTTGTTAATGTAGGTCTCGGGGTGGGGTGTTACAACTTTGGTGTTAAAAACATAAGTTTTAAACAAATAAAATGTAAACTAAGTATTTAACTAAAATGTAAATTTTATGATAATTATATTTTAAAACATGCTTAAATTTTTTAAAATGTTTTTTTGACAAGTTTGTAAAGTTAGAAACATTAAAATGTAAAGCAGTTTCATGTAATATGTCTTAAAGATGATAACTAGTGTAAAACTTATGTTAATTTATAAGTTAACAACATGACTAGCTCAAATTAGTAACACTTAGTCATATTGGCTAGGTTTGGATCCAAATCCAAACCCATTTCCTAATTGTTGAGTAGGCAGGAGAGATTTATACTATGCGACATTTTTACCCTCCAATATACTTCTTCCTAAAAGGTTCATAACCTAAAATTAAACCTCCTCTAAAAAAATTCTAAATCCAAGTTAATTTAAATTAAAATCAAGAGGAAAGCTTGCACTTTTGTAAATTAACAGGAAATCTAATCAAAATTGGAGATTTATTCATTTAAGGTTTTATTATCTCTTTCATATCTATATTTATGGTCTCTACAGGTTTTTGAAGCTCTTCTCAAGCTAATTCAAAAGCTAAAACTTTAACCTTCCTTACTAAATTTGTTGCAATCCATTCAAGCTGATTTTCCTCTTACTCTTCTAGGTAAACTTACGTTGCATCTCTCTGATTCATAGTTTCATGTTGTTAATCTCGTTTACTATCAACAAAAACTTGAGTTTTAAAGTTTACAATAACCATCTATTATGTATTGATCTTCAAGATATTTTTGATTCATGATTTTAAATCTGAACCATATCAAAATGATACCAGATAATAGCTTGCGTGTTGCTCTTCTTATATGTCGGAAACCATGCTTGAATTCAATTCAAAACTGCATCCAATATATGCTCAAAGTTTGAAGTGAAGCAGGGTAAACTTCCCCGTAAAAATCGCAATCTAAAGGTCAACCAAGGATTATGTAAGGTCGACTTACAAGTCGACCCTGAGAAATGTTAGGTCGACCTTATTGTAATGCTTTGGTCGATTCAGGTGCATGTGTATATTTTGCATCCAGTCAAACTATTGTGTTTTGTTTTCAGTGTATTTTAGTGTTGTATTTCTTGTGATTTTGCATGTGTATATTGCATCCAAACAAACTATTGTGTTTTGTTTCCAGTCAAACTATTGTATTTTGCATGTGTATATTTTGCATCCAGTCAAACTTATAGTCGGTGATTAAGTAAGAACGTGTCGTACGGAACACATTGTTTTCAACGATCCTGTTGTTATCTGGAAGTTTGTGACATTTTCTATTAGCCTTCGGACGTGATGTTATTGCTAAACCTTGAGGTTGTTTATTAAACTTCGGCCATTTGTTGGACCTTCAAGTCATTTGTTAGGCATTCAGGCCATTTGTTAGACCTTTAGGTCATTAGTTGGGCGCTATATTTTTTGATTAGTACTTGGCAGTCTTTGACCATTTGTTGTTGATGCACGTGCGGCGTAGCTTGTGCTTGCCATTTGTCGGAATACGTTTTTGTTGATATTTCTCTAGATATCATTATTTTGTTTTCTATATTTGATGATTCTCTTTGTTTTCACCATTCTGTTGTATGTTAGAACTGTACATATGGACTTAGAGTTATTTGTTGGTTCAAACTCTTAAATGAGTTATATATGTTATGCTTGCACTTAGTTGATTCAAACTCTTAAATGAGTTCTATATTTTGTGATTGTGGTGATTCCCATCTTGCCATTTTTATGCAATATAATTTCATGTAATATGGACTTAGAGCCTAAGCAATTTGGATCGATGGAAATATTTAAGTTATTACCTAATAAATGAAGCCTATATGCTGATTTAGATGAACTCGTTTCATGTACTTTATGTTGTTCCTTCAATTTTGGTGGGAATTATCACCTATGTGTCACTATTCTTGACCTATCATTCACTAACTTCCTTGTTTAAGCTACATTGACTTGTGTATTTTATGTTCTCGAGTCAAAGCGAGTTATTTTATGTTAATCTTTCATTGTTAGATACCCGCTTAGCCTAACTTTCGCTATGGACTATCACAACATCTTTTTTATGCTAGTGCATGTTTTGTAGTCATTTGTATACGTTGTTCTTCGCTCTGAACTCATTTATATATTCTGTTCATAATAACCACCTACTTATGTAACACTTATTGTACTTCCGTTGTATATGTATGTACGTATTTGTCTGTTGTTCTATGAATTATATTATAAGATGCTTTTTTTTTAAATTAGGCATTTTATATACAAGTCTAAGTATTATATTTTTTATATTCTGCAAAACGAGATTCAAACACATGACATCTCACACTATGTTGAAGTGCCTTATCCACTAAAATACTAGTGCTTATCAATGTTGCTATATTTTATTTTGAATAGTCCAATAACCACCGTAATTTTCTGTTAAAATTGGATTGGATATGTCGATCCTCATAAGGTAAGAAAAAAAATGCACTTAATCAAGTCAACGTATTCAATAACCATTTAAGATAAAACTTAATGATTATCACTCCAAACCCACTATATTCTTTGCACTAGAAGACGATATTATTTTGTTAATACTTTTTTGTAATGTGGGTTTAAATTTGGGGTGTTATATATAATTCAAAATGTAAAAATTTAAATTTAAATCATGGTTATTCATATTTTAAGTCAAATTTATCATAATCATACACCCAAAAAAATTTCTTTTAAGATACATACTTATACTAATAACTAAATCAAAATTAAAATTTTCTTTATTTTACATTATATAGTTATCAAATTGTTTAAATCCGTATTAATAATGAATCGTTACCGTAAATATGTAGTTTAGCTGAAATTTAAACGATTAAATCATAAATTGAATACTTCAATAAATTATTTATCACTAACTAACTTTATAAGTTATATGAATAAAATACATTTACATTTCATATCATATAAGAAAGCCAAACAATCTTTAAGATTGGTAGGGATAAATGCTTGAAAAAGCATAAATATCATGGAACTCTTTTGACGATATTAACGAGCTTTACTTCCACTCTTAAGCCCTCTTGAACACAATGCAAAGAACTGAAGAGTAGATTAGAAGACAAACCTCAAATATAACAGTCGGCATTAACATAGAGGTGCATACGACAACAACTTGTGTGCATAACATACATGATATTGTTGATGTTGGTTCGTAAATTTCTTCATAGGAAAAAGCCAAGATTTATAACTGAAACAGACAACATAAGAATCCATAAAATAAATTGATACCTAGTACGAACAGAACAAGGAAAAAAAGAAATCAAATAAACACCAGTGAATAGTTTAGTCACAATCAAATTCATTGATATTAAAACAAACAAATTCTCAAGTAGAATTCATTGCATAACACAATCAAAATGAAACGATAAGGAATTTCGCTCGATCCGAATCGATCGCTAAACCGACCAAGACTGTTCGAAACCCCTGATTGTTTTGAGAACACGACAAATCGGAACGCAAACAGAAGAACATTTCATTGTTTATTACAACAATTCATCAGAATACAAGAATATACAGAGTATGAATAAATATTACACATTCGATAAATATCAGAGATTTACAAATTACAATGCAACAGAAAAATAATACAATACACAACTGAAAGAGATATACGGATACAAAGCTTTCCGGATATCGTTCCAGCTGTTAATCAGGATCCTGTGAATATAAATCTGCAAAACCAAAATTACTAGCTGCCCGTGTCAAAATAAGGGCATCCAGAGTTTAGGTTAAAACAATAAACTCCAGATCAGTCATATGACTGGTGTGAGAACTAAAACAGTTATTTAAAACTTTATTTTAAATCAGATATATCAAGGGACCACGCCGTATAACACGGAACGGGTTTCCTCCCAAGAATACCAGTGCATATAACAAAACAGCGCGATGCTTTTTGGAAAAATGAAGCTATTATAAGACCCATGTCCCATCACACAATGCAACACAAGCCGGAGGATAGGGCTTTCCCTTATCATAGCCAAACATGCTTGGTACGTTAAAAACAAATTATAAGTGCATAGTGTATAAAACAACTTCAAATATAAATGTGCCAATCCTAGACGGCATGGGTACCATATATCATGTCGCCAATGCTAGCTCTACAATCAAAACCGCAAAGTCACGTATTGGAAGTTGGGTTTTCCGTCTGTAAACCGAGGCAAGGGATAGTCCTCTACCGATTCGAGACTGTCTAGCCCGAGCCTCAGGCTACAACCACAACTGCACCTAGGATCGTCAGGGTCGGTCCACCGATGTGGATTAAAATGCCTGAACACTGCGTTTCCCCGCCCTTTGGGGGCGTAAATGAGCCAAATGACTCCATCGGCTCCACATAGTCACCGATATATCCGAGGTGCCTCGCAATCCAACAACCACACAGGTGAAAATAATATAAATGTCAGGGCTGGTAGGTCACTGACACCACCCTAGCTAGAAAGAAACGCATGCCCTCCCTGAGGTCCTCTCCCGTTTCTGGTTCACAACCGGGGTGTGAGGCTCGCGAATCAACGTTACACAAAGCTATGCCACACAGGCGGTGCTTTGATCATCAACCACAAGACTTTGCTTTTCAACAGAAGCCTTGATCAATTGCCACTTAGGCATGCCACACAGGCAATTCACTCCATGCGACTGATGTCCATCGATATACAACCCCTGAGATCGTACGTCTCAGAGAAGGGTGTTAAGCAAGAGAATAAATTCTCCACCACCAAACAGATGTATATTTAATAGAGATCAATCAACACGGAATAAAATCCAATGTCAGACACATAGTCCATTTTCAAGTTCGTTTTGGGTCTGAACGAAACCGGAGGCACCTTGTACCTCGCATATCCATCGATCTCCAGGTACGTCTGGACGATCACCAACTGATTCCCTCCTCTTGGGTGTACAACCCAATCAAGATCATCAGTAATCACCCAAACGATGTGAAGACCTCCGGTCTTCGACCACCGTCTTCATCTTCGACACATCGTCGAATCAGTTATTCAGAATGGGATAAACCCGGTCTTTCTGAATAACCCGCGTTTATAATAAACAAGTGCTACACAAACACAACATACACCTCATTCCAATTCAGAATATTCTTTTATTCAAATATTCTTATACTTTGGGAAAGGTTCCCATTAATTTTATCAAAGATAAATTCTTTAAATTTATTCTTTAATCTTCTTTTGAATATCAATTCAAATTAGTCGGGATTAGCGAACCACACCGAAGTAATCATTTATTTTATTTCCCAATCCCAACCTATTCATCCCATGAAGTAAAACTGGTAATACTTCATATCTAACACCACGGTGTTATCGGTAAATTCAATTACCATTTCACGTTCAAATCTAATTAAAGATTTTACTATCGTCTGGAGCAAAACTGGTGATACTTCATTCTCGATCATTTCAATCTAATTAAAGATTCATTAAAACTCCACTTGGTTTTAATCTTCCCAAAATAAATCACTATCAATGATTATTTAACTTGGGAAATCATATCCTGTCTTTAATTAGGTTAAAGAACCAATGTCATTTAAAACATGGTTCACGATATACCCAAAAAACAATTCAAATTCAATTCCAATTAAATACCATTTAATTGGTATACTTCATTAAATCTAAATAAAAAGATTTAATCTTTTTCTCAACTGGGTTAAAGAACAGTGTAAATGAAGACACCATTCACAACAAACCCAAATCCCATTTGATATTAAATACAAGGCTCTGAATAGAAAATATATCGGCTTATATTCAATATCAAATTCTACGCCCAACAAATATCGTATTGGAAATAACGATACAAATATATCTTTCAAATTTCCATAACAATATCTACATAATCACGAAATCCAACATCGTAATATTCCAAAGACAATTTCGATTCAAATCCATTTCCACTTTATATATTGGAAATTCTGGTTATTTTCAAAACCATTTCAAATCCACTTTATTTGTTTTAAAAATAAATGGGATTATAATTTTAGTTCAAAACTAGTTCATTTCGATAAAAATCTATTTTTATCTTTTCAGATTTGGAATTTTTCATCCCAATTCTTCACAAATCATTTCTTATGGTTTTACACAAATTATTACTATTTTTAATAATTTTATCAAGGCTCGTACAGTCAATTTCCATCAACGGCCATCGAACTACACTTACAGCGACCATTTCCAAATTTGATTTGGACATAATTCCAAATCTAACCATTAGATTTCAAATTTCTAATTTTTGTTAGAAAGCTCTTTTTAATACGAACCCAACGGTTCCGGTTTTAGGAGAATCCGACGGTCGGATCTCCCGCAACGTCAATTCGAAGTCAATGGTCGAAATTCGCGAACTACCGCGGAGCGGCTTGTTCTACTCAGGCCATTTAATATATATAATATATATTATATATATTTCGTCGATTTCCTTTTAAAATGTATTTTATAAATTGTTTTAAATTCTTTTTCGAAACGATTTCAACTTCATATTCAATTTCGAATCAAAATTGAATATTCTACATCATTGATATACAAATGATAATATTTTCAAAACGTTATATTTTGAAATCACTTCCTTTTCTATATTCATTATAAAAATGAATAAAATCGATATAAATATCGTTCACGTCAAAATGGCGTCAATCTAATCAACACGGCTTTTATTCAACACATGAATGTTTATTCTACTCAACACATGAATATTTATTTTATTCAACACATGGATATTTATTCTATTCAACACATCAATTTATATTATTCAACACATGAATTTATATTCTATTCAACACATGAATTTTTATTCTATTCAACACATGAATTTTTATTCTATTCAACACATGAATTTTTATTCTATTCAACACATGAATTTTTATTTTATAATATTCCTTATTTTCCAAATTGGAATGAGGCCCAATCAATTACCATATAGTGTTACTTATATGGATTTTCTACAACACATGTATATAATAGCAACGATAAATCATCAACCATCATCCAGAGTGCACCACACAACTGCATAAGCATTAAATATAAATAATTTACGCTTACACAGTCTATCAACCCATCGATTGACATACAACTAAACAATCAGGATTAGTGTACGTCAATATCATCTCAACACCCATGTGGGGTTTCAATCAATCAAACACATATTTTATTTGTGCAGTTGGGCGATGTGTAAAATTTATCGTCCCAATCAATATCAGTCAAATCGGTGTACATAAACAAATCATTTGATTTGTAAATGAATATTTATTTTACTTCAACACATGAATATATATTTTATTTCAGTACATGAATATATATTTTTTACATTACAATCAACAGTCAAATTTCACAACACAAACAATCACACAAGTCGTCCATGGTCTGTGGACAACGGGTGTCGGGTGCTGCTAAGCACCGTCTGCATCCTAGTATATATTTCAACTAAAAAATAAATAAAAGTGAGGAGTTCTCACCAAGAAGCTAAACCAAACGCCGCGACTCTTCATATGTAGAAAATCTTTGTCGTGCCCGCCTTTTGTCACTTTCGTCTACCGTATCCACTACATATATAAAAATCGCATTTTTATATTGTTGTCATGTATATAAAAATCACATTTTTATACTGCTATTATATAGATAAAAATTCTATTTTTATACCGCTCCATATATAGATAAAAATTCTATTTTTATACCGCTACATATATTATAAAGATCACATTTTTCTTCTTGTACTGTTCATATAAAAATCACATTTCTATTCTTCTCACTATATAAAAATTATATTTTTGATTCACTACTTATATAAAAATCATATTTTTATCATCTCACATATATAAAAATCATATTTTTATTTCGCTAATCTATATATAAAAATCGAATTTTAAACCACTAAAAATCGAATCTTTATCCCTTTAAAAATCAAGTCTTTATCATTCTAAAAATCGAGTTTTTATCACTTATAAAAATCGAGTCTTTAACCCTTTAAAAATCGAGTCTTTAACACTTTAAAAATATATTCTTTTCTACTTTCAAAATATATTCTTTTCGGTGTTAAAAATATAATCTTTCCTTAGCAAAGATCATTTCTTTTTCATGAACAAGAATCTATACTATATATATTAAAAGATCTCATCTTTAGATTAGTAAAAAACTAATCTTTAGCATATTAAAAATCTAAACTTTTTAGTTTACAATATTTTATATATAAATAAAACTAATTTATGCTATGTCACTATATAAAAATACAACTGAAATTTAAAACCAATGTTTTATAAATTAAAATCACCTTTCTTCGATCTCCAGGAACTGTCGAGCCAAGCTTCAAACACCGGCGCTCCAACCTCAAACAGTTTCAGCTCGAGCTGGGGCCTCCTGAGGGTTGCAGCGCTTGGATGAACTCCGGGTGGTGGACTGAGGCGGCGGCGCTAGGGCAGTGGGGTGGCTGCATCGAAGAACAGGGGAGGAGAGAGGCGACTAGAGGGGGGGCATCGCGGCCTGGCGGCGATGGGTTACGGTTTCGGGTTGTTCTAGGGTATTAGAAAGGGAGACAAGAGAGAAGAGGGCGTGGGGGTTTGTCGGAGATGAAGGGGGAGGCCGATGGTCGTGGTGGAGGGTGGCGGCAGGCCGATCGACGATGGTGGCAGCTTCAGGGAGGAGGCGCAGTTTTTCTCTTCGAAAAGGGGGAAAACGATTTCGACTGGGTTTGTGAGGGAAGAGAGAAACGATGGGGGGTATATTATAATTTATATATATTTAATTTAATTTTCAAAAAGTTAATTTTCTCTTTCCATCTCCAAATCGAACTCAGCGACTGTCGCCCCTAGCTATTTACCCCCATTCTGAACACAATGGGATATGTTTCGTAAGCCAGTTCAGCTGTTACGAGTAGTTTTCATTCAAATTAAAATATAAATCATTATATTGAATTTTAAACGTACATTTCAATTTACCGGGGCCACATACAGTCTCTAAAAATTCCCGAAAAATATTTTCTAGCTTCGTATTGACGATACGGTCCTAACAAAACTAATTTCGTCAAATTCCGAGAGCGTTTGAAAAATGGCCAATTTATGGTCGACCGAAATTGACTAAAACTGTAAAAACACGTTTTTCTTGGCCACACTCACATATTGATTCGAAAAATTATGAATTTTGGAATCTAGCAATAATTCGACATCTCGGATCCAACAAAAGTGGTTTCGTCGAAAACAGAGATCGTTTGCAAAATTTCCATTTTTAAGGGCTAGAATTCCATAGCGACTATTCTGAATGTTCAACTGGACGTAACTTTTGATTCCCGCTATGAAATTTCAATTTTTCGGATTCGTTGGAAAGATATTTTCAAATAGATTCTAATATTTTTGGTTTCGCTAAAATCCGGTTTATTTTGTATCCTGTACATTCATTTGAACTTTGAAATCGAATTTTCAAACTACCTCTCCATTTTCAATTCCTTTTATAATTAAAAATAAATATTTATATTCTAACGACGATTCAAATAAATATATTCATTCTAATTCTATTCAAAATAAATTTCTCGTCGTTAGTATTTAAAATAATTCATTTTAAATATTCAAAATTCACTAAAATTGCCAAAATAAATTTTTTAAATCGACTCGAATTTCCGGGTTATTACACAAAATAAAGATACTATCATGGACACATGAAGCTTGAATGTAATCCATGAACATCATGATTCATGCAATACAATTATACAGCCAATGTTAGTCACTTATAAAAAATAATACCAAGAAAGCTAATAGATGAATAAATATTATAGAAATTTTGTTCGAATTATTTGTTTCAACCAGTTGGGTTCACATAAAATATAGTGATGAAATCTTTCATTTAGTAAAATAATTTCCTTTAGTCAGTGTTTTAAAGACCCAATCCAACCTCGATTCAACTACAGTTAACCTTCAACCTTAAAGTGTTATGACTTTGAAAATGAAATAACCTTGCACGTACATGAACCCGCGATCTGACCCCAAAACCCTTTAAAAAAAACTTTGGTTCGACTTCTTTGAACCTTACAGTTCTTCAAATTTGAGGAATTTTTATGTTTTACTCTTTAACTTTTCGCTAATCGATTTAACAAATAATAAATGTACATTATTACTTTATATTAAATGAATCATTGTTGAGCTGAACTTCTTTCATATTCACGAATAAGAAAATTTACAATTCTAAGCTAATGATTTGTTAAAAAATTATTCCAAAAAATATTTGTCATTGTTTGTTCAAAACTAATTGTTTTAAAGTGAAATGTAACAACTATAATTAGTTAATTTTTAACATCAATTGATATAATTTTACATTTAAATTGAAAAACTAAAAAATTAATGATTAACGCGGTTTTTTACGGTTTGACGGGTTCAACCACTAAAACCTATCACGAACACGGTTCAATTCGCGGTTTGGCCTTCGAAACTATACATTTAGTGATGTAGCACTCAATTTTTGAACACATCATATATCTGAAGGAATTTCTTGATTAAATTGAGATCCAAATGAAATGTTTAACAACTTAAAACCAGGATCTATGTGGAAATACAAATCAAAACTAATCTAGGTTTAGGGTTTGTATACCTTTAAAGCTGAATCCATGAAGACGCGAACATATCTCGAGATCAGAAATGGAACTGGAGTTTCAAATTCAAGCAAGACAGCGCGCCTTGCCTCTAGAGGTATCCACACAGATGCTATCTCTTCAATCGAATCAAAGAGAAAGGGAATGGAAAGGTACTATCACCATTCATATGTGTGGGTTTTGAAAAGTAATATAATTCGGCCATTTTTATTTCGATCTAATCTATCTTAATTTTATGGTTTTCACGCGTATGTTAAAGGGATGTGTCACATCCTTTAAAATCAACATGCGCACCATAAAATAAGGAGCCAATCAATATACCATTTCAACACTGAATAAAATATCAACGATTAATATTTTATTTACCTAATGAATGCATTATCCCTTTGTTACGTCCTATGTGTGTGACCCTATAGGTTACAATAACGTTGGCAATAATTTAAATCATATTTAAATTATAAACAGTGAGCGACATCTAGTAATACATTGCTGCTACCCAAGTTATAATAAAATCAACGATTCGATACAACTTTTTCTGTTACCAGTATATCAATGTAATATAATCCATGTAACCATTATATCTAGAACTAAACTCGAGGCATGGAACGTATCACCCTCTTTATAATTTAATCCTATTTATTTCGATCGATGAGTAGACTATATAAAACAAATCAATATTCGAGCACGACCATGCATTTCATAGTCTGACTGAATCCAGAGGCTCATGGATATCACCAAAAATATTGTAGGGCAAAATTCCATCTAGATCATTCATAATTTTCATTCGATTTGAGATATATCCAATAATCACTGTTATCGTATACTTTGTTACAAGTAACTTTAGATGATATCAAAACACAAATGTCCTCGAATAAAATTATAATGATTTCAGGTCTGAGGACCATTACATCATTGTCATTATGAGAATAACTTATGATACTGTTAATTATATTCCATGTAGTGTTCTCACGTTGGGTCATCTCAATACGATATTCTCCAATACGTATTTATGTCTTGACATTAATATCATGTATATTAATGATCAATGAGATGTGATCATCAATCAAACAACAAACTAGTCACAATGTTTTATTATCGTCCTATATAAATAATAAAACTTGACTAGGGACATTTAAGAATCATAATACTTAACATATTATATAATCTCAAGTTTAGTCACTTACTTGAACTATATAATTTCGTATTATAATTCTAAGGACTTCTATTATGCTAATATTTATATTACGCAATATGTAACAACCCGAATTTTTACAACACGTTAAATCAAGAATCAAGACAGAATTAAATTATAAATTCTGAATCAAGTGAAATGGTCTGTGCCATTGCGTTCGTCTCGGAAAAATACGTGAAATAGAGTCCGAGTTTTCGAGAATCGGAGTCCGTATGACCCGTTAAAGGCCCAAAGAAGATTTCTGGAAATTTGAACTTCGGAAATAGCTTTGAAAATCAGATCTGGGGCTAGGCGGGAAGTATCCCGCCTAGGCCACGTCGACAGGGCTGTCGACAGGCCTGTCGACTTGGGCCCAGACCAAGTCGACAGCCCTGTCGACTTGCCTGTCGACAGGGGGTGGCCGGGGCAAGTTGCCTGGCGCACCTGTTTGTCTCACCTGGTCTTGTTCTTGGGCTGGTTCTGGAAGCTTCCGAGATCTGATGGTCCTAATCTATCCTAGATCTAATCCTATGGCCTAAAACACACCCTAATCTCCATAAAACACCCCTAAGGCCACCCTAAACCCTCATAACTCACCCTCTCCACGAAGTGCTGCCCAAATGCCAAGTGATCATGGCCTCCATCCCCTTTTCCTAAAGCCTAAGCACTTAAATCGGGTTCAAATCAAGAGGTGCAAGTTTGCTACACCAAATCGGAGGAAGATTAACGTTGCTATGCGAGTTCCATGACGATTCTTCAACAAAGGAGGCACCTTTCTTAGCCAAGATGATTCATGCTTCTTTCCCTAGGCCTAACTATGTAAGTTCTAGCTACTTTTAGATGGAAACGGTAGTTTTGATAATGACATGAGATAAAATGAGGCTAAACATGATTATGCGAACCTATATGAACCTTACCTTGCCTCTTGTGTTCATGTTTATGATTTTAGGCCATGTGAGTGACTTAATCATGCCTCTCATGCTATGCATAACCTAGTTTAACTTGCAAGTTTGGATCTTTATGCATGAAATGCTAGCATGAACCTTTAGGAACCGCTTTACTTGTGAAACATTGGCTAAGGCAAGATTTTGGGGCTTATGCATGTTTATGAACCCAAACCCCTTATGCTATCATGCAAGTTTGTGGCCAAATCCTTTATGAGATTATGCATGCTTGTGGCCAATCCCCTCTTTTAAGTTGTGCATGTTTATGGCCAAACCCTTTTTGATAATATGCATGTTTGTGGCCAAATTCCCTTGTGACATTTTGTGTGTTTGTGGCCAAAACCCCTTTTTATGACACTATGCATGATCGAGGCCAATTTGTAGTCATAGTATTCCTATTATGTTGACTCGTCTATACTTACGTTGGAAACACGTTTTGGGGTTAGGTTAGACGAGCATGAATATACATGAAAAACTTAACTTGAAGTTTCATAAAAATATGATGTGAAACATGATTTGGGTTAAATGGGTATAACATGACAACATGTAACATTAAATATAACATGGAAGTTGACATGTGAGTATACTTGATAATGGAATTGGGAATTTACCTATTAAGTTAGGTCTACCCATATTCTTGAAAACTTGGATATGAACATGACACTTAGAAAACATAAGAGTGGCCAACTCGAGGTTGGGTTGAGTTTGTAGCGTAATACTACCCGGAACCTACCGGCTTAACTAGTGGCTACAAACAATAGGACCCAATGTGGGAAGTTGGTCATGTTGTGCCTAAGACCCGAGGTTAGACCAAGTTGTGGTGTAAATCTACCCAGAACCCACCGGCTTAACTAGGTAACCACAACAAAGTCTAATGTGAGAGGTTGGGGTGCATTAAATAATTAATGCCACATAATAGGGTTAAGTTAATTTGATTAATGAGGCTTAACCAAATATGACATGGACAAATGGGTTAAGTAATTTGATTAGGCTAATGATACTTAACAAAACATGACAGGGTTGGGTAGGTTAAGTAACTTGATTTGCCTAACGACACTTGACCATTTTTATACGACGAGGGGACGGGATTAAGTTAACCAACACTTAATCAATCCAACACGATAACTTGATAAGGTTAAGTAAATTTTCTTAGTAACACTTAACCGTTTAATACAGTTAATGGATGGGGTTAAGTCAACTCAGACCTAACTAATCTAAACATGGTAATTGGACGGGGTTAAGTTAATTTACACTTAACTAATCCAACTCGTTAGTTTGATGTGGTTAAGTGACCTATACTTAACCAATCTAACGTGAAAACATGATAAGGCTAAGTCACGAATCACTTGAATACGCTTGACCGATTTGACTCGGTAATTTGACAAGGTCAAGTTAATTTATATAATTAACAATCTAAAATGATAATTAGACGAGGTTAAGTTATGGATTGCTTAATATACTTAGCCAACTTGACACATGGTTTGTAGGGTTAAGTCTTGGACTTGGATACTTAGCCAATTTTGACATGGTTTGTAGACGGGCTAAGTTATGAACTTAAGTGACACTTAACCCATTAGATAAACCCTAATTCGGAGGATTAGGTAAATAACCATAGTTAACAAGGATTATGGAAATAAGGCTAAGTGGTAAACATTAGTTAAGGGAAACTAAGTAATAATTCTTAGTCAAGGAAATTTGGACCATTTCTTAGATAGATTAGTAACCCGATACGTTAGGTCAACGTTTAAGTATGCGTGTAGGAGCAGGCTATCTGATTTAGATAAAGGCTCCAACGAACTGGGTAACGAAGCAGCGGCTTCGGGGAACGTGAGGATATTCTTGGGATCCCTCTGTGAGCTGCCAGGTCATTATACTAGGCTCACGAGAGGTTGA
Source organism: Allium sativum (assembly GCA_030737875.1). NCBI lineage: Eukaryota > Viridiplantae > Streptophyta > Magnoliopsida > Asparagales > Amaryllidaceae > Allium > Allium sativum. Next base: position 152,980,175 of record CM060915.1, read on the forward strand.
GGTCTGCGGTAGAAGAACCAAGAATATGCCTTGGTTGCTATGCGAGCGACCTAAAGACTGGGGTGGATAGCAGTGAGTCGACGAATACATAAGGTGCCCGAGATAGCAAGTTCGTCGATCATCTACCATCTTGAGTCAAGCGTGTACGTACGGAAAGGCAGGGAACACCCAACAGACCATAATTGCTATCTAATTATGGGTGAGGTAGGCCGTAGGATGTGGGCTGGCCGGAGTGTAGTTCTCATGCAAGATTTTCTCTTGTGTTGCCTTTCACTAGTTGAGGGAGGGGTCTCGTGGGACCATAGCCACGTGTAGAAAAGCAGACCTTAGTATCTGCATCGACAGATAAATCTAAAGCTCCCGACCGAGTCCTGTATTTCTTGTTTTGCCCTGTGACAGGACTCGGATGGCACGATGTGATACATGTGCATGCAGTTATAGAAAAACGATTCACGATGAATGCGTGGGAAAAAGGGCGCGGTTGAGGGTTAGCGTAATCCCTAGTGGCCTAGGTGGTTTAGCCCAAACCGAAATACGAAAGCGTGCAATAGGTAAGCGTAATCCCTAGTGGTGCTAGGTGGCGTAAGTCCTAGTAGTTCAAACGATGATTCATATGGAAGAGCCTAGCTAGAACAAGGGTGACAGTCCAAACGATTTCAAGGATAATACGACATGAGGAAGCCCGTACGAGGTACGGCAAAGGACTGAACTTATATACATGGAAAGAAACATATGATTTGAGTAACCTATATATGCGATATATTAGGTTGACATGGACCATTACACGACTTTGAGTAAGGGACATTCATGGTTAACACATAACAAGGCTGGGATACTAGTACGGAGGGTGCAGAGCAAATATACATGTAAAAACCAGTAAAGATATATATATATTTATGAAAAATTCCATAGAACGTTAGACTAAATAGATACCATGGGACGTGATGCTTGATAGGAACCTGACGGCCTGATACCTTGTTTTATCTGACATCGTAATTTATCATGACACCTTAGTTTATCTGGGTACAGTAGTTCATCCTGTTATTTTGGTTCAGTTTATCTATCTTGACATCATCCTTGTGTTTACTTTCAGTTTATGCATGTCATGTCACCTTTATCTGTTTTTATGCTGGAAGTAGATAGGACTTACCAGTCTTTATGACTGACCCCGTTTCTTTCGCTTCTTGTCTTCCGTTTCCCCCCCAGGTTACAGGGAGGAAATACTGTTGTTTAGTTCAGACTTCTTCGGCTTGAAGGTCACCTTGGATGGCTTGGACTTTCCTTGGCTATGGCTACTTTACTGTTTTAATTGGGGAATAATTTATGAAAAAGGTTTCATGCTTCTTTATTTCAGCAAGACAGGTTTTGATGTACTCTGATGTAAAAAGGCTTTTGACCTCATTTATTAATGTTATGAAAGTTTGTTTTTACTTCCGCTATTTTTATATGTTCTGTCTTGTGATATTTCTGTGGATGTTTACCAATAATGCCCCTCTAAAGCTAGTGCATTCCCTTGCGAGTGACCCTAGCGGAGGCGGGGTGTTACATTTGGTATCAGAGCAGAAGGTTACTAGACTGGGCAAAAGTTTTTAAAGACCTTCTGAAAATTATTTGAAAAACCGTTTACAAAGAAGCATTTTTCAAGAAAATTTTCTTTTAAAAAGAAAAAGGCTATTCCCCAAAGGCCATTAGCATTATCCTTGTTTCCTTGATTGAATCTCTTCTCCTTTCTTTCCTCCATCTGTAGTCACAGTGGTTTTGACTGCGACTAGTCTTTCTAGCTGCGTAAGTGTTTCACGTACGATGGAGGTGGTTCTCGAGAGACCGTTGCAGAGTTATGCATGAAAGGATAGTAAGAACAAGGATAAAGGATACGAGCTCAGGGATAAGCAACATGTTGGTATGGCTGAGTCCTAAAAGGAGGGAGAAAGATGAACAATGAAACCCATGACGAGAGAGTACCTTTGGCATGGTGAAACGGGACGGATAGTTAAGTATCATGGAACAGGGACAAGATCATTCGGAGGGCAATAGTATGCTCTCATTTCTAGGGTACCTCAGAAGGAGGGTAACGATCTTGTTAAAGGTTTAGCTTTTCTTCTCTATCATCCTGTCGGGACTTTGTTTTGATCACCGCATCTTTTAAGTCCGCTTCGATAGTTGAGTCTCTGCACCTTAGTACTAGCGTAGTAGAGGATCCCGTTTTTGTCTCAAGTCCTATTGGAAGATCGGTCCATTTACTCATGGCTTGTTTGGATTTGAGAATGTCTATATCAAGTGTTGAGCTTGGAAATAATGCTTATGTTTATAAGTTGTGGATGGATTCTAGGGATGAAGTGGTTATCCAGTAAGGGGTGCCACTCTCGGTTTTAGAAGGAGGGTAGTTAGACTCTTGGCTTGCTTTGGTAATACCCTCGAAGTATCGCGTAACCTTTTGGGTTCTGTCATGATTAGTTACTTAGAATCCCTAGATGCCTTTGTTGGAAATTAGAAACCCGATCGAATGGTGTTCGCTAATAAGACGGATGGTTTACTTCGATTATGTATGGGTTATGGGAATTACCCTAGTAAGTGCGCACGGTAACTTGTTTACTTTCAAGAGAAAGTTTTTCTACGTGGAATACCTTATGGTACAAGGTCCAGGATTCACTAGTGAATTTCGAGGGCTCGCATGGAATAATGTGTACGCAGTCCTGTTTGCGCCAAGTATTCTAGAAGGAGAATAAGTGCAAGTGGAACGAGAGGCGACGAGGAAATGAGTTCCAACTCATGTTATAGAAACAGGAAATAAGAAGCTGCGAAATCGTGAAGTAAAAGGGGCGGTCAAGGCACGATGGAACTAAGCTCAAGGTAATGCGACTCAGGAGACTGAAGACTAAATACGTGCATGATATCTCTTTTGGGAATATATCCTCGATCCCTGTTTTTCTGTTGAGCTTGCTTGTAGGCTATCTTTTATGGATATCCTCTCGGTCCTGTCTCTGTTACAAACCCCGTACGGAGTTTGTTTTGTTTATCTTCTCGACCCTGTTTCAGGGAATCTTAGGTAGAACCCTATGGATGTAAACATGTATTTGAAACATGTTATGGTTGATATGGTTGCAAATGGTTGCAAGTGGTTGCTCGTGGATGCGCGAATTTATATTAGATATTAGCTCGACTCGGTCACATTTCATATTGCATATGCACGAGTATTTATACTTGTTTATGGATGAAATTGAATGTGTTATCATGCGGATGTTGCATATGGTTGAATGTTTGTGCACGCATATAGTGTATATGACTAGGACTATTTGCATACATGATGGATTCATAGCACTAAACATATTTTTGCATTCAAAAGATTTTTCAGGCCTGATCATTAGCATTAGCTAAGGAACATGTACACACACGTTTTGCATACATTCATAAAGCATTAGGAGTCGTCTAAGGACAATGGTTGCTTGTGGATGATGGTTTGAGTAGATGGATGATGGATGGTAGGATATGTTCTTCCTAACTTTGAGATTTCGGGGACGAAATCCTTTAAGAAGGGGAGAATGTAACAACCCGAATTTTTACAACACGTTAAATCAAGAATCAAGACAGAATTAAATTATAAATTCTGAATCAAGTGAAACGGTCTGTGCCATTGCGTTCGTCTCGGAAAAATACGCGAAATAGAGTCCGAGTTTTCGAGAATCGGAGTCCGTATGACCCGTTAAAGGCCCAAAGAAGATTTCTGGAAATTTGAACTTCGGAAATAGCTTTGAAAATCAGATCTGGGGCTAGGCGGGAAGTATCCCGCCTAGGCCACGTCGACAGGGCTGTCGACAGGCCTGTCGACTTGGGCCCAGACCAAGTCGACAGCCCTGTCGACTTGCCTATCGACAGGGGGTGGCCGGGGCAAGTTGCCTGGCGCACCTGTTTGTCTCACCTGGTCTTGTTCTTGGGCTGGTTCTGGAAGCTTCCGAGATCTGATGGTCCTAATCTATCCTAGATCTAATCCTATGGCCTAAAACACACCCTAATCTCTATAAAACACCCCTAAGGCCACCCTAAACCCTCATAACTCACCCTCTCGACGAAGTGCTGCCCAAATGCCAAGTGATCATGGCCTCCATCCCCTTTTCCTAAAGCCTAAGCACTTAAATCGGGTTCAAATCAAGAGGTGCAAGTTTGCTACACCAAATCGGAGGAAGATTAACGTTGCTATGCGAGTTCCATGACGATTCTTCAACAAAGGAGGCACCTTTCTTAGCCAAGATGATTCATGCTTCTTTCCCTAGGCCTAACTATGTAAGTTCTAGCTACTTTTAGATGGAAACGGTAGTTTTGATAATGACATGAGATAAAATGAGGCTAAACATGATTATGCGAACCTATATGAACCTTACCTTGCCTCTTGTGTTCATGTTTATGATTTTAGGCCATGTGAGTGACTTAATCATGCCTCTCATGCTATGCATAACCTAGTTTAACTTGCAAGTTTGGATCTTTATGCATGAAATGCTAGCATGAACCTTTAGGAACCACTTTACTTGTGAAACATTGGCTAAGGCAAGATTTTGGGGCTTATGCATGTTTATGAACCCAAACCCCTTATGCTATCATGCAAGTTTGTGGCCAAATCCTTTATGAGATTATGCATGCTTGTGGCCAATCCCCTCTTTTAAGTTGTGCATGTTTATGGCCAAACCCTTTTTGATAATATGCATGTTTGTGGCCAAATTCCCTTGTGACATTTTGTGTGTTTGTGGCCAAAACCCCTTTTTATGACACTATGCATGATCGAGGCCAATTTGTAGTCATAGTATTCCTATTATGTTGACTCGTCTATACTTACGTTGGAAACACGTTTTGGGGTTAGGTTAGACGAGCATGAATATACATGAAAAACTTAACTTGAAGTTTCATAAAAATATGATGTGAAACATGATTTGGGTTAAATGGGTATAACATGACAACATGTAACATTAAATATAACATGGAAGTTGACATGTGAGTATACTTGATAATGGAATTGGGAATTTACCTATTAAGTTAGGTCTACCCATATTCTTGAAAACTTGGATATGAACATGACACTTAGAAAACATAAGAGTGGCCAACTCGAGGTTGGGTTGAGTTTGTAGCGTAATACTACCCGGAACCTACCGGCTTAACTAGTGGCTACAAACAATAGGACCCAATGTGGGAAGTTGGTCATGTTGTGCCTAAGACCCGAGGTTAGACCAAGTTGTGGTGTAAATCTACCCGGAACCCACCGGCTTAACTAGGTAACCACAACAAAGTCTAATGTGAGAGGTTGGGGTGCATTAAATAATTAATGCCACATAATAGGGTTAAGTTAATTTGATTAATGAGGCTTAACCAAATATGACATGGACAAATGGGTTAAGTAATTTGATTAGGCTAATGATACTTAACAAAACATGACAAGGTTGGGTAGGTTAAGTAACTTGATTTGCCTAACGACACTTGACCATTTTTATACGACGAGGGGACGGGATTAAGTTAACCAACACTTAATCAATCCAACACGATAACTTGATAAGGTTAAGTAAATTTTCTTAGTAACACTTAACCGTTTAATACAGTTAATGGATGGGGTTAAGTCAACTCAGACCTAACTAATCTAAACATGGTAATTGGACGGGGTTAAGTTAATTTACACTTAACTAATCCAACTCGTTAGTTTGATGTGGTTAAGTGACCTATACTTAACCAATCTAACGTGAAAACATGATAAGGCTAAGTCACGAATCACTTGAATACGCTTGACCGATTTGACTCGGTAATTTGACAAGGTCAAGTTAATTTATATAATTAACCAATCTAAAATGATAATTAGACGAGGTTAAGTTATGGATTGCTTAATATACTTAGCCAACTTGACACATGGTTTGTAGGGTTAAGTCTTGGACTTGGATACTTAGCCAATTTTGACATGGTTTGTAGATGGGCTAAGTTATGAACTTAAGTGACACTTAACCCATTAGATAAACCCTAATTCGGAGGATTAGGTAAATAACCATAGTTAACAAGGATTATGGAAATAAGGCTAAGTGGTAAACCTTAGTTAAGGGAAACTAAGTAATAATTCTTAGTCAAGGAAATTTGGACCATTTCTTAGATAGATTAGTAACCCGATACGTTAGGTCAACGTTTAAGTATGCGTGTAGGAGCAGGCTATCTGATTTAGATAAAGGCTCCAACGAACTGGGTAACGAAGCAGCGGCTTCGGGGAACGTGAGGATATTCTTGGGATCCCTCTGTGAGCTGCCAGGTCATTATACTAGGCTCACGAGAGGTTGAGGTCTGCGGTAGAAGAACCAAGAATATGCCTTGGTTGCTATGCGAGCGACCTAAAGACTGGGGTGGATAGCAGTGAGTCGACGAATACATAAGGTGCCCGAGATAGCAAGTTCGTCGATCATCTACCATCTTGAGTCAAGCGTGTACGTACGGAAAGGCAGGGAACACCCAACAGACCATAATTGCTATCTAATTATGGGTGAGGTAGGCCGTAGGATGTGGGCTGGCCGGAGTGTAGTTCTCATGCAAGATTTTCTCTTGTGTTGCCTTTCACTAGTTGAGGGAGGGGTCTTGTGGGACCATAGCCACGTGTAGAAAAGCAGACCTTAGTATCTGCATCGGCAGATAAATCTAAAGCTCCCGACCGAGTCCTGTATTTCTTGTTTTGCCCTGTGACAGGACTCGGATGGCACGATGTGATACATGTGCATGCAGTTATAGAAAAACGATTCACGATGAATGCGTGGGAAAAAGGGCGCGGTTGAGGGTTAGCGTAATCCCTAGTGGCCTAGGTGGTTTAGCCCAAACCGAAATACGAAAGCGTGCAATAGGTAAGCGTAATCCCTAGTGGTGCTAGGTGGCGTAAGTCCTAGTAGTTCAAACGATGATTCATATGGAAGAGCCTAGCTAGAACAAGGGTGACAGTCCAAACGATTTCAAGGATAATACGACATGAGGAAGCCCGTACGAGGTACGGCAAAGGACTGAACTTATATACATGGAAAGAAACATATGATTTGAGTAACCTATATATGCGATATATTAGGTTGACATGGACCATTACACGACTTTGAGTAAGGGACATTCATGGTTAACACATAACAAGGCTGGGATACTAGTACGGAGGGTGCAGAGCAAATATACATGTAAAAACCAGTAAAGATATATATATATATATATGAAAAATTCCATAGAACGTTAGACTAAATAGATACCATGGGACGTGATGCTTGATAGGAACCTGACGGCCTGATACCTTGTTTTATCTGACATCGTAATTTATCATGACACCTTAGTTTATCTGGGTACAGTAGTTCATCCTGTTATTTTGGTTCAGTTTATCTATCTTGACATCATCCTTGTGTTTACTTTCAGTTTATGCATGTCATGTCACCTTTATCTGTTTTTATGCTGGAAGTAGATAGGACTTACCAGTCTTTATGACTGACCTCGTTTCTTTCGCTTCTTGTCTTCCGTTCCCCCCCAGGTTACAGGGAGGAAATACTGTTGTTTAGTTCAGACTTCTTCGGCTTGAAGGTCACCTTGGATGGCTTGGACTTTCCTTGGCTATGGCTACTTTACTGTTTTAATTGGGGAATAATTTATGAAAAAGGTTTCATGCTTCTTTATTTCAGCAAGACAGGTTTTGATGTACTCTGATGTAAAAAGGCTTTTGACCTCATTTATTAATGTTATGAAAGTTTGTTTTTACTTCCGCTATTTTTATATGTTCTGTCTTGTGATATTTCTGTGGATGTTTACCAATAATGCCCCTCTAAAGCTAGTGCATTCCCTTGCGAGTGACCCTAGCGGAGGCGGGGTGTTACACAATAAATATAACATAATATTTTATTCCAAACAAAATAATAACATTAATAGTGTTATCAATCTCATCAAATGGATCGCCTCTAGGCATAAACTCTAACAATCACCTACTTGCACTAGTGTCAATCATTCACGTATCGACGGTATCGTATACTCATGAAACTAGTGTGACTATTAAACTTCTGCTGCAACATTGTTTAATTCAGTAGGTCTGCAACATTACAACTTTTGCAACTTTGCAGATATGTTTATTTCTTGTGTGAACAACTTCACATAAGAATTATATTTCTTGAATATATGTTTGGATCGATAGTGAGTTTAAGATTTTAGGCCTGAGCAATAGCCACATGGTTATCTCAATGTAAATCATTGGGTCAACACTGAATTAAGTCCAATTATAAACTTATTAATCCAAACATTTTCCTTCTTAGAATCAGTATTTTTTTCCAGTTTTAAAAGTAACAATAATTAATGTGTTATCAAATAACATTAGAATTATTGTGTCACTCCCACTCAATTTCTTGTCTATATAAGATTCAATGGCATTTTGTGATTTTCGAGACATTTCGAATTCTATTTCATTCCCATCGATATCTTAGACATTGGCTCTCCTTTATAAATGATACCAATTCGAGCAATAAATATTTTGTTCTCAGAGAATTTACAGAAATAATATCCTTTTGTTTCTTGTGGATATTACACAAAATATTATCTGATTTGGGTCCGATCTTATCATAGGAAGGACGTTCAACAAATGCCTTACATCCCAAATCATCGCATTAGACACACTAGGACATTTCCTAGTCCATATCTTATATGGCGTCTTTAAAATCGTTTTAGTGAGATTTAATACAACTGTTCTAAATTTAATTTATTGGAAGATCTATATGACTTATCATTAATCGTACAATATCTTATAAGGTACAGTGTCTCCTTTCAGACACACCATTCCAATATGGTGTTCTAGATTGAGTGAGTTGTGAAACAATTTCAAACTCATCTTGATAGTCATTATATAATTGGCTTAAATATTCTCTCAATCTATTTGAATTGATCTTATTTTCTATCAAGATTGGTTTTGAACTTCATTTTTGAATTCTTCGAACTTTTCAAAGGATTCTGATTTGTGTTTCATAAGATACACATATCTATATCTACTGATATCATTAGTAAATATAATGAAGTAATAAAACCTACCTCTAGCTTATGTATTTATCGCTCCATATACATCATTATGTAAGAGACCCAATACTTACTTACCCATTCATTATGTCAAGTGAAAGGTGATTCAGTTATTTTGCCTAATAAACAAGATTTGCATTCTTCATATGATTCGAAATCAAATGATTTCAAAATTCCATCATAATGGAGTTTTGATATGTTATTCTTGTTTATATGGGCTAACTTACAATGCTAAAGGTATGCTGGATTTAAATCACTAAATTTAATCCATTCAGTATTTATGTTAAGTACATTATAGTTAAAGGTTTATAAAGATCATTAACAATTTGTGAAATTCCATAAAATATTTCATTTAAATAAAATGAATGACAATTGTTCTTTTATTACAAATGAAATTTAAACTTGTCTGAACAAGTTTTATAATAACATTTATTTTAAATGGAATTTCATAATAATAATTATTTTATTGACTTAATTAAGCTAGTATATAGAACAAGAATAAACTTCCTATGGATAATCAAGCAACATTTGTTTCATTTCCAATCGAAAGATACTTGTCCTTTTATTAGATTTCTACTTATTTTGCAATTTCTGTAAATTTACATACATTTATGTGACTCATATCTAGTATCTAATACTAGAAATGTATAAGCAGATTATTATAACAATTATATCTAATTCGGTTGAAGTCACATGTCAGCTTTCTTTTAGATCTTTGATATTTGTAAAACAATTATGTTTAATTTGTTTGAGGACAATCCTCAAAATTTCAACGTCAGCCAAGAAATTTGATTTAATTCAGTTTATCCTTCTCAAGGACTAATTTAAATTATCGGAGTTATTTATTATTTAATATCTATAGTAGATAATAAACAATAACTGATTCTTTAATGTTTATTTAATATAAATTCAAAATTTTGACAATCAAATTTTATATTAACATAAATGTATAATTTTAAACTCAAATACGCTCCCACTCAAATTAACATCCCTATATATATATATATATATATAATGGTGTTCCAAGATCCATATCTAGTAATGCCTTGACCTAGCTTTGGCTAACCCCAAAACACAACCTTTTAGTTAGACATCTTATGTCAATTATATCGTGTATATAATTCTTGGATCCCATGACGAACATTTTCTTCTGCATTATTCATTTGTTCCAATTATAGAATAATTCATGCTATTGTCTCTAAGCCATAATCTTATTATGCAGCTTAGTTAAGTCAGACACAATAATACAATTCAAGTATCACTTTTACTCCATCACATATAACCAAAATAAAAGGATGCACAATGGTTTGGCATTACCTACATCCAATTAGATTGGACATTGGTGAGTGTATTATTGGAAGACCTCACCTTGACTTAATATAACAAAATTTTCTTTTAAAAGGAATTTTATGATTCATAGCGGGAAACAATATTAGAGTTATTTACATATATCAAATATATGTATTTCATATTCGTAATACTAATTGGATTTAAATAATACATAAATCATATATATGAATTTAAACTCAATGATATATATATATATAGGTATCATACCAACATTTCTTCTTGAACATTTCAAAACAGTTGGTTATTTTAATTCTATTATCAGAGATTACATTTAATTCTAATATGAATTTTAATTAACCATTTTTACTTTTATACGTATATAAATTCGGCATATGCTCAATTTACATAGTTTCTTAATCCTGGATATCTTGTTCAAAATAGTACATATTTATTTCTAACATTTGCCGATATGCAATCACGTATACATAACAGTTAAACATTTTAACAATATGCATATACCAATGTATTCTTTAAACCAAACAGGCTGTGCATTATTTATATATATCTTACACGCATATTTACAAATACATGTCCATAATCAAACGATAACAGTCATTCCTACATTACATCCATATTACACTACAATAATGTCATATATTGTCAGGCTATATATAAATTACACGCAGCATATTAATCAAAACATTAATACCTTTAGACATAACAAAATCCAACGATGACGGTTACTATCACATTTATACATGTGTACATATATCAAAGTGTGTGTATATATATATATAAAATACATATTGTAACAACTCGGAAAATACGAGCCAATTTAAAAAATTTAAATTGGTTATTTTAAAGAAATTTAGACAATTGAAATAGAATATTTCAATAAAATAAAGAGTTAGTAATGGTGCAGCAGTTTGAAAATTTGAATTCAAACTTTGACTGACTGCACCGGGTGCAAAATAAAACGGATTTTAGTGAAACAAAAAATATTTAAATCTGTTTATGAGTATCTTTCTAACGAATCTGAAAAATCGAAATTTCATAGCGGGAATCAAAAGTTATGGCCAAATGAATTTTCAGAAAGGTCGCTATAGAGAATATATAGCCCTTGAAAATAGACATTTTGCAAATGACCTCGGAATTTGACGAAACCACTTTTGTTGGATCCGGAATGTTAAATTATGGCTAAGTTTCAAATTTCATAATTTTTGAAGCTAATATGTGAGCGTGGCAAAAGAAAACGTGTTTGGTTGATTTCTATTAGATTGGATCGACCAGAAAATGGCCATTTTTTCAAACGGTCTCAGAATTCGACGAAACTAGTTTTGTTGGGACCGTAGCGTCAAAACATAGCTAGATTTATTTTTCTGCAATTTTTGAAATTAGTTTGTGGCCCTGGCAAATTGAAATGTACTTTCAAATCGAATATTGAATGTTTTACATTTTAATTTGAAGAATAACAGATTGTAACAGTCGAATTGGCCTACGAAACATATCCCATTGTGTTCGAAATGGGGGTATTTAGCTAGGGGCGACAGTCGTTGGGTTTGAATTGGTGTTCGTTTGGAGAAACACTATTTCAAAAATCAAATAAAACATCGACCAATATAAATTTTCCATTCATAAATTTAAAAATAAAAAAAATTCAGAACCCCCCCCCCCCCCCCCCCCCGCGTTACTCGCTCTCGATGACGCAGAGTTCACCCCCGTTCTCGACCATTTTCCGACCAAACCAGGAAGAACTACCCCATGCCCCAGTTCAACTTTTTGTAGCTCTCCTCCTCTTCAAATCAATACCCACTAGACCCCCTAAAGTGTTGTGTGGAGAGAGAACCACCTCCTCAAAGTTTCGGTCTTCAAGTCGCCGCCGCCCTCTGCTCAGACCACCGAGCTGCGTCGAACCCCCAAGCGCAGGCGCGCCTCTCGGCCCTCTTTCAGGTGGTGCTACCCAATTTGGTTATCGTGTTACGGATTTGAAGATATCTCATGACCTAGTTTTGAAGATTAAACTGAGGTAGACGTCTTTGTTTATTTAAACTGAAAATAACACTTTTAAGCGTTGCAAACTTTGAAAAATCGTATCATTATCGTGTTTTAACGAAATTCGATGAAACAGGAAACATCGAGACCGTGTCGACGCTCTCTACATTCTAGAAGTGTCGTGGATTTTTCTGAGCATGCAACAATTTTTAGCAAACCAACAACCAATGTGAAATTTCTAAACTGAAATGTGAATGGATTTGTGTTGTATAAGTTATATAAGCGAAATATAAATTATATATGTGTTGTATACCTCATGTTCATGCGTTGTATAAGTTATATGAGCGAAGTATGAATTATACATGCATTGTATAAATGATATGTTTGTTGGAATGGAAATAAAATATATTTATATACGAATATAAATATATATATTCTCTCCTCGTCCACAAACTATGGGCGATATTTATTGATTGTGAATTGGTGTGAAATATTTGGTGAATAATGCGAATGGTTGATAGGATTGTTTGTGGTTGATATTGTTTGGATTGTGGTTGAAAAATACCATTGTGGTTGAAAAATACCCGTTTGTGGTTGAAACAAAATAAGAAGAAACCGTGGAAAAGAAAAACATACTCGCCTGCGTGCGAATTAGATGTATGAAATCCCCATTGTAAAAAACTGTGAGGTTTTAAGGTAGAGCGAGGAGCCGTATTCGGGACGGTTCCGGTTTTAAATACACTGCCATTATGCTACCGAAATTTTCAATAATATTCATATGTTAGAATTATTTTCATGCGTTCAAACTATATTCATGTGTTGAAACTATATTCATGTGTTGAAACTATATTCATGTGTTGAAACTTAAATTCATGTGTTGAAACCGTATTCATGTGTTGAATAGAAATTCATGTGTTGAAACCATATTCATGTGTTGAATAGAAATTCATGTGTTGAAACCGTATTCATGTGTTGAATAGAAATTCATGTGTTGAAACCATATTCATGTGTTGAATAGAAATTCATGTGTTGAGTAGAAATTCATGTGATGAATAAAATTCTTTGAAAAATAAAAATAACATATTATCACATATATAAACTTTATAAACTATTCGTGTTTTAATTAAATTGTTTTAACATTAAAAATCACATTTTTATTATATATATAAACTATAGAAATTATTCATGTGTTGAATAAAGGATTAGAACGATAAAAATCATATTTTTATCGTACGTGTGAAGTGGAAAATATTCATGTGTTGAATATATAGATTGAACAATAAAATCTACATTTTATTGTGAATATGAAGTGCTAAAAATGTTCATGTGTTGAATAAATATTTTTGATGGTAAAAATATCATTTTTATCATGTAAACAACTCGCTAAAAATATACAAGTGTTGAAACAAATATTTGTTTGCTATGAATATTATTTTTAACATGTAGGTGAACTAAATAAAATAGTCATGTGTTGAAATATATTTTTGTTCGCTAAAAATATCATTTTTATGCGAAACGTGAAGTGTTAAAAATAACCACTTGTTCAAATAAATATGTGTGGGTTGAAAATATTATTTTTAACATGTGTAGGTAGTGTTAAAAATAACCATGTGTGGAAATAAACCTTTGTTCGCTAGAAATATTATTTTTAGCTTAATTTTGCACATATATATACATGTGTTAAACAGGAAAGTGGATTAGCTGTTGAGTAAAGAATTTATTTGCGTGCCCGACAAATAGGTAAACCTTAATGAGTTGGATGCACAATTTTATTATTATATCAACTCCTGTGAATGCCATTGGATGTGGAGTGCTGGTTGTTCTGTGTGTAATAATAAACGTCGCCATAGGATAGTAACAATTAATTTTGAACTACACTACATGGCATACTTCTTGACGATAGGCATAATTCATCATATACCACATAAGCATTTGGAGCTTGTGTGACGAGGTTGAAGATTTACCATACGAGCGAGAGGCTTGTATGGCGATGACTATATATTACAGGTTGAATTGATGACTTATCTGGACTACATAAATTGTAACGTTAAATTGCAAGATTAATAAAAACCCCACACGTGTCTGGAGATGACAATAAACACGTCTCTCTGGTCATTAAGGCATAAAAACCATTTATAGGGTGACGAGAATTTATTCTCTGGAGTTATGATCTATACACACTCCCCTGTGGACACCGGAATATATCACTATAAATATGTGCATGCTTATTAGTATTTATTGGGTACCTAATACGGCCCAATAAATTTCCAGCTGAAACGACCCGAACTTCCCCCGTGAGGAAAGCGCGGATTGAGTTGAGAACACGACAAAATAGAACGCAGACGGAAGAACATTTCATTGTATATTACAACAATTCCATCAGAATACAAGAATATACAGAGTATAAATGAATAAATATTACACCAAAAATATCAGAGATTACAATAATTTACAAAGAAGCGGAAAATAATACAATACACAACTAGAAGTAATACACGGATACAAAGCTTTCCGAGTATCGTTCCAGCTGTAAATCAGGATCCTGTGAGTATAAATCTGCAAAACCAAAACTACTAGCTGCCCATGTCAAAATAAGGGCACCCAGAGTTTAGGTTAAAACAATAAACTCCAGGTCAGTCATGGGATTGGTATGAGAACTAAAACAGTTATTAATCTTTATTTTAAAGTTAGGTAAATAAAGGGATCATGCCGTATAACACGGAACGGGTTTCCTTCCAAGAATACCAGTGCATAAAACGAACAGCGCAATGCTAAATAAAGAAAATGAAGCTATTATAAGACCCAGGTCCCATCACACAATGCAACGCAAGCCGGAGGATAGGGTTTTCCCTTATAATAGCCAAAGCATGCTTGGTACGTTTAAAACAAATCATTTGATACTATTATAAGTGCATAGTGTATAAAACAACTTCAAATCATAAGTATCAATCATAGACGACATGGGTACCATATATCATGTCGCCATACTAGTTCTACAATTAAAACCGCAAGGTCACGTATTGGAAGTTGGATTTCCATCTGCGAACCGAGGCAAAAGATAGTCCTCACCGATTCGAGACTCTCTAGCCCGAGCCTCAGGATTAGAGCTCAAGTGACCCTTGGATCGTCAGGGCCGGTCCACCGATGTGGATTAAAATGCCTGAACACTGCGTTTCCCTACCCTTTGGGGCGTAAATGAGCCAACGAATGACTCCATCGGCTTCACATAGTCACCAATATATCCGAGGCGCCTCACAACAGCAACAACCACATAAGTCAAACTCGTCAGGGCGTGTAAAACCACTGACGCCACTTCTAACTAGTAGGAAACGCATGCCCTCCCTGAGGTCCTCTCCCGTTTTTGGTTCACAACCGGGGTGTGAGGCTCGCGAATTCACGTTACACAAAGCTATGCCACACAGGCCGTGCTTTGATCATCAACCACAAGACTTTGCTTTTCAACAGAAGCCTTGATCATTTGCCACTTAGGCATGCCACACAGGCAATTCACTCCAAGCGTTTGATATCCATCAATATATAACCCCTGAGCTCGTACGTCTCACAGAAGGGCGTTAAGCAAGAGAATAAATTCTCTGCCCCCAAACAGATATATATTTAATAGAAATCAATCACACAGACTAAAATCCAATGTCAGACACACAGTCCATTTACAAGTTCATTCTGGGTCCGAACGAAACCGGAGGCACCTATTACCCCGCATATCCTTCGATCTCCAAGTACGTTTGGACGATCACCAACTGATTCCCTCCTTTTGGGTGTACGGCCCAATCAAGATCATCAATAATTATCCAAACGACGTGAAGACCTCCGGTCTTCCACCACCGTCTTCATCTTCGAAACCACGTCGAATTAGTTTTTCAGAATGGGATAAACCCGGTCTTTCTGAATAACTCGTGTATATAATAAACAAGTGTTACACAAACACAACATACGCCTCATTCCAATTCAGAATATTCTTGTATTCAAATATTCTTATACTTTGGGAAAGGTTCCCATTAATTTTATCAAAGATAAATTCTTTAAATTTATTCTTTAATCTTCTTTGAATATCAATTCAAACTAGTCGGGATTAGCGAACCACACCGGAGTAATCATTTACTTTATTTCCCAATCCTAACCTATTCATCCCATGAAGTAAAACTGGTCATACTTCATATCTAACACCACGGTGTTATCGATAAATTCAATTACCATTTCACGTTCAAATCTAATTAAAGATTTAACTATCGCCTGGAGCAAAACTGGTGATACTTCATTCTCGATCTTTTCAATCTAATTAAAGATTCATTAAAACTCCACTTAGTTTTAATCCTTAACTGGGTCAAAGAATCAGTGTCATTTAAAACACGGTTCACGATAAACCCAAAATCACATTCCAATAATTATCGGGTTAAAGAACAAGTGCTATTTAAAACACTGTTCACGATAAACCCAAAAATCAATACCAATTCAATTCCAATTAAATATTATTTAATCGGTACACTTCATTAAATCTAAACAAAAAGAATTAATCTTTTCCTCAACTGGGCTTAAGAACAGTGTTAATGAAGACACCATTCACGACAAACCCAAATCACATTTGATATTAAATACAAGGCTCTGAATAGAAAATATACCGACTTATATTCAATTTCAAATTCTACGACTAACAAATATCGTATTAGAAATAACGATATTAATATATCTTTCAAATTCCCATAACAATATCTGTATCATCACGAAATCCAACATCGAAATATTCCGAAGACAATTTCGATTCAAATCCTTTCCAATTCAATCATTGGAAATCCTGGTTATTTTCAAAACCATTTCAAATCTAATTTATTTATTTTAAAAATAAACAAATTATTATTCTAGTTCAAAACTAGTTCATTTCGATAAAAATCTATTTTTATCTTTTCAAATATGGAGTTTTTCATCCCAATTCTTCACAAATCTTTTCTTATGATTTTACACAAATTATTCATATTTTTAATAATTTTATTAAGGCCCGTACGGTCGATTTCCATCAACGGCCATCGAACTGCACTTACAGCGACCTTTTTCAAATTTGATTTGGACATAATTCCAAATCCAACCGTTAGATTTCTAATTTCTAATATTTGTTAGAAAGCGCTTTTCGATACGAACCCAACGGTTCCAGTTTTAGGAGAATCCGACGGTCGGATCTCCCGCAATATCCATTCGAAGTCAATGGTCGAAATTCACGAACTGTCGCGGCACGGCGCGTTCTATTCAGGCCATTATATATAATATATATATATATTTCATCGATTTCCTTTTAAAACGTATTTTATAAATTGTTTTAAATTCGTTTTCGAAACGATTTCAACTTCATTTCAAATTCAAATCAAAATTGAATTTTTCCTCGTAAATTCGTTTTAAATTCCTTTCAAATTGATTTTAATTCAAACTCAATTCTATTCAATTTCAATTAGAATTCAATTCTATTTAATTTCAATTCTATTCGAATTTCAAATCATTTCAGTTTATTTCGAATTTCAAATCACTTTAATATTCATTTCAATTTGAATAAAATCGATATGAATATCGTTCACGTCAAAATGGCGCAAATCTAATCAACACGCCTTCATATATTTCTATTTTCAAATATTTCTATTTCAAATATTTCTTTTTCAAATATTTCTTTTTCAAATGTTTCTTTTTCAAATATTTCTTTCAAAACTGGAATGAGGCCCAATCAATTACCATATAATGTTAATTATATGGATTTTCTACAACACATGTATAAAATAACAACGATAAATAATCAACCATCACCCAGAGTGCATTCTACACTGTATAAGCATCAAATATAAATATTTAACGCTTATGACAGTCTGTCAATCAATCGATCGACATACAACTAATTATTGGGATTAGTGTATGTCATATATCATCCCAATACCCGTGTGGGGTTTCAATCAATCAAACACAGATTTTATTTGTGCAGTTGGGCGATGTGTAAAATTTATCGTCCCAATCAATATCAGTCAAATGTGTGTATATAAACAAATCGTCCGATCTGTTTATATTTATTTCGTTTTAAATACACGTTAAAAATTCTATTTTCAACTATAAAATATTTTTAACTATATAAATATTTTATTTCGTTTCACATCACATCACACAATCAACTACACATCAAATCAAACAAACAAGCATACAAGTCATCCATGGTCTGTGGACGACGGGTGTCGGGTGCTACTAAACACCTTTTACATCCTAGTATATATTTTAACTAGAAATAAATTAAAAGTGAGAAGTTCTCACAGAGGGTTCCACTCCGCCGTGCTTTGCTTTTGAGCTGCTGAACTGTCTGAATTAGCTTGAAATTCCTATGCAGTTCTTTTCACACTGTTCATATATAAAAATTATATTTTTATTATTTCATTTCAATAAATGAAAATTCTATTTTTATTTCTACTTCATATATAAAGATCGAATTTTTATTTTTTTTCATCGCTATAAAAAATCATATTTTTATCTCAACATATAGATAATAAAAAAATCAAATTTTTACTACTTCTACTTTTATAAACATCGTACTTTCAACTCGCCTTTCTTACTATAAAATCCAATCTTTACTATGATAAGAATTATATTTTCAACCTTTCTATAGTATAAAAACTATATTTTTAACCTTTCTATAGTATAAAAATTATATTTTTAACCTTTCTATAGTATAAAAACTATTTTTTACACCTTTCTATAGTATAAAAATTATATTTTTAATCTAATTGAAATCGTAACTTTATATAAAATCAAAAGCAAAGCTTCGTGTTGTTTTTTTTAAAAAAAAACAACACCTCATGTTATATAAAAAAACCAATCTTTATTTCTAAACGATTACATATCAAAGATCATATTTTTATATGTTAAAAAATCAGCTTTGTATATATTTATAAACTAATCATCCTAAAACAAGGTTATTTCACTTAAAAATCATATTTTTAATTACTTTAAATTAATAAAAATAAAAATAAAAACAAAAAGGAGCTAAACTTACAACGGGCTGAAGGGGGAACCCTCGCCGGAGCAGTGGGGGTGACGCTTGCAGTCCAGTCGGTGGCAGGGCGTGTGGAGCGACGGTCTCGTGGTGCTGGCAGTTCGCGGGTGTGGGGTTTGGGGTCCTACGGACTAGGGTTTCGCGCGAGATTGGAGGGAGGAGGCGGGGGAGAGTGAAGCGGGGGTGATGGCGTCGACGGTGGAGGGGCGACGATGCCTGGGTGACGCGGGTTAGGGTTCCGACATTTTTCTTTTTTTTTATTTGTTTATTTTGACCGGGCTTGATTGGGAAAAGGGAAAGTAAGGGGGGAGGATTATATAAATAAATAAATATTTATTTAATTAATTTCCATAAAGTTAACTTTTTCGTTCGGACACCAAATCGAACCCAATGACTGTCGCCCCTAGCTAATTACCCCCATCCTGAACACAATGGGATATGTATCGCAAGCTGATTCGATCGTTTCGATCAGTTTTCGTCAAAATCAAAATATAACTCTATATATTGAATTTGAACGCGCATTTCAATTTACCGGGGCCACACACTAACTAGAAAAATTCCCGAAAAATATTTTCTAGCTTCGTATTGATGATATGATCCTAACAAAACTAATTTCGTCGAATTCTGAGACCGTTTGAAAAATGGCCATTTTTCGGTCGATTAAAATCAACTGAAACTGGTCAAACGCGTTTTCCTTTGCCACGCTTACATATTGATTCAAAAAATTATGAAATTTGAAACCTAGCAATAATTCGACATCACGGATCCAACAAAAATGTTTCGTCGAAAACCGAGGTCGTTTGCAAAATGGCCATTTTAAGGGCCGAAATTCCATAGCGACTATTCTGAATTTTCAACTGGGCATAACTTTTTATCCTCGCTATGAAATTTCAATTTTTCGGATTTGTTGGAAAGATATTATCAAATAGATTCAAATATTTTTGGTTTCGTTAAAATCCGGTTTATTTTGCACCCGGTACATTCATTTGAAGTTTGAAATCGAATTATCGAACTACCGCGCCATTTTTAATTCCTTTTATAAATATTAATAAATATTTATATCTAACGTCGAGCTATATAAATATATACATTCTAATTCTATTCAAAATAAATTTCTCGATGTTATTATTTAAAATAATTCATTTTAAATATTCAAAATTCACTAAAATTGCCAAAATAAAATTTTTTAATTGGCTCGGATTTCCGGGTTATTACACCAAACCCCTTCCAGTACAAAGGAGGTTATGGCGAATTTTTTCGAAATATAAAGGCGTTAGTGAAATATTTGAAGTGAAAACGATATTGAAATCATCGAATGAATTATATATATATATATATTATAAAACAAATCGAGCGGTTTGAAATCGTAACTTCAAACGATTATTCCGAAAGATCCGACCATCGGATTTTCACGAAACTGGAACCGTTGGGTTCGTTTTGGGAATATCTTCCCAACGATATAAATTTTGTTGAGATCCAACAGTTAGATTTTCATATATGTATACAACAAATTTAGGGGAAAACAGCGCCAGTGCCTCGGCACGACCTGAAACGTCGTTTAATTAAATAGGGTTGTTTTTAAATAAATAAAAATGGCGATATATCATTATAAAATATTATAAACGATATAGAATGGAAATAAACCGATTCTGCTTGGTTTGCTTGGTATTTGGTGGTTGAATGTGTTTGACATGAAAATAATACTAAAGAACTGAAATGTGAATGTCGAATGATTTAACCATGTGAAGAGTTGATTTGAAAATCTAAATATACGAGGATTTATTTGAAAAGGCCGAGTTAATTCTCATTTCAAATAATCGAATGACGGTTAGAAGTCGAAGAGTTGAAGACGGTTCAAGACCGACGATCTTCACATTGGATGGATGGGCACGACTGATGCTCATGATTGGAGTAGCTACCTTGAAGGAGCTGAAGTGGTAGCCGTCCGGACGTATTGTTGATTGTACCGATATGCGAGGAATATGGTGCCTCCGGCTTCGTTCAAACGCAGAACGAACTTGTAAATGGACCGTGTGTTTGACATTGGATTTTTTCTGTGCTGATTGATCTCTATTAAATATATATCTGTTTGGTGGCGGAGAATTTATTCTCTTGCTTAACGCCCTTCTCTGGGACGTACGAGCTCAGAGGTTATCTATCGATAGAAATCAGTCGCATGGAGTGAATTGCTTGTGTGGCACGCCTAAGTGGCAGATGATCAAGGCTTTTGTTGAAAAGCAAAGTCTTGTGGTTGATGATCAAAGCGTGGCCTATGTGGCATAGCTTTGTGTATAGCGTTGATTCGCGAGCCTCACACCTCGGTATGAGTCAAAAACGGGATAAGGACCCAAGAAGTGCACGACGTTTCTTTCTAGCTATGGGTGATGTCAGTGACCTACCAGCCCTGACAATTATATATACTTTTTACCTGTGTGATTGTTGGAATGCGAGGCGCCTCGGATATAGGTCCTATAGGACTGGGAAACGTGTGTTCAGGAATACTAATCCTCAAAAGTAAGAGAGGGCCGACCTTGGAGGTTCCAAGGATCGCTGTGTGTGGTCCTGAGATATTTGCTAGAGTGTCTCGAACGGAGAGGAGCTTGCCCCTTGCCTCGACTCGTGATGGAATCCAATTTTCAATACGAAATTGCGGATTTGATTGTATTACAAGTATGGCGACATGATATATGGTACCCATGCCGTCTATGATTGATATTTATGATTGAAATCGTTTTTGAAACATATATGCACTTGTAATAATATCAAACACTTTTGTTTATACGTATCAAGCATTTCTTGGTCATTATAAGGTAAAACTCTATCCTCCGGCTTTCGTTGCATTGTGTGATGGGACCTGAGTCTTATAATGGCTTCATTTTTATAAAAAACATTGCGATGATTTAATAATTTACTTTATTTCATACACTAGCAATCATTGGAGTAAACCCGTTCCGCGAAAGTGGCGTGGTCCTTTGATTTGCCTTACTATTGTTGTTTAATTAGTTAAGTAGATTTCTCATACCAGTCCCATGACTAACTCGTAGTTTGTTTCACCTTGCAAACTCGGGTGCCCTTATTTTCACACGGGCAGCCTAGTACCAGGTAGCTGGACGTATTTTGGCTTTGCACTGCAGTAGGAGTGCATCTTTTGGATCATGGCGAGGCTTGACTTCACAGTGTTGACTATTGATTTTCCGCCATTGTTATTATATGTATATGATTCCGCCTCTGGCGATGTAGACTGCTATTTCTCTTATGTACTCTCTATGTATATGTACCGCTTATGGCGACGTAGACTGATCATGTACTTTTATGCACTAAGTTGTATCCTGCACTGTGCTCTCTGATGTTGTGATATGTATGATTCCGCGGTCATATTTGTGTAAATTATTCTATTTCCAGCTTATGCTATTATCTGTACTCTGCTTATGATGATTAATGTGTTATATTCCAAATGATTATCCTTAACACCGTAGCATGGGGTTTTGGGATCGTCACACATATACATACACACTAATGTAGTATGATATAAATACAATCATTTTGACATTCAAACCAAGTCAGACTTGTTTGTTGCTCACAAAGCATACTTGTCGTGGCAGCAGCTATTGCCAAAACCATTGTTGAGTTGCCACTAACGCTGAAACAGTTTTAACAAGGCTCAAATCCTGAATTATTAAAACAATTTTAATATACATACCAGTATCACTAACAATACATCTAAATGTTTTTTTCAGTGCCCAACATTTAAGTATATGGGGTTATGGCTTCAAAAGCCAATTAACTTACTGTTAAAGAACAATAATTAATTTAAATTTGCAACTTGATTAGATAATATTCATGGTTTGATGAAAATTTAAATCCTCCATACAAATTCATATAACTATGAATATAAAACTGTGAACTATTCCTACAGTTATCTGTGGGTATTCAAATGGTAGCCATCTGACCTATTCATGTATAACTCATACAAGAATCTTTTCACTACTAGGCACTGTCACTATATATATGAGTATGCAACAGTATTAGTATTAAACATGTGGAGGACAACTTATTTATGAACACTTGTATGACATCTACTAGCACTAGTACTTCTATATAGACATACATGTATTAACACTATATTGACAGTATGTATGTCTAAGCATTAATATACATATATGCCTTGGCCTATATGTAAAATCCATAATATTAAAATTATAGAACCAGATTATAAAACCATTGGTTTTTAATACAGTATCACAATATATATATACATATATATGGCATACATTATATTATGCTCAATACTTTTATTGTCAAATTTCAACTTGATTCATACATGAATTTCAAATTTTATTGTAATTTGAAATACCTAGATTACTGTTTACACATTGCATAAATGACAAGCTATTTAAACACATATCAAAACATATCTCTTATGTATTCAATTATGCAGATTTGCATACTTAATTAATTACAGATAACAAGTAATGTATATTTGGATACTAGAGGCATTTAAACTATGTTTATTACATATATATACATTCAATATTACTTAATGCTACAATCATTGATCCATTCTTATGTGTATCTAAGTAATATTTCCACAAAGAACAACCAAATACAGATCTATCTTATGATTTTAGTGTTCCATTAACACTAAGTGGTGGCTAGTTTATTAACAAAGGTATGTAAATATTATAGAAACCCTTTCTAATATTATACACAAACATTGTAAAAGTGACATAAAATAGGCCTTAGAAAATTTAATTCATATCAACAGAATGAATGTTGTTTGGGATGAACAGGGTATGATTCAAAGTTATTATATAACAAATCAACCCTTAATGTATACAGATGGAACCATTCTGCCATAAACTAATGAAATATGATTATATATAAACTGAATATTCATATTCAAAATTCAGTAATCATATCAAATTGGGTTCAATCATTCAAACAACAAAATTGTTCCAGAAATACTGAAATAGGGTTATTTTAATTTATCATAAGTCAACCAAAACAAAGATCCATACACATACGAATACATTTACACAACATACAATTTAAACCATGTTCTTGGATTCAAACAAAACACAGATATTATTTGTAATACTCAGTTAATTCGAAATCAACCATGGAATTTATGTATCAGTTTTTTTTATATCAAATATAGAATTAATTAAATACACATATATAACTTTTGATTCGTTTTCCATTTACAAATAATACATCCCATCTGACATTTACTTCAGTATTCAAAATATTGTGAATATCAGTAAATTTACAATAAGGTGATATATAATTATATATATATATATCAAAATAATTCAGATATAACCATTCAATATACATCATATATATATAATAAAATATGGTTATAAACAGTGGATTGCAAAGCAACTCGCATAACAGATTTACTTTAGTATAACTGGCAACATTCAACAGTATTACTAAAACTAAACCAATGTCAAGTCTGAAACAAAATGCAAAAGATCTCAAAATTGTATAATATTAACAGTTCTGATATGTATAGAGTTATGAGTCAATTTGTCTTTACATCTATATCATTAAAATAAGAACAAATTGATCATCATTAATGACATAAAATGGGATGCTTATGGAAATTTAAGTAGGACTTCTGAAATTCGTTGTAATTTCCATATCAATTTGAAATGTTATTAATTAACATAAAACTTCTAAAATATTCAATTTATCAATATAAACTGCAGTAATAAAACAGAATGATTCATATATTGACACTACTTATAAAACAAGGTTAAGTGTAATTTGAATATGAATTAACAGATTTAATCAACATGGATGTTTAATCCCATATATGTATTTAACAGTTTAAACATAACCATATACATAATTGCGATTATTAATAAAAGATTCAATTTGAAAAAACAAACCCATAATTCCATTCTTATCAATATAATTAATCCAATTTTATAGGATTAACAAGATAGGAATTAGGTTCAGAAGTGATATCCAATATCAGTTCTTAAATTGTTTTCGAATTTAAATCAAATATAAAATTTTATTTTGGATGAAACTATTTGCATCAAAACAAAATTAAGTTTTAAACCTTTTATTGAGATGTATCAGTGTTCGTAACATCCAATCCAATAAACCACGCAATCAGATAATCAGATTAAAACATAGCTTCATATCAAATCCATATGTATATCTATATTTTTATAAATGGTTTAATTGTCTGAGACATAGTGAACTGAATTAATATCTAATATTAATTCATATTTTAAATGAAACAATTGTCATTTCAAACTAAAATTAATACTGTAAACCTTAACTAACATTTCAGTATAGTACTTACTAATGAAGGTGAAATGTATACGACGTTACAAATATGAACAAACCCAAAGTCAAAGTTCAATATATAATTCTCGCAATAACCTATGCTCTGATACCACTGAAGGAATTTCTCGATCAAATCGAGATCCAATTGAAATGTTTAACGACTTAAAACAAGGATCTATGCGGAAATACAAATCAAAACTAATCTCGGTTTAGGGTTTTTATACCTTTGAAGCCGAATCCATGAAGACACGAACAAATCTCGAGATCAGAAATGGAACTGGAGTTTCGAATCCAAGAAGGACAACGAGCCCTGCCTTTAGAGGTATCCACACGGATGCTATCTCTTCAATCGAATCGAAGAGAAAGGGAATGGAAAGGTACTATCGCCATTCATATGTTAGGGTTTTAAAAAGGAATATAATTCGGCCATTTTTATTTCGATCTAATCTATCTCAATTTTATGGTTTTCACGCGTATGTTAAAGGGATGTGTCACACCCTTTAAAATCAACATGCGCACCATAAAATAAGTAGCCAATCAATATACCATTTCAACACTGAATAAAATATCAACGATTAATATTTTATTTACCTAATGAATGCCTTATCCCTTTGTTACGTCCTAATTGTGTGACCCTATAGGTGTAAAAACCCGTAACTTCCCCGGTAAGGAAAGCGCGGATAGTTCGAGAACAAGCCACAAAATAGAACGCAGACGAAAGAACATTTCATTGTATATTACAACAATGCATCAGATTACAAGAATATACAGTGTAAAAATGAATATTACACAGAAATATCAGAGATTTAAATTACATTTAAATACATAGCAGCGGAAAATAATACAATGCACAACTAGAATGAGATATACGGATACAAAGCTTTCCGGATATCGTTCCAGCTGTAAACCAGGATCCTGTGAATATAAATCTGCAAAACCAAAACTACTAGCTGCCCATGTCAAAATAAGGGCACCCAGAGTTTAGGTTAAAACAATAAACTCCAGGTCAGTCATGTGACTGGTGTGAGAACTAAAACAGTTGT
Source organism: Allium sativum (assembly GCA_030737875.1). NCBI lineage: Eukaryota > Viridiplantae > Streptophyta > Magnoliopsida > Asparagales > Amaryllidaceae > Allium > Allium sativum. The sequence goes on from CM060915.1 coordinate 153,006,860, forward strand.
AAATCTTTATTTTAAAGTTCGGTAAATCAAGGGACCACGCCGTATAACACGGAACGGGTTTCCTCCCAAGAATACTAGTGCATAAAACAACAGCGCAATGCTAAATAAAGAAAAATGAAGCTATTATAAGACCCAGGTCCCATCACACAATGCAACGCAGCCGGAGGATAGAGTTTTCCCTTATAATAGCCAAAGAATGCTTGATACGTTTAAAACAAATCATTTGATACTATTATAAGTGCATAGTGTATAAAACAACTTCAAATCATAAGTATCAATCATAGGCGACATGAGCGTCCCATGCCACTATGTCGCCACATATAGGTTTACAATCAAAACCGCAATGTCGTATTGGAAGTTGGGTTATCATTTATGGTATGAACCGAGGCTAGGGGCAAGATCCTCTACCGATTCGAGACGCTCTAGCCCGTGTCTCAGGAACAGCCGCAACTGCCCCATGGATCGTCAGGGCCGGTCCACCGATGTGGATTATAATGCCTGAACAATACGTTTCTCCGCCCTTTGGGGCGTAAGCCTGGCCCGTCAGCCGACCAGAAGCATCGGCCGAAACCGATATCACGAGGCGCCTCGCTTTTCAGCAAGTAATAATAAGCAACATCCACATGAGTCAAACTCGTCAGCCAGTTCAAGCACTGACGCCACTCCTAACTAGAAAGAAAACGCATGTCCCCCCTGAGGTCCGTCTCCCGTTTTTGGTTCATACCGGGTGTGAAACTCACGAAGTAAACGTTACACAAAGCTACGCCACAAAGGCCTTGCTTCGATCATCAACCACAAGACTTTGCTTTTCAACAGAAGCCTTGATATTTGCCACTTAAGCATGCCACACAGGCAATTCACTCCATGCGATTGATATCCATCAATATATAACCCCTGAGCTCGTACGTCTCAGAGAAGGGCGTTAAGCAAGAGAATAAATTCTCCGCCGCCAAACAGATATATATTTAATAGAGATCAATCACATGGACTAAAATCCAATGTCAGACACATAGTCCATTTACAAGTCCGTTCTGGGGCTGAACGAAACCGGAGGCACCTAGTACCCCGCATATCCATTGATCTCCAAGTACGTCTGGACGATCACCAACTGTTTCCATCTTCTTGGGTGTATAGCCCAATCAAGATCATCAATAATCACCCAAACGACGTGAAGACTTCTGGTCTTCGACCACCGTCTTCATCTTCGACTTATCGTCGTATCAGTTATTCAGAATGGGATAAACCCGGTCTTTCCAAATAACTCGCGTATATTTTAAATAAGTGTTACACAAACACAACATACGCCTCATTCCAATTCATCAGTCACTAACCGTAAATTAATCAAGAGAATAATTTCCCAAATATTAACCCCGAAGGCCGAAACCAACATCAGATCAATATCCAGGAAACCATTCTGCTTGGCTAACCGACAGTTAGTTTCTAAATTTCACATTCATAGGGAAAGGTTCCCATTAATTTTATCCAAGATAAATTCCTTGAATTTATTCTTTATTCTATTTTTGAATCTCAATTCAAACTAGTCGGGATTAGCGAACCTTACCGAAGTAATCATTTATTTTAATTTCCCCATCCCAACCTATTCATCCCATGAAGTAAAACTGGTAATACTTCATATCTAACACCACAGTGTTATCGGTAAATTCAATTACCACTTCACGTTCAAATCTAATTAAAGATTTAACTATCGCCTGGAGCAAAACTGGTGATACTCCATTTTCGATCATTTCAATCTAATTAAAGATTCATTAAAACTCCACTTAGTTTTAATCTTCGACCGGGTTAAAGAATCGGTGTCATTTAAAACACGGTTCACGATAAACCCAAAATCACATTCCATTAATTATCGGGTTAAAGAACAAGTGTTATTTAAAACACTGTTCACGATAAACCCAAAAATCATTCCATTAATTATCGGGTTAAAGAACAAGTGTTATTTAAAATACTGTTCACGATAAACCCAAAAATCAATACCAATTCAATTCCAATTAAATATCATTTAATTGGTACACTTCATTAAATCTAAATAAAAAGATTTAATCTTTTCTCAACTGGGTTCAAGAACAGTGTTAATGAAGACACCATTCACGACAAACCCAAATCACATTTGATATTCAATACAAGGCTCCGAATAGAAAATATATCGGCTTATATTCAATATCAAATTCTACGATTAACAAATGTCGTATTGGAGATAACGATATAAATATATCTTTCAAATTTCCATAACAACATCTGTATAATCATGAATTCCAACATCGAAATATTCCGAAGACAATTTCGATTCAAATCCATTCCAACGCGATCATTGGAAATTCTGGTCATTTTCAAAACCATTTCAAATTCAATTTATTTATTTAAAAATAAATAGAATTCTAATTCTAGTTCAAAACTAGTTCATTTCGATAAAAATCTACTTTTATCTTTATAAATATGGAGTATTTCATCCCAATTCTTTCTAAATCATTTCTTATGATTTTACACGAATTATTACTATTTTTAATAATTTTATCAAGGCCCGTAAAGTCGATTTCCATCAACGGCCATCGAACTGCACTTATAGCGACCTTTTTCAAATTTGATTTGGACATAATTCCAAATCCAACCGTTAGATTTTGAATTTTTAATATTCATTAGAAAGCTCTTTTCGATACGAACCCAACGGTTCCGGTTTTAGGAGAATCCGACGGTCGGATCTCCCGTAATATTCGTTTGAAATAAATGGTCGAAATTCACGAACTGCCGCGGCGCGGCGCGTTCTATTCAGGCCATTATATTATATATATATATAATATATATCGTCGATTTCTATTTAAAACGAATTTTATAAATAGTTTTAAATTCGTTTCAAAAACAATTTCAACTTCCATTTCAAATTCAAATCAAAGTTGAATCTTTCCTTATAAATTCGGTTTAAAATTCATTTCTATTCAACTCAAGTTTCAATTCAATTTGAATTCATTCACTTCGTTTTAAATTCAATTCGAATTTGTTTTCAATTCGATTCAATTCAAAGTGGTTTTCTATTTGATTCAAATTCGTTATATATTTCAATTGAAATCAAATTCGTTTTCTATTCAAATCAAATTCGTTATATATGCAATTGAAATCAAATTCGTTTTCTATTCAAATCAAATTTCAATTCAATTTGTTTTCAATTTGAATTCGTTTTCAATTCAATTCGAATTGGTTTTATATTCAATTCATTTCGAAATCGTTTTATATTCTATTCATTTCGAAATCGTTTTTATATTCAATTCATTTCAAAATGAATAAAATCGATATAAATATCGTTCACGTCAAAATGGCGTCACTCTAATCAACACGGCTTCATATATTCCTATCTTCAAATATTCTATTTCAAATATTTCTATTTCAAATATAATTCATTCAACACATGACTAATCTCAATGGATGAGTACTGTCAACACATGAACCTTTATTTTATATTGATAAAGATGCAAATTTTATTATTAAAATATTTCGTTCAACACATGACTAATCTCAACGGATGAGTACTGTCAACACATGAACCTTTATTTTATATTATTCTTTATTTTTCAAATTGGAATGAGGCCCAATCAATTACCATATAAAGTTAATTATATGGATTCCATACAACACATGTATATTATAGCATTGAAAAATAATCAACCATCAACCAAAGTGCACTACACTGTATAAGCATCAAATATAGATATCTAACGCTTATAACAGCCTGTCAATCAATCGATCGACATATTTAATCAATCAGGATGAGTGAACTTCAAATTTCATCCCAACACCCGTGTGGGGTTTCAAATCAACAAACACAGATTTTATTTGTGCAGTTGGGCGATGTGTAAAATTTATCGACCCAATCAATGTCATTCAAATTAGTGTATATAAACAAATCGGCCGATTTGTTTATAAAGATTCATTTATTCATATTCACGTTAAAATTTATATTTTTAACGATAAAACATTTTATTCCAACACATGAATTTCTATTATTCATTTACACAATAAAATGATATTTTTATTTTTCTAACTCCTTTTAGAAAATTTCGGCGGCATAACGGCACGATACTAGAAACGGGACGAGGCCTAGCCTTATCCCCGGTCTAGTGAAGGCCCACGCCATTCACACATCAATCAAATCAATTTCATTTCACCAAACAATTCAATTCAAACCAAATAATCTAACCAACTACACAACCAAACAATTTAACAAACAAGCCATCCATGGTCTGTGGATGACGGGTGTCGGGTGCTACTAAACACCGTCTGCACCCTAGTATATATATATATATATAACTAGAATAATTAAATTGAAAGGTGAGAAGTTCTCACTGATAGCTATCCAATACCACGACTCTTCATTTAGAGAAATCTTCATCGTTATCGCATCTTTGACAACTTCGTTGCCCGTAGCCACTACATATGTAAAAATCGAATTTTTACTTTGTTATTCAATATATAAAAATCACATTTTTACTTCGATGTTCAATATATAAAAATCACATTTTTACTTCGATGTTCAATATATAAAAATCACATTTTTACTTTCGCTGTTCAATATATAAAAATCACATTTTTACTTCGATGTTCAATATATAAAAATCACATTTTTACTTCGATGTTCAATATATAAAAAATCACATTTTTACTTCGATGTTCAATATATAAAAATCACATTTTTACTTTGATGTTCAATATATAAAAATCACATTTTTACTTCGATGTTCAATATATAAAAATCACATTTTTACTTCCGCTACTTCGTTATATGTAAAAATCGAATTTTTATCTATAAAAATCCAACCTTTCTATGATTAAAAATCCCATTTTTACATACATAAAAATCAAACATGTTTATAAAGAAAAATCAAATCTTTTATTATAAACATCCTAGCTTTTCTGCCATATTCAAATCAGTTTTTTTTTCCTTTCAAAACATTGCTTTCTAACTTAAATTTTAACTAAAATAAGCAAATAAAACTCACATTCTGCTTTCCGACCGACTGGAGGTGGAGGGGAGGAGCTGAGAGCGGCGCTGGGGTCTGGGAGGACGGCCGGGCTGGCGCAGGTGGTCTTCCGGCTAGGGCGTGGCTTCTGGTGGTGCGGATCCGGCGCGATGTCTGTGGTGCTTCGATTTGAGGGTGCGGTTGTCAAGAGGAGGGGCGCGAGGGAGGAGAGCTGGAGGGGCTTCGTCGGTGGCGGCGACCAGGTGGATGCGGCGGCGCCTCCTGCGGTGGCGCGATGGAGGAGCAACGACGAGCTCTCTCGTCGTTTTTTTTATATTTTATTATCTTAATTTCATCTGAGTGGGAGAGAGAATATAGAGGGGGGGGGGGAATGTATATATATATTATTTAATTTATTTTCCACCTTAAGGTTGACTTTTCGTTCAAACACCAACCGAGGTCCAACGACTGTCGTCCATAGCGTTTTACCCCCATTCCGAACACAATGGGATATGTATCGTAGGCTGATTCGGTTGTTGCAATCAGTTTCCGTTAAATTTACATTTAAATCACTATATTGAATTTTAAACGTACATTTCAAATTACCGGGGTCACATACTAACTCTATAAATTCCAGAAAAATATTTTCTAGCTTCGTATTGACGATACGGTCCTAACAAAACTAGTTTCGTCGAATTCTGAGACCGTTGGAAAAATGGCCAATTTCCAGTCGATTGAAATCAACTGAAACTGGTCAAACGCGTTTTCCTTTGCCACGCTCACATATTGATTCGAAAAATTATGAAATTTGAAACCTAACAATAATTTGACACTGCGGATCCAACAAAAGTGGTTTCGTCGAAATCCGAGGTCATTTGCAAAATGTCCATTTTTAAGGGCCTGAATTCCATAGCGACTATTCAGAATTTTCAACTGGACATATCTTTTGATTCCCGCTATGAAATTTCGATTATTCGAATTCGTTGGAAAGATATTATCAATTAGATCCCATTATTTTTGGTTTCACTAAAATCCGGATTATTCTGCACCCGGTATGTTCAATTGAAGTTTGAAATCGAATTATCGAACTACCGCGCCATTTTCAATTCTAATTATAATTATATATAATTATTTATATTCTAACGACGGACTATATATAAATATATACGTTCGAATTCTATTCAAAATAAATTTCTCGTCGATATTATTTAAAATAATTCATTTTAAATAATCAAAATTCGCTAAAATTGCCGAAATAAAAATTTTAAACTGGCCCAGATTTTCGGGTTGTTACAATAGGTTACAATAACGTTGGCAGTAATTTAAATTATATTTAAATTATAAACAGTGAGCGACATCTAGTAATACATCGCGGCTTCCCAAGTTATAATAAGATCAATGATTCGATACAACCTTTTCTGTGACCAGAGTATCATTGTAATATAATCCTTTTAACCATTATATCTTGAATTAAACTCGAGGCATGGAACGTATCACCCTCTTTATAATTTAATCCTATTTATCTCGGTCGATGAGTAGACTATATAAAACAAATCAATATTTAAGCACGACCATGCATTTCATAGTCTGACTCAATCAAGAGTGTAATGACCCGCATTGGCAGGGGTATTATGATTAATTTATTTAATTATATCAAGGGTGGTATTAGAGGATTTAATGGTTGTGGAATTTAATAATGGTGAATATTTAATTAAAATAATAAATTAAATAATATATTTAATTCTGAATGGTCGAAATGACGATATGGTGTGAACCGGATCATCTGTGATATTTAATTCAGCTTGGAATTGAATTTGAATAACGAATATATTCAATCGTCGATAGTTGAACGTATAGTTTATAATATAATTATAAACGAGCTCGAAATGGCGCTGCAGTTCGTAAATTGGCAGTTCGAACTTCAACTGAATGTACAGGATTCGTTTTAAGCCGGATTTCTGTGAAACAAGAAACGTGTGGAACTGGTGGAGTATATCTTTCTAGTGGAAGAGAAAAATCGGGATTTCGTCGTATAGATTTTGAGATATGTCCAAATCAAATTTCAGAAATGTCGCTATAGAATCGTTTATCGACCGTAACGGTTTATTCGATATAACTAGAGATCGGGTTTGAATTTAGACAAGGTTCTTTTGGGAAGTAGTGATAATTTAATTTTTAAAATTTTACTGTAATTTTTAATTAATTAAATAAGCAACTTTTTATTTGGAGTGTTTTGCACCCTGAATCGACATTTTTGAGATTTCACAGAATAAGCCAACCTACCGGTATTTTTATATTTTTTAAATCGTGGTACCTTACCCATCACAATGGTGTTTTCATTTCTGTCTGTAGCTGCCCGTATGTAAGCAGAATGGAGTAAATCAAAGTTCATAACTTTAAAGAAAAAGAAAATTATAGATGAGTGGTCACTATCTAAACAACTAAACTCTCTCGCTATTGCTTCATGACCAAGAAACGAACTGGTCTAGCTATAAACGTACAAACACAATACTAAACCGTGGATGTCCCTCATCCATCAAACATGTACCTACCCTAAAACATTTATAAGCTGTAAAACCGAATACGTATGATCTAATATTGCCACTCCTTAGCCATGAAGAGATTACATAATATAAATAGCAAAATACAGGAAGGGATTAGTTTTTCTGGTTTCAACAACCAAAAACAGTGAAATAGAAATAAACCGCAAGTCTGAAAATATTAATTTAAAATCAAAAACTTGATGAGAATTAACCATTTTAGATTCATTTGAATCGTAAGTGGGAACGCATCAAGCTGGCAGCGATCATGCAAGGTACGGTCACGAATACCAGTTGAGCAAAAACTCCACGGTGAGTTCGAGTTTCAATTGAATGATACGGAAAGGATGCTGGCGAACGCGTTATCGGGTGGGTGGTCAAGACTGCCGAAGTGCTATGAAGTCGATAAGTGCATCTCAGGTTCGAGTTTGATCATTTGGGTGCGAGGTTGATGTCGAGGTGGCTATCGGGTGCGGCTTGGGATGCTGAGTCGAACGGAGGAGTCGGCGACGGTCATTGATGGTCGGGGTGGAGCAGGGAGTCGGTCAAACCCCAGTCAAGGAACTCAAAGCAACAGATCGAGATTTTCATATGTGACCGAGTATGGTCTGATGGTCGCCATCGAGCGTAGAATGGGAAGGCGAGATGATTGAGGGGGACGGTGATGATCATCGTGGGCCGACGCTATGGGGAAAGTCGGTCAAAGGAGGGGTCAAAGGGGATTGTGGAGTAACGGGTTCGGATATTTTTATACTGGTAGGTGCGGTTGGAAAAAAGGATTTGGGGAAGAAAGCTTGTACAGTAGCAGGTCGGTGGGCTTTTAATTTGGGTGGTGGGCCAATGAATAAAGGTTAAAGCCCAATCAATCATATTAATTAAGTTTGGTCCATTTTTAAAATAGTGTAAACTTTAAACATGTGTAACTTGATCATACGATACCAGATTGACGAACCGTAAGTTGCGTTGGGATCGTATGGACGGGAACAACACAATGAGACTGACCGGGAGTGAATCCGAGCTCGTTACAATTTATTGCAAAATAGATTGTCCATCTGAATCAACGACAATTATCGTTATTAATGATGATAGTCCAATGTGAGTAAATCTCACCAACTCTGAACAGTTTATAATTTCATGTTGTATTTTTAGAACTGTTAGACATTGGCTGATTGACTTGTGTTGACTGTTTGATTGAACTGCTAGTCAGTTAGTTAAATTTCTATATTGATTCTGTTTAACAGAATGTATCATATAGAACTGAAAGTGATGTTATCTATATTGTTTAACATCTATGATGCAGGGAAACAGGTTGGAGGAACCCAACTAGGTTCCTCAACATTTATTTTACTGTTTTTCATATATTGTGATATATGATGTGATATATAATATGTTGTCGATTATATGTGTTGGGACGATACTGATCATCGTGATTTGATATGTTGAATACCATAACATACCGAATGTTGATAAAGGAATATTTTCAAAGTGTATTTTGAAAATGAATTATTTATATAAAATCGATGGATTTTATATAGAAAAGGAAAAGGATTTTTATAAAAGAAATGTTTATAAAATCAAAGGATAAGTTAGAATAAAAGTAAATCATTTGTAAAGTGAAGAACCGTTACTAAAAGTAAATCTTTATAAATGAATAGTTTATTCAAAAAGAGTAAAAAGAGCTAATCGATGTTAGTTTAATCGATTAGAGTTAAAGTAAAAGGAGTTAATCGATGTTAGTTAATCGATTAGAGTTGAAGTAAAAGGAGTTAATCGATGTTAGTTAATCGATTAGAGTTGAAGTAAAATGAGTTAATCGATGTTAGTTAATCGATTAGAGTTGAAGTAAAAGGAGTTAATCGATGTTAGTTAATCGATTAGATTTGAAGTAAAAGGAGTTAATCGATGTTAGTTTAATCGAAAAGAGTTAATTGAATATAGTTATTCGAATAGAAGCAAATGAGTTAATAGAATATAGTTTATTCGAATAAAGTTAGTAAATCGAATATAGTTTATTCGAAAGGAGTTTAGTGAAATGAGTAAATCATTAGCGTTAGTCAATTAGAGTTAATCCAATAGTGTTAGCCCAATAGAGTTAATTGATAAGGGTTAATCGAATAGAGTTAAGTGAAATGAGTAAATCAATAGCGTTAGTCAATTAGAGTTAATCCAATAGTGTTAGCCCAACAGAGTTAATTGATAAGGGTTAATCGAATAGAGTTAAGTGAAAAGAGTCAATCGAATATAGCTATTCGAAGAGGGTTAAGTAAAGAAGTTTGTTAAAGGGATATAAAGTGAACTTTGTCTATTTCAAAGTTAGAAATGTTGTTCAGTTAAGGTCTGAGAGGTAGTTCTACCCCAACTTGATTGACTTCGTTTTAACTAAGGAATAGTTAAGGTTCGGCAGTAAAGGAAATAGTTTGAGTTGGCATCGCGATGGTTTGTTTAAACATCTGTCTAAGTCCAATGAAGAAGCTTTGGAAATGTTTTCCAAAGAAGAAACCAGAAATGTTTTCTAATAAAGAAAACAAGAAATGGAAATGTTTTCCATTGTTAATAACGTATATTTTTTCAAATGTGGAAAATAAGAAATATTGAATATATGGAAACAGGAGATAAGTAAATTAAGGAAATAAAGAGATAAATGTTGAATGATGTTTGATTGATATAAATTTCCATTTGGAAATAATATCGTTGGTTGCACACCTGTTTTTCTTCGATAGTTAAATCATAGACTATCGAAGTTTTGACCATTTTAACGTTGTTAATATGGAGAGACCGGTTGGATTATTATCCAAAGAACCACTCTGTATTGGCATAAGCGTTGCGAATCATATATGCCAAAGGAAATTGAAGATGCAGTTATGCAAGGGCTATCCTGTTTACAGAATAGTGCCTTCGGTTCATCCTGTTCCTGGATGACTTGTATGGACGGATGTCTGACAGAGTATTTCCAGACGATCACGTATATTGATTTCTCCAACCGTACCAAGAGTGGAAGCGGAGAAGGAAACTTCTTTTAGTTAACACATAATGTATGGTTGAGGACATCAATCGGTGATTTGATGGATTTGACGATGTGACATTCAAAGTGAATCTAGTGTGATGAAAAAGCGTAGCTTCTAGCCTCACATCCGGTAAATGACAGAAATCGGGCAGGCAGCATGGCTAAGTCGGTCGCACCGAAGTAGGGTGTATAATCACCTGATCTAGAGTTTCATTTACTTCTAAAAATCTATTGTTGATGCTGTCCCATTCGGGAAACGGTTGCTGATCCTAACTGTTGGTGATATACATTCGATACACTCAAGCGAAATGAGTGGTCGGTCATGTGTGGTCGGGTTGCAAGATGTTCTTGTTGAACCCAGTGTATTCCTCTCTAGAGGTACACGAGCGAAAGGTGGTTCCATACCTTGTCTTAGTTGGAAATCCATTACCCAATACGTGCTTGCGGTTTTGATTGTATACTATATATGTAGAACGTGAGATGAAAGCGTTTCTGCTAGATGATTATATATACTGTGGTTGATAGACATTATTATAATATCAAAAAGGTTTTTGATATAAAGATATTTTGGATTCTCATAAGGGAAAACCCCGTTCCGTTATGCGGCGTGGTCTTATGAGATATCGTTTACTTGTTCGAACTGTTTTTAAATTGTTTTACTCATACTAGTCCGATGACTGACCCGGAGTTTATTTTGTTGTTTTCCCTAAACTCTTGGGTGCCTAAATTTGTATGGGCAGTCAAGTAGTCGGGATTTACAGATATACTGGAAGAGCTTGGAGCAGGAGGCTTCAGGGTCATATAGCTATAGTTATTTCCGCTGTGTTGTAAGTGTTGTACTTTGATAATGATATGTATATTCAAGTACAAATTTGTATTTCAAAGTTATGTTATGAAATATATTTATTCGTTCCGCTGTGACGTTCGTGTTACTCTGATGTTGTGTTCTTCTTCTTCTTCTATTCTAAGTTTCTATCTTATCTTTCCTCACCCTCTAATTTCTTTCACTAATTACCAGGATTTTTCGATGTTTTGGTTATCGACATCGTGTTTATGTCGACAACCAAAGTCGCTAAAAATCTGGGTCGTTACAGTTGGTATCAGAGCTTAAGTTAAGAATTACTTGGCTCTGTGGCGTGACTCGGTAGAGATAGGGTTAGTAATGCCCTAGATTGAGATTAAGTGTATATATACGAGTGAGCGTATTTGTTATTGATATAAAAATTATTTTATATTGTGGAGATTCATTGGTTGAGTTGTTTATGGGTTCTGGTCGATCAGTTTGATCCACTGTATCGGTAGGGATTTTGTAAACACTTGAATACGATGAACCATCATGGTATGTTTTGAAAAGAGGGTAAATGTAACACCCCGTATTTCTGTTAAAACTAATATTCACAAATTAAAAGAATTAATATTGAGAATTTGCACGAAATAGCCTTAAAAAGGCATATAACAAATTTGAGATATGTGAATTGCCTTAAAAGGCGAAAAATGGAATTAAGACATTAATTGGAAAATTAATGTGTAGAAATGGTCATAAGTTAATTATGGATTAATTTGAATTCATGAATAGGTGCGTGTGTATATATATATATTTATATATATATGGGCAGTTAATGTAAACATGAATAGAAGTTTATTAATTTGCCGAGTGTTTGCTGAGTCACTTCTGACTCATTGCTGAGTCAATAAGATAAACCCCATCTTGTCTGAACGGCTGCGGTTATTTCTAGGTTAAATCTAATGGCCTAAATGAATCCTAAATTCTATAAATAAGTGGGTAGTCTCTCATTCTAATTCATATGAAAAATTGGAGAGCTATCGACATGCCGTTGCCATGGAGTTCAGCGTAGCCGTCACAAACTAAAGAAGAAGGAGAAAGCCTAGCCTACAACTAAATCTACTCAACAAACAAATTAAATCAAAGACTCTTTCTATTTCTCTTCTTTAGAATTGTGAGTATGCTGATTCTCACAATGTTATTATAAAATAATTCGATTAAGTTATGAATTGGATCACAAGAAAGTGATATGAATTGTTATGTATTTGTAAATTATGTTGTGGATCTCTTATGCTATTATGTTATCATATATATGTTGTTATGTTGTAAATAATCCTATGCTATGTCATATGTGATTAATCATGCTATGCTATGTTATAAACCATGTTATGCCATGTTGTAAATCATGCTATGCTATGTTGTAAATCATATCAAGCTATGTTGCAAATTATGATATGCTATGTTGTAAATATTACATATGTTGTAGATCTCATATTATCATATATGTTGAAACAATTATGTTATATGATAATGATGTCATGTTAAGTTGTGTTGAATCATGCAAGTTGTAAAATCATGATGTTATTATTTATGCGAATTGGATCATGTTTAAAGTTTATGTTTTTTTTTAAATAGATCTTGATTATGGGAATTTGCCTATTAAGTTAGGTGTACCCATATACATGAATCTACAAATTAAATGGATCTTGAATATGGGAATTTGCCTATTAAGTTAGGTGTACCCATATACATGAATCTATGATTAAATGAATTTTGATTTTTGGGAATTTGCCTATTGAGTTAGGTGTACCCATATAAAACCATATTGTTAATGATGTTGATTCACACATGTCCAATACAAGTTTATGGAACTTGATCAAAATCATATTATGTGAATTATGAATAAATTGACACCCTTAGACCCATGACATGTATAACCTTATGCAAGTTGTAATTTTGATATATGCAAGCTTCACCCCTTGTTAGTATTCATTTAGTCACATATATATGTTGTTGTTGTGAATATTTTCTTTTATGCTATGAGTTAGACTAATCGGGTCTAGCATAAATTTTGCGAATAAACGTTCAAACGTGGGGTAGGGGTAATATTAGGAAATTAATAAATTGGGGTGCAATTGATATGATTTTGCATGCCTTAAATGGATGTCCATAATTGAGTCAATTATGGACATTGCTAAATTTGGAATTAATTAATAATTCAAGTAGGGAATTATTAAAATTGGGGAAAGTGGATTATTAATAATAATCAATGCTTAGGACACGAGGTTGGACCCGTTTGTGACGTAAACCTGCCCGGACCCGCCCGACAAATCCAGTAGTCACAAATGTCGGCCCAATGTGAGAGGTCCTAGGCCCAAACTAAAGCATAACAGTTGTAAAGACACGAGGTTAGACTCTTTTATGGTGTAAGACTGCCCGGACCCGCCCGGCAAATCCAGCTGCCATAAATGCCAGTCTAATGTGAGAGGTCTTTATGAGGTTATGCCCTTAATGAATTAAGAAATACTTAGCCAGATAATCATGTAAGGTGGGACATGGGGGTTAAGTAGGTGCCTTGGGTGGCATGAGGAATCTAGTGGTTGCCTTTAGAGGCATTTGAAATACGATTAGACTTAACCAAATACACATGTAAATGAACATGACTAAGTGGGTTAAGTGGATGGACTAATGGGACAATCTTAGGTGGAATGCTTGTGGGAAATAATGGGGGCCCATTTTAACCAGTATCCCAAAACGTATCTTTGTGGGCTCGACCCAAGTCGAGGACGGGACACGCATACTGGGTTTGACTATAAGAGGCCAAAACAAGGAGCGATGGCAACGCAAGTCCAACGGGTTTCATATGCATGTGTGGACCCGGGCTGGTAGGTAAGACGTTGTTGCATCGTGTAGGTATAAGCCGTGCATCTCCGTTATATCGGGTTGCCACTTTAGGGGAATGATACACCCCACTGTGGGGCCAGCACGGGTATCTACGAGTAGGGAGCCGATCGAAAAATGGAAAGTGGGGTACACCTAGTGGAGATAGGGGCAGGCGGCACCTATGTAGTCAGCTAGGAGTACGTAAAGCCATTAAGAAAATTTCTAAGTGAAGCTAAGTGGAATCAATCTTTAGGGTGACTGGTGTGGTGCAGTATAGTGTTTATTCTTTAGTATTTAGGAGCGCCTATAACGTTTCCTTTAGCGATTGTCTATGTCCTTAATCTGCTCTTTCATAGACATTTCCTTGTTTTCCAGCTTATGCCTTAGTCCAGTTATTTTGATAATAGTATTGTAGAATTATCATACTCGCCAGACTTTATGTCTGACCCCCCCCCCCTCTTTTTCATCTTTTTCTCCCTTCAGGTCCTCAGGTTGGGCCAAGTTTCAGTGAAGTCTGATTGGATTGCTTATCTCTTGGAAAGCTTGGACTGCTGAAGTAAAGTCCAGCTTGTTATCTTTCTTTTTAATGGCTATTTATGTAATGGGATTATGTACTTGTTTTATCAAGATAGATATTGTACTTGACTTTGATTATGGTGTTATGATGTAATCAAACATGTTTTGACTTCTGCTGCAATTGAAATAAAGTTTTTAAATTTCCAAGTACTATTTTATAACTGTCTTGTTGAAATTTTACTGTTCTATATTCACCTAAAACCTCCATAGAAGTTAATGCATTCCCTTTGTGAGTGACATTAATGGACGTGGGGTGTTACACGTGGTATCAGAGCATACGGTTACCAGAACAGATAAGATATTTTGAAAAACTATTTTTCAAAAGCATTTTTATAAAGAATACTTTCAAAAATATGTTTGTAGAAGAGTATTTTTGAAAGGAAGGATTATTTTGAGAACATAATCCCCAAGAGCCATATATCCTTCCTTCGATTCTCCGTTTTGAATCTCTTCCTCTTTCTCTTTTTGAATTTCCCCTTCGCGTATAGATGCTTTTTCTAAGATAAATAAGGACTTCCGTACGAAGGACGGAAGAACCACTTCAAGGGACTTAGACGTTTGTCGGGCTAGAAGTTAGTCTAAGGAGGTGGAGGGTTGTGGGAACCTTTAAGATGGACGATGGGAGGAAGGTTCAAATAGTTGTTAGGTTAATAAAGGACGAAACCTCATCTTGGTGGGAGGTCACGAATGGAAAATGTGAAGAGGAAGGCTAGTTGTTTTGGAGAAATAGGACACCTTATTAGGATTGTCCAAAGAGGCAAAGTTTCTTTCAAGGGCAGAGGAGAATTTAAATATGGAAAAATTCCTGACATTAAAGCAAGGGAGTTTATCAGTGAAGGAATATGTCAATAAATTTAATCAGTTAGCAAGGTTTGGCTTGGAGTTGGTGAACACGCCAGAGAAGAAAGCTTTGAGGTTCGTTAGAGGCTTGAATGAACCGTTGCAAGGGTTGGCTATGACCCACATCCCTATGGGAGCCACCTTTGAAAGGCTAGTAGAAATGGCACTTATGCATGAGGATAAGGCAGTTGAAACGAAAGGGGATCAGAAGAAACCCCAACAACAAAATAAGAAGGGTGGTAAAAACAATAATGGCAAAGGGAAGAAGAGATGCTTCAATTGTGGGACGCCTGGCCATCTCAGCAAAGATTGTAGAAAGAAAAAGAAGACTGGTTGTTTTCATTGTGGAGATGCGGGACATTTGGTGAAGGACTACCCAAAGAAGGGGCAGAGGGCAGGGTCTACCTCGGGAGGACAGGTGCAGGCTCTTATGGCACCAGGGCAGGCAAGGGGGCAAGTTCAGGCTATTGCGGCCCCACCGCTGCAAGAAAGAGGTAGAACAATTTCTGTTGAAAGCTTAGTTTTTCTGTTTGATCATCCTGTCCGTACCTTATTCGATTCTGGCGCATCTCATTCGTTTATCTCTGCATCATTAGTTGAATTACTGCACTTGAACACTTGTTTAGTAGAGGATCCCTTGGTTGTTTCAAATCCAATTGGGGGTTCAGCTCATTTGACCATGATATGTTTGGATTTGAAAATCTCTATACTTAGCGTTGAATTTAGATGTGATGCTTATGTATTGGGCTTCACGGGCTATGGGCTAATTTTAGGAATGGACTGGTTATCTAGAAATGGGGCCATTCTTGATTGTGAAAGGAGAGTAGTTAGGCTTGTGACTCGCCTTGGTAACACTCTCGACATCTTTTGTAATCCCATAGATTCCGTTATGCTGAGTTATCTTGAATCGCTTGACGCGTCTGTAGAGAATCTGCGATCGGTAGAGGTGGTCCGGGAATATCCGGATGTGTTTGAGGAGGTGAAGGGCTTACCTCCAAAGCGGGAGATAGACTTTCGAATTTATCTTGTGGATAATGCTAAACCCGTATCTTTGCCAGTGCGCCACATGGCTCCTCGTGAAAGGAGGGAACTCAATAAGCAAGTGAAGGAGTTGCTTGAGAAGGGGTTCATAAGACGTAGTATATCGGAGTGGGGTGCTCCAGTAGTATTTGCTACAAAGGCGGATGGGTCCCTTAGACTTTGTGTGGACTATAGAGAACTGAACAAGCTTACTAAAAAGAACCGACACCCACTGCCGAGGATTGACGATCTCTTTGATCAGTTAGTTGGCGCCTCAGTGTTTTCGCAGTTGGACTTAGCCACTGGCTTTCATCAACTGAGAGTGGCTGAGGATAGTATAGATAAGACTGCTTTTAGGATTCCTGACGGATTCTATGAATGGCTAGTGATGCCCTTTGGTTTGACAAACGCCCCCGCATATTTTGTTGATTTGATGAGTAGGGTGTTTAGGGAGTACCTTAACAAATTCGTGGTAGTCTTTGTGGATGACATCTTAGTCTTTTCTAAGAATGAAGAAGAGCATGCCCTACATCTTAGGGAAGTGTTGGAAACCCTTCGAGCGCATAACCTTAAGGCAAAATTTTCTAAGTGTCACTTCTGGAGGAAAGAAGTACGGTTCTTAGGGCACGTGGTTTCCAAAGAAGGGATAGCAGTGGATCCCGCAAAGGTGGTGGCCATCCAAGATTGGAAGGTCCCTAAAAATGTAACCGAAGTAAGAAGTTTCTTGGGGTTGGCTGGCTATTATAGGAAGTTTATCAAAGACTTCGCAAAAATATCAGCTCCATTAACACGGTTAACGAAGAAGAACCTGGTCTTTATGTGGGACGAAGACTGTGATGATGCGTTCCAACGTTTAAAGAGAGCCTTAACTTCAGCCCCAGTCTTAGTGCTGCCAGACGGGAATAAACCGTTTACCGTCTATACTGATGCTTGTGGGACGGGACTTGGCGCGGTCCTCATGCAAGAGGGAAGAGTAATAGCCTATGGTGGAAGGCAGTTGAGGGTTCATGAAAAGAATTACCCTACGCATGACCTTGAGTTAGCCGCAATTGTTTTCGCGCTTAAGTCCTGGCGTCACTATCTTCTTGGTGAGAAATTCGAACTGTTCACTGACCACAAATCATTAAAATACTTATTCTCTCAGAAGGATTTGAATTTAAGGAAGCAACGGTGGATGGAATTCTTAGCCTCCTACGATTTTGAAATAGCATATACCCCGGGCAAGGGTAACGTGGTAGCAGACGCCTTAAGTAGGAAAAGGTTGTCCTTGAGTCCGTTGTTTGTTGAACGACGAAGCTTAGAATTCATCTCCATGTTTGACTTTAGACCCTTCGTTGACCTAGTACCTGGTTTGTTAGCATCCTTGGAGGTTAGACCTACACTTCTAGGACGAGTTGGTGAGGCACAGCAAGACGACCCACAGTTGGTTGAGATAGTAGAAAAACTCAAAGGAGGGGAGTCGTCTAGCCATCTTCGTAGGTATACCCTAGACGATAAGGGTTGGTTACGAAGGGATAATAGACTTTGTGTACCACAAGACGAAGACTTAAGGAAGGCCATTCTTGATGATGCTCATCGCTCAAAGATGACCATTCATCCCGGCGGAGACAAGATGTACAAAGATATGAAGCGAGTTTTCTTTTGGGCCGGTATGAAAAAGGATGTGGTCGAGTACGTCGCTAGATGCTTGGTGTGCCAACGAGTAAAAGCGGAACAAAAGAAACCCGGTGGGTTGCTTCACCCATTGGAAGTTCCACTATGGAAATGGGAAAGCGTCTCGATGGATTTTGTGGATGGATTACCAAGATCAAGGAAGGGTAATACGGGGATTTGGGTTATAGTAGATAGACTTACTAAGAGCGCCCATTTTATTCTCGTGAAAAGTAAGAGGACTGCTCCGTGGTTGGCTTCTGTGTACATTAAAGAAATAGTTCGTTTACACGGTATTCCTTCTAGTATAGTAAGCGACCGTGATCCCATCTTCACTAGCGAATTTTGGAAGAGTTTACAAGAGGTGGTAGGGACTCAGCTATGTTTGAGCACCGCATATCATCCTCAGACGGACGGCCAGACCGAGAGGGTGAATCGTATTCTAGAGGATCTTTTAAGGCTTTGTATCCTAGACTTTGGGGGTACATGGGAAGAGCACCTTCCGTTGGTAGAATTCGCATATAATAATAGCTTTCAGTCTAGTATTGGCATGGCACCTTTCGAAGCTCTTTATGGAAGGCCTTGCCGTTCGCCTACATGTTGGTGGGAATCTACCGATAAAATCCTACTTGGGCCCGATATGGTTAGGGAAACCTCAGAGAAGATTGATTTGATTCGAAGGAGGATGAAAGCAGCACAAGATAGGCAGAAATCGTATGCTGATAAGAGGAGGACAGATCTGGAGTTTGACATTGGGGACATGGTTTTTATCAAAGTATCTCCGTTACGGAATGTTGTTCGCTTTGGGTCCGTAGGGAAATTAGCGCCAAGGTTTGTAGGGTCGTTTCTTATAAAAGACAGGATTGGGAAGATGGCGTATAGGGTGGAGTTGCCTGAGAAACTTAGTGGAGTACACGACGTATTCCATGTATCACATTTGAGGAAGTGTTTGCACAAGACCGCGGAGGTGGTAGAGCCGAGCTTGCTTAAAGAGGTGGAAATAGAGCGTAATGCAACAATTAGACGAGCTCCTACATGCATTCTTGGGTCGGAGATCAAAAAGTTGAGGAATCGAGAGGTCAGACTAGTTAAGGTGCAATGGGGAGATGATGAGAGCAACGCTACTTGGGAGACAGAAGAGAAGATGCGTTCGTTGTACCCTTTTATTTTTGAGGGTATGTCTTTTAATTTCTCCTTTATCACTTATCTTATCTTATCTTATCTTTAGTATGTCCTCTCATTAGTATCTTTGACCTTTAGTTAGGATAATCCTATGGTTGAAACATGTGTTTGAGACATGTTATGTATGATGGATGCAAGTGTTTGCTAGTGGTTGCTCGTGGATGCATATATACACACACTTTAGGCACTAGATCGGCTCAGTCACTACATATTGCATATTGCATAAATGAATGTATTTAGTATAATGGATGTATAATGGTTGTACCATCATATAGATGCTGCATTCGATTGAATGGATGTGCACGCATATAGAAGTAGTATGTAAGCAATTAGGATCTTTTGCATACATAATGGATGCATGGCACTATCATGAATTGCATCAAGGAGGTCAACTGAATCAGTGGACCGCCTGATTTTGCATTAGATACGGACATATACACACACTATACATTTAAACATAAAAGCATTAGAAGTCTATAAGGAAAATGGATGCCAGTGTTTGTTGATTGAGTAGATGGTTGATGATAGGATATAAACTTGAAGATTTCGGGGTCGAAATCCCTTAAGGAGGGGAGAATGTAACACCCCGTATTTCTGTTAAAACTAATATTCACAAATTAAAAGAATTAATATTGAGAATTTGCACGAAATAGCCTTAAAAAGGCATATAACAAATTTGAGATATGTGAATTGCCTTAAAAGGCGAAAAATGGAATTAAGACATTAATAGGAAAATTAATGTGTAGAAATGGTCATAAGTTAATTATGGATTAATTTGAATTCATGAATAGGTGCGTGTGTGTATATATATATATATTTATATATATATGGGCAGTTAATGTAAACATGAATAGAAGTTTATTAATTTGCTGAGTGTTTGCCGAGTCACTTCTGACTCATTGCTGAGTCAATAAGATAAACCCCATCTTGTCTGAACGGCTGCGGTTATTTCTAGGTTAAATCTAATGGCCTAAATGAATCCTAAATTCTATAAATAAGTGGGTAGTCTATCATTCTAATTCATATGAAAAATTGGAGAGCTACCGACATGCCGTTGCCATGGAGTTCAGCGTAGCCGTCACAAACTAAAGAAGAAGGAGAAAGCCTAGCCTACAACTAAATCTACTCAACAAACAAATTAAATCAAAGACTCTTTCTATTTCTCTTCTTTAGAATTGTGAGTATGCTGATTCTCACAATGTTATTATAAAATAATTCGATTAAGTTATGAATTGGATCACAAGAAAGTGATATGAATTGTTATGTATTTGTAAATTATGTTGTGGATCTCTTATGCTATTATGTTATCATATATATGTTGTTATGTTGTAGTGATTATGTTGTAAATAATCCTATGTTATGTCATATGTGATTAATCATGCTATGCTATGTTATAAACCATGTTATGCCATGTTGTAAATCATGCTATGCTATGTTGTAAATCATATCAAGCTATGTTGCAAATTATGATATGCTATGTTGTAAATCTTACATATGTTGTAGATCTCATATTATCATATATGTTGAAACACTTATGTTATATGATAATGATGTCATGTTAAGTTGTGTTGAATCATGCAAGTTGTAAAATCATGATGTTATTATTTATGCGAATTGGATCATGTTTAAAGTTTATGTTTTTTTTAAATAGATCTTGATTATGGGAATTTGCCTATTAAGTTAGGTGTACCCATATACATGGATCTACAAATTAATTGGATCTTGAATATGGGAATTTGCCTATTAAGTTAGGTGTACCCATATACATGAATCTATGATTAAATGAATTTAGATTTTTGGGAATTTGCCTATTGAGTTAGGTGTACCCATATAAAACCATATTGTTAATGATGTTGATTCACACATGTCCAATACAAGTTTATGGAACTTGATCAAAACCATATTATGTGAATTATGAATAAGTTGACACCCTTAGACCCATGACATGTATAACCTTATGCAAGTTGTAATTTTGATATATGCAAGCTTCACCCCTTGTTAGTATTCATTTAGTCACATATATATGTTGTTGTTGTGAATATTTTCTTTTATGCTATGAGTTAGACTAATCGGGTCTAGCAAACATTTTGCGAATAAACGTTCAAACGTGGGGTAGGGGTAATATTAGGAAATTAATAAATTGGGGTGCAATTGATATGATTTTGCATGCCTTAAATGGATGTCCATAATTGAGTCAATTATGGACATTGCTAAATTTGGAATTAATTAATAATTCAAGTAGGGAATTATTAAAATTGGGGAAATTGGATTATTAATAATAATCAATGCTTAGGACACGAGGTTGGACCCGTTTGTGACGTAAACCTGCCCGGACCCGCCCGGCAAATCCAGTAGTCACAAATGTCGGCCCAATGTGAGAGGTCCTAGGCCCAAACTAAAGCATAACAGTTGTAAAGACACGAGGTTAGACTCTTTTATGGTGTAAGACTGCCCGGACCCGCCCGACAAATCCAGCTGCCATAAATGCCAGTCTAATGTGAGAGGTCTTTATGAGGTTATGGCCTTAATGAATTAAGAAATACTTAGCCAGATAATCATGTAAGGTGGGACATGGGGGTTAAGTAGGTGCCTTGGGTGGCATGAGGAATCTAGTGGTTGCCTTTAGAGGCATTTGAAATACGATTAGACTTAACCAAATACACATGTAAATGAACATGACTAAGTGGGTTAAGTGGATGGACTAATGGGACAAGCTTAGGTGGAATGCTTATGGGAAATAATGGGGGCCCATTTCAACCAGTATCCCAAAACATATCTTTGTGGGCTCGACCCAAGTCGAGGACGGGACACGCATACTGGGTTTGACTATAAGAGGCCAAAACAGGGAGCGGTGGCAACGCAAGTCCAACGGGTTTCATATGCGTGTGTGGACCCGGGCTGGTAGGTAAGACGTTGTTGCATCGTGTAGGTATAAGCCGTGCATCTCCGTTATATCGGGTTGCCACTTTAGGGGAATGATACACCCCACTGTGGGGCCAGCACGGGTATCTACGAGTAGGGAGCCGATCGAAAAATGGAAAGTGGGGTACACCTAGTGGAGATAGGGGCAGGCGGCACCTATGTAGTCAGCTAGGAGTACGTAAAGCCATTAAGAAAATTTCTAAGTGAAGCTAAGTGGAATCAATCTTTAGGGTGACTGGTGTGGTGCAGTATAGTGTTTATTCTTTAGTATTTAGGAGCGCCTATAACGTTTCCTTTAGCGATTGTCTATGTCCTTAATCTGCTCTTTCATAGACATTTCCTTGTTTTCCAGCTTATGCCTTAGTCCAGTTATTTTGATAATAGTATTGTAGAATTATCATACTCGCCAGACTTTATGTCTGACCCCCCCCTCTTTTTCATCTTTTTCTCCCTTCAGGTCCTCAGGTTGGGCCAAGTTCCAGTGAAGTCTGATTGGATTGCTTATCTCTTGGAAAGCTTGGACTGCTGAAGTAAAGTCCAGCTTGTTATCTTTCTTTTTAATGGCTATTTATGTAATGGGATTATGTACTTGTTTTATCAAGATAGATATTGTACTTGACTTTGATTATGGTGTTATGATGTAATCAAACATGTTTTGACTTCTGCTGCAATTGAAATAAAGTTTTTAAATTTCCAAGTACTATTTTATAACTGTCTTGTTGAAATTTTACTGTTCTATATTCACCTAAAACCTCCATAGAAGTTAATGCATTCCCTTTGTGAGTGACATTAATGGATGTGGGGTGTTACAGTAAACAAAATAATTTTACCCAAATTATAATTATAATATAGTGGATATATTGGTTGTTACTATAATCGACTAAGATTATTAATTAAATGGTTATGTAAATAACCAATCAGAATTCATATAAGTGAAATACGTGAAATCAGATGAGTTAAATCTGAAATTTTAACTAGGAATTGAATTAAAACTCTGGAGAATTGGATAAGTGTTTGTAAATGGATTTGGATTAAAAGTAAGGAAAATTTAAGATCCTGGGAGGTTTTAAATTGTTTTACAAGCAGTGTGAATTATATTTTGAAATGAATTTCAAAGTGGAAATGTTTAGAAATGGTTTTATAGTATTGAACTCACTTCGATCGCTGGAAAATAGATTCTGATGATGACAGCTGCATCATCAGTATTCATTTTCGAGTTGTAAGTGACGAATTACTACCAGAGATACTGTTTTGAATTTGTTTTGGGAAAGACAAGTTGTGTTGAATTTCAAAATGGGATTTTTTTAAATAGATTTGAAATATTAACTTGTTTTAAAAGAATAAAAATGAGAAGTCCCTTTATAAACGAAGTGTATAAATAGTTCTTTATAAATGAAGTTTATAAATGAAGTGAAGAGAATTATCATTGGATAATTCAGAAATAAAAATACAAGTGCGAAATTGAAAGGGAATTCTATTTTCCAAAGGTAGAAATATCGATTTCAAAAGGAATTGAAATTGAGACTTATGTAAAGAATGAATAAAGAAAGTTTGAAAAGGAATTTGAATAAAGGAAGTTCAAAAATAGAAATTGAATATAGAAATTCAAAGGGAGTTTGAATATATGAAATTCAATGGGATTGAAATTTGAATATAGAAATTCAAATGGAATTCAAATATAGAATTTTGAATATAGAAAATATAAAGGAATTCAAATATAGGATTTGAATATCGAAGGTGAAAATGAAAGTTGAATAAAGAAGATTCAAATAGAATTGATTTTGAAATTTGAATATAGAAGATTCAAATAGAATTGAAACGAAATCGAAAATATAGAATTTGAATAGAATTTGATATATAGATATGAATAATAGAAGTGATATAAAATTTGAATAGAAATTGAATATAATTAACTAATTCGAAGAGGAATTAGTTAACCAAGTTTTGAATTGGAAATTGAACTTTGACAGGTGAATTGGATTTGTAAATGCATATTCGAAATCGAATATAGAACTTAAATTTGAAATTTGGATTCAAATTGGTTAATAAGCAAGTTAAAATATATTTGAACATGTCATGTTCAAATATAAAAGTGAAATAGACGAAAGAGTTAATTAACAAATTAATTAACGAATTGAGTTAAAACGATCAGGTGTAGTTAAAATAGATTGGGCAGGTATAAATATACATGAGATAGGTATGGATAAGGTATGAAGGTATATAAATAGAATGCTCGACGAAAAGGTATGTATTTGATTCATATATGAGATTTTATGCGCCGTATCGGCAAGCCGCTTGGCTTTTTCTTTTTCTTTTTGGATTGGTAAGAGCCATGGGAGGCTATTTGAAATATCCCGATGATTCTGGAACAAAGGAGGTTATGGCAAATTTTTCCGGGAATTTAAGGAGTTGGAACATTTTTAAGATAAATTGATAGTTAGAAATCAACGTATCGATATATATAGAAGTCGATAAGGAAACGAACTTAGAAATAGAATAGTATAATCAAAAAGGAAGTATAGGAATAAAATCTAGTAAGAATAGAAAGAGAAAGTGTGTACGTGTTTAAAAGTGAATAAGTAGTTATATGGTATTGATTATTCGAGTAAGTAGTCATATCTGTTTTGACGTTATAAATGTTATTCAGTCAGGGTCTGAGAGGTAGTTATACCCCAACTTGATTGATTTCATTATTAACAAATAAACAGTAAGATTTCAGGCTCGAAGATCAATGTTGAATAAGAGTTAGTTGAATATAGTATTTGGATTGTCTTAACGATGTTTTACACAACATCCGTTTTAACCCAAATGAGTGTAAGCTTGGAAATATAATAAAGAATATTTCCTAAGTATATAAATAAAAGAGATCGGAAAAGAGATAAGTAATTGGAATTTTTTCCAATTATAAATAGCCTATATTTTCTAAGTTTAGAAAATAAAGGAAGGCGATATTCGGAAATGTTTTCCAAATAACATAAAAGGCCAATATGGTTATTGAAATTTTTTGGTTAACAAATATTGATAAAGAATAGAGAAGTGATTTAACTAATGGAATATTAATTAAGGGCTCAGTGACATGTTCAAAAAGGAAAATTTGATTTTTGAGAAGAGTAAACTGTTTAAAAACTCCCAGGGAAAGACTGTTTAAATTAAAAACAAATTTAACAGAAATTTGTGGAAGTAGATTTGAATTAAAGTAAAGTCAGTTAAGTGGGAACTAAAGTTGAATTGAAATCGAATAATATTGAATTTGTGAAATTAGAATCCGAAATGGTATTGGATTGGGGAGTTAAGGAATTGAAAATCAAAAATTGAACTTAAGTTGAAATGGGATTTGGCTTGGATATATGCGAATGGTTGTGTTGGAGAAAAAAGCAGATTGGAATTTGATTGGGATGACCCTTGTATTCGCTGAATTGATAACAGGTGGAAAGGATATAATGATATGCCGACAAAAGGTACAAGTTTATATTTCATATGATATGAGATTTTGATGAGCTGAATTGGCAAGCCGCTTGGCTGTTTGATTTTATCTTGGGATGGAGATGGCCCAGAGAGGCAAGTGGTGGTTTGGGATATTGACCAGTACAAAAGAGATGCTGGCGAAATTTTTCGAAGAGTTAAGGCGTTAGAAAATTTTCAGGATTTTTGAAAATTTTCGTTGATAAGAATTAAATAAAATTTTGATTGAAATTAAATTGGTTCAGTTGAAACTGAAGATAAGAAGTGAACAAATATGTTCTAACTAGTCGATAGGGTCGTCCTCTACCTTTTAGCAATTTCGAGGACGAAATTATTTTAAGTGGGGAAGATTGTAATGACCCGCATTGGCAGGGGTATTATGATTAATTTATTTAATTATATCAAGGGTGGTATTAGAGGATTTAATGGTCATGGAATTTAATAATGGTGAATATTTAATTAAAATAAAAATTAAATAATATATTTAATTCTGAATGGTCGAAATGACGATATGGTGTGAACCAGATCATTTGTGATATTTAATTCAGCTTGGAATTGAATTTGAATAACGAATATATTCAATCGTCGATAGTTGAACGTATAGTTTATAATATAATTATAAACGAGCTCGAAATGGCGCTGCAGTTCGTAAATTGGCAATTCGAACTTCAACTGAATGTACAGGATTCGTTTTAAGCCGGATTTCTGTGAAACAAGAAACGTGTGGAGCTGGTGGAGTATATCTTTCTAGTGGAAGAGAAAAATCGGGATTTCGTCATATAGATTTTGAGATATGTCCAAATCAAATTTCAGAAAAGTCGCTATAGAATCGTTTATCGACCGTAACGGTTTATTCGATATAACTAGAGATCAGGTTTGAATTTAGACAAGGTTCTTTTGGGAAGTAGTGATAATTTAATTTTTAGAATTTTACTATAATTTTTAATTAATTAAATAAGCAACTTTTTATTTGGAGTGTTTTGCACCCTAAATCGACATTTTTGAGATTTCACAGAATAAGTCAACCTACCGGTATTTTTATATTTTTTAAATCGTGGTACCTTACCCATCACAATGGTGTTTTCATTTCTGTCCGTAGCTGCCCGTACGTAAGCAGAATGGAGTAAATCGAAGTTCATAACTTTAAAGAAAAAAAAATTATAGATGAGGGTCACTATCTAAACAACTAAACTCTCTCGCTATTGCTTCATGATCAAAAAACGAACTGGTCTAGCTATAAACGTACAAACACAATACTAAACCGTGGATGTCCCTCATCCATCAAACATGTACCTACCCTAAAATATTTATAAGCTATAAAACCGAACACGTATGATCTAATATTGCCACTCCTTAGCCATGAAGAGATTACATAATATAAATAGCAAAATACAGGAAGGGATTAGTTTTTCTGGTTTCAACAACCAAAAATAGTGAAATAAAAATAAACTGCAAGTCTGAAAATATTAATTTAAAATCAAAAACTTGATGAGAATTAACCATTTTAGATTCATTTAAATCGTAAGTGGGAACGCATCAAGCTGGCGGCGATCATGCAAGGTACGGTCACGAATACCAGTTGAGCAAAAACTCCACGGTGAGTTCGAGTTTCAATTGAATGATACGGAAAGGATGCTGGCGAACGCGTTCTCGGGTGGGTGGTCAAGACTGCCGAAGTACTATGAAGTCGATAAGTGCATCTCAGGTTCGAGTTTGATCATTTGGGTGCGAGGTTGATGTCGAGGTGGCTATCGGGTGTGGCTTGGGATGCTGAGTCGAACGGAGGAGTCGGCGACGGTCATTGATGGTCGGGGTGGAGCAGGGAGTCGGTCAAACTCCAGTCAAGGAACTCAAAGCAATAGATCGATATTTTCATATGTGACCGAGTATGGTCTGATGGTCGCCATCGAGCGTAGAATGGGAAGGCGAGATGATTGAGGGGGACGGTGATGATCATCGTGGGCCGACGCTATGGGGAAAGTCGGTCAAAAGAGGGGTCAAAGGGGATTGTGGAGTAACGGGTTCAGATATTTTTATACTGGTAGGTGCGGTTTGAAAAAAGGATTTGGGGAAGAAAGCTTGTACAGTAGCGGGTCGGTGGGCTTTTAATTTGGGTGGTGGGCCAATGAATAAAGGTTAATGCCCAATCAATCATATTAATTAAGTTTGGTCCATTTTTAAAATAGTGTAAACTTTAAACATGTGTAACTTGATCATACGATACCAGATTGACGAACCGTAAGTTGCGTTAGGATCGTATGGACGAGAACAACACAATGAGACTGACCGGGAGTGAATCCGAGCTCGTTACAATTTATTGCAAAATAGATTGTCCATCTGAATCAACGATAATTATCGTTATTAACGATGATAGTCCAATATGAGTAAATCTCACCAACTCTGAACAGTTTATAATTTCATGTTGTATTTTTAGAACTGTTAGACATTGGCTGATTGACGGTGTGTTGACTGTTTGATTGAACTGCTAGTCAGTTAGTTAAATTTCTATATTGATTCTGTTTAACAGAATGTATCATATAGAACTGAAAGTGATGTTATCTATATTGTTTAACATCTGTGATGCAGGGAAACAGGTTGGAGGAACCCAACTGGGTTCCTCAACATTTATTTTACTGTTTTTCAATATTGTGATATATGATGTGATATATAATCTGTTGTCGATTATATGTGTTGGGACGATACTGATCATCGTGATTTGATATGTTGAATACCATAACATACCGAATGTTGATAAAGGAATATTTTCAAAGTGTATTTTGAAAATGAATTATTTATATAAAATCGATGGATTTTATATAGAAAAGGAAAAGGATTTTTATAAAAGAAATATTTATAAAATCAAAGGATAAGTTAGAATAAAAGGAAATCATTTGTAAAGTGAAGAACCATTACTAAAAGTAAATCTTTATAAATGAACAGTTTATTCGAAAAGAGTAAAAAGAGCTAATCGATGTTAGTTTAATCGATTAGAGTTGAAGTAAAAGGAGTTAATCGATGTTAGTTAATCGATTAGAGTTGAAGTAAAAGGAGTTAATCGATGTTAGTTAATCGATTAGAGTTGAAGTAAAAGGAGGTAATCGATGTTAGTTAATCGATTAGAGTTGAAGTAAAAGGAGTTAATCGATGTTAGTTTAATCGAAAAGAGTTAATCGAATATAGTTATTCGAATAGAAGCAAATGAGTTAATAGAATATAGTTTATTCGAATAAAGTTAGTAAATCGAATATAGTTTATTCGAAAGGAGTTAAGTGAAATGAGTAAATCAATAGCGTTAGTCAATTAGAGTTAATCCAATAGTGTTAGCCCAATAGAGTTAATTGATAAGGGTTAATCGAATAGAGTTAAGTGAAATGAGTAAATCAATAGCGTTAGTCAATTAGAGTTAATCCAATAGTGTTAGCCCAATAGAGTTAATTGATAAGGGTTAATCGAATAGATTTAAGTGAAAAGAGTCAATCGAATATAGCTATTCGAAGAGGGTTAAGTAAGGAAGTTTGTTAAAGGGATATAAAGTGAACTTTGTCTATTTCAAAGTTAGAAATGTTGTTCAGTTAAGGTCTGAGAGGTAGTTCTACCCCAACTTGATTGACTTCGTTTTAACTAAGGAATAGTTAAGGTTCGGCAGTAAAGGAAATGGTTTGAGTTGGCATCGCGATGGTTTGTTTAAACATCTGTCTAAGTCCAATGAAGAAGCTTTGGAAATGTTTTCCAAAGAAGAAACCAGAAATGTTTTCTAATAAAGAAAACAAGAAATGGAAATGTTTTCAATTGTTAATAACGTATATTTTTCCAAATGTAGAAAATAAGAAATATTGAATATAGGGAAACAAGAGATAAGTAAATTAAGGAAATAAAGAGATAAATGTTGAATGATGTTTGATTGATATAAATTTCCATTTGGAAATAATATCGTTGGTTGCACACCTGTTTTTCTTCGATAGTTAAATCACAGACTATCGAAGTTTTGACCATTTTAACGTTGTTAATATGGAGAGACCGGTTGGATTATTATCCAAAGAACCACTCTGTATTGGCATAAGCATTGCGAATCATATATGCCAAAGGAAATTGAAGACGGAGTTATGCAAGGGCTATCCTGTTTACAGAATAGTGCCTTCGGTTCATCCTGTTCCTGGATGACTTGTATGGACGGATGTCTGACAGAGTATTTCCAGACGATCACGTATATTGATTTCTCCAACCATACCAAGAGTGGAAGCGGAGAAGGAAACTTCTTTTAGCTAACACATAATGTATGGTTGAGGACATCAATCGGTGATTTGATGGATTTGACGATGTGACTTCAAAGTGAATCTGGTGTGATGAAAAAGCGTAGCTTCTAGCCTCATATCCGGTAAATGACAGAAATCGGGCAGGCAGCATGGCTAAGTCGGTCGCACCGAAGTAGGGTGTATAATCACCTGATCTAGAGTTTCATTTACTTCTAAAAATCTATTGTTGATGCTGTCCCATTCGGGAAACGGTTGCTGATCCCAACTGTTGGTGATACACATTCGATACACTCAAGCGAAATGAGTGGTCGGTCATGTGTGGCCGGGTTGCAACCCAGTGTATTCCTCTCTAGAGGTACACGAGCGAAAGGTGGTTCCATACCTTGTCTTAGTTGGAAATCCATTATCCAATACGTGCTTGCGGTTTTGATTGTATACTATATATGTAGAACGTGAGATGAAAGCGCTTCTGCTAGATGATTATATATACTATAGTTGATAGACATTATTATAATATCAAAAAGGTTTTTGATATAAAGATATTTTGGATTCTCATAAGGGAAAAACCCGTTCCGTTATGCGGCGTGGTCTTATGAGATATCGTTTACTTGTTCGAACTGTTTTTAAATTGTTTTACTCATACTAGTCCGATGACTGACCCGGAGTTTATTTTGTTGTTTTCCCTAAACTCTTGGGTGCCTAAATTTGTATGGGTAGTCAAGTAGTCGGGATTTACAGATATACTGGAAGAGCTTGGAGCAGGAGGCTTCAGGATCATATAGCTATAGTTATTTCCGCTGTGTTGTAAGTGTTGTACTTTGATAATGATATGTATATTCAAGTACAGATTTGTATTTCAAAGTTATGTTATGAAATATATTTATTCGTTCCGCTGTGAGGTTCGTGTTACTCTGATGTTGTGTTCTTCTTCTTCTTCTATTCTAAGTTTCTATCTTATCTTTCCTCACCCTCTAATTTCTTTCACTAATTACCAGGATTTTTCGATGTTTTGGTTATCGACATCGTGTTTATGTTGATAACCAAAGTCGCTAAAAATCCGGGTCGTTACAAAGAGGCCCATGGATATCACCACAAATATATTGTAGGGCTAAATTCCATCTAGATCATTCATAATTTTTATTCGATTTGAGATGTATCCAATAATCACCGTTATCACATACTCTGTTACAAGTAACTTTAGATGATATCAAAACACAAATATCCTCGAATAAAATTATAATGATTTCAGGTCTGAGGACCATTACATCACCTTCACTATGAGAATAACTTATGATACTGTTAATTATATTCCATGTAGTTTTCTCATGTTGGGTCAGCCCAATACGATATTCTCCAATACGTGTTTATGTTTTAACATTAATATCACGTATATTAATGATCAATGATATGTGATCATCTGTCAAACAACATACTAGTCTCAATGTTTTATAGCCATCCTATATAAACAATAAAACTTGACTAGAGACATTTAAGAATCTTAATACTTAACATATTATATAGTCTCAAGTTCAAGTCACTTACTTAAACTATATAATTCCGTATTATAATTCTAACGACTTCTATTATGTTAATATTTATATTATGCAGTAAATATAATATAACAGAATATTTTATTCCAAATAAAATAATAACATTAACAGTGTTATCAATCTCATCAAATGGATTGCCTCTAGGGCATAAACTCTAACAATATCACATGGCTTACTATAGTGCACAACATTATATTGCTTAACGTAAACGCGTACGTTGGATTCTCTTTATCATAAAGAATGCAAATAAATATTGAGTCTATGACTAAATACCAAAATATAGAGAGAAAAAACTGAGCACTAGCATGTTCTTAAACATAGTATATCCAAAAGTACATCCAATATAAGATTTTTCAACCGGCTAAGATAATATATTGCTACAAATTTAACAGATTGTGAGACCAAGTATTGTTGTAGCTTGGATTATAATATGTGAACTCATCTACTCAACATATCAAATGTTAAGAGTTAAAAATAAAATATCGTATGTTCACGATTCCATATCATATAAATTTAAACTTAAGACCTATATCTTCAATTAAAAAACAAATTGTAACACCCCACGTCCGTTAATGTCACTCACAAAGGGAATGCATTAAGTTTCGTGGAGCATTATGAGTAAACAGAACAGCATATTACAAGACAGATACATAAAGTAGTACTTGAAAATTTTATAACTTTATTGCAGCGGAAACAAAAAATAAAGTTGGGTTACATCTTCAAATATCAAAACCAAGTACATAATATCGGTCTTGTACAAAAGCCTTCAGAGTGCATAATTTTAAAGCCATAATCCCCAACAAAAACGCCTTAAATAGGTAGAATCAAAGCCAAGCAGTTCTTCAAGAACTTCTAGTACCTCAAGCAGAGAGAAATCCGAATCAAACTAGAATATTTCCTCCCTGAAAACCTGAGGGGGGAAAACCGAAGAAAAGAGGCGAAAACAAATGAGGTCAGACATAAAGTCTGGCGAGTCCAATAACTTTAACAATATAATTATTAAAGCAGTATGACAAGACATAAACTGGAAAATAAGGAATGATTGTGAAACAAGCAAGCATGACCAGGTAAGCAAGATGAATAAGACAACGTTAATTGCGTTTCTAATCACTATAGGATAAATACTACACTGCACCAATACTAGTCACTCTAAGAGTTGATCCCGCTTACTGAACGTAATAATCATAATAATGATAATGGTAGTCTCGTGTACCCCTAGCTGTCTTCATAGGTGTCGTCTGCTCCTATCTCCACTAGTTGTACCCACTACCCTCCTCATTCTAGTTACAACATTTATTCATAATATGGTAGTCGTACTCCTAGCTGTCTTCATAGGTGCCGCCTGCTCCTATCTCCGCTAGTCGTACCCACTACCTTCCCCATTCGATCGGTTCCCGAACTCGTAGATACCCGTACTGGTCCCAAAGTAGGGTGTATCACTCCCTAAAGTGGCAACCCGATATGACTGAAATGCACGGCTTATACCTACACGATGCAACAACGTCCTACCTACCAGCCCGGGCCCACGCACGCACATGACCCCGTTGGACTTGCGTTGCCACCGCTAACCCGTTTTGACCTCTTACAATCAAATCCAGTAAGCGTGTCCCATCCTCAACCTAGATCGAGCTCACTTGGATACAAATGGGTTACTGGTTAAAAAGGGTCCCCACACTTGACACAAGCTTTCCACCTATGATTGGTCCCCACAAGGATTTCCCACTTAACACCCTCTTATTCATGTCTTCTTACATGTTTCAACTTGGTTAAGTGTTTATAATTATATCCTACATGTCACCCATGCTTCCCACTTATCAAATCAACATGTATTATTGGTTAAGTTTGTCTTAACCCTATCCACTTATCATATCAATATATATATTATTGGTTAAGCTGGTCTTAACCCTACCCATTTATCAGATTAATATATATTATTGGTTAAGCTGGTCTTAACCCTACCACTTATCAAATTAATATATATTATTGGTTAAGCTGGTCTTAACCCTAACCACTCATCAGATTAATATATATATATATATATATATATATATATATTATTGGTTAAGCTGGTCTTAACCCTACCCACTTATCAGATTAATATATATTATTGGTTAAGCTGGTCTTAACCCCACTCACTTATTAGATTAATATATATTATTGGTTAAGCTAGTCTTAACCCTACCCACTTAACATGTTTTATGTATCATATATATATGTATATATATCGTATAACATGTTTTACTAAATTTATGATTAAGTACATCTTAGTTCACAGATACATTGGTTAAGAGAATAACTCCCTAAGTATCAACCCCGAAGACCGAAATCAACATAAGATCGATACTCAGAGAATTACTCAACTCAACCAATCTTTTGTTTGTCATTCATACTCGTCTTTGATCAACATTAATTAATTATTAATGCACAGACCTCGCACATTAAGTCGATTGCTTGTGGCCGCTGGATATGCCGGGCGGTTCCGGGCAGACTTCCACCACAAGAAAGACTTAACTTCGTGTCTAAGCATCATTTAATTTTGCCTACGACTTCTCACATTAGACTGTCGTTTGCGGTTGCTGGATGTGCCGGGCAGGTCTGGGAAGTCTTATACCACAAACAAGTCTAACCTCGTGTCTTAGGCATTTACTACGCATTTAATTTATACCTTTGACCTCTCACATTAGACTACCGTTTGTGGTTGCTGGACATGCCAGGCGGGTCTGGGCAGTCTTATACCACAAACGAGTCTAACCTCGTGTCTTAGGCATTTATTATTACACATAATTATTTAACCCCAATTTGAATTAATATCCCTATTTCAAATTGTCAATAATTTCCAATTTGATCTATGTCCATAATTGTCACCTAAATTATGTCCATAATTTCTAGGCATATAAATTATGCCAATTAATGTCTAAAATTAATTATATGCTTTTAAGCCATTTTATGTCAATTTCACAACTTCAATATTAAATATTTTCCCAATATCCCCACGTCGTTCGTACATGTAATTCATAAAATATGTTAGACTCGTAAATAGCCTAACTCATAAGAAGAAAAGAAACATCACAACTTGCATAACACAAAAAATGGATCTAACTAGCATATAAGAATAGTCTAGCATGGATCAAAACTTGCATGATTATAATTCATATTAACATAAATTTGCATAATCAATAACTTACATAGGCAATAGGCATAATTTGCATAAACTACAAAATGGAATGAATCAAATTATATAAGATATCATTTGCATAGATCTATACACTAAAGGTGAACTTGCATATATGAACATGGTTTTCGCATAAACTTGCATATGATCTACATACCAACTTTTATTAAACATGCATATGTAATTTAGACATGTAAACTAAGATTTACATATAAGCTTACATATGATTCGCGTAAAAACTTGCATCTAATTTACATCCAAACTTACATACAAACTAATGTCATAAAAAAATGAATCAAATTAAACATATGTGATTAGACATATGAAATGGATCCACCAACATAAGTTAAGAAAAACTGGCATATGAACCAACATCATGAATCTTTGTACATTAGACAACAACTGGCGTATATTCACAAAATAGACAATATCATATCGATCAATGATTCAACAGGCACAATCTTATAACCCAAATTATAACTCATCATAATTAATTTATTAATTATTTTGTGAAAGAAATTGTACTCACAAAGACAGGTTAGAGAAGAGAATAATTTGTTCATCGTTCGTATTAGAATTCTGACTTGCAAATCCCTAAGCTTTAGGAAGAAGAACTAACCTAGCAGCAGCATGGAGCCTAAGAGACTAATTTAGTTTAGGTTTAGAGCTAGAGTCTATGTATGCTTATATAGAAGTTTAGACTAATTATAACATTTAGATATTAAGTTTATAATCCGCATCGTACATCTAGTGTTGAGTCAGCAAATGTATTTTATATATATTAATAACCTTATATTTTTCTTCCCTTAAATTAATATGAATTGAACTTAAACATCTAATTGCGTGTTTTCTTTGATTAGCGTATTCTTCTTAATTGATGTCAATTAACATTGAATAACAATTTTACTATACTCCTCAAATTAACATATTCTGCTTAATGTTAATTGACATAAGTGACAAATTAGCATAAACATTTACACAAATTAAGATAATTACATGGTTTCCTAACAATACCCTATTAACATGTTTACAATTTGATGTCAAATAACATGCTTTTACAAATGAACATAAATGCCCAATTAACATATTTTCTTTAATTAATATCAATTAATATGAATAACAAATTAGCACAAACACATATATAAACTAAGGTCAATTACATGTTTTTTAATTAATGCCATATTAACACACATCTACAAATTAATTTCAACCTATTCATGTTTACATATTCTTCCTTTACTGTATACATTAATTGCCCATATATATCAGTATATATATATATATACACACACGCACCTATTCATAAATTCTAATATTGATAACTAATGCAAGTTGATTGCTTACTTATTTTAAAAAGTGGAAATCGAGTATATAATTTAATTCCCCTTTTTTTCTACTTTCCTCGTAACATACAAAGTCAATGCATAATGAAGTTACCTACATACATATATATCTATTTATATATGCATAAATCCTTCCTTCCAAAATAAATTGACTGTATTTATCTTCTTCTTTTCTTTCTTTTTACTGCATACATCCACACATTTCCTTCTGCTTTTTGTATTAATTGCATTAATTTTTCTTTTACTGTAGCCTAATTAATTCGCATGCATTTTTTTCAATGCACATTTTTAAACTTGTACCTTCTTGGCATAAATGCATATATATATTGTAACGGCCCAGAAAAGCTCGACGCTCGAATTTTCAACAATAATACATAATCCCGTATTACTTGTCAAAAATCCAAATATCGAACCCCAGACTGTTAATAGAAAGAAGTTAGAGGATGAGAAATAGAAAGAAAGAAGTATTAGAATAGAAGAAAAAGAAGAACACATCAGAATCTCACGGCAGAACGAAGAAATATAATATAACAAATCTCTTTATAAAAGAAACTGTATATACACATACCATTTATCAGAGTGCACGTACATTAATCACAGCGGAATAAACTTTGTATAGCTAAAGGTGAAGCCTCCTGCTTCCAGCTCCTGAATTCCATGCGAAACCCAACCTGTAAATATACTCGGTCTGACCCGAGCACATTTGATTTAAAACAAAATTCACCGGGTCAGTCTGGAATACTTTCAGTGATAAATCCAAAGAACACACAACTTGTTTAACTTTGGAAAATCCCTTTTTGAAATAAAAGGATAATAGTAAGACCAGCCCACACATAAACACGGACGGTTTTTACCTTACTATAACCCAAAACATTTTTGAAATCAATATCTTTTCTGATATTATAATAATGTCTATCAAACCACAAATAAATAATAATCTAGCAGAACGCTTGCATCTCACGCTCTGCATATAATTTACAATCAAAATCGCGGGCTCTTATTGGAGATTGGGTTCCAACTATGACAAGGTATGGGACCACCTGCCGATAGTGTATCTTTAGAGGCGAATACACTGGGTTCAACAAGAACGTCTTGCAACCCAGCCCACACATGACCGACCACTCATTTCGCTTGAGTGTATCGAATGTATATCACTAACGGTTGGGCTCAAACCACCGTTTCCCGAAAAGGGATAACATCGATAGATTTAAGAAGAAAAAGGAATTTCTCTAGATAGGTGATTATACACCCTAATGGGAGCGACCTACATAGCCATGCTGCCTGCCCGATTTTTGTCATTTCCCGGTTGATGAGGCTTGAGGCTACGCTTTATCATCACAACAGATTCACTTCGAATGCCACATTGTCAGATCCATCAAAAATCACTAATCGACGTATGCAACAATACATTACGTGTCAGCTAAAAGAAGTTTCCTTCTCTGCTTCCACTCTTGGTACGGTTGAAGAAATCAATGTACGGACCTTTCTGGAAATACTCTGTCAGACATTCATCCATACAAGTCATCCAGGAATAGGATGAACCAAAGGTACTCTTGATGTGCACGTAAAATTGCACATTTATATTCACATATTTATTCTTATTAAATAAATAAATGAATATTTTTGGGTGTTTTATACGATCAAACCATATTTTAAATATTTTCAAAATCATCACTCATTTTGGGAAAAATTGATCACTTATGCATGTTTTATTTTGTGATTGCATTTACTTGTTCTTTGTTATTGTCTCTAATAGGAATTTTGGTGCATAAATAATGCATACACATGAAGATTTGGAGCACAAATGCATGCATACAAAGGAATGAAGAGGAAATAATTCTCATACATGATCATGGAGGACCCCACCTCTCAAATTAACCTCTTTCTCTTAAAGCTTCTTATTAAAGACTAATTGAATGAGACAAAAGACCTCATGCATCCTACATGACTCATTAGTGGCTAAGAGAGGATTAGAAGCTTCATGAAGGGCCATTTTGGGGATTTCCCATTATGAGTGATTATGGTTTTAGGGTTTGTGATCTTGTATATATACCCCCTTCATGTTCATTTATCCATCCCCTTTCTTGGATCCTCTTTTTTATCATTTAGTAGTTTAGTTTAGTTCATAGCTCTCTTTTATTTTAATGGCTACTTAGCCATTTTCTTTATGTAACTTCTTTGCTTATGCTTTTTACATTCATGTTCATAGCTTAGATTTACTTTCATGCTCATAGCTTAGATTTACTTTATGTTCTTAGTTTAGTTCTCTTCTTGTTTTACTTAGTTTTTCTTCCATTTTACTTAATTTTCTAATGTTGAAACTTGCATGTGTTGACATTACAACACATATGAGTGACTAATCCCTTGATTTCGGGGTAATGATGCTCTCTAACTTTGTGTAAGTTCAACAAGTGTATGATTTGTGATCTTTAATATGTGCTTAATGTTAGTGAATATGGATGTAAGTTTATACATATGGGTTTGATAGGTCATGTTGCATTTGCAAATGATCTATGCTTATTCAATATAAACACAAGTTACATCAATATTTGCTAAGTGATTATTGATTTTGAAATGAAAGTATGAACAAAATTTGATGGTCTATAGTTCTATCCAATAGTTTATAGACCATACTTAGAATAGTTTTCCTTTAGTTTCATTTTCATGAGAATCATAAGTGGTGTAAATATTGCATTTATATCACTTGTTGAGATCATACATTGTATGTTTGACAACTTACATAAAGGTGAGAGTGGATTTACCTCTAAATTACTCTCTAATTTCATTTTTAGCTCTCAACTTCGTTTCTAGTTCATTAGTTTTTATTAGTTAGAACAATTCAAAGTTTGGTTTAATTCGATTGAATAAAATTGAAATCACTTCTTTCCCCGTGGATCGACTCGCACTCACTACGTATTACAATAGTACGCCGTGCACTTGCGGTTATTTCAATATTCGTGCGATGGTTTTCTAATTTAATAGAAATTCCGTTTTGCGAACAAGTTTTTGGCGCCGTTGCCGGGGAGAGAAGTTTGATTTTAGTTATATTCTTCGGATTAATTTTGTGTGTATTTGCATAAAAAAAAAGAGTGCTTGTTGTGACATTTGTTTGTTCATTTTGTGTTTTGTTTGATTTTGTGTTGTATGATTCATTTGTGTGCTTGTTTTTATTGTTCATCTTAAAAAAAAAAAAGTTTGTTTCTTGTTTTGTGCTTTTTCATATGTGTCTCTATTGTTTGTTTTCTTAGCACTTTGCATTTGCTTTTTTTTTATAAATAAAAAAAAACATTGCATTTGTGCGTGTTTGTTTATTGTTTGTTGTGTTAGTTGGTGACTTGTTGCATTTGCAATTTGTTTTTCCATTTTCTTTTCTTCAAAAAAAAAAAAAAAGAAAGAAAGAAAAAAAAAGAAAAGAAATACTTCTTCTGTTTGTTTAGTTTGCATTTTCATAGTGTGGTGTTTAGTTCATTTTCTGTTCACTGTTAGTATTGTGTGCTTGCATTGTTTTGGTCATTAGCATTTCAAAGTTCTGCACTATTAAAAAAAAAAAAAATCATTTCTGTTCAATCTTTGTAAAATCAGTTCTGTTTTTCAGATTTTTAAACTTTGAGTTTGCTTGGACTGCATCTTTGTTTTCAATTTTTCTCTGCAATTATTTTGCATATTGGCAGACATATCTAAAAACAGTTGCATTTCCCATGTTTTTGCATTGATCCTATTGAATTCAGTTGATACATTGGATGTTTGCATTGGTGAGTTGTTTAAAAAAAAAGACAATTTCATTTGCATTTGAATTTGTGTTAATTGCTTGTTGTTTACAACTTCTGTTTTCACAGTTTCTACAGTACAATTTGACTTGCTCCTACATCTCTATTTTCACAGCTTGATACTTCTGTGTTTCTACTCAAAACTTCACAAACCATAATCACAATTTTCCACAAACAGTCACCACTTCATCGCCAACACCCTCTGCTTATCCACCATACACTCCACAGTACCATACCCGATCGCCTGCACACCTACATACAACACAAACCACTTCCAGTCCTCACAATCTTCAACAAACCAGACTGCTTTCGGCACAGTCACTTACAACCTCACACCAGCTAAACAGTACACCATTTTCATACTGCTGAACCTGCCTTGACAAACCATCCATTGTTCAGATTCCACTTGCATTCCCATTTACCTCCCATTAACAGCCATCTTCCTCACTGCTATCCACTTCATATCTCACCACCCAAACCAAATACATCACACATCCTCAAGCAATACACCACTGCCATACTGCCAAAACATTCAAACTCTTCCCCCATTTCTGTCTCACAAATTCTCCACAAACACTCAAACTAATTCCATCACCCAAAATCATCAAAACAAGCCAAGTCTCAAGTGCTACAAAAAGGCCTCAAACCTCACCTCAGACAACAACGGTCTACGCTACCTCATCCACAAGCCAATCAAAAACACTACTGGCATTCACCACTCCACTCAAACCACAAAAGCACACCAACGCTAACGACCTCACCGCAATCAACTCAGCTCGACCACAAAAACCACAATTCCCAAATCGCATCGTCCCCCTCGCCAATCCCCTAAACCGTTCACCTCGAGCAATCCTACTACCCTGCTCCTCGACTGCCGAAAACCCCAAGTGAAAACAACAAAAACCGAAGCCTGTCATTAGTCACCTCTAGAATTTATCAAACCCTTGGAACAGAAAGTCCCAAACTCTAACCCTCGATTGAATACAGTTTACAGGAACTTGAGTGAATTATTGATTTGAGGACTGGAACCGTGAATCATGACTTTTTGAACTGTGAATTTCGATTGAATTGCTGTTACGAACATTTTGAATTGAAACTGGAATTGTGAAATCTTGGTTTATGTTGTCGTATGACTAGTGGTTCTAGCGTTTTCAAGCAACATGTTTTGGGCTTTCTAATGGGCCGGGTTTCTTTTAATGAACGTGTGTGGGTTAGTTTGGGAGTTGTAATGGGCCGGGTTTAAGAACTATTTGTTATTTTTTTCCTTTGAGTGTTATTTTTGTGTTGAAGTTTTTGAGCTCTAGGTTTGTTTGCCTAAGCATTTTTAGTTTGTTTTGAGTAGAGTTCAAAATTGTTTTTCCATTTTCCAAAAAAAAAAAACAAATTGTTTTATCCTTGTACAAAATCTTTATTTCAGGTTCTAGGAAATAAGAAGAAGTATCCGCTCTAATCTGCTTTGCTTGCTCGCTTGCTAAATTGTCGTTTTAAAAAAAATTGCTAATAAATTCGGACACTCTGGTATTGCTCTCTTCACCCTTGTTTTTATTTAATTATATTGTTGTTTGCTTACATTTGCATTTACAAAAAAATCCAAAAATAAACTAAATTTCATTCGTAGTTGCATTGTTAATTCACGTTTAATTTCTGTTTTGCATTCATTTAGTTTTGTTTTTATTTTTAACGACATTATTATATAATGACAAATTGGGTTCTTTCCAACGATTTATTTCTCGGTGTCTAGACTACGGCAGAGTAATAACCGTTTATAAATATTACCGTGATTCGTAAATATTATATCGGTTATTCCTCTGAAGGTACTTAAACCTTCGGCTGCATTGCTAGGGTGATTCCTGGTGCACCGATAACTCCTGTCCGTTAACGGCTGAGAACTTTTTTGTTGAAATTAATCTAACCGTCATTATATAATTTTAGAAAATTTGTAAATAGGTAGTTTTCATTCATATAGTTGCATTAGGTTCATGCATATATATTAAAAAAAAATCAAAATCCAAAAAGAAAAAAATATTTTCCATTTGTAAATAACTTCTTTTCATTTTTATTTAAGCATTTTATTTAAAAAAAAAACATTCAAAACTCCAAAAAAAAAAACCCATTTCTTTTGAAAATGTCTCAATTTCCTTATTCCTACGGATTTTACGATAGTTGTGAAAATCAATATAATCCATATAATTTTACACCAAATTCATATGGATATTTTAATAACAACTATTGTACAAACAATTTGGATTTTACACCATCAACTTTTCAAAAATTTCAAAATAACTCTGATTTTGCACCACATAATTTTCAAACTAATGATCAACCTTCAACTCTTGAAACACAAATTGAATCTTTACTTGAAATGAGTACACAGCAAAATCAAAGAATAAATGAATGGTGTAATTCATATTTGTGCAACAATTCAAGTCAAAGTTTTCAAAATAATCAAAATTTGAATTCACTTCCAAACTCAAATGATTTTGATTATAACCCTTGCCAAATCAATTTCAAACTTCAAAATGAATTTCAAACTCAAAATGAAAATGTGAATAATTTTTCAAATGATTTTGGCAATGGGAATAATTTCAATGATGGTGCGATTAATGATTTTTGTTCTCAACAATTTCAAACTACTCAAGTTAATAATTATAAGTTTGATTTTGTCGAGCAAATGAACGAAATTTTTGATAGTCACACGGATTTGGTATTTGAAACATACTTGAAACGACGTGACCAACAAAATCAAGTTTCAACGTGTGGCGATTTGAACGATAATCCACCTTTGCCCACAATTGATGATTTTGAAATAACAACTTTCGAAATAGAAAATGATGATCTTAACGAGGTTGTTAATAATACGGTAATTGAGTTGGATTTCAATTCTTATGAGAAGGTGGAACAAAATTTAAAATTCGATCTCCCTTTTTCTGAAAATTTGAAAATAACAACTTTAGACTTTGAAAATGATATAAGTAATGCAGTTGTTAATAATTCAAAGGAAGATGAATTTAATAAACACAAAAATTTTGGACTTTTCGAAGAAGAGTTGAATTGTGAAAGAGTAGATTTGAATCACCAATTGGATTTTGAAATCGTTATTTTTGAACAAATTTCCAATGATAAATTTGAAATTCAAATTGGAGAAATTAAAAATGAATTTCAACCATTTATTCAATCTACCCCAAGAATCATCGAAAATAAACCAACTAATTCGATTTTTAATAAAACAACATTTGTTTTTCCAAATCTACGTCTAACTTCAAAAGCTTTTACGATTTGGTTTTTCGAGCTTAAGCTGTGTCTCTCACACTTGAAGAGAAAAATGAATCAGTCTTTAGAAGACCGTTTCATTTACTTCTTGTCAATATATTTTCTGATATACTGTAAATATTTTATTTTTATTTTTATTTTTTTTCTCTTGTAAATGTAGCACATATTTTCAAAATTTTCTTTTCTGTTCTTTTCTCCTTTCACTTGGGTTGACTGTGGGGACACAGTCAAAATCAAGTGTGGGGGGAGTTTTATATTTATTTGTTTTTGCATAGATTTCAACTTTCTTTTCCTTTTTCATCCCAAAATAAAATTTCAAAAAAAAAAGCATTTTAGTTTACTTTTAAATGGGCACGATGAAGTAAATATACGGTTTTGGTCGTACGATTAAAATATTTGGAATTTTACTTCTCTTAACGGATAACGAAAGAAAAGTTTGAATTATGAGCAAATTTAGTGTAACCGGTATATAGGGAAATTCATGGGTGATGAGTATGAAGTGTTTTCTAAATTGTAATCCGATTGAATGAACGGTTGATTTAGATTACTTACGTTAACATTTTAGATCGATTAAGTAAAGTTGTGCTAAGATATTCTCGCTAAACTCTCTCTCGTAAAAAAA
Organism: Allium sativum; assembly: GCA_030737875.1. Classification (NCBI taxonomy): domain Eukaryota; kingdom Viridiplantae; phylum Streptophyta; class Magnoliopsida; order Asparagales; family Amaryllidaceae; genus Allium; species Allium sativum. The sequence continues at coordinate 153,050,664 of CM060915.1, forward strand.
AAGAAAAAAAAGAGAAAAAAAAGAATATATTTAATAATCCAAGGGTATCCAACATTGCTGGTACATCTGGCGTTGGTGTGCAAACCCGCCAAGCTCTATCCGGCACCTTGTTGACAAAGTCAGCGTCGGTATATCTTGGTCTCATTTTATGAGTTAGACACCTTAGGATTACTGACCCTCACGTAAGTCGTAGTGCAGTGTATGGGTGGTATACCTAGGTATTTGTAAATAATAATTATGTAAATATTTTGTAATAAAGAGAGAGTTAGCACTTGAAATCCAAGCACACTCTTCACTTATTTGACCTAACTTGCTAACCAAAAGTAAATAAAGATGCCAATGTACGATTGTTGATATCGATTACAGAATCCATTTCATATTTGCACTATGTTTCTACCAAAACAACTGGCCAAGCTAGAGGAGTTTGTAGCGATAACTGACTTTTGTTTGAAGTTTTGATTAGTAACGGACTTAAATTTCATAGTGACGACCCAAACTTGTGTTAACTCCTTCGTGTAAATTTAAAAGTAAATTACCCATTTGTAAATAATCTTGTATTCATCTTGTACATATTTTCTAATCTTGCATTTTGTAAATATATATATATATATATATTTGCATTTAACATTTGGATTTTGTGGGTACTATCCGCTGAAAACCCTCACGAGACAACACTCGTCCTACTGGGGACACCCAGAGGTTTAACGGCTTGTTGCATACGCTCAATGTAACCGTGCTCCCTACGAAAACGGATTTATCTTAGTTTTTTTACTTTATTCGAGGACGAATAAAAAGATAAGTGTGGGGGTATTTGATGTGCACGTAAAATTGCACATTTATATTCACATATTTATTCTTGTTAAATAAATAAATGAATATTTTTGGGTGTTTTATATGATCAAACCATATTTTAAATATTTTCAAAATCATCACTCATTTTGGGAAAAATTGATCACTTATGCATGTTTTATTTTGTGATTGCATTTACTTGTTCTTTGTTATAGTCTCTAATAGGAATTTTGGTGCACAAATAATGCATACACATGAAGATTTGGAGCACAAATGCATGCATACAAAGGAATGAAGAGGAAATAATTCTCATACATGATCATGGAGGACCCCACCTCTCAAATTAACCTCTTTCTCTTAAAGCTTCTTATTAAAGACTAATTGAGTGAGACAAAAGGCCTCATGCATCCTACATGACTCATTAGTGGCTAAGAGAGGATTAGAAGCTTCATGAAGGGCCATTTTGGGGATTTCCCATTATGAGTGATTAGGGTTTTAGGGTTTGTGATCTTGTATATATACCCCCTTCATGTTCATCTATCCATCCCCTTTCTTGGATCCTCTTTTTTTATCATTTAGTAGTTTAGTTTAGTTCATAGCTCTCTTTTATTTTAATGGCTACTTAGCCATTTTCTTTATGTAACTTCTTTGCTTTAATGTAATTTAATTTCTATGCTTTTTACATTCATGTTCATAGCTTAGATTTACTTTCATGCTCATAGCTTAGATTTACTTTATGTTCTTAGTTTAGTTTTCTTCTTGTTTTACTTAGTTTTTCTTCCATTTTACTTAATTTTCTAATGTTGAAACTTGCATGTGTTGACATTACAACACATATGAGTGGCTAATCCCTTGATTTCGGGGTAATGATGCTCTCTAACTTTGTGTAAGTTCAACAAGTGTATGATTTGTGATCTTTAATATGTGCTTAATGTTAGTGAATATGGATGTAAGTTTATACATATGGGTTTGATAGGTCATGTTGCATTTGCAAATGATATATGCTTATTCAATATAAACACAAGTTACATCAATATTTGCTAAGTGATTATTGATTTTGAAATGAAAGTATGAACAAAATTTGATGGTCTATAGTTCTAGCCAATAGTTCATATACCATACTTAGAATAGTTTTCCTTTAGTTTCATTTTCATGAGAATCATAAGTGGTGTAAATATTGCATTTATATCACTTGTTGAGATCATACATTGTATGTTTGACAACTTACATAAAGGTGAGAGTGGATTTACCTCTAAATTACTCTCTAATTTCTTTTTTAGCTCTCAACTTCGTTTCTAGTTCATTAGTTTTTATTAGTCAGAACAATTCAAAGTTTGGTTTAATTCGATTGAATAAAATTGAAATCACTTCTTTCCCCGTGGATCGACTCGCACTCACTACGTATTACAATAGTACACCGTGCACTTGCGGTTATTTCAATATTCGTGCGATGGTTTTCTAATTTAATAGAAATTCCGTTTTGCGAACAACTCTCCTATCGCATCCTATATAGGAGTCACCCCAAGGATCAGTAGTGAGAAGTCCTTGCAATCCGAAGATTTCAATCACGACAGAATCACAAGTCATCATAACTCTGATAGCTAGCCATAGGAATTTAACGAGTAGTTCTTCCGCTCATGAAGATCAACGGTCTTCTATGCTCCATTTCGAACATCTTCTGATTTTTCACGCTACATATTTGCTGGTTGGAATGGTTTTCGAATATAAATTCGATCCCGGTATTTCCGTACCAACAATCGATAAAAGGCTGATTTTGATAGTCGGTTATTTAACAATCAAATCATAACAGTGTCTCTATGTGAATTGGCAGCTCAGGTCCTTTATATGAAATATCTCATAAAACCATTTTATCGATTTTTATAATTGATTTCATAACTTTAATCTTATCAAAACTCTGTGGGTATCATTATTTTGAAAACATTACTGAACATTATTTTACCAACTTCTCCTTTTCATTTCCTTTGTGTAGAATATTACTATTTAATCAACGACAAATGTTTAATTACCAACATCCTTTTCTTATCACGATTAAACTATTTCACTTAATTCTACTTGCGGGCGTACGCTTATTTTTAAAATCATCTATTTGATTAAAACCCTTTTTACAACTTGTTCATGTGATTTGAATTAAACTCCAAATCTTTACCATACTAATTCAATCCATAACTTAAACCCGTTAAGAAAAAGAATTCAAATCCTAATGTACTCGGTTTGGTTATTATAAATAAAAGTAGATATATTTCCTCTTAACTAGAACTATCATAGTTAATTCCTTTTAAAAGTTTATTTAAATAAAATGATAAATTCTGCGAATAACTCGAGAATCACTTCTCTATCGATTACAAACAAATAGCATTTCTCGATACTAGCGAAGTCGTTCAAGTTGGGTATTCTAATTACCTCTCAGACCTTGATCGATAGAGTTCTTATCTCAAGACGGATATAAGCTTGTAATTCCCAAATCTGATACATCATTCTCATTTCCTTTTAGTCGCGATCCAAAAATCATTTCTTTCATTCGAAACTCACTTGACGCGCTAATCCCATTTCCTTGATTTGGTGGACCTTCACTAAACCCATTTGATTCTCATTCTTGGTAAACTTCCTTATAATTAATTTACCAAATGCCCCTTTAAGTCTTAATTTACCCCTACTTAATTTACTTAACAAAGCCCTGTTTGAAACCGTCGTATAAGTTTACAAAGCTTATGGACAAACCTTGTTTGTAATTTGGACTATAGACCCTTACCAATCTTTAACCAATCTTATCGCTAGTTGCTTACCTCTTAGTTGAATTCAAATTAAAATCATTGCTTTAATTATCGATTAAAATAATAATTAACTCTAATATTAACTACACTAAAAATAGTTAACCTTGACATAACAATAAAAATAGAATAATTATCTTTTTAAAAGCTTATTCAAAAATAAGTAACTTTAATAACCATAAACGATTCAATAATTATTTTCAATTATAGTTAATCGAAGATTAACTAACACCATTCGTTTAGTTTACCGAATATCCACCAAATAATTTGATTTAAATCAAATTATTTGTATCGTCAAATTCAAATTTAAATAATTGATTTTCTGCCAACCATAACCATCAGTTAAGCTGCTAACTGATTTCTATTCATTTTCTCTCCTTAAATTAATCAAATAACTTAATTAATTTAAAACATCGGTTAATTGTTTAAAAAAAAATAGTTATTCTCTTTCACTAACCCGTAGGTTAGTTTCGACTGCGGTTCATCGAATTCTTATTATCAAATATAAACAATTTCTATTGAATCATGTTTATATATATATATTTATAAAGCATTGTTTTTTTATCTGCCTCATATAAAATAACTTGAATTCTTTAATTTATTTAAAATAAATTTAAACTCCGTAAATTTGTTTATCAGCAAAACAATGCCACAGAACAACGGATTTAAACCATCACTGCCAACCCCCAAACCAATATTGCCAATTTGTTAAAATCACAACATGGATCACATCCATTCGACCATCAATATTCAGACAGGTTTTAAATGTCAATTTGGGGTTCAAACAGTTCATGTGTAAACAATATAAAAATAACCAACATTCATAATAATTTGAGGAATCCGGTCGGATCCCTCCAACCTGTCCTTCTCTGCATCACAGATGATTATAACATTATAATTTAAATAAATAATTTGAAGACAATAATAAAATCAACAACTATTTAATCAACCATAAGCAACCAATGCAGTCAATCAACCAGTATGTATTTTTAAATGGATTTATTACATCATAGTAGTCCAGAAAAGTGTGAGAATTAACTCACCATTTTTGTTCTGATTTGATGATTGAGAACAGTTTATATAGTTTCAAGCATATGTCTGAAATCATATAAAATCCCAGTCGCTTTCAAATCCCTCCGGACTAGCTCGTACGCATAGTATTTTTTTTATACGGTCCATCGCCACTTGTTCCGTTGAATCCTGATGTCATGCGAACAGAATATGGCGTAAACAAATTATTATTTAATTTAGAATAATTAAATTCCTAACTGACGTCATTAGTTTAATTTAATACCATCACTAGTCAACTAACCCGTCTTCTTAGCAAATAAATTCCTAATGTAACACCTTCTTCTCCCAGGTTGGATTTACATGCGCCGCTCAGAAGCTACTACACACGTGCCGATTCTTCCCTCGTCCCCATATTCACGAAGATCCATGAACCCGCATCCCTTGTTCATCACCTCCTTGCCTTTTTCTTTTCTTTTTCTTTTTTTTTTGTATTTTTTTGTTTTCCAGTAAAACCATTCCACCTCCAAAAATGGTACCTCACGCATTCCCATCACCTCACACGGTTTCTCCTCTCCTTTATATTCTTCTCCTCCCACTATACAACATATGTTCCTCCTGTAGCCTTCCCACCTTATGTTGTGAACGCAAGTGCCAAAGCCCCCCACCAACAAGCGTCCGATCGCCCGAAATCCCTCATGAACACCCCTTCGCTCCACGTCCTCCTCCTGGTAGCGCAGACCTTCACCCAGTTTGCTGCTTCTAGCAGCTCGCCACCAACCAACGACCGCTTTACCCACTCTCTTCCCCTTTTTATCGCTCACAGTTGTTTTTTTTCTTTCTAGAGAAGTTGCGGTTTCTAACCAAAGAAGAGAATGGCACGGGTTTTATAGAGGAGGACGAGTTGAAGATAGAAACAACATCTCTATCAATACGTACAGCATAGATGTGGTTATTTTCAAACTAGCGGTGGAAAATAGGTTACTGAAATGAAAAGATATAAGCTGTATCAAAACGCAAACACATGGTTCTTTAACTAGATTTGATTAGGTGTTAGACTTTGCACATGGATCGCATATTATATATACTTTCCCTTCTTTTATTTTTGAGTTCTGGGAAGAAACCAAAATGCTCAGATCCAATAAAATTGAAGGAACATGTTTTAGTGTCAACATGGTTTCCTCTCAGGTGTCAAAATTATCTACAGTGTAGTCGAAAGGTTTGAAAACTGTTTGCTTGCCCATGGTTTGTTGTGTTTTGAGAAATGACAGATCGATTTTTGTGCATTTGCTGATTGAGGTAAGTATAGATTTGTGTGGATATTCAGCTAAAATTTTGTAGGGTTAAGACTATGCCTAGTTATTTCTAGACTGTGATCGAATTTGAGAAGAAACGAAGCTGAGATTTTGAAATGACTGAATGGAAAATTTGGTAGGATTTGCACATGCTTCTCTAAGATATGCTGAGAATTATATTTAGGCAGGATTTATTTTGAAAGTTGCTGAAAAAAATAAGGGTGAGAGTTTTCTTTTAGGATGAACAGGGATAGCGCTCAAGATTGCACTATTCACGTCAGATTAGCATATGCCGATATATTTCCTTTCAGGCATGAGATTATGCCAGCTGTGGTTACTTATTATATTTCTGTTAGAAAGAACGATTCTAGTTGTGTTTTATTTGGAAGAAAGCGACTGTTTTTCAGAAGGAGGGACAAAGAAAGACAGAAAATGTCGGTGTCCCTTTATTTTATCACCATTATTTAATCAAAGCCGAAATTGTTGAACGCGAACCCGAGATATTTAACAAAGATGTGAACAGGGTTGGCTATACGTTAGATATGATAAGATTTGAATATGGATTTTCAGCTATTCAAAGATATGAAAATGACGCCTAATATTTGACCATGATTTCATGCAAGCTTTGGGTAGATTTGCAAGGATCTTACAAACGGAGTGTCCAGATTTGGATAGGTTTCGCTGACTTTCGAAAAGTTTTGGCAAAGATTTGATCATAATGTCTTGACATTTGAATCGACACTGATCTATAAAAATATCTCACGGTTTTGTACACCAATTAAAACGCTATTACTGACGTTTCTAGCTTTAATTGATATTTAAAATATATAGGAACAAATTTCAAGATTTTATTCGAACATATGAAAAGATATAAATTTATAATTAACGATTTAAATCGATTTTAAAACATCTCGATGTAACAATAATAAGTTGTTATTATCAGCTATATTTGAGTAGAGCTTCATATAGTTTCAAAATAAATTAACCCAGGTTGGATCCCAAGTCAAAACGATATTCAAAATATAATGGTTAAATTATTTTAAATTCAAATTAACATTTTAAATAAAAAAATAAATTAAATAATTACCAGAAAAATACGGGTCTTTACATATATATATATTCATTTTTTTATTTTTCTTCATTAATTAAATAATCCTTTAATTAATTATCATTACGATATAGTATATCTAATTTCGGGGTGTTACATTCTCCCCTTCTTAAAGGATTTTGTCCCCGAAATCTTCAAGTTAAGAAGAATGTTACCATCCTACCAACCACAACCATCTACTCATCCATTGTACACAAGCATTCATTGTCCTTAGAAGAATTATAATGCATGTATGAACATATGCATAAGTGTGTGTATATGTTCCTATATCCTAATGCAGAAATTAGGCGATCCTCTGATTCAGTTGACCTCCTTAATGCAATATATGTATGCCATGTATCCAATATGTATGCAAAAAAATCCTAATGATACATATAAATTGTATATCTATGCACAACCACCACCAATATGCAACATCCATGTGATGAGCCAACCATATTGCATCCATAAAAAAAATTGCACACATCCATATGCAATATGTAAGTGATTGAGCCGATCTAGTGCCTAATGTGTGCGTAAATGCATCCACGAGCAACCACTAGCAAACACTTGCATCCATCAAATATAACATGTCTCAAACACATGTTTACAACCATAGGATTTTTCCTAACTAAAGATCGAAGATATAATCGAGAGGACATACTAAACGATAGAACAAGTATAAACAAAATGATAGCAAAGGAGAAGTTAATAATATACCCTCCAAAAGGAAGGGGTACAACGCACGCATCTTGTCTTCCGTCTTCCAAGTCACGTCTCCTTGATCATCTTCCATTGGAATTTAACTACTTGACCTCTCGGTTGCGTAACTTCTTGACCTCCGATCCAAGGATGCATGTAGGAGCTCGTCTAATCGTGGCATCTTGCTCCACTTCCACTTCTCTAAGCGTGCTTCGCTCCACTACTTCCGCCGTATCATGTAAGCACTTCCTCAAATGCGACACATGAAACACGTCATGAACATTACTAAGCTAGTTGTCTCTTCTCATGTCCCTCCAAAATCTAGGATACATAACCTCAAAAGATCTTCAAGGACTCTATTCACCCCTTCTTGTCCGTCCATCAGTCTGTGGACAATAAGCGATGCTCGTACTTACCGCTTTTTGTATATCACCTTTTCCTCTTGCATCGAAAACTGCTCCAAGCCCTGTCTCGCAAGCACCGATATATACTGTAAACGGTTTGCTCCCATCTAGCAAAGTCAAAAGGAGTTGTCGTCAAAGCCCTCTTCAAACGTTGGAAAGCATCGTCATAGTCAACATCCCAAGCAAAAGTCAAGTTCTTCTTCGTTAACCGAGCAAGTGGGGCTGATATCTTCGCGAAGTCCTTAATGAACTTCCTATAATAGCCGGCCAACCCTAGAAAGCTTCTTACTTCCGTTGCGTTTCTAGGATCCTTGCTACCACCTTTGCGGGATCCACAGCTATCCCTTCCTTAGAGACCATGTGTCCTAAGGACCTCACTTCTCTTATCCCTCTCGGAGCAATGTGTCGTACTGGTAATGCAACTGGCTTTGCATTATCTACTAGGTATATACGAAAGTTTATCTCATGCCTCGGGGGTAAACCTCGGACTTCATCTAAGATGTCACCATACTCACGGACCACACGAACAGATTCCAAATCATCGTTGGACACATCAAGAGATTCTAGGTAGCTAAGCGTCACTAAACCCCTAGGGTTACAAAAAATATCAAGGGTCTTTCCACAACGAGTCAACGATCTAACTACCCTTCTTACACAGTCTAGGATGACACCGTATCTGGCTAGCCAATCCATGCCTAGAATCAAGCCATAGCCCATGAAGTAAAGAACGTAGGCATTGCATTCAAACCCAACGCCCAAGATAGACACTCTCAAATCCCGACACACCATAAATAAATGAGCCGAACCACCAATAGGATTTGAGACTACCATGGGATCCCTAACTAGACTAGTATTTAGGTGCAGTGTTTCAACTAACGAAGCAGATACAAACTAATGTGAAGCACCAAAATCAAACAAAGTTCGAACAAGATGATCAAAAACGAAAACCAAATTTCAACCGAGATGTTTCTACCTCTATCAGGTATACCTAGGGATGGCAAAAAAATCCGTACCCGCGGTTATCCACGGGTAAAATCCGTCATGGGTATGAAACGGATAGTTAAATGGGTATCCATGGGTAAAATAAACGGGTATTTTTAATATCCGTCAATTAATGGGGCGGGTACGGATAGTAAGATATCCATGTCCGCGGGTACCCGTGCCCGTATTGAATGCGATTTATTATCAATAGTCAATACAAAAAATATTGTTGTTGGCTGTTCAGTATTTGTGTGCATGCTTTTACTCAACAGTTTATAACTGGTTGTTGATATTTTGATGGATACTTTTGTTGTTGTCTCTTATTTTTTGGATATTGGTTTAAATATGTATTGGTATTTTGAGGTTAGCATTTAAGAATTGGTCTAATTTGTTTTTTTACCAAATGTACTTTTAAATAATTTCAATAAATGGCTAAAAAATCAATTGAATAAATATAATGGATACCCACGAATACCCGCCATTACCCGCAATCCGTTTAAAACCCGTTTAATGGATACCCGTGCAGGTATGGGGCGGGCACGGGGCAAAAAATCACCCAACGGGGCGGATGATGGGGTGGTACTACCCGCGCCCGCCCCGCCCCATTGCCATCCCTAGGTATACCAGCCGTGAGGGAACGCATCCTCCCTCCAGAAGATCTTGTACTTTGTCCTTACCCTTGCCTTGCTTCTTTGGACAATCCAAATAAGATGTCTTGTCTCTCAGCAATGATAACACCTAGTTTTCTTCTTCTTTAAGTAGTCAGGTATTTCATAAGTGTGGCTCTTCCATTTCTCTTGTCCCCCTTGTTATCCTTACCACCTTTCTTTGGATTTACTTTCTTATCGTGTGTCCTATCCATGTCTCTCCTGCACATTCTCCATTCGTAACCTTCCACCAAAATGAAGCTTCACCGTTTATTAACCAAGCAGCTGGTTGAACCTTCCTCCCATCGTCTACCTCAAAGGTACCAACAAGTCCTCCACTTCCTTCTAGCTTTGACAAACGTCTCAGTCCCATGAAACGGTTTTCCTTCCATCGTACGGAAGTTCTTACATATCTTAGAAAAAGCATCTATACGCAGAGGAAGAGATTCAAAAAGGGAAGAGGAAGGGATCCAAGAAAGAGAATCGGAAGGAAGATATATTGCTTTTGGGGATTATGTTTTTCAAAATAAACTTTCCTTTTGAAAATACTTCCTCTTAAAACCTTTTTGAAAATAGTTTTCAAAAAAAACTTTTATCTAATCTGGTAACCTTCAGCTCTGATACCAAGTGTAACACCCCACGTCCGTTAATGTCACTCACAAAGGGAATGCATTAAGTTTCATGGAGCATTATGAGTAAACAGAACAGAATATTACAAGACAGATACATAAAGTAGTACTTGAAAATTTTATAAATTTATTGCAGCGGAAACAAAAATAAAGTTGGGTTACATATTCAAATATCAAAACCAAGTACATAATATTGGTCTTGTACAAAAGCCTTCAGAGTGCATAATTTTAAAGTCATAATCCCCAACAAAACGCCTTAAATAAGTAGAATCAAAGCCAAGCAGTTCTTCAAGAACTTCTAGTACCACAAGCAGAGAGAAATCTGAACCAAACTTGAATATTTCCTCCCTGAAAACCTGGAGGGGGGAGGGAAGAAAAGAGGATAAAACAAACGAGGTCAGACATAAAGTCTGGCGAGTCCAATAACTTTAACAATATAATTATTAAAGCAATATGACAAGACATAAACTGGAAATTAAGGAATGATAGCGAAATAAACAGGCATGACCAGGTAAGCAAGATGAATAAGACAACGTTAATTGCGCTTCTAATCACTATGGTATAAATACTACACTGCACCAATACTAGTCACTCTAAGAGTTGATCCCGATTACTGAACATAATAGTCATAATAATGATAATGGTGGACTCGTGTACCCCTAACTGTCTTCATACGTGTCGTCTGCTCCTATCTCCACTAGTTGTACCCACTACCCTCCCCATTCAAGTTACAACATTTATTCATAATATGGTAGCGTACTCCTAGTTGTCTTCATAGGTGCCGCCTGCTCCTATCTCCGCTAGTCGTACCCACTACCTTCCCCATTCGATCGGCTCCCTAACTCGTAGATACCCGTGCTGGTCCCACAGTAGGGTGTATCACTCCCTAAAGTGGCAACCCGATATGACTGAAATGCACGGCTTATACCTACACGATGCAACAACGTCTTACCTACCAGCCCGGGCCCACGCACGCACATGACCCCGTTGGACTTGCGTTGCCACCGCTAACCCGTTTTGACCTCTTACAATCAAATCCAGTAAGCATGTCCCGTCCTCGACCTAGATCGAGCTCACTTGGATACTAAATGGGTTACCGGTTGAAAAGGGTCCCCACACTTGACACAAGCTTTCCACCTATGCTTGGTCCCCGCTAGGATTTCCCACTTAACCCCCTCTTATTCATGTCTTCTTACATGTTTCAACTTGGTTAAGTGTTTATAATTATATCCTACATGTCACCCATGCTTCCCACTTATCAACTCAACATGTATTATTGGTTAAGTTTTTCTTAACCCTATCCACTTATCAGATCAATATATTTATTATTGGTTAAGCTAGTCTTAACCCTACCCACTTATAAGATTAATATATATTATTGGTTAAGCTGGTCTTAACCCTACCACTTATCAAATTAATATATATTATTGGTTAAGCTGGTCTTAACCCTAACCACTTATCATATTAATATATATATATATATATTATTGGTTAAGCTAGTCTTAACCCTACCCACTTATCAGATTAATATATATTATTGGTTAAGCTGGTCTTAACCCTACCCACTTATTAGATTAGTATATATTATTGGTTAAGCTGGTCTTAACCCTACCCACTTAACATGTTTTATTTATCATATATATATATATATATATTGTATAACATTTTTTACTTAATTTATGATTAAGTACATCTTAGTTCATAGATACATTGGTTAAGAGAATAACTCCCTAAGTATCAACCCCGAAGACCGAAATCAACATCAGATTGATACTCAGAGAATTACTCGACTTAACCAATCTTCTGTTTGTCATTCATACTCATCTTTGATCAACATTAATTAATTATTAATGCACAAACCTCTCACATTAAGTCAATTGCTTGTGACCGCTGGATATGCCGGGCGGTTCCGGGCAGACTTCCGCTAAAAGTCAGACTTAACCTCGTGTCTAAGCAACTTTTAATTACGCCTATGAGCTCTCACATTAGACTGCCATTTGCGGTTGCTGGATGTGTCGGGAGGGTCCGGGCAATCTTATACCACAAACAAGTCTAACCTCGTGTCTTAGGCATTTATTACGCATTTAATTTATACCTTTGACCTCTCACTGTAGACTACCGTTTGTGGTTGCTGGACATGTCGGGCGAATCCGGGCAGTCTTATACCACAAACGAGTCTAACCTCGTGTCTTAGGCATTTATTATTACACATAATTATTTAACCCCAATTTGAATTAATATCCCTATTTCAAATTGTCAATAATTTCCAATTTGATCTATGTCCATAATTGTCACCTAAATTATGTCCATAGCTTCTAGGCATATAAATTATGCCAATTAATGTCTAAAATTAATTATATGCTTTTAAGCCATTTTATGTCAATTTCACAACTTCAATATTTAATATTTTCCCAGTATCCCCACGTCGTTCGTACGTGTAATTCATGAAATATGTTAGACTCGCAAATAGTCTAACTCATAAGAAGAAAAGAAACATCACAACTTGCATAACACATAAAATGGATCTAACTAGCATATAAGAATTGTCTAGCATGGATCAAAACTTGCATGATTATAATTCATATTAACATAAATTTGCATAATCAATAACTTACATAGGCAATAGGCATAATTTGCATAAACTACAAACTGACATGGATTAAGTTATATAAGATATGATTTGCATAGATCTATACACATAAAGGTGAACTTGCATATATGAACATGGTTTTCGCATAAACTTGCATATGATCTACATACCAACTTGTATTAAACTTGCATATGTAATTTAGACATGTAAACTAAGATTTACATATAAGCTTACATATGATTCGCGTACAAACTTGCATATGATTTACATCCAAACTTAAATATAAACTAATGTCATAAAAAAATGAATCAAATTAAACATGTGTGATTAGACATATGAAATGGATCCACCAACATAAGTTAACAAAAACTGGCATATGAACCAACATCATGAATCTTTGTACATAAGACAACAACTGGCGTATATTCACAAAATAGACAATATCATATCGATCAATGATTCAACAGGCACAATCTTATAACACAAATTATAACTCATCATAATTAATTTATTAATTATTTTGTGAAAGAAATTGTACTCACAAAGACATGTTAGAGAAGAGAATAATTCGTTCGTCGTTTGTATTAGAATTCTGACTTTCAAATCCCTAAGCTTTAGGAAGAAGAACTGTCCTAGCAGCAGCGTGGAGCCTAAGAGACTAATTTAGTTTAGGTTTAGAGCTTGAGTCTATGTATGCTTATATAGAAGTTTAGACTAATTCTAGCCTTTAGATATTAGTTTTTGAATCTGCATCGTACACCTAGTGCTGAGTCAGCAAATGTATTTTATATATATTAATAACCTTCTATTTTTCTTCCCTTAAATTAATATGAATTGAACTTAAACATCTAATTGCATGTTTTCTTATATTAGCGTATTCTTCTTAATTGATGTCAATTAACATTGAATAACAATTTTACTATATTCCTCAAATTAACATATTCTGCTTAATGTTAATTGACATAAGTGACAAATTAGCATAAACATTTATACAAATTAAGATAATTACATGGTTCCCTAACAATACCCTATTAACATGTTTACAATTTGATGTCAAATAACATGCTTTTACAAATGAACATAAATGCCCAATTAACATATTTTCTTTAATTAATATCAATTAATTTGAATAACAAATTAGCCAAACACATATATAAACTAAGGTCAATTACATGTTTTTCAATCAATGCCATATTAAAACACATCTACAAATTAATTTGTAACGACCCGCATTTTCAGCGATAAAATAATTTATTTATTTAATTATTTAAATAGTGATTCAGAGAATTTAATTGGTCATTAAATTAAACAATAAATGAATATTTAATTTATATAATAATTAAATAATATATTAAAGTCTGAAGTAATCAGAATTAGCTGAAATGACGGTATGGTGTGAATTGGGCAATTCGAAATATATAATTCAGTTTAAAATTGAATTTCGATAACGAACATATTATTTAAATGAAGTTTGAACGTATAATTATAATATAATTATAATCGAGCTCGAAACGGCGCGGCAGTTCGTAATTTGGTGATTTGAACTTCAACTGAATATACAAGGTTCGTTTTAAATCGGATTTCTGTGAAACAAGAAACGTACGGAGCTGGTGAAGTATATTTTTCTAATGGAAGAGAAAAATATGGATTTCATCGTGTAGATTTTCATTTATGTCCAAATCAAATTCTAGAAAAGTCACTATGGAATTCCTTTATAATTTATAAAGGAATTATTTATATTTTAAAAAGGGATTTCTTTATAAATCGAATATCGATTTAATCAGAATTTAAATATCGAGTTAGAAATTCATATAGGAATATTGTGGAGCTGTATGATATCGTATGTGAATATATACAATAATATTTATTTTTTAATATATAATTTAATTGTTTTTAAAAATATTTATATATTTAAAAGGGTTATTTAGAGCTTAAAAAATAGCCAGTTTTGCAAACGACTTCAAAATTTGACGAAACTAATTTTGTTGGATCCGCAATGTTAAATTATTGTTAGATTTCAATATCCGTGATTTTTGAAGTCAGTATGTAGCCGTAGGGGATTTTAATGTGAAAAATAGTCGATATTTTGATAGTTAAAAATACACTGTGTGAGCAAACGGAGTCGAAATTCGATGAAACCAGTTTCGTTGGGACCGTAATATCGAACTGTAGTCGCATGCCAATTTTCATGATTTTTGAGTATCGTGTGTGATCACACGGATTTTTAGAAGGCAAAATGAATATAAAAACTAAAATATCCTAAGTTATTTGTGGATCTAAACAAGCCACACACTCATTGTTTTCAGCCACACAAAAATCTCATACCTTATATAAACGTTCTTTTGAGCCGCCACTTCGTTGGTTCCAGGAAATAAAATCGCGAGTTCACAAAATCAAAGAAATCCCAACTAAAATCAATAAATCACGAGAGTAGTGTTTTCGAACTGCCTGTGAGTTGCTCTTCGATCTGAAGTAGCTGTTGAGGGGTTCAACGTCCTTATTGTTCGCTGTGAATTTCCAGCGAGAGAGTTAGGGTTGGGATTTGGGGAATTTTGGAACCTCGAGTGATGATTTGAGTGTTGTATTTGGGTTGGTGGATTCGATTAGTAGTTGTTGGCAAGATTTGAGGGATTTCGGTGCATCTGGAGGTCGCGAGTACCCTGGAACCGACGGGTTGAGGAGCTCGACGGAAAATTCTGGTGAGGTGCGAACTCGGCGAAAGTAGGATGGATTGATAGAGAATTCGAAGGAGAACTTAGTGGTGATGTTCATTGGGAAAACCATGGAGTATTGTTAGAGGTATTGGGGTTGAAAGTTGCGATAATAGCAACATTAAGGTCCAGCGTGTTTTAGTTTGAGGAAGAAGGGTCACGAGCGGTTTTGGGTCAAAGGAAAACCGGGTTTGCGCCTTGTGAAAGTGTGAGCCCAAGTTAATTAAAATTTTATTTTTTATTTAATATATATTAATCGTATAACTGGTGTAAGATATAACTTTCTCGTACGTTATCAGAATTGAGCGAAACAAGATCCGTTGGGATCGTATGGACGGACACTACCCACTGGAACTGATTGGGAGTGAATCGAAGCTCGTTACAATTTATAGCAAAATAAATTGTCCGTCTGAATTAAGCGATGGTTATCGTTATTAACGATGATCGTCCAAGGTGAGTAAAACTCACCAACTCTGAACAGTTATATTTTTATAACGTATTCTTAGCACTGATAATTATATGTTGATTGCTGTGTGTTAACTGTTTGGTTGAATTGTTTGTGTATTGGTTGAAAATATAGATAACGATATATATAAATCGTTAAATCGAATATTGATTCTGTTTATCAGAATATTTTATACTCGTGTTGTTTAACATCGGTGATGTAGGAAAACAGGTTGGAGAGATCCAACAGGATTCCTTAATATTTTAATACCGTTTGTTTTCATATATTTTGTTATATGATGTGGTGTATAATCTGTGATTGATTATAATGACACTGGTCCTGTTTTTTGGTACTTTTGAATACCAAAAGAAATATTGAAATGGAAAAGGGAAATTTCAACTGTGTATTGAAACAGAATATTTATAAAGTCAAAGGATTTTATAAAAAGGAAGTTATAAAAGAAAATATTTGTAAAGTCAAAGAATTTTATAAAAAGGATTATTTACTTAAAAAGTAAATAAAGGTATAAAAACGGTATTTACTTAGAAAGTAAATAGCATTATAATAGGAATATTTATTTGTTAAATAAAATGGAAAGAGAGATATTTGTAAAACATTTACAAATAGAATTAAAAAGGAAATTTATTTATGAAATCAAAGGATTTTATAAAAAGGATATTCATTTATGAAATGAATTAGAATGTATATAAAAGGGAATTATTTATAAAATCAAAAGGGTATTATAAAGAGGGATATTTATTGGGAAAATAAATAGAAGTATAAAGAGATTATTTATCCATAAAATAAATAAGATATTATAAAGGATATTTATTTGGAAAATAAATAGGATCGAAAAGGAAATATTGGTAAAACTTTTACAAATGAAATCGAAAAGGAAATATTTGTAAACCATTTACAAATAGGATGAAAAAGGGAAATATTTGTAAAACATTTACAAATAGAATTGAAAAAGAATTATTTATTTAGAAAATAAATAAAGAAATAAGGGGATTATTTGATAAATAAATAGAATTATATAAAGGAAATATTTATATAAAATAAATATAGACAAATAGGAAAGAAAGTATTTGTAATCGAAATAGAGTTAACCAGTTAGAGTTAATCGACTAGAATTAATCGATTAGAGTTAATCAAGTTAGAGTTAATCGAGTTAAGTGAATCGGGTTAAGTAAATCAAATATGGTATTCGAAAGTTAATTAAATCGAATATGGTATTCGAAGGTAAGTAAATTGAATATAGTTATTCAAAAGAAGTTAATCGAATATGGCTAGTCAAGTCGAGTTAGTCGAGTATGGTTAGTCAAGTTGAGTTAAATAAGTCGAGTTAATTAAGTTAATATTTGTCAAGATGAGTTTATCGAACCGACTTAATCCAAATGAGTTAATCTAAGAGAGGTAGTCGAATATAGTTATTCGAATAGAGTTAAAGGAGTATCGAATATAATTTATTCAAATAGAGTTAAAGTAGTTAATCGAATATTAGTTATTCGAATAGAGTTAAAGGAAAGGAGTTATCGATTTTAGTTTAATCGAAAGGAGTTATCGATTTTAGTTTAATCGAAAGGAGTTAATCGAATTTAGTTATTTGAAAGGAGTTAATCGAATATTAGTTATTCGGAAAGTGAGATTATCGAATATAAGTTATTCGAAAGGAGATTATTGAATATAGCGTATTCGAAAGAAAGAGATCAAATATAATTTATTTGAAAGAGTGAGTTAATCGAATATAAGTTATTCGAAGAGAGATAATCGAATATAAGTTATTCGAAGAGAGATAATCGAATATAGGTTATTCGAAGAAGAGTTAATCAAATAGAGATTACTCGAAAGAGAGTTATACGTCGAATTCAATTATATCGAATTCGGGAAAGTACTTATACTTTCCGGTGTTTAAATCAAGATTTATTTATTTATAAATTAGGTGTTTATTTATTTATTCGCATTTAAGAATAAAAGTTATAATTGAAGTTAGATATTTCGAAAGTAGGGATTATAACGTTATCGTTATAACCAATGTTTTCAATAAAGAAGTGGATACGTAAATAGAATCCGAGAGTTACGTAAGGAAGTTTGTTAAAGATTTAAAAGATAAACTTTGACTATTTCAAAGTTAAAACGTTGTTCAGTTAAGGTCTGAGAGGTAATTATACCCCAACTTGATTGACTTCCTTCTTAACTAAGGAATGGTAAGGTTTGATAGTGAAGGATGGTTAAGAGAATTTAGTTAATGAGTGAAATGGTTTGAGTTGGAATGGCGATGTTTGATTTAAACATCGGTTTAAACCAAGTGAAGGAGTTTTGGAAATGTTTTCCAAATAAGAATCAAAAATGTTTTCTGATAGTAGGAAAAAAGAATTTAGAATATATGGAAACTGGAGATAAATAAATTAATGAACTAAAGAGAATAAATGTTAAATGTTAAATGATGATTGACCGATATAATTTCCATCTGGAAATAATATCGTTGTTTGCACACCTGTTTTTCTTTGATAATTAACTCACCGACTATCGAAGTTTTTGACCATTTTAACGTTGTTAATATGGAGAGACCGGTTGGATTATTATCCGAAGAACCACTCTGTATTGGCATAAGCGTTGCGAATCATATATCCCAGAGATAATTGAAGACGGAGTAAAGTGCAAGGGCTGTTGTATAAATCTTAGGTAAAGATTTCCTAAGATGGATGTACTGAATAGTGCCTTCGGGTTGTCCAGTCCCAGGACAACTTGTATGGACAAATGTCTGACAGAGTATATTTAATAGATCGCGTAAGTTGATCTCTTCAAACTTATTTACGTTTGGTAGCGAAGGAATTCGTTTCTCTTAGCTGTATACCCGTTGTATTTTTGGGGAAATCAATTTGTGATTTGGCGGGTATGACGATGTGACATTCAAAGTGAATAATTGTGTGATCTGTCAGAGATAAGCGTGGCCTCTAGCCTCACAACTGGGAAATGACAAAAACCGGGCAGGCAGCATGGCTATGTAGGTCGCACCTATTAGGGTGTATAATCACCTGATCTAGAGTTTCATTTACTTCCAAAAATCTATTGTCGATGCTGTCCCATTCGAGAAACGGTTGCTGATCCCAACTGTTGGTGATATACATTCGATACACTCAAGCGAAATGAGTGGTCGGTCATTTGTGGCCGGGTTGCAAGATGTTCTTGTTGAACCCAGTGTATTCCTCTCTAGAGGTACACTATCAGAAGGTGGTTCCATACCTTGTCATAGTCAGAAATCCATTACCCAATACGTGCTTGCGGTTTTGATTGTATACTATATATGTAGAACGTGAGATGAAAGCGTTTCTGCTAGATGATTATTATATTGTGGTTGATGGACATTATTATAATATCAAAAGGTTTTTGATATAAAGATATTTTGGATTCTCATAAGGGAAAAACCCGTTCCGTTATATGGCGTGGGCTTATGAGATATCGTTTAATGGCTCAAACTGTTTAAACTGTTTTACTCATACCAATCCCATGACTGATCCGGAGTTTATTTTGTTTTGTTTTCCCTAAACTCTTGGGTGTCCAATTTTATACGGGCAGTCAAGTAGTCGGGATTTACAGATACTTGAAGAGCTGGAGCAGGAGGCTTCAGGATCATATAGCAATTGTTTATTTCCGTTGTGTTGTAAGTGTTGTACTTTGGAAATGATATGTATATTCAAGTACAGATTTATATTTCAAAGTTATGATACATATTATATGTTATTCGTTCCGCTGTGAGGTTCGTGTTACTCTGATGTTGTGTTCTTCTTCTTCTTCTATTCTAAGTTTCTATCTTATCTATTATCTCCCTCTAATTTCTTTCATGGACTATCCGGCGTTTTCGATGTTTGAATACTCGACATGGTGTTGTATGTCGAATTTTCTAAGTCGAAAATTTCGGTACGTTACATAATTTCAATCTATTCATGTTTACATATTCTTTCTTTACTGTATACATTAATTGACCATATATATAAGTGTGTGTGTGTGTGTGTGTGTATATATATATATATATATATATACGCACCTATTCATAAATTCTAATATTGACAACTAATGCAAATTGATTGCTTACCTATTTTAAAAAGTGGAAATCGAGTATATAATTTAATTCCCCTTTTTTTTCTACTTTCCTCGTAACATACAAAGTCAATGCATAATGAAGTTACCTACATACATATATATCTATTTATACGTGCATAAATCCTTCCTTCCCAAATAAGTTGACTGTATTTATCTTCTTCTTCTTTTCTTTCTTTTTACTGCATGCATCCACACATTTCCTTCCGCTTTTTGTATTAATTGCATTAAATTTTTTTTTACTGTAGCCTAATTAATTCGCATGCAATTTTTTTCAATGCACATTTTTAAACTTGTACCTTCTTAACATAAACGCATATATATATATATTCATTTTTTTATTTTTCTTCATTAATTAATTAATCATTTAATTAATTATCTTTACGGTATAGTATATCTAATTTCGGGGTGTTACACAAATACTTTTATTGCTTTTGAATCTTATAAAGACTCGGTCGACTATCTTAAAACATGAGACATACAAAATAACTCATATCAGCAACATACATAAAAGAATACCAGTGATAATCATATGATAACTAATTGGTGACAAACAAAACATTCATAATGAAATTATAACAACCATTACCATCCATCGAGTTTTCATCTCAAGTGACCTATCTTCAACTTGATTTCAACGACTTCTGAAAGAGCACTAACAATCTTTATATCCATCAACCTGTTATGTTTAAATATTGCATATTTGATCTAATGAATTTGCACATTCAGTCTTTAATCCATCAGCATGTCATGAAATGTGTTCATCAAAAATTTGCTAGCGCATTATCATCTCCATGTCCATCCAGTTCATATGGATTATCACCAAAAAAATCAATGATATGTTGACTGAGATGAAGATGGATGGTGCACTAGCAATCTTTATTTCTCCTGTTAATCATTTAAATCTCTACTTGCAGGCTCCACAACGCTTTATCGTAAGATTTGAAAATCTTGCAAAATTAAAATAACCGCCTAACCAAAATGTATTTACCAGAGAATGTATTTAACAAAAATGATCGAATACTTGCTTCTTAAAATTTAGGATTCAAACAGAAACAAATACTCATAACAAAGAAAAATAAAGGAAACATGAACATATAAAATTAGAGATTGATCAAATAAAATGATAATAATACATAAGTGGATCATAGATCGGTTTACTATAATCGTAGCAAATCGAAAACACGAACCAATTTATTCATCATCTCCTCCTCGTCAATACTAAAATAAAATACAATTTCAAAATAATTATAACAGGCAACCATCAGAGACTTAAAAATAAAGAATCATGATTTTATATCATATTGTTGCAGTTTTATTCTCATCTTCTAATGCCAAATCAAATAAATATTTAGAGTAACTATATATAAAAATAAATGTTCAATCGCAAAATTTAAGGATAAAAGGGAGAAAGACGAAGAAGCGTAAGCAACAACAAGTTGAATTTGCACTATACGGCTGTGGTTTTTATAGATGAAGGAAGAAAACCCTAGCCACTCTCAAGTGCTTCTTAGTCTTAGTTGGCCTATTCTGAAATGGACCTTCCATTGTACGGCCCATCTTACCGTTTTTAAAAATACTCATTTTTAAAAATCAACACTTTTCCAAATTTGGAAAACCAACAAGATTCAATGGTTGTTCCTCATAAAACAAATATATTTAATAAAAATATTTCAACTAGATAAATACCGTTTAATGGCCATTATATTTACAGGAAAATTCACATGTTAGAGCATCTCTAACAATGGCTAATGATGCAAATATGAGACTTTATCCGATTTTATTTTGCTTCAATACATTCCAGCAAAAGCGATTCGAGCATGGAAAACGAATTAAAATAGAATATTATTCTAATATTTTTAAAAACGCTGATTTATAAATGGGATCCAAAAAACTATTTATAATATAAAAATATATTCAAAACTCCATTCAAGATATTTTTCTTTGAAAAATCCTACAAACAGGTTTCTTTTTCCAATCTATCATATAAACGAGAAACAAAAACACGTTTTTGAAAGAATTTTTATCTGACGAACTCCCATTGTTTGTTGACGTGTCAAAAATCAACGTTTTTATTTTGTCTCTTCCATGTTTCATTCCATTGCAAGAGATACTCTTTTTAACCAATGATCATCCTTCAAACTAAAAACATAGACATTTCCACCAGTTACTAACTATGTAAAACATACAACTGTACTATATTGTTAAAGTCAATAGTTTAAAGAGTTAAGTTCACTCGTATAAAGCGACGAAACAAGGATATATGGTTGCAGTAGGCGAAAAGTAACAAATGAACAGTCACCGAAGACTATGGCAAGTCGTTCGTCTTCGAAAGGTGTAGGACAACCTAGACCGCACATTTAACCCCCTTGGACCTCCACTACATCAGATTATTTTGCTTAGGGGATAGTTGCGCATGGTAGGGATCGAACTTTGATAATAAAAGAGTACTACAGTTGTAGAAGAATTTGACGAAAACCAAAGAAATTAAACTTATAAATCACGTTTTAAGAGAAAGTAAGAATCATTTGAATTGTTATCAAAAACATGTTTGCCAACTTTTGTTTGTGAAATATCCATAAAACAAAGCAATAATAATAAATTAATCGTATGAATTTGATGGGTTCCAAATCTAATTGTTTACAGTAGCCCTTGAATAATACATTCTTTAAATTGCCTCACTTTTAATTTGAGATGTAGCAACCACATCTATACAAGTAATAAGTACTAGTTCAAGCTGAATTTTTAAATTATATGTGATTAATATTCCTTATTATACTAGTAAGTTTAATAATTATTTATGAATCTTGGATAAGGCAGTTGCCCACCCCATCTAGTACCTGGTCTCATCACTGCCCGTATACCATCAAAATTAAATCTCATACAACTTGGAAAAAATATATAATTATGTTGGTTGTTCAAACAAAATATTTAACAAAAAATTCAAGAAGTTGACTTTCCTACAAACGCAACATATTTACTTAAAAATAAGAGTTTACACTTGCAACTTCATTTTGTAAATTCAATACATTAGCCCATACATTATCAAATTTTCGTAGATAAAAATATAATCTACAAACTAAACTCCTTTATGAACTTTAAAAGTTACTAGACCATAAATTATTAAAAAAATGACAAAAGCGCATGAAACATATAAATAAAAATCCAAAGTTACATATTGTTTTAATATCCTTGCAAATGTACAAAAATCATAAATGATCATGCTTGTTTTCACACCGCTTTTTTCCCCTGAGACAATAATGGTGGACAACTCTTTCCAGATCCACATCGCTTGCGCCTCCGCTCTTTAATCTCACTCTTCCTTCCTGTAACGACCCGCATTCTATGTATCGAAGGATCGTAGAATATTTATTTCTATCACATACGAAGTCGCATGGTCATGTAACTTTGGGAGACGACTATTGGGGTCATTTCCCATATTCTTGATTTTTGCCGATTTTTAAATGACCATTTTGCCCCTAGCTGATCTTGTTTCGACCATAACTTTTTATTGGAAAGGAGTTTTGACCTGAAACCACATCCATTAGATCCGGATGATGGTTTAACTTTCCGTAGAGTGGTTATACGTGAAAAACCGACTTATCGTTTGGGAGATATGGCCGAAACAAGGTTTAGAAGGTGAAAAACAGCTTAACTGAGCCTAATTTGTGTGATTAGTGAGTGGGCACATAACCCATTTCGGAATTAGGGTTATGGGAAGGCTGATAGGGTTAGGAAATTCAGTTTCTATCATTTTCCAGCCGCCACTTTTTGTTCCTTCAAGTTTAGCCATGGCCTCCACTTTCTAAAACACCCCAAATCACCTTCTAATCGCTAATTAAGCCAAATCTACATCAAATCAAAGCGGATTAGCACAAGAATCGAAGTAAAACTTCTGTATAGCCTTGGTAACAGCGCCAAACAGAGAATCATTTCAGATTTGATTTTTTAATTGTGGCTAAGGTGAGTGATTTGCATAGTTCCTTACTAATTATGGTTAATTAAGGGTAATTAGTGTTAATTAGCGAATTTAAACATGATTAAATTCTGGAAAAATATTTATAAATTTCGAAATATGGTTTTAGGCCTCCGTTAGAAAATTTGGTTAGTTTGGTTAAGTTTTACTAACCCTATCATTAGTTTTGTTTAAACATGCTTAAGGGAAAATATGGGATTTTGGCTATGTTTGATCCGTTTTAACCTATCAAATTGTCATTTTGATGTTAGTGGTCGATTCCATATGTTGCTATGACTGTATGGTATGTTTTGTTATTGATTAGAAAAGTTAGATTGGTTGAAAATGCCGTCGAATGGCGTAAAACAGTCGCTGGAAAGAAGTGCAGGAAATTAGCCGAACCGGATCAGATCGGAGGAGGGGAGCACGAACCGAACCGTGGAGCACCATGAAGCTCCGACCCGACCCGATCGTGGAGCACTACCCGATCTGAACCGCTCGTTGATGGTGGCACCGAACCGACCCCTTGCATTTGAAGCTCCGATTTGACCCGCTCACCTGGAGAGCCGTCCGACCCGAACCGCTTGGAGACCCCGATCCGATTAGGAGTCGAGCTCGAACTGGTGTTGAAGACCCGATCCGAACCTCTATCACGAACCGATCGCGATCCGAACCGAACCGAACCGATTTGGATAGAGAAATCCGACCCGACCCGATGTGGATGATCACAGATAGGACTACTTCGAGGAGCACGATTCGAAGCATAGTGAAGAGGAGCATATCCGAACCGATCCGGAGAAGACCAAAACTCGAGATGCGAAGGTAGTCAAAGTGGGAAGTTTGTACTCAGGATCGAGTTGGGAACCAACGAGTCAACTTCATGAGCTGGGCTTTGCTGCGGGACGTGTGCTAAGGGGTTATCGATGTCTATAGCTTTGATTCACTACCAAGACGGATGTTAGGCTACGTATCAGTGTAGTGGGGTAGTTATTACCCCATGGGGAAGAGTGATCGTAGCATGGCTATGAGCCAGTGCAGTGGAGTTGTTATGACTTCATGGGGCAGAGTGGACATGGCAAAGTCTAGTGGCTATGGATCAGTGCAGTGGTGTCATCATGACTCCATGGGGCAGAGTGATCATAGCAAGCAATAGGGTGATCAAAGTGGTGGATGTCGTATGCTTTACGCACTGAGTGAGAGATGAGAGGATGGTTGCTATGCTTGATTGTTGTTATCACTATGACATGCACACCCCTCCCCCATACTCTTTACACCATATGTTAGTGGCACCTTAGAGTATTGAGCGGTATGTTGTGTTAACTCTTTGGTTGCAGGTCTAGGTTCAGGTATGGTTTAGTATACCTGTTATTGTTCTGTTTTGATGCTTATCGCTCATACCAGACTTTTGTCGGACCCAGAGTTTTATGTCTCTTCTTATTACTCTGGGTGCTCTTAAACGGGTAGACTAGAGACAGGTTAGGTGGTATGCACGGGTAGCTGTACCGGAGACGAGCAGGAGGCTCCCACGTATGATAAATATAGATATTCTCCCTGTGTAGTTGTTGGTCACTACTTTGGGCATTCGTAGTGTACCTTTCCTTTCTTTCGCTTTAGAGACAGTTTTAAAGTTGTAATAATGATGATGTGGAACGTAAGATGTAATTGGATTTTCCGCTGCTATGATGTTTAATTTTCAGTTTATGCATTGTTTACCTGTTTTATGTCAAATTATGTTGTTATTATTATATTTTATTCCATGCGCTGTGAGATATTCTACAGGTTCCTTGTTAGTTCAAACTCCCTTTTTCTTTCTTTGGCGACCGTCCCATGCTAGTTGGACATTAGCACAGCGCACTTTCATGGGGAAATGTCGGTTGGTGCGGGGCGGGCCGTCACATTTGGCATCAGAGCTCTAGGTTGCGTAGTTAACCTAGGGAAAGACACCAGGGAGAGATAATACGTATATGAGAGCGCGTATTTGTGATTATTTTGGTTTTCAAAAGCTATATATATATATATATACTATTAGTATAGCTGAGGATGAAGTTGCACTGCACTGACACCACAAAGAGGATGGTTAATCGTTTCTCTTTACAGATTGAACGATGAACCGATATACGAGAGGTGCTGGTAGAGGAGCCAACAATGGGAATGCTCCTGACATGAGGGCTATGTTTACTGACTTTATGAGGGAGATGCTTAGAAACGTGCAAGAAGCAGCACCCAATGCTGCAAATGGTGGTGTAGCGGTGTAGGCGCCTAGAGCCGATTTCGCCAAACTATGCAAGGATTACACTAGTCTTGGTGGAAAGTCGTTCCACGGAACGGAATCGGCCACGGATGTTCAAGATTGGTTGGATAGCTGTGAGCATATCTTCGAAGACTTAGGTATCGAGGATGCGATGAAGAGAAAGCTAGCGTCCCGTCAGTTGCAAGGACGGGCGATGAATTGGTGGAATGCTATTAAGGCAGCTACTCTAGAGGACCAAGTTACATGGGTTCAGTTTAAGGCTCGATTCGATGAAAAATTATCCCAGCTGCTCAGAATTCAGAGTTATTTAGGAAGTTCTTGGAGCTAAAGCAGAATGGTAGAGCTGTCTCGGAGTATATTGCTGAGTTCGATACTTTATCAAAGTATGGATTATCTCTTATCGATACTCCCGAGAAGAAGAACGAGAAGTTCATAACAGACTTAGATCAATACTTGGGGGAAAGGCTTATTAACCACATCGATAAGACGTTTGAATCGATTGTGGAGAAAGCATTGAGGTCAGAGAGTCTTTACCCTAAGTCGAAGACTGAGGTTGCATCTGCAGAGAAGCCAAAGCCACAAGCAAGCGGTGGAGGCAAGAATGGTTCTCAGAATAAGAGAAAGCAGAATCAGACCAAGGATGGCCAGAAGAAAAAGAATAAGAAAGATGTTGAGTGCTTCAGCTGTGGTAAGAAGGGACACTATGCTAAAGAATGTCGGGCCAAGCCAGCGGATAGGAAGTGCTTCAACTGTGGCCAAGTGGGACATCACAAGGATAAGTGTCTGCAACCCCCTAAAGAAAAGCAGATTGTGAAAGCATATGCTATCAAAGTTGTTCCTTCTTCGTCGAATGCCCCAACCGCGGCGGAGAAAGGAAAGAATGTTGTTATTCAAGATATGCTTTCTATTTATGATGTTCCTGTTCGAGTATTGTTTGATACCGGAGCTTCCAGTTCCTTCATATCTAGTGACCTGGTAGATAGGTTGGGATTGGAGCCCGAGATTGTCGATAGACCTTTGGTAGCGACGAACACGATTGGTGGTTCAACTATCCTTAGCACGATTTGTCGTAATGTGTTCTTATCGAGTCATGGATGCATGTTTGTTTGTGATTGCTTTGTTTTGGGCTTTACTCGATTTGGCATTATTTTGGGAGTCGATTGGCTCCAAAGATACGGGGTGGTGATAGACTGTGAGGGCTTTTTGGTGACAGTTAGAGCGGATGATGGGCGGAGGGAAGTGTTTGGTGGTCTACCTAATGATGGGGGTAATGGCTAGTTTTCTAAATTCCCTCGACAACCCGCATGATGAGTTGTCAGATGTGCCCGTGGCTGGCCAGTATCCGGACGTCTTCGAGGAAGTGACCGAACTTCTACCACACCGAGAGATTGAGTTCCGTATTGACTTAGTGAAAGATGTCAGACCTATAGTGATGTCACTTCGTCGTATGGCGCCAAGGGAGCAGCGAGAGCTCGGGGTGAAAGTAAGTGATCTTTTGAAGAAGGGATTTATCAGAAGAAGTGTTTCTGAGTAGGGAGCACCAATTGTGTTTGCTACCAAGGCAGATGGTTCCCTTCGATTGTGTGTGGACTACCGCGAATTGAATAAGGTGACGAGGAAGAATAAGTATCCTCTACCGCGGATAGATGATTTGTTTGATCAGTTATGTGGCGCGAGATTGTTCTCCCAGTTGGATCTCGCGACAGGTTTTCATCAGCTTAGAGTGGAAGCTGAGAGTATAGCTAAAATGGCCTTTCGAACAACTCTGGATTTTATAAGTAGCTGGTTGTAACAACCCGAAAATCTGGGCCAGTTTAAAATTTTTATTTTGGCAATTTTATCGAATTTTGATTATTTAAAATGAATTATTTTAAATAATATCGACGAGAAATTTATTTTGAATATAATTCGAACGTATATATTATATACGTCGTCGTTAGAATATAAATATTTATATATATTTATAAATAGAATTGAAAATGGCGCGGTAGTTCGATAATTCGATTTCAAACTTCAATTGAATGTACCGGGTGCAAAACAATCCGGATTTTAGTGAAACCAAAAACATTAGGATCTAATTGATAATATCTTTCCAACGAATCCGAAAAATCGAGATTTCATAGTGGGAATCAAAAGATATGTCCAGTTGAAAATTCTGAATAGTCGCTATGGAATTCTGGCCCTTAAAAATAGACATTTTGCAAATGACCTCGGATTTCGACGAAACCACTTTTGTTGGATCCGCAGTGTCGAATTATTGCTAGATTCCAAATTTCATAATTTTTCGAATCAATATGTGAGCGTGGCAAAGGAAAACGCGTTTGACCAGTTTCAGTTGATTTTAATCGACTGGAAAATGGTCATTTTTCCAATGGTCTCAGAATTCGACGAAACTAGTTTTGTTAGGACCGTATCGTCAATACGAAGCTAGAGAAGAAGTGTTTCTGAGTAGGGAGCACCAATTGTGTTTGCTACCAAGGCAGATGGTTCCCTTCGATTGTGTGTGGACTACCGCGAATTGAATAAGGTGACGAGGAAGAATAAGTATCCTCTACCGCGGATAGATGATTTGTTTGATCAGTTATGTGGCGCGAGATTGTTCTCCCAGTTGGATCTCGCGACAGGTTTTCATCAGCTTAGAGTGGAAGCTGAGAGTATAGCTAAAATGGCCTTTCGGACAACTCTGGATTTTATAAGTGGCTGGTTGTAACAACCCGAAAATCTGGGTCAGTTTAAAATTTTTATTTTGGCAATTTTATCGAATTTTGATTATTTAAAATGAATTATTTTAAATAATATCGACGAGAAATTTATTTTGAATATAATTCGAACGTATATATTATATACGTCGTCGTTAGAATATAAATATTTATATATATTTATAAATAGAATTGAAAATGGCGCGGTAGTTCGATAATTCGATTTCAAACTTCAATTGAATGTACCGGATGCAAAACAATCCGGATTTTAGTGAAACCAAAAACATTAGGATCTAATTGATAATATCTTTCCAACGAATCCGAAAAATCGAGATTTCATAGTGGGAATCAAAAGATATGTCCAGTTGAAAATTCTGAATAGTCGCTATGGAATTCTGGCCCTTAAAAATAGACATTTTGCAAATGACCTCGGATTTCGACGAAACCACTTTTGTTGGATCCGCAGTGTCGAATTATTGCTAGATTCCAAATTTCATAATTTTTCGAATCAATATGTGAGCGTGGCAAAGGAAAACGCGTTTGACAAGTTTCAGTTGATTTTAATCGACTGGAAAATGGTCATTTTTCCAATGGTCTCAGAATTCGACGAAACTAGTTTTGTTAGGACCGTATCGTCAATACGAAGCTAGAAAATATTTTTCTGGAATTTTTAGAGATTGTATGTGATCCCGGTAAATTGAAATGTGCGTTTAAATTGAATATATAAAGATTTATATTTTAAATTCAACAGAAACAGATCGTAACGGTCGAATTGGCCTGCGGTACATATCACATTGTGCTCGGAATGAGGGTAATGTGCTAGGGGTGACATTCGTTGGAGTTCGTTTGGAGTTTGTATGTGAAAACACCCTTTTCGAATAAAATAATAATTTAAAAATAGTATAAATATCTCAAAAGAAATTCAAAACCCTAATTACTTTATCTCGTTCAGCCGCCAGGTTAAAATTCGATGGCCCATATCGCATGATTTTTCCTCTTCAAAATCCGATCGATCCACTCTCTAATTTGACAAATTTCTAAAGCAAAATTCTAGAATATCTTGAGAGCTTTCGGTCTGTACAACTATGATCAGATTTCGTTCAGTATTAGGGGAGGTTTGGACGCTGGAAGCTGCCGAGTTTCAGGACGTTTTCCGTCCATCTGTTGCGTGCGAGTTGCACCATTCACAGGGCGTCGGAGCGAGGGAGGTTGTGGCGTTCGAGTGGTGATGGTGGATCGTTGGCCGGCGGCAAGGATTGAGGGGCGGTGGCATTTTGTTTTCTGGCAAAACATGGGTTTCGGCGGTTCTTAATTGCTCCAGGAAGAACGACGATGAGTAAGGGATTAGTGCGGCCCAGTTATGCTAATATGGTAATTAGTTTTAATAAAATGTGATTAGTGAATTTAATTATAAATTAAATTGTTTTTACTTTAAATATTGATAACTCCATCATATTAAATCAGAATTCGACAAGTGAGGGTGCGTTGGAACCGTCTTAAAGAGCTCTACCCAATGAAACAGACTAGAATGGAAATGAAGCCAAGTAGAAATTGGGGAAAATTCAAATCCAAATCAAAACAAAAATTCAGAAATGAAACCGATCACGGTGAGAATTCTCTCACTTTAAAATTTTCTTTACAGTTATTTATTTAGTAACTGCATATATGAACCGTTCCCCGTCGTCCACAGACCATGGACGACTTGTTTGGTTGTGTTCTGTGTGAAAATTGATCGTGATGTGAAATGAATATATATATATATATATATATGAGAAGTGAAATAACATGTATATGAAAAGTGAAATTTATATATAGCGAAGTGAAATTTATATATAGCGAAGTGAAATTTATATATAGCAAAGTGAAATATATATATATATATATATATGAGAAGTGAAAATATTGAATATATAGTGAAAGTGAAAATATTGAATATATTGAAAGTGAAAATATTGATTATATAGTGAATGTGAAAATATTGAATATATTGAAAGTGAAATATATATATATATATATATATGAGAAGTGAAAATATTGAATATATTGAAAGAGAAAATATCGAATATATTGAAAGTGAAAATATCATATATGTTGAAAGTGAAAATATCGTATATGTTGAAAGTGAAAATATTGAATATATTGAAAGTGAAAATGAATTTGAATTGAATTGAATAGAAAACCAATTTGAATTGAACTGAATAGAAAATGAATTCGAGTTGAACTGAATAAGAAATGAATTCGAATTGAACTGAATAGAAAATGAATTCGAATTGAATTGAATAGAAAACGAATTCGAATTGAATAGAATATAAAGCGATTTCGAAATGAATTGAATATATAGCGATTTCGAAATGAATTGAATATACAAAGATTTCGAAATGAATTGAATATACAAAGATTTAGAAAAGAATTTGATTCAAATAGAAAACGAAACGAATTTGATTTGAATAGAAAATGAATTTGAATCGAATAGAAAACCAATTTGAATTGAATTGAATTGAAAACTAATTCAAATTGAATTGAAAGCGAATTGAAATGAATTCAAATTGAATTGAAATTTGAATTGAATAGAAATGAATTTTAAAACGAATTTATAAGGAAGAATTCAATTTTGATTTGAATTGAAATGGAAGTTGAAATTGCTTTTGAAACGAATTCAAAACTATTTATATAATTCGATTTAAATAGAAATCGACGAAATATATATTATATATATTATATATATAATATAATGGCCTGAATAGAACGCGCCGCGCCGCGGCAGTTCGTGAATTTCGACCATTTATTCCAAACGGACATTACGGGAGATCCGACCGTCGGATTCTCCTAAATCCGGAACCGTTGGATTCGTATCGAAAAGAGCTTTCTAACGAATATTAGAAATTCAAAATCTAACGGTTGGATTTGGAGATACGTCCAAATCAAATTTGGAAAAGGTCGCTGTAAGTGCAGTTCGATGACCGTTGATGGAAATCGACTGTATGGGCCTTGATAAAATTCTTAAAAATATCGATAATTTGTGAAAAATCATAAGAAATGATTTGAGAAGAATTGGGATGAAAAACTCCATATTTGAAAAGATAAAAATAGATTTTTATCGAATTGAACTAGTTATTAACTAGAAAAATAATCCAATGGTTATAAATAAATAAATTGGATTAGATTTAAATTGAAATTATCTTTGGATATTTTCGATATTGGGTTCCGTGATTATACAGATATTGTGATGGGAATTTGGAAGATTTCGATATCGTTATTCCCGATATGATATCTGTTGGTTTCAGGATTTGATGTTGAATATAAGTCGATACTCTCTCTATTCAAAACCTTATATTTAATGTCAAATTTGATTGATTGATGGTTTGGATTGTGCTCGACCAGTTTATGAGCAAAATATGCTTTTACATTTAGCATTGGGTTGGGTTGAAAATATTTGTGTGCTAACGCCTTGTGAAACACTTCACGATTTGACGATAAGGTGTTTAGCGAGGTTGTGTTCATTTCAAATTTAACGAATGATTGTGAAATGATATTTTTCTTAAGTGAAAAGAAATGTATTCCCGATTTTGGATAGGGAATGTTTTATAGAAATGTTTTCTAAAACAGAAAGGATTTCGAGGCCCAAAACCCGATGATTTCTAAAATGATTTAGAAATGTATTATATGTTACATTGTGGTTCATCGCGTATTCGATTAGTTGCTATTGATGATGTATCTGTTTGGTGGCGGAGAATTTATTCTCTTGCTTAACACCCTTCTTTGAGACGTACGAGCTCAAAGGTTATGTGATTAATAGTGACTGATCATATGCGTGAATTACTGATGTGAAGTACTATATTTTGAAAGTACTTGTGATTATTACGTTGTGAAATGATTTTCCCTACTTCGGGATATGAAATGATTTAGTATGTGGCTAAAGATTCGGGTAACCCTGAGACTAAAAGTATGGGTGAGAGGGCGGTGTATGCTCTCCATGAGTGGGAGGTGCATCGTCGGTGTAGCCTACTCCTACGTGGGGTAGGTGCACATTTATATATCGAGTTGCGAGGTGCGTACCCTTTGCCTTGTCGATGGGGAGCACGATATTTGGTTGCATACTTGTTTGTATGCATTGTTATGTTTTGGAATTCACATTTCCAAACGATTTGATTTGAGATCCCGAAGTGAAATCTACTTTGATATAGAAAGTTAGATATGTATTTCAAATGATTTGAAATAAGAAATCGGGAATAAAATCCAAAGGAATAATTTCTGTAAATCGAATTGGATTTAGAAAATCTAAGTGTAGTGATTAATCTAAATGGGTAGATTGGGATATTGCATGTTGATTGATGCATAGTAGATCCATATATCTATATTGATTATTGTTTATACACTGGTATTCATGGGGGTAAACCCGTTCCGCGTTAGCGGCGTGGTCCCGTGATATGCCATTTTAGTAAATAAGTTAATTATAACTGTTAGAGTTTCTCACACCAGTCCCATGACTGACTCGTAGTTTGCTTTTCCCTTGCGAACTCGGGTGCCCCTATTTTCCACGGGCAGCCGAGTAGTTTTATTTTGCAGATGTATTGAGCAGGATTCTGGATTGAAGCTTTAAGCTGTGTCCAGACATTTACAGTCTTCCGCTGTGTAGTTTATATTTCCGCTGTGCATTGTATTACATTTATGTAAATTTATCTTCCGCTGTGTATTATATTTCGATATACTCTGATATTCTGTACTCTGATGTAACATTATTATGATGTTTATTGAAGTCTTCTGTTATTTGTTCTGATGTGTTGTATACCCAAAGTTAGCGTATGCGGGATTCGAACGGTCTTGGTCGGTTTAGCGATCGATTAGGTCCGGGCGAAATCCGTGTCGTTACACGCGTTTCAAAAGCAATTATATAAATAGTTTTAAATTCGATTTATTTAAAAATAAATAGAATTATAATTCTAGTTCAAAACTAGTTCTACTTCATATCTAACACCACGGTGTTATTGGTAAATTCAATTACCATTTCACGTTCAAATCTAATTAAAGAATTAACTATCGCCTGGAGTAAAACTGGTGATACTCCATTTCGATTCAAATATTCTATTTCAAATAAAGCATAGCGATGTTTAAAAGAAAGTGAAAGAAAATATCGTATATATTGAAAAGTGAATATATATATATATATGAAATGAAGTAGTAGAAGTGCCTGCATCCCCGTCTGCTCAGGAAAGGTCTGATGTTTTAGAAGGCACGCTCAATGTCAAAAACATTCCAGTTAAAGTACTGTTTGACACAGGCGCGTCGCGAAGCTTTATTGCAAAGAGTGCAGTCAAGAAGTTGGATTTGAATTTGAAAAAGCTCAAAGAGCCAATGACTATCCAAAATCCAGTTGGGGGTTCCATCAATCTCAGTTGGATCTGTGCAGTACCTGTCTCTTTTTCTTGCTATAAATTCCCTATAATCTCTATCGTCATGAATTTTAATGAATTCGATCTTATTCTGGGATTGGATTGGCTAACCAAATATGAAGCGGAAGTAAAATGCGCCGAGAGAGTTGTGAAGGCAAAAGCACAATTGGGAAATCATATAACCATACCATGTGAAGGCCCGACTTCAAATAGAAAAGATTTCTGGTCAGCTCTCAATGTTTCTCCAGCCCAAATAGAAAATGTCCCTGAAATCACAGAGAATATTCCTGACCTCACCAAAGATAACCCTGTTTCCGTGAGAACGGGAATTCGGGTCGTCTCAACGTGGTGACATGCCATTTGGGTTGACTAATGCACCGGCATATTTTGTGGATCTTATGAATAGGGTATTCAGAGATCAGTTGAATAAGTTTATTCTTGTGTTCATGGACGATATCCTTGTTTATTTGAGGACAGAGGAAGAACACAAGGAACACTTGAGGATAGTGATGGAGGTGTTAAGAAAACACCAGTTGAAAGCAAAGTTTTCTAAGTGTCACTTCTGGAGGAGGGAAGTGAGATTCTTGGGCCATGTCGTTTCAGAGAATGGTATTGCCATGGATCCTACGACGGTGGCTACGGTACAAGATTGGTCTACGCCCAAGAATGCAATGGACATAAGAAGTTTCTTGGGATTAGCTGGATATTATCGCAAGTTTATCCAAGACTTCTCCAAGATAGCAGCACCGTTGACTCAGTTGACTAAGAAAAATCATGCTTTCGTCTGGGACGAAAAGTGAGAGAATGCATTCAAGAGTCTAAAGGAAAAGTTGACATGTGCACCAGTTTTAGTCATTCCTAAGGGGAATGAAGAGATGACAGTATATACAGATGCATGTGGCACCAGACTAAATGTTGTACTGATGCAAGGAGGTAGGGTTGTAGCTTATGCAAGTCGGCAATTGAAACCGCACGAGAAAAGATACCCTACCCATGACTTGGAATTAGCAGCGATCGTATTCGCGTTGAAGATGTGGAGACATTATCTCTTGGGAGAAAGATTCGAGTTATTCACCGATCATAAATCATTAAAGTATCTTTTCTCTCAAAAGGATCTAATTTTCCGACAACAAAGATGGTTAGAATTCTTGGCTTCCTACGATTTTGATATTGCATACACACCAGGAAAGGGTAATGCAGTAGCTGATGCATTGAGCAGAAGACATGCCAGTTTAGGGGCTATGTTCCTTGAGTGGAAGCAACTGGAGTACATCGTTGGGTATGATTTTAGACCAAAGTGCGAATTGGATCCAGAAATGTTAGCAAATTTGACGATCAGACCCACTTTGATTGAGCGGATCAGCTCCAGTCAGAGGGACGATCCTAACCTATTAAAAAATCTTCTCAAAGTTAGAGATGAGAATCGACGAAGAGATGAACAAGTATGGGCTTGATCGAGATAGATGGCTTAGAAAGAATGGAAGACTAGTTGTGCCCAATGTTAATGGATTAAGAGATGAAGTGCTTAGAGAATGCCATCACTCAAAACTGACTATACATCCCGGTGGTAATAAGATGTATCGAGGCATGAAGCAGACCTACTACTGGGAAGGGATGAAAAGAGACGTTGGGAAGTTTATATCCAAATGCATGAACTGCCAGCTAGTTAAAGCTGAGCAAAAGAAGCCTAGTTGTTTGTTGCAACTATTAGAAACTCCAGAATGGAAATGGGAACAAATCTCAATGGATTTCATTGATGGGTTACCAAGAACTAGGTCGAGCCATGATAGCATTTGGGTGGTTGTGGACCGATTGACCAAGAGTGCAAGATTTATACCCGTCAAGTCGAATAGAACGACAACTAAGTTAGCGGAACTATATGTAAAGTGGGTAGTGAGATTTCATGGAATACTCGAAGGCATTGTGAGCGACCGAGATCCGTTGTTTACTAGTGGATTTTGGAAAAGCTTACAAGAAGCGTTAGGATCAGAATTACATCTCGGTACCGCGTATCATCCTCAAACCGACGGTCAAACAGAGAGGGTGAATCGTATATTAGAAGATCTCTTGAGGGCTTGCATATTGGATTTTGGTGGATCATGGGATGACCATTTACATCTAGTGGAGTTCGCATATAATAATAGTTATCAATCCAGTATTGGTATGACTCCATTTGAAGCTTTGTATGGAAGACCGTGTAACTCAACGTCATGTTGGTTAGAAACTAGTGAGAAATTTGTGCTTGGATCAGATGTGATAAGAGAAACTTCAGCTAAGATTAAGGTTATTCAACAGCGAATGAAGGCTACCCAAGATAGGCAGAAGAGTTATGCTGATAAGAGGAGAAGGGAATTAAAATTCTCCGTTGGCGACTTGGTTTTTGTCAAGATTTCTCCGTTAAAGAGCGTGATTCGATTTGGCAGGAAACACAAGTTAACACCAAGATTTGTTGGTCCACTCCCAGTTCTTGAACAAATTGGGAACCTGGCATATAAAGTTGAATTACAAGGGAAGAAGGCAGGGGTTCATAACGTATTTCATGTTTCCCAGTTAAGGAAATTCGTGCATGACCCCGATGTGACTATTTCACCTGATCAGTTGAATGATATCGAGGTTGAACCAGAGGCGGTTGGGAACCGCAAGCCTATGCGTATTGTTGGGAACGATACGAAGCAACTTCGAAGGAAGACGGTGAAATTAGTCAAAGTTCAATAGGGCGAGAATGAGAATGACTGTACTTAGGAGACAGAGGAGAGCATTAGGAAGACATATCCTGAACTCTTCGCCTGGTAAGATTTCCGTTTCGATTTAGTCTTTCCGCATGCTAAGATAGGCTTGTTTTGTTTGTTTTACATGTTTGACTGTTGTATATGGCTGGTAGGCATGCAGAATCCTTTGTATGTTTTGGGTTAAGGAATTTCGGGGACGAAATTTCTTAAGGGGGGAGAACGTAACGACCCGCATTCTACGTATCGAAGGATCGTAGAATATTTATTTCTTTCACATACGAAGTCGTATGATTATGTAACTTTGGGAGAAGACTATTGGGGTCATTTCCCATATTCATGATTTTTGCCGATTTTTAAATGACCATTTTGCCCCTAGCTAATCTTGTTTCGGCCATAACTTTTGATTGGAAAGGAGTTTTGTCTGAAACCACTTCCATTAGATCTGGATGATGGTTTACCTTTCCGTAGAGTGATCATATGTGAAAAATGGATTTACCGTTTGGGAGATATGGCTGAAACAAGGTTTAGAAGGTGAAAAACAGCTTAACCGGGCCTAATTTGCGTGATTAGTGAGTGGGCCCATAACCCATTTCGGGATTAGGGTTGTGGGAAGGCCGATAGGGTTAGGAAATTTAGTTTCTATCATTTTCGGCCGCCACTTTTTGTTCCTTCAAGTTTAGTCATGGCTTCCACTTTCTAAAACACCCCAAATCACCTTCTAATCGCTAATTAAGCCAAATCTACATCAAATCAAAGCGGATTAGCACAAGAATCGAGGTAGAATTGCTGTATAGCCTGGGGAACAGTGCCAAACATAGAATCATTTCAGATTTGATATTTTAATTGTGGCTAAGGTGAGTGATTTGCATAGTTCATCACTAATTATGGTTAATTAAGGGTAATTAATGTTAATTAGCGAATTTAAACATGATTAAATTCTGGGAAAATATTTATAAATTCGAAATATGGTTTTAGGCCTCCGTTAGAAAATTTGGTTAAGTTTTACTAACCCTATCATTAGTTTTGTTTAAACATGCTTAAGGGAAAATATGGGATTTTGGCTATGTTTGATCCGTTTTAACCTATCAAATTGTTGTTTTGATGTTAGTGGTCGATTCCATATGTTGATATGACTGTATGGTATGTTTTGTGATTGATTAGAAAAGTTAGATTGGTCGAAAACGCCGTCGAATGGCGTAAAACAGTCGCTAGAAAGAAGTGCAAGGAATTAGCCGAACCGGATCAGATCGGAGTAGGGGAGCACGAACCGAACCGTGGAGCACCACGAAGCTCCGACCCGACCCGATCGTGGAGCACTACCCGATCCGAACCTCTCGTGGATGGTGGCACGGAACCGACCCCTTGCATTTGAAACTCCGATTTGACCCGCTCACCTGGAGAGCCGTCCGACCCGAACTGCTTGGAGACCCCGATCCGATCAGGAGTCGAGCTCGAACTGGTGATGAAGACCCGATCCGAAGCCCTATCACGAACCGATCGCGATCCGAACCGAACCGATTTGGATAGAGAAATCCGACCCGACCCGATGTGGATGATCACAGACAGGACTACTTCGAGGAGCACGATCCGAAGCATAGTGAGGAGGAGCATATCCGAACCGATCCGGAGAAGACCAAAACCCAAGATGTGAAGGTAGTCCAAGTGGGAAGTTTGTACTCAGGATCCAGTTGGGAACCAACGAGTCAACTTCATGAGTTGGGCTTTGCTACGGGACGTGTTTCTAAGGGGTTATCGACGTCTATAGCTTTGATTCACCACCGAGACGGATGTTAGGCTATGTATCAGTGCCGTGGGGTAGTTATTACCCCATGGGGCAGAGTGATCGCAACATGGCTATGAGCCAGTGCAGTGGAGTTGTTATGACTTCATGGGGCAGAGTGGACATGGCAAAGGCTAGTGGCTATGGATCAGTGCAGTGGTGTCATCATGACTCCATGGGGCAGAGTGATCATAGCAAGAAATAGGGTGATCAAAGTGGCGGATGTCGTATGCTTTATGCACTGAGTGAGAGATGTGACGATGGTTGCTATGCTTGATTGTTGTTATCACGATGACAAGCACACCCCTCCCCCGTACTCTTTACACTATATGTTAGCGGCACCTTAGAGTATTGAGCGGTATATTGTGCTAACTCTTTGGTTGCAGGTCCAGGTTCGGGTATGGTTTAGTATACCTGTTATTATTCTGTTTTGATCCTTATCGCTCAGATCACACTTTTGTCTGACCCAGAGTTTTATGACTCTTCTTATTACTTTGGGTGCTCTTAAAAGGGCAGACTAGAGACATGTTAGATGGTATGCACGGGTAGTTGTACCGGAGACGAGCAGGAGGCTCCCACATATGATAAATATAGATATTCTCCTTGTGTCGCTGCTGGTCACTACTTTGGGCATTCGTAGTGTATCTTTTCTTTCTTTCGCTTTAGAGACAGTTTTAAAGTTGTAATAATGATGATGTGGAACATAAGCTGTAATTGGATTTTCCACTGCCATGATGTTTAATTTTCAGCTTATGCACTGTCTCACCTGTTTTATGTCAAAATATGTTATTATTATATTTTATTTCATGCGCTGTGAGATATTCTACAGGTTCCTTGTTAGTTCAAACTCCTTTTTCCTTTCTTTGGCGACCGTCCCGTGCTAGTTGGACATTAGCACAACGCACTTACATGGGGAAATGTCGGCTGGTGCGGTGCGGGCCGTCACACTTCCACCTTATGGCCAAGAATAAGAAACCTAAACCAAGTCTCTCCTCTTCTGTAATTACCAGATCTGTGAGCCGCGCCAAGTCCTTACAGTCTTTCATTGATAGCGATGCCGAGCTAGATGCTGAAGCATCTCCTCCTACTAGATCGGTCTTTTCCTTGCCAGAAAGCCATCCTTTGAACAAATTAATATCGGAGATTAACGTTGTAGGTCCTTCAGCTAATGCTTATGAAAAGGGTAAGTCGCCTATAACTCCTATGCTTAAAAGTGCTTCATCAGTGTGGCCTCTCCCAAGTTCGAATGTGTTTGCGCAAGCAGATTTACCTCTTTTTGTGGACTTGGGTTCAGTTTTAGGTGAGAAAGCACCATCTAAGTCTCAACCTTTTCTGGGTTTGACCTCGAACAATAATAATTTTGTGAGTGGTACTGATGATAACCGTATTGAACATGAGAAGTTAGTTGGTGATGGTTTGAATCTTAGCTCCTCCAGCAGTGAACCTCGTCTAGTCTCACAACGCCCAACTCTTGTTCGACAAAACTCCTCTCACAAACAGATAAACAATCCAACTTCTCAAAATCCTGCTCATCGTAACCCTGATAACACCCAAACAATAAACCATGCTAGCCAACAACCCTCTGTGTTTGCACCCCCTAAATGCGATGCAGCAACAATAAACCCAACTGCAAATGCTCCAAAGAAATGGACGACATTATTCGATTCTCTTCCCCACGTTGCGGGGATGCCAGTAGAATTTAATATCCTCCATAGTGAGGCAAGCTCCATCCCTCCGCTAGATATCCATGAGGAAGCTGCTAAATTCTGGAACGACCACCTTTTTGGCTTTTTCTTGGATTCCAAACATCCGGAAGTAAATATGCTTACGGCATGTCGTAATTCCTGGCATATACGTGCATCATTAAAAATGACATATGTTGGCGATCGTTATTATTTTAAGTTCTCCTCTGCTGACGAGAGAAGACATGTTCAGGAAGCAGCGCCATCCATCATTGATGGGAGACCTTTCATTGTGACCTCTCGGAGTGCTTCAATTAATAAAGTCCGTGAACGGGTCATTTGTTTGGGCTCAGTTCATATTCCATCAGTGCTTCAACCTCTTCTTGGCCTTAATTGGCTTGCATGTCATTTAGGTAAACTCCTAATATTGTCGCTAGAAGAAACTTAGTATATGCTAGAGCCCTGATTAAGATAACTCCTAATAAACCTTTGCCAACTCAAATCAAAGTATAGAGAAACGAGTTCATTATGTGGATGTGACGTATAGATGGCAACCTGAAATCTGCACAACCTGCAAATCCTTTGGTCATTGTTTCGATACCTGTCAGCATGAAGCAAACTTGCCTCTCCCTGTCAAATCTCCCCTACCTAAGCCTCCTATACATGTATGGGTCCCTACGGGTAGGAAGATAGCACATGCGGTAGTGGATGAAGAACTTATGGAAGAGCCGTCAGCTCCTATATTACCTAATGTTCCTTCTGATCCAGACATCTCCTGAAGTGAGAAGGAAGCTGCTTGGGCGCATGCCCCTTCTAGAATGCATAGTGACTCTAATGATGTCTTCTTCATATTTATTGATGATAAGGTGGAAGATCGTAGTCGTTTATTCTTCACACCCAATGATGACAAACTGATTATGAGAAATGACGGTGAAATTAGGGAAAACAATGAGATTATTTTGAATGATCCTTCATAGGATCGAAATCTTCTTTTGGCTCTTCCCAATGCTAATGATTTGGCTCTTCGATTTTGGATCTTTAAGCGTAATATGACTCCTTACACTGGATTTTACTACGATGAAGGAGATGATCCGTAGAAACCATCTATTGGCTCTTTCATAGTGGTTGACTTGGCTCTATGCTCATGTATCTTTTAGCGTAATATGACTCCCCACATTTGCCTCTCGGTTCTTCTGATGTTATGTTGCTTTCCTAGTGTTTATCCTTTGCATGTTGTAATGTTGTTATTTTTGTTATTTTGATGTTTTGATACTGACTGGACACTTCAAACCAGATTTGTTACTCTGTGCATATGCAAAATACCAATTCCATTTCTTAATATAAGTGTTTGCGGTCACTTAAAAACTGGTCAGTCTTGTCCAAAAAAAATTGTAAATGATGAGACATCGTACCATTCTTGTATATATCAAACATAGCACTGATTTTATTTATTTATTCCAAGTTTAAATTTTGTGCCTTCATTTGGATGTTTGCACTTAGAAAAATTGTTGCAGATTAAGGTTGAATAAAGCATCGAACCATGATATCTTAAATCCATGCAAAATGATTCGTTGTTTGAAGATTGAACATAATAAAATAGGCATCAATACCATCAGCACCCTCCAAAAAAAAAAAAAAAACATTACTAATGTTTCTAAGACTAATCATTTAAACCTCAGCTTGTAGGCTCCACAACGCCTTAACTTAAGATTTAAAAATATTCCAAAATTAATGCAACAACCAACCAAAACGTATTTACACTAAAATGTATTTCACAAAAACGATTGATCGCTTACTTCATAAAATTTAACATTCAAACAAAAATAGCAAAGACGAAAAAGTAGAATTAAAATTGGTAAAAAAAAAAAAAAAAAAAGTGATAACAAAATAGTTGAGGATCAGAGATCGGTTAAATAGTGTGTTGCTAAAAGCACGCAAGAAAATTATTCATAATACAATTACAAGAAAATACCATAAAATTTTAGGTTATATACTTCATAATACCAATCTTTTTAAAAGTTAACAAATTCATTAGTTTTAAATTTTTTACATGACGAACAATCACCGATCAACACCTTTCTTTACGACGATCAACCACCGTGATTAATGACAACGGAAAACGATGTTGGTCGACGACTGTTCGCCAAGCAAAACAGTTTTGCACTGTGACTCCTTGTATGAAATGGGTTTGGTATTTAGAAGTACATAAAATCTATTAAATCGATTATTTTTATTCATAATATTAGGAAACACTTTCTTTCTAAGCACATTTAGCAACACACTACATATAATCGTCACAGCTAATCGGAAACACAGACTACTTTTATTCATCATCATTTCCTCCTCATATGTGATAGTAATTACATCTGAAATAGCAACTCCATTTCAAAAATAAATAAAAACAGGCAACCATCAAAGATTTAAAAACAAAGAGTCATGATTTTATATCATATTGTTGCAGTTTTCTTCTCATCCTCTAATGCCAAATCAAATAAATATTTAGAGTATCTATTTATAAAAATAAAACATTGAAAGCTGAAGATGCGTAAGCAACAGCGAGTTGTATTTGCACCCTCCGACGGTGGTTTTTACAGATGAAGAAAGAAAAACCCTTGCCGCTGCCAAGTGCTTCTTAGCTAGCCGATTCTGAATTGGACCTACCATTGCTTGGCCCATTATAGTTTTAACTAAACTTTGTGATACATAATTTGATTAATGTCGTCTTCCTCAAATTAAACTTTGATTTACCTTACCTGTGCACTGACACGCCTATCCTTGTGGTTTTGTTTTATTGCTGAATGGAATACCATGAAAACTAATAAATGAATAAATACTCTACAGAAATATAGTTTGAATTATGTCTGTCAACAAGTTATGTTACATAAAATATAAAACGAAATCATTCATTAGTAAGGTACGCTACAAACATAACATGAAGAATCAATTTTCAAAGTATAATCTACAATTAGGACTTTGTAGGAAGAAATATATTCACAAATATAATCAGTGATATGGCATGGTGATGCTGGACTTAAAACAGCTTGCAACTATAAGACTGAATTAATTTTTAAACACATATGATATATCATATGATATACGATGGTGCACAACATAATATTGCTTAACACAGAAACACAACAACAGACAGTGCAATAGCAATCTTTATTACTTAGGTTAATCGTTTAAACCTCAACTTGCACACTCCACAACGCTTTAACATAAGAGATTCGAAAATCTTGCAAAATTAAAAATTATGACCGAACGAAAATGTATTTACTATAGAATGTATTTAACAAAAAACGATCGAGTGCTTGCTTCTTAAAATTTAAGATTCAAAGATAAACAAATACTTATAAACAAGGAAAAATAAAGGAAACATTGAACAAATATAATTAGAGATTGATCAAATAAAATGATAAGATGATAAGAAACCAGAAGAGGATCAGAGATCGGTTAGTATAATCGTCATTGCAAATCGGAAACACGGACCAATTTATTCATCATATCCTCCTCATCATTTCTAAAATAAAAT
The DNA here is from genome assembly GCA_030737875.1 of Allium sativum. Lineage (NCBI taxonomy): Eukaryota > Viridiplantae > Streptophyta > Magnoliopsida > Asparagales > Amaryllidaceae > Allium > Allium sativum. Next base: position 153,094,860 of record CM060915.1, read on the forward strand.
ACAATCTTAAAACAATTAAAACAGGCAGGCAACCATCAGAGACTTAAAAACAAAGAACCATGATTTTACATCATATTGTTGCAGTTTTCTTCTCATACGCTGATGCCCGGTCAAATAAACATTTAGAGTATCTATATATAAATATAAAAGTTCAAAGAGAAAATTTAACAATGGAAGAGGATAAGAGAGAAGGATGAAGAAACATAAAAAACACCAAGCTGTGGACGCTTTCTGCGGCGGTGGGTTTTTATAAACAATCAAATTGGTTTTTAAACAACCGAAATACCTTGAAACTTTGCAAGAAGACCGTGAATTTACCATTACGCCACTTTGTTGCCTTGAGAATGGTCTACCATTCTTCATTGTTGTTTCTGCTAGGCGTGTGATGTCCACCCACTGTCAGTACATGCGTCCATACTTTATGAACATAAGCACAATGGAAGAATAAGTGCATATTAGTTTCCTCATCCTCCTGCCATAAGCTGCAAATACTATTCAAAATCATCCTCATTCTACTTAATGAATTTGCAGGCCAGGAGCTCATTATTTAAGGCTCTCCAAAGCAACAGGTTAAGTCTTTGATTGCCAAAAGCATCCCACACACAATTCGAACAAAATTAGCACATACGAAAAAGGGGAATTAAAAATTGGCAAAAATATAAAAATAAAATGATTAACAAAATAGAAGAGGATCAGAGATTGGTTAAATGAAATCGTCACAGCAAATCAGAAACACGGACCAATTTTATTCATCGTCACTTCCTCCTCTTATCTGAAATAGGAACTCCATTTCAAAAATAAATACATCAGGCAATCATCAGAGACTTAAAAACAAAGAATCATGATTTCACATCACATTGTTGCAGTTTTCTTCTCATCCTCTGATGCCAAATCAAATAAATATTTCGAGCATTTATATATAAAAATAAACATTCAAACGTAAAATCTGAGGACAGAAGTGAGAAAGAGGAAGAAGTATAAGCAACAGCGAATTGCAATTGCACTCTGCGGCGGTGATTTTTATGGATGAAGAAAACCCTAGCCGCTCCCAAGTGCTTCTTAGCACAACGAGCCAGCAAGTGTACGGCCCATTGCTAAATTGATCATCCAGGTCCATATGTACATATTACCTGGTTAAGTAACTAGCACAGATGGAATCTTGATACTGTCCGTTAACCAGTTCTAAGTTCTAACCATACATTCGGATGCGGATACTGCCATATACGCATCCGCATCCGAAATTATTTCCGGATATCGAATATCCGCATCCGCAGATACGAACGGATACCGGATAATCATCTGTTTCGCTAACGATCGATAAAGTAATGAACATAAATGAATTTTTTTAGTTTAGTATTACGTTTTTTTCAGTCCAATTGATTACCAATGTGCTTAAAATAAATAAATATGATGATAAGTTATAATTTTGAGCAATTAATGTGCATTTAGCACACTTTCAACTTTACGATATAATAAATCAGTATATTTAATTATATTAAAATACACACAATTTAAGCTATAATCATGAAAAAAACGGACGGATAATTTTCGGATGCGGATGTGGCCATATCCGCATCCGTTTTTCCGAATATCGGATATTTATCCGCTTTTCGGATGCGGATGCGGACGGATTTCGGATTTTTCGGATATCCATCGACAGCCCTAGTAATACGAAGTGTAAACTGTCAACGAATTATATATATTTTTACTTCAAAGAGTATTTGATGTTAATGACATACTTCTTCTTGGATGTAAATATTTGGATAAAATTTTATTTCCTTCAAAAAACTGAAAGCGGCGCTTGGTTTATTCTTTATAGTTTCGGGTTTGTCTATGCAAAAATATAAACGATGCAAATTCATCGTGAAAAACAACCATTTTAATTGACATCACGCAATAAAGAAAACAATTTTTATTTATTTTCCGTATTTTGGAAAGTAATGGAGAGAGTGATGATTTTGCATAGTTCCTTCATCCACTGTGCCAGTCACTTCTATCTTCCTTCAATCCTCCATGTTGTCTCTGAACTCTTTTTTATTTATTGTGATTAATGTTGAAAAGGAAAAACTCAAGACACGGTTTAATCCAAAAATTACCGAATATTTTGAAAAGTTGGTTTTGAAATTATTCATGGTATCAGACCCGGTTTTGAGCATAGGCTCACTAGGCAAATAGCCTAGGGCCTCAAATGTGTGAGGGGCCTCCAAAGAAAAAATACCCAGTACCGATGACTAGCTTTGATGTTCCAAAAAATGCAAACGCAGACATAAAAATGGCGGACGAGAAAATTCCATGCCTTTCCCCTCCTTCCAACCGCCTTTCTCCCCTCCTCATTCTCCGCCTCCAAAGCCGCCAGATGCAGCTTCGAAACCTCACAAATGATAGGGCCTAAAAAAAATCGCCTCGGGCCTCTTATATCTCAGGGCCGGCCCTGCATGGTATGTATCTTCTAACAAAATGTTATATATAATTAATGGTTCCATGTTTACTTATGCATGTATGCTAATATATCAAAGCAGGGACAACTATGAACTATCAGTTAAGATCAATAAGTAGGAATAATTTGTTTAATATGAATAGCTTGTTTATTTTGCAGAATCGGAAAAGTGTTTGTGATTAGCTTTTCAGGATAATTCGAATACTTTAGAGGGCTGTAAATGACGATTGATCAGGTATTATACAAATAGGAAAACTGAATCTGATGAAAGGTCTAAGAAAACGACCTTTTTATCTTGTAAAACTGCTGCTGTTAAGCCAATTCTAATTTGATAATCACAACAGTGTTGCTCTTCTTATCTTTCCTGGAAGGTTGGCTCCAAAATATATTCAAAGTGATAAACATATTTGTATAAACTTTAAATTATATCATCGGCAATGAAATTTGCTTAAGCTTGCCAAATATTAATGGACCTAAAGCGTTGAATCTTAACTATACCTACAGGATTATGTCAATAAAGATATAGTTTTAAGGCAGCACGCCCAATATAATAATGTTATCCTCGCTCGGAAATGAGGGAATTCAGCTTGCAATCATTAGGACTTAGGGTCCCCCGAAATCAGAGGTGAACGTTTGAATGGTTTGGTTAATTCGATTATGAAAATTGTTAAACCAAACTAAAACCAATAAAAATAAAAACTAAATGAACCAAATTAAGATTGGTTGGTTCGGCCGGTTATTCAATTTAACTAAATTAAAAAAAATTAGACTTTATGTTCATAATATTAACTATAATTTGAAATAAATTATAAATATATGAATAAAATATTATTATTTATGATTCTTATGCTTTCCAAAAATAATTCTGTTACATTTGTGATGATTTTTTTTACTTAAACAACTAATTAACCTAAAATATTTACTATGCTATTGATAATATAATAAAAGTTCGGTTAATTTGGTTAAACCGATAACCAAACTGGATACTTTTCAAACCGATTACAAACCAATCTAAATTCAAAACCAAACCAAAACGACCAAAAAGTCGATTTGGTTGGTTTATTTGGTTTAACCAAATAATGTTCACCCCTACCCCAAATCTAAGGCTGGTAAAGGTATCTGCTCGTAGATAGATTATGTTTACAAAAGAAACAAATGTGGGTTACAGGGAGGGTCCGCCATTGTTGAATTCTCTCTCAGAAAATTACATCAATTATAGATGGCTATAGTTTTCATTACAGGAGGTGAATTTTGAACCTTCATTTTAAATTCCAAGTTTTAGCTGTTTTTTGCTGTATTGGAATGGAAAAGACAATAGGTTTTGGTGTCTCAAATGCAGTATAATTGGGTATCTTTCCTTAATAACCCACCTTTTGTAGTATCCTGAAACAATTACCGAACAACAACGTCTGACTTTTTAATACCATAAATTTTTTTTGTTGATAACGAAAAAAAAAGACATTATACTAGGTCTCACTGATATAATCTCACACCGAAATGACAATATAGTATATACTGAATATACACGAACATAACATAATAATACGTGTGTGCACTCCACTACCCCCCCCCCCCATAACCACACGTATATACATATGTGTGTGTGTGTGATTGTGCATATATATATATATATAAATATATATATATATATAAGATTATGCTATGCGCATATGACTAACTTATTTGTATTAAAGCAAATGGGGTTGCAACTGGACACATCAAAGACATATTTGGAAATACAGAGGTACTTTGTGGTTTAAAAGTCAATGATTTAAAGACTAAATGCTATTTTAATAAAACTTGCAGGAATTAGCAACATGTCGTTGAAGCGCTGAATGTACAAGAAGGGGAACTCCCAATGAAATACTTGGGTGTGCCACTTTCCTCGAACAAAATAACTGATGGAAATGTACAAGCTTAATTACAAGCATTAGAGACAGATTATATGGATGGAGTTCAAGGCTACTGTCATTTGCTGGTCGAATAGAATTGGTGCATACCATCATCCATGCTAAAGTTAATTTTGGCTCTGAACATTCCAATTACCAAATGCATCGATCAAAAAGATTGAGAAGGTTTGTGCTGATTTCATTTTCCATGGTGGACTACACAAGATTAAATTTGAGGACCTTTGCAGACCCAAGGAGGAAGGGGAGTGAGTTTAAGGAATATTAAGACAAGAAGAGATGGTTTTGCCCTAAAATAAGCATGGAAAATCATTAACAACTCGGGATTATGGGCTAATGAATGAACAACGGGCATGGCAGAGATAACTTTTGGGTTATGAAGGAAGACAACAACGCTTCGACAACATGGAAGGATATTCTGAGAATTAGAAGCACTTTAGCCAATCACTGCAGAAAAGAAATTGCCAAAGGAAACGAAACTGATTTATGGAAGGACCCCTGGATAAATGGCAAATCTCTTATTGACACACATGGGTGGGATACTTATTCTGCCTATGGTTTCCCAAATGTGACGGTTAATTCCATTATACTGAACGACCAATGGAATGCGAATATTGCTTGTAACTCTGAACAAAGAGGGGTAATTGAAAACAAGCAAATTCACGAGGACAGGCAGTTTGATACATAGACATGGATGGGTTGTGGTTTCAATTTACAACAGACCTGGAGTTACATTAGGACCAAACACGCAAACAAGTCATAGAGCAAATTTATTTGGTGCAAATGAAATGTACCCAAAATGTCTTGTGTGCTTACAAGGCTGTTTTGGGTCGTCTACCGATGAAGGATAGACTCCTCAAATGGGGCATAATTGATCAGTCAACATGTGTTCTTTGCAGATCCAATGAAGAAAACCACAATCGTTTATTTTTTGAATGCGATTTCACAATGAAAAATTGAGAAGCATGCTGTAAAGAAGTGAATTACACTACTACATATATCAAATTACAGGAAATTATGGCAAACCTTGAAACGCTTAGGCAAGGCGTAAGTGAGGTAACCGAAGTGAAGGCAGTCAGTCTTACAGTTGTTGTTTGGAGTGCATGGAAGGATAGGAACAACCGCATACATCACAACAAAGAGCGGTCAGTGGAGTTCGTTAGTAAGCTTGCAATAAAGGACCTTAATTTGGCACTGCTAAGGAAGAAAGGAGAACTTACCAAAGAAAAGGGACCTGCAACAAGCGAAAGGGCAAGCGTGGATCGATTGCTACCACTGGATCAGCACCAAGGTACAAGCACGAGTTTCTTCGCTGTAACACCCCACGTCCATTAATGTCACTCACAAAGGGAATGCATTAACTTCCATGGAGGTTTTAAGTGAATATAGAACAGTAAAATTACAACAAGACAGATATAAAATAGTACTTGGAAATTCAAAAACTTTATTTCATTGTAGCAGAAGTCAAAACATGTTTGATTACATCATAACACCATATTCAATGTCAAGTACAATATCTATCTTGATAAAACAAGTACATAATCCCATTACATGAATAGCCATTAAAAAGAAAGATAACAAGCTGGACTTTACTTCAGCAGTCCAAGCTTTCCAGAAGATAAGCGATCCAACTAGACTCCACTAGAACTTGGCCCAACCTGCGGACCTGAAGGGAGAAAAAGGATGGAAAAGAGGGGGTCAGACATAAAGTCTGGTGAATATGATAATTCTACAATACTATTACCAAAATAACTGGACTAAGGCATAAGCTGGAAAACAAGAAAATGTCTATGAAGAGCAGATTAAGGACATAGACAATCACTAAAGACAACGTTATAGGCGCTCCTAAATACTAAAGGATAAACACTATACTGCACCACACCAGTCACCCTAAAGATTCATCTCACTTAGCTTCACTTAGAAACTTTCCCAATGGCTTTACGTACCCCTAGCTGACTACATAGGTGCCGCCTGCCCCTATCTCCACTAGGTGTACCCTACTTCCCATTATTCGATCGGCTCCCTAACTCGTAGATACCCGTGCTGGCCCCACAGTGGGGTGTATCACTCCCCTAAAGTGGCAACCTGATACAACGGACATGCACGGCTTATACCTACACGATGCAACAACGTCTTACCTACCAGCCCGGGTCCACACACGCATATGAAACCCGTTGGACTTGCGTTGCCACCGCTCCCTGTTTTGGCCTCTTATAGTCAAACCCAGTATGCATGTCCCGTCCTCAACTTGGGTCGAGCCCACAAAGATACGTTTTGGGATACTGGTTGAAATGGGCCCCCACTATTTACCACAAGCATTCCACCTAAGTTTGTCCCCATTAGTCCATCCCACTTAACCCACTTAGTCATGTTCATTTACATGTGTGTTTGGTTAAGTCTAATCGTATTTCAAATGCCTCTAAAGGCAACCACCAGATTCTTCATGCCACCCAAGGCACCTACTTAACCCCCATGTCCCACCTTACATGATTATCTGGTTAAGTATTTCTTAGTTCATTAAGGCCATAACCTCATAAAGACCTCTCACATTAGACTGGCATTTATGGCAGCTGGATTTGCCGGGCGGGTCCGGGCAGTCTTACACCATAAAAGAGTCTAACCTCGTGTCTTTACAACTGTTATGCTTTAGTTTGGGCCTAGGACCTCTCACATTGGGCCGACATTTGTGACTACTGGATTTGCCGGGCGGGTCCGGGCAGGTTTACATCACAAACGGGTCCAACCTCGTGTCCTAAGCATTGATTATTAATAATAATCCACTTTCCCCCAATTTTAATAATTCCCTACTTGAATTATTAATTACTTCCAATTTTTAACAATGTCCATAATTGACTCAATTATGGACATCCATTCATGGTATGCAAAATCTTACAAAATTGCACCCAATTTATTAATTCCTAATATTACCCCTACCCCACGTTTGAACGTTTATTCGCAAAATATATGTTAGACTCGAATAGCCTAACTCATAGCATAAAAGAGATTATCATAATAACAACATGTATATGTGACCAAATGAATCATAATAAGGGGTGAAACTTGCATATGTCCAACTTGCATAGATTATACATGTCATGGACCTAAAGGTGTCAACTTGTTCAAAATTCACCTAATATGATCTCAATCAATTTTCATAAACTTACATATGAACATGTGTGAATCAACATCATCTAATTTTTTAACAACATGGTTTTATATGGGTACACCTAACTCAATAGGCAAATTCCAATAATCAAGTTTTATTTAATTATAGTTTCAAGTTTATGGGTACACCTAACCTAATAGGCAAATTCCCATAAACAAGACCCATTTAAATTAAGAAAAAAAAACATAACTTTAAGCATGATCCAACAACATCATGATTTTCAACATAATATAGCATGATTTATAACATGGCATAGTATGATAGTATAACATAGCTTGACATGATTCTCAACATAGCACGACATAGCATAAGAGAATTTACAACATAGCAGGACATAGCATATATAATTTACATCATACGACAACATAATAACATAATAAGAGATCCACAATATATAGAATTTACAATTACAAATCACATCACTTTCTTGTGATCCATTCATAACTGAGTCAAATTAGTTTGTAATAGTCTTGTGAGAATCATCATACTCACCAACAAAAGAAAAGAATTAGAGAAAGAGAGATCTTTTGATTTGATTTGTGTAGATTTAGTTGTAGATGATTAGGCTTCCTCTTCTTAGTTTGTGACGGCTATGCTGAACTCCATGGCAGCAGCATGACGGTAGCTTCTCTAATTTTACAAGTGATTTAGGTCTAGGGTCTACCCACTTATTTATAGATTTTAGAATTCATTTAGGCCATTAGATTTAACCTAGAAATAACCGCAGCCGTTCAGACAAGATGGGGTTTATCTTGTTGACTCAGCAATGAGTCAGAAGTGACTCAGCAAACACTCAGCATATTAATAAACTTCTATTCATGTCATAAATATATATATATTTTCTACAATGTACATATTAGATACATCCCCCTTTACTTATTATTGTTTTTATGTACATATTAGATACATCCCCTCTCTCACACACTTATTAATATTTTTATATTCATATTAGATACATCCCCTCTTCTACACACTTATTATTATTTTAGCAACTTTAGTGTTAATAGAAAATTCGGGGTGTTACATTCTCCCCTCCTTTTAGGATTTCGTCCCCGAAATCTTCAAGTCTGGAAGAATGTATATCCTACCATCCAAACGTCCATCTACTCATCCATCATACACAGGCATCCATTGTCCTTACAGACTTCTAATGCTTTCATGTTTAAATTCACAGTGTGTGTATATGTCCGTATCTAATGCAAAATCAGGCGGTCCACTGATTCAGTTGACCTCCTTAATGCAACTATGATCGTGCCATGCATCCATTATGTATGCAAAAGATTCTTAATGCTACATAATACTTCTATATGCGCGCACAACCATCATCTGAATGCAGCATCCACATGATAATACAACCATCGTTCATCCATTTTACTAAATACATCCATATATATATATGCAATATGCAATATGTAGTGACTGAGCCGATCTAGTGCCTAAAGTGTGTGTATATATGCATCCACGAGCAACCACTAGCAAACACTTGCATCCATTTTGCATCCATCATACATAACATGTCTCAAACACATGTTTCACCCATAGGATTATCCTAACTAAAGGTCAAAGATACTAATGAGAGGACATACTAAAGATAAGATAAGATAAGCTAAGCGATAAAGGAGAAATTAAAAGACATACCCTAAAAAAGAAAAGGGTACAACGAACGCATCTTCTCTTCTGTCTCCCAAGTTGCGTTGCTCTCATCATCTCCCCATTGCACTTTAACCAGTCTGACCTCTCGATTCCTCAACTTTTTGATCTCCGACCCAAGAATGCATGTAGGAGCTCGTCTAATTGTTGCATCACGCTCTATTTCCACCTCTTTAAGCAAGCTCGGCTCTACCACCTCCGCGGTCTTGTGCAAACACTTCCTCAAATGTGATACATGGAATACGTCGTGTACTCCACTAAGTTTCTCAGGCAACTCCACCCTATATGCCATCTTCCCAATCCTGTCTTTTACAGGAAACGGCCCTACAAGCCTTGGTGCTAATTTCCCCACGGACCCAAAGCGAACAACATTCTGTAACGGAGATACTTTGATAAAAACCATGTCCCCAATGTCAAACTCAAGATCTGTCCTCCTCTTATCAGCATACGATTTTTGCCTATCTTGTGCTGCTTTCATCCTCCTTCGAATCAACTCAATCTTCTCCGAGGTTTCCCTAACCATATCGGGCCCAAGTAGGATTTTATCGGTAGATTCCCACCAACATGTAGGCGAACGGCAAGGCCTTCCATAAAGAGCTTCGAAAGGTGCCATGCCAATACTAGACTGAAAGCTATTATTATATGCGAATTCTACTAACGGAAGGTGCTCTTCCCATGTACCCCCAAAGTCTAGGATACAAAGCCTTAAAAGATCCTCTAGAATGCGATTCACCCTCTCGGTCTGGCCGTCTGTCTGAGGATGATATGCGGTGCTCAAACATAGCTGAGTCCCTACCACCTCTTGTAAACTCTTCCAAAATTCGCTAGTAAAGATGGGGTCACGGTCGCTTACTATACTAGAAGGAATACCGTGCAAACGAACTATCTCCTTAATGTATACAGAAGCCAACCACGGAGCAGTCCTCTTACTTTTCACGGGAATAAAATGGGCGCTTTTAGTAAGTCTATCTACTATAACCCAAATCCCCGTGTTACCCTTCCTTGATCTTGGTAATCCATCCACAAAATCCATTGAGATGCTTTCCCATTTCCATAGTGGAACTTCTAATGGGTGAAGCAACCCACCGGGTTTCTTTTGTTCTGCTTTAACTCGTTGGCACACCAAGCATCTAGCGACGTACTCGGCCACATCCTTTTTCATACCGGCCCAAAAGAAAACTCGCTTCATATCTTTGTACATCTTATCCCCGCCGGGATGAATGGTCATTTTTGAGCGATGAGCATCATCAGGAATGGCCTTCCTTAAGTCTTCGTCTTGTGGTACACAAAGTCTATTATCCCTTCGTAACCAACCCTTATCGTCTAGGGTATACCTACGAAGATGGCTTGACGACTCCCCCCCTTTGAGCTTTTCTACTATCTCAACCAACTGTGGGTCGTCTCGCTGTGCCTCACCAACCCGTCCTAGAAGTGTAGGTCTAACCTCCAAGGATGCTAACAGACCGGGTACTAAGTCAACGGAGGGTCTAAAGTCAAACATAGAGATGAATTCTAAGCTTTGTCGTTCAACAAACAACGGACTCAAGGACAACCTTTTCCTACTTAAGGCGTCTGCCACCACGTTACCCTTGCCCGGGGTATATGCTATTTCAAAATCGTAGGAGGCTAAGAATTCCATCCACCGTTGCTGCCTTAAATTCAAATCCTTCTGAGAGAATAAGTATTTTAATGATTTGTGGTCAGTGAACAGTTCGAATTTCTCACCAAGAAGATAGTGACGCCAAGACTTAAGCGCGAAAACAATTGCGGCTAGCTCTAAGTCATGCGTGGGGTAATTCTTTTCATGAACCCTCAACTGCCTTCCACCATAGGCTATTACTCTTCCCTCTTGCATGAGGACCGCGCCAAGTCCCGTCCCACAAGCATCAGTATAGATGGTAAACGGTTTATTCCCGTCTGGCAGCACTAAGACTGGGGCTGAAGTTAAGGCTCTCTTTAAACGTTGGAACGCATCATCGCAATCTTTGTCCCACGTAAAAACCAGGTTCTTCTTCGTTAACCGTGTTAATGGAGCTGATATTTTTGCGAAGTCTTTGATAAACTTCCTATAATAGCCAGCCAACCCCAAGAAACTTCTTACTTCGGTTGCATTTTTAGGGACCTTCCAATCTTGGATGGCCACCACCTTTGCGGGATCCACTGCTATCCCTTCTTTGGAAACCACGTGCCCTAAGAACCGTACTTCCTTCCTCCAGAAGTGACACATAGAAAATTTTGCCTTAAGGTTATGCGCTCGAAGGGTTTCCAACACTTCCCTAAGATGTAGGGAGTGCTCTTCTTTATTCTTAGAAAAGACTAAGATGTCATCCACAAAGACTACCACGAATTTGTTAAGGTATTCCCTAAACACCCTACTCATCAAATCAACAAAATATGCAGGGGCGTTTGTCAAACCAAAGGGCATCACTAGCCATTCATAGAATCCGTCAGGAGTCCTAAAAGCAGTCTTATCTATACTATCCTCAGCCACTCTCAGTTGATGAAAGCCAGTGGCTAAGTCCAACTGCGAAAACACTGAGGCGCCAACTAACTGATCAAAGAGATCATCAATCCTCGGCAGTGGGTGTCGGTTCTTTTTAGTAAGCTTGTTTAGTTCTCTATAGTCCATACAAAGTCTAAGAGACCCATCCGCCTTTGTGGCAAAAACTACTGGAGCACCCCACTCCGATATACTACGTCTTATGAACCCCTTCTCAAGCAACTCCTTTACTTGCTTATTGAGTTCCCTCCTTTCACGAGGAGCCATGTGGCGCACTGGCAAAGATACGGGTTTAGCATTATCCACAAGATAAATTCGAAAGTCTATCTCCCGCTTTGGAGGTAAGCCCTTCACCTCCTCAAACACATCCGGATATTCCCGGACCACTTCTACCGATCGCAGGTTCTCTACAGACGCGTCAAGCGATTCAAGATAACTTAGCATAACGGAATTTATGGGATTACAAAAGATGTCGAGAGCATTACCAAGGCGAGTCACAAGCCTAACTACTCTCCTTTCACAATCAAGAATGGCCCTATTTCTAGACAACCAATCCATTCCTAAAATTAGCCCATAGCCCGTGAAGCCCAATACATAAGCATCACATCTAAATTCAACGCTAAGTATAGAGATTTTCAAATCCAAACATATCATGGTCAAATGAGCCGAACCCCCAATTGGATTTGAAACGACCAAGGGATCCTCTACTAAACTGGTGTTCAAGTGCAGTGATTCAACTAATGATGCAGAGATAAACGAATGAGATGCGCCAGAATCGAATAAGGTACGGACAGGATGATCAAACAGAAAAACTAAGCTTTCAACAGAAATTGTTCTACCTCTTTCTTGCAGCGGTGGGGCCGCAATAGCCTGAACTTGCCCCCTTGCCTGCCTTGGTGCCATAAGATCCTGCACCTGTCCTCCCGAGGTAGTCCCTGCCCTCTGCCCCTTCTTTGGACAGTCCTTCACTAAATGTCCCGCATCTCCACAATGAAAACAACCAGTCTTCTTTTTCTTTCTACAATCTTTGCTGAGATGGCCAGGCGTCCCACAATTGAAGCATTTCTTCTTCCCTTTGCCATTATTGTTTTTACCACCCTTCTTATTTTGCTGTTGGGGTTTCTTCTGATCCCCTTTCTTTTCAACTGCCTTATCCTCATGCATAAGTGCCATTTCTACTAGCTTTTCAAAGGTGGCTCCCATAGGGATGTGGGTCATAGCCAACCCTTGCAACGGTTCATTCAAGCCTCTAACGAACCTCAAAGCTTTCTTCTCTGGCGTGTTCACCAATTCCAAGCCAAACCTTGCTAACTGATTAAATTTATTGACATATTCCTTTACTGATGAGCTCCCTTGCTTTAGTGCCAGGAATTTTTCCATATTTAAGTTCTCCTCTGCCCTTGAAAGAAACTTTGCCTCAAACCTTCGTCTGAAATCCGCCCATGAATCAACTGGACGTTCCCCGTTAGTGACCTCCCACCAAAACGAGGCCTCTCCCTTCATTAACCAAGCAGCTAAACGGACTTTCCTCCCATCTTCCACTTCAAAGATATCCAACAATTCCTCAGTCTCCTTAAGCCAATCTCTGGCCTCCACAAACGTCTCAGTCCCTTGAAAAGTTTTTCCTCCCATAGCCTTGAATTCCTTGCACGTCTTTGCAAAAGTGTCAACACGAGGAGGAGGAGGAGGAGGAATGGGTGCAACTAGGGGTGGAGGAGTATCCGCTGGGCCTGCAGTGGTGGCCCTAGCCTCCAAGTATCTCCTAAACCACCCTGGAATCGTCACACCTTCTGGGAGATTAAGATCTTCAGCCATGCTGAAACGAAAAAGGAAAGATTCAAAATGGAGAATTCGAAAGATAAAGATAAGGATGTGGCTATTTGGGATTATGTATTTCATAAAAACTCTCTTTAAATAACATGTTTTTTTTGAAAGCACTTCTTCCAAAAATACTTTAGAAAAAAAAATATTTTTCTAAAAAAAAAAATTTTTATCTGTTCTGGTAACCTTATGCTCTGATACCACGTGTAACACCCCACGTCCATTAATGTCACTCACAAAGGGAATGCATTAACTTCCATGGAGGTTTTAAGTGAATATAGAACAGTAAAATTACAACAAGACAGATATAAAATAGTACTTGGAAATTCAAAAACTTTATTTCATTGTAGCAGAAGTCAAAACATGTTTGATTACATCATAACACCATATTCAATGTCAAGTACAATATCTATCTTGATAAAACAAGTACATAATCCCATTACATGAATAGCCATTAAAAAGAAAGATAACAAGCTGGACTTTACTTCAGCAGTCCAAGCTTTCCAGAAGATAAGCGATCCAACTAGACTCCACTAGAACTTGGCCCAACCTGCGGACCTGAAGGGAGAAAAAGGATGGAAAAGAGGGGGTCAGACATAAAGTTTGGTGAATATGATAATTCTACAATACTATTACCAAAATAACTGGACTAAGGCATAAGCTGGAAAACAAGAAAATGTCTATGAAGAGCAGATTAAGGACATAGACAATCACTAAAGGCAACGTTATAGGCGCTCCTAAATACGAAAGGATAAACACTATACTGCACCACACCAGTCACCCTAAAGATTCATCTCACTTAGCTTCACTTAGAAACTTTCCCAATGGCTTTACGTACCCCTAACTGACTACATAGGTGCCGCCTGCCCCTATCTCCACTAGGTGTACCCTACTTCCCATTATTCGATCGGCTCCCTAACTCGTAGATACCCGTGCTGGCCCCACAGTGGGGTGTATCACTCCCCTAAAGTGGCAACCTGATACAACGGACATGCACGGCTTATACCTACACGATGCAACAACGTCTTACCTACCAGCCCGGGTCCACACACGCATATGAAACCCGTTGGACTTGCGTTGCCACCGCTCCCTGTTTTGGCCTCTTATAGTCAAACCCAGTATGCGTGTCCCGTCCTCAACTTGGGTCGAGCCCACAAAGATACGTTTTGGGATACTGGTTGAAATGGGCCCCCACTATTTACCACAAGCATTCCACCTAAGCTTGTCCCCATTAGTCCATCCCACTTAACCCACTTAGTCATGTTCATTTACATGTGTGTTTGGTTAAGTCTAATCGTATTTCAAATGCCTCTAAAGGGAACCACCAGATTCTTCATGCCACCCAAGGCACCTACTTAACCCCCATGTCCCACCTTACATGATTATCTGGTTAAGTATTTCTTAGTTCATTAAGGCCATAACCTCATAAAGACCTCTCACATTAGACTGGCATTTATGGCAGCTGGATTTGCCGGGCGGGTCCGGGCAGTCTTACACCATAAAAGAGTCTAACCTCGTGTCTTTACAACTGTTATGCTTTAGTTTGGGCCTAGGACCTCTCACATTGGGCCGACATTTGTGACTACTGGATTTGCCGGGCGGGTCCGGGCAGGTTTACATCACAAACGGGTCCAACCTCGTGTCCTAAGCATTGATTATTAATAATAATCCACTTTCCCCCAATTTTAATAATTCCCTACTTGAATTATTAATTACTTCCAATTTTTAACAATGTCCATAATTGACTCAATTATGGACATCCATTCATGGTATGCAAAATCTTACAAAATTGCACCCAATTTATTAATTCCTAATATTACCCCTACCCCACGTTTGAACGTTTATTCGCAAAATATATGTTAGACTCGAATAGCCTAACTCATAGCATAAAAGAGATTATCATAATAACAACATGTATATGTGACCAAATGAATCATAATAAGGGGTGAAACTTGCATATGTCCAACTTGCATAGATTATACATGTCATGGACCTAAAGGTGTCAACTTGTTCAAAATTCACCTAATATGATCTCAATCAATTTTCATAAACTTACATATGAACATGTGTGAATCAACATCATCTAATTTTTTAACAACATGGTTTTATATGGGTACACCTAACTCAATAGGCAAATTCCCATAATCAAGTTTTATTTAATTATAGTTTCAAGTTTATGGGTACACCTAACCTAATAGGCAAATTCCCATAAACAAGACCCATTTAAATTAAGAAAAAAAAAACATAACTTTAAGCATGATCCAACAACATCATGATTTTTCAACATAATATAGCATGATTTATAACATGACATAGTATGATAGTATAACATAGCTTGACATGATTCTCAACATAGCACGACATAGCATAAGAGAATTTACAACATAGCAGGACATAGCATATATAATTTACATCATACGACAACATAATAACATAATAAGAGATCCACAATATATAGAATTTACAATTACAAATCACATCACTTTCTTGTGATCCATTCATAACTGAGTCAAATTAGTTTGTAATAGTCTTGTGAGAATCATCATACTCACCAACAAAAGAAAAGAATTAGAGAAAGAGAGATCTTTTGATTTGATTTGTGTAGATTTAGTTGTAGATGATTAGGCTTCCTCTTCTTAGTTTGTGACGGCTATGCTGAACTCCATGGCAGCAGCATGACGGTAGCTTCTCTAATTTTACAAGTGATTTAGGTCTAGGGTCTACCCACTTATTTATAGATTTTAGAATTCATTTAGGCCATTAGATTTAACCTAGAAATAACCGCAGCCGTTCAGACAAGATGGGGTTTATCTTGTTGACTCAGCAATGAGTCAGAAGTGACTCAGCAAACACTCAGCATATTAATAAACTTCTATTCATGTCATAAATATATATATTTTCTACAATGTACATATTAGATACATCCCCATTTACTTATTATTGTTTTTATGTACATATTAGATACATCCCCTCTCTCACACACTTATTAATATTTTTATATTCATATTAGATACATCCCCTCTTCTACACACTTATTATTATTTTAGCAACTTTAGTGTTAATAGAAAATTCGGGGTGTTACATTCGCCTTCAAGCCGCCATATATTGAAGAAGACGAGGGTTTCCTTTTTTTTCTTTATTTAGATCTGAAATTTTCGCACTTTGTTTAATTATCCCCTTTAGTTCAGTACATAAAGTAAGCAATTGTCGGCTGTGGAAGATTCCAGACCAATGAAGCATTGTAACAAGGCTTTGTGTCTTTGTTTTCTTTTTGGGCTGCAATGCCCATCAATAAAGCTTAAACTCATTCAAAAAAAAAAAAAGATTATGCTAGCATAAAAATTGATAAATGAATATCGACGCATAAAATCAGAATGTTGCAATTTCGAACAAAGCGGAGATTCGAATAATATATAGTACAACATGTCTCATATACGACATGTTTATCACATCCTATTAAAATGACAAGTATACATATCCATAATATTGATGTCACGCCTCCATAAATGCTCTAGTTTAGCATCCTTGTAACGTGTCCCTAAAATTATTTGATTCTCAATCAAACGATTATAAGACATTGGACATATTTAAAACCTGATGCAAGTGGAAATATTTCAAAATACTGTATATTAAAACTATATGCAACTAGAATATTAACCAAGCACAATCGGTCATCTCCACAAATATGGTTTAGGATAATCTGAACTGTTTATAAACAAGTAAAGTAAATCCATCACAATGTAGGAAATCATACAGTAACCTGGTTCTCTTCTGTAATCAGCCAATCGATATCCTCTTTAGTACAACAATTCTTTCTCCCTCGATTGATTTTCGCTCAATAACCGTTCATTAGGTAATGTTGACAACTTATATATAAAGTACCTCTTCTGCGCATAATCATTCTCATTTAAGCGATAATTATCAAATTTAATTGAGTTAAGATAATATCTTAAGTGTAATTATGTAATTTAATTATATAACAGAACTCTTATATCATATATGTTAGGATTGCCTCGAATGTTCCTAAGGAAGAATGACGGTTTGGATACAATAATCCATATCACAGAGTATATTAAAGGAATAGGGTACAAATATGAGATGGTAGACATGTAACATCAGGGATTCCTTTTGTTATATGGGAGTTGTGTGTCATCTCATATGCATGCAAGGGAGGGGGACTTTTCTCCGACCGTCATTACATAACAGTAGTATCAGAGCCGAACGTTATGGACTAGGCCATGCAGGCAAGACAGTGCTCTCAAAAGATACTCGTAGGATGCGAGTCAAGGGGGTGACTGTTAGGATTGCCTCGCATGTTTCTTAAGGAGGAATGATGGTTTGGATACAATGGTCCCACATCACGGAATATATTGACGGAATTGGGTACAAATATGAGGTGGTAGGCACGTAACAACAAGGATTCCTATTGTTACAAGGATGTGTGTGCCAACTCATATGCGGGGGGCTTTGTTCCGACCGTCGTTACATAACAGTATATTGTTTGAAACAATTTTTGGTTTTATTTTCGGTGCATATATTATTATTATTACTACTACTACTGATGTAAAGTGGCTATGTATATTATTATACTAGGATATAAATTATGTTTAAATACATTAAATATATACAAGATTAGTTAAATAATAATTTCAAAAATTAAGGGATTGCAATATTTTATCGTTTCTAATTTTAGATTATGACATTAAACTAAAAAGAAAACTTTTCAAACCAATAAGGTTTTTCCAAATAATATGGAGTTGATGGAAAGTATTTCTTTGAACCACAAAAATTGCATTTTTTAAAGTTATATACGATTTTGCCACCTACGAAGCAATGACTTTGATTCATATATGATGGCTTCAATGATCGCTTCGTCGCTTCGAACTGCAGAGAAGCGCACAATGCTAAGGAAACTTAACATGAAGTGCTTTAAAGTCGGTGGGAAGAAGTGTTTTGAAACATTTTCTTCAATTTGCAAACAGGAGATCCGCGTTTAATAATTGGTTTCAAATCATACCAACTCCATTGCTAAAATTGGATTCAAAGCCGACTGCTTCGAGCCTACCTTTATAAATTGGTTTCATTTCGATGCCAAAGGTATCGGATAAAATAGTTTCAAAGGATTGTGTTGATTGTTTCAAAAACTATTTCGAGCTCGAAGCCCTATTAACTTTCGAAAGAACCCTCAAACTATTTAATTACTTCAAAGTTAAATAGGCTTAAGGCCAAATATTTCCAAATAATGTGTTTGAAGCTATTACCCGGCCATTTCCATGTATATGGATTGACGCAACTTGGCGATTATCGTGGCAAAAAGCATAGAGAGATGGTCCGAAAGTCCGGACATAAAGCTTGGAAAGCACCATTAGGCTACTGTCGAATGAGCCTGGCGAAACATTGCCCGGAAGCTCACTAGGTGCGGGATCGACCAAAGCTAATGCTAGAGATTCGTACAACTCCATGACTAACTAATAGAAAGTTCAAGTTCTACCAATAGTAGTTTAAATCCCTGCAATGATACGAAAACTTGACAAATTAGTTAAGAGCAAGGTTGGAAAGACCATTGGGACCCACATGAGGGATCTCTCCCCAGTATCCCTCAAAATGAGGGAACAGTACCGCTCCCTATTATAGAATTCGGTATTGGTCCCCTTCTTGATGTGGATATAGGTCGACCCTCTCTAATTTGACACTACAACGGTTCTCAAACTTTCCAAGGATATTTTCCGTAACATACATCTATAAATAGCAGCTGCCTAGGAGAGAAATTAATATATTGGCTAATAGTTTACTTTTTTTTTATCTTGGTGTCCTGCCAATCCAACACTTTGTAATTCAATAAATGAATGATAAGGTATCCAAAATCTTCCTTCAATTCTCCATGTTTTCTCTAAACTCTATTTATTTACTGTGATTAATGTTCAAAACGAAAAACTCAAGACACAGTTTAATCCAAAAATTACCGAATCTTTTGAAAAGTTGGTTCAAAATTATTCATGGTGTGTATCTTCTAACACAATGTTATATACAATTAATGGTTCTAGTTTTACCTGACGGACATCTTTGAATGTTTCTTACATATCGGCATTGCATGCTAAGTGATAATCTGCTAGAATAAACTATAACGCCAAATAATTTGTTAGGAACCAAATTATCTTATCTTATGCATGTATGCTAATATATCAAAGCAGGGACAATGAACTATCAGTTAAGATCAATAAGTAGGAATAATTTGTACTAGCAGATCGCCAACATGAAGGAATACGTTGCCTATTTTAAATTTGTATTAGTCTTCCGCTTCACCGACGTAAGAAAACTGCCTGCGCCCGTCCTCCGGTTCATCGACGTCTCCTTTGGTACTCTGACATGTCCATCTCTGCCAAGTTGCCGAGGCTGCGAGACCACGGCCTACCTCCTTCCAAAAGTGCCATTAAACATCCTCTTCACCTTCGGCGGCGAAATCATAAAAACAACCGCCGAAAGGAGCGGAAGTCGTCTCAAGCGGGAAGGACCGAAAGGAGCGGAAGCCGTCTCGGGAGAATGTTGAAAAGGAACTACGTGAACGACGGCTAACTATGACCTTATGGTATATTAGTGATGTGCATCATAATGACAACAGCGGGCGGTGGGTGGCGGGCTCCTTGCCACAGGCGATACAGCGAAAACGACGGTCGGCTTAATAGCCCAAGCTCCGTCGCCTTGCTCCGGTTCACAATGTGTTTCCCATAAACTTGACGTACATAAGCCATATAGTCTCATTCACCAGCCTCTTAAACAAGCCCAGGTTCAATCGCCTTGTTCGGGTTCACATGCCCCACTACGCATTCGAAGAAGCTTGCATTCTTATGCCTCGCTACAGTATAGTGCGATAAGTGATGTAAATTTACAGTAAATGTATTGCACAACCGTCCCAACCCCTGGTGGATCCTCGTCCGCGACAGTGGGCCGGTGGTGGGTATGGAGCACAACACGGTGGCACCACAGGTTGGAATGAGCACGCCGAAGTCGAGCGGAGCGTCGGCCCTGAAGAGAAGTGAATCGTCGATTGCGTCTTCTACCTTGATTGCACCAAGCGTGAGCACTGGATCGCCTGGTACTGGAGTAGTACCACAGTATGATCAAGTTCAAGTTCCGACATATAGGACTCTATGGCTACTGAGTGGTGTTTGAAATACTCTTGCCCTGAATAACTCAACTTTTCAGGGATTTCCTGGGGAAGAACAGGGCCAATTTTCCATCTCAAGCTTTGAATCATTTCTGCTCTGTTGTACACGTAAGACATGAAACAATGTTTATTTCGAGTAATGGATAGTTAATGTATGATAACACCAAAATAATCCTCGTTTCTATTTGTTTAGATGTCCAAATTAGCCGCAGAAGTAGAAAATAATATTATAAGTGCATCAAATATAAAGTAGTGTTGCGGATGTATGCAACACTTGATGCTGGAATACAATGTAGGAACACTACAGAAGACTTGTAGGAACAGCTTTGTCCTTAACATAGATAATATATTATTTATTTGTGCATGTCATGTACAAAAGACTTGTTTGTGTCCTAACATTTTATAGTATAGATTTGAAAATTTTCCTTTCCGTGGCCCAATATTGTGCAAGGTTGATTGCACCATGCAAAGAGCAACTTGCATTGTGCATGGACAGCTAGCACTACGCGTATCTTGCAGTAAACATGGACAACTTGCATTAGGCATGTGAAGTTTGCAATGTATGGGATGGTGTTTTCTGTTGTGCAGGAGTGGTTTGTTTAACAAAATGTTTTTTTGTTAAAATTCGCACTGGAGCAAGTTAAAATTGCGCCATTACAACCTTTTTATTTTTCTGTAAATTTTCACTGGCGCACTTTCAAATTGCACCAGTACAAATTTTTCTACTTTTACATGCCACGTGTACTTGCGCAATCCCAGATTGCGCCAGTACATTTTGACCAACTCAACGCTGAATTGACCAAAAGTTGGCTATATTTGTAATATTATGTAAAACAAGGCTATTAATGAAATAAAAAAAAGGACAAAATGAAAAGAAAAATCATAAAAATATAACCTACAAACTAGACTCCTTTATGAACTTAAAAGTTACTAGACCATAAATTATTAAAATAATTGGCAAAAGCGCATGAAACGTATAAATAAAAATCCAAAAGTACACATTATTTTAATGCAACAATATCCTTGAAAATGTACACAAATCATAAAGAGCAATTTTCTATTTTAGCCCACTTTTTTTTATTCCATGTATAGCCCCTTTTTATGAAAATTTGCAACTTTAGCCTCCTTTTGGCCAACTCAGCGCTGAGTTGGCAAGGAAATGAGTTTTCCTATGGGCGCAATCAATGATTGCGCCCTGTAACGTTTCCTTTAAAAAAAAAACGATGGCACCTCGTGACTTGGTAAAATTTAAAACATCCATCAGAATCCAAAAAACCCAAAACTGAAATTAAAACTCCAAATCCGAAATTAAAACCCCAATTATATTCAAGTAATTTCAGCTTCTACAGTAAACATATGGCAAGTTCTTCAACATAGGAGCAAGCTATTGGTAATTATCGCAATTATTTTTGTGTGTTTATCTCAGAATTTAGGTTTAGGGTTTTCTTGAGTTTTCTTGTAATTTTGTACACCGATGGTTTACAGATGTATATAGTTGATGGGTTAGTCATATATATGCAAAATTATTGATTTCTTGAGAGTTTTGTTGAGACTGGAAAATGTGGTCATATGATTTGTGGAGCCTTTTCTTGTGGTTTGAAAAGGCATGTTAAGTTTGTTGTGGAGAATTGAAGATTGGTAATCGACTTCATTATGTTGAATTTGCGTAGATTTGAAATTAGTAGGTTTGTATTTGTTTTGGTGAAACTTAGTACTAAATTTGTTAGCATTGAAATATTTCAGAGTATGCGGAGATGGCGCCCGGACCTGTAGATGGTAGCGTCTTATGTTTACAGGCACAACATCGTTCAAACAAACCGGAGTTGATGGCGGTAACCAAAACTCACAATTCAATACTAGTTAGAATATAGATCTCGAGAATATTTGTGCGTGTTAACTAGTCAAAAATTCACTTTTGTTATTGTGTGCCAGCTCAAAACTGCAGTTGAAACCATCGAGCACTCATCGTCCTTAAAGTTGGTCACTTCAAAACGCGCCGGTGTGTTGGAGCTACTTGATCGAGCGGGTTTTCTCTTGATACATCGCCTTGGATCCATACAAATCGACCGCCATCATATAACAGCTTTAGTAGATCGATGGAGACCGGAGACATCGTCATTTCACCTTAGATGCGGTGAAATGACGATCACATTGGCGGACGTGGCGATTTTGCTTGGCTTACCCATCGATGGTCGTCCATTCACCACTCCTGAATCCGATGATAATGCGGAAATGTGCGAGAGTTTGATAGGACTATCTCCTCCAGGAGTCGAGTGGCATAGGCCCGAGATGATTAATATGTCGTGGTTTAGGCAGCAATTAGACGAAGACATTCCTGAGGATGCTTCTCAAGAACAAATGGAGCAGCGTGCGCGGGCCATTATCCTTCATATTATCACTTCCCGTTTGGTTTGCGACCATTCGAAATCTCATGTTTGGCTTAGATGGTTACACTACTTGGAGGACTTTGATTTATGCCGTGAGTATGCTTGGGGTAGTGCCGTTCTTGGCTTCACATATGCGGAGCTAACACGGATGGCTTTGGGGCAGCTCGATTCAATTGGAGGTTGCCTTACATTAGTGCAGGTATTTCTTTTTTTAGTGTTATTTTTTGAGGGATATTTCTTTACTCGTTGTGTCCTATGTTTTATAATAATTTTACTTGTCTACAGACGTGGTCTTGGGCGTATCTCCCCGTTGGAGAGTAAAAAACTATGAAGAGAGCGCAAATTGATGTTTCATTGCCTTTTGCTTTGAGATAATATTACTAAAAGTATATATTGAACATAGGGTTTATTAAAATTCTGGTAGAAAGTCTGTAATTTAATGTTTTCAATAGGTGGGTTGGGCCGAAGAGCTCGTTTTTCACACCTAGATACAACATTTCTTTCTATCGTAACGAGTTAGACGTACTCGATTACGACGCTGTTTCATGGACCCCATATGCCGAGGCACTTGCTAATCTACCGGCATTGTGCGTTGCTTTAGTCCAGCTTTGGCAAGCACGCGTTCCGCTCATTTGCTCTAACGACGTTGCATATCACTTACCGGATAGAGTGATGAGACAGTTTGGCTTTGTCCAACATATTCCCGAGAAACCAGCACACTACTTGATTGATGCCCGGGACAACGCGGCCTATCAAGCGGCAGTAAATACATGGAACAATCGCTTCAAATTTGTCCAAGAGCAAAGTGCGACACGGTATCCGATTTGGCATACTACACATGGTATTGGAACATCACGCGGCGGTATATTATTCTTTCTATAGATCCACCTTTAGATGTTCCTCAAGGCGATGAATCTTACATCCCAAGAGCGCCACTTGAGCGTGGTCTTGTATGTACATTTTTTTGCATATGGTATTTTAACACAAACGATATTTTAAAATACGAGCTTACAATATGTGTATTGCAGACCGATGCAATTTACCATACAACCGCGTTGGTTGAGGATTTATCGGCGGAGGTGTCGGAGCCGTAAAAGGTTAAGTGCATGAACTTTACCCACATTCTTCAGTCGATTCTGAGGAAGATCAAGCTTGCCCGACCAGCACCGCCTCTAGATGTTCCTGTTCGTAAGTCCGCAAGAAAATACAAGGGGAAAAGAAAAGCGGCATCTTCTCAGCCGGCCCAAAGTGAGTTCGTGTCCGGTCCGTCGCAGCCAGGAACGTCACAAGGGGCAACTCAACGGAATCCTAGGAGAAAAGGAAAAGTTGTGGCGGCTGGTCCAAAAACAAAACGTTAGATGTTGAAATTGGATTTGTTTTAAGTTGGCATTTAGACTTGTTTTATTTTTATTTGCGTGAACTGGAAAGTAGGGGTGAAAGAAGTATTGAAAATGTACTTTTGTTAAGTTGATGGTCGATGTGGACGAGTTGTTGGAACGATTGCTTTGATGTACTTTTGGAAAAGTAGTAGTGGTGAAAATGTACTTTTGAAAGTAGTAGTGAAAATGTCCTAAGTTGGCATTCCTTCCTGTTTTGATTAGATTGTTTAATTTGTATGTTTATAGTTTGAAACGTTGAAGATCATTTGTTATTGTAATTGCATTTGTTATTGTAATTGAATTTGAAATAGTGAAGTTTTTGCATTTGAAGTAGTGAAGTTTTTGCATTTGAAGTAGTGAAGTTTTGCAAAACTTGGTCCCTGGGGTGCGATAATTGATTGCGCCCCAGAGACCAAGTTCTCTGGTTCCCTTGGACGCAAACAATTATTGCGCCCAATGACAAAGTTTTGCAAAACTTTGTGCCTGGGGCGCAATAATTGTTTGCGCCCAAGGAACCATGTTCTCTGGTTCCATTAGGCGCAAACAACGAATGCGCCCAATGGTAAAGTTTTGGAGAACTTGGTCCCCGGGGCGCAATAATTGATTGCGCCCCAGGAACCAAGTTCTCTGGTTCCATTGGGCGCATTCAATGACTGCGCCCAATGGTAAAGCTTTGCAATACTTGGGCCCTGGGGCGCAATAATTGATTGGGCCCCAGGGACCAAGTCCTCTGCTTCCATTGAAAATGTACACTACAACACAGTTCATTCAACATTGGACTTCGACAATTCAATACAATTCATTCAACACGCTTCAATGCAATTCATTCGATACAATAAAAATCATTCAAAGTTAAGTGCACTAAGCAAACACTTACAAACTAGTGGTTACAGTCGAAATGCATATGTTCAATAACATTTTGGAGTCGTCTAATCTCGCATTATAGTTCGTTTGCATAAGCTATTGCCCTCGGGCTGAAAGGTTCGTCTACCCATTCGGTGTAGTTGCAACCATTTGGATAGGCTCGACATATATGAATGCGGCGACCTATATCGTTGCCATCAGCTCGAACAACAACGTCAAGCTCATAACCGCAATAGCATCGTACTGGATAAGATTCAACCATGTGTTCATGCGACGCTTGAACTTGTTGAGGTGCTTGAACTTGTTGACGTGCTTGAGTATGTTGACATGCTTGAACTTGTTGAGGTGCTTGAACTAGTTGAAGTGCTCGAACTTGTCGACGTGCTTGAACTTGTTGAAGTGCATGAACTTGTCGACGTACTAGAACTTGTTGACGTGCTTGAACTTGTTGAGGTGATTGAACTTGTTGACGTGCTTGAACTTGTTGAGGTGGTACATCCTGAAGTCCCAACAGGTTTAGCTCCGGGAATTCGTCCGCATACTGTTGAAGTCTCATTTGTTCATACGCTTCTTCTTCGGAGTCTGAGGAGGATGGTCAAGATGGCATTTTGTCTTAGTATTAGAAGTAGAAGGTATTCTAAGAAGGTGAACAAGTATTGATATACAAGAAGGTGTGATTTGTGTAGGAGGAATAAATTACGGTAGTTTCCCTTGTGTTTGGTCAAAAAAGCAACAATATGTAGCTGGTGCCTACTACCTACTTGTTATTTGACCATTCAAAGCAAAAGTAAATGGAACAAAAGTGAAATTAAATTCCTCATTTGCCTTTCTTCCTGCCACTTTACCAAAATCCATGTTCACTTCTAGCTTTTAGTAATTTAAAGAACAAAGGTGTGTGTTTCCTTCTCTTTATCAAAATTGTGCTCTAACCAAGGTACTTACATGAAATTCTCTTTAGCAAGATTTAACAATGAATTTTAAATAGTTGATTTGAAAATGAAATTTTAACCCATGCTTGTGTAAGATGAATCAATGGGAAACGGACGACGACACTTTGTCAAAAAATTGGGAAAGTTTGGAGTCCGAAGCTTATGACCGCCTGACGTTTATTGATGATTCCCAACAAGTGTCCCCAAATCACCGTCGACCGGGTAAAGAAGTTTACCCCGACCCTAAAACATTTGACATGGTAGAACTCCCAGATCATCTCGGTGGAGCACCCCAAACTCATTTCGTTGCGGTGCACGGGGGTAAATATACTAATCGATACCGAGCTCTAGTAATCGGCGAGGCAGTACCAAGAAAGCTTTATTACTGCGGGTCGGCCTGTTGCGTGGCTGTGAACAAAAATAGAAGCGTTAGTACAGGGCGTAGGCTATACAAATGTGCTAGATACGATATGAGCCTACTTTATCCGAATACCTTCAGAGTTTGTAAGTATACCGAGTGGGTTGATCCTCCGATGTGTCGAAGAGGACATGAGTATGCATTAGAAATGCAAGATGAGAACGACCGCCTAAAAAAGGAGATTTTCCATCTAAAACAACTTAACTCGGATTTAGAATCCCAGTTACCACGATATCCCAACGAGTAGGCAAGACTTGTATCGTTGTAAAAGTGTATTAACGTATCCAAATGCTTATGTAGTATGCAACGATGTATTAGTCATCGTATCCAAATGATATTGTATCAGTGTATTAACGTATCCAAATGCTGATGTAGTCTACAACAATGCATTAGTCATCGTATTCAAATGCTATTGCAACACTGTATGTCGGTACGGGAGTAAATAAATAAATTCGATTGCAATCAAACATTACTACAAATAGTTAAAACATTAACTACGGTACGAAATCCTAATTTACTGAATTACATAGACTTCTCCTATGACCTACCACTCCGCATTTACTGCATCTATTCGTTTTAGGAGCCCGCATTTCATCAATTGTTCCTTTAAATCTAGCTGATTTGGGTCTCCATGCTGTTCTACGCACTGTTGGTGGCAATAAAACCTGTCCCTGGAATTCGCTCTAATAACGTTTATCTGAAATAGGATGAAATTCTGGTTTGTAAGTTGTGTAGTACTTCTTCACCGAATACCACTTCGAGGTAAAGTCATGGTGTTGTCGGTTAGCACCGTTGGTTACATTAGAACAAGCTGCCATTACATGTTCGCATGGAAGGTGCTGAAGTAACGGAATTTTGCACGTACAAGAACAATTGTTTTGATCGAGCAATACTTTGTATTCCTTGCCGACATGCGAAATTACTCCCCACTCACCTTCATTATATCGGACAATGCGGCAACTTCTAGCTTCATTTGCCCTTTCACATATCTTCAACTCCCATTTGGGAGTTAGCTTTGCCGTCGCCGGCATAACAAGGTCCCTTCGTTTAAAAAAATAATCCACCGACCGAAAAAACGTACGCGCAACTAGAGCTTTGAGGGCAATGATCGTGCACCTCTAAGTACACCATTAAAGCTTTCAGAAGCATTTGTCGTCATGACATGAAATCTACCACCGTCATCGAAACACAGAGCCCAGTTCTCTTCCTTCTCCCCCAAACTTTTCTCAATCCAATTATGTGTCGGAACGTTATTTAGTTTAATTTCGTCACGGATCTTTTGATATTCAACCACTTCGGAAGCACATGCTGCTACATAAAACAAACCTGTCAAATTTTTATCTTTGAATCCAGCAGCTTGAAAATTGGCGTTTAAATGTCTGGCGCAATATCTGTGTTTGTGTGGGTATCTCCAAGAATTATCCAAAGCAACCGGTATACCCTTCATCCTATCATAAATGAAAGTGATGCGCCGATTTTGAACACTACGGATGAATGTTCGTATACACGCAAAAAACCAACCCCAAGTATCGGTTGATTCGGCCTCCACAACCCCATATGCTAACTGGTAAAGTGAATCATTTGCATCGACAGCAGTCGCAACCAGTAACGTGTCTTTGTATTTCCCATATAAATGTGTGTCGTCTATGGAAAGCAAAGGTCGACAATGCACAAATCCTTCAATGCATGGCCCACAAGCCCAAAATGCCCTTACAAAAACTCCACATGGTTCGGCTACTATATGGGCAACACTCCCCGGATTAGCTTTGATAAGTTCATCAAAATATTGACGGAGGGTAGAGTATGACTCGGCCCAATCACCGTAAATGCCTTCGATTGCTCTACTTAATGCCCTCCATACCTTTGTATAACCAATTTTTATAAATAGTTGTTCCTATATTAAAACTTGCACTATTCCAGGCGTAATACTTAAATCCGCTTTCACAAATGGCATGATCTTCGAAACCAAAAAGTCGACGTTGCTTGTTTATGATTGGAGTTCACTATCGGATTTACACAACTATGTTCAGCTGGGTATTTTTTAATAACCCACAAACCTTTCTGCGATTTTTTAGAATCTATGGCATGTATTCTCCACGTGCAATTGGGATCCGTGTTGCAAATAGCAGTGTATTTCTTTTTGTTCGACCAGATTGGCTTAAACGAAATTGCGCGCAAAATCGACCACTCACTTAACTGTTGAAGGAATTTGCTTTTGCTCTCAAACATCATACCTACTTTGTAACCATTTTGAACGCACGACGACGAGAAAACTTCGTTGTTGAATTGAAAATTTGCAACCACGGATCTAGCTATCATTTGTGCATTGGATAAATCATCATCCAATGGTATCTCAAACTCCGGCAACTCCTCATCACTATCTTCGACCGCGTTGTCTTCGCCTGCCAAATCAAAACTTAGGGGAGCAATGTCTACTCGCATTACATCAACCCATGACGTATCATTATCAGGAATGCTAACAACGGTCATGCTGTCAAGTGAAGGATCTGGATTTACCTCTCTCAAATCTTGATCATTTAGTTCCATTTCGACATCAGGAATATTGGGTTCAACGTTAGATTCTGCTTCGGTGGCTGGTGTCGGATACATGTAGTACGCAAGCGGCAAATTCTGAAGTACATTTAATACGCTACATAAATCTATAGCGATAACACTAGTAACTTACTGTTGGGTCATCCGATACACTTCGGTGAGCATTGGCTCCCTGGGCGAACAATGGTAACTTGTAGATGGTCCAGCGGAATTTTGTGTCGTGAGATAATTCGGTACAAAACTGAAATATACACAGTTTTTAAAATCATACAAAAGACAATGGTAATATTGTGGAGTAGGAGAATACTAAATTTCGAGTTAGCCATGCATTATATTTTGGATACTTTCCTGCGTCGAATATGGATAGCCTGGTAGCAATGGATGATGCAAATTCATGTGCGAATTAAACCCAAAATCCATTTGTTGTTGCTCATACGAGGGAACGCTCATAGTCGGATACGGATAACAAGCTGCGGGAGCCGATACCACTGGTGTAACGGCTGGCTCTGTTGACAACCTCTGCTCTTTCATTACAAATAATTCAATAGATTTTGACAAAGAGGACAACATAATTTCCACGTCGTCGTTGTCTTTGATTTTTATTGCCTTAGATCCGGAATCGGTCGGCCAATTGCAAACTAACTCAATGTCAAACTCATGCGGATTAATTTTAGTACATTTATACATGGCTTGCTTCAATTGTACGAAATTTGACCCTTTTAAAATTTTTGCCGGTTTGCTAGATCCACCGTTATATATTCCACATTTATGTACATCAACAACTAATTCTCCATCGTAATAGCATATAATTCCAATATAATTTGGCGTCATTCCGATCTATTCTAAGAACAAAATAATTTTAACTAAGATGGGTAAAATAGAAATAACCATCAAAAAACCAAATTCATACCTTTTGATACTCCAAATAGCCAACCTAGCTTGCTCTTAACTTTGATCTTTAAACAACTTGGATTTTGATATATTTTTTAAGGTTTAGAAGTTTAGGGTTTTTGGGGTTTTGAGTGAGAAATGGGTTATGATGGTAAATAAGAGAAGGAAAAGTAAAGTAAACTATCTGCTTTTAAAAATAAAAATAAAAACTTTTTAAGCGCAATCATGGATTGCGCCCATGTAATGTAGTAGTTTTCAACAATTTTATTACAGGCGCAATCAATGATCGCACCAACGTCCACGTTGGCAGGTGCAGTCCTTGATTGCGCCAGTACAAAAAAATAATTTCTGGCCAACTCAGCGCTGAGTTGGCCAAAAGGAGGCTAAAATTGCAAATTTTTATAAAAATGGACTATTCTTGAAATAAAAAAAAGGTGGGCCTAAATAGATTTACAGTATAGTGCGATAAGTGATGTAAATTTACACATTCGAAGAAGCTCACATTCTTATGCCCCGCTACAGTATAGTGCGATAAGTGATGTAAATTTACAGTAAATGTATTGCACAACCGTCCCAACCCATGGTGGATCCTCGTCCGCGATAGTGGGCCGGCGGTGGGTATGGAGCACAACACGGTGGCACCACAGGTTGGAATGAGCACGCCGTAGTCGAGCGGAGCGTCGGCCCTAAAGAGAAGTGAATCGTCGATTGCATCTTCCACCTCGATTGCCCCAAGCGCGAGCACTGGATCGCCTGATACTGGAGTAGTACCACAGTATGATCAAGTTCAAGTTCCGACATATAGGACTCTATGGCTGCTGAGTGGTGTTTGAAATACTCTTGCTCTGAATAACTCAACTTTTCATGGATTTCCTAGGGAAGTACTGGGCTAATTTTCCATCTCAAGCTTTGAATCATTTCTGCTCTGTTGTACAAGTAAGACATGAGACAACCTTTATTTCGAGTAACGGATAGTTAATGTATGGTAGCACCAAAATGATCCTCATTTCTATTTGTTTGGATGTCCAAATTAGCCGCAGAAGTAGAAAATAATATTATAAGTGCATCAAATATAAAGTAGTGTTGCAGAAGTATGCAACACTTGATGCTGGAATACAATGTAGGAACACTACAGAAGACTTGTAGGAACAGCTTTGTCCTTAACATAGATAATATATTTTTTATTTGTGCATGTCATGTACAAAAGACTTGTTTGTGTCCTAACATTTTATAGTATGGATTTGAAAATTTTCCTTTCCGTGGCCCAATATTGTGCAAGGTTGATTGCACCATGCAAAGAGCAACTTGCATTGTGCATGGACAGCTAGCACTACGCAAAACGTATCTTGCATTAGACATGGACAACTTGCATTAGGCATGTGAAGTTTGCAATGTATGGGATGGTGTTTTCTCTTATGCAGGAGTGGTTTGTGGTGTTCAGTGGTTTGTTTAACAAAATGTTTTTTCGTTAAAATTCGCACTTTGCGCCATTACAATCTTTTTTTTCCTGTAAATTTGCACTGGCGCACTTTCAAATTGCACCAGTACAAATTTTTCTATTTTTACATGTCACGTGTACCGACGCAATCTCAGATTGCGCCAGTACATTTTGGTCAACTCAACGCTGAGTTGACCAAAAATGAGCTATATTTGTAATATTTTGTAAAACAAGGCTCTTAGTGAAATAAAAAAATGTCAAAAAAAAATCCATAAAAATATAATCTACAAACTGGACTCCTTTATGAAACTTAAAAGTTACTAGACCATAAATTATAAAAATAATTGGCAAAAACGCATGAAACATATAAATAAAAATCCAAAAGTACACATTATTTTAATGCAACAATATCCTTGAAAATGTACACAAATCATAAATGATGAGACATCGTACCATTCTTGTATATATCAAACATAGTGCAAATTCTATTTATTTTTTCTAAGTTTAAATTATGCCTTAATTAGGATGTTTACACTAAAAAAAATTGTTGCAGCTTTCAGATTGAATAAAGCATCAAACCATGATATCTAAAATCCATGTAGAATGATTCGTTGTTTGAACATAATAAAACAGGCATCAATAGCGCCAGCAACCTCTAAATAAAAAATAAAAAAAACAAAAAAAAAACATTACAAATGTTTCTAAGACTAATCATTTAAACCTCAGCTTGCACGCTCCACAACGCCTTTACTTAGGATTTAAAAATATTCCAAAATTAATGTAACAAGCAACCGAAACGTATTTACAAATGTATTTCACAAAAACGATCGAACACTTACTTCATAAAATTTAACATTTGAACAAAAATAGCAAAGAAGAAAAAGTAGAATTAAAGATTGGGTAAAAAAAAGTGACAACAAAATGGTAGAGGATTAGTTTTTGGTTAAATATAGCATGTTGCTAAAAGCATCTAGGAAAATGCTTCATAATACAATTACTAAAAAATACCATAAAATTTTAGGCTTTATACTTCATAAAACCAATCGTTTTAAAAGCTATCAAATTCATTATTTTCGATTTTTTTACATGACGAACAATCGTCGATCAACACCGTTCTGTACAGCGATCAACCACCGTGGTTAATGACAACGGAAAAGGATGTTGATCAATGGTTTGTTCACCATGCAAAACAGTTTTACACTGTGACTCCTTGTATGAAATGAGTTTAGTATTTGAAAACATAAAATCTATCAAATTGATTATTTTTATTCGTAGAATTAGGAAGCACTTTCCTGTTTTCTGAGTGCATTTAGCAAAACATTAAATATAATCGTCAAAGCAAATCGGGAGCACAGACCAATTTTATTCAACATCATTTCCTCCTCATATCTAAAAAAGTAATCACATCCGAAATAGTAACTCCATTTCAAAAATAAATAAAACAGGCAACCATCAGAGACTTAAAAACAAAGAATCGTGATTTTATATCATATTGTTGCAGTTTTCTTCTCATCCTCTAATGCCAAATTAAATAAATAATATTTATAGTATTTATATATAAAAACAAAACATTCAAACGCAAAATTTAATGACAAATAGGAGAAAGATGTAGAAGAGTAAGCAAAAGTAGAGGTGAGAAAAAAGCCGAATTAAAACCAAAATCGAACCGAAACCGATAAAAATCGAACCGTAAAAAACCGAAAGTGAAAAAATCCGAAACCAAAAACAAAAATCAAAAAACCGAACCGCACTAATATTTCGGTTTTACGTCCAAACCGAACCCAAAAAAACCGAACCGAATTATAAAATGTTGCACATTGTCTCTTACTGCATGTTGTTTCATATTATATTGTATATACACACTGACCACTACTTGACTCATTTGATTTAGCTGAATACTGAATTACGGGTAGACTAACATAAAATGTCCATTTTTTGTTTTTGTAGATTCTTGATTGTTTTGAATTGAAGATGAAAGTTGAGGTAAAAGGAGACTATTTTCTAAAATTCCAAGTTGTCGCTGGTGTACTGAAGTATGATTCACTGGAGTGCTCCTGCTCAATTTTTTTGGTCTTGGGCTTAGAACTAGCTAGCTTAGATTTGTACTACTTTGGATAAATTATAGTCTATTAGTTTGTACTCTGTACTATGCGTCTCAATACACTGGGTTGAAACAATCTATTTTAATTTATTTTATGGTTATTTAGATTTATAATATTTTTTCTTTAAATCGGTTTTAAAACCGAAAACGAGGTTTTGAAACTGAAACTGATGCTACGGTTACGGTTTCGATTGTCGATTTTTAAAACCAAGATCTTTCTGTTTTGTTTTCGGTTTTACCCCAAAACCAAACCGAACCGGGTTTTACCTTAAAACTCTATGGCAGTGTTCTTTATAGATGAAGAAAGAAAACTCTAGCCGCTTCCAAGTGCTTCTTAGCTTGCCGATTCTGAAATGGACCTACCATTGCCTGGCCCATTACAGTTTTAAATAAACTTGTTATACAGACTTTTGAGTTTATTGATTAAAGTCGTTATGTTCGAATTTAAACTTTTTATTTACCTGTGCATTGACACGCCTATCTTTGTGGTTTTGTTTTATTGCTGAATTGAATACCATGAAAACTAATAAATGGTTAAATAATACAGAAATACAGTTTTTATTATGTCTTTCAACAAGGTGTGTTCACATAAAATATAAAATGAAATCTTTCATTAGTAAGGTACGCTACAAACATAACATGAAGAATCAATTTTCAAAGTATAATCTACAATTAGGACTTTGTAGGAAGAAATATATTCACAAAGAATCATGATTTCACATCATATTGTTGCAGTTTTCTTCTCATCCTCTGATGCCAAATCAAATAAATATTTCGAGCATTTATATATAAAAATAAACATTCAAACGTAAAATTTGAGGACAGAAGTGAGAAAGAGGAAGAAGTATAAGCAACAGCGAATTGCATTTGCACTCTAGTCACCTAATCCTCATAGTAGTAGATCTATTCACCTACAAATGAAAATAGATTCCTAATGTATTTTATTTGTTATACATTAGTAAATATATTGCTCCACTGACATGTGAATAGCTTCTTATTATTTATGACTTGTCTATTTGTGTATCATCAAGTAGTGATCTTTTTGCCTCAAGTGAAACCGGTAGCATTTTCGTTATCTATCCATTTTTATAAGGCCAACCACCAGGCATGTAAGCGCTTTTTTATCTCTTTTTAATAATATAATAATGACAAGTTCTCTCCTCATTTTGCTAACTACCCTATCACGAAAAAATTGTGAAAGCAGACTAAAATATAAGTAAAATTTGAAACATAATTACAGTTGGCTATCAACAAATCAGGGGGTATTTTCCAAATTACATAAGAGAAACTTATATAAATTGAGTGGCACCAAAAAAATGAAATTGACAAAAATCCTATGCCTATCCACTCCATGGAGACTCAATTTTCAAGTGATATACTCCTTGACTGTCTTTGTTATATATTCACTGTAAAATTAATAGAGCTAACTCATTAGCTTGTAAAAACTATTAGCTTAATTATTTGCTCATGATTTTTCTATTTTAAAAAGAGAATTTTATTTGAACATTATTCATAGTGATTAAATTTACTAGTTCATTCTCATTTATATTGGCTAAATTTTGATTAATAATAATCAACCCGTCCTCAATTTAGAAATAATTCCAAAAATTACGCAGTTATATCCTCATCATGATTTTGAATAATTGAAGTTGGTTTTCTTATTAGTGAAAAGACATTGTCGTAAGCTAGCGAACATAACGTATGTTATAAAAACTACATCCAAACAGTTAAAGATAATCGTTAATATCAAGATGCAGTAGTTAAAAGGAAAATGCATATAGATTGTGAAAAGACGATCTAAGAAATTCATATAGGAAATGTGAGAAGGCTATTTGCGTTATATTCATGGAATTTTTTTTTTGTACTGAATGAATTTCCTATAACATCATCTTATACGGAGGAAAAGAAATCAAATCTCCTAGTCCAAAAAACAAACCTAACAGTTTATAAGGCAATAGAAAAAAGATGGAAAATATCTTGTGTAGAGTATAAAGTAAATTGTTTGCAAGATCATTATATTTTGTAGTTGGATTAATATATTTTTCCTAGAATTGTAGTATCCTGTGTTTTTTCCTCAAACACAACAATCAATTTAATTTCCCATCGTGAATTTTACCAAAATATGGTTGCATCTTGATGTGATGCACTCATGTTAATAAAACTAGCTTTAATGACATAGCTTATATATGATATTTGCATTAGTATCAAAAGTAAGCATAGTAATTCCAATAAATCACCCGTTCTAGTACCACTTTCCCAGATAAATAAAATAGAATAAAAACGGACTCCTAAAGTCAGCTTATCATAATAAAAAACAACACCTCCTCAGGAAGAGTAGTGATACGAGCAATAATGTAGAAAAATGGACCTTCTTCCTTGTGAGCAAGTATCCTACCAAAGTAATGCTTCAACCTAATTATATGATCAACAAAATCAACAGCTGAAAAATAATTTTCTAAGCTAGAGTTCTTCAAAATGAATTATGATTGATATATCACGTAGACACTATCTTCATATACTTCTGCATTCAACATTTTAAATGGAAGAATCCCACGTATCAATTGCCAAAGGCATCAAATAATGTTCTACATTATCCAAATAGAATATATAACCAAAAAAAATTGAAAAATAAAGGGTGTTTAAAAATGATTATAATAGTTGTATATGATCTACATTATCAATCCCAAAGTCAGCAAATATGGTTCTATATCATTGAAGTTGTTGCTAACGTCAACATTCCTTATATCCTTCCAAGGAATTTTAATGTTGTTCTATAGGTTGGACAATGATTAGGGAAATTAAAACAAAAATATTTAAAAAACCATTATTAATTATGGGTCAACTAAATCTCAATATTAGTAACACCTTTATGTGGAGGAGAGGTATGGATTTTCCCACTTTTAGTAAGGTAAAAAAATATTCATAAATTTTGAGCTTCAACAAAAATTTCCAGATTGTTGCATACATATTTTAGATCACTTTACAAACAATTTCTTTTACTCAAACACTTCATGTGCATAAAAAGTGGAAATTAAGGTTATCACAAATTTAAATAATAATTGCAATCAAAGTGTATGTATCATATTTCTACAAACTCAACAATGAAATACAAAGGTACCAACAAGTAATTGTGGATAATGCTAATCGTAACAAGTAAAAACACCAGACGTATAACAAAGAAATAGTATATTTTGAAATAAATTACATGACATAAACAAAATGAATATCATAATCATAAATTCTATGTTGTACATGTTGACTAAGGCAATAGCCTACGTTTTCTGTATTGTTAACCCCACTAACTAGAACCAAAATTACAAAAAATAAAGATCTCGTGGATATATGTACAGAAATACATAATAGACAAACAAACCTTGCATACTGGATGCTGAGGATTTCTCAAGTTATGAAGAAAGTTTGTCACTTTTCAGGTTAAAATGCAAAATATTTTTCCCATGCAAATACTGCATACCAATGCGAATATCTATGGCTGTCAAACTGAAATTATCCAATTATTGCCTTCATATCTGCTTAGTTAAAAGAGTAAAATAACATGATCAGAACCAAAATAAAAATTCAACAGTGCAAAAGGAAATAAAAAAGCATACCCAAATGATCGAAAATTAGCGAAATCCAACTGACAGTCAAAATATCACCGAATTCGTGAATGAATTGATGAAAAAATCGACTTTTTTTGTAGATAGTGAAAAATTCATTTTTTTTTGTAGATTAGAACCAAAATAAAAAATCAACAGTGCAAAAGGAAATTAAAATGCATTTTAAACGCAAATCTTAACCTTAGATTTAGGGTCCAATGGCCGGATCTACATACCACTTCGTTGTTGCTTCACCGCAATTATCGCACTTTAAACACGAATCACAATCTTCATCTTTTGCACAACCTGCATCTATCTGGAGAAGAAGAAAAAAAAAGAATAAGTATTATTTTCTACCAAATTCAAATTTGTGCAATATTAATACCTGAGCAATATATAATAAATAAGGAAATATATACTAAATGCTATAGCAAGCAACATAATGCAACATCAAAATCGAGTAATCAAAACCATAATTTGACAATTAAACCAATACCTTCCATAATCGTTAAAACGTATTTTTCTCACGATTGTTGGACTAAATTGTACTCGTTTCCATCGTCAAGCATGTTGAATCTGATTGATTCAAAAGCGATGTACTGAGGCGGGAGGCTAGTCGCTTCTTTGGAGCGATTAGAGAATAAGAACGGTTATGAAATGAAAAATTTGTAGAACCAAGATAACCAATAATTTGTTGGAAAATTTCCTACTAGCTTATAAACTCATTTTCATAGCTTGTGAATTTCTTTAGTTTTAGTTATGGATCGTCCAATACTTGATATGTTAAAAAAAAGGAAATAAAACGGAAATCTCATTATCCTCAAATTACTGGTAAGTCCAGTCCCAAAGAAAAAATTGTAACAACCCGTATTTTTGAATAACATGTTATAAGCTAAATGGAGGTAGAATTAAACTGTAAAATCTGAATCAAGGGAAACGGGCTATGCCATTGCGTTCGTCTCGGAAAAATACGCGAAATAGAGTCCGAGTTTTCGAAAATCGGAGTCCGTATGACCAAGATATGGCCTCGCGAAGTTTCACGAAAAATTCCCAAATTAAAGTATACTTAATTAAGTGAAATGGGTTGCGCAGAGAAATATATATATTGATATATATATAATTGAAAATTAAATAAATAAATATGCAAAAATGTTCAAAATAGCGAATTGGGAGAGGGGAATAACCGAACCGGCCGATTTTTGAGGTCGACCCGAGCCTGCTGGGTCGACTAGGGGTTAATCCAGGGTGTTTGGCTGTCAACCCGTGGGCCGATTCGCTCAAATGCAGATTTTGCATTTGAATGGTTCTCATGGTTCATCTTTAATCTAAAGGCCCTAGATGGTTCCTACACTTGACTTCTTCCCCAAGACATGCTTTGATGGCTTGGATTGAATCTAGGTTTAATCCTATGGCCTAAAACACTTGCCTAATCTATAAATAAGACCCTAACCTACCCTAAATCATCATTATTCATTCATACAACTAAACTATGGCAAAATCAATCCTCTCATGGTCTCCACTCTCTTCATAAAATTCCTAAATAAATTCATAAGTGATTTTCCATGCATACAAGTGTTTTCAAACTTGTATGAGCATCATTAGCTTGCATTCAAGTCAAGTTTATATATTTGCATCATAAAGAAAGAGTCTTGATCATTTTGGCTCAAGGGTTTTGCTTGCATTTTGGGTTTAATTGATTTCATAAGGGCTTTGTCATATTTTTGTGACTTCTTAAGCATTGTAAGCCCTATTCTACTTTCATACTTAAACTCTAAAGTTAAATGTATGATATGCAAGTTTATATGCAAGTTTATCATGTTGTGATATGCAAGTTTATATGCAAGTATGCCAAGTTATGTTATGCAAGTTTGGGTTGAACATTTTGTTCATGCTATCATGTTATGCAAGCTTATTTTGGGTTTATGAACATAAAGCTTTAAGCTTTATGCCAAAGGTTGCATTTTAGCAACATGTAAGTTATCATATCTCTTATGATAACTTGCATGTGAGGCTAAATGCGAACTTATGGCCATCTCTACATGTCATTTAGCACCATGTATCACCAATATGCTAAGTTTGGTTTTATGCATGCTTTTGAGGCCTAAAAATGTAATATGCAAGTGTATGAACATATGAACATTTCATATGCCACCATGTTAAGCTTGTGGCTTCAATACCTTTATGTCATGATTATGCCAAGTTCCCTCTTTCTATCCTTTATGCGCTATTGCGATATGTAAGCGATGGGATTGCGTTTGGGGTTAGGTAAACTTAAAAGACATAAAAAATAAGCTTGGGAATTTACCTATTAAGTTAGGTCTACCCATTGGGAATTTACCTATTAAGTTAGGTCTACCCAATTGCTTGAAAACTTGTAACATGTTTTGGAAACATGATGGACATGACACTTAGAAAAGATAAGTGTGGCCAACTCGAGGTTGGGTTGAGTTTGTAGCGTAAACCTACCCGGAACCGACCGGCTTAACTAGTTGCTACAAACAATAGGACCCAATGTGAGAAGTTGGTCATGTTGTACCTTGAACCCGAGGTTAGACCAAGTTGTGGTGTAAAGCTACCCGGACCCGCCCGGCTTAACTAGTAACCACAACAAGGTCTAATGTGAGAGGTTAAGGCGCATTAAATTAATTAATGCCTCGTGATTAGGGTTAAGTCATGGTCCACTTAATACTTAACCAATTTGGGCTTGGTAGATTAATCGGGGTTAAGTCGTGAACTCATCATTACACTTAACCAAGTTAATCCAGGATTAGCAAGAGGGTTAAACCGTACTTAACCCACTAGAAAAATCCTAGCAATGGGGGCCTACTCCAGCAGTAATCCCAAGTTAGTATCATCATGACCCTAGGGACTAGGCTAGGGTGGGGGAACGATTACTGGACTGGAGGTAAGTGACCAAAAGCGACGGCAGAGGGTACGCCGGTGTAGTTCCGGGCGGACTCTGGTCGTGCACATAGTCCGTAGCCGGAGAAAACATGCACGGGTACCAGTAGATCGGGACTGTGCACTCATGTTCATGGTGTCCAGGGGTTGACACCCTAGGGCTTGATACACCCGAAGGGTGGACCCGGCACAGTTCGACTACAATTATGATTGGGCCGTATTGACACCAACACGTGACGAGTTAGGCTTAGGGAGCCGATCGACTAGACTGTTTGGTTGGACCTTGTATTAGGGTCATTTCATGTTATTGGGCCAAAGCTTGGGCCAAGGGATCAATACTTGTTTATTCAAGTCATGTTAGTTTGCTAGTACACCTGTGGTGCAAAACCTTAATCCTGATTATGCGATGACACCTTTATCTACCTTGTTAGTTAATCATCATGCTAGTATATTGTTATCCTTATGTTCATCCCTGCTGCTCATGCCAGTTAACTTTATCAGTTTACATTGATTGTAGTAGGGCTTACTCAGTCTTTTTGACTGACCTGTTTTCTTTCGCCTCTTTTCTTCCGTTTCCCCCCCCCCCCCAGGTTCTCAGGGAGGGAATACTGGAGCTTAGCTTGGATTTCGGATTGCTTGCTTGT
The DNA here is from genome assembly GCA_030737875.1 of Allium sativum. NCBI lineage: Eukaryota > Viridiplantae > Streptophyta > Magnoliopsida > Asparagales > Amaryllidaceae > Allium > Allium sativum. The sequence continues at coordinate 153,135,607 of CM060915.1, forward strand.
GGGATTTCAGCTCATGTACGGTTTCGACATGAAGCTAGCTATGGTTACCACTTAATTGGGGATAGCACTTGTTTATTTCAGTTTTTCAGTTGATGTTGTTTTATCTAGACTTGTTTATTTGGAAAGCTATGTTGTACCAGACTTGTTTTGAAATGTTTTGAAATCTTCCGCTGTTTTATCTATGTTATTTACTCTGTTTACATATATACATATGTTCTTGTTCTGCCTTGATATATCATTATGCATGTTTACCTGATTCAAACGCCCCTCCAAAGTCAGAGTGCTTGCAAGAGCCACCCTGGTGGAGGTGGGGTGTTACATTTGGTATCAGAGCATATGGTACGAGAAGGAACAAAAAGGCTTTTAGAAAACTTTTGGAAAACTATTTTCAAAACCAAGTATAAAGTATTTTCCAAAGAAAAGTCTAGTTTATTTTAAAGGCTATTCCCCAAAAAGCCATTAGCAAAATTCCTTCGTTTTTCTCCATTCTGAATCTGTCTTTTTCTTCGTTTTCAGTATGGCCGATAACTTTGCTATTCCGGAGGGAGTACACGTACCTGTTTGGTATAGGAGACTTTTGGAGGCTAGGGCGACCGAAGCCGGCCCCGCAGATGTTCCTCCTCCTCCTCCGGTAGTTAATGTTCCTCCTCCTCCTCCTCCGGTGGTTAATGTTCCTCCTCCTCCTGTCGCTGAGGTTCCTCTTCCTCCTCCCCCTCATCGTCCTCAAGTGGACTTCGCAAAGACTTGCAAAGATTTCAAAGCAATGGGTGGCAAGAACTTTCAAGGCACTGAGACTTTTGTAGAGGCCAGAAATTGGTTGAAAGAGACCGAGGATTTGTTTGCTATCTTTGGGTTAGACGATCAGAGGAAGCTCTTGTTGGCGGTTTGGCTTATGAAGGATGAAGCCGCTTATTGGTGGGAAGTCACCAATGGTACTAGGCCTGTTGAGACTTGGGCCGATTTTAGGGCAAGGTTCATGCTTAAGTTTCTATCTTCTGTTGAGGAGAATCTGCAAATGGAGAGGTTCATAACTTTGAAACAAGGAGATATGTCTGTCAAAGAATATGTGAACAAGTTCAATCAGTTAGCTCGTTTTGGCTTGGATATGGTGAATACTCCTCAGAAGAAGGCTCTTCGTTTTGCTAGAGGATTGAATGAGCCGTTGCAGGGATTGGCTATGTCACATATTCCCCATGGGGCCACGTTTGAGAGTTTGGTTGATATGGCGTTACTTCAGGGAGATGTCAAGAAAGAAACCAAGATGAATGATACTCAAGCCAAGAAGACTGATTCCCAGGGAAAAGGAAATCAGGGTAATCCAAGTGGTCAGAGCAGTCAAGGCAATCAGAACAAGAACAAGAGTCAAGGCAACAAGGGGAACAACAACAAGGGCAATAACAACAAGGGCAATAACAACAAGGGGAAGTGCCATTATTGCGGTTCAGTTGGGCATCTTATTAAGGCTTGTAAGAAGAGGAAAAGGAAGAATGGTGAATGCTTTTTCTGCGGTGAGACTGGACATTTCAGTAAGGATTGCCCGAGGAAGCAAGGGCAAGGCCAGGGTCAGACTCAGCGTGCTGGACCTTCAGGAGGGCAAGTTCATGCTCTCAATGTCGCTCCAGTTCCCGATCGAGGTAGTATTTCTGTTGAGAGCCTTGTATATATTTCTGATTTTCCAGTTCGTACCTTGTTTGATTCTGGTGCATCGCATAGCTTTATCTCATCTGATCTTGTTGATAGTTTGCACCTTAGTACTAGCTTGGTAGATGATCCCGTCTGTGTCTCAAATCCTATTGGGGGTTCCGCCCATTTGTCTATGATATGTGGGGATTTGAGGATCTCTATACTGAGTGTAGAGTTCTTGTGCAGTGCTTATGTTCTTGGTTTTAGGGGATACGGATTGATATTGGGCATGGATTGGCTGTCCAGATATGGAGCCATTCTTGATTGTGAGCATAGGGTTGTGAGGCTCGTGACTCGCCTCGGAAACACCCTAGAGATTTCTTGTGATCCGAGAGGTCCCGTCATGTTGTGCTATCTGGAATCACTCGACTCGTCAATGGAAACTCTTCAGTCTGTGAGAGTGGTTCGAGAGTATCCGGATGTTTTCGATGAAGTTAGGGGGTTGCCCCCTAAGCGAGAGATTGATTTCCGCATTTATCTGGTGGATAATGCAAAGCCTGTTTCTTTGCCCGTTCGGCACATGGCTCCGCGTGAAAGGCGGGAGCTAAGTAAGCAAGTGAAAGAGTTGCTTGAGAAGAACTTCATTAGACGAAGTATATCTGAATGGGGAGCGCCTGTGGTATTTGCTACCAAGGCGGATGGTTCTCTCCGACTTTGCGTTGACTATCGAGAGTTGAATAAGCTGACTAAGAAGAACAGACACCCGTTACCGAGGATTGATGATCTCTTTGACCAGCTTGTCGGTGCTTCTGTTTTCTCTCAGCTTGATCTTGCTATGGGGTTCCATCAGCTCAGGGTAGCTGAAGATAGTATAGACAAGACTGCGTTCAGAACTCCAGATGGATTCTTCGAATGGCTTGTCATGCCGTTCGGCTTGACTAATGCACCCGCATATTTCGTGGACTTGATGAGTAGGGTGTTCAGGGAGTTCTTGAACAAGTTTGTCGTGGTCTTCGTAGATGATATTCTGATCTTCTCTAAGGATGAGGAAGAGCACGCAAGGCATCTCATGGAGGTGATGGATACGCTTAGAGCGCATCAGTTGAAGGCCAAGTTCTCCAAGTGTCACTTTTGGAGAAGGGAAGTTAGATTCCTTGGGCATATAGTATCTAAGCAAGGCTTAGCGGTGGATCCCGCTAAGGTAGTGGCAGTTCAGGATTGGAAGACTCCAAGGAATGCAACCGAAGTGAGAAGTTTTCTAGGTCTTGCGGGTTTCTACCGGAAGTTCATCAAGGACTTCGCAAAGATATCCGCTCCTCTCACTAAATTGACGAAGAAGAATTTAGTTTTTGCTTGGAGCATAGAATGCGAGCTTGCTTTTCAGAAGCTCAAGAGAGCCCTCACATCAGCACCTGTTCTAGCTTTGCCCAATGGAGGGAAGTTATTTACCGTATACACCGATGCATGTGGCACGGGGTTAGGAGCTGTTCTTATGCAAGAAGGAAGAGTGATATGCTTTGGCAGTAGACAACTCAAAGTGCATGAGAAGAATTATCCCACTCATGACTTAGAGTTGGCAGCAATAGTATATGCACTCAAGGCTTGGCGCCATTATCTTCTGGGAGAAAGATTTGAGCTTTATACCGATCACAAGTCATTGAAGTATCTCTTTTCTCAGAAGGATCTGAATCTGAGGCAACAAAGATGGATGGAATTCTTGGCGTCCTACGATTTTGAGATAGCTTATACCCCTGGCAAGGGGAATGTGGTAGCAGATGCATTGAGTAGAAGAAGGTTGACCCTAAGTCCTCTATTCGTTGAGATGAAGAATTTAGAGTATGTGGCAACCTTTGATTTCTCTTTGGCGATTGAGTCGATGACCGGTTCTTTAGCATCTCTGGAACTCAGACCTACCCTTCTTGATCAAGTTGGGGCTTCGCAGAGATAAGACCCTCAGATAGTTGAGATTATGGATAAGCTAATTCGAGGAGAGACGTCTAGTCATCTCGCTCGATATTCTATTGATGACAAGGGTTGGCTGAGGAGAGACGGAAGGTTATGTGTTCCAATGGTAGAAGATCTAGTAAGAAGAGTTCTTGAGGAAGCGCATCGCTCTAAGTTGACTATACATCCGGGCGGAGATAAGATGTATAAAGATATGAAGCGCATTTTCTTTTGGCCTGGGATGAAGAAGGATGTGGCAGAATTTGTCTCTAGATGTATCATTTGCCAGCAAGTTAAGGCCGAGTCGAAGAAGCCCGGTGGGCTATTGCATCCTCTAGACGTTCCACTATGGAAGTGGGAGAGTATTTCCATGGATTTTATCGATGGGCTACCAAGGTCAAGGAAAGGGAATACGAGCATTTGGGTTATTGTGGATAGACTTACGAAGAGTGCTCATTTCATTCCGGTGAAGAGCAAGAGGACCGCATCTTGGCTAGCGTCTGTATATCTTCGTGAGATTGTGAGACTACATGGAGTCCCTTCTAGTATAGTCAGTGACCGTGACCCAATCTTTACAAGTCAATTCTGGAATAGCTTGCAAGAAGCTGTGGGCACAAGGTTGAATCTAAGTACGGCTTATCACCCACAGACGGACGGTCAAACCGAAAGGGTGAATAGGGTACTCGAGGATCTGTTGAGGCTTTGTATTCTGGATTTTGGTGGTACTTGGGAAGACCATCTTCCTCTTGTTGAGTTTGCATATAATAACAGTTATCAGGCAAGCATAGGGATGGCACCATTTGAAGCTTTATATGGGAGGCCGTGCAAGTCGCCTACATGTTGGTGGGAGACTACAGATGAGCTTATACTTGGGCCTGATATGATCAGAGATACATCCGAGAAGATCGAGTTGATTCGGAGACGGATGAAAGCGGCCCAAGACCGACAGAAATCCTATGCTGATAAGCGAAGAACGGATTTGGAGTTTGATGTTGGGGATATGGTTTTCGTGAAGGTTTCTCCTTTGCGGAATGTGGTCCGATTTGGAGCTGTTGGGAAGTTGGCACCGAGGTTTGTTGGACCATTCCCTATTATAGAGAGGATCGGGCAGATGGCTTATAGAGTGAAGTTGCCCGAGAAGCTTGCTGGAGTACACGATGTTTTTCATGTCTCGCATCTCCGGAAGTGTTTACATGAATCAGCAGAGGTTGTTGAGCCAAGTGTTCTAAAAGATGTAGAAGTGGAGAAAGAGGCTACCTTGAGGAGAGCTCCGATTCGTATCTTGGGGACGGAGACCAAGAAGCTAAGGAATCGAGAGGTCAAATCGGTGAAGGTTCAATGGGGTGAAGCCGAAGAAGACGCAACTTGGGAAATCGAGGAGAAGATGCGTGGGCTTTATCCATTCCTTTTTGAGGGTACACTCTCAATCTCTTTTCTTTGTTAGCATATCTTTCTCTTTGCTATCCATGTTTATCTAGTTTATCGTGTTAATCTTGTCATGAGAACCTTAGGTAGAAACCCTTTGGATGAAACATGTGTTTGAAACATGTTATGCTTGATGGTTGCAAGTGGTTGCAAGTGTTTGCAAGTGGATACTCGTGGATGCATAATACACGTTAGGCACTAAGATCGGCTCACACACTTTCATACCGCATATGCATGAGTGTTTATGCTTATTCATGGATGAAAACTTGTTATGCTATCACGTGGATGTTGCATATGGATGAATGTTATGTGCACTCATGTAGAGATTATAAATTATGTTAGGAATTTGCATACATATGGACTCATTTCACTAACATATTTTGCATTAAGGGGGTTTACTGAATCAGTAACCTCCTGATTTTCGCATTAGATAAGTACATATACACACACCTTTGCATATGATCATACAACATTTAGAACCTTTTAAGAACAATGATTGCTCGTGGATGATGTTTTGAGTAGATGGATGATGGATGGTAGGATACGTTCTTCCTAACTTGGAGATTTCGGGGACGAAATCCTTTAAGGAGGGAAGAATGTAACAACCCGTATTTTTGAATAACATGTTATAACATAAATGGAGGCAGAATTAAACTGTAAAATCTGAATCAAGGGAAACAGGCTATGCCATTGCGTTCGTCTCGGAAAAATACGCGAAATAGAGTCCGAGTTTTCGAAAATCGGAGTCCGTATGACCAAGATATGGCCTCGCGAAGTTTCACGAAAAATTCCCAAATTAAAGTATACTTAATTAAGTGAAATGGGTTGCGCAGAGAAATATATATATATATATATATAATTGAAAATTAGATAAATAAATATGCAAAAATGTTCGAAACAGCGAATTGGGAGAAAGGAATAACCGAACCGGCCGATTTTGAGGTCGACCCGAGCTCGCTGGATCGACTAGGGGTTAATCCAGGGTGTTTGGCTGTCAACCCGTGGGCCGATTCGCTCAAATGCAGATTTTGCATTTGAATGGTTCTCATGGTTCATCTTTAATCTAAAGGCCCTAGATGGTTCCTACACTTGACTTCTTCCCCAAGACATGCTTTGATGGCTTGGATTGAATCTAGGTTTAATCCTATGGCCTAAAACACTTGCCTAATCTATAAATAAGACCCTAACCTACCCTAAATCATCATTATTCATTCATACAACTAAACTATGGCAAAATCAATCCTTTCATGGCCTCCACTCTCTTCATAAAATTCCTAAATAAATTCCTAAGTGATTTTCCATGCATACAAGTGTTTTCAAACTTGTATGAGCATCATTAGCTTGCATTCAAGTCAAGTTTATATATTTGCATCATAAAGAAAGAGTCTTGATCATTTTGGCTCAAGGGTTTTGCTTGCATTTTGGGTTTAATTGATTTCATAAGGGCTTTGTCATATTTTTGTGACTTCTTAAGCATTGTAAGCCCTATTCTACTGTAACAACCCGTATTTTCAATAACCTGTTATAACATAAATCGAGGAAGAATTTAATTCAAAAATCTGAATCAAGGGAAACGGGCTATGCCATTGCGTTCGTCTCGGAAAAATACGCGAAATAGAGTCCGAGTTTTCGAAAATCGGAGTCCGTATGACCCAGTTAAGGCCCATTGAATTTTTCAGAAATTTCCATAGTAAAAACAGATTTAAATTTTAAATTAAAAACAAGGATTAGGGCTAACTGGCGTCAGGCGGGAAAAATCCCGCCAAGACCCCCATGTCGACAGGCATGTCGACAGGGGTCTAAGGGTGTCGACTGCCCTGTCGACAGCCCTGTCGACACGGGGTGGCCGGGCAGTTTTGCCTGGCGCACCATTTTTGATTTGGGTCTGGTCTTGTGGCTTGGTTCTAGAGAATTCCGAGATCTGACGGACCTAAGCTAACCTAGGGTTAATCCTAGGGCTAAAACCACTCTAATCTTCTATAAATAAGACCCTAATCCTACCCTAAATCATCATTATTCATTCTAGCAACCAAACTATGTCAAATTGAATTCTCAAATGGCCTCCACCTAAAAACTCTAGCCTCCAACCTCTTCATAAATCATTCCTATGAAGATTATGATGTTCATACAAGCATTTCTAAGTTGTATGAATGATCATTAGCTTGCATACATCATCAAGTTGCAAGTTTTAATTGCTAAGCTAGAGTTTTTGGGATTTTTGTTGATTGGAGCTTTGTTTTGGGTTTTTATATGCTTGCATAAAGGGCTTCTCAATCTTTATTAGTAGATTTGAGTCTTCATAATATTTGTAAGCCCTCTTACCTTCATTTTAGAAACTCTAAAGTTAATATGTGATGAAAGTTGGGATTTATGCATGTTTGATAAGTTATACATGCTTATGCGAGTTCACTATGCTATGTTATGCATGTTTGATAAGTTATGCATGCTTATGCGAGTTCACTATGCTATGTTACACATGTTTAACAAGTTATGCATGTTTATGCAAGTTCACTATGCCATGATTTGCAAGTTTAACAAGTTATGCATGTTTATGCAAGTTCACTATGCCATGATTTGCAAGTATAATAAGTTATGCATGTTTATGCAAGTTCACTATGCTAAGTTATGCAAGTCCAACATGTTATGCATGTTTATTATGATATGTAAGATTCATCATGTATGTTGTGTCAAGTTCCCTCTTTCTATCCTTTATGCGTTATAACGAATATGTAAGCGATAGAATGACGTTGGGGGGGGGGGTTTGGGTAAACTTAAAATACATGAAAATATAAGATTGGGAATTTACCTATTAAGTTAGGTCTACCCCTTGGGAATTTACCTATTAAGTTAGGTCTACCCAAGTATTTGTTGACTTGTAATTATGTTTTGAAATAAAGTGGACATGACACTTAGAAAACATAAGTGTGGCCAACTCGAGGTTGGGTTGAGTTTGTAGCGTCATTCTACCCGGAACCTACCGGCTTAACTAGTGGCTACAAACAATAGGACCCAATGTGAGAAGTTGGTCATGTGTACCTTGGACCCGAGGTTAGACCAAGTTGTGGTGTAAAGCTACCCGGACCCGCCCGGCTTAACTAGTAACCGCACCAAAGTCTAATGTGAGAGGTTAAGGCACAATTAAATTAATTAATGCCTCATGATTAGGGTTAAGTCATGGCCCACTAATACTTAACCAATTTTGGGGATATGAGGGATTAAATGGGGTTAAGTGGTGAACTGTTGGTTACACTTAACTAATTTAATCCATGATTAGTGAGGGGTTAAACCACACTTAACCCTCTTAGAAAACCCTAGCAACGTGGTCTGTTCCAGCAGTAATCCCAGTTTGGTATCATTCACAACCCTAGAGGCTAGGCTAGGCGGGGCACGATTACTGGACTGATGTAAGCGACCAAAGCGACGGCTGAGTGGTACAGCGGTGCGGGTCCAGGCGGGCTACGGACGTGCACGTAGTCCGGTGTTGAACAAACTCGAGGCACGGGTACCAGTAGATTTAGACTGTGCATTATTGCTTAGGTGTCTGGGGTTGACACCCGAGGGCTTGATACACCCGAAGGTGGACCCAGCACAGTCTGACTACAACAATATGTGGGCCGTAGGGACACCAACACTTGACGTGTTAGGGTTATAGGGAGCCGATTGACTAGACCGTTGGGCTGGACCTTGTATTAAGGTCACCTCATGCTATTGGGCCAAAGTTTGGGCTGAGGGATCAATGCCTGTTATGTTAGTTTGCTAGTACACTGTGGTGCAAAGCTTAATCTTCTTTATGTGATGACACCTTTATCTATTGCCAGTATGTTCATCTCAGTTTCCATCATGATGTTAACTTTATTAGTTTATAGACTGATCGTAGTAGGGCTTACCAGTCTTTTTGACTGACCTGTTTTCTTTCGCTTCTTTTCTTCCGTTTCCCCCCCAGGTTCTCAGGGAGGGAACAGTGGTGCTTAGCTTGGATCGCTTGCTTTTTCGCTGGATAGCTCATGCATGTCTGGACATTGAGCTCGCTATGGTTTATCATCTTTATTTTGGGGATAGCACTATGTATTCCAATATTTCTGTTTATGATGTACTAGACATGTTATTTTGGTAGTTGACTTTATGATGTACTAAACTTGTTTTGAGATGGTTTGAGATATTCCGCTGTTTTATTCTCACTTACTCTGTTTTACATATATATATATTTATGTTCTTATTCTGCCTTGATATATCATTATGCATGCTTACCCAGTTCTAACGCCCCCCAGAAGCTAGTGCCCCCGAAAGAGTGACCCTAGTGGAGGTGGGGTGTTACAAATTTGGTATCAGAGCATATGGTTTACAAGAAAGAACAAAAAGTTTTTAAAAGACTTTTGAAAAACTATTTTCAAAACAAGTATAAAGTATTTTCCAAAGAAAAGTCTAGTATTTTAAAAGGCTATTCCCCAAAAAGCCATTAGCGTTATCCTTCGTTCCCTTGACCTAATCTTATCTTATCTTTCGTTTCAGTATGGCTGAGAATCTTGCCATCCCGGATGGAGTAAATGTACCACTCTGGTATAGGAGACTTCTAGAAGCTAGGGCAGTAGCCGGCCCCGCAAACCCTACTCCCACTCCTCCTCCTGTAGTTGAGAATCCTCACCCTAATGTCCCTCCTCCGGTGGTTCCTGTTCCTCCTCCCGTTGCTAATGTTCCTCCTCCTCCTGTTGCTGAGGCTCCTCTTCCTCCTCCTCCCCCTCAGCATCCTCAGGTTGAGTTCACGAAGGTTTGTAAAGACTTCAAGGCGATGGGAGGCAAGAATTTCCTAGGCACGGAATCCTTTGTTGAAGCTAGGAATTCGCTGAAAGACACTGAGGACTTGTTTGCTATCTTTGGGATTGATGACGAGAGGAAGATCTTTTTGACAGTGTGGCTTTTGAAGGATGAAGCGGCCTATTGGTGGGAGGTCACCAATGGGACGAGGCCCGTTGAGACTTGGGCCGATTTGAGGGCTAGATTTGTGGCCAAGTTTCTATCTTCTGCTGAGGCGAATTTACAGATGGAGAAGTTCATTGCATTAAAGCAAGGTGATATGTCGGTCAAGGAGTATGTGAACAAGTTTAATCAGCTGGCCCGTTTTGGTTTGGATATGGTAAATACTCCTGAGAAGAAGGCTCTTCGATTTGCTAGAGGGTTGAATGAGCCGCTGCAGGGTTTGGCGATGTCACATATTCCGCATGGGGCTACTTTTGAGAGTTTGGTCAATATGGCTCTACTTCAGGGAGATGGAAAGAAAGAGGTCAAGTCGAGTGATACTCAAGCAAAGAAGACTGATTCTCAAGGTAAAGGCAATCAAGGTGGTCAAAGCAGTCAGGGGAATCAGAGCAAGAACAAGAAGGGAAACAACAACAAAGGCAAGGGAAAGTGCAATTACTGTGGTGCGCCTGGACACTTTGCTAAGGATTGTAGGAAGAAGAAAAGGAAGCTTAGTGGTGGATGTTTTTCCTGTGGTGAGACTGGACACTTCAGCAAGGAATGCCCAAAGAAGAAAGGACAGGCTGGACCTTCAGGAGGGCAAGTTCATGCTCTCAATACCGCTCCAGTTCCCGATCGAGGTAGTGTTTCTGTTGAGAACCTTGTTTATGTTTCCGATCTTCCAGTTCGTACCTTGTTTGATTCTGGTGCATCACATAGCTTTATTTCATCTGATCTTGTTGATAGTTTGCACCTTAGTACTAGCTTAGTGGATGATCCCGTTTGTGTTTCGAATCCCATTGGGGGTTCTGCTCATCTATCTATGATATGTGAGGATCTGAGGATCTCTATACTCAGTGTAGAGTTCTTGTGTAGTGCGTATGTTCTTGGTTTCAGGGGATACGGATTGATATTGGGCATGGATTGGCTGTCCAGATATGGAGCCATTCTTGATTGTGAGCATAGGGTTGTGAGGCTTGTGACTCGCCTTGGCAACACCTTAGAGATTTCATGCAATCCGAAGGATCCCGTCATGTTGTGCTATCTTGAATCTCTCGACTCGTCATAGGAAACCCTTCAGTCTGTAAGGGTGGTCCGAGATTATCCAGATGTTTTTGAAGAAGTTAAGGGGTTGCCCCCTAAACGAGAGATTGATTTTCGCATTTATCTGGTGGATAATGCTAAGCCTGTTTCTTTGCCCGTCCGGCACATGGCCCCGCGTGAGAGACGAGAGCTCAGCAAGCAAGTAAAGGAGTTACTTGAGAAGAACTTCATCAGACGAAGTATATCCGAATGGGGAGCACCTGTGGTGTTTGCTACTAAGGCAGATGGTTCTCTTCGACTCTGTGTGGACTATAGAGAATTGAATAAGCTGACTAAGAAGAACAGACACCCGTTACCGAGGATCGATGATCTCTTTGACCAGCTTGTTGGTGCTTCTGTTTTCTCTCAGCTTGATCTTGCTACTGGATTTCATCAGCTCAGAGTGGCTGAAGATAGTATAGACAAGACTGCATTCAGAACTCCAGATGGATTCTTTGAATGGCTTGTTATGCCGTTCGGTTTGACGAATGCACCCGCGTATTTCGTGGACTTGATGAGTAGGGTGTTTCGGGAGTTCTTGAACAAGTTTGTCGTGGTCTTTGTGGATGATATTCTGATCTTCTCTAAGGATGAAGAAGAGCACGCAAGGCATCTTGTAGAGGTGATGGATACGCTTAGAGCGCATCAGTTAAAGGCCAAGTTCTCCAAGTGTGACTTTTGGAGAAGGGAAGTTAGATTCCTTGGACATATCGTATCCAAGCAAGGCTTAGCGGTGGAACCCGCTAAGGTGGTTGCAGTTCAGGATTGGAAGACTCCGAGGAATGCAACCGAGGTGAGAAGTTTTCTAGGTCTTGCGGGTTTTTACCGGAAGTTCATCAAGGACTTCGCGAAGATATCCGCTCCTCTTACTAAGTTGACGAAGAAGAACTTAGTTTTTGCTTGGGATATGGACTGTGAGCTTGCTTTCCAGAGACTCAAGAGAGCCCTTACCTCAGCACCAGTTTTAGCTTTACCCGATGGTGGTAAGATGTTTACCGTGTACACTGATGCTTGTGGCACGGGATTGGGCGCCGTTCTGATGCAAGAAGGCAGAGTTATATGTTTTGGTGGTAGGCAACTTAAGGTGCATGAGAAGAAATATCCCACTCATGATCTAGAGCTGGCAGCGATTGTATATGCACTCAAGGCTTGGCGTCATTATCTTCTGGGAGAGAGATTTGAGCTGTATACTGATCATAAGTCTCTGAAGTATCTCTTTTCGCAGAAGGATCTGAACTTGAGGCAGCAAAGGTGGATGGAATTCTTGGCGTCCTATGATTTTGATATAGCCTATACCCCTGGCAAGGGGAATGTTGTAGCGGATGCGTTGAGTAGAAAAAGGTTGACACTAAGTCCTCTATTTGTTGAGATGAAGAATTTAGAGTTCTTGGCAACCTTTGATTTCTCTTTGGCGGTTGAGTCGATGACCGGTTCTTTAGCATCTCTTGAGCTCAGGCCTACCCTTCTAGATCAAGTTGGGGCTTCGCAGAAGGAAGACCCTCAGATAATTGAGATCATGGATAAGCTGATTCGAGGGGAGACATCTAATCACCTTGCTCGATATTCTATAGATGATAAGGGTTGGCTGAGGAGAGACGGAAGGCTATGTGTTCCGATGGTAGAAGACTTGGTGAGGAAAGTTCTTGATGAAGCACATCGCTCCAAGTTGACTATACATCCGGGTGGAGATAAGATGTATAAGGATATGAAGCGCATTTTCTTCTGGGCTGGAATGAAGAAGGATGTGGCAGAGTTTGTCTCTAGATGTGTTGTTTGTCAGAGAGTAAAAGCCGAGTCAAAGGAGCCCGGTGGGCTATTGCATCCTCTAGAGGTCCCGCTATGGAAGTGGGAGAGTATTTCTATGGACTTTGTTGACGGATTGCCAAGGTCAAGAAAAGGGAATACAGGCATATGGGTCATTGTAGATAGGCTTACGAAGAGTGCTCATTTCATTCCGGTGAAGAGCAAAAGGACCGCATCTGGACTAGCATCAGTATATCTTCGTGAGATAGTGCGACTACATGGAGTCCCTTCCAGCATAGTCAGTGACCGAGACCCCATCTTTACTAGTCAGTTCTGGAACAGTTTGCAGGAAGCTATAGGCACGAGGTTGAACCTGAGTACGGCTTATCACCCACAAACGGACGGCCAAACAGAAAGGGTGAATAGGGTACTTGAGGACTTGTTGAGGCATTGCATTCTGGATTTTGGTGGTACTTGGGAAGACCATCTTCCTCTTGTTGAGTTTGCATATAATAACAGTTATCAGGCAAGCATAGGGATGGCACCATTTGAAGCTTTATATGGGAGGCCGTGCAAGTCGCCTACATGTTGGTGGGAGACTACAGATAAGCTTATACTCGGACCTGACATGATTAGAGATACATCCGAGAAGGTCGAGTTGATTAGAAGACGGATGAAAGCGGCCCAAGACCGACAGAAATCCTATGCTGATAAACGAAGATCCGATTTGGAGTTTGATGTTGGGGATATGGTTTTCGTAAAGGTATCTCCTTTGCGGAATGTGGTCCGATTTGGAGTTGTTGGGAAGTTAGCACCGAGATTTGTTGGACCCTTCCCTATCATAGAGAGAATTGGGAAGATGGCTTATAAAGTGCAATTGCCCGAGAAGCTGTCCGGAGTGCATAATGTCTTTCATGTCTCGCATCTCCGAAAGTGCCTACATGAGTCCGCTGAGGTGGTTGAACCTAGCATTCTTGAAGATGTGGAAGTAGAGAAAGAGGCAACTTTGAGGAGAGCTTCGATTCGTATCTTGGGGACGGAGACCAAGAAGCTAAGGAATCAAGAGGTCAAGTTGGTGAAGGTTCAATGGGGTGAAGCCGAAGAAGACGCAACTTGGGAAACCGAGGAGAAGATGCGTGGGCTTTATCCATTCCTTTTTGAGGGTACACTCTCAATCTCTTTCCCTTGTTAGCATATCTTTCTCTTTGCTTATCTAGTTATCGTGCTAATCTTGTCATGAGAACCTTAGGTAGAAACCCTTTGGATGAAACATGTGTTTGAGACATGTTATGTTTAATGGTTGTAAGTGGTTGCAAGTGTTTGCAAGTGGTTACTCGTGGATGCATGATACACATTAGGCACTAGATCGGCTCACACACTCCTCATATTGCATGTGCATGAGTGTTTATGCTTATTCTTGGATGAAATTTGTATGCCATCACATGGATGTTGCATATGGATGTATGATTGAGCACGCATGTAGATATTATACATTATGTTAGGGATTTGCATACATATGGATACATTTCACTAACATATTTTGCATTGATCTTTGCATTAGATAAGTACATATACACACACTTTTGCATATGTTCATACAGCATTTAGAATCTTTTAAGGACAATGATTGCTCGTGGATGATGCTTTGAGTAGATGGATGATTGGATGGTAGGATACGTTCTTCCTAACTTGAAGATTTCGGGGACGAAATCCTTTAAGGAGGGGAGAATGTAACAACTTGTATTTTCAATAACCTGTTATAACATAAATCGAGGCAGAATTTAATTCAAAAATCTGAATCAAGGGAAACGGGCTATGCCATTGCGTTCGTCTCGGAAAAATACGCGAAATAGAGTCCGAGTTTTCGAAAATCGGAGTCCGTATGACCCAGTTAAGGCCCATTGAAGTTTTCAGAAATTTCCATAGTAAAAACAGATTTAAATTTTAAATTAAAAACAAGGATTAGGGCTAACTGGCGTTAGGCGGGAAAAATCCCGCCAAGACCCCCATGTCGACAGGCATGTCGACAGGGGTCTAAGGGTGTCGACTGCCCTGTCGACACGGGGTGGCCGGGCAGTTTTGCCTGGCGCACCATTTTTGATTTGGGTCTGGTCTTGTGGCTTGGTTCTAGAGAATTCCGAGATCTGACGGACCTAAGCTAACCTAGGGTTAATCCTAGGGCTAAAAACACTCTAATCTTCTATAAATAAGACCATAATCCTACCCTAAATCATCATTATTCATTCTAGCAACCAAACTATGTCAAATTGAATTCTCAAATGGCCTCCACCTAAAAACCCTAGCCTCCAACCTCTTCATAAATCATTCCTATGAAGATTATGATGTTCATACAAGCATTTCTAAGTTGTATGAATGATCATTAGCTTGCATACATCATCAAGTTGCAAGTTTTAATTGCTAAGCTAGAGTTTTTGGGATTTTTGTTGATTGGAGCTTTGTTTTGGGTTTTTATATGCTTGCATAAAGGGCTTCTCAATCTTTATTAGTAGATTTGAGTCTTCATAATATTTGTAAGCCCTCTTACCTTCATTTTAGAAACTCTAAAGTTAATATGTGATGAAAGTTGGGATTTATGCATGTTTGATAAGTTATGCATGCTTATGCGAGTTCACTATGCTATGTTATGCATGTTTGATAAGTTATGCATGCTTATGCGAGTTCACTATGCTATGTTACACATGTTTAACAAGTTATGCATGCTTATGCGAGTTCACTATGCCATGATTTGCAAGTTTAACAAGTTATGCATGTTTATGCAAGTTCACTATGCCATGATTTGCAAGTATAATAAGTTATGCATGTTTATGCAAGTTCACTATGCTAAGTTATGCAAGTCCAACATGTTATGCATGTTTATTATGATATGTAAGATTCATCATGTATGTTGTGTCAAGTTCCCTCTTTCTATCCTTTATGCGTTATAACGAATATGTAAGCGATAGAATGACGTTGGGGAACTTAAAATACATGAAAATATAAGATTGGGAATTTACCTATTAAGTTAGGTCTACCCCTTGGGAATTTACCTATTAAGTTAGGTCTACCCAAGTATTTGTTGACTTGTAATTATGTTTTGAAATAAAGTGGACATGACACTTAGAAAACATAAGTGTGGCCAACTCGAGGTTGGGTTGAGTTTGTAGCGTAATTCTACCCGGAACCTACCGGCTTAACTAGTGGCTACAAACAATAGGACCCAATGTGAGAAGTTGGTCATGTGTACCTTGGACCCGAGGTTAGACCAAGTTGTGGTGTAAAGCTACCCGGACCCGCCCGGCTTAACTAGTAACCGCACCAAAGTCTAATGTGAGAGGTTAAGGCACAATTAAATTAATTAATGCCTCATGATTAGGGTTAAGTCATGGCCCACTAATACTTAACCAATTTTGGGGATATGAGGGATTAAATGGGGTTAAGTGGTGAACTGTTGGTTACACTTAACTAATTTAATCCATGATTAGTGAGGGGTTAAACCACACTTAACCCTCTTAGAAAACCCTAGCAACGTGGTCTGTTCCAGCAGTAATCCCAGTTTGGTATCATTCACAACCCTAGAGGCTAGGCTAGGCGGGGCACGATTACTGGACTGATGTAAGCGACCAAAGCGACGACTGAGTGGTACAGCGGTGCGGGTCCAGGCGGGCTACGGACGTGCACGTAGTCCGGTGTTGGACAAACTCGAGGCACGGGTACCAGTAGATTTAGACTGTGCATTATTGCTTAGGTGTCTGGGGTTGACACCCGAGGGCTTGATACACCCGAAGGTGGACCCAGCACAGTCTGACTACAACAATATGTGGGCCGTAGGGACACCAACACTTGACGTGTTAGGGTTATAGGGAGCCGATCGACTAGACCGTTGGGCTGGACCTTGTATTAAGGTCACCTCATGCTATTGGGCCAAAGTTTGGGCTGAGGGATCAATGCCTGTTATGTTAGTTTGCTAGTACACTGTGGTGCAAAGCTTAATCTTCTTTATGTGATGACACCTTTATCTATTGCCAGTATGTTCATCTCAGTTTCCATCATGATGTTAACTTTATTAGTTTATAGACTGATCGTAGTAGGGCTTACCAGTCTTTTTGACTGACCTGTTTTCTTTCGCTTCTTTTCTTCCGTTTCCCCCTCAGGTTCTCAGGGAGGGAACAGTGGTGCTTAGCTTGGATCGCTTGCTTGTTCGCTGGATAGCTCATGCATGTCTGGACATTGAGCTCGCTATGGTTTATCATCTTTATTTTGGGGATAGCACTATGTATTCCAGTATTCCTGTTTATGATGTACTAGACATGTTATTTTGGTAGTTGACTTTATGATGTACTAAACTTGTTTTGAGATGGTTTGAGATATTCCGCTGTTTTATTCTCACTTACTCTGTTTTACATATATATATTTATGTTCTTATTCTGCCTTGATATATCATTATGCATGCTTACCCAGTTCTAACGCCCCCCAGAAGCTAGTGCCCCCGAAAGAGTGACCCTAGTGGAGGTGGGGTGTTACATCTACTTTCATACTTAAACTCTAAAGTTAAATGTATGATATGCAAGTTTATATGAAAGTTTATCATGTTGTGATATGCAAGTTTATATGCAAGTATGCCTAGTTATGTTATGCAAGTTTGGGTTGAACATTTTGTTCATGCTATCATGTTATGCAAGCTTATTTTGGGTTTATGAACATAAAGCTTTAAGCTTTATGCCAAAGGTTGCATTTTAGCAACATGTAAGTTATCATATCTCTTATGATAACTTGCATGTGAGGCTAAATGCGAACTTATGGCCATCTCTACATGTCATTTAGCACCATGTATCACCAATATGCTAAGTTTGGTTTTATGCATGCTTTTGAGGCCTAAAAATGTAATATGCAAGTGTATGAACATATGAACATTTCATATGCCACCATGTTAAGCTTGTGGCTTCAATACCTTTATGTCATGATTATGCCAAGTACCCTCTTTCTATCCTTTATGCGCTATTGCGATATGTAAGCGATGGGATTGCGTTTGGGGTTGGGTAAACTTAAAAGACATAAAACATAAGCTTGGGAATTTACCTATTAAGTTAGGTCTACCCATTGGGAATTTACCTATTAAGTTAGGTCTACCCAATTGCTTGAAAACTTGTAACATGTTTTGGAAACATGATGGACATGACACTTAGAAAAGATAAGTGTGGCCAACTCGAGGTTGGGTTGAGTTTGTAGCGTAAACCTACCCGGAACCGACCGGCTTAACTAGTTGCTACAAACAATAGGACCCAATGTGAGAAGTTGGTCATGTTGTACCTTGAACCCGAGGTTAGACCAAGTTGTGGTGTAAAGCTACCCGGACCCGCCCGGCTTAACTAGTAACCACAACAAGGTCTAATGTGAGAGGTTAAGGCGCATTAAATTAATTAATGCCTCGTGATTAGGGTTAAGTCATGGTCCACTTAATACTTAACCAATTTGGGCTTGGTAGATTAATCGGGGTTAAGTCGTCAACTCATCGTTACACTTAACCAAGTTAATCCAGGATTAGCAAGAGGGTTAAACCGTACTTAACCCACTAGAAAAATCCTAGCAATGGGGGCCCACTCCAGCAGTAATCCCAAGTTAGTATCATCATGACCCTAGGGACTAGGCTAGGGTGGGGGCACGATTACTGGACTGGAGGTAAGTGACCAAAAGCGACGGCAGAGGGTACGCCGGTGTAGTTCCGGGCGGACTCTGGTCGTGCACATAGTCCGTAGCCGGAGAAAACATGCACGGGTACCAGTAGATCGGGACTGTGCACTCATGTTCATGGTGTCCAGGGGTTGACACCCTAGAGCTTGATACACCCGAAGGGTGGACCCGGCACAGTTCGACTACAATTATGATTGGGCCGTATTGACACCAACACGTGACGAGTTAGGCTTAGGGAGCCGATCGACTAGACCGTTTGGTTGGACCTTGTATTAGGGTCATTTCATGTTATTGGGCCAAAGCTTGGGCCAAGGGATCAATACTTGTTTATTCAAGTCATGTTAGTTTGCTAGTACACCTGTGGTGCAAAACCTTAATCCTGATTATGCGATGACACCTTTATCTACCTTGTTAGTTAATCATCATGCTAGTATATTGTTATCCTTATGTTCATCCCTGCTGCTCATGCCAGTTAACTTTATCAGTTTACATTGATTGTAGTAGGGCTTACTCAGTCTTTTTGACTGACCTGTTTTCTTTCGCCTCTTTTCTTCCGTTTCCCCCCAGGTTCTCAGGGAGGGAATACTGGAGCTTAGCTTGGATTTCGGATTGCTTGCTTGTGGGATTTCAGCTCATGTACGGTTTCGACATGAAGCTAGCTATGGTTACCACTTAATTGAGGATAGCACTTATTTATTTCAGTTTTTCAGTTGATGTTGTTTTATCTAGACTTGTTTATTTGGAAAGCTATGTTGTACCAGACTTGTTTTGAAATGTTTTGAAATCTTCCGCTGTTTTATCTATGTTATTTACTCTGTTTACATATATACATATGTTCTTGTTCTGCCTTGATATATCATTATGCATGTTTACCGGATTCAAACGCCCCTCCAAAGTCAGAGTGCTTGCAAGAGCCACCCTGGTGGAGGTGGGGTGTTACAAAAATAAACAAACGTGTCACCATAACCTCACCAAAATTCCGTATACATGAGAAAAAAATCAAAGCTTAGAACATATTAGCGAATTCTAAATTATAGACAAGAAGATGATTTTGTTTTATAACAACTAAAAAGTGGAATTTCACAGATAGAAAAGGAGGACTCATATGAATCTAACGTCAAACAAATCTTAAAATATCAATCCTCGATATACTGCACCCAAAGTGTTAAGTATTGTTCATTCTAGAAGAAACATATGACGCAAAACCAGAATGTATAGAATTAGAATTTATACCTGGGCGAAGATCTGAATAATCATTAGCGTCAATAAAATCAGACTGCTCCTCTTTGGTATCATGGATTTTGGTTTAAAGGGTTTATAAAGCCCCGATTTAAGAAGACGATTCGATAGGAGAAAGATCTAAGAAGAAAATTTCGATTGGAAGGAACGATTTGAGAGGTGGAGCAGGGAAGAAAAATCACTTGAAGAAAAATATATATCTGATTTTGGAGTTTGGATTGCGGAGGAAGAAATAGAGCAGAGTATTTAAGGAAAACGTAGATCTGAGGAAGAGAAAGAAAAGGAAATGACGGAAATAAGATTAATGTTGAGCGAAAATTAAGGCTTAATTTATTGGCTCAGACAATTTGGTTTTGGCTCTTACAGTAGGGAAACCTCCCTAACGGTCGGTTTAATAAACTTTAGGTTCCGTCTATTCGCACCTCAATAATTGCTCTTCCCATCCCAGTAAGTTAGAAAAAAAATCACCTTTCATTTTTTACTCTTCTTTCCCCGTTTATTCCCAAACTAACCATGTCTTTTCATCAACAAAAAAATATAGTCATTCAAACTATGTTTGTTCCCTATTCTCACTCCGTTTTTATACATGACCTGAAACTTACGTGCTATAAAATATATAAACGTTAAAGCAAAGCCTTGTTTTTTAAATTTGAACGCATCATGATGACATTGATTAAAATGTTTCCACGCGCGACCATGGCGGGGTGTTACATTTTTCCACACGTTAAGTTGGCATAATATCCTTCAAACCCACGTGGTTTGGTGTATTTCAACACTAGAATGCATCGTTTATATTTTAATTTCAACGGCCCTAGATGGCATGGTTTATCATTATTCTACACTATGTAATAGCGTGATTTAATGGTATAATTGGTATTGAGTTTTTAAAATTCTAACCGGGGTGGAAAGAGCAATTATTGGTGTGCGAATAGATGGAGCCTAAACACTTTAAACGCTATCATCCGCAGTGAAATTTATTTAAGCTTCCGAATTATTAATGGACCTAGAGCACTGAATCTTAACTATACCTATAGGATTATGTCAATAAAGATATAAGTTTAAGGCAGCACACCTATTATAATAATGTTATCCTCGCTCTGAAATGAGGGAATTCAGCTTGCAATCGTTAGGACTTAGGGTCCCCTGAATCAGGATGGTTAATCCGATTATGAAAATTATCAAATCAAACTAAAAAAAATAAAAATAAAAACCAAACCAACCAAATTAAGATTGGCTGGTTCAGTTGGTTATCTGATTTAACCGAACTATAAAAAAAAGATTTTATGTTCATAATATTAACTATAACTTGAAATAAATTATAAATATATGATTAAAATATTATTATTTATGATTCTTATGCTTTCAAAAGGTAATTCTGTTACATTAGTGATGATCTATTTACTTAAATAACTAAATTAACCTAAAATATTTACTATGATATTGATAATATAATAAAAGTTCGGTTAATTTGATTAAACCGATAATCAAACTAGATATTTTTCCGAACCGATTACAAACCAATATATATTCAAAACCAATTCAAACCGACCAAAAAATTGATTTGGTAGGTTTATTTGGTTTAACCAAATAATGTTCACTCCTGCCCCGCTTGTAGATAGATTACAGATACAAAAGAAAGAAATATTTGGTGAATTCTCTCTCAAAAAATTACATCAATCATAAATGGCTATAGTTTTCATTACAGGAGGTGAATTTTGAACCTTCATTTTAAATTCCTGGTTTTAGCTGTTTTTTGCTCTATTGAAATGGAAAAGACAAATATTTGGTTTTGACGTCGCCAATGTAGTATAACTGGGAATCTATCCATAACAACTCACCTTTTGTAGTATCCTAAAACTATTATCGAACAACAATGTCTGATTTTTTAATACCATAAAAAAACATTGTTGATAACGAAAAAAACATTAGATTAGGTCTTAGAGCATTCCCAACAGTATTTGTTTTTTTGAGCGTGAATCGCTTATGTTAAGCGTTAATCTCCCCTCCCCCCACTCTTCCAGCAGTCAGTGGGGGGATGTTGTGGTATATTTTTTTTATTTCTCCGAACACTAAACAGTTTTCTGAAAACCGTTCAGACTAAACGGTTTTTTGAAAACCGTTTAGACTAAACGGTTTTCTTAAAACCGTTTAGTGTCCAGAGAAATAAAAAAAATATCGCAAGCTTCTGTTTACAGAGTCATTATTCTCTGTAAACAGAAGCTCACGATTTTTTCCAAAATTCCAAAAATATCAAAACCCTAGTTAAAAAATTGGTTGAAAAACAAAGGATTTTTGCAACAATTTCAAACAATTCAATATCTACTCTTTCTCATCTCTTTAGCACCATCAATTCCTTCATTCTCCACCTTAAACCCATCAATTTTTAGATTTTTGTTAATTAGCAAATTAGTTAAATCGGTTGATGATGGAAGAGGAAATCACTCAAGGCTCTAGCGCTGCGAGTGGGTTACATAAGAGAAAAGTTTCACGAAAAAGTCGAAAAACGATTGAAAGCGAAGAAGGTGGATACGGAGCACAGAAGGAGACAACAATTGATCCGACGTTTCCATTCATGTCTACCACGAGTGTACAAGAAGGAGTTACACATATCTACAACATTGGAAAAGAGCTTATGGTATATTTTTTTGTTTTAAAGTGGGTTAAATAGAATTATTCGATACGAAAAGATTATGTAACTGATTTAGTTTTATAACCAGAATCACGACAAGATGAGATGTCATGGAGCATTTACGACAATGTTGAAATGTTGGAAGAAAGTTAAAGAGTATCCACAAATTCGAGATCCGATAGTGAGTATACTTGGAAAATTTATGAAAATTAAATTGAAAAACTCTGATAACAGATGCATACATGCTATTGTTGAGCGTTGATGGCCGACTACGCATACCTTTTTATTTCCTAGTATGGAGATTGGGTTTTCACCGTTAGATTTTACCATGCTGACATATATTCCCGTTAGAATGCATAATCTAACGATACCGTATGATGAGAGTTGGGGCCAATCCGAAAATGCAAAGCAACTATTGCCACTTCTTGAGCCGAAAGATATTCGGGTAGGAAATGTTGCTTTATCACATCTTGTGAAGTACTTTCGTGATTGTTATCTTGAGGCCAAAGATAACAAAAGTCATATTGCCCGCATTTTTGTTTTGTATATGATTGGTACTCTATTTTTACGACAACAAATGACACTATTAGTCTGGGATATTTGGAAGTCGTATT
Organism: Allium sativum; assembly: GCA_030737875.1. Classification (NCBI taxonomy): domain Eukaryota; kingdom Viridiplantae; phylum Streptophyta; class Magnoliopsida; order Asparagales; family Amaryllidaceae; genus Allium; species Allium sativum. The sequence goes on from CM060915.1 coordinate 153,158,548, forward strand.
TGATTTATACTTAGCGGAATAGTTCGATTGGGGTTCGACGATTATGGGTTATCTCTACCAGAGTTTGGATGTTGCTGTAACTAAGGGAGGACATATAACTGGTATCATTGAGCTACTGCAGGTATGGTTAGCTATAGCAAGCACAAAGTTTTTTATATTTCAGTGGTTTATTCTAGTGTTTAATATTGCATCTTTTGCTATTGCAGTACTGGTTTTTTGAGTACATGACAATGTGCGGATATATTGTCAAAGAAGAGGTGAAACAAGCTCCATATCCGAGACTGAGAGCCTGGGAGAAAGAAAATAGGCTCATCACGCATGATACTTCGGCTCATTTGTTCTCTAGCACATGGTATCATATTGATCATCGCCACGTAGCGCATATAAATTGGAATCCGTGGAAATATTCTATCGCATTCGCAAATGCAGAGGTTGTCCATGCACGCAACCTATCGATGAGATGGTTGTCTTTGATTGTTCCACCTGGTAGCTTATATGAGATGTAGTTAGGAGAGAGGTGTATGTGGCAGCTTACAGGCTGGGCGACTATTCCCATTGATCCTCCTGCACACATGACCTGCAAGATGACATATTCTACATATGCAGAGTTGCAACAAGCCTTATACCAAGATGATTATCAACAATATATATATAAAGAGCCAGACATGGACTACAACACGTATTGGCACTTAGTGGGCAGAGATGTTGGTCCATTACTAGATGCTTCAGTTCGTATCGGTAATATGGATTTTTTTGGACCTTCTGCTTTGAAGGCAGGGATTGAAGCTCCAATCGTCACGTCTTCAGAAGTTAATTACGCATCTCAGTTTTACCAACAACCACAGAAAAGTGAGTGGGCCGAGGATCCTGGATGGAACTTGCAATGGATAGGACATGATCCGTTACCCATTCCTCATTTGATGGATATACCGCCAGTTCCGTCCTATTACACCGTTGATAGTCTATGGGAAATGAATATGGGTATGCGTCAATTAGCTCTTGAACAGTCGAAGTATTATGAAGAGCTCTTGAATAGGATTAACACAGTTTCAGACGATTTTGTAAGTTATCGACTTAATTTTTGTGAAACATGAATGTTTATCAATATGGCTCAGAACATAGAATTCTTAGTATTATTTGTATAATGATATTGTGTTTCTTTTTAAATATTGCACAGAACATGCAGGTTTATAGGGAACCAGTGTTGGTTTGGGGTCCAAACGGCCAGGTCGAACAAAAAGCATAAAAAAAGAAAAACTCGTGTACAGATGGAAGAGGAGGAGGAAGAAGGTGATGAGCAAGATGAAGAGGGTGATGAGGAGGATGATGAGGAAGGTGTTGAGCAAGATGACGAGGGTGATGAGGATGACGATGATAGCGATGAAGGTGGTCAATCAAGTGATGTACGTACTAATCAATATGGTGTTAAGCTTAGATATCCAACCTCATCATCGTCGACGCCGGGTACTTGTTAATTTAACTCCATACGCACTGGCAACTTGTGCACATATAAATATTTATTTAGTTCTAAGTTTATTAAAGTTCACATATAACAAAGTATTTATGTATGTGCAGACAAGAGTCTAGACAAAGGTAAGCAGAAGAGCAGTGGTTTCATCGGCAAGGTGAAGTCTCTATTTACGGGAAATGGAAAGAATAAAGGAAGTAGGATTTACATTCCAGGCATTGAGGACATTCAATGAAGTTCAAAGAGATGTTTGTATGACTTTTTAGGTGTTAACGTTAATGTAATGGTTTGTTAGTTCAATGGTACTGTAATATTGCTATGTCTACTGGTAGGTGTTATTGTACAGGTTTGTTAGTGTAATGGTTTGTTAGTTTAATGGTAATATAATATTTTGTTGTTGTTATGCGTATTGTCAGGTGTTAATGGTAATGTAATATTGTTTATAATATACTGTTATTGTTTTGTGTATTTGTTATGTTGTTTAATATTTTTCATTACATTACCAAGAAGCTTACAACAACGACGATTAGAACATTAGGAAATGCAAACTACAGTTATACGAACTACAATAACTAAACACAAAAACATCAAATTCAAAGTGAAATAAAAAACATTACGATAGTTTCCACGTACACCTACCACGGCATGGGAAAAATCCAGCTCTAGCTGCATCAGCAACATTCTTGTTCAAGAGTCTTGTTTCGGCTTGTGCTTCAAGTGCATACTGAACTCCACATTCACACATCGGAGGGTCAATCCACTGCTTAAAGTAACAACAATCAATTTCGTTAGGATAAATCTTGTGGTCCTCGTAGGCTTCACAACCAAAAAACCGAAGGCCAGAAATTTTTTCAGTTTTCGAAACAACACTACAACAAAAACACTATATTACAACTTTAATTTTACAACTGTGCAAAAAACACAGTTGTAGTAAATGTTTTTTTACAACTGTGCAGAATGCACTGTTGTAATAAATATTTTTTACAACTGTGAAAAAATCACTGTTGTAATAAACATATATATCACAACTTTTCATTTTATTCATTGTAATAGAGATGCCTAGTACAAACTTCATGTTTATAATATCTATATTTAATAACTAATTATATTGATATTTCATAATAATATTTAATAATAATAACTAATAATAAACTTGGGAATCAATAATATTTATCAATTATTATTAAATAATTAATAGTTAATAAATTGTAATTATGCTTTACCAAAAAAATTAGTAATTATTTTTTTAATAATTAATGTTAAGTGTTTAATAGTAGATGCCTATTACAATCTTTAATATGAAATGATTAGTAATTAATAATCAAACAATCAATGACTATTAATTATGAAAAATTATTTTGAAATATGAAATGAATAGTAATTAATGATTAATAATTATTAATTAATTTCTAAATAATATTAAAATTTTTACTATTATTTATTAATCACTAGTAATTTGGAAATAATAATTAATCATTAAGAAGTAATAATTAAATAATCAAGTAATATTTAAAAGTTTTATAAAAATTTCAACAAATTTATAAAACATTTGATATATTTCTAAAAATTAATAAAAGGAAAAAATAAATTAATATATAAGAATTAACTTGTCATTCTAAATAACTTTCAAAATTACAGTTAAATGATGGAATTTGTAGTCCACTTCCCTCCATATCAAAATTTTCCATCCTCATATATCTTCAAAACAAACAGTTATTTAACTTTTCATATTAAACAACGTTCAAAGCAACTGGACCAAATCTCACTACTTTCCCGCTATACGAGAATTTTGGCTCCAATGCGAAATTTAATTGGACCAAATCTCACAAGTTTCCCGCTGTATGAAAATTCTGGCTCCAGCGTAAAATTCAAAATCCCTCCTAAATTGTAATTTTATATCGATACCATTTAACATCATATTTCATTGATTACATCACCTCTTCACCGCTTCCAACAAAATATTTTTCCTTCTTGCCAAATCCATGACTGTTCCTCGACCGCTTCAACTGGGTATCACGCCTCTTCACCGACCTTTATTATTCTCACTTCTCGCGTCGGATCTAGGTCGAATCCAGATCTCTTTTTCAACCCGAATTCACTTCACCTCTTCCAATCGAACTAGCACCAGATCCAAATCGATGAACTTGCCTATTTTTGTGAATCGGAAGCAGCACGAAAGGGTTCACCAAGGTCGAAGTCGAGGATGGTTTTTGTGGGTTTGGGTGCTGTAGTCGAACTCGATGATTTGCGGAGATCTGCTGCGTGGGTTGAAACTGTTTAGGTGAGCTAATTGATGGGGTTTTCAATGTTGATTTTGTGGTGAAGAAAGTTGAGTATTTTCAATGTTTTTTGGTGTTTCATCCTGTAGGTTACGAATGGTTGGTTATTTGAATGCTTTGTGTGGAAGTTGTGTGGAAGTTGTGTGTTGTTGTGAGATTGTGCCTTTTCAGGAGTTAGGAGAATGTGATGAATCTATATCATGGATGTTGGCTTTTTGGTGGCGGTTCCTTTGGAAGGGATTTTGTTCATGTCAGATTGGGTTCTTGTCAAGCTTTCCTTTGTGAAGCATCTGTGTAAATGGTGCTAGGTCTTTTTTGGCCTTGTACGTCTGTGGTGCTCGCTTTCGTGTGCTACTATGTTATGTCCTTACTTATGGCATTCTTTGCATCTCGCTATGCATGATGAAAATCATAGCTTGGGTGTATTTCTGGAGATGTGAAGATATGGAAGCTATTGCTGCTCAGTTTGCTTTTGTCTGTGCATAGTTGGCAGTGGTGTACTGATGGTAAGTGTCTCTGGACTCGTTTTTTGTTGCTGTCTCTTTCTATATGCAGCTCAATGTATTTGTACTGTTGTTCTTAGATTTTGGTATGCTTGTACCTTTTAGCTTGTAAAAAAAAGAAAAAAAACCAAGGCCGATAGTGCATGGAATTATTTGAAGATTTCTCTTAGTATGATGAAAGGTGTACAATTTTATTATTTCTTATCATGGTCTAACAAGCTTATTTTTATTTTACGCAGTTGCGCTTCTCGTAATGACATGTTTGAAGCTTGCGATTCAAGGAATATCGACATTCTTGAAAAATAATTTCCCTTGTAAATCATATATATGCCGAGCACACTATGAAAACATTATTTTCACAAGTGGAGTGTGCATACCATATACATGAGGAAAAGAAGGAAAGAAGAAAATAATTATGTCTGAACTGGATGGTGGAGCGTATAAAGATTCAGTGTGTGTGTGTGTGTATGTGTGTGTGTGTGTGTATTTATATGAAAGTGTATATGTTACTGAATGAGCCGTCTGTAGTGAGGAATACATGTATGTAATTGATTGTATTATATAACAGATAGTTATACAATAGTGGGATCAGAAAGTTGTACTATTTCAAATATTGAAATAAATTATTTAATTGAATAAAATAACTGTTTGAGCATTAAATTCTATGCAATATCATTTTATTTAATATAATTATTTATTAATTGAATAAAATAATGTATCATCAAATAAAAATTATATTGTTATACTCAACATTCACAACAGCGCAAAACAGTTGTAATAGCTTTTATTACAACAGTGCATAGCAGTTGTAATAACTTTTACTGCAACGGTGCAGAAAAGTTGTAAAATCTTTTATTACAACGGTGTCGCAACGATGCAAAAAAGTTGTAAAAGATTTTAGTCTATTATAACTACTTAATAGACGACGGTGTCTCCACCGTTGTAAAAGGTCTTTTACAACTGTTTTCCACCGTTGTAATATGGTCAATTTGTTGTAGTGCAACCACAACCGATTTTTCTCCACAATTGCAAATAGGGTTGAATCCACCCGGACGTAGTGGTTGGACAACACGCCCTTCAACTACTATTTCTTTTCCAGGACGTTGATTAGCTAACGCTTCATCGTCACTTTCCTATTTGTCCATGGTTGAGCCTACACTTTCATTTTCGTGTTTCGACATAATAAAAGAAGATGGAGGAGGTGACTTTAGAGGATGGAGGAGGTGGCTTTTGAGAAGCCTCTATATAAAGGAGTTAAAAAACATAAAAACATAACTTGGATGTATATATAAATGTACACTGCTTATCTTGAGTAGTCGTATCACTGCTCCAGTGTTGTATTGTTACAATCTTCCTATCACGTTATTGCTTCAATGCTTTATTGCTAGAGTGCTCTATGGCTACTGCTCACTTTAGTGCTCCAGTGCTCTGTAGCTATACATATCATGAGTAGTCATATCGCTTCAGAGATGGATCCTATCGCTATAGTGCTCTACTGGTACATATTTTAAGGTGTTAAAGGAATCACTATAGGAGACATTTTTTGAACTGAGCCCAATGACTTGTCATATCACCTTAGTACACTACTTTAACCCTACACTAAATATGTTAAGGTTCGTCACATGTACACTGCTTTAACCCTACACTAAATAGTATTATCAGGAAAGATTAATAACTCTGTAATTTAAGGGGTCGTCACATGTACACTACTACAACCCTGCTTTGACTAGTATAATTTAAGGGGTCATCACATGTAGCTCCATCAAAGTTGTTATATGTTTGCTCTGCGTATTGCCCCTATAAATATCTATGGACTACTTTTTAGTTATCTCAAACCGAAATTTTTATCAACATAAAAAATGTCTTCATGGTCATGGCCCTCGTCAATGGATTCGAACTATGATCGAAACTTTCCTAGGCGTTCACCTTTAAGTCCAAGAAAAGTATTGATTGGAATATCGAATACTAAGAGCAGCACTACGAGGACCTGCATCGTGACTACCCGGAGCTTTCCCGGCTGACGATTCATCCGCCAATTGCTCAAGTTCCAGATGTAGGTCATCAAGTAGTCCAAACTATAAATGAAGAATACTTACGACCAGCTACAGTCCCTCGTCCTTCGGCTGTTGAAGTGATATATCAATTCTCGACAGTTCGACCTTCAAATGGACATGAGGTACAAAGAGTTTCAGTTAACCAGTCTTCTACCGAGCAGGAAGTTAACTCCTATCCTGTTTGTTGCCACTATGGTTACGCGGTGGAGGTAGTAGTCCGGGCGGACGGAGGGAATATTGGTCGTAGGATCCAGTTATGCTCGGTATAGCCTAACGGATGCAATTATTTTGAGTGGATAGACGACCGTTTATGTCCAAGGGATATTTCTTATGCCAGCAAGTTAGAACAAGAGAATAGGCGACTTCGAACCTCTTTAGAATCCCTTGGCATTGAGCGCAACAATTAACGTGCTTGCGTACTGAATTTCCTAGTTTAACACACTACACCAAAAATGCCAATTTGGCAGTGCTAATGGCCGTATCAAAATCGATTTGATACGGTTTTAAGCCGTATCAAAAAATGGCGTCCTTGTTGCTTTGATACGGTTTTAAGCCCTATCAAAATAATAATTTGACACGGCTTAAAACCGTATCAAATTGGTAATTTGATACGGTTTTAAACCGTATCAATTTATGATTTTGATACGGCTTAAAACCGTATCAAACTTCTAAATTGATACGGCTTAAAACCGTACTAAACTGCTATACTGATACGGCTTAAAACCGTGTTTAATGCATCATTCCTACAATGCTATCAACGAATTAAAAACGGCTCTTGACCGTATCAAAATCGGTATATCATATATGCAATATACAAAAACACTGCACCCATTGATATATATATATATATATATATATATAGACAACAAAGAAGATACGCTGCACCCATATAACAATATATAAATAAGATACGCTGATCATAATTCGATTAATACGTAAACTATAACTTCAGTTAATACAAACCACATAACACAATATATAAAAAGCATAATGTTCACAGTTCTTGCTCTAAAAAAAAAAAGAACACAACAAAATTGCAGTTGTCGAGCCCATGCAACTCATGCTTATTCCAAAGCCTGAAAAGAAATTAAAAAAACAAGCATCAGTTTAGTTTCGTCTCCACAACAACAAGTCATGTATTGTACATAAAATGAGAAATTAGATAAGAAGCATAATCAAACATAAAAGGCTTCCGTAACGATACATCAAATGTAAGAAGCGAAACTAACCCATAAGGCTCAGGTGAAACTGAGCTTTACGGCTCAGTTTCGCCGAAACTTTCGACTCGGTGAAACTGAGCCTTACGCTCAGTTTCAACTGAGCCGTAAAGCTCAGTTTCACCTGAGCCGACGCTCAGTGAAACTGAGTCGTAAAGATCAGTTTCAACTGAGTCGTGACATCAGTAGAATCAGAATAGGAAGGTTTGCCAGTTAACACCATTTGACTGAAAACTCGCCAATATCATTCATCCTATCGTTTCTCAGCTTGAGGCTTAAGCTCAAAAATTCAGTCCCCACCATTCACCACTTTGTTAATAAAAGAAACTCTCTAGCAGCTCCATATTCCTGTAAAATAATATGTAAAAATTGTTACATTCTTGATAACAGGTGCCCATACTTCATATATATGGCGCTGCAAATGCGTACAGTTTTCAACTGTTAATGACTCACATGATCTAAGTTTGTGCATGCATTGGAATTCAAGACATTTAAGTACCCAGTATTAATATAATAAACATATAATATACAGTGATGTATCAAAAGTTGAGTGCAGCCATAGTTGTGAATCAACTTTTATCTAGATAATATTGTGTGTCTAAGGCTTGAGGCACTAGAAATAGGTAATAATATATATATATATATATATATATATTTTAGAAACTAGTTTTTCTATTATCAAATCGTTGATACATGCCTCCATCGTTAGCCATGAAGCAAGGAGAACAATATGCTACCTAATCACACAGCAGACTTAAACCTTCTTTTAGATGTTATGGTTACAAATCTTGTTACATTTTTCATCAAAAGCAGCAAAGTCATATTTTATGTTGTGATTCAAATTTTCTTTGAAACGGTTAATTACAACAATCTTGTTAATTAAGCACTTGATTTCATATTAACAGAAATGGTACAAAGTAATTACAGTTTATTGCACATACACGCAGATACTAAGGTACCATATGTTTCTCAGTGAGACTTGCCAGAAAACTATTTTCCGCAATACCACATCTGATAAGAAAATAGTAATCTAGTACTTCCTCAGAATGCACTTGGGATGCATTTCTATTAGCTTTGCCGGTCCATATTATCAAATATAGGACATAACTTAAGCATTAAATATAAGTTCACTCATATATCAACAATTTAAAACCAAAGAAGAAAAACTTGTATATATAATGCACATATCTACAGCACAAAGATACCTTGAAGGAAGAATGGTGTAGCCTCCGCGGGTAGATTTAAAATCCATAACTGATATAGCTGATTCAACAGTTACATTCTTTTGATTATCATTCAGCTTCGCAAGAATTCAGTGTCCACTCCGTGAACTAGAACCAATACCATCCAAAGGATTAACAAAAAAATTGTTCCGAGTTCTGACTCTTTGCTGATAAGGTTGCTCTCCTCTTTGTTCAGCAAGTTCTAATGTGCATCCAGATGTGTAATAATATTCCAAAGCTTTGTCTTCGAGCATTTTTACGCCAGAATCGGTAGAAATATGTATGAGGGCTACTTCCATAGAAGAGTCTCTTGGATTGACTTCTTTAAGTGCATTTAAACTGGGTAGTTTTCTCCCTTCTTCTATTTCATTACACATTGTCCATATTCACCATAAGGGTTCAAGGAACACATATTTTCAGAGCCAATTGAAATTATATGGGCAATTCACATTTCTTGCAGCTCCGGCAATATTATCTCTACAGTCTGGTATAAATAAACCACGTAGATAAACATGATATATGTTATAATAATTTGTATTAGTAAAATTGTAAAAACTAAACTAAATGAGATTAATGCTTATGGAAAAAATATGCATAGGAAAAGACAGACATACTTTGCAATCAAAGACTTCTGAAAGGAGATTCAGAGCATCCTCGCATTTGGTGAAGATTCAGTATTAAGAACATCATTAAACCACTGGAAATGCAACAGTTTCAACGACAATTTTACCTATTTTAAATTGTAGTAAGTTAAATTTTAGAACATATATAGTTTACATCGGTATATTTACGAAGACGTGTAGACCTGAGAACTTCCAAATCATAGGAAGGCAACAGGGTTGGAACTCATTCGCAAACTCAGTTCAAAACTGAGTTTATAAACTCAGTTCAAAACTGAGTTTATAAACTCAGTTCAAAACTGAGTTTGCGAACTCAGTTTCGATCTGAGTTCGCGAACTCAGTTCAGAACTGAGTTTATAAACTCAGTTTGTGAACTCAGTTTAGAACTAAGTTTTAAAACTGAGTTTATAAACTCAGTTCAAAACTGAGTTCGCGAATACAGAATTTTAACACAAATACAGAATGCTCCCATGAAAGGGAGATGCACATATGTTTCATGTATGTAAACAGGTCTTTACAGACTAGGTATAAAATTCCCACAATTTGAATCTGAATATGCTGAAATCTGCATTCCGAATTTGCTCCATTACCTGAGTTACAAAGTTATAAACCTGCTTAGAATATGACTAAAAAATGAGATGAAAAACCTGCTTAGAATATGGCCCAAAAAAATGAGATGTAAAATGGAAACATGAAAAAGCCATTCAACCAAAGCAAATCTGCTAATTGATCATCTCAATGCTCAAAAAAGCCATTTATATTTATATCAAAATGGAAAAATGAAAACATGCTAAGCATTGTACCTGAAACTGCAACATAAATGTGCAAACCTTTTTAGTTTTTTGCTGCGACATTGATTGCATACCATTCCAGGTGAGTCTTTGCGTTGTCGTCCGCTTTTAGGACCTATTGCAAAGTTCAAAAGAAAAAACAGACTATAAAGCGGTATGCATATTAACATAAGTAATGAAAACCTATTGGTCCATAATGTTATTCAAACAGAACCGAGTTCGCGAACTCAGTTCAGAACTGAGTTCGCAAACTCAGTTCAAAACTGAGTTTATAAACTCAGTTTGCGAACTCAGTTCAGAACTAAGTTTTAAAACTGAGTTTATAAACTCAGTTCAAAACTGAGTTCGCGAATACAGAATTTTAACACAAATACAGAATGCTCCCATGAAAGGGGGATGCACATATGTTTCATGTATGTAAACAGGTCTTTACAGACTGGGTATAAAATTCCCACAATTTGAATCTGAATATGCTGAAATCTGCATTCCGAATTTGCTCCATTACCTGAGTTACAAAGCTATAAACCTGCTTAGAATATGCCTAAAAAAATGAGATGAAAAACCTGCTTAGAATATGGCCAAAAAAATGAGATGTAAAATGGAAACATGAAAAAGCCATTCAACCAAAGCAAATCTGCTAATTGATCATCTCAATACTCAAAAAAGCCATTTATATTTATATCAAAATGGAAAAATGAAAACATGCCAAGCATTGTACCTGAAACTGCAACATAAATGTGCAAACCTTTTTAGTTTTTTGTTGCAACATTGATTGCATACCATTCCAGGCGAATCTTTGCGTTGTCGTCCGCTTTTAGGACCTATTGCAAAGTTCAAAAGAAAAAACAGAATATAAAGCGGTATGCAAATTAACATAAGTAACGAAAACCTATTGGTCCATAATGTTATTCAAACAGTATGCATATTAACCATTAACTTAGTTTGCAACTTCAGTTGCAAACTGGGTTGAGTTTGCAACAGAGTTGCATATTGAGTCGAGTTTTGACAGCATGTCTGTATTAAAGTCAACAAGAAATTAATATTTTCATATACAAATATATTCAAAATAGGTTGTTAACCAATATGATGATGGATGGAATAAACCTTTGATGCTACTGTAAAATTCAAGCTTTACCACTTTTTTTATTCACCAAATGACTGATCAGTCTCCGATTATTAAGAACCATATAATTTACTTATTTGATATGTTTATATCCCTAAAAAGATGTTAAACATTAATAAATGGCCATTCGTTGGGAAAACATATATGGTTCCATAATTGTTCTTCAGCAAATGTGACAGCACACTAGCAGCTCTACAGCATGCCTATATTAATGTTAACAAGCGACGAGTATTGCATAAACCATGGATTTATAACAGTTTATTAACTAAAATGAAGATGGATCAAATAATCTGTTGATGCCAATTTAAAATGAATGCTTTTCCTACCACACTTGATCTCAATTTACCAAAGGAGCGACTAGTCTCTGATTATTCAAAACCATACATTTTTATACGATGTCCTTAAAGGATGCTAAGCTGGAAAAATTACAATCCAAGTATATATGGTGCCATAACATCTATCAATGTTGGTCATTGACATACCTCAATCGAACAGCAGCATACCTCTAATAAGTTCATTATGTCTAACAGGACTGACCTCGTCCTGGAACTTCGCCATTAATACGTGCTTCACCACTCCTTCGGCTTCTTCCATTGATCTCATTTTAAGAAACAGATCGGTGAGAATAATTCTTCGACTACAGCAAAGCCTTCATCATCTTCAAACCCTATCGATGATTAGAACAGCTTGAAAAAAGAGATTCAAACAATGAGATTAAGATATCAAGATTAAATTCAATCCTGGAAGTTAGGGAAATTGGGGAAAGGTAGAGCCACGGGTAAACAAAGTTCACCTGCTTTCTAAAACTCAAGAAAAACTCTATCAAGTGATGTATTTTTAGTTATGTCATATTATACAATAGGTTATTGATTTCGAATTTACTGCAAACTTAAATAAGGAATATCAAATTGACTTTACAATTCTTTTGAGATAAGAGATCATTATATAGTATTATATAGTATATAGATTTTAATTGAAGCACATATATGAAGAATGTAAAGAGCCAGGGCACATACTACCGCAAGTCATATATATATATGTGAATACATATATATATATTCACATGAATATTGACATGGCAAGCCAGGGCAGGTTCAGGAAATTAGCAAATCAATCAAGCTATTTTCATTCCAGGAAACAACTAAGATTTCACCGCATTAATCATGGCAGCAAAGGGGGTAAATCATGTGTGTGTTCAAGGTAAAAAATCAAATATCACGCAAATCGTTTCATCCAATTCAAGGCAACAAAATCACGCATTCTTTATCACAGGCATTTATGGAAATCGAACATTTCAAAGTCATATTTGTACACTTTTGTAACAAAATCACGAATTCTTTTCAAAGTCGTTTCATCTACTTCATCACAAGCATTTATCGAAACCGAACAACAAAGAAAACTTGAAAGCATGAAATAATCAATTTAAAGAACTCACAATATTTCGATTGCCAGCATCCCACTTCAGTGGACAAGAAAGCAACGAGAACCCGAAGCAAATCAAAAGAACTAATTCGAGAATCTAGGCACCGCGATTTGTTTCAGCAGAAAAACCCTAATTTGTTTCGGGGTTGGTCACCATTGAAGAGGAAAAGAGGGAACGAGAAAAAGCTAACGTCTATGGCTGATGATGTGGATGAAAAGAGAATGAAGTGGTTTCGGAAGCGGTTTTGATTTGGAGAAAGGGGAGGGACGCCATTTTTTTTGGTTTGGAAAGTTTTTTTTATTTCGGCCGAAACAAAACTGGGGAAGGAACTGAAAATTAAAATGTGCTTGGAAAAAATGATACGGCTCATAGCCTTGTCATACGAAGCGATCCGAACCATCGGCGATCTACTGTTAGATTTTAAAGGTTGGGGGAGGTGTGGATCGGTAGAGGTGTAGCAAAGAAAATTTGATACGGTTAAGAGCCGTATCAAATTTGATATGGCTTAAAGCTGTATTAAATCTTTACATCCCGGTGTGCCAAATTTGTTGTTTTGGTGTAGTGACATCTCTTGTATCCTATATTTTGGTGGCTAGTATTTAGTTATTTCTCTTGTATCCTATATTTTGGTGGCTAGTATTTAGTTATTTCTCTTGTATCCTACGTTTAGCTAGTGATCTTATAATGAACATCTGTTGTATCCCACATGTTTTGTGGAATTAGTGTTGTTGATGCCATTTTTAATACCTGACATATGCATATATAATTTTAAATACACAGGAAAAATAAAAATTGAGTTCAGGTAATTAATAATTTTCAAACTTAAACATAAATCAAAACACTGATAATCAAACTTATTTTACATTGCTTTTAAATATATATACATGTTTAAAACTATATCTAAAAGGTAAAGTTGCGGTTAGTGTTTGATACACAAACATAAATCAAAACATTGAAAATCCAATTTGAAAACTAGAAAATAGATAGGTTTTAATTGTTTAAAAAAAATGGATTTCAAAAAATGGGGGTAAAATAAAAATTGAGTTCTGGTAATTAATTTTTTTCAAACTTAAACATAAATCAAAACATTGATATTCGTACTTATTTTACATTGCTTTAAATAATGTATACATGTTTAAAACTATATCTGAAAGGTAAATAAAAATTTGCGGTTAGCGTTTGATACACAAACATAAATCAAAACATTGAAAATCCAATTTGAAAACTAGAAAATAGATAGGTTTTAATTGTTTTAAAAAAATGGATTTTAAAACTAGAAAATAAAACATTAAAAATCATTGAAAACATTAAAAAAGGATTTTAAATTAAGGAAAAAAAATTAAAACTTAAAATGTTTAACAAATTAAAAAACAATACAAAACTCAGTTTACGGATCTGAATTTAAGTTAGAAAGATTTAAAGTGCTTAAGTATGTGCATTTACACACAATGGTTATTATAAACGGTTTTGTGAAAACCGTTTATAAGTTAAACGGTTTTCTGAAAACCGTTTAACGTATAAACGGTTTTCACAAAACTGTTTGTCTCTCGCTGCTCTCAATTTGAAATGGCGAGCGTCGCCATTTTAATCCTTCCCCCGCGTCGCTCGCGCTGCTGCTGGAGATCGTCACTACGGTTTGCCCCCTTCCATTCCTTCTCCTTTCACCACTACCGGGAGTGCTCTTACAGATATAATCTCACACTGAAATGACAATATATTATATACTGAATATACATGAACATAACATAATAATACGTGTGCACACCATATATATATATATATACATACATACATATATATAAGATTATGCTAGCATAAAAATTGATAAATGAATATCGACACATAAAATCAGAATATTGCAATTTCGAAAGCGGAGATTTGAATAATATATAGTACAACAGGTCTCATATACAACATGTTTATCACGTCCTATTAAAATGACAAGTATACAAATCCATAATATTGATGTCATGCCTCCAAAAATGCTCTAGTTGTGCATCCTTGTAACGTATCCCTAAAAGCATTTGATTCTCAAACAAACGAATATAAGATGTTGAACATATTTAAAATCTGATGCGAGTGGAAATATTTCAAAAAACTGTATATTAAAACTATATGCAAATAGAATATTAACTAGGCATAATCGGTCATCCCCACAAACATGGTTTAGGATAATCTGAACTGTTTATAAACAAGTAAAGTAAATCCATCACAATGTAGGAAATCATACAATAACCAGGTTCTCTTTTGTAATCAACCAATCGATATCATCTTTAGTACAACAATTCTTTCTCCCTCAATTAAGTTTCGCTCAATAACCCTTTGTTAGGTAATGTTGACAACTTATATATAAAGTACGTCTTCTACACATAATAATTCTCCTCTACGCGTCGATTATCAAATTTAATTGAATTAAGAGAATGTCTCAAGTGCAATTGTGTAATTTGATTATACAACAGAACTCTTATATCCTATATAGTTTGAAACAATTTTTGGTTTTATTTTTTAATGTATATCTATCTATCTATATAATAATTTCCACTAATCTTACCTTTGGTCTGACCTTGAAATACCGAAATTGTCACTCACTTTTTAAATATCACCTAATACTCACTACTTTTGGCTGTGTATAATTATTTCCCTAAAACTTTGTCCATGTGTATTTCTTACTATTTTATTTAATCAAATTTTTAAAAACTTGTTTCTTAGAATAATTAATACTATGTACAAGATTACTTGCTCATTTGGAACTTTTTGTTTCATTTGATATGCAAGTTATATATGGTGCTTTACTATTGATTCATCAACTTTTGTCCCTGATTTCTCTTATGATTACTATTTTAAGAAGAGATTATTCCATTCAATGCATTTCTAAATCATCCAAATGAACAAATAAAACTTTATGTTGCTTTATCTTATATTTGTACATCTGCAGTGTCTATAGAAAATAGGATTATAAAATGAAAGTATTGTTTGTTGGTTTTTTTGAAGTCGGTATTGTCGGTTAGATTTTACTCTCATTGGTAATGAATCCGTACACTACACCAAAACAGGTGATTCCCAACGAGTATAACCGTCGCAAACAATTTCCGCAACGCTTACTAGTGTTGCTATGAGGGGGTTGCAATTCAGTACAAACGCTTATAAGCGTTGGTAGATTTTCTCTCCCAACGCTTATAAGCGTTGGTATATTTTCATTCGCAACGCTTATAAGTGTTGTAAGATTTTTGTTTGCAACGCTTATACATGTTACAATGTTTTTGTTTGCAACACCTATACATGTTACAAAGTTTTAATTCACAACAAATATAAATTCTAATAATAACAAAAATATGTATTAGCAACTCACATATTCTAACATTAATAGTCAATTAACAACCAACATGATGATAATATAAACGATATTTAATATGAACCAAAAAATAATACTAAACTCAATGCATACCAATAGACAACATTCATGATCACATAACGACATAAAATATTAGTTAATTAACAACAAACAAGTACAATACGTAATTAAGTTGTCAAATTCAATACATAATTAGTTTGCTAAATTCAATACATAAATGAGATTCTACAAATACCGAATACGAAACTCTGGCCATATAACGAAGCATCCATCTGAAAATTCACATAACTTCTGCAATTGGATCATTATCAAGAGCATCTATGCACCATTATAACTACCATTTTCTCTTTTCTTTCGCTGCCTCTAGAAGTGCCTGCATTTATTGAATGTGGCATTAAATTGAAAATTTCAGTTCCTTGTTAAAACAGAAAAACATGAGTTTGCATCACGCACTAAATAACATTTAAAACAGAAAAACATGAGCCTAAACTAAATCGAACGGCTCAGTAATGCTGAGCCGAACTGCTCAGCAATACTGAGCTTATATCGGCTTAGTATTGCTGAGCCGAAAGGCTCAGCATTACTGAGCCTATATAGGCTCAGGATTGCTGATCCGTAAAGCTCAGGATTGCTGAGCCGTAAGAGTTCGGCCATGAAATCATATTCAGGTAATGAGGTATTTAACTTTGAATAAAAACTTATAGGTATCATCAATCCTGACTGTCCAAATGAAAGTCAATAGCAGTCGCATTCTTCTATAGTCAAACTATTGTCGCATTCTTCCATGGCCAAGCCGTGTTGCATTTTACGTCGTTTTAAGTATTTTTCTTGAGCCCGTGGCTTTTTTCGCTGCATTTTAAATAGTTTGCAACTGTCCAAATCATATATGTCATTGCTTATCAAACTGATTTCAATTTCTGTTGATGATTGGTTATGAGTTAATAGTATACTAAGTTTTAGGGCTACATGTTTAAGAATTAATTGCTGATGTACATCAAAAGGCTAGGAAAAAACATTTTTTGAAGGGGCTGATTGTTTGTTATTTTGCAGTTAAAGTTTCAATCAATATTTTTTGAAGGGGCTGATTGTTCTCTTTTTAGACGGATCTCTTTGTTTTTTCAATCAATATTTTTTGAAGGGGCTGATTGTTCTCTTTTTAGACGGATCTCTTTGTTTTTCTAAGCTATGGTCTTGTACACAACATGCTTTTCACTACCATGTACATACCAAAAGCATTTTCACTATCATGTACACAAACTGCACATACCAAAAGCAGGGAAATACAAGTGTTCTACACTAGTGTGGACTTGAAACGCTAACCTGTCTTAGACGAAGGAGCTGCAGAATCTTCCGAGACTTCGGATCCATGAATGAAAAAGAAAGCTTAGACGAACATAAAAGGCCATTCCTTAGTATAGTTATATCATATCCATGAATAACATAACATGGCGGAATAAGTAAATCTTACTTTTAGTAGTTCAAGCGCGGGAAGCTGGGCTTCAAGTGGAGGATTATGTGGCTTTGCAGACTGAGAAATAATAGTATAAAGTACCATCTGTATTGAAGGTGATTACTTGGTCTTCGCTTTCTGTAGAAATAATAGTGATATCGTTCAGCAACTCAAAACAGAAAAACAAAGACAACAAAAATAGCCATATAAAACTGAAATCACTCACCAGAATTGTTTGCACAGCAGTTTGTAGCTGCTGTTTGCACAACAGCTTGTAGCTGCTGTGCAGCAGGCACAGCAGCTTCTAGCTGCTGTGCAACAACTTGTAGCTGCTGTGCAGATATTGCAAACAGCAGCTTCTATCATCATGATTTCGCACATTCGAAATGTACATTGCAAGGGAGTGTGCAACTACAAATAAATTTACAGTATCCTAACTCTATTGTATATAAAAGTGGACTATGTGTTATACAACCTTTTTACTCTTACATTATTATGTGCAAACAACACATATTTGTGAAGCAAACATCATATTATGTGAATATAAGAACCAAGATAACACATCTATGAATGACATACTTATCTTTTATTAATAGAACAAAACAGAATTATTTTGATCATCTGAAAAAAAAAAGTCAGCCAATGCTAATATGTTTACAATGACTTGAAGGTCATCTTGGATTCATGATCAATAGCAGAGGAGAAATAATATCTTTGAAATCATCAGGTGCTAACAAGGAGATGCCAATGAACACAAATGTCATTCCTATTATGAACATTGTTAATCTTAATGCATTCAGAACTTGGTATTCCTGGAAGTACACGAATCTTGTACATATGGAGAAAAACGTCCATGCAATTTGAAACATGGGTACTATAAGGATTGCATCAAATAGAGACAACCCCTCATTCAATCTTTCCATCTGAAAAGTGATATAACATATCATTCTTGGAAATGTGATAAATGCAATATTGATTTTATTGCAGCTGAGGCATATAAATTACCCAAAATCCCGCAGTACTCAAGAATAGAAGGAGCATGGAATATGTAAACCAACTATGAAACTCATAATCGCTGCTCATTGTCAATCTTAGATACAAATTGTACTGATCCCAGAGCAGCAAGAAGGGACTACAATTAAACCACAAAAAATCTTATTAGTGATTTGTCAGAATTTTTAATTATATTACTTTAGTGTTTCATAACTTCACCTGTGCAGCATATCCAAAGGAGATGAAATTAAGACAGTTCCCAAGAGTAAAGAATATGATGCCTGTATATGATATTTACACATAAGTGAGGCAGCTTAAAATCTGTAATCTTAGTTCAGTGGCCACAATGAATATAGATTAACAATACACACTACACAGCAATAATATCAAAGTTATACCAAGCTTCAAAAAATAAATGTAGATGCATGACGACTCAATCCGTCAAGCTATAAATTTAAGCTTGCATTAATAAGCTTACAGCCTATAAATAAATCCTAAATTCAATCCGTCAGGCTCAACAATTAGAATATAACTATTCTATACAGTTCTTTAACTAAAGTTGCAAACCAGCCAATAACTTCTAACAATTGAATCCTAGAGTTTCACCCCTATAGTTTAGATTTTTGGATCCTCCAATTAGTTTCATATCAATCACATAAAAAAGAACGGATAATCCGAACTTTTCAAAAATATAGATAATATAAATGAACAAAAATAAGCACAAACCTGAAAAACATCAATAAATATTTATTTGCAAAAAAAGGAGGAGAAAAAAAAAATACCTCCAGAATTAGTAATCTGAATTACTGTGAGCTGGAACAAAAATACTGAAATATGGATGAACAAAACCAAGACTTTTGTCGTATATTTGCTTAGATCATCGCCAAAGGAGCTGTTGAACTCGAATCTGACCTCGACCTCCTTGCCTCGAAATCGAAATCCTTGTTCATGCTTTGTAATCAAAATCGAAATCCTGGTTAACGCTGCGAAATCGAAATCGAAATCGAAACCGAAATATTTCCCTAAATCGAAATCGAAATTTTCCCTAAATCGAAATCGAAATAATTCCCGCTTTGTAATTCATGTTAAGCGGCCGAAATAGTGAAAAGCGTATGGGATGGAAAAGTATAGGGTTACCGAAGAAAACTGATGGGTGTTTACCTTTTTGCCCCCGCGAACCAAGCCTACCAACCCATATAAGCGTTGCCAATAAAAAAAATATAAATTTGTATTTTTGGTAACACTTTTTTAGCATAGCAACGCTTATTATTGTTATTACCCGGCAACACAAATAAGTGTTGGCGATTGACAAAAAAAAGGGTTGCCAAATGGCCATTATGGTGTAGTGGTAGAACGTGTTCAACGGAAAAGGTTAGTGGATTTGTTTCCAATTGTATCAGCAATTATTTAAAGTTTGCGGATCAAATTCAATAGAGAAGGGAGGTGAACATGTGAGCTACAAATCAAATATTCTCCACTAATAATGGAATTGTTTGATTATTTTCTTTTACCAAAATTGATCATGAAGTTTTCTCTATATTCTTTAATTAATTTTTATTCGTATATGTTTTGTTTAAATAACTTGGTACATTTTTTACATCTATCCAATATTCCTGCTATATATGTTGTTATTTCATGTTATAGACCAACCTACAAATGGAATAGTAATTGTAGAATGTAAATGTTAACTTTTTATCGCTTGCAAAGTTCACAGGTATTCTATGATAGAAAGTGAATTGCGTTACAAAGTTCACAGGTATTTTGTTGTCACACACACACACTCATATATATATATATATATATATATATATATATATAGTTAGTCATGTTCATTGCACCAAGTTATTATATTTGTATTTAGACGCTATTATAATATCAGAATAGAAATAAGATTCAAGCAGGATTTCAAGCTCTTGTTAATGGCAACATTATCCTCTTCCATCCCCTCTCTTTCTTCGTCTGTTTTCCCACCTTTGCCTGTTCGTCCTCCTTCTCTACCTCCTTGTGTCTGTCCTATAAACCCCCTTGTGTCTTGTGTCTGTCCTATAAACCCCCTTGTGTTGTGTCTGTCCTATAAAGGTGGACTCTGTCCAATAAAGACGTACTCTTACCAAAAAAGGAGCACTGTGTCCAATAAAGAAAATAACACTCTATCCAATATAAAGTAGGACTTGGTCCAATAAAGGACACTCTATCCAATAAAGAGGCACTTTTACCAGTACAGGAGAACTCTGTCCAATAAAGAAAGGAACACTCTACCCAATAAAGGAGCACTTTGTCCAATAAAGGACACTCTGTTCAATAAAGAGACACTCAAACCAATAAAGGATTCCAATAAAGAGACACTCAAACCAATAAAGAGACACTCAGACCAATAAAGGATTCCAATAAAGAGACATTCAAATCAAACCATATATATAACAGCAACATTGCAATACATATCTCAAATCAAAACTTACTCACAAATATAATTGGATTCCAGTTTTACAAAATGCTTGCTGGCTTTTGCTAGCGATTCGAAGGAAGATGAAAACCTTCAAGAGGAAGCAGAAGAAATACAAGAAATACGGAACCTATACCGTGAAGCGTACGGTTCATCGTCCACAACTAGAGGGGGATCGGTTCCTGGAAGGAGGTTTATACACCAAAATCGTGCTAAATACCACAAGTCTTTGATGCAAGATTACTTCGATGACGATTGCACCTACGGACCTGAAATGTTTCGCAGAAGATTCAGGATGCAAAGAAACGTATTTCTTCGGATATTGTCTAGTATTCAAGGTAACAATGATTACTTTAAGTACAAACAAAATGCATCGAAGACACAGGGGTTGTCTGATGAACAAAAAATGACGGCAGCTATGAGAATGTTAACTAATGTCACTCAGCCGATGCTTTGGACGATGCATACCGCATAGCAGAGAGCACGACACTAGAAAAACTTGAAACTTTCTGTTAAGCAGTTGTGGACGTCTACGGAGAAGAATACTTACGGTCTCAAAACGAAGCAGATGTAGTGCGAATCAGAGAGATGTACGAAAGCAGGGGTTGGCCAGGAATGTTAGGAAGTCTGGACTGTATGCACTGGAAATGGAAGAATCGTCCTAAGGGATTACAAGGTGCGTACAACGGCAAAGAAAGACGACCAACAATCATTTTGGAAGATGTGGCATCGTACGATCTGTGGATATGGCACGCTTTCTTCGGAATGCCCGGGTCTAATAACGACTTAAATGTTGTAGAAAGATCCCATCTGTTCAATGATCTTGCTCAAGGCCAGGTACCTCCTTTAACATTTACCCTAGGCCAAAATACTTACAACCATGGTTATTACCTAGATGACGGCATTTACCCGAAATGGAGCACCAATGTTAAAACAAATCCAAATACATTAACTCCTAAACAAGTCATGTTCGCGGCGATGCAAGAGGGACAAAGGAAAGACGTGGAACGTGCTTTCGGTGTTTTACAATCGAGATTTGCAATGATAAGTAATCCATGTAAGTTATGGTCTAGGAGTAAGATGTCTACAATCATGTTTGCTTGCATCATTCTTCACAACATGATTATAGAAGATGAATGAGATATGGATGAAGAGCAACATCACTACGATTACGAGGGTGCTTCGCAACCACCTCCAATATTCCGACAAAACCAACCAATAAACAGAGGAGGACTTCAACATTCATTTGAGCCGTCAAGTTATCTAAAGAGATGCAGAACTCCATAAACAGCTGCAGAAGGACCTTATGAATCATTTATGGAACCACTACGGCGATACCTAGTTATGAAGAACCATTACCTGAATGTGTTTTATTTTATGTTTGTCCGAACTTATCGATCATGTATACAGTAAAGATGTTGTCATTATCTATTGTACCAACTCGTTTTCTTGTATTCGTACGAGTTATTAATTATCTATTATTATGTTTCTAAGTTTATTTTACAAAATAAATATCGGTTATGTTTTTGTATATGACAAACTAGGACAAACTAGGGTAAAACGTTAAAAAAAATTAATGGTTTTGCTCTTAGTAATCATCTATTATTATTACGTTTCAAAGTTTATTTTATAAAAAAATTAATGGTTTTGTTTTTGTATATGACAAAATATGGTATAATAGTTGGAAAAAAAAAATATTGGCCAAGAGCCAATTATACCGGCTCGTGAAGTCGCGAGACGATAAAATCGGCTTGCGCGCCCCATTCAGGACTTTGAATTGAGACCGTAACATTTGCCTTAATCTTACACCCCGTAATAACTGTAGGGTGCAAAAACAAGCAATATTACGGTCCTTAACATGAATTGCCTCCTTTGTTGGAGATGGTCTTAGCTAGCCGATTCTGAATTGGCCGTACCATTGCTTGGCCCATTATAGTTTTAACTAAACTTTGTGATACATAATTTGATTAATGTCGTCTTCCTCAAATTAAACTTTGATTTAATTTACCTGTGAACTGACACGCCTATCCTTGTGGTTTTGTTTTATTGCTGAATGGAATACCATGAAAACTAATAAATGAATAAATACTCTACAGAAATATAGTTTGAATTATGTCTGTCAACAAGTTATGTTACATAAAATATAAAACGAAATCATTCATTAGTAAGGTACGCTACAAACATAACATGAAGAATCAATTTTCAAAGTATAATCTACAATTAGGACTTTGTAGGAAGAAATATATTCACAAATATAATCAGTGATATGGCATGGTGATGCTGGACTTAAAACAGCTTGCAACTATAAGACTGAATTAATTTTTAAACACATATGATATATCATATGATATACGATGGTGCACAACATAATATTGCTTAACACAGAAACACAACAACAGACAGTGCAATAGCAATCTTTATTACTTAGGTTAATCGTTTAAACCTCAACTTGCACACTCCACAACGCTTTAACATAAGAGATTCGAAAATCTTGCAAAATTAAAAATTATGACCGAACGAAAATGTATTTACTATAGAATGTATTTAACAAAAAACGATCGAGTGCTTGCTTCTTAAAATTTAAGATTCAAAGATAAACAAATACTTATAAACAAGGAAAAATAAAGGAAACATTGAACAAATATAATTAGAGATTGATCAAATAAAATGATAAGATGATAAGAAACCAGAAGAGGATCAGAGATCGGTTAGTATAATCGTCATTGCAAATCGGAAACACGGACCAATTTATTCATCATATCCTCCTCATCATTTCTAAAATAAAATACAATCTTAAAACAATTAAAACAGGCAGGCAACCATCAGAGACTTAAAAACAAAGAACCATGATTTTACATCATATTGTTGCAGTTTTCTTCTCATACGCTGATGCCCGGTCAAATAAACATTTAGAGTATCTATATATAAATATAAAAGTTCAAAGAGAAAATTTAACAATGGAAGAGGATAAGAGAGAAGGATGAAGAAACATAAAAAACACCAAGCTGTGGACGCTTTCTGCGGCGGTGGGTTTTTATAAACAATCAAATTGGTTTTTAAACAACCGAAATACCTTGAAACTTTGCAAGAAGACCGTGAATTTACCATTACGCCACTTTGTTGCCTTGAGAATGGTCTACCATTCTTCATTGTTGTTTCTGCTAGGCGTGTGATGTCCACCCACTGTCAGTACATGCGTCCATACTTTATGAACATAAGCACAATGGAAGAATAAGTGCATATTAGTTTCCTCATCCTCCTGCCATAAGCTGCAAATACTATTCAAAATCATCCTCATTCTACTTAATGAATTTGCAGGCCAGGAGCTCATTATTTAAGGCTCTCCAAAGCAACAGGTTAAGTCTTTGATTGCCAAAAGCATCCCACACACAATTCGAACAAAATTAGCACATACGAAAAAGGGGAATTAAAAATTGGCAAAAATATAAAAATAAAATGATTAACAAAATAGAAGAGGATCAGAGATTGGTTAAATGAAATCGTCACAGCAAATCAGAAACACGGACCAATTTTATTCATCGTCACTTCCTCCTCTTATCTGAAATAGGAACTCCATTTCAAAAATAAATACATCAGGCAATCATCAGAGACTTAAAAACAAAGAATCATGATTTCACATCACATTGTTGCAGTTTTCTTCTCATCCTCTGATGCCAAATCAAATAAATATTTCGAGCATTTATATATAAAAATAAACATTCAAACGTAAAATCTGAGGACAGAAGTGAGAAAGAGGAAGAAGTATAAGCAACAGCGAATTGCAATTGCACTCTGCGGCGGTGATTTTTATGGATGAAGAAAACCCTAGCCGCTCCCAAGTGCTTCTTAGCACAACGAGCCAGCAAGTGTACGGCCCATTGCTAAATTGATCATCCAGGTCCATATGTACATATTACCTGGTTAAGTAACTAGCACAGATGGAATCTTGATACTGTCCGTTAACCAGTTCTAAGTTCTAACCATACATTCGGATGCGGATACTGCCATATACGCATCCGCATCCGAAATTATTTCCGGATATCGAATATCCGCATCCGCAGATACGAACGGATACCGGATAATCATCTGTTTCGCTAACGATCGATAAAGTAATGAACATAAATGAATTTTTTTAGTTTAGTATTACGTTTTTTTCAGTCCAATTGATTACCAATGTGCTTAAAATAAATAAATATGATGATAAGTTATAATTTTGAGCAATTAATGTGCATTTAGCACACTTTCAACTTTACGATATAATAAATCAGTATATTTAATTATATTAAAATACACACAATTTAAGCTATAATCATGAAAAAAACGGACGGATAATTTTCGGATGCGGATGTGGCCATATCCGCATCTGTTTTTCCGAATATCGGATATTTATCCGCTTTTCGGATGCGGATGCGGACGGATTTCGGATTTTTCGGATATCCATCGACAGCCCTAGTAATACGAAGTGTAAACTGTCAACGAATTATATATATTTTTACTTCAAAGAGTATTTGATGTTAATGACATACTTCTTCTTGGATGTAAATATTTGGATAAAATTTTATTTCCTTCAAAAAACTGAAAGCGGCGCTTGGTTTATTCTTTATAGTTTCGGGTTTGTCTATGCAAAAATATAAACGATGCAAATTCATCGTGAAAAACAACCATTTTAATTGACATCACGCAATAAAGAAAACAATTTTTATTTATTTTCCGTATTTTGGAAAGTAATGGAGAGAGTGATGATTTTGCATAGTTCCTTCATCCACTGTGCCAGTCACTTCTATCTTCCTTCAATCCTCCATGTTGTCTCTGAACTCTTTTTTATTTATTGTGATTAATGTTGAAAAGGAAAAACTCAAGACACGGTTTAATCCAAAAATTACCGAATATTTTGAAAAGTTGGTTTTGAAATTATTCATGGTATCAGACCCGGTTTTGAGCATAGGCTCACTAGGCAAATAGCCTAGGGCCTCAAATGTGTGAGGGGCCTCCAAAGAAAAAATACCCAGTACCGATGACTAGCTTTGATGTTCCAAAAAATGCAAACGCAGACATAAAAATGGCGGACGAGAAAATTCCATGCCTTTCCCCTCCTTCCAACCGCCTTTCTCCCCTCCTCATTCTCCGCCTCCAAAGCCGCCAGATGCAGCTTCGAAACCTCACAAATGATAGGGCCTAAAAAAAATCGCCTCGGGCCTCTTATATCTCAGGGTCGGCCCTGCATGGTATGTATCTTCTAACAAAATGTTATATATAATTAATGGTTCCATGTTTACTTATGCATGTATGCTAATATATCAAAGCAGGGACAACTATGAACTATCAGTTAAGATCAATAAGTAGGAATAATTTGTTTAATATGAATAGCTTGTTTATTTTGCAGAATCGGAAAAGTGTTTGTGATTAGCTTTTCAGGATAATTCGAATACTTTAGAGGGCTGTAAATGACGATTGATCAGGTATTATACAAATAGGAAAACTGAATCTGATGAAAGGTCTAAGAAAACGACCTTTTTACCTTGTAAAACTACTGCTGTTAAGCCAATTCTAATTTGATAATCACAACAGTGTTGCTCTTCTTATCTTTCCTGCAAGGTTGGCTCCAAAATATATTCAAAGTGATAAACATATTTGTATAAACTTTAAATGATATCATCGGCAATGAAATTTGCTTAAGCTTGCCAAATATTAATGGACCTAGAGCGTTGAATCTTAACTATACCTACAGGATTATGTCAATAAAGATATAGTTTTAAGGCAGCACGCCCAATATAATAATGTTATCCTCGCTTGGAAATGAGGGAATTCAGCTTGCAATCATTAGGACTTAGGGTCCCCCGAAATCAGAGGTGAATGTTTGAATGGTTTGGTTAATCCGATTATGAAAATTGTCAAACCAAACTAAAACCAATAAAAATAAAAAATAAATGAACCAAATTAAGATTGGTTGGTTCGGCCGGTTATCCGATTTAACTAAATTAAAAAAAATTAGACTTTATGTTCATAATATTAACTATAATTTGAAATAAATTATAAATATATGAATAAAATATTATTATTTATGATTCTTATGCTTTCCAAAAATAATTCTGTTACATTTGTGATGATTTTTTTTACTTAAACAACTAATTAACCTAAAATATTTACTATGCTATTGATAATATAATAAAAGTTCGGTTAATTTGGTTAAACCGATAACCAAACTGGATACTTTTCAAACCGATTACAAACCAATCTAAATTCAAAACCAAACCAAAACGACCAAAAAGTCGATTTGGTTGGTTTATTTGGTTTAACCAAATAATGTTCACCCCTACCCCAAATCTAAGGCTGGTAAAGGTATCTGCTCGTAGATAGATTATGTTTACAAAAGAAACAAATGTGGGTTACAGGGAGGGTCCGCCATTGTTGAATTCTCTCTCAGAAAATTACATCAATTATAGATGGCTATAGTTTTCATTACAGGAGGTGAATTTTGAACCTTCATTTTAAATTCCAAGTTTTAGCTGTTTTTTGCTGTATTGGAATGGAAAAGACAATAGGTTTTGGTGTCTCAAATGCAGTATAATTGGGTATCTTTCCTTAACAACCCACCTTTTGTAGTATCCTGAAACAATTACCGAACAACAACGTCTGACTTTTTAATACCATAATTTTTTTTTGTTGATAACGAAAAAAAAAGACATTATACTAGGTCTCACTGATATAATCTCATACCGAAATGACAATATAGTATATACTGAATATACATGAACATAACATTATAATACGTGTGTGGACTCCACTCCCCCCCCCCCCCATAACCACACATATATACATATGTGTGTGTGTGTGATTGTCCATATATATATATATATATATATATAAGATTATGCTATGCGCATATGACTAACTTATTTGTATTGCAGCTGGACACATCAAAGACATATTTGGAAATACAGAGGTACTTTGTGGTTTAAAATTCAATGATTTAAAGACTGAATGCTATTTTAATAAAACTTGCAGGAATAAGCAACATGTCGTTGAAGCGCTGAATGTACAAGAAGGGGAACTCCCAGTGAAATACTTGGGTGTGCCACTTTCCTCGAACAAAATAACTGACGGAAATGTACAAGCTTAATTACAAGCATTAGAGACAGATTATATGGATGGAGTTCAAGGCTACTGTCATTTGCTGGTCGAATAGAATTGGTGCATACCATCATCCATGCTAAAGTTAATTTTGGCTCCGAACATTCCAATTACCAAATGCATCGATCAAAAAGATTGAGAAGGTTTGTGCTGATTTCATTTTCCATGGTGGACTACACAAGATTAAATTTGAGGACCTTTGCAGACCCAAGGAGGAAGGGGAGCGAGTTTAAGGAATATTAAGACAAGAAGAGATGGTTTTGCCCTAAAATAAGCATGGAAAATCGTTAACAACTCGGGATTATGGGCTAATGGATGAACAACTGGCATGGCAGAGATAACTTTTGGGTTATGAAGGAAGACAACAACGCTTCGACAACATGGAAGGCTATTCTGAGAATTAGAAGCACTTTAGCCAATCACTGCAGAAAAGAAATTGCCAAAGGAAACGATACTGATTTATGGAAGGGCCCCTGGATAAATGGAAAATCTCTTATTGACACACATGGGTGGGATACTTATTCTGCCTATGGTTTCCCAAATGTGACGGTTAATTCCATTATACTGAACAACCAATGGAATGCGAATATTGCTTGTAACTCTGAACAAAGAGGGGTAATTGAAAACAAGCAAATTCACGAGGACAGGCAGTTTGATACATAGACATGGATGGGTTGTGGTTTCAATTTACAACAGACCTGGAGTGACATTAGGACCAAACACGCAAACAGGTCATGGAGCAAAATTATTTGGTGCAAATGAAATGTACCCAAAATGGCTTGTGCGCTTACAAGGCTGTTTTGGGTCGTCTACCGACGAAGGATAGACTCCTCAAATGGGGCATAATTGATGAGTCAACATGTGTTCTTTGCAAATCCAATGAAGAAAACCACAATCGTTTATTTTTTGAATGCGATTTCACAACGAAAAATTGGGAAGCATGCTGTAAAGAAGTGAATTACACTACTACATATATCAAATTACAGGAAATTATGGCAAAACTTGAAACGCTTAGGCAAGGCGTAAGTGAGGTAACCGAAGTGAAGGCAGTCACTCTTACAGTCCTTGTTTGGAGTGCATGGAAGGATGGGAACAACCACATACGTCACAACAAAGAGCGGTCAGTGGAGTTCGTTAGTAAGCTTGCAATAAAGGACCTTAATTTGGCACTGCTAAGGAAGAAAGGAGAACTTACCAAAGGAAAGGGACCTGCAACAAGCGAAAGGGCAGGCGTGGATCGATTGCTACCACTGGATCAGCACCAAGGTACAAGCACGAGTTACTTCGCCTTCCAACCGCCATATATTGAAGAAGATGAGGGTTTCCTTTTTTTCTTTATTTAGATCTGAAATTTTCGCACTTTGTTTAATTATTCCCTTTAGTTCAGTACGTAAAGTAAGCATATGTCGGCTGTGGAAGATTCCAGACCAATGAAGCATTGTAACATGGCTTTGTGTCTTTGTTTTCTTTTTGGGCTGCAATGCCCATCAATAAAGCTTAAACTCATTCAAAAAAAAAAGATTATGCTAGCATAAAAATTGATAAATGAATATCGACGCATAAAATCAGAATGTTGCAATTTCGAACAAAGCAGAGATTCGAATAATGTATAGTACAACATGTCTCATATACGACATGTTTATCACATCCTATTAAAATGACAAGTATACATATCCATAATATTGATGTCATGCCTCCATAAATGCTCTAGTTGAGCATCCTTGTAACGTGTCCCTAAAATCATTTGATTCTCAATCAAACGATTATAAGACGTTGGACATATTTAAAACCTGATGCAAGTGGAAATATTTCAAAATACTGTATATTAAAACTATATGCAACTAGAATATTAACCAGGCACAATCGGTCATCTCCACAAACATGGTTTAGGATAATCTGAACTGTTTATAAACAAGTAAAGTAAATCCATCACAATGTAGGAAATCAAACAATAACCTGGTTCTCTTCTGTAATCAGCCAATCGATATCCTCTTTAATACAACAATTCTTTCTCCCTCGATTGATTTTCGGTCAATAACCCTTCGTTAGGTAATGTTGACAACTTATATATAAAGTACCTCTTATGCGCATAATCATTCTCCTTTAAGCGATAATTATCAAATTTAATTGAGTTTAGATAATATCTTAAGTGTAATTACGTAATTTGATTATATAACAGAACTCTTATATCGTATATGTTAGGATTGCCTCGAATTTTCCTAAGGAGGAATGATGGTTTGGGTACAATAATCCACATCACGGAGTATATTAAAGGAATTCAGTACAAATATGAGATGGTAGACATGTAACATCAGGGATTCCTTTTGTTATATGGGAGTTGTGTGTCATCTCATATGCATGCAAGGGAGGGGAACTTTACTCCGACCGTCATTACATAACAGTAGTATCAGAGCCGAACGTTATGGACTAGGCCATGTAGGCAAGACAGTGCTCTCAAAAGATACTCGTAGGATGCGAGTCAAGGGGGTGACTGTTAGGATTGCCTCGCATGTTCTTAAGGAGGAATGATGGTTTGGATACAATGGTCCCACATCACGGAATATATTGACGGAATTGGGTACAAATATGAGGTGGTAGGCACGTAACAACAACGATTCCTATTGTTACAAGGATGTGTATGCCAACTCATATGCGGGTGGCTTTGTTCCGACCATCGTTACATAACAATATATTGTTTGAAACAATTTTTGGTTTTATTTTTCGGTGCATATATTATTATTATTACTACTACTACTGATGTAAAGTGGCTATGTATATTATTATACTAGGATATAAATTATGTTTAAATACATTAAATATATACAAGATTAGTTAAATAATAATTTCAAAAATTAAGGGATTGCAATATTTTATCGTTTCTAATTTTTAGATTATGACATTAAACTAGAAAGAAAACTTTTCAAACCAATAAGGTTTTTCCAAATAATATGGAGTTGATGGAAAGTATTTCTTTGAACCACAAAAATTGCATTTTTTTAAAGTTATATACGATTTTGCCACCTACGAAGCAATGACTTTGATTCATATATGATGGCTTCAATGATCACTTCGTCGCTTCGAACTGCAGAGAAGCGCACAATGCTAAGGAAACTTAACATCGAGTGCTTTAAAGTAGGTGGGAAGAAGTGTTTTGAAACATTTTCTTCAATTTGAAAACAGGAGATCCGCGTTTAATAATTTGTTTCAAATCATACCAACTCCATTGCCAAAATTGGATTCAAAGCCGACTGCTTCGAGCCTACCTTTATAAATTGGTTTCATTTCGATGCCAAAGGTATCGGATAAAATAGTTTCAAAAGATTGTGTTGATTGTTTCAAAAACTATTTCGAGCTCGAAGCCCTATTAACTTTCGAAAGAACCCTCATACTATTAAATTGCTTCAAAGTAAAATAGGCTTAAGGCCAAATATTTCCAAATAATGTGTTTGAAGCTATTACCCGGCCATTTCCATGTATCTGGATTGACGCAACTTGGCGATTATCGTGGCAAAAAGCATAGAGAGATGGTCCGAAAGTCCGGACATAAAGCTTGGAAAGCACCATTAGGCTACAGTCGAATGAGCCTGGCGAAACATTGCCCGGAAGCTCACTAGGTGCGGGATCGACCAAAGCTGATGCTAGAGATTCGTACAACTCCATGACTAACTAATAGAAAGTTCAAGTTCTACCAATAGTAGTTTAAATCCCTGCAATGATACGAAAACTTGACAAATAAGTTAAGAGCAAGGTTGGAAAGACTATTGGTATCCACATGAGGGATCTCTCCCCAGTATCCCTCAAAATGAGGGAACAGTACCGCTCCCTATTATAGAATTCGGTATTGGTCCCCTTCTTGATGTGGATATAGGTCGACCCTCTCTAATTTGACACTACAACGGTTCTCAAACTTTCCAAGGATATTTTCCGTAACATACATCTATAAATAGCAGCTGCCTAGGAGAGAAATTAATATATTGGCTAATAGTTTACTTTTTTTTATCTTGGTGTCCTGCCAATCCAACACTTTGTAATTCAATAAATGAATGATAAGGTATCCAAAATCTTCATTCAATTCTCCATGTTGTCTCTAAACTCTTTTTATTTACTGTGATTAATGTTCAAAACGAAAAACTCAAGACGCGGTTTAATCCAAAAATTACCGAATCTTTTGAAAAGTTGGTTCAAAATTATTCATGGTGTGTATCTTCTAACACAATGTTATTAACAATTAATGGTTCCAGTTTTACCTGACGGACAGCTTTGAATGTTTCTTACATATCGGCATTGCATGCTAAGTGATAATCTGCTAGAATAAACTATAACGCCAAATAATTTGTTAGGAACCAAATTATCTTATCTTATGCATGTATGCTAATATATCAAAGCAGGGACAATGAACTATCAGTTAAGATCAATAAGTAGGAATAATTTGTACTAGCAGATCGCCAACATGAAGGAATACATTGCCTATTTTAAATTTGTACTAGTCTTCCGCTTCACCGACGTAAGAAAACTACCTGCGCCCGTCCTCCGGTTCATCGACGTCTCCTTCGGTACTCTAACATGTCCATCTCTGCCAAGTTGCCGAGGCTGCGAGACCACGGCCTACCTCCTTCCAAAAGTGCCATTAAACATCCTCTTCACCTTCGACGGCGAAATCATAAAAACAACCGCCGAAAGGAGCGGAAGTCGTCTCAAGCGGGAAGGACCGAATGGAGCGGAAGCCGTCTCGGGTTAATGTTGAAAAGGAACTACATGAACGACGGCTAACTATGACCTTATGGTATATTAGTGATGTTCATCATAATGACAACAGCGAGCGGTGGGTGGCGGGCTCCTTGCCACAGGCGGCACAGCAAAAACGACGGTCGGCTTAATAGCCCAAGCTCCGTCACCTTGCTCCGGTTCACAATGTGTTTCCCATAAACTCGACGTACATAAGCCATATAGTCTCATTCACCAGCCTCTTAAACAAGCCCAGGCTCCATCGCCTTGCTCGGGTTCACATGCCCCACTACGCATTCGAAGAAGCTTGCATTCTTATGCCTCGCTACAGTATAGTGCGATAAGTGATGTAAATTTACAGTAAATGTATTGCACAACCGTCCCAACCCCTGGTAGATCCTCGTCCGCGACAGTGGGCCGGTGGTGGGTATGGAGCACAACACGGTGGCACCACAGGTTGGAATGAGCACGCCGAAGTCGAGCGGAGCGTCGGCCCTGAAGAGAAGTGAATCGTCGATTGCGTCTTCTACCTTGATTGCACCAAGCATGAGCACTGGATCGCCCGGTACTGGAGTAGTACCACAGTATGATCAAGTTCAAGTTCCGACATATAGGACTTTATGGCCTACCACTCCGCATTTACTTTATCTATTCGTTTTAGGAGCTCGCATTTCATTAATTGTTCCTTTAAATCTAGTTGATTTGGGTCTCCCTGCTGTTCTACGCACTGTTGGTGGCAATAAAACCTGTCCCTGGAATTCGCTCCAGTAACGTTTATCTGGAATAGGATGAAATTCCGGTTTGTAAGCTGTGTAGTACTTCTTCACCGAATACCACTTCGAGGCAAAGTCATGGTGTTGTCGATTAGCACCGTTGGTTACATTAGAACAAGCCGCCATTACATGTTCGCATGGAAGGTGCTGAAGTAACGGAATTCTGCACGTACAAGAACAATTGTTTTGATCGAGTAATACTTTGTATTCCTTGCCGACATGCGAAATTACTCCCCACTCACCTTCATTATATCGGACAATGCGGCAACTTCTAGCTTCATTTGCCCATTCACATATCTTCAACTCCCGTTTGGGAGTTAGCATTGCCGTCGCCGGCATAACAAGATCCCTTCGTTTACAAAAATAATCCACCGACCGAAAAAACGTACGTGCAACTAGAGCTTTGAGGGCAATGATCGTGCACCTCTAAGTACACCATTAAAGCTTTCAGAAGCATTTGTCGTCATGACATGAAATCTACCACCGTCATCGAAACACAGAGTCCAGTTCTCTTCCTTCTCCCCCAAACTTTTCTCAATCCAATTATGTGTTGGAACGTTATTTAGTTTAATTTCGTCACGGATCTTTTGATATTCAACCACTTCGGAAGCACATGCTGCTGCATAAAACAAACCTGTCAAATTTTTATCTTTGAATCCAACAGCTTGAAAATTGGCGTTTAAATGTCTGGCGCAATATCTGTGTTTGTGTGGGTATCTCCAAGAATTCTCCAAAACAACCGGTATACCCTTCATCCTATCAGAAGTGAAAGTGATGCGCCGATTTTGAACACTACAGATGAATGTTCGTATACACGCAAAAAACCAACCCCAAGTATCGGTTGATTCAGCCTCCACAACCCCATATGCCAACGGGTAAAGTGAATCATTTGCATCGACAGCAGTCGCAGCCAGTAACGTGCCTTTGTTTTTCCCATATAAATGTGTGTCGTCTATGGAAAGCAAAGGTCGACAATGCACAAATCCTTCAATGCATGGCCCACAAGCCCAAAATGCCCTTACAAAAACTCCGCATGGTTCGGCTACTATATGGCCAACACTCCCTGGATTAGCTTTGATAAGTTCATCAAAATATTGACGGAGGGTAGAGTATGACTCGGCCCAGTCACCGTAAATGCCTTCGATTGCTCTACTTGATGCCCTCCATACCTTTGTATAACCAATTTTTATAAATAGTTGTTCCTGTATTAAAACTTGCACTATTCCAGGCGTAATACTCAAATCCGCTTTCACAAACGGCATGATCTTCGAAACCAAAAAGTCGACGTTGCTTGTTTATGATTGGAGTTCACTATCGGATTTGCACAACTATGTTCAGCTGGGTATTTTTTAATAACCCACAAACCTTTCTGCGATTTTTTAGAATCTATGGCATGTATTCTCCACGTGCAATTGGGATCCGTGTTGCAAATAGTAGTGTATTTCTTTTTGTTCGACCAGATTGGCTTAAACGAAACTGGCGCAAAATCGACCACTCACTTAACTGTTGAAGGAATTTGCTTTTGCTCTCAAACATCATACCTACTTTGTAACCATTTTGAACGCAGGACGACGAGAAAACTTCGTTGTTGAATTGCAAATTTGCAACCACGGATCTAGCTATCATTTGTGCATTGGATAAATCATCATCCAATGGTATCTCAAACTCCGACAACTCCTCATCACTATCTTCGGCCACGTTGTCTTCGCCTACCAAATCAAAATTTAGGGGAGCATTGTCTACTCGCATTACATCAACCCATGACGTATCATTATCAGGAATGCTAACAACGGTCATGCTGTCAAGTGAAGGATCTGGATTTACCTCTCTCAAATTGTAACAACCCGAAAATCTGGGCCAGTTTAAAAATTTTATTTCGGCAATTTTAGCGAATTTTGAATATTTAAAATAGATTATTTTAAATAAAATCGACGGGAATTTATTTTGAATATAATCCGAATGTATATATTATACGGCGTCGTTAGAATATAAATAATTATATATAATTATAAAAGGAATTGAAAATGGCGCGGTAGTTCGATAATTTGATTTCAAACTTCAATTGAATGTACCGGGTGCAAAACAATCCGGATTTTAGTGAAACCAAAAACATTAGGATCTAATTGATGATATCTTTCCAACGAATCCGAAAAATCAAAATTTCATAGCGGGAATCAAAAGATATGTCCAGTTGAAAATTCTAAATAGTCGCTATGGAATTCAGGCCCTTAAAAATGGAAATTTTGCAAACGAACTCGGATTTCGACGAAACCACTTTTGTTGGGTCCGCAGTGTCAAGTTATTGCTAGATTCCAAATTTCATAATTTTTCGAATCAATATGTGAGCGTGGCAAAGGAAAACCCGTTTGACCGGTTTCAGTTGATTTTAATCGACTGGAAAATGGCCATTTTTCAAACGGTCTCAGAATTCGACGAAACTAGTTTTGTTAGGACCGTATCGTCAATACGAAGCTAGAAATTATTTTTCTAAAATTTTTCGAGTTAGTATGTGACCCCAGTAATTTGAAATGTACGTTTAAAATTCAATATAGTGATTTAAATGTAAATTCAACGGAAACTGATTCAAACGATTGAATCAGCCAACGATACATATCCCATTGTGTTCGGAATGGGGGTAATTAGCTAGGAGGGGCAGTCGTTGGACCTCGTTTAGAGGTCGTATGCAAAAGTCAACTTTTCTAGAAATTAAATAATATAAAATAATTAACTCCCTTTCTCTCTCCCCTCTATAACTCATCTGCCCGCCCCCTTCTGAAATTCATTTCGAAAAAAAAAAACTCCTGCCTCTCGATCTCGCCGTCGCCCTCCTCACCATCGCGCCCACGCCCCTACCCTCCATCGTGCAGGCCTTCCCCCTCCTTCTCCGATCTCCTCACTCCCCTCGCGCCCGCTTCGAACCCGCCTCGTTTGAGCTAGGACTTCGGGGTGGTAGTCCCACCGAGGTGAACGCAGTTCACAACGGATGATGGCGATGGGGAGGGTGTCAGAATGGAGTACTTCGATGGTGTTCCGGTCGAGCTAGGTAGCGGCGCTGGGAGGATTTCGATGGCGAGGGTTCTTCGTGACCTGGGTTTGGCTTTCGACAGTGGAAAGGAACGATTAGCAAAGGGTAAATAACCCTGAATTTCTTTTCATTTTTACTGCAAATTCACATGGGTTTTATTTTCAGTTTTAATATCAAATGGGATTGTTTTAAAATCTGAAAATTTAAGGTATATATATTATAGCTTTAAAATATGAAACTTAGTTCAGAACACGATTTTGGCTTAGTTAAAAACACAATTTTGCTTAGATGTTGGCACGGTAAAAATTCGGTTTTTATATATGTAATAGCACATTAAAAATGCGATTTTATAGTGTATTCATCAAATTAAAAATATGACATTGTTTTTATAAAATATATAATAACATAGCGGGTGAAAGCTTTGATTTTTAAAGTTAAAAATATAATTTTTATATGAGTAGAAATATAAAAATATGATTTTTACATTATGGAAGTGTTAAAGATTTGATCTTTATATACGTAGTGAATCAAAAATATGATTTTTACTTGTGTAGAGTATTAAAAATACGACCTCTATATAATAGAGAATATAAAAATATAATTTTTATATGAGTAGAAATATAAAAATATGATTTTTATTATATGAGAAGTGAAATAAAGGTATGAACTTTATTTTAAAGGAGGTGATAAAAATTCTATTTTTACATTAAAGAAATAGTGATAAAAATTCTATTTTTACAATTATAGAAGTTGCGTTGTTTTGAAAATATAAGTTGCGTTGTTTTGAAAACATAAGTAGCGATGCTTCGAAAATAGAAGTAGCGAGGTTTAGAGAAAAATATGATTTTCATAAGAGAAAATATGATTTTTATATATTGAACATCGAAGTAAAAATTCGATTTTTTATATATTGAATAACGAAGTAAAAATTCGATTTTTATATATTGAATAACGAAGTAAAAATTCGATTTTTATATATTGAATAACGAAGTAAAAATTCGATTTTTATATATTGAATAACGAAGTAAAAATTCGATTTTTATATATTGAATAACGAAGTAAAAATTCGATTTTTATATATTGAATAACGAAGTAAAAATTCGATTTTTATATATTGAATAACGAAGTAAAATTTCGATTTTTATATATTGAATAACGAAGTAAAAATTCGATTTTTTTATATTGAATAACGAAGTAAAAATGTGATTTTTTACATATGTAGTGGCTACGGGCGAAGAAAGTGATAAGAGACGAGAACAGTGAAGATTTCCTGCATTAGAAGTGTCGTGGAGTTAGGATAGCTATCGGTGAGAATTCCTCACTCTTCAATTTCTTTTCTAGATATATATATATACTAGGATGCAGACGGTGCTTAGTAGCACCCGACACAATCGTCCACAGACCATGGACTTGTTTGTTTTGATTGCAAAAATTAATTAGAGTATTTGATTGAAATTGGATTGTTTGGTGAAATGAAATTGATATGATTGATGTGTGAATGGCGTGGGCCTTCACTAGACCGGGGATAAGGCTAGGCCTTGTCCCGTTTCTAGTATCGTGCCGTTATGCCGCCGAAATTTTCTAAAATATGTTAGAAAAATAAAAATATCATTTTATTGAATAAATGAACCGAATAGAATATTCATAGGTTGAATAAAATGTTTTATCGTTAAAAATATAATTTTTTAACGTGAATGTGAATAAATAAATATTCATTTACAAACCGGACGGTTTGTTTATGTACACCTATTTAAAGGACATTGATTGGGACGATAAATTTTACACATCGCCCAACTGCACAAATAAAATATGTGTTTGATTGTTTGAAACCCCACACGGGTGTTGGGATGAAATTTGAAGTTCACTCATCCTGATTGATTAAATATGTCGATCGATCGATTGATAGGCTGTTATAAGCGTTAGATATCTATATTTGATGCTTATACAGTGTAGTGCACTTTGGTTGATGGTTGATTATTTTTCAATGCAATTATATACATGTGTTGTATGGAATCCATATAATTAACTTTATATGGTAATTGATTGGGCCTCATTCCAATTTGAAAATTAAAGAATAATATAAAATAAAGGTTCATGTGTTGACAGTACTCATCCATTGAGATTGGTCATGTGTTGAACGAAATATTTTAGTAATAAAATTTACATCTTTATAATATAAAATAAAGGTTCATGTGTTGACAGTACTCATCCATTGAGATTGGTCATGTGTTGAACGAAATATTTTAGTAATAAAATTTACATCTTTATAATATAAAATAAAGGTTAATGTGTTGACAGTACTCATCCATTGAGATTGGTCATGTGTTGAACGAAATATTTTAGTAATAAAATTTACATCTTTGTAATATAAAATAAAGTTTCATGTGTTGACAGTACTCATCCATTGAGATTGGTCATGTGTTGAACGAAATATTTTAGTAATAAAATTTACATCTTTATCAATATAAAATAAAGGTTCATGTGTTGACAGTACTCATCCATTGAGATTGGTCATGTGTTGAACGAAATATTTTGATAATAACAACTATTTTGAAAAAGAAATATTTGAAATAGAATATTTGAAAATAGAAATTTATGAAGCCGTGTTGATTAGATTGACGCCATTTTGACGTGAACGATATTTATATCGATTGAAAACGATTTCGAAATGAAATGAATTGAAAACGATTTCAAAATGAAATGAATTGAAAACGATTTCGAAATGAAATGAATTGAAAACGATTTCGAAATGAAATGAATTGAAAACGATTTCGAAATGAAATGAATTGAAAACGATTTCGAAATGAATTGAATTGAAAACGATTTCGAAATGAATTGAATTGAAAACGATTTCGAAATGAATTGAAAACGAATTCAAATTGAATTGAAAGCAAATTGAAATGAATTCAAATTGAATTGAAATTTGAATTGAATAGAAATGAATTTTAAAACGAATTTATAAAGAAGGATTCAATTTTGATTTGAATTGAAATGGAAGTTGAAATTGCTTTTGAAATAAAATTAAAACGATTTATAAAATTCGTTTTAAATAGAAATCGACGAAATATATATTATATATATTATATATATAATATAATGGCCAGAATAGAACGCGCCGCGCCGCGGCAGTTCGTGAATTTCGACCATTTATTTCAAACGGATATTACGGAGATCCGACCGTCGGATTCTCCTAAAACCGGAACCGTTGGGTTCGTATCGACAAGAGCTTTCTAAAGAATATTAGAAATTTGAAATCTAACGGTTGGATTTGGAGATACGTCCAAATCAAATTCGAAAAAGGTCGCTGTAAGTGCAGTTCGATGGCCGTTGATGGAAATCGACTGTACGGGCCTTGATAAAATTATTAAAAATATTAATAATTTATGTAAAATCATAAGAAATGATTTAGAAAGAATTGGGATGAAAACCTCCATATTTGAAAGGATAAAAATAGATTTTTATCGAAATGAACTAGTTTTGAACTAGGATTATAATTCTATTTATTTTTAAATAAATAAATTGAATTTGAAAGGGGTTTTAAAAATAACCAGAATTTCCAATGATTGCATTGGAGTGGATGTGAATCGAAATTGTCTTCGGAATATTTCGATGTTGGAATTCGTGATTATGCAGATGTTGTTATGGAAATTTGAAAGATATATATATTTATATCGTTATTTCCAATACGACATTTGTTAATCGTAGAATTTGGTATTGAATATAAGCCGATATATTTTCTATTCAGAGCCTTGTATTGAATATCAAATGTGATTTGGGTTTGTCGTGAATGGTGTCTTCACTAACACTGTTCTTGAACCCAGTTGAGAAAAGATTAAATCTTTTATTTAGATTTAATGAAGTGTACCAATTAAATAATATTTAATTGAAATTGAATTGATATTGATTTTTGGGTTTATCGTGAACAGTGTTTTAAATAACACTTGTTCTTTAACCCGATAATTAATGGAATGTGATTTTGGGTTTATCGTGAACCGTGTTTTAAATGACACTGATTCTTTAACCCAGTCGAAGATTAAAACTAAGTGGAGTTTCAATGAATCTTTAATTAGATTGAAATGATCGAAAATGGAGTATCACCAGTTTTGCTCCAGGCGATAGTTAAATCTTTAATTAGATTTGAACGTGAAATGGTAATTGAATTTACCGATAACACTGTGGTGTTAGATATGAAGTATTACCAGTTTTACTTCATGGGATGAATAGGTTGGGATTGGGGAATTAAAACAAATGATTACTTCGGTAAGGTTCGTTAATCCCGACTAGTTGGATCGAAATTCATAAGATGATTAAAGAATAAATTCAAGAGATTTATCTTGGATAAAATTAATGGGAACCTTTCCCTATGAATGTGAAATTTAGAAACTAACTGTCGGTTAGCCAAGTAGAATGATTTTCTGAATATTGATCTGATGTTGGTTTCGGCCTTCGGGGTTAACATTTGGGGAATTATTCTCTCGATTAATTTACGGTTAGTGACTGATGAATTGGAATGAGGCGTATGTTGTGTTTGTGTAACACTTATTTAAAATATACGCGAGTTATTCGGAAAGACCGGGTTTATCCCATTCTGAATA
Organism: Allium sativum; assembly: GCA_030737875.1. Classification (NCBI taxonomy): domain Eukaryota; kingdom Viridiplantae; phylum Streptophyta; class Magnoliopsida; order Asparagales; family Amaryllidaceae; genus Allium; species Allium sativum. The sequence goes on from CM060915.1 coordinate 153,199,737, forward strand.
ACTGATACGACGTTAAGTCGAAGATGAAGACGATGGTCGAAGACCGGAGGTCTTCACGTCGTTTGGGTAATTACTGATGATCTTGATTGGGCTGTACACCCAAGAAGATGGAAACAGTTAGTGATCGTCCAGACGTACTTGGAGATCGATGGATATGCGGGGTACTAGGTGCCTCCGGTTTCGTTCAGACCCAGAACGGACTTGTAAATGGACTGTGTGTCTGACATTGGATTTTAGTCCGTGTGATTGATCTCTATTAAATATATATCTGTTTGGCGGCGGAGAATTTATTCTCTTGCTTAACGCCCTTCTCTGAGACGTACGAGCTCAGGGGTTATATATTGATGGATATCAATCGCATGGAGTGAATTGCCAGTGTGGCATGCTAAGATGCAAATGATCAAGGCTTCTGTTGAAAAGAAAAGTCTTGTGGTTGATGATCGAAGCACGGCCTTTGTGGCGTAGCTTTGTGTAACGTTGATTCGCGAGTATCACACCCGGTATGAATCAAAAACGGGAGACGGACATCAGGGAGGACATGCGTTTCTTTCTAGTTAGGAGTGGCGTCAGTGCTTGAACTGGCTGACGAGTTTGACTCATGTGGATGTTGCTTATTATTACTTGCTGAAAAGCGAGGCGCCTCGTGATATCGGTTTCGGCCGATGCTTCTGGTCGGCTGACGGGCCAGGCTTACGCCCCAAAGGGCGGGGAAACGCATGTTCAGGCATTTTAATCCACATCGGTGGACCGACCCTGACGATCCAAGGGCCCACCTGAGTCTGGGTCCTGAGGGGCGGACTAGAGCGTCTCGAATCGATGAGGATCTTGCCCCTAGCCTCGGTTCATACCATAAATGATAACCCAACTTCCAATACGACATTGCGGCTTTGATTGTAAACTTATATATGGCGACATAGTGTTATGGGGCATTCATGCCGTCTATGATTGATACTTATGATTTGAAGTTGTTTTATACACTATGCACTTATAGTAGTATCAAATGATTTGTTTTAAACGTACTAAGCATGTTTGGCTATTATAAGGGAAAACCCTATCCTCGGCTGCGTTGCATTGTGTGATGGGACCTGGGTCTTATAATAGCTTCATTTTTAGAAAAGCATTGCGCTGTTTACTTATATGCACTGGTGTTCTTGGGAGGAAACCCGTTCCGTGTTATATGGCGTGGTCCCTTGATTTACCTAGCTTTAAAAATAAAGATTAACTGTTTTAGTTCTCACACCAGTCCCATGACTGACCTGGAGTTTATTGTTTTAACCTAAACTCTGGGTGCCCTTATTTTGACACGGGCAGCTAGTAGTTTTGGTTTTGCAGATTTATATTCACAGGATCCTGGTTTACAGCTGGAACGATATCCGGAAAGCTTTGTATCCGTATATCTCCTTCTAGTTGTGTATTGTATTACTTTCCGCTGCGATGTATTTAAATGTAATTTAAATCTCTGATATTTCTGTGTAATATTCATTTATACTCTGTATATTCTTGTAATCTGATGCATTGTTGTAATAACAGTGAAACGTTCTTCCGTGTGCGTTCTGGTTTGTCCTGTTCTCAAACGATAGGGCGTTTCGAACGGCCTGGGTCGGTTTAGCGACTGGTTCGGACCGAGCGAAATTCCTTTTCGTCACAGTTGGTATCAGAGCTTTGGTTTACAAAGCTCAGAGAACAAGGCACATTAGAACCATACGAAAGAATTCATCAGATATTGGATTAGTAATATCCAATGGGGATGACTCGTTAGAGATGGGATCAGTAGTAACCTAGAACGAGTGTGAAGAGTAAATTTTTAAAGTGAAAACAAATTTTTGTTTTGAAAATTTAAATCAATTATTCGTATTTGATTATCTATTTATATTGAGTTGGACAGTCCAGTATATAAAGATTTTGCGTATACGTCTGATCCACGTGTATTTGAAATTTTAATATATTGGATAGATATAGCAACACACTCTAGTCGCCCGAAGATGATATTGATGATAGCGATCGCATCATCAACATTTATATTCGTGTTTCGAAGGTGTGATTTCTATATATTTCCATTAGACTGGTGTGAGAACCAAATCTTATATAGCTAGAACACTTTAGTGTGAATTGGCATCAAAAACAAGATTTTCAGTATATATATCAAAATTATGAATTTGAAACGTTAATTCACTAATTGATTGATGTTTGTGTTGTTTGTTTATTTGTTTGCTAAATTTTAACCATTTTGCCTAATTGAACCAAATATTGAATTGTATTGGAATTTGGTCGCATTTTCTTGCATATACATGTGCTTACATTGAACGGGTCATAGCAAGGAGGCTAGAGCCAGAGAATAAAATTTGTTTGCCCGAAAAATAGGTACATGTTTACTACATAATTTACTGTTTTGTTTGGGTGATGATGATTTTATGAGCCTATTGGCTAGCCGCTTGGCTTTTTCTTTTTCTTTTTGAGATCTGAAGGACCGGGGAAGCTATTTGAAATTCCTCGATGCTCCCGGTGCAGGGGAGGTTATGGCGAAATTTTTCGAAAATTTAGGGTGTTAGCCAAATTTTTGAAGAATTTGAAAATTCTCAGAAACTGAAAAGTTGGAGAATGAAAGCCGGATCGAATGTAGAGTTGATTAATCAAACCACTTTCGACTTTGTTCCTTTTCGAGGACGAAAAGTTTTAAGTGGGGGAGATTGTAACAACCCGAAAATCTGGGCCAGTTTAAAATTTTTATTTCGGCAATTTTAGCGAATTTTGAATATTTAAAATAGATTATTTTAAATAAAATCGACGGGAATTTATTTTGAATATAATCCGAACGTATATATTATACGGCGTCGTTGGAATATAAATAATTATATATAATTATAAAAGGAATTGAAAATGGCGCGGTAGTTCGATAATTTGATTTCAAACTTCAATTGAATGTACCGGGTGCAAAACAATCCGGATTTTAGTGAAACCAAAAACATTAGGATCTAATTGATGATATCTTTCCAACGAATCCGAAAAATCAAAATTTCATGCGGGAATCAAAAGATATGTCCAGTTGAAAATTCTAAATAGTCGCTATGGAATTCAGGCCCTTAAAAATGGAAATTTTGCAAACGACCTCGGATTTCGACGAAACCACTTTTGTTGGGTCCGTAGTGTCAAGTTATTGCTAGATTCCAAATTTCATAATTTTTCGAATCAATATGTGAGCGTGGCAAAGGAAAACGCGTTTGATCGGTTTTAGTTGATTTTAATCGACTGGAAAATGACCATTTTTCAAACGGTCTCAGAATTCGACGAAACTAGTTTTGTTAGGACCGTATCGTCAATACGAAGCTAGAAATTATTTTTCTAAAAATTTTCGAGTTAGTATGTGACCCCAGTAATTTGAAATGTACGTTTAAAATTCAATATAGTGATTTAAATGTAAATTCAACGGAAACTGATTCAAACGATTGAATCAGCCAACGATACATATCCCATTGTGTTCGGAATGGGGGTAATTAGCTAGGAGGGGCAGTCATTGGACCTCGTTTAGAGGTCGTATGCAAAAGTCAACTTTTCTAGAAATTAAATAATATAAAATAATTAACTCCCTTTCTCTCTCCCCTCTATAACTCATCTGGCCCCCCCCCTTCTGAAATTCATTTCGAAAAAGAAAAAAAACTCCTGCCTCTCGATCTCGCCGTCGCCCTCCTCACCATCGCGCCCACGCCCCTACCCTCCATCGCGCAGGCCTTCCCCCTCCTTCTCCGATCTCCTCACTCCCCTCGCGCCCGCTTCGAACCCGCCTCGTTTGAGCTAGGACTTCAGGGTGGTAGTCCCACCGAGGTGAACGCAGTTCACAGCGGATGATGGCGATGGGGAGGGTGTTAGAATGGAGTACTTCGATGGTGTTCCGGTCGAGCTAGGTAGCGGCGCTGGGAGGATTTCGATGGCGAGGGTTCTTCGTGACCTGGGTTTGGCTTTCGACAGTGGAAAGGAACGATTAGCAAAGGGTAAATAACCCTGAATTTCTTTTCATTTTTACTGCAAATTCACATGGGTTTTATTTTCAGTTTTAATATCAAATGGGATTGTTTTAAAATCTGAAAATTTAAGGTATATATATTATAGCTTTAAAATATGAAACTTAGTTCAAAACACGATTTTTGCTTAGTTAAAAACACAATTTTGCTTAGATGTTGGCAAGGTAAAAATTCGGTTTTTATATATGTAATAGCACATTAAAAATGCGATTTTATAGTGTATTCATCAAATTAAAAATATGACATTGTTTTTATAAAATATATAATAACATAGCGGGTGAAAGCTTTGATTTTTAAAGTTAAAAATATAATTTTTATATGAGTAGAAATATAAAAATATGATTTTTACATTATGGAAGTGTTAAAGATTTGATCTTTATATACGTAGTGAATCAAAAATATGATTTTTACTTGTGTAGAGTATTAAAAATACGACCTCTATATAATAGAGAATATAAAAATATAATTTTTATATGAGTAGAAATATAAAAATATGATTTTTATTATATGAGAAGTGAAATAAAGGTATGAACTTTATTTTAAAAGAGGTGATAAAAATTCTATTTTTACATTAAAGAAATAGTGATAAAAATTCTATTTTTACAATTATAGAAGTTGCGTTGTTTTGAAAATATAAGTTGCGTTGTTTTGAAAACATAAGTAGCGATGCTTCGAAAATAGAAGTAGCGAGGTTTAGAGAAAAATATGATTTTCATAAGAGAAAATATGATTTTTATATATTGAACATCGAAGTAAAAATTCGATTTTTTATATATTGAATAACGAAGTAAAAATTCGATTTTTATATATTGAATAACGAAGTAAAAATTCGATTTTTAAATATTGAATAACGAAGTAAAAATTCGATTTTTATATATTGAATAACGAAGTAAAAATTCGATTTTTATATATTGAATAACGAAGTAAAAATTCGATTTTTATATATTGAATAACGAAGTAAAAATTCGATTTTTATATATTGAATAACGAAGTAAAAATTCGATTTTTATATATTGAATAACGAAGTAAAAATTCGATTTTTATATATTGAATAACGAAGTAAAAATTCGATTTTTATATATTGAATAACGAAGTAAAATTTCGATTTTTATATATTGAATAACGAAGTAAAAATTCGATTTTTATATATTGAATAACGAAGTAAAAATGTGATTTTTTACATATGTAGTGGCTACGGGCGAAGAAAGTGATAAGAGACGAGAACAGTGAAGATTTCCTGCATTAGAAGTGTCGTGGAGTTAGGATAGCTATCGGTGAGAATTCCTCACTCTTCAATTTCTTTTCTAGATATATATATATACTAGGATGCAGACGGTGCTTAGTAGCACCCGACACAATCGTCCACAGACCATGGACTTGTTTGTTTTGATTGCAAAAATTAATTAGAGTATTTGATTGAAATTGGATTGTTTGGTGAAATGAAATTGATATGATTGATGTGTGAATGGTGTGGGCCTTCACTAGACCGGGGATAAGGCTAGGCCTTGTCCCGTTTCTAGTATCGTGCCGTTATGCCGCCGAAATTTTCTAAAATATGTTAGAAAAATAAAAATATCATTTTATTGAATAAATGAACCGAATAGAATATTCATAGGTTGAATAAAATGTTTTATCGTTAAAAATATAATTTTTTAACGTGAATGTGAATAAATAAATATTCATTTACAAACCGGACGGTTTGTTTATGTACACCTATTTAAAGGACATTGATTGGGACGATAAATTTTACACATCGCCCAACTGCACAAATAAAATATGTGTTTGATTGTTTGAAACCCCACACGGGTGTTGGGATTAAATTTGAAGTTCACTCATCCTGATTGATTAAATATGTCGATCGATCGATTGACAGGCTGTTATAAGCGTTAGATATCTATATTTGATGCTTATACAGTGTAGTGCACTTTGGTTGATGGTTGATTATTTTTCAATGCTATTATATACATGTGTTGTATGGAATCCATATAATTAACTTTATATGGTAATTGATTGGGCCTCATTCCAATTTGAAAAATAAAGAATAATATAAAATAAAGGTTCATGTGTTGACAGTACTCATCCATTGAGATTGGTCATGTGTTGAACGAAATATTTTAGTAATAAAATTTACATCTTTATAATATAAAATAAAGGTTCATGTGTTGACAGTACTCATCCATTGAGATTGGTCATGTGTTGAACGAAATATTTTAGTAATAAAATTTACATCTTTATAATATAAAATAAAGGTTCATGTGTTGACAGTACTCATCCATTGAGATTGGTCATGTGTTGAACGAAATATTTTAGTAATAAAATTTACATCTTTATAATATAAAATAAAGGTTCATGTGTTGACAGTACTCATCCATTGAGATTGGTCATGTGTTGAACGAAATATTTTAGTAATAAAATTTACATCTTTATCAATATAAAATAAAGGTTCATGTGTTGACAGTACTCATCCATTGAGATTGGTCATGTGTTGAACGAAATATTTTGATAATAACAACTATTTTGAAAAAGAAATATTTGAAATAGAATATTTGAAAATAGAAATTTATGAAGCCGTGTTGATTAGATTGACGCCATTTTGACGTGAACGATATTTATATCGATTGAAAACGATTTCGAAATGAAATGAATTGAAAACGATTTCAAAATGAAATGAATTGAAAACGATTTCGAAATGAAATGAATTGAAAACGATTTCGAAATGAAATGAATTGAAAACGATTTCGAAATGAAATGAATTGAAAACGATTTCGAAATGAAATGAATTGAAAACGATTTCGAAATGAATTGAATTTAAAACGATTTCGAAATGAATTGAATTGAAAACGATTTCGAAATGAATTGAAAACGAATTCAAATTGAATTGAAAGCAAATTGAAATGAATTCAAATTGAATTGAAATTTGAATTGAATAGAAATGAATTTTAAAACGAATTTATAAAGGAGGATTCAATTTTGATTTGAATTGAAATGGAAGTTGAAATTGCTTTTGAAATAAAATTAAAACGATTTATAAAATTCGTTTTAAATAGAAATCGACGAAATATATATTATATATATTATATATATAATATAATGGCCAGAATAGAACGCGCCGCGCCGCGGCAGTTCGTGAATTTCGACCATTTATTTCAAACGGATATTACGGGAGATTCGACCATCGGATTCTCCTAAAACCAGAACCGTTGTGTTCGTATCGACAAGAGCTTTCTAAAGAATATTAGAAATTTGAAATCTAACGGTTGGATTTGGAGATACGTCCAAATCAAATTCGAAAAAGGTCGCTGTAAGTGCAGTTCGATGGCCGTTGATGGAAATCGACTGTACGGGCCTTGATAAAATTATTAAAAATATTAATAATTTGTGTAAAATCATAAGAAATGATTTAGAAAGAATTGGGATGAAAAACTCCATATTTGAAAGAATAAAAATAGATTTTTATCGAAATGAACTAGTTTTGAACTAGGATTATAATTCTATTTATTTTTAAATAAATAAATTGAATTTGAAAGGGGTTTTAAAAATAACCAGAATTTCCAATGATTGCATTGGAGTGGATGTGAATCGAAATTGTCTTCGGAATATTTCGATGTTGGAATTCGTGATTATGCAGATGTTGTTATGGAAATTTGAAAGATATATATATTTATATCGTTATTTCCAATACGACATTTGTTAATCGTAGAATTTGATATTGAATATAAGCCGATATATTTTCTATTCAGAGCCTTGTATTGAATATCAAATGTGATTTGGGTTTGTCGTGAATGGTGTCTTCACTAACACTGTTCTTGAACCCAGTTGAGAAAAGATTAAATCTTTTATTTAGATTTAATGAAGTGTACCAATTAAATAATATTTAATTGAAATTGAATTGATATTGATTTTTGGGTTTATCGTGAACAGTGTTTTAAATAACACTTGTTCTTTAACCCGATAATTAATGGAATGTGATTTTGGGTTTATCGTGAACCGTGTTTTAAATGACACTGATTCTTTAACCCAGTCGAAGATTAAAACTAAGTGGAGTTTTAATGAATCTTTAATTAGATTGAAATGATCGAAAATGGAGTATCACCAGTTTTGCTCCAGGCGATAGTTAAATCTTTAATTAGATTTGAACGTGAAATGGTAATTGAATTTACCGATAACACTGTGGTGTTAGATATGAAGTATTACCAGTTTTACTTCATGGGATGAATAGGTTGGGATTGGGGAATTAAAACAAATGATTACTTCGGTAAGGTTCGTTAATCCCGACTAGTTGGATCGAAATTCATAAGATGATTAAAGAATAAATTCAAGAGATTTATCTTGGATAAAATTAATGGGAACCTTTCCCTATGAATGTGAAATTTAGAAACTAACTGTCGGTTAGCCAAGTAGAATGATTTTCTGAATATTGATCTGATGTTGGTTTCGGCCTTCGGGGTTAACATTTGGGGAATTATTCTCTCGATTAATTTACGGTTAGTGATTGATGAATTGGAATGAGGCGTATGTTGTGTTTGTGTAACACTTATTTAAAATATACGCGAGTTATTCGGAAAGACCGGGTTTATCCCATTCTGAATAACTGATACGACGTTAAGTCGAAGATGAAGACGATGGTCGAAGACCGGAGGTCTTCACGTCGTTTGGGTAATTACTGATGATCTTGATTGGGCTGTACACCCAAGAAGATGGAAACAGTTAGTGATCGTCCAGACGTACTTGGAGATCGATGGATATGCGGGGTACTAGGTGCCTCCGGTTTCGTTCAGACCCAGAACGGACTTGTAAATGGACTGTGTGTCTGACATTGGATTTTAGTCCGTGTGATTGATCTCTATTAAATATATATCTGTTTGGCGGCGGAGAATTTATTCTCTTGCTTAACGCCCTTCTCTGAGACGTACGAGCTCAGGGGTTATATATTGATGGATATCAATCACATGGAGTGAATTGCCAGTGTGGCATGCTAAGATGCAAATGATCAAGGCTTCTGTTGAAAAGCAAAGTCTTGTGGTTGATGATCGAAGCACGGCCTTTGTGGCGTAGCTTTGTGTAACGTTGATTCGCGAGTATCACACCCGGTATGAATCAAAAAGGGAGACGGACATCAGGGAGGACATGCGTTTCTTTCTAGTTAGGAGTGGCGTCAGTGCTTGAACTGGTTGACGAGTTTGACTCATGTGGATGTTGCTTATTATTACTTGCTGAAAAGCGAGGCGCCTCGTGATATCGGTTTCGGCCGATGCTTCTGGTCGGCTGACGGGCCAGGCTTACGCCCCAAAGGGCGGGGAAACGCATGTTCAGGCATTTTAATCCACATCGGTGGACCGACCCTGACGATCCAAGGGCCCACCTGAGTCTGGGTCCTGAGGGGCGGACTAGAGCGTCTCGAATCGATGAGGATCTTGCCCCTAGCCTCGGTTCATACCATAAATGATAACCCAACTTCCAATACGACATTGCGGCTTTGATTGTAAACTTATATATGGCGACATAGTGTTATGGGCATTCATGCCGTCTATGATTGATACTTATGATTTGAAGTTGTTTTATACACTATGCACTTATAGTAGTATCAAATGATTTGTTTTAAACGTACTAAGCATGTTTGGCTATTATAAGGGAAAACCCTATCCTCGGCTGCGTTGCATTGTGTGATGGGACCTGGGTCTTATAATAGCTTCATTTTTAGAAAAGCATTGCGCTGTTTACTTATATGCACTGGTGTTCTTGGGAGGAAACCCGTTCCGTGTTATACGGCGTGGTCCCTTGATTTACCTAGCTTTAAAAATAAAGATTAACTGTTTTAGTTCTCACACCAGTCCCATGACTGACCTGGAGTTTATTGTTTTAACCTAAACTCTGGGTGCCCTTATTTTGACACGGGCAGCTAGTAGTTTTGGTTTTGCAGATTTATATTCACATGATCCTGGTTTACAGCTGGAACGATATCCGGAAAGCTTTGTATCCGTATATCTCCTTCTAGTTGTGTATTGTATTACTTTCCGCTGCGATGTATTTAAATGTAATTTAAATCTCTTATATTTCTGTGTAATATTCATTTATACTCTGTATATTCTTGTAATCTGATGCATTGTTGTAATAACAGTGAAACGTTCTTCCGTGTGCGTTCTGGTTTGTCCTGTTCTCAAACGATAGGGCGTTTCGAACGACCTGGGTCGGTTTAGCGACTGGTTCGGACCGAGCGAAATTCCTTTTCGTCACACAAATCTTGATCATCTAGTTCCATTTCGACATCAGGAATATTGGGTTCAACGTTAGATTCTGCTTCGGTGGCTGGTGTCGGATACATGTAGTACGCAAGCGGCAAATTCTGAAGTACATTTAATACACTACATAAATCTATAGCGATAACACTAGTAACTTACTGTTGGGTCATCCGATACACTTCGGTGAGCATTGGCTCTATGGGCGAACAACGGTAACTTGTAGATGGTCTAGCGAAATTTTGTGTCGTGAGGTAATTCGGTACAAAACTGAAATATACACAGTTTTTAAAATCATACAAAAGACAATGGTAATATTGTGGAGTAGGAGAATACTAAATTTCGAGTTACCCGTGCATTATATTTTGGACACTTTCCTGCATCGGATATGGATAGCCCGATAGCGATGGATGATGCAAAATCATGTGCGGATTAAACCCAGAATCCATTTGTTGTTGCTCATACGAGGGAACGCTCATAGTCGGATACGGAAAACAAACTGCGGGAGCAAATACCAATGGTGTAACGGCTGGCTCTGTTGACAACCTCTGCTCTTTCATTACAAATAATTCGATAGATTTTGACACAGAGGACAACATAATTTCCACGTCGTTGTTGTCTTTGATTTTTATTGCCTTAGATCCGGAATCGGTCGTCCAATTGCAAACTAACTCAATGTCAAACTCATGCGGATTAATTTTAGTACATTTATACACGGCCTGCTTCAATTGTACGAAATTTGACCCTTTTAAAACTTTTGCCGGTTTGCTAGATCCACCGTTATATATTCCACATTTACGTTCATCAACAACTAATTCTCCATCGTAATAGCATATAATTCCAATATAATTTGGCGTCATTCCGATCTATTCTAAGAACAAAATAATTTTAACTAAGATGGGTAAAATAGAAATAACCATCAAAAAACCAAATTCATACCTTTTGATACTCCAAATAGCCAACCTAGCTTGCTCTTAACTTTGATCTTTAAACAACTTGGATTTTGATATATTTTTTAAGGTTTAGAAGTTTAGGGTTTTTGGGGTTTTGAGTGAGAAATGGGTTATGATGGTAAATAAGAGAAGAAAAAGTAAAGTAAACTATCTGCTTTTAAAAATAAAAATAAAAACTTTTTAACCGCAATCATGGATTGCGCCCATGTAATGTAGTAGTTTTCAACAATTTTATTACCGGCGCAATCAATGATCGCACCAACGTCCACGTTGGCAGGTGCAGTCCTTGATTGCGCCAGTACAAAAAAATAATTTCTGGCCAACTCAGCGCTGAGTTGGCCAAAAGGAGGCTAAAGTTGCAAATTTTTATAAAAATGGACTATTCTTGAAATAAAAATAGTGCGATAAGTGACGTAAATTTACACATTCGAAGATGCTCACATTCTTATGCCCCGCTATAGTATAGTGCGATAAGTGATGTAAATTTACAGTAAATGTATTGCACAACCGTCCCAACCCCTGGTGGATCCTCGTCCGCGACAGTGGGCCGGCGGTGGGTATGGAGCACAACACGGTGGCACCACAGGTTGGAATGAGCACGCCGTAGTCGAGCGGAGCGTCGGCCCTAAAGAGAAGTGAATCGTCGATTGCATCTTCCACCTCGATTGCACCAAGCGCGAGAACTGGATCGCCTGATACTGGAGTAGTACCACAGTATGATCAAGTTCAAGTTCCGACATATAGGACTCTATGGCTGCTAAGTGGTGTTTGAAATACTCTTGCTCTGAATAACTCAACTTTTCATGGATTTCCTAGGGAAGAACTGGGCCAATTTTCCATCTCAAGCTTTGAATCATTACTGCTCTGTTGTACAAGTAAGACATGAGACAACGTTTATTTCGAGTAATGGATAGTTAATTTATGGTAGCACCAAAATGATCCTCGTTTCTATTTGTTTGGATGTCCAAATTAGCCGCAGAAGTAGAAAATAATATTATAAGTGCATCAAATATAAAGTAGTGTTGCGGAAGTATGCAACACTTGATGCTGGAATACAATGTAGGAACACTACAGAAGACTTGTAGGAACAGCTTTGTCCTTAACATAGATAATATATTTTTTATTTGTGCATGTCATGTACAAAAGACTTGTTTGTGTCCTAACATTTAATAGTATGGATTTGAAATTTTTCCTTTCCGTGGCCTAATATTGTGCAAGGTTGATTGCACCATGCAAAGAGCAACTTGCATTGTGCATGGACATCTAGCACTACGCAAAACGTATCTTGCATTAGACATGGACAACTTGCATTACACATGTGAAGTTTTCAATGTATGGGATGGTGTTTTCTCTTCTGCAGGAGTGGTTCGTGGTGTTCAGTGGTTTGTTTAACAAAATGTTTTTTTGTTAAAATTCGCACTTTGCGCCATTACAATCTTTTTTTTTTCTGTAAATTTGCACTGGCGCACTTTCAAATTGCACCAGTACAAATTTTTCTATTTTTACATGTCACGTGTATCGACGCAAATCTCAGATTATGCCAGTACATTTTGGTCAACTCAACGCTGAGTTGACCAAAAATGGGCTATATTTGTAATATTTTGTAAAACAAGGCTCTTAGTGAAATAAAAAAATATCAAAAAAAAATCCATAAAAATAAAATCTACAAACTGGACTCCTTTATGAACTTAAAAGTTACTAGACCATAAATTATAAAAATAATTGGCAAAAACGCATGAAACATATAAATAAAAATCCAAAAGTACACATTATTTTAATGCAACATTATCCTTGAAAATGTACACAAATCATAAATGATGAGACATCGTACCATTCTTGTATATATCAAACATAGTGCAAATTCTATTTATTTTTTCTAAGTTTAAATTATGCCTTCATTAGGATGTTTACAAAAAAAAATGTTGCAGATTGAAGATTGAATAAAGCATCAAACCATGATATCTAAAATCCATGTAGAATGATTCGTTGTTTGAACATAATAAAACAGGCATCAATAGTGCCAGCACCCTCTAAATAAAAAATAATAATTAAAAAAAAACATTACAAATGTTTCTAAGACTAATCATTTAAACCTTAGCTTCCAGGCTCCACAACGCCTTAACTTAGGATTTAAAAATATTCCAAAATTAATGTAACAAGCAATCGAAACGTATTTACAAATGTAATTCACAAAAACGATCGAACACTTACTTCATAAAATTTAACATTTGAACAAAAATAGTAAAGAAGAAAAAGTAGAATTAAAGATTGGTAAAAAAAAAGTGACAACAAAATGGTAGAGGATTAGTTTTTGGTTAAATATAGCATATTGCTAAAAGCATCTAGGAAAATGCTTCATAATACAATTACTAAAAAATACCATAAAATTTTAGGCTTTATACTTCATAAAACCAATCGTTTTAAAAGCTACCAAATTCATTATTTTCGATTTTTTTACATGACGAACAATCGTCGATCAACACCGTTCTGTACAGCGATCAACCACCGTTGTTAACGACTACGGAAATGGATGTTGATCGATGGTTTGTTCACCATGCAAAACAGTTTTACACTTTGACACCTTATATGAAATGAGTTTAGTATTTGGAAACATAAAATCTATCAAATTGATTGTTTTTATTCGTAGAATTAGGAAGCACTTTCCTGTTTTCTGAGTGCATTTAGCAACACATTAAACTTATATATGGCGACATAGTGTTATGGGCATTCATGCCGTCTATGATTGATACTTATGATTTGAAGTTGTTTTATACACTATGCACTTATAGTAGTATCAAATGATTTGTTTTAAACGTACTAAGCATGTTTGGCTATTATAAGGGAAAACCCTATCCTCGGCTGCGTTGCATTGTGTGATGGGACCTGGGTCTTATAATAGCTTCATTTTTAGAAAAGCATTGCGCTGTTTACTTATATGCACTGGTGTTCTTGGGAGGAAACCCGTTCCGTGTTATACGGCGTGGTCCCTTGATTTACCTAGCTTTAAAAATAAAGATTAACTGTTTTAGTTCTCACACCAGTCCCATGACTGACCTGGAGTTTATTGTTTTAACCTAAACTCTGGGTGCCCTTATTTTGACACGGGCAGCTAGTAGTTTTGGTTTTGCAGATTTATATTCACATGATCCTGGTTTACAGCTGGAACGATATCCGGAAAGCTTTGTATCCGTATATCTCCTTCTAGTTGTGTATTGTATTACTTTCCGCTGCGATGTATTTAAATGTAATTTAAATCTCTGATATTTCTGTGTAATATTCATTTATACTCTGTATATTCTTGTAATCTGATGCATTGTTGTAATAACAGTGAAACGTTCTTCCGTGTGCGTTCTGGTTTGTCCTGTTCTCAAACGATAGGGCGTTTCGAACGACCTGGGTCGGTTTAGCGACTGGTTCGGACCGAGCGAAATTCCTTTTCGTCACACAAATCTTGATCATCTAGTTCCATTTCGACATCAGGAATATTGGGTTCAACGTTAGATTCTGCTTCGGTGGCTGGTGTCGGATACATGTAGTACGCAAGCGGCAAATTCTGAAGTACATTTAATACACTACATAAATCTATAGCGATAACACTAGTAACTTACTGTTGGGTCATCCGATACACTTCGGTGAGCATTGGCTCTATGGGCGAACAACGGTAACTTGTAGATGGTCTAGCGAAATTTTGTGTCGTGAGGTAATTCGGTACAAAACTGAAATATACACAGTTTTTAAAATCATACAAAAGACAATGGTAATATTGTGGAGTAGGAGAATACTAAATTTCGAGTTACCCGTGCATTATATTTTGGACACTTTCCTGCATCGGATATGGATAGCCCGATAGCGATGGATGATGCAAAATCATGTGCGGATTAAACCCAGAATCCATTTGTTGTTGCTCATACGAGGGAACGCTCATAGTCGGATACGGAAAACAAGCTGCGGGAGCAAATACCAATGGTGTAACGGCTGGCTCTGTTGACAACCTCTGCTCTTTCATTACAAATAATTCGATAGATTTTGACACAGAGGACAACATAATTTCCACGTCGTTGTTGTCTTTGATTTTTATTGCCTTAGATCCGGAATCGGTCGTCCAATTGCAAACTAACTCAATGTCAAACTCATGCGGATTAATTTTAGTACATTTATACACGGCCTGCTTTAATTGTACGAAATTTGACCCTTTTAAAACTTTTGCCGGTTTGCTAGATCCACCGTTATATATTCCACATTTACGTTCATCAACAACTAATTCTCCATCGTAATAGCATATAATTCCAATATAATTTGGCGTCATTCCGATCTATTCTAAGAACAAAATAATTTTAACTAAGATGGGTAAAATAGAAATAACCATCAAAAAACCAAATTCATACCTTTTGATACTCCAAATAGCCAACCTAGCTTGCTCTTAACTTTGATCTTTAAACAACTTGGATTTTGATATATTTTTTAAGGTTTAGAAGTTTAGGGTTTTTGGGGTTTTGAGTGAGAAATGGGTTATGATGGTAAATAAGAGAAGAAAAAGTAAAGTAAACTATCTGCTTTTAAAAATAAAAATAAAAACTTTTTAACCGCAATCATGGATTGCGCCCATGTAATGTAGTAGTTTTCAACAATTTTATTACCGGCGCAATCAATGATCGCACCAACGTCCACGTTGGCAGGTGCAGTCCTTGATTGCGCCAGTACAAAAAAATAATTTCTGGCCAACTCAGCGCTGAGTTGGCCAAAAGGAGGCTAAAGTTGCAAATTTTTATAAAAATGGACTATTCTTGAAATAAAAATAGTGCGATAAGTGACGTAAATTTACACATTCGAAGATGCTCACATTCTTATGCCCCGCTATAGTATAGTGCGATAAGTGATGTAAATTTACAGTAAATGTATTGCACAACCGTCCCAACCCCTGGTGGATCCTCGTCCGCGACAGTGGGCCGGCGGTGGGTATGGAGCACAACACGGTGGCACCACAGGTTGGAATGAGCACGCCGTAGTCGAGCGGAGCGTCGGCCCTAAAGAGAAGTGAATCGTCGATTGCATCTTCCACCTCGATTGCACCAAGCGCGAGAACTGGATCGCCTGATACTGGAGTAGTACCACAGTATGATCAAGTTCAAGTTCCGACATATAGGACTCTATGGCTGCTAAGTGGTGTTTGAAATACTCTTGCTCTGAATAACTCAACTTTTCATGGATTTCCTAGGGAAGAACTGGGCCAATTTTCCATCTCAAGCTTTGAATCATTACTGCTCTGTTGTACAAGTAAGACATGAGACAACGTTTATTTCGAGTAATGGATAGTTAATTTATGGTAGCACCAAAATGATCCTCGTTTCTATTTGTTTGGATGTCCAAATTAGCCGCAGAAGTAGAAAATAATATTATAAGTGCATCAAATATAAAGTAGTGTTGCGGAAGTATGCAACACTTGATGCTGGAATACAATGTAGGAACACTACAGAAGACTTGTAGGAACAGCTTTGTCCTTAACATAGATAATATATTTTTTATTTGTGCATGTCATGTACAAAAGACTTGTTTGTGTCCTAACATTTAATAGTATGGATTTGAAATTTTTCCTTTCCGTGGCCTAATATTGTGCAAGGTTGATTGCACCATGCAAAGAGCAACTTGCATTGTGCATGGACAGCTAGCACTACGCAAAACGTATCTTGCATTAGACATGGACAACTTGCATTACACATGTGAAGTTTTCAATGTATGGGATGGTGTTTTCTCTTCTGCAGGAGTGGTTCGTGGTGTTCAGTGGTTTGTTTAACAAAATGTTTTTTTGTTAAAATTCGCACTTTGCGCCATTACAATCTTTTTTTTTTCTGTAAATTTGCACTGGCGCACTTTCAAATTGCACCAGTACAAATTTTTCTATTTTTACATGTCACGTGTATCGACGCAAATCTCAGATTGCGCCAGTACATTTTGGTCAACTCAACGCTGAGTTGACCAAAAATGGGCTATATTTGTAATATTTTGTAAAACAAGGCTCTTAGTGAAATAAAAAAATATCAAAAAAAAATCCATAAAAATAAAATCTACAAACTGGACTCCTTTATGAACTTAAAAGTTACTAGACCATAAATTATAAAAATAATTGGCAAAAACGCATGAAACATATAAATAAAAATCCAAAAGTACACATTATTTTAATGCAACATTATCCTTGAAAATGTACACAAATCATAAATGATGAGACATCGTACCATTCTTGTATATATCAAACATAGTGCAAATTCTATTTATTTTTTCTAAGTTTAAATTATGCCTTCATTAGGATGTTTACACTAAAAAAAATAAAATCCATGTAGAATGATTCGTTGTTTGAACATAATAAAACAGGCATCAATAGCGCCAGCACCCTCTAAATAAATAAAAAACATTACAAATGTTTCTAAGACTAATCATTTAAACCTCATCTTGCAGGCTCCACAACGCCTTAACTTAGGATTTAAAAATATTCCAAAATTAAGGTAACAAGCAACCGAAACGTATTCACAAATGTATTTCACAAAAACGATCGAACACTTACTTCATATAATTTAACATTTGAACAAAAATAGCAAAGAAGAAAAAGTAGAATTAAAGATTGGTTAAAAAAAAGTGACAACAAAATGGTAGAGGATTAGTTTTTGGTTAAATATAGCATGTTGCTAAAAGCATCTAGGAAAATGCTTCATAATACAATTACTAAAAAATACCATAAAATTTTAGGCTTTATACTTCATAAAACCAATCGTTTTAAAAGCAATCAAATTCATTATTTTCGATTTTTTTACATGACGAACAATCGTCGATTAACACCGTTCTGTACACCGATCAACCACCGTGGTTAATGACTACGGAAAAGGATGTTGATCGACGATTTGTTCACCATGCAAAACAATTTTACACTGTGACTCTTTGTATGAAATGAGTTTAGTATTTGGAAACATAAAATCTCTCAAGTTGATTATTTTTATTCGTAGAATTAGGAAGCACTTTCATGTTTTCTGAGTGCATTTAGCAACACATTAAATATAATCGTCAAAGCAAATCGGGAGCACAGACCAATTTTATTCAACATCATTTCCTCCTCATATCTAAAAAAGTAATCACATCTGAAATAGTAACTCCATTTCAAAAATAAATAAAACAGGCAACCATCAGAGACTTAAAAACAAAGAATCGTGGTTTTATATCATATTGTTGCAGTTTTCTTCTCATCCTCTAATGCCAAATTAAATAAATAATATTTATAGTATTTATATATAAAAATAAAACATTCAAACGCAAAATTTAATGACAAATAGGAGAAAGATGTAGAAGCGTAAGCAAAAGTAGAGATGAGAAAAAAACCGAATTAAAACCAAAATCGAACCGAAACTGATAAAAATCAAAAGCGAAAAAACCCGAAACCGAAACCAAAAATCAAAATACCGAACCGCACTAATATTTCGGTTTCGGTTTTAGATCCAAACCGAACCCAAAAAAACCGAACCGAATTATAAAATGTTGCACAGTCTTAGACTGCATGTTGTTTCGTATTATATAGTATATACACACTGACCACTACTTGACTCATTTGATTTAGCTGAATACTGAATTACGGGTAGACTAACATAAAATGTCCATTTTTTGTTTTTGTAGATTCTTGATTGTTTTGAATTGAAGATGAAAGTTGAGGTACCAGTAGACTATTTTCTAAAATTCCAAGTTGCCGCTGGTGTACTGAAGTATGACTCACTGGAGTGCTCCTGCTCATTTTTCTTCTTCTTGTCTTGGGCTTAGAACTAGCTGGCTTAGCTTTGTACTACTTTGGATAAATTATAGTCTATTAGTTTGTACTCTGTACCATGTGTTTCAATACACTCGGTTGAAACAATCTATTTTAATTTATTTTATGGTTATTTGGATTTATAATATTTTTTCTTTAAATCGGTTTTAAAACCGAACCGATAAAAACCGAAAACGAGGTTTTGAAACTGAAACTGATGCTTCGGTTACGGTTTCGGTTGTCGATTTTTAAAACCGAGATCTTTCGGTTTTGTTTTCGGTTTTACCCCAAAACCGAACCGAACCGGGTTTTAACCCAAAACTCTATGGCAGTGTTCTTTATAGATGAAGAAAGAAAACTCCAGCTGCTTCCAAGTGCTTCTTAGCTTGCCGATTCTGAAATGGACCTACCATTGCCTGGACGATTACAGTTTTAAATAAACTTGTTATACAGACTTTTTAGTTTATTGATTAACGTCGTTATGTTCGAATTTAAACTTTTTATTTACCTGTGCATTGACACGCCTATCTTTGTGGTTTTGTTTTATTGCTGAATTGAATACCATGAAAACTAATAAATGGATAAATAATACAGAAATACAGTTTTTATTATGTCTTTCAACAAGGTGTGTTCACATAAAATATAAAGAGGATTTTCTTTTAAAGGACAAACTTTGAAAAAAAAATTGTGAGAAGTATGGAAAGTTTCAAAATTAGGGAGAATGACACATTTACATTAAAGGTGGAATTCAGGGGGCCCACTAACATTTTTCCATTTACACTATCATTTGGCCTTCTCCCTAATTTTGAAACTTCTCATACTTTTCACCCAAAAATTTCCAAAGTTTGTCCTTCTACCTATTTTCCACAAATATAAAATGAAATCTTTCATTTGTAAGGGATGCTACAAACATAACATGAAGAATCAATTTTCAAAGTATAATCTACAATTAGGACTTTGTAGGAAGAAATATATTCACAAATATAGTCAGTGATATGGCACGGTGATGCTGGACTTAAAACAGCTTGCAACTATAAGACTGAATTAATTTTTAAACACATATGATATATCATATGATATACGATGGTGCACAACATAATATTGCTTAACACAGAAGCAGACAGTGCAATAGCAATCTTTATTACTTAGGTTAATCGTTTAAACCTCAACTTGCACACTCCACAACGCTTTATCATAAGAGATTCGAAAATCTTGCAAAATTAAAAATTATGACCGAACGAAAATGTATTTACTATAGAATGTATTTAACAAAAACGATAGAGTGCTTGCTTCTTAAAATTTAAGATTCAAAGATAAACAAATACTTATAAACAAGGAAAAATAAAGAAAACATTGAACAAATATAATTAGAGATTGATCAAATAAAATGACAAGAAACCAGAAGAGGAGGATCAGAGATCGGTTAGTATAATCGTCATCGCAAATCGGAAACACGGACCAATTTATTCATCATATCCTCCTAATCATTTCTAAAATAAAATACAATCTTAAAACAATTAAAACAGGCAACCATCAGAGACTTAAAACAAAGAACCATGATTCTACACCATATTGTTGCAGTTTTCTTCGCATACCCTGATGCCCGGTCAAATAAATATTTGGAGCATCCATAAATAAATATAAAAGTTCAAAGAGAAAATTTAACAATGGAAGAGGATAAGAGAGAAGGATGAAGAAACATAAAAAACACCAAGCCGTGGACGCTTTCTGCGGCGGTGGGTTTTTAAACAACCAAAATACCTTGAAACTTTGCAAAAGGATCGTGAATTTACCTTTACGCCACTTTGTTGCCTTGAGAATGGTCTACCATTCTTCATTGTTGTTTCTGCTAGGCGTGTGATATCCACCCACTGTCAGTACATGCGTCCATACTTCATGAACATAAGCACAATGGAAGAATAAGTGCATATTAGTTT
This sequence comes from Allium sativum, assembly GCA_030737875.1. Lineage (NCBI taxonomy): Eukaryota > Viridiplantae > Streptophyta > Magnoliopsida > Asparagales > Amaryllidaceae > Allium > Allium sativum. The sequence goes on from CM060915.1 coordinate 153,220,659, forward strand.
CCTCATCCTCCTGCCATAAGCTGCAAGTACTATTCAAATTCATACTCATTCTACTTAATGAATTTGCTGGCCAGGAGCTCATTATTTAAGACTCTCCGAAGCAACAGGTTAAGTCTTTGATTGCCAAAAGCATCCCACACACAATTCGAACAAAATTAGCACAGACGAAAAAGGGGAATTAAAAATTGGTAAAAATATAAAAATAAAATGATTAACAAAATAGAAGAGGATCACAGATTGGTTAAATGTAATCGTCATAGCAAATCGAAAACACGGACCAATTTTATTCATCGTCACTTCCTCCTCTTATCTGAAATAGGAACTCCATTTCAAAAATAAATACATCAGGCAATCATTAGAGACTTAAAAACAAAGAATCATGATTTCACATCATATTGTTGCAGTTTTCTTCTCATCCTCTGATGCCAAATCAAATAAATATTTCGAGCATTTATATATAAAATTAAACATTCAAACGTAAAATTTGAGGACAGAAGTGAGAAAGAGGAAGAAGTATAAGCAACAGCGAATTGCATTTGCACTCTGCGACGGTGGTTTTTATGGATGAAAAAAACCCTAGCCGCTCCTAAGTGCTTCTTAGCACAACGAGCCAGCAAGTGTACGGCCCATTGCTAAATTGATCATCCAAGTGGTTAAGTAACTAGCACAGATGGAATCTTGATACTGTCCGTTAACCAGTTCTAAGTTCTAACCATGTCCCTTCACTGATTTTTTTTTCTTTTCCCATTGAAAGAACTGTGATTCGTAACTACTAAAAGAATAAAAGCTTGCGGCCATGGCTGCCTTGTGTTCTCATAATAACCCGATCTTCGACAACAACCCTCCTCCTAAAGAGGGTTCTTCTTCCTCCCCTCCTCCTTCTAATCGACCTCCCAACCCTCCCCCTGACCCTAAATTGAATGAGGATGGGTTTACTAAGGTCTTTAACCGCAAAAAAGGACCTAAATCCTTCTTGAATTCTAAAACTTCTGCGCATTTCAGAACGGCGGTTGGCTCCTCTAACGAGTACCCATCTAAAGCGCAGCAAAAGCCTTACCCATCCTCAAGTGGAGGGCGTTTCCAATCAAGAAATCAAAATCAGAACAATCCTGCTCAAGATTCATCAAGAAACCCAATTCCTCCGACAAAAGAACCCGGACAGATGTCTAACATCCCTACGGGCATAAATCAGAAAGCTTCATCGTGGGCAGATTTGATTAAGAAGGGCAATCAGGATCCAGGTTTTGATTTGAGCTTCATCCCTCCGGTGGTTAAACTTGGAGATGAGAAGATAGTTGTGGCCTCCGAAGAGGCTTGCAATCGCACAGAGGGTAAATGGTGTCTTTCCATTGTGGCATATGTCTTTGGGAAAAGGCCTGCCTATCACTATTTCAGAAATTATGTGGTGCGCACTTGGAACCCTAGTGGCTCTTTCGAAATTTTTACAAGAGAAAATGGGTTCTTCATAATTAGGTTTTCGAATGCTGAAGATAAAGAGAAACTTCTAAAAGGGGGACCCTATTTCATTAATGGGAAATTGATTATATTAAAGAATTGGTCCAAGAAAACAGTTCTTGACCGGGATATCTTAAACACTATGCCCATATGGATTCGATTTCCAGAACTGAACCTTCGACTATGGGACAAGGAAATCTTCAGTGCCATAGGAAGTCTTGTCGGCAATCCATTAAAAATGGATGAACAAACAGCGAAGGAAACGCGACTGAGTTACGCTCGCTTGCTTGTTGAAATTAATGCGGATTCTGAGCTACCTAATGAAGTATCCATCTATACACATGATGGGGAGATTATTACACAATAGATCACGTATGAGTTAATTCCAGATAGTTGCAAATTCTGCAAATGCTTTGGTCATTCCACCGAAGCATGCTTGAACAATGAGAATCAGGGTGAACAGCCAAAACACGTTGCAATTACGAATAACAGCTCTGATGTTAACAAAGATGATGTTCATAAAGATATCAATAACATCGAAGCAGACAATTCTGGAATTAACCCAGCAGTTACTGAAGACATCTGCCCTAATTCAGAGCAATTTTACATGGAAACAAATGCAGAATATATGAACATAGACGCATTCAATCTACATTCAGATTCAGTCAAGAAAGCTCAACCTCAAACAACTCAAGACTCTCAGAGTACTGCCGGTCCTAAAGAGGATCTGCAGACTCGTTACGCTTTGGCTGAGATTGTGGAAACTCCATCAGGGGTTTCCACAAATACTAAGGAGCCCAACTTTATAAAAGAAAATAGTAACATCACAAAGGAGGGATCCTACACTAAACAGGTCATTGAGTCCTTCCCCCCCTTGAAGGACCCAAGCATTATTACAAATTCTACAAATAATTCAACAATAAAAATAGGGGATTTCTGTGAAGACCTCCTTGCTGCTGATCCCATTTATACTAATGCTTCACTGCTTGCAAGTGGCCTAGCACCAACTAAATCAGCCATTACTCTCGAAAATATTCAGGATGCTGTCAACCAAACCATAGCAGCAGCAAAGACTTCAAGACCTGTCTCACCTACATTAAAAAAGAAAAAAGGCAGGACCAAAAGCCTAACAGACATTGTAACTGTGGAGGAAACTGAAGATGAAAAGGATCATGACTTCAGAAAGAAATATATTAGCAAAAATGCTAAATGGGAAAAACAATTAAAGCCTACTGACAAAAGTAGTTATAAGAAAAGTGGCAAGCAGTTGGGGGTAAAGGTGGACGGTAAAAAGCTCAGGGGCTCATCTTAGGTGATGTGTATCCTTTATCTTTCTTTCTATATCTTTTTTTAATGGATATTATCACTTGGAATATCAGGGGATTAAACTCTCCAGAAAGACAGTTAGATTTAGTTAACTTCTTAGCTAATTACAAACCCAGCATTATGGGTTTGGTTGAACATGAACTCAGTGACCTAAAAATAGAAGAGTTGCATAATAGGTTATTTTCAAATTGGAATACTATCAACAATAACTTGATGGGAGGGAATGGCAGGATTATGGTCCTCTATAACTCTACCATTTGGACTCTTATCAGTCATTTTATTGATATGCAATATATTCATTGCACATTTAAAAATAAAGGTGGTTTGTATTTAAAAATTACCTTTATCTATGCCTCAAATCTAGAAAATGACAGAATTATGCTATGGAATAGTATTGTTTAATTTAGTAAAGTCATTCATACTCCTTGGTTGTTAATTGGAGATTTCAACACTATTTTTCATTATCATGAAAAAAGAGGAGGGAACCCCATTCCTTTTTCTAAGTTAGAAAAAATTGACTGTTTTATGTTGAAATCTGGCTTAATAGAACCCCCCATAGTTGGCAACAAATTCACTTGGAAATCAAGTGAATTCAGGAATATTCATTGCAAATTGGATAGGGTTCTATTCGATCAACACTTCATTAATCTATTTCCTAGTGTTAATTGTAGCACTTTGCCTCAAAACACTAGTGATCATACCCCTATTTTAGTTTCTATTAATTCTGAGAATAAAAACAGTGGCAACCCCCCCTTTAGATTTGTAAATGGATGGGTGTATGAGAAGGACTACAAGGATGTTGTCTCTAGTTGTTTCACTAATAATTTTTTTGGTACTGCTCAATTCAAGTTTCACAAAACCTTGCATCTTGTCAAGTCTAATTTAAAAACCTGGAACAGCTCTAGAAATAGAAATGACATCAAAAACATTAGAGATGAATGTGACAGGTTACAAAATGAATTAGACATTGACTGCTTAGACAAGAGTAAGGCTGAGAATTTTTTTGATGCTCAAGCTAAGTTGGTCAATGCTTTACACATCAGTTCTGTTAACATTAGCCAGAAAGCAAAAGTTGAGTAGTTAACAGCTGGTGATGAAGCTAGCAAATTTTTCTATTCTAGAATGTCAAACAGGAAAAACATAAATTATATAGGTAAGCTAATAGATTCAGATGGTAGGATTACAAATGATGCTAATAATATTGAGGCCGAGGCTATTAGCTATTTCAGTAATCTGTACAATTCTAATAACCTCACCAACAACTTATCTGAGATTGAGTTTAAATATCTAGCTAATTCTAATAGTACTGATGTATTACTTGCCCCTATTAGGCAGGAAGAGATCAAAAATGTCATATTTTTTGCTAATAATGATAAAAGCCCAGGTCCAGATGGATTTGGTGCCAAATTTTACAAAACACATTGGGGTGAGATGCAGAATGGTTTATGTGACTCAATCTCAGAATTTTTCAATTCAGGTAAACTTCTGAAAAGCATTAATCATACATACATCACCCTTATTCCCAAAGTGGAAAGTCCTACTAGTCTAGATGATTATAGGCCTATTGCCTGTTGTAACTTTGTTTACAAAATTATTGCTTCTCTCCTGTGCAATAGATTAAAATGTTTTCTAAAGTTCACTATATCTAAGAATCAAAGTGCCTTTATCCCAGGTAGGTTAATCTCTGAAAACTCTTTGCTTGCTCATGAGTTAATTAGAAATTTTAACATAAGGAATAAAAATCTTATGTGCATTAAAATTGATCTGCATAAAGCATTTGATAAAATTAATAGAAATTTTATCATTCACATTATGCAAAAGATGGGTTTTGACAAAAAATTCTGTGCTTTAATTAAAGAGTGTATATGTAATGTGTCTTACTCTATCATGATAAATGGTTCTCCTAAAGGCTTCATTACTAGCAATAGAGGAATTAGATAGGGGGACCCACTGTCACCATACTTTTTCTCTATTGTTATGGAATATTTTTCTATGCAAATGGAATTGGAAGTACTTAAGGGAAACATTAAACCTATAAATAGAGTTAAACCACACATTACACACCTTTTATATGCAGATGATATGCTCTTATTTTTGAAAGCAGATAAAGGGAGTGCTATTGCTGTTCACAAGATTTTAAAAAATATGGAGAACTATGCTGGGTTAGCTGTCAATTTAAATAAAAGCAAAATCTATTTTAGTAAAGATGTTCTTATTAAAGATGAGATCTTACACCTCTTGAATTTTAAAGAGGGTAATCTCCCTATTAAATATTTAGGCCTCCCCTTAAGCATAAATCAGATCAGTGAAAAAGATTGTTGTAGACTACTTGATCTGATTCAAAGTAAGTTTGAAGGGTGGTCTGGTAAACTACTTTCTCTAGCAGGCAGAATGGAGCTCACTCACACAGTCATATCTGCTATGGTTATGTACTAGGTGCAGTCTCATAATATCCCCACAAATGTTATACATAAGATTGATAGAATGTGCTCTAATTTTATTTGGAGAGGCAAATATCATAAGGTTGCTTGGGATACTGTGTAAACCTAAAAAATTTGGAGGTCTTGGGCTTAGAAGCATTAAGGACATAACTGAAGTTAGCAAATTTAAATTATTTTGGAAATTTCTGGAGGGAAAATCTCTTTGGGCTAGATGGATGTGTGCTAAATATTTAAAAAATAAAAACTTCTGGCTTGCTAGAAAAGAGGTGCATCACTCTTATGTTTGGAAAAGTATTTTAGATTGCAGGGAAATTGGCAAAAATCTAATTCAAAGAAAGTTAAAGGATGGTACTCAAACCAGTTTATGGTTTGATCCATGGATTAGTGGAAATTCACTAATCAACCTTTTAGGGTGGAACAATTTATATATTTTAGGAGGAGCTAATGATAAAGTTCAGAGCATCATTAACAATAATTGTTGGAGCTTTCATAACAATCCTGCTGCCCATATTTTCAAAAATGCCATCAGTGAAATACAAATTGAGCAAAATAGCATCAGAGATCATTGGTCTTGGAAGTTATGCTCAAAAGACAAATTTTCTTTTAAAAAAGTTTGGGAATACTTGATAGGTAAAGAAGTAGATGTGCCTACTTTGCTATTTTGAATAAATTACCAACTAGAGAGATTTGTAACAAATGGAAAAAGGACTCTGATAGCATTTGCTTGCTTTGTAAAAAAGAAAATGAGAGCTCCAATCATTTATTTTTTGACTGCGTATATTCCCAGTACATTAGGTATAATGCCAAATGTACTTTGGGATTCAGTCAATCCTATGCTGCTTTGGATATTAGAGATAGCATTAAGTACATTTTAAAGTTTTTTAAGCCCAAGACCTTTAAATTTTCTAGAGCATGTGTTCTGCTTACTGCATCTATTTACTATATTTGGAGGGAAAGAAATCAAAGGCTTCATACTGGTAAAGAAAATAGTTGTTTTCAGACTTGGAGCATTATTCTTAATGATAGCAATATTGTTATGAAAAAAGCCAACAGATTCAAGCAGGAGAACTTGCATAATCATAACATTCAGAAAAATGCTGACTGTGATAATCAAATTGAAGAGTTCTTACTGAATGGCAAGCTAATTACCAATAAAAAGTCCCCAGGTCACTTCTTTGGAGACAACCTGTCTAGCTTTGCAACCAACTCTCTTCTCTGCAAAGGGAGTTATCAAAACATTATTACTCCTAATGTCCCTAATCATTCAAATAAGAATAATAATGCTGTTATTTTACCTGATGCAGATCACCATCTCAAATCTCGCACTGGATGCTTTTTGGGTGATGTGAATAGACCAGTTGAACATCCTGAGGCTCTCATCACTTCTGATTTCATAACAAATCCTAATGAGGGAAGTAGACATAATTCGAATCATTCTGTGCGTGTTTTAAATTATAATTTAAACAGTAATCATTTGCTTTTACCTGACACAGAGGATGGAGCTCACAGAAGAGTTTCAGAGAGATCTAATCACCTGGAAATGAGAAAATTAGAAGGAAAGTTTAGTACTTTGCACAGAATTGGGAGCAACTTTTACAAAAGCAAGCTGAATAATATGATTTATCACTTATCTTCCTGGTCTGATGGTGAGAGCAATAGTAGAAGGACTTCTGATGATGACAGAGGCACAACTAAACAAAAGAGAAGCTTTGATAACATGAGAAGCTCAGATCCACCAGAAACAAAATCCACCACGAATGTTGAGCTCGAGGGAAAGCACTTGAGAAGCCAAACCCATCATCTGAGAAATTACGAAGTGAGCTTGAAGCCTAATTCAAGTGAGAAGAGAAAGGAGATGACTGAGGATAAACTTTGGAAGCCGCCGTGAAGGAGGAGGAGCTGTTTTTTGGCAGCGCGATCTGCCATTTTTGTGTTTTTTTTACTTAGGGTTTCATTCTGCGTATAGAATGAGGCGGCTAGGGTTAAGTATTGATATTTGGATTGGGCCTTGGGCCTGTTTTTTCTTCTTTTCAAAAAAAAAAGTTCTATCAACGCATACTTTCGGATGCGGATAGTGCCATATACGCATCCGCATCCGAAATTATTTCCGGATATCGAATATCCACATCCGCGGATACGAACGGATATCGGATAATCATCTGTTTCGCTAACGATCGATAAAGTAATGAACATAAATGAAATTTTTTAGTTTAGTATTACGTTTTTTTCAACCCAATTGACTACCAAAGTGCTAAAAATAAATAAATATGATGATAAGTTATAATTTTGAGCAATTAATGTGCATTTAGCACACTTTCAACTTTACGAATCAGTATATTTAATTATATTAAAATACACATAATTTAAGCTATAATCATGAATAAAACGGACGGATAATTTTCGGATGCGGATGTGGCCATATCCGCATCCGTTTTTCCGGATATCGGATATTTATCCGCTTTTCAGATGCGGATGCGGACGGATTTCGGATTTTTCGGATATCCATCGACAGCCCTAGTAATACGAAGTGTAAATTGTCAACGAATTATATATATTTTTACTTCAAAGAGTATTTGATGTTAATGACATACTTCTTCTTGGATGTAAATATTTGGATAAAATTTTATTTCCTTCAAAAAACTGAAGGCGGCGCTTGGTTTATTCTTTATAGTTTCGGGTTTGTCTATGCAAAAATATAAACGATGCAAGTTCATCGTGAAAAACAACCATTTTAATTGACATCACGCAAAAAAGAAAACAATTTTTATTTATTTTCCGTGTTTTGGAAAGTAACGGAGAGAGTGATGATTTTGCATAGTTCCTTCATCCACTGTGCCAGTCACTTCTATCTTCCTTCAATCCTCCATGTTGTCTCTGAACTCTTTTTATTTATTGTGATTAATGTTGAAAAGGAAAAACTCAAGACACAGTTTAATCCAAAAATTACCGAATATTTTGAAAAGTTGGTTTTGAAATTATTCATGGTATCAGACCCGGTTTTGAGCATAGGCTCACTAGGCAAATAGCCTAGGGCCTCAATTGTGTGAGGGGCCTCCAAAGAAAAAATACCCAGTACCGATGACTAGCTTTGATGTTCCAAAAAATGCAAACGCAGACATAAAAATGGCGGACGAGAAAATTCCATGCCTTTCCCCTCCTTCCAACCGCCTTTCTCCCCTCCTCGTTCTCCGCCTCCAAAGCCGCCAGATGCAGCTTCGAAACCTCACAAATCAGCATCCCAAGATTCTACAGCCATAACCTCGGCTCCTTCACTCGACCCTCCCTCTCCTAAATTGGATTCCACCGGCGTCGTGACCTAACCACGCAGCCATATGATGTTTGACAACCGCAATGAGCAACATAGCATACAATCGAATTCAGCTCTCTCTGCTAAAGCCGATTCCTAAAACCCTAGTTTGGAAAAGCATCTATAGGAAAACCCTGAACCAATAATAGCTGCTCAAGACCCACAATCCAATTTTGAGGATTTTTAATTGGTTGTTTAAAGAAGAAATCAAAAATTAGGTAAAAGTAGGTTCTAACAAAATCCTAATGAGGTTCTTATGTTGCAAAATTGGGTACAGTTTTTAGATTAGATTTATTTTTAACCGAGTTCATTGATTGAATTTTGAAGGATTGGAGTTATATGCACACTTGTTATCATTAAAGTTGTTTTACCAGCAAATGCCAAATAAGTTATTGATATGCCAGATTATATCAAAATGATGGGTTGCTTCTTCATTAATGCATCAGTTCAGTCGTTTATAAATTATCATTGACTATTTTGTATAATTTTATTGGATGGAAAGTGCTTTTTGAAACATAAGTTATTAAATGATTTTACTGAAATGGCTATGTATTAAAAAGGTTAGAATCATTAGATTAAACTATTTTTCTTACAAATTTACAACTCGTAATGTAAGAACATTAAGTACAATTAGAAGGCCCTTTTGTTATTTTTCTATGTAATTATCATTAGATATCACTGAAAATTTTCTATTTTTTCATTTTTTTAAATGATAGGGCCTAAAAAAAACCGCCTCGGGCCTCTTATATCTCATGGCCGGCCCTGCATGGTATGTATCTTCTAACAAAATGTTATATATAATTAATGGTTCCATGTTTACTTATGCATGTATGCTAATATATCAAAGCAGGGACAACTATGAACTATCAGTTAAGATCAATAAGTAGGAATAATTTGTTTAATATGAATAACTTGTTTATTTTGCTGAATCGGAAAAGTGTTTGTGATTAGCTTTTCAGGATAATTCGAATACTTTAGAGGGCTGTAAATGACGATTGATCAGGTATTATACAAATAGGAAAACTGAATCTGATGAAATGTCTAAGAAAACGACCTTTTTACCTTGTAAAACTGCTGCTGTTAAGCTAATTCTAATTTGATAATCATAACAGTGTTGCTCTTCTTATCTTTCCTGGAAGGTTGGCTCCAAAATATATTCAAAGTGATAAACATATTTGTATAAACTTTAAATGATATCATCGGCAATGAAATTTTCTTAAGCTTGCCAAATATTAATGGACCTAGAGCGTTGAATCTTAACTATACCTACAGGATTATGTCAATAAAGATATAGTTTTAAGGCAGCACGCCCAATATAATAATGTTATCCTTGCTCGGAAATGAGGGAATTCAGCTTGCAATCATTAGGACTTAGGGTCCCCCGAAATCAGAGGTGAACGTTTGAATGGTTTGGTTAATCCGATTATGAAAATTGTCAAACCAAACTAAAACCAATAAAAATAAAAACTAAATGAACCAAATTAAGATTGGTTGGTTCGGCCGGTTATTCGATTTAACTAAATTAAAAAAAATTAGACTTTATGTTTATAATATTAACTATAATTTGAAATAAATTATAAATATATGAATAAAATATTATTATTTATGATTCTTATGCTTTCCAAAAATAATTATGTTACATTTGTGATGATTTTTTTTACTTAAATAACTAATTAACCTAAAATATTTACTATGCTATTGATAATATAATAAAAGTTCGGTTAATTTGGTTAAACCGATAACCAAACTGGATACTTTTCAAACCGATTACAAACCAATCTAATTTCAAAACCAAACCAAAACGACCAAAAAGTCGATTTGGTTGGTTTATTTGGTTTAACCAAATAATGTTCACCCCTACCCCAAATCTAAGGCTGGTAAAGGTATCTGCTCGTAGATAGATTATGTTTACAAAAGAAACAAATGTGGGTTACAGGGAGGGTCCGCCATTGTTGAATTCTCTCTCAGAAATTACATCAATTATAGATGGCTATAGTTTTCATTACAGGAGGTGAATTTTGAACCTTCATTTTAAATTCCAAGTTTTAGCTGTTTTTTGCTGTATTGGAATGGGAAAGACAATAGGTTTTGGTGTCTCAAATGCAGTATAATTGGGTATCTTTCCTTAACAACCCACCTTTTGTAGTATCCTGAAACAATTACCGAACAACAACGTCTGACTTTTTAATACCATAAATTTTTTTTGTTGATAACGAAAAAAAAGACATTATACTAGGTCTCACTGATATAATCTCACACCGAAATGACAATATAGTATATACTGAATATACATGAACATAACATAATAATACGTGTGTGCACTCCACTCCCCCCCCATAACCACACATATATACATATGTGTGTGTGTGTGATTGTCCATATATATATATATAAGATTATGCTATGCGCATATGACTAACTTATTTGTATTAAAGCAAATGGGGTTGCAGCTGGACACATCAAAGACATATTTGGAAATACAAAGGTACTTTGTGGTTTAAAATTCAATGATTTAAAGACTAAATGCTATTTTAATAAAACTTGCAGGAATAAGCAACATGTCGTTGAAGCGCTGAATGTACAAGAAGGGGAACTGCCAGTGAAATACTTGGGTGTGCCACTTTCCTCGAACAAAATAACTGACGGAAATGTACAAGCTTAATTACAAGCATTAGAGACAGATTATATGGATGGAGTTCAAGGCTACTGTCATTTGCTGGTCGAATAGAATTGGTGCATACCATCATCCATGCTAAAGTTAATTTTGGCTCCGAACATTCCAATTACCAAATGCATCGATCAAAAAGATTGAGAAGGTTTGTGCTGATTTCATTTTCCATGGTGGACTACACAAGATTAAATTTGAGGACCTTTGCAGACCCAAGGAGGAAGGGGAGTGAGTTTAAGGAATATTAAGACAAGAAGAGATGGTTTTGCCCTAAAATAAGCATGGAAAATCGTTAACAACTCGGGATTATGGGCTAATGGATGAACAACTGGCATGGCAGAGATAACTTTTGGGTTATGAAGGAAGACAACAACGCTTCGACAACATGGAAGGCTATTCTGAGAATTAGAAGCACTTTAGCCAATCACTGCAGAAAAGAAATTGCCAAAGGAAATGATACTGATTTATGGAAGGACCCCTGGATAAATGGTAAATCTCTTATTGACACACATGGGTGGGATACTTATTCTGCCTATGGTTTCCCAAATGTGACGGTTAATTCCATTATACTGAACAACCAATGGAATGTGAATATTGCTTGTAACTCTGAACAAAGAGGGGTAATTGAAAACAAGCAAATTCACGAGGACAGGCAGTTTGATACATAGACATGGATGGGTTGTGGTTTCAATTTACAACAGACCTGGAGTGACATTAGGACCAAACACGCAAACAGGTCATGGAGCAAAATTATTTGGTGCAAATGAAATGTACCCAAAATGGCTTGTGCGCTTACAAGGCTGTTTTGGGTCGTCTACCGACGAAGGATAGACTCCTCAAATGGGGCATAATTGATGAGTCAACATGTGTTCTTTGCAAATCCAATGAAGAAAACCACAATCGTTTATTTTTTGAATGCGATTTCACAACGAAAAATTGGGAAGCATGCTGTAAAGAAGTGAATTACACTACTACATATATCAAATTACAGGAAATTATGGCAAACCTTGAAATGCTTAGGCAATGCGTAAGTGAGGTAACCGAAGTGAAGGCAGTCACTCTTACAGTCCTTGTTTGGAGTGCATGGAAGGATAGGAACAACCACATACATCACAACAAAGAGCGGTCAGTGAAGTTCGTTAGTAAGCTTGCAATAAAGGACCTTAATTTGGCGCTGCTAAGGAAGAAAGGAGAACTTACCAAAGGAAAGGGACCTGCAACAAGCGAAAGGGCAGGTGTGGATCGATTGCTACCACTGGATCAGCACCAAGGTACAAGCACGAGTTACTTCGCCTTCCAACCGCCATATATTGAAGAAGATGAGGGTTTCCTTTTTTTCTTTATTTAGATCTGAAATTTTCGCACTTTGTTTAATTATTCCCTTTAGTTCAGTACGTAAAGTAAGCATATGTCGGCTGTGGAAGATTCCAGACCAATGAAGCATTGTAACATGGCTTTGTGTCTTTGTTTTCTTTTTGGGCTGCAATGCCCATCAATAAAGCTTAAACTCATTCAAAAAAAAAGATTATGCTAGCATAAAAATTGATAAATGAATATCGACGCATAAAATCAGAATGTTGCAATTTCGAACAAAGCGGAGATTCGAATAATGTATAGTACAACATGTCTCATATACGACATGTTTATCACATCCTGTTAAAATGACAAGTATACATATCCATAATATTGATGTCATGTCTCCATAAATGCTCTAGTTGAGCATCCTTGTAACGTGTCCCTAAAATCATTTGATTCTCAATCAAACGATTATAAGACGTTGGACATATTTAAAACCTGATGCAAGTGGAAATATTTCAAAATACTGTATATTAAAACTATATGCAACTAGAATATTAACCAGGCACAATCGGTCATCTCCACAAACATGGTTTAGGATAATCTGAACTGTTTATAAACAAGTAAAGTAAATCCATCAGAATGTAGGAAATCATATAATGACCTGGTTCTCTTCTGTAATCAGCCAATCGATATCCTCTTTAGTACAACAATTCTTTCTCCCTCGATTGATTTTCGCTCAATAACCCTTCGTTAGGTAATGTTGACAACTTATATATAAAGTACCTCTTCTACGCATAATCATTCTCCTTTAAGCGATAATTATCAAATTTAATTGAGTTAAGATAATATCTTAAGTGTAATTACGTAATTTGATTATACAACAGAACTCTTATATCGTATATGTTAGGATTGCCTCGAATGTTCCTAAGGAGGAATGATGGTTTCGATACAATAATCCACATCACGGAGTATATTAAAGGAATAGGGTACAAATATGAGATGGTAGACATGTAACATCAGGGATTCCTTTTGTTATATGGGAGTTGTGTGTCATCTCATATGCATGCAAGGGAGGGGAACATTACTCCGACCGTCATTACATAACAGTAGTATCAGAGCCGAACGTTATGGACTAGGCCATGCAGGCAAGACAGTGCTCTCAAAAGATACTCGTAGGATGCGATTCAAGGGGGTGACTGTTAGGATTGTCTCGCATGTTCTTAAGGAGGAATGATGGTTTGGATACAATGGTCCCACATCACGGAATATATTGACGGAATTGGGTACAAATATGAGGTGGTAGGCACGTAACAACAAGGATTCCTATTGTTACAAGGATGTGTGTGCCAACTCATATGCGGGGGGCTTTGTTCCGACCGTCATTACATAACAGTATATTGTTTGAAACAATTTTTGGTTTTATTTTTCGGTGCATATATTATTATTATTATTATTACTACTACTGATGTAAAGTGGCTATGTATATTATTATACTAGGATATAAATTATGTTTAAATACATTAAATATATACAAGATTAGTTAAATAATAATTTCAAAAATTAAGGGATTGCAATATTTTATCGTTTCTAATTTTTAGATTATGACATTAAACTAAAAAGAAAACTTTTCAAACCAATAAGGTTTTTCCAAATAATATGGGGTTGATGGAAAGTATTTCTTTGAACCACAAAAATTGCATTTTTTAAAGTTATATACGATTTTGCCACCTACGAAGCAGTGACTTTGATTCATATATGATGGCTTCAATGATCACTTCGTCGCTTCGAACTACAGAGAAGAGCACAATGCTAAGGAAACTTAACATGGAGTGCTTTAAAGTAGGTAGGAAGAAGTGTTTTGAAACATTTTATTCAATTTGCAAACAGGAGATCCGCGTTTAATAATTGGTTTCAAATCATACCAACTCCATTGCCAAAATTGGATTCAAAGCCGATTGCTTCGAGCCTACCTTTATAAATTGGTTTCATTTCGATGCCAAAGGTATCGGATAAAATAGTTTCAAAGGATTGTGTTGATTGTTTCAAAAACTATTTCGAGCTCGAAGCCCTATTAACTTTCGAAAGAACCCTCAAACTATTTAATTGCTTCAAAGTTAAATAGGCTTAAGGCCAAATATTTCCAAATAATGTGTTTGAAGCTATTACCCGGCCATTTCCATGTATCTGGATTGACGCAACTTGGCGATTATCGTGGCAAAAAGCATATAGAGATGGTCCGAAAGTCCGGACATAAAGCTTGGAAAGCACCATTAGGCTACAGTCGAATGAGCCTGGCGAAGCATTGCCCGGAAGCTCACTAGGTGCGGGATCGACCAAAGCTGATGCTAGAGATTCGTACAACTCCATGACTAACTAATAGAAAGTTCAAGTTCTACCAATAGTAGTTTAAATCCCTGCAATGATACGAAAACTTGACAAATTAGTTAAGAGCAAGGTTGGAAAGACCATTGGGACCCACATGAGGGATCTCTCCCCAATATCCCTCAAAATGAGGGAACAGTATCGCTCCCTATTAAAGAATTCGGTATTGGTCCCCTTCTTGATGTGGATATAGGTCGACCCTCTCTAATTTGACACTACAACGGTTCTCAAACTTTCCAAGGATATTTTCCGTAACATACATTTGTAAATAGCAGCTGCCTAGGAGAGAAATTAATATATTGGCTAATAGTTTACTTTTTTTTATCTTGGTGTCCTGCCAATCCAACACTTTGTAATTTAATAAATGAATGATAAGGTATCCAAAATCTTCCTTCAATTCTCCATGTTGTCTCTAAACTCTTTTTATTTACTGTGATTAATGTTCAAAACGAAAAACTCAAGACACGGTTTAATCCAA
The DNA here is from genome assembly GCA_030737875.1 of Allium sativum. Lineage (NCBI taxonomy): Eukaryota > Viridiplantae > Streptophyta > Magnoliopsida > Asparagales > Amaryllidaceae > Allium > Allium sativum. The sequence goes on from CM060915.1 coordinate 153,236,015, forward strand.
AAATTACCGAATCTTTTGAAAAGTTGGTTCAAAATTATTCATGGTGTGTATCTTCTAACACAATGTTATATACAATTAATGGTTCCAGTTTTACCTGACGGACAGCTTTGAATGTTTCTTACATATCGGCATTGCATGCTAAGTGATAATCTGCTAGAATAAACTATAACGCCAAATAATTTGTTAGGAACCAAATTATCTTATCTTATGCATGTATGCTAATATATCAAAGCAGGGACAATGAACTATCAGTTAAGATCAATAAGTAGGAATAATTTGTACTAGCAGATCGCCAACATGAAGGAATACATTGCCTATTTTAAATTTGTACTAGTCTTCCGCTTCACCAACGTAAGAAAACTACCTGCGCCCGTCCTCCGGTTCATCGACGTCTCCTTCGGTACTCTGACATGTCCATCTCTGCCAAGTTGCCGAGGCTGCGAGACCACGGCCTACCTCCTTCCAAAAGTGCCATTAAACATCCTCTCAGCTAACTATGACCTTATGGTATATTAGTGATGTGCATCATAATGACAATAGCGGGCGGTGGGTGGCGGGCTCCTTGCCACATGTGGCACAACGAAAAGGACGGTCGGCTTAATAGCCCAAGCTCCGTCGCCTTGCTCCGGTTCACAATGTGTTTCCCATAAACTCGACGTACATAAGCCATATAGTCTCATTCACCAGCCTCTTAAACAAGCCCAGGCTCCATCGCCTTGATCGGGTTCACATACCCCACTACGCATTCGAAGAAGCTTGCATTCTTATGCCTCGCTACAGTATAGTGCGATAAGTAATGTAAATTTACAGTAAATGTATTGCACAACCGTCCCAACCCCTGGTGGATCCTCGTCCGCGACAGTGGGCCGGTGGTGGGTATGGAGCACAACACGGTGGCACCACAGGTTGGAATGAGCACGCCGAAGTCGAGCGGAGCGTCGGGCCTGAAGAGAAGTGAATCGTCGATTGCGTCTTCTACCTTGATTGCACCAAGCGTGAGCACTGGATCGCCTGGTACTGGAGTAGTACCACAGTATGATCAAGTTCAAGTTCCGACATATAGGACTCTATGGCTATTGAGTGGTGTTTGAAATACTCTTGCCCTGAATAACTCAACTTTTCATGGATTTCCTTGGGAAGAACAGGGCCAATTTTCCATCTCAAGCTTTGAATCATTTCTGCTCTGTTGTACACGTAAGACATGAGACAACGTTTATTTCGAGTAATGGATAGTTAATGTATGGTAACACCAAAATGATCCTCGTTTCTATTTGTTTGGATGTCCAAATTAGCCGCAGAAGTAGAAAATAATATTATAAGTGCATCAAATATAAAGTAGTGTTGCGGATGTATGCAACACTTGATGCTGGAATACAATGTAGGAACACTACAGAAGACTTGTAGGAACAGCTTTGTCCTTCACATAGATAATATATTATTTATTTGTACATGTCATGTACAAAAGACTTGTTTGTGTCCTAACATTTTATAGTATAGATTTGAAATTTTTCCTTTCCGTGGCCCAATATTGTGCAAGGTTGATTGCACCATGCAAAGAGCAACTTGCATTGTGCATGGACAGCTAGCACTACGCAAAACGTATCTTGCATTAGACATGGACAACTTGCATTAGGCATGTGAAGTTTGCAATGTATGGGATGGTGTTTTCTCTTATGCAGGAGTGGTTTGTGGTGTTCAGTGGTTTGTTTAACAAAATGTTTTTTTTGTTAAAATTCGCGCTGGCGCAAGTTAAAATTGCGCCATTACAACCTTTTTATTTTTCTGTAAATTTGCACTGGCGCACTTTCAAATTGCACCAGTACAAATTTTCCTACTTTTACATGCCACGTGTACCGGCGCAATCCCAGATTGCGCCAGTACATTTTGACCAACTCAACGCTGAATTGACCAAAAGTGGGCTATATTTGTAATATTATGTAAAACAAGGCTATTAATGAAATAAAAAAAGGTCAAAATGAAAAAAAAAACCATAAAAATATAACCTACAAACTAGACTCCTTTATGAACTTAAAAGTTACTAGACCATAAATTATAAAAATAATTAGCAAAAGTGCATGAAACGTATAAATAAAAATCCAAAAGTACACATTATTTTAATGCAAAAATATCCTTGAAAATGTACACAAATCATAAAGAGAATTTTTCTATTTTAGCCCACTTTTTTTTTCCACGTATAGCCCCTTTTTATGAAAATTTGCATCTTTAGCCTCCTTTTGGCCAACTCAACGCTGAGTTGGCCAGGAAATGAGTTTTCCTATGGGCGTAATCAATGATTGCGCCCTGTAAGGTTTCCTTTTAAAAAAAAAACGATGGCACCTCGTGACTTGGTAAAATTTAAAACATCCATCAGAATCCAAAAAACCCAAAACCGAAATTAAAACTCCAAATCCGAAATTAAAAACCCAATTATATTCAAGTAATTTCAGCTTCTACAGTAAACATATGGCAAGTTCTTCAACACAGGAGCAAGCTATTGGTAATTATCGCAATTATTTTCGTGTGTTTATCTCAGAATTTAGGTTTAGGGTTTTCTTGAGTTTTCTTGTAATTTTGTACACCGATGGTTTACAGATGTATATAGTTGATGGGTTGGTCATATATATTCAAAATTATTGATTTCTTGAGAGTTTTGTTGAGACTGGAAAATGTGGTCATATGATTTGTGGAACCTTTTCTTGTGGTTTGAAAAGGCATGTTAAGTTTGTTGTGGAGAATTGAAGATTGGTAATCGACTTCATTATGTTGAATTTGCGAAGATTTGAAAATTGGTAGGTTTGTATTTGTTTTGGTGAAACTTAGTACTAAATTTGTAAGCATTGAAATATTTCAGAGTATGCGGAGATGGCACCCGGACCTGTAGATGGTAGCGTCTTATATTTACAGGCACAACATCGTTCAAACAAACCGGAGTTGATGGCGGTAACCAAAACTCACAATTCAATACTAGTTAGAATATAGATCTCGATAATATTTGTGCGTGTTAACTAGTCAAAAATTCACTTTTGTTATTGTGTGCCAGCTCAAAACTGCAGTTGAAACCATCGAGCACTCATCGTCCTTAAAGTTGGTCACTTCAAAACGCGCCGGTGTGTTGGAGCTACTTGATCGAGCGGGTTTTCTCTTGATACATCGCCTTGGATCCATACAAATCGACCGCCATCATATAACAGCTTTAGTAGATCGATGGAGACCGGAGACATCGTCATTTCACCTTAGATGCGGTGAAATGACGATCACATTGGCGGACGTGGCGATTTTGCTTGGCTTACCCATCGATGGTCGTCCATTCACCACTCCTGAATCCGATGATAATGCGGAAATGTGCGAGAGTTTGCTAGGACTATCTCTTCCAGGAGTCGAGTGGCACAGGCCCGAGATGATTAATATGACGTGGTTTAGGCAACAATTAGACGAAGACATTCCTGAGGATGCTTCTCAAGAACAAATGGAGCAGCGTGCGCGGGCCATTATCCTTCATATTATCACTTCCCGTTTGGTTTGCGACCATTCGAAATCTCGTGTTTGGCTTAGATGGTTACACTACTTGGAGGACTTTGATTTATGCCGTGAGTATGCTTGGGGTAGTGCCGTTGTTGGCTTCACATATGCGGAGCTAACACGGATGGCTTGGGGCGGCTCGATTCAATTGGAGGTTTCCTTACATTAGTGCAGGTATTTCTTTTTTGAGGGATATTTCTTTACTTGTGTCCTATGTTTTATAATAATTTTACTTGTCTACAGACGTGGTCTTGGGCGTATCTCCCCGTTGGGAGAGTAACTATGAAGAAAGCGCAAATTGATGTTTCATTGCCTTTTGCTTTGAGATAATATTACTAAAAGTATATATTGAACATAGGGTTTATTAAAATTCCGGTAGAAAGTCTGTAATTTAATGTTTTCAATAGGTGGGTTGGGCCGAAGAGCTCGTTTTTCACACCTAGACACAACATTTCTTTCTATCGTAACGAGTTAGACGTACTCGATTACGACGCTGTTTCATGGACCCCATATGCCGAGGCACTTGCTAATCTACCAGCATTGTGCGTTGCTTTAGTCCAGCTTTGGCAAGCACGCGTTCCGCTCATTTGCTCTAACGACGTTGCATATCACTTACCGGATAGAGTGATGAGACAGTTTGGTCTTGTCCAACATATTCTCGAGAAACCAGCACACTACTTGATTGATTCCCGGGACAACGCGGCCTATCAAGCGGCAGTAAATACATGGAACAATCGCTTCGAATTTGTCAAAGAGCAAAGTGCAACACGGTATCCGATTTGGCATACTACACATGGTATTGGAACATCACGCGGCAGTATATTATTCTTTCTATAGATCCACCTTTAGATGTTCCTCAAGGCGATGAATCTTACATCCCAAGAGCGCCACTTGAGCATGGTCTTGTATGTACATTTTTTTGCATATGGTATTTTAACACAAATGATATTTTGAAATACGAGCTTACAATATGTGTATTGCAGACCAATGCAATTTACCATACAACCGCGTTGGTTGAGGAGTTATCGGCGGAGGTGTCGGAGCCGTCAAAGGTTAAGTGCATGAACATTACCCGCATTCTTCAGTCGATTCTGAGGAAGAACAGGCTTGCCCGACCAGCACCGGCTCCAGATGTTCCTGTTCGTAAGTCCGCAAGAAAAGACAAGGGGAAAAGAAAAGCGGCATCTTCTCAGCCGGCCCAAAGTGAGTTCATGCCCGGTCCGTCGCAGCCAGGCACGTCGCAGGGGGCAAGTCAACGGAATCCTAGGAGAAAAGGAAAAGTTGTGGCGGCTGGTCCAAAAAAAAAAAACGTTAGATGTTGAAGTTGGATTTGTTTTAAGTTGGCATTTAGACTTGTTTTATTTTTATTTGAGTGAACTGGAAAGTAGGGGTGAAAGTAGTATTGAAAATGTACTTTTGTTAAGTTGATGGTCGATGTGGACGAGTTGTTGGAACGATTGCTTTGATGTACTTTTGGAAAAGTAGTAGTAGTGAAAATGTACTTTTGAAAGTAGTAGTGAAATGTCCTAAGTTGGCATTCCTTCCTGTTTTGATTAGATTGTTTAATTTGTATGTTTATAGTTTGAAACGTTGAAGATCATTTGTCATTGTAATTGCATTTGTTATTGTAATTGAATTTGAAATAGTGAAGTTTTTGCATTTGAAGTAGTGAAGTTTTTGCATTTGAAGTAGTGAAGTTTTGCAAAACTTGGTTCCTGGGGTGCGATAATTGATTGCGCCCCAGAGACCAAGTTCTCTGGTTCCCTTGGGCGCAAACAATTATTGCGCCAATGACAAAGTTTTGCAAAACTTTGTGCCTGGGGCACAATAATTGTTTGCGCCCAAGGAACCATGTTCTCTGGTTCCATTAGGCGCAAACAACGAATGCGCCCAATGGTAAAGTTTTGGAGAACTTGGTCCCCGGGGCGTAATAATTGATTGCGTCCCAGGAACCAAGTTCTATGGTTCCATTGGGCGCATTCAGTGACTGCGCCCAATGGTAAAGCTTTCCAATACTTGGGCCCTGGGGCGCAATCATTGATTGAGCCCCCGGGACCAAGTCCTCTGCTTCCATTGAAAATGTACACTACAACACAGTTCATTCAACATTGGACTTCGACAATTCAATACAATTGATTCAACATGTTTCAATGCAATTCATTCGATACAATAAAAATCATTCAAAGTTAAGTGCACTAAACAAACACTTACAAACTAGTTGTTACGGTCGAAACGCATATGTTCAATAACATTTTGGAGTTGTCTAATCTCGCGTTATAGTTCGTTTGCATAAGCTATTGCCCTCGGGCTGAAAGGTTCGTCTACCCATTCGGTGTAGTTGCAACCATTTGGATAGGCTCGACATATATGAATGCGGCGACCTATATCGTTGCCATCAGCTCGAACAACAACGTCAAGCTCATAACCGCAATAGCATCGTACGTGATAAGATTCAACCATGTGTTCATGCGGCGCTTGAACTTGTTGAGGTGCGTGAACTTGTTGACGTGCTTGAGTATGTTGACGTGCTTGAACTTGTTGAGGTGCTTGAACTAGTTGAAGTGCTTGAACTTGTCGACGTGCTTGAACTTGTTGAAGTGCATGAACTTGTCGACGTACTAGAACTTGTTGACGTGCTTGAACTTGTTGAGGTGATTGAACTTGTTGACGTGCTTGAACTTGTTAAGGTGGTACATCCTGAAGTCCCAATAGGTTTAGCTCCGGGAATTCGTCCGCATACTGTTGAAGTCTCATTTGTTCATACGCTTCTTCTTCGGAGTCTGAGGAGGATGGTCAAGATGGCATTTTGTCTTTGTATTAGAAGTAGGAGGTATTATAAGAAGGTGAACAAGTATTGCTATATAAGAAGGTGTGATTTGTGTAGGAGGAATAAATTACGGTAGTTGCCCTTGTGTTTGGTCAAAAAAGCAACAATATGTAGCTGGTGCCTACTACCTACTTGTTATTTGACCATTCAAAGCAAAAGTAAATGGAACAAAAGTGAAATTAAATTCCTCATTTTCCTTTCTTCCTGCCACTTTACCAAAATCCATGTTCACTTCTAGCTTTTAGTAATTTGAAGAACAAAGGTGTGTGTTTCCTTCTCTTTATCAAAATTGTGCTCTAACCAAGGTACTTACATGAAATTCTCTTTAGCAAGATTTAACAATGAATTTTAAATAGTTGATTTGAAAATGAAATTTTAACCCATGCCTGTGTAAGATGAATCAATGGGAAACGGACGACGACACTTTGTCAAAAAATTGGGAAAGTTTGGAGTCCGAAGCTTATGACCGCCTGACGTTTATTGATGATTCCCAACAAGTGTCCCCAAATCACCGTCGACCGGGTAAAGAAGTTTACCCCGACCCTAAAACATTTGACATGGTAGAACTCCCAGATCATCTCGGCGGTGCACCCCAAACTCATTTCGTTGCGGTGCACGGGGGTAAATATACTAATCGATACCGAGCTCTAGCAATCGGCGAGGCAGTACCAAGAAAGCTTTGTTACTGCGGGTCGGCCTGTTGCGTGGTTGTAAACAAAAATAGAAGCGTTAGTACAGGGTGTAGGCTATACAAATGTGCTAGATACGTTATGAGCCTACTTTATCCGAACACCTTCAGAGTTTGTAAGTATACCGAGTGCGTTGATCCTCCGATGTGCCGAAGAGGACATGAGTATGCATTAGAAATGCAAGATGAGAACGATCGCCTGAAAAAGGAGATTTTCCATCTAAAAAACTTAACTCGGATTTAGAATCCCAGTTACCACGATATCCCAATGAGTAGGCAAGACTTGTATCGTTGTAAAAGTGTATTAACGTATCCAAATGCTTATGTAGTATGCAACGATGTATTAGTCATCGTATCCAAATGCTATTGTATCAGTGTATTAACGTATCCAAATGCTGATGTAGTCTACAACAATGCATTAGTCATCGTATTCAAATGCTATTGCAACACTGTATTGTCGGTACGGGAGTAAATAAATAAATTCGATTGCAATCAAACATTACTACAAATAGTTCAAACATTAACTACGGTACGAAATCCTAATTTACTGAATTACATAGACTTCTCCTATGACCTACCACTCCGCATTTACTGCATCTATTCGTTTTAGGAGCCCGCAATTCATCAATTGTTCCTTTAAATCGAGTTGATTTGGGTCTCCCTGCTGTTCTACGCAATGTTGGTGGCAATAAAACCTGTCCCTGGAATCCGCTCCAGTAACGTTTATCTAGAATATGATGAAATTCCGGTTTGTAAGCTGTGTAGTACTTCTTCACCGAATACCACTTCGAGGCAAAGTCATGGTGTTGTCGATTAGCACCGTTGGTTACATTAGAACAAGCCGCCATTACATGTTCGCATGGAAGGTGCTGAAGTAACGGAATTCTGCATGTACATGAACAATTGTTTTGATCGAGTAATACTTTGTATTCCTTGCCGACATGCGAAATTACTCCCCACTCACCTTCATTATATCGGACAATGCGGCAACTTCTAGCTTCATTTGCTCTTTCACATATCTTCAACTCCCATTTGGGAGTTAGCTTTGTCGTCGCCGGCATAACAAGATCCCTTCATTTACAAAAATAATCCACCGACCGAAAAAATGTACGTGCAACTAGAGCTTTGAGGGCAATGATCGTGCACCTCTAAGTACACCATTAAAGCTTTCAGAAGCATTTGTCGTCATGACATGAAATCTACCACCATCATCGAAACACAGAGCCCAGTTCTCTTCCTTCTCCCCCAAACTTTTCTCAATCCAATTATGTGTTGGAACGTTATTTAGTTTAATTTCGTCACGGATCTTTTGATATTCAACCACTTCGGAAGCACATGCTGCTGCATAAAACAAACCTGTCAAATTTTTATCTTTGAATCCAGCAGCTTGAAAATTGGCGTTTAAATGTCTGGCGCAATATCTGTGTTTGTGTGGTTATCTCCAAGAATTCTCCAAAGCAATCGGTATACCCTTCATCCTATCAGAAATGAAAGTGATGTGCCGATTTTGAACACTACGGATGAATGTTCGTATACACGCAAAAAACCAACCCCAAGTATCGGTTGATTCGGCCTCCACAACCCCATATGCCAACGGGTAAAGTGAATCATTTGCATCGACAGTAGTCGCAACCAGTAACGTGCCTTTGTATTTCCCACATAAATGTGTGTCGTCTATGGAAAGAAAAGGTTGACAATGCACAAATCCTTCAATGCATGGCCCACAAGCCCAAAATGCCCTTACAAAAACTCCGCATGGTTCGGCTAATATATGGGCAACACTCCCCGGATTAGCTTTGATAAGTTCATCAAAATATTGACGGAGGGTAGAGTATGACTCGGCCCAGTCACCGTAAATGCCTTCGATTGCTCTACTTAATGCCCTCCATGCCTTTGTATAACCAATTTTTATAAATAGTTGTTCCTGTATTAAAACTTGCACTATTCCATGCGTAATACTCAAATATGCTTTCACAAACGGCATGATCTTTGTAACAACCCGAATTTTAACAACACGTTAAAACAAGAAATCAAGGCAGAATTAAATTTTAAAATTAGAATTAGGTAAAATGGACATTAACATTGCGTTCGTCTCGGAAAAATACGCGAAATAGAGTCCGAGTTTTCGAAAATCGGAGTCCGTATGACCAAGTTATGGCCCGTCAAAGTTTTCAGAAAATTTCAAGTTGAAAAACAGTTCAAATTTGAATTCAGATTTCAAATTCAGCCAAGCAGAAGAGGCGGGAAAAATTCCCGCCACCCCAAGTCGATTGGGGAGTCGACTTGGGAGTCGACACCCCCCCAGGTGGGGTCGACTGCCCAGTCAACACCCCTGTCGACCTGGGTGGTCCGACCACCTGGGCCTGGGTGCACCTGACTTCTTCCCCAAGACATGTTTTGGGTCTGATTTGTTGGCTTGTGACGGATTTTGATGGCTAGGATCTGAATTGGGGTTAATCCTATGGCTAAAACTAATCCTAATCTCTATAAAACGACCCCTAACCTAATCTAAAACCTTCATAAATTGATCCTACAACTAAACTATGCCAAAATGTTTAGTCATGGCCTCCATCCTCTTGTCATAAATTCAATCTTCATTCACATGAGAGATTACATGAGGATATGAGTGATTTCAAGTTTGTATGAGAGTTCATAAGTTGCATTCTAGCCAAAGTTGCAACCTTTCTACTTCAAGGCAAGGATTTCTATTGGTGTTTGCTCAAGGGTTTCATTTGGAGCTTATCATTTGGGGTTTTTGGTGTTGCTTGAGTGGCTTCGTCTCAATCTTTGTATTATATGTCGTTTTATTGCCTTCATAGCATTGTAAGCCCCCTTCTACTTTCTTTTTAGACTATGAAGTTAAATGAATGTTGCAAGTTGGGTTTGAACATTAAGTATCATACATGCTATCATGTTATGTATCCCATCATGTTTGTAAAGACATTATCTTGATCTTGTGGGCTAAAAGCTATAAGCTTTATGTTGAATATTGCATTATGCAACATGAGAGCTATCATATCCCTTATGATAACTTGCATATAATGCTATATGCGAACTTCTAGTCATCTTTCTATGTCACCTATCATCATGATTCGCCTATGTGCCAAGTTTGGGGTTATACATGTTTTTGAGGCTTAATAATGTAACATGCAAGTTAATGAACACATTTATGCCTCATATGCCACCATGATTAATTTGTGGCCTTATACCCTTTTTGTCATGCCTTTGCCAAGTTCCTTCTTAAATCCATTATGCGTTGTTGCGAATGTATATGCGAGTTTAAAAGCGTTGGGGTTACATTATGGGTAAACTTTAATGATATGAAACACGACTTGGGGTAAATTGGTATAACATGACAACATGCAATTTTGGCTATGAACATGGAACTTGAAAACTTGACATGTATGGGTTGTAAGTGTAATAAGACACTAGACCAAATATGAAAGTGGCCAACTCGAGATTGGGTTGAGTTTGTAGCATAAATCTACCCGGACCCGCCCGGCTTAACTAGTGGCTACAAACAATAGGACCCAATGTGAGTAGTTGGTCACATAGCACTTAAAACCCGAGGTTAGACTAGGTTATGGTATAAATCTACCCGGACCCGCCCGGCTTAACTAGTAACCACAACGAAGTCTAATGTGAGAGGTTGGGGTGCATTAGTCTAATTAATGCCACATGAAAAGGTTAAGTAATTTTGACTAATGACACTTAACCGATATGACACGAATGGGTAGGTTAAGTGAAACCGGGCTTGGTTTCTTAATGACACTTAACCATATAAGACAATTAGGGGATGGGGTTAAGTAATTTACAATTAACTAATCCGACTTGGTAATTAGATGGGGTTAAGTAACCTACACTTAACTAATCTAAACACGGTAATTAGATGGGGTTAAGTAACTTAGACTTAACTAATCTAAACACGGTAATTAGATGGGGTTAAGTAATCCGTACTTAACTAATCTAAACACGGTAATTCGATGGGGTTAAGTTAAACACTTAACCAATCTAAACTAGGTAACTCAATGAGGTTAAGTAACCAATACTTAACCAACTTAACATGATAATTTAATGGGGTAAAGTAACTTATACTTAACCAATTATACATGATGATTTGATGAGGTTAAGTAACCTATACTTAATCAATCTAATATGCGGACCTGATAGGGTTAAGTCACAAGACCTTTTGAATATACTTAACCATTGTAATACGATTAGTGGATGAGGATTAAGTTAACCTATACTTAACCAATCCAACTCGATAATCCGATGAGGTTAAGGTAATCTATGCTTAACCAATCTAACACGATAATCTGAGAGGGTTAAGATAAACAAATACTTAACCAATTTGACTTGATGATTGAATATGGTTAAGTCATGAGCTTCTCGGTATACTTAACCAACTTGTAGGGCTAAGCCTTGAACTTAAATACTTAGCCAATCTGGACATGATTCGTAGGCAGGTTAAGTCATGAACTTAAATGACAATACTTAACCCATTAGACAAACCCTAGTTCAGGGGACTAGGTGGAAAACAGGGATTAACAAGGATAACGGGAAAGGAGACTAAGTGGTAAACCTTAGTTTAGGAAACTAAGTAATAATCCTTAGTCAAAGGATTTGGACCAGTTCACAGATAGATGAGTAACCCAATACGGTAGGTCATCGCTTAAACACACGAGAAGGAGCAAATTATCTGACTTAGATAAAGGCTCCAACGAACTGGGTGACGAAGCGGTAACTTCGGGGGACGTGAGGGTACTCTTGGTATCCCTCTGTGAGGTGGCAAGTGGTCCATGAAACCCGGCCTCACAGAGGTTAAGGTCCGAGGTAGAAGAGCCAAGAGTATGCCTTGGTTGCTATGCGAGCGACCTAAAGACTGGGATGGATTAGCGTGGAGTCGACGATACTTGTTTTTGCCCTGGATAGCACGTCACCGACTACCTACCATCTTTAGTCAATCGTGTACGAACGGAAAGGCAGAGAACCCCCAACAGACCATGTTCTTGCTATCGAGTCATGGGTGAGGTTGGCCCATAGGAAAGTGGGGCTATAGTGGGGCCGGGATGTGGTTCTCATACATGATTTTTCTTGGATTGCCTTTCAGTAGTTGAGGGAGGGGTCACGTGGGACCATAGCCACGGATAAAAAAACAGACCTTGATATCTGCACCGGCAGATGACTTAAAGCTCCCGACCGAGTTCCGTATTTCTTGATTTGCCCTGGCACGGAACTCGGATGGCACATTGAGATACATGTGCGTCTAGACATGGAAAACGATTCACGATTCATACGTGGGACAAAGGGCGTGGTTGACGGGTGGCATAATCCCTAGTAGTCCTAGGTGGCTTAAAACCCAAACCGAGATACGAAAACGTTCATTAGGTAGCATAATCCCTAGTGGTCCTAGGTGGCATAAATCCTAGTTGAGCGCGTGATAGTTCATGGTAAGAAAACATAACCAGATCTAGGGGGACAGTCCAAAATGATCTCAAGGATCATGGAACTACGTCGAAGTGGTATAGATTTACATAAGAAAGATCCGTACGGCCTACGGCAAAGGACTGAACTTATGCATGGAAAGAATCATACGAATCAGGAAACCTACATATACGATATATTAGGATGACATGGACCATTACATGACATTGGGCAAGAGACATTCATAGTTAACACATGACACGGGCAGGGATACTAGTACGGGAGGTGCAGAGCGAATATACATGATAGATACCTTGCGATATTGTACTTGATAGAAACCTGACGATGTGATACCTTGACTTATCTTGACACCGTAGTTTATCATGACACACTTGTTTATCTTGGTACAGTAGTTCACCCTGTTATTTTGGTTTAGCTTACCTATCTTGTCCTCATACTTATGTTCATCTCAGTTCCTCATGCCAGTTAACTTTACTAGTTTATATACTGATAGTAGATAGGGCTTACCAGTCTTTATGACTGACCCCGTTTTCTTTCGCCTCTTTGTCTTCCGTTCCCACCCACCCAGGTTTTCAGGGAGGAAATGATGTTTAGTTCGGACCTCTTATGCTTGAAGGTCATCATGTATAGCTTGGTCTTCTCTTGGCTATGGCTGCTTCACCGCTTTATTTTGGGGAATAATTTATGAAAAGGTTTTATGCTTCTTTACTATTGCAAGACAGGTTTTGATGTATTGTGATGTAAAAGGCTTTAGACCTTATTTTATAAGTTAATGAAATTTGTTTTACTTCCGCTGTTTTGTATATGTTCTGTCTTGTAATATTTATGTGCATGTTTACCTCGATAATGCTTCACCAAACCTAGTGCATTCCCTTTGTGAGTGACCCTAGCGGAGGTGGGGTGTTACATTTGGTATCAGAGAAGAAGGTTACCAGATTGGATAAAGGTTTTTAAAACCTTCTGAAAACTATTTGAAAAACCGTTTATAAAGAAGCATTTTTCAAGAAAAGTTTTTAAAGGCTATTCCCCAAAAGCCATTAGCACTATCCTTTGTTTCCTTGATTGAATCTCTTTTCCTTTCTTTCCTCCATCTGTAGTCACAGTAGTTTTAACTGCGACTAATCCTTGTCTAACTACGTGAGTGTTTTCCCGAGAGACCTATTACTGAAGTTATAAGAAGGGATAATAAGAGCAAGGATAAAGGACACGAGCTTAAGAATAAGCAACTTGTTGGTATGGCTTGATCCACAAAGGAAGATAAGGACAAGATCAGCGAGAGGACAATTGTATGCTCTCATTTCTAGCGTACCTAAGAGAAATGGTACCGTTTCTGTTAAAGGCTTAGCCTTTCTTTTCTATCATCCCGTCCAGACTTTGTATTGATCATCGCATCATTTAAGTCTGCCTCGATAGTTAAGTCTCTGCACCTTAGTACTAGCATGGTAGAAGATCCCACTTTTGGCCCAAAAATCTGGTAGGAGAGTCGGTCCATTTATTCATGACTTGTTTGGAATTGAGAGTGTAAATGTCAAGTGTTGAGATTAGAAGCAATACTTCTATTGTTGAGCTATGGATGGATTCTAGGGATGTAGTGGTTATCCAGTAAGAGATGCCATTCTCGGTTTTGAAAGGAGGGTAGCTAAACTCTTAGCTTGCCTTGGTAATACCCTCGAAGTCTCGTGTAACCTTTTGGGTTCTATCATGGTTAGTTACCTAGAATCTCTTGATGCATTTATCGGAAATCTCTGATCCGATCGAGTAACGTTCGCCAATGAGACGGATGGTTCATTCCGCTTAAGCATGGGTTATAGGAATCACCCTAGTAAGTGCACGTGGTAACATGGATTGGCATTGGTAAACGAGATCCAGAATTCACTAGTGAATTTTGGAGAGCTTGCATGAGTACGTAGATATGGTTGAGCCAAGTATACTAGGGAAAGAATAAATGAAAGTGAAACGAGAGGCGACAGTGAAAATAGTTCCGACTCATACCTTGGAAATAGGAATCAAGGAGCTACGAAATCATGAAGTCAAAGGCAGTCAAGGCACACTGGAATTAAGCTCAAGGAAATGCGGCTTAGACGCGTGCATCGTGTCTCTTTGTAAGAATATATCGTTGATCCCTGGTTCTCCTGTAGAGCTTGCTTGCATGCTATCGCTTGGTGGATATCCTCTCGGTCCTGTTTCTGTTGCAAACCCCGTAAGGAGTTTGTCATGTTTATCTCCTCGATCTTATCTTGGGAACCTTAGATAGAACTCTATGGATGTAAACATGTATTTGAAACATGTTATGATTGATATGGTTGCAAGTGGTTGCTCGTGGATGCACGAATACACGTTAGATACTAGATCGACGCACTCACATTTTGCATTGCATATGCACGAGTATTTATACCTGTTTGAATGTTAATGTGTTGTCATGCGGATGTTGCATATGAATGAATGTTTGTGCACGCATGTAGTATTTATATGACTAGGATTATTTGCATACATGTTGGATTCATGGCACTAAACATACTTTGCATTAGAAGGATCATTCAGGCCTGATCATTAGCATTAGCTAAGGAGCATATACACACACGCTTTGCATATGTTTATATGGCATTAGAAATCATCTAAGAACAATGGTTGCATGTGGATGATGTTTTGAGTAGATGGATGATGGATAGTAGGATACGTTCTTTCTAACTTGGAGATTTCGGTGACGAAATCCTTTAAGGAGGGGAGAATGTAACAACCCGAATTTTAACAACACGTTAAAACAAGAAATCAAGGCAGAATTAAATTTTAAAATTAGAATTAGGTAAAATGGACATCACCATTGCGTTCGTCTCGGAAAAATACGCGAAATAGAGTCCGAGTTTTCGAAAATCGGAGTCCGTATGACCTAGTTATGGCCCGTCAAAGTTTTCAGAAAATTTCAAGTTGAAAAACAGTTCAAATTTGAATTCAGATTTCAAATTCAGCCAAGCAGAAGAGGCGGGAAAAATTCCCGCCACCCCAAGTCGACTGGGGAGTCGACTTGGGAGTCGACGCCCCCCCAGGTGGTGTCGACTGCCCAGTCGACACCCCTGTCGACCTGGGTGGTCCGACCACCTGGGCCTGGGTGCACCTGACTTCTTCCCCAAGACATGTTTTGGGTCTGATTTGTTGGCTTGTGACGGATTTTGATGGCTAGGATCTGAATTGGGGTTAATCCTATGGCTAAAACTAATCCTAATCTCTATAAAACGACCCCTAACCTAATCTAAAACCTTCATAAATTGATCCTACAACTAAACTATGCCAAAATGGTTAGTCATGGCCTCCATCCTCTTGTCATAAATTCAATCTTCATTCACATGAGAGATTACATGAGGATATGAGTGATTTCAAGTTTGTATGAGAGTTCATAAGTTGCATTCTAGCCAAAGTTGCAACCTTTCTACTTCAAGGCAAGGATTTCTATTGGTGTTTTCTCAAGGGTTTCATTTGGAGCTTATCATTTGGGGTTTTTGGTGTTGCTTGAGTGGCTTCGTCTCAATCTTTGTATTATATGTCGTTTTATTGCCTTCATAGCATTGTAAGCCCCCTTCTACTTTCTTTTTAGACTATGAAGTTAAATGAATGTTGCAAGTTGGGTTTGAACATTAAGTATCATACATGCTATCATGTTATGTATCCCATCATGTTTGTAAAGACATTATCTTGATCTTGTGGGCTAAAAGCTATAAGCTTTATGTTGAATATTGCATTATGCAACATGAGAGCTATCATATCCCTTATAATAACTTGCATATAATGCTATATGCGAACTTCTAGTCATCTTTCTATGTCACCTATCATCATGATTCGCCTATGTGCCAAGTTTGGGGTTATACATGTTTTTGAGGCTTAATAATGTAACATGCAAGTTAATGAACACATTTATGCCTCATATGCCACCATGACTAACTTGTGGCCTTATACCCTTTTTGTCATGCTTTTGCCAAGTTCCTTCTTAAATCCATTATGCGTTGTTGCGAATGTATATGCGAGTTTAAAAGCGTTGGGGTTACATTATGGGTAAACTTTAATGATATGAAACACGACTTGGGGTAAATTGGTATAACATGACAACATGCAATTTTGGCTATGAACATGGAACTTGAAAACTTGACATGTATGGGTTGTAAGTCTAATAAGACACTAGACCAAATATCAAAGTGGCCAACTCGAGGTTGGGTTGAGTTTGTAGCATAAATCTACCCGGACCCGCCCGGCTTAACTAGTGGCTACAAACAATAGGACCCAATGTGAGTAGTTGGTCACATAGCACTTAAAACCCGAGGTTAGACTAGGTTGTGGTATAAATCTACCCAGACCCGCCTAGACGCATATGTTCCTCAATGTGCCACCCGAGTTCCGGGCCAGGGCAAATCAAGAAATACGGAACTCGGTCGGGAGCTTTAAGTCGTCTGCTGATGCAGATATCAAGGTCTGTTTTTGTACCCATGGCTATGGTCCCACGTGACCCCTCCCTCAACTACTGAAAGGCAATCCAAGAAAAATCATGTATGAGAACCACATCCCGGCCCCACTATAGCCCCACTTTCCTATGGGCCAACCTCACCCATGACTCGATAGCAAGAACATGGTCTGTTGGGGGTTCCCTGCCTTTCCGTTCGTACATGATTGACTAAAGATGGTAGGTAGTCGACGACGCGCTATCCAGGGAAAAATCAAGTATCGTCGACTCCACGCTAATCCATCCCAGTCTTTAGGTCGCTCGCATAGCAACCAAGGCATACTCTTGGCTCTTCTACCGCAGACCTTAACCCCTGTGAGGCCGGGTTTCATGGACCATCTGCCACCTCACAGAGGGATACCAAGAGTACCCTCACGTCCCCCGAAGCTACCGCTTCGTCACCCAGTTCGTTGGAGCCTTTATCTAAGTCAGATAATTTGCTCCTCCTCGTGTTTTAAGCGATGACCTACCGTACCGGGTTACTCATCTATTCATGAACTAGTCCAAATCTCTTGACTAAGAATTATCACTTAGTTTCCCAAACTAAGGTTTACCACTTAGTCTCCTTTCCCGTTATCCTTGTTAATCCCGGTTTTCCACCTAGTCCCCTGAACTAGGGTTTTGTCTAATGGGTTAAGTATTGTTATTCAAGTTCATGACTTAACCTGCCTACGAATCATGTCAAGATTTGGCTAAGTATTCAAGTCCAAGACCTAGCCCTACAAGTTGGTTAAGTATATCAAGAAGCTCTTGACCTAACCCTATACAATCATCAAGTCACATTGGTTAAGTATTTGTTTATCTTAACCCTATCAGATTATCGGGTTAGATTGGTTAAGCATAGATCATCTTAACCTCATCGGATTATCGAGTCGGATTGGTTAAGTATAGGTTAACTCAACCCCATCCACTAATCGTATTAGAATGGTTAAGTATATTTAAAAGGTCTTATGACTTAACCCTATCAGGTCCGCATATTAGATTGGTTAAGTATAGGTTACTTAACCTCATCAAATCATCATGTATAATTGGTTAAGTATAGGTTACTTAACCCCATTAAATTATCTTGTTAAGTTGGTTAAGCATTGGCTACTTAACCCTATTGAATTACCAAGTCTAGGTTGGTTAAGTGTTTAATTTAACCCCATCGAAGTACCGTGTTTAGATTAGTTAAGTGTAGGTTACTTAACCCCATCTAATTATCGTGTTTAGATTAGTTAAGTCTAAATTACTTAACCCCATCTAATTACCAAGTCGGATTAGTTAAGCGTGAATTACTTAACCCCATCCCCTAATTGTCTTGTATGGTTAAGTGTCATTAAGAAATCAAGCCCGGTCCCACTTAACCTACCCATTCGTGTCATATCGGTTAAGTGTCATCAGTCAAATTTACTTAACCCTATCATGTGGCATTAATTTAATTAATGCACTCTCAACCTCTCACATTAGACCTTGTTGTGGAAACTAGTTAAGCCGGGCGGGTCCGGGTAGTTTTACACCACAACCTAGTCTAACCTCGGGTCTTAAGCGCGACATGACCAACTTCTCACATTGGATCCTATTGTTTGTAGCCACTAGTTAAGCCGGGCGGGTCCGGGTAGATTTATGCTACAAACTCAACCCAACCTCGAGTTGGGCACTTTCATGTTTGGTCTAGTGTTATATTACACCTACAACCCATACGTGTCTAGCCCCAAGTTCCATGTTTTCATACGTGTCATGTTCATGTTTAAGTGTTTCAAGAGTGTCACATTTTCATGCAACCCCATGTCAAGTCTTCGTGCTACATTCAAGTCAAGTTTTCGCGTCACGTTCGCGTTTGTCTAACTACCCCAAAATCGTGTTTTCACTTGAGTAAAAGCGAGTCAACATAGTAGGTATACTATGGCTACGTGTAGACCCCAAAACATGCACTATGCCACAAAAGGGATTGGCTCCAAACATGCATGGTATCATAAGGGGGTTTGGCCTTAAAACATGAACGATAGTGTCATATAGGGATTGGCCATAAGCATGCATAACATAAAAGGGGATTGGCCACAAGTTTGCATACTATCATAACGGGATTTGACCTTACATAAACATGATATCATAAGGGAGTTGGTTTCATTTACATGCATAAGCCCCAAAGTCCAATTTATGCAACTATTACACAAGTCAAAGTGGCTCTAAGTGTTCATGCTATCATACTACAAGTAAAGGTCCAATCTTGCATGACAAACTAAGTCCAATGCAACATGAATAACATGGTTTAGTCGCTAAAACATAACCCAAAGTCATATGTTCATGATAAAGGGGCAAACTAGGTTTACATAGGTTAACATACTCATGTTTCATCGCATTTTATCCCATGTCATCATTAAACTACCGTTAACATCTCGAAGTAGCTAGAACTTACATAGCGAGGCTTAGGAAGAGGATCATGCATCATCTTGACGAAGAAAGGTGGCTCCTTTGTCGAAGAACTGTCATGAAATCGCCGTAGCAATGTTGACCGAGCCTCGATTTGGTGTAGCAAGCTTGCACCTTTTGATTCGGATCCGATTTGCATGCATAGACTCTAGGAATTGGAGATGGAGGCCATGATCACTTGGCATTTGGGCAGCATTTCATGGCATGAGTGATTTGTGAGGGTTTAGGGTAGGCTTAGGGGTCTCTTTATAGAGATTAGGAGTAGTTTAGGTCGTTAGATTAACCCTAGGATAGATCCAAGCCCTCAAAAATCGTCACAAGCCTCCAAAACCGAGCCAAACAGCAAAACAGGTGCACCAGGCTACCTGGGTCCGACCAGGCAGGTCGACCCCCAGGTCGACCCTGGGGTCGACTCTATAGTCGACCTGGTCCCCACCAGGTCGACCTGGTTCTGGCGGAATTTTTCCCGCCTAGCCTGATTTCTGTGTTTTTGAAATCTGTTTTGAATTCTGATTTTTCGTGAAATTTCCGAAGGCCATATCTCGGCCATACGGACTCCGATTTACGAAATTTCGGACTCTATTTCACGTATTTTTCCGAGACGAACGCAATGGCCTAACCCGTTTTCCCTGATTCAGATTTTAACATTTAATTCTGCCTTGATTCTTGTCTTAACACGTTGTTTAAAATTCGGGTTGTTACAAGTAATGGATAGTTAATTTATGGTAGCACCAAAATGATCCTCGTTTCTATTTGTTTGGATGTCCAAATTAGCCGCAGAAGTAGAAAATAATATTATAAGTGCATCAAATATAAAGTAGTGTTGCGGAAGTATGCAACACTTGATGCTGGAATACAATGTAGGAACACTACAGAAGACTTGTAGGAACAGCTTTGTCCATAACATAGATAATATATTTTTTATTTGTGCATGTCATGTACAAAAGACTTGTTTGTGTCCTAACATTTTATAGTATGGATTTGAAATTTTTCCTTTCTGTGGCCCAATATTGTGCAAGGTTGATTGCACCATGCAAAGAGCAACTTGCATTGTGCATGGACAGCTAGCACTACGCAAAACGTATCTTGCATTAGACATGGACAACTTGCATTAGGCATGTGAAGTTTGCAATGTATGGGATGGTGTTTTCTCTTATGCAGGAGTGGTTTGTGGTGTTCAGTGGTTTGTTTAACAAAATGTTTTTTTGTTAAAATTCGCACTTTGCGCCATTACAATCTTTTTTTTTTCTGTAAATTTGCACTGGCGCACTTTCAAATTGCACCAGTACAAATTTTTCTATTTTTACATGTCACGCATACCGACGCAATCTGAGATTGCGCCAGTACATTTTGGTCAACTCAACGCTGAGTTGACCAAAAATGGGTTATATTTGTAATATTTTGTAAAACAAGGCTCTTAGTGAAATAAAAAAATGTCAAAAAAAAAAAATCCATAAAAATATAATCTACGAACTGGGCTCCTTTATGAACTTAAAAGTTACTAGACCATAAATTATAAAAATAATTGGCAAAAACACATGAAACATATAAATAAAAATCCAAAAGTACACATTATTTTAATGCAACAATATCCTTGAAAATGTACACAAATCATAAATGATGAGACATCGTACCATTCTTGTATATATCAAACATAGTGCAAATTCTATTTATTTTTTCTAAGTTTAAATTATGCCTTCATTAGGATGTTTACACTAAAAAAAAATCCATGTAGAATGATTCGTTGTTTGAACATAATAAAACAGGCATCAATAGCGCCAGCACCCTCTAAATAAAAAATAAAAAAATAAAAAAAACATTACAAATGTTTCTAAGACTAATCATTTAAACCTCAGTTTGCAGGCTCCACAACGCCTTAACTTAGGATGTAAAAATATTCCAAGGTAACAAGCAAGCGGAACGTATTCACAAATGTATTTCACAAAAACGATCGAACACTTACTTCATAAATTAACATTTGAACAAAAATAGCAAAGAAGAAAACGTAGAATTAAAGATTGGTTAAAAAAAAAAGTGACAACAAAATGGTAGAGGATTAGTTTTTGGTTAAATATAGCATGTTGCTAAAAGCATCTACGAAAATGCTTCATAATACAATTACTAAAAAATACCATAAAATTTTACGCTTTATACTTCATAAAACCAATCGTTTTAAAAGCTATCAAATTCATTATTTTCGATTTTTTTACATGACGAACAATCGTCGATCAACACCGTTCTGTACAGCGATCAACCGCCGTGGTTAATGACTACGGAAAAGGATGTTGATCGACGATTTGTTCACCATGCAAAACAGTTTTACACTGTGACTCCTTGTATGAAATGAGTTTAGTATTTGGAAACATAAAATCTATCAAATTGATTATTTTTATTCGTAGAATTAGGAAGCACTTTCCTATTTTCTGAGTGCATTTAACAACACATTAAATATAATCGTCAAAGCAAATCGAGAGCACAGACCAATTTTATTCAACATCATTTCCTCCTCATATCTAAAAAAGTAATCACATTTGATATAGTAACTCCATTTCAAAAATAAATAAAACAGGCAACCATCAGAGACTTAAAAACAAAGAATCATGGTTTTATATCATATTGTTGCAGTTTTCTTCTCATCCTCTAATGCCAAATTAAATAAATAATATTTATAGTATTATATATATAAAAATAAAACATTCAAACGCAAAATTTAATGACAAATAGGAGAAAGATGTAGAAGCGTAAGCAAAAGTAGAGGTGAGAAAAAAACTGAATTAAAACCAAAATCGAATCGAAACCGATAAAAATCGAACCGTAAAAAATCGAAAACGAAAAAACCCGAAACCGAAACCAAAAATCAAAAAACCGAACCGCACTAATATTTCGGTTTCCGTTTTAGGTCCAAACCGAACCGAATTATAAAATGTTGCACATTGTCTCTTACTGCATGTTTCGTATTATATAGTATATACACACTGACCACTACTTGACTCATTTGATTTAGCTGAATACTGAATTACAGGTAGACTAACATAAAATGTCCATTTTTTGTTTTTGTAGATTCTTGATTGTTTTGAATTGAAGATGAAAGTTGAAGTACCAGTAGACTATTTTCTAAAATTCCAAGTTGCCGCTGGTGTACTGAAGTATGATTCACTGGAGTGCTCCTGCTCATTTTATTTTCTTGTCTTGGGCTTAAAATCAGCTAGCTTAGCTTTGTACTACTTTGGATAAATTATAGTCTATTAGTTTGTACTCTGTACTATGTGTTTCAATATACTCGGTTGAAACAATCTATTTTAATTTATTTTATGGTTATTTAGATTTATAATATTTTTTCTTTAAATCGGTTTTAAAACCGAAACCGAACCGATAAAAACCGAAAACGAGGTTTTGAAACTGAAACTGATGCTTCGGTTACGGTTTCGGTTGTCGATTTTTAAAACCGAGATCTTTCAGTTTTGTTTTCGGTTTTACCTCAAAACCGAACCGAACCGGGTTTTACCCCAAAACTCTATGGCAGTGTTCTTTATAGATGAAGAAAGAAAACTCTAGCCACTTCCAAGTGCTTCTTAGCTTGGCGATTCTGAAATGGACCTACCATTGCCTGGCCCATTACAGTTTTAAATAAACTTGTTATACAGACTTTTGAGTTTATTGATTAACGTCGTTATGTTCGAATTTAAACTTTTTATTTACCTGTGCATTGACACGCCTATCTTTGTGGTTTTGTTTTATTGCTGAATTGAATACCATGAAAACTAATAAATGGATAAATAATACAGAAATACAGTTTTTATTGTGTCTTTCAACAAGGTGTGTTCACATAAAATATAAAATGAAATCTTTCATTAGTAAGGTACGCTACAAACATAACATGAAGAATCAATTTTCAAAGTATAATCTACAATTAGGACTTTGTAGGAAGCAATATATTCACAAATATAATCAGTGATATGGCATGGTGATGCTGGACTTAAAAACAACTTGCAACTATAAGACTGAATTAATTTTTAAACACATATGATATATCATATGATATACGATGGTGCACAACATAATATTGCTTAACACAGAAACACAACAACAGACAGTGCAATAGCAATCTTTATTACTTAGGTTAATCGTTTAAACCTCAACTTGCACACTCCACAACCCTTTATCATAAGAGATTCGAAAATCTTGCAAAATTAAAAATTATGACCCAACGAAAATGTATTTACTATAGAATGTATTTAACAAAAACGATCGAGTGCTTGCTTCTTAAAATTTAAGATTCAAAGATAAACAAATACTTATAAACAAGGAAAAATAAAGGAAACATTGAACAAATATAATTAGAGATTGATCAAATAAAATGATAAGAAACCAGAAGAGGATCAGTGATCGGTTATTATGATCGTCATTGCAAATCGGAAACACGGACCAATTTATTCATCATATCCTCTTCATCATTTCTAAAATAAAATACAATCTTAAAACAATTAAAACAGGCAACCATCAGATGCAGTCCTTGATTGCGCCAGTACAAAAAAATAATTTCTGGCCAACTCAGCGCTGAGTTGGCCAAAAGGAGGCTAAAGTTGCAAATTTTTATAAAAATGGACTATTCTTGAAATAAAAAAAAAGTGGGCCTAAATAGATTTACAGTATAGTGCGATAAGTGATGTAAATTTACACATTCGAAGAAGCTCACATTCTTATGCCCCGCTACAGTATAGTGCGATAAGTGATGTAAATTTACAGTAAATGTATTGCACAACCGTCCCAACCCCTGGTGGATCCTCGTCCGCGACAGTGGGCCGGCGGTGGGTATGGAGCACAACACGGTGGCACCACAGGTTGGAATGAGCACGCCGTAGTCGAGCGGAGCGTCGGCCCTAAAGAGAAGTGAATCGTCGATTGCATCTTCCACCTCGATTGCACCAAGCGCGAGCACTGGATCGCCTGATACTGGAGTAGTACCACAGTATGATCAAGTTCAAGTTCCGACATATAGGACTCTATGGCTGCTGAGTGGTGTTTGAAATACTCTTGCTCTGAATAACTCAACTTTTCATGGATTTCCTAGGGAAGAACTGGGCCAATTTTCCATCTCAAGCTTTGAATCATTTCTGCTTTGTTGTACAAGTAAGACATGAGACAACGTTTATTTCGAGTAATGGATAGTTAATGTATGGTAGCACCAAAATGATCCTCGTTTCTATTTGTAACACCCCTCCTCCGCCAGGGTGTCTATTGCAAGCACTCTGACTTTGGAGGGGCGTTTGAATCAGGTAAACATGCATAATGATATATCAAGGCAGAACAAGAACATATGTATATATGTAAACAGAGTAAATAACATAGATAAAACAACGGAAGATTTCAAACCATTTCAAAACAAGTCTGGTACAACATAATGTCAACTTTCCAAATACACAAGTCTAGATAAAAACAACATTGCTGAAAAACTGAAATACATAAGTACTATCCCCAAAATAAGTGATAACCATAGCTAGCTTCATGTCAAGACCGTACATGAGCTAAAATCCCATAAGCAAGCGATCAGAAATCCAAGCTAAGCTCCAATATTCCCACCCTGAGAACTTGGGGGGGGGGGGGGACGGAAGAAAAGAGGCGAAAGAAAAACAGGTTAGTCAAAAAGACTGAGTAAGCCCTACTACAATCAATGTAAACTGATAAAGTTAACTGGCATGAGAAGCAGGTATGATCATAAGGATAACAACATACTAGCATGATGATTAACTAACAAGGTAGATAAAGGTGTCATCGCATAATCAGGTTTAAGGTTTTTGCACCACAGGTGTACTAGCAAACTAACATGACTTGAATAAACAAGTATTGATCCCTTGGCCCAAGCTTTGGCCCAATAACATGAAGTGACCCTAACACGAGGTCCAATAACATGAAGTGACCCTAACACGAGGTCCAACCAAACGGTCTAGTCGATCGGCTCCCTAAGCCTAACTCGTCACGTGTTGGTGTCAATGCGGCCCAAACATAATTGTAGTCAGACTGTGCCGGGTCTCCCGTCGGGTGTATCAAGCCCTAGGGTGTCAACCCCTGGACACCATAAACATAAGTGCACAGTCTCGATCTACTGGTACCCGTGCATGTTTTCCCCGGCTTCGGACTGTGTGCACGACCATAGTCCGCCCGGAACTACACCGGCGTACCACTCTGCCGTCGCTTTTGGTCACTTACCTCAAGTCCAGTAATCGTGCCCCCACCCTAGCCTAGTCCCTAGGGTCTTAATGATACAAACTTGGGATTACTGGTGGAGTGGACCCCCATTGCTAGGATTTTTCTAGTGGGTTAAGTATGGTTTAACCCCTTTACTAATCATGGATTAACTTGGTTAAGTGTAACGATGGGTTCACGACTTAACCCTGATTAATCTACCAAGCCCAAAATTGGCTAAGTATTAAGTGGACCATGACTTAACCCTAATCATGAGGCATTAATTAATTTCACGTGACTTAACCTCTCACATTAGACCTTGTTGTGGTTACTAGTTAAGCCGGGCGGGTCCGGGTAGCTTTACACCACAACTTGGTCTAACCTCGGGTTCAAGGTACCACATGGCCAACTTCTCACATTGGGTCCTATTGTTTGTAGCAACTAGTTAAGCCGGTCGGTTCCGGGTAGGTTTACGCTACAAACTCAACCCAACCTCGAGTTGGTCACACTTATCTTTTCTAAGTGTCATGTCCATCATGTTTCCAAAACATATTACAAGTTTTCAAGCATTTGGGTAGACCTAACTTAATAGGTAAATTCCCAATGGGTAGACCTAATTTAATAGGTAAATTCTCAATGGGTAGACCTAACTTAATAGGTAAATTCCCAATCTTATGTTTTTATGTCTTTTAAGTTTACCCAACCCCAAACGCAATCCCATCGCTTACATATCGCAATAGCACATAAAGGATAGAAAGAGGGAACTTGGCATAATCATGACATAAAGGTGTTGAAGCCACAAGTTCAACATGGTGGCATATGAAATGTACACATGTTCATATACTTGCATATTACATTTTTAGGCCTCAAAAGCATGCATAAAACCAATCTTAGCATATTGGTGATACATGGTGATAAATGACATGTAGAAAAAGCCATAAGTTCGCATTTAGCCTCACATGCAAGTTATCATAAGAGATATGATAACCTACATGTTGCCAAAATGCAACCTTTAGCATAAAGCTTGAAGCTTCATGTTCATATACTCAAGATAAGCTTGCATAACATGATAACATGAACAAAATGATCATTCCAAACTTGCATAATATACTTGCATATCATATGACGAACTTGCATGTCAAACTTGCATAACATAACATGGTAATCTTGCATATCATAACATGGCATACTTGCATAACATGACATGATAAACTTGCATATCATAACATATCAAACTTGCATAACATGACATAGTAAACTTGCATATCATGACAAACTTGCATATCATACATTTAACTTTAGAGTTTAAGTATGAAAGTAGAATAGGGCTTACAATGCTTATGAAGACACAAAAATATGACAAAGCCCTTATGCAATCAAATAGACCCAAAATGCAAGCTCTAATAGAAAAACCCTTGAGCCAAAATGATCAAAACTCTTTCTTTATGATGCAAATATAGAAACTTGACTTGAATGCAAGCTAATGATGCTCATACAAGCTTGAAAACACTTGTATGCATGGAAAATCTCTC
Organism: Allium sativum; assembly: GCA_030737875.1. Classification (NCBI taxonomy): domain Eukaryota; kingdom Viridiplantae; phylum Streptophyta; class Magnoliopsida; order Asparagales; family Amaryllidaceae; genus Allium; species Allium sativum. The sequence continues at coordinate 153,263,107 of CM060915.1, forward strand.
ATAGAAATTTATTTAGGAATTTTATGAAGAGAGTGGAGGCCATGAGAGGAATGATTTTGCCATAGTTTAGTTACTTGAATGAATAATGATGATTTAGGCTAGGTTTAGGGGTCCTTTTATAGAAGTTTAGGTTAGTTTAGGCCATAGGATTAACCCTAGTTTAGATCTAAACCATCAAAAATCGTCATAGGCCAGCAGAACAGACCAGAGAACCAAAACAGGTGCACCAAGCCAGCCAGGGTCAAGCCAGAAAGCTGTGCAGGTTTCTGGCTCGACACGGGCGCACTTCCCAAGTGCGCCAGTGTATTTTTGTGCTGGCGCACTTCACAAGTGCGCCAGTGCATTCTGGCTTGTATTCGGTTTTTCTTCCTAACTTTGTTCGTCCATATCTTCTTCATACGGACTCCGAATTTCGAAAACTCGGACTCTATTTCGCATATTTTTCCGAGACGAACGCAATGGCATAGCCCGTTTCCCTTGATTCAGATTTATAAATTAAATTCTGCCTCGATTTACGTTATAACAGGTTATTGAAAATACGGGTTGTTACATTCTCCCCTCCTTAAAGGATTTCGTCCCCGAAATCTTCAAGTTAGGAAGAACGTATCCTACCATCCAACATTCATCTACTCAAAACATAATCCACGAGCAATCATTGTCCTGATAAGATTCTAAATGTTGTATGAACATATGCAAAGGTGTGTGTATATGTACTTATCTAATGCAAATATCATCAATGCAAATTATGCTAGTGAAATGAATCCATATGTATGCAATTCCTAACATAATGTATAACATCTATATGTGTGCACATAACATACATCCATATGCAACATCCATGTGATAACACAAAAATTTTCATCCATGAATAAGCGTAAACACTCATGCATATGCAATATGAGGAGTGTGTGAGCCGATCTAGTGCCTAACGTGTATAATGCATCCGCGAGTAACCACTTGCAAACACTTGCAACCATCAAGCATAACATGTTTCAAACACATGTTTCATCCAAAGTGTTTCTACCTATGGTTCTCATGACAAGATTAACACGATAAACTAGATAATCAAGACAAACATGGATAGCAAAAGATATGCTACAAAGAGATCGGGAAGATAAGCAGGATATACTCCTTTCGGATTACAAGAAATCCCTTCCTAACCCATATTCTATAAAAGCCAAAAAGGTTTAGTCAACCTAACGGACCCCTTTAAACCTTGACATGTATTACTAGCCAATAAGTCATACCTCCCGACAGAAATAGAACCGAGAATGGGACCGAGAGGATATACGTAAAAAGATAACATGCGAATAAGTTCCACAGGAAAACAAGGATCAAGAATATGCTCTTAAAAAGAGATATGATGCGCGTATCTAGCCTTCAGTCTTCTAAGTCACGTTTCCTTGAGTTTAACTCCACTGTGCTTTGACCGTCTTTTACTTCATGATTTCTTAGCTTCTTAACTCTTATTTCCAAATATGAGTTGGAACCCATTTCATTGTCGCCTCTCGTCTTCCTCTTTCACTTACTTTTCCATCATTCTTGGCTTAAACATAACTATGACCTCATGGTTTCATGCAAGCTCTCCAAAATTCACTAGTGAATCCTGGATCTCGTTTACTTACTATAAAGTATTCCACGCAGCAGTACTTTTCTTGAAAATACCAATCCACGTTGCCAGGTGCTCTTACTAACGTTATTTTCTATAACTCATGGTTGAACGAAATGAACCATCCGCCTGCGAATGATAGGCCGTACTTAGATTCAGTGCTTGCCTATACTATCCTCAGCTACTCACGATAATCAACACACGGGCGAAGCGAACTGTCCACATTAGTAGCGAATACTACTAGAGCACCTTCCTCGGAAATGCTTCGTCGTATGAAGTTCTGTTGAATATATGATTTGTGTTTGATGATAACAAATAGATTTTTGCTGATGTGTTTGATGGTGAAATAATTAGTATTATTGGTTGATGATGCTTTACACAAAATACAGGAAATTTACACAAGTTTTTGTCTTCCAATAATATATTTTTATTCCACAAGACAATTACATACTCTCACTTATTACATTTTCTTTTGTTTCAAATTCACAATTGCAAATAAATTATGTTCAAATGTCTACACTACATATACATCTCTTCTTGCTGGATTAATCTTGTTGTGCTCACTCTAATTGTCTCAAGCTCCGAGTACATCATCCTGAAACCTGTCACAAAAGAAGATACACACAGTACGCTGGAACTAAAATAAACACTGCACAAATAAAATTTTACTGTTTGATTGATTCTCTATTTGTCTCAGTTTTTCTGTGTGTTTTTTCTCATCATATTTCAGACTTGAACAGCCACGCCATAACCATACTGGTTTGCTGTTCAGAACCAGCTGGTTCTGACCAGCCTCAACATAGTACAGCCTGACTGCTGTTTTGTTTCCTTGTGTTTCAGGACAAGGTGCAAACCAATGGTCGAGCAAAGCTCAAATCAAAATGGCCAGTACAAGAAAAATGGACAAGCATTTCAGCCCAAAGTCAAAGTCACATGTCAAAATTCAAAAGCAAAAGTTGTTAAACAGCAAGATTCAAGTTACAACTCAGCTCAAAATGGTTTAACATGGACGAAACAACACAGGATGGTGCAGCTAACCACAGTGGTACATGGCAACAAAAAGTTCAATTCAAGACTCGAGCTCATGGCGATCAAATCCGGCGACTATGGCAAATACAAACAGGCTAGATCAAGTGTAGTAGCATGTACAAGTTCAGTTTTTTTTGTGGCAGCAGCATAAGCAATCATGTACAGAATGTAAAGCAAAGTTCATATGAATGGCAACATGTTCGAGACAGTTAAATTTTCATGGTGAAGGTGCATACAAAATGCAATGGTGAATGAACATGGCGGCATTCTTTTTCAAATGGTTAAACACAAATGCATGGATGAATGGTGCAAACAAAAGCCGTGAATAAATCAAATATGATTCATGTTCAAAGTAGCAGAATTGCAAATTCATGGGACAAATATGGCTTTGACAACTCAGTTTTTAGAATGCAAATGTGTTTCCAGAGATTGGGCAGAGTTTTAATATCATTCCTGAAATCGACTGATCAGGTTCATTTATAGTTGGCAAGTTTTTTCAAGTGCATTTCAAGTCAGGTTTTATTTCGAAGCAATTGTTTGACAAAAATTCAAATGTGCAATTGTTCATTTCCTGAAATCAAAGAATCTATCCGTGGCATGCTTTCTTTCCATATTTAAATAAATCAATAAGTTCTTTTTTGGCAAAAATCATGTGTGGCAAAAATGGTTCGAGAGAAACAAATATATTTGTCCAAAAATCAGTGTTATTCAAGGCAAGAAATCAATGGAGCAATCACGCAGTGAACAAAAGGGGATTCACGTTTTTAATCCTTTCCAAGAATGTACAGGAAATTCAAAAATCATCAAATGTTATCAAAGCCGTGGACATGCCTAAATTCATCAAGCAATTCAGTCAAGAGGCAAAAGAGGAATAACATGCAAAATCAGTATTTGATTTGAGGAAATCAAGCCGAGGTGATTAAATCACAAAGGGGAAACAAGCACAAACAAAATTCAAGTCATCACGAAATCAGAGCTTTAATTAGGATGTTATAATCCTATATTATACACCATTTTCATCATCGGTAGTGGTATGGAAAAATCACAGCAAACAATCAATACCACACAACAAATTCAAGTCCGATCAAAGGAAATCAGAAAAGGGAAACACGCAAAATCATCGCAAGTCTCTAATGCGAAATCAGAGAGTAAGAGTTTCAAAATTCCTATATAAACACACGAATTCATCATCGACGATCATCGAGCAGTGGTGACAGTAAAATCAAAATTCTAAACACAAATCAGAGAGCTTACTCTGTACTAATCGAGAGAAGGAGAGCACTACAGAGTCAAGCTAGAAGATTAATCAAAGCAATTCAGAATTGCAGAAGGAATCCGAAGGAAGGAATCGAAATTTCTCAAGAAACCCTAATCGCCGCCGCCATTCTCAAGTTTCAGAACAAAAGTGGAAGCTATCGAATAACACAAATAAGAGAGTGGGCCGGCCTTTTTTTGTCTAAGCAAAGTTATTTAAAAAAGGGGGTTCCTTTATTTTATTCCTTGTTTCTTCATTTTGCTCTTGTAATTGTTGGAGTTTCGTTTGTTTTTTTTTAAAGATTTTTTTTAAAAACTAGAATTATAGATTACTGGATTGTAGTCTGAGAAAATCTGGTCTAGGGTACATAGGCCAGTCTATGATTTTGAGCTTAGGATTAGACAGGAGCAGAAGCTGCAAGTTTACATAGGATTGTAAGCAGGATCTGTTTGTAATTCCTAGTAGAAATCTTAGAAAGGCAACAGTAGGCACAGTCTTGCCGAAGCTGGGTATCTCTGCGCATGATTTTCCTTTACTGCATAGTTTTAAATTTCTGTGTTTGCTTTATTTTCTGTTAAAACCCTATTCACCCCCCCTCTAGGGTTATTATCGATCCTACAATTGGTATCCGAGCAGGTTGTAACCCTAGAATCATGACTTCAATGAACAATGCTTTTTCTGAAGGTCAATCTATTGCTAGACCACCCATGTTCAATGGTGGTGATTATGCGCATTGGAAAGCTAGGATGAAAATCTATCTTGTGTCTGTTTATTATGATGTCTGGGATATCATTGAAACTGGATATAAACCTCCTACAGAAACTGTTAATGGAATTGTAACACCTAAACCAAAAAGTAGGTGGGATGCAAATGATAAGAAACTATACTCTATAGATTCAAAAGCTATGAATGCTCTAATTTGTGCTCTTGATAAAACAGAATATAACAGAATTTCACATTGTAATACAGCCCAGGAAATTTGGCATACTCTGGAAGTCACACACGAAGGAACTTCATAGGTTAAAGAATCCCGTCTTGCCATGTTCAGCAATGAATATGAAAACTTCATCATGCAGAAGGACGAGAGCATCAAGGACATGTATGGTCGCTTCTCCGTGCTGGTCTACAATGCTAGAGCTCTTGGAAAGGTCTATACAGAAGTGGAGCTCGTGAGGAAGATTCTGCGTGTTCTGCCAATGAACTTTGAAGCAAAAGTCACAGCCATTCAAGAATCTAAAGATTTGAGCAAGCTGAGCATGGAAGAGCTTATCGGAAATCTAATGACATATGAAATGGAGCTAAAAGCAAGAGAAGATCGCAACAACTCAGATATGAAAAAGAAGTCAATAGCTTTGTCCAACACCGTCACCAGCGATAGTGAAGATCCTATTGAACAGCTTGCCATGGCAGTCAGACAACTCACGAAGTGGAGAAAATTCAAACCTCGGAGAAATAAAGCAAAGACCAACAATTCAGAAGATGAACCACTCTGCTACAACTGTCAAAAGCCTGGACACATAAAACCAAATTGTCCACTTCTTCAAAGAAACAAGAAGAAAAAGAAAGCTTTTGCCATAACTTGGGATGACGAGGAAGGAGAAGAAGATTCAGACAGCAGTGAGGAAGAAAGCAACCTGTGCTTCATGGCGAAGTCAGATCTAGAAGATACCAACGAAGAAACCACTGAGGTATACAGTTATAACGATCTAGTTTTAATGTGTAAACACCTTTCTGAAATTATCGACACATTAGAGTCAGAAGCAGAGAAACTGAAAGCAAAAAACCTTGATCTTGTTCACAATATTAAGAAGTTGAAATCTGAACTTGAAAATGGTTCAAAAAACATTAGTCTAGATTGTGAAAATTGCAAAGCTGTGAATTTAGAACTCTTAACACTCAAGTGCACCATTGAGAATCTTGAAAAAATAAATTCGACTCTTAAAAAGAATGATGAAACCAAAAGAAAGAATTATGCTGAACAATGCACTTCATTGGTGAATGAGAACACAATGTTAAGAACGAAAGTTCAAGATCTTGAGGTTGCTTTGAATAAATTTTCAATTGGTCAAACGTCCTTTAAAATGTTACTTGGAAATCAACTGTTTGCAAATAATAGAAAAGGACTTGGTTTTGGAAAGATACAAGAAAAAATGACTAGGATTGACAATGCTAAAGGTAGAGGCATCTTTCCCAAATGTGTAAAATGTGGAGTAATTGGTCATAGTCATGAAAACTGCAAGAACAATAATAAAATTAGTAAGTTCAAAAAGGTTTGGGTTCCTAAACACTTGACACACAATTATCATAATGATTGGAACACAAATAATAAGAAAGATCAAATCTGGATTCCAAAAGAGTCTTATCACTTTTCTATGACTGATATACTTGGACCTAGAAGATTCTCTGGGTCATCCTCTTCTCTGTATATGTAGGTGTGTTGGCGGGCTAAGGAGCAATAGAAATGGTATTTGGATTCAGGTTGCTCCAGACATATGACAGGAGACAAAAGACTGTTCCTTAGCCTTGAAAAACATAAAGGTGGGAATGTGACTCTAGGTGACAACAACAAATGTAAAATTATTGGTAAAGGAAAAGTAGGTAACAATATTTTTGCCTTAACCGATGTCTTATATGTTGATAATCTATTTCACAATCTTATCTCTATCAGTCAACTCTGTGATAAAGGAATGAATGTTGTGTTTGATAGTAATGTTTGCAAAATCATAGAAATATCCTCTGGAAAGGTTGTTCTTACAGGGAAAAGAATTGGAAATGTCTACACACTCTCCTTCGATGATGTAACTGTTTCTAGGTGCTTGATAGCAACGGAAGAGGAGGCAATTCTATGGCACAGAAGGCTGGCACATGCAAGTATGGGTCTTCTTGAAAGACTGGAAACAAATGAACTTGTCAGAGGTTTGCCTCATCAGAAATTCAAAAATAACAAAGTGTGTAAAGCCTGTACTATGGGAAAACTTAGTCGCTCATCTTTTCGTCCAAAAAATGCTGTTAGTACGTCACGCGTGCTTGAATTGATTCATATGGATTTGTTTGGACCTACTGACATTGCTAGCTTAAATGGTAAACGTTATTGTTATGTATTGGTTGATGATTACTCTAGATTTACATGGGTTTACTTTCTAGCCAAAAAGTCTGAAACTTTTGATTATTTTTCAAAATTTTCAAAACTTGTTCAAAATGAAAAAGGGATTTCAATTAAAACCTTGAGAAGTGACCATGGAGGTGAATTTGAAAATTTAGATTTTGAAAAACTTTGTGAAGAAAATGGTTTTAAACATGAATTTTCCGCTCCACGAACACCTCAACAAAATGGGGTGGTTGAAAGGAAAAATCGTACATTACAAGAAATGGCTAGATCTATGTTATGTGAATATAATTTGCCTCAAACCTTCTGGGCTGAGGTAGTAAATACTTCATGCTATGTAATGAACAGAGTTATGATTAGACCAATACTTAATAAAACGTCATATGAACTTTGGTCTGACAAAAAGCCTAACATTTCATACTTTAGAGTGTTTGGATGTCCTTGTTATATTTTGAACACAGGAGAACAACTTGGGAAATTTGAGCCAAAAACGATTGATGGAATTTTCATGGGTTATTCCTCAAGAAGCAAAGCTTACAGAATCTTCAATAAACAATCAAGAACAATTGTGGAAACCGTCAATGTAAAGTTCAATGAAACAGATGTGGATATGATCTCTGAAAATGATAAAGATGATGGTGGTGCACAAGAAGTTGAACAAGAAAGCAACGATGTTGAATCAAACAACGAAGAAGCCGCTGAAGCAGAAACAAATGTTGAAAGACTGAAATTCAAGCCCAATCATCCTCCAGATTTGGTAATTGGAAGTCCAACAGCTGGTGTTCGTACACGTTCCTCTCTCAATAAGGATGTTTGTACCTTTTGTATTCATAATGCTTTTGTATCTAAAATAGAACCAGGTTCTTATGATATTGCTCTTAATGATGAATTTTGGTTGTTAGCTATGTAAGAAGAACTTAACCAGTTTGAGAAAAACAAAGTCTGGAACTTGGTACATAGGCCAAAAGACTATCCAGTAGTTGGAACAAAGTGGGTGTTTAAAAATAAACTTGACGAGTCTGGAAATGTAATTAGAAACAAAGCTAGGTTGGTTGCTAAGGGGTACAATCAGATCGAAGGCATTGACTTTGATGAGACGTTTGCCCCAGTAGCTAGGTTAGAAGCAATTAGAATCTTGTTGAGTTTTGCATGTTTCAAAGGTTTTAAACTGAAACAAATGGATGTGAAAAGTGCTTTTCTGAATGGAGAACTAAGAGAAGAGGTTTATGTTGAACAACCCCCTGGTTTTGAGAATCACGATTTTCCAAATCATGTGTATAAACTAGAAAAAGCATTGTATGGCCTTAAGCAAGCTCCTCGAGCTTGGTATGACTGTCTCTGTACTTATCTTTTGGAAAACGGTTTTAAAAAGGGGTGTGCTGACACAACTCTGTTTCTTTCACATGACGGTGATGATTTTTTGATTGTTCAAATCTATGTTGATGATATCATATACGGTGCTACTAATGATGTCTTGTGTGAAAAATTTGAAACAGTTATGCAGGACAAATTTGAGATGAGCTTGGTGGGAGAACTGAAATATTTTCTTGGCTTTCAAATCAAACAGAGCAGCAAAGGTATCTTTATCTCTCAGACAAAGTATCTGATGGAGTTACTGAAGAAATTTGGAGTTGAAGATGCAAAACCAATGAAAAAACCAATGAGTCCAACAACCAAGCTTGACAAAGATGAAAAAGTTGTTGCTGTTGATCAGAAAAAAATATCGCGGTATTATCGGTTCACTTCTTTATCTTTCTGCTTCTAGATCCGATATTATTTTTTCTGTTTGTTTGTGTGCTCGTTTTCAATCTAATCCAAAAGAATCTCATTTAAAAGCCACAAAACGAATTCTGAGATATTTGGTACACACACCAAATCTTGGTTTATGGTATCCTTCTTGTGATAACTTTAATTTAGTTGGGTTTACCGATGCTGATTATGCTGGCTCACTCACTGATAGGAAGAGTACTAGTGGAACTTGTTTCATGCAAGGTCATTCACTTGTTTCATGGTCAAGTCGTAAACAAAATTGTGTTGCTTTATCCACCACTGAGGCTGAATATATTGCTTTAGGAAGTTGCTGTGCACAGATTTTATGGATGATGCAGACTTTATCTGATTTTGGGCTTTGCTATAAACGAGTTCCTTTAAAGTGCGACAGTAAGAGTGCAATTGATTTATCAAATAATCCTGTACATCATTCACGGACAAAACACATTGATGTGAGACACCACTTTCTTAGAGATCATATTGCAAATGAGGACATTTGTATTGAGTTTATTCCAACAGAATCTCAGCTTGCTGATATTTTCACAAAACCCCTTACCGAAGATAGGTTTTGCAGATTACGATTGGATTTGGGAATTATAGAAATAAATTAATCTCTTTGCATTTTTGGGTAAATTTTCTCTTAAGATGTTCTGTTATCAATACCATTTTCTGACAAATAATCCAGTCTTCAAATCATCAAGAAAAGAACAGTTTTCTTTTTGGACATTTTCTGATAAAATTGTGACTGCACAAGATTTTAAAATATGAGATGGATAAAAGTTTGTCTGCAACTCTGATGTGACTGGATATATTTTATAATATGAGTAATTTAGGGATTTTTTTTACAAACCATCTCTGTCACTATCACCCTTCTACCATTCATCACTGTTTTATATATATTAAGGGGATTTAAAATATATATATATATATATATATATACATATAATAAGTAGTTCTCTGACCTCATTTAAAAATCCAAGCTCTGGTCATGAACGGTTATGAGTTTACTTATTTTCATGCTGCAACTAATCCCGTTTAAAAATCCAAGCTCTGGTTATGAGTGGTTAAGTGTGCTCTTGATGTATATATTTTTCTTATATAGATCTGTTAAAATCCTCCCTGATATATATTAAATAACTCTTCATTCCATCCTCTGTTTTTGTGAAATGTGTACCTACTTTATGAATTATTATGATTGTTTATCCGATTGCTTGGGGTTTACAGCTCTGGTTCTGTCAAAATAGCTTGATTTCGAACTACAGTCCATGCCTTTTGCAAATGTTCAGAACTGTTCATCTTTTGATGATTACAAAGGGGGAGAAGGAGTTAAGATTTTGTGTTGGCTTACAGACATTTATAGATTTTATCTTGCCATTAATGCTAAGTGTTTAAATTATTTTCTATATTTCTCAACTTCTTATCTATGTCTGTTTACAATTGGTAGGGGGAGCACAAATATAGGAGGAGTTCAATTCAAACACATTCTGTTATCTTCAAAAATCTTAAGTCTGTTTGTCATCATCAAAAGGGGGAGTTTGTTGAATATATGATTTTGTGTTTGATGATAACAAATAGATTTTTGCTGATGTGTTTGATGGTGAAATAATTAGTATTATTGGTTGATGATGCTTTACACAAAATACAGGAAATTTACACAAGTTTTTGTCTTCCAATAATATATTTTTATTCCACAAGACAATTACACACTCTCACTTATTACATTTTCTTTTGTTTCAAATTCACAATTGCAAATAAATTCTGTTCAAATGTCTACACTACATATACATCTCTTCTTGCTGGATTAATCTTGTTGTGCTCACTCTAATTGTCTCAAGCTCCGAGTACATCATCCTGAAACCTGTCACAAAAGAAGATACACACAGTACGCTGGAACTAAAATAAACACTGGACAAATAAAATTTTACTGTTTGATTGATTCTCTATTTGTCTCAGTTTTTCTGTGTGTTTTTTCTCATCATATTTCAGACTTGAACAGCCACGCCATAACCATACTGGTTTGCTGATCAGAACCAGCTGGTTCTGACCAGCCTCAACACAGTACAGCCTGACTGCTGTTTTGTTTCCTTGTGTTTCAGGACAAGGTGCAAACCAATGGTCGAGCAAAGCTCAAATCAAAATGGCCAGTACAAGAAAAATGGACAAGCATTTCAGCCCAAAGTCAAAGTCACATGTCAAAATTCAAAAGCAAAAGTTGTTAAACAGCAAGATTCAAGTTACAACTCAGCTCAAGATGGTTTAACATGGACGAAACAACACAGGATGGTGCAGCTAACCACAGTGGTACATGGCAACAAAAAGTTCAATTCAAGACTCGAGCTCATGGCGATCAAATCCGGCGACTATGGCAAATACAAACAGGCTAGATCAAGTGTAGTAGCATGTACAAGTTCAGTTTTTTTGTGGTAGCAGCATAAGCAATCATGTACAGAATGTAAAGCAAAGTTCATATGAATGGCAACATGTTCGAGACAGTTAAATTTTCATGGTGAAGGTGCATACAAAATGCAATGGTGAATGAACATGGCGGCATTCTTTTTCAAATGGTTAAACACAAATGCATGGATGAATGGTGCAAACAAAAGCCGTGAATAAATCAAATATGATTCATGTTCAAAGTAGCAGAATTGCAAATTCATGGGACAAATATGGCTTTGACAACTCAGTTTTTAGAATGCAAATGTGTTTCCAGAGATTGGGCAGAGTTTTAATATCATTCCTGAAATCGACTGATCAGGTTCATTTATAGTTGGCAAGTTTTTTCAAGTGCATTTCAAGTCAGGTTTTATTTCGAAGCAATTGTTTGACAAAAATTCAAATGTGCAATTGTTCATTTCCTGAAATCAAAGAATCTATCCGTGGCATGCTTTCTTTCCATATTTAAATAAATCAATAAGTTCTTTTTTGGCAAAAATCATGTGTGGCAAAAATGGTTCGAGAGAAACAAATATATTTGTCCAAAAATCAGTGTTATTCAAGGCAAGAAATCAATGGAGCAATCACGCAGTGAACAAAAGGGGATTCACGTTTTTAATCCTTTCCAAGAATGTACAGGAAATTCAAAAATCATCAAATGTTATCAAAGCCGTGGACATGCCTAAATTCATCAAGCAATTCAGTCAAGAGGCAAAAGAGGAATAACATGCAAAATCAGTATTTGATTTGAGGAAATCAAGCCGAGGTGATTAAATCACAAAGGGGAAACAAGCACAAACAAAATTCAAGTCATCACGAAATCAGAGCTTTAATTAGGATTTTATAATCCTATATTATACACCATTTTCATCATCGGTAGTGGTATGGAAAAATCACAGCAAACAATCAATACCACACAACAAATTCAAGTCCGATCAAAGGAAATCAGAAAAGGGAAACACGCAAAATCATCGCAAGTCTCTAATGCGAAATCAGAGAGTAAGAGTTTCAAAATTCCTATATAAACACATGAATTCATCATCGACGATCATCGAGCAGTGGTGACAGTAAAATCAAAATTCTAAACACAAATCAGAGAGCTTACTCTGTACGAATCGAGAGAAGGAGAGCACTACAGAGTCAAGCTAGAAGATTAATCAAAGCAATTCAGAACTGCAGAAGGAATCCGAAGGAAGGAATCGAAATTTCTCAAGAAACCCTAATCGCCGCCGCCATTCTCAAGTTTCAGAACAAAAGTGGAAGCTATCGAATAACACAAATAAGAGAGTGGGCCGGCCTTTTTTTGGCTAAGCAAAGTTATTTAAAAAAGGGGGTTCCTTTATTTTATTCCTTGTTTCTTCATTTTGCTCTTGTAATTGTTGGAGTTTCGTTTGTTTTTTTTTTAAAGATTTTTTTTAAAAACTAGAATTATAGATTACTGGATTGTAGTCTGAGAAAATCTGGTCTAGGGTACATAGGCCAGTCTATGATTTTGAGCTTAGGATTAGACAGGAGAAGAAGCTGCAAGTTTACATAGGATTGTAAGCAGGATCTGTTTGTAATTCCTAGTAGAAATCTTAGAAAGGCAGCAGTAGGCACAGTCTTGCCGAAGCTGGGTATCTCTGCGCGTGATTTTCCTTTACTGCATAGTTTTAAATTTCTGTGTTTGCTTTATTTTCTGTTAAAACCCTATTCACCCCCCTCTAGGGTTGTTATCGATCCTACAAGTTCTTCTCAAGCAACTCCTTGACTTGCTTTCTTAACTCTCATCTCGCGGGACCATGTGCCTAACCGGCCACGTAACTATCTTGGCATTATCAACCAGATAAATGCGGAAATCTATCTCTCGTTTAGGGGTAACCCCCTTCACTTCACCCAAGATATCAGGATATTCTCGGACCACCCTCACCGATTGCAAACTATCAATAGACGAGTTGAGGGATTCAAGATAACACAACACGACGGGACCCATAGGGTTACTAGAAATTTTTAGGGTATTACCGAGGCGAGTCATGAGCCTCTCAACCCTATGCTCAAAAATCAAGAATGGCTCCAAAACTGGACAACCAATCCATGCCCAAAATCAACCCATACCCCATGAAACCGAGAATATAAGCATCACATGAGAACTCTACACTCAAGATAGAGATTTTCAAATCCACGCAGATCATAGACAAATGGGCGGAACCCCTAATTGGATTTGAAACACACTCGGGCTCATTAACTAGACTAGTACTTAGGTGCAAACTATCAACAAGATCAGATGAGATAAAGCTATGCGATGCACCAGAATCAAACAAGGTACGAACTGGAAAATCAGAAATATATACAAGGCTCTCAACGGAAATACTACCTCGATCGGGAACTGGAGCGACATTGAGAGCATGAACTTGCCCTCCTGAAGGTCCAGCACGCTGAGTCTGACCCTGGCCTTGCCCTTGCTTCTTCGGTCAATCCCTAGTGAAGTGTCCCATTTCTCCACAGTTAAAGCAAGTGCCCTTCCTTTTCCTGCAATCCTTGTTTAGATGAGTCGAGCTTCCACAAGTAAAGCACTTCTTTTCCTTCTTATCTTTAGACTTCTCCTCCTTCTTTTTCATTTCCTTTTTGGGCCCCGTTTTCTTGTTTTGAGACTTATTCACCTTGATTTCCTTCTTGTCACTCCTATTCTCTTCATTGAGTAGGGCCATATTCACCAAGCTCTCGAAAGTTGCCCCCAAGGGTATATGAGTCATGGCCAAACCATGTAATGGCTCGTTTAATCCTAGAGCAAAGTATAGGGCCTTCTTCTGAGCTGTGTTAACCAAGTCTAAACCGACCCGAGCCAGTTGATTAAACTTATCTATGTATTCCCTAATAGTCATGTCCCCTTGCTTCAGTGATAGGAATCTTAGTCCAAACTTTCCCCGAAAGTCATCCCAAGTCTCAATTGGCCTAGTAGCGGTGGTGACCACCCACCAACGTGCAGCTTCTTCCTTTAGTAACCACACTGCTAATAAAACCTTCCTACGGTCATCTATATCAAAGAAGGCAAAAAGATCTTCGGTTTCTTTCAACCAATTCCTTGCCTCTACATAAGTCTCGGTTCCAATGAAATTCTTGCAACCCATCGCCTTAAAGTCTTTGCAAATCTCCGCGAAATCCGCTTGTGGATGCTGAGGGGGAGGAGGAAGAGGAACCTCAGCGACAGGAGGAGGAGGAACATTAACTACCGGAGGAGGAGGAGGAACATCGGCGGGGCCGACTTCGGTCGCCCTAGCCTCCAAAAGTCTCCTATACGAAACAGGTACGTGTACTCCCTCCGGAATGGCAAAGTTATCGGCCATACTAAAAACGAAGGAAAAGACAGATTCAGAATGGAGAAAAACGAAGGAATTTTGCCAATGGCTTTTTGGGGAATAGCCTTTAAAATAAACTAGACTTTTCTTTGGAAAATACTTTATACTTGGTTTTGAAAATAGTTTTCTAAAAGTTTTCTAAAACCTTTTTGTTCCTTCTCGTAAACCATATGCTCTGATACCAAATGTAACACCCCACCTCCGCCAGGGTGTCTCTTGCAAGCACTCTGACTTTGGAGGGGCGTTTGAATCAGGTAAACATGCATAATGATATATCAAGGCAGAACAAGAACATATGCATATATGTAAACAAAGTAAATAACATAGATAAAACAGCGGAAGATTTCAAACCATTTCAAAACAAGTCTGGTACAACATAATGTCAACTTTCCAAATACACAAGTCTAGATAAAAACAACATTGCTGAAAAACTGAAATACATAAGTACTATCCCCAAAATAAGTGATAACCATAGCTAGCTTCATGTCAAGACCGTACATGAGCTAAAATCCCACAAGCAAGCGATCAGAAATCCAAGCTAAGCTCCAATATTCCCACCCTGAGAACCTGGGGGGGGGGGGGGGGAACGGAAGAAAAGAGGAGAAAGAAAAACAGGTCAGTCAAAAAGACTGAGTAAGCCCTACTACAATCAATGTAAACTGATAAAGTTAACTGGCATGAGAAGCAGGTATGATCATAAGGATAACAACATACTAGCATGATGATTAACTAACAAGGTAGATAAAGGTGTCATCGCATAATCAGGTTTAAGGTTTTTGCACCACAGGTGTACTAGCAAACTAACATGACTTGAATAAACAAGTATTGATCCCTTGGCCCAAGCTTTGGCCCAATAACATGAAGTGACCCTAACACGAGGTCCAATAACATGAAGTGACCCTAACACGAGGTCCAACCAAACGGTCTAGTCGATCGGCTCCCTAAGCCTAACTCGTCACGTGTTGGTGTCAATGCGGCCCAAACATAATTGTAGTCAGACTGTGCCGGGTCTCCCGTCGGGTGTATCAAGCCCTAGGGTGTCAACCCCTGGACACCATAAACATAAGTGCACAGTCTCGATCTACTGGTACCCGTGCATGTTTTCCCCGGCTTCGGACTGTGTGCACGACCATAGTCCGCCCGGAACTACACCGGCGTACCACTCTGCCGTCGCTTTTGGTCACTTACCTCAAGTCCAGTAATCGTGTCCCCACCCTAGCCTAGTCCCTAGGGTCTTAATGATACAAACTTGGGATTACTGCTGGAGTGGACCCCCATTGCTAGGATTTTTCTAGTGGGTCAAGTACGGTTTAACCCCTTTACTAATCATGGATTAACTTGGTTAAGTGTAACGATGGGTTCACGACTTAACCCTGATTAATCTACCAAGCCCAAAATTGGTTAAGTATTAAGTGGACCATGACTTAACCCTAATCATGAGGCATTAATTAATTTCACGTGCCTTAACCTCTCACATTAGACCTTATTGTGGTTACTAGTTAAGCCGGGCGAGTCCGGGTAGCTTTACACCACAACTTGGTCTAACCTCGGGTTCAAGGTACCACATGCCAACTTCTCACATTGGGTCCTATTGTTTGTAGCAACTAGTTAAGCCGGTCGGTTCCGGGTAGGTTTACGCTACAAACTCAACCCAACCTCGAGTTGGTCACACTTATCTTTTCTAAGTGTCATGTCCATCATGTTTCCAAAACATATTACAAGTTTTCAAGCATTTGGGTAGACCTAACTTAATAGGTAAATTCCCAATGGGTAGACCTAACTTAATAGGTAAATTCCCAATGGGTAGACCTAACTTAATAGGTAAATTCCCAATTTATGTTTTTATGTCTTTTAAGTTTACCCAACCCCAAACGCAATCCCATCGCTTACATATCGCAATAGCGCATAAAGGGTAGAAAGAGGGAACTTGGCATAATCATGACATAAAGGTGTTGAAGCCACAAGTTCAACATGGTGGCATATGAAATGTACACATGTTCATATACTTGCATATTACATTTTTAGGCCTCAAAAGCATGCATAAAACCAAACTTAGCATATTGGTGATACATGGTGATAAATGACATGTAGAAATAGCCATAAGTTCGCATTTAGCCTCACATGCAAGTTATCATAAGAGATATGATAACCTACATGTTGCCAAAATGCAACCTTTAGCATAAAGCTTGAAGCTTCATGTTCATATACTCAAGATAAGCTTGCATAACATGATAACATGAACAAAATGATCATTCCAAACTTGCATAACATACTTGCATATCATATGACGAACTTGCATATCAAACTTGCATAACATAACATGGTAATCTTGCATATCATAACATGGCATACTTGCATAACATGACATGATAAACTTGCATATCATAACATATCAAACTTGCATAACATGACATAGTAAACTTGCATATCATGACAAACTTGCATATCATACATTTAACTTTAGAGTTTAAGTATGAAAGTAGAATAGGGCTTACAATGCTTATGAAGACACAAAAATATGACAAAGCCCTTATGCAATCAAATAGACCCAAAATGCAAGCTCTAATAGAAAAACCCTTGAGCCAAAATGATCAAAACTCTTTCTTTATGATGCAAATATAGAAACTTGACTTGAATGCAAGCTAATGATGCTCATACAAGCTTGAAAACACTTGTATGCATGGAAAATCTCTCATAGAAATTTATTTAGGAATTTTATGAAGAGAGTGGAGGCCATGAGAGGAATGATTTTGCCATAGTTTAGTTACTTGAATGAATAATGATGATTTAGGCTAGGTTTAGGGGTCCTTTTATAGAAGTTTAGGTTAGTTTAGGCCATAGGATTAACCCTAGTTTAGATCTAAACCATCAAAAATCGTCATAGGCCAGCAGAACAGACCAGAGAACCAAAACAGGTGCACCAAGCCAGCCAGGGTCAAGCCAGAAAGCTGTGCAGGTTTCTGGCTCGACACGGGCGCACTTCCCAAGTGCGCCAGTGTATTTTTGTGCTGGCGCACTTCACAAGTGCGCCAGTGCATTCTGGCTTGTTTTCGGTTTTTCTACCTAACTTTGTTCGTCCATATCTTCTTCATACGGACTCCGATTTTCGAAAACTCGGACTCTATTTCGCGTATTTTTCCGAGACGAACGCAATGGCATAGCCCGTTTCCCTTGATTCAGATTTATAAATTAAATTCTGCCTCGATTTACGTTATAACAGGTTATTGAAAATACGGGTTGTTACACTATTTGTTTGGATGTCCAAATTAGCCGCAGAAGTAGAAAATAATATTATAAGTGCATCAAATATAAAGTAGTGTTGCGGAAGTATGCAACACCTGATGCTGGAATACAATGTAGGAACACTACAAAAGACTTGTAGGAACAACTTTGTCCTTAACATAGATAATATATTTTTTATTTGTGCATGTCATGTACAAAAGACTTGTTTGTGTCCTAACATTTAATAGTATGGATTTGAAATTTTTCCTTTCCGTGGCCTAATATTGTGCAAGGTTGATTGCACCATGCAAAGAGCAACTTGCATTGTGCATGGACAGCTAGCACTACGCAAAACGTATCTTGCATTAGACATGGACAACTTGCATTAGGCATGTGAAGTTTTCAATGTATGGGATGGTGTTTTCTCTTCTGCAGGAGTGGTTCGTGGTGTTCAGTGGTTTGTTTAACAAAATGTTTTTTTGTTAAAATTCGCACTTTGCGCCATTACAATCTTTTTTTTTTCTGTAAATTTGCACTGGCGCACTTTCAAATTGCACCAGTACAAATTTTTCTATTTTTACATGTCACGTGTATCGACGCAAATCTCAGATTGCGCCAGTACATTTTGGTCAACTCAACGCTGAGTTGACCAAAAATGGGCTATATTTGTAATATTTTGTAAAACAAGGCTCTTAGTGAAATAAAAAAATATCAAAAAAAAATCCATAAAAATAAAATCTACAAACTGGACTCCTTTATGAACTTAAAAGTTACTAGACCATAAATTATAAAAATAATTGGCAAAAACACATGAAACATATAAATAAAAATCCAAAAGTACACATTATTTTAATGCAACATTATCCTTGAAAATATACACAAATCATAAATGATGAGACATCGTACCATTCTTGTATATATCAAACATAGTGCAAATTCTATTTATTTTTTCTAAGTTTAAATTATGCCTTCATTAGGATGTTTACAAAAAAAAATGTTGCAGATTGAAGATTGAATAAAGCATCAAACCATGATATCTAAAATCCATGTAGAATGATTCGTTGTTTGAACATAATAAAACAGGCATCAATAGTGCCAGCACCCTCTAAATAAAAAATAATAATTAAAAAAAAACATTACAAATGTTTCTAAGACTAATCATTTAAACCTTAGCTTCCAGGCTCCACAACGCCTTAACTTAGGATTTAAAAATATTCCAAAATTAATGTAACAAGCAATCGAAACGTATTTACAAATGTAATTCACAAAAACGATCGAACACTTACTTCATAAAATTTAACATTTGAACAAAAATAGTAAAGAAGAAAAAGTAGAATTAAAGATTGGTAAAAAAAAAGTGACAACAAAATGGTAGAGGATTAGTTTTTGGTTAAATATAGCATATTGCTAAAAGCATCTAGGAAAATGCTTCATAATACAATTACTAAAAAATACCATAAAATTTTAGGCTTTATACTTCATAAAACCAATCGTTTTAAAAGCTACCAAATTCATTATTTTCGATTTTTTTACATGACGAACAATCGTCGATCAACACCGTTCTGTACAGCGATCAACCACCGTTGTTAACGACTACGGAAATGGATGTTGATCGATGGTTTGTTCACCATGCAAAACAGTTTTACACTTTGACACCTTATATGAAATGAGTTTAGTATTTGGAAACATAAAATCTATCAAATTGATTGTTTTTATTCGTAGAATTAGGAAGCACTTTCCTGTTTTCTGAGTGCATTTAGCAACACATTAAATATAATCGTCAAAGCAAATCGGGAGCACAGACCAATTTTATTCAACATCATTTCCTCCTCATATCTAAAAAAGTAATCACATCTAAAATAGTAACTCCATTTCAAAAATAAATAAAACAGGCAACCATCAGAGACTTAGAAACAAAGAATCGTGATTTTATACCATATTGTTGCAGTTTTCTTCTCATCCTCTAATGCCAAATTAAATAAATAATATTTATAGTATTTATATATAAAAATAAAACATTCAAACGCAAAATTTAATGACAAATAGGAGAAAGATGTAGAAGCTTAAGCAAAAGTAGAGGTGAGCAAAAAACCGAATTAAAACCGAAACCGTAAAAAACCAAAAGCGAAAAAACCCGAA
This sequence comes from Allium sativum, assembly GCA_030737875.1. Taxonomy (NCBI): domain Eukaryota; kingdom Viridiplantae; phylum Streptophyta; class Magnoliopsida; order Asparagales; family Amaryllidaceae; genus Allium; species Allium sativum. The sequence goes on from CM060915.1 coordinate 153,283,005, forward strand.
ACCGAAACCAAAAATCAAAAAACCGAACCGCACTAATATTTCGGTTTCGGTTTTAGGGCCAAACCGAACCCAAAAAAACCGAACCGAATTATAAAATATTGCACATTGTCTCTTACTGCATGTTGTTTCGTATTATATAGTATATACACACTGACCACTACTTGACTCATTTGATTTAGCTGAATACTGAATTACGGGTAGACTAACATAAAATGTCCATTTTTTGTTTTTGTAGATACTTAATTGTTTTGAATTGAAGATGAAAGTTGAGGTACCAGTAGACTATTTTCTAAAATTCCAAGTTGCCGCTGGTGTACTGTAGTAGTATGATTCACTGGAGTGCTCCTGCTCATATTTTTTTTTCTGGTCTTGGGCTTAGAACTAGCAAGCTTAGCTTTGTACTACTTTGGATAAATTATAGTCTATTAGTTTGTACTCTGTACTATATGTCTCAACACTCGGTTGAAACAATCTATTTTAATTTATTTTATGGTTATTTAGATTTATAATATTTTTTCTTTAAATCGGTTTTAAAACCGAAACCGAACCGATGAAAACCGAAAACGAGGTTTTGAAACTGAAACTGATGCTTCGGTTACGGTTTCGATTGTCGATTTTTAAAACCGAGATCTTTCGGTTTTGTTTTCGGTTTTACCCCAAAACCGAACCGAACCGGGGTTTGCTCACCCCCAAACAACATTGAGTTGCATTTGCACTCTATGGCAGTGTTCTTTATAGATGAAGAAAGAAAACTCTAGCCGCTTCCAAGTGCTTCTTAGCTTGCCGATTCTGAAATGGACCTACCATTGCCTGGCCAATTACAGTTTTAAATAAACTTGTTATACAGACTTTGGAGTTTATTGATTAACGTCGTTATGTTCGAATTTAAACTTTTTATTTACCTGTGCATTGACACGCCTATCTTTGTGGTTTTGTTTTATTGCTGAATTGAATACCATGAAAACTAATAAATGGATAAATAATACAGAAATACAGTTTTAATTATGTCTTTCAACAAGGTGTGTTCACATAAAATATAAAATGAAATCTTTCATTAGTAAGGTATGCTACAAACATAACATGAAGAATCAATTTTCAAAGTATAATCTACAATTAGGACTTTGTAGGAAGAAATATATTCACAAATATAATCAGTGATATGGCATGGTGATGCTGGACTTAAAAACAGCTTGCAACTATAAGGCTGAATTAATTTTTAAACACATATGATATATCATATGATATACGATGGTGTACAACATAATATTGCTCAACACAGAAACATAGAAACAGACAGTGCAATAGCGATCTTTATTACTTAGGTTAATCATTTAAACCTCAACTTGCACACTCCACAACGCTTTATCATAAGATTCGAAAATCTTGCAAAATTAAGAATTATGACCCAACGAAAATGTATTTACTACAGAATGTATTTATCAAAAACGATCGAGTGCTTGCTTCTTAAAATTTTAGATTCAAAGATAAACAAATACTCATAAACAAAGAAAAATAAAGGAAACATTGAACAAATACAATTAGAGATTGATCAAATAAAATGACTGTTATACGTCTAGTATACCAAAACAGAGAAAATAAATTCTAAACCCGTCGCACAAGTTTATAAGTTGAATTTCCACTACTCTGGAATTCAATATTTGCAATAAGTATGTTGTAATCAATTTACAACAACAACGTTATACTATTTTAAATAATAGCACAACATAGAGAAAGGAGAGATTATAGAATAATGTATATAAATATACAAATAAACTTGAAATCTAACCCGATAATGTCTGATGCTTGTCGTAACAATTTCCTTAAGAATTTTATTTCAAAATTCTCCCAAGATACAACAGACGTATTCTGCACGAGATTGTAATGAGTATGTCACTCTGTGATTATTTATAAGAGTATTACAGAAGAGAGAAGGAAGTTCGGATTGGAAATTCAGTGAGTAAAGTGATCAGGTTTCCTCCTTATTTATAGTTTATCCGCATCCCTTCTGAACGGTCGCACCCGTACCACTTCGTACGATCGCATCTCTTCTGAACGGTCGCACCCGTACCTCTTCGTACAATTGCATCTCTTTCAACGATCGTACTCGTACCTCTTCGTACAGACACATCTCTTTCTATGAAAGGAAGTGTCTTTTCGCGAAGTGTCTTTTCGCTGAAATGTAACCGTTTGGCGAAATGAATTGTCTTTTCACGAAGTGTCTTTTCGCAAAGTGTCTTTTCGCGGAAAAGCATGCTTCTAATAATCACATCCTTTCACTTACCAGTCGCACCTGTTCGCTTAATGGAAAAAGTATATTTCATTCAATACTTACGAATTCCAACAATCCCCCACATGAATGATAATATTCTTTTCCCCCACACAAAGCGAAATATCACAGAGTACATATGGAATAATGCTTTATCGTGGATAAGTAGATATTTCACTTTGAACTTTCCCTAGTTAAGACTTATCGGATCTACTCGGCTAATCGGTGAATTATTTCATCTTGAACCGTCAGCCTTTATTGTATATCCAAACAATAAGTCTTACGAAGCATTGATTCCCTTCTCATCCAATCTCTTGGTTGTGTTCATTTTGGTCCTGAACATTTTCTGGTTCTGCGAGTGTTATAGAGAATTCAAGCCTTTTAAAATTCTCATAGAGCCGACCCAGCTCACACTAACATAGGTGATCGCAACCATTAAGAGTATCCTACCTATACCCCACTTTTTATTTTATTTTTCAAGATATGGTCATCATTAAAAAACATAGTTTTAACCTTGTAATACTTCTGTAGGCATGCATTTATATTGTGCACCATAGGAATGGAGTAGGACTGTGTCCAAAAATGCATTACGTCTTGAGTTATTCATAACTGGTTTGCCTATTGATCCTAGTCCGTGGGATCTCCAGTCGCTAGGATAGGTTTCCGTATAAGATAACTTCTTGTTGGTTTAGGCTTTTAAACCCATTCCCCTCGATGCGCAGTCAATTTTCTCTCTTGATAAACCTTTAGTAAACGGATCCGATAGGTTATCATTTGTTCTCACATAATCTATGGAAATAGTTCCATTTGAGAGTAACTGCCTAACTGTGTTATGGCGTCTACGAATATGTCGTGACTTTCCAGTGTACACAAAATTATGAGCTCTACTTAGCGCTGCTTGGTTATCGCAGTGTATGCATATGGTCGATACATGTTTAGGCCAGAATGGGATATCTTCTAAAAAGTGGCGAAGCCATTCTGCTTCTTCACCTGCTTTATCTAATGCAATGAACTCTGATTCCATAGTGGATCGAGCTATGCATGTCTGTTTAGAAGATTTCAATGACATTGCTGCCCCTGCTAGGGTAAATACATAACCACTTGTTGATTTTGATTCCTCTGAATCAGCAATCCAGTTTGCATCACTATATCCTTCTAATACGGCTGGATATTTTCCATGTGTAAAGAATAGTTTGTAGTATTTTTCAAATATCATAGCACTCTCATTAGTGCTTTCCAATGTTCCTTTCCTGGAGTGCTTGTATACCTGCTTAATCGACTTACTGCATAAGCTATATCTGGTCTCGTGCAGTTCATAAGAAACATTAGACATCCTATTACACGAGAATATTCAAGTTGCATCACACTTTCATTAGTGTTTTTATGTAGTATTTCTGACGGATTACAAGGTGTCTGTACTTCTTTAATCCCAAAGTTTTTGAATCTTTCAATCACTTTGTCTACATAGTGTGACTGAGATAATTCAATTCCATTAGGTGTTCTCATTTTGATTCCCAAAATAACGTCTGCAACTCCTAAGTCTTTCATATCGAAATTGTTAATTAACATTTTCATTATGGACTCTATTTCTTGGGTATTCGGACCAAATATTAACATATCGTCTACATATAGACAAATCATTACATATGATTGTCCAACTTGTTTACAATAAACACACTTATCACATTCATTTATATGAAAACCAATTTTCATCATGACACTGTCAAATTTTGCGTGCCATTGTTTTGGAGCTTGTTTTAGTCCATATAATGATTTTACTAATCTACAGACTTTGTTTTCATTTCCTTTTGAAATGAAACCTTCTGCTTGCTCCATGTAGATCTCTTCATCGAGATCACCATTTAACAATGCTGTCTTTACATCCGTTTGATGAATCTCTAGATTATAAATGGATGCAATTGCTATTAGCATTCTTATTGAGGTTATTCATGTAACCGGTGAATAAGTATCAAAGAAGTCTACACCTTCTTTTTGACGATATCCTTTGACTACTAATCTGGCTTTATATTTATCGATTGAGCCATCGGGTTTCATTTTCTTCTTGAAAATCGATTTGCAGCCAATTAGTTTTATTCCAGGTGGAATATCTACAATTTCCCAAGTTTTATTACTTAGAACTGAATCAATCTCACTTTGGATTGCTTCTTTCCAACATACAGATTCAGAAGATGGCATTGCTTCCTTTGCCAAGCACCCCCACACTTTGAGGTATTTAAAGCTTGGTTTATGCCCTTTCCATAACTCATATGGAAGTGTTTCTGTTTTATTGTGAGGGACCTTGTTTAAAATATGATTAGACATATTTAAGGCCTCCCTCCACAAGTTCGTCGGTAAGCCAGAGGTCAATAGCATCACATTATTCATATCTTTTAATGTTCTATTCTTTCTCTTGGCAACACCATTTTATTGTGGTGAATATGAGGCTATTGTTTGATGAATTATTCCATTTTCTGCACAGAACTGTTCAAATGGTGATTCAAATTCTCCACCTCGATCAGATCTCAATATCTAGATCTTTTTATTTAACTGATTTTCTACCTCATCCTTTGTTGACAATTCAACTGTTGTCATCTCTATTTTAGTAGGAAAACATATATAAAATTCTTAAGATGTTATATGTCTAGTATACCAAAACACAGAATAATCAATTCTAAACCCGTCGCAAGTTTATAAGTTGAATTTCCACTACTCTGGAATTCAATATTCGCAATAAGTATGTTGTAATCAATTTACAACAACAACGTTATACTATTTTAAATAATAGCACAACATAGAGAAAGGAGAGATTATAGAATAATGTATATAAATATACAAATAAACTTGAAATCTAACCCGATAATGTCTAAGACTTGTCGTAACAATTTCCTTAAGAATTTTATTTCAAAATTCTCCCAAGATACAACAGACGTATTCTGCACGAGATTGTAATGAGTATGTCACTCTGTGATTATTTATAAAAGTAATACAGAAAAGAGAAGGAAGTTCGGATTGGAAATTCAGTGAGTAAAGTGATCAGGTTTCCTCCTTATTTATAGTTTATCCGCATCCCTTCTGAACGGTCGCACCCGTACCACTTCGTACAATCACATCTCTTCTGAACGGTCGCACCCGTACCTCTTCGTACAATTGCATCTCTTTCAACGGTCGTACTCGTAGCTCTTCGTACAGACACATCTCTTTTTATGAAAGGAAGTGTCTTTTCGCGAAGTGTCTTTTCGTTGAAATGTAACCGTTTGGCGAAATGAAGTGCCTTTTCACGAAGTGTCTTTTCGCAAAGTGTCTTTTCGCGGAAAAACATGCTTTTAATAATCACATCCTTTCACTTACCAGTCGCACCTGTTTGCTTAATGGAAAAAGTATATTTCATTCAATACTTTCGAATTCCAACAATGACAAGAGACCAGAAGAGGAGGATCAGAGATCGGTTAGTATAATCGTCATTGCAAATCGGAAACACGGACCAATTTATTCATCATATCCTCCTCATCATTTCTAAAATAAAATACAATCTTAAAACAATTAAAACAGGCAACCATCAGAGACTTAAAAACAAAGAACCATGATTTTACATCATATTGTTGCAGTTTTCTTCTCATACCCTGATGCCCGGTCAGATAAATATTTAGAGTATCTATATATAAATATAAAAGTTCAAAGAGAAAATTTAACAATGGAAGAGGATAAGAGAGAAGGATGAAGAAACATAAAAAACACCAAACTGTGGAACGCTTTCTGCTGCGGTAGTTTTATAAACAATCAAATTGGGTTTTAAACAACCAAAATACCTTGAAACTTTGCAAGAGGACCGTGAATTTACCATTACGCCACTTTGTTGCCTTGAGAATGGTCTACCATTCTTCATTGTTGTTTCTGCTAGGCGTGTGATGTCCACCCACTGTCAGTACATGCGTCCATACTTCATGAACATAAAGAATAAGTGCATATTAGTTTCCTCATCCTCCTGCCATAAGCTGCAAGTACTATTCAATAACATCCTCATTCTACTTAATGAATTTGCTGGCCAGGAGCTCATTATTTAAGACTCTCCGAAGCAACAGGTTAAGTCTTCGATTGCCAAAAGCATCCCACACACAATTCAAACAAAATTAGCACAGACGAAAAAGGGGAATTAAAAATTGGTAAAAATATAAAAATAAAATGATTAACAAAATAGAAGAGGATCAGAGATTGGTTAAATGTAATCGTCACAGCAAATAAGAAACACGGACCAATTTTATTCATCGTCACTTCCTCCTCTTATCTGAAATAGGAACTCCATTTCAAAAATAAATACATCAGGCAATCATCAGAGACTTAAAAACAAAGAATCATGATTTTACATCATATTGTTGCAGTTTTCTTCTCATCCGCTGATGCCATATCACATAAATATTTAGAGTATCAATATGTAAAAATAAAACATTCAAACGCAAAATATATGGACAGAAGGGAGAAAGATGAGGAAGCATAAGCAACAGCGACACGCCGACTCTGCATTTGCCACCTCCGGCGGTGGGTTTTATAGGTAAAGAAAGAAAACCCTAGCCGCTTCCAACCCTTCTTAGTTCATTGAGGTAACCGATTCTGAAATGGGCCTTCCATTGTACGGCCCATTGCTGAATTGATCATCCAGGTCCATATATACAATACAATATATATATATATATATATATATATATATAGTGGTTAAGTAAGTAGCAAAGATGGAATCTTGATACTGTCCGTTAACCAGTTCTAAGTTCTAACCTAATACTAAGTGTAAACTGCCAACCAATTATATAGGTTTTTACTTCAAAGAGTATTTGATGTTAATGACATACTTCTTCTTGGATGTAAATATTTGGATAAAATTTTATTTTCTTCGCCGTTTGGTTTATTCTTTATAGTTTCGGGTTTGTCTATGCAAAAATACAAATGATGCAAGTGCATCGTGAAAAACAACCATTTTAATAGACATCACACAAAAAAGAAAACAATTTTTATCTATTTTCCGTATTTTGAAAAGTAATGGAGAGAGTGATGATTTTGCATAGTTCCTTCATCCTCTATGCCAGTCACTTCTATCTTCCTCCAATTCTCCATGTTGTCTCTGAACTCTTTTTTTATTGTGATTAACGTTGAAAAGGAAAAACTCAAGACACAGTTTAATCCAAAAATTACCGAATATTTTGAAAAGTTAGTTTTGAAATTATTCATGGTATGTATCTTCTAGCAATGTTATATATAATTAATGGTTCCATGTTTACTTATGCATGTATGCTAATATGTCAAAGCAGGGACAACTATGAACTATCAGTTAAGATCAATAAGTAGGAATTATTTGTTTAATATGAATAACTTGTTTGTTTTGCTGAATTAGTAAAGTGTTTGTGATTATCTTCTCAGGATAATTCGAATACTTTAGAGGGTTGTAAATGACGATAGATCAGTTATTATACCAGTATAGGAAAACTGAATCTGGTGGAAGGTTTAAGAAAACGACCTTTTTACCTTGTAAAAAACTACTGCTATATTAAGCCAGTTCTAATTTATTAATCACAGCAGTGTTGCTCATCTTATTTTTCCTGCAAGGTTGGCTCCAAAATATTCAAAGTGATAAACATATTTGTATAAACTTTAAATGATATCATCGGTAGCGAAATTTGTTTAAGCTTCCCAAATATTAATGGACCTAGAGCGCTGAATCTTAACTATACCTATAGGATTATGTCAATAAAGATATAATTTTAAGGCAGCACACCCATTATAATAATGTTATGTTATCCTCGCTCTGAAATGTGGGAATTCAGCTTGCACCGTTAGGACTCAGGGTACCCCGAATCAAGGGTGAGCATTTGGATGGTTTGGCTAATCCGATTATGAAAATTTTCAAACCAAACTAAAACCCATAAAAATAAAAATAAATCAAACCAACCAAATTAAGATTGATTGGTTCGGTTGGTTATCCGATTTAATCAAACTAAAAAAAAATTAGACTTTATGTTCATAATATTAACTATAATTTGAAATAAATTATAAATATATGATTAAAATATTATTATTTATGATTATTATGCTTTTCAAAAGTAATTATGTTACATTTGTGACATTTTTTTTGCTTAAATAACTGAATTAACCTAAAATATTTACTATGATATTGGTAATACACTAAAAGTTTGGTTAATGGTTAAACCGATAATTAAACTATATATTTTTCCAAACCGATTATAAAACAATCTAATTTCAAAATCAAACCAAACTGACCAAAAAATTGGTTTGACTGGATTTATTTGGTTTAACCAAATAATGTTCAACCCTACCCCGAGTCTAAGGTTGGTAAAGTTATCTGCTCGTAGATAGATTATAGATACAAAAGAAAGAATTGTGGGTTATAGGGAGGGTCCTCCATTATTGAATTCTCTTTCAGAAAATTAAATCAATCATAAATGGCTATAGTTTTCATTTCAGAAAATACCTTGAAACTTTGCAAGAGGACCGTGAATTTACCATTAAATGGTCTACCATTCTTCATTGTTGTTTCTGCTAGGCGTGTGATGTCCACCCACTGTCATATTAGTTTCCTCATCCTCCTGCCATAAGCTGCAAGTACTATTCAAAATCATCCTCATTCTACTTAATGAATTTGCTGGCTAGGAGCTCATTATTTAAGACTCTCCGAAGCAACAGGTTAAGTCTTCGATTGCCAAAAGCATCCCACACACAATTCGAACAAAATTAGCACAGACGAAAAAGGGGAATTAAAAATTGGTAAAAATATAAAAATAAAATGATTAACAAAATAGAAGAGGATCAGAGATTGGTTAAATGTAATCGTCACAGCAAATCAGAAACACGGACCAATTTTATTCATCGTCACTTCCTCCTCTTATCTGAAATAGGAACTCCATTTCAAAAATAAATACATCAGGCAATCATCAGAGACTTAAAAACAAAGAATCATGATTTTACATCATATTGTTGCAGTTTTCTTCTCATCCGCTGATGCCATATCACATAAATATTTAGAGTATCAATATGTAAAAATAAAACATTCAAACGCAAAATATATGGACAGAAGGGAGAAAGACGAGGAAGCATAAGCAACAGCGACACGCCGACTCTGCATTTGCCACCTCCGGCGGTGGGTTTTATAGGTAAAGAAAGAAAACCCTAGCCGCTTCCAACCCTTCTTAGTTCATTGAGGTAACCGATTCTGAAATGGGCCTTCCATTGTACGGCCCATTGCTGAATTGATCATCCAGGTCCATATATACAATACAATATATATATATATATATATATATATATATATATATATATAGTGGTTAAGTAAGTAGCACAGATGGAATCTTGATACTGTCCGTTAACCAGTTCTAAGTTCTAACCTAATACGAAGTGTAAACTGCCAACGAATTATATATGTTTTTACTTCAAAGAGTATTTGACGTTAATGACATACTTCTTCTTGGATGTAAATATTTGGATAAAATTTTATTTTCTTCGGGGTTTGGTTTATTCTTTATAGTTTCGGGTTTGTCTATGCAAAAATACAAATGATGCAAGTGCATCGTGAAAAACAACCGTTTTAATAGACATCACACAAAAAAGAAAACAATTTTTATAAACTTTAGGGTCCGTCTATTCGCACTTCAATAATTGCTCTTCCCATCCCAGTAACTTAGAAAAAAAATCAACTTTCATTTTTTTACTTTTCTCACCCCGTTTATTCCCAAACTAACCATGTATTTTCATCAATAAAAAAATATAGTCATCCAAACTATGTTTGTTCCCTACTCTCACTCCGTTTTTATACATGACCTGGAACTTACGTGGTATAAAATGTATAAACGTTAAAGCATATAAAATATATAAACGTTAAAGCAAAGCCTTGTTTTTGAAATTTGAACGCATCATGATGACATTGATTAAAATATTTCCACGCGCGACCATGGCGTGGTGTTACATTTTTCCACACGTTAAGTTGGCATAATATCCTTCAAACCCACGTGGTTTAGTGTATTTCAACACTAGAATGCATCGTTTATATTTTAATTTCAACGCCCCTAGATGGTGTGGTTTATCATTATTCTACACTAAGTAATAGCGTGATTTAATGGTATAATTGGTATTGAGTTTTTAAAATTCTAACCGGGGTGGAAAGAGCAATTATTGGGGTGCGAATAGACGGAGCCTAAACACATTAAATGCTATCATCCGCAGTGAAATTTATTTAAGCTTCCGAATTATTAATGGACCTAGAGCACTGAATCTTAACTATACCTATAGGATTATGTCAATAAAGATATAAGTTTAAGGCAACACACCCATTATAATAATGTTATCCTCGCTCTGAAATGAGGCAATTCAGCTTGCAATCGTTAGGACTTAGGGTCCCCTGAATCAGGATGGTTAATCCGATTATGAAAATTGTCAAATCAAACTAAAACAAATAAAAATAAAACCAAACCAACCAAATTAAGATTGGCTGGTTCAGTTAGTTATCCGATTTAACCGAACTATATAAAAAAAAGATTTTATGTTCATAATATTAACTATAACTTGAAATAAATTATAAATATATGATTAAAGTATTATTATTTATGATTCTTATGTTTTCAAAAGGTAATTCTGTTACATTTGTGATGATTTTTTTTCTTAAATAACTAAATTAACTTAAAATATTTACTATGATATTGATAATATAATAAAAGTTCAGTTAATTTGATTAAACCGATAATCAAACTAGATATTTTTCCGAACCGATTACAAACCAATATAATTTCAAAACCAAATCAAACTGACCAAAAAATTGTTTTGGTAGGTTTATTTGGTTTAACCAAATAATGTTCACTCCTGCCCCGCTTGTAGATAGATTACAGATACAAAAGAAAGAAATATTTGGTGAATTCTCTTTCAAAAAATTACATCAATCATAAATGGCTATAGTTTTCATTACAGGAGGTGAATTTTGAACCTTCATTTTAAATTCCTGGTTTTAGCTGCTTTTTGCTCTATAGGAATGGAAAAGACAAATATTTTGTTTTTACGTCGCCAACGCAGTATAACTGGGAATCTATCCATAACAACCCACCTTTTGTAGTATCCTGAAACTATTACCAAACAACAATGTCTGATTTTTTAATACCATAAAAAAACATTGTTGACATCGGAAAAAAAAACCATTATATTAGGTCTTAGAGCATTCCCAACAGTATTTGTTTTTTGAGCATGAATCGCTTATGTTAAGCGTTGATCCCCCCCTCTTCTAGCAGCCAGTGGGGAGACGCTGTGGCATATTTTTTTATTTCTCCGGACGCTAGACAGTTTTCTGAAAACCGTTTAGACTAAAAGGTTTTCAGAAAACCGTTTAGTGTCCAGAGAAATTTAAAAAAAAAAATTGCAAGCTTCTATTTACAGAGTTATTATTCTCTGTAAACAGAAGCTCGCGATTTTCTCCAAAATTTCCAAAAAATCAAAACCCTAGTTCAAAAATTGGTTGAAAAACAAAGGATTTTTGCAACAATTTCAAATAATTCAATATCTACTCTTTCTCATCTCTTTAGCACCATCAATTCCTTCATTCTCCACCTTAAACCCACCAATTTTTAGATTTATGTTGATTAGCAAATTAGTTGAATTGGTTGATGATGGAAGAGGAAATCACTGAAGGCGCTAGCGCTGCAAGTGGGTTACGTAAGAGAAAAGTTTCACGAAAAACGATTGAAAGCGGAGAAGGTGGCTACGGAGCACGGAAGGAGATAAAAATTGATCTGACGTTTCCATTCATGTCTATCACGAGTCAACAAGAAGGAGTTACACATATCTACAACAGTGGAAAAGAGCTTACGGTGTATTTTTTTGTTTTAAAGTGCGTTAAATAGAATTATTCGATGCGAAAAGATTATGTAACTGATTTAGTTTTATAACCAAAATCGCGACAAGATGAGATGTCATAGTGCATTTACGACAATGTTGAAATGGTGGATGAAAGTTAAAGAGTGTCCACAAATTCGAGATCCGATAGTGAGTATATTTGAAAAATTTATGGAAATTAAATTCAAAAACTCTGATAATAAATGCATACATGCTATTGTTGAGCGTTGGTGGCCGACTACGCATATCTTTTTATTTCCTAGTAAGGAGATTGGGTTTACACCGTTAGATTTTACCATGCTGACATCCATTCCCGTTGGAATGCATAATCTAACGATACCGTATGATGAGAGTTGGGGCCAATTCGAAAATGCAAAGCAACTATTGTCACTTCTTGAGTCGAAAGATATTCGGGTAAGAAATGTTGCTTTATCACATCTTACGAAGTACTTTCGTGACGATTATCTTGAGGCCAAAGATAACAAAAGTCATATTGCCCGCATTTTTGTTTTGTATATGATGGGTACTCTATTTTTTACGACAACAAATGATACTATTAGTCTAGGATATTTGGAGGTCGTATTTTATTTATGCTTAGCGGAACAGTTCGATTGGGGTTCGGCGATTATGGGTTACCTCTACCAGAGTTTGGATGTTGCTATAACTAAGGGAGGACATATAACTGGTCTCATTGAGCTACTGCAGGTATGGTTAGCTATAGTAAGCACAACGGTTTTTATATTTCAGTGGTTTATTCTAGTGTTTAATATTGCATCTTTCGTTATTGCAGTACTGGTTTTTTGAGTACATGACGGTGTGCGGATATATTGTCAAAGAAGAGGTGAAACAAGCTTCATATCTGAGATTGAGAGCCTGGGACAAAGAAAATAGGCTCATCACGCATGATACTTCGGCTCATTTGTTCTCTAGCACATGGTATCATATTGATCATCGCCACGTAGCGCATATAAATTGGAATCCGTGGCAAAATTCAATCGCATTCGCAAATGCAGAGGTTGTCCATGCATGCAACCTATCGATGAAACGGTTGCCTTTGATTGTTCCATCTGGTAGCTCATATGAGATGTATTTAGGAGAGAGGTGTATGCGGCAGTTTACAGGCTGGGCGACTATTCCCATTGATCCTCCTGCACACATGACCTGCAAGATGACATATTCTACATATGCGGAGTTGCAACAAGCCTTATACCAAGATGATTATCAACAGTATATATATAAAGAGCCAGACATGGACTACAACACGTATTGGCACTTAGTGGGCAGAGATGTTGGCCAATTACTACATGCTTCAGTCCGTATCGGTAATATGGATTTTTTTTAGACCTTCTACTTTGAAGGCAGGAATTGAAGCTCCAATCGTCACGTCTTCAGAAGTTAATTACGCATCTCAGTTTTACCAACAACCACAGTAAAGTGAGTGGGCTAAGGATCCTGGATGGAACTTGCAATGGACAGGACATAATCCGTTACCCATTCCTCATTTGATGGATATACCGTCAGTTCTGTCCCATTACACCGTTGATAGTCTATGGGAAATGAATATGGGTATGCGGCAATTAGCTCTTGAACAGTCGAAGTATTATGAAGAGGGCTTGAATAGGATTAACACTGTTGCAGACGATTTTGTAAGTTATCGACTTAATTTTTGTGAAGCATGAATGTTTATAAATGTGGCTCAGAACATAGAATCCTTAGTATTATTTGTCTAATGATATTGTGTAACAACCCGAGTTTTGTGTTGTATATAACGGTGTTGTATACACAATTATATGATTTTTGTTTGATGATAACAACCAAATATATTTTTTATTATTAAATGTGTTTGTTACTGTACTGTTTCATATCCACATCACAGACAGGAATATAATATTTAAATTTAAATAGAATACGACCATGCACGAATTCAAATATTCAACAGTATTTTATTTAAATATAAATATTTTATTTCATACACTCAAACAGTACAACTTTTGTACACCACATTTAAATTTCATACATATACAGTTCCATATACAGTGCTCCTCACTATAGTTCTCTGCTCACTCATATACATTTTTCATATATACATTCTTTACACTGTTACATACTCTGATATTCTTTTCATGTTACTGTCTTCTGTCTTCACTGCTACAGTCAGTCCAGTCAACATCCTCATACCTGTCATATACAAAAACACACACAGTATCTGGAACGGAAATAATATTCTAAATTCTAGCAGATATAATTTTTTATTTTAAAAATTTATTTGCCTCAGAATTTTGGTGTGTTTCTCATCATTTTTCATGACTCGATCTGATATGTGAATGTAGCATGCGCACGATATATGTATACACACACATGTGTATGTATATACACATATTATAGTGCAGGGACTGGAAAATCTATACTGATGGCTGCATATACACACATGTATAAATATACATATGTGCACTGCCACGCCAATCAGATTGCAACTGAGGAGTAGCCACATGGACCTTCTCGACTCAGTGCAATACACAAAGTCAACATAGTCAACTCAAGATAAAGTGGTCAAGGAAACTCAACAATCAAAACAGCAAAGTATATGGAGCAGATTTCATCTCAGTTGAACATGTACAAGTGGTGTGCAAATTTTCAACATGCAAGTATTCAAGTGTACGAGCACAAGTGTTATGCAAGCACATATGGCCGAGACAACACATCAAGTTCAAGCATAGTGAAGCTGCAGCATGAACAATATCATACAAGTACAAGATTGGTACAAAATGGTGTACATGACAAGGTTCACAAAGCAAATGGACTACATGACAATGTGTTGCCAATATCTTTGCAACACAGTTTCAGGTGCAAACAAGTAGTGCAGTATAGTCAATGGAGCAACTCACTAGATAATGGCATGGTCAACTCAATTGCATGAATGGTGACAAGTTTATGAGTGATGCAGCATATACATGGACATTGATGTGCAGCTATATGAAGTACATGCATGGCAAAAAGGGATGGTACAATATAACAGGAAGTCACAGCAGCATGAGTGGTGTTTAAACAAAGTCTGTATACAAATGCATGTACAAGAGTGGCCATGCAGCTAAGTGGTTCAGCAATAACACAACATGGTCATGGGGTCGAGCAAAGCGTCAAGCACAAGGCCAAGTCAAGTATATGCAGCAAATAGCAAAGCTCAGGAATGGTTTCAGGATTAATGGCAAACAAGCTAGCAACAACAGTGTTTGTTGTGCAGTGGTGTTAACAAGTTTACAGGAACACATGGATCAAAGTCAGGTGCAAATTCATAAACATGAATGTGCACAACAGTTTTTTTTGAAGCAAGGGTCAAGATTTCATCATGTAGTACATGAAGGCAAAAATGAACATACATACGAAAACAATCACAAGGAAGTCAGAAAGCATGCAAGAAATTGGATCTGTGTGGATCAACAGGGGATCAGGGATGCTTTCCATTTTAATCAAAGAATTTGCAGTATCAATTTTAGGCACGAAAATCTTTGGTGAAATATTTCCAGTTTTAAGCATTAAATTAAATGGCAAATGAATTCAGTGTTTTATATCAAGCTACATATCAGGAGACAAGTCATGGAAATCAATCGACCAGAAAATCACACATGCACAAACATATGTGGCAAGTATTTCCAGTTTTAACATTTGGCAAGAAAAATCCTTCCTGGAAAGAAAAATCAATCACATAAGGGGACCAATATCATGTATCATTACTTGGCAAGAAAGTTACTTCGAATTTGATTTCTTTCCAGAATTACATAAGTCAGTGTAAGGAAATTTACTTTCTGTAAATCGAGCATCATGTTTCAAGAAGGGCCAAAATTTAATATGCTTCCAGATTTATAAATAAACATACATGATGTATGCTCAGCAAATCACAAAGAGAAAATCAAGGCAACAGATTAAATGAAAACAATTTCGGCATCTCATATATGGCAAGGGCAATACAATACTGGATTCATCTCAACAACTCATCATGCAAAATACACGCAAGAAAATTCTTTTTCAAATCGGGTATGCCAAAAGAGGAAACCGCAAAATCAGTCGAGCCACATAATGAAATCAGAGAGGGGTTTAAGGGTATTCTATTTTACCCTATATAACCTACACCACATCATCACAGGCAATGATCGAAAACCAAACCCACAATATCGAAAAACGCAGCCAAAAATTCAAGGAGAAAATCAGACAAATCATATCTTAAAACACTCACCAAGTTTTCGATCATAACCACATCCAAATCGAAGTACAAAAGCCATGCATAGTTTCGAAGCAGCAGAGATTTAACTCCAGAAGCATACGTTCGAGATTTGGAGTGTAGAAAACCCTAACTCCCAAATTAGAGAAAGCCAACGTGAAGAATCACATAGCCACAAAGAAGAGAGCCTTAGTTTCATCAATTCCAGAAGGCATCGAATCGATTTGGGGAGTCTTCAAAAACCCTAGTAATTTCACATCGACGCCGCCATTTTTAATTCCCAGAGAAAAGAGAGAAAGGACGGGTCAAATGAATATGGGTGGACTCAAGAAATGGGCCGGCCAAATTTTTCTAAAGGGCTTTAGTGGTTAAATTAAAAAGGGGATGACTCCTCTTTTTATCTCCTAGGGTTTTCCTTTTTGAATTTGTTTTGCTTTTTTATTTTGTTGTGTAAAAATCGACTGAACAGTTTTCTAGAGTCTGTAAAATTCTAGGGGTCTCAGTCAGGATGTTGACTGACAGTTCACAGAGTCTGTAAAATCTGGGATTCTGGTTATGGGGTCGTAACTAGGGGAAATCTGATCGAGGGGATATCGATCAGCCTAAGGTTTTTGAGCATAGGGTTAGAATAGGAGCAGGGTTTGCGAGTGTACATGGTCTTGTGTGCGGGATCTGTTCTATCACCTAGTAGAAACCTTAGGAATGCAGCAGTAGGCAGGGTTTTGCCGAAGCTGGGTATATCTGTGTGTGATTTATTTTCTGCATTTCTGTTTCTGCTATTATCTGTGATTTGTTTATTATCCCGTAATATTTTAACTCAGTAAAAATTGTAATTAACCCTATTCACCCCCCCTCTAGTGTTAATCTAGATCCAACAATTGGTATCAGAGCAGGTTATTTGATTAACTCTAGAATCATGTTTTCCCCTTGCTGTCAGTCTTCTAAGAGTCAGTCCAGTGATATTCCATTTATTTTCAATGGAACAGATTTTCAAATTTGGAAATCAAATTTTGAATCATATTTAAAATCTGTTAATTCTGAATATTGGAATTTTATTGAAAATATGGGAGACTTGTTAGACAAGAGGAATAAGGTGTTAAATGCTCGCGTCATGCATATTATTTATTCCTGTCTTGATAAAGGTCAATTAAAATTTATCTCTCATTGTTTAACTGCGCAGGATATCTGGAAGACTCTCAACACGTTGTATGGAAAATCTGACAGCCGTTCAAAACTCTCAACTGCCAACTCAGATTCAGATCTGTGCTTAGCTGGAGCTATTCATGGCGACTCAGACGATGTGGACTTATCATATGAAGATTTGATATCTCTTTGTAATAAATTAACAAGAACTGTTGATCGTCTCAAACGGAAAAACAAGTCTTTGAAATCTGAAAATTCTGAGTTGACCCACAATAACAATATGTTGAAATTAAAATTTGAAGACTCTGAGTGTAAGAATTGTTTTAACTTGAAAATTGATTTAGCTCAACTTAATGAAAATTCTAGAAAGATTGAAAATGAATTTTTTATTTTGAAAAATCAAGAAGATGAGCTAATTCATAAAAATAACGCTTTACAGAAGGAGTTGGATAAGGTTAATTTCGAACATGAAAATTTTGAAATGGAAAATTTGTTGAAATCAGAATCTGCTTTGAAGGAACTTGAAAAAGAAATTGAAAATTTCAAGAATTTTGAAATTGAAAAACAAAAGCTCTTTGATTCTGAGATTTCTGAATATAAAGTCAAAATTGAGAAGTTTTTAAACGAGAATGATCTTCTGAAATCCAAAATCAATGATCTTGAGTTGAGTCTGAAACGTTTTTCATCCGGAGAAAAATCTTTGAATATGCTTTTGAATACTCAGTTCTCTCATGGAAATAAAAGAGGTCTCGGTTTTGGAAAAACAAATGATTTTGAAAAAGGGAATTCAATTGATTTTAAAAATCCTTCAAACCGCTTTGGAAATGTTTGTTTTGAAAATTTGAACTCTAACAATTTCAAAGGATTTTTAAATCAAAAACATGATGTGAATTTGTTTGATAATAATCCATTTAAACAATCCTGGATCCCAAAAAGAAATAAAACAAACTTCATTAAATTCAAACAGTTTTGGGTTCCAAAGGGTACGAAGATAGATTCGAATGGATTATTATACAAACAGGTTTGGGTACCAAAACGTACGAATATAACTGTGAGTGGTTTTACTACTTTTGTTAGACCACTCAATCCTCTTAACAGTTAGGTACCGAAGGAGGCTGAGGAACTGCATAGCTTAAGAAAAAATGGAGTCAAACTGCTACGTAACACAGAATCATTCACAGTTCCTTAGCCACATCTGATGAGTTAGAGATTCTGGTTTACATCGTTTTCAGGTATAAATTCTAATCTCATCTTTGTAAATATTTTTTGTTTATGTCCTCTTCTACCTCTTCTTCTATTTTTTTGTTTTGTTATTTGACACTTCCATATGTTCTTTTCTTCTTGGACTTTCTAAACTTCCATTTGCAGTATTCATGATTTTCTGGAAATTTGCCTTACTTGTATAAAATCATTGTGTGTTAATCATTTCCATATCCTGAATTTGAACTTGTATATATCTGCAACTGTTTTGAAGTTTTTTTTTGTTTTTTTGTTTTTTGATTTCATAACAGTGCTGAAGTATTCATGTCATATCTTGAACACTGTTAATCTGAATTCTAAATTGTTTTGAAGATCTGAAAAGTATATGGAAATTCACACACCTTTGCTGTTCTAAGTTTATTCTAATTCATTTTAGAAAAGCTCAAAATATTATACTCATTACAGCACACTGTTATTTATCAGTTGTGACGATTCCAGTAATTTTCAGATAGGCTTGAATATATTTTTTAAATGTCTTGTCTCAGTGATACATCTTAAAATTCATTTTTATTCATGATTAGTACAGTTGAAATTAGTTTGTTTGAAATCATCTGAAATTTCTGATATTTTGAATCTCACACACCTCCTAAATTTGAAATTATCAACCTTGTGTGACTGATTCATTATATCCCAGAACTTGACATTGATTCAAGTGATTTCAAATAAATTACTTTAATTTTCTAGTTCATGAATACCTCTCAAATTTGATGTAAATGATCTGAATTTAATCTCACACTTGTCAGAAATACTTGTGAAAATTTCTTTGAAAATCCGGTCTTGAAACTCGCTGTTATTTCATGATTATTTGATTTGAATGTATGTTTGTTTAAAATCATTTGAAAATTATTGATTTACTGAATCACACACATATCTTGAATGTGAAACTAATAATTTGGTGTGGTCGATTCATTAAATTCTGATATCTTCATGTTCATCAAATGACTTAAAATAAACTATGTTTTTAAATCTTGGATCATGAATCATTTTTTTTTTGATCGACAGATATATCTTTGAATCATTATCTTGACAAGTCTGATTTGAAACTGTTTCTGTTGTGCTGCTCTGATACTGTTTTCAAATAACTGCCTGCTTTAATCTGATTGCTGCTCAAATAATTGTGCCAAATTTGTAATCTTGTCTGTTTGGACTTTGTGTTTGAAATTTCTGTAATCTGAGATATCTCCAGTGTGATTATAATCCTCATTAATAGAGACACCAAGTGGTATCAGAAGCGCCTTATATTTGTCTCTCCCGTCTGTACTTAGATTCAAATCTTCACCATGTATAAATCCACACATTTTTTTTGTCTTGCACACATTTTTCCCTCTTGTCGTGTATAGATCAGCATATCCCTCTTGTAATTGATTTTTAATTTTAAAATTATTTATTGACTATTCATTCAGAAATTGAAATCAATATCCAAATTAAACTGTATTTATAATTCATCAAAATTATTATCAGATTTTGAAATTGTGATGAATTTTGACTGCAGTATATTTCACAACAAGAGGAGACTTTATTTAGATTCTCATGATGGTTGAACAGCTATTATAATATCTATGAATTGGCAATTATTTCACGACCATCTTCATATTCTTTCATCTTTCTTCCATCCATCGTGTCTTTTATATTAATGTGGAGAGTTTAATATTTAAAAAAAAAAAATCTTTTTGAATAAATAGTGAAAATATTTGTGATGGAATTGTGGTTATGTTATTATTCAGAATTAGTGACAACTGAAATTTTTCAATGATCTCGGTACAGTTGATCATATTTCATAATATAATTAATTTAGAAATTTATTTCACAGTCCATTTCTGTACTTACCACATTTATGTCATTCATATTGGTTGTATATACCAAGGAGTTTTTCTATTTAAAGCTGAAAACGATAAAATATATAATTAATACATAAGTGTGTCTCTAACCTCATTTAAAAATCCAAGCTCTGGTCATGCATGGTTAAGAGACAACTTATAATTTAAGCTGCAACTGATCCCATTTAAAAATCCAAGCTCTGGTTATGTGTGGTCAGTGTGCTCTTAAATAAATAAAAAAGGGAAAAATGTTCTATAAATATAAATTAATCTGAAATTCTCCTCTGAGTATAAAAACCAGCCTATCAATCCATCTTCTATTTGTGAAATGTATTGAAATATTATGAAATATTATGATTTGTTGATTGATGAGTATTGGGATTTGAGAATATTCGAGTTTGTCACTTAAATTGAATTATTAATTATTGTCCAAATTCCATCTCTGTTTTTGAACCTCATTTTTATAAAAATTCTTTGGAAAATAATTGGAACTCGTTTTTTTACTCTCCCCATTTTATAAAAAATTCATCGTAAATCCGTCATTCTTTACAATGTGAAATATGCCATCTGTTCTCAGAATATTATGATTTTTGTTTGACTGATTGAGATTTATGATGACTATTCTTCCTCTTAATTGTATTTGTTAGCCATTTTTCATCTATATTTTAAATTCTATATCCTTTTGATGATAACAAAAGGGGGAGAATGGATTGAGATTTTGATTTATGAGTGAATATTTTATAAATATTTTTAATTTTGAAAATTTATTATTCATTCATTTCACTCATGCACAGTTATAGGGGGAGTTGTCTGTTGTAGGGGAGCTAATAAATAGGGGGAGTTCAATATTCACTGTCAAACACATTTATTATATTCAAAATCTTCATATTTGTTTGTCATCATCAAAAGGGGGAGATTGTTGTATATAACGGTGTTGTATACACAATTATATGATTTTTGTTTGATGATAACAACCAAATATATTTTTATTATTAAATGTGTTTGTTACTGTATTGTTTCATATCCACATCACAGACAGGAATATAATATTTAAATTTAAATAGAATACGACCATGCACGAATTCAAATATTCAACAGTATTTTATTTAAATATAAATATTTTATTTCATACACTCAAATAGTACAACTTTTGTACACCACATTTAAATTTCATACATATACAGTTCCATATACAGTGCTCCTCACTATAGTTCTCTGCTCACTCATATACATTTTTCATATATACATTCTTTACACTGTTACATACTCTGATATTCTTTTCATGTTACTGTCTTCTGTCTTCACTGCTACAGTCAGTCCAGTCAACATCCTCATACCTGTCATATACAAAAACACACACAGTATCTGGAATGGAAATAATATTCTAAATTCTAGCAGATATAATTTTTTATTTTAAAAATTTATTTGCCTCAGAATTTTGGTGTGTTTCTCATCATTTTTCATGACTCGATCTGATATGTGAATGTAGCATGCGCACGATATATGTATACACACACATGTGTATGTATATACACATATTATAGTGCAGGGACTGGAAAATCTATACTGATGGCTGCATATACACACATGTATAAATATACATATGTGCACTGCCACGCCAATTAGATTGCAACTGAGGAGTAGCCACATGGACCTGCTCGACTCAGTGCAATACACAAAGTCAACATAGTCAACTCAAGATAAAGTGGTCAAGGAAACTCAACAATCAAAACAACAAAGTATATGGAGCAGATTTCATCTCAGTTGAACATGTACAAGTGGTGTGCAAATTTTCAACATGCAAGTATTCAAGTGTACGAGCACAAGTGTTATGCAAGCACATATGGCCGAGACAACACATCAAGTTCAAGCATAGTGAAGCTGCTGCATGAACAATATCATACAAGTACAAGATTGGTACAAAATGGTGTACATGACAAGGTTCACAAAGCAAATGGACTACATGACAATGTGTTGCCAATATCTTTGCAACACAGTTTCAGGTGCAAACAAGTAGTGCAGTATAGTCAATGGAGCAACTCACTAGATAATGGCATGGTCAACTCAATTGCATGAATGGTGACAAGTTTATGAGTGATGCAGCATATACATGGACATTGATGTGCAGCTATATGAAGTACATGCATGGCAAAAAGGGATGGTACAATATAACAGGAAGTCACAGCAGCATGAGTGGTGTTTAAACAAAGTCTGTATACAAATGCATGTACAAGAGTGGCCATGCAGCTAAGTGGTTCAGCAATAACACAGCATGGTCATGGGGTCGAGCAAAGCGTCAAGCACAAGGCCAAGTCAAGTATATGCAGCAAATAGCAAAGCTCAGGAATGGTTTCAGGATTAATGGCAAACAAGCTAGCAACAGCAGTGTTTGTTGTGCAGTGGTGTCAACAAGTTTACAGGAACACATGGATCAAAGTCAGGTGTAAATTCATAAACATGAATGTGCACAACAGTTTTTTTTTGAAGCAAGGGTCAAGATTTCATCATGTAGTACATGAAGGCAAAAATGAACATACATAAGAAAACAATCACAAGGAAGTCAGAAAGCATGCAAGAAATTGGATCTGTGTGGATCAACAGGGGATCAGGGATGCTTTCCATTTTAATCAAAGAATTTGCAGTATCAATTTTAGGCACGAAAATCTTTGGTGAAATATTTCCAGTTTTAAGCATTAAATTAAATGGCAAATGAATTCAGTGTTTTATATCAAGCTACATATCAGGAGACAAGTCATGGAAATCAATCGACCAGAAAAGCACACATGCACAAACATATGTGGCAAGTATTTCCAGTTTTAACATTTGGCAAGAAAAATCCTTCCTGGAAAGAAAAATCAATCACATAAGGGGACCAATATCATGTATCATTACTTGGCAAGAAAGTTACTTCGAATTTGATTTCTTTCCAGAATTACATAAGTCAGTGTAAGGAAATTTACTTTCTGTAAATCGAGCATCATGTTTCAAGAAGGGCCAAAATTTAATATGCTTCCAGATTTATAAATAAACATACATGATGTATGCTCAGCAAATCACAAAGAGAAAATCAAGGCAACAGATTAAATGAAAACAATTTCGGCATCTCATATATGGCAAGGGCAATACAATACTGGATTCATCTCAACAACTCATCATGCAAAATACACGCAAGAAAATTCTTTTTCAAATCGGGTATGCCAAAAGAGGAAACCGCAAAATCAGTCGAGCCACATAATGAAATCAGATAGGGGTTTAAGGGTATTCTATTTTACCCTATATAACCTACACCACATCATCACAGGCAATGATCGAAAACCAAACCCACAATATCGAAAAACGCAGCCAAAAATTCAAGGAGAAAATCAGACAAATCATATCTTAAAACACTCACCAAGTTTTCGATCATAACCACATCCAAATCGAAGTACAAAAGCCATGCATAGTTTCGAAGCAGCAGAGATTTAACTCCAGAAGCATACGTTCGAGATTTGGAGTGTAGAAAACCCTAACTCCCAAATTAGAGAAAGCCAACGTGAAGAATCACATAGCCACAAAGAAGAGAGCCTCAGTTTCATCAATTCCAGAAGGCATCGAATCGATTTGGGGAGTCTTCAAAAACCCTAGCAATTTCACATCGACGCCGCCATTTTTAATTCCCAGAGAAAAGAGAGAAAGGACGGGTCAAATGAATATGGGTGGACTCAAGAAATGGGCCGGCCAAATTTTTCTAAAGGGCTTTAGTGGTTAAATTAAAAAGGGGATGACTCCTCTTTTTTTCTCCTAGGGTTTTCCTTTTTGAATTTGTTTTGCTTTTTTATTTTGTTGTGTAAAAATCGACTGAACAGTTTTCTAGAGTCTGTAAAATTCTAGGGGTCTCAGTCAGGATGTTGACTGACAGTTCACAGAGTCTGTAAAATCTGGGATTCTGGTTACGGGGTCGTAACTAGGGGAAATCTGATCGAGGGGATATCGATCAGCCTAAGGTTTTTGAGCGTAGGGTTAGAATAGGAGCAGGGTTTGCGAGTGTACATGGTCTTGTATGCGGGATCTGTTCTATCACCTAGTAGAAACCTTAGGAATGCAGCAGTAGGCAGGGTTTTGCCGAAGCTGGGTATATCTGTGTGTGATTTATTTTCTGCATTTCTGTTTCTGCTATTATCTGTGATTTGTTTATTATCCCGTAATATTTTAACTCAGTAAAAATTGTAATTAACCCTATTCACCCCCCCTCTAGTGTTAATCTATATCCAACATTTTGGTGATTACCTGCTATGATTATAAATTAATACTAAGGTGGTGATTAAGTTGAATTTATCAATTTAATTAGAAAATTTA
This sequence comes from Allium sativum, assembly GCA_030737875.1. Lineage (NCBI taxonomy): Eukaryota > Viridiplantae > Streptophyta > Magnoliopsida > Asparagales > Amaryllidaceae > Allium > Allium sativum. The sequence goes on from CM060915.1 coordinate 153,307,915, forward strand.
CCCTAGTCATTAAGTTGGTGTTAGAAAAAAAAAGGAGGTTGTCTTGGGGTCTATTGTAGTAAAATAATAATTAATCATTTTTTATGATTGATTAATTTGAGGCTTGGAGGCTACTAAATTGTAAAAATGTGGTTTTGTTGAATATTGATGCTAATAGGTGAACATTGACGAAAATTTGAGGGTTGGCTGGCTTACAAAGAAAACAATAGTAGAATTCAAGATTTGTTTCTAATACGAGGTATTAGGAATAAATCATGATCCTACAAGTTGGTTTAATAAATAATTTAACATTTCAAAGTATAAAATAAGAATTAAATAATAATGCTGGAAAAAAAATGAAAATATATATATTTGGAAATTTGCAATTAAAGCAAATATACTTTTGTAAACTAATGCCAAATTTGTGTGTTTAATGAAATTTTGAGAATTTATATAAGGATAAAATACATATATGTAAAAATTAGTTGCAAAATATTATTAAAATGTAGAAAACATATTTTTTGTGTCGATTCGGGGATTATTGTGTTATCGTAAAGTTATTGAAATGTTAATTTTATAGTTGTACGAAAATTTTCACAAATCATGTAAAAATTGTTATATTTTGTGTAAAAATGTAAAAACTTGTTGTAAAGTGAATTTTTATAAGAAAGCGTTAAAATATTTTATAGGTATTGTGAAAAATTATAACGTTGTCGTTTGAGATAAAAACATGGTGTTTTGTGAAGAAACAAGGGTTCATAGACTAAGATTAGCCAAATTTTGTATTTAGTAGCCTATGTATGTGTATAATTGCCTAAATAAGAGTTTAGGGGCCTAATTGCTTAAATATTATACTTAATTAAATTAATTTGGCCATTAAGGGCTTATTAGCAAAAGAAATCTCCAGAAACCCTATTGTTGTATTTTACTTTCACCTATGTTTCTTCTTCCTCGTTCGATGTTAGCTCAAAAACAAAAGAAACCTCATGGAAATTTTTGTAGAAACTTTACTGTAAATAAAAAAATAGCCTCCAATCCTCTCCTAAACGCTAATTTTAGTGGATAATGCAAATCCACAGCAGGTAATCATCACTTGGCTCAGATATAATCTATCATTTTCTAACGTTGATTGGGAATTTATTGTAAAAGCTTTGCATGTTCTTTTGTAGTTGAAAAGAGAGGAAGAAAAGCTTCTTCATAGCAATTGAGCCTCTAAAAGCTTCAATCCATCCTCCATCTTATAGCCAATCAAAGGTGAGGGTTCCGTCACACAAATTCGAACTTGTTTCAGTTGTTTATTATTGCGATTTGCTATGAAATCTTAAGTTTCATTGAATTTGTCCTATGTGTTTTGCTGTTTATGTTTGGCTGAAAACTATTTCAATCATAACTCTCTCGTTATTGATCGGAATTCTTATTATTATATGTTTTTGGAATGCCCGGATTGTTAGCTATAAGTTTTAGTTGTTCAGTTTGCAATATTTTGTGATTAACATTGTTAAAATCAGGGTTTTGTACTGCTGTTTCGAGATAAAAATCGACAGCCACGTTTTTTTTGTTAAGCTGAAACCATTTCGATCATAACTCTCTCGTTATTGATTGTAATTCTTACTATTATATATTTTTGGAATGCTCAGATTGTTATCTATAAATTTCAATAATTCAATTTTCAATATTTTGTGATTAACATTGTTAAAATCGGGGTTTTGTACTGCTGTCTCGAGATAAAAATCGACAGCCATGTTTTTTTTTGTTAAGCTGAAACCGTTTCGATCATAACTCTCTCGTTATTAATCGGAATCTTTATTATTATATGTTTTTGGAATGCTCAGATTGTTATCTATAAGTTTTACTTGTTCAATTTACAATATTTTGTGATTAACATTGTTAAAATCGTGGTTTTGTACTGCTGTCTCGAGAAAAAAATCGACAGCCTTGTTTTTTTTGTTAAGCTGAAACCGTTTCGATCATAACTCCTCGTTATTGATCGGAATCCTTATTATTATATGTTTCTGGAATGCTCAGATTGTTAGCTACAAGTTTTAGTTGTTCAGTTTACTATATTTTGTGATTAACATTGTTAAAATTGTGGTTTTATGCTGTTGTCCCGGGAGAAAATCGACATCCATCTTTTGTGACTCCGTGACGCATGCACCATTTTTTTTATAAATCATTTTCGAAATATTTCAAGTACGAAATTATTGGTTTAAAACAAAATATTGCCTTGATAAAGTTTTATAAATACATTAGAAATCTTAGTTTAACAAGTATTCTCAAACTTTACGGGTTTTAAGATATTTCTATGAAACTTTATTTTTCTCAAACAACTATCTTAAGTATGTTTTAATATAAGAACCTCACATACTGGTCACCTTCGAGAAGACGTGATGGTGAATGAATGATATTGTAAACCATACGGTATGGGACGTGATGGTATACGATATATATTCATCCCAGATTCGTCCGTTTGAAGTAATGTATCTTAGTGCTTCTCAGTGTTTATGTGATTTCAGTGATTTCTTGTGGCTTTTTGTGTTTTCAAATCTTAGTGCTTTCTCAATGTTTCTGCGATTTCAGTGATTTCTTGTGACTTTTTGTGTTTTCAAATGTGAAGCTGACTTACAGTTTGTGAACCGTTAAGTGAGAATATGCGGTATGGGACACACTATTCTCACTTTTTGGGTTACTATCTGAGGGTCTGTGACACATTCCTGTGTGACCGCCAGTACTAGACCTTTGGGTCAATCCTGTGTGAATTATGTGTGGACCTTCGGGTCAATCTTGTGTGGCTTTGTGGACTTTCGGGTCATTCAGGTACCCCATCTGTGTGATATAGTACTGGCTAAGGCTTTATGTCATCCTGTGTGATAGCGCGTGCAGGCGTAGCTTTGACTCGCCACACTTGGTGACGGATCCGTAATTTGTGTTTCGAATTCCAATGATTTCTTTTATGGACTTAACTCTTATTAGAGTTCAGTGGTTTTGTGGATTCGTGATTCAATGTTGTAATGAATTGTGATTTTAAGGTTTTGTGTGTTATTTTATTTAATGAAGACCTATTGTTTCCTAAACAGTTTATAGGAATTCACTCCCCTATTACTTATGTCTATTTTAATCCCTTATGTTATAAAGGAATACTCCTTTTAGCTGATCATTTACTTATCGTGCTTTTACTGATTAACCATTACAAGTTAGACTGACCCGTGTGTGTATTCCTTGAGTCAGACCGAGATGTTGCAGGTTTAGTGTTGTGCTTGGGTTTAGTTGTGTCGCTGCTGGAGTATCTCTCTTGTTGCTATTCCTTGTTATGTATCCGAGTTTTTAGTGTATTCTTTAATCTGTATCTTATTATATAAGTGATGGTTTATGTATAACCATTTGTTTGTAGCACATGTATTTGTTGTATTTTATTGTTGTAATAATATGTAAACTGTTCTGTGAGCTGTAATTGTGTACGTAAATGTACGATGTTCTGAGCTGATCCATAGTCGTCGTAGAGTTGTATTACATAAGTATTAAGTATGTCAAGCCACATAGAATGAAAAAAAAACAGAGAGTACATCATCGACGTACTTAAGACTTGTTAATGTAAATCTACGAATGGTCGCTCCTATCAAGCCCTATTCTCCGCTCTAATAGACGGCATTACTTGTTAATGCTCTTTATTAGGGTGGGTCTCGGGGAGGGGCGTTACAGTTGGACGGCATTACTTGTTAATGCTCTTTATTAGGGTGGGTCTCGGGGTGGGGCGTTACATATTGTGTTTGTTTTTAAATATTGCGCAGAACATGCAGGTTTATAGGGAACCAGTGTTGGGTTAGGGGTCTAAACGGCCAGGTCGAACAAAAAGCATAAAAAGAAAAACTCGTGTACAGATGGAAGAGGAGGAGGAAGAAGAGGAAGAAGGTGATGAGCAAGATGACGAGGGTGATGAGGAGGATGACAAGGAAGGTGATGAGCAAGATGACGAGGATGATGAGGATGACGATGATAGCGATGAAGGTGGTCAATCAAGTGATGTACGTACTAATCAATATGGTGTTAAGCTTAGATATCCAACCTCATCGTCAACGCCAGGTACTTGTTAATTTAACTCCATACGCACTGGCAACTTGTGCACATATAAATATTTATTTAGTTCTAAGTTTATTAAAGTTCACATATAACAAAGTATTCATGTATGTGCAGGCAAGAGTCTAGAAAAAGGTAAGCAGAAGAGCAGTGGTTTCATCGGCAAGGTGAAGTCTCTATTTACGGGAAAGAAGAAAGGAAGTGGGATTTACATTCCAGGCATTGAGGACATTCAATGAAGTTCGAAGAGATGTTTGTATGACTTTTTGGGTGTTAACGTTAATGCAATGGTTTGTTAGTGTAGTGGTTTGTTAGTTTAATGGTACTGTAATATTGCTATGTCTACTGGTAGGTGTTATTGTACAGGTTTGTTAGTGTAATGGTTTGTTAGTTTAATGGTAATATAATATTTTGTTGTTGTTATGCGTATTGTCAGGTGCTAATGGTAATATAATATTGTTTATTACATACTGTTATTGTTTTGTGTATTTGTTATGTTGTTTAATATTTTTCATTACATTACTGTAACGACCCAGAAAATCTGAACCAATTTCAAATTTTTAAATTGGCTAAAATAATGGATTTTAAATATTTAAAATAAATATTTTAAATGATGGAAATGAAAACTGAGTTCGAATCGACATTTGAAAACGAATATAATTAATTATAATTATATATAGAATTGAAAATGGCGCGGTAGTTCGATAATTCGATTTCAAACTTCAATTGAATATACCGGGTGCAAAACAATCCGGATTTTAGTGAAACGAAAAATAATGGAATCTAATTGATAATATCTTTCCAATGAATCTGACCAATCGAAATTTGATAGCGGGAATCAAAAGATATGTCCAGTTGAAAATTCTGAATAGTCGCTATGGAATTCAGGCCCTTAAAAATGGACATTTTGCATACGACCTCGGATTTCGACGAAACCACTTTTGTTGGATCCGTGATGTCAAATTATTGCTAGGTTTCAAATTTCATAATTTTCCGAATCAATATGTGAGCGTGGCAAAGGAAAACGCGTTTGACCAGTTTCTGTTGATTTTAATCGACTGGAAATTGGCCATTTATCAAACGGTCTCAGAATTCGACGAAACTAGTTTTGTTAGGACCGTATCGTCGATACGAAGCTAGAAAATATTTTTCTGGAATTTTTCTAGTTAGTATGTGACCCCGGTAATTTGAAATGTACGTTTAAAATTCAATATAGTGATTTAAATGTAAATTCAACGGGAACTGATTGTAACGATCAAATCAGCTTACGATACATATCCCATTGTGTTCGGAATGGGGGTAAAACGCTATGGGCGACAGGCGGTAGGCCTCGTTTCGAGGTCGTATGTAAAAGTCAACTTTTTGAAAAATTAAATAATTAAATATATATATTTTATATAAACCCCCCCTTTCCCTCTTCTCTCTCCACTTCGAACAGAAGAAAAAAAAAAACCAAAATCTAAATCGCGTCGCCGACCAGGAAGCGCCACCGCCGCCGCTTGCCCCGCCTTTCCCCTCCTCCACTTCGCCAGACCCCCATCTCTCTCCTCCTCCCCTCCCCTTCTCTTTCCTCCCCCAGTACGATTCGCAGCGACCCAAACCCAACCGCCTGCCTCCCCCGTTCGAAACCCCGAGCGCCACCCTCGAGAAGCCCTCCGTCAATCTGCGAAACCCCCCCCCTCTGTAAGTTTTTTTTTGTTTTGTTATTTTATTTTTAATGATTTTTCAATTAAAAGTAAATACTGATTTGTTTAAAAGTAAAAACTAATTTGTTTAAAAGTAAAAACAGATTTTTAAAAAGGGTTTTAAAACTGAATTGATTTTAAACTTTAAAAAGAAAGAATACTTTTTTTTAGGATTTAAAAACTGATTTTTATAAAGGTTAAAACTGATTTTTAAAGGAAATAAAATCTGATTTTTAAAAAGGAAAAACTGATTTTTGTAAAGATTATAAATCTGATTTTAAAAAAGGAAAAAGGTTTAATCTTTTTAAAGAAAAAGGTTTAATCTTTTTTAAAAGAAAAAGATTTGAACTTTGAATAGGAAAAGATTTGAACTTTCAAAAATAAAGATCATATTTTCAAAATAGAAAAGACGGGATTTTTATTAAGTAGAAGAAGTAAGATATGATTTTTTATAGTTTTAAAGTAATAAAAATATAATTTTTACATCATAGGAATGTTAAAAATATAATCTTTATTTTTGAAAAGGCGGAATATATATTTTTAAAATGCAGTTTTTATATATTGAATAACATAGTAAAAATTCGATTTTTACATATGTAGAGAATACGGGCAACGAAAGCGACAAGCAAGAGAGATTGGCGAAGATTTTATGCAAAGAAGAGTTGTGGGATTGAATTAGCTATTCGGTGAGATTTCTGATTTAAAAATATATATATATATATGTGTGAAATAAAAGTGAATTGCTATATATATATATATATATATATATATATACGCCCCTCGTCCACAAACCATGGACGATATTTATTGGTTGAAATTGTTGTGAAAATTGATTGATAGCGAATGATTGTTTGGGATTGTTTGTGATTGATTGTGGTTGAAAAATACCCATTTGTGGTTGAGAAATATTTAGTTGAAACCACATAGGATTAGTTTGTGGAAATGAAATAAATATATACATGCCGCCTGCGTACGAACTAGATGCATGATCCCCATTGTCAAAAACCGCGAGGTTTTAAGGTAGAGCGAGGAGCCGTACTAGGGACGGTCCCGGTTTAACTACCCTACCGTTATGCTGCCGAAATTTTGAATAATATTCGTGTGTTTGAATTATTTTCAATTGCTTAAACTATATTTATTCATTGAATAGAAAACATTCATGTGTTGAATTGATATTCATTCGTTGATTAGAAATTCATGTGTTGAATGGTATTCATATTTTGAAATAAATTGTTTGATAATAAAAATCACATTTTTATCTATATATAAAAACTATAGAAAACATTCATGTGTTGAATTGATATTCATTCGTTGATTAGAAATTCATGTGTTGAATGGTATTCATATTTTGAAATAAATTGTTTGATAATAAAAATCACATTTTTATCTATATATAAAAACTATAGAAAACATTCATGTGTTGAATTGATATTCATTCGTTGATTAGAAATTCATGTGTTGAATGGTATTCATATTTTGAAATAAATTGTTTGATAATAAAAATCACATTTTTATCTATATATAAAAACTATAGAAAACATTCATGTGTTGAATTGATATTCATTCGTTGATTAGAAATTCATGTGTTGAATGGTATTCATATTTTGAAATAAATTGTTTGATAATAAAAATCACATTTTTATCTATATATAAAAACTATAGAAAACATTCATGTGTTGAATTGATATTCATTCGTTGATTAGAAATTCATGTGTTGAATGGTATTCATATTTTGAAATAAATTGTTTGATGATAAAAATCCTATTTTATCACCAACTTGAACTATATAGAAAAATAGTGTTTTGGAAATGAATTGTCTTACAATAAAAATCACAATTTTATTGTATGCATAAATCATTGAAGTGTGAAGTGTTAAAAATAGCCACTTGTTCAAAATAAACATATATGAGTTGAAATATTCATTAATTTGCTAATGAAATGATTTGCACCTATTTATGTAACATTAGAATGAATGGTGTTTTTAAACCAAATAGAAATCAAATATGAAGTCGAATAGAAAATGATAAATGATAAGAACTGTGTATATATGTACATACATATTCATTGAACAGGTTATAGCAAAGGGGCTAGAGAAGAGGAATAAAATTTTGTGCCCGACAAATAGGTACACATTTACTGCTTTGTTTGGGTGATGATTTTATGAGCCTGTTGGCTAGCCGCTTGGCTTTTTCTTTTTCTTTTTGAGATTAGAAGGACCGGGAAAGCTATTTGCGATTTCCCGATGCTCCCGGTGCAGGGGAGGTTATGGCGAAATTTTCCAAAATTTTAAGGTGTTAGAAAAATATTTGAAGTAAAAACGATATGGAAATCATTGAATGAACTATATTTATATAAATATATAAATATAAATAAAATTAAAACGAAACGAAGCCGTGCAGTTCGTATTTTGAAACCGTGATTTCAAACAACTAGTGCGGGAAATCCGACCATTGGATTTTCCCGAAACCTCAACCGTCGGGTTCGCCTTGGAATAATCTTTCCAACGGCACCAACCTTGTAAAAATCCAACGGTTGGATTGTCTGGAATGTTTAATTCAAATCTGAAGAAAAACAGCGCCAGAAGCGATTATATTTATATATATATAAATATAATTATATATTTAATCGAATAACGACGTTGCAGTTCGTATTTTGAAATCGAAACTTCAAACGATTGTACCGGGAGATCCGACCGTCGGAATTTCCGGAAACTGGAACCGTTGGATTCGTTTTGAAAAGACCTTTCTAATGATATAAATTTTGCGAAGGTCCAACTGTTAGATTTTCAGATATATGTAAATCAAATCTGAAGAAAAACAGCGCCACGGCCGCCTTATGGCCCGAAGCGTCGTTTTGAATAAAATAGCTATTTTAAAATAAATAAAAATAGCGATAAATAGTTATAAAATATCATAAGCGATATGGAATGGAAATAAACTAAATTTGCTTGATTTATGTTGTATTTGATGGTTGAATGTGTTTGGTGTGAAAATTACATTAAACAACAATATTGGTGTTGTCGAATAATTTAACCATTGAAATAAATTGATTTGAAATTCTAAATATACGTGAATTATTTGAAAAGGCCGAGTTAATTCTCATTTCGAATAATTGACCGACGATTGAAAGTCGAAGATGAAGACGATGGTCGAAGACCGGAGATCTTCACCTCGTTTGGATGGTAACCGAGATCCTGATTGGGAGGCATCCCGAAATATGGATAATGAGTGGTGATCGTTCAGACGTACGTGGTGATCGATGGGTTTGCGAGGTATTCAGTGCCTCCGGTTTCGTTCAGACCCAGAACGGACTTGTAAATGGACTGCGTGTCTGACATTGGATTTATTCTGTGTGGCATGCTAAGATGCAGAGAACAGGGCTTCTGTTGAAAAGAAAAGTCTTGTGGTGATGATCAAAGCACCGCCTGTGTGGCGTAGCTTTGTGTATAACGTAAATTCGCGAGCCTCACACCCCGGTAGGAACCGGAAACGGGAGAAGGACCTCAGGGGGGACGTGCGTTTTCTTTCTAGCTAGGGTGGTGTCAGTGACCTACCAGCCCTGACATTTATATACTTTTCACCTATGTGGTTGTTGCTGTTGCGAGGCGCCTCGGTTTGATTGGACGATCCGGGTCCGATGGAGTCATTCGTTGGCTCATTTACACCCCAAAGGGTGGAGAAACGCATTGTTCAGGCATTATAATCCACTTCGTGTGGACCGGCCCTGACGATCCAGGGTATGGTTGCGGCTGTACCTGAGACATGGGCTAGATTGTCTCGAATTCGGTAAGGACTATCTTTTGCCTTGGTTCATGACAGAAATCCAATTTCCAAATACGACATCGTGCGGTTTTGATTGTATATATATATATATGGCGACATGATATATGGTACCCATGCCGTCTATGATTGATAGTTATGATTTGAAATTGTTTTCAAAACATATAGACACTAACAATAATATCAAATGCCTTTGTTTTATTCGTATCAAGCATATTTGGCCGTTATAAGGTAAAAACTCTATCCTCCGGTTTGCGTTGCATTGTGTGATGGGAACTGAGTCTTATAACGGCTTCATCTTTATAAAAAGCATAGCGATGTTTAAAAGAATGATTTGTTTTAAAGCACTGGCAATCCAATGGAGTAAACCCGTTCCACGAAAGTGGCGTGGTCCTGTGATTAGCCAATTATATATGTGTTGAGTGGATTTCTCATACCAGTCCCATGACTGACTCGTAGTTTGTTTCACTTTCAAACTCGGGTGCCCCTTTTTCTACACGGGCAGCCTTGTATTCAGGTTTAGCTGGTTCTTTCTGGATAGCTGGAGCTGAAGATGGTTTCTATCATTTATTTCTTTTTATGCTGTTCAGCTCCTATTGTACATATTTTGTTTATTTCCGCTGTAGACATTTATGTATAGCTGAACTGTACTTGTACTAAGTAAGATCCTGTATACTGTGTAACTCTGATGATTACTTTTATCCAGTATATTCTATTGTTCATTATCTGGTGTATTTATTTAATTCTGTTCTGCTATTATCTGTTTCTGTGTTATATTCCAAAGATAACCCTGTTTCCGTGAGAACGGGATTTCGGGTCGTCTCAACGTGGTATAAGAGCTTTGGTTAAGCTTAGTTCTGGAATATAACATTTGAACCAACTCGTCAGAAATAGAACCAGTAGTGTTCTAGGACGAGTAACTCAATACAGATAGGATCAGTAATATCCTAGTATGAGTAGCAGAATGAAATTACACCTTGATAGACACATTTACATTTGAAGTATGTGCTTCTATATTTTAAAATACCTTTTCTGTGACCTGACACTTGATCTGCCATTTGCAGAAGTACTAGAAAATGAGTGTCAGAAACAGAAGGAATGCAGAACCGGATATTGAGGCCCTATTAATTAAATATCGAAATATGGGTGGAATACCGTTCTCTGGTGAAGAATCTATTATGAAGACACAAGCTTGGATTCGTTCGGCTGAGAAAATCTTCGAAGCATTAAAGATGAGGGATGACCAGAAAAGATTACTGGCCTCCTGGACTCTCAAAGATGAAGCTTTGTTCTGGTGGGATTCTGTTGTTAAGAATAATCCAGAAGGTGATATCACCTGGGATAGATTCAAAGTGATTTTCTTAGAAAGATTTACTCCTCCCGAAGCGACTGAGCGACTATGTGATGAATTTTCTTATCTAATACAAGGTGACATGACCATTCCCGAATATCATAAGAAATTCAATGAACTTTCTCACTTTGCTCCTCATCTAATTCAAAATCCGAAGAGGAAAAATATGAGATTTATTCACGGGCTTCAAAGGAAATACCAGAATAAAGTATTGGGGCATGTGAAGCTTCCTTTTTCGGAAATGATATATATGGCCTATCAGTATGAAGATCTCCATAAGAAAGGAATGTTATGCGACGAAGAAGAAGTCAACTCTAGTAATAGAATTGAGTCTGAAACCGATCGTCCTAAGGCCAGTACAATGTCTGAAGTCGGTAAGGAGCCCAAAGTCAATCGAAAAAGGGCCAGATCCGAAAAAGAACCAGCAACGACTGCCATATGCAATAACTGCCATAAGAAAGGGCATTTGCAAGGAAATTGTAAATCCTCGAAGAAACAAAAGAATGATGGGTCTAAATCCGGCAGGAAGCTCCAGGAAAGTAAAAGATGCAATCAATGCCATCGATTTGGTCATGTAAAGTAAGATTGCCGGCTGTTGAAAACAACCAAAGAAGCTCAAGTAAATGAGGTAGCAGAAGCTTCTGAGCCATCGGCTATTCAGGAAAGGCCAGATGTATTAGAAGGCACGCTGACTGTCAAAGACATCCCAGTCAAAGTACTGTTTGACACAGGCGCGTCACGAAGTTTCATTGCCAAAGATGCAGCTAAGAAACTGGATTTGAATTTGAAGAAGCTCAATGAACCAATGACTGTCCAGAATCCGGTTGGGGGTTCCATTGATCTAAGTTGGGTTTGTGGAGTGCCGGTTTCTTTCTCTCGTTATCGGTTTCCTACCATCGCCGTCGTCATGAATTTTAAAGAGTTTGATCTTATCTTGGGGTTAGATTGGTTGACCAAAAATGAAGCTGAAGTTAAATGCGCCGACAGAGTCGTAAAGGCGAGGATTAAATCAGGCGATTATATAACCATTCCCTGTGAAGGTCAGAATGCTAATAGAAAAGACTTCTGGGCAGCTTTGAATGTTTCTCCATCCCAAATAGAAAATGTCCCTGAAGTCACAGAGAATATTCCTGACCTCATCAAAGACATTCCTGTCGTCAAGAACTATGCGGATGTGTTCGAAGAAGTTGTTCGCTTACCTCCGCAAAGAGAAATAGATTTCAAGATTGCTTTGATTCCCAATGCAAGGCCGGTAGTTCACGCTATTCGAAGAATGTCCTTGAAAGAGAAGGAGGAATTGGACAATCAAACACGACAGCTGGTATGGAAAGGTCTGATCAGGCCTAGTTTCTCTGATTGGGGTGCAACAGTGGTATTTGTCCTGAAATCTGACGGTACTCTACGACTATGTGTGGATTATCGTGATCTGAACAAACAGACAATAAAGAACAAGTATCCATTGCCGCGGATTGATGATTTGTTAGATCGATTAAATGGAGCACAAGTATTTTCAAGGATGGACCTAGCTACAGGCTTCCATCAACTTCGAATTGCCGAAGAGTGTGTTCCAATGACAGCATTCAGAGGTCCCGACTTATTCTACGAGTGGTTAGTAATACCATTCGGCTTATGTAACGCTCCAGCTTATTTCGTCGATCTAATGAACAGAGTATTCAGAGGAGTATTGAACAAATTTGTTCTGGTTTTTATTGATGATATTCTAATCTTCTCTAAATCAAAGGCCGAACATGAAAAGCATCTGGAACAGGTTCTAGAAATCCTCAAAAGGAATGTATTGAAAGCCAAGTTTTCCAAATGTATATTCTGGCAAGATGAAGTGAAATTTCTGGGCCATGTTGTATCGAAAGAAGGAATTGCTGTGGATCCAAGTAAAATCACGGCTATTCAAAATTGGAAACAGCCCAGTACTCCCACTGAAGTCCGCAGCTTTCTCGGATTGGCTAGCTATTATCGGAAGTTCGTCAAAGACTTTTCTAAGATATCTGGCCACTTAACGAAGCTTACAAAGAAGCATTATAAGTTCAAATGGACTCAAGAAAGTGAGGAGGCTTTCAAAGAGCTAAAGTTAAGATTAACGACAGCTCCAGTGTTAACCATCATCGATGGCAACCAAGATCTAAAAGTCTGGACTGATGCGTCTAGAGAAGGCCTTGGAGCAGTGTTAATGCAAAGAGGCCAAGTAATTGCTTATGCTAGCCGTCAACTTAAGCCACACGAGAAAAACTATGTAACTCATGATCTTGAGTTATTGGCTATCATATTCTCTTTGAAAATCTGGAGACACTATCTTCTGGGCAAGAGATTTGAACTGTTTACAGATCACCAGTCGTTAAAGTATCTGTTCACTCAGAAGGACTTAAATTTGAGGCAGCAGCGTTGGCTGGAGTTTCTTGCAGCATATGACTTTGAAATTATATATACTCCAGGAAAAGCCAACGTCGTGGCCGATGCTCTGAGCCGAAAGAATGTAATGATTGCCAGCTTTATTATCACGACTTCATTGCTAGATAAGATATCTGCTCTTCAGGAGGATGATCACTTCATTCAGAAGATCAGAGGGATAATTCAACAAGGCGAACCCTCGAGTTTTCAAGTAGACAATGATGGGATTTTAAGGCTCAAAGGTCGAATCTGTGTCCCTAACATTCCTGAACTTCGAAAAGAAGTACTGGATGAATGCCACAAGTCCAAACTCAGTATCCACCCGGGAGTAAGCAAAATGTATAATGACATCAAACGCACTTTCTGGTGGAAGTCGATGAAAACAGACATTTCTTTATATGTTAGCCGATGCCCTACTTGCCAGCTAGTCAAGAGTGACCAACAGAAACTGGCTGGATTATTACAACCGCTAGAAGTTCCTGGCTGGAAGTGGGAACATATTTCTATGGATTTCATCGATGGTCTGCCCAGAACCAGGAAAGGAAATGACAGTATTTGGGTGATCGTAGATCGCTTCACGAAGACCGCCCATTTCATACCTGTCAGATCAAATAGAACCGCTCAGAGTCTGGCGCAGATTTACTTCAGGGAAATAGTTAGACTGCATGGAGTGCCGCTCAGTATAGTAAGTGATAGAGATACAATATTCACTAGCAAATTCTGGGAAGCCTTTCAAGTCGAGCTGGGAACGAAGTTAAACTTGAGCACCGCTTATCATCCTCAGACAGACGGTCAGACTGAGAGGGTGAATCGCATTTTAGAAGATCTATTGCGGGCTTGTGTTCTAGATTTCGGTGGATCATGGGAAGACCATCTGCATTTGGCTGAATTCTCTTATAACAACAGCTACCACGCGAGTCTGACAATGTCGCCATTCGAAGCATTGTATGGTAGACCGTGCCGATCTCCTGCTTGTTGGGTCGAGCCTGGAAATAGACTTGTGTTGGGTCCCGATATGATTCGAGAAGCTGCCGACAAGGTCGATTTTATTAAGAAGCGATTACTCGCCGCTCAAAGCCGACAAAAGAGCTATGCCGATAGAAGAAGAAGAGATATATCCTTTGAAGTTGGCGACTATGTATATTTGAAAGTATCGCCGATGAGAGGAGTTATCAGGTTCGGTAAAACTGGAAAGTTGGCACCCAAATTCATTGGTCCGTTTCCTATTCTGGAACGGATTGGAACTCTTGCCTATAGGGTCAAACTGCCTAATTGGTTGCCTGGAGTGCATGATGTATTTCATATATCTCAACTTCGAAAACACGTTCATGATCCAGACTTGATCGTGGAAGAAGCAGCTCAGCAGGACATTGAAATTACTCCAAAATTGGCCGTGAGACGTGAGCCTCTAAAGATTATCGGCAAAGAAACCAAAGAGCTGAGGAACAAGAAAGTTCACTTAGTCAAAGTGCAATGGAGTGGAGATCCGCGAGATTGTACTTGGGAAACTGAGGAGAGCATTCAGAAAGCTTATCCTAGATGCCGAGTAGATATCTCTGATTGACTCTGGTGCAAGGTACATTTACCCTACTTTGCATTACCATTTGATTCTCTATTCTATTGCAATTTTCTTCCTATGGAGTTGCACTATTTATTCTATACTCTGGATGATTTTTAAGGAATATAGGATTTGATTAGTATATTTTTGAAGGTTAAAAACAATTGGATTGGTTGTTGTGTTGTGTGATTGTAGATTTATCAAACCACTTTCGACTTTGTTCCTTTTCGGGGACGAAAAGTTTTAAGTGGGGGAGATTGTAACGACCCAGAAAATCTGAACCAATTTAAAATTTTTAAATTGGCTAAAATAATGGATTTTAAATATTTAAAATAAATATTTTAAATGATGGCAATGAAAAATGAGTTCGAATCGACATTTGAAAACGAATATAATTAATTATAATTATATATAGAATTGAAAATGGCGCGGTAGTTCGATAATTCGATTTCAAACTTCAATTGAATATACCGGGTGCAAAACAATCCGGATTTTAGTGAAACCAAAAATAATGGAATCTAATTGATAATATCTTTCCAATGAATCTGACCAATCGAAATTTGATAGCGGGAATCAAAAGATATGTCCAGTTGAAAATTCTGAATAGTCGCTATGGAATTCAGGCCCTTAAAAATGGACATTTTGCATACGACCTCGGATTTCGACGAAACCACTTTTGTTGGATCCGTGATGTCAAATTATTGCTAGGTTTCAAATTTCATAATTTTCCGAATCAATATGTGAGCGTGGCAAAGGAAAACGCGTTTGACCAGTTTCTGTTGATTTTAATCGACTGGAAATTGGCCATTTATCAAACGGTCTCAGAATTCGACGAAACTAGTTTTGTTAGGACCGTATCGTCGATACGAAGCTAGAAAATATTTTTCTGGAATTTTTCTAGTTAGTATGTGACCCCGGTAATTTGAAATGTACGTTTAAAATTCAATATAGTGATTTAAATGTAAATTCAACGGGAACTGATTGTAACGATCAAATCAGCTTACGATACATATCCCATTGTGTTCGGAATGGGGGTAAAACGCTATGGGCGACAGGCGGTAGGCCTCGTTTCGAGGTCGTATGTAAAAGTCAACTTTTTGAAAAATTAAATAATTAAATATATATATTTTATATAAACCCCCCCTATTCCCTCTTCTCTCTCCACTTCGAACAGAAGAAAAAAAAAAACCTAAATCTAAATCGCGTCGCCGACCAGGAAGCGCCACCGCCGCCGCTTGCCCCGCCTTTCCCCTCCTCCACTTCGCCAGACCCCCATCTCTCTCCTCCTCCCCTCCCCTTCTCTTTCCTCCCCCAGTACGATTCGCAGCGACCCAAACCCAACCGCCTGCCTCCCCCGTTCGAAACCCCGAGCGCCACCCTCGAGAAGCCCTCCGTCGATCTGCGAAACCCCCCCCTCTGTAAGTTTTTTTTGTTTTGTTATTTTATTTTTAATGATTTTTCAATTAAAAGTAAATACTGATTTGTTTAAAAGTAAAAACTAATTTGTTTAAAAGTAAAAACAGATTTTTAAAAAGGGTTTTAAAACTGAATTGATTTTAAACTTTAAAAAGAAAGAATACTTTTTTTTAGGATTTAAAAACTGATTTTTATAAAGGTTAAAACTGATTTTTAAAGGAAATAAAATCTGATTTTTCAAAAGGAAAAACTGATTTTTGTAAAGATTATAAATCTGATTTTAAAAAAGGAAAAAGGTTTAATCTTTTTAAAGAAAAAGGTTTAATCTTTTTTAAAAGAAAAAGATTTGAACTTTGAATAGGAAAAGATTTGAACTTTCAAAAATAAAGATCATATTTTCAAAATAGAAAAGACGGGATTTTTATTAAGTAGAAGAAGTAAGATATGATTTTTTATAGTTTTAAAGTAATAAAAATATAATTTTTACATCATAGGAATGTTAAAAATATAATCTTTATTTTTGAAAAGGCGGAATATATATTTTTGAAATGCAGTTTTTATATATTGAATAACATAGTAAAAATTCGATTTTTACATATGTAGAGAATACGGGCAACGAAAGCGACAAGCAAGAGAGATTGGCGAAGATTTTATGCAAAGAAGAGTTGTGGGATTGAATTAGCTATTCGGTGAGATTTCTGATTTAAAAATATATATATATATATGTGTGAAATAAAAGTGAATTGCTATATAATATATATATATATATACGCCCCTCGTCCACAAACCATGGACGATATTTATTGGTTGAAATTGTTGTGAAAATTGATTGATAGCGAATGATTGTTTGGGATTGTTTGTGATTGATATTGGTTGATTGTGGTTGAAAAATACCCATTTGTGGTTGAGAAATATTTAGTTGAAACCACATAGGATTAGTTTGTGGAAATGAAATAAATATAAACATGCCGCCTGCGTGCGAACTAGATGCATGATCCCCATTGTCAAAAACCGCGAGGTTTTAAGGCAGAGCGAGGAGCCGTACTAGGGACGGTCCCGGTTTAACTACCCTGCCGTTATGCTGCCGAAATTTTGAATAATATTCGTGTGTTTGAATTATTTTCAATTGCTTAAACTATATTTATTCATTGAATAGAAAACATTCATGTGTTGAATTGATATTCATTCGTTGATTAGAAATTCATGTGTTGAATGGTATTCATATTTTGAAATAAATTGTTTGATAATAAAAATCACATTTTTATCTATATATAAAAACTATAGAAAACATTCATGTGTTGAATTGATATTCATTCGTTGATTAGAAATTCATGTGTTGAATGGTATTCATATTTTGAAATAAATTGTTTGATAATAAAAATCACATTTTTATCTATATATAAAAACTATAGAAAACATTCATGTGTTGAATTGATATTCATTCGTTGATTAGAAATTCATGTGTTGAATGGTATTCATATTTTGAAATAAATTGTTTGATAATAAAATTCACATTTTTATCTATATATAAAAACTATAGAAAACATTCATGTGTTCAATTGATATTCATTCGTTGATTAGAAATTCATGTGTTGAATGGTATTCATATTTTGAAATAAATTGTTTGATAATAAAAATCACATTTTTATCTATATATAAAAACTATAGAAAACATTCATGTGTTGAATTGATATTCATTCGTTGATTAGAAATTCATGTGTTGAATGGTATTCATATTTTGAAATAAATTGTTTGATGATAAAAATCCTATTTTATCACCAACTTGAACTATATAGAAAAATAGTGTTTTGGAAATGAATTGTCTTACAATAAAAATCACATTTTTATTGTATGCATAAATCGTTGAAGTGTGAAGTGTTAAAAATAGCCACTTGTTCAAAATAAACATATATGAGTTGAAATATTCATTAATTAGCTAATGAAATGATTTGCACCTATTTATGTAACATTAGAATGAATGGTGTTTTTAAACCAAATAGAAATCAAATATGAAGTCGAATAGAAAATGATAAATGATAAGAAATGTGTATATATGTACATACATATTCATTGAACAGGTTATAGCAAAGGGGCTAGAGAAGAGGAATAAAATTTTGTGCCCGACAAATAGGTACACATTTACTGCTTTGTTTGGGTGATGATTTTATGAGCCTGTTGGCTAGCAGCTTGGCCTTTTCTTTTTCTTTTTGAGATTAGAAGGACCGGGAACGCTATTTGCGATTTCCCGATGCTCCCGGTGCAGGGGAGGTTATGGCGAAATTTTCCAAAATTTTAAGGTGTTAGAAAAATATTTGAAGTAAAAACGATATGGAAATCATTGAATGAACTATATTTATATAAATATATAAATATAAATAAAATTAAAACGAAACGAAGCCGTGCAGTTCGTATTTTGAAACCGTGATTTCAAACAACTAGTGCGGGAAATCCGACCATTGGATTTTCCCGAAACCTCAACCGTCGGGTTCGCCTTGGAATAATCTTTCCAACGGCACCAACCTTGTAAAAATCCAACGGTTGGATTGTCTGGAATGTTTAATTCAAATCTGAAGAAAAACAGCGCCAGAAGCGATTATATTTATATATATATATAAATATAATTATATATTTAATCGAATAACGACGTTGCAGTTCGTATTTTGAAATCGAAACTTCAAACGATTGTACCGGGAGATCCGACCGTCGGAATTTCCCGAAACTGGAACCGTTGGATTCGTTTTGAAAAGACCTTTCTAATGATATAAATTTTGCGAAGATCCAACGGTTAGATTTTCAGATATATGTAAATCAAATCTGAAGAAAAACAGCGCCACGGCCGCCTTATGGCCCGAAGCGTCGTTTTGAATAAAATAGCTATTTTAAAATAAATAAAAATAGCGATAAATAGTTATAAAATATCATAAGCGATATGGAATGGAAATAAACTGAATTTGCTTGATTTATGTTGTATTTGATGGTTGAATGTGTTTGGTGTGAAAATTACATTAAAGAACAATATTGGTGTTGTCGAATAATTTAACCATTGAAATAAATTGATTTGAAATTCTAAATATACGTGAATTATTTGAAAAGGCCGAGTTAATTCTCATTTCGAATAATTGACCGACGATTGAAAGTCGAAGATGAAGACGATGGTCGAAGACCGGAGATCTTCACCTCATTTGGATGGTAACCGAGGTCCTGATTGGGAGGCATCCCGAAATATGGATAATGAGTGGTGATCGTTCAGACGTACGTGGTGATCGATGGGTTTGCGAGGTATTCAGTGCCTCCGGTTTCGTTCAGACCCAGAGCGGACTTGTAAATGGACTGCGTGTCTGACATTGGATTTATTCTGTGTGGCATGCTAAGATGCAGAGAACAGGGCTTCTGTTGAAAAGCAAAGTCTTGTGGTGATGATCAAAGCACCGCCTGTGTGGCGTAGCTTTGTGTATAACGTAAATTCGCGAGCCTCACACCCCGGTAGGAACCAGAAACGGGAGAAGGACCTCAGGGGGGACGTGCGTTTTCTTTCTAGCTAGGGTGGTGTCAGTGACCTACCAGCCCTGAAATTTATATACTTTTCACCTATGTGGTTGTTGCTGTTGCGAGGCGCCTCGGTTTGATTGGACGATCCGGGTCCGATGGAGTCATTCGTTGGCTCATTTACACCCCAAAGGGTGGAGAAACGCATTGTTCAGGCATTATAATCCACTTCGTGTGGACCGGCCCTGACGATCCAGGGTATGGTTGCGGTTGTACCTGAGACATGGGCTAGATTGTCTCGAATTCGGTAAGGACTATCTTTTGCCTTGGTTCATGACAGAAATCCAATTTCCAAATACGACATCGTGCGGTTTTGATTGTATATATATATATGGCGACATGATATATGGTACCCATGCCGTCTATGATTGATAGTTATGATTTGAAATTGTTTTCAAAACATATAGACACTAACAATAATATCAAATGCCTTTGTTTTATTCGTATCAAGCATATTTGGCCGTTATAAGGTAAAAACTCTATCCTCCGGTTTGCGTTGCATTGTGTGATGGGAACTGAGTCTTATAACGGCTTCATCTTTATAAAAAGCATAGAGATGTTTAAAAGAATGATTTGTTTTAAAGCACTGGCAATCCAATGGAGTAAACCCATTCCACGAAAGTGGCGTGGTCCTGTGATTAGCCAATTATATATGTGTTGAGTGGATTTCTCATACCAGTCCCATGACTGACTCGTAGTTTGTTTCACTTTCAAACTCGGGTGCCCCTTTTTCTACACGGGCAGCCTTGTATTCAGGTTTAGCTGGTTCTTTCTGGATAGCTGGAGCTGAAGATGGTTTCTATCATTTATTTCTTTTTATGCTGTTCAGCTCCTATTGTACATATTTTGTTTATTTCCGCTGTAGACATTTATGTATAGCTGAACTGTACTTGTACTAAGTAAGATCCTGTATACTGTGTAACTCTGATGATTACTTTTATCCAGTATATTCTATTGTTCATTATCTGGTGTATTTATTTAATTCTGTTCTGCTATTATCTGTTTCTGTGTTATATTCCAAAGATAACCCTGTTTCCGTGAGAACGGGATTTCGGGTCGTCTCAATTACCGAGAAGCTTACAACAACGACGATTACAACATTAAGAAATGCAAACTACAATTATACGAACTATAACAACTAAACACACAAACATCAAATTCAAAGTGAAATAAAAAAACATTACGATAGTTTCCATGTACACCTACCACGGCGTGGGAAAAATCCTGCTCTAGCTGCATCAGCAACATTCTTGTTCAAGAGTCTTATTTCGGCTTGCGCTTCAAGTGCATACTGAACTCCACGTTCACACATCGGAAAGTCAATCCACTGCTTAAAGTAACAACAATCAATTTCGTCAGGATAAATCTTGTGGTCCTCGTAGGCTTCACAACCAAAAAACCGACGGCCAACATATTTTTCAGTTTTCGAAACAACCACAACCGATTTTTCTCCACAATTGCAAATAGGGTTGGATCCACCAGGACGTAGTGGTTGGACAACGCGCTCTTCAACTACTATTTCTTTTCCAGGACGTTGATTAGCTAACGCTTCATCATCATTTTCCCATTTGTCCATGGTTGAGCCTACACTTTCATTTTCGTGTTTTGACATGATAAAAGAAGATGGAGGAGGTGACTTTAGAGGATGGAGGAGGTGGCTTTAGAGAAGCCTCCATATAAAGGAGATAAAAAAGATAAAGGAGTTAAAAAACATAAAAAACATAACTTGGATGTAAATATAAATGTACACGGCTTATCTTGAGTAGTCGTATCACTGCTCCAGTGTTGTATTGTTACAATCTTCCTATCACGTTATTGCTCCACTGCTTTATTGCAAGAGTGCTCTATGGCTACTGCTTACTTTAGCGCTCCAATGCTCTGTTGCTATACATATCATGAGTAGTCATATCGCTTCAGAGGTTGATCCTATCGCTATAATGCTCTACTGGCACATATTTTAAGGTGTTAAAAGAATCACTGTAGGAGACATTTTTTGAACTGAGCCCAATGACTTGTCATATCACCTTAGCACACTACTTTAACCCTACACTATATATGTTAAGGTTCGTCACATGTACACTGCTTTAACCCTACACTAAATAGTCTTATCAGTAAAGATTAATAACTCCGCAATTTAACGGGTCGTCACATGTACACTACTACAACCCTGCTTTGACTAGTCTAATTTAAGGGGTCATCACATGTTGCTCCATCAAAGTTGTTGTATGTTTGCTCCGCATATTGCCCCTATAAATATCTACAGACTACTTTTTAGTTATCTCAAACCGAAATTTTCATCAACATAAAAAATGTCTTCATGATCATGGCCCTCGTCAATGGATTCGAACTATGATCAAAACTTTCTTAGGCGTTCGCCTTTAAGTCCAAGAACAGGTATTGATTGGAATACCGAATACCAAGAGCAGCACTACGAGGACCTGCGTCGTGACTAGCCGGAGCTGGCCCGGCTGACGATTCATCCGCCAATTGCTCAAGTTCCAGATGTAGGTCATCAAGTAGTCCAAACTATAAATGAAGTACACTTACGACCGGCTATAGTCCCTCGTCCTCCGGCTGTTGAAGTGATATATCAATTTTCGGCAGTTCGTCCTTCAAATGGACATGAGGTACAAAGAGTTTCAGTTAACCAGTCTTCTTCCGAACAGGAAGTTAACTCCTATCCTATTTGTTGCCACTATGGTTACGCGGTGGAGGTAGTAGTCCAGCGGACGGAGAGAATATTGGTCGTAGGATCTAGTTATGCTCGCTATAGCCTAACGGATGCAATTATTTTGAGTGGAAAGACGACCGTTTATGTCCAATGGCTATTTCTTATGCCAACAAGTTAGAACAATAGAATAGGCGACTTCGAACCTCTTTAGAATCCCTTGGCAATGAGCGTAACAATTAATGTGCTTGCGTACTGAATTTCCTAGTTTAACATCTCTTGTACCCTATATTTTTGTGGCTAGTATTTAATTATTTCTCTTGTATCCTATGTTTAGCTAGTGATCTTATAATGAACATCTGTTGTATCACACCTGTTTTGTGGAATTAGTGTCATTGATACCATTTTTAATACCAGACATATGCGTATATAATTTTAAATACGTGGGAAAAATAAAAATTGAGTTCAGGTAATTAATAATTTTCAAACTTAAACATAAATCAAAACATTGATAATCAAACTTATTTTACATTGCTTTTAAATATGTATACATGTTTAAAACTATATCTAAAAGGTAAATTTGCAGTTAGTGTTTGATACACAAACATAAATCAAAACATTGAAAATCCAATTTGAAAATTAGAAAATAGATATTTTAATTGTTTTAAAAAAATGGATTTCAAAAAATGGGGGAAAAATAAAAATTGAGTTCAGGTAATTAAAAATTTTCAAATTTAAACATAAATCAAAACATTGATATTCATACTTGTTTTACATTGCTTTAAAATATGTATACATGTTTAAAACTATATCTGAAAGGTAAATAAAAATTTGCGGTTAGTATTTGGTACACAAACATAAATCAAAACATTGAAAATCCAATTTGAAAACAATAAAATAGATAGGTTTTAATTGTTTTAAAAAAAATGGATTTTAAAACTAGAAAATAAAACATTAAAAAACATTGAAAACATTAAAAATGGATTTTAAATTAAAGAAACAAATTTTAAAACTTAAAATGTTTAACAAATTTTTTTTTTTTTACAAAACTCAGTTTACGAATCTGAATTTAAGTTAGAAAGATTTAAAGTGCTTAAGTATGTGCATTTACACACAATGGTTATTATAAACGGTTTTGTGAAAACCGTTTATACGTTAAACGGTTTTCTGAAAACCGTTTAACATATAAACGGTTTTCACAAAACCGTTTGTCTCTCGCCGCTCCCAATTTGAAATGGCGAGCGTCGCCATTTCAATCCTTCCCCCACGTCGCTCGCGCTACTGCTGGAGATCGTCACTACGGTTTGCCCCCCACATTCCTTCTCCTTTCACCACTATTGGGAGTGCTCTTACAGAT
Organism: Allium sativum; assembly: GCA_030737875.1. NCBI lineage: Eukaryota > Viridiplantae > Streptophyta > Magnoliopsida > Asparagales > Amaryllidaceae > Allium > Allium sativum. The sequence continues at coordinate 153,331,728 of CM060915.1, forward strand.
ATAATCTCACAATGAAATGACAATATATTATATACTGAATATACATGAACATGACATAATAATACTTGTGCACGCCATATATACATACACACATATATATATATATATAAGATTATGCTAGCATAAAAATTGATAAATGAATATCGACACATAAAATCAGAATATTGCAATTTCGAAAGCGGAGATTTGAATAATATATAGTACAACAGGTCTCATATACAACATGTTTATCACGTCCTATTAAAATGACAAGTATACAAATCCATAATATTGATGTCATGCCTCCAAAAATGCTCTAGTTGTGCATCCTTGTAACGTGTCCCTAAAAGCATCTGATTCTCAAACAAATGAATATAAGATGTTGAACATATTTAAAACCTGATGCGAGTGGAAATATTTCAAAATACTGTATATTAAAACTATATGCAACTAGAATATTAACTAGGCACAATCGGTCTTCCCCACAAACATGGTTTAGGATAATCCGAACTGTTTATAAACAAGCAAAGTAAATCCATCACAATGTAGGAAATCATACAATAACTTGGTTCTCTTTTGTAATCAAGCAATCGATATCCTCTTTAGTACAACAATTCTTTCTCCCTCAATTGAGTTTCGCTCAATAACCCTTTGTTAGGTAATGTTGACAACTTATATATAAAGTACCTCTTCTACACATAATCATTCTCCTCTACGCGTCGATTATCAAATTTAATTGAATTAGGAGAATGTCTCAAGTGCAATTGTGTAATTTGATTATACAATAGAACTCTTATATCCTATATTGTTTGAAACAATTTTTGGTTTTATTTTTTGGTGTATATCTATCTATCTATATAATAATTTCCACTAATCTTACCTTTGGTCTGACCTTGAATTATCGAAATTGCCACTCACTTTTTAAATATCACCTAATACTCACTACTTTTGGATGTGTACAATTATTTCCCTAAAACATTGTCCATGTGTATTTCTTACTATTTTATTTAATCAAATTTTTTAAAAATTGTTTCTTAGAATAATTAATACTATGTACAAGATTACTTGCTCATTTGGAACTTTTTGTTTCATTTGATATGCAAGTTATATAGGGTGCTTTAGTATTGATTCATCAATTTTTGTCCCTGATTTCTCTTATGATTACTATTTTAAGAAGAGATTATTCCATTCAATGCATTTCTAAATCATCCAAATGAACAAATAAAACTTTATGTTGCTTTATCTTATGTTTGTACATCTGTAGTGTCTATAGAAAATAGGATTATAAAATGAAAGTATTGTTTGTTTGTTTTTTGAAGTCGGTATTGTCGATTTGATTTTACTCTCATTGGTAATGAATCCTAGAATGTGTTCAACGGAAAAGGTTAGTGGATTTGTTTCCAATTGTTTCAGCAATTATTTAAAGTTTGTGGATCAAATTCAATAGAGAAGGGAGGTGAACATGTGAACTACGAATTAAGTATTCACTAATAATAATGGAATTGTTTGATTATTTTCTTTTACCAAAATTGATTGTAACAACCCGCTCATTCGACGATTTTAGATTTAAATATTTTATTTAAATATATCATCGTATTTCATGTGTCACTCAAAAAGTCGTTTTTCACAAACGATAAAATTAGGACTCGGGACCACTTCCATTGAGTCCGGATCATTGTTTACGATCTTTTTGACTGTAAACATCGATACCTTTTTAGTTGGGCGATTTTGGTCTTTTTCGTTTGGTGTATGACCAAAATATCACTTTTTGCATATGAACGAATTTGGACTCGAAACTACTTCCATTGAGTTCAAACGTCGTTTAGGTGTTCGAAAAGTGTAAGCTTCGATATATTCCGAGCTTTGGAATTTTGGCACCTTGGTTAGGGCTTGGTTAGCCAACTAACCCAATTCCTTTAAGTGCCAAATCAACCCCCATCTCTCAGATTCATTCCAACACATCAAAGAAAATAGAAAAATGGAAAGGGGAATGGGAAATAGAAATTCCCTAAGCTAGGGCTTCCAATCTAGAGCTCAATTCAAGTGCAAATCCAATTCTAAAACACGGGTAAGCTTCTCTATCCTCTTCTCTATCTCTATAGCTCATCAATTTGGGATTTTTATGATGTTATAACACCTATGTGTTTGCATATGTATTCACGAGGTGAATTCGGAGGAGCAATTGATGATAGAGAGGAGCTTTGCCCGTTTGTGTTCTTATTCTTCCTTGTTGGAGCTTGTTCTTGATATTCAAGATCCAAAGGTGAGTTCTTTATGAACTCACATCTATGCCACAAGCCATTGGCTTGTACAAGTGTAATTTAGTGTTCATATGAGTTTGCATATGCTAGTGAATTGGTTATGTTAGTGTAACTAGCCGATTTAATATTTTTATGCTTTATTGAGTTGAAAATTATGATAAGGATTGTTCATACGATCTAATGCATGTGCGTGAGTTGATTTGGTGATGTTGTGAAGCTCCGTTGTCCCCCAACAAGTTCTAAGTCTTTACAAGTCATTTGAATTGCGTTTGATTTGCGTTGATGAGAAAATTTGTCCGCTTTGGAATTTATAATCAAAACCATCGCAAATCTCTTGTATGAGTGTTTTGCATGTGTGTTTGGTGATATGAGCTACCCCGATGAGTTTTAGAAGCCTCATATACATATGCATAACATCATAGGCCTTCGGGCATTCGTCGATATCGTTTTGAACATGTTTTCAATGCAAATTGTGCTCTAGAACAGGATTCAGACGTCTAAATATTTTTGAGCAAACATCTGACCTGCTCCAAATAATTATTGTTTCAAGCAACAGAATTCAGAAGTCTGAAAATTTTAGTTCAGACGTCTAAATTGTAAATCAGACGTCTGGCCGGAATAATTCAGACATCTGAATAGGGGCCAAAATGAACTAAATCCTTTCTGGTTTCTGAAAACCCCAGTTCAGACGTCTGACCTAAATGATTCAGACGTCTGAATCTGTTTTTCTGCTGTGGACTGGAGGGAACCTCGGTCCACAGTCTACCCCCATCCAGGCTCTTTCCCGGCCGGAGCTCGGCCCGTTCGGACTTTTTTGTGAACTTCAGCTTCACGTATTCACAGATTCCAACAGCTCGATTCATCGTCTTTGATTCTCAAGTGATTCTTCCTATGATGATCCTTCTTGGTAGATTAACATTTGTTTATGATGTGAATTGAATAAGTGATCATTCTAAAGCCCGTTCTCTTTATTTTGTATATCGATTTTATTCGATACTCTTGCCAATATGATTCACGACTCTAAAACGTGAATTATCGACTTCGAGTCTATTCCGATGTAGTTTAAAACCTTCGAGTGCTATTTTGCGATTTCGATTCGTTCTTTGATCGAAATTACAACCGTTATCCCTTGATTTCATGTATGTTGTTGTGATGTGAGTTTATGATTTGAGATCACGCCATTGTGACGTGAACCCCCTTGATCGATTTGCCTCGGCAATCGTATATTGTTTATTGCCACTTTGAAACTTTATAAAGAGGATTTATGTTATTTAGTAGATATTAAATTCTTGTACTAAAATGGTTTCCAATCTTACTTCATTATACGAAGCTAACTTACGAAATCGTTTTATGAACCTTCTTCAAAGCTACTAGTATATATTTTATAAACCTTTTTCTCGTTCATATGAGAAATCTAATTAAATGTCTTAGTAAAATCAAGGACTATGAACTCTTGCTTTTGCTTCGATGGTTAATTCTTGGACTCGTCCGATCGAAAACCGTGGCAATGCTCCTTCTATGATTTTCTCTGTTTTGAATAGAAACCAATTACGAGTGTGTAAATATTCGAGAATAGCATGTGGTTATAGGACATGTTGCTATTTTCTTATATTAACTAGCTCGGAGTAATTTCTGTTCACTCGGGTCGATGTGATCCTTTATGACTTGTGTTTTGTGGTCCTCGATCGCCTGAGTAGGATTTATGATCCTTGGATTTCACCTATGGGACTTTGGTCCATCTTTCTACGATTTATGATGTTTTCTCTCCTCCGGGGTCACGACCCGACTCTGTGGGGAGCTTCGGCTCAAACAAATGGGTTTGCTACCCAGAGATCGTATCTCATCTGTGAAGAGGCCTACCTCTTGGTGATGTTTTCTATGATGTCTTGGTGATTTATGATGTCTTGGTGATTTTTGATTACTTGGTGATTTATGATTACTTGATGATTAATGATTACTTGGTGATTTATGATTTCTTGATGATTTATGATCATTGGAATTTTTCATTCTACATTAGCTAGGAGATTATTTAGAGATAGTTGTGTTGACATGCCATGTTTCATATTTAGTTATGATTAGATGTTATTAGTAGAATCATGTCATCCTGCGTTATATCTCTTGTTATCTCAGTTTATTTGATAAGTACAGCTAGACTGATCCGTTTATTGTTTATTTCCTTATAAATGATACTTGGGTCAGGCCGAGTCATTTTAGGTACTCCTTTGGGACTCATCGCAGGATTGATCTTTCGCTTTTAGCTTGCTACTCTGTCTCCGCAGTTTTATGTACATTTGTACCTATGACATTATCTATCGTTGTGTACATATTCTTTTATTTAGATCGTGGTGTATGTATCTATTATTTTGGGATTAGTGGATCTTTGTTGACCACTAGTTTGTTGTACACATTCTTGGTTTATTCATATCTACTCCGCCTTTGTGATATGATTATCCTGTGTCTGGCTTTGAGATATACCATATTTATATTATTGTTGTTGTCTATTTTGTAATGCTTTCCGGATTGCATATAGCCGTTGTGTAGTCCTATGTGTCGAATGGTCATGTCGAAATTTTAATCGGTATCCGAAATCGATGTGCATTCCTCATATGGAGCAATTATACAATCGGTCGCCCTTCACAAACCTCATTCTCCGTTATGGTTTGCGACATTTCTCCGAAATGAACCGGACAATAGTGGGTAAAGAGGCGGGGCGCTACAGTTGGTATCAGAGCCGACTTTTCGGAACAGTGTAAGATAGTATGACGATGGTATTGTCTTAAGCCTCTCTCGGGAATCGTGTTGTAGGGTTTTAGTTAGAGTCTTAAGACCCTTCATAGCTTATCTTCCAATACGATTCCATTTTGATTGAATTCGCATCGTTTGAATTCAACTTGAGACTAACTTTTTCCTCCTTCTTTTTCCTTAAAGAAGCGGAATAGTTGGTTCCAGCCATACAAGTGCCGGTTCACCCAGTGTAACTCCTACTAGAGGGGTGTTTGAGTATCTAGTGACATATTTTTGGTCTTTTAGTATAGTTATTGACTCGTCTCCTTCGGGTTGATTTCTATAGTCCATCTAGGGCCCGTGTGCTCTAGTGGTGCATCTGTTTCATTCTTTGACTCAAGTTGCTAATCGATGTCTGTTTGGCCAATTGTGTATCACACTTATCTTGTTGATCATTTATGATTCTTGTAGTTGATTGGTCATTGGATATCTTGTATGTGCGTCATTACGCCTGTGGCAAGCACCTTTGATCCTGATGTTTCTTGATTTCTAGTCAAGATTGTTTCGTATGTCGTTATGTACCTAACATGGTCTATTGATCACTTGTCGTTCGGTATCTCCATACCATGTCTTTGTGACTAAATATACTCCCTTGTTCTCAGCTATATAGTTCTAGTTCGGTGTGAGATCACCAAGCCTTCGGGCTAAAACAACTCATTTATTACCTCGTTGTGCCGGTGTGAGATCACCAAGCCTTCTGGCTAAAACAACTCATTTGTTACCTCGTTGTGCCGGTGTGAGTCACCAAGCATTTGTGTCAAATTAACTCAACAAATGCACAACGATACATTTGTGTTACCTCGTTGCGTTCCAAACTCGAGATCAAGAATGAGGGAAAGCATCCCGTTTCTGGTAATCCCTCTTCTTGAGTCAAGGTACGTGTCATTAATTCCTTAATGTCATTTGCCTTGTTCAGAGATTATTTTAATTATGTTCTTTTGATATACGTCGATCTTGTTCTTCGTTATTAAAAGATATCATTTGTGTTTTATTTGTAAGTTGATAAAGGAATTTTATTTCCTTTATGCCATCCCGAATGATTTATTGATTTTTTTTATATTTCGCAAGATTTGCGTGAACGTTAGAAATTGTGAGGACTTCCTTGTGTTAACTTGTCCATCCGGTGCGTTAAGGATCTCGAACGAGACGTGGGACGCCATGTTGTAGTTTGTAATTTCTAAACGCCGTTATGTGACAATCCGACATTCGAAATGATTCCTAAAATTAAAATTGTCCTAATAAGTTAATCAAAGTAATAATATTTTGTGGTTTTTGCGATTTTTCGTAATCGTTTGTTACTTTTCTAGATAATTTATTTCTAGATATCCTTGAAGCAATTACAAGAATTTGAGTGGTTCAAAATTTTCAGTTAGAAATTATCTTGAATCTTTTCTTTGAGTAAATTAAATAACTCCAGGAACAACCCAAAAAGTTATTTATTTATGTCTCTTGTTTCTGGATTTCAGATCTTTGATTTTCGAAAATTCTTAGTGATTGAGAATCTCGCCTAATTCTTAATCCTTGTTTCGATTTGCTAAAGAGAATTTAGTATTCTTGTGATTCCATGGGTCTTATTATTTTCTCTAGTGAACGATCACTCGAGAGAATGGGAGTTCCCGTTGGGGATGAAAAATTTGAGATTTTGCGATCCACGACAAACACAATAGTTCCTTTCTTCGAATCTATGATCTAGTCGATCATCCGGAAGTGCTATAGTCAATTCACTTATGGACTTAGCTTTGCGTTGTTCTTAGGAACGAATATCGAAAGGATGAGCTATTTTGATATTCATCACTTGTTTGTTTGAATCACTTGGGTTCACACTTGTCTCCGCACGTTTGTTAACACTTGTCAATCAAATCTTTGGGGATTACGACCTCTTTGGTTTAATCTCATCTTGTTATAGAAATTGTATATTGCTTCTTTGATTAATTACTGATGTTTGTGCGATATGAGATTTTTGGCGGAAAATTATCTTAAATCATGTTGTTCCGAAGTGGTAAGTTGTGCACTACTTATCCATCATCTTCTCGATGTTTATGATTTTCTAGAATTGATACCCGAGTTTCTGAATATTGGGAATTTCGTATAATTCCTAATGATTCGTCTTTATGGTTACTAAATGAGATTTAGTACCTGGTTAGTAATCGATATCCCCGAGTAGTTCATTGGTATTCCGTTACCAATATTTGATTATCGACTTGTAGTTCATTGGTATCCCGTTACCAATATTCGTTTATCGGTTTCTAGCTGATTGGTATTTTTTTACCAACCTTGAATCATTGATATTAAAATTGATTATTCCTTCGAAAATTGCTTTCCTTATCTAAATTCGTTAGAATCTCTTTGTTGCGCTTTTTTTGGCGTCAGCCACCTTGTCGCAAGACTAAAGTGTTGAGGATCGGTGTTCGCTACATCGTCGTGATTGAGTTTGGGAATGGATTAGTCAACCATCGAAATTTCCCATTTCATATCCTAAGAGAAATATCTACTATTGATATCTCACGTCTATAGGACACAGTCCTGTTGCTCCTTGAAATTCCAAATTAGACTCACTTGGTTTTTGTGCATTCTATTGATTCTCATTCCCTTGAGAATCATATGAAGAAAGGCGAGTCTATTCGAATTCATAGTGCTTATGAATTTTTCTGGAATTATTTTACCCGTTTGGGATTACTACCTTCATGGGTAACGGAATTCGAGATTGAACTCTAGTTTTTATGATCTTGCGACACGAAATTGGGATTTCACCAAGCCGTTGGTGTGATGTTTTCATTTCGTGTCGGTTCTTGTGGTACCACTCTATGGTATTGTTTTTGGTTGTTACTCATTACTTCATTCTTAAGGAATTGCGGGGACGCAATTCTTTTAAGGGGGGAAGTCTGTAACAACTCGCTCATTCGATGATTTTAGATTTAAATATTTTATTTAAATATATCGTTGTATTTCATGTGTCACTCAAAAAGTCGTTTTTCACAAACGATAAAATTAGGACTTGGGACCACTTCCATTGAGTCCAGATCATTGTTTACGATCTTTTTGACTGTAAACATCGATACCTTTTGAGTTGGGCAATTTTGGTCTTTTTCGTTTGGTGTATGACCAAAATATCACTTTTTGCATATAAACGAATTTGGACTCGAAACTACTTCCATTGAGTTCAAAATGTCGTTTAGGTGTTCGAAAAGTGTAAGCTTCGATATATTCCGAGCTTTGGAATTTTGGCACCTTGGTTAGGGCTTGGTTAACCAACTAACCCAATTCCCCCCGTCTCGCCCATTCATTCCAACACTTCAAAGAAAATAGAAAAATGGGAAGGGGAATGGGAAATAGAAATTCCCTAAGCTAGGGCTTCCAATCTATAGCTCAATTCAAGGGCAAATCCAATTCTAAAACATGGGTAAGCTTCTCTATCCTCTTCTCTATCTCTATAGCTCATCAATTTGGGATTTTTATGATGTTATAACACCTATGTGTTTGCATATGTATTCATGAGGTGATTTCGGAGGAGCAATTCATGATAGAGAGGAGCTTTGCTCGTTTGTGTTCTTGTTCTTACTTGTTGGAGCTTGTTCTTGATATTCAAGATCCAAAGGTGAGTTCTTTATGAACTCACATCTATGCCACAGACATTAGCTTGCGTATGAGTTTGCATATGCTAGTGAATTGGTTATGTTAGTGTAACTAGCCGATTTAATATTTTTATGCTTTATTGAGTTGAAAATTATGATAAGGATTGTTCATACGATCTAATGCATGTGCGTGAGTTGATTTGGTGATGTTGTGAAGCTCCGTTGTCCCCCGGCAAGTTCTAAGTCTTCACAAGTCATTTGAATTGCGTTTGATTTGCGTTGATTAGAAAATTTGTCCGCTTTGGAATTTATAATCAAAACCATCGCAAATCTCTTGTATGAATGTTTATGCATGTGTGTTTGGTGTTATGAGCTACCCCGATGAGTTTTAGAAGCCTCATATACATGTGCATAACATCATAGGCCTTCGGGAATTCGTCGATATCGTTTTGAACATGTTTTCAAGGCAAATTGTGCTCTGGAACAGGATTTAGATGTCTAAATATTTTTTAGCAGACGTCTGACCTGCTCCAAATAATTATAGTTTCAAGCAACAGAATTCAGAAGTCTGAAATTTTTTGTTCAGAAGTCTGAATTGTAATTCAGACGTCTGGCCGGAATAATTCAGACGTTTGAATGGGGGCTAAAATGAACTAAATCCTTTATGGTTTCTGAAAATCCCAGTTCAGACGTCTGACCTAAATGATTCAGATGTCTGAATCTATTTTTCTACTGTGGACCTGAGGGAACCTCGGTCCATAGTATACCCCCATCCAGGCTCTTTCCCGGCCAGAGCTCGGCCCGTTCGGACTTCTTTTGTGAACTTCAGCTTCACGAATTCACAGATTCAAGCAGCTCGATACGTCGTCTTTGATTCTCAAGTGATTCTTCCAATGTTGATCCTTCTTGGTAGATTAACATTTGTTTATGATGTGAATTGAATAAGTGATCATTCTAAAGACCGTTCACTTTATTTTGTATATCGAGTTTATTCGATACTCTTTCTAATATGATTCACGACTCTAAAACGTGAATTATCGACTCGATATCCTTCGAGTCTATTCCGATGTAGTTTAAAACCTTCGGGTGCTAGTTTGGGATTTCGATTCGTTCGCTGATCGAAATTACAACAGTTATCCCTTGATTTCATGTATGTTGTTGTGATGTGAGTTTATGATTTATGATTTGAGATCACATCATTGTGACGTGAACCCCCTTGATCGATTTGCCTCGGCAACCGTATATTGTTTATTGCCACTTTGAAACTTTATAAAGAGGTTTTATGTTATTTAGTAGATATTAAATTCTTGTACTAAAATGGTTTCCAATCTTACTTCATTATACGAAGCTAACTTACGAAATCGTTTTATGAACCTTCTTCAAAGATACTAGTATATATTTTATAAACCTTTTCCTCGTTCGTATGAGAAATCTAATTAAATGTCTTAGTAAAATCAAGGACTATGAACCCTTGCTTTTGCTTCGATGGTTAATTCTTGGATGGCAAAGGTGGACCGAAGTCCCATAGGTGGGACATGTTGCTATTTTCTTATATTAACTAGCTCGGAGTAATTTTTATTCATTCGGGTCGATGTGATCCTTTATGACTTGTGTTTTGTGGTCCTCGATCGCCTGAGTGGGATTTACGATTCTTGGATTTCACCTATGGGACTTCGGTCCATCTTTCTACGATTTATGATGTTTTCTCTCTTCCGGGTTCACACCCGGCTCTATGGGGAGCTTCGGCTCAAACAAATGGGTTCGCTACCCAGAGATCGTATCTCATCTGTGAACAGGCCTGCCTCTTGGTGATGTTTTCTATGATGTCTTGGTGATTTATGATGTCTTGGTGATTTATGACATCTTGGTGATTTATGATGTCTTGACAATTTATGATTATTTGTTGATTTATGATTACTTGATGATCAATGATTACTTGGTGATTTATGATTTCTTGATGATTTATGATCATTGGAATTTTGCATTCTACATTAGCTAGGAGATTATTTAGAGATAGTTGTGTTTAATGCCATGTTTCATATTTAGTTATGATTATATGTTATTAGTAGAATCATGTCATCCTGCGTTATATCTCTTGTTATCTCAGTTTATTTGATAAGTACAGTTAGACTGATCCGTTTATTGTTTATTTCCTTATAAATGATACTCGGGTCAGGCCGAATCATTTTAGGTACTCCTCTGGGACTCATCGCTGGATTGATCTTTCGCTTTTAGCTTGCTACTCTATCTCCGCAGTTTTATGTACATTTGTACCTATGACATTATCTATCGTTGTGTACATATTCTTTTATTTAGATCGTGGTGTATGTATCTATAATTTTGGGATTAGTGGATCTTTGTTGACCACTAGTTTGTTGTACACAATCTTGGTTTATTCATACCTATTCCGCCTTTGTGATATGACTATCCTGTGTCTGGCTTTGAGATATACCGTATTTATATTATTGTTGTTGTCTATTTTATACTGCTTTCCGGATTGCATATAGCCGTTGTGTAGTTGCCCTATGTGCCGAATGGTCATGTCGAAATTTTAATCGGTATCAGAATCCGATGTGCATTCCTCATATGGAGCAATTATACAACCGGTCGCCCTTCACAAACCTCATTCTCTGTTATGGTCTGCGACATTTCTCCGAAATGAACCGGACGATAGTGGGTACAGAGGCGGGGCGCTACATTGATCATGAATTTTTCTCTATATTCTTTAGTTAATTTTTATTCATATATGTTTTGTTTAAATAGCTTGGTAGGTTTTGTATATCTATCCAATATTCTTGCTATATATGTTGTTATTTCAGGTTATAGACCAACCTACAAACGTAATAGTAATTGTAGAATGTAAAGGTTAACTTTCTCTCGCTTGCAAAGCTCACAGGTATTCTATGATAGAAAGTGAATTGCGTTACAAAGTTCACAGGTATTTTTTTGTCACACACATACACACACACACATATATATATATATAGTTAGTCATGTTCATTGCACCAAGTTATTATATTTGTATTTAGACGCTATTATAATATCAGAATAGAAATAAGATTCAAGCAGGATTTCGAGCTCTTATTAATGGCAACATCATCCTCTTCCATCCCCTCTCTTTCTTTGTCTGTTTTCCCACCTTTGCCTGTTCGTCCTCCTCCTCTACCTCCGGTTCCTCTGGATCCTTTGATTGTTAATCCAACTTCTTGTACTTCTGCTGCGAATGTTAATTCGGATCTTCTTGACTCTAATCCTCTTTTGAATTTGTTAAATTCTAATCTTCTTGTTTCTAATCCTGCTAACTCGATCATTCTCAATGATAATCCTGTGATTCCTAGTCTTATCAATTCATCAAACACTGCGAAATCTCTTCCTCTATTTCCAAATCTTTGATATGGAAATCAAGAATTGGTTAATTCCATTTTTGGAAATCATCTTAATGGATTTCAAGATACATTGAATCCTAATCCTTTCATTCCACTTTGCAACAATTCATCAAGCACCTCAAATTCTAAGTCATCATCTTCTAAATCCGATTATCTTTCTCTTTTCACAAAGCTTCCTCATAATGCAGGTGCTTACAAGCCCATGCAATTTGATATTGAAAGAGATGTTCAATCAAGAACTCTTCCTGAACTGGTTAAAGTGGAAGGTGTGAAATATTAGCAAGATTATTTGGTGGGCTTTTTCTTGGACGATACTCTCTCTTATCTCACAGTTGTGAATTTGTTGCTTAATTTCTGGAAACTTAAAGGTGATGTTGATATTAAATCGGATGGAGTTAAATTCTTTTTCAAATTTGCAAATGAAATGGAAAGAGAAAGGATTTTAAAATCTGATCCTATCTTCATAAAGGGTAGGATGTTCATAATTACAGAATGAGATCCTTCTACAGGGGATTCTCAATCGCAAATAAAGAAGGTACCGATTTGGATACATCTTCATCGCATTCCCTTTTGCTTTGGACGTTAGTTGGAATTAATTGGTTGTCGTGCCATGTTGGAAAATTGATTTGCTTTGATTCAAGCACAGAGAGACTTCAAAGATTTAGATATGCTAAAGTGTTAGTTGAGATATCCCCTGATTATTAATTACCTGACCAGATTGATATGGGAGTATCAGGTGAAAAATGTCCATCACTGAGAGTTTCATACGACTGGAGGCCGTTAATTTGTACCCACTGCAAGGTATTTGGGCACTCGATAAATAAATGTGGATTTAATATCGTGGAGGAGTTAATTCAGCATGAAGTTGTTAACGTTACAAAGCAAGATGATGTGAATTTTTCAAAGCATGATGTTGAAAAGGGAGGTTACTCTTTTGAAAAAAGGAATGGCGTGTAGTGCAGAATCAGAAATTTGGGCAGCGGAAAATGAATAAACCTAATGATCTAGTCTTTCAACTATTTCAACAATGTCAAAAATAAAATAAAATCAAGTGGAACAAATTATAAAGAGAACAAAAACAGAAAATAGAGGAAAGAACACACCAATTTAACGTGGTTCAGTTTTGCCTACGTCTATGGACCCAACAACTTTTTTATTTCTCAATGAAGAAATGAGTACATAAGATTACAATAGAGAGAAGATTAATGGTGGATTGCTTGCATTCATACAATAACATGACCCCTATTTATATAAAGGGATTTCTTAGAGATAAAGAAGAGAAGTTTCTAGAATACTTGGACATGAAGAAAAATAAATATAATATCTTCCTTGATTTGATTGGAGCATAAATGGTTGCCGCAATCATGGTCTCAATCTCTTTCCCTGAGTAAATTGATTCTTCATTAATTGATTGACTGTCCTGTTATTTTTCTTCCAAAAAGAAAGCTTCCTCTTATATCTTTCCATATGCGAGCCAATTAATTGATTTCAATCAGTTTCTTTCCTTCTCTACAAATATTTGAATCATTAATTTCAACACTCCACCTTGATTCAAATATGATAATCTTTCTTCATTATCTCATCTTCAACAATCAACATAGAAGTTGTTGGGCCCAACGCCCCATGGCGCTCAAGTAACAAGAAGCAAATTGATCAATTTTGAGCAATGCTCAAACTTGTCCTTTGGAAGTGACTTGGTCATCATATCTGAAGTATTATCCGAAGTACCCACCTTCAATAATTTGATCTTGATTCGTTATTCTCAGGCATAAGAAAGAAACCTCTAACAGCAATGTGCTTCATCCGTGAACTATAAGCATGATTCTCAATAAGATGAATCGCACTATGACCATCTGAAAATAGCTCCACTGTCCGCTGCGCCATTGAAAGATCATCCAACAACTAAAGTAAGCACAATCCTTCCTTTGTTGCTTCCACAATCGACATTAACTCTGCTTCGGTAGTTGACAAAGGTACGATAGACTGCAACTATGATCTCCACGAAATCGAGCCTATGCCAAGTGTAAAACCATAGCCCGACACCAACTTCCGTCCATCTCTATCCCCAACATAATCACAGTATCCTCTAAGAGAGATGTCTCCATTTACTTCACCATATAACAAGCCAACTGAAGAAGTTCCATGAAGAGTTCTGAGTATCCACTTCACTGCTTTCCAATGCTCTTTACCTGGGTTAGACATACATCGACTGACAACACCAACTGCAAACTCCACATCTAGTCTCATGCACACCATTGCATACACGAGATTACCAACAATACTAGAATAAGGTATATTACACATATCCCTTTTGTCTTCATCCGATGTGGGATACATATATCTAGATAGCTTTAATTGAGAGCCTAATGGAGTAGCCACCAGTTTAGCATTCTTCATAACGAATCGAGATAGGACTATATCGATGTATTGAGTTTGAGTGAGCCTCAAAACTCTTTGCTTTCTATCCCCTGAATCTCCATCCCCAAAATTCTCTGTGCATTTCCCAAATCTTTCATCTCAAATTCCTTATTGAGCTCCATCTTCAACTCCGAAATTTTAGACATTCTCTTAGAAGCTGTCAACATATCATCAACATAAAGTAACAAATAGATGATGTCATCATTACATTTTTAAAATAGACACATTGGTCCTTAAAGCTTCTAGAGTAACCATGTGAGATCATAAACTTATCAAATTTCTTATACCACTGTCTAGGAGACTGTTTTAAGCCATAAAGTGATTTGTAAAGTTTACAAACATGACCTGACCAGCTGCTATCAATGAACCCCTCTGGCTGTTGTAGGTAAATGTCCTCCTCAAGATCACCATGCAAGAATGCTGTCTTGACATCTATTTGTTCCAACTCCATGTCGAAGTGAGCAACCAATGCTAAAAGAATGCGAACGGAAGTGTGTCTAACAACTGGAGAAAAAAAAATCATGAAACTCCACATCTTTCTTCTAAACATAACCTTTCGCCACTAATCTTGCTTTGTACCTCAAGTCACCATTGCCGCCATCTGTCACCTTACAGATCCATTTACATTTTATTGCTCTCTTGCCGGAAGAAAGTGGAACTAAATCCCAAGTGCGTTTTTTATGCAAAGACTCAATCTCCTCCTCCATTGCTACTAGCCAACTGGAGCTATCAACTGAACTAATGACATCTCTGTAGTCTCTTGGTTCATCATGAAATATGCTTAATGGATAAGCTGCCATGTCATTAAAGTCAGTATCTTCAATGCTTAATCCCATAAAATCATCAAGCCACGTAGGTCTTTTCTTCTTTCTAGTTGGTCGAGTTTGAATTTGAGCTCCACCTTGAGATTGATCTTCTGCCTCTTCCCTATCAACCACGGTGCCATCGGAATCACCATTTTTACTCGTATGGAAGTCTGATGATCTGCCTTGTGTTTGGTATTCTGAATTTGTCCTCTCAACATCATCATTAACTAAAGAAGAAGGCTCCACCTCCAACATAGCCTTCTCATCAAATGTAACATGCCTGCTAGTAACAATCTTCTGGGTAGTAGGACACCACATCCTACCTTTCTTATAGCCAAGGAAAATACACTTGCGCGATCTTGCATTCAACTTCCCTTTGCTCTCATGCACATAAACTGGACAACCAAACACTCTAAGAAAGGAATATGATATAGGCTCTCCCTTCTATACTTCTTCAGGAATCTCCACATCTATGGTGGTAGAAGGTGTGCGGTTGATAAGGAAAACCGCCGTAGATAATGCTTCTGTCCAAAATCTCTTATTTAATCCTGCAGTCAGCCGTAAGCAACGAGTTCTTCCCAACAAAGTCTGATTCATTCTCTCTGCAACCCCATTTGACTGAGGGTCTCGTAGTGTGGTGTAGTGTCTTTTGATTCCCTCTGACTTACAAAATTTGATGAATTTTTGAGAAATGAATTCACCACCATTATCTGAACGAAAAACCTTCACTTTCTTTCCAGACCTTTTCTCAACAAGAGATTTCCAACTTTGAAACCTATCAAAAGTTTCATCTTTGGACTTCATAAAGTAAACCCATACTTTTCTAGAAAAATCATCAACAATGGAACAAAATACCTGGCTCCTCCATAAGATAGGCATGGTGTGGGGCCTCAAACATCAGTATAAACATACTCTAAATGTAACAACCCGTATTTTCAATAACCTGTTATAACATAAATGGAGGCAGAATTAAACTGTAAAATCTGAATCAAGGGAAACGGGCTATGCCATTGCGTTCGTCTCGGAAAAATACGAGAAATAGAGTCCGAGTTTTCGAAAATCGGAGTCCGTATGACCAAGATATGGCCTCGCGAAGTTTCACGAAAAATTCCCAAATTAAAGTATACTTAATTAAGTGAAATGGGTTGCGTAGAGAAATATATATATATATATATATATTGATATATATATATATATAATTGAAAATTAAATAAATAAATATGCAAAAATGTTCAAAACAGCGAATTGGGAGGGGGGAATAACCGAACCGGCCGATTTTTGAGGTCGACCCGAGCCCGCTGGGTCGACTAGGGGTTAATCCAGGGTGTTTGGCTGTCAACCCGTGGGCCGATTCGCTCAAATGCAGATTTTGCATTTGGATGGTTCTCATGGTTCATCTTTAATCTAAAGGCCCTAGATGGTTCCTACACTTGACTTCTTCCCCAAGACATGCTTTGATGGCTTGGATTGAATCTAGGTTTAATCCTATGGCCTAAAACACTTGCCTAATCTATAAATAAGACCCTAACCTATCCTAAATCCTCATTATTCATTCATGCAACTAAACTATGGCAAAATTTTACCTCTCATGGCCTCCACTCTCTTCATAAAATTTCTAAATGGTTTCTATGAGAGATTTTCCATGCATACAAGTGTTTTCAAGCTTGTATGAGTGTCATTAGCTTGCATTCAAGTCAAGTTTTTATCTTTGCATCATAAAGCAAGGGTTTTGATCATTTTGGCTCAAGGGTTTTTATGTTAGAGCTTGCATTTTGGGTCTATTTGATTGCATAAGGGCTTTGTCATATCTTTTGTGCCTTTATAGCAATGTAAGCCCTTTCCCTACTCTTAGATATTAACTATGAAGTTAAATGTTCATGTTGCAAGTTTGGGTTTGATCATTGAGTATGATACATGCTATCATGTCATGCAAGTTTATGAAGTCATTATCTTGATCTTGTGAGCTAAAAGCTACAACCTTTATGTTGAAATGTTGCATTAGGCAACATGAGAACCCTCATAACCTTTATGTCAACTTGCATATGAAGTCATAACCCTTATATGATGATATATGCGAGTTACTAGTCATCATTCCATATCTTTTGTCACCATGATTCGCTTATGTGCCAAGTTTGGGTTTATGCATGTTTTGAGGCTTAAGAATGTAACATGCAAGTTAATGAACACATTTGTGCCTCATTTGCCACCATGATTAACTTGTGGCTTAATATCCATTTTTGTCATGCCTTTGCCAAGTCTCTTCTTTTAATCCATTACGTTGTCGCGAACGTATATGCGAGTTTAAAAGCGTTGGGTTATGTTATGGGTAATTTCTAATGACATGAAAATACAACTTGAAAACATGACTTGAAATATAACATGGAAGTTGACATGTAAGTATGCATAAAAACATAAGCTTGGGAATTTACCTATTAAGTTAGGTCTACCCTTTGGGAATTTACCTATTAAGTTAGGTCTACCCAAATGCTTGAAAACTTGTAACATGTTTTGGGAAACATGATGGACATGACACTTAGATAATATAAGTGTGGCCAACTCGAGGTTGGGTTGAGTTTGCAACGTAAAACTACCCGGAACCGACCGGCCTAACTAGTAGTTGCAAACAATAGGACCCAATGTGAGAAGTTGGTCATGTTGTGCTTGAACCCGAGGTTAGACCAAGTTGTGGTGTAAAGCTACCCGGAACCGACCGGCTTAACTAGTAACCACAACAAAGTCTAATGTGAGAGGTGAAGGTGCATTAAGTAATTAATGCCACATGATAGGGTTAAGTTAATTTGATTAATGACTCTTAACCAAATATGACATGGACAAATGGGTTAAGTAATTTGATTAGGCTAATGATACTTAACAAAACATGACAAGGTTGGGTAGGTTAAGTAACTTGATTTGCCTAATGACACTTAACCATTTTTATATGACTAGTGGATGGGGTTAAGTTAACCAACACTTAATCAATCCAACGCGATAACTTGGTAAGGTTAAGTAAGTTTTCTTAATGACGCTTAACCGAAAAATACGGTTAACGAATGGGGTTAAGATTAGACTCAACTAGTCTAAACATGGAAATCGGATGGGGTTAAGTTAGCCTAGACTTAATTAATCCCACTTGGTAGTTTAATGGGGTTAAGTTAAACACTTAACTAATCTAAACATGATGAATTGATGTGGTTAAGTGACCTATACTTATCCAATCTAACTCGTTAATTTATTGTGGTTAAGTTAACCAATGCTTAACCAATATAACGTGAAAACATGATAAGGCTAAGTCACGAATCGCTTGAATACACTTGACCGATTTGACTAAGTAAATTGATAGGGTCAAGTTAATATATACTTAACCAATCTAGAATGATAATTGGACGAGGTTAAGTCGTGAATTGCTTAATATACTTAACCAACTTGAGCATGGTTTGTAGGGTTAAGCCTTGAACTTGGATACTTAGCCAATTTTGACAGGATTTGTAGACGGGTTAAGTCATGAACTTAAGTGACACTTAATCCATTATGTAAACCCTAGTTCTGAGGATTAGGTGGATAACCGTAGTTAACAAGGATAACGGGAACAATGCTAAGTGGTAAACCTTAGTTGAAGAATAACTAAGTAATGATTCTTAGTCAAGGAAATTTAGACCAGTTCATAGATAGATGAGTAACCTGATACGGTAGGTCATCGTTTAAGTATACGAGTAGGAGCAAGTATCTGATTTAGATAAAGGCTCCAGCGAACTGGGTAACGAAGCAGCGGCTTCGGGGAACGTGAGGATATTCTTGGTATCCCTCTATGAGCTGCCAGGTGATTATACTAGGCTCATGAGAGGTTAAGGTCTGCGTTAGAAGAACCAAGAGTATGCCTTGGTTGCTATACGAGCGACCTAAAGACGGGGATGGATAGGGGATAGTCGACGATACACGGTCGTACCCTAGATAGCATTTCGTCAGGCTACCTACCATCTTTGGTCAAGCGTGTACGTACGGAAAGGCAGAGAACACCCAAAAGACCATAATTGCTATCTAATTATGGTTGCGGTAAGGCTTGGATGTGGGTTGGCCAGTGTTGTGTTCTCATACAGGATTTATCCTGTCTTGTCTTTCACTAGTTGAGGGAGTGGTCTCGTGGGACTATAGCCACGTATAAGAAAAACAGACCTTAGCATCTGCATCGACAGATAAATCGAAAGCTCCCGACCGAGTCCTGTATTTCTTGATTTGCCCTGTGATAGGACTCGGATGGCACGATGTGATACATGTGCATACAGTCATGGAAAAGCGATTCACGATGAATGCGTGGGAAAAAGGGCGCAGTTGGCGGTTAGCGTAATCCCTAGTGGCCCTAGGTGGTTGAACCCAAACCGAGATACGAAAACGTGCAATAGGTAAGCATAATCCCTAGCAGCCCTAGGTAGCATAAGTCCTAGTTGTACAAACAATAATTCATGTTGGAAGACCCTAGCTAGGTTTAGGGTAACAGTCCAAACCGATCTTAAGGATCATGGAACTATGTTAAAGTAATATAGAATCTCATGGGAAAGCCCGTATGGTCTACGGCAAGGGACTGAACATTTACATGGAATAAAACATACAAGTTGAGTAACCTATATATGCGATATATTAGGTTGACATGGACCATTACATGACTTTTGAGTGAGGGTCATTCTTGGTTAACACATGACACAGTGGGGATACTAGTACGGTAGGTGCAGAGCTAAAATACAGGATAGATATAACGGGGCGTTATACGTGACAGATATCTTGGGGATATTATACTTGATAGAAACCTGACGATGTGATACCTTGTTTTATCTTGACATCGTAATTTATCATGACACCTTAGTTTATCTGAGTTCAGTAGTTCATCCTGTTATTTTGATTTAGCTTATCTATCTTGTTATCATGCTTATGTTCATCTCAGTTTCTCATGTCAGTTAACTTTACTAGTTTTTATGCTAATAGTAGACAGGGCTTACTCAGTCTTTTTGACTGACCCGTTTTGTTTCGCCTCTTTTCTTCCGTTTCCCCCCCAGGTTACAGGGAGGAAATACTGTTGTTTAGTTCGGACTTCTTCTGCTTGAAGGTCATCATGGATGGCTTGGACTATTCTTGGCTAATGGCTACTTTACTGTTTTTACTTAGGGAATAATTTATGAAAATGTCTTTATGCTTCTTTACTATTGCAAGACAGGTTTTGATGTACTCTGATGTAAAAGGCTTTAGACCTTATTTATTCATGTTATGAAAGTTTGATTTTACTTCCGCTATTTTATATGTTCTGTCTTGTGATATTTCTGTGCATGTTTACCAATAATGCCCCTCTAAAGCTAGTGCATTCCTTTGCGAGTGACCCTAGCGGAGGCGGGGTGTTACACTAAAACATCTTTAGACTTATGCTCTGCAATGCCAAAAGAAACCTTCGTCTGCTTTCCAAGTACACATCCTTCACAAAATTCAAGTTTTGAATGATGAACACCGTCAATCAAGCCTCGCTTTCTCAATACTTCTAAACCGCGCTCCCTAATGTGACCAATACGAAAATGCCACAATCTGGTAGAATCAAAATCAACTGAATCAACAACCGAAGCTGTCTCTGCAACAACAATTGTAACCTTCAGCAAATATAAATTTCCAGCTTTTACCCTTTTCACTACTATCATTGAGCCATTTGTAATTTTTAATGAATCTTTTTCTATTACACACTTTAAGCCAAATTGCACAATGCTCCAATAGAGATCAAACTACGCCTTAAATCAGGCACATGCCTGGCATCACATAAAGTACGAAAAACACGATCAAACATCCTGATTTTTACTGTTCCAATACCAATCATGTAACAAGAAGCATTATTTCCCGTGAGAACGTCTTCTCTATCAAGCTAACGATAAGTGGAAAAAGAGTGTCTATCAAGTGTCATGTGATAGCATTCATACAATAACATGACCCATATTTATACAGAAGAGTTTCTTGGAGATAAAGAAGAAAAGTTTCTAGATTACTTGGACATAAAGAAAAATAAATATAATATCTCACTTGATTTGATTGGAGCATAAATGGTTGGCACAATCATGCTCTCAATCTCTTTCCCTGAAAAAATTGGTTCTTCATTAATTGATTGATTGGCATGTTATTTTTCTTTCAAGAAGAAAACTTCCTCTTATATCTTTCCATATGCGAGCCAATTAATTGATTGACAATCAATCAATTTCTTTCCTTCTCTTCAAATATTTGAATCATTAATTTCAACATGGTGTGGGTCAGTTCAGAAAAATGTCAATGTCAGAAGGGAACTCTCAGGGATGGAACAAGGTAGTGAATAAAAAGGGGCAAATGTGGAGAAGAAAGGAGAATAGTGTTAAAAGTAATGTAGCGGAGGATATTAATAAGGCAATGGAGGAGGTAGTTCAATTGGCTGGTACTGATCATATTGAAGAAATTATTGAGATAAATAATGAGGAGCCAATGTATGTGAACAAGAATGTATTAGGTAGAGACAACCAAAATATTGTTGTAGTTGATGTGAATGGTAAATGCACTGTCCAAAGTAAAGCTGCTTCAGCTGAAAATGAAAATTGAGATCTGAATATTTCGAATGGTGATAAGAAGTTATTTGAAAACATTCCTCAAGATGCAATTGCTAAAGAATTTCATGTTCATAATTCTTTCTCCATTTTGAATGAACATGAAATTGGTAGTGCATCTTCTTCTATAGCAAACCTCTCTAGTTCAACTGCTTCATTTAATAACTTTTCATCTTGTGCTTCATCTTTTTCATCTCAAGCCACTTCTAGTTCTTCGTTCAGCTTCAATATTCATTCTTCTTCTCTTTATTCCCATCTTTCAACTCCCCTACATATAATTCTCCCTCCTCCTGCAATTAATACTTCATCTGCATCTTTTTTGGATTCTTCTACAGTTGGAAACAGTTCATCTTCTAAAGGTAGTAAGAAGAAAACTAAAGGCAGAAAGAAAAAAAAAAACTTAGAAAGTAAGCATAGAGGAAAATGAAGATTTTAATGAAGGGAAAGATTATAAGGCAGAGGATGTTATGCCAATTTCTGGCAGCACAAGTAATTCAACAAGTCATATAAGGAGTAATCCAACATTTAAGGTGGACCCCCTCCTTTTTAAATGATGAATTCAATTGGATTTTGGAAAATACGAGGAGTAAATTTGCCCTCTAAGCAATGTGGCATTAAGACATTGATTAAAGATAATCGTTACGAGAAAACATGCCACTAAAAATATATATTTTGTTGCACTTAATTTAAACGCCACGAATAAAATCTTTTTCACGGCGCTTTTAACATTACCTTTTTTTAGGTGTTAATTAAACACAACCAAAAGAGTGTTTGCATTACACCTGTTTTTTGTTGCGATCTTTTAGCTTTTTTGTAGCGTTTAAAATGCACCAACATAACTTTGTGTTCTGTGACAATACATTTGTAGCGGTTTTTAAACGCTACGAATGTATTTAATATTCCGTAGCGTTTTTCCACCACGATTTGTTACTAAATTTATATTATAATATTTCATACATACCCATAATTTTGCTGCCAATTAAATAACATAATCCACAGAGACATACATTTTTCAACATAACATATTATAGAACCACAACATACACCTAAAAACATCCACAAGATAATCATACAAACATCCACAAGTTCAATAATCCACAACCTTCACAAACAAACTACCAGTAACACTTCCATAACCACAACATACACAACCAGACTACCGAGTTTAAATAACCAGTAACACTGTCATAACCAAGTACACTAAACATTGAAATAAACACCTGAAATAACCAAGTTACCGAGCAAATATTGTAGTGTTGCTGTCATCAAACCACCTAAAATATTATTGATCTACCTGTAAAACAAATAACATAACATAACTTTAAGAATAGAAATAGCATAAACCTTTCAGACACTACATAACATAAACCTTTTAGACACAAGCTCTGAATGTAACACTACATAACACAAACCTTTCAGACACGGTTATTTTCCTGCACACTATGGACACTACATAACACAAACACATGAACCATGTAATGCAATTCTGTGACCATGTAATTCTGAACCATGTAATGCAATTCTATGACCATGTAATTCTATGACCGAGTAATTCAGAGATGACAGTGCCTACCCATTAAGGTAAATGTATGATTTCATATATGATTTCTAAGATGACCATGTAATTTGAGATGACATATAATTCTGTGATGACCTGTAATTCTAAGATGACATGTACCGTCTCCTCGAATATATTTCATATATGATTTCTCTTCAATTACGGTGAATGCTTATTGGTATCTTTGCATTAATACACATTATCCTAATAATATTTTAACCATGTACACAAAAGTTTAACCATGTATTTTTGCAAATCATCTAAGATATCTCACCAAATTGGCTTCAAAAGTATTAATAAATATTAAGTGGGAGTTTTGACCAGTACTACTACATGTTTGATTTACAAGGAGAGTGAGACAACACAATTATTGTCCAAAATAACATAACTCAATTATTTTCAGTCGACCATGTGCTTCCGAGGGCAGTAACTCCTAAATGTATAGTAAAAAAATATATTAAAATACATTTCATTTAGTGTCAATAACGATTTTTCCCACTTGCCAAGATATGGAAACCCCAAAGGCATCTTCCAAGCACGTTCGAGCTGATGTTGGTCTCTATAGCACTGTAGTTGGAACTGTAAATGTTCAATCCAAACCTTTACAGCATCCTTTCCCAATGGATGACAATGGACCATCGCTATCGGATCAATTGATGCAATAGATCCTTCAGCCACTATGTCTGTTCCAACCACATCTATCAACTTGTATTTTGCCTCTTTTATCATGTGTGCAATCGACTGAAAGAACAAAGATTATTATGTAGAATTTGTATACTTACACAGTGATCAATGTTGAAAATAAATACTTACATGTTTTGATTTATTCATGAACACATGAGGATTAATGTCGTCTTGCTCAAATTAAACTTTGATTTACCCCTATCCTTGTGGTTTTGTTTTATTGCTGAATTGAATACCATGAAAACTAATAAATGAATAAATACTCTACAGAAATATAGTTTGAATTATGCCTTTCAACAAGTTAAGTTCACATAAAATATAAAATGAAATCATCCATTAGTAAGGCACGCTGCAAACATAACTTGAAGAATCACTACTACTAGGACTTTGTAGGAAGCAACATATTCACAAATATAATCAATGATATGGCATGGTGATGCTGGACTTAAAACAGCTTGGAACTAGAAGACTGAATTAATTTTTAACCACATATGACATATCATATGATATACGATGGTGCACAATATGCTATTGCTTAACACAGAAACACAGAAACAGACAGTGCAATAGCAATCTTTACTGCTTAGGTTAATCGTTTAAACCTCAACTTGCACACTCCACAACGCTTTATCATAAAATTCGAAAATCTTGCAAAATTAAAAATTATGACCCAACGAAAATGTATTCACTATAGAATGTATTAAACAAAAACAATCGAGTGCTTGCTTCTTAAAATTTAAGATTCAAAGATAAACAAATACTCATAAACAAAGAAAAATAAAGGAAACATTGAACAAATATAGTTAGAGATTAATCAAATAAAATGACAAGAAACCATAAGAGGAGGATCAGAGATCGGTTAGTATAATCGTCATTGCAAATCGGAAACACGGACCAATTTATTCATCATATCCTCCTAATCAATTCTAAAATAAAATACAATCTTAAAACAATTAAAACAGGCAACCATCAGAGATTTAAAAACAAAGAACTATGATTTTATACCATATTGTTGCAGTTTTCTTCTCATACCCTGATGCCCGGTCAAATAAATATTTAGAGTATCTATATATAAATATAAAAGTTCAAAGAGAAAATTTAATAATGGAAGAGTATAAGAGAGAAGGATGAAGAAACCTAAAAGACACCAAACTGTGGACGCTTTCTGCGGCGGTGGGCTTTATAAACAATCAAATTGGTTTTTAACAACCAAAATACCTTGAAACTTTGCAAGAGGACCGTGAATTTACCATTACGCCAGTTTGTTGCCTTGAGAATGGTCTATCATTCTTCATTGTTGTTTCTGCTAGGCGTGTGATGTCCACCCACTGTCATATTAGTTTCCTCATCCTCCTGCCATAAGCTGCAAGTACTATTCAAAATCATCCTCATTCTACTTAATGAATTTGCTGGCCAGGAGCTCATTATTTAAGACTCTCCGAAGCAACAGGTTAAGTCTTCGATTGCCAAAAGCATCCCACACACAATTCGAACAAAATTAGCACAGACGAAAAAGGGGAATTAAAAATTGGTAAAAATATAAAAATAAAATGATTAACAAAATAGAAGAGGATCAGAGATTGGTTAAATGTAATCGTCACAGCAAATCAGAAACACAGACCAATTTTATTCATCGTCACTTCCTCCTCTTATCTGAAATAGGAACTCCATTTCAAAAATAAATACATCAGGCAATCATCAGAGACTTAAAAACAAAGAATCATGATTTTACATCATATTGTTGCAGTTTTCTTCTCATCCGCTGATGCCATATCACATAAATATTTAGAGTATCAATATGTAAAAATAAAACATTCAAACGCAACATATATGGACAGAAGGGAGAAAGATGAGGAAGCATAAGCAACAGCGACACGCCGACTCTGCATTTGCCACCTCCGGCGGTGGGTTTTATAGGTAAAGAAAGAAAACCCTAGCCGCTTCCAACCCTTCTTAGTTCATTGAGGTAACCGATTCTGAAATGGGCCTTCCATTGTACGGCCCATTGCTGAATTGATCATCCAGGTCCATATATATAATACAATATATATATATATATATATAGTGGTTAAGTAAGTAGCACAGATGGAGTCTTGATACTGTCCGTTAACCAGTTCTAAGTTCTAACCTAATACGAAGTGTAAACTGCCAACGAATTATATATGTTTTTACTTCAAAGAGTATTTGATGTTAATGACATACTTCTTCTTGGATGTAAATATTTGGATAAAATTTTATTTTCTTCAGCGTTTGGTTTATTCTTTATAGTTTCGGGTTTGTCTATGCAAAAATACAAATGATGCAAGTGCATCGTGAAAAACAACCATTTTAATAGACATCACACAAAAAAGAAAACAACTTTTATCTATTTTCCGTATTTTGAAAAGTAACGGAGAGAGTGATGATTTTGCATAGTTCCTTCATCCTCTATGCCAGTCACTTCTATCTTCCTCCAATTCTCCATGTTGTCTCTGAACTCTTTTTTTATTGTGATTAACGTTGAAAAGGAAAACTCAAGACACAGTTTAATTCAAAAATTACCAAATATTTTGAAAAGTTGGTTTTGAAATTATTCATGGTATGTATCTTCTAACAATGTTATATATAATTAATGGTTCCATGTTTACTTATGCATGTATGCTAATATGTCAAAGCAGGGACAACAATGAACTATCAGTTAAGATCAATAAGTAGGAATTATTTGTTTAATATGAATAACTTGTTTGTTTTGCTGAATTAGTAAAGTGTTTGTGATTATCTTCTCAGGATAATTCGAATACTTTAGAGGGTTGTAAATGACGATAGATCAGTTATTATACCAGTATAGGAAAACTGAATCTGGTGGAAGGTTTAAGAAAACGACCTTTTTACCTTGTAAAAAACTACTGCTATATTAAGCCAGTTCTAATTTATTAATCACAGCAGTGTTGCTCATCTTATTTTTCCTGCAAGGTTGGCTCCAAAATATTCAAAGTGATAAACATATTTGTATAAACTTTAAATGATATCATCGGTAGCGAAATTTGTTTAAGCTTCCCAAATATTAATGGACCTAGAGCGCTGAATCTTAACTATACCTATAGGATTATGTCAATAAAGATATAATTTTAAGGCAGCACACCCATTATAATAATGTTATGTTATCCTCGCTCTGAAATGTGGGAATTCAGCTTGCACCGTTAGGACTCAGGGTACCCCGAATCAAGGGTGAGCATTTGGATGGTTTGGCTAATCCGATTATGAAAATTTTCAAACCAAACTAAAATCCATAAAAATAAAAATAAATCAAACCAACCAAATTAAGATTGATTGGTTCGGTTGGTTATCCGATTTAATCAAACTAAAAAAAAATTAGACTTTATGTTCATAATATTAACTATAATTTGAAATAAATTATAAATATATGATTAAAATATTATTATTTATGATTATTATGCTTTTCAAAAGTAATTATGTTACATTTGTGATATTTTTTTTGCTTAAATAACTGAATTAACCTAAAATATTTACTATGATATTGGTAATACACTAAAAGTTTGGTTAATGGTTAAACCGATAACTAAACTATATATTTTTCCAAACCGATTATAAAACAATCTAATTTCAAAATCAAACCAAACTGACCAAAAAATTGGTTTGACTGGATTTATTTGGTTTAACCAAATAATGTTCAACCCTACCTCGAGTCTAAGGTTGGTAAAGTTATCTGCTCGTAGATAGATTATAGATACAAAAGAAAGAATTGTGGGTTATAGGGAGGGTCCTCCATTATTGAATTCTCTTTCAGAAAATTAAATCAATCATAAATGGCTATAGTTTTCATTTCAGAAAATACCTTGAAACTTTGCAAGAGGACCGTGAATTTACCATTAAATGGTCTACCATTCTTCATTGTTGTTTCTGCTAGGCGTGTGATGTCCACCCACTGTCATATTAGTTTCCTCATCCTCCTGCCATAAGTTGCAAGTACTATTCAAAATCATCCTCATTCTACTTAATGAATTTGCTGGCCAGGAGCTCATTATTTAAGACTCTCCGAAGCAACAGGTTAAGTCTTCGATTGCCAAAAGCATCCCACACACAATTCGAACAAAATTAGCACAGACGAAAAAGGGGAATTAAAAATTGGTAAAAATATAAAAATAAAATGATTAACAAAATAGAAGAGGATCAGAGATTGGTTAAATGTAATCGTCACAGCAAATCAGAAACACGGACCAATTTTATTCATCGTCACTTCCTCCTCTTATCTGAAATAGGAACTCCATTTCAAAAATAAATACATCAGGCAATCATCAGAGACTTAAAAACAAAGAATCATGATTTTACATCATATTGTTGCAGTTTTCTTCCCATCCGCTGATGCCATATCACATAAATATTTAGAGTATCAATATGTAAAAATAAAACATTCAAACGCAAAATATATTGACAGAAGGGAGAAAGATGAGGAAGCATAAGCAACAGCGACACGCCGACTCTGCATTTGCCACCTCCGGCGGTGGGTTTTATAGGTAAAGAAAGAAAACCCTAGCCGCTTCCAACCCTTCTTAGTTCATTGAGGTAACCGATTCTGAAATGGGCCTTCCATTGTACGGCCCATTGCTGAATTGATCATCCAGGTCCATATATACAATACAATATATATATATATATATATATATATATATATATACAGTGGTTAAGTAAGTAGCACAGATGGAATCTTGATACTGTCCGTTAACCAGTTCTAAGTTCTAACCTAATACGAAGTGTAAACTGCCAACGAATTATATATGTTTTTACTTCAAAGAGTATTTGATGTTAATGACATACTTCTTCTTGGATGTAAATATTTGGATAAAATTTTATTTTCTTCAGCGTTTGGTTTATTCTTTATAGTTTCGGGTTTGTCTATGCAAAAATACAAATGATGCAAGTGCATCGTGAAAAACAACCATTTTAATAGACATCACACAAAAAAGAAAACAATTTTTATCTATTTTCCGTATTTTGAAAAGTAACGGAGAGAGTGATGATTTTGCATAGTTCCTTCATCCTCTATGCCAGTCACTTCTATCTTCCTCCAATTCTCCATGTTGTCTCTGAACTCTTTTTTTATTGTGATTAACGTTGAAAAGGAAAAACTCAAGACACAGTTTAATCCAAAAATTACCAAATATTTTGAAAAGTTGGTTTTGAAATTATTCATGGTATGTATCTTCTAACAATGTTATATATAATTAATGGTTCCATGTTTACTTATGCATGTATGCTAATATGTCAAAGCAGGGACAACTATGAACTATCAGTTAAGATCAATAAGTAGGAATTATTTGTTTAATATGAATAACTTGTTTGTTTTGCTGAATTAGTAAAGTGTTTGTGATTATCTTCTCAGGATAATTCGAATACTTTAGAGGGTTGTAAATGACGATAGATCAGTTATTATACCAGTATAGGAAAACTGAATCTGGTGGAAGGTTTAAGAAAACGACCTTTTTACCTTGTAAAAAACTACTGCTATATTAAGCCAGTTCTAATTTATTAATCACAGCAGTGTTGCTCATCTTATTTTTCCTGCAAGGTTGGCTCCAAAATATTCAAAGTGATAAACATATTTGTATAAACTTTAAATGATATCATCGGTAGCGAAATTTGTTTAAGCTTCCCAAATATTAATGGACCTAGAGCGCTGAATCTTAACTATACCTATAGGATTATGTCAATAAAGATATAATTTTAAGGCAGCACACCCATTATAATAATGTTATGTTATCCTCGCTCTGAAATGTGGGAATTCAGCTTGCACCGTTAGGACTCAGGGTACCCCGAATCAAGGGTGAGCATTTGGATGGTTTGGCTAATCCGATTATGAAAATTTTCAAACCAAACTAAAACCCATAAAAATAAAAATAAATCAAACCAACCAAATTAAGATTGATTGGTTCGGTTGGTTATCCGATTTAATCAAACTAAAAAAAAATTAGACTTTATGTTCATAATATTAACTATAATTTGAAATAAATTATAAATATATGATTAAAATATTATTATTTATGATTATTATGCTTTTCAAAAGTAATTATGTTACATTTGTGATATTTTTTTTGCTTAAATAACTGAATTAACCTAAAATATTTACTATGATATTGGTAATACACTAAAAGTTTGGTTAATGGTTAAACCGATAACTAAACTATATATTTTTCCAAACCGATTATAAAACAATCTAATTTCAAAATCAAACCAAACTGACCAAAAAATTGGTTTGACTGGATTTATTTGGTTTAACCAAATAATGTTCAACCCTACCCCGAGTCTAAGGTTGGTAAAGTTATCTGCTCGTAGATAGATTATAGATACAAAAGAAAGAATTGTGGGTTATAGGGAGGGTCCTCCATTATTGAATTCTCTTTCAGAAAATTAAATCAATCATAAATGGCTATAGTTTTCATTTCAGAAAATACCTTGAAACTTTGCAAGAGGACCGTGAATTTACCATTAAATGGTCTACCATTCTTCATTGTTGTTTCTGCTAGGCGTGTGATGTCCACCCACTGTCATATTAGTTTCCTCATCCTCCTGCCATAAGCAGCAAGTACTATTCAAAATCATCTTCATTCTACTTAATGAATTTGCTGGCCAGGAGCTCATTATTTAAGACTCTCCGAAGCAACAGGTTAAGTCTTCGATTGCCAAAAGCATCCCACACACAATTCGAACAAAATTAGCACAGACGAAAAAGGGGAATTAAAAATTGGTAAAAATATAAAAATAAAATGATTAACAAAATAGAAGAGGATCAGAGATTGGTTAAATGTAATCGTCACAGCAAATCAGAAACACGGACCAATTTTATTCATCGTCACTTCCTCCTCTTATCTGAAATAGGAACTCCATTTCAAAAATAAATACATCAGGCAATCATCAGAGACTTAAAAACAAAGAATCATGATTTTACATCATATTGTTGCAGTTTTCTTCTCATCCGCTGATGCCATATCACATAAATATTTAGTGTATCAATATGTAAAAATAAAACATTCAAACGCAAAATATATGGACAGAAGG
Source organism: Allium sativum (assembly GCA_030737875.1). Lineage (NCBI taxonomy): Eukaryota > Viridiplantae > Streptophyta > Magnoliopsida > Asparagales > Amaryllidaceae > Allium > Allium sativum. The sequence continues at coordinate 153,362,822 of CM060915.1, forward strand.
GAGAAAGATGAGGAAGCATAAGCAACAGCGACACGCCGACTCTGCATTTGCCACCTCCGGCGGTGGGTTTTATAGGTAAAGAAAGAAAACCCTAGCCGCTTCCAACCCTTCTTAGTTCATTGAGGTAACCGATTCTGAAATGGGCCTTCCATTGTACGGCCCATTGCTGAATTGATCATCCATGTCCATATATACAATACAATATATATATATATATATATATATATATAGTGGTTAAGTAAGTAGCACAGATGGAATCTTGATACTGTCCGTTAACCAGTTCTAAGTTCTAACCTAATACGAAGTGTAAACTGCCAACGAATTATATATGTTTTTACTTCAAAGAGTATTTGATGTTAATGACATACTTCTTCTTGGATGTAAATATTTGGATAAAATTTTATTTTCTTCAGCGTTTGGTTTATTCTTTATAGTTTCGGGTTTGTCTATGCAAAAATACAAATGATGCAAGTGCATCGTGAAAAACAACCATTTTAATAGACATCACACAAAAAAGAAAACAATTTTTATCTATTTTCCGTATTTTGAAAAGTAACGGAGAGAGTGATGATTTTGCATAGTTCCTTCATCCTCTATGTCAGTCACTTCTATCTTCCTCCAATTCTCCATGTTGTCTCTGAACTCTTTTTTTATTGTGATTAACGTTGAAAAGGAAAAACTCAAGACACAGTTTAATCCAAAAATTACCAAATATTTTGAAAAGTTGGTTTTGAAATTATTCATGGTATGTATCTTCTAACAATGTTATATATAATTAATGGTTCCATGTTTACTTATGCATGTATGCTAATATGTCAAAGCAGGGACAACTATGAACTATCAGTTAAGATCAATAAGTAGGAATTATTTGTTTAATATGAATAACTTGTTTGTTTTGCTGAATTAGTAAAGTGTTTGTGATTATCTTCTCAGGATAATTCGAATACTTTAGAGGGTTGTAAATGACGATAGATCAGTTATTATACCAGTATAGGAAAACTGAATCTGGTGGAAGGTTTAAGAAAACGACCTTTTTACCTTGTAAAAAACTACTGCTATATTAAGCCAGTTCTAATTTATTAATCACAGCAGTGTTGCTCATCTTATTTTTTCTGCAAGGTTGGCTCCAAAATATTCAAAGTGATAAACATATTTGTATAAACTTTAAATGATATCATCGATAGTGAAATTTGTTTAAGCTTCCCAAATATTAATGGACCTAGAGCGCTGAATCTTAACTATACCTATAGGATTATGTCAATAAAGATATAATTTTAAGGCAGCACACCCATTATAATAATGTTATGTTATCCTCGCTCTGAAATGTGGGAATTCAGCTTGCACCGTTAGGACTCAGGGTACCCCGAATCAAGGGTGAGGATTTGGATGGTTTGGCTAATCCGATTATGAAAATTTTCAAACCAAACTAAAACCCATAAAAATAAAAATAAATCAAACCAACCAAATTAAGATTGATTGGTTCGGTTGGTTATCCGATTTAATCAAACTAAAAAAAAATTAGACTTTATGTTCATAATATTAACTATAATTTGAAATAAATTATAAATATATGATTAAAATATTATTATTTATGATTATTATGCTTTTCAAAAGTAATTATGTTACATTTGTGATTTTTTTTGCTTAAATAACTGAATTAACCTAAAATATTTACTATGATATTGGTAATACACTAAAAGTTTGGTTAATGGTTAAACCGATAACTAAACTATATATTTTTCCAAACCGATTATAAAACAATCTAATTTCAAAATCAAACCAAACTGACCAAAAAATTGGTTTGACTGGATTTATTTGGTTTAACCAAATAATGTTCAACCCTACCCCGAGTCTAAGGTTGGTAAAGTTATCTGCTCGTAGATAGATTATAGATACAAAAGAAAGAATTGTGGGTTATAGGGAGGGTCCTCCATTATTGAATTCTCTTTCAGAAAATTAAATCAATCATAAATGGCTATAGTTTTCATTTTAGAAAATACCTTGAAACTTTGCAAGAGGACCGTGAATTTACCATTAAATGGTCTACCATTCTTCATTGTTGTTTCTGCTAGGCGTGTGATGTCCACCCACTGTCATATTAGTTTCCTCATCCTCCTGCCATAAGCTGCAAGTACTATTCAAAATCATCCTCATTCTACTTAATGAATTTGCTGGCCAGGAGCTCATTATTTAAGACTCTCCGAAGCAACAGGTTAAGTCTTCGATTGCCAAAAGCATCCCACATACAATTCGAACAAAATTAGCACAGACGAAAAAGGGGAATTAAAAATTGGTAAAAATATAAAAATAAAATGATTAACAAAATAGAAGAGGATCAGAGATTGGTTAAATGTAATCGTCACAGCAAATCAGAAACACGGACCAATTTTATTCATCGTCACTTCCTCCTCTTATCTGAAATAGGAACTCCATTTCAAAAATAAATACATCAGGCAATCATCAGAGACTTAAAAACAAAGAATCATGATTTTACATCATATTGTTGCAGTTTTCTTCTCATCCGCTGATGCCATATCACATAAATATTTAGAGTATCAATATGTAAAAATAAAACATTCAAACGCAAAATATATGGACAGAAGGGAGAAAGATGAGGAAGCATAAGCAACAGCGACACGCCGACTCTGCATTTGCCACCTCCGGCGGTGGGTTTTATAGGTAAAGAAAGAAAACCCTAGCCGCTTCCAACCCTTCTTAGTTCATTGAGGTAACCGATTCTGAAATGGGCCTTCCATTGTACGGCCCATTGCTGAATTGATCATCCAGGTCCATATATACAATACAATATATATATATATATAGTGGTTAAGTAAGTAGCACAGATGGAATCTTGATACTGTCCGTTAACCAGTTCTAAGTTCTAACCTAATACGAAGTGTAAACTGCCAACGAATTATATATGTTTTTACTTCAAAGAGTATTTGATGTTAATGACATACTTCTTCTTGGATGTAAATATTTGGATAAAATTTTATTTTCTTCAGCGTTTGGTTTATTCTTTATAGTTTCGGGTTTGTCTATGCAAAAATACAAATGATGCAAGTGCATCGTGAAAAACAACCATTTTAATAGACATCACACAAAAAAGAAAACAATTTTTATCTATTTTCCGTATTTTGAAAAGTAACGGAGAGAGTGATGATTTTGCATAGTTCCTTCATCCTCTATGCCAGTCACTTCTATCTTCCTCCAATTCTCCATGTTGTCTCTGAACTCTTTTTTTATTGTGATTAACGTTGAAAAGGACAAACTCAAGACACAGTTTAATCCAAAAATTACCAAATATTTTGAAAAGTTGGTTTTGAAATTATTCATGGTATGTATCTTCTAACAATGTTATATATAATTAATGGTTCCATGTTTACTTATGCATGTATGCTAATATGTCAAAGCAGGGACAACTATGAACTATCAGTTAAGATCAATAAGTAGGAATTATTTGTTTAATATGAATAACTTGTTTGTTTTGCTGAATTAGTAAAGTGTTTGTGATTATCTTCTCAGGATAATTCGAATACTTTAGAGGGTTGTAAATGACGATAGATCAGTTATTATACCAGTATAGGAAAACTGAATCTGGTGGAAGGTTTAAGAAAACGACCTTCTTACCTTGTAAAAAACTACTGCTATATTAAGCCAGTTCTAATTTATTAATCACAGCAGTGTTGCTCATCTTATTTTTCCTGCAAGGTTGGCTCCAAAATATTCAAAGTGATAAACATATTGTATAAACTTTAAATGATATCATCGGTAGTGAAATTTGTTTAAGCTTCCCAAATATTAATGGACCTAGAGCGCTGAATCTTAACTATACCTATAGGATTATGTCAATAAAGATATAATTTTAAGGCAGCACACCCATTATAATAATGTTATGTTATCCTCGCTCTGAAATGTGGGAATTCAGCTTGCACCGTTAGGACTCAGGGTACCCCGAATCAAGGGAGAGCATTTGGATGGTTTGGCTAATCCGATTATGAAAATTTTCAAACCAAACTAAAACCCATAAAAATAAAAATAAATCAAACCAACCAAATTAAGATTGATTGGTTCGGTTGGTTATCCGATTTAATCAAACTAAAAAAAAATTAGACTTTATGTTCATAATATTAACTATAATTTGAAATAAATTATAAATATATGATTAAAATATTATTATTTATGATTATTATGCTTTTCAAAAGTAATTATGTTACATTTGTGATATTTTTTTTGCTTAAATAACTGAATTAACCTAAAATATTTACTATGATATTGGTAATACACTAAAAGTTTGGTTAATGGTTAAACCGATAACTAAACTATATATTTTTCCAAACCGATTATAAAACAATCTAATTTCAAAATCAAACCAAACTGACCAAAAAATTGGTTTGACTGGATTTATTTGGTTTAACCAAATAATGTTCAACCCTACCCCGAGTCTAAGGTTGGTAAAGTTATCTGCTCGTAGATAGATTATAGATACAAAAGAAAGAATTGTGGGTTATAGGGAGGGTCCTCCATTATTGAATTCTCTTTCAGAAAATTAAATCAATCATAAATGGCTATAGTTTTCATTTCAGAAAATACCTTGAAACTTTGCAAGAGGACCGTGAATTTACCATTAAATGGTCTACCATTCTTCATTGTTGTTTCTGCTAGGCGTGTGATGTCCACCCACTGTCATATTAGTTTCCTCATCCTCCTGCCATAAGCTGCAAGTACTATTCAAAATCATCCTCATTCTACTTAATGAATTTGCTGGCCAGGAGCTCATTATTTAAGACTCTCCGAAGCAACAGGTTAAGTCTTCGATTGCCAAAAGCATCCCACACACAATTCGAACAAAATTAGCACAGACGAAAAAGGGGAATTAAAAATTGGTAAAAATATAAAAATAAAATGATTAACAAAATAGAAGAGGATCAGAGATTGGTTAAATGTAATCGTCACAGCAAATCAGAAACACGGACCAATTTTATTCATCGTCACTTCCTCCTCTTATCTGAAATAGGAACTCCATTTCAAAAATAAATACATCAGGCAATCATCAGAGACTTAAAAACAAAGAATCATGATTTTACATCATATTGTTGCAGTTTTCTTCTCATCCGCTGATGCCATATCACATAAATATTTAGAGTATCAATATGTAAAAATAAAACATTCAAACGCAAAATATATGGACAGAAGGGAGAAAGATGAGGAAGCATAAGCAACAGCGACACGCCGACTCTGCATTTGCCACCTCCGGCGGTGGGTTTTATAGGTAAAGAAAGAAAACCCTAGCCGCTTCCAACCCTTCTTAGTTCATTGAGGTAACCGATTCTGAAATGGGCCTTCCATTGTACGGCCCATTGCTGAATTGATCATCCAGGTCCATATATACAATATAATATATATATATATATATAGTGGTTAAGTAAGTAGCACAGATGGAATCTTGATACTGTCCGTTAACCAGTTCTAAGTTCTAACCTAATACGAAGTGTAAACTGCCAACGAATTATATATGTTTTTACGTCAAAGAGTATTTGATGTTAATGACATACTTCTTCTTGGATGTAAATATTTGGTTAAAATTTTATTTTCTTCAGCGTTTGGTTTATTCTTTATAGTTTCGGGTTTGTCTATGCAAAAATACAAATGATGCAAGTGCATCGTGAAAAACAACCATTTTAATAGACATCACACAAAAAAGAAAACAATTTTTATCTATTTTCCGTATTTTGAAAAGTAACGGAGAGAGTGATGATTTTGCATAGTTCCTTCATCCTCTATGCCAGTCACTTCTATCTTCCTCCAATTCTCCATGTTGTCTCTGAACTCTTTTTTTATTGTGATTAACGTTGAAAAGGAAAAACTCAAGACACAGTTTAATCCAAAATTTACCAAATATTTTGAAAAGTTGGTTTTGAAATTATTCATGGTATGTATCTTCTAACAATGTTATATATAATTAATGGTTCCATGTTTACTTATGCATGTATGCTAATATGTCAAAGCAGGGACAACTATGAACTATCAGTTAAGATCAATAAGTAGGAATTATTTGTTTAATATGAATAACTTGTTTGTTTTGCTGAATTAGTAAAGTGTTTGTGATTATCTTCTCAGGATAATTCGAATACTTTAGAGGGTTGTAAATGACGATAGATCAGTTATTATACCAGTATAGGAAAACTGAATCTGGTGGAAGGTTTAAGAAAACGACCTTTTTACCTTGTAAAAAACTACTGCTATATTAAGCCAGTTCTAATTTATTAATCACAGCAGTGTTGCTCATCTTATTTTTTTTCTGCAAGGTTGGCTCCAAAATATTCAAAGTGATAAACATATTTGTATAAACTTTAAATGATATCATCGGTAGTGAAATTTGTTTAAGCTTCCCAAATATTAATGGACCTAGAGCGCTGAATCTTAACTATACCTATAGGATTATGTCAATAAAGATATAATTTTAAGGCAGCACACCCATTATAATAATGTTATGTTATCCTCGCTCTGAAATGTGGGAATTCAGCTTGCACCGTTAGGACTCAGGGTACCCCGAATCAAGGGTGAGCATTTGGATGGTTTGGCTAATCCGATTATGAAAATTTTCAAACCAAACTAAAACCCATAAAAATAAAAATAAATCAAACCAACCAAATTAAGATTGATTGGTTCGGTTGGTTATCCGATTTAATCAAACTAAAAAAAAATTAGACTTTATGTTCATAATATTAACTATAATTTGAAATAAATTATAAATATATGATTAAAATATTATTATTTATGATTATTATGCTTTTCAAAAGTAATTATGTTACATTTGTGATATTTTTTTTGCTTAAATAACCGAATTAACCTAAAATATTTACTATGATATTGGTAATACACTAAAAGTTTGGTTAATGGTTAAACCGATAACTAAACTATATATTTTTCCAAACCGATTATAAAACAATCTAATTTCAAAATCAAACCAAACTGACCAAAAAGTTGGTTTGACTGGATTTATTTGGTTTAACCAAATAATGTTCAACCCTACCCCGAGTCTAAGGTTGGTAAAGTTATCTTCTCGTAGATAGATTATAGATACAAAAGAAAGAATTGTGGGTTATAGGGAGGGTCCTCCATTATTGAATTCTCTTTCAGAAAATTAAATCAATCATAAATGGCTATAGTTTTCATTTCAGAAAATACCTTAAAACTTTGCAAGAGGACCGTGAATTTACCATTAAATGGTCTACCATTCTTCATTGTTGTTTCTGCTAGGCGTGTGATGTCCACCCACTGTCATATTAGTTTCCTCATCCTCCTGCCATAAGCTGCAAGTACTATTCAAAATCATCCTCATTCTACTTAATGAATTTGCTGGCCAGGAGCTAATTATTTACGACTCTCCGAAGCAACAGGTTAAGTCTTCGATTGCCAAAAGCATCCCACACACAATTCGAACAAAATTAGCACAGACGAAAAAGGGGAATTAAAAATTGGTAAAAATATAAAAATAAAATGATTAACAAAATAGAAGAGGATCAGAGATTGGTTAAATGTAATCGTCACAGCAAATCAGAAACACAGACCAATTTTATTCATCGTCACTTCCTCCTCTTATCTGAAATAGGAACTCCATTTCAAAAATAAATACATCAGGCAATCATCAGAGACTTAAAAACAAAGAATCATGATTTTACATCATATTGTTGCAGTTTTCTTCTCATCCGCTGATGCCATATCACATAAATATTTAGAGTATCAATATGTAAAAATAAAACATTCAAACGCAAAATATATGGACAGAAGGGAGAAAGATGAGGAAGCATAAGCAACAGCGACACGCCGACTCTGCATTTGCCACCTCCGGCGGTGGGTTTTATAGGTAAAGAAAGAAAACCCTAGCCGCTTCCAACCCTTCTTAGTTCATTGAGGTAACCGATTCTGAAATGGGCCTTCCATTGTACGGCCCATTGCTGAATTGATCATCCAGGTCCATATATAAAATACAATATATATATATATAGTGGTTAAGTAAGTAGCACAGATGGAATCTTGATACTGTCCGTTAACCAGTTCTAAGTTCTAACCTAATACGAAGTGTAAACTGCCAACGAATTATATATGTTTTTACTTCAAAGAGTATTTGATGTTAATGACATACTTCTTCTTGGATGTAAATATTTGGATAAAATTTTATTTTCTTCAGCGTTTGGTTTATTCTTTATAGTTTCGGGTTTGTCTATGCAAAAATACAAATGATGCAAGTGCATCGTGAAAAACAACCATTTTAATAGACATCACACAAAAAAGAAAACAACTTTTATCTATTTTCCGTATTTTGAAAAGTAACGGAGAGAGTGATGATTTTGCATAGTTCCTTCATCCTCTATGCCAGTCACTTCTATCTTCCTCCAATTCTCCATGTTGTCTCTGAACTCTTTTTTTATTGTGATTAACGTTGAAAAGGAAAACTCAAGACACAGTTTAATTCAAAAATTACCAAATATTTTGAAAAGTTGGTTTTGAAATTATTCATGGTATGTATCTTCTAACAATGTTATATATAATTAATGGTTCCATGTTTACTTATGCATGTATGCTAATATGTCAAAGCAGGGACAACAATGAACTATCAGTTAAGATCAATAAGTAGGAATTATTTGTTTAATATGAATAACTTGTTTGTTTTGCTGAATTAGTAAAGTGTTTGTGATTATCTTCTCAGGATAATTCGAATACTTTAGAGGGTTGTAAATGACGATAGATCAGTTATTATACCAGTATAGGAAAACTGAATCTGGTGGAAGGTTTAAGAAAACGACCTTTTTACCTTGTAAAAAACTACTGCTATATTAAGCCAGTTCTAATTTATTAATCACAGCAGTGTTGCTCATCTTATTTTTCCTGCAAGGTTGGCTCCAAAATATTCAAAGTGATAAACATATTTGTATAAACTTTAAATGATATCATCGGTAGCGAAATTTGTTTAAGCTTCCCAAATATTAATGGACCTAGAGCGCTGAATCTTAACTATACCTATAGGATTATGTCAATAAAGATATAATTTTAAGGCAGCACACCCATTATAATAATGTTATGTTATCCTCGCTCTGAAATGTGGGAATTCAGCTTGCACCGTTAGGACTCAGGGTACCCCGAATCAAGGGTGAGCATTTGGATGGTTTGGCTAATCCGATTATGAAAATTTTCAAACCAAACTAAAATCCATAAAAATAAAAATAAATCAAACCAACCAAATTAAGATTGATTGGTTCGGTTGGTTATCCGATTTAATCAAACTAAAAAAAAATTAGACTTTATGTTCATAATATTAACTATAATTTGAAATAAATTATAAATATATGATTAAAATATTATTATTTATGATTATTATGCTTTTCAAAAGTAATTATGTTACATTTGTGATATTTTTTTTGCTTAAATAACTGAATTAACCTAAAATATTTACTATGATATTGGTAATACACTAAAAGTTTGGTTAATGGTTAAACCGATAACTAAACTATATATTTTTCCAAACCGATTATAAAACAATCTAATTTCAAAATCAAACCAAACTGACCAAAAAATTGGTTTGACTGGATTTATTTGGTTTAACCAAATAATGTTCAACCCTACCTCGAGTCTAAGGTTGGTAAAGTTATCTGCTCGTAGATAGATTATAGATACAAAAGAAAGAATTGTGGGTTATAGGGAGGGTCCTCCATTATTGAATTCTCTTTCAGAAAATTAAATCAATCATAAATGGCTATAGTTTTCATTTCAGAAAATACCTTGAAACTTTGCAAGAGGACCGTGAATTTACCATTAAATGGTCTACCATTCTTCATTGTTGTTTCTGCTAGGCGTGTGATGTCCACCCACTGTCATATTAGTTTCCTCATCCTCCTGCCATAAGTTGCAAGTACTATTCAAAATCATCCTCATTCTACTTAATGAATTTGCTGGCCAGGAGCTCATTATTTAAGACTCTCCGAAGCAACAGGTTAAGTCTTCGATTGCCAAAAGCATCCCACACACAATTCGAACAAAATTAGCACAGACGAAAAAGGGGAATTAAAAATTGGTAAAAATATAAAAATAAAATGATTAACAAAATAGAAGAGGATCAGAGATTGGTTAAATGTAATCGTCACAGCAAATCAGAAACACGGACCAATTTTATTCATCGTCACTTCCTCCTCTTATCTGAAATAGGAACTCCATTTCAAAAATAAATACATCAGGCAATCATCAGAGACTTAAAAACAAAGAATCATGATTTTACATCATATTGTTGCAGTTTTCTTCCCATCCGCTGATGCCATATCACATAAATATTTAGAGTATCAATATGTAAAAATAAAACATTCAAACGCAAAATATATTGACAGAAGGGAGAAAGATGAGGAAGCATAAGCAACAGCGACACGCCGACTCTGCATTTGCCACCTCCGGCGGTGGGTTTTATAGGTAAAGAAAGAAAACCCTAGCCGCTTCCAACCCTTCTTAGTTCATTGAGGTAACCGATTCTGAAATGGGCCTTCCATTGTACGGCCCATTGCTGAATTGATCATCCAGGTCCATATATACAATACAATATATATATATATATATATATACAGTGGTTAAGTAAGTAGCACAGATGGAATCTTGATACTGTCCGTTAACCAGTTCTAAGTTCTAACCTAATACGAAGTGTAAACTGCCAACGAATTATATATGTTTTTACTTCAAAGAGTATTTGATGTTAATGACATACTTCTTCTTGGATGTAAATATTTGGATAAAATTTTATTTTCTTCAGCGTTTGGTTTATTCTTTATAGTTTCGGGTTTGTCTATGCAAAAATACAAATGATGCAAGTGCATCGTGAAAAACAACCATTTTAATAGACATCACACAAAAAAGAAAACAATTTTTATCTATTTTCCGTATTTTGAAAAGTAACGGAGAGAGTGATGATTTTGCATAGTTCCTTCATCCTCTATGCCAGTCACTTCTATCTTCCTCCAATTCTCCATGTTGTCTCTGAACTCTTTTTTTATTGTGATTAACGTTGAAAAGGAAAAACTCAAGACACAGTTTAATCCAAAAATTACCAAATATTTTGAAAAGTTGGTTTTGAAATTATTCATGGTATGTATCTTCTAACAATGTTATATATAATTAATGGTTCCATGTTTACTTATGCATGTATGCTAATATGTCAAAGCAGGGACAACTATGAACTATCAGTTAAGATCAATAAGTAGGAATTATTTGTTTAATATGAATAACTTGTTTGTTTTGCTGAATTAGTAAAGTGTTTGTGATTATCTTCTCAGGATAATTCGAATACTTTAGAGGGTTGTAAATGACGATAGATCAGTTATTATACCAGTATAGGAAAACTGAATCTGGTGGAAGGTTTAAGAAAACGACCTTTTTACCTTGTAAAAAACTACTGCTATATTAAGCCAGTTCTAATTTATTAATCACAGCAGTGTTGCTCATCTTATTTTTCCTGCAAGGTTGGCTCCAAAATATTCAAAGTGATAAACATATTTGTATAAACTTTAAATGATATCATCGGTAGCGAAATTTGTTTAAGCTTCCCAAATATTAATGGACCTAGAGCGCTGAATCTTAACTATACCTATAGGATTATGTCAATAAAGATATAATTTTAAGGCAGCACACCCATTATAATAATGTTATGTTATCCTCGCTCTGAAATGTGGGAATTCAGCTTGCACCGTTAGGACTCAGGGTACCCCGAATCAAGGGTGAGCATTTGGATGGTTTGGCTAATCCGATTATGAAAATTTTCAAACCAAACTAAAACCCATAAAAATAAAAATAAATCAAACCAACCAAATTAAGATTGATTGGTTCGGTTGGTTATCCGATTTAATCAAACTAAAAAAAAATTAGACTTTATGTTCATAATATTAACTATAATTTGAAATAAATTATAAATATATGATTAAAATATTATTATTTATGATTATTATGCTTTTCAAAAGTAATTATGTTACATTTGTGATATTTTTTTTGCTTAAATAACTGAATTAACCTAAAATATTTACTATGATATTGGTAATACACTAAAAGTTTGGTTAATGGTTAAACCGATAACTAAACTATATATTTTTCCAAACCGATTATAAAACAATCTAATTTCAAAATCAAACCAAACTGACCAAAAAATTGGTTTGACTGGATTTATTTGGTTTAACCAAATAATGTTCAACCCTACCCCGAGTCTAAGGTTGGTAAAGTTATCTGCTCGTAGATAGATTATAGATACAAAAGAAAGAATTGTGGGTTATAGGGAGGGTCCTCCATTATTGAATTCTCTTTCAGAAAATTAAATCAATCATAAATGGCTATAGTTTTCATTTCAGAAAATACCTTGAAACTTTGCAAGAGGACCGTGAATTTACCATTAAATGGTCTACCATTCTTCATTGTTGTTTCTGCTAGGCGTGTGATGTCCACCCACTGTCATATTAGTTTCCTCATCCTCCTGCCATAAGCAGCAAGTACTATTCAAAATCATCCTCATTCTACTTAATGAATTTGCTGGCCAGGAGCTCATTATTTAAGACTCTCCGAAGCAACAGGTTAAGTCTTCGATTGCCAAAAGCATCCCACACACAATTCGAACAAAATTAGCACAGACGAAAAAGGGGAATTAAAAATTGGTAAAAATATAAAAATAAAATGATTAACAAAATAGAAGAGGATCAGAGATTGGTTAAATGTAATCGTCACAGCAAATCAGAAACACGGACCAATTTTATTCATCGTCACTTCCTCCTCTTATCTGAAATAGGAACTCCATTTCAAAAATAAATACATCAGGCAATCATCAGAGACTTAAAAACAAAGAATCATGATTTTACATCATATTGTTGCAGTTTTCTTCTCATCCGCTGATGCCATATCACATAAATATTTAGTGTATCAATATGTAAAAATAAAACATTCAAACGCAAAATATATGGACAGAAGGGAGAAAGATGAGGAAGCATAAGCAACAGCGACACGCCGACTCTGCATTTGCCACCTCCGGCGGTGGGTTTTATAGGTAAAGAAAGAAAACCCTAGCCGCTTCCAACCCTTCTTAGTTCATTGAGGTAACCGATTCTGAAATGGGCCTTCCATTGTACGGCCCATTGCTGAATTGATCATCCAGGTCCATATATACAATACAATATATATATATATATATAGTGGTTAAGTAAGTAGCACAGATGGAATCTTGATACTGTCCGTTAACCAGTTCTAAGTTCTAACCTAATACGAAGTGTAAACTGCCAACGAATTATATATGTTTTTACTTCAAAGAGTATTTGATGTTAATGACATACTTCTTCTTGGATGTAAATATTTGGATAAAATTTTATTTTCTTCAGCGTTTGGTTTATTCTTTATAGTTTCGGGTTTGTCTATGCAAAAATACAAATGATGCAAGTGCATCGTGAAAAACAACCATTTTAATAGACATCACACAAAAAAGAAAACAATTTTTATCTATTTTCCGTATTTTGAAAAGTAACGGAGAGAGTGATGATTTTGCATAGTTCCTTCATCCTCTATGCCAGTCACTTCTATCTTCCTCCAATTCTCCATGTTGTCTCTGAACTCTTTTTTTATTGTGATTAACGTTGAAAAGGACAAACTCAAGACACAGTTTAATCCAAAAATTACCAAATATTTTGAAAAGTTGGTTTTGAAATTATTCATGGTATGTATCTTCTAACAATGTTATATATAATTAATGGTTCCATGTTTACTTATGCATGTATGCTAATATGTCAAAGCAGGGACAACTATGAACTATCAGTTAAGATCAATAAGTAGGAATTATTTGTTTAATATGAATAACTTGTTTGTTTTGCTGAATTAGTAAAGTGTTTGTGATTATCTTCTCAGGATAATTCGAATACTTTAGAGGGTTGTAAATGACGATAGATCAGTTATTATACCAGTATAGGAAAACTGAATCTGGTGGAAGGTTTAAGAAAACGACCTTCTTACCTTGTAAAAAACTACTGCTATATTAAGCCAGTTCTAATTTATTAATCACAGCAGTGTTGCTCATCTTATTTTTCCTGCAAGGTTGGCTCCAAAATATTCAAAGTGATAAACATATTGTATAAACTTTAAATGATATCATCGGTAGTGAAATTTGTTTAAGCTTCCCAAATATTAATGGACCTAGAGCGCTGAATCTTAACTATACCTATAGGATTATGTCAATAAAGATATAATTTTAAGGCAGCACACCCATTATAATAATGTTATGTTATCCTCGCTCTGAAATGTGGGAATTCAGCTTGCACCGTTAGGACTCAGGGTACCCCGAATCAAGGGAGAGCATTTGGATGGTTTGGCTAATCCGATTATGAAAATTTTCAAACCAAACTAAAACCCATAAAAATAAAAATAAATCAAACCAACCAAATTAAGATTGATTGGTTCGGTTGGTTATCCGATTTAATCAAACTAAAAAAAAATTAGACTTTATGTTCATAATATTAACTATAATTTGAAATAAATTATAAATATATGATTAAAATATTATTATTTATGATTATTATGCTTTTCAAAAGTAATTATGTTACATTTGTGATATTTTTTTTGCTTAAATAACTGAATTAACCTAAAATATTTACTATGATATTGGTAATACACTAAAAGTTTGGTTAATGGTTAAACCGATAACTAAACTATATATTTTTCCAAACCGATTATAAAACAATCTAATTTCAAAATCAAACCAAACTGACCAAAAAATTGGTTTGACTGGATTTATTTGGTTTAACCAAATAATGTTCAACCCTACCCCGAGTCTAAGGTTGGTAAAGTTATCTGCTCGTAGATAGATTATAGATACAAAAGAAAGAATTGTGGGTTATAGGGAGGGTCCTCCATTATTGAATTCTCTTTCAGAAAATTAAATCAATCATAAATGGCTATAGTTTTCATTTCAGAAAATACCTTGAAACTTTGCAAGAGGACCGTGAATTTACCATTAAATGGTCTACCATTCTTCATTGTTGTTTCTGCTAGGCGTGTGATGTCCACCCACTGTCATATTAGTTTCCTCATCCTCCTGCCATAAGCTGCAAGTACTATTCAAAATCATCCTCATTCTACTTAATGAATTTGCTGGCCAGGAGCTCATTATTTAAGACTCTCCGAAGCAACAGGTTAAGTCTTCGATTGCCAAAAGCATCCCACACACAATTCGAACAAAATTAGCACAGACGAAAAAGGGGAATTAAAAATTGGTAAAAATATAAAAATAAAATGATTAACAAAATAGAAGAGGATCAGAGATTGGTTAAATGTAATCGTCACAGCAAATCAGAAACACGGACCAATTTTATTCATCGTCACTTCCTCCTCTTATCTGAAATAGGAACTCCATTTCAAAAATAAATACATCAGGCAATCATCAGAGACTTAAAAACAAAGAATCATGATTTTACATCATATTGTTGCAGTTTTCTTCTCATCCGCTGATGCCATATCACATAAATATTTAGAGTATCAATATGTAAAAATAAAACATTCAAACGCAAAATATATGGACAGAAGGGAGAAAGATGAGGAAGCATAAGCAACAGCGACACGCCGACTCTGCATTTGCCACCTCCGGCGGTGGGTTTTATAGGTAAAGAAAGAAAACCCTAGCCGCTTCCAACCCTTCTTAGTTCATTGAGGTAACCGATTCTGAAATGGGCCTTCCATTGTACGGCCCATTGCTGAATTGATCATCCAGGTCCATATATACAATAATATATATATATATATAGTGGTTAAGTAAGTAGCACAGATGGAATCTTGATACTGTCCGTTAACCAGTTCTAAGTTCTAACCTAATACGAAGTGTAAACTGCCAACGAATTATATATGTTTTTACGTCAAAGAGTATTTGATGTTAATGACATACTTCTTCTTGGATGTAAATATTTGGTTAAAATTTTATTTTCTTCAGCGTTTGGTTTATTCTTTATAGTTTCGGGTTTGTCTATGCAAAAATACAAATGATGCAAGTGCATCGTGAAAAACAACCATTTTAATAGACATCACACAAAAAAGAAAACAATTTTTATCTATTTTCCGTATTTTGAAAAGTAACGGAGAGAGTGATGATTTTGCATAGTTCCTTCATCCTCTATGCCAGTCACTTCTATCTTCCTCCAATTCTCCATGTTGTCTCTGAACTCTTTTTTTATTGTGATTAACGTTGAAAAGGAAAAACTCAAGACACAGTTTAATCCAAAAATTACCAAATATTTTGAAAAGTTGGTTTTGAAATTATTCATGGTATGTATCTTCTAACAATGTTATATATAATTAATGGTTCCATGTTTACTTATGCATGTATGCTAATATGTCAAAGCAGGGACAACTATGAACTATCAGTTAAGATCAATAAGTAGGAATTATTTGTTTAATATGAATAACTTGTTTGTTTTGCTGAATTAGTAAAGTGTTTGTGATTATCTTCTCAGGATAATTCGAATACTTTATAGGGTTGTAAATGACGATAGATCAGTTATTATACCAGTATAGGAAAACTGAATCTGGTGGAAGGTTTAAGAAAACGACCTTTTTACCTTGTAAAAAACTACTGCTATATTAAGCCAGTTCTAATTTATTAATCACAGCAGTGTTGCTCATCTTATTTTTTTTCTGCAAGGTTGGCTCCAAAATATTCAAAGTGATAAACATATTTGTATAAACTTTAAATGATATCATCGGTAGTGAAATTTGTTTAAGCTTCCCAAATATTAATGGACCTAGAGCGCTGAATCTTAACTATACCTATAGGATTATGTCAATAAAGATATAATTTTAAGGCAGCACACCCATTATAATAATGTTATGTTATCCTCGCTCTGAAATGTGGGAATTCAGCTTGCACCGTTAGGACTCAGGGTACCCCGAATCAAGGGTGAGCATTTGGATGGTTTGGCTAATCCGATTATGAAAATTTTCAAACCAAACTAAAACCCATAAAAATAAAAATAAATCAAACCAACCAAATTAAGATTGATTGGTTCGGTTGGTTATCCGATTTAATCAAACTAAAAAAAAATTAGACTTTATGTTCATAATATTAACTATAATTTGAAATAAATTATAAATATATGATTAAAATATTATTATTTATGATTATTATGCTTTTCAAAAGTAATTATGTTACATTTGTGATATTTTTTTTGCTTAAATAACCGAATTAACCTAAAATATTTACTATGATATTGGTAATACACTAAAAGTTTGGTTAATGGTTAAACCGATAACTAAACTATATATTTTTCCAAACCGATTATAAAACAATCTAATTTCAAAATCAAACCAAACTGACCAAAAAGTTGGTTTGACTGGATTTATTTGGTTTAACCAAATAATGTTCAACCCTACCCCGAGTCTAAGGTTGGTAAAGTTATCTTCTCGTAGATAGATTATAGATACAAAAGAAAGAATTGTGGGTTATAGGGAGGGTCCTCCATTATTGAATTCTCTTTCAGAAAATTAAATCAATCATAAATGGCTATAGTTTTCATTTCAGAAAATACCTTAAAACTTTGCAAGAGGACCGTGAATTTACCATTAAATGGTCTACCATTCTTCATTGTTGTTTCTGCTAGGCGTGTGATGTCCACCCACTGTCATATTAGTTTCCTCATCCTCCTGCCATAAGCTGCAAGTACTATTCAAAATCATCCTCATTCTACTTAATGAATTTGCTGGCCAGGAGCTAATTATTTACGACTCTCCGAAGCAACAGGTTAAGTCTTCGATTGCCAAAAGCATCCCACACACAATTCGAACAAAATTAGCACAGACGAAAAAGGGGAATTAAAAATTGGTAAAAATATAAAAATAAAATGATTAACAAAATAGAAGAGGATCAGAGATTGGTTAAATGTAATCGTCACAGCAAATCAGAAACACAGACCAATTTTATTCATCGTCACTTCCTCCTCTTATCTGAAATAGGAACTCCATTTCAAAAATAAATACATCAGGCAATCATCAGAGACTTAAAAACAAAGAATCATGATTTTACATCATATTGTTGCAGTTTTCTTCTCATCCGCTGATGCCATATCACATAAATATTTAGAGTATCAATATGTAAAAATAAAACATTCAAACGCAAAATATATGGACAGAAGGGAGAAAGATGAGGAAGCATAAGCAACAGCGACACGCCGACTCTGCATTTGCCACCTCCGGCGGTGGGTTTTATAGGTAAAGAAAGAAAACCCTAGCCGCTTCCAACCCTTCTTAGTTCATTGAGGTAACCGATTCTGAAATGGGCCTTCCATTGTACGGCCCATTGCTGAATTGATCATCCAGGTCCATATATAAAATACAATATATATATATATAGTGGTTAAGTAAGTAGCACAGATGGAATCTTGATACTGTCCGTTAACCAGTTCTAAGTTCTAACCTAATACGAAGTGTAAACTGCCAACGAATTATATATGTTTTTACTTCAAAGAGTATTTGATGTTAATGACATACTTCTTCTTGGATGTAAATATTTGGATAAAATTTTATTTTCTTCAGCGTTTGGTTTATTCTTTATAGTTTCGGGTTTGTCTATGCAAAAATACAAATGATGCAAGTGCATCGTGAAAAACAACCATTTTAATAGACATCACACAAAAAAGAAAACAATTTTTATCTATTTTCCGTATTTTGAAAAGTAACAGAGAGAGTGATGATTTTGCATAGTTCCTTCATCCTCTATGCCAGTCACTTCTATCTTCCTCCAATTCTCCATGTTGTCTCTGAACTCTTTTTTTATTGTGATTAACGTTGAAAAGGAAAAACTCAAGACACAGTTTAATCCAAAAATTACCAAATATTTTGAAAAGTTGGTTTTGAAATTATTCATGGTATGTATCTTCTAACAATGTTATATATAATTAATGGTTCCATGTTTACTTATGCATGTATGCTAATATGTCAAAGCAGGGACAACTATGAACTATCAGTTAAGATCAATAAGTAGGAATTATTTGTTTAATATGAATAACTTGTTTGTTTTGCTGAATTAGTAAAGTGTTTGTGATTATCTTCTCAGGATAATTCGAATAATTTAGAGGGTTGTAAATGACGATAGATCAGTTATTATACCAGTATAGGAAAACTGAATCTGGTGGAAGGTTTAAGAAAACGACCTTTTTACCTTGTAAAAAAGTACTGCTATATTAAGCCAGTTCTAATTTATTAATCACAGCAGTGTTGCTCATCTTATTTTTCCTGCAAGGTTGGCTCCAAAATATTCAAAGTGATAAACATATTTGTATAAACTTTAAATGATATCATCGGTAGCGAAATTTGTTTAAGCTTCCCAAATATTAATGGACCTAGAGCGCTGAATCTTAACTATACCTATAGGATTATGTCAATAAAGATATAATTTTAAGGCAGCACACCCATTATAATAATGTTATGTTATCCTCGCTCTGAAATGTGGGAATTCAGCTTGCACCATTAGGACTCAGGGTACCCCGAATCAAGGGTGAGCATTTGGATGGTTTGGCTAATCCGATTATGAAAATTTTCAAACCAAACTAAAACCCATAAAAATAAAAATAAATCAAACCAACCAAATTAAGATTGATTGGTTCGGTTGGTTATCCGATTTAATCAAACTAAAAAAAAATTAGACTTTATGTTCATAATATTAACTATAATTTGAAATAAATTATAAATATATGATTAAAATATTATTATTTATGATTATTATGCTTTTCAAAAGTAATTATGTTACATTTGTGATATTTTTTTTGCTTAAATAACTGAATTAACCTAAAATATTTACTATGATATTGGTAATACACTAAAAGTTTGGTTAATGGTTAAACCGATAACTAAACTATATATTTTTCCAAACCGATTATAAAACAATCTAATTTCAAAATCAAACCAAATTGACCAAAAAATTGGTTTGACTGGATTTATTTGGTTTAACCAAATAATGTTCAACCCTACCCCGAGTCTAAGGTTGGTAAAGTTATCTGCTCGTAGATAGATTATAGATACAAAAGAAAGAATTGTGGGTTATAGGGAGGGTCCTCCATTATTGAATTCTCTTTCAGAAAATTAAATCAATCATAAATGGCTATAGTTTTCATTTCAGAAAATACCTTGAAACTTTGCAAGAGGACCGTGAATTTACCATTAAATGGTCTACCATTCTTCATTGTTGTTTCTGCTAGGCGTATGATGTCCACCCACTGTCATATTAGTTTCCTCATCCTCCTGCCATAAGCTGCAAGTACTATTCAAAATCATCCTCATTCTACTTAATGAATTTGCTGGCCAGGAGCTCATTATTTAAGACTCTCCGAAGCAACAGGTTAAGTCTTCGATTGCCAAAAGCATCCCACACACAATTCGAATAAAATTAGCACAGACGAAAAAGGGGAATTAAAAATTGGTAAAAATATAAAAATAAAATGATTAACAAAATAGAAGAGGATCAGAGATTGGTTAAATGTAATCGTCACAGCAAATCAGAAACACGGACCAATTTTATTCATCGTCACTTCCTCCTCTTATCTGAAATAGGAACTCCATTTCAAAAATAAATACATCAGGCAATCATCAGAGACTTAAAAACAAAGAATCATGATTTTACATCATATTGTTGCAGTTTTCTTCTCATCCGCTGATGCCATATCACATAAATATTTAGAGTATCAATATGTAAAAATAAAACATTCAAACGCAAAATATATGGACAGAAGGGAGAAAGATGAGGAAGCATAAGCAACAGCGACACGCCGACTCTGCATTTGCCACCTCCGGCGGTGGGTTTTATAGGTAAAGAAAGAAAACCCTAGCCGCTTCCAACCCTTCTTAGTTCATTGAGGTAACCGATTCTGAAATGGGCCTTCCATTGTACGGCCCATTGCTGAATTGATCATCCAGGTCCATATATACAATACAATATATATATATATATATATATGTGGTTAAGTAAGTAGCACAGATGGAATCTTGATACTGTCCGCTAACCAGTTCTAAGTTCTAACCTAATACGAAGTGTAAACTGCCAACGAATTATATATGTTTTTACTTCAAAGAGTATTTGATGTTAATGACATACTTCTTCTTGGATGTAAATATTTGGATAAAATTTTATTTTCTTCGCAGTTTGGTTTATTCTTTATAGTTTCGGGTTTGTCTATGCAAAAATACAAATGATGCAAGTGCATCGTGAAAAACAACCGTTTTAATAGACATCACACAAAAAAGAAAACAATTTTTATCTATTTTCCGTATTTTGAAAAGTAACGGAGAGAGTGATGATTTTGCATAGTTCCTTCATCCTCTATGCCAGTCACTTCTATCTTCCTCCAATTCTCCATGTTGTCTCTGAACTCTTTTTTTTATTGTGATTAACGTTGAAAAGGAAAAACTCAAGACACGGTTTAATCCAAAAATTACCAAATATTTTGAAAAGTTGGTTTTGAAATTATTCATGGTATGTATCTTCTAACAATGTTATATATAATTAATGGTTCCATGTTTACTTATGCATGTATGCTAATATGTCAAAGCAGGGACAACTATGAACTATCAGTTAAGATCAATAAGTAGGAATTATTTGTTTAATATGAATAACTTGTTTGTTTTGCTGAATTAGTAAAGTGTTTGTGATTATCTTCTCAGGATAATTCGAATACTTTAGAGGGTTGTAAATGACGATAGATCAGTTATTATACCAGTATAGGAAAACTGAATCTGGTGGAAGGTTTAAGAAAACGACCTTTTTACCTTGTAAAAAACTACTGCTATATTAAGCCAGTTCTAATTTATTAATCACAGCAGTGTTGCTCATCTTATTTTTCCTGCAAGGTTGGCTCCAAAATATTCAAAGTGATAAACATATTTGTATAAACTTTAAATGATATCATCGGTAGTGAAATTTGTTTAAGCTTCCCAAATATTAATGGACCTAGAGCGCTGAATCTTAACTATACCTATAGGATTATGTCAATAAAGATATAATTTTAAGGCAGCACACCCATTATAATAATGTTATGTTATCCTTGCTCTGAAATGTGGGAATTCAGCTTGCACCGTTAGGACTTAGGGTACCCCGAATCAAGGGTGAGCATTTGGATGGTTTGGTTAATCCGATTATGAAATTTTTTAAACCAAACCAAAACCCATAAAAATAAAAATAAATCAAACCAACCAAATTAAGATTGATTGGTTCGGTTGGTTATCCGATTTAATCAAACTAAAAAAATTTAGACTTTATGTTCATAATATTAACTATAATTTGAAATAAATTATAAATATATGATTAAAATATTATTATTTATGATTATTATGCTTTTCAAAAGTAATTATGTTACATTTGTGATAATTTTTTTGCTTAAATAACTGAATTAACCTAAAATATTTACTATGATATTGGTAATACACTAAAAGTTTGGTTAATGGTTAATCCGATAACTAAACTATATATTTTTCCAAACCGATTATAAAACAATCTAATTTCAAAATCAAACCAAACTGACCAAAAAATTGGTTTGACGGATTTATTTGGTTTAACCAAATAATGTTCAACCCTACCCCGAGTCTAAGGTTGGTAAAGTTATCTGCTCGTAGATAGATTATAGATACAGAAGAAAGAATTGTGGGTTATAGGGAGGGTCCTCCATTATTGAATTCTCTTTCAGAAAATTAAATCAATCATAAATGGCTATAGTTTTCATTACAGGAGGTGAATTTTGAACCTTCATTTTAAATTCCTGGTTTTAGCTGCTTTTTGCTCTATTGGAATGGAAAAGACAAATATTAGATTTTGGTGTCGCAAATGCAGTATGATTGGGAATCTATCCATAACAACCCACTTTTTGTAGTATCCTGAAACTATTACCGGACAACAATGTCTGATTTTTTAATACCATAAAAAAAATTGTTGATAACGAAAAAAAAAACATTATACTAGGTCTTACAGATATAATCTCACACCGAAATGACAATATATTATATATTGAATATACAAGAACAGAAGATAATAATACGTGTGCACGCCATATATACATAAATATAAGACTATGCTAGCATAAAAATTGATAAATGAATATCGACACATAAAATCAGAATATTGCAATTTCGAATAAAGCAGAGATTTGAATAATATATAGTACAACAGGTCTCATATACCACATGTTTATCAAGTCCTATTAAAATGACAAGTATACAAATCCATAATATTGATGTCATGCCTCCAAAAATGCTCTAGTTGTGCATCCTTGTAACGTGTCCCTAAGAGCATCTGATTCTCAAACAAATGAATATAAGACGTTGGACATATTTAAAACCTGATGCGAGTGGAAATATTTTAAAATACTGTATATTAAAACTACATGCAACCAGAATATTAACTAATCGGTCATCTCCACAAACGTGAACTAGGATAACCCGAACTGTTTATAAACAAGTAAAGTAAATCCATCGCAAATGTAGAAAATCATACAATAACCTGGTTCTCTTTTGCAATCAACCAATCGATATCCTCTTTAGTACTACAATTCTTTCTCCCTCAATTGAGTTTCGCTCAATAACCCTTTGTTAGGTAATGTTGACAACTAATATATAAAGTACCTCTTCTACGCATAATCATTCTCCTCTATGCGTCGATTATCAAATTTAATTGAATAAAGAGAATGTCTCAAGTGCAACTGTGTAATTTGATTATACAACAGAACTCTTATATCCTATATTGTTTGAAACAATTTTTGGTTTTATTTTTCAGTGTATATGTATCTATCTATCTATATAATAAGGTAATTTTTATTCTAATCCACAATAAGTTAATCCACCCTATAAAGTAGGATCATTGACTTTTACTAAAATTTTAATTTTAATCAGTGTATCCACCTAAACAAACGTACATATTTTTTCTTTTTCTCAGTCTTCTTATATTCTTGTTTTTGAAATCCTTCCATCTAAATCCAAGTTTAAGTGGAGTAATTCAACGTAATAATAAGTAGTTTGCTTATTTTTTGTTTGAAATTGATTAATTGTATACAAAATTGTTTTTTTAATATCACCATTATCACATATAATTGTTGTTAGCTATTTTCTGAAATCTTGAAAAATTGATAGAAACATGTATGATTTCCTTCTTTCGTATATATTTGCTGCACTATTGTCTAGTAGATGAGGAGTTTTGTGATGTCATGGTAAAACAGGAAGCACAAAAAATGATTGTAAGCTATATGATAGGGTGAAATCTTTAAGTTAATCTACTCATGGATTAACTTACAAAATAGTTGTGGATTAACTTATTAAAGTAAAATTGTCGATTAACTTAATAAAACCGTGGATTAGAATAAAAATTACCATATAATAATTTTCACTAATCTTACCTTTGTTCTGACCTTGGAATACCGAAATTGCCCTTCACTTTTTAAATATCACCTATACTCACTACTTTTGGTTGTGTATAATTATTTCCCTAAAACTTTATCTACGTGTATTTCTTACTATTTTGTTTAACCAAGTTTTTAAAAATTGTTTCTTAGAATAATTAATACTATGTACAAGATTACTTGCTCATTTGGAACTTTTTGTTTCATTTGATAAGTAAGTTATATATGGTGCTTTACTATTGATTCATCAATTTTTGTCCCTGATTTATTTTATGATTACTATTTTAAGAAGAGATTATCCCATTCAATGCATTTCTAAATCATCCAAATGAACAAATAGAACTTTATGTTGCTTTATCTAATGTTTGTACATCAGCAGTGTCAATAGAAAATAGGATTATAAAATGAAAGTATTGTTTTTTTTTTTTTTGAAGTCGGTATTGTCGGTTAGATTTTACTCTCATTTTGGTAATGAATCCGTAGAATGTGTTCAACGGAAATGGTAAGTGGATTTGTTTCCAATTGTTTCAATAATTATTCAAAGTTTGTGGATCAAATTCTATAGAGAAGGGAGGTGAACATGTGAACTACAAATCAAGTATTCACTACTACAAATGGAATTTGTTTAATTATTTTCTTTTACCAAAATTGATCATGAGTTTTTCTCTATATTCTTTGGTTAATTTTTATTCGTATATGTTTTGTTTAAATAGCTTGTACCTTTTTTATAGGGGGGTTTTACTATAAGGGCCTCCTTACATCAAACTATTAATTTCTAGGACACAGGTTGAAATTTTTTTTTTTTAAGGACAATAGACCGCTTATTCTAATCGCTCTATGTTGTTCTCGTTAAAAAGAAAAAAAAATCGTATGCCTTAATCCACCAGAATTTATAAATCCAACTTTTTCATTCTCAAATATCAATTTAATAATTCGATAACAGCAATTCAGCACCTAAAGATAGATTCCAGATTTGGAAACTCACAACTTCGTACGCTTCCATTTCGTTTTCATATTCGTGGGTGTGGTTGTTGAAGGTAAGAAATTTTTCTCTAAACTTATCGTACGATGGATTTGTTTGCTAATTTTAGGAGATCGTTCATCGATAACCTGCTGTTTAGTTTCTATGTATTAATTTGAAGATGAGAATGTCGAAATTGACCCAGGTGGTTAATTTTAATTCTGATGGTGCGATTTGAATATTAAAAGTGACATGGTCAGTGAGCTTGTGAATGATTTAGTCGAGATATGTTTTTTAAATTGACAATATTTTTTTTTCTTTGAATAATATCTTGTATAAAAAAGATATATATGTATATCTTTTATATTAATAATGTTTGATTAAAAACCACGTTTCTAGTTAGCTAATTCTTATGACTCTTTCTCTATCTATTTTATTCATGTATTTTTGTTATTGTAGTGTATAAATACATGTTGACGCATTAAAGAAAATGTAAATGTCATAATCAATAATTGAATTTACTTAACAGGGTATTCTTTTTTGTCTTAAAAAGATAAAAGTATTTAACTTTTTTTGAAAAAACATAAAAACAATACATGTTCTTCTGAAATTAGTCCCTCTATCAGTAAGAAGCTTACCTGAAAAATATATTCACTTATGGTTTTTAAATAAGAAGTTTAGTTATGAAAAGATAGATGCAACTATCTTTTTAAAATTTAAAATGAAATAAGATATTCTACTAAACTTCTAATAATTGTTAGTTAGAAAAATGTATTTTTGTAATTAAAACTTAATTTTTATCAATAATATTGCATATTTGCAAATAAAAATAAACACATAACATATATATATTCGATTATCTTTTTAAAATATAAAGTTCAATTTTGGAAAGATAGATGCAACTATCTTTTTTAAATATGAAATAAAATAAGATATTTTACTAAAATTTAAAAAAATGTTAATTACAAAATTTAAATAATGTACTCAAAAATTATTATTATTTTCATTAATATTGCATCTTTGCAGCTAACAAGTAAAACATGACATATATATTTTACTATCTTTTTAAAACCTGAAGTTCAATTTTGAACAGACAGATGCAACTATCTTTTATATGTCTAAAATTAAATAAAATATTATACTTAACATTTAAAAAATTTAATTATAAAAATTACTTTTTTAAATCAAATTCACATTCTTATTCAGTAATGTATAATCTAATTTATAATTTACTTCATAATATATAAGAAAGTATGATGACCTTGCTACACTATCCACTTTCCATGTCCATTTCCGTCTCCTTCATTTTACCCCGTTACCCATCTCATTCAAAATTCTGATCCAAACTCTCGTCTGCGCCAGCATCATGTAAACCTATTCTATCCCATCCACCACTACCATTGAAACCAATCCTATCTCAGCCACTAAAAAACAATACATCACATCCAATTGTAATCAACAGCGCAGATGGAATACACGCCGCCAGATATTGTAAAAACCTAAAAATATGCTATTATTAGATTTTCTCAGGCCATGCAAATACTCAATGTCCGTATAAATATAATGATATACCCAACTAAATTTAAACACCCGTTTATCTTCTAATCGAAAAGCTGCTTTGTGTGTCCAGAAAATTCTAAATCAAATAAATACGAAGTAAACGTCACTTATTTATTCTGCTTAAACAATAATTACACCAACCACATCCCCTCCAAATCATTCTCCCAAACCTAAAACAATACCTTTTACCTTCTAAAAAATACCAAATGGCTTACTTTACAGCAAA
Source organism: Allium sativum (assembly GCA_030737875.1). Classification (NCBI taxonomy): domain Eukaryota; kingdom Viridiplantae; phylum Streptophyta; class Magnoliopsida; order Asparagales; family Amaryllidaceae; genus Allium; species Allium sativum. Next base: position 153,389,985 of record CM060915.1, read on the forward strand.
CAAAGTCTATGGGCACTGGACTTTGAATCAAGTACGATCTACAATCGCTTGCCACCTTGAGAGAGATGACTGGGAAGGTTGGTGGTTCATCACTAACAAATGCTTTTTATTCCGAGCCCTAACTCATGCAGCATACGTCCATGCCTTGTAGTTGGGTACAATGTCTAAATCAGCACGTTGCTTTGGTGGGAAGATAGTCTTACACACTTGGGAAGATTATGAGAACGATCTGAGACCCAATGTTGATCCTATTTCATGGGCAAGGATTGAGGGCTTTCCGGAGTTTTTCAGAGATAATTTCAAAGTAGTAACTGAAGCTTTAAAGACTGTGGGTAGAGTAACTGAGTTAGACTCTTGTGAACATTCGCGTATTGATCATCGCTTTCTATTCCTGAAAATGCAATTTTACACAGGAGTGCATTCTCAAACGGATTTTGTTGCTCACATCAATAATTTTGAATATTTTTTGAGTGTGAAACGCTGGGATCATTTTCATCATACCAAATCACCACAAGAAATCCTAATAGGATTTGAAGAGAACAAGTTAAAATTTCTTGATCAGAGGGTATACAGTGAGGACCTGAAAGACATCAACACAAGTGATCGATTTGATATAATGGGTTATGAGCCGAAATCTCACTCATCCAGATTGTGGGAGGCCTTAAGAGATAAGTCCATTGAAGTCATTGGTCCAGAGATTGGTTGGAGAGAATGGCCGGAATCTCCACAGCAACTCATGGATGATTACAATTTTCAGGAAGAATACATGCCGCCACCGCAGCCTGACTCACTAGTCACTCCAATACCCAAATCATCGGAACCCAGAATAACGAAGACACTAGTCAGATATAGTGCCAGGAACCAAAGTGCCAATTCATTCCCAGGAGCATCACGCATGGCTCACTTTAATACATTCACATTGAACATTCGCAATGAAACTCAACAAGAGGAGGATCAAGATAGCAATAATGTTGAATGGAATGCTGGTGGACGCTTTTGACATGCTTAATGATGGAGGTTTGTGTTACTTTTTTTGTTTTGTAAATATTTTTGGTACTACAATGACGCTTAAGACTTTTGAGATGGTACTTTAATCACTAAATATAATTTTTGGCTACCGATCAAGCTTGTTGATCGGATATATATTATGCTTATGTTATCAAATCTGGTGTGTAACTCCGTATATGATAATTTAGACTTTTGAAAAAAAATAATCATTTTAGGACTGATTTTATGTATGTCATGAAGTTTGATTTTTAGAACTCATTAATGTTAAGAACTGATTGAAATTCTATAAGTTTTCGTTTATGGTTTTTTATATTATGTGGTTTAGGTTATTTAAAATATATTCAATTTTATCGTTTTATTTTATATTATGCAACTTGTACTATTGTTGAATGATTAATTTATTATTTGGATTTTTAAAATTTATGCTGTGTTATGTTAAATGATTATAGGCAGAAAATGATTTAAAAGATAGCTGCATTTATATTTTCACATAAAGGTAGTAATTTAAGTTTGTTGTATGTAGTAAAGTTAATAGGTTCATGCTGACTAGTATCTGGGTTCTGTAATATATTTTTGTTTCAATACGTTACTATATAATTGTATAATTATTTCAAAGTTAAATTATAATCTTATGTTGTTTGCAGATTGAAAAAGATAAATAGTTTTATCTTTTTAATTTAAGTTTGTTGTATGTAGTAAAGTTAATGGGTTCATCTTATGTGAGTATCTGTGTACTGTAATGTATTTTTGTTTCAATACGTTATAATATAATTGTATAATTATTTAAATGTTAAATTATAATCTTATGTTGTTTACAGGTTGAAAAAGATAAATAGTTTTATCTTTTTATATTCTATATTTCTATTAACAACAATGAATTACTAATTGGAATAATTACAATTTTGACATCATTTAATCATACCCAATAAGAAAATACACTAATTAATCATACACACTAACAAAATTCAGCAATTAATCATACACACTAACATAAAGATAGAATTTAAAGAAAAGATATATATTTTTATCTTTTGTCAATACGATAAATACAACAACAACATTAATAATTTTGTCGCACAAGAAATGATTACCTGTGTTTGGAGAAATATTAAAGTTTCTTCTGTACGAAAAGTTGCACATATTGTGTTTGTTTGCTATGTAAAAAAATGGAATTATAAAACATATTACTAATGAAGTATAAATGGAATTATACGTGAATTCCATTCATGCAGTTAAAATTCTGGGTAAAATTTGTGAATGACATTGTAAACACCATAGTTGTAATTATATTTTACTAAATAAAAACCTTATATATTATATTGCATGAAAACATATAACTTCTGCAACAAGGCATATGTATTTATATTTTTAAGATAATTAACATATCTGAATCATATGATTCTCTGAGTTTTTTAGTTGCAACATATGGTAAATTCACTATTCATAATCATATAAAAACATATAATGTATATATTATATAGTGTGATAACGTGTATTTAGAATATATTTATCTTTTGAATATGTATAAATTTTATGGGAAAAACATAAACTGTTCAAAAAGATAAATTTATTTATCTTTTCTCTATATTATTACATAAATAATGTTGAAAATGATATATTCATTTAAAAAATAGATTTTTTTTTATAAAAAAAATCACAAGTATATACAAAAATATAATTTCACAATTTATATTGAAAAATTAATATGTATTTTTTTTAAACATATAATTTATTTAAAAAAGTAATTGTGTTTATCTTATTAAATATTTTAAACATTAAAAAGATATAAACATTTACCTTTATAAAACCATACATCAACTTTATATTGATAACGTAGTAAATAAGATAAATACATATATCTTTTTAAACAAGTATTACTATTTACAATCAACAACAATTTGTAGACTATCTTTTTTAATTTCATATTTAAAAAAGATAGTTTATTCTATCTTTTCAAAAATGAACTTCATATTTAAAAAAAAAATGTATATATATGTCATATGTTAATTTTTAGGCACTAATTTTAGTTGGAACTATACAATTTTTTTTTTTAGAAATCAGAACATGCAGTACATATTACAAAGTCAAGCTCAATTATGTGAATTACTTTATCATACAGTAGAAATTTATTATCAAATTCATCATAAAGTTTTCGACATCAGCCATCACAATATCATCGCTAAATTCAGTTAAACTTAAATTATTCTAAAAAAAATATAATCAGTTATCTTTCTTCTACATCAGGATTACCATAGTACTCATAATAAAACACCATTCATATTTTCGTTTCAAAACATACAAAATTACACATCACATTTAATCAACTCCCAAAATATGAAACATGGAAAAAAAATATGAATAAAAACTGTACCTCACTACATTACATTGTCATAAGCATACACAAAATAATCCCAAACATGATCCATGACATAGCTAAAGCTCTTGCAAAGACTTTTTTTTTCCTTTCTCATGATTTCCACATTTAAATCACATTAAAGCTATCTCTACCTTCATATCAGCTACAATCTCATCAACTTTTGCCCTCTTTTGCTTTTGCTTCAGCAACTTTTCTTCAAGATTCTTCTTTCCCATGAGCAATTGTAATTTATAATTTTATTTTTCCATCAATTTAACATTAGTATCTTCCATTTTAGCATTGTTATTCATTTCAAGCACTTCTTCATGCCACATAAAATACCCACAATCATCATTCTGCACATATGTTAAATTCTCAAGTACAATGTTGAAAAAGTCGGGTGTGTACGCGACTTATGCAGGATCTATAATATGGCTATGCGGAATATGATAACAAACTTTAAATGCAGTAAAGTAAAGTAAAGTAGAGTAACGACACCAGGATTTTTATACTGGTTCGGACCTCCAGTCCTACGTCCAGTCCCGAAGCTTCTCTTCGGCTTTTCACTAAACAACACCCTCGCTTCACCCGGAGGAACAGGTTCACAACTACTTGATTTACGGGCTACAAGTTTACCCACTTGATTTCACGGGCTACAAGCTTACCCACTTGATTTACGGGCCACAAGCTTACCCACTTGATTTACGGGCCACAAGCTTACCCACTTGATTTCACGGGCTACAAGCTTACCCACACAGGACAATTACAAGAGTTTGACTTCTGATTGTGTTCTTCTTTCAACACTGATTTGCCAATGATTGAGTACACCCTTCCTATAATCTTATCCTCAAGTATATGATTTGAATGCAAAGATTTAAGGAAGAAAGATTGCTTGTTGAATCAAATGATATAAAACTGATTCAAGGATTCAACAAGTATTGACTATTTGAGAGAGCTTTTAGAATGCAAGAGAGTATAGAGTTAAGATCAGAAAATAGAAGAAGATTCGGTGATTTGAAAGTATGATTTCAAGTCTATTTATAGTGTAGAATAGTTGCATTCCTTCATGAAGAGTTTCTATAAAGAGTTGTGTCCATTTCTCTTGAAATTGAATAGAAATCTCTTCACAAAAAGAAGCATCCTTTTAGAAAAATTTACAGCAAGAAAAAAGGTCGACAGGTCGAAATTAACAGGTCGACAGGTATTTGAAAAAAATAGCCGTTATGTGAAAAAAACAATAGGACCGGTCGACAGGTCCTTTTTGGGCGGTCGACCGTTTTCTTGCTGTGGACCAGAGGACCTCGGTCCACAGTCTATATCACTCTGCACTCTTTCCCGGTCGAAGCCTGGACCGTTTGGGCTTTTTTTGTGACTTTTCAATTCTTCAAATATACAGATTTCAGCCCCAGCTAATTTCAATTTCTAAATTGTTTTGTGCATTCGTGTTATACTTTGAGGATAGATTTTAACATAAATCTAACACGACTCCATACCTACACATATATAATCTTAGCTCCATGTCATGATTTCCATTGATCTTCACTACGATCTTCATTGATTTCCACTTTGATAAATATGAATTCAGCTCGTCAATAATCTCTATTTCTATGTTGTCATTAATCAAAATCTTGTGTATCAACAAATGTCACTAAAAAATACATTAATCGACAAACCAACCAAAAAAACTTAATTTATACTTACAGGCCACGTGGAGCAACCATAAAACTTCTTCCCCACATTCAACCCTGCCTTCACGGTCCTCAACTTTGGTGGGACTCTGTGGTGGCAAAGCCTAGTTCCTGTTGCCGTTGTTGAATTAGAAGTAGAAATTGATGAAATCTTCATTGAACTGGAAGATGGACAAATCAACTACATTATGCCATATAATAATCATTATAAAAAAATAAACATATTAAAACATAATACAGGGTACATAGCATTTAAAAAAAATAAATAAGCATTTATTATTTATCAATAACTGAAAACACCATGTTAAAAATAAAGGAAACATAAAATTGCTAGAGTCAATTCATCATTTCTTTCCTTCTATTGTTTAATTTTGTTGCTTGAATGTGTTTTATATGAAGGAAAAGTACAAATGTCAAAGATATCAAAATTAAATCATACATAAAATACAAAAACTTAAATTCAAACATCTAAAACATATATGCTTTTATCTTTTCTATATGTTATTTAAATAATTTTTACACCTATTTTAAGAATTTCAAATCAGAAGAAATTTTATACATATTTTTAACATGTACTAGTAACTATGATATCTAAGAACGACTTAATATTTTATTTCATTATTTAAAAAAAGAAGATATGTGCATATATCTTTTTAAAATCATGTATACAGTAACATCCAGTATGTCAAATTAAATAACATTTAATCTTTTACAATATTTGTTTTGGATCAAATATACATACAACAATAAAAACTATGTAAAATGTTTTTCGGTTATCTTACATTAAGAAGGAGCATGGTTTTGTATTTAACATTTGTAACTATACATTTAAATGCAATATTCTTTTAATATAAAAAGATTTTAGCTTCATTTGTAAATATACATTGAAATGCAGTTATCAGTGAAATCATATATCATTTTCTGTCTCAATTATAATTTCTGTACATAATCTCACCCATTTATCATTTCCTGTCCTAATTTTATTAAAAATATATAATCATTTATCTTTTACGGATTATAAAACACCAAGAACTGAAAAACAGGCTAACTGGTATGATTGCTCAAGAAAAAATTGAAGTTATAGTGTAAATACAAATATCATAATCTAAAGTAAATAATACAACCAAGCTAAATACACAATTAATTATTAATCAGAAGAATACATTTCAGAGTTCATTGATCGACCAAAACAAAATGAAAAATTCCTCTAATAGATCAATACTGCCTTACAAATAACATCGAATAGTTCAGTACAAAAAGTACAAAGAGCATGAAAAACGACATAGGACATCGAACTGACAATGATAAATAACAAATAAAAAAAACTCACCAAAAAACAAGCAATCCAACAGATAAAATCGATAAGCCTATCCAATTGAACAAAATCGCCTCAAACTTTTCCACAATTAAATATGAATTTGATCTCAGAACAAACTAACGCCTTATTTTTCCCCACTTTGAGTTTAGAAGAAACAGCGGCTTAATTTTGATATAATTTCCACTGGCACGTTATTTCTTAAGATACAATGGTTATTTCAGAAGACGAAGACTCGCGTTTTAAATTTTGTCCTGGAAAATAATTATTTAAATAGCGTGTCCTACTAAGTAATTGGGACCAAACGATAGACCCTTAAAGTAAATTTCCACTTTTTTATATCTATCCGATATTCATGCTATATATGTTGTTATTTTAGGTTATAGACCAACCTACAAATGGAATAGTAATTGTAGAATGTAAAGGTTAACTTTTTATCGCTTGCAAAGTTTACAGGTATTCTATGATAGAAAGTGAATTGCGTTACAAAGTTTACAGGTATTCTGTTGTCACACACACACACACGCACACACACACACACATATATATGTAATAACCCGGAAATCCGAGCCAATTTAAAAATTTTATTTTGGCAATTTTAGCGAATTTTGGGTATTTAAAATGAATTATTTTAAATAATAACAACGAGAAATTTATTTTGAATAGAATTAGAATGGAAATATTTATTTGAATCATCGTTAGAATATAAATATTTATTTAATATTATAAAAGGAATTGAAAATGGCGCGGTAGTTTGAAAATTTGAATTTCAAATGATTGTACATGATTCAAAATAAACCGGATTTTAGCGAAACCAAAAATATTAGAATCTATTTGAGAATATCTTTCAAATGAATTGGAAAAATTGAAATTTCATAGCGGGAATAAAAAGTTATGTCCAGGTGAAAATTCAGAATAGTCGCTATGGAATTCTGGCCCTAAAAAATGGAAATTTTGCAAACGACCTTCGTTTTCGACGAAACCCCTTTTGTTAGATCCAAGATGTCGAGTTATTGCTAGATTCCAAAATTCGTAATTTTCTGAATCAATGTGTGAGTGTGGTAAAGGGAAACGCGTTTCGACAGTTTTTGTCAATTTCGATTAACCAGAAAATGACCATTTTTCAAACGGTCTCAGAATTCGACGAAATTAGTTTTGTTAGGGTCGTATCATCAATACGAAGCCAGAAAATATTTTTTCGGGAATTTTTAGAATTAGTATGTGGCCCCGGTAAATTAAAATGTACGTTCAAATTTAATATATACTGATTTATATTTTGAATTTGATGAAAACTGACCGTAACAACCGAATTGGATTACGATACATATCTCATTGTGTTCGGAATGGGGGTAATTAGCTAGGGGCGACAGTCGATGTGTTGGATTTGGGTTTCGAATGAAAAACTACCTTTTTGGAATTTAAAAATTAATTAAATTATATATATAATAACTCCCTTTCCCCTTCTCTCTCTTGACCGGTCAAAAATCAAATTAGAAAAAAAATCGATTTGCTTCAGTGACGTTGACCCCGACTCCCCCTACCGCCACACCACGTCGCTTTCCCACCCTCCTCCGTCGTGACCATCCCCTCCGCGCCCCCTTCGATATCCCCCCCGGTCCTCCCTCTTTCTTCAATAAACCCCATCTCCAAAACGACCGAGGCCAGCCTACCACGAGACCGCCACAGTGCCCCCGCCTCCGACCACACCCCCTCCACCGCGCCGACCACCTCAGACCCCCTCCAGCCGCCGATTTGGTCCTCCTCCAGCAAGATCTGATTTTCTTGATCAAAAAAAATGTGAGTTCTTTTCTTTGTTTCTATTCAGTTTTATTTATATAAATGAAAAACACTATATAAAAATTGGATCTATATATGTTTATCATCGTATTAGGAATGTAATCTTTGTAAAGTAATGATTTTTATCATGATAAATGCGAGATTTTTATCACAATAAAAGTGAGATTTTTATAATAATACCAAGATATGAATTTTGAAAAGATAAAGATTTGATTTTTAACACTGTAAATATAGAATTTTTATTATATATATAGCGAATTAAAAATAGGATTTTTATATATGTAGCGAAATAAAAATCTGATTTTTATTATATATATATATATATATGTGTGTGTGTTGAAACAAAAATGTGATTTTTATAGCATTGGAATAAAAATGTGATTTTTATACGAATGACATCATTATAAACGTTTGATTTTTAAAGTGATAAAAAAATTTGATTTTTCCATATGTTTTAGCGAGATAAAAATTCGATATATATATATATATGAAGTGAAGATAAAAATTTGATTTTTATACATATGAAGTGAAGATAAAAATTTGATTTTTATACCTATGAAGTGAAGATAAAGATGCGATCTTTATAGAAGTAGCAATGTAAAAATATAATTTTTATGTAATGTAGATAATAAAAATATGATTTTTATATAGTAGAGATTATAAAAATATGATTTTTATAAAACAGAGAATATAAAAATACGATTTTTATATATGTTATAGCGAAACAAGAATTCGGTGTTTATACGTGTAGCGGGTTGAAAATATAATTTTTATATAATAGAGAATACAAAAATATAATTTTTATATATGTAGCGAAATAAAAATCTGATTTTTATTATATATATAGTGAGATAAAAATGTGTTTTTTTAATGTGAACAGCGTAAAAAGGAACACATTGGAATTTCAAACAAATCCAAACGGTTCAGAAGTTCAGAAGTAAAATACGGCGGAGTGGAACCCAAAGGTGAGAACTTCTCACTTTTTAATTTATTTTCTAGTTGAAATATGTACTAGGATGCAGACGGTGCTTTGCAGCACCCGACACCCGTCGTCCATAGACCGTGGATGACTTGTTTGGTTGATTGATGTGTTGTGAAATTTTATTGTGTGATGTGGAATGAATAAATATTTTATAGTTAAAAATATAATTTTTAACATTTATATAAAATAAATATTTATAAACAAATCAAACGATTTGTTTATGTACACCCATTTGACTGATATTGATTGGGATGATAAATTTCACACATCGCCCAACTGCACAAATAAAATATGTGTTTGATTGATTGGAACCCCACACGGGTGTCAAGATGAGATTGACGTACGCTAATCCCAATTGTTTAGTTGTATGTCGATCGATTGACTGACAGGCTGTTGTAAGCGTTGATTATTTATATTCAATGCTTATGCAGTTGAGTAGTGCACTCTGGATGATGGATGATTGTTTATCACGATTGATATATACATGTGTTGTATGGAAATTATAACGCCCTGGATTTCGCCCGACCCCAATCGATCGCAAGACCGATCAAGACCGTTCAAAACCCGCATACGTTAACTTTGGGCATATAACACATCAGAACAACAACACAGACTTTTATAACATCAATAATAAATGTTACATCAGAGTACAGAATATCAGAGTACATCGATAAATAATACAGCGGAAGATACATTTACAATAAATTAAATACATTGCAGCGGAACTAATCTCAGTGGAAGGCCATCAATATTCTGGACCCAGCTTCAGACTTCAATCCAGGATCCTGCTTAAAGTATATCTGCAAAAAGCTACTCGACTGCCCGTGTGGAAAGAGGGCACCCGAGTTTGCAAAGTGAAACAAACTACAGGTCAGTCGTGGGACTGGTGTGAGAATTCTATACTTAACTTATCTAATAAGTAGGCTAATCACAGGACCACGCCGCTAACGCGGAACGGGTTTACTCCATTGGATTGCCAGTGCATAAATAAAGTAAATCGTCAAAAAACACAATTCTTTTTAGAAAAATGAAACCATTATAAGACCCAGGTCCTATCACACAATGCAACGCACACCAGAGGATAAGGTTTTACCTTAATGGTCAAAAGATGCTAAATACGCAAAATACGATATTATTAGTGTGTATATATATATATTTAAAATAATCAAATATAATATCAATCCTAGACGGCATAGATACCATCTACTATGTCGCCATACTAGTTATACAATCAAAACCGCAAGGGCGTATTGGAAATTGGGTTTCCATCAGGAGTCAAGGCTAGGGAGGAGCTCCTGACAGATTCGAGACACTCTAGAAATTCCTCAGGATTCGGACGCTGGCGAACCCTTGGATACAGCAGGGCCGGTCCACAAATACTTTAGTGGATTAGTTATGCCTGAACACACGCTCCCTATCCTATTGGATCTACAAATCAGTCGAGGGCGATCGATAAGAATAAACCGAGGCCTCGCAAAATTCCATCAACCACATAAGCAAATGTCGGGCCGTGTTAAATCCCAACACCACTTCTAGCTAGAAAGGAACGTGTGCACTCCCTGCGTTCCCTTCTCCCGTTTTAGATTCAATCGGTGTGTGAGGCTCGCGAAGTCACGATATACACAAAGCTATGCCTAAATAGAGTGTGCTTTGATCATCAACCACAAGGCCTGCTTTTCAACAAAGCCTTGATCATTTGCATCTTAGCATGTCACATTGTCAGACCCTACCATATCATTGATCATCTACCAATATATATAACCTCTAAGCTCATACGTCTTAGAGAAGGGTGATATGTAAAGAATAAATTCTTCACCACCAAACAGAAATATATAATCAGTAGCGTTCAACGAATACAGTAGAAAGGAATACAATGTCAGACACGCAATCCATTTACAAGTCCGCTCTGGGTCTGAGCGAAACAACGTGTCCGTCGATCTCCAAATGCGTTTGGACGATCATTACTAAATACCTTGCCTTGGAAGGCCAATCCCAATTCAAGATACCAGTCATCATCATCCCAACGATGTGAAAACCTTCGGTCTTCAATCACCATCTTCATCTTCGACTCTTGATTGTCGTGATGATTATTCAGAATGGGTTGAACCCGGCCTTTGTAACGACCCAGAAAATCTGAACCAATTTAAAATTTTTAAATTGGCTAAAATAATGGATTTTAAATATTTAAAATAAATATTTTAAATAATGGCGATGAAAACTGAGTTTGAATCGACAATTGAAAACGAATATAATTAATTATAATTATAAACAAGGCCTAAAATGGCGTGGCAGTTTCAAAAATTGAATTCAAACTTTGTCGGACTGTACCGGATGCAAAACAATCCGGATTTTAGTGAAACCAAAAATAATGGAATCTAATTGGTAATATCTTTCCAACGAATCTGACCAATCGAAATTTGATAGCGGGAATCAAAAGATATGTCCAGTTGAAAATAATGAATAGTCGCTATGGAATTCAGGCCCTTAAAAATGGACATTTTGCAAACGACCTCGGATTTCGATGAAACCACTTTTGTTGGATCCGCAAGGTCACGTTATTGTTAGGTTTCAAATTTCATAATTTTTCGAATCAATATGTGAGCGTGGCAAAAGAAAACGCGTTTGACCAGTTTCCGTTGATTTTAATCGACTGGAAATTGGCCATTTTTCAAACGACCTCAGAATTCGACGAAACTAGTTTTATTAGGACCGTATCGTCAATACGAAGCTAGAAAATATTTTCCGAGAATTTTTCTAGTCAGTATGTGACCCCGGTAATTTGAAATGTACGTTTAAAATCCAATATAGTGATTTAAATTTAAGTTCAACAGAAACTGATTCAAACGATCAAATCAACCTGCAATACATATCCCATTGTGTTCGGAATGGGGGTTAAACGCTAGGGACGACAGTCGGCAGGTTCGATTTCGAGTTCGAATGGGAAGGGTACTTTGGAGAATTTAAAATTCAAAATAAATTAATAAATTATATAATAGCCCCCCCTTCTCCTTTCCTCCCTCAGTCAACTCTCGGTCAAATAAAAAAAAAACTCGATGAAAGCCAAAACCCTAGCCGCCAGTCTCCACGTTCGCCATCGCCACCCCCTCTCCTTTGCCACAGCCGACGCCACCACACTCCGACCCTCCCCATCGCCCATCGCCTCAGTCCTCCTTCCATACCTAGATCGACCGAAGACCCTAAAACCCCAAGCCCAGCCCTGAAACCGACGCCACCGCGCCTGAGGGCCACTGCCGCCGCCTTGCCTCCGACGAACTAAAGAAACCCCCCCTATCTGTAAGTATTTCTTTTTATTTTATTATTTAATTTTTATTTTATAAAAACAGAATTTAAAACTGATTTTTTAATTAGTATAAAACTGATTTTTTTTATTAGTATAAAACTGATTTTTTAATTAGTATTAAAACTGATTTTTAAAAAAAAAACATAAAAACTGATTTTTAAACTGATTTAAAAACTGATTTTAAAATGATTTATAAACTAGGAAGAGATTAGAAATTTAAAAGGAAAAATCAGATTTTTATATATCAAAAGTCGAAAGAAAAATCAGATTTTTATATATTTAAAGTCGAAAGAAAAATCAGATTTTTATATATTGAATAGCGAAGTCAAAATTCGATTTTTATATATTGAATAACATAGTAAAAATTCGATTTTTACATATGTAGAGAATACAGGCAACGAAGCTACAAAAGAGGAGAAAGGCGAAGATTTCTCTAAGTGAAGTGTCGTGAAGTTGGATAGCTATTGGTGAGATTTCTGATTTAAAAATATTATATATGTGTGAAATGAAAGTGAATAGCTATATATAAATATCTATCTATATATATATACGGCCCTCGTCCACAAACCATGGACGATATTTATTGGTTGAAATTGTTGTGAAAATTGATTGGTAGCGAATGATTGTTTGGGATTGTTTGTGATTGATATTGGTTGATTGTGGTTGAAAAATACCCATTTGTGGTTGAGAAATATTTGGTTGAAACCACATAGGATTAGTTTGTGGAAAAGAAATAAATATATACATGCCGCCTGCGTGCGAACTAGATGCATGATCCCCATTGTCAAAAACCGCGAGGTTTTAAGGTAGAGCGAGGAGCCGTACTAGGGACGGTCCCGGTTTAACTACCCTGCCGTTATGCTGCCGAAATTTTGAATAATATTCGTGTGTTTGAATTATTTTCATATGCTTAAACTATATTTATTCATTGTATAGAAAACATTCATGTGTTGAATTGATATTCATTCGTTGATTAGAAATTCATGTGTTGAATGGTATTCATATTTTGAAATAAATTGTTTGATAATAAAAATCACATTTTTATCTATATATAGAAACTATAGAAAACATTCATGTGTTGAATTGATATTCATTCGTTGATTAGAAATTCATGTGTTGAATGGTATTCATATTTTGAAATAAATTGTTTGATAACAAAAATCACATTTTTATCTATATATAGAAACTATAGAAAACATTCATGTGTTGAATTGATATTCATTCGTTGATTAGAAATTCATGTGTTGAATGGTATTCATATTTTGAAATAAATTGTTTGATAATAAAAATCACATTTTTATCTATATATAGAAACTATAGAAAACATTCATGTGTTGAATTGATATTCATTCGTTGATTAGAAATTCATGTGTTGAATGGTATTCATATTTTGAAATAAATCGTTTGATAATAAAAATCACATTTTTATCTATATATAGAAACTATAGAAAACATTCATGTGTTGAATTGATATTCATTCGTTGATTAGAAATTCATGTGTTGAATGGTATTCATATTTTGAAATAAATTGTTTGATAATAAAAATCACATTTTTATCTACATATAGAAACTATAGAAAACATTCATGTGTTGAATTGATATTCATTCGTTGATTAGAAATTCATGTGTTGAATGGTATTCATATTTTGAAATAAATTGTTTGATAATAAAAATCACCTTTTATCGACTATATGAACTGTGTAAAATAATCTCGTTTTAAAAAGAAATTGTTTTAGGATAAAAATCCTATTTTTATCACCTATATGAACTATATAGAAAAATAGTGTTTTGAAATGAATTCGTTTTACAATAAAAATCACATTTTTATTGTATGCATAAATCGTTAAAATGAGAAGTGTTAAAAATAGCCACTTGTTCAAAATAAACATATATGAGTTGAAATATTCATTAATTAGCTAATGAAATGATTTACACCTATTTATGTAACATTAGAATGAATGGTGTTTTTACACCAAATAGAAATCAAATATGAAGTCGAATAGAAAATGATAAATGATAAGAACTGTATATATATGTACATGCATATTTATTGAACAGGTTATAGCAAAGGGGCTAGAGAAGAGGAATAAAATTTTATGCCCGACAAATAGGTACACATTTAATGTTTTGTTTGGGTGATGATTTTATGAGCCTGTTGGCTAGCCGCTTGGCTTTTTCTTTTTCTTTTTGAGATTAGAAGGACCGGGAACGCTATTTGCGATTTCCCGATGCTCCCGGTGCAGGGGAGGTTATGGCGAAATTTTCCAAAAATTTAAGGTGTTAGAAAAATATTTGAAGTGAAAACAATATGGAAATCATTGAATGAACTATATTTATATAAATATATAAATATAAATAAAATTAAAACGAAACGAGGCCGTGCAGTTCGTATTTCGAAACCGTGATTTCAAACGACTAGTGCGGGGAATCCGACCATTGGATTTTCCCGAAACCTCAACCGTCGGGTTCGCCTTGGAATAATCTTTCCAACGGCACCAACCTTGTAAAAATCCAACGGTTGGATTGTCTGGAATGTTTAATTCAAATCTGAAGAAAAACAGCGCCAGAAGCGATTATATTTATATATATATAAATATAATTATATATTAAATCGAATAACGACGCTGCAGTTCGTATTTTGAAATCGAAACTTCAAACGATTGTGCCGGGAGATCCGACCGTCGGATTTTCCCGAAACCGGAACCGTTGGATTCGTTTTGAAAAGACCTTTCTAATGATGTAAATTTTGTGAAGATCCAACGGTTAGATTTTCAGATATGTGAAAATCAAATCTGAAGAAAAACAGCGCCACGGCCACGTTATGGCCCGAAACGTCGTTTTGAATATATTAGCTATTTTAAAATAAATAAAAATAGCGATAAATAGTTATAAAATATCATAGGCGATATGTAATGGAAATAAACTGAAATTTGCTTGATTTGTGTGGCTTTTGATGGTTGAATGTGTTTGGTGTGAAAATTACATTAAAGAACAATATTGGTGTTGTCGAATAATTTAACCATTGAAATAAATAGATTTGAAATTCTAAATATACGTGAATTATTTGAGAAGGCCGAGTTAATTCTCATTTCAAATAATTGACCGACGATTGAAAGTCGAAGATGAAGACGGTGGTCGAAGACCGAAGATCTTCACCTCGTTTGGATGGTAACCGAGGTCCTGATTGGGAGGCATCCCGAAATATGGATAATGAGTGGTGATCGTCCAGACGTACGTGGTGATCGAAGGGTTTGCGAGGTATTTAGTGCCTCCGGTTTCGTTCAGACCCAGAACGGACTTGTAAATGGACTGTGTGTCCGACATTGGAATTTGTTCTGTGTGATTGATAGCCATCAGTTGCACGGTGTGAATTGCCTGTGTGGCATGCTAAGATGCAGTGATCAGGGCTTCTGTAGAAAAGCAAAGTCTTGTGGAGATGATCACAGCACCGCCTGTGTGGCGTAGCTTTGTGTATAACGTGAATTCGCGAGCCTCGCACCCCGGTATGAACCTAAAACGGGAGAGGACATCAGGGAGGGCCTGCGTTTCTTTCTAGCTAGGGTGGTGTCAGTGACCTACCAGCCCTGACATTTATATACTTTTCACCTATGTGGTTGTTGCTGTTGCGAGGCGCCTCGGTTTGATCGGACGATCCGGGTCCGATGGAGTCATTCGTTGGCTCGCCTACACCCCAAAGGGTGGGGAAACGCAGGTTCAGGAATTTTAATCCACATCGGTGGACCGGCCCTGACGATCCAAGGGCCCACCTGAGTCTGGGTCCTGAGGGGCGGGCTAGAGCGTCTCGAATTCGGTAAGGACTATCTTTTGCCTTGGTTCATGACGGAAATCCAATTTCCAAATACGACATCGTGCGGTTTTGATTGTATACCTATATATGGCGACATAGTGGTATGGGGCATTAATGCCGTCTATGATTGATAGTTATGATTTGAAATTGTTTTCAAAACATATAAACACTAGCAATAATATCAAATGCCTTTGTTTTATTCGTATCAAGCATATCTTGGCCGTTATAAGGTAAAAACTCTATCCTCCGGTTTGCGTTGCATTGTGTGATGGGAACTGAGTCTTATAACAGCTTCATTTTTATAAAAAGCATAGCGATGTTTAAAAGAAAGATTTGTTTCAAAGCACTGGCAATCCAATGGAGTAAACCCGTTCCACGAAAGTGGCGTGGTCCTGTGATTAGCCAATTATATATGTGTTGAGTGGATTTCTCATACCAGTCCCATGACTGACTCGTAGTTTGTTTCACTTTCAAACTCGGGTGCCCCTTTTTCTACACGGGCAGCCTTGTATTCAGGTTTAGCTGTTTCTTTTTCTGGATAGCTGGAGCTGAAGATGGATTCTATCATTTATTCTTTTTATGCTGTTCAGCTCCTATTGTACATATTTTGTTTATTTCCGCTGTAGACATTTATGTATAGCTGAACTGTATTTGTACTAAGTAAGATCCTGTATACTGTGTAACTCTGATGATTACTTTATCCAGTATATTTTGTTGTTCATTATCTGGTGTATTTATTTAATTCTGTTCTGCCATTATATGTTTCTGTGTTATATTCCAAAGATAGCCCTGTTTCCGTCTGAACGGGAATTCGGGTCGTCTCAGCCTTTCTGAATAACTCGCGTATTTTGTGATTAAAAAGCAAATATTGGAAAATCACACATTACGCCACATTCCAACTCCGAGTATTCTTTTAATAAGATATTCAATTTAAAAGATTCTCATTAATTTTATCAAAGATAAACTCTGAAAATAAAATCTATAAATCAATTTCCAAAATATGGAATTCCATAGAAATCAATCAATACATAATCGATATAGATTTCTGTATCAGACTAATAATATAAATGGAATAACGGCAAAGCCTCTTAAATTCCATCTATAATATCGGTCTTCTTTTACAGAAGCCCATTTCGATTATTACCAATCGAATTTCCACTTAGTTCCAATTTAATATATTAAATTGAAAAACTTGATTTTTAGAAAATGCCCCTTTATATCTATAAAATAGATTTATAAATTCCAAATAATAATTTCAAGGTAAATTGGATTAAAGGACAAATGTCGTTTAAAACATCGTCCACGATAAATCCACTTCACATCTCAATTTATTTCATATCACAAAATATAATTGCAAATGCTAGTAATCTTTAAAAAACTTATTTTAAAATAATCATTAAAAATATTCTTTATATAAAAGATTCTAAATGAGAAGTATTCTTTATGTTACAAATTATTTATCTTTAACAAATATTCTTTGCTTTACATATACTCGATTAAAAATATATTTTATGAAAATATATATACTTTATATAAAAAGGATTTCTAATGTAAAAATATTCTTATTTAAAAGAACACCTGAATCGAAATGCGACTCAAACATTTACCATATAATTTGGATTATATGGATTTCACACACATCAGTATAATCATCAAATCATCCATCTACATCCAGAGTGTAATGTCCACTGTGTAAGCGTTAAAATTAAATAATAACGCTCATCGCAGCCTGTCGATCTAACGATCAACATACGACTAAATATTGGGATTAGTGTATGTTAATTTTCATCCCAACACCCGTGTGGGGTTTCAACCAACAAACAAATAATAAACTAATTTGTGCACTTGGGCGATGTGTAAAAATTATCATCCCAATCACATACACAAGTCGGGTAACTTATGAATGTAAGTGTAATACACAATATATAGCCATGACAAACAAATAATTGGTTTCAACAAATGTAAATTGACATAAGTAAATAATTGGTCTTAACTAGTGTGAATTGACAAAAGTGAATATTTGTTTTAACTAGTATAAATTGACTAAAATGAATAGTTGTTTTTAACTAATGTAAATTAACAAAAATGAATAATTGGTTTTTAACTAATATAAATTTACGATAGTGATTAATTTGTATTTCAATTCTAATATAATATTCCAGTGCTATATTTTGTTTCATTCTTTAAATTTAGACAAAATAAGTGTTTTTTTGTCTATTTTACTTTAATGATAAAAATGTGAATGAAAGGGTAACTCTTTATTTTGAAAGTAAAATGAACCTTTCAATTCATAGTTTGTTTGCATTAAGGAATGCAAATAAAAATACAACTTTAAACTGATGTTTTATTCATATCAAAATGCAAATCACAAATGTAACTTATCTTTTGATGTTTAGTTTGCATGTACGATTGCAAACAAAAAATGAAACTTTTATATTAATGTTTTATTTGCAACAAGGAAAGCAATTAACAAATGTAATTTTTTTTATTTAAAAGTATATTTGAGTGAATGTAAAAAGGAACTCATTCCCAATGTATATTTGCATTAGTGATTCCCAATAAAAGAACAATTTTTCCTTTCAAAATATATTTGCCTTAATGAGTGCAAATAAAAGAACTAATTTCATTTTCAATGTATTTTTACATTAGTGAATGCAAATTAAAGATTGAACTCAAAATTTCAATTCTAGAATAACATAAAAAGGGTAGTTCATTGTTTTACACTTTTCTATGTGTTCTAATAACAATTAAAAGAATCCTTTTATTTGTTTATACTTTTCTATACATTCTAATAACATATAAAAGAATATTTTATATGTAAATATTCTTCTATGTATTCTAATGTCAAATAACAGTGAACTTTATTTGTATAATAAATACTAATTTTTAAATGACAAATAAAAAAGTAGATTTTATTTGCCTAATAAAATATGAGTTTCAAATGACAAATAGAAAATGAATTTTATTTG
Source organism: Allium sativum (assembly GCA_030737875.1). Taxonomy (NCBI): domain Eukaryota; kingdom Viridiplantae; phylum Streptophyta; class Magnoliopsida; order Asparagales; family Amaryllidaceae; genus Allium; species Allium sativum. The sequence goes on from CM060915.1 coordinate 153,409,209, forward strand.
TGCAACAAATTCTAAGTTTCAAGTGACAAATAAAAGTGGATTTTATTTGTGCAACAAATTCTAAGTATATATTGGTGTTGTAGCATGTATATAAAAAATGGACTTTATTTCTATGTCAAATTTGTATGGAAAAATACAAATAAAAAGATGAACATAATTTCTATGTTATATTTGTATTGAAAAATACAAATAAAAAGATGAACTTTGTAACACCCCAAATTTTAGTTAATACTAAAATTCACTAATTACAGGATAAATAATCTCAGATGTGGGAATTGGGGGTAACGGGCTGCGTCATTGCGTTCGTCTCGGAAAAATACGCGAAATAGAGTCCGAGTTTTCGAGAATCGGAGTCCGTATGGCCCAGTTAAGGCCCAATGAAGTTGGCAGAAAAATTAAAGTTAAAAACAGATTTAGAAATGCAAAATCAGATTTCGAAATTGGAGCCAGCAGGGGGCCAGGCGGGAAGTTTCCCGCCCTACCCATGTCGACAGGGCTGTCGACAGGCCTGTCGACTGGGGAGTCGACTTGCCTGTCGACTTGCCTGTCGACCTGGGCGCGACGTCCAGAGAACCTGGGTGCACCAGGTTGAGTTTTAGGCTGGCTTGGAGGGCTGGGTTCTAGAGATTTCCTAAATCTAACGGACCTAATCTAACCTAGGGTTAATCTAAGGGCCTAAAACACTCACCTAATCTATAAATACACCCTAAACCTACCCTAATCCATACTAAAATTAGAAATGATGGCCTCATGCCGCCAAATTAAATCCTAGAAGGAGCCTCCACTAATTTATGAAGGAAGTTGCAAGCTAATCAACCTCTAATCATCACCATCTTCATATTTAGCAACTAATTCCACTTCATAAGTTTGCTAATCTTGGTTTTGGTGAGTTTCTATCACTTTAACATCAATTGCTAAAGTAAGTAGATTGGGTGTAATGAGACTTATGGTCTTAAATGCGGATTAGTGAGTTTGAATCATTTGTAATGATATGCTACTCTATGTTTATGCATGTTTAACAAGTGGATTTATGCATGTTTAATAAGTTGGTTTATGCATGTTTAACAAGTGGGTTTATGCATGCTTAATAAGTGGGTGTATGCATGTTTAATAAGTTGGTTTATGCATGTTTAACAAGTGGGTTTATATGCATGCTTAATAAGTGGGTTTATGCATGTTTAATAAGTTGGTTTATGCATGTTTAACAAGTGGGTTTATGCATGCTTAATAAGTGGGTTTATGCATGTTTAATAAGTTGGTTTATGCATGTTTAACAAGTGGGTTTATGCATGCTTAATAAGTGGGTTTATGCATGTTTAACAAGTGAGTTATGCAAGTTCATATGCAAGTTATGTGTATGATGTTATGTAAATTATGTGTAGGTTGTTATGCAAGTTCATATGCAAGTTATGTATATGCTTAAATGCAAGTTTAACATGATATGCAAGTTATGCATGCTTATGCAAGTATATGAATGCTTATGCAAGTTATGTATATGCTTAAATGCAAGTTTAACATGATATGCAAGTATGTGAATGCTTATGCAAGTATGTGAATGCTTATGCAAGTTATGTGTATGCTTAAATGCATGTTTAACATGTTATGCAAGTTATGAGAATGCTTATATGCAAGTTCAACATGTTATGCAAGATATGTGTATGATAATATGCAAGTTTGGGTTAAATGTAGTTGGATTAATATATGCTCATATATGCAAGTTGACATCCTTTTAACCCATGACAAAGTTATATGTTAAGATTTGGTTAAACCCATGATATTTGTGTTGGATCTTCCCTTTATTATGAAATGAGAATGATTTGCGTGGGGAACGATGGGGTTAATAAATATGTTAATAAAAGTATGATTGGGTATGATTAAGCATACCATAAAAATAAATTAACATAAGTGGGAATTTACCTATTGAGTTAGGTCTACCCCATGGGAATTTACCTATTGAGTTAGGTCTACCCATGTTATGAAAAACTTGATATTAATTAGGGATAATTAATATGGGGGTGATTAATTAGGTGTAATTAATCAACTAAGACACGAGGTTGGACCCTTTTGTAGCGGAAGTCTGCCCGGAACCGACCGGCCATCCAGCGGCTACAAATGATTGGCCCAATGTGAGAGGTCTTAGTCATAAATTAAATACGTGATTAAAGTAAAGACACGAGGTTAGACCCTTTTTATGACAGAAGTCTGCCCGGAACCAACCGGCATATCCAGCAGTCATAAAAGATGGTCTAATGTGAGAGGTCTTTATGAGGTCATGATCTTAATTAATTAATTAAGAAACACTTAACCATATTAGCATGTAGAGGGACATGAGGGGTTAAGTGGGTGCCTTGGGTGGCATGTGGAAATCTAGTGGGTTGCCTTAGGGGGCAATAGAAAATACGATTAGAATACTTAACCAAGTGGAAACATGTAATTAAACATGATTAAAGGATTAAGTGGGATACACTAGATAAGAGACAAGCTTAGGTGGGTAGCTTGTGGGGGCCCATTTCAACCAATATCCCAAACGTATCTTTGTGGGCTCGACTCTAGTCGGGTGACGGGACACGCATATTGGGCTTGACTATAAGAGGCCAAAACGGGTTAGCGGTGGCAACGCAGGATCACCGGGTTTCATATGCGTGTGTGGACCCGGGCTGGTTGGTAAGTCGTTGTTGCATCGTGTAGATATAAAGCCGTGCACCGTTGATATTATCAGGTGGCCACTTTGGGGAATGATACACCCCATTGTGGGACCAGCACGGGTATCTACGGTAGGGAGCCGATCGCTTGGGAGTAGTGGGTACACCTAGTGAAGATAGGGGCTGACGGCACCTATGTAGTGAGCTAGGGGTACGTGAAACTACTGGGTAAATTTTCTAAGTCCTTGGGTGGGATCAACCTTTAAGTAGGAATGACTGGTGTGGTGCAGTTAGTAATTATCCTTGGGTGGGTAGATGCGTCTTTACAGTTATCTTAGTTTATCCTAAGTCTACCAAGCTGCTTAGTGTAGCCATTCATCCCCAGACATTACCGTAGGTCAAGTTTATGTCTTCTCTGGTTACTTTAATGATTGTATTGTTAAAGTTATAGGACTCGCTCAGACTTATGTCTGACCCCGTTGTTTTTATCTTTTTCCCAACCCTCAGGTCCTACGGTGGATCCTAGCAGTAGTGGAGCTTGATCGGATTGATGTTCCAGTCTTTAGGAGCTTGGATAGATGTAAAGCTCCAGTTACCCAGTTATCTTTTCTTTTGTCCTGGCTATTGTATGAGAGAGTGGGATTATGTACTTCTTTATTTTGATGGATATTGTACTTGACTTTTATTGTGGTTTTATGATGTAACCAGACATGTTTATTTCTGCTGTATGAGATGATGTTTTAAATTTCAAGTACTATTTATATCTGTCTTGTTGTAATTTTTCTGTTCTATATTCACTAAAATACTCCACCGATGCTATGGCATTCCCTTAGAGAGTGACCATAGCGGGAGTGGGGGGTTACACGTGGTATCAGAGCAAAGGTTACCGGAACAGATAATTTTTTTTTAGAAAACTATTTTTCTAAAACATTTTTGGAAGAGATATTTTCAAAAACATGTCTTTTAAAGAGAAAAGTTTTTGAAAGAAAAGCATAATCCCCAGTAGCCATATCTATATCCTTCGAATTCTCCGTTTTGAATCTTCCCTTTTTCGTTTCAGCATGGCTGAGGATCTTAACTTTCCGGAGGGTGTGACGGTACCAGTATGGTATAGGAGATTGATGGAGGCTAGGGCCACCACTGCGGGTCCAGCAAATGTTCCTCCACCAACCGTAGCACCCGATCTTCCTCCTCCCCCTCCTCCTCGCACGAATACTTTTGCTAAGACTTGCAAGGAATTTAAAGCTATGGGAGGGAAACCTTTTCAAGGATCGGAAACTTTTGTGGAGGCTAGAGATTGGCTTAAGGAGGTGGAAGAATTGATAGATATCTTTGAGATGGAAGAAGGAAAGAAAGTCAAGTTAGCTGCTTGGTTAATGAAGGGAGAGGCCTCATTCTGGTGGGAGGTCACTAATGGAGAACGCCCCGTTGACTCTTGGGCGGATTTTAGGCAAAGATTTGTGGCAAAGTTTCTCTCAAGGGCGGAGGAAAACTTGTATATGGAAAGATTCTTGACTCTAAAGCAAGGAAATCTCTCGGTGAAGGAATATGTCAACAAGTTTAATCAATTGGCAAGGTTTGGCCTAGATATGGTGAATACACCGGAGAAGAAGGCTTTGAGGTTCGTGAAAGGCTTGAATGAACCAATGCATGGGTTGGCTATGACTCATATCCCTATGGGGGCCACCTTTGAGAAGCTAGTTGACATGGCACTCATGCATGAAGAAGAGAAGGGTCCCAATGCTAATAAGGCACCCGAGAAGAAGGGAGATCAAAAGAGACCTCAACAACAACAGCAAAACAAAGGTGGGAAAGGAAATGGTGGCAAGGGCAAGAAGAAGAAGTGTTACAATTGTGGGACACCTGGCCACCTAAGCAAGGACTGTCGCAAGAAGAAGAAGACTGGCTGCTTCCACTATGGCGAAGCAGGGCATCTAGTGAAAGACTGTCCTAAGAAAGGGCAAAGGACGGGGTCTACCTCAGGAGGACAGGTGCAAGCTCTTATGGCACCAGGTCAGGCTAGGGGGCAAGTACAGGCTCTCGCGGTTCCACCAATTCAGGAAAGAGGTAGAACTATTTCCGTTGAAAGTCTGGTTTTTCTATTTGATCATCCTGTTCGTACATTGTTTGATTCAGGCGCATCGCATTCGTTTATCTCATCATCATTAGTTGAGTCACTGTACTTAGACACCAGTCTGGTAGATGATCCCTTGGTTGTTTCAAACCCAATAGGGGGCTCCACTTATTTGTCCATGATATGTTTGGGTTTGAAGATTTCTATACTTAGCATTGAGTTTAGATGTGATGCTTTTGTGTTGGGCTTCACGGGCTATGGGTTGATTTTGGGCATGGACTGGTTATCCAGTAATGGTGCCGTTCTTGATTGCGAAAGGAGAGTTGTTAGGCTCATGACCCGCTTGGGTAACACTCTCGAGATTTCTTGTAATCCCAGGGATTCTGTTATGCTAAGTTATCTTGAATCGCTTGACGCTTCGGTCGAGAGTTTGCAATCTGTTAAAGTGGTCCGGGAATATCCGGATGTGTTTGAGGAGGTGAAGGGCTTACCTCCGAAGCGGAAGATTGACTTCCGAATATATCTGGTGGATAATGCTAAACCTGTATCTTTACCAGTGCGCCACATGGCTCCTCGTGAGAGGAGGGAACTCCATAAGCAAGTAGGGGAGTTGCTTGAGAAGGGGTTCATAAGACGGAGTATATCGGAGTGGGGTGCTCCAGTAGTATTTGCTACAAAGGCGGATGGGTCCCTCAGACTTTGTGTAGACTATAGAGAACTCAACAAGCTCACAAAGAAGAATAGACACCCATTGCCGAGGATTGATGATCTTTTCGATCAGTTGGTTGGCGCTTCAGTATTTTCTCAGTTGGACTTAGCCACGGGGTTTCATCAGTTGAGGGTGGCTGAGGATAGCATAGACAAGACTGCCTTTAGGACTCCGGATGGTTTCTATGAGTGGCTGGTGATGCCATTTGGGTTGACGAACGCCCCTGCATACTTTGTTGATTTGATGAGTAGGGTGTTCAGGGAGTTCCTTAATAAATTCGTGGTGGTCTTTGTGGATGATATCTTAGTATTTTCTAAGAGTGAAGAAGAGCATGCCCTACATCTTGGGGAGGTATTGAAGACTCTTCGAGCACATAGCCTTAAGGCTAAATTCTCTAAATGTCACTTCTGGAGGAAGGAGGTGCGGTTCTTGGGGCACGTGGTCTCCAAGGAAGGGATAACCGTGGATCCCGCAAAGGTAGTATCAATTCAGGATTGGAAGGTTCCGAAGAATGCTACCGAAGTAAGAAGTTTCTTGGGGTTGGCGGGTTATTATAGGAAGTTTATCAAAGACTTCGCGAAGATATCAGCCCCATTAACCCGCTTAACGAAGAAGAATCTTGTTTTCGCATGGGACGTAGATTGTGATGATGCGTTCCGACGGTTAAAGAGAGCTTTAACCACTGCTCCAGTTTTAGTGTTGCCAGATGGGAGTAAGCCATTTGTTGTCTATACCGATGCTTGTGGGACAGGACTAGGCGCAGTCTTAATGCAAGAGGGAAGGGTGATAGCCTATGGTGGAAGGCAGTTGAGAGTGCATGAGAAAAATTACCCTACCCATGATTTAGAGTTGGCCGCTATTGTTTTTGCGCTTAAGATTTGGCGCCATTATCTTCTTGGTGAGAGATTTGAATTGTTCACTGACCACAAGTCATTGAAGTACCTGTTTTCTCAGAAGGATTTGAATTTGAGACAGCAAAGGTGGATGGAGTTCTTAGCATCCTATGATTTCGAGATAGCGTATACCCCTGGCAAGGGTAACGTGGTGGCGGACGCCTTGAGCAGAAAGAGGTTGTCCTTGAGTCCATTGTTTGTGGAACAACGAAGCTTGGAATTTATCTCGATGTTTGATTTCAGACCTTCCATTGATTATGTACCCGGTTTGCTAGCTTCCTTGGAGGTTAGACCTACTCTTTTAGGGCGGATTGGAGAAGCACAGAGGGACGACCCACAGTTGGTTGAGTTGGTGGAGAGGCTCATTAGGGGGGAGTCGTCCAGCCATTTGAGTAGGTACACCCTAGACGATAGGGGGTGCTTGCGTAGAGACGGTAGACTTTGTGTACCGCAAGACGAGGGTTTGAGGAAGGTTATTCTTGATGATGCACACCGTTCTAGGATGACCATTCATCCCGGTGGGGACAAGATGTACCAAGACATGAAGAGGGTTTTCTTCTGGGTCGGTATGAAGAAAGATGTGGCCGAGTATGTCGCTCGATGCTTGGTGTGCCAACAAGTAAAGGCGGAGCAAAAGAAACCAAGTGGGTTGCTTCACCCATTGGAAGTTCCGCAATGGAAGTGGGATAGCGTCTCGATGGATTTTATTGACGGGTTACCCAGATCAAGAAAGGGTAATACGGGAATTTGGGTGGTGGTAGACAGACTTACTAAGAGCGCCCATTTCATACCTGTGAAGAGCAAGAGGACCGCTCCAAGGCTAGCTTCTGTATATCTTCGAGAGATAGTTCGATTGCATGGGGTACCCTCTAGCATAGTGAGTGATCGAGATCCTATCTTCACTAGCGAGTTCTGGAGAAGTTTGCAAGAAGCAGTGGGGACTCAATTGTGTCTGAGCACCGCATATCATCCTCAGACGGACGGCCAGACTGAGAGGGTGAATCGTGTTCTAGAAGACCTTTTGAGGCTTTGTATCTTAGATTTTGGAGGTACATGGGAAGAGCATCTTCCATTGGTGGAGTTCGCATATAATAACAGCTTTCAGTCCAGTATTGGTATGGCTCCTTTCGAAGCTCTTTATGGAAGGCCTTGTCGATCACCTGCATGTTGGTGGGAATCTACGGATAAGATCTTGCTTGGGCCTGATATGGTTAGGGAGACTTCTGAGAAGATTGACTTGATTCGAAGAGGGATGAAAGCAGCGCAGGATAGGCAAAAATCTTATGCGGACAAGAGGAGGACGGATCTTGAGTTTGAAGTTGGGGACATGGTCTTTGTCAAAGTGTCTCCGTTACGAAATGTGGTTCGCTTTGGATCTGTTGGGAAGTTAGCACCAAGGTTCGTGGGGCCGTTTCCTATTAAGGAAAGGATTGGACGGATGGCATATAGAGTGGAGTTGCCTGACAGACTTAGTGGTGTACATGATGTATTCCATGTGTCCCATTTGAGGAAGTGCTTACATGAGACCGCAGAGGTGGTAGAGCCGAGCTTGCTTAAAGAAGTGGAAGTAGAGTGTGATGCGACTATTCGACGAGCACCTACTCGCATCCTTGGGTCAGAGACTAGGAAGTTGAGAAACAGAGAGGTTCAGCTAGTTAAAGTGCAATGGGGAGAGGACGAAAGCAATGCTACTTGGGAGACGGAAGCGAAGATGCGTTCTTTGTACCCATTTCTTTTTGAGGGTATGTCTTTACTTTCTCCTCTATCGTTGTCTAGTACTTATCTTATCTTTAGTATATCCTCTCGTTAGTACTGATTGACCTTTAGATAGGGTAAACCTATGGTTGAAACATGTGTTTGAGACATGTTATGGTTGATGGATGCAAGTGGATGCAAGTGGTTGCTAGTGGTTTCTCGTGGATGCATATATACACACTCTAGGCACTAGATCGGCTCAATCACTTCATATTGCATATTGCATAAAATTGTGTGTAGGAAGCTATATTTATGGATGTATAATGATTGTGTTATCATATGGATGATGCATTTTGGTGAATGATTGTGCACTCATGTAGATATTGTATGTGTCGATAGGGTTCTCTCGCATACATAATGGATGCATGACACTATCATGGTTTGCATATGTTCATACATTAGATAGGGAACATATACACACACTTTTTGCATATGCTCATACATCATTAGAAATTGTTTTAAGGACAATGGATGCCCGTGTTTGATGGATTGAGTAGATGGTTATTTGGATGGTAGGATATGCATTCTCCTTAGCTTAGAGATTTCGGGGACGAAATCCTTTAAGGAGGGGAGAATGTAACACCCCGAATTTTAGTTAATACTAAAATTCACTAATTACAGGATAAATAATCTCAGATGTGGGAATTGGGGGTAACGGGCTGCGTCATTGCGTTCGTCTCGGAAAAATACGCGAAATAGAGTCCGAGTTTTCGAGAATCGGAGTCCGTATGGCCCAGTTAAGGCCCAATGAAGTTGGCAGAAAAATTAAAGTTAAAAACAGATTTAGAAATGCAAAATCAGATTTCGAAATTGGAGCCAGCAGGGGGCCAGGCGGGAAGTTTCCCGCCCTACCCATGTCGATAGGGCTGTCGACAGGCCTGTCGACTGGGGAGTCGACTTGCCTGTCGACCTGGGCGCGACGTCCAGAGAACCTGGGTGCACCAGGTTGGGTTTTAGGCTGGCTTGGAGGGCTGGGTTCTAGAGATTTCCTAAATCTAACGGACCTAATCTAACCTAGGGTTAATCTAAGGGCCTAAAACACTCACCTAATCTATAAATACACCCTAAACCTACCCTAATCCATACTAAAATTAGAAATGATGGCCTCATGCCGCCAAATTAAATCCTAGAAGGAGCCTCCACTAATTTATGAAGGAAGTTGCAAGCTAATCAACCTCTAATCATCACCATCTTCATATTTAGCAACTAATTCCACTTCATAAGTTTGCTAATCTTGGTTTTGGTGAGTTTCTATCACTTTAACATCAATTGCTAAAGTAAGTAGATTGGGTGTAATGAGACTTATGGTCTTAAATGCGGATTAGTGAGTTTGAATCATTTGTAATGATATGCTACTCTATGTTTATGCATGTTTAACAAGTGGGTTTATGCATGTTTAATAAGTTGGTTTATGCATGTTTAACAAGTGGGTTTATGCATGCTTAATAAGTGGGTTTATGCATGTTTAATAAGTTGGTTTATGCATGTTTAACAAGTGGGTTTATGCATGCTTAATAAGTGGGTTTATGCATGTTTAATAAGTTGGTTTATGCATGTTTAACAAGTGGGTTTATGCATGCTTAATAAGTGGGTTTATGCATGCTTAATAAGTGGGTTTATGCATGTTTAATAAGTTGGTTTGTGCATGTTTAACAAGTGGGTTTATGCATGCTTAATAAGTGGGTTTATGCATGTTTAACAAGTGAGTTATGCAAGTTATGTGTATGATGTTATGTAAATTATGTGTAGGTTGTTATGCAAGTTCATATGCAAGTTATGTATATGCTTAAATGCAAGTTTAACATGATATGCAAGTTATGCATGCTTATGCAAGTATATGAATGCTTATGCAAGTTATGTATATGCTTAAATGCAAGTTTAACATGATATGCAAGTTATGCATGCTTATGCAAGTATGTGAATGCTTATGCAAGTATGTGAATGCTTATGCAAGTTATGTGTATGCTTAAATGCATGTTTAACATGTTATGCAAGTTATGAGAATGCTTATATGCAAGTTCAACATGTTATGCAAGATATGTGTATGATAATATGCAAGTTTGGGTTAAATGTAGTTGGATTAATATATGCTCATATATGCAAGTTGACATCCTTTTAACCCATGACAAAGTTATATGTTAAGATTTGGTTAAACCCATGATACTTGTGATGGATCTTCCCTTTATTATGAAATGAGAACGATTTGCGTGGGGAACGATGGGGTTAATAAATATGTTAATAAAAGTATGATTGGGTATGATTAAGCATACCATAAAAATAAATTAACATAAGTGGGAATTTACCTATTGAGTTAGGTCTACCCCATGGGAATTTACCTATTGAGTTAGGTCTACCCATGTTATGAAAAACTTGATATTAATTAGGGATAATTAATATGGGGGTGATTAATTAGGTGTAATTAATCAACTAAGACACGAGGTTGGACCCTTTTGTAGCGGAAGTCTGCCCGGAACCGACCGGCCATCCAGCGGCTACAAATGATTGGCCCAATGTGAGAGGTCTTAGTCATAAATTAAATACGTGATTAAAGTAAAGACACGAGGTTAGACCCTTTTTATGACAGAAGTCTGCCCAGAACCAACCGGCATATCCAGCAGTCATAAAAGATGGTCTAATGTGAGAGGTCTTTATGAGGTCATGATCTTAATTAATTAATTAAGAAACACTTAACCATATTAGCATGTAGAGGGACATGAGGGGTTAAGTGGGTGCCTTGGGCGGCATGTGGAAATCTAGTGGGTTGCCTTAGGGGGCAATAGAAAATACGATTAGAATACTTAACCAAGTGGAAACATGTAATTAAACATGATTAAAGGGTTAAGTGGGATACACTAGATAAGAGACAAGCTTAGGTGGGTAGCTTGTGGGGGCCCATTTCAACCAATATCCCAAACGTATCTTTGTGGGCTCGACTCTAGTCGGGTGACGGGACACGCATATTGGGCTTGACTATAAGAGGCCAAAACGGGTTAGCGGTGGCAACGCAGGATCAACGGGTTTCATATGCGTGTGTGGACCCGGGCTGGTTGGTAAGTCGTTGTTGCATCGTGTAGATATAAAGCCGTGCACCGTTGATATTATCAGGTGGCCACTTTGGGGAATGATACACCCCATTGTGGGACCAGCACGGGTATCTACGGTAGGGAGCCGATCGCTTGGGAGTAGTGGGTACACCTAGTGAAGATAGGGGCTGACGGCACCTATGTAGTGAGCTAGGGGTACGTGAAACTACTAGGTAAATTTTCTAAGTCCTTGGGTGGGATCAACCTTTAAGTAGGAATGACTGGTGTGGTGCAGTTAGTAATTATCCTTGGGTGGGTAGATGCGTCTTTACAGTTATCTTAGTTTATCCTAAGTCTACCAAGCTGCTTAGTGTAGCCATTCATCCCCAGACATTACCGTAGGTCAAGTTTATGTCTTCTCTGGTTACTTTAATGATTGTATTGTTAAAGTTATAGGACTCGCTCAGACTTATGTCTGACCCCGTTGTTTTTATCTTTTTCCCAACCCTCAGGTCCTACGGTGGATCCTAGCAGTAGTGGAGCTTGATCGGATTGCTGTTCCAGTCTTTAGGAGCTTGGATAGATGTAAAGCTCCAGTTACCCAGTTATCTTTTCTTTTGTCCTGGCTATTGTATGAGAGAGTGGGATTATGTACTTCTTTATTTTGATGGATATTGTACTTGACTTTTATTGTGGTTTTATGATGTAACCAGACATGTTTATTTCCGCTGTATGAGATGATGTTTTAAATTTCAAGTACTATTTATATCTGTCTTGTTGTAATTTTTCTGTTCTATATTCACTAAAATACTCCACCGATGCTATGACATTCCCTTAGAGAGTGACCATAGCGGGAGTGGGGGGTTACAAACTTTATTTCTATGTTATATTTGTGTTGAAAGACACAAATAAATAGATACTTCATTTTCTACGTTACACCTGTGTTGAAAAACACAAATAAAAAGATACTTCATTTGCTAAGTGTATATTTGTGTTAAGAACACAAATAAAAAAAGAAACAATTCAATTTCTATGTTAATACTTGTGAAAATAATTTCTTATTTACATATAAAAATGTAAACAAAATTATGATTTCCAAAACATGTATTTTTATTTACATAAAAATGTAAATAAAAAGGTGGTTTCCAAATATAATCTATAATTTACAAATACAAGGTAAATAAAGTTTTATTTTACTAATATGTTTTTAATATCAACAATAAAATTTAGTATTTTATTGTTATTCTAATCCTAGAACATCTTACGTTTAATGTGACAGTAAAAAGAAGAATTTTACTGTAATCCATAAATCGTGTTCTAAATGTAAACAAATAAAAATAGGATTTTATTCGTTAGCCAAATTCTATTGTAATGAAACAAATGAAAATATATTCTATTTGTCGTTCATATTCTATTGTAAATAAACAAATCAAAATAATATTTCATTTGTCGTTCAAATCTTATTGCAAAGCAAACAAATAAAAATAAGGTTTTATTTGTTGTTCATTTTCTGATGCAAAGTAAACAAATAAACAAAAAATAAAGTTTTTATTTGTCTTTCAACTTCTAATGTAATATAAACAAATAAAAATAAGTTTTATTTGTTGATCAAATTCTATTGTTCATCTCAGAATAATAAAAATAATATTTTAAAATAAATTAGAATAACTATATCTGAATAAAATATGATTTAAATCTAAATTTAGATTTATTTTTCTAATCGTAAATAAAATCCAACAATATATGAGATTTCAATGCGGATCTAGCATAACATGAACCACAAAACATTACACAAGCAACAGTCAACAATTCACCAATCACAGAACATTTCAAATCTGAATTTACATCATTATACAATTATTTCTAACGCAATAAAAATAATTTATAATTAATTAAATAATAAAATTCAGAATTCTCACATTGATATGGCTGAAAATTCGACTATCTCGGATTCAGCTCTGGTCTGCGCCATCGCGAAGATCTCTGAAAGACGAGTCCAACGCAACTTACGGTTCGTCAATCGGCTCTCGTATGAAAGAGATATTGATTTTTAAAGATCGGATAAATTAAATATTAAATAAATAAATAATAATATAATATTACTTCTTCTTCCTCCTATTCACGTCGATACAGCCGAACCCAAATCCATCGTCCATCCCCCTGCGCGCGCGCCAGTCCGAGCCCCCCTCTGTCGATCGGACACCGCCACTCCGAAGCTCCGCCCGCGAGCCACCGCCGCCCAGAAGGCCACCACGCTCGGTGGGCCCCATCGCCTGAAATTCACCCCCGACCGCTGCCCCTTTGTCTCCAAATTCCGGTCGCCACACTCCACTAAACCCGATCATCACCGTATAGATTGAAAGCCTTCGAAATTCTCTTCGATTTGACATATAGTTTGTAGATTTTCACTGAACGGATTGAGAGAAATTGATGTTTGAAATTGGGAGATTTCTGGCCTTCGAATGAATAGGTGGCGGCCACATTTGTTAGGGTTAGGGTTTTATTTTTATTTTTTTATTTTATCATTAAACCATTGAAAAACGTGTTATAAAGGTGAAAATGCAGGCTGTCTCTGAATTGGGCTTGCTTATTGTCTATCTTAACGTTTTGAGGCCTTCTGAACACAATGGGACAGGTCTCGGGGTCCAATTCCGAAATCTGTAGAATATTTATTTAAAATCCCATTAAAAATTAATTAATTAAATATTAACCGTACATTTAAATATGTCGGGGCCACATATGACCTCAGAAAATTCCAAAAAAAATATTTTTAGCTTTCTTATGACGATACGGTTCTAACAAGACTAATTTCGTCGAATTCTAAGACTGTTTGAAAAATGGCTGTTTTCAAGTCGTTTAAATTTAGTGAATATTAGGCTCACGTCCCTATTTTGAAACTTAATTAGGCTCACATCCGGTCATAAACTTATTGTAAATTAGGTCCCTGTTTTCAAAACTTATAAAATAATAATTTAAAAAAATTAAAAAAATTCGTAAATTAGTAATAAAATATATTACGCATTATAAAAAAAATTCAGTTCAAAAAACAACAAAAATAATGTCAGAAAGAAGAAAACAGCAAAAAAAACAGAAAAAACTGCAGTTAAATGCATAATATTATGCACCTTTTTGATTTTATTGCATGCATATATGCAATTATTGCAGTTCTTCGAGCGGATAGATTTAACTTAATATTTCAGCTCATTTTTATTTGCATCCAAATGTGCAAATTTCTCAAAAAAATGCACACATGTGTGCAACATTTTTATAGGATAAAAAGTAGGGACCTAATTTATAAAAAAAACAAAGTTCTGAAAATTTTTAAACCCGCCCCCTATTTCATTTTTTCCGCCTTTTTGTATTTTTTTTAAAAAAAATTGCGTACGTTCATAAAAAAATATATTCTAAAATATGGAAATAATGTCAGGAATCTACGAAAATCGAAAAAAAAATAGTTGCATACATTTATGCAATTATTACTAATAATTGCATATATGTATGCAACTTTTCTGTAAGCTGTTTTCAGATTAAAATCTGAAAATAAACCTGCACAAATGTATGCAAGTATTTGAAATTTTTGCGCACATGTATGCATTTATTTGCATGAATAAAAATCAACGAAGATGTATGTAGTGAAAAATATGTACGGATGTATGCGGGAAAGTGATATATGTGCATACTATTATGCATTTAACTGGAAATTTCGTTTTTTTTTTGTTTTTTTTGATTTTTGACGCCTTCGTTGATGGTTTTTTGTTCTGAATTTTTTAGTGTTTACATGTTTTATTTAAATACGAATTTACGTGATTTTTTTATATTTTTTTATGACTTTTCAAAAAATAGGGACCTAATTTACAATAAGTTTATGACCGGGTTTTTTTTATATTTTGAAACTTAATAGGGACCTCTAAAAAACGCACCCTTAAATTTAACTAAAATAGTCAAAACACATTTTCTTTTTCCACGCTCACATATTAATTCGAAAAATTCTAAAAATTGAAACTTAACTATAATTTGACATTCTGGTTCCAACAAAAGTGGTTTCGTCGAAAACGGAGGTCATTTGAAAAATTGACTATTTTCAAGGCCAATATATTTAATATTAAAAATACATTTTTAAACAAATAAATTCCGAAACTCAAAATATATAAGTGTTTATACTTTTTAAATGCAGAAACATCATTCCAGACTCAATGGAAGTGGTTTCGAGTCCAAATTCCTTCATATGTGAAAAGTAGCCTTCCGGGCCGTATATAATATATATGTAAATTCTACAGTGACCTTTCTAAATATTGAATTGGCCATAACTTTTGATTCCCGCTATGAAATTTCAATTTTTCAGATTCCTTAGAAAGATATGATTAAACAGATTTAAATATTTCTGGTTTCACACAATTCTGATTTATTTTGAATCTTGTACGTCCAGTTAAAGTTCAAAATTAAATTTCAAAACTACCGCGCCATTTCTAACTCCATTAATATTTAAATTAAATTTATTCGTTTTAACTTCAATTAAAATATATTCTAGCCATTATTATTTATAATAAATTATATTATAACCTCAAAATTCATTAAAATTTTCTAAAATAAAAATTTTAAATTGGTTCAGAATTTGCGGGTTGTTACAATCTCCCCCACTTAAAATCTTTTCGTCCTCGAAAAGGAAATGAAGCTAAAGTTGTTTATTTAACTAATTTAATTCTCATTCTTATTAATTGTTTAATAATTTTATTAGTTGAATTCATATTCACACAACACAATCATCAATCAATTAGTTGAATAAATTTTCAAAAATATATAACTTTTATATATTCAAAATCATATTTTCTAAAATCGAATTATAAATATAATAACAAGTACGTTAATTATAAATTTTACACTCTGACTCATTCTAGGGCATTACTAACCCCATCTCTAATGAGTTTTCTAATTCGAGGATATTACTGATCCTATCTATAATGAGTATCCTTATTGGATATTACTAATCCAATCTCTGATGAGTCTTTTGTTCAGTTCTAACGTGTCGTACCCCAAATATTTGAGCTAAACCTGGCTCTGATACCAGCTGTAACGCCCTGGATTTCGCCCGACCCCAATCGATCGCAAGACCGATCAAGACCGTTCAAAACCTGCATACGTTAATTTTGGGCATACAACACATCAGAACAACAACACAGACTTTTATAACATCAATAATAAATGTTACATCAGAGTACAAAATATCAGAGTACATCGATAAATAATACAGCGGAAGATACATTTACAATAAATTAAATACATTGCAGCGGAACTAATCTCAGCGGAAGACCATCAATATTCTGGACCCAGCTTCAGACTTCAATCCAGGATCCTGCTTAAAGTATATCTGCAAAAAACTACTCGACTGCCCGTGTGGAAAAAGGGCACCCGAGTTTGCAAAGTGAAACAAACTACAGGTCAGTCGTGGGACTGGTGTGAGAATTATATACTTAACTTATCCAATATGTAACACCTCGTAATTCTGTAACATTAAGATTCACAAATCAAGGCAGAATTAAATATTGACATCAAAATCAAGGGAAACGGGCTGCGCCATTGCGTTCGTCTCGGAATTCTGCATGAAAACGAGTCGGAGTTTGCGTAAATCGGAGTCCATATGAGGAAGATATGGCCTCGGGAAGTTTCAGCGAAGTTCAAATTTCAAAACAGTTCAGAAAAGAGAATTCAAATTCAAAATCGGACCCAGATTGGGCTGGGCGGGAATTTTCCCGCCCAAGGCACCCAGGTCGATTGGGTAGTCGACCTGGGACACCCAGGTCGACTGGGTAGTCGACCTCGGGGTCGACCCCCCTGCTTTGTCCAGCTTTCTGAACCAGGTTTGTTCTGATGTATTTGGTCACGTTTTCTGCCTAGGTTCATCCGCCTAACACTATATAAACAGCCTTAGTCTCCTTCTCTATTCACAATTCTTTTCTATCCTTATGTTGCCTCTGAGAAAATATATAAATAAATAAAAATAAGAAGATAATACGAAAATCCAAGACAAGGTTATGCTGCTCAAGTTTGTCAAGAAGAGATTCGAATCAAGATTAAAACTTCAAGACAAGGATCAAAGGCTAACGTCACACGAATCATGGCAACGCCATCTTTCTTTTCTAATCTAAATCTCTGTAAGTCAGTCACTTCTCAGATTTGAACGTTTCTCTTTTCGTGACATGAAATTAAAGGAATAAAAGAGTATGCCAATTCTTTCTATTCGAATCAGTGCCTATTTCTTTGGACCTAATTAAGAACTGTCACGATTCGAGGACAAATAAGACTGTGACTATGAAACTATGGACCTTAAAACTATATGCCTCTTTAACTATGAACATTGCCTAGGACTATGGACATTGCCTATGACTATGAACATTGCCTATGACTGTGACTGTGACTATGAGAATTATTTCCTTGACCATGAACACAAGCCTATGCCTTTGATTAGAAAACATTAACTATTGCCTATGACATAACGAGGACAATTGTGACTAAACACCTATGATTCATGACTAGGAAAGTGTTGTTTAAGTTTTGTGACTGTGAAATTGGGTATAAACCTGATTTTCTATTCTGTCTATTCTTGGTTTTCTTTGGTTTTAGACTTTGGGAATTTACCTATTAAGTTAGGTCTACCCATGTTCTTGAACCTACTCTGTCTATTCTTGGTTTTAGACCTTGGGAATTTACCTATTAAGTTAGGTCTACCCATGTTCTTGAACCTACGTCGTTATTCAAACCTTTTTATGCCAGTTATTATGTCCATCCTTTTTCATTGCATCTTTGGTTCATTCCCTATTTTCTACGAATCTAGATTTATCTATAATCTAGATTGAATCACGATTATACGAACGGTGGGAATACGATTTGGGGAAAATATGAAATTTACTAGAAACGTAGTTTTTTACTTGAAAATTGGCATAAATTGGGAACATGTATTATGGCATGTTCATAGAAATGCAAATTGGATAAATTTGACGTGAATTATTGGATGTGTAATTTGAATCTAGTATTGACTTGTAAATCTAGCATTTACATGAATTGTGAACTAGAATAATAAGTCTAGTTTGACATGAACTGTAATTAGAATGTAAATCAGAATTGGATTAGCAAATTTGGCATGATAAGTATATTGGCATAAATTTGAAATAGGCCATAATTGGGAGTAATTGTCAGGTTTAGCAAAATCATGGTTAATGACACTTAATTTGGTATAGTTTACATACCAAAAAGCAAAAACATGGTTTAGAGGGAGAAATGGGCCATAAGAACGAATGTTGACAATTTACATTAAAAGAGGAATTAAGAAATAAGTAAATTAGGAATAATTTACTTATGGAATTTGTTCTAAATGAGAAATGTAAACTTAGACAAATTAAAGGTTTGTTAAACGACATCTCTTTTAATAATACACCAGAAAGTTCTAGGGTGACAGAGAGGATAGTGTCTAGGCTTGGGATTGGAAAATACAAGTTTCCTGCTCTCCCTGGCTATCACTAACTGATCCGACGGACGGGATGGTTACTTTTAAAACCTGATTTGGAAATTAGTCAAAACCCTTTGAACTAGAAAACACGAATAGGCCTAACCCGAGGTTAGACTGAGTTGTGATGTAAATCTGCCCGGAACCAACCGGCACATCCAGTAATCGCAACAATATCTATCTAATGTGAGTGGTCGTGGCTTTAATCTATTTAATTAAAGCTAGAACAAGAATGGTAGGGTTAAGTTCACTAAGACACTTAACCAATTCAACATGATAACCAGACTGGTGGGTGGGGTTAGGGCTATACAGTTGAGCTAGAATGGGAGGGTTAAGT
The DNA here is from genome assembly GCA_030737875.1 of Allium sativum. Classification (NCBI taxonomy): domain Eukaryota; kingdom Viridiplantae; phylum Streptophyta; class Magnoliopsida; order Asparagales; family Amaryllidaceae; genus Allium; species Allium sativum. The sequence goes on from CM060915.1 coordinate 153,428,140, forward strand.
CCATAGGAACACTTAACCAATTTAACACAGTTAAGATAGGATGGGAGGGCTAAGTCCATAGGGACACTTAACCAACTTCACATGGTAACAAGACAAGATTTGTAGGGGTTAAGTAACTAAGGAAACACTTAGCCAAATTAACATGTTAACTAGACTAGAAGGTGGGGTTAAGTAAAGTTAATACACTTAGCCAAATTAACATGTTAACTAGACTAGAAGGTGGGGTTAAGTAAAGTTAATACACTTAGCCAAATTAACATGTTAACTAGACTAGAGGTTGGGGTTAAGTAAATACACTTAGCCAATCTGATATGATTAGCTGGGCTAGACCACAGGGTTAAGTAAGCTTGAACTCTTAACCATCGAATTGTGATAAAGGAATAGGGTTAAGTCTAAAACATGAAGGGATAATACTTAACCATTAATAATAACATGTCAGTTAAAACAGACGGATAAGGAACATTTAACCAATACAGGATGAATGGGTAGGGTTAAGTAATAAGAAATACTTAACCAATATAACTTGGTTTGTGGTAGGGTTAAGTCAGCATGAATTACTGACAACACTTAACCAATTTAACAGGATGAATGAAGAGGGTTAAGTTGAATTATGACACTTAATCAATCCGAATTGACGAGAAAGAGAACTAAGTAGTAAACCTTAGTTAAGAAAACAACGATTCTGGAAACTAAGTGGTAAATCTTAGTTAGTAAAACTAAGTAGTAATTCTTAGTATAACACGGGAAGGAGCGAATGTCCGTCTAAGTAAAAAGGAGGCTCCAACGAATAGAGTCACGAAGCCCGAGGCTTCGAGGGGACGTGAGGGTACTCTTGGTATCCCTCTGTGAGGCTGCAGATGATCCTCCTGGGCTCACAGAGGTTAAGGTCTGCGTAGAAGAACCAGGGGTATGCTTTGGTTGCAAAATATGGCAACCTAAAGACTAGGATGGACCAGCGTGATTCGGCGAGAAAACAGTAGCCCTGTGATAGCAACTCGTCGTCTACCATCCATCTTCAGTCAATCGAGATACGTGAAGCGGAAAGGCGGAGAACTCCAAAAGACTATATACTTGCTATCTAGTTATGGGTGAGGATGACCATAGGATAGTGGGGCACCGGGGGCCTGCGTATAGTTCTCGTTTTTCAAGGTGTGCCTTTCATTAGTTGAGGGAGGGGTCAGGTGGGACCATAGCCACTGGAACAAAAGAAGACCTTAGCATCTGCATCGGCAGATATCTGAAAGCTCCCGACCGAGTTCTGTATTCCTTGATTTTCCCTGCCACAGGACTCGGGTCGCACATTACAGGACATGTGCATCTAGACAAGCGATAACGTTTCGCGATACAGGCATGGGGAAAGTATAGGAACATATACCACTCTAGGTAGTGTGTCCTAGACTTGGGGGCGTCGTTCGACAGGTAGCATAATACCTAGTTGGACTAAGTGGCATAAACCCTGAATCCGAAAAGCGTTCAGCAGATAGCGTAAACTCTAGTTGAATCTAGAAAGCACGTGATAGAAAACCATAGATTAGATCTAGATAATAAATAACAAAATGTATGCCTGAAGGCAATGGAAAATACAGGGATTGGGATCACGTTATCGTTACTAGTTGGGACACTAGTTAGGTGGTGCAGAGATATAGAAGCCAGTATAATAAGGAAATAGCGAAGCGGCGAAAGTATTAGAGCATATATAGTTTATCTTAGCTTAGCATATCTTGTGTTAATCTTGTCTAATCTTGCCAACCCTATCATCATGGTGTTATCTTGTATTCAGTTAATTCATGTCGTTTTGTTTTTCCATGCTCACATGCTAGAGGTTACTGAACTTACACAGGCTTTATGTCTGACTCTGTTTTTCTTTCGTCTTCTTTTCTTCCTTTTCCCCCCTCCCCAGGTAGTAAAGGAGGGAATAATATAGCTCAGGTTAAGTTGGACTGTCACTCTTTCCCAGCTTGAAGATTTGTCGAAGTTTTGCTTGGATTCTCTTTTCAGATGCTATGGCTGGTTCTTGCTACATTGGGGAATATAAATGCATTTTTATGCTTCTTTATTTTGTAAGACAGTTGATACTCTGATATTGTAACGAAATCGTTGTACAAACTATTTTATCAATAAAGCAAAGTTTTATTTTTCGCTGCTTAATGTCTGTCTGTCTTGTACTTTATCTGCATTTTTTACCCAAAAATACTCCACAGAACTTAGTGCATTCCCTTTGTGAGTGACACTAACGGATGTGGGGTGTTACACGTGGTATCAGAGCTGAAGATTACCAGATCAGATAAAGGATTTGAAAAATTATTTTCAAAACGGTTTTAAAAGAAGCATTTTCAAAGAAAAGTTTGGTTTTAAAGGCATATTCCAAAGCCATACGCATTATCTTCTCTTCCTCTGTTTGAATTCTTGTCTCCTTCTTTCTTGAGTCTTTGGGGCTCCTGGCTTTCTGGGAGATAACCTCATCGATGGGCGAAGTAGCGCCTGGCTTCCACACATAGCTGTAGTTGTTTCACCTACGGCCAGTTTTCTTTCAAGCTTATAGAGTTTCCTGTATGATGGAAGTAGCCTTCGAGAGATTTGTCAACATGACTACACACGGAAGGGGATGAGGAGTTTGGCTAGGGAGCACAAGCCTGGGATGAGGAATTCATGGATGTAGATTTAGCTCACGAAGGAGGAAGAAATTATAAAACCTAAGACAAGAGGAAGTATCTTTGCTAGGGTATGATAGGGCATATAATTAAGGACAAGGGCAAGAACGAGAAACAATATTTTCAGAAGGGCAAGTACCTAGGAGAAAGGTAGTAAAGTTCTGTTGGCAGAGTCTAGTTTTGCTGTTAGTACTCTTTCCTTTGGTTTTAGCGCTTCGCATTTGTTCATATTTGCTTCCATAGTTAAGTCTCTACACCATAGTACTTGTATAGTAGAAAGATCCCACTAGAGTCTCAAATCCAATTAGTGGTTCGACCAGTCTATTTTTAGTAGGGATTTGAGGATAGCTATCGAGTTTGCTTATATCATCTCACGTAGATCGTCTAAATTCAGAGGAGATATTCCTTGGATGCTTGTCTGATATTGGTTTAGGCCTTTGGGGCTTGTACTTGAGGAATGTCGAGTTCGACTAGGGTGGTTTGCGTGAGAGATGAATAGTTATGGCAGGCACTCTAAAAAGTGTGTAGTGACCTTTTTACCCTCATAGTTATGGCGTGATGGATAAGCTAAGAGGAGAGACCTCAAAATATCTTGGTATGTACACTTGGTATCATAGTTAACATCTGTTTATTTTGGAAATGGAGATTGGAAACTTCACAATCGTGAAGTTAAATTAGTTAAGATACAGTGGAGTAAAGCTCAAGAAGGCTAGATACTAGCATCATACCCTTTTTCCTTAAGGGTGCATCCTTGATTTCTTTTTTTTGTAGGAGCTTTACGCATAATTGTTTCTCTCTTTCCAAAGTATGTCCTCTAGGTCGTATCTTCGATCCTTAGGTAGAAGCCAATGGATGTAAACATGTGTTTGAAACATGTTATGGTTGGTGGTTGCAAGTGGTTGCTAATGGTTGCTCGTGGATGCATATGCATACGTATTAGGCACTAGATCAGTTCGGGCGCTTTCATATTGCATTTACAGATATGTATTTGTTTGTAAGTTGAACTTGATATGTTATCATATGGATGTTGCATATGGATGAATGGCTATGCACACATGTAGTATTTACATAACTAGGGATGCTTGCATACATGATTGGACGCATGGCACTGACATGATTTGCATTAAGGAGGTCAACTGAATCAGTAGACCGCCTGATTTTGCATTAGATAAAGACATATACACACACTATGAATATGAACATGAAAGCATTAGAAATCTTTTAAGGACAATGAATGCCTGTGATTGAATGGTTGAGTAGATGGGTGATTGGATGGTAGGACACATTCTTCCTAACTTGAAGATTTCGGGGACGAAATCCTTTTAAGTGGGGGAGAATGTAACACCCCGTAATTCTGTAACACTAAGATTCACAAATCAAGGCAGAATTAAATATTAAAATCAAAATCAAGGGAAACGGGCTGCGCCATTGCGTTCATCTCGGAATTCTGCATGAAAACGAGTCCGAGTTTGCGTAAATCGGAGTCCGTATGAGGAAGAAATGGCATCGGGAAGTTTCAGCGAAGTTCAAATTTCAAAACAGTTCAGAAAAGCGAATTCAAATTCAAAATTGGACCCAGATTGGGCTGGGCGGGAATTTTCCCACCCTAGGCACCCAGGTCGACTAGGTAGCCGACCTGGGACACCCAGGTCGACTGGGTAGTCGACCTGGGGGTCGACCTCCCTGCTTTGTCCAGCTTTCTGAACCAGGTTCATTCTAATGTATTTGGTCATGTTTTCTGCCTAGGTTCGTCCGCCTAACACTATATAAACAGCCTTAGTCTCCTTCTCTATTCACAATTCATTTCTATCCTTATGCTGCCTCTGAGAAAATATATAAATAAATAAAAATAAGAAGATAATACGAAAATCCGAGACAAGGTTATGCTGCTCAAGTTTGTCAAGAAGAGATTCGAATCAAGATTAAAGCTTCAAGATAAGGATCAAAGGCTAACGTCGCACGAATCATGGCAACGCCATCTTTCTTTTCTAATCTAAATCTCTGTAAGTCAGTTACTTCTCAGATTTGAACGTTTCTCTTTCCGTGACATGAAATTAAAGGAATAAAAGAGTATGCCAATTCTTTCTATTCGAATCAGTGCCTATTTCTTTGGACCTAATTAAGAACTATCACGATTCGAGGACAAATAAGACTGTGACTATGAAACTATGGACCTTAAAACTATATGCCTCTTTAACTATGAACATTGCCTAGGACTATGGACATTGCCTATGACTATGAACATTGCCTATGACTGTGACTGTGACTATGAGAATTGTTTCCTTGACAATGAACACAAGCCTATGCCTTTGATTAGAAAACATAAACTATTGCCTATGACATAACGAGGACAATTGTGACTAAACACCTATGATTCATGACTAGGAAAGTGTTGTTTAAGTTTTGTGACTGTGAAATTGGGTATAAACCTGATTTTCTATTCTGTCTATTCTTGGTTTTCTTTGGTTTTAGACTTTGGGAATTTACCTATTAAGTTAGGTCTACCCATGTTCTTGAACCTACTCTGTCTATTCTTGGTTTTAGACCTTGGGAATTTACCTATTAAGTTAGGTCTACCCATGTTCTTGAACCTACGTCGTTATTCAAACCTTTTTATGCCAGTTATTATGTCCATCCTTTTTCATTGCATCTTTGGTTCATTCCCTATTTTCTGCGAATCTAGATTTATATATAATCTAGATTGAATCACGATTATACGAACGGTAGGAATACGATTTGGGGAAAATATGAAATTTACTAGAAACGTAGTTTTTAACTTGAAAATTGGAATAAATTGGGAACATGTATTATGGCATGTTTATAGAAATGCAAATTGGATAAATTTGACGTGAATTATAGGATGTGTAATTTGAACCTAGTATTGACTTGTAAATCTAGCATTTACATGAATTGTGAACTAGAATAATAAGTCTAGTTTGACATGAACCGTAATTAGAATGTAAATCAGAATTGGATTAGCTAATTTGGCATGATAAGTATATTGGCATAAATTTGAATTAGGCCATAATTGGGAGTAATTGTCAGGTTTAGCAAAATCATGGTTAATGACACTTAATTTGGTATAGTTTACATACCAAAAAGCAAAAACATGGTTTACAGGGAGAAATGGGCCATAAGAATGAATGTTGACAATTTACATTAAAAGAGGAATTAGGAAATAAGTAAATTAGGAATAATTTACTTATGGAATTTGTTCTAAATGAGAAATGTAAACTTAGACAAATTAAAGGTTTGTTAAACGACATCTCTTTTAATAATACACCAGAAAGTTCTAGGGTGACAGAGAGGATAGTGTCTAGGCTTGGGATTGGAAAATACAAGTTTCCTGCTCTCCCTGGCTATCCCTAACTGATCTGACGGACGGGATGGTTACTTTTAAAACCTGATTTGGAAATTAATCAAAACCCTTTGAACTAGAAAACACTAATAGGCCTAACCCGAGGTTAGACTGAGTTGTGATGTAAATCTGCCCGGAACCAACCGGCACATCCAGTAATCGCAACAATATCTGTCTAATGTGAGTGGTCGTGGCTTTAATCTATTTAATTAAAGCTAGAACAAGAATGGTAGGGTTAAGTTCACTAAGACACTTAACCAATTAAACATGATAACCAGACTGGTGGGTGGGGTTAGGGCCATACAGTTGAGCTAGAATGGGAGGGTTAAGTCCATAGGAACACTTAACCAATTTAACACAGTTAAGCTAGGATGGGAGGGCTAAGTCCATAGGGACACTTAACCAACTTCACATGGTAACAAGACAAGATTTGTAGGGGTTAAGTAACTAAGGAAACACTTAGCCAAATTAACATGTTAATTAGACTAGAAGGTGGGGTTAAGTAAAGTTAATACACTTAGCCAAATTAACATGTTAACTAGACCAGAAGGTGGGGTTAAGTAAAGTTAATACACTTAGCCAAATTAACATGTTAACTAGACTGGATGTTGGGGTTAAGTAAATACACTTAGCCAATCTGATATGATTAGCTGGGCTAGACCGTAGGGATAAGTAAGCTTGAACACTTAACCATCGGATTGTGATAAAGGAATAGGGTTAAGTATAAAACATGAAGGGATAATACTTAACCATTAATAATAACATGTCAGTTAAAACCGACGGACAAGGAACACTTAACCAATACAGGATGAATGGGTAGGGTTAAGTAATAAGAAATACTTAACCAATATAACTTGGTTTGTGGTAGGGTTAAGTCAGCATGAATTACTGACAACACTTAACCAGTTTGACAGGATGAATGAAGAGGGTTAAGTTGACTAATGACACTTAACTAATCCGAATTGACGAGAAAGATAACTAAGTAGTAAACCTTAGTTAAGAAAACAACGATTTTGGAAACTAAGTGGTAAATCTTAGTTAGTAAAACTAAGTAGTAATTCTTAGTATAACACGGGAAGGAGTGAATGTCCGTCTGAGTAAAAAGGAGGCTCCAACGAATTGGGTCACGAAGTCCGAGGCTTCGAGGGGACGTGAGGGTACTCTTGGTATCCCTCTATGAGGCTGCAGATGATCCTCCTGGGCTCACAGAGGTTAAGGTCTGCGTAGAAGAACCAGGGGTATGCCTTGGTTGCAAAATATGGCAACCTAAAGACTAGGATGGACCAGCGTGATTCGGCGAGAAAACGGTAGCCCTGTGATAGCAACTCGTCGTCTACCATCCATCTTCAGTCAATCGAGATATGTGAAGTGGAAAGGCGGAAAACTCCAAAAGACCATATACTTGCTATCTAGTTATGGGTGAGGATGGCCATAGGATAGTGGGGCACCGGGGGCCTGCGTATAGTTCTCCTTTTTCAAGGTGTGCCTTTCATTAGTTGAGGGAGGGGTCAGGTGGGACCATAGCCACTGGAACAAAAACAGACCTTAGCATCTGCATCGGCGGATATCTGAAAGCTCTCGACCGAGTTCTGTATTCCTTGATTTTCCCTGCCATAGGACTCGGGTCGCACATTACAGGACATGTGCATCTAGACAAGCGATGACGTTTCGCGATACAGGCGTGGGGAAAGTATAGGAACATATACCACTCTAGGTAGTGTGTCCTAGACTTGGGGGCGTCGTTCGACAAGTAGCATAATACCTAGTTGGACTAAGTGGCATAAACCCTGAATCCGAAAAGCGTTCAGCAGATAGCGTAAACTCTAGTTGAATCTAGAAATCACGTGATAGAAAACCCTAGATTAGATCTAGATAATAAATAACAAAATGTATGCCTGAAGGCAATGGAAAATACAGGGATTGGGATCACATTATCGTTACTAGTTGGGACACTAGTTAGGTGGTGCAGAGATATAGAAGCCAGTATAATAAGGAAATAGCGAAGCGGTGAAAGTATTAGAGCATATCCAGTTTATCTTAGCTTAGCATATCTTGTGTTAATCTTGTCTAATCTTGCCAACCCTATCATCATGGTGTTATCTTGTATTCAGTTAATTCATGTCGTTTTGTTTTTCCATGTTCACATGCTAGAAGTTACTGAACTTACTCAGGCTTTATGTCTGACTCTGTTTTTCTTTCGTCTTCTTTTCTTCCGTTCCCCCACCCCCCAGGTAGTAAAGGAGGGAATAATATAGCTCAGGTTAAGTTGGACGGTCACTCTTTCTCAGCTTGAAGATTTGTCGAAGTTTTTCTTGGATTCTCTATTCAGATGCTATGGCTGGTTCTTGCTAATTTGTGAATATAAATGCATTTTTATGCTTCTTTATTTTGTAAGACAGATGATACTCTGATATTGTAAAGAAATCATTGTACAAACTATTTTATCAATAAAGCAAAGTTTTTTTTTCCGCTGCTTAATTTCTGTCTGTCTTGTAATTTATCTGCATCTTTTACCCAAAAATACTCCACAGAACTTAGTGCATTCCCTTTGTGAGTGACACTAACGGATGTGGGGTTTACATAATAAGTAGGCTAATCACAGGACCACGCCACTAACGCGGAACGGGTTTACTTCATTGGATTGCTAGTGCATAAATAAAGTAAATCATCAAATAACGCAATGCTTTTTAGAAAAATGAAACCATTATAAGACCCAGGTCCCATCACACAATGCAACGCACACCAGAGAATAGGGTTTTACCTTATAATGGTCAAAAAATGCTAAATACGCAAAATATGATATTATTAGTGTGTATATATATATATATATTTAAAACATTCAAATATAATATCAATCCTAGACGGCATAGATACCATCTACTATGTCGCCATACTCGTTATATAATCAAAACCGCAAGGGCGTATTGGAAATTGGGTTTCCATCAGGAGTCAAGGCTAGGGAGGAGCTTCTGACCGATTCGAGACACTCTAGCAATGCCTTAGGATTCGGACGCTGGCGAACCCTTGGATACAGCAGGGCCGATCCACAAATACTTTAGTGGATTAGTTATGCCTGAACACACGCTCCCCGATCCTATTGGATCTACAAATCAGCCGAGGGCGATCGATAAGAATAAACCAAGGCCTCGCAAAATTCCATCAACCACCTAAGCAAATGTCGGGCCGTGTTAAAGCCCAACACCACTTCTAGCTAGAAAGAAACGTGTGCACTCCCTGCGTTCCCTTCTCTCGTTTTAGACTCAACCGGTGTGTGAGGCTCGCGAAGTCACGATATACACAAAGCTATGCCTAAATAGACAGTGCTTTGATCATCAACCATAAGGCCTGCTTTTCAACAAAGCCTTGATCATTTGCATCTTAGCATGTCACATTGTCAGACCCTACCATATGCGTCTTAGAGAAGGGTGATAAGTAAAGAATAAATTCTTCACCACTAAACAGAAATATATAATCAGTAGCGTTCAACGAATACAGTAGAAAGGAATACAATGTCATACACGCAATCCATTTACAAGTCCGCTCTGGGTCTGAGAGAAACAATGTGTCCGTCGATCTCCAAATGCGTTTGGACGATCATTACTAAATACCTTGCCTTGGAAGGCCAATCCCAATTCAAGATACCAGTCATCATCATCCCAACGATGTGAAAACCTTCGGTCTTCAATCACCATCTTCATCTTCGACTCTTGATCGTCGTGATGATTATTCAGAATGGGTTGAACCCGGTCTTTCTGAATAACTCGCGTATTTTGTGATTAAAAAGCAAATATTGGAAAATCACACATTACGCCACATTCCAACTCCGAGTATTCTTTTAATAAGATATTCAATTTAAAAGATTCTCATTAATTTTATCAAAGACAAACTCTGAAAATAAAATCTATAAATCAATTTCCAAAATATGGAATTCCACAGAAATCAATCAATACATAATCGATATAGATTTCTGTATCAGACTAATAATATAAATGGAATAACGGCAAAGCCTCTTAAATTCCATCTATAATATCGGTCTTCTTTTACAGAAGCCCATTTCGATTATTACCAATCGAATTTCCACTTAGTTCCGATTTTATATATTAAATTGAAAAACTTGATTTTAGAAAATGCCCCTTTAAATCTATAAAATAGATTTATAAATTCCAAATAATAATTTCAAGGTAAATTGGATTAAAGGACAAATGTCGTTTAAAACATCGTCCACGATAAATCCACTTCACATCTCAATTTATTTCATATCACAAAATATAATTGCAAATGCTAGTAATCTTTAAAAAATATATTTTAAAATAATCATTAAAAATATTCTTTATATAAAAGATTCTAAATGAGAAGTATTCTTTATATTACAAATTATTTATCTTTTACATATACTCGATTAAAAATATATTTTATGAAAATATGTATACTTTATATAAAAAGGGTTTCTAATGTAAAAATATTCTTATTTAAAAGAATACCTGAATCGAAATGCGACTCAAACATTTACCATATAATTTGGATTATATGGATTTCACACACATCAGTATAATCATCAAATCATCCATCTACATCCAGAGTGTAATGTCCACTGTGTAAGCGCTAAAATTAAATAATAACGCTCATCGCAGCCTGTCGATCTAACGATCAACATACGACTAAATATTGGGATTAGTGTATGTTAATTTTCATCCCAACACCCGTGTGGGGTTTCAACCAACAAACAAATAATAAACTAATTTGTGCACTTGGGCGATGTGTGAAAATTATCATCCCAATCACATACACAAGTCGGGTAACTTGTGAATGGAAGTGTAATACACAATATATAGCCATGACAAACACATAATTGGTTTCAACAAATGTAAATTGACATAAGTAAATAATTGGTCTTAACTAGTGTGAATTGACAAAAGTGAATATTTGTTTTAACTAGTATAAATTGACTAAAATGAATAGTTGTTTTTAACTAATGTAAATTAACAAAAATGAATAATTGGTTTTTAACTAATATAAATTTACGATAGTGATTAATTTGTATTTCAATTCTAATATAATATTCCAGTGCTATATTTTGTTTCATTCTTTTAATTTAGACTAAATAAGTGTTTTTTTTCTATTTTACTTTAATGATAAAAATGTGAATGAAAGGGTAACTCTTTATTTTGAAAGTAAAATGAACCTTTCAATTCATGGTTTGTTTGCATTAAGGAATGCAAATAAAAATACAACTTTAAACCGATGTTTTATTCATATCAAAATGCAAATCACAAATGTAACTTATCTTTTGATGTTTGGTTTGCATGTAGGATTGCAAACAAAAAATGAAACTTTTATATTAATGTTTTATTTGCAACAAGGAAAGCAATTAACAAATGTAATTTTTTTTATTTAAAAGTATATTTGAGTGAATGCAAAAAGGAACTCATTTCCAATGTATATTTGCATTAGTGATTCCCAATAAAAGAACAATTTTTCCTTTCAAAATATATTTGCCTTAATGAGTGCAAATAAAATAACTAATTTCATTTTCAATGTATTTTTATATTAGTGAATGCAAATAAAAGATTGAACTCAAAATTTCAATTCTAGAATAACATAAAAAGGGTAGTTCATTGTTTTACACTTTTCTATGTGTTCTAATAACACTTAAAAGGATCCTTTTATTTGTTTATACCTTTCTATACATTCTAACAACATATAAAAAATATTTTATATGTAAATATTCTTCTATGTATTCTAATGTCAAATAACAGTGAACTTTATTTGTATAATAAATACTAATTTTTAAATGACAAATAAAAAAGTAGATTTTATTCGCCTAATAAATTCTGAGTTTCAAATGACAAATAAAAAATGAATTTTATTTTTTCAACAAATTTTAAGTTTCAAGTGACAAATAAAAGTTGATTTTATTTGTGCAACAGATTCTAAGTATATATTGGTGTTGTAGCATGTATATAAAAAAATGGACTTTATTTCTATGTCATATTTGTATGGAAAAATACAAATAAAAAGATGAACTTAATTCCTATGTTATATTTGTATTGAAAAATACAAATAAAAAGATGAACTTTATTTCTATGTTATATTTGTGTTGAAAGACACAAATAAAAAGATACTTCATTTTCTACGTTACACTTGTGTTGAAATACACAAATAAAAAGATACTTCATTTGCTAAGTGTATATTTGTGTTAAGAACACAAATAAAAAAAGAAACAATTCAATTTCTATGTTAATACTTGTGAAAATAATTTCTTTTTTTTTGGCAAGGCCGACCGGTTTTTATAGTGATCCGTAACACTCTTTATTTATTACAAAATAAAAGTACAAAGAAGTTCAGGTGATATGGCATCTACATATCAGCTACTGGATCTTCCACACACGGAAACACCCACACCCACGCACAACTCATAGCATTTATGACATTACATCTTCCATACTTGACATTACAGATTCCTTACATGACAATAAGACAATAAAAAGAAAAAAAGAAAAATTCTCCTTTCATCATCCCATATCATCATCAAAACCTTTGAGTAGCTCTATTTTCTTGCTTCTCGTTATAGGCGCACTGCCCAAAGATCGACCAGAAGTAGAGACAGCTATCGGCGTGTTGATGATAGGATCCGGTGGCGCTTTGTAACCTGGTGGAGGTTTAATATGGTCATACGGTCCAGGTTTTCTCTTGGTTATTTCTTTTTCTTTGCTACTAGTAATGGGTGTTGTTGGGATTACATTGCATTTCAGATTTGAAATACCAACTTCCTGCGTGCTTTCTTGGGAACTGGAAACCTTATTCTTACAAACATTGAGGAAGCCTGGCTTGAGCGCTGACGGTGAAGTCTTGGAGTTGCTCTTAACAGTCTGAATTAATCCAAATTTCTTTCTCTCTGTAGCATACATTTCCATGTTGTTATAATTGTTTATCATTGTATCCACAAGTTTTTTCTTTTCAAAGCTCACACTCGGATCGAACAAGCCACTATCAATTTCAGTTCGCAGGCTTTGAATCGTCTCGCGCACTCCTTTCTCATAGTCCCTGAATCTTTCTTTAACATTTGTATTAGTCTGGTTCTTGTTCTTGACCTGATTGTCACTTACTTCAACACAATCAAAATGAGATTGCAAGAAACTGTCCAGATTGGACGTATCAGAATTAATGGACTCAACAACACCATACTTGTTTACTTCATTGTGTCCTATCTCATTTGTTGTTTCATCATATTCATTATCCAGTCCAAAATTATTCTCATCCACATTGGGCCGACTAAAAGCAGTTTCTGTTATACCATTTAGATTATCGAAATTACCTTTACCACTTTTCAGCTCCACAACTAGTCTTAAGCCACTCTGATCACCAGTATGGGCCATACTACTGGAGCACGCTTGTTGAAGAGAAGCAGCACCGATAGCTGAGCTCACAAAAGGCGGAAAAGCACGAGAGAGCAATTCACTTACTTGTCTAATTTCTCCTTCCTCACATTCATCTTCATCAACATTATCTATTTCTTCTTCATGTAAAGAAGAAAGAACTGTAAACTTATTGCCTCTTGTGTCACCTTCATCCGCCTTTTCTTTCCCTTTTGCCAAGGTCGATTTCGTGTTATTCCTTGTACCGTTGATACCTTTCCTTGTTACTATCCTCCAAGAAGATCCAGTATGTGCCAAGCTAACGCCATTAGTTACATTATTGTTGGACTGCTCACTCACCCCAATTTTATTAGCAGGAGCCCTTATTTTAACAGACTTGGTGCTTTCTTTCGGAAGCTCTTCCTTTTGCTTAGCACAGTTGAACGAAGTGTGCCCGAAACTTTCACATTTAACACATATTGCAGGTCGCCATAAGTAAGAGACATGCACAATTTGCTCACTACCATCAGGAAGTAACACAGGGAATTCATATGGTAATTCATCATGGGGTGTTATCTCCACCATACATTTTCGCATATTCGAGTCTTTCCATTTTCTCTGTAGAGAGATCCATGCAGAGAAATTTACCAATACGCATTGCCAACCAACAAATTCCCACTTTAGACAGACAATATAAAGGCAAATTTGAGAGCTTGATCCAAACGGGTACTGAGGCAATTGATTTATTCAAATCTCCCAAACTAGTTGCCCAAGGACGCACAATAAATAACTTATTATGAATTAGCACAGGATCAGACTGCAGAATCTTCTCACGATCCTCTATTCTATCAAAATAGAAGAAAAAAACCGTACCTGTTGATTTTATTTTAACTCCACCTGAAGGGTTCCAAAGCTTCTTCAATCAAGAAGACACAACTGAATAGGGAAGTGGTCGATCCAGAAAGTGGCCAATCAGGTAGCCACTCCACTGTTCCTCAGCAGCAGCGAAGATTTGGTCGGTTGGCTGCATGGCTTTTCCTTTGAATATGAGTTTCATAGGCGGAGGTGAGAAAGATCCAGCATTTCTAGGCTTAGATTCGAAAAGAGATGACCATTTCTTGGTAGGAGGACCGTCGGCTGAACTAGGGTTACAGGGCGGAGGAATTGGAGACAGTATAGGTACCGGTGGCGGATCCGGTGGAGGAGGAGTAGGTGGTGGAGGTCTGGTTTGGGGCGGTGGAGCAAGAAGGCGATTGATTTGGGAGGGAGAGAGTCTAGAAGAGAGGTTTGGACGAGCTGTGAAGACCGGCGGAGGAAAGGACACCATTGTGCGATCTTGATTTTTTGTTAAAAATTTATTTGATTCTCTTGTGAAAATAATTTCTTATTTACATATAAAAATGTAAACAAAATTATGATTTCCAAAACATGTATTTTTACTTACATAAAAATGTAAATAAAAAGGTGGTTTCCAAATATAATCTATAATTTACAAATACAAGGTAAATAAAGTTTTATTTTACTAATATGTTTTTAATATCAACAATAAAATTTAGTATTTTATTGTTATTCTAATCCTAGAACATCTTACGTTTAATGTGATAGTAAAAAGAAGAATTTTACTGTAATCCATAAATCGTGTTCTAAATGTAAACAAATAAAAATAGGGTTTTATTCGTTAGCCAAATTCTATTGTAATGAAACAAATGAAAATATATTCTATTTGTCGTTCATATTCTATTGTAAATAAACAAATCAAAATAATATTTCATTTGTCGTTCAAATCTTATTGCAAAGCAAACAAATAAAAATAAGGTTTTATTTGTTGTTCATTTTCTGACGCAAAGTAAACAAATAAACAAAAAAAATAAAGTTTTTATTTGTCTTTCAACTTCTAATGTAATATAAACAAATAAAAATAAGTTTTTATTTGTCGATCAAATTCTATTGTTCATCTCAAAATAATAAAAATAATATTTTAAAATAAATTAGAATAACTATATCTGAATAAAATATGATTTAAATCTAAATTTAGATTTATTTTTCTAATCGTAAATAAAATCCAACAATATATGAGATTTCAATGCGGATCTAGCATAACATGAACCACAAAACATTACACAAGCAACAATCAACAATTCATCAATCACAGAACATTTCAGATCTGAATTTACATCATTATACAATTATTTCTTACGCAATAAAAATAATTTATAATTAATTAAATAATAAAATTCAGATTTCTCACATTGATATGGCTGAAAATTCGACTGTCTCGGATTCAGCTCTGGTCTATGCCATCGCGAAGATCTCAGAAAGACGAGTCCAACGCAACTTACGGTTCGTCAATCGGCCCTCGTATGAAAGAGATATTGATTTTTAAAGATCGGATAAATTAAATATTAAATAAATAAATAATAATATAATATTACTTCTTCTTCCTCCTATTCACGTCGATACAGCTGAACCCAAATCCATCGTCCATCCCACTGCGCGCGCGCCAATCCGAGCCCCCCTCTGTCGATCGGATGCCGCCACTCCGAAGCTCCGCCCGCGAGCCACCACCGCCCATAAGGCCACCACGCTCGGTGGGGCCCATCGCCTAAAATTCGCCCCCGACCGCTGCCGCTTTGTCTCCAAATTCCGGCCGCCACGCTCCACTGAACCCGATCATCACCGTACGGATTGAAAGCCCTCGAAATTCTCTTCGATTTGACATATAGTTTGTAGATTTTCACTGAACGGATTGAGAGAAATTGATGTTTGAAATTGGGAGATTTCTGGCCTTCGAATGAATAGGCGGCGATCGCATTTGTTAGGGTTAGGGTTTTATTTTATTTTTTTATTATTAAACCACTGAAAAACGTGTTATAAAGGTGAAAATGCGGGCTGTCTCCGAATTGGGCTTGCTTACTGTCGATCTTAACGTTTTGAGGCCTTCTAAATGCAATGGGACAGGTCTCGGGGTCCAATTCCTAAATCTGTAGAATATTTATTTAAAATCCCATTAAAAATTAATTAATTAAATATTAACCGTACATTTAAATATGCCGGGGCCACATATGACCTCAGAAAATTTCAAAAAAAATATTTTTAGCTTTCTTATGACGATATGGTTCTAACAAGACTAATTTCGTCGAATTCTGAGAATGTTTGAAAAATGGCTATTTTCAAGTCGTTTAAATTTAACTTAAATAGTCAAAACACATTTTCTTTTGCAACGCTCACATATTAATTCGAAAAATTCTGAAAATTGAAACTTAACTATAATTTGACATTCCGGTTCCAACAAAAGTGGTTTTGTCGAAAACGGAGGTCGTTTGAAAAATTGACTATTTTCAAGGCCAATATATTTAATATTAAAAATACATTTTTAAACAAATAAATTCCGAAACTCAAAATATATAAGTGTTTATACTTTTTAAATGCAGAAACATCATTCCAGACTCAATAGAAGTGGTTTCGAGTCCAAATTCCTTCGTATGTGAAAATTAGCCTTTCGAGCCATATTATATATATATATATATATTCTACAGCGACCTTTCTAAATATTGAATTGGCCATAACTTTTGATTCCCGCTATGAAATTTCAATTTTTCAGATTCGTTAGAAAGATATGATTAAACAGATTTAAATATTTATAGTTTCACTCAATTCTGATTTATTTTGAATCTTGTACATCCAGTTAAAGTTCAAATTAAATTTCAAAACTACCGCGCCATTTCTAACTCCATTAATATTTAAATTAAATTTATTCGTTTTAACTTCAATTAAAATAAATTCTAGCCATTATTATTTATAATAAATTATATTATAACCTCAAAATTCATTAAAAATTTTAAATTGGTTCAGAATTTGCGGGTTGTTACAGAAATCCATAGAAATAAAATCTATGGTTATTGATTGGGCCTTATTCCAGTTTTGAAATAGAAATATTTGAATAGAAATATTTAAATAGAAATATTTGAATAGAAATATTTGAATAGAAATATTTGAAATAGAAATATTTGAAAGGAAATATTTGAAATAGAAATATTTGAATAGAAATATTTGAAATGAAATATTTGAAAAGAAATATTTGGAATAGAAATATATAATGCCGTGTCGATTAGATTGACGCTATTTTGACGTGAATGATATTTATATTGATTATATTTGTTTTTATAATGAATATAGAAAAGGATTTGATTTCAAAATATAATGTTGTGAAAATATTGTCATTTATATATCGATGATATGGAATATTCAATTTTGATTTGAAATTGAATATGAAGTTATAATCGTTTTGAAAACGAATTTATACCAATTTATAAAATACGGTTTGAAAGGAAAATTGACGAAATAAATATATTATATATATAATGGCTTGAATAGAATGCGCTGCGCTGCGGCAGTTCGCGAATTTCGACCATTGACTTCGAACGGATATTACGGGAGATCTGACCGTCGGATTCTCCTAAAATCGAAACCATTGGGTTCGTATCGAAAAGAGCTTTCGAACGAATATTAGAGATTTGAAATCTAACGATTGGATATGGAATTATGTCCAAATCAAATTTAGAAAAGGTCGCTGTAAGTGCAGTTCGATGGCCGTTGATGGAAATCGACGGTACGTGCCTTGATAAAATTATAAAAAATAGTAATAATTTGTGTAAAATCATAAGAAATGATTTGTGAAGAATTGGGATGAAAATTTCCAAATTTGAAAAGATAAAAATAGATTTTTATCGAAATGAACTAGTTTTGAACTAGAATTATATTCCCATTTATTTTTAAAATAAATAAAGTGGATTTGAAATGGTTTTGAAAATAACCAGAATTTCCAATATATAAAGTGGAAATGGATTTGAATCGAAATTGTCTTTGGAATATTTCGATGTTGGATTTCGTGATTATGCAGATATTGTTATGGGAATTTGAAAGATATATTTATGTCGTTATTTCCAATATGATATTTGTTGGTCGTACAATTTGATATGGAATTTTAGCTGATATATTTTCTATTCAGAGCCTTATATTTAATATCAAATGGGATTTGGGTTTGTTGTGAGTGGTGTCTTCATTTACACTGTTCTTAAACCCAGTTGAGAAAAAGATTAAATCTTTTTATTTAGATTTAATGAAGTATACCAATTGAATAATATTTAATTGGAATTTATTTTTGGGTTTATCGTGAACGGTGTTTTAAATAACATCTGTTCTTTAACCCGATAATTAATGGAATGTGATTTGGGTTGTCGTGAATGGTATCTTTAATAATACTATTCTTAGACCCAACGGAGTTAAGAAAATCAGAAACTAACCAGAGATTAGTTAAGTTGAAAGGTTTCCTGGGTATTGATCCGATGTTGGTTTCGGCCTTCGGGGTTATTACTTAGGGAATTGTTCACTTGCTAATTTACGGTTAAAGGTCGATGGAATAGAATGTGATTTTGGGTTTTTCGTGAACCGTGTTTTAAACGACATTGGTTCTTTAAACCAGTTAAAGACAGGATATGATTTCCCAAGTTAAATAATCGTTAATATTGATTTATGGGAAGATTAAGACCAAGTGGAGTTTTAATGAATCTTTAATTAGATTGAAATGATCGAGAATGGAGTATCACCAGTTTTTCTCCAGGTGATAGTTAAATCTATAATTAGATTTGAATGTGAAATGGTAATTGAATTTACCGATAACACCATGGTGTTAGATATGAAGTATGACCAGATTTGGGTTGGGAAATTTAACAAGTGATTACTTCGGTAAGGTTCGCTAATCCCGACTAGTTTGGATAAACCATAATTTGGTTTGAATTGATATTCAAAAGAAGATTAAAGAATAAATTTAAAGAATTTATCTTTGATAAAATTAACGGGAACCTTTCCCAAAGTATAAGAATATTTGAATAAAAGAATATTCTGAATTGGAATGAGGCGTATGTTGTGTTTGTGTAACACTTGTTTATTATGTACGCGAGTTATTCAGAAAGAGCGGGTTTATCCTATTCTAAATAACTGATTCGACGATGTGTCGAGGATGAAGACGGTGGTCGAAGACCGGAGGTCTTCACATCTTTGGATAATTACTGATGATCTTGATTGGGCTGCACACCCAAGAGGAGGGAATCAGTTGGTGATCGTCCAAACGTACTTGGATATCGATGGATATGCGAGGTTCAAGGTGCCTCCGATTTCGTTCAGACCCAGAACGGACTTCTAAATGGACTGTGTGTCTGACATTGGATATCATTCTATGTGATTGATGGATATCGGTTGCATGGAGTGGTTTGCCTGTGTGGCATGCTAAGATGCCAATGATCAAGTATTTTGTTGATAAGAAAAGTCTTGTGGTTGATGATCAAAGCACCGCCTGTGTGGCATAGCTTTGTGTAGCATTAATTCACGGGCCTCACACCCCGGTTGTGAACCAGAAACGGGAGAATGACCTCAGGGAGGACATGCGTTTCCTTCTAGCTAGGGTGGTGTCAATGACCTACCAGCCCTGACATTTATATTATTTTCACCTCTGTGGTTGTTGGATTGCGAGGCGCCTCAGATATATCGGTGACTATGTGGAGCCGGTGGAGTCATTTGGCTCATTTACGCCCCAAAGGGTGGGGAAACGCAGTGTTCAGGCATAATAATCCACATCGGTGGACCGGCCCTGACGATCCAAGGCTTGCATGCACGCTTGCCTGAGACTCGGGCTAGACAGTCTCGAATTCGGTGAGGACAATCCCTGGCCTCGGTTCACGGATGGAAATCCAACTTCCAATACGTGACAATTGCGGTTTTTATTATAAACCTATATATGGCGACATAGTGGTATGGGGCACTTATGTCGTCAATGATTGATACTTAGGATTGAAATTGTTTTGACACTATACACTTAAAGTAATAATAGAACATGAAATTTTACGTACGAAGCATTCTTGGCTATTATAAGGTAAAATCTCTATCCTCCGGCTTGCGTTGCATTGTGTGATGGGACCTAAGTCTTATAATAGCTTCATTTTTCTTTATTTAGCATTGCGCTGTTGTTTTATGAATGGGTATTCTTGGGAGGAAACCCGTTCCGTGCTGTATGGCATGGTCCCTTGATTTACCTAACTTTAAAATAAAGATTAATAACTGTTTTAGTTCTCACACCAGTCCCATGACTGGCCTGGAGTTTATTGTTTTAACCTAAACTTTTGGTGCCCTTATTTTGACACGGGCAGCTAGTAGTTTTGGTTTTGCAGATTTATATTCACAAGATTCTGATTTACAGCTAGAATGATATCCGGAAAGTTCTGTATCTGTATATCTCTTTCAGTTGTGTATTGTATTATTTTCCGCTGCCGTAATGTATTTAAATCTCTGATATGTAGTTAATGTGTAATATGTAATTCATCCTCTGTATATTCTTGTATTGTGATGAAATTATTGTAATTAACAATGAAATGTTCTTCTGTTTGTGTTCTGATTCTTCATGTCCTCAGTACAATCCGCGATTTCCCGCAAGGGGGATTTCGGGCCGTTATAGGTTAGTATCAGAGCTTTGGTTTACAGAGCTCGGAGAATAAGACACATTAGAACCATACGAAAGAATTCATCAGAGAATGGATTAGTAATATCCAATGAGAATGTCTCGTTAGAGATGGGATCGGTAGTATCCTAGAACGAGTGTGAAGAGTGATGTTTTTAAAAGTAAAAGTGAAAACAAGTTTTGTTTTGAAAATTTAAATCAATTATTCGTATTTGAATATTATTTTTATATTTATTTGGACAATCAAGTATATAAAGATTTTGCGTATATGTCTGATCCGCGTGTATTTGAAGTTTTAAAATACTGCATAGATATAGAATCACACTCTAGTCGTCCGGAGATGGTTCTGATGATTGAAGCTTCTTCATCAGAATTTTTGTTCGACTTTCGAAAAGTGGGATATTTATATATTTCCAATTGACTGGTGTGAGAACCAAAACTAGATAGGGCTATTGTTGTGACTTAGCATCAAAAACATGATTTTCTGTATATGTATCAAAGTTATGAATTTGAAATGATAATCAAATAATTGATTGATGATTGTGTTTGTTGATTATTGGTTGATTAATTAAATGTTGAACCTTTAGCCAAATTGAACCAAATAGTGGATTGTATTGAAAATTTATCGCATTTGCATGCATGTATATGTACTTACATTGAACATGTCATAGCAAAGAGGCTAGAGCAGAAGAATAAAATTGTTTGCCCGACAAATAGGTACATGTTTACAAATTTACTGGGTTTGGATGATTTTATGAGCCGATTGGCTAGCCGCTTGGCTTTTTCTTTTTCTTTTGGATTGGTGAGGGCCATGGGAGGCTATTTGAAATATCCCGATGCTCCCGGTGCAGGGGAGGTTATGGCGAAATTTTTCGAAAATTTAGGGTGTTAGCCCAATTTTTGAAAAATTTGAAAAGCTCTTAGAAACTGAAAAGTTGAAGAACTTAAGCCGTAATGAAAATAATGAAAGTTGAGTTGGTTTGTAAAACAACTTTCAACTTCATTCCTTTTCGGGGATGAAAAGTTTTAAGTGGGGGAGATTGTAATAACCTGGAAATCCGAGCCAATTTAAAATTTTTATTTTGGCAATTTTAGCGAATTTTGGGTATTTAAAATGAATTATTTTAAATAATAACGACGAGAAATTTATTTTGAATAGAATTAGAACGGAAATATTTATTTGAATCGTCAATAGAATATAAATATTTATTTTATATTATAAAAGGAATTGAAAATGGCGCGGTAGTTTGAAAATTCGATTTCGAATTTCAAATGAATGTACAGGATTCAAAATAAACCGGATTTTAGCGAAACCAAAAATATTAGAATCTATTTGAGAATATCTTTCCAACGAATCCGAAAAATTGAAATTTCATAGCGGCAATAAAAAGTAATGTCCAGTTGAAAATTCAGAATAGTCGCTATGGAATTCTGACCCTTGAAAATGGAAATTTTGCAAACGACCTTCGTTTTCGACGAAACCACTTCTGTTGGATCCGGAATGTCGAGTTATTGCTATATTCGAAAATTCGTAATTTTCTGAATCAATATGTGAGCGTGGCAAAGGGAAACACGTTTCGATAGTTTTTGTCAATTTCGATCGACCAGAAAATGACCATTTTCAAAGTGTCCCAGAATTCGACGAAATTAGTTTTGTTAGGGCCGTATCGTCAATACGAAGCTAGAAAATATTTTTCGGGAATTTTTAGAATTAATATGTGGCCCTGGTAAATTAAAATGTACGTTCAAATTCAATATATACTGATTTATATTTTGAATTTGATGACTACTAACCGTAACAGCCGAATTGGATTACGATACATATTCCATTGTGTTCGGAATGGGGGTAGTTAGCTAGGGGCGACAGTCGGTGTGTTGGATTTGGGATTCGAATGAAAAACTACCTTTTTGGAATTTAAAATATAATTAAATTATATATATAATAACTCCCTTTCCCCTTCTCTCTCTTGACCGGTCAAAAATCAAATTAGAAACAAAAATTCGATTTCTGTGACGGCCCGCCCTGCATCAGCCGGCATTTCCTTCGAAAGTGTGTTGTACACATGCCCGACTAGCACAGAACGGTCGCCAAAGAAAGGAAAGAAGAGAATGAACCAATCGAAAACCTATAGAATGTCTCACAGCGCATGGGATAAAATATAATAACAACATACTTGACATAAAATAGGCGAGACAGTGCATAAGCTGAAAACTAAACATCATAGCAGCGGAAAAACCAAATACAACGTATGTTCCACATCATCATTATTACAACTTTAAAACTGTCTCTAAAGTAAAAGAAAGGAAGGGTACACCACTAATGCCCAAAGTAGTGACCAACAGCGACACAGGGAGAATATCTATATATCATACGCGGAAGCCTCCTGCTCGCCTCCGGTACAAGCAGTTCACGTGGAAGGCGGTTCGGATCGGTTTATCCAGCTCGTGTAACTTGAAGAGAAACACTTTGGCTCGTGGAGAGGTGGCCACGATCGGGTCGGGTCATGGTATGGAGGGGTGATCCGATCCGGGTTCTGCTCATTTTCCTGCAACTCTTCCAGCGAATGTTTTACGCCATACGACGGCGTTTTCGACCAATCTAATTTTTCTAATCAATCATAAAGCATACCATACAGTCATAGCAACATATAGAACTGTGACGGCCTTGAATTTCGCTCGATCTGAATCAGTCGTTAAACCGATCTAGACCGTTCGAAACCCCTGATCGTTTGAGAACAGGACAAATCAGAACGCAGACGGAAGAACATTTCATTGCTATTACAACAATTCCATCAGATACAAGAATATACAGAGTATAATTGAATAAATTACATTCGATAAATATCAGAGATTACAATAATTACATAGCAGCGGAAAAATAATACAAAGCACAACTGAAGGTGATATACGGATACAGAGCTTTCCGGATATCATTCCAGCTGTAAACCAGGATCCTGTGAATATAAATCTGCAAAACCAAAACTACTAGCTGCCCGTGCGGAAAATAGGGGCACCCAGAGTTTAGGTTAAAACAATAAACTCCAGGTCAGTCATGTGACTGGTGTGAGAACTAAAACAGTTATTTAAAGCTTTACTTTAAAAGAGAGTAATTCAAGGGACCACGCCGTATAACACGGAACGGGTTTCCTCCCAAGAATACCAGTGCATATAATAAACAGCGCAATGCTTTTTCGAAAAATGAAGCTATTATAAGACCCAGGTCCCATCACACAATGCAACGCAAGCCGGAGGATAGGGTTTTCCCTTATAATAGCCAAACATGCTTGGTACGTTTAAAACAAATCATTTGATACTATAATAAGTGTATAGTGTCAAAACAGTTTCAATCATAAATATAAATCATAGACGGCATAGCATCCCATGCTACTATGTCGCCATACTAGGCTCTACAAATAAAGCCGAAATATCTCGTATTGGAAATTGGATTTCCGTCATGAGTCGAGGCAAGGGGCAAGCTCCTCTCCGCGTTCGAGACACTCTAGCAAATGCCTCAGGACTACGCACTCTGGGTAATCCTGGATCTTCAGGGCCGGTCCTCACTTACGTTAGAGGATTAATTATGCCTGAACACACGTTTTCCGGTCCTTACAGACCTATAATCGAGGCGCCTCGCATTCCAACAACCACATAGGTGAAAAGTATATAAATGTCAGGGCTGGTAAGTCACTGACACCACCAAAGCTAGAAAGAAACGTCGTGTTCTCCCTGCAGTCCGTATCCCGTTTTTAACTCATACCGAGGTGTGAGGCTCGCGAATTCACGTCATACACAAAGCTGCCACGTAGGCGTGCTTTGATCATCAACCACAAGACTTTGCTTTTCAACAGAAGCCTTGATCTATGCAACTCAGTGTGCCACACAGGCAATTCATGCCATGCGATTGATATCTATCGATATATAACCTCTAAGCTCGTACGTCTTAGAGAAGGGCGTTAAGCAAGAGAATAAATTCTCCGCCGCCAAACAGATATATATTTAATAGAAATCAGTCAACACAGAATAAAATCCAATGTCAGACACACAATCCATTTACAAGTCCGTTCTGGGTCTAAACGAAACCGGAGGCACTTTCCTCGCATATCCATCCATCTCCAAGTACGTCTGGACGACAACCAACTATTTCCATCCTCTTGGGTGTACTGCCCAATCAGGATCGTCAGTAGTTATCCAAACGATGTGAAGACTTCTGGTCTTCAACCACCGTCTTCATCTTCGACTTATCGTCGAAGGTTATTCAGAATGGGTATAAACCCGGACTTTCTGAACAACCCGCGTATATTAAAAACAAATGTTACACAAACACAACATACGCCTCATTCCAATTCATTAGTCACTAACCGCAAATTAGCAAGAGAACAATTTCCCAAACATTAACCCCGAAGGCCGAAACCAACATCAGATCAATACCCAGGAAACCATTCTTCTTAGCCAACCTACAACTACTTTCTAAATTCCACATTCTTAGGGAAAGGTTCCCATTAATTTTATCCAAGATAAATTCTTTAAAATTTATCATGTAATCTTCCTTTGGATGTCATTTAAAACCAAATTATGGTTTTTCCAACTAGTCGAGATTAGCGAACCGTAACGAAGTAATTATTTATTTTATTTCCCAATCCCAACCTATTCATCCCATGAAGCAAAACTGGTAATACTCCATATCTAACACCGTGGTGTTATCGGTAAAATTAATTACCATTTCACGTTCAAATCTAATTAAAGATTTAACTATCGCTTTGGAGCAAAACTGGTAATACTCCATTCCCGCTCATTTCTAAATTTGATAATTTAGATTATAGATTCACATTTCAATCTAATTGCAGATTCGTTAGAACTCCTTTTACTGGGTTAAAGAACTAGGTGTTATTTAAAACACAGTTCACGACAAACCCAAATCACATTCTATTTGTTATCGGGTTAAAGAACTAGTGTTATTTAAAACACTGTTCACGATAAACCCATTTCAAATTCAATCAAATATATTAGAAATTCCGATTATTTAAAACCCCTTTTTAAATCTAATTTATTTATTTAAAAATAATCGGGTTTTAAATTTAGTTCAAAACTAGTTCATTTCGATAAAAATCCATTTTTATCTTTTCAAATATGGAGTTTTTCACCCCAATTTTTCCCAAATCATTTCTTATGATTTTACACAAGTTATTACTATTTTTAATAATTTTATCAAGGTCCGTACAGTCGATTTCCATCAACGGCCATCGAACTGCACTTATAGCGACCTTTTTCAAATTTGATTTGGACGTATCTCCAAATCTAACCGTTAGATTTTGAATTTCTAATATTCATTAGAAAGCTCTTTTCGATACGAACCCAACGGTTCCGGTTTTAGGAGAATCTGACGGTCGGATCTCCCGTAATGTCCGTTTGAAATAAATGGTCGAAATTCACGAACTGCCGTGGCGCGGCGCGTTCTATTCAGGCCATTATATTATATATATAATATATATAATATATATTTCGTCGATTAATATTTAAAACGAATTATATAAATAGTTTTGAATTCGTTTCAAAAACATTTCCACTTCCATCTCAATTCAAATCAAAATTTAATCTTTCCTTATCAATTCGTTTTAAAATTCATTTCTATTCAATTCAAATTTCAAAGTGGTTTTCTATTCGATTCAAATTCGTTATATATTCAATTGAAACCAAATTCGTTTTCTATTCAAATCAAATTCGTTATATATTCAATTCATTTCGAAATCGTTTTCAATTCAATCTATTTCGAAATCGTTTTCAATTCATTTCGAAATCGTTTTCAATTCAATCTATTTCGAAATCGTTTTCAATTCAATCTATTTCGAAATCGTTTTCAATTCAATCTATTTCGAAATCGTTTTCAATTCAATCTATTTCGAAATCGTTTTCAATTCAATCTATTTCGAAATCGTTATATATTCAATTCATTTCGAAATAAAATTGATATAAATATCGTTCACGTCAAAATGGCGTCAATCTAATCAACACGGCTTCATATATTTCTATTTTCAAATATTCTATTTCAGATATTTCTATTTGTCAACACACGACTAATCTCAATGAATGAGTACCGTCCACGTGTGACTATTTTTGTTAAATTATTTCGTTCAACACATGACTAATCTCAACGGATGAGTACAGTCAACACATGAACCTTTATTTTATATTGATAAAGATGTAAATTTTATTATAAAAATATTTCGTTCAACACATGACTAATCTCACGAATGAGTACAGTCAACACATGAACCTTTATTTTATATTGATAAAGATGTAAATTTTATTATAAAAATATTTCGTTCAACACATGACTAATCTCACGAATGAGTACAGTCAACACATGAACCTTTATTTTATATTGATAAAGATGTAAATTTTATTATAAAAATATTTCGTTCAACACATGACTAATCTCACGAATGAGTACAGTCAACACATGAACCTTTATTATAATATTGATAAAGATGTAAATTTTATTATAAAAATATTTCGTTCAACACATGACTAATCTCACGAATGAGTACAGTCAACACATGAACCTTTATTATAATATTCTTTATTTTTCTAATTGGAATGAGGCCCAATCAATTACCATATAAAGTTAATTATATGGATTTTCATACATCACATGTATATAATAGCATTGAAAAATAATCAACCATCAACCAAAGTGCACTACACTGTATAAGCATCAAATATAGATATCTAACGCTTATAACAGCCTGTCAATCAATCGATCGACATATTTAATCAATCAGGATGAGTGAACTTCAAATTTCATCCCAACACCCGTGTAGGGTTTCAAACAATCAAACACAGATTTTATTCGTGCAGTTGGGCGATGTGTGAAATTTATCGACCCAATCAATGTCCTTCAAATAGGTGTACATAAACAAACCGTCCGGTTTGTAAATGAATATTTATTTTATTCACTTTCACTATATTCATATTCACGTTAAAAATTATATTTTTAACGATAAAATATTTTATTTCGACATATGAAGATCTATTCAGTTCATTCTTTAAATAAAATGATATTTTTATTTTTCTAACTTATTTTAGGAAATTTCGGCGGCATAACGGCACGATACTAGAAACGGGACGAGGCCTAGCCTTATCTCCGGTCTAGTGAAGGCACACGCCATTCACACATCAATCAAATCCATTCATTCTCACCAAACAATTCAATTTCAAATCAAATCATCTAACTAATTTTTGCAATCAAAACAAACAAGTCCATGGTCTGTGGACGATTGTGTCGGGTGCTACTAAGCACCGTCTGCATCCTGGTATATATATATAAATAGAAATGAAATTGAAAGGTGAGAAATTCTCACATATAGCTATCCAATCATCTTGACTCTTCATTGATAGAAAACTTCATTGCTATCGCATCTTCTTCATCTTCGTTGCTCGTAGCCACTACATATATAAAAAATCACATTTTTATTTGTTCACTTTCAATTTAAAAATCATATTTTTATAATTGCTTCATACCTTTTAAAAATTGAATTTTTACTTCGTTATACTTTATATAAAAATCAAAATTTTACTATGTTATTCAATATATAAAAATCGACTTTTTATTACTATGTTATATAGATAAAAATTATATTTTTATCACGCTATTTTCCATATAAAGATTTCGCCTTTTCTAAAATAAAGATTTCGCCTTTATAAACACCTAGACTTCGCCTTTTCAAATTTAAAGATTTCATCTTTATTAAAAATCTCATTTTTATTTTTCTACACATATAAAGATGGTATTTTTAATATTCCTATCATGTAAAAACATATTTTTAATCCACTACATAAGTAAAAATCAAATTTTTACATCTTTTATATACTAAAGATTATATTTTTGATACTTTAAAAATATAAAAATCATATTTTTAATATTTTAAAAATATAAAAATCATATTTTTACTTGCCAAGAATATTTTCTTTATAGCGATAAAAATCCTTTCTTTTTGGCGATAAAAATCCAATCTTTTAACTATTAAAAATCAAACTTTCACGTACACAATACCTTTCTATGAAAATCTGATTTAAACAATATGGTATATAGAATAAAAATCGAATTTTTATAAACAATGTATTGAATAAATTAAAAACTCACTTCTTTATGATGGAAGAGGACGGGTAGGTGGCGCAGCAGCTCGACAGGGGGAAGAGGATACTCGCTGACCCCAGGTGGGGCTGGAAAAGGGGAAAAAAAGGGTGCGTCGGCTCCCGCAGTGACCTCGGGGAGGTCGGCTATGGTGGCAGGGATCTCGAGCTAGGGGATGGGGGGGTCTGCGAACCGAACAGGTGGGCGGGGGGTGGCGCGAGCAAGGAGGAGGGGGGGTCTGAGGGGAGGGTGCGGCGCGACTGAGGAGGTGGGGGAAGAAGAAGAGGGGGCGGCGGCGCCACGTTGGGGTGCGGTGGTCCTTGGGGTAGCGTGGCGGTGGGTGGCGGAGGGCAGGGCGACGGCGAAGTCGCCTTCGATTTGGGGGGGGTCTGAAATGAGAAAGCAACGGGGGGGGGGGGGTTTTATAAAAGAAAATATATTTAATTATTTATTCAATTAATTCTCCATAAAGTTGCTTTTTCGTTCGGGCTTTGAATTGGACCCAACGACTGTCGTCCCTAGCGTAATACCTCCATTCCGGATACAATGGGATATGTATCGCAAGCT
Organism: Allium sativum; assembly: GCA_030737875.1. Classification (NCBI taxonomy): domain Eukaryota; kingdom Viridiplantae; phylum Streptophyta; class Magnoliopsida; order Asparagales; family Amaryllidaceae; genus Allium; species Allium sativum. Next base: position 153,457,712 of record CM060915.1, read on the forward strand.
GATTCGATCGTTACAATCAGTTTCCGTTAAATTTACATTTAAATCACTATATTGAATTTTTAAACGTACATTTCAAATTACCGGGGTCACATACTAACTCTAAAAATTCCATAAAAATATTTTCTAGCTTCGTATTGACGATACGGTCCTAACAAAACTAGTTTCGTCGAATTCTGAGACCGTTGGAAAAATGGCCAATTTCCAGTCGATTAAAATCTACTGAAATTGGTCAAACGCGTTTTCCATTGCCACGCTCACATATTGATTCTAAAAATTATGAAATTTGAAACCTAGCAATAATTTGACACTGCGGATCCAACAAAAGAGGTTTCGTCGAAATCCGAGGTCGTTTGCAAAATGTCCATTTTTAAGGGCCTGAATTCCATAGCGACAATTCAGAATTTTCAACTGGACATATTTTTTGATTCCCGCTATGAAATTTCGATTTTTCGGATTCGTTGGAAAGATATCATCAATTAGATCCTATTGTTTTTGGTTTCACTAAAATCCGGATTGTTTTGCACCCGGTACATTCAATTGAAGTTTGAAATCGAATTATCGAACTACCGCGCCATTTTCAATTCTATTTATAATTATATATAATTATTTATATTCTAACGACGACGTATATAATATATACGTCGAATTCTATTCAAAATAAATTTTCTCGTCGTTATTATTTAAAATATCTATTTTAAATATTCAAAATTTGCTAAAATTGCCAAAATAGAAAATTTTAAACTGGCTCAGATTTTCCGGGTTATTACAATCTCCCCCACTTAAAACTTTTCGTCCCCGAAAAGGAACAAAGTCGGAAGTGGTTTGATTAATCAACTCTACGCTCGATCCGACTTCCATTCTCCAACTTTTCAGTTTCTGAGAATTTTCAAACTTTCAAAAATTTGGCTAACACCCTAAATTTTCGAAAAATTTCGCCGTAACCTCCCCTGCACCGGGAGCATCGGGGAATTTCAAATAGCTTCCCCGGTCCTTCTAATCTCAAAAAGAAAAAGAAAAAGCCAAGCGGCTAGCCAATAGGCTCATAAAATCAACATCACCCAAACAAATCAGTAAATTACATAGTAAACATGTACCTATTTGTTGGGCAAACAAATTTTATTCTTCGGCTCTAACCTCCTTGCTATGACCTGTTCAATGCAAGTATATGTATATGCAAGCAAATACGACCAATTTTCAATACAGTTCAATATTTGGTTCAATTAGGCATAATGGTTTCAAAATTAGCAAACAAATAAAAAAACAACACAAACATCAATCAATTAGTGGATTAGAGTTTCAAATCCATAAATTTGATATATATACAAAAACCATGTTTTTGATGCCAATTCACAACAAAGTGTTCTAACTATATTAGTTTTTGGTTCTCACACCAGTCTAATGGAAATATATAGATATCACACCTTCATTACTCGAATATAAATTCTGACGATGAGTACTCAATCATCAGAATCATCTTCGGGCCACTAGAGTATGATTCCATATCTATCTAGTATATTAAAACCTCGAATATACGTTCATGACGCGTATATGCAAAATCTTTATATACTCGATTGTCCATATTCAATACAAATAAAATATTCAAATACGTATAAAATGATTTAAATTTTCAAAACAAAAATTGTTTTCATTTGAAAAATATACTCTTCACACTCGTTCTAGGATACTACTGATCCTATCTCTAACGAGTCATTCTAATTGGATATTACTAATCCAATATCTGATGAATCCTTTCGTATGGTTCTAATGTGTTTTGTTCTCGAGCTCTGTAAACCAAAACTCTGATACCAAATGTGACGTCCTTGAATTTCGCTCGATCTGAATCAGTCGTTAAACCGATCTAGACCGTTCGAAACCCCTGATCGTTTGAGAACAGGACAAATCAGAACGCAGACGGAAGAACATTTCATTGCTATTACAACAATTCCATCAGATACAAGAATATACAGAGTATAATTGAATAAATTACATTCGATAAATATCAGAGATTACAATAATTACATAGCAGCGGAAAAATAATACAAAGCACAACTGAAGGTGATATACGGATACAGAGCTTTCCGGATATCATTCCAGCTGTAAACCAGGATCCTGTGAATATAAATCTGCAAAACCAAAACTACTAGCTGCCCGTGCGGAAAATAGGGGCACCCAGAGTTTAGGTTAAAACAATAAACTCCAGGTCAATCATGTGACTGGTGTGAGAACTAAAATAGTTATTTAAAGCTTTACTTTAAAAGAGAGTAATTCAAGGGACCACGCCGTATAACACGGAACGGGTTTCCTCCCAAGAATACCAGTGCATATAATAAACAGCGCAATGCTTTTTCGAAAAATGAAGCTATTATAAGACCCAGGTCCCATCACACAATGCAACGCAAGCCGGAGGATAGGGTTTTCCCTTATAATAGCCAAACATGCTTGGTACGTTTAAAACAAATCATTTGATACTATAATAAGTGTATAGTGTCAAAACAGTTTCAATCATAAATATAAATCATAGACGGCATAGCATCCCATGCTACTATGTCGCCATACTAGGCTCTACAAATAAAGCCGAAATATCTCGTATTGGAAATTGGATTTCCGTCATGAGTCGAGGCAAGAGGCAAGCTCCTCTCCGCGTTTGAGACACTCTAGCAAATGCCTCAGGACTACGCACTCTGGGTAATCCTGGATCTTCAGGGCCGGTCCTCACTTACGTTAGAGGATTAATTATGCCTGAACACACGTTTCCCGGTCCTTACAGACCTATAATCGAGGCGCCTCGCATTCCAACAACCACATAGGTGAAAATATATAAATGTCAGGGCTGGTAAGTCACTGACACCACCAAAGCTAGAAAGAAACGTCGTGTTCTCCCTGCAGTCCGTATCCCGTTTTTAACTCATACCGAGGTGTGAGGCTCGCGAATTCACGTCATACACAAAGCTGCCACGTAGGCGTGCTTTGATCATCAACCACAAGACTTTGCTTTTCAACAGAAGCCTTGATCTATGCAACTCAGTGTGCCACACAGGCAATTCATGCCATGCGATTGATATCTATCGATATATAACCTCTAAGCTCGTACGTCTCAGAGAAGGGCGTTAAGCAAGAGAATAAATTCTCCACCGCCAAACAGATATATATTTAATAGAAATCAGTCAACATAGAATAAAATCCAATGTCAGACACACAATCCATTTACAAGTCCGTTCTGGGTCTAAACGAAACCGGAGGCACTTTCCTCGCATATCCATCCATCTCCAAGTACGTCTGGACGACAACCAACTATTTCCATCCTCTTGGGTGTACTGCCCAATCAGGATCGTCAGTAGTTATCCAAACGATGTGAAGACTTCTGGTCTTCAACCACCGTCTTCATCTTCGACTTATCGTCGAATCGGTTATTCAGAATGGGTATAAACCCGGACTTTCTGAACAACCCGCGTATATTAAAAACAAATGTTACACAAACACAACATACGCCTCATTCCAATTCATTAGTCACTAACCGCAAATTAGCAAGAGAACAATTTCCCAAACATTAACCCCGAAGGCCGAAACCAACATCAGATCAATACCCAGGAAACCATTCTTCTTAGCCAACCTACAACTACTTTCTAAATTCCACATTCTTAGGGAAAGGTTCCCATTAATTTTATCCAAGATAAATTCTTTAAAATTTATCATGTAATCTTCCTTTGGATGTCATTTAAAACCAAATTATGGTTTTTCCAACTAGTCGAGATTAGCGAACCGTAACGAAGTAATTATTTATTTTATTTCCCAATCCCAACCTATTCATCCCATGAAGCAAAACTGGTAATACTCCATATCTAACACCGTGGTGTTATCGGTAAAATTAATTACCATTTCACGTTCAAATCTAATTAAAGATTTAACTATCGCTTTGGAGCAAAACTGGTAATACTCCATTCCCGCTCATTTCTAAATTTGATAATTTAGATTATAGATTCACATTTCAATCTAATTGCAGATTCGTTAGAACTCCTTTTACTGGGTTAAAGAACTAGGTGTTATTTAAAACACAGTTCACGACAAACCCAAATCACATTCTATTTGTTATCGGGTTAAAGAACTAGTGTTATTTAAAACACTGTTCACGATAAACCCATTTCAAATTCAATCAAATATATTAGAAATTCCGATTATTTAAAACCCCTTTTTAAATCTAATTTATTTATTTAAAAATAATCGGGTTTTAAATTTAGTTCAAAACTAGTTCATTTCGATAAAAATCCATTTTTATCTTTTCAAATATGGAGTTTTTCACCCCAATTTTTCCCAAATCATTTCTTATGATTTTACACAAGTTATTACTATTTTTAATAATTTTATCAAGGTCCGTACAGTCGATTTCCATCAACAGCCATCGAACTGCACTTATAGCGACCTTTTTCAAATTTGATTTGGACGTATCTCCAAATCTAACCGTTAGATTTTGAATTTCTAATATTCATTAGAAAGCTCTTTTCGATACGAACCCAATGGTTCCGGTTTTAGGAGAATCCGACGGTCGGATCTCCCGTAATGTCCGTTTGAAATAAATGGTCGAAATTCACGAACTGCCGCGGCGCAGCGCGTTCTATTCAGGCCATTATATTATATATATAATATATATAATATATATTTCGTCGATTAATATTTAAAACGAATTATATAAATAGTTTTGAATTCGTTTCAAAAACATTTCCACTTCCATCTCAATTCAAATCAAAATTTAATCTTTCCTTATCAATTCGTTTTAAAATTCATTTCTATTCAATTCAAATTTCAAAGTGGTTTTCTATTCGATTCAAATTCGTTATATATTCAATTGAAACCAAATTCGTTTTCTATTCAAATCAAATTCGTTATATATTCAATTCATTTCGAAATCGTTTTCAATTCAATCTATTTCGAAATCGTTTTCAATTCATTTCGAAATCGTTTTCAATTCAATCTATTTCGAAATCGTTTTCAATTCAATCTATTTCGAAATCGTTTTCAATTCAATCTATTTCGAAATCGTTTTCAATTCAATCTATTTCGAAATCGTTTTCAATTCAATCTATTTCGAAATCGTTTTCAATTCAATCTATTTCGAAATCGTTATATATTCAATTCATTTCGAAATAAAATTGATATAAATATCGTTCACGTCAAAATGGCGTCAATCTAATCAACACGGCTTCATATATTTCTATTTTCAAATATTCTATTTCAGATATTTCTATTTGTCAACACACGACTAATCTCAATGAATGAGTACCGTCCACGTGTGACTATTTTTGTTAAATTATTTCATTCAACACATGACTAATCTCAACGGATGAGTACAGTCAACACATGAACCTTTATTTTATATTGATAAAGATGTAAATTTTATTATAAAAATATTTCGTTCAACACATGACTAATCTCACGAATGAGTACAGTCAACACATGAACCTTTATTTTATATTGATAAAGATGTAAATTTTATTATAAAAATATTTCGTTCAACACATGACTAATCTCACGAATGAGTACAGTCAACACATGAACCTTTATTTTATATTGATAAAGATGTAAATTTTATTATAAAAATATTTCGTTCAACACATGACTAATCTCACGAATGAGTACAGTCAACACATGAACCTTTATTATAATATTGATAAAGATGTAAATTTTATTATAAAAATATTTCGTTCAACACATGACTAATCTCATGAATGAGTACAGTCAACACATGAACCTTTATTATAATATTCTTTATTTTTCTAATTGGAATGAGGCCCAATCAATTACCATATAAAGTTAATTATATGGATTTTCATACATCACATGTATATAATAGCATTGAAAAATAATCAACCATCAACCAAAGTGCACTACACTGTATAAGCATCAAATATAGATATCTAACGCTTATAACAACCTGTCAATCAATCGATCGACATATTTAATCAATCAGGATGAGTGAACTTCAAATTTCATCCCAACACCCGTGTAGGGTTTCAAACAATCAAACACAGATTTTATTCGTGCAGTTGGGCGATGTGTGAAATTTATCGACCCAATCAATGTCCTTCAAATAGGTGTACATAAACAAACCGTCCGGTTTGTAAATGAATATTTATTTTATTCACTTTCACTATATTCATATTCACGTTAAAAATTATATTTTTAACGATAAAATATTTTATTTCGACATATGAATATCTATTCAGTTCATTCTTTAAATAAAATGATATTTTTATTTTTCTAACTTATTTTAGGAAATTTCGGCGGCATAACGGCACGATACTAGAAACGGGACGAGGCCTAGCCTTATCTCCGGTCTAGTGAAGGCACACGCCATTCACACATCAATCAAATCCATTCATTCTCACCAAACAATTCAATTTCAAATCAAATCATCTAACTAATTTTTGCAATCAAAACAAACAAGTCCATGGTCTGTGGACGATTGTGTCGGGTGCTACTAAGCACTGTCTGCATCCTGGTATATATATATAAATAGAAATGAAATTGAAAGGTGAGAAATTCTCACATATAGCTATCCAATCATCTTGACTCTTCATTGATAGAAAACTTCATTGCTATCGCATCTTCTTCATCTTCGTTGCTCGTAGCCACTACATATATAAAAAATCACATTTTTATTTGTTCACTTTCAATTTAAAAATCATATTTTTATAATTGCTTCATACCTTTTAAAAATTGAATTTTTACTTCGTTATACTTTATATAAAAATCAAAATTTTACTATGTTATTCAATATATAAAAATCGACTTTTTATTACTATTTTATATAGATAAAAATTATATTTTTATCACGCTATTTTCCATATAAAGATTTCGCCTTTTCTAAAATAAAGATTTCGCCTTTATAAACACCTAGACTTCGCCTTTTCAAATTTAAAGATTTCATCTTTATTAAAAATCTCATTTTTATTTTTCTACACATATAAAGATGGTATTTTTAATATTCCTATCATGTAAAAACATATTTTTAATCCACTACATAAGTAAAAATCAAATTTTTACATCTTTTATATACTAAAGATTATATTTTTGATACTTTAAAAATATAAAAATCATATTTTTAATATTTTAAAAATATAAAAATCATATTTTTACTTGCCAAGAATATTTTCTTTATAGCGATAAAAATCCTTTCTTTTTGGCGATAAAAATCCAATCTTTTAACTATTAAAAATCAAACTTTCACGTACACAATACCTTTCTATGAAAATCTGATTTAAACAATATGGTATATAGAATAAAAATCGAATTTTTATAAACAATGTATTGAATAAATTAAAAACTCACTTCTTTATGATGGAAGAGGACGGGTAGGTGGCGCAGCAGCTCGACAGGGGGAAGAGGATACTCGCTGACCCCAGGTGGGGTTGGAAAGGGGGAAAAAAAGGGTCCGTCGGCTCCCGCAGTGACCTCGGGGAGGTCGGCTATGGTGGCAGGGATCTCGAGCTAGGGGATGGGGGGGTCTGCGAACCGAACAGGTGGGCAGGGGGTGGCGCGAGCAAGGAGGAGGGGGTGGTCTGAGGGGAGGGTGCGGCGCGACTGAGGAGGTGGGGGAAGAAGAAGAGGGGGCGGCGGCGCCACGTTGGGGTGCGGTGGTCCTTGGGGTAGCGTGGCGGTGGGTGGCGGAGGGCAGGGCGACGGCGAAGTCGCCTTCGATTTGGTGGGGGGGTCTGAAATGAGAAAGCAACGGGGGGGGGGGGTTTATAAAAGAAAATATATTTAATTATTTATTCAATTAATTCTCCATAAAGTTGCTTTTTCGTTCGGGCTTTGAATTGGACCCAACGACTGTCGTCCCTAGCGTAATACCCCCATTCCGGATACAATGGGATATGTATCGCAAGCTGATTCGATCGTTACAATCAATTTTCCGTTAAATTTACATTTAAATCACTATATTGAATTTTTAAACGTACATTTCAAATTACCGGGGTCACATACTAACTCTAAAAATTCCATAAAAATATTTTCTAGCTTCGTATTGACGATACGGTCCTAACAAAACTAGTTTCGTCGAATTCTGAGACCGTTGGAAAAATGGCCAATTTCCAGTCGATTAAAATCAACTGAAATTGGTCAAACGCGTTTTCCTTTGCCACGCTCACATATTGATTCTAAAAATTATGAAATTTGAAACCTAGCAATAATTTGACACTGCGGATCCAACAAAAGAGGTTTCGTTGAAATCCGAGGTCGTTTGCAAAATGTCCATTTTTAAGGGCCTGAATTCCATAGCGACTATTCAGAATTTTCAACTGGACATATTTTTTGATTCCCGCTATGAAATTTCGATTTTTCGGATTCGTTGGAAAGATATCATCAATTAGATCCTATTGTTTTTGGTTTCACTAAAATCCGGATTGTTTTGCACCCGGTACATTCAATTGAAGTTTGAAATCGAATTATCGAACTACCGCGCCATTTTCAATTCTATTTATAATTATATATAATTATTTATATTCTAACGACGACGTATATAATATATACGTCGAATTCTATTCAAAATAAATTTTCTCGTCGTTATTATTTAAAATATCTATTTTAAATATTCAAAATTTGCTAAAATTGCCAAAATAGAAAATTTTAAACTGGCTCAGATTTTCCGGGTTATTACAAGAACTGACCACAAACACCAAAACAATAATTTGATGGGTTAAAACGGATCAAACATAGCCAAAACCCTTAAACATGTTTAGGCGAATCTAATGATATGATTAGCAAAACTTAACCAAATTAACCCAAACTTCTAACAAAGGTCTAAAACATCATTTCGAATTTTGTAAATATTTTTCCAGAATTTTATCATGTCTAGTTTCGTTAATCACCACTAATTACCCTTAATTAACCGTAATTAGTGCAAAACTATGCAAATCACTCACCTTTGCCACAAATAAACTTTAGATCTGAAATGATTCTCTGTTTGTGCGTTGTTCCCAAGGCAACACTGCAGCTCTACCTCGATTCTTGTGCTAATCCTCTTTGATTTGATGTAGATTTGGTTTAATTAGCGATTAGGAGGTGATTTAGATTTTGGAGGCCACGACTAGGTTGAAAGGAATGAATAGTGGCGGCTGAAAAATGAGAAAAAGGTATTCTCCAAACCCTAACGGCCTTTTTAAACTCCTAATCCCGAAATTCCCCTTTGGGCCTGGTTGTTAATCACCCGATTAAGCCCAATCAAGTTGTTTTTCACCATCTGAAATGTTTCAGCCATATCTCCCAAACGGTGAGTACGTTTGGCTAATGTGACCACTCTACGGAAAGGTAAACCATCATCCGGAGCCAATGGAAGTGGTTTCAGGTCAAAATTCCTTTCCATCAAAAGTTATGGCCAAAACAAGATCAGCTGGGGGCAAAACGGTCATTTAAAAATCGACAAAAATCATGAATGTGGGAAATGACACCAAAAGTCGTCTCCTAAAGTTACATGACCATACGATTTCGTATAGGAAAGAAATAAATATTCTACGATCCTTCGATGCGTAAAATGCGAGTCGTTACAATTTCCTTCAACGCCGTTGACCCCGACTCCCCCTACCGCCGCACCACATCGCTCTCCCACCCTCCTCCGTCGCGACCATCCCCTCCGCGCCCCCTTTAATTCCCCCCCGGTCCTCCCTCTTTCTTCAATAAAACCCATCCCCAAAATGACGGAGGCCAGCCCACCTCGACACCGCCACAGTGCCCCCGCCTCCGACCACACCCCCTCCACCGCGCCGACCACCTCAGACCCCCTCTAGCCGCCGATTTGGTCCACCTCCAGCAAGATCTGATTTTTTTGTTCAAAAAAAAGTGAGTTCTTTTCTTTGTTTCTATTTAATAACATTGTTTCTATTCAGTTTTATTTATATAAATGAAAAACACTATATAAAAATTGGATCTTTATATGTTTATCATCGTATTAGGAATGTAATCTTTGTAAAGTAATGATTTTTATCATAATAAAGGCGAGATTTTTATCACAATAAAAGTGAGATTTTTATAAAAATACCAAGATATGATTTTTGTAAAGATAAAGATTTGGTTTTTAACACTGTAAAGATAGAATTTTTATTATATATATAGCGAATTTAAAATAGGATTTTTATATATGTAGTGAAATAAAAATCTGATTTTTATTATATATATATATATGTTGAAATAAAAATGTGATTTTTATAGCATTGGAATAAAAATGTGATTTTTATATGAATGACATCGTTATAATGGTTTGATTCTTAAAGTGATAAAAAAATTCGATTTTTACATATGTGTTAGCGAGATAAAAATTCGATTTTTATATATATGAAGTGAAGATAAAAATTCGATTTTTATACATATGAAGTGAAGATAAAAATTTGATTTTTATACATATGAAATGAAGATAAAGATGTGATCTTTATAGAAGCAGCAATGTAAAAATATAATTTTTATATAATGTAGATAATATAAATATGATTTTTATATAGTAGAGATTGTAAAAATATGATTTTTAAAAAACAGAGAATATAAAAATACGATTTTTATATATGTTATAGCGAAATAAAAATTCGATTTTTATATGTGTAGCGGGTTGAAAATATAATTTCTATATAATAGAGAATTTAAAAATATAATTTTTATATATGTAGCATAATAAAAATCTGATTTTTATTATATATACATATATATAGTGAGATAAAAATGTGATTTTTAATGGGAATAGCGTGAAAAGGAACGTATTGGAATTTCAAACAAATCCAAGCGGTTCAGAAGTTAGGAAGTAAAATACGGCGGAGTGGAACCCAAAGGTGAGAACTTCGCACTTTTTAATTTATTTTCTAGTTGAAATATATACTAGGATGCAGACGTTGCTTAGCAGCACCCGACACCCGTCGTCCACAGACCATGGATGACTTGTTTGGTTGATTGATGTGTTGTGAAATTTTATTGTGTGATGTGGAATGAATAAATATTTTATAGTTAAAAATATAATTTTTAACGTGTATATAAAATAAATATTTATAAACAAATCGGATGATTTGTTTATGTACACCCATTTGACTGATATTGATTGGGACGATAAATTTTACACATCGCCCAACTGCACAATAAAATATGTGTTTGATTGATTGGAACCCCATACGGGTGTTGGGATGAGATAGACGTACACTAATCCCAATTGTTTAGTTGTATGTCGATCGATTGGTTGACAGGCTGTTGTAAGCGTTGATTATTTATATTCAATGCTTATGCAGTTGAGTAGTGCACTCTGGATGATGGATGATTGTTTATCACTATTGATATATACATGTGTTGTATGGAAATCCATAGAAATAAAATCTATGGTAATTGATTGGGCCTCATTCCAGTTTTGAAATTGAAATATTTGAATAGAAATATTTGAATAGAAATATTTGAATAGAAATATTTGAAATAGAAATATTTGAAAGGAAATATTTGAAATAGAAATATTTGAATAGAAATATTTGAAATGAAATATTTGAAAAGAAATATTTGAAGAGAAATATTTGAAAAGAAATATTTGGAATAGAAATATATATAGCCGTGTCGATTAGATTGACGCCATTTTGACGTGAACGATATTTATATCGATTATATTCGTTTTTATAATGAATATTGAAAAGGAATTGATTTCAAAATATAATGTTTTGAAAATATTATCATTTATATATCGATGATATGGAATATTCAATTTTGATTTGAAATTGAATATGAAGTTGAAATCGTTTTGAAAACGAATTTATAACGATTTATAAAATACGATTTAAAAGGAAAATCGACGAAATATATATATATATATGTATATTATATATATATATATATATGTATATATATATATATATATATATAACGGCCTGAATAGAACGCGCCGCGCTGCGACAGTTCGCGAATTTCGACCATTGACTTCGAACGGATATTACGGGAGATCTGACCGTCTGATTCTCCTAAAATTGGAACCGTTAGGTTCGTATCGAAAAGAGCTTCCTAACGAATATTAGAGATTTGAAATCTAATAGTTGGATTTCGAATTATGTCCAAATCAAATTTAGAAAAGGTCATTGTAACTGCAGTTTGATGGCCGTTGATGGAAATCGACAGTACGAGCCTTGATAAAATTATTAAAAATTATAATAATTTGTGTAAAATCATAAGAAATGATTTGTGAAGAATTAGGATGAAAACTTCCAAATTTGAAAAGATAAAAATAGATTTTTATCGAAATGAACTAGTTTTGAACTAGAATATAATCCCATTTATTTTTAAAATAAATAAAGTGGATTTGAAATGGTTTGAAAATAACCAGAATTTCCAATATATAAAGTGGAAATGGATTTTAGTCGAAATTGTCTTTGGAATATTTCGATGTTTGATTTCGTGATTATGTAGATATTGTTATGGGAACTTGAAAGATATATTTATATCGTTATTTCCAATACAATATTTTTTGGTCATAGAATTTGATATTGAATATAAGCCGATATATTTTCTATTCAGAGCCTTGTATTTAATATCAAATGGGATTTGGGTTTGTTGTGAATGGTGTCTTCATTTACGCTGTTCTTAAACCCAGTTGAGAAAAAGATTAAATCTTTTTATTTAGATTTAATGAAATATACCAATTAAATAGTATTTAACTAGAATTGAATTGGAATTGATTTTTGGGTTTATCGTGAACGGTGTTTTAAATAACATCTGTTCTTTAACCCGATAATTAATGGAATGTGATTTGGGTTGTCGTGAATGGTATCTTTAATAATACTGTTCTTAGACCCAACGGAGTTAAGAAAATCAGAAACTAACTGGAGATTAGTTAAGTTGAATGGTTTCCTGGGTATTGATCTAATGTTGGTTTCGGCCTTCGGGGTTATTACTTAGGGAATTGTTCACTTGCTAATTTACGGTTAAAGGCTGATGGAATAGAATGTGATTTTGGGTTTATCGTGAACCGTGTTTTAAATGACATTGGTTCTTTAACCCAGTTAAAGACAGGATATGATTTCCCAAGTAAAATAATCATTAATATTAATTTTTGGGAAGATTAAAACCAAGTGGAGTTTTAACGAATCTTTAATTAGATTGAAATGATCGAGAATGGAGTATCACCAGTTTATCACCAGTTTTGCTCCAGGTGATAGTTAAATCTTTAATTAGATTTGAACGTGAAATGGTAATTGAATTTACCGATAACACCGTGGTGTTAGATATGAAGTATGACCAGTTTTACTTTATGGGATGAATAGGTTGGGGTTGGGAAATTTAACAAGTGATTACTTCGGTATGGTTCGCTAATCCTGACTAGTTTGGATAAACCATAATTTGGTTTGAATTGATATTAAAAAGAAGATTGAAGAATTAATTTAAAGAATTTATCTTTGATAAAATTAATGGGAACCTTTCCCAAAGTATAAGAATATTTGAATAAAAGAATATTCTGAATTGGAATGAGGCGTATGTTGTGTTTGTGTAACACTTGTTTATTGTATACGTGAGTTATTCAGAAAGACCGAGTTTATCCTATTATGAATAACTGATTCGACGATGTGTCGAGGATGAAGACGGTGGTCGAAGACCGAAGGTCTTCACATCGTTTGGATAATTACTGATGATCTTGATTAGGCTGTACGCCCAAGAGGAGGGAATCAGTTGGTGATCGTCTAGACGTAATTGGAGATCGATGGATATGCGAAGTACAAGGTGCCTTCGGTTTCGTTCAGACCCAGAATGGACTTGTAAATGGACTGTGTGCCTGACATTGGATGTCATTCTATGTGATTGATGGATATCGGTTGCATGGAGTGGTTTGCCTGTGTGGCATGCTAAGATGCAAATGATCAAGGCTTTTGTTGAAAAGCAAAGTCCTGTGGTTGATGATCAAAGCACCCCCTGTGTGGCATAGCTTTGCGTAGCATTAATTCACGAGCCTCACACCCCGGTTGTGAACCAGAATCGGGAGAAGGACCTCAGGGAGGACATGTGTTTCCTTCTAGCTAGGGTGGTGTCAGTGACCTACCAGCCCTGACATTTATATTATTTTCACCTGTGTGGTTGTTGGATTGCGAGGCGCCTCGGATATATCGGTGACTATGTGGAGCCGGTGGAATCATTTGGCTCATTTACGCCCCAAAGGGCGGGGAAACGTAGTGTTCAGGCATAATAATCCACATCGGTGGAACGACCTTGACGATCCAAGGCTTGCCTACGCGCTTGCCTGAGATTTAGGCTAGACAGTCTCGAATTCGGTGAGGACGATCCCTGGCCTCGGTTCACAGATGGAAATCCAACTTCCAATACGTGACAATTGCGGTTTTGATTGTAAACCTATATATGGCGACAGAGTGGTATGGGGCACTTTTGCCGTCTATGATTGATACTTATGATTGAAATTGTTTTTGACACTATACACTTATAGTAATAATAAAACATGAAATTTTACGTACCAAGCATTCTTGGCTATTATAAGGTAAAAACTCTATCCTCCGGCTTGCATTGCATTGTGTGATGGGACCTGAGTCTTATAAGAGCTTAATTGTTCTTTATTTAGCATTGCGCTGTTGTTTTATGCACTGGTATTCTTGGGAGGAAACCCGTTCCGTGCTATACGGCGTGGTCCCTTGATTTATCTAACTTTAAAATAAAGATTAAAAACTATTTTAGTTCTCACACCAGTCCCATGACTGACGTGGAGTTTATTGTTTTACCTAAACTCTAGGTGCCCTTATTTTGACACGGACAGCTAGTAGTTTTGGTTTTGCACATTTATATTCACATGATCTTGATTTACAGCTGGAATGATATCCGGAAAGCTCTGTATCTGTATATCTCTTTCAATTGTGTATTGTATTATTTTTTCGCTGCTGTAATGTATTTAAATCTCTGATATGTAGCAAATGTGTAATATGAAATTCATACTCTGTATATTCTTCTATTTTGATGAAATTGTCGTAATTAACAATGAAATGTTCTTTTGTTTGTGTTCTGATTCGTCTTGTCCTCAGTACAATACGCGATTTCCCGCAAGGGGGATTTCGGGCCGTTATAGGTTGGTATCAGAGCTTTGGCTTACAGAGCTCGGAGAACAAGACACATTAGAACCATACGAAAGAATTCATCAAAGATTGGATTAGTAATATCCAATGAGAATGACTCGCTAGAGATGGGATCGGTAGTATCCTAGAACGAGTGTGAAGAGTGATGTTTTTAAAAGTAAAAGTGAAAACAAGTTTTGTTTTGAAAATTTAAATCAATTATTCGTACTTGAATATTATTTTTATATTGATTTGGACAATCAAGTATATAAAGATTTTATGTATATGTCTGATCCACGTGTATTTGAAGTGTTTAAATACTGCATAGATATAGAATCACCCTTTAGTCGTCCGAAGATGGTTCTGATGATTGAAGCTTCATCATCAGAATTTGTGTTTAAGTTTCGAAAAGTGAGATATTTATATATTTCCAACTGACTGGTGTGAGAACCAAAACTAGATAGGGCTATTGTTGTGATTTGGCATCAAAAACATGATTTTCTGTATATGTATCAAAGTTATGAGTTTGAAATGATAATCAACTAATTAATTGATGATTGTGTTGGTTGATTAATGGTTGATTAATTAAAAGTTGAAATCGTTTTGAAAACGAATTTATAACGATTTATAAAATACGATTTAAAAGGAAAATCGACGAAATATATATTATATATATAATGGCCTGAATAGAACGCGCCGCGCTGCGATAGTTCGCGAATTTCGACCATTGACTTCGAACGGATATTACGGGAGATATGACCGTCCGATTCTCCTAAAATTGGAACCGTTGGGTTCGTATCGAAAAGAGCTTCCTAATGAATATTAGAGATTTGAAATCTAATAGTTGGATTTAGAATTATGTCCAAATCAAATTTAGAAAAGGTCGTTGTAACTACAGTTGGATGGCCGTTGATGGAAATCGACTGTACGGGCCTTGATAAAATTATTAAAAATAGTAATAATTTGTGTAAAATCATAAGAAATGATTTGTGAGGAATTAGGATGAAAACTTCCAAATTTGAAAAGATAAAAATAGATTTTTATCGAAATGAACAAGTTTTGAACTAGAATATAATCCCATTTATTTTTAAAATAAATAAAGTGGATTTGAAATGGTTTTGAAAATAACCAGAATTTCCAATATATAAAGTGGAAATGGATTTTAGTCGAAATTGTCTTTGGAATATTTCGACGTTTGATTTCGTGATTATATAGATATTGTTATGGGAACTTGAAAGATATATTTATATCGTTATTTCCAATACAATATTTTTTGGTCGTAGAATTTGATATTGAATATAAGCCGATATATTTTTTATTCAGAGCCTTGTATTTAATATCAAATGGGATTTGGGTTTGTTGTGAATGGTGTCTTCAGTTACACTGTTCTTAAACCTAGTTGAGAAAAAGATTAAATATTTTTATTTAGATTTAATGAAGTATACCAATTAAATAATATTTAATTGGAATTGAATTGGAATTGATTTTTGGGTTTATCGTGAACGGTGTTTTAAATAACATCTGTTCTTTAACCCGATAATTAATGGAATGTGATTTGGGTTGTCGTGAATGGTATCTTTAATAATACTGTTCTTAGACCCAACGGAGTTAAGAAAATCAGAAACTAACTGGAGATTAGTTAAGTTGAATGGTTTCCTGGGTATTGATCTGATGTTGGTTTCGGCCTTCGAGGTTATTACTTAGGGAATTGTTCACTTGCTAATTTACGGTTAAAGGCTGATGGAATAGATTGTGATTTTGGGTTTATCGTGAACCGTGTTTTAAATGACATTTGTTCTTTAACCGAGTAAAAGACAGGATATGATTTCCCAAGTTAAATAATCATTAATATTGATTTTTGGGAAGATTAAAACCAAGTGGAGTTTTAATGAATCTTTAATTAGATTGAAATGATCGAGAATGGAGTATCACCAGTTTGGCTCCAGGCAATAGTTAAATCTTTAATTAGATTTGAAAGTGAAATGGTAATTGAATTTACCGATAACACCGTGGTGTTAGATATGAGTATGACCAGTTTTACTTCATGGGATGAATAGGTTGGGGTTGGGAAATTTAACAAGTGATTATTTCGGTAAGGTTCGCTAATCCCGACTAGTTCGGGTAAACCATAATTTGGTTTGAATTGATATTCAAAAGAAAATTAAAGAATAAATTTAAAGAATTTCTCTTTGATAAAATTAATGGGAACCTTTCCCAAAGTGTAAGAATATTTGAATAAAAGAATATTCTGAATTGGAATGAGGCGTATGTTGTGTTTGTGTAACACTTGTTTATTACGCGAGTTATTCAGAAAGACTGGGTTTATCCCATTCTTAATAACTGATTTGACGATGTGTCGAGGATGAAGACGGTGGTCGAAGACCGGAGGTCTTCACATCGTTTGGATAATTACTGATGAGCTTGATTGGGCTGTACACCCAAGAGGAGGGAATCAGTTGGTGATCGTCCAGACGTACTTCGAGATCGATGGATATGCGAGGTACAAGGTGCCTCCGGTTTCGTTCAGACCTAGAACGGACTTGTAAATGGACTATGTGTCTGGCATTGGACATCATTCTATGTGATTGATGGATATCGGTAGCATGGAGTGGTTTGCCAGTGTGGCATGCTAAGATGCAAATGATCAAGGCTTTTGTTGAATAGCAAAGCCTTGTGGTTGATGATCAAAACACCGCCTGTGTGGCATAGCTCTGGATAGCGTTAATTCGCGAGCCTCACACCCCGGTTGTGAACCAGAAACGGGAGAAGGACCTCAGGGAAGGCATGTGTTTCCTTCTAGCTAGGGCGGTGTCAGTGACCTACCATCCCTGACATTTATTTTGTTTTCACCTCTGTGGTTGTTGGATTGCGAGGCGCCTCAGATATATCGGTGACTATGTGGAGCCGATGGAGTCATTTGGCTCATTTACGCCCCAAAGGGCGGGGAAACGCAGTTTTCAGGCATAATAATCCACATCGGTGGACCGACCCCGACGATCCAAGGCTTGCCTGGGCGCTTTCCTGAGACTCGAGCTAGACATTCTCGAATTCGGTGAGCACGATCCCTGGCCTCGGTTCACAGATGAAAATCCAACTTCCAATACATGACAATTGTGGTTTTGATTGTAAACCTATATATGGCGACATAGTGGTATGGGGCACTTATGTCGTCTATGATTGATACTTATGGTTGAAATTGTTTTTGACACTATACACTTATAGTAATAATAAAACATGAAATTTTACGTACCAAACATTCTTGGCTATTATAAGGTAAAAGCTCTATCCTCCGGCTTGCGTTGCATTGTGTGATGGGACCTGAGTCTTATAATAGCTTCATTGTTCTTTATTTAGCATTGCGCTGTTGTTTTATGCACTGGTATTCTTGGGAGGAAACCCGTTCCGTGCTATACAGCGTGGTCCCTTGATTTACCTAACTTTAAAATAAAGATTAATAAATGTTTTAGTTCTCACACCAATCCCATGTCTGACCTAGAGTTTATTGTTTTAACCTAAATTCTGGGTGCCCTTATTTTGACACGGGCAGCTAGTAGTTTTGGTTTTGCAGATTTATATTCACAGGATCGTGATTTACAGTTGGAATGATATCCGGAAAGCTCTGTATCCATATATCTCTTTCAGTTGTGTATTGCATTATTTTTCCGTTGCAGTAATGTATTTAAATCTCTGATATGTAGTAAATGTGTAATATGTAATTCATGCTTTGTATATTCTTGTATCCTGATGAAATTGTTGTAATTAACAATGAAATGTTCTTCTGTTTGTGTTCTGATTCGTCTTGTCCTCAGTACAATCCGCGATTTCCCGCAAGGGGGATTTCGGGCCGTTATAGGTTGGTATCAGAGCTTTGGTTTACAGAGCTCGGAGAATAAGACACATCAGAACCATTCGAAAGAAATCATCAGAGATTGGATTAGTAATATCCAATGAGAATGACTCGTTAGAGATGGGATCGGTAGTATCATAGAACGAGTGTGAAGAGTGATGTTTTTAAAAGTAAAAGTGAAAACAAGTTTTGTTTTGAAAATTTAAATCAATTATTCGTATTTGAATATTATTTTTATATTGATTTGGACAATCAAGTATATAAAGATTTTGCGTATATGTCTAATCCTCGTGTATTTGAAGTTTTAATATACTGCATAGATATAGAATCACACTCTAGTCGTCCAGAGATGGTTCTGATGATTGAAACTTCATGTGATGAAAAGGAATTTCGCTCGATCCGAATCAGTCGCTAAACCGATCTAGACCTTTCGAAACGCCTGATCGTTTTGAGAACACGACAAAATAGAACACAGATGGAAGAACATTTCATTGTTATTACAACAATTCCATCAGATTACAAGAATATTCAGAGTATAAATGAATATTACACAGAAATATCATAGATTTAAATTACATTTAAATACATAGCAGCGGAAAATAATACAATACACAACTAAAGGAGACATACGGATACAAAGCTTTCCGGATATCATTCCAGCGGTAAACCAGGATCTTGTGAATATAAATCTGCAAAACAAAAACTACTAGCTGCCCATGTCAAAATAGGGGCACCCAGAGTTTAGGTTAAAACAATAAACTCCAGGTCAGTCATGGGACTGGTGTGAGAACTAAAACAATTATTAATCTTTATTTTTAAAGTTAGGTAAATCAAGGGACCACGCCGTATAACACGGAACGGGTTTCCTCCCAAGAATACCAGGGCATAAAACAAACAGCGCAATGCTAAATAAAGAAAAATGAAGCTGTTATAAGACCCAGGTCCTATCACACAATGCATCGCAAGCCGGAGGATAAGGTTTTTACCTTATAACAGCCAAAGCATGCTTGATACGTTTAAAACACATTATTTGATACTATTATAGGTGTATAGTGTCTAAACAATTTCAATCATAAATATAAATCATAGACGGCATGGGTACCATATATCATGTCGCCATACTAGGCTCTATAATCAAAACCGCAAAGTCATGTATTTGGAAATTGGATTTCCATCTATGAACCGAGGCTAGGGATCGTCCTCTACCGATTCGAGATGCTCTAGTCCGCCCCTCAGGCAAGCGTGCAGGAAAGCCTTGGATCGTCAGGGCCGGTCCACCGATGTGGATTATTATGCCTGAACACTGCGTTCCCCCGCCCTATGGGGCGTAAATGAGCCAACGAATGGCTCCTTCGGCTTCACACAGTCACCGGTATATCCGAGGCGCCTCGCAACAGCAACAACCATATAACTCAAACTCGTCAGGGCGTGTAAAACCACTGACGCCACTTCTAACTAGAAAGAAACGCATGCCCTCCCTGATGTCCGTCTCCCGTTTTGGTTCACTACCGGTGTGTGAGGCTCGCGAATCAACGTTACACAAAGCTATGCCACACAGGCCGTGCTTTGATCATCACCACAAGACTTTGCTTTTCAACAGAAGCCTTGATCAATTGCCCCTTAGGCATGCAACACAGGCAATTCACTCCATGCGTTTGATATCTACCAACATATAACTCCTGAGCTCGTACGTCTCAGAGAAGGGCGTTAAGCAAGAGAATAAATTCTCTGCCGCCAAACAGATGTATATTTAATAGAAATCAATCACACAGACTGAAATCCAATGTCAGACACACAGTCCATTTTCACGTTCGTTCTAGGTCTAAACGAAACCGGAGGCACCTAGTACCCCGCATATCCATCGATCTCCATGTACGTCTGGACGATCACCAACTGTTTCCATCTTCTTGGGTGTACAGCCCAATCAAGATCACCAGTAATTGTCCAAACGACGTGAAGACCTCCGGTCTTCAACCACCGTCTTCATCTTCGACACCACGTCGAATCAGTTATTCAGAATGGGATAAACCCGTTCTTTCTGAACAACTCGCGTATATAATAAACACGTGTGACACAAACACAACATACGCCTCAATCCAATTCAGAATATTCTTGTATCCAAATATTCTTATACTTTGGGAAAGGTTCCCATTAATTTTATCAAAGATAAATTCTTCTAAATTTATTCTTTAATCTTCCTTTGAATATCAATTCAAACTAGTCAGGATTAGCAAACCACACCGAAGTAATCATTAATTTAATTTCCCAATCCCAACCTATTCATCCCATGAAGTAAAACTGGTCATACTTCATATCTAACACCACGGTGTTATCGGTAAATTCAATTACCATTTCACGTTCAAATCTAATTAAAGATTTAACTATCGCCTGGAGTAAAACTGGTGATACTCCATTCTCGATCTTTTCAATTTAATTAAAGATTCATTAAAACTCCACTTAGTTTTAATCTTCACAGAAATCAAAATCCTTTCTTTAACTGGGTTAAAGAACCAATGTCATTTAAAACACGGCCCACAATAAACCCAAAATCACATTCATTAATTATCGAATTAAAGAACAAGTGTTATTTAAAACACTGTTCACGATAAACCCAAAAATCAATATCAATTCAATTCCAATTAAATGTCATTTAATTGGTACACTTCATTAAATCTAAATAAAAGATTTAATCTTTTCTCAGCTGGGCTTAAGAATAGTGTTAATGAAGACACCATTCACGACAAACCCAAATCTCATTTGATATTAAATACAAGGCTCTGAATAGAAAATATATCGGCTTATATTCAATATCAAATTCTACGACCAACAAATATCGTATTGGAAATAACGATATAAATATATCTTTCAAATTTCCATAACAATATCTGTGTAATCACGAAATCCAACATCGAAATAATCCAAAGACCATTTCGATTCAAATCCATTCCAATTCAATTATTGGAAATTCTGGTTACTTTCAAAACCATTTTCAAATTCAATTTATTTATTTAAAAATAAATAGAATTTTAATTCTAGTTCAAAACTAGTTCATTTCGATAAAAATTTATTTTTATCTTTTCAAATATGGAGTTTTTCATCCCAATTCTTCACAAATCATTTCTTATGATTTTACACAAATTATTGATATTTTTAATAATTTTATCAAGGCCCGTACAGTCGATTTCCATCAACGGCCATAGAACTGCACTTATAGCGACCTTTTCCAAATTTGATTTGGACATAATTCCAAATCCAACCGTTAGATTTCAAATTTCTAATATTCGTTAGAAAGCTCTTTTCGATACGAACCCAATGGTTCCGGTTTTAGGAGAATCCGACGGTCGGATCTCCTGCAATATCCATTCGAAGTCATTGGTCGAAATTCACGAACTGCCGCAGCGCGGCGCATTATATTCAGGCCATTATATTATATATATAATATATATAATATATACTTCGTCGATTTCCTTTGAAAACGTATTTTATAAATCATTTTAAATTCGTTTTCAAAACGATTTCAACTTCATTTCTAATTCAAATCAAAATTGAATTTTTCCTTATAAATTCGTTTTAAATTCATTTCAAATTGATTTCAATTCAAATTGATTTCTAATTCAATTTCAGTTCGTTTTCAAATCGATTCATGTAACACCCCATGTATTTTATAACAGTGAAATTCACAAATTAAAGTATAATAAATTTCAAATCAAAGTACTAAGGGAAACGGGATATGCCATTGCGTTCGTCTCGGAAAAATACGCGAAATACAGTCCGAGTTTTCGAAAAACGAAGCCCGTATGACCAAGTTATGGCCCGATGAAGTTTCAGAAAATTCAAATTTCGAAAACAGATTTGAATTTCAGCCCAATCCGAGTAGGCAGGAAAATTCCCGCCCAAACCCACCAGGTCGACCTGGGGGTCGACCCTAGGGTCGACCTGCCAGGCCAGGTCGACCTGGGAGTCGACCTAGGTGTCGACCTACCCCAGGCAGGTCGACTCTAGAGTCGACCTGTGGGTCGACTGGGGAGTCGACCTGGCCCCTGAGCCAGGTCGAACCCAGCCCGCCCTGGCTAGCCTAGTCTGTGTTTGGTCGATTTTCTGAGCCTTGCCTTGTCACTACGGCTAGGTGTCAGCTCCTGATTGGTCTCTCCTTTGAACGAACGGCTATTATTAAACCAAGCTTCATCGACGGTCTAAATCAACTCACAAACTCTATAAAAAGGACCTAAGACTAACCCTAATTCACTTAAACTAAAATGGAGATGAGACCGTCATGCTGCTGAGGAGAGACTGAGGATAGCCGTCAGAAATAGAGAGACAACTAGGAGATAATTCAAAGCTTAAAGCAACATTAATCAAATCAAAGCAACGCCTACAACAAAGGATAGCATCTCCAAATTCAGAATTCAGATTCCTGAATTGAAGATTCGTCATACGTAGTAAGTAGAGTGCTATTCCGATGTGAATTAAATAATTGTGTTGATTTGTGTAAAGTAAGAAATGGAATTGTGGCGATAATAATCTATAATTGTATGTTGCTTTGATGCTAAACTATTTGGGAATATTATGGTATACGATTGGATATTTGCAAGTACGCGATTTGCGTTGGAAGTTAACAACGAAATGGAATTGTGGCGATAATAACTTATATTTGTATGTTATTTTGATTCTAAACGATTTGGCAATGCTATGGTGTACGATTGGATTCATACAAGTATATGGTTTATGTTGACAACCACATGTTATGGAATTTTAATTGGGATTAATGCAAGCATATGGTTCATATTGGAAACTACATGTTTGTGGTAGTTATTTACAACACCCATTTGATAATTGCAAGTATATGATTCATGTTGAAAGTAACAACTATATGTTGTAATAGTTTATTTGAAATTCATGCAAGTATATGATTTATTGTTATGCCAACATGATGTATAATTCTATGGTCATCTTTAGTGTAATTTGATCCACTTAAGTATTATGATTCATATGAAGGTTATGTTGGAATTGGCATCATAGTTCAAGTATAAAAATCATGATTTTGTGATAGTGACAAAAGCAAGCGTCTTTGTAAGCTTGTATTAATTTTATGAACATGACTAAACTATGTTTGTTATTATGCCTAGTTGAAAACATGTTTTTAGGCTTATGTTGTTATCATAATCATATGATAATATATTTGACACATAAGTTACATTAGAATTACACTAGAATTACATTCTACTTACAAGTTACATAGATAGGATAAAAACCATGATTATATGAATAGTAGGATTCATGTTCAATTATGTTTATGCCATGACTATATGAATAGAAGGACTCATGTTCAATTATGATTATGCCATAATTATATGATTAGAATGGTTCATGATTAAGTATTATTTATGCCATGACTACATGAATAGAATGATTCATGTTTTGTTTATACCATGATTATGTGAATAGAATGATTCATGTTTAAGTATTGCTTATATTATATTTTGTTACAATTGCAAGTTCACATGTGCCTACCTTATGTTAATTGAATCGTTATGTTGCAGGTTCATGCGTTCACACTCCCCTTTTTATGTTACCTTATAAACACCATGTTATAAGCCTCCCATTTTCATATGGCTAAATTGGGTTTAAGTGTTAAACCCAACACACCTTACATTGGAGCGAACGTATAAAACGGGGGTAATGACGTTTGGGCTAAAATATAGAACATATGTGTTGGCATGTTTGATGCATGCCAACAACCTTGAAAAACAATTAAGTGGCATAAATAAATCTTAATCAATAAAGATGAATTTGAATAATGGGCCGCAAATATTTACATATAAAAAGAAAAGAGACAAAATATGTAAATGTAGAAAATACGATGTGTTTAACCCGAGGTTGGATTGAGTTGTGATGTAAACCTGCCCGGAACCGCCCGGCAGTCCAGTAGTCACAACAATACCTTTCCAATGTGGGTGGTTAAACACAGAGCCCAATAAGGACCCGAGGTTAGACTGAGTTGTGGCGTAAGACTGCCCGGACCCAACCGGCAACAGGCAGCCACAACAATACCTGTCTAATGTGAGAGGTCAAGGCTTTAATAAGACAATTAAGGCTGAGTCAGGATTGATAGGATTAAGTGAATTAAGACTTAATCAAAATAGAACATGCTAAACTAAACAGACTGATTGGAGGTTAGGTTTATAAAACACTTAACCAACTTAGCATGTTGGCTAGAAATAGAAAACCTAGTAGCGGGGGACCCTTTTCAGCAGTAACCCTACAAGGTATCATGATACCCTGAAACTAGGCAGGGTGGGGCACGATTACTGGGCTAATTGTAAGCGGTCAAATCGACGACGGTGGTGCAGCAGTGTAGGTTCTAACGGGGTGCGGGCGTGCACACACTCCGGCGCAGAAAAATAAGGCACTGGGCACCAGTAGCATACCTGTGCATTCTAGGATTGTGTCGGGCCGCCACCATGGGACTTGATACACCCCGTGGTGGGACCAGCACAGGTAACTACAACATCGGGGGCCGTAAGACACATGTAACTATGCGAGTAGGAGCCGATCATCATAAAATGGATCACTTCACCCTGATTATGGGGTGCCTGTTGGAAACTAGTTTATATGGGTACAGAGATTAATATGGGGTACGATAGTATATTCGACCCTAGACAACTTAACTTAGTTTATGGTGCTTTCCCATTTCTAGTATATATTTATCATACCCAGTTCTTTGTTCATAGACTGAATAGTCCTAGACTTACTCAGGCTTTATGTCTGACTCTACTTTTCTTTCGTCTTCTTTTCTTCCGTTTCCCCCCCAGGTCCACAGGGAGGGAATACCGCAGCTTAACCAGCCTTCATATCCAGCTTGAAGAGAAAGAATGTATTGCTTGGATCTTTTCGTTTCGGACTATGGCTTTGGACAGCAATTATGGGACTTTTGCAGTTTATTTATGTTTTCTTTATGCTTCTTTAAATAATGTAATCAAGACAGTTATGATTTTGGAAGTATTGTAAGACAATTATGGCATGGTTTGTGTAACACGTATTTTGATGAAATAAAAGTTGTTGTTTTCCGCTGTTCAAAAATATGTGTTCTTATATCTGTCTTGTATATCTGTGACTTATACTTATAAAACCTCCACCAAAATTAGGGCATTCCCTTTGAGAGTGACCCTAACGGAGGTGGGGTGTTTCACTTGGTATCAGAGCATAGGTTTACCAGATAAGATAAAAAGTTTTGAAAATTTATTTTCAAAAAAGGAAATTTAAAGAAGCATTTTTAAGATAAAATATTATTTTATTTTAAAAGGCAAAGTCCCCCCAAAGCCATAGGTGCTATCTCTTATCCTTTGTTTTGAATCTATCCTTTTTTTTTCAGCATGTCCGAAGAACTTAACTTGCCAGAGGGTGTACCAATACCTGGTTGGTTTAGACGGTTCTTAGAAGCAAGGGCCACTCAGCCAGGTCCTACCGTTCCTCCTCCCCCAACTGCAGGAAATCATCCAGCTGCAGCAGCACCTCTTCCTCCACCTCCTCCACGGGGAAACACCTTTCCTAAGATATGTAAAGATTTTAAAGCTATGGGAGGAAAGGATTTTCATGGAACTGAGTCCTTCGTGGCAGCTAGAAATTGGCTGAAAGAAACCGTGGACTTATTCATCATCTTTGAGGTAGAGGATAGACAGAAAGTACAACTGGCAGTATGGCTACTTAAAGGCGAGGCTTCCTACTGGTGGGAAGTCACTAATGCAGAAAGACCAGCGGAAACATGGGAGGTCTTTAGGGCAAGGTTTGAGGGTAAATTTCTCTCAGATGCGGAAAGGAGTTTGCAGTTGGAAAAATTCTTATTTCTTAAGCAAGGGAACAAGACAGTCAAAGAGTATGTTAATCAGTTCGATGAGCTGGCTAGGTTCGGACTGGACCTAGTCAACACCCCGCACAAGAAGGCTCTCCGTTTTGTGAAAGGGCTGAATGAGCCATTACACAGTTTGGCCATGACCCATATACCCACGGGAGCTACGTATGAAAGGTTGGTACAGATGGCGTTGCTGAACGAAGAGGATAAGGGCAAGAAGGAGACAAAGGCAGAAAACTCTCAAGGGAAGAAAGAGGGTTTGCAGCCTAAGAAGACAGACTTTAAGAAGGGCGGGAAAGGCAACAAAGAGAAGAGGAAGTGTAATTTCTGTGGCAAAGTGGGGCACTTAGTGAAAGATTGCCGGAAAAAGAAGGCCAAGATGAATGGTGGGTACTTTTCTTGCGGTGAGACAGGCCACATGGCTATGGACTGCCCAAAGAAACGAGGACAGGGGCAGAGGGCTGGATCCACCGCAGGGGCACAAGTTCATGTGCTAGAGGCGCCACCTCTGCAACAACGAGGTATAAATACTTCTGTAGAAAGTGTAGTTTATCTTTATGATCAACCCGTTCGCACTTTATTTGATTCTGGCGCATCACACTCCTTTATCTCGTCTGCTTTAGTAGAATCTCTGCACCTAAAAACTAGTATGGTAGAGGACCCCTTAATTGTTTCAAACCCAATTGGGGGCCCAGCTCATTTGTCTATGATCTGTTTGGAATTGAAAATTTCTATTCTAAGCGTAGAATTTCAATGTAGTGCCTTTGTTTTGGGCTTTTCGGGATATGGTTTGATTTTGGGCATGGATTGGCTATCCAGTAATGGGGCCATCCTTGATTGTGAGAAAAGGGTTGTTAGGCTCCTAACCCAGCTCGGTAACACTTTGGAAATTTCTTGTAATCCCTCGTATGCGGTTATGCTTAGTTATCTTGAATCGCTAGATGCCTCCGTTGAAAATTTGAAATTAGTTAGAGTGGTCCGGGAATATCCGGATGTCTTCGAAGAGGTGAAGGGCTTGCCTCCGAAGCGGGAGATAGACTTCCGCATATATCTTGTAGATAATGCAAAGCCCGTTGCGTTGCCCGTTAGACACATGGCTCCACGAGAAAGGAAAGAGCTTAGTAAACAGATTAAAGAGCTTCTAGAAAAGGGGTTCATTAGGAGGAGCATTTCAGAATGGGGCGCTCCAGTGGTGTTCGCTACAAAGGCGGATGGTTCACTCCGTCTATGTGTTGACTATAGGGAGCTCAACAAGCTAACGAAAAAGAATAGGCACCCTCTCCCCAGAATTGACGATTTGTTTGATCAGCTTGTAGGAGCGTCTGTTTTCTCCCAACTCGATTTAGCGACCGGGTTTCATCAGCTAAGGGTGGCTGAAGATAGTATCGATAAAACGGCATTCAGAACCCCAGATGGCTTCTTTGAATGGCTTGTCATGCCTTTCGGCTTGACAAATGCACCTGCTTACTTCGTGGACCTGATGAGTAGGGTATTCAGAGATTTCCTCAATAAGTTCGTAGTGGTCTTCGTAGACGATATCCTTATCTTCTCAAAGAGTGAAGAGGAACATGCTCAGCACTTAAGGGCAATCATGGAAACTCTGCAAGTCCATCAGCTAAAAGCCAAATTCTCCAAATTCCACTTTTGGAGAGAAGAAGTGAGGTTCCTTGGGCACATAGTATCCAAACAAGGGTTAGCAGTGGACCCTGCTAAGGTAGTAGCGGTACAGGATTGGAAGACACCAAGGAATGCAACTGAGGTCCGAAGTTTTCTAGGACTAGCAGGTTTCTATCGAAAGTTCATAAGGGATTTTGCGAAAATCTCAGCTCCGCTCACAAAGTTGACCAAGAAGAATCTAGTGTTCAATTGGGACTTGGATTGCGAGTTTGCTTTCCAGCGACTAAAAAGGGCTCTTACAACAGCCCCGGTTTTAACGTTGCCAGATGGAAGCAAGATGTTCACAGTTTATACAGATGCATGTGGGACAGGGCTAGGCGCTGTCTTAATGCAAGAAGGAAGGGTAGTAGCTTATGGCGGAAGACAATTGAAAGTGCACGAAAAGAACTACCCAACCCACGATCTTGAATTAGCTGCCATCGTCTTTGCACTCAAGTCTTGGAGACACTATCTCCTAGGTGAGAAGTTTGAACTTTACACTAACTATAAATCGTTGAAATACCTTTTCTCGCAGAAGGACCTTAACTTGAGGCAACAGAGATGGATGGAGTTTCTTGCCTCGAATGATTTCGAGATCTCCTATACTCCGGGCAAAGGCAACGTAGTGGCAGACGCGTTGAGCCGAAAGAAACTGACCCTAAGCCCGCTGTTTGTTGAAAGACAAAGCCTAGAGTTTATAGCCAGCTTTGACTTTAGGCCCTCCTCCGATTTTGTACCAGGCTTGCTAGCATCTCTCGAAGTACTCCCGACTTTAGTGGACTCGATAGGGACAGCACAACGCGAGGACCCTCAGCTTGTGGAGACGATTGATAGGCTAATTAGGGGTGAGACTTCAAGTCACCTCAACAGATACTCCATCGACGATAAGGGTTGGCTAAGGCGAGACGGAAGACTATGCGTCCCACAGACAAGGGATTTAGTAAAGAAGGTTCTCGAGGAAGCACATCACTCCAAGATGACAATACACCCAGGCGGAGATAAAATGTACAAGGACATAAAAAGAACTTTCTTTTGGAACGACATGAAGAAGGACGTTGCAGAATTCGTCTCTAAGTGTATGGTGTGCCAACAGGTTAAGGCGGAACAGAAAAAGCCTGGCGGTCTGCTACATCCTCTAGAGGTCCCGCAGTGGAAATGGGATAGCATCTCAATGGACTTCATCGATGGGCTGCCTAGGTCTAGGAGAGGCAACACTAGCATTTGGGTAATAGTGGATAGGCTTACTAAAAGCGCCTAATTTTTACCTGTTAAAAGTAAAAGAACTGCCTCATCCCTAGCATCTCTTTACCTCAAGGAAATCGTTCGACTCCATGGAATACCATCCAGCATTGTTAGCGACCGGGACCCTATCTTCACCAGTGAGTTTTGGCGGAGTCTACAAGAAGCGGTAGGCACACAGTTATGCTTGAGCACAGCCTATCATCCCCAAACCGACGGCCAAACAGAAAGAGTGAACAGAATTTTGGAGGACCTTTTAAGACTGTGCATCCTTGACTTCGGAGGGACGTGGGAAGACCATCTTCCTTTGGTAGAATTCGCCTACAACAACAGCTATCAAGCAACCATCGGAATGGCGCCCTTCGAAGCTTTATATGGAAGACCGTGCCGATCACCCACTTGTTGGTGGGAGTCTACTGATAAGCTCATACTTGGACCAGATATGATCCGAGAGACTTCAGAAAAAGTAGACTTAATACGAAGAAGGATAAAGACGGCCCAAGAAAGACAAAAGTCCTACGCCGACAAGAGGAGGACCGACCTTGAATTTGAGATTGGAGACAAAGTTTTTCTTAAGGTATCTCCGCTAAGGAACGTTGTTCGTTTTGGAACCACAGGAAAGCTAGCACCAAGGTTCGTAGGGCCATTCCCTATCATTGAGAAAATTGAGAAAATGGCCTATAGATTAGAGCTACCCAAAAAAATGGCCGGAGTTCACAACGTCTTTCACGTTTCACATCTCCGAAAATGTCTACATGAGTCTGCTGAAGTGGTAGAGCCAAATATCCTAGAAGAAGCTGAAGTGGAACGCGAAGCAACCATAAGGAAGGTTCCAACCCGCATATTAGGAACGGAAGTGAAGAAGCTACGCAACCGCGAAGTCAAGCTCGTCAAAGTTCAGTGGAGCGATGCCGAGGGAGACGCAACTTGGGAAACTGAAGCTAAAATACGCGCAGCCTACCCTTTTTTTTTCGAGGGTACATCTTTGATCTTTCCTTTTTCCTTAAGTTGCGCTTTTATCTATCTTTTTAGGTATATCTCCTCGACCTTATCTTTTAGGAAGAAACCCTTTGGATGGAAACATGTAATTGAAACATGTTATGGATGATGATTGCAAGTGGTTGCAAATGATTGCTAGTGGTTGCTCGTGGTTGCATATACACACACAATCTAGGTTTTTGATCGGCTCAATCACTTCATATTGCATATGCATATATGTTTGCATTCGTATATGGATGAACTTTAATATGTGTCATATGGATGTTGCATTTGTATGAATGATTGTGCACTCATGTAGAATCATGAATAGGAGGATTTGCATACATAATGGATTCATAGCACTTACATAATTCGCATTAAGGAGGTCAACTGAATCAGTAGACCGCCTGATTTTGCATTAGATAAGTACATGTACACACACACTTCGCATATTATCATGAAGCATTAGAAGTCTTTTAAGGACAATGGATGCTCGTGTTTGATGGATGAGTAGATGGATGTTTGGATGTTAGGATGTACATTCTTCCTGAACTTGAAGATTTCGGGCCGAAATCCTTTTAAGTGGGGGAGAATGTAACACCCCGTATATTTTATAACAGTGAAATTCACAAATTAAAGTATAATAAATTTCAAATCAAAGTATTAAGGGAAACGGGATATGCCATTGCGTTCGTCTCGGAAAAATACGCGAAATAGAGTCCGAGTTTTCGAAAAACGAAGCCCGTATGACCAAGTTATGGCCCGATGAAGTTTCAGAAAATTCAAATTTCGAAAACAGATTTGAATTTCAGCCCAATCCGAGTAGGCAGGAAAATTCCCGCCCAAACCCACCAGGTCGACCTGGGGGTCGACCCTAGGGTCGACCTGCCAGGCCAGGTCGACCTGGGAGTCGACCTGCCCCAAGCAGGTCGACTCTAGAGTCGACCTGGGGGTCGACTGGGGAGTCAACCTGGCCCCTGAGCCAGGTCGAACCCAACCCGCCCTGGCTGGCCTAGTCTGTGTTTGGTCGATTTTCTGAGCCTTGCCTTGTCACTAGGGCTAGGTGTCAGCTCCTGATTGGCCTCTCCTTTGAATGAACGGTTATTATTAAACCAAGCTTCATCGACGGTCTAAATCAACTCACAAACTCTATAAAAAGGACCTAAGACTAACCCTAATTCACTTAAACTAAAATGGAGATGAGACCGTCATGCTGCTGAGGAGAGACTGAGGATAGCCGTCAGAAATAGAGAGACAACTAGGAGATAATTCAAAGCTTAAAGCAATGTTAATCAAATCAAAGCAACGCCTATAACAAAGGATAGCATCTCCAAATTCAAAATTCAGATTCCTGAATTGAAGATTCGTCATACGTAGTAAGTAGAGTGCTATTCCGATGTGAATTAAATAATTGTGTTGATTTGTGTAAAGTAAGAAATGGAATTGTGGCGATAATAATCTATAATTGTATGTTGCTTTGATGCTAAACGATTTGGGAATATTATGGTATACGATTGGATATTTGCAAGTACGCGATTTGCGTTGGAAGTTAACAACGAAATGGAATTGTGGCGATAATAACTTATATTTGTATGTTATTTTGATTCTAAACGATTTGGAAATGCTATGGTGTACGATTGGATTCATACAAGTACATGGTTTATGTTGACAACCACATGTTGTGGAATTTTAATTGGGATTCATGCAAGCATATGGTTCATATTGGAAACTACATGTTTGTGGTAGTTATTTACAACACCCATTTGATAATTGCAAGTATATGATTCATGTTGAAAGTAACAACTATATGTTGTAATAGTTTATTTGAAATTCATGCAAGTATATGATTTATTGTTATGCCAACATGATGTATAATTCTATGGTCATCTTTAGTGTAATTTGATCCACTTAAGTATTATGATTCATATGAAGGTTATGTTGGAATTGGCATCATAGTTCAAGTATAAAAATCATGATTTTGTGATAGTGACAAAAGCAAGCGTCTTTGTAAGCTTGTATTAATTTTATGAACATGACTAAACTATGTTTGTTATTATGCCTAGTTGAAAACATGTTTTTAGGCTTATGTTGTTATCATAATCATATGATAATATATTTGACACATAAGTTACATTAGAATTACACTAGAATTACATTCTACTTACAAGTTACATAGATAGGATAAAAACCATGATTATATGAATAGTAGGAATCATGTTCAATTATGTTTATGCCATGACTATATGAATAGAAGGACTCATGTTCAATTATGATTATGCCATAATTATATGATTAGAATGGTTCATGATTAAGTATTATTTATGCCATGACTACATGAATAGAATGATTCATGTTTTGTTTATACCATGATTATATGAATAGAATGATTCATGTTTAAATATTGCTTATATTATATGTTGTTACAATTGCAAGTTCACATGTGCCTACCTTATGTTAATTGAATCGTTATGTTGCAAGTTCATGCGTTCACACTCCCCTTTTTATGTTACCTTATAAACACCATGTTATAAGCCTCCCCTTTTCATATGGCTAAATTGGGTTTAAGTGTTAAACCCAGCACACCTTACATTGGAGCGAACATATAAAATGGGGGTAATGACGTTTGGGCTAAAATATAGAACATATGTGTTGGCATGTTTGACGCATGCCAACAACCTTGAAAAACAATTAAGTGGCATAAATAAATCTAAATCAATAAAGATGAATTTGAATAATGGGCCGCAAATATTTACATATAAAAAGAAAAGAGACAAAATATGTAAATGTAGAAAATACGATGTGTTTAACCCGAGGTTGGATTGAGTTGTGATGTAAACCTGCCCGGAACCGCCCGGCTGTCCAGTAGCCACAACAATACCTATCCAATGTGGGTGGTTAAACACAGAGCCCAATAAGGACCCGAGGTTAGACTGAGTTGTGGCGTAAGACTGCCCGGACCCAACCGGCAACAGGCAGCCACAACAATACCTGTCTAATGTGAGAGGTCAAGGCTTTAATAAGACAATTAAGGCCGAGTCAGGATTGATAGGATTAAGTGAATTAAGACTTAATCAAAATAGAACATGCTAAACTAAACAGACTGATTGGGGGTTAGGTTTATAAAACACTTAACCAACTTAGCATGTTGGCTAGAAATAGAAAACCTAGTAGCGGGGGACCCTTTTCAGCAGTAACCCTACAAGGTATCATGATACCCTGAAACTAGGCAGGGTGGGGCACGATTACTGGGCTGATTGTAAGCGGTCAAATCGACGGCGGTGGTGCAGCAGTGTAGGTTCTAACGGGGTGCGGGCGTGCACACACTCCGGCACAGAAAAATAAGGCACTGGGCACCAGTAGCATACCTGTGCATTCTAGGATTGTGTCGGGCCGCCACCATGGGACTTGATACACCCCATGGTGGGACCAGCACAGGTAACTACAACATCGGGGGCCGTAAGACACATGTAACTATGCGAGTAGGAGCCGATCATCATAAAATGGATCACTTCACCCTGATTATGGGGTGCCTGTTGGAAACTAGTTTATATGGGTACAGAGATTAATATGGGGTACGATAGTATATTCGACCCTAGACAACTTAACTTAGTTTATGGTGCTTTCCCATTTCTAGTATATATTTATCATACCCAGTTCTTTGTTCATAGACTGAATAGTCCTAGACTTACTCAGGCTTTATGTCTGACTCTACTTTTCTTTCATCTTCTTTTCTTCCGTTTCCCCCCCAGGTCCACAGGGAGGGAATACCGCAGCTTAACCAGCCTTCATATCCAGCTTGAAGAGAAAGAATGTATTGCTTGGATCTTTTCGTTTCGGACTATGGCTTTGGACAGCAATTATGGGACTTTTGCAGTTTATTTATGTTTTCTTTATGCTTCTTTAAATAATGTAACCAAGACAGATATGATTTTGGAAGTATTGTAAGACAATTATGGCATGGTTTGTGTAACACGTATTTTGATGAAATAAAAGTTGTTGTTTTCCGCTGTTCAAAAATATGTGTTCTTATATCTGTCTTGTATATCTGTGACTTATACTTATAAAACCTCCACCAAAATTAGGGCATTCCCTTTGAGAGTGACCCTAACGGAGGTGGGGTGTTTCAATTCAATTTCAATTTGAATTCATTTCTATTCAATTTGAATTTGAATTCGATTCTATTCAATTTCAATTTGAATTCGATTCTATTCAATTTCAATTTGAATTCAATTCTATTCAATTTCAATACTTTTCAAAATATCAGATTTTGA
The DNA here is from genome assembly GCA_030737875.1 of Allium sativum. NCBI lineage: Eukaryota > Viridiplantae > Streptophyta > Magnoliopsida > Asparagales > Amaryllidaceae > Allium > Allium sativum. Next base: position 153,492,596 of record CM060915.1, read on the forward strand.
AATCCCTTTCGATATTCATTATAAAATGAATAAAATCGAATTTTTACTTCTCTATTCAATATATAAAAATCGAATTTTTACTTCGCTATTCAATATATAAAAATCGAACTTTTACTTTGCTATTCAATATATAAAAATCGAATTTTTACTTCGCTATTCAATACATAAAAACCGAATTTTTTCTTCGCTATTCAATATAGAAAAATCGAATTTTTTACTTCGCTATTCAATATATAAAAATCGAATTTTTACTTCGCTATTCAATATAGAAAAATCGAATTTTTTACTTCACTATTCAATATATAAAAATCGAATTTTTACTTCGCTATTCAATATAGAAAAATCGAATTTTTACTTCGCTATTCAATATATAAAAATTGAATTTTTACTTCGCTATTCAATATATAAAAATCGAATTTTTACTTCGCTATTCAATATAGAAAAATCAAATTTTTTACTTCGCTATTCAATATATAAAAATCGAATTTTTACTTCGCTATTCAATATAGAAAAATCGAATTTTTACTTCGCTATTCAATATAGAAAAATCGAACTTTTACTTTTCTTTAGATTGATAAAACTCCTTTTCTATCTAGAAAAATCAACTCTTTCTCATATTGCTATCCTAAAAAACGAATTTTTATTTGGATTTTCAATAAAAAGACTGATTTTTAATTTTGTTATAACATATAAAATTGATTTCTCGTAAGAAATTAAACTAAATAAAAATACTTATAGCATAAAAATGGGGGAAGGGGTCAGTGGCGTCGCAGGTGGATGGAGGAGGCGCAGGCGTGCTCCGGCGGTGTCAGGTGGGTGGCGCGGCTTGATTTGGTCGAGGTCTGGGCGGATTGGGGCCTGCGCGGTCTTCAAATCGAGGGGAGGGGGGTTCGGGGTTTACGTGGAAGAGGGGGGTGTCGAGGCTGGAGGCCTCGTCGGCGGTGAGGGAGGCGGCGCTGGCCTCGAGCGGCAGTTCTTCGATCGTTTTTTTTTTCATTTCTGAAATGAAACGATGAAAGGGGGGCCAGCGGTTTTGAAGGGGAGGAGAGAGATATTTTTTTTGTTAATTTATTTTCAAAAAGTTGACTTTTTCAAACTACCTCTAAACGAGGCCCACCGCCTGTCGTCCCTAGCGTTTTACCCCTATTACGAACACAATGGGATATGTATCGTAAGCTGATTCGACTGTTTCGACCAGTTTTCGTTGAATTTAAAATATAAATCTTTATATATTCAATTTAAACGCACATTTCAATTTACCACAGTCACATACTAACTCTATAAATCCCAGAAAAATATTTTCTAGCTTCGTATTGACGATACGGTCCTAACAAAACTAGTTTCGTCAAATTCTGAGACCGTTGGAAAAATGGCCATTTTCCAGTCGATTAAAATCAACTAAAACTGGTCAAACAAGTTTTCCTTTGCCACACTCACATATTGATTCGAAAAATTATGAAATTTGAAATCTAGCAATAATTTGACATCACGGACCCAACAAAAGTGGTTTCGTCGAAATCCGAGGTCGTTTGCAAAATTTCCATTTTTAAGGGCCTGAATTCCATAGCGACTATTCAGAATTTTCAACTGGACATATCTTTTGATTTCCGCTATGTAATTTCGATTTTTTGGATTCGTTAGAAAGATATTCTCAAATAGATTCTAATATTTTTGGTTTCATTAAAATCCGGATTGTTTTGCACCCGGTACATTCAATTGAAGTTTGAAATCGAATTATCGAACTACCGCGCCATTTTCAATTCTATTTATAATTATATATAATTATTTATATTCTAACGACGACGTATATAATATATACGTTCGAATTATATTCCAAATAAATTTTTCGTCGATATTATTTAAAATAATTCATTTTAAATATTCAAAATTCGCTAAAATTGCCAAAATAAAAATTTTAAACTGGCCCGCATTTTCGGGTTGTTACAATCTCCCCCACTTAAAACTTTTCGTCCCCGAAAAGGAACAAAGCCGAAAGTGGTTTGATTAATCAACTCTACGTTCGATCTGGCTTCCATTCTCCAACTCTTCAGTTTCTGAGAATTTTCAAATTCTTCAAAAAATTGGCTAACACCCGGAATTTTCGAAAAATTTCGCCATATTCTCCTTTGTACGGGGAGAGGTTTGGAAATTTATTGGGCCGTATTAGGTACCCAATAAATCCTAATAAGCATACACATATTTATAGTGATATATTCTGGTGTTTACAGGGCAGCGTGTCTTGATAATAACTCCAGAGAATAAATTCTCGTCACCCTGTCAAAGCCTGAGGGAGTGTGTATTTTAAATGCACCAGAGGATAAATCCTCGTCACCTCGTCCCGTGTGGGAAATAAATAGTCCATGTGCCATATCTAATAACTAGAGAGACATGATTATTGTCAACTCTAGACCCGTGTGGGGTTTTTATTAATCTGGCAATTTTATCGTTACAATCTAAATAGTCCATATCAGTCATCAGTTCAACCTGTAAAATATAGTCATCGCCATACAAGCCTCTCGCTCGTATGGTAAATCTTCCACCTCGTCACACAAGCTCCAAATGCTTATGTGGTATATGATGAAGTATGTCTATCTTCCAGAAGTATGCCATGTAATGTAGTTCAAAATTAATTGTTACTATCCTATGGCGACATTTATTAATTCACACAGAATAGCCAGCACTCCGCATCCAATGGCACTCACAGGAGTTGATATAATAATAAAAGTGCGCATCCAACTCATTAAGGTTTACCTATTTGTCGGGCACGCAAATAAATTCTTTACTCAACAGCTATCCAATTTCCTGTTCAAACATATATAATGCACAAGTATATATATTTCTAACTATTTTCTTATCAGTTCAATGTGTGATTTAATTGAATAAATTTGTTTTGGTTTTTATTGATGATATTCTAATCTTCTCTAGATTAAAGGACGAAAAGGAACGAAGCCGAAAGTTGTTTAACAAATCAACTCAACTTCCATTATTTTGACTACGGCTTAAGTTCTTCAACTTTTCAGTTTCTAAATTTTTTTCAAATTTTTCAAAAATTTGGCTAACACCCTAAATTTTCGAAAAATTTCGCCATAACCTCCCCTGCACCGGGAGCAACGGGAAAATCCCGAAATTTCCATATAGGCCTTCTGATCTCAAAAAGAAAAAGAAAAAGCCAAGCGGCTAGCCAATCGACTCATAAAATCATCATCACCCAAACAAAACTGTAAATTATGGTAAACATGTACCTATTTGTCGGGCAAACAAATTTTATTCTTTGCTCTAGCCTCCTTGCTATGACCTGTTCAATGTAAGTACATGTATATGCAAGCAAATGCGACCAATTTTCAATACAATTCAATATTCGAATCTATTAGGCTAAATGGTTCAAAATTATTAAACAAATAAACAAACAACACAAACATCAATCAATTAGTGAATTAGAGTTTCAAGTTAATAATTTTGACACATATACAAAAATCATGTTTTTGATGCCAAATCACACAATAAATCTATCTATATAAGTTTTGGTTCTCACACCAGTCTAATGGAAATATATAGAAACCACACCTTCGAAAACATGAACATAAGTTCTGATGATGATCGATCAATCATCAGAACCATCTCCGGGTGTCTAGAATGTGATTCTATACTATCCAGTATATTAAAACTTCGAATATACGTTCATGACGCGTATATGCAAAATCTTTATATATTGGATTGTCCAAATTCAATATAAATAAATATTCAAATATGTATAAATTGGCTTAAATTTCAAAACAAAATTGTTTTCAATTGAAAAATATACTCTTCACACTCGTTCTAGGATACTACTGATCCTATCTCTAACGAGTCATACTAATTGGATATTACTAATCCAATATCTGATAAATTCTTTCGTATGGTTCTAATGTGTCTTGTTCTCGAGCTCTGTAAACCAAAGCTCTGATACCAACAGTGACGAAAAGGAATTTCGCTCGATCTGAATCAGTTGCTAAACCGATCTAGACCTTTCGAAATGCCTGATCGTTTTGAGAACACGACAAAATAGAACGCAGACGGAAGAACATTTCATTGTTATTACAACAATTCCATCAGATTACAAGAATATAAAGAGTATAAATGAATATTACACAAAAATATTAGAGATTTAAATTACATTTAAATACATAGCAGCGGAAAATAATACAATACACAACTGAAGGAAATATACGGATACAAAGCTTTCCGGATATCATTCCAGCTGTAAACCAGGATCCTGTGAATATAAATCTGCAAAACCAAAACTACTAGCTGCCCGTGTCAAAATAGGGGCACCCAGAGTTCAGGTTAAAACAATAAACTCCAGGTCAGTCATGGGACTGGTGTGAGAACTAAAACAGTTATTAATCTTTATTTTTAAAGTTAGGTAAATCAAGGGACCACGCCGTATAACACGGAACGGGTTTCCTCCCAAGAATACCAGGGCATAAAACAAACAGCGCAATGCTAAATAAAGAAAAATGAAGCTGTTATAAGACCCATGTCCTATCACACAATGCAACGCAAGCCGGAGGATAGGGTTTTTACCTTATAACAGCCAAAGCATGCTTGATACGTTTAAAACACATTATTTGATACTATTATAGGTGTATAGTGTCAAAACAATTTCAATCATAAATATAAATCATAGACGGCATGGGTACCATATATCATGTCGCCATACTAGGCTCTACAATCAAAACCGCAAAGTCACGTATTTGGAAATTGGATTTCCATCTATGAACCGAGGCTAGGGATCGTCCTCTACAGATTCGAGACGCCCTAGTCCGCCCCTCAGGCAAGCGCGCAGGCAAGCCTTGGATCGTCAGGGCCGGTCCACCGATGTGGATTATTATGCCAGAACACTGCGTTCCCCCGCCCCATGGGGGCGTAAATGAGCCAACGAATGGCTCCTTCGGCTTCACACAGTCACCGGTATATCCGAGGCGCCTCGCAACAGCAACAACCACATAAGTCAAACTCGTCAGGGCGTGTAAAACCACTGACGCCACTTCTAACTAAAAAGAAACGCATGCCCTCAATGATGTCTGTCTCCCGTTTTGGTTCACTACCGGGGTGTGAGGCTCGCGAATCAACGTTACACAAAGCTATGCCACACAGGCCGTGCTTTGATCATCACCACAAGACTTTTCTTTTCAACAGAAGCCTTGATCAATTGCCCCTTAGGCATGCCACACAGGCAATTCACTCCATGCGTTTGATATCTACCAACATATAACCCCTGAGCTCGTACGTCTCAGAGAAGGGCGTTAAGCAAGAGAATAAATTCTCCGCCACCAAACAGATGTATATTTAATAGAAATCAATCACACAGACTGAAATCCAATGTCAGACACACAGTCCATTTTCACGTTCGTTCTGGGTCTGAACGAAACCGGAGGCACCTAGTACCCCGCATATCCATCGATCTCCAAGTACGTCTGGACGATCACCAACTGTTTCCATCTTCTTGGGTGTACAACCCAATCAAGATCACCAGTAATTGTCCAAACGACGTGAAGACCTCCGGTCTTCAACCACCGTCTTCATCTTCGACACCACGCCGAATCAGTTATTCAGAATGGGATAAACCCGGTCTTTTTGAACAACTCGCGTATATAATAAACACGTGTGACACAAACACAACATACACCTCAATCCAATTCAGAATATTCTTGTATCCAAATATTCTTATACTTTGGGAAAGGTTCCCATTAATTTTATCAAAGATAAATTCTTTTAAATTTATTCTTTAATCTTCCTTTGAATATCAATTCAAACTAGTCGGGATTAGCGAACCACACCGAAGTAATCATTTATTTTAATTTCCCAATCCCAACCTATTCATCCCATGAAGTAAAACTGGTCATACTTCATATCTAACACCACAGTGTTATCGGTAAATTCAATTACCATTTCACGTTCAAATCTAATTAAAGATTTAACTATCGCCTGGAGTAAAACTGGTGATACTCCATTCTCGATCTTTTCAATTTAATTAAAGATTCATTAAAACTCCACTTATTTTTAATCTTCACGGAAATCAAAATCCTGTCTTTAACTGGGTTAAAGAACCAATGTCATTTAAAACACGGCCCACAATAAACCCAAAATCACATTCATTAATTATTGGGTTAAAGAACAAGTGTTATTTAAAACACTGTTCACGATAAACCCAAAAATCAATATCAATTCAATTCCAATTAAATATCATTTAATTGGTACACTTCATTAAATCTAAATAAAAGATTTAATCTTTTCTCAACTGGGCTTAAGAACAGTGTTAATGAAGACACCATTCACGACAAACCCAAATCTCATTTGATATTAAATACAAGGCTCTGAATAGAAAATATGTCGTCTTATATTCAATATCAAATTCTACGACCAACAAATATCGTATTGGAAATAACGATATAAATATATCTTTCAAATTTCCATAACAATATCTGTGTAATCACGAAATCCAACATCGAAATAATCCAAAGACCATTTCGATTCAAATCCATTTCAATTCAATTAATGGAAATTCTGGTTACTTTCAAAACCATTTTCAAATTCAATTTATTTATTTAAAAATAAATAGAATTTTAATTCTAGTTCAAAACTAGTTCATTTCGATAAAAATCTATTTTTATCTTTTCAAATATGGAGTTTTTCATCCCAATTCTTCACAAATCATTTCTTATGATTTTACACAAATTATTGATATTTTTAATAATTTTATCAAGGCTCGTACAGTCGATTTCCATCAACGGCCATCGAACTGCACTTATAGCGACCTTTTCCAAATTTGATTTGGACATAATTCCAAATCCAACCGTTAGATTTCAAATTTCTAATATTCGTTAGAAAGCTCTTTTCGATACGAACCCAATGGTTCCGGTTTTAGGAGAATCCGACGGTCGGATCTCCTGCAATATCCATTCGAAGTCATTGGTCGAAATTCACGAACTGCCGCAGCGCGGCGCATTATATTCAGGCCATTATATTATATATATAATATATATAATATATACTTCGTCGATTTCCTTTGAAAACTTATTTTATAAATCATTTTAAATTCGTTTTCAAAATGATTTCAACTTCATTTCTAATTCAAATCAAAATTGAATTTTTCCTTATAAATTCGTTTTAAATTCATTTCAAATTGATTTCAATTCAAATTGATTTCTAATTCAATTTCAGTTCGTTTTCAAATCGATTCAATTTCAATTTGAATTCATTTCTATTCAATTTCAATTTGAATTCGATTCTATTCAATTTCAATTTGAATTCAATTCTATTCAATTTCAATTTGAATTCGATTCTATTCAATTTCAATTTGAATTCAATTCTATTCAATTTCAATACTTTTCAAAATATCAGATTTTGAAATCCCTTTCGATATTCATTATAAAATGAATAAAATCGATATAAATATCGTTCACGTCAAAATGGCGTCAATCTAATCAGCATGGCTTTATATATCCTATTTTCAAATATTCTATTTCAAATATTTCTATTTCAAATATTTCTTTTTCAAAACTGGAATGAGGCCCAATCAATTACCATATAATTTTAATTATATGGATTTTCTACAACACATGTATACAATAACAACGATGAATAATCAACCATCATCCAAAGTGCATTCTACACTGTATAAGCATTAAATATAAATATTCAACGCTTATAACAGCTTGTCAATCAATCGATCGACATACAACTAAACAATCGGGATTAGTGTACGTCAAATATCATCCCAATACCCGTGTGGGGTTTCAAACAATCAAACACGGATTATATTTGTGTAATTGGGCGATGTGTAAAATTTATCGTCCCAATCAATATCAGTCAAATGCATGTATATAAACAAATCGTCCGATTTGTTTATATTTATTTATTTCATTTCATATACACGTTAAAAATTCTATTTTTAACTATAAAATATTTTTACCTATATAAATATTTTATTTCACATCACATCACACAATCAACTGCACATCAAAATCAAATAAACAAGCATACAAGCCGTCCATGGTCTGTGGACGACGGGTGTCGGGTGCTACTAAACACCGTCTGAAATGAAACGATGAAAGGGGGGCCAGCGGTTTTGAAGGGGAGGAGAGAGATAATTTTTTTTAATTTATTTTTAAAAAGTTGACTTTTTCAAACGACCTCTAAACGAGGCCCACCGTCTGTCTTCCCTAGCGTTTTACCCCTATTCCGAACACAATGGGATATGTATCGTAAGCTGATTCGACTGTTTCGATCAGTTTTCGTTGAATTTAAAATATAAATCTTTATATAATCAATTTAAACGCACATTTCAATTTACCACGGTCACATACTAACTCTATAAATCCCAGAAAAATATTTTCTAGCTTCGTATTGACGATACGGTCCTAACAAAACTAGTTTCGTCGAATTCTGAGACCGTTGGAAAAATGGCCATTTTCCAGTCGATTAAAATCAACTAAAACTGGTCAAACGCGTTTTCCTTTGCCACACTCACATATTGATTCGAAAAATTATGAAATTTGAAATCTAGCAATAATTTGACATCACGGACCCAACAAAAGTGGTTTCTTCGAAATCCGAGGTCGTTTGCAAAATTTCCATTTTTAAGGGCCTGAATTCCATAGCGACTATTCAGAATTTTCAACTGGACATATCTTTTGATTCCCGCTATGAAATATCGATTTTTCGGATTCGTTAGAAAGATATTCTCAAATAGATTCTAATATTTTTGGTTTCATTAAAATTAGGATTGTTTTACACCCGGTACATTCAATTGAAGTTTGAAATCGAATTATCGAACTACCGCGCCATTTTCAATTCTATTTATAATTATATATAATTATTTATATTCTAACGACGATGTATATAATATATACGTTCGAATTCTATTCAAAATAAATTTTTCGTCGATACTATTTAAAATAATTCATTTTAAATATTCAAAATTCGCTAAAATTGCGAAAATAAAATTTTTAAACTGGCCCGCATTTTCGGGTTGTTACACTTCATCATCAGAATTTGTGTTTGAGTTTCAAAAAGTGGGATATTTATATATTTCCAATTGACTGGTGTGAGAACCAAAACTAGATAGGGTTATTGTTGTGATTTGGCATCAAAAACATGATTTTCTGTATATGTATCAAAGTTATGAGTTTGAAATGATAATAAACTAATTGATTGATGATTGTGTTAGTTGATTATTGGTTGATTAATTAAATATTGAACCTTTAGCCAAATTGAACCAAATAGTGGATTGTATTGAAAATTTATCGCATTTGCATGCATGTACATGTACTTACATTGAACAGGTCATAGCAAAGAGGCTAGAGCAGAAGAATAAAATTGTTTGCCCGACAAATAGGTACTTATTTACAAATTTATTGGGTTTGGATGATTTTATGAGCCGATTGGCTAGCCGCTTGGCTTTTTCTTTTTCTTTTGGATTGGTGAGGGCCATGGGAGGCTATTTGAAATATCCCGAAGCTCCCGGTGCAAGGGAGGTTATGGTGAAATTTATCGAAAATTTAGGGTGTTAGCCAAATTTTTGAAAAATTTGAAAAGTTCTTAGAAACTGAAAAGTTGAAGAATTTAAGCCGTAATGAAAATGATGCAAGTTGAGTTGGTTTGTAAAACAACTTTCAGCTTCGTTCCTTTTCGGGGACGAAAAGTTTTAAGTGGGGGAGAGTGTAATAATCCGGAAATCCGAGCCAATTTAAAATTTTTATTTTGGCAATTTTAGCTAATTTTGGATATTTAAAATGAATTATTTTAAATAATAACGACGAGAAATTTATTTTGAATAGAATTAGAATGGAAATATTTATTTGAATCGTCGTTAGAATATAAATATTTATTTTATATTATAAAAGGAATTGAAAAAGGCGCGGTAGTTTGAAAATTCGATTTCGAATTTCAAATGAATGCACATGATTCAAAATAAACCGGATTTTAGCGAAACAAAAAATATTAGAATCTATTTGATAATATATTTCCAACGAATCTAAAAAATTGAAATTTCTTAGCGGGAATAAAAAGTTATGTCTAGTTGAAAATTCAGAATAGTCGCTATGGAATTCTGGCCCTTAAAAATGAAAATTTCGCAAATGACCTTCGTTTTCGACGAAACCACTTTTGTTGGATCTGAGATGTCGAGTTATTGTTAGATTCCGAAATTCGTAATTTTCTGAATCAATATGTGAGCGTGGCAAAGGGAAACGCGTTTCGACAGTTTTTGTCAATTTCGATCGACCAGAAAATGACCATTTTTCAAATGGTCTCAGAATTCGACGAAATTAGTTTTGTTAGGGCCGTATCGTCAACACGAAGATAGAAATATTTTCTGGGTATTTTTAGAATTAGTATGTGGCCCTGGTAAATTAAAATGTATGTTCAAATTCAATATATATTGATTTATATTTTGAATTTGATGAAAACTGACCGTAACAGCCGAATTAGATTACGATACATATTTCATTGTGTTCGGAATGGGGGTAATTAGCTGGGGGCAACAGTCGGTGTGTTGGATTTGGGATTCGAATGAAAAACTACCTTTTTGGAATTTAAAAATTAATTAAATTATATATATAATAACCCCGTTTCCGCTTCTCTCTCTTGACCGATCAAAAATCAAATTAGAAAAAAAATCGATTTCTATGACGGCCCTACCCGCATCAGCCGACATTTCCTCCGAAAGTGCGTTGTACACATGCCCGACTAGCACGGAATGGTCGCCAAAGAAAGGAAAGAAGAGAATGAACCAATCGAAAACCTATAGAATCTCTCACAGCGCATGGGATAAAATATAATAACAACATACTTGACATAAAACAAGCGAGACAGTGCATAAGCTGAAAACTAAACATCATAGCAGTGGAAAATCCAAATACAACGTATGTTCCACATCATCATTATTACAACTTTAAAACTGTCTCTAAAGTAAAAGAAAGAAAGGGTAAACTACTAATGCCCAAAGTAGTGACCAGCAGCGACACATGGAGAATATCTATACGTCATACATGGAAGCCTCCTGCTCGTCTCCGGTACAAGCAGTTCACGTGGAAGGCGGTTCGGATCGGAGTATCCAGCTCGTGTAACTTGAAGAGAAACACTTTGGCTCGTGGAGAGATGGCCACGATTGGGTCGGGTCGTGGTAGGGAGGGGCGATCCGATCCGGGTTCTGCTCATTTTCCTGCAACTCTTCTAGTGACTGTTTTACGCCATACGACGGCGTTTTCGACCAATCTAACTTTTTTAATCAATCATAAAGCATACCATACAGTCATAGCAACATATAGAACTGACCACAAAAACCAAAACAATAATTTGATAGGTTAAAACGGATCAAACATAGCCAAAATCCTTAAACATGTTTAGGCGAATCTAATGATATGATTAGCAAAACTTAACCAAATTAACCCAAACTTCTAACAGAGATCTAAAACATCATTTCGAATTTTATAAATATTTTTCCAGACTTTTATCATGTCTAGTTTCGTTAATCACCACTAATTAACCGTAATTAGTGCAAAACTATGCAAATCACTCACCTTTGCCACAAATAAACTTTAGATCTGAAATGATTCTCTGTTCCCAAGTCAACACAGCAGCTCTACCTCGATTCTTGTGTTAATCCTCTTTGATTTGATGTAGATTTGGTTTAATTAGCGATTAGGAGGTGATTTAGATGTTGGAGGCCATGGCTAGGTTGAGAGGAATGAATAGTGGCAGCTGAAAAATGAGAAAAAGGCATTCTCCAAACCCTAACAGCCCTTTTAAACTCTTAATCCTGAAATTCACCTTTGGGCCTAGATGTTAATCACCCGGTTAAGTCCAATCAAGCTGTTTTTCACTAATTGAAACTTGTTTCAGCCATATCTCCCAAACAGTGAGTCCGTTTGGCTAATGTGACACTCTACGGAAAGGTAAACCATCATCCGGAGCCAATGGAAGTGGTTTCAGGTCAAAATTCCTTTCCAGTTAAAAGTTATGGTCAAAACAAGACCAGTTAGGGGCAAAACGGTCATTTAAAAATCGACAAAAATCATGAACATGGGAAATGACCCCAATAATCGTCTCCTAAAGTTACATGACCATACGATTTCGTATGTGAAAGAAATAAATATTCTACGATCCTTCGATGCGTAGAATGCGGGGCGTTACAATTTCCTTCAGCGCCGTTGACCCCGACTCCCCCTACCGCCGCACCACGTCGCTCTCCCACCCTCCTCCGTCGCGACCATCCCCTCCGCGCCCCCTTCGATTTCCCCCCCGGTCCTTCCTCTTTCTTTAATAAAACCCATCCCCAAAATGACGGAGGCCAGCCCACCTCGAGACCGCCACAGTGCCCCCGCCTCCGTCCACACCCCCTCCACCACGCCGACCACCTCAGACCCCCTCTAGCCGCCGATTTGGTCCTCCTCCAGCAAGATCTGATTTTCTTGTTCAAAAAAAAAAATTTGAGTTCTTTTCTTTGTTTCTATTTAATAACATTGTTTCTATTCAGTTTTATTTATATAAATGAAAAACACTATATAAAAATTGGATCTTTAAATGTTTATCATCGTATTAGGAATGTAATCTTTGTAAAGTAATGATTTTTATCATGATAAAGGCGAGATTTTTATCACAATAAAAGTGAGATTTTTATAAAAATACCAAGATATGATTTTTGGAAAGATAAAGATTTGATTTTGAACACTGTAAAGATAGAATTTTTATTACATATATAGCGAATTAAAAATAGGATTTTTATATATGTAGCGAAATAAAAATCTGATTTTTTTTATATATATATGTTGAAATAAAAATGTGATTTTTATAGCATTGGAATAAAAATGTGATTTTTATATGAATGACATCGTTATAAAGGTTTGATTTTTAAAGTGATAAAAAAATTCGATTTTTACATATGTGTTAGCGAGATAAAAATTCGATTTTTATATATATGAAGTGAAGATAAAAATTCGATTTTTATACATATGAACTGAAGATAAAAATTTGATTTTTTATACATATGAAGTGAAGATAAAGATGTGATCTTTATAAAAGTAGCAATGTAAAAATATAATTTTTATATAATGTAGATAATAAAATTATGATTTTTATATAGTAGAGATTATAGAAATATGATTTTTATAAAACAGAGAATATAAAATACGATTTTTATATATGTTATTGCAAAATAAAAATTCGATTTTTATACGTGTAGCGGGTTGAAAATAGAATTTTTATATAATAGAGAATATAAAAATATAATTTTTATATATCTGGCAAAATAAAAATCTGATTTTTATTATATATATATATAGTGAGATAAAAATGTGATTTTTAATGTGAACAGCATGAAAAGGAACGCATTGGAATTTCAAACAAATCCAAACGGTTCAGAAGTTCCGAAGTAAAATACGGCGGAGTGGAACCCAAAGGTGAGAACTTCGCACTTTTTAATTTATTTTCTAGTTGAAATATATACTAGGATGCAAACGGTGCTTAGCAGCACCCGACACCCGTCGTCCACAGACCATGGATGAATTGTTTGGTTGATTGATGTGTTGTGAAATTTTATTGTGTGATGTGGAATGAATAAATATTTTATAGTTAAAAATATAATTTTTAACGTGTATATAAATTAAATATTTATAAACAAATCGGACGATTTGTTTATGTACACCCATTTGACTGATATTGATAGGGACGATAAATTTTACACATCGCCCAACTATAGAAATAAAATGTGTTTGATTGATTGGAACCCCACGTGGGTGTTGGGATGAGATTGACGTACACTAATCCCAATTTTTTAGTTGTATGTCGATCGATTGGTTGACAGGCCGTTGTAAGCATTGATTATTTATATTCAATGCTTATGTAGTTGAGTAGTGCACTCTGGATGATGGATGATTATTTATCACTATCGATATATACATGTGTTGTATGAAAATCCATAGAAATAAAATCTATGGTAATTGATTGGGTCTCATTCCAGTTTTGAAATAGAAATATTTGAATAGAAATATTTGAATAGAAATATTTGAAATAGAAATATTTGAAAGGAAATATTTGAAATAGAAATAATTGAATAGAAATATTTGAAATGAAATATTTGAAAGAAATATTTGAAGAGAAATACTTGAAAAGAAATATTTGGAATAGAAATATATAAAGCTGTGTCGATTAGATTGACGCCATTTTGACGTGAACGATATTTATATCGATTATATTCATTTTTATAATGAATATAGAAAAGGAATTGATTTCAAAATATAATGTTATATCATTTAAATATCGATGATATGGAATATTCAAGTTTGATTTGAAATTGAATATGAAGTTGAAATCGTTTTAAAAACGAATTTATAACAATTTATAAAATAAGATTTAAAAGGAAAATCGACGAAATATATATATTATATATATATAATGGCCTGAATAGAACGCGCTGCGCTGCGGCAGTTCGCGAATTTCGACCATTGACTTCGAACGGATATTACGGGAGATCTGACCGTCGGATTCTCCTAAAATTGGAACCTTGGGTTCGTATCGAAAAGAGCTTTCTAACGAATATTAGAGATTTGAAATCTAACGGTTGGATTTGGAATTATGTCCAAATCAAATTTAGAAAAGGTCGTTGTAAGTGCAGTTCGATGACCGTTGATGGAAATCGAATGTACGGGCCTTGATAAAATTATTAAAAATAGTAATAATTTGTGTAAAATCATAAGAAATGATTTGTGAAGAATTAGGATGAAAAAATTCAAATTTGAAAAGATGAAAATAGATTTTTATCGAAATGAACTAGTTTTGAACTAGAGTTATAATCCCATTTATTTTTAAAATAAATAAAGTGGACTTGAAATGGTTTTGAAAATAACTAGAATTTCCAATCTATAAAGTGGAAATGGATTTGAATCGAAATTGTTTTTGGAATATTTCGATGTTGGATTTCGTGATTATGCAGATATTGTTATGGGAATTTGAAAGATATATTTATATCGTTATTTCCAATACGATATTTCTTGGTCGTAGAATTTGATATTGAATATAAGCCGATATATTTTTTATTCAGAGCCTTGTATTTAATATCAAATGGGATTTGGGTTTGTTGTGAATGGTGTCTTCATTTACACTGTTCTTAAACCCCGTTGAGAAAAAGATTAAATCTTTTTATTTAGATTTAATGAAGTATACCAATTAAATAATATTTAACTGGAATTGAATTGGAATTGATTTTTGGGTTTATCGTGAACGGTGTTTTAAATAACATTTGTTCTTTAACCCGATAATTAATGGAATGTGATTTGGGTTGTCGTGAATGGTATCCTTAATAACACTGTTCTTAGACCCAACAGAGTTAAGAAAATCAGAAACTAACTGGAGATTAGTTAAGTTGAATGGTTTCCTAGGTATTGATCTGATGTTGGTTTCGGCCTTCGGGGTTATTACTTAGGGAATTGTTCACATGCTAATTTACGGTTAAAGGCTGATGGAATAAAATGAGATTTCAGGTTTATCGTGAACCGTGTTTTAAATGACATTGGTTCTTTAACCCAGTTAAAGACAGGATATGATTTCCCAAGTTAAATAATCATTAATATTTATTTTTGAGAAGATTAAAACCAAGTGGAGTTTTAATGAATCTTTAATTAGATTGAAATGATCGAGAAAGGAGTATCACCAGTTTTGCTCCGGGCAATAGTTAAATCTTTAATTAGATTTGAACGTGAAATGGAATTTACCGATAACACCGTGGTGTTAGATATGAAGTATGACCAGTTTTACTTCATGCGATGAATAGGTTGGGGTTGGGAAATTTAACAAGTGATTACTTCGGTAAGGTTCGCTAATCCCGACTAGTTTGGATAAACTATAATTTGGTTTGAATTGATATTCAAAAGAAGATTAAAGAATAAATCTAAAGAATTTATCTTTGATAAAATTAATAGGAACCTTTCCCAAAGTATAAGAATATTTGAATAAAAGAATATTCTGAATTGGAATGAGGCGTATGTTGTGTTTGTGTAACACTTGTTTATTATATACGCGAGTTATTCAGAAAGACCTGGTTTATCCCATTCTGAATAACTGATTCGACGATGTGTCGAGGATGAAGACGGTGGTCGAAGACCGGAGGTCTTCACATCGTTTGGATAATTACTGATGATCTTGATTGGGTCGTACACCCAAGAGGAGGGAATCAGTTGGTGATCGTCCTGACGTACTTGGAGATCGATGGATATGCGAGGTACAAGGTGCCTCCGGTTTCGTTCAGACCTAGAACGGACTTGTAAATGGTCTGTGTGTCTGACATTGGATATCATTCTATGTGATTGATGGATATCGGTTGCATGGAGTGGTTTTCCTGTGTGGCATTCTAAGATGCAAATGATCAAGGCTTTTGTTGAAAAGCAAAGTCTTGTGGTTGATGATCAAAGTACCGCCAGTGTGGCATAGCTTTGTGTAGCGTTAATTCGCGAGCCTCACACCCCAGTTTTGAGCCAGAAACGGCAGAAGGACCTCAGGGAGGACATGCGTTTCCTTCTAGCTAGGTTGGTGTCAGTGACCTACCAGCCCTGACATTTATATTATTTTCACATGTGTGGTTGTTGGATTGCGAGGCGCCTCGGATATATCGGTGACTATGTGGAGCCGATGGAGTCATTTGGCTCATTTACGTCCCAAAGGGTGGGGAAACGCCGTGTTCAGGCATAATAATCCACATCGGTGGACCGACCCTGACGATCCAAGGCTTGCCTGCGTGCTTGCCTGAGACTCGGGCTAGACAGTCTCGAATTCGGTGAGAACGATCCCTGGCCTTGGTTCATAAATGGAAATCCAACTTCCAAAACGTGACAATTGCAGTTTTTATTGTAAACCTATATATGGCGACATAGTGGTATGGGGCACTTATGTCGTCTATGATTGATACTTATGATTGAAATTTATTTTGACACTATACACTTATAGTAATAATAAAACATGAAATTTTATGTACCGAGCATTCTTGGCTATTATAAGGTAAAAACTCTATCCTCCGGCTTGCGTTGCATTGTGTGATGGGACCTGAGTCATATAATATCTTCATTGTTCTTTATTTAGCATTGCGCTGTTGTTTTATGCACTGGTATTCTTGGGAGGAAACCCGTTCCGTGCTATACGGTGTGGTCCCTTGATTTACCTAACTTTAAAATAAAGATTAATAACTGTTTTAGTTCTCATACCAGTCCCATGACTGACCTGGAGTATATTGGTTCAACCTAAACTCTGGGTGCCCTTATTTTGACACGAACAGCTAGTAGTTTTGGTTTTGCAGATTTATGTTCACAGGATCCTGATTTACAGCTGGAATGATATCCGGAAAGCTCTGTATTCGTATATCTCTTTCAGTTGTGTATTGTATTATTTTTCCGCTGCAGTAATGTATTTAAATCTTTAATATGTAGTAAATGTGTAGTATGTAATTCATACTTTGTATATTCTTTTATTCTGATGAAATTGTTGTAATTAACAATAAAATATTCTTCTGTTTGTGTTCTGATTCGTCTTGTCCTCAGTACAATCCGCGATTTCCCGCAAGGGGGATTTCGGGTCATTATAGGTTGGTATCAGAGCTTTGGTTTACAGAGCTCGGAGAACAAGACACATTAGAATCATACGAAAGAATTCATCAGAGATTGGATTAGTAACATCCAATGAAAATGACTCGTTAGTGATGGAATCGGTAGTATCCTAGAACGAGTTTGAAGAGTGATGTTTTTAAAAGTAAAAGTGAAAACAAGTTTTGTTCTGAAAATTTAAATCAATTATTCGTATTTGAATATTATTTTTATATTGATTTGGACAATTAAGTATACAAATATTTTGCGTATATGTCTGATCCGCGTGTATTTGACGTTTTTAAATTCTGCATAGATATAGAATCACACTCGAGTTGTCCGGAGATGGTTCTGATGATTGAAGCTTCATCATCAGAATTTGTGTTCGAGTTTCGAAAAGTGGGATATTTATATATTTCCAATTGATTGGTGTGAGAACCAAAACTAGATAGGGCTATTGTTGTGATTTGGCATCAAAAACATGATTTTCTGTATATGTATCAAAGTTATGAGTTTGAAATGATAATCAACTAATTGATTGATGATTATGTTGGTTGATTATTGGTTGATTAATTAAATGTTGGACCTATAGCCAAATTGAACCAAATAGTGGATTGTATTGAAAATTTATCGCATTTGCATGCATGTACATGTACTTACATTGAACAGGTCATAGCAAAGAGGCTAGAGCAAAAGAATAAAATTGTTTGCCCGACAAATAGGTACATGTTTACAAATTTATTAGGTTTGGATGATTTTATTAGCCGATTGGCTTTTTCTTTTTCTTTTGGATTGGTGAGGGCCATGGGAGGCTATTTGAAATATCCCGAAGCTCCCGGTGCAGGGGAGGTTAAGGCGAATTTTTTCGAAAATTTAGGGTGTTAGCCAAATTTTTGAAAAATTTGAAAAGTTCTTAGAAACTGAAAAGTTGAAGAACTTAAGCCGTAATGAAAATAATGAAAGTTGAGTTGGTCTGTAAAACAACTTTCAGCTTCGTTCCGTTTCGGGGACGAAAAGTTTTAAGTGGGGGAGATTGTAATAACCCGAAATTCCGAGCAAATTTACAATTTTTACTTTGGCAATTTTAGCGAATTTTGAGTATTTAAAATGAATTATTTTAAATAATAATGACGAGAAATTTTTTTTGAATCGAGTTAGAACAGAAATATTTATTTGAATCATCGTTAGAATATAAATATTTATTTTATATTATAAAAGGAATTGAAAATGGCGCGGTAGTTTGAAAATTCGATTTCAAATTTCAAATGAATGTATAGGATTCAAAATAAACCGAATTTTAGTGAAACCAAAAATATTAGAATCTATTTGAGAAAATCTTTCCAAACCGAAAAATTGAAATTTCCTAGCGGGAATAAAAAGTTATGTCCAGTTGAAAATTCAAAATAGTCGCTATGGAATTCTGGCCCTTAAAAATAGAAATTTTGCAAACGATCTTCGTTTTCGACGACATCACTTTTGTTGGATCTGGGATGTCGAGTTATTGCTAGATTCCAAAATTCGTAATTTTCTGAATCAATATGTGAGCGTGGCGAAGGGAAATGCGTTTTGACAGTTTCTGTCAATTTCGATCGACCAGAAAATGGCCATTTTTCAAACGGTCTCTGAATTCGACGAAATTAGTTTTGTTAGGGCTGTATTGTCAATACGAAGCTAGAAAATATTTTTCGGTAATTTTTAGAATTAGTATGTGACCCCGGTAAATTAAAATGTACGTTCAAATTCAATATATACTGATTTATATTTTGAATTTGATGAAAACTGACCGTAATAGCCGAATTGGATTACGATACATATTCCATTGTGTTCGGAATGAGGGTAATTAGCTAGGGGCGACATTCGGTGTGTTGGATTTGGGATTCGAATGAAAAACTACCTGTTTGGAATTTAAAAATTAATTAAATTATATATAAAATAACTCCCTTTCCCCTTCTCTCTCTTGACCGGTCAAAAATCAAATTAGAAAAAAAAATCGATTTCCTTCAGCGCCGTTGACCCCGGCTCCCCCTACCGCTGCACCATGTCGCTCTCCCACCCTCCTCCGACGCGACCATCCCCTCCGCGCCCCGTTCGATCCCACCCCCCCCCCCCCCCGGTCCTCCCTCTTTCTTCAATAAACCCCATCCCCAAAACGACGTAGGCCAGCCCACCTCGAGACCGCCATAGTGCCCCCGCCTCCGACCACACCCCTTCCACCGTGCCGACCACCTCAGACCCCCTCCAGCCGCCGAATTGTTCCTCCTCCAGCAAGATCTGATTTTCTTATTCAAAAAAATGTGAGTTCTTTTCTTTGTTTCTATTTAATAACATTGTTTCTATTCAGTTTTATTTATATAAATGAAAAACACTATATAACAATTGGATCTTTATATGTTTATCATTGTATTAGGAATGTAATCTTTGTAAAGTAATGGAATTTATCATGATAAAGGCGAGATTTTTATCACAATAAAAGTGAGATTTTTATAAAAATACCAAGATATGATTTTTGAAAAGATAAAGATTTGATTTTTAACACTGTAAAGATAGAATTTTTATTATATATATAGCGAATTAAAAATAGGATTTTTATATATGTAGCGAAATAAAAATCTTTTTTATTATATATATATGTTGAAATAAAAATGTGATTTTTATAGCATTGGAATAAAATTGTGATTTTTACATGAATGACATCGTTATAAAGGTTTGATTTTTAAAGTGATAAAAAAATTCGATTTTTACATATGTGTTAGCGAATGTTCCTCGTTGCAAATAAAAATTCTATATTTATCATATGATTAACATAGAAATGTGTTTATTTTATGCTCTTGTATTTTATCCTTTGTAAATAAATAAATGATACTTTGGGTAATTTTTATGTGTATTTACAGATTGTCAAGTGATGCCTCTTTCATTTCAAATTAAAGGCCAAAAGCTACTTACTTATGTCAACACTTTCTCAATCCCAAAAGGAGTTGTAGCTCACTGGTAAATGCATAGAGATTTGTACTGAGAGACCTGAGTTTGATCCCCATCAAGCTCACTTTTTGCCAAAGAAAGGAATGTTCACACTGCCCCTTTTGCTCTGAAGAAAATATGGATAAGTGTTATATTATATGTATATATATATATATATATGCATTCATATGTATGTATATATGATATACACTAATAAGCATTTCAGGAAGTCATATTCTTATCATGGAAATCAATTCAAATCGAGCATTTTTATTCAACTGCCAATTAGAAGAATTTCTGATTGAATTGCTGCCAAGAAAAGATCAATTTTTATATTCTTTTCCTATGATACCTTTGGAATCTAATAAATGTCCTTGATGGGAGGATTAATTGCTGATGGGAAGATTAATTGTTGATTGGAAGAATAAATGCTGATTGGAGGAATAAGTGCCGATTAATATAAGAGAAATAACTGCTATTAAAAGGGGCCATATATGCATATATTGGATGAGGTTTGAGGTTGGCATTTTATCCTATAAATACTGTTGTAATCTCATTGTAAATGAATAATCTGGGAATCAATAAAGTTCTCTCTATTTTCTCTTTTTCTGCATTTTTATTCTCATGACAAGTGGTGTTGTCTAGTAATTAGATTTACTAGAACCCAACTGTTATTGCAACTTTATTTTCCTGTTAATTATTTATATTCTGCAAGTCTAATTCCAGTAATCTGTTTATTTCCTAGTCATTGAATTGATAATAGATTCGATTAGATTCGAATCTGTTGTGAATTCAATCGCAGTATTTATTTGTTTTATTGTTAATTGTAATTTGGTCGTTGATGCAATTAGTTTTGTTTTGAACCAAGTCGCAATTTCAATTTTAATCACCCTCCAGAATTCGTCTAACTCGCCCAAGAATAAATAAATATTAATTTTTAATTACACCTCCCTGTGTTCGACCTGTATGCTACACACCTGTATGATTGCAGTAATTATTTAAAATATCGCGCTTTTCTAATTCATTGATTAGCGACGATCAAGTTTTTGGCGCCGTTGCCGGGGAGGTAACGTTAAATTTTATTATTTATTTAATTCTGATTCGTGTTAGTTTTTCTTTTTTTTTTGGTTTTATTTTCTTCTTGTTTTTATTTTGTTTTGTTTAGTAGAAAAAAAAATCGTGCTAGTTTTTCTTTTATTTCTTTCCTTTTTTCCCCCTCAGTCTATTCCTTTTTACAAGTTCCTCTCTCTCTTCATTTAAAAAAAAAACTTGCCAATTTTCATTTAATTCTTTTCCTTTCTTTTATTTCTTTCCCTCCTTAACTTTCATCTACAATCTGATTTCTTTCAAAATATATATATATATATATATATAAATAAATAAAGAATTTATTTCTTTCCATATTTTCTTTCTTTTCTCTACATATTTGTTCTGCCAAACATACTGACCATCATCTTCCACAATCACTCTAACTCCACCCTCAATACCTCACACACATCTGTAACCGATCATTATCTCACCAGCTTCCCTCATTCACAAGCCATTCAACCACCAGACAATCCAAACCCATACCATCTCATACCAAAACTCCGAACCCAGTATCGAATTGAAGAACCGAATACAAAAAAAAGGGGAAGCGTTAGTCTGTTTGTTCGATTTTTTTTCTTTTTCTTTTTCTTTTGTGTTCTCTGAGGAATAATAGCTGGCGTGGGTTATTTGTTTAGCAGGAGTGGGGAGTATTTATTTTTGCTGCTGTGTTTTGGGGTGAGTATATTGGGGACCGGGTTGATTTGCTTGATAACGCAAGGCCATATCTTTGTAGTTCGATTGTTTTTGGGAAGCTAAATTGTGGTATCATTTCATAGACAGAAAGAAATAGAACTAAAAAAGGAAACGAGGCGAGAGTTTTTGTTTGATTCAACTCTTCTGATTTAAGTTGTATTCTGTATTGAGACCTGAGAGTGATTTGTTTCTAAGACATTTTGTTGGTACGAATTTTTTTTTCCTATTAAACAGGGACGTGTAAGTCCTTAAAAGTGAAATTGTGATTTGCTGCTTTGTATTGTGAATCCCTGCTTTGTTTGTGTTTAGTCTAAAGGGGTCCACATCGTTATCTTAGTTGAGCTTTAGATCCATTATTTTTTTTAGTTTGAGTCCTGTTGTTTTATTTTAGCTTAGCCTAGTTTTTGTTTTCCTTTCAACTTAGTTTATCTTTTTATTTTATTTTTTGTTTGTTTTATTTTTTTGCAAAAAAAAAAATGGAAAAAGGAAAAAGCTCAAAACAAATTAGAAGCCAAAAGAAGAAACGGATTCAAACAAACGAACAAGGGATTCGGAGATTTGCAAGTTGAATTGTTGGAGCGGTTGCACACCAAGTGGGGTGTGAACGCGCTAGCGCTTCCCAAATTCACTGGACGGACTGCCGATCAAGGTAAGAAATTTTTAAAATACTACAAGTGCTCTGCTGCAAAGAAAAAAATATATAGACAATTGTTGTAAAAAAAATTCTGCAGGGGCAGCGGCTTTGAATGTACAATTTTTAATTTTTGCAATTATTTTGTGTGATTGTTGTTATTTCTGCATTTTTATTCATTCTGTTAAGGGCAATACCCCAATTCACATAAGGTGAGGGATTTCATCACCCTTCCCTTAGCCCACAAATTGCATTTCATCGTAGAATCTGACTAATAATAACGGTTAGACATTGGACTTAAGGGAGTCACAGGCTCATCTAGGGCTTAATTATATTGTGATAATTGATTCATTTGGAACGAATTATTTCTTGTTGTCTAGACTACGGCAGAGAAATAACCGTTTATAAATATTACGGTGATTCGTAAATATTATATCGGTTGTTACTCTGAAGGTACTTAAACCTTCGGCTGCATTGCTAGGGTGATTCCTGGTGCACCGATAACTCCTGTCCGTTAACTGGCTGAGAAATCTTTTGATCTAAGTAATCAAACGCATCACTTTATAATTTTGGGTTAAGAGCCAATAAGGACAGAAAACTTCATTGTAGCTAATTTCTGTGCTTGCATTTAACAACAATGAGTGAAAAAAGTGTTAGCCAACAAAATTCTCTTAGGGGTTCTCGAATCAACCAAAATTTTCCAACCGAATTGGATCAAAATCGAGTGAATCAAAATTTTCAAAATCTCAATATCCAAATGGATAGACCCTTGTCTCTTCATGATCGATGTTATCCTACTAGGACCGTTCAACCATCTGTCATTGTGTTCCCACCAGCTGAAGGAAACAATTTTGAGCTAAAACATTCTTTTATCCAAGGGGTGCCAAAATTTACTGGGTCTGAAAATGCTTATGAATTTCTGAGTGAATTTGAATTGTATGCCTCCACAACAAAAATGCAACAACTATCTAACGAATCGATCAAGCTAAGGCTAATTCCATTTGCACTACTTGAAAGCGCTAAAAGATGGCTAAATTCTCTTCCACGACATTCCATAAGAAGTTGGGATGAATTTGTCACTGCATTCTTGAAAAAGTTTTTCCCTTTCCATAAAACTCTAAAAATCCGAACCGAGATAAATCAATTTTGTCAAAATAAGGGGGAAACTTTTTCAAAATACTTTGATAGATTCAACCAGCTATTATATAGTTGCCCCCATCATGGAATTCTAAAAGATCACTTATGTCAAATTGCATATGAAGGGCTAAACTATCAGATTAGAACTCAACTAGAATCAATGTGTGGAGGAGACTTTATGTCTAAAACAGCCGATGAAGCTTGGCAATTCTTAGAAGATTATTCTGAAAAGGACATGCAGTGGGAATCGATTCGTGTTCCCATTCGTACTTCTACTAGAGGAGTGCATGTCGTGGACCCAAGTCAAATTCCTTTAGAAAATCAAACTCCTCAAGACGGAGAAGGGTTACCCCACTATTACTCTCAGGACCAAGCCAATGCTATAGCTCAAAATAATCCTTACTCATCTACATACAACCCTAGTTGGAGGAACCACCCAAATTTTTCTTGGTCAAACCCCAATAATTCGGCTAACCCATCTCACATGCAACCCTTTATTCCCAATCCGAATTACCAAGCTCCTTCTTCCAATTTTCATATCTCTCAACCTGCAACTCAAACGAAACAACCTTATAGGCACCCCCAACTTTCAATCATCAAATCAATCCTCTCAATCTTCTCAACCACCACAAGATATCGTGCGTTTAGAGAAACAGTTGAACTCTCACGAAGCTAAAATGAACTCACAAGACGCTAAACTCGACCAAATGTTCAATATGATGAAAGAACTAATGAAAAATAATGAGAAAGGAAAGTTGCCTAGTCAACCCGAGGTGAATCCAAAATATAACTCTCGTGCTCTAAATTCTTGTGAGGATGAAAACCACAATCCGGTCAACGTTGTTACAACCCTTCGATCTGAAAAGGGGATTGATAATAATGTTGGCAACCCTGACAAACCTTCGAACTCAACCCAAATACAAAAGCTTGATGATCACTTAATGGGTACAAATGCCAGTTCTTCTAAGCTTCCATCTCCCTTAAATGTTGGCAATCCCAACAGTTCTTCTCCTAGTGTCGACAAACCCGACTCACCTTCTGAAATCGATGTTGGCAATACCAATATTTCATCTTCTACACACTTACCACCTTCTTCTTCCATGGCCAAATCTTCATCGTCGAACGATGAAACTCATCACAGAGTCGAAAAACCAGTAGCTCCTTTTCCTCATAGACTCAACAATAAGAAGAAAGCGGCAAATTTCAATAAAATTCTGGAAATTTTCAAACAAGTCCGTGTGAACATTCCTCTTTTAGACACCATTGAACAAATTCCTCAATATGCTAAATGTCTTAAGGAATTGTGCACACAAAAACGTGCGACCAATGTCCCAAAAACCGCCTTTCTAACTGCAAATACAAGCTCTGTTCTTTCGAATCTTGCCCCAGTCAAGTATAAAGACCCTGGCTGCCCTACGATTGATTGTAAAATAGGAAACACTCACATCTCTCGTGCCCTACTCGACCTTGGTGCCAGTGTCAACCTTCTCCCTTATACTATCTATCGTCAACTTGGACTAGGGGAGATTAAACCAACAAACATCACACTTCAACTAGCCGATCGATCTGTCAAAAAGCCATTGGGAATTATCGAAGACGTCTTGATACAGATCAAACAGTTTTACTTCCCTGTCGATTTTATAGTTCTAGAAACAGAGCCTGTCTCAAATCCCAAAGTTCAAATACCATTGATCTTAGGACGCCCTTTCTTAGCAACCTCTAATGCGGTCATTAATTGTAGGAATGGTCAGCTTCGACTCTCCTTCGGGCACCTAACCATTGAGCTAAACATCTTTAATCTCAACAAGCAACCTAGGGATTTTGAGATCGATGAAATTGACATGATTCAAACCACAGTTGATGAAACCTCTAGTGACACTTCTGAAGCCTTGAAAATGTGTCTTGACCATTTCGACTCTGATTTCGATGAACTCGAATACATTTCTGAACTAAACAAAATTCATGACTCCGACACTTCGTCACCTGAATCTAACCAAGGAATGTTGACCAATGTTGATACACAAGACCTTCCTAAGTTAGACCTCAAACCCTTGCCACCAGACCTTAAGTACGCATACTTAGACTCCTCAGAAACTCTTCCCGTAATCTTGGCCTCTGATCTTACCAAGGACCAAGAAGAAAAACTTTTGGATATCTTGCGGGAAAATAAGGACGCCTTGGGGTGGGAAATTAGCGATATAAAAGGAATTAGCCCATCAATTGTGGAACATCGCATACATTTAGTTGATGAGGCTAAACCTACCTGTGAGGCTCAAAGGCGACTAAACCCAAACATGAGAGAAGTGGTCAAGGAGGAGATAATCAAATGTCTAGACAATAACATCATCTATCCCATCTCTGATAGTACCTGGGTGAGTCCGGTACAAGTTGTACCAAAGAAGTTGGGAGTCACAGTAATCAAAAACGACAGTAATGAACTCGTCCCAACAAAAATCAAAACCAAATGGCGTGTGTGCATCGACTATCGAAAGCTTAACTCAGCCACACGAAAAGACCATTTTCCCTTGCCTTTTATTGACCAAATGCTCGAACGCTTGGCGGGACATGAGTACTACTGTTTTCTCGATGGATACTCTGGCTATAACCAAATTCCTGTTGCTTTAGAAGATCAACATAAGACCACCTTTACTTGTCCCTTTGGAACCTTTGCTTATCGTCGCATGCCTTTTGGTCTTTGTAATTCCCCCGCGACTTTCCAAAGGTGTATGATGAGCATTTTCTCTGATATGGTGGAAGAATTCTTGGAAATATTCATGGATGATTTTTCAATCTATGGATCTTCTTTTTCCCAATGCCTCACTCATTTAGAACTCGTCCTTAAGCGTTGTAAGGAGAAATCACTCGTGCTTAATTGGGAAAAATGTCACTTTATGGTAAAAAGGGGGATAGTTCTAGGTCATGTCGTCTCCAAAGATGGCCTAGAAGTCGATAAATCCAAAATCGATTTGATTGCTAATTTACCTCCTCCTAAGTCTGTCAAAGATGTTCGTTCATTTCTTGGCCATGCAGGATTCTATAGAAGATTCATTAAGGATTTCTCAAAAATTTCAAAACCTCTCTCGAATTTACTTGCCAAAGACGTAAAGTTTGAATTTTCCAATGAGTGCAAAACATCTTTTGAAACTCTTAAGTCAATCTTGACCACAACTCCCATCATTCAACCTCTTGATTTGACTCTACCCTTTGAACTTATGTGCGATGCTTCTGACTTTGCAATTGGAGCCATCTTGGGTCAGCGAATTGATAAACTCCCTCGAGTCATTTACTACGCTAGCAAAACCTTAAACGAGGCCCAATTGAATTACTCAACTACTGAAAAGGAATTTTTGGCAGTTGTCTACGCTCTTGAGAAATTCAGACCATATCTCATAGGATCCAAAGTCATAATTTACACTGACCATGCTGCCCTACGATATTTGCTTTCTACAAAGGATGCCAAGGCCCGCTTGATTCGTTGGATTCTTCTTCTTCAAGAATTCGATATAGAAATACGAGATAAAAAGGGTTCTGAAAATGTCGTAGCTGATCATCTCTCTCGAATTGTGCACGAAAATGATAACGACACCCAAATCGATGACTATTTCCCTGACGAACAACTCCTTTCGATCTCTAACACCCCTTGGTATGCTGACATTGTGAATTATCTTGTCACACAACAAACACCCGCTGAATGGTCGAAACAAGATAAACAAAAATTTCTCTCAAAAGTTCGAAACTTCTATTGGGACGACCCATATCTTTTCAAATACTGTCCAGACCAAATCATTCGAAGGTGTGTGCCCGATCATGAACACCAAAGTATTCTCTCCTTCTCACATGACCATGCTTGTGGCGGTCATTTTGGAGCAAGAAAAACTGCTGCAAAAGTTTTGCAAAGCGGTTTTTATTGGCCCACACTCTTCCGTGATGCTTTCGAATTTTGCTCTAAATGTGAGCGATGTCAAAGAACGGGTCGAATCACTAAGCGAAACATGATGCCTCTCAACCCCATTTTAGTGATTGAATTATTCGATGTTTGGGGCATCTATTTCATGGGACCATTCCCCAATTCATTTGGGAATCTTTACATCTTGCTTGCGGTAGATTATGTCTCAAAATGGGTTGAAGCCATTCCGACCAAAACCAACGACAACAAGGTTGTTGTCAAATTCCTCAAAGAACACATCTTTTCACGCTTTGGCACACCTCGAGCTATCATTAGCGATAATGGCACT
Organism: Allium sativum; assembly: GCA_030737875.1. NCBI lineage: Eukaryota > Viridiplantae > Streptophyta > Magnoliopsida > Asparagales > Amaryllidaceae > Allium > Allium sativum. The sequence continues at coordinate 153,520,948 of CM060915.1, forward strand.
CACTTCTGTAATCGTGCTTTTGAGTCCTTGCTCAAGAAATACTCAATCACACACAAGCTGTCGACCCCCTACCACCCACAAACTAGTGGGCAAGTAGAAGTCTCCAATAGACAAATCAAACAAATTCTTGAGAAAACCGTGAATTCCAATAGAAAAGATTGGTCCGTAAAACTGATTGATGCACTTTGGGCTTTTCGCACTGCTTATAAAACCAATCTAGGGATGTCACCATATCGATTAGTCTTTGGAAAGGTCTGTCACTTACCTCTTGAATTAGAGCATCGCGCTCTTTGGGCCATAAAATTTTTGAATTTTGACTTAGAAAAAGCCGGCTCACATAGGAAGTTACAAATTTCGGAATTAGAAGAATTAAGAAATGAGGCGTATGAAAATGCGAAAATCTACAAAGAAAGAACCAAAGCCCAACACGACAAAAACATACTTCGTAAGGAATTCAACGTAGGTCAAAAAGTTCTTTTATACGACTCTAGACTTCACTTGTTTCCAGGAAAACTCAGATCTCGATGGACTGGACCTTATGTCGTGAAAACAGTATACCCTCATGGAGCGGTTGAAATTGAAAATCCTAGGGATGGAAAAGTCTTCAAAGTAAACGGTCAACGACTGAAACCATTTTTGGAATTCGAGCAATATGACGAAGATGACTCTATTGATCTGCATGATCATCCACCATGAAATCAGGTGGTACACGTTCTTTTTCTTTTATTTTTCTTTTTCATTTTTTTATTTTATTTTTGTTTTTCTACCTTAGACAGTTAGGACACTGTCTCAATCAAGTGTGGGGGGGGGGGGAGTCTGCATTTCATCCATTTTCATTTTTCTTTGTTTTTATTTCTTTTTATTTTCAGCCATTTAAGTAGGACCATCATACATTTTAGATTGTAGTAACATACCATAAATTTTTTTTTTTTGAAATACGACTCATTTTCAATTGATACAGCAAAATAAGTTTACAATTTTTAGCCAGTTGATAGTATTTTTCTCTCTCAACTTAGATCGAATAGGAAATATAATGAAAAGTTTAATTTTGAGGGATAATAGTGTAACCGGTACATAGGGAGATTCTTAGGTGATGGCCATGAAATCTATTCTATATTGTAGACTTTGTTTAAATAAGTGGAGGACTTAAAATACTTATAATGGCTTGTCAAATCTTTAAAACTAAGTTGTGTTAAGCTGAATTCGCGTAACTCTCTTGTTGTGCTTATAAATTCAATAAAAATAATAGTAATCCAAGGGTATCCAACATTGCTTGTATATCGAGCGTTGGTGTGCAAACCCGCCAAGCTCTATCCGACACGTTGTTGACAAAGTCAAAGTTGGAATATCTTGGTCTCATTTTATGAGATTGGACACCTAAGGATTACCGACACGTTGTTGACAAAGTCAAAGTCGGCCTGCACAATCCGCCAAGCTCTTTACCTACTCTCCGTTGGTCCGCGAGGCAGTGCATGGGTGGTAAACCTTGGTCTTTTTAGTTAGGTGTATGTACTTAATCATAAATCTTAAAATTTTATAGAATAAAGAATAAGCGATGATACCCAAACACTTCTTGACCTTATTGATTTGACTAGCCCTACATGAGAAAATTAGAATACCACTTTACAAACTGTGCCAAGCAAACTAAGAATTTATTTCATGGCTGCACTATGTTATCGACTGAACCAACTGGCCAAACTGGAATTTAACATTTGAAAACTTGATTTATATTGAAAATTTGTGACAAGTCGAGGTATCTAAAATAAAATCAACTGACTAGAAATTGTTAACTTAATTTGTTGTACCACTTTCCTGAAACAAGTCGTGTTTTCATTTTTCGTTTTTATTTGCATATGTCCATTGCATTCATGTAGTTTCATTAGAATCATAGCATACTGCATTTGGATTTTGTGGGTAGTATCCGCTGAAAACCCGCACGAGACACCACTCGTCCTACTAGGGACACCTAGAGGTTTAACGGCTTGTTGCATACGCTCAATGCAATCGTGTTTCCTACGAAAGTGTGACCTATCTAGTTAGTTTTTCATTTTATTTTCTTTTTACTCGAGGACGAGTAAAAGATAAGTGTGGGGGTATTTGATTAACATAGAAATGTGTTTATTTTATGCTCTTATATTTTATCCTTTGTAAATAAATAAATGATACTTTGGGTAATTTTTATGTGTATTTACAGATTGTCAAGTGATGCCTCTTTCATTTCAAATTAAAGGCCAAAAGCTACTTACTTATGTCAACACTTTCTCAATCCCAAAAGGAGTTGTAGTTCACTGGTAAATGCATAGAGATTTGTACTGAGAGACCTGAGTTCGATCCCCATCAAGCTCACTTTTTGCCAAAGAAAGGAACGTTCACACTGCCCATTTTGCTCTGAAGAAAATATGGATAAGTGTTATATTATATGTATATATATATGCATTCATATGTATGTATATATGATATACACTAATAAGCATTTTAGGAAGTCATATTCTTATCATGGAAATCAATTCAAATCGAGCATTTTTATTCAACTGCCAATTAGAAGAATTTCTGATTGAATTGCTGCCAAGAAAAGATCAATTTTTATATTCTTTTCCTATGATACCTTTGGAATCTAATAAATGTCCTTGATGGGAGGATTAATTGCTGATGGGAAGATTAATTGTTGATTGGAAGAATAAATGCTGATTGGTGGAATAAGTGCCGATTAATATAAGAGAAATAATTGCTATTAAAAGGGGCCATATATGCATATATTGGATGAGGTTTGAGGTTGGCATTTTATCCTATAAATACTGTTGTAATCTCATTGTAAATGAATAATCTGGGAATCAATAAAGTTCTCTCTATTTTCTCTTTTTCTGCATTTTTATTCTCATGATAAGTGGTGTTGTCTAGTAATTAGATTTACTAGAACCCAACTGTTATTGCAACTTTATTTTCCTGTTAATTATTTATATTCTGCAAGTCTAATTCCAGCAATCTGTTTATTTCCTAGTCATTGAATTGATAATAGATTCGATTAGATTCGAATCTGTTGTGAATTCAATCGCAGTATTTATTTGTTTTATTGTTAATTGTAATTTGGTCGTTGATGCAATTAGTTTTGTTTTGAACCAAGTCGCAATTTCAATTTTAATCACCCTCCAGAATTCGTCTAACTCCCCCAAGAATAAATAAATATTAATTTTTAATTACACCTCCCTGTGTTCGACCTGTATGCTACACACCTGTATGCTTGCAGTAATTATTTAAAATATCGCGCTTTTCTAATTCATAGATTAGCGACGATCATATATATATATATATATATATATATATATATATATATATGTTGAAATAAAAATGTGATTTTTATAGCATTGGAATAAAATTGTGATTTTTACATGAATGACATCGTTATAAAGGTTTGATTTTTAAAGTGATAAAAAAATTCGATTTTTACATATGTGTTAGCGAATGTTCCTCGTTGCAAAAGATCTGCACCACAGATTAATAATCTGAAGTTCTACCAAAGTATCTGCCTTAGCCCAAAAATTCCCTTTTCTGTTCCAAATCCAACAAATTTTTTTGAGGAAGAAAATCCAATAACTTTCCATTGTCATTTCAACATTTTCTCCAATACCGCATTTCGTAAACCCTAATTTTTGGAATATCTCCTTCCATGGTTTGTACAAAAGTGAATCGCTCGCCAAACCCCCACCCTATTCCAAATCCTACACATCCCTCTCGACACATGGGTGCTAGAGTTAGTTGTCAGATGGAGGTGAATGTTTGTCACGTAACTAATTGAGAAGATATACGATGCCTAGTGAAGGGATGACCAGAGGTGGTGGCTATTAAGTATGCTGCGATTTGTTTCATGTGAAAAGCGATGGATTTCGGGTTGGGCTCTGGATAGGAAGTTGGCGCCGATCTATAGGTAGGTAAAAATATGTTACGATCTCGTGGATCCTCTTCAATAAGTAGTTTTCTTATTTCCAGCTGATTTGTTATAGCTATCGTCTAGATACGAAGATTGGATTTGTTACACTGAGACTATGAATTTGGATGGGGAGAGAAATTTGAAGCTTAAGAGATCTTCAGTGGTAACTTTACCACTAGACGATAAAGAGTTTTTCAAAGATTTCAGGACAAGATTAGCTGTGATGATCCAAATCCAATTTTGTACACTTAATAGGTAATTTTGAATATGAGCACCAAGTATATGCTCTTTATCCAAATCAAATTCTTATAAAAGACTTAAAGCTACGAAATACAACTTATATCTATGAAGTGGTTATTTTTACTGGGTGTGCTACAAAAGTTATGCAAAATTCTACTGAGTCCCCTTTAAAAATAAGCACGACAGATAAGAAAATGGATAGCATAATTTATATATTTTTTACTCTTCCTTTGTTGATATCGTTGATTATTTCAATTGGTTTTGCTATGAGAACAAGATTTTGCATGACTGAATGGTGGTAATGTGCAACCAAATCCCGATGACAGTAATAAGGAATTTTTCAATCTCGACAAGCCTCTAACTTCTAGAATGTACCATTTGGTGACTGTACTTATCATGTATGGATACCTATTTCCTATTTCACTTTATTTAGCAGTTGAAATTGTTAATGTATGGCTAGACATGTTTATCAGTAAGGATATACAAATGTATGATGAGGAGTCTATAAATACTTCATAAGCTCATACGTCAAATTTGAATGAAGAGCTTGGTAAGTGGATATAAATTTGACAGATAAAACTGATACACCAAATGGACTATATAAAATGCTCCATTTCTAGGATTTCATATAGGGTAGGTTCAGGTGATGTTAAAATTGCTGCTACAAAGCAAATGGCTTCAGAAGCCCCTAATAGTCCATAAGGAATAGAAATTGAAAATGTTTTGGACAGTGTTGAGAGGAATTCATTGACTAAAGGATTCATTTTATAGGATGAAAGCTTCATACATGGAAATTGGATTAAAGAGCCAAATGGTGGCATTGTTACCTTTTTTTTAGAGATATATACATTGTGTCATACTATGATTCCTAAACCAAATGAAGAATGTAACGATTTTACTTAAGAAGCTAAATCTACTGATGAAGGGACTTTTCTTGTGGTTGTAGAGAATTCAGATTTGAACTTAGTACAAGAACTCAATCCAGCGTTTTCTTTCGAGAAAGAACTGACCTATCAGGGTATCAAATTGATTCATATGTTTATGAATATAAAAAAGAATCATTCTGAAGAATGAAAATCATACAATAAAATAATTTGTCTACGGAAGCATACTTCATCTTGAAAAAGAAAAAAAGAAAAAAAAAACTTCATGCATTAAAGGCAATTTACATATTATTTAACAAATAAAGTAGAATAATATATTTAATTGTTTTGTTTTTTGCATGGAAAGGGTATATAAGAAACATAGTGTTCTTAGTTGCATTTCAATCTATGAAAGCTGAGCTTCCAAATATAAGAATGTCTTATTTAATTGTTTATTTTGCGTCCCTACTACATAATTTTTGGAACCATAGCATGTACATGACTATTTTGAGGGGTAGAATAAAGGCATCTATAAGGGTGTGTTCTTAACCAACGCGAGCGGGGTATTTGAGCATGACATTTGAGTGGGGCATTTGAGCGTGGTACTGTAGTGAACAAGGAATGTTTTTTAGCTGCGAACGTGGTATTTGAGCGTGGTATCTGAGCGGGGTATTTAATTGTTAAATTATTGGTTTTGATTTAATTAAATACTAATTTCGTAAAACAAAATGACTACATTTCATTACACAAAGAAAATACAAACATAAATATGATAGAAATACAATAACACGATGACATGAACCTCCTACTTGTTGGTATTTATCAGATAAGTTTGATATTCTTTTGTGTGGCGTTAGTCTGCAAGCCCTCTTATCAACTAGCTTTTCGCTATCTCATCCGGAATAGTAGTGAACATATCATTTATTTTGGGGTCCAAAACAAATAATAGTGCGTCTGCAACATCAAACTCACCCGTTGCTCCAAGACGTTGCATGCGAGCTACCGTATTTGCATAATTTGTAGAACTTTCCGTTTATTCCACGCTAGTACCCGTATTAGGACTAACAGAATGCGTGCGAGATTTTTTTATCCGTCTCTCGTGCATTAGGTCAATGAGCATAGCCATCTTATCGTCACTTTCACCACGTCGTCTTCGTAAATTTTGACGTGCCGTTGGTTGAGTAGGCGGATTCATTGGATTTTGGGTTGACGGAGGGATTATTGGAGCTTCATAAATTGGTGGATTCATTGAAGTTTGTTGCAATGGAGTATTTGATGGCGAATTCAAATTTGGAATATGATTATTTTGCGTTTCATCCAATGGATTAAAAAACTCATCGAAAGCCCATGTTCTGTCAAACGTGCTTTGTGTTGATGGCGGCGTGCCAGTCTGCAACAGTTGTACGGTAGCAATAGGGGTGTACGACGATTGACCAGTTGCATTTGTCTCACGAAATAATTGTTGCATCATCTCTAAGTTTTCTAGTGGACGTTTCTTATATTTCAAGACACCCTTTCCAAATTCCTAAATGTAAGAAATAAATTGTAAGAAACTGTCTATAAATGAATGGTAACAAAATAAATTTACAGACCTTAACACGATCTTCCCACCATTCATCGCTTCCGGAGACCGTTCCTTTATAAGCATCCCAACCCGCGCCAATCTCGTTCATCAGTGCATCCCATTTCATCCAACCTCGTCGAAGACTATCATATTTGTTTCGGATCTTGCTTTCGTCAATCGGTTCAATGTCGAGAAAGGTTTGTATGGCATCGTTGAACTTTTCTGCAATCACTTTATGAACACTTTTTTGTTGCTGCCACAAGCACCATATGCATCAACAGAACATGGCTGCATAATCTGAGTTACAGTAAACGACCAGTGATGTGCAGATTTTCGAGTGGCCATACTAAAAAAATGGAAAACAATATATATTAGTAATAAATTTAAAAAAACAAGGGAAAAACTAGGTTGAATAACGGAAAATAATATAAACACCAAACTGTAAAAAAACCTGATTACTGCTCGAATTCGGTTGAAAATAAATAGGAGAGGATAGGGTTGGTGTAGTGTGGATGAAGAGGTAGGTGAAGGTGATGTTTTATAGGGGGAAAGAAGAACGTTGGAAATCAAGCCGTTGGCGTCCAAATATCGTTCCATCTGGAAGAGGGGAAAGTGATTGGCGTCCGACGCGTCGGACGCCAAAAAAACTTTGAGCGTGCCAATTTAATGCTGCGAACGCACCCTAAGGCTTTAAGGCAAACATATACTTAGAAAATTATTAACATTCTCTTTTGATAAAATGTAAGCACAACGATGTTACACAGATACATCAGTCATACAAATGTATTATTATTGCCGATGTTGTTTAGAGTAAAATATTCGCATATCCAAGACTGCGCAATTAACAACAAAAGATGGACACTGGATCTGTCCATGACCAGTATGGTCCCGTTACGATCGACGATACTTAGCATTTTTCTTAATGTCGACTCAGCCCCCTCATACACAAACTAAAACTTTGATTATAATATTACAATATTTAACACGACAACCAAAAGTCATGCATGTTTTTATTACAAAACCAACATTTCAAAGTAAACAATATATAGCATATTTCTAAAAGAGATACTTTTTATTCACGTCTCCCCTCGTTTCAATGGATTAAGTACCTACACCATAATCAACATGCACAACTTGTGTACACTTGTTAAGCCTTTGAAAAATCTTTTAAGTTGGGTACATAGAAAGAAGAAGAAATCAACCATGTTAAGTTATCAATTTAGGTATTATTGTTAATTAATTAATTAAGTAATGATGGTTAGGTTCCAGCTCAACTGACTTTTCACTCCTAATCATCTATGATAATTAATGACATGACGATACCTACCACTCGGTGATGACTATTCAAAAGGTGCACGTGTAATTAGTTGTGATAGTTAGTGTGTCACAATCTGTAGCAGACTTACATTTTGATTTGAGATTCCAAGTCTAACGTCAGACGATCAGATTTACGGGTTGAGAAAAAAAAGCAGCATTGGCTTTCAGTTTATGAGTAAGTCAGAACTGAATTGCTGATGTGAGAGGTTGAGGCTCGAAGCTCTGATTTATTACATCATCTACTCTTTTGCCTTATTCTCATAAGTGTACCTTACCTATATTTCGCCTAAACTCATCTATTTTTAGCCTTTGAGAAATATATTTCTCTACATGCCTTTTTTCAGTAGAAAATGGTTGTCTTACCCAAGGAATTAGAGAGATGGTTCACATTTTTAATGGAGACAACAAGAATGAAAACACAGTTTTCTATATCTATTATTCGAAGAATGGTTTGAAGGACAAGATTATTTTTATTTTTCGATCAAAAGATTGCACATTTATATTATTTTTTTGTTGCATTACGGTCAACCGTTATGATTTACGAACATTTCTAATATAATGTACAAATTTATTTATTTTTAAAAAATTAAAGCATTTTTCCTGTCCTTTTGTTTTGGTATACAGTGAAGTTAACGCTTTTGAATTTTGTTATTACAGATAGTTCAAGGTTTTAAACCTTTTTATATTTAGCAGTAAGAGAAAAAGAATGTCCATAGTTGTTTGAGATGAATCTGACAACTCTCTCTTCTTTGCAAAGGTGCTGACAGGTATAGGTTGTCTACTTTATTGATCTTACTGAGAAACAAATCATACATTCAACTAAGGAAACCAGAGCCATGTATCGATTATAAACTATTAGTTTTTGTCAATGTTATTTTATTCAGCATTATACTATATGAATTTTCAAAAGATGGAAAAATATACGAAACGGATACAACATGTTACCTAAATGAATATTGGGAAGCTAGTCTGCATACATTAGCATTTGCATATAAAAAGCTTGAAGATTCTGAGTATTCAGCTTAGATTGTCTAGTTTTTAAAGGCAAAGACTACTATAGTACCCATTAGAGAGGTTGATATTCAACCATTACCAATTTTATTTAATTTAAAATCAAATTCTATTAATATAGGTACCTCAATGCATAAATAAATTTTCTCAAGCTGGTCTTAAGATATCGGTTTTAAAAGGGGATAAAATGGAAAGTGCGTTCAATATAGGGTTAAGCACCTTGTAGGTCCATATGCATTTATATCCATATTTTTATAGTTGAGAAACTTATCTTACTAATAGCAGTTTTTATGAAAGATTTGCATGCAACTTACTTAAGCAAGGCGTGAGGCAGATTTGTGTATCTGCAGTGAATAATAATCCAACAACAGAAGTCTCAAAGAAGGTATAATATTTACTCCATGATTTATTATCCTTTTGTTGTTTTGGGTGAAATATGTTTCTTTGTAACTGGTTTGTTTCCAATAAATTGTCATTATTTGGTTAGGCTGTAAGAGAGAACATGTCGATGCAAATCACAAATGCTACTCAATTGGTAAAGCTTGAAAATGATCCCATGCAGCTTTAGTTATGATTATTGATGGCAAAGCATTAGCATATGTGTTGACCCACCTTTTGGCAAGGCCGTCAACCCATGGACCCATCACAGGATCTCTCAGGACTTGAGCATGGGCTTGGACACGCCCGGACATTCATGGCTCGAAGCTCCTTGGCTCAAGGGCATTTGGATTGAAATATTTCAGCTCAAAATACCCAGGCTAGATGGTCTTGAGATCAGCTTACACTACAGTAATGACTTGGTCATGAGATCTATTTAATAGCCTACTTACTTGGTCCAACTACCTATTTCTAAAGCCGATAAACTCGGATCTAGCTACGTTTATGCTGCCATATATTAGAGGGAACTGCTCCACATAATTAAGACTCAGCTCCATTATCTGCTATTCGCATGGATCAACCGACTCATGGTACCTCCAATTATTGAAGCCTACTGCCTATAAATACACCAAGAAATACAACAAAGAGGGAATCTTCTTCGGTTCAGATTAGAGCCTAACTATTTGGCTCATGCATGACTCAATCATGGCTGCCAACTACTTTCATCATGAAAAACTTGCTATATTCCTCAAAAACGATTATGTAATAGAGATCCTGACGATCTCATTCATTGTATCTCCGATTTTATGATATTATTATGAGATTATAACGTAGGCTCTTTAATGCCGAACCACTATAAAAATGTTGTTGTCTTGCTTTTTCTCACTTTTTCTGATGTTTCTTCGTATATCATGCTCATATCTGACTTTTAGCCGTTGATGACCACGTTTTGGCGTCAACAGTTTGGTGCTTTCACTGAGAAATGAATTTTCAACATCATAAGGGTTTTTCTCAACTTTTGGATCACCAAGTCAAAGACAAAATCCTATTTTCAGTCATCTTCAGCAGCCATTGTTTCCAATACTTCTGCACATGCTTTGGAAAGCAGAAGCGGCAACATCTGCATAAAAAACTGTTTTTTTTTTCAGTTCTGGGTTCGACCCCAGTTGGGTTGACCCTTCTTGGGTCGACATCGACCCGACAAGAGAACCGACCAGTAGGAATTGCACTTTGGAAAGCTCCCGGTATGTAGCTTGCCCCAGAGCAGGTCATGGGTCGAGGTGAGATCAGTTCGAACAACCATCGTCGTAACGATGTTCAAGTCCAGGTCGACCGACTTCGGATCGACCGACTCGTCTAAAGCTCTCCAGGTCGACCGACTCCTCTAAATATCTCTAGGTCGACCTGCTTCGAACCAACTTTTCCAGAAATACGGCCCGAATTACTAGTCATTTCTGAAGTCTTGCGCATCGACCTGAGACAAGGTCATTTTTAGAAAAAAAATGCATTTTTCTGATCGTTTCAGAAAAGGCTCCATCTTCCGAAAATGAATGAATCGAGCGATGCTCACCTGTTCGACCTAACCAGCTAGGTCGATCACCGTCGGGATTGTGGGGCCCAGGACCCCCATTGGCGCTGCGCCCGGACCCACTTGACGGCTCGCCTTCAGCTCGACATATATTTTGGCCAACAATAATCGTAAAGACTTACCATCCAAGATTCGACAGATTATCCGAGAATATCAACAGAAAGATGGCAGCAACTGGGATTTTTCCAAGAGCCATCAGTCCTATTTACTGAGGTTATTCAATCTTGATCGACTGCTTCAGTCTTGCTCGAGGATCGACGAGTTAAAAGTTTGAAACACTCGAGCCATGAGGATGATTAATCATTTATACATCGGCTCTCATTCCCCGAAGTGGGATCAGAGATATAGCGGCGGATAGACGAGACATGTCAACATTCCTAGCCTCCGTATCCCACTTCCTGCATGGAAAAGGCAAAGCTTCTATAAGCATGGATCCATTGTTCTCCTGTTGATCACCGCCTTAGCACCGACAAGATGAGATGCCACCATTAGCGGTTCTGATCTGACTACCTGACCTCTATTCCTTGCCCTCGACGTAGGGGCAAGAAGGCGATTCAAAATAAACACACCCTCGTCATCCACCCACAAATTCGCATGATTGCCTTTATTATCCCAGTATCCCGATCAAGGTCTGATCGTTCTTGGCATTGCCACCCCATGAGGATTTTAAAAGACTTCCTTCATCAATCAAAGCTTCAGCGGTCATCACCTGTCAGAGATGGGACAAGTCAGAATGGGCTGGCAAAGGATATGCGATACCATTCTCTTTCTGAATAATACTCATTCCCTTAACAAGATTATTTTTTACCCATATCTTTTATCTTTACATGCTTTATGAGTAATTTATGTGACTAATAACTCTTATGAATTTATGTGTGAATGATATAGGTACCTAGAGTCTGGTGCTGATCATACTTCCAATACCTGCATGCAGAACTACAAAGCATTGCCATAACGAGCCTGACTGAAGCGCTCGTTTGTAGAACCATGTCATCCGTCCGAGGAAAGTTACACAACTCAAGTTGGATATGACATGACCACCCACTACCCGGCTCATGTGTGGCATGACTCAAGATAATTATGCATCGACTTTTGCCTTTCAAAGTCCAAATATGACTCGGAATGGAGATGGTTCGACAATCCATATGGCCAGATCCTATGTTTGACACCATCAGATTTTGTGGATCCAAATAGAAGAGGCAGCATCGCCCATCAACATATTTATTTTCCAATCATGCATTTTGCCTTTACATGCTTCTTGAGTTATTGACATGATTAACTCATGCAAATTCGTATATGAATGTTGTAGGTACCCGAGGTTTGGTACCGACCACTCCTTCCGAAGTTTGATCGGAGGAATGTAAAGCTTTGGCGAACGTGATTCGTCTATTAACCTGCTTACTCTTGGTTTGACGCCAACAATCTAAAGTAAATGATGTTCGACCATTCATTCACCGACTTTTTGCCCTTGACGCGGGGGCAAGAGAATAAACGCATATGAGTTCGACGTGTGTTATCTATATATGGACATACTAATGAGGCATCCTCAGTATTTAGCCATTGATTCGCCATGCAAGACATAGAAATATATTCGGGTGTGACATAACCACTGAGTAGATCGACGACTCTATCCCTTGATCTGACGGGAAGAGTGCAATAGTGATGGTACAATCCCATGAACGATATAACTTTTGCCTTCGATGTGGGGGCAAAAGAGAATTGTTAAGACGAGGATGAATATGACTCGATCGCTCTCCAACGACGTATCTAACTGTTTCCCATGCTTCCGAAGGGAGGAGTATAAACTCAATAGTGGTGTGAACCGACCATCCCTGATGGTGACCTTTGCCCTTGACGTGGGAGAAAAGGGACGATGCCAAGGCAAATGTCACCCGACTGTTTGCCCGACTGACTCTAATCCTCAGAGCTTGGATATGAGTATAAACTTAGGACGAGTGTGACAGGCGCGCCAAGATTTAAGACCACTCGATCCACAACTCTAACCTAAACTGACTTTAGGAGAGTATAAAGGACGAGCCACGATGTCCATAACTCTAACTCTCATGACTTGAGAGAGAGGATAAACCTATTGGGTTAGTGTGAATAGTGCACCATGACTTAAGACCACTAAACTCAGAACTCTAACTCTCACGACTTGGGAGAGAGTATAAAGGACAATGCTGCGACATGCATGCAATATCCATCGCCCTCAGACTGAGGACATGATTATAAAAGGCTTACGGACCGAACGTCCAAGCGACTTAACCCGGTTCCCACCAACGCTGGGGGCATGGGCATAGATTTCCGAGTTAACTTCAAACACGCTTCGGACATGACCCGTGTTTCAAAGTTAAATGGAGGCTACAGACACTATACCTCCAAACTACGACACTTGACACTTTGACATTTAATAATTCTATGCTAGATAGATTAGCACTCAACATGTTTTCATTTCGAGCTACAATTGTTTGTAACTTAAAGATCGACTTAGTAGCTTGTAAGACTAAGCTAACTATTCTTTTTCGAATTGCAGGATTATTTATAGATACAAAGTGTAATGACCCAAAATTCCGGTCCAATTTGAACTGACCAAAAACACAAGTCCAACCCTAAATTGAACTGAAAATCAGGAAATTAATAGAAAGAAAACAGAGGGTGAGGGAAGATAACATAGAAACTTAGAATAGAAGAAGAAGAGAACAATATCAGAGTAACACGAATCTCACAGCGGAACGAATAAATATATTTCGTAACATAACTTTGAAATACAAATTTGTACTTGAATATACATATCATTATCAAAGTACAACACTTACAACACAGCGGAAATAACTATAGCTATATGATCCTGAAGCCTCCTGTACCAAGCTCTTCTAGTATATCTGTAAATCCCGACTACTTGACTGCCCGTACAAATTTAGGCACCCAAGAGTTTAGGGAAAACAACAAAATAAACTCCGGGTCAATCATGGGACTGGTGTGAGTAAAACAGTTTAAAACATTTCAAGAAGGTAATCGATATCTCATAAGACCACGCCGTATAACGGAACGGGTTTTTCCCTTATGAGAATCCAAATATCTTTATATCAAAAACCTTTTGAAATTATAATAATGTCTATCAACGCAATATAATAATCATCTAGCAGAAACGCTTTCATCTCACGTTCTACATATATAGTATACAATCAAAACCGCAAGCACGTATTGGGTAATGGATTTCCAACTATGACAAGGTATGGAACCACCTTTCGCTAGTGTACCTCTAGAGAGGAATACACTGGGTTCAACAAGAACATCTTGCAACCCGGCCACACATGACCGACCACTCATTTCGCTTGAGTGTATCGAATGTATATCACCAACGGTTGGGATCAGCAACCGTTTCCCGAATGGGAAAGCACCAACAATAGATTTTTAGAAGTAAATGAAACTCTAGATCAGGTGATTATACACCCTACTTCGGTGCGACCGACTTAGCCATGCTGCCTGCCCGATTTCTTTCATTTACCGGTTGATGAGGCTTGAGGTTACGCTTTATCATCACACCAGATTCACTTTTAATGCCACATCATCAAATCCATCAAATCACAGATTGACGTCCTCAACCATACATTATGTGTTAGCTAAAAGAAGTTTCCTTCTCCGCTTCCACTCTTGGTACGGTCGGAGAAATCAATATATGTGATCGTCTGGAAATACTCTGTCAGACATACGTCCATACAAGTCATCCAGGAACAGGATGAACTGAAGGCACTATTCTGTAAACAGGATAGCCCTTGCATAACTCCGTCTTCAATTTCCTTTGGCATATATGATTCGCAACGCTTATGCCAATACAGAGTGGTTCTTTGGATAATAATCCAACCGGTCTCTCCATATTAACAACGTTGAAATGGTCAAAACTTCGATAGTCTACGATTTAACTATCGAAGAAAAACAGGTGTGCAAACAACGATATTATATCCAAATGGAAATTTATATCGATCAAACATCATTCAACATTTATCTCTTTATTTCATTAATTTACTTATCTCCTGTTTCCCTATATTCAATATTTCTTATTTTCTAAGTTTGGAAAATATACGTTATTAACAATGGAAAAAATTTCCATTTCTTGTTTTCTTTATTAGAAAATATTTCTGGTTTCTTATTTGGAAAACATTTCCAAAGCTTCTTTATTGGACTTAGACAGATGTTTAAACAAACATCGCTATGCCAACTCAAACCATTTCCTTTACTGCCGAACCTTAACTATTCCTTAGTTAAAAACGAAGCCAATCAAGTTGGGGTAGAACTACCTCTCAGACCTTAACTAAACAACATTTCTAACTTTGAAATAGGCAAAGTTCACTTTATATTCCTTTTACTAACTTCCTTACTTAACTCTCCTTCGAATAGCTATATTCGATTGACTCTTATCACTTAACTCTATTTGATTAACCCTGTCGAATAAACTATATTCGATAACTCCTCTAACTCTATTCGAATAAACTATATTCGATTAACTCCTCAAATTCCATTCGAATAAACTATATTCGATTTATTCCTTTAACTCCCTTTAACTCTATTCGAATAACTAATATTCGATAACCCTTTAACTCCCTTTAACTCTATTCGAATAACTAGTATTCGATAACCCTATTTAACTCTTCTTCGAATAACTAATATTCGATAACTCCTTTTACTTTATTCGAAATACTAATATTCGATTAACTCAATTGATTCTATTTGAATAAACTATATTCGATTAACTAACTCTATTCGAATAAACTATATTCGATTAACTCCTTTATTTTAACTCTATTCGAAAAATTCTGACTGGTTTAACTCTTCGAACTCTATTTGAATAAACTATATTCGATTAACTAACTTTCGAATACCATATTTGATCACTTTATTGATTTATAAAGATTTCCCTTTTATAACGTTTATCCATTTTAGAAAGATTTCCTTTTAGTAACGGTTCCTCACTTCATAAATGATTTCCTTTATCTTTCTATTTATAAGTGCTTTACAAATTTCTCCTATTCGATTTCATTTGTAAAGGTTTTACAAATATTTCTCTTTCTATTTGATTTGTAAAGGTTTTACAAATATTTCTCTTTCTATTTGATTTGTAAAGGTTTTACAAATATTTCTCTTTCTATTCTATTTGCAAATGGTTTGCAAATAATTCCTTTAGGGTTTTATTTCTAAGTATTTTCTATTTATAAAAATCCATTTATAAATAAATTTCTATTTATAAATATTCTATTTATAAATATTCTCTTTTATAAAATCCTCTGATTTTATAAATAATCTATTTTCAATATTCATTTTGAAAATTCTCTTTTCACCATTTCGGTATGTTATGGTATTCAACATATCAAATCACGATGATCAGTATCGTCCAAACACATATAATCGACAACAGATTATATATCACATCATATATCACAATATATGAAAAAAAGTAAAATAAATGTTGAGGAACCCCGTTGGGTTCCTCCAACCTGTTTCCCTGCATCACAGATGTTAAACAATATAGATAACATCACTTTCAGTTCCATACGATATATTCTGTTAAACAGAATCAATATAGAAATTCAACTAACTGACTAGTAGTTCAATCAAACAGTCAACACACAATCAATCAACCAACATTTAACAGTTCTAAAAATACAACATGAAATTATAACTGTTAAGAGTTAGTGAGATTTACTCACATTGTTCATTATCGTTAAATAACGAATAACGATTGTCCATTCTGATCAGTCAATTTATTTCGCCATAAATTTTTACGAACTCCAAAACATTCCAGACCAGTCTGTATGTTGTCGTTCCGTGTCCATTCCTACACCGGAATTCCCAACAGAGCATCCTGCTCCTTAAGTACACAGCACACACACACTTCATAACTTCAACTAACTGACCCCGCCCTCATAATCCAAACAGCATCACCTTCCAATATAAGACTTCCGCAAACTCCAGCACTTGCTCCATCCGGCAACAGTCACGACGTTTCCATTCAGAATCTCCATTTCCTCATCTCGCACAAAACCATCCCAAAAATCATCAACGTTAAGCTCCTCAACCCAACAGTGAAAAGAAACCCACTGCTCCTTCACGGTCTCCTTCTTGTCAGTATAAAACCCGCTCCCACCTTCAGTAAATACTCCGAACAACCCACTCTAAACTGCTCCTCTTCCTACGTCTTTAACCTCCATTGGTTTTCCATCCAACGACACAGACAACAGCTCCAGCTTCCAACGAAATACCCAGAACCACCCCAACACCTCTCGCGTCGTTTTCCAGTCAAGCCAACGCCCCTTTTGAAATCTGCAGCGCCTCTTCGATCGAACAAAATAACACCAACCTCCTCTAAAATTTTACAAACCCAACTACCCTTCGCCATTTCCTTCGAGCAGCCATAGCTCACGAATTCAAGCAGCAGTGAAAAAGCCTCTGAGTTCGAACTCAGAAAAAGGCATGTGAATATGAAGAGGAACCCAAAACGAACTCAAAGAACTCATCTTTCAGATTTATGGAATTTAATTTGAATTTCTATGATTTTTGAATTCATCGTTTGCCGAAGAGATAAGAAAGTGACGGCGGTTTTTCTCTGGTTGACTTGTGAAAGTGAAAATTAGGTTTAGGATTCTTTTTGGGACTATTTATAGGAGTTTTATATTATTTTATATTCAACCATTAAGTTGTTTCATCGTTTAAAAATTCGTGCGACCACATAAAATACCCAAAAATCACGAAAATTGGCATGCAACTACAGTTCGACATTACGGTCCCAACGAAACTGGTTTCGTTGAATTCCGACTTCGTATGCTCACACAGTGTATATTTTAACTGTCAAAATACCGACTGTTTTTCACTCTAAAAATCCGTACGGCCACATACTGACTCTAAAAATCACGGAACTGGAAATCTAACAACTATTTGACATTGCAGATCTAACAAAATTAGTTTCGTCGAATTCCGACTTCGTTTGCAAAACTAGCTATTTTTAAAGCTCTGGATGATCCATTTAAATATATAAATATATTTAAATATAATTAAATTAAATATTTATAAATAAATATTATCGTATATATTCACAACAGAATATCATACAGCTCCAGGGTAATTATATGTTCGATATTCCAAGCTTCCTGATTTATCGATATTCAATTTATATTGAAATTCCCTTTTATAACGTATATAAAGCATTGCAAATTATAAAGGAATTCCACAGCGACTTTTCTGAAATTTGTTTTGGACGTAAATCAAAATCTATCCGAAGAAATCCCGATTTTTCTCTTCCACTAGAAAGATATACTCCACCAGCTCCACACGTTTCTTGTTTCACAGAAATCCGGCTTAAAACGAATCCTGTACATTCAGTTGAAGTTCGAAATCGCCAATTTACGAACTGCAGCACCATTTCGAGCTCGATTTTAATTATATTATAATTATATGTTCAACTGTCGTTTATATATTATATTTTCGTTATTCTAATTCAATTCTAAACTGAATTAAATATCACAGATGATCCAGTTCACACCATATCGCCTTTTCAGCCAATTCTGATTATTTCAGAATTAAATATATTAATTAATTTATTATTTTAATTAAATATTCACTATTATTTAATTAAACCACCATTAAATTCACTATATCACTAATTATATAATTAAATAAATTAATTATAATACCTCTGCCAATGCGGGTCATTACAATCTTCTCCACTTAAAGTAATTTCGTCCTCGAAATTGCTAAGCTAGAGAACGACCCTATCGACTGGGTAGAACATATTTGTTCACTTCTTAACTTCAGTTTCAACTAAACCAATTTAATTTCAATTAAATTATTAATTAATTCTTGTCAACGAAAATTTTCAAAAATCCGGAAAATTTTCTAACACCTTACTCTTTTTTTGAAAAATTTCGCCAGCACCTCCTTTGCACTGGTCAATAGGTCAAACTCCAACTCGCCTCTCTGGGCCATCTCCAACCCAAAAGAAAATCAAACAGCCAAGCGGCTTGCCAATTCGGCCCATCAAAATCTCATATCATATGAAATATAAACTTGTACCTTTTTGTCGGGCAAAACAACTCTATTACTTCCATATGCTATCAACTCAGCATATACAAGGATTATCCCAATCAAATCCAAATCACTTTTATCTCCAACACAACCATTCGCTTATATCCGAGCCAAATATCATTTCAACTCGAGTTTCTTCTCGATTCCCAACTCTTAACTTGATTATCACATTATACTTCAACTTTGAATCTCACAATCCAATTTGTCTTGATATCATTCTAGTTCAATCTCAGTTACCACATTAACTGGCTTTATTTTTAATTCCAATTTGCTTTCACAAATTTCTGTTAAATTTGTTTTTGATTCAAATAGTCTTTCCCTGGGAGTTTTTAAACAGTTTACTCTTTTCAAAAGTCAAATTTTCCTTTTGAACTTGTCATTGAGCCCTTAATTGATATTCCATTAGTTAAATCACTTCGCTATTTCTTTGTCAATATTTGTTAACCAAATATTTTCAATAACCATATTGGCCTTTTATGTTATTTGGAAAACATTTCTGAATATCGCCTTCTTTTATTTTCTAAACTTTAGAAAATATATGCTATTTATAATTGGAAAATATTCCAATTACTTATCTCTTTTCCGATCTTGTTTATTTCTATACTTAGGAAATATTCTTTATTATATTTCCAAGCTTACACTTATTTGGGTTAAACGGATATTGTGTAAAACATCGTTATGACAACCCAAATACTATACTCAACTAATTCTTATTCAACATTGATCTTCGAGCCTGAAATCTTACTATTTATTTGTAAATAATGAAATCAATCAAGTTGGGGTATAACTACCTCTCAGACCTTGACTGAATAACATTTGTAACGTCAAAACAGATATGACTACTTACTCGAATAATCAATACCATACAACTACTTATTCACTTTTAAACATGTATACGCTTTCTCTTTCTATTCTTACTAGATTTTATTTTTAGTCTTCCTTTTTTATTTTACTATTCTATTTCTAAGTTCGTTTTCTTACCAACTTCTATATATATATATATATATATCGATACGTTGATTTCTAACTATCAAATTATCTTAAAAATATTCTAACTCCTTAAATTCCCGGAAAAATTCGCCATAACCTCCTTTGTACCAGGAGCAACGGGATATTTCAAATAGCCTCCCATGGCCCTCACCAATCCAAAAGAAAAAGAAAAAGCCAAGCGGCTAGCCGATACGGCGCATAAAATCTCATATATGAATTAAATACATACCTTTTCGTCGAGCATTCTATTTATATACCTTTATACCTTATCCATACCCATCTCATGTATGTTTATACCTGCCCAATCTATTTTAACTATACCTGATCGTTTTAACTCAATTCGTTAATTAATTTGTTAATTAACTCTTTAGTCTATTTCACTTTTATATTTGAACATGACATGTTCAACTATATTTTAACTTGCTTATTAACTAATTTGAATCCAAATTTCAAATTTAAGTGATTTCGAATATCCATTTACAAATCCCATTCACCTTTCAAAGTTCAACTTTAAATTCAAAACTCGATTAACTAATTCCTCTTCGACTTAGTTAATTCTATTCAAATTTTATATCACTTCTATTATTCAAATTCTATAGTTTAAATTCCATTTGAATTCTATATTCAAATTCTATATATTCAAATCCTATATTTTAATTCCATTTGAATTCTATATTCAAATTCTATATATTCAAATCCTATATTTGAATTTCATTTGAATTTCTATATTCAAACCCCATTTGAATTTCTATATTCAAACCCCATTTGAATTTCTATATTTAATTTCTTTTTCAATTCCATTGAATTTCATATATTCAAACTCCCTTTGAATTTCTATATTCAATTTCTTTTTCAATTCCATTGAATTTCATATATTCAAACTCCCTTGGAATTTCTATATTCAATTTCTATTTCAAACTTTCTTTATTCATTCTTTATTATAAATCCCATTTTGAAATTCAACACAACTTGTCTTTCCCAAAACAAATTCAAAACAGTATCTCTAGTAGTAATTCGTCACTTACAACTCGAAAATGAATACTGATGATGCAGCTGTCATCATCAGAATTTATTTCCCAGCGATCGAAGTGAGTTCAATACTACAAAACCATTTCTAAACATTTCCACCTTGAAATTCATTTCAAAATATAATTCACACTGCTTGTAAAACAATTTAAAATCTCCCAGGAACTTAAAATTTCCTTATTTTTAATCCAAATCCATTTACAAACACCTATCCAATTTTCCAGAATTTTAACTCAATTTCTGTTTTAAATTTCACATTCAACTCATCTGATTTCACGTATTTCACTTATATGAATTCTGATTGGTTATTTACATAACCGTTTAATGTATAATCTTACTCGATTATAATAACAACCAATATATCTACTATATTATAATTTTGATATATATATCTACTTTATATCAAGATATACCTTGGGTAAACTTATTTTAATTTACCCTCTTTTCAAAACATACCGTGTCGACCCATCGTATTCGAGTGTTTACAAACACCTACCGATACAGTGGATCAAACTGATCGACCAGAATCCATAAACAACTCAACCAATGAATCTCCACAATATAAAACAATTTTTATATCAATAACAAATACGCTCACTCGTAGATGTACACTCAACTCAATCTAGGGTATTACTAACCCTATCTCTACTGAGTCACGCCACAGAGCCAAGGTAATTCACTTAACTTAAGCTCTGATACCAACTGTAATGACCCAAAATTCCGGTCCAATTTGAGTTGACCAAAAACACAAGTCCAACCCTAAATTAAACCGAAGATCGGGAAATTAATAGAAAGAAAACAGAGGGTGAGGGAAGATAAGATAGAAAATTAGAATAGAAGAAGAAGAAGAAGAACACAATATCAGAGTAACACGAATCTCACAGCGGAACGAATAAATATATTTCATAACATAACTTTGAAATACAAACCTGTACTTGAATATACATATCATTATCAAAGTACAACACTTACAACACAACGGAAATAACTATAGCCATATGATCCTGAAGCCTCCTGCACCAAGCTCTTCCAGTATATCTGTAAATCCCGACTACTTGACTGCCCGTACAAATTTAGGCACCCAAGAGTTTAGGGAAAACAACAAAATAAACTCCGGGTCAGTCATGGGACTGGTGTGAGTAAAACAGTTTAAAATAATTTAAGAAGGTAATCGATATCTCATAAGACCACGCCGTATAACGGAACGGGTTTTTCCCTTATGAGAATCCAAATATCTTTATATCAAAAACCTTTTGATATTATAATAATGTCTATCAACGCAATATAATAATCATCTAGCAGAAACGCTTTCATCTCACGTTCTACATATATAGTATACAATCAAAACCGCAAGCACGTATTGGGTAATGGATTTCCAGCTATGACAAGGTATGGAACCACCTTTCGCTAGTGTACCTCTAGAGAGGAATACACTGGGTTCAACAAGAACATCTTGCAACCCAGCCACACATGACCGACCACTCATTTCGCTTGAGTGTATCGAATGTATATCACCAACGGTTGGGATCAACAACCGTTTCCCGAATGGGACAGCATCAACAATAGATTTTTAGAAGTAAATGAAACTCTAGATCAGGTGATTATACACCCTACTTCGGTGCGACCGACTTAGCCATGCTACCTGCCCGATTTCTGTTATTTACCGGTTGATGAGGCTTGAGGTTACGCTTTATCATCACACCAGATTCACTTTGAATGCCACATCATCAAATCCATCAAATCACCGATTGACGTCCTCAACCATACATTATGTGTTAGCTAAAAGAAGTTTCCTTCTCCGCTTCCACTCTTGGTACGGTTGGAGAAATCAATATATGTGATCGTCTGGAAATACTCTGTCAGACATCCGTCCATACAAGTCATCCAGGAACAGGATGAACCGAAGGCACTATTCTGTAAACAGGATAGCCCTTGCATAATTCCGTCTTCAATTTCCTTTGGCATATATGATTCGCAACGCTTATGCCAATACAGAGTGGTTCTTTGGATAATAATCCAACCGGTCTCTCCATATTAACAACGTTGAAATGGTCAAAACTTCGATAGTCTGTGATTTAACTATCGAAGAAAAACAGGTGTGCAAACAACGATATTATTTCCAAATGGAAATTTATATCGATCAAACATCATTCAACATTTATCTCTTTATTTCATTAATTTGCTTATCTTCTGTTTCCCTATATTCAAT
This sequence comes from Allium sativum, assembly GCA_030737875.1. Classification (NCBI taxonomy): domain Eukaryota; kingdom Viridiplantae; phylum Streptophyta; class Magnoliopsida; order Asparagales; family Amaryllidaceae; genus Allium; species Allium sativum. The sequence continues at coordinate 153,544,135 of CM060915.1, forward strand.
ATTTCTTATTTTCTAAGTTTGGAAAATATACGTTATTAACAATGGAGAACATTTCCATTTCTTGTTTTCTTTATTAGAAAACATTTCTGGTTTCTTATTTGGAAAACATTTCCAAAGCTTCTATATTGGACTTAGACAGATGTTTAAACAAACATCGCTATGCCAACTCAAACCATTTCCTTTACTGCCGAACCTTAACTATTCCTTAGTTAAAAACGAAGCCAATCAAGTTGGGGTAGAACTACCTCTCAGACCTTAACTGAACAACATTTCTAACTTTGAAATAGGCAAAGTTCACTTTATATTCCTTTTACTAACTTCCTTACTTAACCCTCCTTCGAATAGCTATATTCGATTGACTCTTTTCACTTAACTCTATTCGATTAACCCTGTCGAATAAACTATATTCGATAACTCCTCTAACTCTATTCAAATAAACTATATTCGATTTCCTCTAATTCCATTCGAATAAACTATATTCAATTTATTCCTTTAACTCCCTTTAACTCTATTCGAATAACTAATATTCGATAACCCTTTAACTCCCTTTAACTCTATTCGAATAACTAATATTCGATAACCCTATTTAACTCTTCTTCGAATAACTAATATTCGATAACTCCTTTCACTTTATTCGAAATACTAATATTCGATTAACTCAATTGATTTCATTCGAATAAACTATATTCGATTAACTCCTTTATTTTAACTCTATTCGAATAAACTATATTCGATTAACTAACTCTATTCGAATAAACTATATTCGATTAACTCCTTTATTTTAACTCTATTCGAAAAATTCTAACTGGTTTAACTCTTCTAACTCTATTCGAATAAACTATATTCGATTAACTAACTTTCGAATACCATATTCGATCACTTTATTGATTTATAAAGATTTCCCTTTTCATAACGTTTATCCATTTTAGAAAGATTTCCTTTTAGTAACGGTTCTTCACTTCATAAATGATTTCCTTTATCTTTCAATTTATAAGTGCTTTACAAATATCTCCTATTCGATTTCATTTGTATAGGTTTTACAAATATTTCTCTTTCTATTTGATTTGTAAAGGTTTTACAAATATTTCTCTTTCTATTTGATTTGTAAAGGTTTTACAAATATTTCTCTTTCTATTCTATTTGCAAATGGTTTGCGAATAATTCCTTTAGGGTTTTATTTCTAAGTATTTTCTATTTATAAAAATCCATTTATAAATAAATTTCTATTTATAAATATTCTATTTATAAATATTCTCTTTTATAAAATCCTCTGATTTTATAAATAATCTATTTTCAATATTCATTTTGAAAATTCTCTTTTCACCATTTCGGTATGTTATGGTATTCAACATATCAAATCACGATGATCAGTATCGTCCAAACACATATAATCGACAACAGATTATATATCACATCATATATCACAATATATGAAAAACAGTAAAATAAATGTTGAGGAACCCCGTTGGGTTCCTCCAACCTGTTTCCCTGCATCACAGATGTTAAACAATATAGATAACATCACTTTCAGTTCCATATGATATATTCTGTTAAACAAAATCAATATAGAAATTCAACTAACTGACTAGCAGTTCAATCAAACAGTCAACACACAATCAATCAACCAACATTTAACAATTCTAAAAATACAACATGAAATTATAACTGTTACGAGTTAGTGAAATTTACTCACATTGTTCGTTATCGTTAAATAACGAATAACGATTGTCCATTCTGATCAGTCAATTTATTTCGCCATAAATTGTTACGAACTCCAAAACATTCCAGACCAGTATATATGTTGTCGTTCCCTGTCCATTCCTACACCGGAATTCCCAACAGAGCATCCTGCTCCTTAAGTACACAGCACACACACACTTCATAACTTCAACTAACTAACCCCGCCCTCATAATCCAAACAGCATCACCTTCCAATATAATACTTCCGCAAACTCCAGCACTTGCTCCATCCGGCAACAGTCACGACATATTCCTTTCAGAATCTCCATTTCCTCATCTCGCACAAAACCATCCCAAAAATCATCAACGTTAAGCTCCTCAACCCAACAGTGAAAAGAAACCCACTGCTCCTTCACGGTCTCCTTCTTGTCAGTATAAAACCCGCTCCCACCTTCAGTAAATACTCTGAACACCCCACTCTAAACTGCTCCTCTTCCTATGTCTTTAACCTCCATTGGTTTTCCATCCAACGACACAGACAACAGCTCCAACTTCCAATGAAATACCCAGAACCACCCCAACACCTCTCGCGTCGTTTTCCAGTCAAGCCAACGCCCCTTTTGAAATCTGCAGCGCCTCTTCGATCGAACAAAACAACATCAACCTCCTCTAAAATTTTACAAACCCAACTACCCTTCGCCATTTCCTTCAAGCAGCCATAGCTCACGAATTCAAGCAGCAGTGAAAAAGCCACTGAGTTTGAACTCAGAAAAAGGCATGTGAGTACGAAGAGGAACCCAAAACGAACTCAAAGAACTCATCTTTCAGATTTATGAAATTTAATTTGAATTTCTATGATTTTTTAATTCATCGTTTGCTGAAGAGATAAGAAAGTGACGGCGGTTTTTCTCTGGTTGACTTGTGAAAGTGAAAGTTAGGTTTAGGATTCTTTTTGGGAGTATTTATAGGAGTTTTATATTATTTTATATTCAACCATTAAGTTGTTTCATCGTTTAAAAATTCGTACGACCACATAAAACACCCAAAAATCATGAAAATTGGCATGCAACTATAGTTCGACATTACGGTCCCAACGAAACTGGTTTCGTTGAATCCCGACTTCGTATGCTCACACAGCGTATATTTTAACTATCAAAATACTGACTGTTTTTCACTCTAAAAATCCGTACGGCCACATACTGACTCTAAAAATCACGGAACTGGAAATCTAACAACTATTTGACATTGCGGATCCAACAAAATTAGTTTCGTCGAATTCCGACTTCGTTTGCAAAACTGGCTATTTTTAAAGCTTTGGATGACCCATTTAAATATATAAATATATTTAAATATAATTAAATTAAATATTTATAAATAAATATTATCGTATATATTCACAACAGAATATCATACAGCTCCAGGGTAATTATATGTTCGATATTCCAAGCTTCCAGATTTATCAATATTCAATTTATATTGAAATTCCCTTTTATAACGTTTATAAAGCATTGCAAATTATAAAAGAATTCCACAGCGACTTTTCTGAAATTTGATTTGGACGTAAATCAAAATCTATCCGACGAAATCCCGATTTTTCTCTTCCACTAGAAAGATATACTCCACCAGCTCCACACGTTTCTTGTTTCACAGAAATCCGGCTTAAAACGAATCCTGTACATTCAGTTGAATTTCGAAATCGCCAATTTACGAACGGCAGCACCATTTCGAGCTCGATTTTAATTATATTATAATTATACGTTCAACTGTCGTTTATATAATATATTTTCGTTATTCTAATTCAATTCTAAACTGAATTAAATATAACAGATGATCCAGTTTATACCATATCGCCTTTTCAGCCAATTCTGATTATTTCAGAATTAAATATATTATTTAATTTATTATTTTAATTAAATATTCACTATTATTTAATTAAACCACCATTAAATTCACTATATCACTATTTATATGATTAAATTAATTAATTATAATACCTCTGCCAATGCGGGTCATTACACAAAGCAAAGACACGAGGGATACACTTGCATACAACAACAAACGGGTCATGTTCGAAGGACTGACGTCGACTTTTAATGCTAAACTTCTCACATGACTCAATGCGACGACTGAAAGGAGGCATTGAGAGTGGGAGGCTCATCAACACATCACACGACCTAAGGCAACGACCGAAAGAGGGCCTTAAGAGTGATATCTGAAATCAACATACATACCCATATGTGATGGACTATAACTCAAGTACAATGATGAGTTTCACATTGCCGCATGTGGACCACAAAAGTGGTGTAGAGTGACCATTCACTGACTGGTCCCAACCTACGTCCCAATTGGAAGGGGAAGAATGAGAGCATACAAAGTGACTACAGCCTGACCTCTTGCAGCCCAACTTCGATCCTCAGAGCTCGCATGGGAGAGCAGAAACCAGTATGGGTTGAATACAAATCATTTTGCATCCAACTCTAACTCACGACTTGATGAGGAAGTATGAATCCTGAGAAGACATGGATTTGAAGTCCACTACTCAGTCAATCCCCCAATGACTAGGGACAAAGAGTGCGAGCCATGAAAGGCATGAATCTACTACTCGACTACTCTATGCACGTTTTCAACTTCTTAAAGTTTCACAGAACCCCAAACTACAACAAAAAATGATGACCTCAATGGAACCGAGCATGAAGAACAAACTCAACAAGAGTATGATGACTATTTTGGACTATGCTGAAACATGTACAAAGGGAGGTCGACTAACTCCATAATGACGTTCATTCGCTTGTATTTTTTATGAGCTTACTCAAGTCTGCGACTAATCAGATAAGAGTAACTAAGTTCGTTGACGCTCGATGAAATGATCCTCACTTTCCGACTAAAGTAAAGGAACAATGCCTAGACAAGTGTAAATCGACTGCTCGTATGTTCAACTCTAGCTCTCGCTGACTCGAGAGAGAGTATAAAACGACTTGGGTTGATTAAGACCGCTAAACCTGCAACTCTAACCCGAAACAACGACGGAGAGTATAAAGGCTTAAGGACTGGACGTCAGACTGACTTAGCTCAACCCCCACTGACGTTGGGGGCATGAGCACTAGCTTCGTTGGTCACCCATCAACGATATGGGCATGAGCGTCAGCTTACTGACTTTGAACATGTGCTAGACTTGACACGTGATTCAAAGGATACATACCATATCTTCCGACTATGACAAGGCTTTGGTTACTCATTCAAGCGAGACAGCTTATGAGTTCAACATGACTTGTCTTACTCATTCAAACGAGACAACTTATGAGCTAAACATGACTTGGAAGACTCAAATCGCAAGTACATTAAATAGAGAGTGAGACTCACTTTTCTACTGTCTTATGATTTTGACAATCATACTAGACATCGACTCACATGATTTCAACAACGTCTTGCCCTGAATCTTACGTGATCATTGGACCATAAAAATGATCCAGAGTGATCGTGGTTTTCTGGCTTTATATTGGTAAGACACGGCACGATCATGGATTCCTAGCCTACTATTCCAATGACTCGGTAAGTAAAAACCCACATGCAATGTCAAGTTCATATGCCATTTCTGATTTTCTACACTATCTCGTGACTTGGATAACCAAACTGTGCATTGCCTTGTGTGTGACTAATGGTCTGACTTGACCTTACACTTGACGATGCTCTCGACTTCCATAAGGAGATGACACCATTTGGCGATGACCTGTTTATGAACGATCACGTGCAGAAGCCAGCAGCCCAGCTTGATTTATGATGATTTCATTCGACCTCTTGACTCGACGGGGCGTAAGTGATTACTTGTTCATCCCAGCTACTCCAGCCTCGAACTTTGGCTCGATAGGTACTACAAATGGCGGTGTAGCACATGACATGCTGTTTCCACAGAGAAAAGGAAAAAGAATCCAAGCTTCAGGACTACTCCCAAAGACATGACAATTCAACGTAGCTTTTTCGAAGATGAATGACATTCCAAAGAGATGTCGTTCGACTTACTCAAAGTACATCATGTCCGCCACACGATGTACTTTGGGGGGCAAAGTGTTGACTCGCCTTTTGGCAAGGCCGTCAACCCATGGACCCATCACAGGATCGCTCAGGGCTCGAGCATGGGCTTGGACACGCCCGAACATTCATGGCTCGAAGCTCCTTGGCTCAAGGGCTTTTGGATCGAAATATTTCAGCTCAAAATACCCAGGCTAGATAGTCTTGAGATCAGCTTACACTACAGCAATGACTTGGTCATGAGATCTATTTAATAGCCTACTTACTTGGTCCAACTACCTATTCTAAAGTCGATAAACTCGGATCTAGCTACGTTTATGCAGCCACATATTAGAGGGAACTACTCCACGCAATCAAGACTCAGCTCCATTATCTGCTATTCACATGGATCAGCTGACTCATGGCACCTCCAATTACTGAAGCCTACTGCCAATAAATACACCAAGCAATACAACAAAGAGGGAATCTTCTTCGACTCAGATTAAAGCCTAACTCTTTGGCTCATGCATGACTCAATCATGGCTGCCAACAACTTTCATCACGAAAAACTTGCTATATTCCTTAAAAACGATTATGTAATAGAGATCCTGACGATCTCATTCATTGTATCTCCGATTTTATGGTATTATTATGAGATTATAAAGTGGACGTAGGTTCGTTAACGCCGAACCACTATAAAAATGATGTTGTCTTGCTTTTTCTCGCTTTTTCTGATATTTCTTCGTATATCATGCTCATATCTGACTTTTGGCCATTGATGACCATGTTTTGGCGTCAACAATATGCATTGGAGGATGATATGAAGCATCACTTCTTAAGCTTAGTTGCACTTTATGCTTCTGCTATATGTTGTCGTGTCTCTCCAAAACAGAGGACATTGGTTAGTATTAATATTTATTTATTATTAATATAATTTTTTATAAAAAAAATATAAGTTAAGCATGAGCTGCTGTAATTTAGGTAACTCGATAAGTGAAGGAAGAGACTGGAAAAACTACTTTTGGTGTTGGAGCTAATGATGTTGGTACGATTCAAGAGGTTGGTATTGGTGTTGGGAGCAGTTGTGTAGAAGGAATGCAGGTTGGTTAATAAAAAATTTGATTACTTTAAGTTTCCTGAATGCTTATCTGTGCATGAATGGATGCCATGTATATTATTGACTTTATCTTTTTTTGTGGGCTGTCATGCCTAGTGATTTCTCTATAGCTCAATTTATGCTTTTAGAGAAAATTCTTGTTGTTTATGGACACTGGTGCTACAAAATGATTGCCTAATAAGCGGTAATTATTGACATTCCCAAGCTTCAGCCCTTAGTTTCTATCTGCAACGTACATGACTAAGGAAATGTAACCAACATCCAGACGGTTACATCATGACCTCCACAGCTGGTGAAAGCTTTTGTAAACATATGAGGCATACACTTGTATGATATTATTTGTAAAGAGGATTATTTTTTATTGTTCAAAAAGTGCTATTGAAAACAATGTCTTTCGCTGAGTCATGTACTTCTGTGAATTATTTATTATTGTTATCGGTGCTAGAAGTTGTTGAAGTTGAAAATTCAGTTGTAAAACATAATTTCAAAAGATATCGAATTCAGTTGTTGAATTTTAATTACTGCATTTCCCTCTTGCATTGTAGATTAAGTAAATAAGCTCTTTGTATAAATATAGTTGTTTAGGTTCTATAGGAATATTACAAAATCATTTGCGTCATTGTAAAGTTGCTAAATCTTAATAACCCGGACGTTCTCGATGAGAGCTAAGACGTCACAACTACGTCACTATATATTAGTAACAATGTTACGACTCCAATACTTTGATATTCTAGTTGTGTCACAAGAGCGTCGGTAATTTTTACCGATGACATTGCAATGCAATATTTTGCCAAATCATTTAGGCAAAATTTAGTGTCGCTATTTAGTGACGCCGTAGCGACGTCGTTTCTGTGACACCGTAACGACACTTGGTAATTTAGTGACACTCATTTTTCTAACGCGTATCTGGCGTCGTTAAGGGGTCACTAAAAAATTTAGCGACGTCTTAACGACGCCAAAAAGGGGGTCAGAAATCTGCAGATTTGTAGTAGTGTCCAGTTCCTCCGGATCCTTTGATTATTAATCCAGCTTCTGGTACTTCTGCTGCGAATGTTAATTCGGATCTTCTTGACTCTAATCCTATTTTGAATTCGTTAAATTCTAATCTTCTTGTTTCTAATCCTACTAATTCAATCATTCTCAATGAAAATCCTGTGATTCCTAGTCTTATCAATTCATCAAACACTGCGAAATCTCTTCCTCTAGTTCCAAATCCTAGATCTGGAAATCAAGAATTGGTTAATTCCATTTTTGGAAATCATCTTAATGGATTTCAAGATCCACTGAATCCTAATCCTTCCGTTCCACTTTGCAACAATTCATCAAGTACCTCAAATTCTAAGTCATCGTCTTCTAAATCCGATTATCTTTCTCTTTTCACAAAGCTCCTCATAACGCAGGTGCTTACAAGCCCATGCAATTTGATATTGAAAGAGATGTTCAATCAAGAACTCTTCCTGAACTGGTCAAAGTGGAAGGTATGAAATATTGGCAAGATTCTTTGGTGGGCTTTTTCTTGGACGATAATCTCTCTTATCTCATAGTTGTGAATTTCTTGCTTAATTTCTGGAAACTTAAAAGTGATTTTGATATTAAATCGGATGGAGTTAAATTCTTTTTCAAAATTGCAAATGAAATGGAAAGAGAAAGGGTTTTAAAATCTGATCCTATCATCATAAAGGGCAGGATGTTCATAATTACAGAATGAGATCCTTCTACAGGGGATTCTCAACCGATTTGGATACATCTTCATCGCATTCCTCTTTTGCTTTGGACTTTAGTTGGAATTAATTGGTTGTCGTGCCATGTTGGAAAATTAATTTGCTTTGATTCAATCACAGAGAGACTTCAAAGATTTAGATATGCTAAAGCGGTAGTTGAGACATCCCCTGATTATGAATTACCTGACCAGATTGATATGGGATTATTAGGTGAAAAATGTCCATCAGTGAGAGTTTCATACGACTGGAGGTCGTTAATTTATACCCACTGCAAGGTATTTGGGCACTCGATAAATAAATATGAAGTCAATATAGTAGAGGAGTTAATTCAGCATAAAGTTGTTAACATTACAAAGCAAGATGATGTGAATTTTTCAAAGCATGATGTTGAAAAGGGAGGTTACTCTTTTGAAAAAATTAATGGCGTGTAGTGCAGAATCAGAGATTTGGACAGCGGAAAACGAATAAACCTAATGAACTAGTTTGTCAACTATTTCAACAATGCCAAAAATAAAATAAAATCAAGTGGAACAAATTATAGAGAAAAAAAAACAGAAAATAGAGGAAAGAACACACCAATTTAACGTGGTTCAGCTTTACCTACGTCCACGGATCCAACAAAAGTGGTTTCGTCGAAAACGGAGGTCATTTGCAAAATGACTATTTTAAAGGGCCATATTTCCATAGCGACTATTCTGAATTTTCAACTGAACATAACTTTTTATTCCCGCTATGAAATTTCAATTTTTCGGATTCATTGAAAAGTTCCAATATATTCAAATATTTTTTGTTTCACTAAAATCCTGTTTATTTTTAATCCTGTACATTCAATTGAAATTTGAAATCGAATTTTCAAACTACCGCGCCGTTTTCAATTCCTTTTATAATTAAACTAAATATTTATATTCTAATTTCGATTTAAATAAATATATACGTTCTAATTCTGTTCAAAATAAATTTCTTGCCGTTTTTATTTAAAATAATTCATTTTAAATATTCAAAATTCATTAAAATTACCAAAATAAAAATTCTAAATTGGTTCTGATTTTCCGAGTTGTTACACTCCTTGTATGAAATGAGTTTGGTATTTGGAAGTGCATAAAATATATCAAATTGATTATTTCTATTCGTATTAGGAAGTGCTTTCCTGTTTTCCAAGTGCATTTAGCAACACATTAAATATAATCGTCACAGCAAATCCGAAACATAGACCAATTTTATTCATCGTCGCTTCCTCCTCATATATAAAAAAGTAATCACATCTGAAATAGTAACTCCATTTCAAAAATAAATAAAACACGCAACCATCAAAGACGTAAAAACAAAGAATCGTGATTTTATTTCATATTGTTGCAATTTTCTTCTCATCCTCTAATGCCAAATTAAATAAATATTTGTAGTATTTATATATAAAAATAAAACATTCAAACGCAAAATTTAATGACAAAAAGGAGAAAGACATAGAAGCATAAGCAACAGCGAGTTGTATTTGCACTGCATGGCGGTGTTCTTTATAGATGAAGAAAGAAAACCCTAGTCGCTTACAAGTGCTTCTTCTTAGCTTGCCGATTCTGAAATGGACCTACCATTGCTTGGCCCATTACAGTTTTAAATAAACTTTGTGATATAGACTTTTGAGTTTATGGATTAATGTCGTTATGCTCGAATTAAACTTTGATTTACCTATGCACTGACACACCTATCTTTGTGGTTTTGTTTTGTTGCTGAATTGAATACCATGAAAACTAATAAATGAATAAATACTACAGAATTATAGTTTTAATTATGTCTTTCAACAAGGTATGTTCACATAAAATATAAAACAAAATATTTCATTAGTAAGGTACGCTGCAAACATAACATGAATAAATTTTCAAAGTCTAACCTACAATTACGACTTTCTAGGAATCAATATATTCACAAATATTATCAGTGATATGGCATGGTGATGCTGGACTTAAAACAGCTTGCAACTATAAGACTGAACTAATTTTTAAACACGTATGATATATCATATGATGTACTATCGTGCACAACATAATATTACTCAACATAAACTAGTAATTTGGAATCTCTCTTTAGCATAAGAATACAAACATATATTGAGTATATTACTATATACCATAATATAGAGAGAAAAAACTTATCACTAGCACATTCTTAAACACAGTGTATCCCAAAATACATCCTATGTAAGATATATGCAACAAACTTCATAGTTTATGAGATCACGTATTGTTGTAGTTTGTTTATAATAAGTGAACTCATCTGCTACATATCAAAGGATAAGAGTTAAAAATTAAAGTTTTATGTTCATTAGTCCATATCATATAAATTTAAACTTAATACCTATATCTACAACTAAAGAAAAAGTACTTTCATTGCTTTACAATCTTGTAAATACTTGATGGACAATCTTAAAGCAAGAGACATACAAAATAACTCATGTCAGCAACTTACATAAAAGAATACCAAGAAAATTAATAAATGATAATCGTATGATAACTACTGGTGGCAAACAAAACAACACTCATAATAAAAGTGTAACCATTAACATTAACATCCGTCGAGCCTGCGTTTCATGTGATCTAACTTCAATTTGATCACATCCTGTTTTGAAAGAGCGCCAACAATCTTCTCATCCATCACCATGTCATGTTTAAATTAGGGCTGTAAACAGATGCAGTCGGATACGGATAGTGTCGTATCCGAATCCGTATCCGAAAATGAAAATCCGTATCTGAATCCGTATCCGATATCCGCGGATACCAGTTAAAAATATCCGTATCCGTATCCGCGGATATTTTCGGATATCCGAAAATATCCGTATCCGCCTTAGCGAATACGGATATCCGAAAATATCCGAAATATCCGTATCCGAAACTTAAAACTATACATTGGATGTGTATATCCGAAAATATCCGAAAAATATCCGAAAAATATCCGAAAACATCCGAAAATAAAACAGTAAAAGTTTACAAATACATCACTCACATACAAATTTGGCTCATAAAATATTTTTTTTGAAAATGTGAATACATCTAATTAAAAATTACAAGCAGGACATCAATCAAATAATTTTCTTACAACAAATATTTTAAGACATAAAGTGTTCAAAATATGAAATACACAACCCTAAGACTAAAATAAAACAAAATATAAATCATAGAAGCACATACACAATTATGTTTTAATTATAACCATACCATAAAATAAATTGAGTACATGATTTAAAATGTTGCATAATACAAAATAAAACTTTCCTTTATAATTAAATAGTTGAGTTTAGCTTAGCTATTTTAAGGAAATTTATATATTAATTTAATCTTAAATATAAATTAAAAATTATATAATATATATACTACATACACGTATCAGAAAATCGGACGGATATTTTTCGGATACGGATACCACTATAACCATATTCGTATCCGAATGATTTTCGGATATCGGATATCCGTATCCGCATCTCGGATAACGGATATGTTTCGTATTTTCGGATACGGATGCAGACGGATATCGGATTTTTCGGGTACCCATTGATAGCTCTAGTTTAAATTTAGCCTATCTGATCTGATGAATTTGCACATGCAATCTTCATATCCATCTCCATGTCCGTCCGGTTGATATAGATTATCATAAAAAAATGAATGATATGTTGATGGACACGGAAACGGACAGTGCATTAGCAATCTTTATTACTGAGGTTAATCATTTAAACCCCAACTTGCACACTCCACAACGCTTAATCGCAAGATTTGAAATTCTTGCAAAATTAAAATAATGAATCGACCAAAATGTATTTAGCGAAAACAATCGAATGCTTTCTTCTTAAAATTTAAGATTCGAACAGAAACAAATACTCATAAACAAAGAAAAATAAAGGAAACATGAACAAATATAATTAGAGATTGATCAAATAAAATGATAATAAACCAAAAGAGGATCAGAGATCGGTTAGTATAATCGTCATTGCAAATCGGAAACACGGACCAATTTATTCATCATATCTTCCTCATCAATTCTAAAATAAAACACAATCTTAAAATAATTATAATAGGCAACCATCAGAGACTTCAAAACAAAGAATCCATATTTTACATCATATTGTTGCAATTTTCTTCTCACCCTCTGATGCTAGATCAAATAAATATTTAGAGCTATATAAAAAAAAAACATTCAAATGCAAAATTTATGGACCGAAGGGAGGAAGACGAAGAACCGTAAGCAACAGCGAGTTAAATTTGCAATCTACGACGTTGGTTTTTATAGAAGAAGAAAGAAAACCATAACCACTTCCAAGTGTTTCTTAGTCCTTAGCAAGCCGATTATGGAATGGACCTTCATTATAAAGCCCACAATACTGTTTTTAATAATACTCATTTTTTAAAAATCAACACCTTTCCAAATTTGAAAAACAAACAAAATTCAATGACTGTTTATCATAAAACAAACATATTTAATAGAAATTATTTCAACTAGACAAATACAGTTTAATGTCCATCATATCTATAGGAAAATTCAAAAGTTGGAGCATCTCTAACAATGGCTAATGATGCAAATACGAGACTTTACCCGGTTTTATTTCGCTTCTACACATTCCAACAAAAGCGATTCAAGCGTGGAAAACGAATTCAAATAGAATATTATTCTCTTTTTAAAAAAAAAAACATTGATTCTTATTATAATATAAAAAAGATTCTAAACTCTATTCAAGATATTTTTCTTTGTAAAACTCTACAAATAGGTTTCTTTTTCCCATCTATCCTATAAACAAAAAACAAAAACAAATTTTGAAAGAAAAAAAATTCTGAAGAACTCCCACTGTTTGATTAAGTGTCAAAAATCAATGTTTTTATTTCGTCTCTTCCATTGAAGGAGATGCTCTTTTTAACCAATGATCATCGTTCAAACTAAAAACATTATCAACATAAGAGCTTTCCACCGATTACAATGTAAAACATACAATTGTACTATATTGTTAAAGTCGATATTTTGAAAAGTTAAGTTCACTCGTATACCATCAAAATTAAATCCCATATAACTTGCGAAAATTATATATTTATGTTGGTCATTGAAACAAAATATTTAACAGAAAATTCGACAAGTTAACTTCCCTACAAACGCAACATGTTTACTTAAAAATAAGAGTTTACACTTGCAACTTCATTTTGTAAATTCAAAATATTAACCCATACATTACCAAAATTTAGTAGTTAAAAATATAATCAACAAACAAAACTTCTTTGGAAACTTAAAATTTAATAGATCATAAATTATATAAAAAAATTAGCAAAACCGCTTGAAACATTAAAAAAAAGTACACATTATTTTAACGCAACAATATCCTTGAAAATGTACACAAATCATAAATGATGAGACATCGTACCATTCTTGTGTATAGCAAACACAACACTTAATTTATTTATTTATTCCAAATTTAAATTCTATGCCTTCATTAGGATGTTTGTACTATAAAAAAATTGTTATAGATTTAAGGTTGAATAAAGCATCGAACAAACTATGATATCTTAAATCCATGCAGAATGATTCGTTGTTTGAAAATAAAAAAACATGCATCAACAGCGTCAGCATCCTCTGAAGAAGAAAATATTACTAATGTTTCTCAGATCGATCATTTAAGCCTTAGCTAGCAACGCCTTAACTTAAGATTCAAAAATATTCTAAAATTAGAGAAACCAACAAAAATGTAGTTACGCTAAAATATAAGATTTAACAATTGAACAAAAATAGCAAAGACGAAAAGTACAGGATCGGATATTGGTTAAATATAGTGTATTGCTAAAAGAAGTGCTTCATGATATAATTACTAACAAATACCATAAAATTTTAAGTTACATACTTCATAATACCAACTATTTAAAAGGCTATCATATACATTATTTTTAATTTTTTTACACGACGAACAATCGCCGATCTACACCGTTCTCTACGACAGGCAAACACCATTGTTAATGACTACGGAAAACGATATAGCTCGACGATTGTTCGCCATGCAAAATAGTTTTGCATTATGACTCTCCTTGTCGTATGAAATAGGTTTAGTATTTGGAAATACATAAAATTTATTAAATTGATTATTTTTATTCATGGTATTATGCACTTTCCTGTTTTTTGAATTCTTTTAACACACTAAGTACAATCGTGACAACAAATCGGAAACATGAACCAAATTTATATATCATTATTTTCTCTTCATATCTGAAAAAGTAATCATATCTGAAATAATACCTCCATTTCAAAAATAATTAAAATAGGCAACCATCAGAGACTTAAAAACAAAGAATCATGATTTTACATCATATTGTTGCAGTTTCCTTCTCATCCTCGGATGCCAATTTAGATAAACATTTCGCATATCTATAAATAAATATAAAAGTTCAAAGAGAAAATTTAACAATTGGTTTTTAAACAATCAAAATACCTTGAAAATTTGCAAGAGGGCCGTGAATTTACCTTTACGCCAATTTGTTGCCTTGAAAATGGTGTACCATGGAAGAACAAATGCATATTAGTTTCCCCACCCTCCTGGCATAAGCTGCAAGTACTATTCAAAATGGGTTTTGTTATCTACACTCGGTTTTCGAATAAGGGGTGGCTTCAAATTTATATTTTGTTTTTATGTTAAGGGGTAAAGTGATAAAATTTCACCCCTTAAAATTTAATTTTAGAAGGACTAAATTACCCTTATTATGTTTTACCGTTAGTTAACAATTAAAACCCTAATTAAAATCTATGAAGGAATCAAACCCTAATTTTGCAAAGAAGATGGTAGACAATCTGATTTGCACTCAAGAGAGTGAACGTGATGTGTCCCATGTTCAACCGATACCCGCCGAGGTTTGTAATGAACAATTCATTTTTTTGTTTTCAGATCCGATTCACGGTCACGTGTCAATTCAAAACCGCAACTAATGGTCGTCTTCTCTTGTCATGCCCTAAATACTTTAAATGCGAGGACAAAAATAGAATTGGGAGTAAATGGTGAATGCTGTAATTTAATAAAAAAAAAGGGGTCATGTAGATTCTGGGTACTGTCAATGTTATGCATCAGTTTATTGGTTTCAGCATTATGTTCCCAATTAATATATGTGTATTTTGAGTTTGCAATAGCCGAGTCACTTTAATATTTCAGAACTTAAAATAAGATAATTCCAAGGGACTAATTACACGACACGTATATGGCTGTTTTCTCTTTGCAGTCCCCAAAATATGTTCAACGTTTGGGTTAGACTTTTTTTTTTTTTTGGACTAAGCGATGGTTGATTACAGATGTTAATAAATAAAAACAGTGCACAATAGCCATTTTGTAGATTATTTTATGGTTTTTTTGTTGCCGTTTATTGTTATTATACTTCGGTTTTGTAATGTTGTTTTAAAGGATTCTTTAATATTTGTTTTTGTGTAGATTCCGGGGACTAAACCCAGAGAACAAACATTTGAAAATGAGTATTTCTTAGAGTTTGATGAAGGCGATGACAGCGGTTCTAAAAACAATTAAGGTGATGGCAATGAAGCTGAAAACGTTGATGATGATTGCAACGATTTGGAAAACGACGATGACAATGGCAGTCAAAATGAGAATGCATACATGTCGTACAACGATTACCCCGATTTAACTTCTCAATTTACTACAGATGATGTATGTTTAAAATTTTGATATAGTAAGTATTATATAGTAAATCTTCCGAAATATCTTAATCGTTGCAGCTAAACATTATTGTTTGATGATGCAGTTGTTTGATTCAAAAGAAACTTTAAGACATTGGTGCATGAATCATGGAATTAGTTCAAATTGTATTATCGTTATTAAGAGGACAAGAATAAGAAATATGCAAACTAGTGGAAAAGAATCAAGGATGGTGCTAGCGTGTGAAAGAAGTGGAAAGGACATCGAACATAAGGCAAAGGGCCATGTTCCTAAAACACAACAAAAAAGGCGACGAACGGGAAGTCGGAAGTGTGGATGTCCCTTTGAGTTAAGCGCACATTGTGGTAATGATGGAAGATGGGCATTGAAAGTCAAGAATGGACGACACAATCATATGATCCCTAATGTATTAACAGGTCATCCATATGTGGCGAGGTTGAAAAATATTGAAGTTAATACCATGGAAACAATGACAAATAGTGGTGTTAGGCCACGCAATATTGTAACAGCTATTAAAATAGATTGTCCAGAGAACTAATCTACCATAAGGACAGTTTACAACGCGAAAGCAACGCTCAAAATTCAAAAAACGAAAGGTAGATCTGTTATGCAGCAGTTCATGAAAATGGCTACCAATCATCATTATTCGGTGTACCATAGTGATGATGATACAACCAACAAAGTTTCTGGCTTATTCTTCGGTCATCCTAGATACGTTGTTCTAGCACAATGTTTTCATCAAATAATATTGTTTTTGGACTGCACGTTTAAGACAATTGCTTTAGCTTTTATCAGTCGAAAGACGACAACAGAGCTCCTGCAAAAGTAGTGTCTGTTGTCTTTCCAACGGCTTGACATGTTCTTTATGCATGACATATTTCGAAGAACGTTGAAGCAAATTGTAAACCTAATTTTCTTTAAAAAAAAAAGTGATGATTGGAGATAAAGAGGTGTTACTAGAGGAAGAAAATAGAAAAATTGGGACTCTCCTTGTATGAAATAGGTTTAGTATTTGGAAATACATAAAATTTACTAAATTGATTATTTTTATTCATGGTATTATGAAACACCTTCCTGTTTTCTGAATTCTTTTAACACACTAAGTACAATTGTGACAACAAATCGGAAACATGGACCAATTTTATTCATCATCATTTTCTCTTCATATCTAAAAAAGTAATCATATCTGAAATAATACCTCCATTTCAAAAATAATTAAAATAGGCAACCATCAGAGACTTAAAAACAAAGAATCATGATTTTACATCATATTGTTGCAGTTTTTTTCTCATCTTCTGATGCCAATTCGGATAAACATTTCGCATAAATAAATATAGAAGTTCAAAGAGAAAATTTAACAATGGACATGACTTTCCTGCATATAGTTTGCACACAAACTTGCCAAAATACCTTCAGTCCTAGATTGGTTTTTAAACAATCAAAAAAAAAAAATACCTTAAAACTTTGCAAGAGGACCGTGAATTTACCATTACGCCACTTTGTTGCCTTGAGAATGGTCTACCATTCTTCATTGTTGTTTCTGCTAGGCGTGTGATGTCCACCCACTGTCAGTACATGCGTCCATGCTTCATGAACATAAAGAATAAGTGCATATTAGTTTCCTCATCCTCCTGCCATTGTTGTTTTGTCCATACTTCATGAACAGGCAGGCAACCATCAGAGACTTAAAAACAAAGAACCATGATTTTACATCATATTGTTGCAGTTTTCTTCTCATACGCTGATGCCCGGTCAAATAAACATTTAGAGTATCTATATATAAATATAAAAGTTCAAAGAGAAAATTTAACAATGGAAGAGGATAAGAGAGAAGGATGAAGAAACATAAAAAACACCAAGCTGTGGACGCTTTCTGCGGCGGTGGGTTTTTATAAACAATCAAATTGGTTTTTAAACAACCGAAATACCTTGAAACTTTGCAAGAAGACCGTGAATTTACCATTACGCCACTTTGTTGCCTTGAGAATGGTCTACCATTCTTCATTGTTGTTTCTGCTAGGCGTGTGATGTCCACCCACTGTCAGTACATGCGTCCATACTTTATGAACATAAGCACAATGGAAGAATAAGTGCATATTAGTTTCCTCATCCTCCTGCCATAAGCTGCAAATACTATTCAAAATCATCCTCATTCTACTTAATGAATTTGCAGGCCAGGAGCTCATTATTTAAGACTCTCCGAAGCAACAGGTTAAGTCTTTGATTGCCAAAAGCATCCCACACACAATTCGAACAAAATTAGCACAGACGAAAAAGGGGAATTAAAAATTGGCAAAAATATAAAAATAAAATGTTAACAAAACAGAAGAGGATCAGAGATTGGTTAAATGTAATCGTCACAGCAAATCGGAAACACGGACCAATTTTATTCATCGTCACTTCCTCCTCTTATCTGAAATAGGAACTCCATTTCAAAAATAAATACATCAGGCAATCATCAGAGACTTAAAAACAAAGAATCATGATTTCACATCATATTGTTGCAGTTTTCGTCTCATCCTCTGATGCCAAACCAAATAAATATTTATAGCCTCTATATATAAAAATAAACATTCAAACGCAAAACATAAGGACGGAAGGGAGAAAGATAAGGAAGTGTAAGCAACAGCGACTCGCCGACTCTGCATTTGCCATCTGCGGCGGTGGGTTTTATAGGTGAAGAAAGAAAACCCTAGCCGCTCCCAAGCCCTTCTAGGCTCATTGAGGTAACCGATTCTGAAATGGGCCTTCTGTTGTACGGTCCATCGCTGAATTGATCATCCAGGTCCATATATTCAATATATATGCACATATTCCTAGGGGTGAGCGTTTGGTTGGTTCGGTTTATCCGATGATGGAAATTGGCAAATCGAACTAAAACCGATAAAAATGAAAACCAAACCGAACCAACCAAACCCTAGCCGCTTCCAAGCCCTTCTTGGTTTATTCAGGAAACCGATTCTGAAATGGGCCTTCCGTTGTACGGCACATCGCTGAATTGATCATCCAGGTCCATATATTCAATATACATGCACATATTCCTAGGGGTGAGCGTTTGGTTGGTTCGGTTTATCCGATGATGGAAATTGGCAAACCGAACTAAAACCGATAAAAATGAAAACCAAACCAAACCAACCAAATTAAGTTTGGTTGGTTCGGTTGGTTATCCGATTTAACCGAACTGAAAATATTTTAGACCTTACGTTTGTAGTATTAACTATAATTTGAAATATATCATAAATATATAACTAGAGTATTATCCTTTATGATTCTTATGCTTTTTAGAAGTAATTTTGACACATATGTGATGATTAAAATTTACTTGGATAACTAATCTAATCTAAAATATTTATTAAAATATTGATAAGTTTGAAAATATAATAAAAGTTCGGTTAATTTGGTTAAACCGATAACCAAATTAAATAATTTTTCAAACCGATTACAAACCGATCTTGTTTCAAAACCAAACCAAACCGACCAAAATTAATTGGTTCGGTCGGTTTATTTGGTTTAACCAATTAATGTTCACCCTTATATTCCGTAGTGGTTAAGTAACCAGCACAGATGGAATCTTGATACTGTCTGTTAACCAGTTCTAAGTTCTAACCTAATACGAAGTGTAAACTGCCAACGAATTATATATGTTTTTACTTCAAAGAGTATTTGATGTTAATGACATACTTCTCCTTGGACGTAAATATTTGGATAAAATTTTATTTCCGGATAAAATTTTATTTCCTTCAAAAAACTGAAGGCGGCGTTTGGTTCCATGCAAAAATACAAACGATGCAAGTGCATCGTGAAAAACAACCGTTTTAATAGACATCACACAAAAAAGAAAACAATTTTTATTTATTTTCCGTAATTTGGAAAGTAACGGAGAGAGTGATAATTTTGCATAGTTATTTCATCCTCTGTGCCAGTCACTTCTATCTTCCCTCAATTCTGCATGTTGTCTCTGAACTCTTTTTATTTATTGTGATTAATGTTGAAAAGGAAAAACTCAAGACACAGTTTAATCCAAAAATTACCGAATATTTTGAAAAGTTGGTTTTGAAATTATTCATGGTATGTATCCTCTAACAATGTTATATATAATTAATGGTTCCATGTTTACTTATGCATGTATGCTAATATATCAAAGCAGGGACAACTATGAACTATCAGTTAAGATCAATAAGTAGGAATAATTTGTTTAATATGAATAACTTGTTTGTTTTGCTGAATTAGTAAAGTGTTTATGATTAGCTTTTCAGGATAATTCGAATACTTTAGAGGGCTGTAAATGACGATAGATCAGTTATTATACCAGTATAGGAAAACTGAATCTGGTGAAAGGTTTAAGAAAACGACCTTTTTACCTTGTAAAAAACTGCTGCTATATTAAGCCAGTTCTAATTTGATAATCACAGTAGTGTTGCTCTTCTTATCTTTCCTGCAAGGTTGGCTCCAAAATATTCAAAGTGATAAACATATTTGTATAAACTTTAAATGATGTCATCGGCATTTGGATGGTTTGGTTAATCCAATTATGAAAATTTTCAAATCAAACTAAAACCAATAAAAATAAAACCAAATCAAACCAACCAAATTATGATTGATTGGTTTGGTTGGTTATCCGATTTAATCGAACTAAAAAAAAGACTTTATTTTCATAATATTAACTATAATTTGAAATAAATTATAAATATATGATTAAAATATTATTATTTATGATTATTATGCTTTTTAAAAGTAATTATGTTACATTTGTGATAATTTTTTTACTTAAATAACTGAAATAACCTAAAATATTTACTATGATATTGGTAATATAATAAAGGTTTGGTTAATGGTTAAATCGATAACTAAACTAGATATTTTTCCAAACCGATTACAAACCAATCTAATTTCAAAATCAAACCAAACTGACCAAAAAATTGGTTTGACCGATTTATTTGGTTTAACCAAATAATGCTCAACCCTACCCCAAGTCTAAGGCTGGTAAAGTCATCTGCTCGTAGATAGATTATAGACACAAAAGAAACAATTGTGGGTTATAGGGAGGGTCCTCCATTGTTGAATTCTCTCTCAGAAAATTAAATCTAACATAAACGGCTATAGTTTTCATTACAGGAGGTGAATTTTGAACTTTCATTTTAAATTCCTGGTTTTAGCTGCTTTTTGCTCTATTGGAATGGAAAAGACAAATATTAGGTTTTGGCGTCGCAAATGCAGTATGATTGGGAATCTATCCATAACAACCCACTTTTTGTAGTATCCTGAAACTAGTACCGAATAACAATAATACCATAAAAAAATTTGTTGACAACGAAAAAAAACCCATTATACTAGGTCTTACAGACATAATCTCACACCGTAATGACAATATATTATATATTAAATATACATGAACATAACATAATAATACGTGTGCACGCCATATATACATATATATAAGATTATGCTAGCATAAAAATTGATAAATGAATATCGACACATAAAATCAGAATACTGCAATTTCGAACAAAGCAGAGATTTGAATAATATATAGTACAACAGGTCTCATATACCACATTTTATCACGTCCTATTAAAATGACAAGTATACAAATCCATAATATTGATGTCATGCCTCCAAAAATGCTCTAGTTGTGCATCCTTGTAATGTGTCCCTAAAAGCATCTGATTCTCAAACAAACGAATATAAGATGTTGAACATATTTAAAACCTGATGCGAGTGGAAATATTTCAAAATACTGTATATTAAAACTATATGCAACTAGAATATTAACTAGGCACAATCGATCATCCCCACAAACATGGTTTAGGATAATCCGAACTGTTTATAAACATTGTTTGTTTGTTTTCTTGAAGTCGGTATTGTCGTTTAGATTTTACTCTCGTTTTGGTAATGAATCCGTAGAATGTGTTCAACGGAAAAGGTAAGTGGATTTGTTTCCAATTGCTTCAGCAATTATTTAAAGTTTGCGGATCAAATTCAATAGAGAAGGGAGGTGAACATGTGAACTACAAATCAAATATTCACCACTACAAATGGAATTGTTTGATTATTTTCTTTTACCAAAATTGATTATGAATTTTTCTCTATATTCTTTGGTTAATTTTTATTCGTATATGTTTTGTTTAAATAGTCTGGTACCTTTTTTATATCTATCCAATATTCATGCTATATATGTTATTATTTCAGGTTATAGACCAACCTACAAATGGAATTGTAATTGTAGAATGTAAAGGTTAACTTTTTATCGCTTACAAAGTTCACAGGTATTCTATGATAGAAAGTGAATTGCATTACAAAGTTCACAGGTATTTTGTTGTCACACACACACACACACAAATATATATATATATATATATATATATATATATATATATATATATATATATATATAGAGAGAGAGAGAGAGAGAGAGAGAGAGAGTCATGTTCATTGCACCAGGTTATTGTATTTGTATTTAGACACTATTATAATATAAGAATAGAAATAAGATTCAAGCAGGATTTCGAGCTCTTGTTAATGGCGACATCATCCTCTTCCATCCCCGCTCTTTCTTCGTCTGCTTTCCCACCTCTGCCTGTTCGTCCTCCTCCTCCTCCTACTCCACCTTCAGTTCCTCTAGATCCTTTGATTGTTAATCCAGCTTCTGGTACTTCTGCTGCGAATGTTAATTCGGATCTTCTTGACTCTAATCCTCTTTTGAATTCGTTAAATTCTAACTTTCTTGTTTCTAATCCTGATGCTAATTCAATCATTCTCAATGAAAATCCTGTGATTCCTAGTGTAATGACCCGAAAATCCGGTCCAATTTGAGCTGACCAAATAACACAAGTCCAACCCCAAATTGCACTGGAAATTCAAGATTAATAGAAAGAAGTTAGAGGGTGAGAATAGATAAGATAGAACTTATAGAATAGAAGAAGAACATCACCATCAGAGTAAACATGAATCTCACAGCGGAACGAATAAAATATAACATAACTTTTGAAATACAAACAGTATATGTATAAAATAACATTTCAGAGTACAACACTTACAACAACAGCGGAAATAATAATAGCTATAGAATCTTGAAGCCTCCTGCTCCAAGCTCTCCAAGTGTATCTGTAAAATACCGACTACTTGACTGCCCATACAAAATTAGGCACCCAAGAGTTTAGGGAAAACAAACAAATAAACTCCGGGTCAGTCATGGGACTGGTATGAGTAAAAACAGTTTAAAACAGTTCGAACAAGTAAACGATATCTCATAAGACCACGCCGTATAACGGAACGAGTTTTTCCCTTATGAGAATCCAAAAAATCTTTATATCAAAAAACTTTTGATATTATAATAATGTCTATCAACCACAATATAATAGTCATCTAGCAGAAACGCTTTCATCTCACGTTCTACATATATAGTATATAATCAAAACCGCAAGCATGTATTGGGTAATGGATTTCCAACTATGACAAGGTATGGAACCACCTTCCGATCAGTGTACTCTAGGGACGTTACACTAGAGTTCAACAAGAACATCTTGCAACTCAGCCACACATGACCGACCACTCATTTCGCTTGAGTGTATCGAATGTACATCACCAACGGTTGGGATCAGCAACCGTTTCCCATATATATATATATATATATATATATATATATATATATATATATATATATATGGGACAGCATTGATAGATTAAAGAAGCAAATGAATATTCTCTAGATAGGTGATTATACACCCTACTTCGGTGCGACCGACTTAGCCATGTTGCCTGCCCGATTTTTTGTCATTTCCTGTTTGTTGAGGCCAGAGGTTACGATTACTTTCCATTCATTGATAACACGGTCACTTTGAATACCACATTATCAAATCCGTTAATCATTAATTGGTTTACACAAATATTCTGGATGTTATGCTAAGGGAATAAATCCGTTGCAACCATATATATTTATACAGACCAATCCATTCAATCATTGGAAATACTTTGTCAGACACTCGTCCATATACGTTCGTCCTGGGACTGAACGAAACCGAAGGCACTATTCAGTACATCCATCTTAGTCCATTGTTATCTAAGATTTATACAACAGCCCTTGCACTTTACTCCGTCTTCAATATATTCAGCATATTTGATTCGCAATGCTTATGCCAATACGGAGTGGTTCTTGGGATAAGAATCCAACCGGTCTCTCCATATTAACAATGTTAAAATGGTCAAAACTTCGATAGTCGGTGATTTAACTGTCAAATGAAAACATGTCGGTGTACAAACAACGATCTTAATTCCAAATGGAACTATCGATCTAATCATCAAAACATATATACATATATATGTATATATATATCCACATTCCTTATTTTCTATGATTTAGAAAATATACGTTATTAACATGGGAAAACATTTCAAATCCTCATTCACGCATCACTACCATTCCACAACTATTAGTTCCTAACTGTAAACTAGTAAGAGAACAATTCTCTAAGTATAAACCCCGAAGGCCGAAACCAACATCAGATCGATACTCAGGAAACCATTCAACTCACTAATTCTAGTCAGTTTCTAATTTTGTTTAACTCTATTTGATTAACTCTAATTCGAATAACTAATATTCGATTACTCCTTTTAATAACATTTATCCATTTATAAAGATTAACTTCTAGTAACAGTTCTTCACTTTATAAATGATTTCCTTTTTATAACGTTTCTCCACTTATACAGATTTCCTTTTTATACATCTTATTCCGTTAGAAATATTTTCCTTTTTTTTCAATTCTATTTATTTTCTAAATAAATATTCCTTTTATAAAATCCTATGATTTTATATATAGATTTCATTTTCAATATATGGTTTGAAAACTCCCTTTTTACTTTCCAGATTCACTATGGTATTTAAAATACCGTAAACCATGATTACTATCAACCAAGCACACATATCATCACAGATTATATAACACATCACATATCACAATATATGAAACAAAACAGTATTTTATATATTGAGGAACCCAGTTGGGTCCCTCCAACCTGTTCCCCTTAGGGGTGGAATCGGTTCGGTACCGGAACTTTGTACTCAAAACCATTACCGTACCGACTTTATATGGTAATAGAAAAATCATACCATTACCAACCAAAAAAATCGATTACCAATAGTTCGGTTTATGGTTGGTAATGGTTGGTAGAGGTCGGTAATAAGTTTTTACCATTCACTAGTTTGAGATCTTTCTGTTTACAATATTTCACGTTAAAATATTAAATATTTTTTTTTGTTATATTATTATTTATATATTTTATTCTACGTAGTCAAACATGCATGAAAACTTTATGGATAAACAAAAATACCATTTAAATTATACTGTTTCTAAGGTATATAATAAAATTTGCATTCAATCTTGTATCGTAATAGTGTTTTTCTAGGTATTTTATTAAATCATTACATATTAAAAATTCTTCGTTATGTAATAAACTTATATGTGGTAGGTATGGTAATGACCATTTTCAATGCTCAATTACCATTACCGTACCGCATATTTTCATGTGGTTTGGCATACCGTACCAATCAAATTGGTTACCGATTGTTCGGTACCACTTTCGTTGGTAGCGGTTGGTAATGGCTGGTAAGTGGTAATATGGTAAAAATTTCCAGCCCTAGTTCCCCTGCATCACAGATGTTAAACCATATAATTAACATCAACTTCATTTCAATATGAAATGTTCTGATAAGCAACAGCAATATATATATATATATATATATAATTTCAACTAACTGACTAGCAGTTCAATCAACCCAATCAACACACAGCAATCAACAGATAATTATCAGTTCTAAAAATACGTTATAAAATTATAACTGTTCAGAGTTGGTGAGTTTTACTCACTTTGGCAGTTCATCGTTAAAGAACGATAAACTGTTATTTGATTTGAATCAAACAGTTTATTTCGCCATAAATTCATACGAGTCCCAATTCAGTCCCCGTCAGTCTCATTGGGTAGTGTCCGTCCATACGATCCTGTCGGATCCTGTTTTGTCCAATTCCGATAACATATGTGAAAGTTACATATTTTATAAGTTAGACTTGTCTAAATTTTAAAACTAAAACTTAAATGAATAAAACATGGGCCTCACCCAATTTTCTCTCCGGCCCACTACCACATCAGCCCACTAACCAAATAAACCCGCACCCTCTACCTTTCCTCCCCAATCCAAATAAACTGCACTTCAGGAACAAGCACAAGCAAATCCGCATCTTTGACCTCCATCTGCTCCTCCATTCCTTGATTTAACTTCAACCCGAAATAATAAAAACTCCTCTCTTCACAATCTCCATCACCCCATCTCAATCACAACCTACTCGCGCCCCCTAGTCATTTTCCGTCATCAAGCTACACTGTAGCTGTACCAGAAACCGGCGACACAAATTGATGCCGATCCTCCCAGAAAACTCAAACCGGATGTCAAAACTCATCGTGAACTCGAATACGATACTCATTTTCCCTCCTATATCCTCTATTGATCGGGGTCGTGAACCCTAGGTTCCGCTACAGCTTACGCTGACAATTTCGAGAACGAAAAATGAAGTTCGAACTTCATGAAATCCACTTAGAAACGTAGAGGATCTCATCACGAATTCGAATACACTCATATTTGGATTTACTTAATTTTATTTGGGTTTACATGAATTTTTTTTGAAGGATGGAATTATTTCCTGGAAGAGAAAAATCGCGGCGGGATTTTAGTTTGACTGAGGAACGAAAAATTTAGGTCTTAAGGGATTTGTTGAAGGGTATTTATAGGTAATTCCTTTTAGATATTTTCAACTAGATATTTTCAAGATATTTTATATAAATAACTATTTATAATCCTTCGAGCATTTTAATCATGCACAGCTTCATAACAAACCCGACTGTAACAAAATTTGATATCCTGCTATATTACACTATTCCGGACTCGATAAAACCGGTTTCGTCAAATTCTGAACTCGTTTGTAAAAACAGTATTTCACACGTATTAGTTAAATCGAATAAATACAAATCGATTTCCAACACTTCCATTCTTCGATAAAAAATTATATTTTATCGTTCATATTCAAAATACGAATTTTCATAAGCATCTAATTCGATTTAATTTCATATTAAATTCCATATTCGATTCAAATATTTTTAATAACTCGTATATATTGAATTCAAGTTATTCAACTTCTAATTCAAGCACATTCATATATTTAAATAAATTAAATATTCTGACGCTAAAAACCCGGATCATTACATTCTTCCCCCCTTAAAATAATTTCGTCCTCGAAATTGCTAAGGTAGAGGACGACCCTATCTACTGGGTAAATATTTATCGGTTTACCCCTTAATTTCAGTTTCAACCGAACCAATTAATATCGACTAAAATATTAATTTATTCCAACTAACTAAAATTTTCAAAAATTCTGAAAATTTTCTAGCACCCTAAATTTTTCAGAAAATTTCGCCATAACCTCCTTTGTACAGCCCTATCGGTAAAACCCCAACTCGCCTCTCTGGGCCTTCTCCAACCCAAAAGAAAATCAAACAGCCAAGCGGCTTGCCAAATTGGCCCAGATATTCCAAACTCATACAAAATATAAACTTGTACCTTTTTGTCCGGCATATCATTATATCCCTATTATATGTTACCAATTCTGCATATACCTTGCCATACCAATCAACTCCAAACAGTTTATATCCTCAAATCACATCTCATTCTTAACTCGAGTTCCATTCTCGATTTTCAAAATTTAACTCACCAATTCCAATACCATTCCAGATTATTCTATAATCAAATCCAGATCTTATTTAACTTAATACAAGTTAAATTTTATTGACTTTTACCATCTCAATATATTTAACTTTATAAGTTAAATTTAAATTCCAGAATTTAAATTCCTGGGCTCATTTCAAATCAATTTGAAATCTTAATACCAATTAAAAACCTTTGAATTTCTAAACAACTTTTTTTCCTCAAACAATTCAAAAACAAAACCTTTGGTAGTAATCTGTCACTTACAACTCGAAAATAAACACTGATGATGTGGCCACACTCATCAGGGTTATTTTCCAGTTATAAAAAGTGAGTTCAATACTATATCATTTTCAAAACCATTCTTAAACATTTCCCATTTTGAAACCATTTCAAAATATCCTTCCAATGTTTGTAAACACATTTAAAATCTCCCAGGATTTTAAAATCCTCATATATTATACTTATATGAATTCTACTTGGTTATTTATATAACCATTTCAATTATAATCTCATTCGATTAAATAACAACCAACACATGCAATATACTATAATGATTCAAATCTTAACCATTTTTTTATATCAAAATATAATTCGGGTAAAATTACTTCATTCACCCGCTTTCAAAACATACCGTGTCGACCCATCGTATTCGAGTGTTTAGAAACCCTTATCGATATTGTGGTGCCCCACCATCGACCATAATTCATAAGCCACTCAACCAATAAAGCTCCACAATATAAAACAAATTTTTATATTTAATAACAAATACGTTCACTCGTATATATACACTCAACTCAATCTAGGGTATTACTAACCCCATCTCTACTGAGTCACGCCACAGAGCCAAGGTAATTCACTTAACCTTAAGCTCTGATACCAACTGTAATGACCTGAAAATCCGGTTCAATTTGAGCTGACCAAATAACACAAGTCCTACCCCAAATTGCACTGGAAATTCAAGAAATTAATAGAAAGAAGTTAGAGGGTGAGAATAGATAAGATAGAACTTATAGAATAGAAGAAGAAGAACATCACCATCAGAGTAAACACGAATCTCACAGCGGAACGAATAAAATATAACATAACTTTTGAAATACAAACAGTATATGTATACAATAACATTTCAGAGTACAACACTTACAACAACAGCGGAAATAATAATAGCTATAGAATCTTAAAGCCTCCTGCTCCAAGCTCTCCAAGTGTATCTGTAAAATCCCGACTACTTGACTGCCCATACAAAATTAGGCACCCAAGAGTTTAGGGAAAACAAACAAATAAACTCCGGGTCAGTCATGGGACTGGTTTGAGTAAAAACAGTTCGAACAAGTAAATGATATATCATAAGACCACGCCGTATAACGGAACGGGTTTTTCCCTTATGAGAATCCAAAATATCTTTATATCAAAAACCTTTTGATATTATAATAATGTCTATCAACCACAATATAATAGTCATCTAGCAGAAACGCTTTCATCTCACGTTCTACATATATAGTATACAATCAAAACCGCAAGCACGTATTGGGTAATGGATTTCCAACTATGACAAGGTATGGAACCACCTTCCGATCAGTGTACTCTAGGAACGATACACTGGAGTTCAACAAGAACATCTTGCAACTCAGCCACACATGATCGACCACTCATTTCGCTTGAGTGTATCGAATGTACATCACCAACGGTTGGGATCAGCAACCGTTTCCCGTATATATATATATATATATATATATATATATATATATATGGGACAGCATTGATAGATTAAAGAAGCAAATGAATATTCTCTAGATAGGTGATTATACACCCTACTTCGGTGCGACCGACTTAACCATGCTGCCTGCCCGATTTTTTGTCATTTCCTGTTTGTTGAGGCCAGAGGTTACGATTACTTTCCATTCATTGATAACACGATCACTTTGAGTGCCACATTATCAAATCCATTAATCATTAATTGGTTTACACAAATATTCTGGATGTTATGCTAAGGGAATAAATCCGTTGCAACCATGTATATTTATACAGACCAATCCATTCAATCATTGGAAATACTTTGTCAGACACTCGTCCATATACGTTCGTCCTGGGACTGAACGAAACCGAAGGCACTATTCAGTACATCCATCTTAGTCCATTGTTATCTAAGATTTATACAACAGCCCCTGCACTTTACTCCGTCTTCAATATATTCAGCATATTTGATTCGCAATGCTTATGCCAATACGGAGTGGTTCTTGGGATAAGAATCCAACCGGTCTCTCCATATTAACAACGTTAAAAGGTCAAAACTTCGATAGTCGGTGATTTAACTATCAAATGAAAACATGTCGGTGTACAAACAATGATCTTAATTCCAAATGGAACTATCGATCCAATCATCAAAATATATATACATATATATGTATATATATATCCACATTCCTTATTTTCTATGATTTAGAAAATATACGTTATTAACATGGGAAAACATTTCAAATCCTCATTCACGCATCACTACCATTCCACAACTATTAGTCCCTAACTGTAAACTAGTAAGAGAACAATTCTCTAAGTATAAACCCCGAAGGCCGAAACCAACATCAAATCGATACTCAGGAAACCATTCAACTCACTAATTCTAGTCAGTTTCTAATTTTGTTTAACTCTTTTTGAGTAACTCTAATTCGAATAACTAATATTCGATTACTCCTTTAAACAACGTTTATACATTTATAAAGATTTACTTCTAGTAACGGTTCTTCACTTTATAAATGATTTCCTTTTTATAACGTTTCTCCACTTATACAGATTTCCTTTTTATACATCTTATTCCGTTAGAAATATTTTCCTTTTTTTCAATTCTATTTATTTTCTAAATAAATATTCCTTTTATAAAATCCTATGATTTTATATATAGATTTCATTTTCAATATATGGTTTGAAAACTCCCTTTTTACTTTCCAGATTCACTATGGTATTTAAAATACCGTAAACCATGATTACTATCAACCAAGCACACATATCATCACAGATTATATAACACATCACATATCACAATATATGAAACAAAACAGTATTTTATATATTGAGGAACCCAGTTGGGTCCCTCCAACCTGTTCCCCTGCATCACAGATGTTAAACCATATAATTAACATCAACTTCATTTCAGTATGAAATGTTCTGATAAGCAACAACAATATATATATATAATTTCAACTAACTGACTAGCAGTTCAATCAACCCAATCAACACACAGTAATCAACAGATAATTATCAGTTCTAAAAATACGTTATAAAAATATAACTGTTCAGAGTTGGTGAGTTTTACTCACTTTGGCAGTTCATCGTTAAAGAACGATAAACTGTTATTTGATTTGAATCAAACAATTTATTTCGCCATAAATTCATACGAGTCCCAATTCAGTCCCCGTCAGTCTCATTGGGTAGTGTTCGTCCATACGATCCTGTCGGATCCTGTTTTGTCCAATTCCGATAACATATGTGAAAGTTACATATTTTATAAGTTAGACTTGTCTAAATTTTAAAACTAAAACTTAAATGAATAAAACATGGGCCTCACCCAATTTTCTCTCCGGCCCACTACCACATCAGCCCACTAACCAAATAAACCCGCACCCTCTACCTTTCTTCCCCAATCCAAATAAACCGCACTCCAGGAACAAACACAAGCAAATCTGCATCTTTGACCTCCATCTGCTCCTCCATTCCTTGATTTAACTTCAACCTGAAATAATCAAAACTCCTCTCTTCACAATCTCCATCACCCCATCTCAATCACAACCAACTCGCGCCCCCCAGTCATTTTCCGTCATCAAGCTACACTGTAGCTGTACCAGAAACCAGCGACACAAATTGATGCCGATCCTCCCAGAAAACTCAAACCGGATGTCAAAACTCATCGTGAACTCGAATAT
Organism: Allium sativum; assembly: GCA_030737875.1. NCBI lineage: Eukaryota > Viridiplantae > Streptophyta > Magnoliopsida > Asparagales > Amaryllidaceae > Allium > Allium sativum. The sequence goes on from CM060915.1 coordinate 153,575,996, forward strand.
GATACTCATTTTCCCTCCTATATCCTCTATTGATCGGGGTCATGAACCCTAGGTTCCGCTACAGCTTACGCTGACAATTTCGAGAACGAAAAATGAAGTTCGAACTTCATGAAATCCACTTAGAAACGTAGAGGATCTCATCACGAATTCGAATACACTCATATTTGGATTTACTGAATTTTATTTGGGTTTACATGAATTTTTTTTGAAGGATGGAATTATTTCCTGGAAGAGAAAAATCGCGGCGGGATTTTAGTTTGACTGAGGAACGAAAAATTTAGGTCTTAAGGGATTTGTTGAAGGGTATTTATAGGTAATTCCTTTTAGATATTTTCAACTAGATATTTTCAAGATATTTCATATAAATAACTATTTATAATCCTTCGAGCATTTTAATCACGCACAGCTTCATAACAAACCCGACTGTAACGAAATTTGATATCCTGCTATATTACACTATTACGGACTCGATAAAACCGGTTTCGTCAAATTCTGAACTCGTTTGTAAAAACAGTATTTCACACGTATTAGTTAAATCGAATAAATACAAATCGATTTCCAACACTTCCATTCTTCGATAAAAATTATATTTTATCGTTCATATTCAAAATACGAATTTTCATAAGCATCTAATTCGATTTAATTTCATATTAAATTCCATATTCGATTCATATATTTTTAATAACTCGTATATATTGAATTCAAGTTATTCAACTTCCGATTCAAGCACATTCATATATTTAAATAAATTAAATATTCTGACGCTAAAAACCCGGGTCATTACACCTAGTCTTATCAATTGATCAAACACTGCGAAATCTCTTCCTCTAGTTCCAAATCCTAGATATGGAAATCAAGAATTGGTTAATTCCATTTTTGGAAATCATCTTAATGGATTTCAAGATCCACTGAATCCTAATCCTTCTGTTCCACTTTGCAACAATTCATCAAGTACCTCAAATTCTAAGTCATCGTCTTCTAAATCCGATTATCTTTCTCTTTTCACAAAGCTCCTCATAATGCAGGTGCTTACAAGCCCATGCAATTTGATATTGAAAGAGATGTTCAATCAAGAACTCTTCCTGAACTGGTTAAAGTGGAAGGTATGAAATATTGGCAAGATTATTTGGTGAGTTTTTTCTTGGACGATACTCTCTCTTATCTTACAGTTATGAATTTCTCGCTTAATTTCCTGAAACTTAAAGGTGATGTTGATATTAAATCGGATGGACTTAAATTCTTTTTCAAATTTGCAAATGAAATGGAAAGAGAAAGGGTTTAAAAATCTGATCCTATCTTCATAAAGGGCAGGATGTTCATAATTACAGAATGAGATCCTTCTATAGGGGATTCTCAATCGAAAATAAAGAAGGCACCGATTTGGATACATCTTCATCGCATTCCTCTTTTGCTTTGGACATTAGTTGGAATTAATTGGTTGTCGTGCCATGTTGGAAAATTAACTTTCTTTGATTCAAGCACAAAGAGACTTCAAAGATTTAGATATGCTAAAGCGTTAGTTAAGATATCCCCTGATTATGAATTACCTTACCAAATTGATATGGGAGAATTAGGTGAAAAATGTCCATCAGTGAGAGTTTCATATGACTGGAGGTCGTTAATTTGTACCCACTGCAAGGTATTTGGGCACTCGATAAATAAATGTGAAGTCAATATGGTAGAGGAGTTAATTCAGCATAAAATTGTTAACATTACAAAGCAAGATGATGTGAATTTTTCAAAGCATGATGTTGAAAAGGTAGGTTACTCTTTTGAGAAAAGGAATGGCACGTAGTGCAGAATCAGAGATTTGGGCAGCAAAAAACGAATAAACCCAATGATCTAGTCTGTCAACTATTTCAACGATGCCAAAAATAAAATAAAATCAAGTGGAACAAATTATAGAGAGAACAAAAACAGAAAATAGAGGAAAGAACACACCAATTTAACATGTTTCCTCTTTGCCTACGTCCATGAACCAAACAACTTTTTTATTTCTCAATGAAGAAATGAGTACATATGATTACAATAGAGAGAAGATTAATGGTGGATTACTTGCATTTATACAATAACATGACCCTTATTTATATAGAGGGATTTCTTAGAGATAAAGAAGAGAAGTTTCTAAAATACTTGGATATGAAGAAAAATAAATATAATATCTTCCTTGATTTGATTGGAGCATAAATGGTTGGCGCAATCATGGTCTCAATCTCTTTCCCTGAGTAAATTGATTCTTCAATAATTGACTGATTGGCCTGTTATTTTTCTTCCAAAAAGAAAACTTCCTCTTATATCTTTCCATATGCGAGCCAATTAATTGAGTGACAATCAATCAATTTCTTTCCTTCTCTACAAATATTTGAATCATTAATTTCAACACTCCACCTTGATTCAAATATAACAATCTTTCTTCATCATCTCGTCTTCAATAATCAACATAGAAGTTGTTGGGCCCAACGCCCCATGGCGCTCAAGTAACAGGAAGCAAACTGATCAATTTTGAGCAATACTCAAACTTGTCCTTTGGAAGTGACTTGGTCATCATATCTGAAGTATTATCCGAAGTACCCACCTTCAATAATTTGATCTTGCTTCGTTCTTCCTCAAGCATAAGAAAGAAACTTCTAACATCAATGTGCTTCATCCGTGAACTATAAGCTTGATTCTCAATAAGATGAATCACACTCTGACTGACTAAAAATAGCTCCATTGTCCGCTGCGCCATTAAAAAATCATCCGACAACTGAAGTAAGTACAATCCTTCCTTTGTTGCTTCCACAATCGATATTAACTCTACTTCGGTAGTTGACAAAGCTACGATAGACTACAACTGTGATCTCCACGAAATCGAGCCTATGCCAAGTGTAAAACCATAGCTCGACACCGACTTCTGTCCATCTCTATCCCCAACATAATCACAGTATCCTCTAAGAGAGATGTCTCCATCTACTCCACCATATAACAAGCCAACTGAAGAAGTGCCACGAAGATATCTGAGTATCCACTTCACTGCTTGCCAATGCTCTTTACCTGGGTTAGACATATATCGACTGACTACACCAACTGCATGGGCCAAATCTGGTCTCATGCACACCATTGCATACATGAAACTACCAACAACACTAGAATAAGGTATATTACACATATCCCTTTTGTCTTCATCTGATGTGGGATACATATCTCTGGATAGCTTTAGTTGAGAGCCTAATGGAGTAGCACAGGTTTAGCATTCTCCATACCGAATTGAGATAGGACTTTATCGATGTATTGAGTTTGAGTGAGCCTCAAAACTCTTTGCTTTCTATCCCTTTGAATCCCCATCCCTAAAATTCTCTGTGATTTGCCAAATCTTTCATCTTAAATTCCTTACTGAGCTCCATCTTTAACTCCGAAATTTTAGACATGCTCTTAGAAGCTATCAACATATCATCAACATAAAGTAACAAATAGATGATGTCATCATTACATTTTTTAAAATAGACACATTGGTCCTTAAAGCTTCTAGAGTAACTGTGTGAGATCATAAACTTATCAAATTTATTATACCACTGTCTAGGAGACTGTTTTAAGCCATAAAGAGATTTGTTAAGTTTACAAACATTACCTGGCCTGTTGCTATCAATGAACCCCTCTGACTGTTGTAGGTAAATGTCCTCCTCAAGATCACCATGCAAGAATGCTGTCTTGACATATATTTGTTCCAACTCCATGTCAAAGTGAGCAACCAATTCCAAAAGAATGCGAATGGAAGTGTGTCTAACAACTGGAGAAAAAATATCATGAAACTCCACATCTTTCTTCTGAACATAACCCTTCGCCACTAATCTTGCTTTGTACCTTAAGTCACCATTGCCGCCATCTTTCACCTTATAGATCCATTTACATCCAATTGCTTTCTTGCCAGAAGGAAGTGGCACTAAATCCCAAGTGTGGTTTTTGTGCAAAGACTCAATCTCCTCCTCCATTGCTACTAGCCAACTGGAGCTATCAACTGAACTAATGATATCTCTGTAGTCTCTTGGTTCATTATGAAATATGCTTAATGCATAAGCAGCCATGTCATCAAAGTCAATATCTTCAATGCATAAACCCACAAAATCATCATGCCACGTAGGTCTTTTCTTCTCTCTCGTTGGTTGAGTTTGAATTTGAGCTCCACCTTGAGATTGATCTTCTGTCTCTTCCCTATCAACCACGGTGCCATCGGAATCACCATTTTTACTCGTATGGAAGTCTGATGATCTGCCTTGTGTTTGGTATTCTGAATTTGTCCTCTCAACATCACCATTAACTAAAGAAGGAGGCTCCACCTCCAACATAGCCTTCTCATCAAATGTAACATGCCTGCTAGTAACAATCTTCTGGGTAGTAGGACACCACATCCTGTAACCCTTAATTCCTTTCTTATAGCCAAGAAAAATAAACTTGCATGATCTTGGATCCAACTTCCCTTTGCTCTCATGCACATAAGCTGGACAACCAAACACTCTGAGAAATGAATATGATACAAGCTCTTCCTTCTATACTTCTTCAGGAATCTACATATCTATAGTGGTAGAAGATGTGCGGTTCATAAGGAAAACCGCCGTAGATAATGCTTCTGCCCAAAATCTCTTATTTAATCCTGCAGTCAGCCGTAAGCAACGAGTTCTTTCCAATAAAGTTCGATTCATTCTCTTTGCAACCCCATTTGACTGAGGGTTTCCTGATGTGGTGTAATGTCTTTTGATTCCCTCGGAATCACAAGATTTGATGAACTTTTGAGAAGTGAATTCACCACCATTATTTGAACGAAGAACCTTCACTTTCTTTCCAGACCATTTCACAACAAGAAATTTCCAACTTTGAAACCTATCAAAAGTTTCATCTATGGACTTCATAAAGTAAACCCATACTTTTCTAGAAAAATCATCAACAATGAAATAAAATACCTAGCTCTTCCATAAGATGACATGGTGTGAGGCCCCAAACATCAGTATGAACATACTCTAAAACATCTTTAGACTTATGCTCTGCAATGCCAAAAGAAACCCTCGTCTGCTTTCCAAGTACACATCCTTCACAAATGTCAAGTTTTAAATGATGAACACCATCAATCAAGCCTCTCTTTCTCAATACTTCTAAACTGCGCTCCCCAATGTGACCCATATGAAAATGCCACAATCTGGTAGAATCAGAATCAACTGAATCAATAACTGAAGCAGTCTCTGCAACAACAGTTGTACCCTTCAGCAAATATAGATTTCCAACTTTTACCCCTTTCATTACTATCAATGAGCCATTTGTATTTTTTAATGAATCTTTTTCTATTGCACACTTTAAGCCAAAATTGCACAATGCTTCAATAGAGATCAAACTACACCTTAAATCAAGAACATGCCTGGCATCACATAAAGTACGAACAACACCATCAAACATCCTGATTTTTACTGTTCCAATACCAATCATGCGACAAGAAGCATTATTTCCCGTGAGAACCTCTCCTCCATCAAGCTGACGATAAGTGGAAAAAGAGTGTCTATCAAGTGTCATGTGATAGGATGCTCCCGAGTCAACAATCCACAAGTACTCTTTATTGGAGAGGCGGAAGCTGTAGAAATGCCAGGATCATTATCTGAATCTGAAGTCTCCGCTGTAGATGCTGAAGCCTTCTGGGGAACAGCTTTGTTTTTATTCTCCAATTTGGGGCAACTTGCAATATAATGTCCAGGTTTTCTGCAATAATGACAAACTCCCTTCCGCGCTCCTCTTGACTGAGATCTGGACTTAGCTCTATCTCCACCATATTTGGGTCTGCTTTTATTTCTTCCTCTCTGTGCAACAAGGCTTTCAGAATCATTCTCCATGCTCATGCTTGCTAACTTTCCTCTCAACATCTCGTTATGCAAATTTGTCTTCACATCATCCAAGAAAATAGATAAACGTCCATAGATCATAGATTTTACAAAAGTGTTGTACTCTACAGGTAAAGAACATAAAAGAATAACAGCTTGCGCCTCATCCTCAATCTTTATATCAGCTACTTGAAGATTCATGACAAGTGTGTCGAGGGCATCTATATGAGCAAATACATCTGTTCTGGGCCTCATTTTGAAAAAATAAAGTTGTTGTTGTAAGATGATGTGGTTGGTGAGAGACTTGTCGTAGAACTTTCTCTGAAGAGCATCCCGCAATTCCTTAGCAGTTTTCACATGAGCAAACTCTCTAAGTACTTCATCAGAAAGGCTAAGTTGGATGGAAGTAAGAGCATCCTCTTCCAATTCTTCTATCTCTTCAAGTGCTAATTTCTTCAATTCCCTGTATTTGAGACAACCTTAAATGTCCTCTCTTTCTTCAACACCGCATCCATCTTCATTTTCCATGTGCCAAAATCCCACTTTCCATCAAATCTAGCAACTCCATAATTTGTAGCGCTTCTACCACCATTATTCTTTGCAGAATTTGACATGGCTGAAAAAGTCTTTGAACAAGACAACTTGCTCTGATACCAATCTATAGTGCAGAATCAGAGATTTGGGTAGCGGAAAACGAATAAACCTAATGATCTAGTCTGTCAACTATTTCAAAAATGCCAAAAATAAAATAAAATTAAGTGGCACAAATTGTAGAGAGAACAAAAACAGAAAATAAAGGAAAGAATACACCAATTTAACATGGTTCGGCTTTGCCTACGTCCACGGATCCAACAACTTTTTTATTTCTCAATGAAGAAATGAGTACTTACGATTACAATAGAGAGAAGATTAATGGTGGATTGCTTGCATTCCTACAATAACATGGCACATATTTATATAGAGGGATTTCTTGGAGATAAAGAAGAGAAGTTTCTATATTACTTGGACATAAAGAAAAATAAATACAATATTTTCCTTGATTTGATTGGAGCATAAATGGTTGGCACAATCATGGTCTCAATCTCTTTCCCTGAGTAAATTGATTCTTCATTAATTGATTGATTGGCCTGTTATTTTTCTTCCAAAAAGAAAACTTCCTCTTATATATTTCCATATGCGAGTCAATTAATTGATTGACAATCAATCAATTTCTTTCCTTCTCTACAAATATTTGAGTCATTAATTTCAACATGGTGTGGGTCAGTTCAGAAAAATGTCAGTGTCAGAAGGGAACTCTCAGGGATGGAGCAAGGTAGTGAATAAAAAGGGGCAAATATGGAGAAGAAAGGAGAATAGTGTTAAAAGTAATGTAGCAGAGGATGTTAATAAGGCAATGGAGGAGGTAATTCAATTGGCTGGTACTGATCATATTGAAGAAATTATTGAGATAAATAATGAGGAGCCAATGGATGTGAACAAGGATGTATTAGGTAGAGACAATCAAAATATTGTTCTAGTTGATGTGAATGGTAAATGCAGTATGCAAAGTAAAGCTGCTTCAGTTGAAAATGAAAACTCAGATCTGAATAATTCGAATGGTGACAAGCAGTTATTTGAAAACTTTCCTCAGGATGCGATTGTTAAAGAATTTCATGTTCACTATCCTTTCTCTATTTTGAATGAACATGAAATTGGTAGTGCATCTTCTTCTGTAGCAAATCTCTCTAGTTCAACTACTTCATTTAATAACTCTTCATCTTTTGCTTCATCGTTTTCATCTCAAGCCACTTCCAATTCTTCATTCAGCTTCAATACTCATTCTTCTTCTCTTTATTCCCATCTTTCAACTCCCCAACGTATAATTCTCCCTCCTCCTGCAATTAATACTTCATCTGCATCTTTTTTGGATTCTTCTACAGTTGTAAACAATTCATCTTCTAAAGGTAGTAAGAAGAAAACTAAATGCAAAAAGAAGAAAACTAAGAAAGTAAGCATAGAGGAAAATGAAGATTTTAATGAAGGGAAAGATTATAAACCAGAGGATGTTATGCTAATTTCTAGTAGTACAAGTAATTCAACAAGGCATATAAGGAGTAATCCAACATTTATGGTGGACCCCCTCCTTTTTAAATGATGAATTCAATTGGATTTTGGAATATACGAGGAGTAAATTTTCCCTCTAAACAATGTGAGATTAAGACATTGATTAAAGATAATTCAATTCAGTTAATGTGTCTTTCAGAGAATAAATTGTATGTTGTGTCAACTGAAAAAGCTGCTAATTTCATTGCTCCATCTTGGAAATTTGATCATAATCTTGTTCAAGCATCTTTCGGTAGATTATTGACCTTGTGGAATCCAAACTTATTCTCTCTTTCCGAACCTTTTGAATCTGATCAGCTCATTCATTATAGTTGTATTTTTCTGCCATCAAACTCTAAATTCATTCTCACATCAGTCTATGCGCATAACTCTACTTTGTTCATCAATCACTACAAGAAAAATGATTTTTTGTAAAGCCCAAAAACCGCCACTAAATATTTTTGGTGACGTTTCGATAATTATTATGCGAAAACATGCCACTAAAAATATTTTTTTTTGTTGCACTTAATTTAAACGCCATGAATAAAATCTTTTTCATGGCGCTTTTTTAACGTTGCCTTTTTTGTGCGGCATTAATTAAACGCCACCGAATGGGTTTTTGCATTACGCCTGTTTTTTGTTGCGTTCTTTTAGCTTTTTTGTTGCGTTTAAAATGCGCCTGCATTACTATTTTTGTGTTATGTGACAATACATTTGTAGTGGTTTTTAAACGCTACGAATGAATTTAATATTTCATAGCGTTTTTCCTGCCACTATTTGTTACCAAATTTACATTATAATATTTCATACATACCCATAATTTTGCCGGCAATTAAATAACATAATCCACAGACACATACATTTTTCAACATATCATATTATAGAACCCCAACATACATCTTCAAACATCCACAAGATAATCATACAAACATCCACAAGTTCAATCCTTCACAACCTTCACAAACAAACTACCAGTAACACTGTCATAACCACAACAAACACAACCAGACTATCGAGTTTAAATAACCAGTAACACTGTCATAACCAAGTACACTAAACATTGAAATAAACACCTGAAATAACCAAGTTACCGAGCAAATATTGTAGTGCTGCTGTCATCAAACCACCTGAAATATTCTTAATCTGCCTGTAAAACAAATAACATAACATAACTTTAAGAATAGAAATAGCATAAACCTTTCAGACACAACATAACATAAACCTTTTAGACACAAGCTCTGAACGTAACACTACATAACACAAACCTTTCAGACACACTTATTTTCCGGCACACTATGGACACTACATAACACAAACACCTAAACCATGTAATGCAGTTCTATGACCATGTAATTCTGAACCATGTAATGCAATTCTGTGACCATGTAATTCTGTGACCGATTAATTCAGAGATGACAGTGCCTACCCATTAAGGTGAATGTATGATTTCATATATGATTTCTGAGATGACCATGTAATTTGAGATGTCATGTAATTTTGAGATGACCTGTAATTCTGAGATGACATGTCGTCTCCTCGAGTATATTTCATATATGATTTCTCTTTAATTAAGGTGAATGCTTATTGGTATCTTTACATTAATACACATTATCTTGATAATATTTTAACCATATACATAAAAATTTAACCATGTATCTTTGCAAAACATCTAAGATATCTCACCAAGTTGGCTTCAAAAGCATTAATAAACATTAAGTGGGAGTTTTGTCCGGTACTACTACATGTTTGATTTACAAGGAGAGTGAGACAACACAATTATTGTCCAAAATAACATAACTCAATTATTTTCAGTCGATCATGTGCTCCTGAGGGCGGTAACTCCTAAATGTATATTAAAAAATATTAAAATACCTTTCATTTTGTGTCAATAATGATTTTTCCCACTGGCCAAGCTATGGGAACGCCGAAGGCATCTTCCATGCACGTCAGAGCTGATGTTGGTCTCCATAGCTCTGCAGTTAGAACTGTAACATGTTCAACCCAAATCTTTACAACATCCTTTCCCAATGGACGACAATGGACCATCGCTATCGGGTCAGTTAATGCAATAGATCCTTCAGCCACTACGTCTGTTCCAACCACATCTATCAACTTGCATTTGGCACCTTTTGTCATGTTTGTAATCGGCTGAAAGAAAAAAAGATTATTATGCAGAATGTATATACTTACACAGTGATCAATGTTGAAAATAAATACTTACATATTTCGATTTATTTGTGAACACATACGAGGATTTCGAGGGAGAAGTCGCATGATTTTCACTTTCATCACGACTCGTAGTTGGATTTTCTTTGTCCGCTTCTACTTTTGACCTTGGTCATGCTACTTTCTTACCAATTGCATCTCTAATGCACGACGTATCAGATGTGGGTCGCCACAAATAAGAATCTTTATTTATTGCGTTGTCCACCCGAATGACAATAGCAGACGGACCGAGCGGAATACCATTAACAATGCATTTTGGATCATCGGCATGGATTCTTCCTTCGTCAACTACGCCTCCACCCTCATTCCAACCATAAATTTTGCAAATATTGCAGATGCCGTCGGTACTCTAAAAACGATAATGTACTTCAATATTAGCAATTATACACACATGTAACTACTAATAGATTCACGCATAACTATAAATAAATATTGTATTATACACACACAAAATAGCTATAAATATAATATGAGAAGTTCAAATTTCCCCGTACTGGCTTCATCAAAGTTCAAGCGTGTTCGCAGCGGTACCTTGACGCAAACTGATGGCCAAGCTATTACCTTATTCACAGCATTTCCTAATACATCCATTTTACGTATATGCCTCCATAAATAAGTATCTGGCTTATCCACAAAATCTATAACAACACTCGCAACATTTGGTCCAAGACGAATGTCATTAACAACGCCATTTAGGTCCAGGGACAACAGCCTCCCATAGGCAACAACTCCGAAGGTCCATCCCAATTAAGCAACGAACATACTTCGTCGTCACTCTAGAATTATTCAACCAAAAGTAATATCAAATACTGGAGAAAAATTTAAAGCATAAATTTTATTTATTGAGTAATATAATTAATACTTTTACCGAATCAGGTGAGATATTTCCTAAACTTTCTTAACCCTGCTGCAAAGCACAAATATCACAATATTTTAATCTAAGGAGCACTCGAGTGGATGCCAGTATGCCATAATGCTTAAAATAAATCATTACTGAATCAAAATATTTATTGGGTAATATAATTATTATTTTTACCATTTCATGTGTGCTCCCTTGCAAACTTTCTTTACCCTACAGTAAAGCACCAAAATTTACTCTATTTAGTATTTTAAATTATATAGTGTGCTAAATATTGTATTTAATGAATAAAAATTAAGTTTACAAGTTTACCTTCTGATCCATCAGAGTATGTATCATTCCCTTCAATTCTGTTATTTCCTCTCGACACCGTGAGACTTGTTTATTTTTGGACTGAGCCACAACTATCTTGGTTAAAGTGCAACCCCTTCCCAATGCCCTTAACCTTCCGGTCTATCTTCTCCCAATACATGTGAAAGAGCATCTCCACTGACATTTTGTGTCAAGCTAGACTGGGTTACGCTACCAAACTTTTTAATCTCCTCCTACATAAGTAAAAATACATAGATGATGTACAATGGTAAAAATACCACAATTTCAAAAAAAGTACCAATAAAATAAAAAAACAATTATACAATAGTATTTGCAGCTTCCATGGACACCGGCTGACCATTTTTTCTTATGTGAGATTTGATCCACATATCAGCTCTAGTTATGGATGATGGATCTACACTTTCGTTTTTCTAAATTTAGGATAACATTAAATAAGTAAAATGACAGGTATAAAATAATATTAAATAAAGCTGTAGTTATTAATCTAACCATGTCTTCAGTCATTCTAGCCATTCCCTTACGACCGGTTATATGTGGAAGTTGTGTGTTCCTAAGGGCTGAATATTTCTCACTTTTTTGCTGGAAATATAGAAAGATGTTAAAATTATCATACTAATAAAGATGAATGTAGGAATGATTTGCTATTGAAGTATTCAATTTTATCTTGAATTTACCTTAAACTCCACACTTGTTTTTGCCTTCGCAAACTTTCTTCGTTTGTTCATGTTTTTGATGTTGGTTGGTTTCAGTTTAAGTCTTTCCTCTTCATTCTCCATGTTTTGCAAAGTTCGAACCAACTTTCTTTTTGAGATCTCCATAGTACTCCCATTTGTTGAAATATGGCTTTTCTTTTCCATTCCTCTTCCAGTTTAAATCTAAACTGAATCAGTTCATGAAAACATGATATTAAAATTCAAATAATTCACCTGTGCATACAGTCCGAACTTGAGTCCACAGCTTTAAAATATTAAAATTTGTTGCATGAATTCTGAGACTTCTATCATGTAATTAAGTAACCAAAATTAAGTCTTAATTCATACCTGAACCGACTGCTACAAAACTTCTTTTAAATCATCATTTATATTAAGCCAATCATTGATAATGTATGGGACCTGCTCCTGCACAAGCGGTCTAAGAAAAGAGGATAAATATACGGACCCTTGCCCTGTCGATATACCTAAATCATTGAACTCAACTTCAGTTCGATCCTGACTGCATAACGGGAGCTTTTTTAACTTTTACTGGACCTATACTGCCTCTTTTCTGAGAAGTACTTCCGATGTCAGGCACACTTTGTTTTCCAATTTCCAGCTCGGCATCCTCAGTGTGTTCAAGACAGGCTTGATTTTTTGAGCGTAGACCTTCTTCATTTTGATCATTCAGGACAGTTTGTTCTTCGCCTTCATTGTAAACAATGGCTTGCTTCTTATTAGAACTGACTAATTGATCTTCGCGTTGAATCTTACGCTTTAACTTTGACTTACGCTTCCGATCTGGCTTATTCTTTTGGAATTCCATTGCAGCCTTCATCTGGTTGCGAGTACGTACATTGCATGTCGACATCATTTCCTGCAAATGAAACAAAATACATAATTCTGAATTGTATATACAATCATAAATATACATATATAATTTAAATTATGTGGTTTGATGTAAACAACATGCAAGACCAGACAAGGCAGTACGATGTATATGTATATACAAATATATGTATATAAAGTATACACATGTGTGTGTAATATGTGCATATGCAAAAGCAGACCAGACCAGACAAATCTCAGGTTTAATAGGAAGACAAGGCAATACAATGTACTAATGCATGTACGTGAAACATGAAAAACAAGTCAGACCACATGGCCATGAAATGCCAGAACTTCTGGTATAACATAAATGTATATAACATAGTTTCAGGTGCAATACCAATGAACAACCAAACGTACAGAAAATCAATACGATTACAACGAACAACCAACACTAAAGCAAATGAACAACCAACACTACAGAAAATCAATACGAGTACAATGAACAACGATGCTCAAGTAGGACATATAATATACTCAAGTATGCCCTCGCAATCCTCTCTAACATAGCTAACATTTTCATCATCCACTTCGGTTATTTCATCTTCCATCACTTGGATATCTTCCTCGATGCAATCGGGATCCTCTAAATCAGTAAAACTTCTTAATGATGCTTTCATTACAACATACCAATTAGAATCATTGTCCTCTCTTGAATAACATACTTGTTTAGCTTGAGATGCGAGTATGTATGGGTCTCGTGAAAATAATGCTTGATGTAAATTAACAAGAGTGAACCCATCATCATCAACTTTTACACCATTTCCTTTACACACACAACGACCCTTAAAAACTGGAATATAAAACAAATGATAATCTAATAAAATTATATCTGTCAATATTCCATAATAAGTGACTACATCAACCACTTGGGACATATCTTTTGCACTTGCTCTACACATAGCAGTCGCATCAAAAGACATCCCACAATTTTGAGTTTGTCTCCCTAAATCTTTTACATGAAAACATTGCTCATTGATGATATATCATTTGTAAGACACATCATCTTCCTTCGGACCGTAAGCAATCCATTTCAACATGTCTTTATGATCCTTGGAGGATATAGGTATCTACATAGAATTTCATTTAGCATGTAAATTTTATGTATAGTATATTAATAGTCATATAAGAATATATTTGAAATCTAACTAACCTTCCTTTTAATCCAATCGGCAAATTTTTTGGTATGTATTTCCCAAAGTAAGGTTGCATTTTTTTTCATGCGTTGGTATGAATTTTCTAATTCCTCCAAATGCAAACTAGTATTGAACATTTGATTACAAGTTACATATATCATTACGAATACATAAAAATAATTAAAATAATATATAACATGAACTTACTCCATAAATGGTTCCACTACAGCCATATGCATTAACACGGTTAAATGAGCCATTTCTTTCTCATTAGCCGGCAATGTAATTGTCTTCGATGTTAAAATTGGATGTCCCTCAAGTATTACACTACTTTCATACTCTTCATTTCGAGCTCCTTTCTCCTCTATATGTCCTTATATTTCCAAAAATTCATTAAAGAACAACATGTATTCTGCTGCTAGATACGATTCTGCAATATATCCCTCTGGTCGTGCATAGTTTCTGACATAATCTTTGAGTGTCTTTATATATCTTTCGAATGGCTACATCCAACGAAAATGAACCAGTCCACACATTAGTGCTTCTTTTCCAAGACGAATGGATAAATGTACCATTATATCAAAAAAGATGGTGGGAAAAAAATTTCAAGCTCACATAAAAACTTCAATAATCTCAACATTGATTTGTTCTACCTTCTCTCTATCAAGAACACGTTGACATAATTTGTTGAAAAAAGAACATAAGCGAATTATTGCTTTTCTTGCCTTCTTTGCCAGTAATCCTCTCGATGTTACTAGCAATAAATGTTGCATTAATACATGATAATCATGTAACTTAAATCCACTAATTTTACAATCCGACAACAAAATCCGATTTTTTAAATTTGAACAATAGCCATCCGGTCCTTTGAAATCGTACAATCTTTTGCAAAATATTTTTCTCTCAGATTTTGACAACAAATATGGAGCCGGTGGAAGATATGTTTTATTCCTACGAGGTTGTGTATGAAGCTCACGTCGAATTCCCCAATCCTCTAAATCCTTCCTATAGTTGGTTCCATCTTTTGATTTATTACCATGCAACATTGTACCCAATAAGCTTTCACCAATATTCTTCTCCACATGCATCACATCTATATTGTGACGTAATGGAAGTTCCTGCGAAAACCATAACTATAACGCGTTATTGGATTTTTCTTATACTAAAACAGTAAAAATTAAACATATTAACCACTAACCTCCCAATAAGGCAAATCAAATAAAATCGATCTTTTTTTCCATCTTGCTATCTCCATTTTCGTGGAAGTGTTAGTATCATCAATTTCATTTTATTCATCATAAGCACACTTTCTCTTATTAATTTTGTCTTCTTTTCCTTTTCCAAAAGCATTTGGATAATCCTTCAACAATGCATAGATGTTTCTCCCAGTAAGCAATCTAGGAGCACTATCTGTCTCTATGGTGTTATCAAACAACGCCTTTTGTTTCCTACGTGAATCCGAAGGAAGTAGAAATCTTCTATGTCCCATGTATGCGAACTTTCGACTATGATTCAACCAACGAGAATGGGTATTGACACCACGTAATGGGCAAGCTTTTACCCCTTTCACATGACATCTAGAAAAATTTCCATAAGCAGGAAAATCATTAATCGTCCATAGCAAAATTGCATTCAATTTGAATAAAGGTTTGCTAAACGTGTTATAAGCATTAACTCTGTAAGACCACAAGTGATGCAAATCTTCCGCCAAAGGCGTCAAATATACATCAATATCATTCCCGGGTTGCTTCGGGCCTGTAATAAGTAAAGTCAACATAGAATTTTCCTTCTTCATACACAACATAGGCGAGAGATTGTATGCCACAAGCATTATCGGCCACCAACTATATTTCGAACTCAACATGGAAAATGGGTTGAATCCATCTATAGCAAGACCAAGCCTAAGATTGTGTGGATCCGATGAAAAAGATTTATACTTTTCATCCACCATTTTCCATGTCAAAGAATCCACGGGATGACGCCTTTTTCCATCGCTGCTTTTATTAGTAAAATGCCATCTTAAATCTTCTACCATCTTTTGAGATCTATACATTCTTCTAAATCTCAGAATGACTGGGAAATATCTCAATACTTTAACTAGAACACCTTGTATAACCTCTTCAGTATCTTGAATTTTCTTCCATCTTGAAGAACCACATTTTGGACAGTTTTCTAAATCTTTGTATTCTTTTTCTGAAAAGACAATAGTCATTCTCACATGCATGTATCTTTTCAAAACCCATGTCGAACGCTTTAAGAAATTTCTTGACTTCATATAAGGTTTTGGAATGCACATTTTCCTTCGGAAGAAATAGATGTTGCATAGCTAAAAGCTTATCGAACCCACTATCATACAAGCCAGTCTCGCATTTAAGATTATACAAGACGGTGATAGCAGATAATTTTGTGTGATCTATCCAACCAGGGTATAATGGAGTTTCTGCATCTTCCAAGTTCTTGAGTAACTCCTCCTCTTTTCTCCGAAAATCAACATTATCTTTATCATCGTCAAAAAAATCATTATTCATAAAATCTTCATCTTCATAGTGAATCATTTTGAATAGATCATATACATCAAACATATTTGTTTTCTTCTCTACATTTATCTCTTCACCATGATCAAACCATTCACCATCAACGTATCTAGGATCCAATCCTTTTATAATTAAATGGTCAACAATAATTTGGTCATCATGGCAACTAAGATTCCGACAGTCTTTGCAAGGGCATAACATTTTTTCTACATTTCTTACGTTCCTCTTTGCATCGTGCACAAAATTCACTGCTCCTTGTCGGTACTCTATACTAGTTCTATGACAGAAGTAAAAAAAACATAAAAAAATTTAGTTTTAATATTAGATTATATGTTCTAAATCTCAAAATATGTATTAAGTTAAGCATTGTTTTATCACTTGTTTAAAAAACCCAATCTTTGTCCATCATCGACATATGAAGGCAAATAAATTTCCAATCTTTGACGTATAATTTGGTTATCTATTGTTAGAAAAAAAACGACATGTTGAACTTATTACCCATAAAGACATCCAAGCATCTTATAAATGTTGCACTAACTACCTAATTCTACTTCAGCGAATCTGTGTATATGTTCAAATACAAATCCGCCAGGAACAATTATAAGAGAGAAGGAAAAGAAGTTCCAGCACTACCATTATCTAAAATTTTATATATTATGCGCTTCGCTTGCGCTTATGCTCCAAGCATGGTGCTTCGGTGTGCTTTTCGCATCTAATAACATTGGGTACCAAGTACTATTATCAGATATAATAGTACAAATCTCCATTCAAATACTAAATAAGCATGCTCATTTAAAGATGACAACAATCAAGCAAAATGTTATAGAACCATATAGGAATATCTTAACTGCAAAATGTTTCAGGAGATTTGAACAAGACCAAGACAAATCCTAGATTCACATAAAAGACATGGTATCAATTAGTGCGACTGCGTACGCAACTGCTTATACCCATGTACACCATACATGATATCATCCGCGTATTATTATACATTAACCAGATCTCACAGATTCTAGATTCACTAAAAGAGAGGAAAATTTTTCTATTCAAAACTCCTGAATGGTTTTCATGTCTCATTACTACCCATAACTAAATAAAAATCCATCACATCAAAACGTACAACATGAAAATAACCTATTAGAAAAGCATCCAAATAGGACATGAAAATCAATTAGTTATAACATAACCGAGCCCTAGCAAGATAAGAGATGAGAAAATGACAGAATACAGAATTACAGATCAATGAGCGATTGCAATTAGGGTTAATCAGCTATACCATCAAACCCTTGCAAGATAGGAGATGAGAAAATAACATGCATTCAAATGTTTCATACACAATTTATATAGAATCACAAAATCGAGTTAAAAAATTCAAACCTAAATTTACCTATACCGTGAACGGAGATTTTTGCCGTCTTTCGCGACGTTGTTGACAGGATTACGACAGAGTTGACGATGATACGAGGAACGTTAATCGGTGCGATTTCTTCAGCAGAGAGCGATTTAGGGGAAATGAATTTTTCGGCAGGGGGATTTGGGGGAAAGGGAACAAGGGCTAAAATTTTCGAAGTATGAGCGGGATAGGAATAAAAAATTGGTGGTCACATTTAATTTTTGACCACGCGGACTAATTTTTGTTAGGAGGAGAGGTGAAATTTTTTTACCGCGTTAATAATAGGAGTGAAAACACTATTTCTTGCATTTACAAACACCCGCCATTGATTTTTGCAACAAAAAATCATTTTTCTTGTAGTGAACCTTTCCTTGATCATGTTAAATGTTTGAATCCCTCGAATGAGCCATAGCTTTTAGGGGGTGATTTTAACTGCATGCATAGTTGTTCTCAAAAACTTGGTGGTTGTCCTTTATCATTTAAAGACTTGGCTCCTCTGAATCAAATGATTATCTCATCAAATCTTTTTCAAGTTAAAGCATTTGTTTTTTCATTTACTTGGACTAATCGTTCAAAGCATGGTCCTCCTACCCTTAGCAAACTTGATCTTCTTTTTGCAAATTCTGCTCCCTATAATCTTTGGTTCAATTCAATCTATCTCACTCTCACTCCTTCTTTATCTGATCATAATCCCTTATTATTTCAATGAGGGAATGATGTTGTTATTAATAAGGGTAAGATTTCTTTTAAAATTTTCAATTTCCGGTGTAATCACCCGAATTTTTTAACATTCTTTTGCAGGTTCGGAATTCTCGGTATCATCGTAATCCTATGTCTAACCTTTTTCATAAATTGAAGTTGCTTAAAGTTCAATTAAAGTCCTGGTCCTCTACAAATTTGGGTAAAGAAGTAAAGAATTCTAATAATATAAGAGCTGAGCTTGAGTATACAGCATGAGATCCAAAGAAATCCATATGATATCTCATTGGTGCATAAAGAGAATGAATTAAGAGGTAGGCTTCAAGCATTTTTGGAGGTGGAAATGCAAGGAATTCGTCAAAAAACATTTGTCAGGAGAGATTTGGAGGGGGACAGGAATACCAAATTCTTTCACAATTCCATTAAAATTCAGAAAGCAAGAGATTCTATTTTTTTAATTAAAGATATGAATGGTTCTATTCAATCTGAAGAGGGTATGATTAATAAAGCTTTCACTCAATATTTTTCATCCATATTAGCCAATCCTTTTTCATCTGTTGATATAAAGCACTTATCCATATTAACCTCCCACCTTATCCCATTTCCAAGCCGATAATCTAATTCAAATTATTACCAAGCAAGAGATTAAAAAAAAGCAGTGTTTAGTCTTGATCCTAGTAGCTGTGGAGGTCTAGATGGTTTCAACTCTTATTTTCTACAAAAATGTTGGAATACTATTGGGGATGATGTTACGAGTGCAATTGATGTGCATGTAAAAATGCACATTTATATTCACATATTTATTCTTGTTTAGTAGAATAAGTAAACATTTTTGGGTATTTTATATGATTAAACCATGTTTTAAATATTTCCAAAATCACCACTCACTTCGGGAAAAAGTGGTCACTCGTGCATGTTTTAATTTGTGAAATCTTTTACTTGTTCCTTGTTATTATCTCTTGCAGGAATTCAGGAGATAAAATGATATACACACATGAAGAGATGAAGGACATCATGCATATACAAAAAGAGGCAAAGAATTAATTCCTTTTATGGATATTGGAGGCCCACTAGCCCACTTGCTCTTAAGCTTCATATTAAAGACTAATTGAATGAGACAAAAGGCCTTATGCATTCTACATGACTTATTAGTGGCTAATGACAATTAGAAGCTTCATGAATGGACATTTTGGGGAATTCCCAAGGAAAGTGATTAGGGATTTAGGGTTTTAAATCATGTATGTATACCCCTTTGTTTCATGTATTTTGGGATCTCCTTTTTTAGCATATGAAAGTGTAAGTGGTCAAATAAATAAAAATGGCTTCCAAGCCTATTTCTTTTATGTCTATCTTATGTCTCTTTTAATTTCTATGCTCTACTTTATGTTCATAGTTTATATTTATTTACATACTCTCTACTTCATGTTCATAGTTTAGATTTATTTACATACTCTCTACTTCATGTTCATAGTTTAGATTTATTTACGTGCACTTAGTTTAGTTCTTTTCTTGTTCTATTTAGATTTTCTTTCATTTTGCTTAATTTTCCAATGATGAAACTTACATGTGTTAATATGATAACATACATTAGAAGCTAAGCCCCTACAATTTAGGGGTAAAGAAGCTCTCTAATTTTATGTAAGTTTAACATTTTGATTATTTGTGATCTCTCATTTTGTGCTTCATGATAGTGGATTTTGATGTAAGTTTATACATGTGGGTTTGATAGCTTATGTTGCATTTGCAAATGAGCTATTTTTATTCAATATAAACACTAGTTACATCAATATTTGCTAAGTGGTTTTTGATTATGAAATATGAGCAAGAACAAAATTTGATGATCTATGTCACTAATTACAATAGTGAATAGATCATACTTAAAATAGATTTTACTTAGTTTTCATTTTCATGAGAACAATGAGTGGTTTAGTTGTTGTGTTATAGTTTGATAGTTTATGTTATGTTAACTAATAACATAAATAAACTACACTTATGATAAATGCAACATTTATGTCACTTAATATTAAAATGGTTTAATTGTTGTGTTATAGTTTGATAGTTTATGTTAAATTAACTAATAACATAAATAAACTACACTTATGATAAATGCAACATTTATGTCACTTAATATTAAAAATAGAGATCATAGATTGTATGTTTGTTACTTTACATAAATATATGAGGGGATTTACCTCTAAATTGCTTTCTAATCTCATATTTAGCCCTCAACTTAGTTTCTAGTTTTTTAGTTTTTTTTAGTAAACAATCCAAAGTTTGGTTTAATTTGATTGAGTAAGATTGAAGTTGTTTCTTTCCCTGCGGATCGACTCGTACTCGCGCCGTACTAACAATTGCACGTCGTGCGCTTGCGATTATTTAATTTCGCAACGATTCTTCTAATCGATAGAATACTTGTTAGTGAACAAGTTTTAAGCGCCGTTGCCAGGGAAAGAATTTAATTTTAGTTTTATTCTTCGAGTTAATTTTCTTGTTTTGTGTTAGTCCTTCTTAAAAAAAATATTATGTTCTGTTTCTTGTTGATTGCGTGTTTTGTATAGATTTTGTGTGTGTTTGTTTCATTAGTGTGTTAGTTCTGCTCTTTTTCTTCTATTAAAAAAAAAAAAAAGTTGCATTGCTTTTGTTTCATTTTTTTGTTTGTTTTCTTGACATTTGTGTTCACTTTGTTTGTTTTAGTTTGTGTGTTTTAAGTTTGCTTTCCGTTCTTTAAAAAAAAAAGGCACTTCGTACTGTCTTTCACATTTCCTGTTTCAGTTCTGCATTTTTTTTTAAAAAAAAGGAGGAGAGATATTTCAGTTTCATTGTTCGGTTCATATTGCAATTTCTTCGTTCATTGAATTTTGCACTTTTCTGGCTGTGCATTTCTCAATATTGTGGTGTTTGCATTTTTATTGCACTATTTGATTGCAGACTGTGCTTCTAAAAAGAAAAACAGAGAGAAAGAGATTGCTTCTAAATTTCTACTATCATGTTGCACTTGTCTATTACATTTGACCATCCTGTTTACAACACTCTTAAATTCTGTTTACACAGTGCATTGCACAATTTCTTTTGACAATTCATATACAACTCTCAGTGTCTCAAACCATTAACACAGTTTTACAGACAACTCAACCTTACATACTTCACTTCCACAGCCTCTACAAAACCTCTTTCATCTTCAACAAGTCTTCAAGCATCCCCAATTCTTGCCACTGTCAACACCAATCATACCATCTTCCACAACACAAAACATACACAGACTACCCCATCAAAAAACATCAGTCCCCACTGTGCTTCCAACAACCATCCCCAAACAACAACTTAGTTGCACCTTCACTTCACATTCATCAAACCAATACTGTCGAACCACGTCTCATCCGCAAACAACTCCATTTGAAACCACCCCCAGATACAAACTGCACTGACAAAACAAGCCATCCACATATTCACAACAAATCCTCTGCCAAATTCCCACATCCGAGACCGCCCTCTCCAAGTTGCTACCACAATTCACTGCAATTACTTCAACACCAAAATTCACTGCAGCTCATATCACACCGTCCACTGTCTTAAAACCGAACGCCTGCAACCCCAAAATTGCCACTTCTTTCACGCCGAAACCCAAAACCTCCATTTCGCCACCTTCCTCAAAATCACGAATTCCCCATAATCGTGAGAAACCCCAACCTAACAATCCACAAATCAGAAATCGCCTCCTACTCGCAAATTCACCAATCGAACCCATCTTTAGCTGCACATCAATCCAATTGAAATTACTCAAAATCGAGACATATTTTTTGGCTTTTGGAGTTAAATTTTGTTTTGAATAAATTGTGATTTCTCGATTCAGAAAAAAGGGAGTTGTTTTGATTTTAACGGTGAAGGAAGGGAATCTGCCTGAATGAATTTTTATTTGCGTTTCCCTATTTTGTCGGTTTGGGAGTTTTATTTGGGCCTGGGCTTCGGCTTGTATTCTAGCTTTTATTCCGTTTTTTTTTTAACTTTTGCTTATGATCGTTTCCTTTCTTGTTTTCTTGTCTTGTTTTCATTTAGTTTTTTATTGTTTCCATTTGCCCTGTTTTCTTATCTTAATTCCTTTTTTTTTTAAAAAAAAAAAAAAAAACCTCTTTCGTTTCCATTTCATCCTTGTATATATATCGTTCTTACTTTTTAGGTTGCAAAAGGAGAAGAATCTCTTTGCACTGCTTTGCCGCGCTTGTTAAAAAAAATTCGCTGCTTAAAATAAAATTGCTAATAAATTCAGACGCTCTGGTGTTATTCTCTTCTCCCTTATTTTTATTCATTTGCATTGTTGTTTGCTTGCATTTGCATCAAAATATCCAAAAACAAAATAAAAATTCATTTATAGTCGCATTGGTAATTCACGTTTAATTTCTGTTTTGCATTCTTCTCATTTTATTTTTATTTTTAAGGACATTATTATATAATGACAAATTGGTTTATTTCCAACGAATTTTATCTCGGTGTCTAGACTTCGGCAGAGAAATAACCGTTAATAAATATTACGGTGATTCGTAAATATTATATTGGTTGCTTCTCTGAAGGCACTTAAACCTTTGGTTGCATTGCTAGGGTGATTTCTGGTGCACCGATAACTCCTGTCCGTTAACTGGCTGAGAATTCTTTTGTTGAAATTAATCTAACCGTCATTATATAATTTTATAAAATTTATAAATATTTAGTTTGCGTTCATATAGTTGCATTAGGTTCATGCATACATTAAAAAAAAGGCAAAATCTAAAAAAAAAAAAAAACTTTTCATTTTGTAAATTTTATTTTTCACCTTTTTCTTTGAAAAAAAATAATACAAAAATCCAAAAAAAATAAACAATTTTCTTTTGTGAACATTTCCTTTTCTCTTAAACAAAAAATTCAAAAAAAAAAAATTCTTGAAAATGTCTCAATTTCCTTATTCCCATAAATTTTACGATAGTTGTGAAAATCAATATAATCCATATAATTTTACACCAAATTCATATGGATATTTTAATAACAACTATTGTACAAACAATTTGGATTTTACACTATCAACTTTTCAAAATTTTCAAAATAACTCTAATTTTGCACCACATAATTTTCAAACTAACGATCAACATTCAACACTTGAAACACAAGTTGAATCTTTACTTGAAAGGAGCACACAACAAAATCAAAGAATAAACGAATGGTGTAATTCATATTTGTTCAACAATTCAAGTCAAATCAAAATAATCAAAATTTGAATTCACTTCCAAATTCAAATGATTTTAATTATAACCCTTGCCAAATCAATTTCGAACTCCAAAATGAATTTCAAGTTCAAAATGAAAATGTGAATAATTTTTCAAATGATTTTGGCAATGAGAATAATTTCAATTGTGGTGAACACGAAATTTTTTGTTCTGAATAATTTCAAATTGAAAATTTTCAAGTAAATAATTATAAATTTGATTTTGTTGAGCAAATGAATGAAATTCACGATAATCACACAAATTTGTTGTTCGAAAACTACTTGAATTTTCGTGAAAAACAAAATAATCAAAACCGAACGTGTGGCGATTCGAATGATAATCCGTCTTTTACCAAACTCGACGATTTTCAAATAACGACTTTGGAAATTGAAAATAACGATCTTAACGAAGTTGTTAATAGTACGACTTGGATTTAAATTCTTTTGAGAGGGTGGAACTAAATCTCAAAATCGATCTTCCCTTTCCTGAAAATTTGAAATTAACAACTTTGGACTTTGAAAATGATATACGTTATGAAGTTGTAAATAATTCAGAGAAAGATGAACTAAATGAAAACGATTTTTTTTTACTTTTCGATAAAGAATTGAATCTTAATGAGGTAGATTTGAATCACCATTTGGATCTTGTGATCAATATTTTTGGACAAATTTTCAATGATAAATTTGAAATTCGAATTGGTGAAACTAAAGATGAATTTCAACCATTTATTCAATATACCCCTAAAATCATCGAAAATAAAGTAACTAGTTCGATTTTTAATAAAACGACATTTTTTTTCCAAATCTACGTCCAACTTCGAAAGCTTTTACGATTTGGTTTTTCGATCTTAAGATGTGTCTCTCATACTTGAAGAGACAAATGAATCGGTCTTTAGAAGATCGTTTCATTTACTTCATATCAATATATTTTCTGATATACTTTAAAAAAATTATTATTTTGTAAATATAAGGTATATTTTCATTTTTTTTTCTTTTCTCATTCCATTTGGGTTGCCTGTAAGGACACGGTCAAAATCAAGTGTGGGGGGAGTTTCATATTTATTTTGGTTTTGCATAGATTTCTCTTTTCTTTTTTCATTCAAAAAAAATTCAAAATAAAAAAAGCATTTTAATTTACTTTTAAATAGGCACGATGAAGTAAACATACGATTTTGGTCATTCGATTAAAATGTTTGGAAATTTACTTCTCTTAGCGGATAACAAAAGGAAAGTTTGAATTATGAGCAAATTTGTTGTAACTGGTATATAAGGAGATTCGTAAGTGATGGGTACGAAATGTTTTCTGAATTGTAATATGATTAAATGAATGGTTTGTTTTGACTACTTGCGATAACATTTTAGATCTTTTAAGTGAAATTGTGTTAAGATATTCTCGCTTAACTCTCTCTCTTATGTTAAGAAAAAAAAAGAAAAAAAAAGAAGAAAGAAAAGAAAAAAGAAGTATATATATATAATAATCCAAGGGTATCCAATATTGCTAGTACATCTAGCGTTGGTGTGCAAACACACCAAGCTCTTTCCGACATCTTGTTGACAAAGTCAGCATCGGTATACCTTGGTCTCATTTTATGACTTGGACACCTTAGGATTACAGACCTTATGTAAGTCGTAATGCAGTGTAGGGGTGGTATACCAAGGTATTTGTAAACAATAATAATGTGAATATTTTGTAATAAAGAGAAGAGTTAGCACTTAAAATCCAAGCACATTCTTCACTTATTCGACCTAACTTGTTAACAAGAAAGAAGTTGAGATGCTGTTTTACGGTTGCTGATATCGATTATAGAATTCATTTCATATTTGCACTATGTTTCTACCAAAACAACTGGCCAAGCTGGAGGAGTTTGTGATGATAACATGACTTTTGTTTGAAGTTTTGATTATTAACGGACTCAAATTTCATAGTGACGACCCAAATTTGTGTTAACTCATTCGTGTAAAATTTAAAAGTAAACTACCATTTGTAAACACTCTTTAAAAAAAACTTGCTTTCATCTTGTAAATATTTTCAAATCTTGCATTTTGTAAATATTTTTTGCACTTAATATTTGGATTTTGTGGGTAGTATCCGCTGAAAACCCTGACGAGACAACACTCGTCCTACTGGGGACACTCAGAGGTTTAACGGCTTGTTGCATACGCTCAATGCAACTGTGCTCCCTACGAAAGTGGATTTATCTTGGTTTTTACTTTATTCGAGGATGAATAAAAAGATAAGTGTGGGAGTATTTGATGTGCACGTAAAAATGCACATTTATATTCACATATTTATTCTTGTTTAGTATAATAAGTGAACATTTTTGGGTATTTTATATGATCAAACCATGTTTTAAATATTTTCAAAATCATCACTCATTTTAGGAAAAAGTGGTCACTCGTGCATGTTTTAATTTGTGAAATCTTTTACTTGTTCCTTGTGATTATCTCTTGTAGGAATTTAGGAGCTAAAATGATATACACACATGAAGAGATGAAGGAAAGCATGCATATACAAAAGGAGGCAAATAATTAATTCCTTTTATTGATATTAGAGGCCCACTTGCTCTTAACGTCATATTAAAGACTAATTGAATGAGATAAAAGGCCTCATGCATTCTACATGACTTATTAGCGACTGATGGCAATTAGAAGCTTCATGAATGGGCATTTTGGGGAATTCCCAAGGAAACTGACTAGGGTTTTAGATCATGTATATATACCCCTTTGTTTCATGTATTTTGGGATCTCCTTTTTTAGCATATGAAAGTGTAAGTGATCAAATAAATAAAAATGGCTTCCAAGCCTATTTCTTTTATGTCTATCTTATCATATGTCTCTTTAAATTTATATGCTCTACTTTATATTCATGGTTTAGATTTATTTACATGCTCTCAACTTCATGTTCATAGTTTAGATTTATTTGCATGCTCTCTACTTCATGTTCATAGTTTAGATTTATTTACATGCACTAAGTTTAATTCTTTTCTTCTTCTATTTAGATTTTCGTTCATTTTGCTTTATTTTCCAATGACAAAACTTACATGTGTTAATATGATAACATACATTAGAAGCTAAGCCCCTACAATTTAGGGGTAATGAAACTATCTAATTTTTTGTAAGTTCAACATTTAAATGATTTGTGATCTCTCATTTTGTGCTTCATGATAGTGGATTTTGATGTAAGTTTATACATGTGGGTTTGATAGCTTATGTTGCATTTGCTAATGAGCTATTCTTACAATATAAACACAAGTTACATCAATATTTTCTAAGTGGTTTTTGATTATGAAATATGAGCAAGAACAAAATTTGATGATCTATGTCACTAACTACAATAGCGAATAGATCATACTTAAAATTGATTTTTCTTTGTTTTCAATTTCATGAGAACAATGAGTTGTTTAATTGTTGGGTTATAGTTTGATAGTTTATGTTATGTTAACTAATAACATAAATAAACACTTATGATAAATGCAATATTAATGTCACTTAATATTAAAATGGTTTAATTGTTGCGTTATAGTTTGATGCTTTATGTTATGTTAACTAATAACATAAATAAACTACACTTACGATAAATGCAACATTTATGTCACTTAATATTAAAAATAGAGATAATAGATTGTATGTTTGTTACCTTATATAAATATGAGAGGGGATTTACCTCTAAATTACTCTCTAATCTCATATTTAGCCCTCAGCTTAGTTTCTAGTTTTCTTTAGTTTTTGCTAGTAAACAATCCAAAGTTTGGTTTAATTTGATTGAGTAAGACTGAAGTTGTTTCTTTCCCCGTGGATCGACCCGTACTCGCGCCGTACTAACAATTGTACGTCGTGCGATTGCGGTTATTTAATTTCGCAATGATTCTTCTAATCGATAGAATACTCGTTAGAGAACAACAATTCTACATTTTTTCATGTATAATGAGCTTCCTCCTAGTATGTCTGCTACTACTATTGCTCTTATTTAAAAAGTAGATAATCCTTCATCTGTTACTAAATTTCGTCCTATCTCCTGTTGTAATGTCATTTACAAGGTCATATCCAAAATTTTTGCTAATAGAATACAAGAGGTTATGCCATCCATCATTGCTCATAATCAATCGACCTTCATTAAACGTAGATCTATCTCAGACAACATTTTATGAACTCTAGAATTGTTGTATGGTTATAATAGGGGAAACATCTCACCTAGATGCATGATGAAGCTTGACATTAAAAAGTCTTTTGATTCGTTTGCATGGCATTCAGTCCT
Organism: Allium sativum; assembly: GCA_030737875.1. Lineage (NCBI taxonomy): Eukaryota > Viridiplantae > Streptophyta > Magnoliopsida > Asparagales > Amaryllidaceae > Allium > Allium sativum. The sequence continues at coordinate 153,604,160 of CM060915.1, forward strand.
AGCAATCTTGGCAAGAATGAATTTTCCTCTTCCTTTTATTGCCTGGACTCATTCTCATCACCTCATTATTCTGTTGCAAGGAATGGTTGTCTTCATGGATATTCTAAAGGGACTCAAGGTTTTCGTCAAGGAGATCCAGTTTCTCCATACATCTTTATTATTGTAATGGAGCTGCTAAATTCTTTGCTCATTGATCAAGTTATAAAGAAGAATTTTGATTTACATCCCAAGTTCAAAAATCCATTGATAACTCATCTTCTTTTCGCTGATGACTTTAGTGATCTTTACTAAACCAATTGTTCGTAATATCCAATATGTTATTGATATGCTTCATTCCTTTCACACCATCACTGGTCTCTAAATCAATCTCAGAAAGCCAAACATATTGGTTGTTGGTTTGTCTGATGATAGGAAGAAGGACACAATTGAAACATCTGGTTTCCTGTAGGTACTGTTGAATTCTTTTTACCTTGGTTTGCCACTTATTAATTTTCGCATTACAAAGGAAAATTGTGCTCCATTATTTGAGAAAATTATTGGGAAGCTACAACAATGACCTGCATGCAAACTATCTCAAGCAAGAAGGTTAGTTATTGTTCAGTCAGTTGCACTAGCCTTCACAACATATTGGTCTCGTCATTATATATTTCTAGTCAAACTCATTCAGATGATAGAATCATCTCACAACAGGTTTTTATGGCTTGGTGATCCATTCGCTAAGGGTTTAATTCCAATTTCCTTTTCCAAATTATTTGAGGCTAAAAAGAATGGTGGATTGGTTATTACAAATTTGTCTCTTCGTAATAAGTCAGCTATTTCAATATATATTGATAAATTGTTTGCTTATGAGGATAGTTTATGGTCTAAATGGATCAACAGGAATTTAGTTGGGAAAAAAATTTAGACAATGGAAATTCCACAAAATGCAAGCTGGAGTTGGCGTAATATTTTGAAATTAAGAAACTCTTTTTTGCCATTTATCCAGTGTAATTACAGGTGCATTAAAAATCTCTCTTTTTGGAATTCTCCCTAGGTTAAACCAGGGTTGATCTTGAGTTCAATTGTTGATTTTAATTTGAGAAGACAATCTGGCATTGCCGGTAATGCTTTAGTTGAAGATTACATTCATGATGGCAAGTTAATCCTTCCTTACTCTAGCTCAACTGTTCTAAGATCTCTCTGGTCTGAATTATCTGATGGCTTCAATATTAATGGTGATAGTAGTATTTTATGGAGTGGTAAAGCACATTCTATTAAGCATGTTTACAATTTAATGCAAGGTGAAAAACATCTATTTCCTTGGTCTAAAAGGATTTGGGATTCTGGTAGTTTAGCTAAGGAAAATCTTCATTTATGGAAGATCATGGCAAATGGGGTTAATACTATGGATAAGCTGCTTAAGTTTGGTATTATGCCTAATAATACTTGTTTGTTTCGTAAATATGTTGAGGAATCGAATACGCATTTTTTTTTTGAGTGTAGTTACTCGTTTCTGGTTTGGACGAGACTATTATCCGTTGGTAGCTTTTATAAACCTGTCAATAATAGCAAAATGATAATGTTCAGCATTTATAAGGCAATCAGGTGGAAGAGAGAAAGTACAAAAGCTTTGTTAATAATTCTAAAGTCTTTTTGTTATGAATTATGGTCTGAAAGAAATAGAAGAGTTTTCGGGCGTGGAGAATATAATGCAAATGAGCTTTTCAATACCATTCACATGAAATTGTTGAAGAAGTTTAGTTCAGTTTCTTGATGGATAGAGCATCGTAATTGAACAGTTTTGTAACTTGTGTATATTTACTTTAGATTGATTGTTATTTTGAGTTGTGTAGTTTTTTTTTGCGAGCTACTGTAAATACCAAATTGTACTTGTAAGTATGAAATAAAATTCTTGCCTTCCAAAAATATAATATCAGAATAAGATATTAATTTCAAAGATTTTTTTGGGTTATCGTAAGGTAAAAACCATCCGTTTTTATGTGTGGATCGGTGTTACGATTATCCTTTTCTTTTGAAAAGAAATGTTTTAACTTTAAAATCAAGTTGGATGATATTATAAACTTAGCGAGTTTTTCTCACTCTGATTCACAGACTGATCCGACGTTTGTAAATGCTCGATTTAGACCAGTTTTTACAGGTTCGGAGTATCAGATGTTGTGAAGAGACGAGTTGGAAAAGTTCAGACATATGAGATTATTTAGTGTGTGTTCCGTTGTGTATTGTATATGATGTCAGATTATTATAACTGTCCAGATGTATTGATATACTCTGGTGATTGTAAGTTTTTATTTCAAAGCTCTTAATAAAGTTTATTTATATATTATATTTCGTTCCGCTGCGATGAGGGACTCTGTGTTATATTGAATCTTCCCATTCTTCTATTCTTATCTTTGTTTCTTTCTATTAGCTTTCTTGGTTTTCGATACTGGAGTTTGGACAAGGGATGTGTTAGTGCCTGGATTCTAGCATCGGAAATTCCGAGATGCTACAGATACAATATAAGAAAAAGATACAAGCCGATATTGAAACCAAGAAGACAATATAAGCAAATACCGAAACCAAGAAGATAATACAAGAAAACGATATGAAACTAATACTGAAGCCAAGAAGTTAATAATACCAGGAGGAGATACAAGAAGTAATGTAGGCGGTACTAGGAGGCGATACCAGGAGGAGATACCAAGAAGGCGACACCAAGAAAAATTGCTACTGGCATTGTTGTAATATAGTTTTTGGTTTTCCATTCCTTGTAGTATATATATATATATATAACACTGTACTGCTCATATGAAAATTAGTGAGAAAGTTTCAACTTCTCTTATTCATATAATTTCTTCTTTTATATCAAATATGAAAAGGATAAGTTATTAGTATCTATAAAGTCAGTAACTCTAAAACTCATCTAATTATTTGATGAAGTTTATTTTATATTTTGAATTTATTTGATTTCCCCTCTTATATTTTATTTATATGCATATACAAACTCTACATATTGTCAGTAAATTAAAAAAAATCTTTTTACCTTCTTGGTTGATGAGAAAAAGGGAGAAAAGGTATAAATGTACTAGACGAACTGACAGAGGGAGTGCATAGAGTTAGGGCAGTCAAATATAAAATATTATATTTTATCTGTCTAATATTTATATAGTTTTGATTAGGGCCATCAATTTCCTACCCGACCCGAAACCCGGACGGAAATTAGCAGGTTAACCCGACCCATTTCGTTGAGGGTCATTTTCGGGTTAACCCGAATTTGACCCGTTTATAAACGGGTGGGTTTAGGGTTGACCCGCTAACCCGATTTTGACCCGCCAAACCCGATTATAACCAGTATGCTCATATATTCTTGTGTAAGCTATTATATTTTACTAATTTATTCTTATATACTGTTAGTTATATTTTACTTATAACAACTGTATCTCTTCCATATTTTTAGTATTTTATATATGAATTGTGCTCATATCATATATTCTTATGTATGAAGAATAATGTTTGGATATGGCGATTTTATGTTTTATATATATGTTGCCTGCTGGTTATTTTGTAACTTGCTACATATTGATGATTGTATAATAATGTTGCATGTTGGTGATTTGGTTCTTCAGTTGTTTATATTAGTGAGAAATATTTGTTAGTGGGTCAAACGGGTAAACCCGACCTGACTCGACACAATTCGTTTAGTTAAACAAGATACACGGGTCGGGTCAGGCTTGGGAAAAATGACTCTTTTAATAAACAGATCGGCCTAACCCGTTTATAAATCAACCCGACCCCGACTTGACTTGACCCGAACCCGACCCGACACAACTCTAGTTTTCATCATCAAAAAGCGAAGATTGTTTATACCATAGGTGTTTTTTATGGCAATAACCATATAAACATTACTGCTAACATATCTTTGAGTTGTGCAGTTACATCAAATATATTATGGAGATATTTATATAGATAAACAAGAGTACAAAAGAAGAATTATAAAAGATGGTTAATCAGAGCAATGGAAGAATAATTGAAAAATCAGAAAAATTGAAGATCGAAACCTGTTAGAGAAAAATGCTAGAGAATAGAGGTGTTTGAAGTGACGCGGAGTTTGTTGAAACTTAGAATATCTTGTTAAAGATCCCATGACAATTATACTTGAAGCTCGTCAATCACTGACTTCAATCGAATCAAAATCCACATATATAGGAAAATTGATACCAGAGGTATATTGACATAAGATTTTACGTATGTTGACATATTGAGAAGTATATTGACATAAAGTTTTATGCATGTTGACATATTGAAAGTATGTCAACATAAAGTTTTATGTATGTCGATATACTGATCGTTTTTCAGAATTTTGAATTTTAAATTTGCCTCCATCCCTTCACATCCCTTCCCCAGGGATACAACTCTTAACCACTATTTAAACGCTTCTCGAAACGAATTTTACATCAAATTTTCTTATTTTCTTCTACTCCTTCTCCATGTATTGGCACTGCAAATCCAATGAGTACTTTCCAATTATCCTTGCAAATTTACTCTTTATCACTTCAATTCTTCATTGATTTGCAAGCAACACGATATCAGAAAGTTGTACTTGAATTCATATCATTCTCTCTCTGAATTCATCATATTTCCTCAAATAATTCAAAGATATATCTTTGTCGGAGGTCTACGAGATCAGGCCCGGCCCAAGGGGGAGTCAAGAGAGACTCCCGCCTAGGGCAGCACCACCAAGGTTATCGGAGAGGGGCAACATAATTTCTGGTTGCTTTATACAAAATCTGGATAACTGAGGCAATAGGGAATTACATGTTATAGACGTATGTGTGGATGAGTGGTTTCTGCTTGTTGCTGGCATGTGAAGCATGTTGGTTCAAATCCCACGCAACACATAATTTTTTTTGCCCTCTGGTTTAACATATCTTGCCTAGGGCAACACAAATGCCCAAGCCGGCACTGTACGAGATCATTGTACCAAATGTGTAAGAATTCGTATTGAAGACACAACTACTTGCCATTATTTGTTGTTGCTGATGAGGAGAAGGTGTATCTTGTGGGCCGTAAATTCAAGATTGTAATGATGTTCTTGCCACCCGTGAAAAGCAAGCGATTATAGTGAAATTCTACACGTTGAAATGCAGGACTGATTGTAGGATTGGTTAATCCGACCTAGTATTAAATTCCTGGTGTTATTTACTTTACTATATTTTATTTTATTATTTATTTCTTTCTGTTTTCAATTTGAATAGATATATTATTAAATCCATAAGTTAGTTTATAGATCTGAAACATACTCTTCACCCCTCTAGTGTCTAAATAGCTTAAGATCCATTAGCACTGTATTGTAGGCACCCCAGTTGCCAACACTTTCAATTGAACCAAATTACATCTGTTAACTACATCCGTCGGTATATATGAACCTTCAACATATTTGCCAAAATTATCTTCGTCTATTACCAACTCACTATCAAAATATGGCAGGAACACATTATGATTCATCATACGTTCAAAACAATAACGAATTCACTATTTCAATAACGAACCAATCGTCAAACCGAATAAAAGCTAACATTAGTAACTTAAGATTTGAAAAGTCATACCTCCACCAATAGATAGAAATAATATTTTGTCGATTGTTGAGTAGATCTACTACGAAGAAAATAAGAATTTAGTCTGAATTTATAATTTGTGTGGAATGGATTTTTTTTATAGTTGAATTGTGGAAGAGAAAGAAGGGCTAGCTGATAGTTAAGTAGATCAGAGTGACATATGAAATAACGTCCGTTGACGTTATTTATATGTCGTTCAAAGGTTCATCTGTTCGTGGCGTCTAAGATGTCGCCAACGTGAAAAAAAAATACTATCACGATTTAGGATGCCGTCAGTAGTCTACGTGGTCAAAAGTGGTTTATTTTTGTAATAAGTTTTAAAACTGACATATTTTGTTAATATAACAAAAGTGGAAATAGGAAGAAGGACAAACTTAACAAAAAATTTGGTGAAAACTATGGAAAGTTTAGAATTTAGTTCGAAGACTAAATGATAGTGTAAATGGGAAAAGGTTAGTGGGCCCACTGAATTCCACATTCAGTGTAAATGTCTCCTTTCTCCATAATTTTGAAACTTCTCATACTTTTCACCAAAAAAGTTCCAAACTTTGTCCCTTAAAAGAAAATCCTCAAAAATAAAATGGTCTAAATAAAAAATAAAATCATTTATTATAAACACCATTGTTTTTTGTTTGGTTGTGCCTTTCTTTTGTTTAACCATAGTTATTTTGAGCTAAAATTATATTAGGATTGAGAGTTGTTGTTGACACTCCAAATTTTGTTAAGGGGAGGTCAAATTTTTTTTTAAATAAATTTTGTTAAGGGGAGTACCAATGGAGAAAGCACCCCCTTAACAAATAAACTTTATTTTACCAAATTAACCTTCTTTACAATAAACTCTTTTTTATTTGTTAATAAAAAAAATTTATATGGTATATTAGTCAATTACATCAGATTTTTATATCAAATTATTAACAATTTCATTTGTCAGATTAGATTAAAAAATATCATTGATAGGAAATCGATATACATATATCGAACAATTATTATTTTTAATACGGTATTACATTCTTTGTTCATACTATTATTTCTCCTCAAACAATCGTTTTTTTTTTCCAAATAATTTAGGGATTTGGTTTTTTGCATTTGAAATTGATTTGGATTTGTGATAATAACTGATATCATTACCAGACGTTATTAGAGGGTAAAAAGGAACGTAAAAAACTAAGTGCGTGACCCCCTTAACATTATTTTTTTGATTGGAAGTTTTTTTTAAATTTGACTCCCCCCTTAACAATATTTGGAATGCCAATAACAATACCCTTAGGATTTTCTAGTTTACTTTTTAGAATTTTCTTTTTAACTTTGTAAAAATTGTACAAACCAACAAGCATAGCTGGAGAATTATACAACTCAGTAGGTAGATTGTGGCAGAGTTCTAAGCGCAGTGATAGAACAATCAGATTAATGAGGGTTGTGAGTTTCAATTGTCTACTCACCGACGCTTCAAGTTCCAATGGCTTTTCCCAACTTCCGATGACCTCGCCGACACTTAGAAGCCATCCGAAAAACCCATGTTTCTTGTAATACAGATTGTTTAATATATACTCAAAACCTTGAGACAGCAGCAGGTAGGATTTTTTAAAAGCAAACATGGTTATGGATCTGGACGACGTTTCAAAATTTTCCTGGAATACGTATTCTCTAATCAATATCAAAAAACCCTAGGTAGGTTTGGACTGACTAAAATTTTCATCCGTTAGCTTGTAAAATTTAAAGATCTGAGCGGGATATGTTCTTTGTTATCAATCACCCACGTTAATTCATGTGATAATCAAGAAGGGTGCAATCTTGAACCTAACAAGCCAGAAATCATAAGAAAAGGTAGATAATTAATTAAGAAATGGTGCAATCGTGAACTGATCATATCAGCCCATGTATAACATTGGTTTGTTTGTTAGAAAATGGTTCAGAAACCCAACTGGATCTATTTTCAACAACATTATCGGAGTCCTGATTCGCATTTGAAGTAGATCTTTGCTGGATATTTGCGGTTCTTGGAGTAGATCTTGCACTAGCTGTTGAATCAGAAGAGATGCGATTGGGTTTCTTTTTGTGATTAGCCATCTTCGTCAGTTTCAGAAATAAGATTAGATTGATGTGGAGGAAGATTTCAAATTGGCAATGGAGGAGAAATGAGCGAAGAAGACGAAGAGAAACCCTCATTATGATCAGAGTTATCAACAAATACGGGATTGTCAGAAAATTTCATGGCAGTCATGACCACAATGGAGAAACTTCTAAGAAGACACAGATTTTATTATTATCATTTAAGATTGTGTTGTTACTATGTTTTCAATCCTCCAGGTTAATCTTGAATCAAGCAAATCAGAAATCATTAAGAAAAGGGTGAGAGTTAGATAAGAAATTAATACATTCAAACATTCAATAAATTATCATAATACAGAAAGCAAAAGCCGAACATTGTGATTCAAATACCATGGATTCAAATCCCGCTTTCTTCCTCCACTTGCAACATCAGACCATGATCAGACCTTAAAAATGTGAATTACATGTACGAGCTCTAACTCTTTTACCCATGCCCGAAACAGTAGGAAACACCATATCAAGTGTTTTGGCAAAGAACCGCATCAAGCATTTGGGGTGGATATCATCAATAACCTTGCAGCACATGTTGCTTCCTTGTATCAAACGATACTTGATCGCGTTCTCTACTATGGCGTTTGCGCAGTCTTCGCCATCATCCGTCACTCTGCTGAAGCACCGTGTCAGCTTTGACATTAGCCTTTCCTTCTGGGACATGTCTTGCTCGTAAGAGTACGCAGATGCCGCTGAGCTGATAATGACGATAAAACAAATGGTTATGAGCACAGTGCGAGTGCCGACCATTTTTTGGTTTCTTGTTGGTGATAAGATTTTTGTTTTCGAAACTGTATATGATGGCTTGGGATTGAGCAGCTGCTTGGATATATAAGGGCCTGAGTTTCTGGATGGGTCTGGATTGTAGATTTGATTATATTGAGTACGTTGAATGTGAAATCTGTATTAACTGTTTTTACTTGAACCATAAGATTTAGGATCCGTTGCCATCAATGAAAAACATTGAATTTATTGGGTTAATGGCACTGCATTAATCTCTGTGAATACGGTGAATATATGTTTTCTTCTTTGACAAGCTTTTGACAGCTTTACTACCATGTTTTCAATCACTTAGATCATATCAAGCAGTTGACAGTGTTGTTCAAACGAGGCTTTGCCTCATTTGAAGTTTTGTCTCCACGCTCGAGCAGCATAAGTTCGGACATGGGGGAAGATTAGAATGAAGCAACGCCCCCATTCAATATTTATGTACTAAACGGGTTTTGAACTGCATTTAAAGTTATTATTCTGAAAGGGGTTCAAAACCGCATTTAGACCAAAAAGGGGTTTTGAACCCCTTTCAATTTTCTTTTCTCAATTTCTTCTTGTTTTTTTTCTAGTCCTTATACTGTATTTATAAATTTATTTTCCTTTGGTTTCCTCTCATATGATTTTAATTTATGTTGTGTTTTAAATTTATAGCTTGTTATTTAGATTATTTATGTTAGGAATGCGGATTAAGAATCTTAAGGGTGGATTAACATTAGAGGGGGTTGAACGGTGTTTAATGAATCATACGAATCTTTTGAAATTAAATACAAACGGATGCAATTCACAGACACGGAAAAATTCACAGATTCTGATACAAACACAAATATTAAATAAAAAGCAGTAAATGAAAGAACACATTAGGATTTTATACTGTTTCAGAGTTACCTTACATTCAGTCCCATAAAATTTCTTGTGCAATTTTTTTTTCATATATAATGTCGAGATTATATCTCTCGATTCAAAGGCCATAAGGTTCACCCTACATGTTACCGGAATACACAGTGAGATTCAATCAATTTACCAACCTATAATCACATCCAACTGATTTTACCAGGCTACGGTCACACCCAAGTAATTTACCGACCACAGTCACACTGTTTTAGTTTTTTAAGTTTCTTTTATGGACAGAGATTATTAGTATGATCCTATTGATTGTAAATGATTTTTTAACTCTGAATAATACTGAGATCTTTAAGAGAGAATGATAGAGAATCAAACTAAAGATAATCTGTTTTGATTCACTTAAGATTTTGGTAAAATTTTGCGAAGAATATTTAGAAATCAAGAAAGGAGTGAAGAAATGATAAAAAAGTGATTAAAAATTCGCTGAAAACATCTGGTATTAATAGAAAATTAGAAACCGTCATATCCATTCGCGAAGTAGCATAATGAATAGACGCTTCTTTTAAAATTTGATTTTTGAATTTAACAATCATCATGTTGATGTGAAGGGATGGGGTATGTCGACAATGATTTTGTTATAAGATGATTTCTATTTTAAAACTCGTTGAAATAATATTGAGACTAGTAAATCATTTTGGGTATATTTTAAATAGTAAAACTTGTAAAAAAACATTTAGAGATTGAAATATTAATTATATAAAAAATTATAAAATATAATTTAAGAGATTATATAAAGTCTTAAAATATAATTTTGAGATTGATGCTAAAACATTAAGATCTCAAGAAGATGATTTGAAAATATAGTTTAAAATTGAAAGTAATATATTTAAACCAAGAAGTGATTTGAAATCAAGGCTAAATAATTTAAGAAATAGTTTTTAATTTGACGCTAAAATATTTAAACCAATAGAGGTGATTTAAAAGATACTTTTGGAAATAAAGATCTTAGTGGCATTATGGAGTTATAGATCTAGATTTAATTACTTATCTTGATGTCTTGAAATCTTGAAACTTATGAGTCTTCATTCATGGTTTCTTCAATTTTGAGCTCATTAGTCTTAAATCTATATACTATATATTCTTTATTCTTTAGTATATATGTACATATACATATATATATATACACACATATATATATATACATATATATATATATATGTACAAGAATGTTAGTATTTATATTTCATAAAAAGTCTTAAGTTTGTTTTCATCAAGAAAATCATCTTAGGAACTAACAATTTAAATTTAGGCTATTTAGACATATGTGATAATTTAATATGTTTATTGTATTATAACATTTAATTTAGGGTTTTTAGGAACACATAAATTATAGGTTCATAGAGACATTTAAAATTTTGGTTTCCTAGGTACAATTAAATGTAGGCTATTTGGACACATTTGGTAATTTAAACTCAGGATATTTAGCAAGTTAGTTTTATATTTTGGTTATTTAGATTATTTTGAAAAGTAAGAAAATTTAGGTTATTTAAACATGTATCTTTGTATTAATACTTTTAACAGTATTAATCATATTATATCTATATTTTGATTAATCATAAACTTGGAAGCATATGTATATTTTAACCAATTTATGTTTATTTTGTTATTTATCAGCTCTATATGATTTAATTTAGTGTTAATCAAAGTAGAAAAAAATATTAACAACCAGTACTCATCCTTAAGTAAACTCAATACAATAATTTAAAAATGATCATAAATTAACCTATAGCCGGATAACAATGCAAATACCCTAAAAAAACTTGATAGCAATTAATTACTAATGAGGATGGTATGCCTTTCCACTTCTTCTAAACCTCTAAAATTCCTTCATCAACGGTATACCTTTGTTGTTATGCTTTGATAATATCAATTTTTTTACTTGGAACGTTTTCTTGGTGCTTTCTAGGTAGTTGAAAAACATCCATTGACAAATACTCTTCATCCTCTTTTTCACGTAAATGTCTTTCGCATGGCTTATTCAGTTTAGTTCTTTTTCTAAGACTTTGGTTCTATCTGCAGCTTGTTGAACTTGGGCTTGTAAAATCCTCAACTTTTATTCCTTAAGCTTCAACCGCTCTTTCTTTTTAGAGGAAGATGCAATTGAAATATTACTTAAAAGTGAAGTTAGTCGATCCGTTGGTGCGGCCAAATCACTTGGTTCCTTGTTTCTTAACAAAGATCTCTTACTTGGTTTTATGCCTTCTGGTTGATTTGTAATTGCACCATATAACATTCCTGAAGTAGGAGCCAATATTGGGCTGCAATTATTTCCTTCTGCATCCATAGAGTCATTTGAATTGCCAGGAGATGAATCCACTGAGAATCTAGACGCAACATTTCGTATATTAGAATCACTGGTATCACCCATACCAACATCCTCGTCTTTATCAAAAGTTACCCACCATGGCCTCAACAAAAGAATTTCAAAAGCGTCATGAGCATTGAATTTAGTGTTTTATGTATCCTGATAAAAAAATTCAAGTCATCTCTTAAGTCACTAAACGATTGTCCACTTCTCAGTCTGTCTCCTCTTTGTACAATAATACCTTTATATTTGATGCACATACTACTCAAGTTAAATCAATCTACTTTTTGTAGCTTTAAATGATTTTTTTCTTCACATTTTGGGTTTTGATTATAGTTCTCGTAAACAATCAAGTAAAAGTACTTTTCGATTGAACATCATACTAGAACTTCAGATGCCTTAATCTTCCATTGACTAGCACTTTATAGCCATTCCCCGTCCACGTCTTACCAGTACCGGTGGTTGGTATCTGCTGAATAGTTTATTTTAGGAGTAGGCTTTCGTTTGTTGTAAGCTCATTTTCCTTTACCTTTTGCCTTCTCGCTTGAAATAGCCCAAAAGGAGGGTTCTTGAGTTAGTTGCGAAGTTTGTATTAGTGGATACAAACCAAACACATTGGAGGAAAGAGTAATTTGGTTGAATATATCGCTTTATTATGCAAAATTAAGCAATTGATTTTGTTGTCCAGCAAGGAAATATGCTGGCGTAATTTGTAAGGTATCGTACCACGGTAGTAAACTTGTATAATTTATGAGACCATCATCATACAATATCATTTCATTGGTATTTTGATCATCAAAGTTATCCATGAAATATACTTTTCTGTTTGGTAAAGAAATATAGCGCATAAGGAATGGTGTAAGCAATAAGTTATTCATTGTTATATATAAACAATTGATGCCCATAAGGTGGTACTATAATTTGATTCTTTAGTCTTACACAAAAAAGAAATTTGCAGAATAAAGTCTAGTGATAATCTACCCATTGTGTTGTCATTTACATATTTGCAGTGTCTAGTCTTATCATCTGTAGATGGTAGTGTGATGCCTTATCAGTTGTTCAATGCAACATCTACTATATGTAGCCATTATGTGCAATGTGTTGGCTTGTCACTATGTAACGACCCAGATTTTTAGCCATTAATTTTAAAACATTTAAATTTATTTTAAATGTTGTATTTGAAATATAAAAGATTTTTTATAAGGAATTTATTAATTAAAACGATGTTCGAATGTATAATTCAAAATTAATTTATAAACAAGTTCGTAACGTCATAGTAGTTCGTAGTTTTACGTTTTGAACTTTAAATGGATATACATGATTCAATATAAGTCAGAATTCTTCTAAACAAGAATCGTCTGGATCTATTGGATTATAGTTTTCTAATGAAAGAGAAAAATCAAGATTTTTTCATGTAGTTTGCGAGTTATATTCAAATCAAATTTTCAAAAGGTCGCCATGGAATCGTTTATAAACCATAATGATTAAATATAACATAATAAAAAGGATTTTCAATAAATTATATATCAATTTAACTTGAAATATTGAGTCTAAAATCCAAGTTAGATTATTTTGAAGTTATATAACATTCTGTTGATTGTAAATGATAATAATAATAATTTATTATCAATATATTTGTTTATTTTAAAATCAGTTTGATTTTTGTCGATTTAATAGGTAACTTAAGAATAACCAATTTTCAAAGGATGTCGGATTTCAACGAAACCAATTTTACAAAATCCATAATGGTTAATTATTGTAAGATTTCCAGTTTGGGATCAATTGGAGTTATTTTAATGATCATGCACGATATATACGCATATCGATCTACGTTATGAATTAAAAAGGCAGTTTACTCAAACGATTTTGGAATTTAACGAAACAAGTTCCATCATTTTTAAAATATTTAGTAATTATAGGATATCAAGTTTCGAGTCAATTGGAGTTGTTATGTGAGCGTGCGAAAAATAAATGTGAATTGATTAACAAATTTAACATTCAAAATTTTGCTATTTTTTGAAACAGACTAGGATTTTGACAAAACAAGTTTCATTGGGTCCAGAATGTCAAAGTATAGTTGTATGGCCATTTTCATAACAAATGGATTTTGTATGTGATCATACAAATTTATAAACATCAAACGGAAATGACGATAAGCACGAATTAATAAAATTTGATAAATATTTAAACAAAATAATAATAACATTTTCTATGTAAACTACCCATCCTCAACCCCTAAATCCCTAATTCCTTTCCCTATTTCATTTCCATTCGATGTCTCAATAAATAAAAAATCGTGATCTTGGAAAACCAATTAAAAATCAAATGTGCTATGAAATTTGATGACACTACAACAAAACTAGTCTTTAACGATGCAAAAGGGTGTGTTTTTTACGACGCTTATACGATGCTATTTATAATAGCATCGCATAAGCATCGTAAAAGACACACCCTTTTGTATCGCTAAAAATAAATTTTGTTGTAGTGTGAACTCAGATTCTTTGAGATCATAGGATGGAGAGCTTCGCGTTGGTGTTCATACGATGAGGTGCGGTTTGATTTCCTGTTGTTAGGTTTTGGGGCAGCACCCTTAGGGCTCCGAAGGCAAGCGGGTCATCTTTGTGGAGATTGAGTGGTGCGATAGGGACCGTGGGGGTGGAGGAGGGTCGATAGTGATTTTTTGGGTGATTTTCGAACTAAAAAGTGATGCAAGTTATAGGGCATAGGCGGTTTGTGATGAAGAACGGAAATCGAGAGGGGGGTTCGAATGTGGAGAGGTTGCACGGGTAGATATAGATTTTGACGAGGAATTGATAGGTGCAGTCGGATTGGTGAGCGTCGGTGTGTGGAGGGAGGAAGACATGATTAAAATATTAGCCATGGTGAGGGACAACAGTAAGGAAAATGGGTTTTCTTGTTTGTATGAATTTTCTTTAGCTTGAGCATATTTTCTTCAATCACATTTCTTAACCAATGATACTGAACATCAATATGATTAGTGCGTGCATGATACATGGAATTCTTGCTCAAATCCATAGCACTCTAATTGTCATAGAATACTATATACTCTTCTTGCTGCAAACCCAACTCTTGAAGGAACCTCTTCAACCAAAGCATCTCTTTACTTGCTTCCACAACTGTTATATACTCTGCCTCGGTTGTAGATAAAGCCACACACTTTTGTAACTTGGACTGCCAAGAAATGGCTCCCTCTGAAAATGTGAACACATAACCTGAGGTAGATTTTCTACTATCAATATCACCAGCCATGTCTGCATCTGTATACCCCTCAAGAACATGTTTGCTACCTCCAAAACATAAGCAAAATCTAGATGTACCATGCAAATATCTAAAAATCCACTTTACTGCATCCCAGTGAACTTTACCAGGATTGGATAAGTATCTACTCACCAAACCAACAGAATGTGCAATATATGGCCTAGTGCACAGCATAGCATGCATCAATGAACCAACTGCAGATGAATAAGGAATAGAAGACATACTTGCTTTTTCCTTCTCCATTGTTGGGCAATCCCTCTTACTTAGCTTAAAATGAGATGCGAGTGGTGTACAAACCGGCTTAGCATGCTTCATATTGAACCTTTCAAGCACACGTTCAATATATTTTTCTTGAGATAGCCACAACTTCCTAGCTTTTCTGTCACGAACAATCTCCATGCCTAAGATTTGCTTTGCAGGACCCGTGTCCTTCATGTCAAATGACTTGGACAAATCTTTCTTCAAGTTGCTAATCAATTCTAAGTTTTGTCCAACTACCAACATGTCATCCACATATAAAAGAAGAATAATGAAGATATCGCCAGGAAACTTTCTAAAATACACACAAGGATCTGCAACAGTCCTCTTGTAACCATTGCTTGTCATAAATGAATCAAATTTGTGATACCACTGCCTTGTTGCTTGCTTAAGTCCATAAAGACTCTTCTTCAGCTTGCAAACAAGTTTTTCTTTTCCCTTTTCTTCAAATCCTTCAGGTTGTTCCATGTATATTTCTTCCTGCAAATCACCATGTAAAAATGCGGTTTTTACATCAAGTTGTTCCAATTCAAGGTCACAACTTGCTGCTAAACCCAAAATGGTTCTGATAGAAGTCATCTTGACAATTGGTGACAAATCTCATCAAAATCAATGCCTTTTTTCTGATTGCATCCTTTGACTACCAATCTAGCTTTGCGCTTTACTATCTTCTCACCATCTGTAACAACCCATATTTGGAATAACAAGTTATAACATAAATCAAAGCAGAATTAAACGATAAAATCTGAATCAGGGGAAACTGGCTGTGCCATTGCATTCGTCTCGGAAAAATACGCGAAATAGAGTCCGAGTTTTCGAAAATCGGAGTCCGTATGACCAAGTTATGGCTCGTCGAAGTTTTCAGAAAATTTCAAATTCAAATTTGAAATCAGAAATTCAAATTCAGCTGGGCAGGGCAGGCGGGAAAAATTCCCGCCACCCCAAGTCGACTGGGGAGTCGACTTGGGAGTCGACACACCCCAGGCTGTGTCGACTGCCCAGTCGACACCCCTGTCGACTTGGGTGGTCGGCCAGTCTGGCCTGGGTGCACCTGACTTGTTTCTCAAGACATGTTTGGAGGCTAGTGACGTGAATTGATGGCCCAGATCTGAATTGGGGTTAATCCTATGGTCTAAACTAACCTAATCATCTATAAAAAGACCCTAATACCTAGCCTAAATCATCATAAATCAATCCTACAACTAAACTATGCCAAAATGTTTAATCATGGCCTCCACCCTCTTGTCATAGCCTCCATCTTCATTCATATGAGAGTTCCTAAGCTTATTTGAGAGTTCCAAAGCTTGATTCAAGGCCAAAGTTCAATCTTTCTTCATTAAAACAAGGATCTTTCTTCATATAATCAAAAGAGCTTCTTGGAGCTTGTATTCATTTGGGGTTTTTAGAGTTGCTAGTGACTTCATCTCAATCTTATTTTATTTTATAAGTCTTCATAGCATTGTAAGCCCTATACTACTCTTAGATTCTAACTATGAAGTTAAATATGACATGTTGCAAGTTTGAGTTTGGGCCTAAGTATGATATGTGCTTTGATTCTAACAAGTTATGCATAGATTTATTCTATGCATGTTTGTAAAGCTATCACCTTGACCTTGTGGGCTAAAAGCTATAAGCTTTATGTTGA
This sequence comes from Allium sativum, assembly GCA_030737875.1. Lineage (NCBI taxonomy): Eukaryota > Viridiplantae > Streptophyta > Magnoliopsida > Asparagales > Amaryllidaceae > Allium > Allium sativum. Next base: position 153,621,015 of record CM060915.1, read on the forward strand.
AATGTTGCATTATGCAACATGAGAACTCTCATAACCTTTATGATAACTTGCATATAATGTTATATGCGAACTTCTAGTCATCATTCTATGTCACCTAGGACCATGTATCACCTATTCACTAAGTTTGAATGTTATGCATGTTTTGAGGCTTATAATGTAACATGCAAGTTTAAATGAACATATTTATGCCCCATATGCCACCATGTTTAACTTGTGGACAACCTTATTACCTTATGCTCTTTTTGTCATGCTTTTGCCAAGTTCCCTCTTTTGATCTATGTTATGTTATGCGAAACGTACATGCGATGGGAATGCGTTGGGTTTGGGTAATATTAATGACATGAAAACATGGTTTTAAAATATGACATGAACATTGACTTGTGATTATGTTTGTAAACACAATGATGGACATGATACTTAGAAAAGATGAGTGTGGCCAACTCGAGGTTGGGTTGAGTTTGTAGCATAAATCTACCCTGAACCGACCGACTTAACTAGTGGCTACAAACAATAGGACCCAATGTGAGTAGTTGGTCATGTTGTGCTTAAACCCGAGGTTAGACTAGGTTGTGGTGTAAAGCTACCCGGACCCGCCCGGCTTAACTAGTAATCACAACAAGGTCTAATGTGAGAGGTTAAGGTGCATTAAATTAATTAATGCCACATGATAGGGTTAAGTCATGGACCACGTAACACTTAACCAACATGAACACGATGGGTTGATAGGGTTAAGTCGTGAACCTTGGGTACACTTAACCAACTTGATACTTGATTGGATCGGGTTAACCACATTTAACCCGTTAGGAAACCCTAGTTATGAGGTCCTTTTCACCAGTAACCCTCTTGATTGTATCATGATACCCTAGGTACTAGGCTAGGGTGGGGCACGATTACTGGGCTGACATGTAAGCGACCAAAACGACGACTGAGTAGGTGCGCCGGTGTAGGTTCAGGCGGACTATGGTCGTGCACATAGTCCGGAGTTGAAAAAGCAGACACGGGCACCAGTAGGTTTAGACTGTGCGTGCTTGATTTGTGTCCGTGGTTGGCACCCTAGGGCTTGATACACCCTAGGGTGGACCTAGCACAGTATGACTACACTTCGTGATTGGGCCGTATGACATCGACACTTGACGAGTTAGGCTTTTAGGGAGCCGATCGACTAGACCGTGTTGTTGGACCTTGATCTAGGTCATCTCGGGATATTGGGCCAAGATTGGGCCAAGGGATCATTTCTTGTTTATACTTGACATGGATTACTAGTACATACTTGGTGCAACTTAACCTTGTATATGCGATGCCACACTTGATCTATCTTTTCACCATGCCAGTTATCACCCTATGTTTCATCTCTTCTTTACATGACCAGTTAACTTTATTAGTTTTTATACTAATAGTAGATAGGACTTACCAGTCTTTTTGACTGACCCGTTTTCTTTCGCCTCTTTTCTTCCGTTCCCCCCCCAGGTTTACAGGGTGGGAACACTGGTACCTAGCTGGATCTTTAGCTGCTTTTCTGGATAGCTCATGTACGGTTTGGACTTGAGCATGCTATGGCTTTATTCTACTATGGGGATAGTTACTTTTTGTTTTTTTTCCAGTTTTCAGTTTATGTTCTAGACTTTGTTATGTGGGAAAATAATGACCAAGTACTTTGATGTAACTTGACTATGGTTTTGAAATGTTAGTTTTATCCGCTGCTTTACTACTCTGTTTTAGTTATATGTTCTGTCTTGTGATATCTGCATGCATGTTTACCTCGTTGAACGCCCCTCCAAAGCCAGTGCACTTGCAAGAGTGGCATTGGCGGAGGTGGGGTGTTACATTTGGTATCAGAGCCTAAGGTTTACAAGATTTGAGCAAAAGTGTTTTTAAAACTTACCTTTTTGAAAAACTATTTTCAAAACCAATTGAGTATTTTCCAAGAAAAGTCTAGTTTATTTATAAAAAAGGCTATTCCCCAAAAGCCATTAGCACTATCCTTTGTTTCCTCGTTCTTAATCTATCTTTTCCTTTTTCAGCATGGCCGATCTTAACCTTCCCGAGGGAGTAACCATTCCCGGATGGTTCCGAAGGTACTTGGAAGCTAGGGCCAACGATGCGGGCCCAGCAAATACCCCCACCGTAACTGAGGTTCCTCCTCCTCCTCCTCAGCATCCACAAGCAGATTTCGCAAAGGTTTGCAAAGACTTTAAGGCGATGGGTGGCAAGAATTTTATTGGGATGGAGACTTTTGTGGAGGCGAGAAATTGGTTGAAAGAAACTGAAGATCTCTTCGCTATCTTTGATGTGGAAGACCATAGAAAGGTTTTATTGGCAGCATGGCTATTGAAAGAAGAAGCTGCTTATTGGTGGGAGGTCACCAATGCTACTAGGCCTATAGAGACTTGGGCCGACTTTAGGACGAGGTTTTGGCTTAAGTTTCTATCATCTGCTGAGGCTAATCTGCAATTGGAGAAGTTTATATCTTTGAAGCAAGGGGACATGACAGTGCGGGAGTATGTGAATAAGTTTAACCAGCTTGCTCGATTCGGTTTGGACATGGTTAATACTCCCCAGAAGAAGGCTTTACGCTTTGCACGAGGGTTGAATGAGCCATTACAAGGTTTAGCCCTATATCATATACCCATGGGGGCCACTTTTGAAGGTCTAGTGGACATGGCATTGCTTCAAGGAGATGATAAGAATAGCAAGAAAGAAGTCAAGACTAATGAGACTCAAACCAAGAAGACGGACTCCAAGTGGGGAGGAAATCAGAGCAATCAGAACAACAAGAACAACAAGGGCAATAAGGCCAACAACAACAAGGCAAAGGACCCAAGAAAATGCAACTTCTGTGGGATTGTTGGGCACATAGCCAAAGATTGCAGAAAGAAGAAGAGGAAGTTGGGCGAATGCTTTCACTGTGGAGAGCCTGGACACCTTAGCAAGGATTGCCCCAAGAAGCAAGGACAAGGGCAGACTCAGCGTGCAGGACCTTCGGGAGGGCAAGTGCATGCTCTCAACACTGCTCCAGTTTAGGACCGAGGTAGTATTTCTGTAGAAAGCCTTGTTTATATTTCTGATTATCCTGTTCGCACCTTATTTGATTCTGGCGCATCGCATAGTTTTATTTCTTCTGATCGTGTTGAAAGTTTGCACCTAAGTACTAGTCTAGTTGAGGATCCCGTTAGTGTTACAAATCCAATTGGGGGTTCCGCCCATCTATCTATGATTTGTGTGGATTTGAAGATTTCTATCTTGACCGTAGAATTCACGTGTAATGCTTATGTTCTCGGATTCACGGGATACGGGTTGATCTTGGGCATGGATTGGTTGTCCAGTTATGGAGCCATTCTCGATTGTGAGCATAGGGTGGTGAGGCTCATGACTCGCCTCGGTAATACCCTAGAAATTTCTTGTAACCCTAGAGATCCCGTCATGTTATGTTATCTTGAATCTCTTGACTCGTACATCAATGATTTGCAATTTGGAAGGGTGGTCCGAGACTATCCTGATGTCTTTGAAGAGGTTAAGGGGTTACCCCCTAAACGAGAGATAGATTTCCGCATTTATCTTGTTGATAATGCCAAGCCAGTTTCGTTGCCCGTTAGGCACATGGCCCCACGAGAAAGAAGAGAGCTCAGTAAGCAAATCAAGGAGTTGTTTGAGAAGAATTTTATTAGGCGAAGCATTTCTGAATGGGGTGCTCCTGTGGTATTCGCTACTAAGGCGGATGGTTCGCTTCGTCTATGTGTTGATTATCGAGAGTTGAACAAGCTGACAAAGAAGAATAGGCACCCGTTACCGAGGATTGATGACCTCTTTGACCAGCTTGTTGGTGCTTCTGTTTTCTCTCAGCTCGATCTAGCCACCAGATTCCATCAGCTTAGAGTGGCTGAGGATAGTATTGATAAGACTGCATTTAGGACTCCAGATGGATTCTTTGAATGGCTTGTCATGCCATTCGGTTTGACTAATGCACCCGCCTACTTCGTAGATTTGATGAGTAGGGTGTTCAGGGAGTTCCTTAACAAGTTCGTGGTTGTCTTCGTGGATGATATTCTGATCTTCTCAAAGGATGAGGAAGAACATGCTAGACACCTCAAGGAAGTGATGGATACGCTTAGAGCCCATCAGTTGAAAGCCAAATTCTCCAAATGCCATTTTTGGAGAAGGGAAGTTCGGTTTCTTGGACATATAGTCTCTAAGCAAGGCATAGCTGTGGATCCCGCGAAAGTGGTTGCAGTTCAAGACTGGAAGACTCCTAGGAATGCAACCGAAGTAAGAAGCTTTCTCGGTCTGGCGGGCTACTATAGGAAGTTCATCAGGGACTTCGCTAAGATTTCAGCCCCTCTTACTAAGTTGACAAAGAAGAACTTAGTTTTTGCATGGGACTTAGAGTGTGAGCTTGCATTTCAAAAGCTCAAGAGGGCCCTTACCACAGCTCCAGTTTTGGCATTACCTGATGGCGGTAAGATGTTTATCGGGTACACCGATGCATGTGGCACGGGGTTAGGTGCTGTTCTGATGCAGGAAGGAAGAGTGATATGTTATGGGGGTAGGCAACTTAAAGTTCATGAGAAGAACTATCCCACTCATGATTTGGAGTTGGCGGCGATCGTCTTTGCACTCAAATCCTGGCGCCACTATCTTCTAGGCGAAAGGTTTGAGTTATATATGGATCACAAGTCTCTCAAGTACCTCTTCTTGCAGAAAGATCTGAATCTAAGGCAGCAAAGGTGGATGGAATTCTTGGCATCTTATGACTTCGAGATAGCTTATACCCCTGGCAAGGGTAATGTTGTGGCATATGCATTAAGCAGAAGTAGGTTGACTTTGAGTCCCTTGTTTGTTGAGATGAGGAGCCTAGAGTTCTTGGCAACCGTTGATTTCACAACAGCTATTGAGTCGATGACGGGTTCGTTGGCATCTCTTGAGCTTAGACCTATACTTCTTGATCAAGTAGGGACTTCGCAGAAGGAAGACCCGCAGATAGTCGGGATCATGGACAAGTTGATTCGTGGTGAGACATCTAGTCACCTTGCTAGATATACTATTGATGACAAGGGTTGGCTAAGGCGTGATGGAAGGCTATGCGTTCCACAAGTAGGAGACTTGGTGCATAAAGTTCTCGAAGAAGCACATCACTCGAAGATAACTATACATCCTGGAGGAGATAAGATGTATAGGGACATGAAGTGCATTTTCTTTTGGGCTGGAATGAAGAAAGATGTGGCAGAATATGTTTCAAAGTGCATGGTGTGCCAACAGGTGAAAGCCGAGTCGAAGAAACCCGGAGGGCTATTACATCCATTGGAGGTCCCGCAATGAAAGTGGGAAAGTATTTCTATGGATTTTGTGGATGGATTGCCTAGGTCAAGGAAAGGGAATACGAGCATATGGGTCATAGTTGACAGACTTACGAAGAGTGCTCATTTCATTCCAGTGAAGAGCAAGAGGACCGCATCATGGCTAGCATCTTTTTATCTTTGAGAGATAGTGCAGTTGCATGGAGTTCCCTCTAGCATAGTTAGCGATCGTGACCCAATCTTCACTAGCCAGTTCTGGAATAGTTTGCAAGAGGCGATGGGTACACGATTGAATCTAAGTACAGCCTATCACCCTCAGACGGATGGCCAAACCAAAAGGGTGAATAGAGTGCTAGAAGATCTCTTGAGGCTTTGTGTTCTTGACTTTGGTGGTACTTGGGAAGACTACCTCCCTCTTGTAGAGTTTGTTTATAATAATAGCTATCAAGCTAGCATAGGGATGGCACCATTTGAAGCTTTGTATGGGAGGCCGTGTAGGTCACCATCTTGTTGGTGGGAGACAACGGATAGGCTTATACTTGGGCCCGATATGATACGGGACACATCCGAGAAAGTTGAATTGGTGAGAAGACGGATGAAAGCGGCCCAAGACCGACAGAAATCCTATGCTGACAAGCGAATGACAGATTTAGAATTCGAAGTTGGGGATATGGTTTTCGTGAAGGTTTCTCCTTTGCGGAATGTGGCACGTTTTGGAGCAGTTGGGAAGCTGGCACCAAGGTTCGTAGGACCCTTCCCTATCATAGAGAGGATTGGGAAGATGGATTATAAGGTGGAATTGCCAGAGAAGCTAGCCGGAGTGCATAATGTCTTTCATGTCTCCCATCTCCGAAAATGCCTACATGAGTCCGCTGAGGTGGTTGAACCAAGCATTCTTGAAGACGTGGAGGTAGAGAAAGAGGCAACCTTGAGGAGAGCTCCGATTCGTATCTTGGGAACAGAGATCAGGAAGCTAAGAAATCGAGAAGTCAAATTGGTGAAAGTTCAGTGGAGTGAAGCCGAAGAGGATGCAACTTGGGAAACCGAGGAAAAGATGCGTGGGCTTTATCCATTTCTTTTTTAGGGTACATTCTCGATATCTTTTCCTTTTTTAACATATCTTCCTTTTTGCTATCCATGTTTATCCTGTTTATCTTGTTATCTCGTTAGCCTTGTCATGAGAACCTGTAACAACCCGGAAAATCTGGGTCAGTTTGAAATTTTTATTTTGGCAATTTTAGCGAATTTTGATTATTTAAAATGAATTATTTTAAATAATATCGACGAGAAATTTATTTCGAATAGAATTCGAACGTATATATTATACGCGTCGTCGTTAGAATATAAATAATTATATATAATTATAAAAGGAATTGAAAATGGCGCGATAGTTCGATAATTCGATTTCAAACTTCAATTGAATGTACCGGGTGCAAAACAATCCGGATTTTAGTGAAACCAAAAACATTAGGATCTGATTGATAATATCTTTCTAACGGATGTAAGAAACTGAGATTTCACTTTAAAAATTGAGAGATATGTCCGGTTGAAAATCTGAATAGTCGCTATGGAATTCAGGCCCTTAAAAATGGACATTTTGCAAATGACCTCGGATTTCGACGAAACCACTTTTGTTGGGTCCGTGATGTAAAGTTATTGCTAGATTCCGAATATATTGAAAGTGAAAATATTGAATATATTGAAAGTGAAAATATCGAATATATTGAAAGTGAAAATATTGAATATATTGAAAGTGAAAATATCGAATATATTGAAAGTGAAAATTGGGATATTGCATGTTGTGTGATGCATAGTAGATCCATATATCTATATTGATTGTTGTTTATACACTGGCTTTCATGGGGGTAAACCCGTTCCGCGAAAGTGGCGTGGTCCCGTGATTTGCCTTATTTTTGAACAAAGTTAACAACTGTTTTTGAGTTCTCACACCAGTCCCATGACTGACTCGTAGTTTGCTTTTCCCTTGCGAACTCGGGTGCCCCTATTTTCCACACGGGCAGTCGAGTAGTTTTATTTTGCAGATGTTTTGAGCAGGATTCTGGATTGAAGCTTTAAGCTGTGTCCAGGCATTTACAGTCTTCCGCTGTGTAGTTTATATTTCCGCTGTGCACTGTTTTACATTTATGTAAATTTATCTTCCGCTGTGTATTATATTTCGATATACTCTGATATTCTGTACTCTGATGTAACATTATTATGATGTTTATTGAAGTCTTCTGTTATTTGTTCTGATGTGTTGTATACCCAAAGTTAGCGTATACGGGATTCGAACGGTCTTGGTCGGTTTAGCGATCGATTAGGTCCGGGCGAAATCCGTGTCGTTACAACGTGGTATCAGAGCTTTGGTTAAACTCAAATCTTTGGGGTACAACTCGTTAGAACAGAATAAAAGACTCATCAGAGGTAGGATTAGTAATGTCCTATAAAAGAATCCTCATTAGAGATAGAATCAGTAGCATTCTAGAATGAGTGACTCGTTAGAGATGGGGTTAGAAATGCCCCAGAATGAGTCGAGAGTTATTTGTTTATAAATAACGTATCTGTGATTATATATATAATCTGATTTTAGAAAATATGATTTTAAATATATAAAATTATATATTTGAAAATATAATCAATTAATTGATTGATGTTTGTGTTGTTTGTTTAATTGTTTGATAATTTTGAATCATTATGCCTAACTGAATCAAATAGTAAACTATATTGAAATTTGGTTGCAAATGCATGCATATACTTGCACTTACATTGAACAGGTCATAGCAAGGAGGCTAGAGCAGAGAATAAAATTTGTTTGCCCGACAAATAGGTACATGTTTACTACATAATTTCCTGTTTTGTTTGGGTGATGATGATTTTGTGAGCCTATTGGCTAGCCGCTTGGCTTTTTCTTTTTCTTTTTGAGATCTGAAGGACCGGGGAAGCTATTTGAAATTCCCCGATGCTCCCGGTGCAGGGGAGGTTATGGCGAAATTTTTCGAAAATTTAGGGTGTTAGCCAAATTTTTGAAATTTTGAAAATTCTCAGAAACTAAAGAGTTGGAGAATGGAAGTCAGATCGAACGTAGAGTGGAATAATCAAACCACTTTCGACTTTGTTCCTTTTCGGGGACGAAAAGTTTTAAGTGGGGGAGATTGTAACAACCCGGAAAATCTGGGCCAGTTTGAAATTTTTATTTTGGCAATTTTAGCGAATTTTGATTATTTAAAATGAATTATTTTAAATAATATCGACGAGAAATTTATTTCGAATAGAATTCGAACGTATATATTATACGCGTCGTCGTTAGAATATAAATAATTATATATAATTATAAAAGGAATTGAAAATGGCGCGATAGTTCGATAATTCGATTTCAAACTTCAATTGAATGTACCGGGTGCAAAACAATCCGGATTTTAGTGAAACCAAAAACATTAGGATCTGATTGATAATATCTTTCTAACGGATGTAAGAAACTGAGATTTCACTTTAAAAATTGAGAGATATGTCCGGTTGAAAATCTGAATAGTCGCTATGGAATTCAGGCCCTTAAAAATGGACATTTTGCAAATGACCTCGGATTTCGACGAAACCACTTTTGTTGGGTCCGTGATGTAAAGTTATTGCTAGATTCCAAATTTCATAATTTTCCGAATCAATATGTGAGCGTGGCAAAGGAAAACGTGTTTTGACCATTTCAGTTGATTTTAATCGACTGGAAATTGGCCATTTTTCAAACGGTCTCAGAATTCGACGAAACTAGTTTTGTTAGGACCGTATCGCCAATACGAAGCTAGAAAATATTTTTCGGGAATTTTTCTAGTTAGTATGTGACCCCGGTAATTTGAAATGTACGTTTAAAATTCAATATAAGGATTTAAATGTAAATTCAACGGAAACTGATTGTAACGATCAAACCAGCTTACGATACATATCCCATTGTGTTCGGAATGGGGGTAAAACGCTATGGACGACAGGCGGTGGGCCTCGTTTCGAGGTCGTATGTAAAAGTCAACCCTTGTGCATAATTTAATAATTAAATAATAATAAAAAAATAATAATATACATCTCCCCTTTTCTCTTCGTTGGCCCCCGATCCCTCTTTCATAATAACAGAACGAAAAAAAAAAAAAAAAAAAAAAAAAAAAGAAGACCTAACCCTAAAAGTATCGCGCCGCCGCCCCTTAGCTCGAGCCGCCGACGAAGCCCACGCCAGATCGCCCCCCCCCACCACCCTCGCAACCTCCTCCCTCAAGGCGACGAAACCGTCATCAAATCGCAGCAACCCCCGAAGACGCCGCGACAACCCCGTCACCTCCGAACGCCACGAGCCACCGCCGACCAATCTCCTCCTCCCATTCGAAGCTCGGTGAGTTTTTTTTTTTAGTTAGTTAATTTATTTTTATTTTTATTTCTGGGTTATAAAAACTGTTTTTTTTTTTATATGAATTTTAAAACTGACTTTTGTTTTAAGTTTTTAAAACAGATTTTTTTAAAAGAAGAAACTTATAAAAACTGTTTTTTTTTATAAAGTTTTAAAACTGTTTTTAAAAAGAAATCAAAACAGAAATTTAAAAAGGGAGAAATCAAAAACTGTTTGTTTTAAAAGAAATAAAAAACTGTATTTTTAATAAATTTAAAAACTGATTTCTTTTAGTTTTAAAAACAGAAACTTTTTTAAAAGGTTTTTAAAACAGAGTTTTAAAAGGAGTTAAAACAGAAATTTTTAAAAGGTTTTTAAAACAGAGTTTTAAAGAAGTTAAAGCAGAATTTTAAAAAAAAAAAAAGAATTTTAAAACAGACTGTTTTAAAAGAAATCAAAACAGAAATTTAAAAAGGAGAAATCAAAAACTGTTTTTAAAAGAAAAGAAAAACAGAATTTTTGAAAGAAATAAAAACAGAATTTTTGAAAAGAAATAAAAACTGATTTGATAAAGTTTAAAAACTGTTTTGAAAAGAATTTTGAAGACTGATTTTTAAAGAAAATAAAAACGGAGTTTATTTTAAGGTTAGAAAAAAAGGGGTTTAAACTTTGAAATTAAAAAGGTTGAATCTTTTAAAAGAAAAAGATTTGAACTTGCAAAAAATAAAGATCATATTTTTAAAAAGAGAAAAGTCGGAATTTTTGATTAGTAGAAGAAGTAAGATATGATTCTTATATTTTTTAAAGCAATAAAAATATAATTTTTACATCATAAGAATATTAAAAATATAATCTTTGTTTTTAAAATATGATCTTTATATATTGAATAACATAGTAAAAATTCGATTTTTACTTATGTAGAGAATACGGGAAACGAAAGCGACAAGAAGACGAAATAGACGAAGATTTACATAAAGGAAGAGTCGTGTGAGTGGATAGCTATTGGTGAGGATTTCTCACTCTTCAATCTCTTTTTATAATTTTATATATGTGTTGAAAGTGGAAGTGAATTGCTATATATAAATACCTATATATATATATACGCCCCTCGTCCACAAACCATGGACGATATTTATTGGTTGAAATTGTTGTGAAAATTGATTGATAGCGAAGTGAAATAACATATATATGAAAAGTGAAAATATTGAATATATTGAAAGTGAAAATATTGAATATATTGAAAGTGAAAATATCGAATATATTGAAAGTGAAAATATCGAATATATTGAAAGTGAAAATATCGAATATATTGAAAGTGAAAATATCGAATATATTGAAAGTGAAAATATCGAATATATTGAAAGTGAAAATATTGAATATATTGAAAGTGAAAATATTGAATATATTGAAAGTGAAAATATCGAATATACTGAAAATGAATATATCGTATATATTGAAAATGAATATATCGTATGTATTGAAAATGAAAATATCGTATATAGTGAAAGGTGAATATATATATATATATGAATTGAAAACGATGTATATGAAATATATATATGAATTGAAAACGATGTATATGAAATATATATATGAATTGAAAACGATGTATATGAAATATATATATGAATTGAAAACGATGTATATGAAATATATATATGAATTGAAAACGATGTATATGAAATATATATATGAATTGAAAACGATGTATATGAAATATTCGAATTGAATTGACTAGAAAACGAATTCGAATTGAATTGAATAGAAAACGAATTCGAATTGAATTGAATAGAAAACGAATTCGAATTGAATTGAATAGAAAACGAATTCGAATTGAATAGAAAACGAATTCGAATTGAATTGACTAGAAAATGAATTCGAATTGAATTGAATAGAAAACGAATTCGAAATGAATTGAATTGAAAACGAATTCAAATTGAATTGAAATTTGAATTGAATAGAAATGAATTTTAAAACGAATCTATAAAGAAGAATTCAATTGTGATTTGAATTGAAAAGGAAGTTGAAAATGTTTTTGAAACGAATTCAAAACTATTTATATAATTCGTTTTAAATAGAAATCGACGAAATATATATTATATATATTATATATATAATAAATGGCCTGAATAGAACGCGCCGCGCTGCGGCAGTTCGCGAATTTCGACCATTGACTTCGAACGGACATTACGGGAGATCCGACCGTCGGATTCTCCTGAAATCAGAACCGTTGGGTTCGTATCGAAAAGAGCTTTCTAAGGAATATTAGAAATTTGAAATATAACGGTTGGATTTGGAGATACGTCCAAATCAAATTCGAAAAAGGTCGCTGTAAGTGCAGTTCGATGGCCATTGATGGAAATCGACCGTACAGGCCTTGATAAAATTATTAAAAATAGTAATAATTTGTGTAAAATCATAAGAAATGATTTGGGAAGAATTGGGATGAAAAACTCCATATTTGAAAAGATAAAAATAGATTTTTATCGAAATGAACTAGTTTTGAACTAGGATTATAATTCTATTTATTTTTAAATAAATAAATTGAATTCGAAAAGGGTTTTAAAAATAACCAAAATTCCAATGATTGCATTGGAGTGGATTTGAATCGAAATTGTCTTCGGAATATTTCGATGTTGGGATTCGTGATTATACAGGTGTTGTTATGGAAATTTGAAAGATATATATATATATATCGTTATTTCCCATACGACATCTGTTAGTCGTAGAACTCGATATTGAATATAAGCCGATATATTTTCTATTCAGAGCCTTGTATTGAATATCGAATGTGATTTGGGTTTGTCGTGAATGGTGTCTTCACTAACACTGTTCTTGAACCCAGTTGAGAAAAGATTAAATCTTTTTATTTAGATTTAATGAAGTGTACCAATTAAATAATATTTAATTGGAATTGAATTGATATTGATTTTTGGGTTTATCGTGAACAGTGTTTTAAATAACACTCGTTCTTTAACCCGATAATTAATGGAATGATTTTTGGGTTTATCGTGAACAGTGTTTTAAATAACACTCGTTCTTTAACCCGATAATTAATGGAATGATTTTTGGGTTTATCGTGAACAGTGTTTTAAATAACACTCGTTCTTTAACCCGATAATTAATGGAATGATTTTTGGGTTTATCGTGAACAGTGTTTTTAAATAACACTCGTTCTTTAACCCGATAATTAATGGAATGTGACTTTGGGTTTATCGCGAACCGTGTTTTTAGATGACACTGATTCTTTAACCCAGTCACAGATTAAAACTAAGTGGAGTTTTAATGAATCTTTAATTAGATTGAAAAGATCGAGAATGGAGTATCACCAGTTTTGCTCCAGGCGATAGTTAAATCTTTAATTAGATTTGAACGTGAAATTTAGAAACTAACTGTCGGTTAGCCAAGCAGAATGGTTTTCTGGATATTGATCTGATGTTGGTTTCGGCCTTCGGGGTTAATATTTGGGGAATTATTCTCTTGATTAATTTACGGTTAGTGACTAATGAATTGGAATGAGGCGTATGTTAAATTTGATTGATTGATGGTTTGGATTGTGCTCGACCAGTTTATGAGCAGAATATGCTTTTACATTTAGCATTGGGTTGGGTTGAAAATATCTGTGTGCTAACGCCTTGTGAAAGACTTCACGATTTGACGATAAGGTGTTTAGCGATGTTGTGTTCATTTCAAATTTAACGAATGATTGTGAAATGATATTTTTCTTAAGTGAAAAGAAATGTATTCCCGATTTTGGACAGGGAATGTTTTATAAAAATGTTTTATAAAACAGAAAGGATTTCGAGGCCCAAAACCCGATGATTTCTAAAGTGATTTAGAAATGTATTATATGATACATTGTGATTATTATGTTGTGAAATGATTTTCCCTACTTCGGGATATGAAATGATTTAGTATGTGGCTAAAGATTCGGGTAACCCTGAGACTAAAAGTATGGGTGAGAGGGCGGTGTATGCTCTCCTGAGTGGGAGGTGCATCGTCGGTGTAGCCTACTCCTATGTGGGGTAGGTGCACATATATATATCGAGTTGCGAGGTGCGTACCCTTTGCCTTGTCGATGGGGAGCACGATATTTGGTTGCATACTTGTTTGTATGCATTGTTATGTTTTGGAATTCACATTTCCAAATGATTTGATTTGAGATCCCGAAGTGAAATCTACTTTGATATAGAAAGTTAGATATGTATTTCAAATGATTTGAAATAAGAAATCGGGAATAAAATCCAAAGGAATAATTTCTGTAAATTGAATTGGATTTGGAAAATCTAAGTGTTGTGATTAATCTAAGTGGGTAGATTGGGATATTGCATGTTGTGTGATGCATAGTAGATCCATATATCTATATTGATTGTTGTTTATACACTGGCTTTCATGGGGGTAAACCCGTTCCGCGAAAGTGGCGTGGTCCCGTGATTTGCCTTATTTTTGAACAAAGTTAACAACTGTTTTTGAGTTCTCACACCAGTCCCATGACTGACTCGTAGTTTGCTTTTCCCTTGCGAACTCGGGTGCCCCTATTTTCCACACGGGCAGTCGAGTAGTTTTATTTTGCAGATGTTTTGAGCAGGATTCTGGATTGAAGCTTTAAGCTGTGTCCAGGCATTTACAGTCTTCCGCTGTGTAGTTTATATTTCCGCTGTGCACTGTTTTACATTTATGTAAATTTATCTTCCGCTGTGTATTATATTTCGATATACTCTGATATTCTGTACTCTGATGTAACATTATTATGATGTTTATTGAAGTCTTCTGTTATTTGTTCTGATGTGTTGTATACCCAAAGTTAGCGTATACGGGATTCGAACGGTCTTGGTCGGTTTAGCGATCGATTAGGTCCGGGCGAAATCCGTGTCGTTACAGAACCTTAGGTAGAAACCCTTTGGATGAAACATGTATTTGAAACATGTTATGCTTGATGTTTGCAAGTGGTTGCAAGTGTTTGCAAGTGGATACTCGTGGATGCATGATACACATTAGGCACTAAGATCGGCTCACACACTTTCATATTGCATATGCATGAGTGCTTATACTTATTCATGGATGAAACTTGTTATACTATCACATGGATGTTGCATATGGATGAATGTTATGTGAACTCATGTAGAGATTATAAATTATGTTAGGATTTTGCATACATATGGACTCATTTCACTAACATACTTTGCATTAAGGGGGTTTACTGAATCAGTAACCGCCTGATTTTCGCATTAGATAAGTACATATACACACACCCTTGCATATAATCATACAACATTTAGAATTTGTTAAGGACATTGACTGCACGTGGATGATGTTTTGAGTAGATGGATGATGGATGGTAGGATACGTTCTTCCTAACTTAGAGATTTCGGGGACGAAATCCTTTAAGGTGGGGAGGATGTAACAACCCATATTTGGAATAACAAGTTATAACATAAATCAAGGTAGAATTAAATGATAAAATCTGAATCAGGGGAAACGGGCTGTGCCATTGCATTCGTCTCGGAAAAATACGCGAAATAGAGTCCGAGTTTTCGAAAATCGGAGTCTGTATGACCAAGTTATGGCCCGTCGAAGTTTTCAAAAAATTTCAAATTCAAATTTGAAATTCAAATTCAGCTGGGCAGGGCAGGCGGGAAAAATTCCTGCCACCCCAAGTCGACTGGGGAGTCGACTTGGGAGTCGACACACCCCAGGCTTGTCGACTGCCCAGTCGACACCCCTGTCGACTTGGGTGGTCGGCCAGTCTGGCCTGGGTGCACCTGACTTGTTTCTCAAGACATGTTTGGAGGCTAGTGACGTGAATTGATGGCCCAGATCTGAATTAGGGTTAATCCTATGGTCTAAACTAACCTAATCATCTATAAAAAGACCCTAATACCTAGCCTAAATCATCATAAATCAATCCTACAACTAAACTATGCCAAAATGTTTAATCATGGCCTCCACCCTCTTGTCATAACCTCCATCTTCATTCATATGAGAGTTCCTAAGCTTATTTGAGAGTTCCAAAGCTTGATTCAAGGCCAAAGTTCAATCTTTCTTCATTAAAACAAGGATCTTTCTTCATATAACCAAAGGAGCTTCTTGGAGCTTGTATTCATTTGGGTTTTTTAGAGTTGCTAGTGGCTTCGTCTCAATCTTATTTTATTTTATAAGTCTTCATAGCATTGTAAGCCCTATACTACTCTTAGATTTTAACTATGAAGTTAAATATGACATGTTGCAAGTTTGAGTTTGGGCCTAAGTATGATATGTGCTTTGATTCTAACATGTTATGCATAGATTTATTCTATGCATGTTTGTAAAGCTATCACCTTGACCTTGTGGGCTAAAAGCTATAAGCTTTATGTTGAAATGTTGCATTATGCAACATGAGAACTCTCATAACCTTTATGATAACTTGCATATAATGTTATATGCGAACTTCTAGTCATCATTCTATGTCACCTAGGACCATGTATCACCTATTCACTAAGTTTGAATGTTATGCATGTTTTGAGGCTTATAATGTAACATGCAAGTTTAAATGAACATATTTATGCCCCATATGCCACCATGTTTAACTTGTGGCCAACCTTATTACCTTATGCCCTTTTTGTCATGCTTTTGCCAAGTTCCCTCTTTTGATCTATGTTATGTTATGCGAAACGTACATGCGATGGGAATGCGTTGGGTTTGGGTAATATTAATGACATGAAAACATGGTTTTAAAATATGACATGAACATTGACTTGTGATTATGTTTGTAAACATAATGATGGACATGATACTTAGAAAAGATGAGTGTGGCCAACTCGAGGTTGGGTTAAGTTTGTAGCATAAATCTACCCTGAACCGACCGACTTAACTAGTGGCTACAAACAATAGGACCCAATGTGAGTAGTTGGTCATGTTGTGCTTAAATCCGAGGTTAGACTAGGTTGTGGTGTAAAGCTACCCGGACCCGCCCGGCTTAACTAGTAATCACAACAAGGTCTAATGTGAGAGGTTAAGGTGCATTAAATTAATTAATGCCACATGATAGGGTTAAGTCATGGACCACGTAACACTTAACCAACATGAACACGATGGGTTGATAGGGTTAAGTCATGAACCTTGGGTACACTTAACCAACTTGATACTTGATTGGATCGGGTTAACCACATTTAACCCGTTAGGAAACCCTAGTTACGAGGTCCTTTTCACCAGTAACCCTCTTGATTGTATCATGATACCCTAGGTACTAGGCTAGGGTGGGGCACGATTACTGGGCTGACATGTAAGCGACCAAAACGACGACTGAGTAGGTGCACCGGTGTAGGTTCAGGCGGACTACGGTCGTGCACATAGTCCGGAGTTGAAAAAGCAGACACGGGCACCAGTAGGTTTAGACTGTGCGTGCTTGATTTGTGTCCGTGGTTGGCACCCTAGGGCTTGATACACCCTAGGGTGGACCTAGCACAGTATGACTACACTTCGTGACTGGGTCGTATGACATCGACACTTGACGAGTTAGGCTTTTAGGGAGCCGATCGACTAGACCGTGTTTTGGACCTTGATCTAGGTCATCTCGGGATATTGGGCCAAGATTGGGCCAAGGGATCATTTCTTGTTTATACTTGATATGGATTACTAGTACACACTTGGTGCAACTTAACCTTGTATATGCGATGCCACACTTGATCTATCTTTTCACCATGCCAGTTATCACCCTATGTTTCATCTCTGCTTTACATGACCAGTTAACTTTATTAGTTTTTATACTAATAGTAGATAGGACTTACCAGTCTTTTTGACTGACCCGTTTTCTTTCGCCTCTTTTCTTTCGTTCCCCCCCCCCAGGTTTACAGGGTGGGAACACGGGTACCTAGCTGGATCTTTAGCTGCTTTTCTGGATAGCTCATGTACGGTTTGGACTTGAGCATGCTATGGCTTTATTCTACTATGGGGATAGTTACTTTATGTTTTTTTTCCAGTTTTCAGTTTATGTTCTAGACTTTGTTATGTGGGAAAATAATGACCAAGTACTTTGATGTAACTTGACTATGGTTTTGAAATGTTAGTTTTATCCGCTGCTTTACTACTCTGTTTTAGTTATATGTTCTGTCTTGTGATATCTGCATGCATGTTTACCTCGTTTAACGCCCCTCCAAAGCCAGTGCACTTGCAAGAGTGGCATTGGCGGAGGTGGGGTGTTACATTTGGTATCAGAGCCTAAGGTTTACAAGATTTGAGCAAAAGTGTTTTTAAAACTTACCTTTTTGAAAAACTATTTTCAAAACCAATTGAGTATTTTCCAAGAAAAGTCTAGTTTATTTAAAAAAAAAGGCTATTCCCCAAAAGCCATTAGCACTATCCTTTGTTTCCTCGTTCTTAATCTATCTTTTCCTTTTTCAGCATGGCCGATCTTAACCTTCCCGAGGGAGTAACCATTCCCGGATGGTTCCGAAGGTACTTGGAAGCTAGGGCCAACGATGCGGGCCCAGCAAATACCCCCACCGTAACTGAGGTTCCTCCTCCTCCTCCTCAGCATCCACAAGCAGATTTCGCAAAGGTTTGCAAAGACTTTAAGGCGATGGGTGGCAAGAATTTTATTGGGATGGAGACTTTTGTGGAGGCGAGAAATTGGTTGAAAGAAACTGAAGATCTCTTCGCTATCTTTGATGTGGAAGACCATAGAAAGGTTTTATTGGCAGCATGGCTATTGAAAGAAGAAGCTGCTTATTGGTGGGAGGTCACCAATGCTACTAGGCCTATAGAGACTTGGGCCGACTTTAGGACGAGGTTTTGGCTTAAGTTTCTATCATCTGCTGAGGCTAATCTGCAATTGGAGAAGTTTATATCTTTGAAGCAAGGGGACATGACAGTGAGGGAGTATGTGAATAAGTTTAACCAGCTTGCTCGATTCGGTTTGGACATGGTTAATACTCCCCAGAAGAAGGCTTTACGCTTTGCACGAGGGTTGAATGAGCCATTACAAGGTTTAGCCCTATCTCATATACCCATGGGGGCCACTTTTGAAGGTCTAGTGGACATGGCATTGCTTCAAGGAGATGATAAGAATAGCAAGAAAGAAGTCAAGACTAATGAGACTCAAACCAAGAAGACGGACTCCAAGTGGGGAGGAAATCAGAGCAATCAGAACAACAAGAACAACAAGGGCAATAAGGCCAACAACACAAGGCAAAGGACCCAAGAAAATGCAACTTCTGTGGGATTGTTGGGCACATAGCCAAAGATTGCAGAAAGAAGAAGAGGAAGTTGGGCGAATGCTTTCACTGTGGAGAGCCTGGACACCTTAGCAAGGATTGCCCCAAGAAGCAAGGACAAGGGCAAGGGCAGACTCAGCGTGCAGGACCTTCGGGAGGGCAAGTGCATGCTCTCAACACTGCTCCAGTTTAGGACCGAGGTAGTATTTCTGTAGAAAGCCTTGTTTATATTTCTGATTATCCTGTTCGCACCTTATTTGATTCTGGCGCATCGCATAGTTTTATTTCTTCTGATCTTGTTGAAAGTTTGCACCTAAGTACTAGTCTAGTTGAGGATCCCGTTAGTGTTTCAAATCCAATTGGGGGTTCCGCCCATCTATCTATGATTTGTGTGGATTTGAAGATTTCTATCTTGACCGTAGAATTCACGTGTAATGCTTATGTTCTCGGATTCACGGGATACGGGTTGATCTTGGGCATGGATTGGTTGTCCAGTTATGGAGCCATTCTCGATTGTGAGCATAGGGTGGTGAGGCTCATGACTCGCCTCGGTAATACCCTAGAAATTTCTTGTAACCCTAGAGATCCCGTCATGTTATGTTATCTTGAATCTCTTGACTCGTCCATCAATGATCTGCAATTTGTAAGGGTGGTCCGAGACTATCCTGACGTCTTTGAAGAGGTTAAGGGGTTACCCCCTAAACGAGAGATAGATTTCCGCATTTATCTTGTTGATAATGCCAAGCCAGTTTCGTTGCCCGTTAGGCACATGGCCCCACGAGAAAGAAGAGAGCTCAGTAAGCAAATCAAGGAGTTGTTTGAGAAGAATTTTATTAGGCGAAGCATTTCTGAATGGGGTGCTCCTGTGGTATTCGCTACTAAGGCGGATGGTTCGCTTCGTCTATGTGTTGATTATCGAGAGTTGAACAAGCTGACAAAGAAGAATAGGCACCCGTTATCGAGGATTGATGACCTCTTTGACCAGCTTGTTGGTGCTTCTGTTTTCTCTCAGCTCGATCTAGCCACCGGATTCCATCAGCTTAGAGTGGCTGAGGATAGTATTGATAAGACTGCGTTTAGGACTCCAGATGGATTCTTTGAATGGCTTGTCATGCCATTCGGTTTGACTACTGCACCCGCCTACTTCGTAGATTTGATGAGTAGGGTGTTCAGGGAGTTCCTTAACAAGTTCGTGGTTGTCTTCGTGGATGATATTCTGATCTTCTCAAAGGATGAGGAAGAACATGCTAGACACCTCAAGGAAGTGATGGATACGCTTAGAGCACATCAGTTGAAAGCCAAGTTCTCCAAATGCCATTTTTGGAGAAGGGAAGTTCGGTTTCTTGGACATATAGTCTCTAAGCAAGGCATAGCTGTGGATCCCGCGAAAGTGGTTGCAGTTCAAGACTGGAAGACTCCTAGGAATGCAACCGAAGTAAGAAGCTTTCTCGGTCTGGCGGGCTACTATAGGAAGTTCATCAGGGACTTCGCTAAGATTTCAGCCCCTCTTACTAAGTTGACAAAGAAGAACTTAGTTTTTGCATGGGACTTAGAGTGTGAGCTTGCATTTCAAAAGCTCAAGAGGGCCCTTACCACAGCTCCAGTTTTGGCATTACCTGATGGCGGTAAGATGTTTACCGTGTACACCGATGCATGTGGCACGGGGTTAGGTGCTGTTCTGATGCAGGAAGGAAGAGTGATATGTTATGGGGGTAGGCAACTTAAAGTTCATGAGAAGAACTATCCCACTCATGATTTGGAGTTGGCGGCGATCGTCTTTGCACTCAAATCCTGGCGCCACTATCTTCTAGGCGAAAGGTTTGAGTTATATACGGATCACAAGTCTCTCAAGTACCTCTTCTTCCAGAAAGATCTGAATCTAAGGCAGCAAAGGTGGATGGAATACTTGGCATCTTATGACTTCGAGATAGCTTATACCCCTGGCAAGGGTAATGTTGTGGCAGATGCATTAAGCAGAAGTAGGTTGACTTTGAGTCCCTTGTTTGTTGAGATGAGGAGCCTAGAGTTCTTGGCAACCGTTGATTTCACAACAGCTATTGAGTCGATGACGGGTTCGTTGGCATCTCTTGAGCTTAGACCTATACTTCTTGATCAAGTAGGGACTTCGCAGAAGGAAGACCCGCAGATAGTCGGGATCATGGACAAGTTGATTCGTGGTGAGACGTCTAGTCACCTTGCTAGATATACTATTGATGACAAGGGTTGGCTAAGGCGTGATGGAAGGCTATGCGTTCCAGAAGTAGGAGACTGGTGCATAAAGTTCTCGAAGAAGCACATCACTCGAAGATAACTATACATCCTGGAGGAGATAAGATGTATAGGGACATGAAGCGCATTTTCTTTTGGGCTGGAATGAAGAAAGATGTGGCAGAATATGTTTCAAAGTGCACGGTGTGCCAACAGGTGAAAGCCGAGTCGAAGAAACCCGGAGGGCTATTACATCCATTGGAGGTCCCGCAATGAAAGTGGGAAAGTATTTCTATGGATTTTGTGGATGGATTGCCTAGGTCAAGGAAAGGGAATACGAGCATATGGGTCATAGTTGACAGACTTACGAAGAGTGATCATTTCATTCCAGTGAAGAGCAAGAGGACCGCATCATGGCTAGCATCTTTTTATCTTTGAGAGATAGTGCGATTGCATTGAGTTCCTTCTAGCATAGTTAGCGATCGTGACCCAATCTTCACTAGCCAGTTCTGGAATAGTTTGCAAGAGGCGATGGGTACACGATTGAATCTAAGTACAGCCTAACACCCTCAGACGGATGGCCAAACCGAAAGGGTGAATAGAGTGCTAGAAGATCTCTTGAGGCTTTGTGTTCTTGACTTTGGTGGTACTTGGGAAGACCACCTCCCTCTTGTAGAGTTTGTTTATAATAATAGCTATCAAGCTAGCATAGGGATGGCACCATTTGAAGCTTTGTATGGGAGGTCGTGTAGGTCACCATCTTGTTGGTGGGAGACAACGGATAGGCTTATACTTGGGCCCGATATGATACGGGACACATCCGAGAAAGTTGAATTGGTGAGAAGACGGATGAAAGCGGCCCAAGACCGACAGAAATCCTATGCTGACAAGCGAATGACAGATTTAGAATTCGAAGTTGGGGATATGGTTTTCGTGAAGGTTTCTCCTTTGCGGAATGTGGTACATTTTGGAGCAGTTGGGAAGCTGGCACCAAGGTTCGTAGGACCCTTCCCTATCATAGATAGGATTGGGAAGATGGCTTATAAGGTGGAATTGCCCGAGAAGCTAGCCGGAGTGCATAATGTCTTTCATGTCTCGCATCTCCGAAAATGCCTACATGAGTCCGCTGAGGTGGTTGAACCAAGCATTCTTGAAGACGTGGAGGTAGAGAAAGAGGCAACCTTGAGGAGAGCTCCGATTCGTATCTTGGGAACAGAGATCAGGAAGCTAAGAAATCGAGAAGTCAAATTGGTGAAAGTTCAGTGGTGTGAAGCCGAAGAGGATGCAACTTGGGAAACCGAGGAAAAGATGCGTGGGCTTTATCCATTTCTTTTTTAGGGTACATTCTCGATCTCTTTTCCTTTTTTAACATATCTTCCTTTTTGCTATCCATGTTTATCCTGTTTATCTTGTTATCTCGTTAGCCTTGTCATGAGAACCTTAGGTAGAAACCCTTTGGATGAAACATGTATTTGAAACATGTTATGCTTGATGTTTGCAAGTGGTTGCAAGTGTTTGCAAGTGGATACTCGTGGATGCATGATACACATTAGGCACTAAGATTGGCTCACACACTTTCATATTGCATATGCATGAGTGCTTATACTTATTCATGGATGAAACTTGTTATACTATCACATGGATGTTGCATATGGATGAATGTTATGTGAACTCATGTAGAGATTATAAATTATGTTAGGATTTTGCATACATATGGACTCATTTCACTAACATACTTTGCATTAAGGGGGTTTACTGAATTAGTAACCGCCTGATTTTCGCATTAGATAAGTACATATACACACACCCTTGCATATAATCATACAACATTTAGAATTTGTTAAGGACATTGACTGCACGTGGATGATGTTTTGAGTAGATGGATGATGGATGATGGATGGTAGGATACGTTCTTCCTAACTTAGAGATTTCGGGGACGAAATCCTTTAAGGTGGGGAGGATGTAACAACCCATATTTGGAATAACAAGTTATAACATAAATCAAGGCAGAATTAAATGATAAAATCTGAATCAGGGGAAACGAGCTATGCCATTGCATTCGTCTCGGAAAAATACGCGAAATAGAGTCCGAGTTTTCGAAAATCGGAGTCTGTACGACCAATTTATGGCCCGTCGAAGTTTTCAGAAAATTTCAAATTCAAATTTGAAATCAGAAATTCAAATTCAGCTGGGCAGGGCAGGCGGGAAAAATTCCTGCCACCCCAAGTCGACTGGGGAGTCGACTTGGGAGTCGACACACCCCAGGCTGTGTCGACTGCCCAGTCGACACCCCTGTCGACTTGGGTGGTCGGCCAGTCTGGCCTGGGTGCACCTGACTTGTTTCTCAAGACATGTTTGGAGGCTAGTGACGTGAATTGATGGCCCAGATCTGAATTAGGGTTAATCCTATGGTCTAAACTAACCTAATCATCTATAAAAAGACCCTAATACCTAGCCTAAATCATCATAAATCAATCCTACAACTAAACTATGCCAAAATGTTTAATCATGGCCTCCACCCTCTTGTCATAACCTCCATCTTCATTCATATGAGAGTTCCTAAGCTTATTTGAGAGTTCCAAAGCTTGATTCAAGGCCAAAGTTCAATCTTTCTTCATTAAAACAAGGATCTTTCTTCATATAACCAAAGGAGCTTCTTGGAGCTTGTATTCATTTGGGTTTTTTAGAGTTGCTAATGGCTTCGTCTCAATCTTATTTTATTTTATAAGTCTTCATAGCATTGTAAGCCCTATACTACTCTTAGATTCTAACTATGAAGTTAAATATGACATGTTGCAAGTTTGAGTTTGGGCCTAAGTATGATATGTGCTTTGATTCTAACATGTTATGCATAGATTTATTCTATGCATGTTTGTAAAGCTATCACCTTGACCTTGTGGGCTAAAAGCTATAAGCTTTATGTTGAAATGTTGCATTATGCAACATGAGAACTCTCATAACCTTTATGATAACTTGCATATAATGTTATATGCGAACTTCTAGTCATCATTCTATGTCACCTAGGACCATGTATCACCTATTCACTAAGTTTGAATGTTATGCATGTTTTGAGGCTTATAATGTAACATGCAAGTTTAAATGAACATATTTATGCCCCATATGCCACCATGTTTAACTTGTGGCCAACCTTATTACCTTATGCCCTTTTTGTCATGCTTTTGCCAAGTTCCCTCTTTTGATCTATGTTATGTTATGCGAAACGTACATGCGATGGGAATGCGTTGGGTTTGGGTAATATTAATGACATGAAAACATGGTTTTAAAATATGACATGAACATTGACTTGTGATTATGTTTGTAAACATAATGATGGACGTGATACTTAGAAAATATGAGTGTGGCCAACTCGAGGTTGGGTTGAGTTTGTAGCATAAATCTACCCTGAACCGACCGACTTAACTAGTGGCTACAAACAATAGGACCCAATGTGAGTAGTTGGTCATGTTGTGCTTAAACCCGAGGTTAGACTAGGTTGTGGTGTAAAGCTACCCGGACCCGCCCGGCTTAACTAGTAATCACAACAAGGTCTAATGTGAGAGGTTAAGGTGCATTAAATTAATTAATGCCACATGATAGGGTTAAGTCATGGACCACGTAACACTTAACCAACATGAACACGATGGGTTGATAGGGTTAAGTCATGAACCTTGGGTACACTTAACCAACTTGATACTTGATTGGATCGGGTTAACCACATTTAACCCGTTAGGAAACCCTAGTTACGAGGTCCTTTTCACCAGTAACCCTCTTGATTGTATCATGATACCCTAGGTACTAGGCTAGGGTGGGGCACGATTACTGGGCTGACATGTAAGCGACCAAAACGACGACTGAGTAGGTGCACCGGTGTAGGTTCAGGCGGACTACGGTCGTGCACATAGTCCGGAGTTGAAAAAGCAGACACGGGCACCAGTAGGTTTAGACTGTGCGTGCTTGATTTGTGTCCGTGGTTGGCACCCTAGGGCTTGATACACCCTAGGGTGGACCTAGCACAGTATGACTACACTTGGTGATTGGGCCGTATGCCACCGACACTTGACGAGTTAGGCTTTTAGGGAACCGATCGACTAGACCGTGTTGTTGGACCTTGATCTAGGTCATCTCGGGATATTGGGCCAAGATTGGGCCAAGGGATCATTTCTTGTTTATACTTGACATGGATTACTAGTACACACTTGGTGCAACTTAACCTTGTATATGCGATGCCACACTTGATCTATCTTTTCACCATGCCAGTTATCACCCTATGTTTCATCTCTGCTTTACATGACCAGTTAACTTTATTAGTTTTTATACTAATAGTAGATAGGACTTACCAGTCTTTTTGACTGACCCGTTTTCTTTCGCCTCTTTTCTTCCGTTTCCCCACCCCCCCAGGTTTACAGGGTGGGAACACTGGTACCTAGCTGGATCTTTAGCTGCTTTTCTGGATAGCTCATGTACGGTTTGGACTTGAGCATGCTATGGCTTTATTCTACTTTGGGGATAGTTACTTTATGTTTTTTTTTCCAGTTTTCAGTTTATGTTCTAGACTTTGTTTTGTGGGAAAATAATGACCAAGTACTTTGATGTAACTTGACTATGGTTTTGAAATGTTAGTTTTATCCGTTGCTTTACTACTCTGTTTTACTTATATGTTCTGTCTTGTGATATCTGCATGCATGTTTACCTCGTTTAACACCCCTCCAAAGCAGTGCACTTGCAAGAGTGGCATTGGCGGAGGTGGGGTGTTACACCATCTTTCTTGTTCTTGAAAACCCATTTGTTTTTCAAAAGTTTCTTGCCTTTTGGAAGTTTCACTAGCTCAAAAGTCTGATTCTTCATCAAAGAATCCATCTCCTCTTTCATAGCCTCAAGCCAAAGATTCTTGTCTTGACTAGACAACACTTCTTGGAAGCTCTCGGACTCACCATCAGTTGTAACTAAGATATATTCTGTGCTTGGATATCTTGTAGATGGTTTATGTTCTCTGGTTGACCTTCTAACTTGAGCATCATCCACTTATGGGGCAATTTTCTCCCCCTGCTCATAAGCCACTTCTCCATTTGGTTTAGCTTCATCATGAACATCATCAAAATGTGATGTGCATCATCAACACCTTCATGTGTTGCATCAAGATCAGCCTGTATTGGCTGTTCAACAAAACCACGAGTAGGGGACAAAGAAACATCAGTAGTATCAATAAAAAAAATCTGAGCTAGTATGATACCTTGCACTCAAAAGTTCTGCACCTTTTTCATGCTCAAAGAACACTACATCTCTGCTTCTTACTACCTTTCCTTTTTCTGGATCATATAGTTCGAGCCCATACTCTTCATCACCATATCCAACAAAAACACATGGATTAGTCTTGGAATCCAGCTTTGATCTTTGGTCTTTTGGCACATGCATGTATGCCTTGCATCCAAATACTCTAAGATGTGTATATACAGGATCACATCCCTTCCATGCTCTCTCTGGAATGTCAAGCCCCAATGGAATAGTTGGAGAACGGTTGATCAGATAAACTGCTATATTCGCTGCTTCAGCCCAAAATGACTTTGGTAGATCGGACATCTTCAACATGCATCGCACCTTCTCCACAATGGTTCTATTCATCCTCTCAGCTACACCATTGTGTTGGGGAGTGCCTGGAACTGTCTTCACATGTTGAATACCATATTGCGCACAATAATTCTTGAACTCATGTGAAGTACACTCTCCACCATTGTCTGAACGAAGGCACTTCAACTTGCTTTCTGTCTCCCTTTCCACCATAAGATGAAACTTCTGAAAAGTTTCAAACACTTGGCTTTTGGTCTTCAAAATGTAAATCCATGTCTTTCTAGTAGCATCATCAATAAAAGTGACAAAATATTTGTTGCCACCATTGGATTCAACCTCAATAGGACCACATACATCCGAATGTACAAGCTCCAACTTAGCCTGCTTTCTTGTAGACTTTCTAGCAAAAGAAGCTCTATGTTGTTTTCCTG
Organism: Allium sativum; assembly: GCA_030737875.1. Classification (NCBI taxonomy): domain Eukaryota; kingdom Viridiplantae; phylum Streptophyta; class Magnoliopsida; order Asparagales; family Amaryllidaceae; genus Allium; species Allium sativum. The sequence continues at coordinate 153,648,064 of CM060915.1, forward strand.
CTAAGCAATGATCACAAGTGTTAAGAGAAATTGTAGTATTTACAGGAATAAGAGATTTACCTGCTAAACATTTCAAACCCTTTTCACTCATGTGTCCCAATCTTCGATGCCACAAATTAGGAGAATCTTTTTCTTCCACTGCATTGAGCTCACCAAAACATACAGTCAAATATGTCTTGTACAAAGAACAACACAACTCGCCTCTTGCAATTGTCATGGATCCCTTGGATAATTTCCACTTGCCACTCTCAAATGTGTGACGAAAGCCTTCTTGATCAAGAATATGAGCTGAAAGCAAATTAAGACGCAAATTCGGAATATGACGTACACCTTTCAATGTAAGCATGCATCCAACATTAGTCTTCACACGAATATCACCAATCCCAACTATGGTTGCTGAACTCTGGTTACCCATTTTGACACTACCAAAATCACCTGCTTGATAATTCAAAAATACTCTCTCTTAGGAACATAATGATATGAAGCACCTGTATCAACCAGCCACTCAGAATCTGTACAGCTAACATGATGACATTCACTAGTTGCGCAAATTAAAGTGACATCATCATCACTTTTAGAGGCTACTGCTGCAACATTTTTATTATCGCCTTCTTTCTGAAAATCATTCTTCTTCCCATGTTCTCTTTTCCAACGAAAGCAATACTTTTTAATATGGCCAGGCTTCTTGCAATAGTTGCATATGAAGTGATTCTTTCCATCACTAGACTTGGATTTTTCTCTTGAGTTATCATGGCCTTTGGGTCCTTTGCTCTTGCTTCTTCCTCTATTCTCCACAACAAGAGCTTGTGAATTGTCAACTCCAATCTCCTTTCTTCTAATTTCTTCATTAAACATGCTTTCTTTGATCACATCCAAAGATAGCACACCATCTGGAGCTGAATTACTAATGGTCACAACTAAAGTTTCCCAACTATCTGGCAAAGAACTCAATAAGAACAAAGCTTGCAATTCATCACCAAAAATGATCTTCATAGTTGTCAACTTGTTAATAGTGTCTTGGAAATCACTAAGATGCTCAGAAACTGACTTTCCACCTTTCAACTTTAGATTAACAAGCCTTTTAATCAATGAAGCTTTGTTATGGGTGGTTTTCCTCTCATACAAACCTTCTAATTTCTTCCACAAATCATATGGATCGGTCTCTTGTGACACATGGTTAAAAATGCTAATGTCAACCCATTGTCTAATGGTTCCTAAAGTTTTCCTTTTCAACTTTATCCATTCATTCTCTTCCATTTTATCGGGTTTAGAAGGTTTAGAGATAATACCACTCGAACTAGTGACGGTTTCAATTGGGTCATGTAAATCCTTGCAATATAACAAGTCTTCCATCATAGGTCTCCAAATAGAATAGTTGGTTGATGTCAACTTAATCATTGAGCTATGACTGCTCGACTCCATAGTGTGATAAATAACCCACCTCAAGCTCTGATACCAATTTGATAGGATCGATTAGGGGTTACTTCAAGCTACACCCACAATATCACACACAAGACAATCAATCAACGCACCATTCAAATAAAAAAGATACGATGAAAGTAAAATAGCAAGACACAAGATTTTATACGTGGAAAACCTCTTCGATGTGAAGAGTAAAAATACCTCTTAAGGAGTCTACCCTCTTCTCTTATTGATAAACCAAAAAGGGAAAACAACCCCAAAATGTTTATAAAAGATTCGCTTCTAATCACCGGAATCCAAAAACAATAAGAGATGAAAAAGATGTAAGAGAACACCCTATGTGTGCATTTCAGGCCAGCGGTGAATCGAGCAAGAATAAAGCTCAATCTTGAAGACCAAAACACCTTGAAGAAGATGATAAATGACCAAAAACTGCTACTGCCTTATGTGACCAGATCTGGTTATATTAACCCTCTTTTCTTTTAATGTGCATACCAAAAATGTGAGTAATCTCCCAAATGTGTTTCCTGAAAAGAAAAGATATTGTTGCACAAAAGGCATGCTTGCACAACAAATCTGGGAAAAAACAAAACCAATAAATCTCACCCATAAATTAAGCATGGCCTGCATAAAAAGATATGCCAAATATGCCTGCATAAAATTATGCCAAATAGGCCTGCATAAAATTATGCCAAATATACCTGCATAAAATTATGCCCAATATGGGCTGGAATACCCAACAGGTTTTTGTTGGGGGGGGGGGGGGGGGGGTGAGGGGAAGGGAGAAGGATAGAGCGTGTTTTGGTCAAGTTAATAATGGTATTAATAATTAATAAAGAAATTAGTTTAATTTTTATTAACTTAACTCGATTAAACTTGTAACGTGAATATTTATTTCATAATTTAACAGAATTGCACCAAACAGGATCCGTTGGGATTGTATTGACGAAGGCTACACTATCGAGCTGGTTTGGAAGAATTTAGAGCTCATTGGAATTTTGTATAATTTCAAACGCTTGTTTGAAACTATGTATATCAACCTGAATCGTCGATCGAAAATAATGAATTAAGTCTCACGCTTTCTAAAATTTTATGATGTGTTAAATTCATATTATTATAATTTATCGTTATTAGCATAAATTGAATGTTTGGATGTTTTTAATGATTGTTGTTTGGTTAATAATGGATGTTTTTGATGTTTCATTATCGTTATTCATATTACCGCCATCTAAATGATTTGGAACAAATTTCCATTTCATATATGTTTATGAAATGATAATATGATATGTAATGCAGGAAAGAACAGGTTGGAGGGATCCAACTGGATTCCTCAAATAATTATATGTTACACGTCTTTCATATTATTCATATATGAATTGTTTATCTCAAGTAACATTAAATCCTATTTGGATGTTGATTGTTTGAATTGGATGTTTAATGGTTGAATTGTATTCAATGTTGATATGTTTTAATCAATAGATAGTACTGATTTACGGATTGGCAGTAGATGGCCTAAAATTCATCATTTTAAGACGTTGATTTATCATCAGGCGAGTTGACATAATTTAAGTTATAAAAATTATTTTTATAACAGGAGCAAGATTTTAATTTAGGTTTTTATAAAAATAGAAGTTTTATAAATAAAATGATATTTTATAGTTGATTTTTATAAGGTAATTATAATAGGTTTATATAGCAAATTCCTGTATTTTAAATGAGTTTTATAAGCAATAAAGTCAGAAATTAACAGAAAGGTTAATAATTTGGAATAATTGTTTTTATAAAACAACTAAGTGATATTCTTAAATTAATTAACTTTTTAATTAATTTAAGTGGAAGGAATAATGGAAATCAGTTAACAAGTTAACTGTTGTTTTCGAGTTTACTAAGTCAACCGTTTCAATTGGAATTGGGTATTAGATTAATTTGTCACCAATTAATCTAATAGTAATAATTTTGACAAATGATTGTTTAAACTTAATAAGATTTCTTAAAATTTAATTGATCTTCTAATTAATTGTATTTAAAGGTAAATACCGAGTTGTTATTATTAATAAAGTAAATTATTATTTTAGTAACCATTTAAAAGGAATTAACTATTCTAATTTTTAGTTAATAACGAAGTTAGCTACTTTACTGTAGCTAATATAAAGTCAATTATTATTTTAATTAATAATAATTGATGTGATTAATTTTTAATTGGAATTCAAAGTAATCGAGTTTGGAATTGAATCGGATAAAGGATTTATGAAGGATTTGATAATAAATTCCAATTTTTATAAACAATGGTTTATAAATGGATGTAAAGCAAGTGTGATGTGTTTAGAAATGAGCTTACTTAATAATAAAACTAAGCAAAATGGATTTAATGGAAAAGATATTTCAAAGATGCAAAAGGAGATTGTGAATGATTCGATGTAAAAGAATTTGGTAAGGGACTAAAATATGGTAAATGGATTTAGTTATAAAATCCAAGTTGAGTTATTATAAGACGCTAAAATGGATTTGCACAAAAGGATCTGAAAATCATTCCAAGTATTATAAACGACGTTTATAAAGGAAATCTAAGCTGTTTTAATGATTTAAAACAAGCATTCACTTAATACTTGAATTAAGTGGAGATGATCAAAATTGTGTTAAAGAGTTTTAAGGCCAAAAGATGGTGTTTTTACTAAAGGTTTACTTATTAAATGACTTATGTAAGAAAGATTCGAGATATAAAGGAGATGTGAAGACCGAGAATTTTGCTCGATCCGAATCAGTCGTTAAACCGATCTAGACCGTTCGAAACCCCTGATCGTTTGAGAACAGGACAAAACAGAACGCAGACGGAAGAACATTTCATTGCTATTACAACAATTCCATCAGATACAAGAATATACAGAGTATGAATGAATAAATTACATTCGATGCATATCAGAGATTACAATAAATTACATAGTAGCGGAAAATAATACAAAGCACAACTGAAGGTGATATACGGATACAGAGCTTTCCGGATATCATTCCAGCTGTAAACCAGGATCCTGTGAATATAAATCTGCAAAACCAAAACTACTAGCTGCCCGTGTCGAAAATAGGGGCACCCAGAGTTTAGGTTAAAACAATAAACTCCAGGTCAGTCATGTGACTGTTGTGAGAACTAAAACAGTTATTAAAACTTTATTTTAAAAGAGAGTAATTCAAGGGACCACGCCGTATAACACGGAACGGGTTTCCTCCCAAGAATACCAGTGCATAGAATAAACAACGCAATGCTTTTTCGAAAAATGAAGCTGTTATAAGACCCAGGTCCCATCACACAATGCAACGCAAGCCGGAGGATAGGGTTTTACCTTATAACAGCCAAACATGCTTGATACGTTTAAAACAAATCATTTGATACTATAATAAGTGTATAGTGTCAAAACATTTCAATCATAAATATAAATCATAGACGACATGAGTGCCCCATCCCACTATGTCGCCATACTAGGCTCTACAAATAAAGCCGAAATACACGTATTGGAAATTGGATTTCCATCATGGTGGCTCCTGATTCGAAAGATCAATCGCGTAATGCAATTCACCACGGCTTACGTCCCCACAAGAGAAAACACCGTATGCATCCGCACATTTGGGACCAGAGTACCACCGCGGCTTACGTCCCAGCGAGAGAAAACACCGCTTACTCTATATATCCCTGAGCACTAGGCTCATCTCGGTCGACCGAATCCACGACACCACTAAGGTGCCCATCCACGAAAAAGCATACTGATCAAACCATCAGTTTGCCACCATACCGGGGTGTGAGGCTCGCGGATCAACGCTATACACAAAGCCATGCTATATCAGCTGCGCTTTGATCATCAACCACCAAACTTTGCTTTTCAACAAAAGTCTGGATCACTGCATCTCAGCATGCCACACTATCAATCCATATCGTACCACTGATTTCTGCCAATATATAACCTCTGAGCTCATATGTCTCAGAGAAGGGCGTTAAGCAAGAGAATAAATTCTCCGCCGCCAAACAGATATATATTTAGCAGAGATCAACAAATACAATATAAAGGAATACAATGTCAGACACACCATCCATTTACAAGTCCGTTCTAGGTCTGAACGAAACCGGAGGCACTTTCCTCGCATATCCATCCATCTCCAAGTACGTCTGGACGACCACCAACTATTTCCATCCTCTTGGGTGTACAGCCCAATCAGGATCGTCAGTAATTATCCGAACGATGTGAAGACTTCCGGTCTTTAACCACCGTCTTCATCTTCGACATATCGTCGAATCGGTTATTCAGAATGGGTATAAACCCGACCTTCCCGAACAACCCGCGTATATTAAAAACGAATGTTACACAAACAAAGCATACGCCTCATTCCAATTCAGTAGCTACTAACCGTAAATCAACAAGAGAACAATTTCCCAAATATTAACCCCGAAGGCCGAAACCAACATCAGATCAATACCCAGGAAACCATTCTTCTTAGCTAACCTACAGCTAGTTTCTAAATTTCAATTCTTAGGGAAAGGTTCCCATTAATTTTATCCAAGATAAATTCTTTAAAATTTATCCTTTGATCTTCCTTTGGATGTCATTTCAAACGAAATTATGGTTTTCCAAACTAGTCGAGATTAGCGAACCACACCGAAGTAATTATTTATTTTATTTCCCAATCCCAACATATTCATCCCATGAAGCAAAACTGGTAATACTCCATATCTAACACCACAGTGTTATCGGTAAAATTAATTACCATTTCACGTTCAAATCTAATTAAAGATTTAACTATCGCTTTGGAGCAAAACTGGTGATACTCCATTCTCGCTCATTTTCTAAAGTTGATAATTTAAATTATCAATTCCCCATTTCAATCTAATTGCAGATTCATTAAAACTCCTTTTACTGGGTTAAAGAACTAGGTGTTATTTAAAACACAGTTCACGACAAACCCAAATCACTTTCTATTTATTATCGGGTTAAAGAACTAGTGTTATTTAAAACACAGTTCACGATAAACCCATGAATCAATTCTGGTTTAATTTAATTCAAATATATTAGGAATTCCGATTATTTAAAACCCCTTTTTAAATCTAATTTATTTATTTAAAAACAAATCGGGTTTTAAATTTAGTTCAAACTAGTTCATTTTGATAAAAATCTATTTTTATCTTTTCAAATATGGAGTTTTTCATCCCAAATTTTCCCAAATCATTTCTAATGATTTTACACAAATTATTGATATTTTTAATAATTTTATCAAGGCCCGTACAGTCGATTTCCATCAATGGCCATCGAACTGCACTTACAGCGACCTTTTTCAAATTTGATTTGGACGTATCTCCAAATCCAACCGTTAGATTTCAAATTTCTAATATTCGTTAGAAAGCTCTTTTCGATACGAACCCAACGGTTCCGGTTTTAGGAGAATCCGACGGTCGGATCTCCCGTAATGTCCGTTTGAAATAAATGGTCGAAATTCACGAACTGCCGCGGCGCGGCGCGTTCTATTCAGGCCATTATATATATAATATATATATTATATATATTTCGTCGATTACCTTTTTAAAACGAATTTTATAATTCATTTCAAATTTGTTTTAAAGACAATTTCAACCTTTAATTCAAATTCAAATTAAAATTGAATTTTCTCTTATAAATCCTTTCTACATTCACTTCTATTTGATTTCAATTCAAATCGATTTCAATTCTATTTCAATTCGTTTTCAATTGAATTCAATTCGATTCAAATCCGTTTTCTATTTAATTCAATTCGAATTCGTTTTCTATTCAATCCAATTCAAATTGGTTTTCTAATCGATTCAAATCAAAATCGTTTTCAATTCATTTCATTTCGAAATCGTTTTCAATTCATTTCATTTCGAAATCGTTTTCAATTCATTTCATTTCGAAATCGTTTTCAATTCATTTCATTTCGAAATCGTTTTCAATTCATTTCATTTCGAAATCGTTTTCAATTCATTTCATTTCGAAATCGTTTTCAATTCATTTCATTTCGAAATCGTTTTCAATTCATTTCATTTCGAAATCGTTTTCAATTCATTTCATTTCGAAATCGTTTTCAATTCATTTCATTTCGAAATATTCGATTTCAAAATTACTTTTCGATATTCATTTTAAAATGAATAAAATCGATATAAATATCGTTCACGTCAAAATGGCGTCAATCTAATCAACACGGCTTCATATATTCCTTTATTCTATTCAACAAATGAATATTTATTTTTGTCAACACACGACTAATCTCAACGAATGAGTACTGTCCACGTGTGACTATTTTTGTTAAATTATTTCGTTCAACACATGACTAATCTCAACGGATGAGTACTGTCAACACATGAACCTTTATTTTATATTGATAAAGATGTAAATTTTATTATTAAAATATTTTGTTCAACACATGACTAATCTCAACGGATGAGTACAGTCAACACATGAACCTTTATTTTATAATATTGATAAAGATGTAAATTTTATTATTAAAATATTTCGTTCAACACATGACTAATCTCAACGGATGAGTACAGTCAACACATGAACCTTTATTTTATAATATTCTTTATTCTCTAAATTGGAATGAGGCCCAATCAATCACCATATAAAATTAATTATATGGATTTTCATACAACAAATGTATATAATAGCAACGATAAATAATCAATCATCATCCAAAGTGCACTACACTGTATAGGCATCAAATATAGATATCTAACGCTTATAACAGCCTGTCGATCCATCGATCGACATATCCAATCAATCAGGATGAGTGAACTTCAAATTTCATCCCAACACCCGTGTGGGGTTTCAAACAATCAAACACAGATTTTATTTGTGCAGTTGGGCGATGTGTAAAATTTATCGTCCCAATCAATGTCAGTCAAATCGGTGTACATAAACAAACCGTCCGGTTTGTAAATGAATATTTATTTATTCACATTCACTATATTCATATTCACGTTAAAAATTATATTTTTAACGATAAAACATTTTTATTTTAACATATGAATTTTTATTCGGTTCATTCTTTAAATAAAATGATATTTTTATTTTCTAACTTATTTTAGAAAATTTCGGCGGCATAACGGCACGATACTAGAAACGGGACGAGGCCTAGCCTTATCCCCGGTCTAGTGAAGGCCCACGCCATTCACACATCAATCAAATCAATTTCATTTCACCAAACAATTCAATTCAAACCAAATAATCTAACCAACTACACAACCAAACAATTTAACAAACAAGCCATCCATGGTCTGTGGATGACGGGTGTCGGGTGCTACTAAGCACCGTCTGCATCCTAGTATATATATATATATATATATATATATATATATATATATAACTAGAAAAAGAAATTTAGAGTGAGAAGTTCTCACCGATAGCTATCCTAACTTCACGGCACTTCATTGATAGAAATCTTCAGCGTTCTCGCCTTTTTGTCATCTTTGTTGCCCGTAGCCACTACACTACATATATAAAAATCACTCATTTTTATATTTTGATGTCTTTAAAATAAAAATCACATTTTTATTTATTCACTTTCAATTTAAAAATCATATTTTTATAATTGCTTCCTACATTTAAAAAATCGATTTTTTTTTTACTTTGCTATTCAATGAATAAAAATGGAATTTTTACTACGCTATTCAATATATAAAAATCGAATTTTTACTACGCTATATCAGTAAAAATTCTATTTTTATCACGCTATTCTCCATATAAAGACTTCGCCTTTTCACATATAAAGATTCGTCTTTTTCAAAAATAAAGATTCGCCCTTTTCAAAAATAAAGATTCGCCTTTTTCAAAAATATCATTATAAAAATCACATCTTTATTTTGCTACTCATATAAAGATGCTATTTTTAATATTCCTATCATGTAAAAATTATATTTTTAATTCTCTACATAAACAAAAATCATATTTTTCCCTAACAAAATCAAATCTTTTTATAATTAAAAATCTCGTCTTTTCTATTTTAAAAATCTCGTCTTTTCTATACGAAAAATCAAATCTTTTCTATACGAAAAATCAAATCTTTTCTATACGAAAAATCAAATCCTTTCTATACGAAAAATCAAATCTTTTCTATACGAAAAATCAAATCTTTTCTATACGAAAAATCAAATCTTTTCTATACGAAAAATCAAATCTTTTTCCTATTAAAAATCCGATTTTTTTCTATTAAAAAAAATCATATATTTTCCTAACTAAAAGTCATATATTTTCCTAGCATAAAAATCAGATTTTTCATTGTTTAAAAATCCGAAAACTTACAGTTTAACGAAGAGGAGAGGCGCAAGGGGAGGGGAATCACGGCGCTCTCAGGCGAGGTGGGTGGCTGGCCATCGTCGGTCGTCTGCAGGTGGTGGTGGCGCGTTCAGGGCCTTCGCGGTGGTTGTAGTCTTCGTCCATGGGGGGTTTCGGTTGGGGCTCGGTCGATGGGAGAAGGGAGGCGCTGGACGGAGGGGTGGCGAGGGGGGGGGTCTCGATCGCTTGGCGGTCGGTGCCGCAGGGGGCTGCGCGATTCCTTCTTTCCTTTTTTTTTTATTCTGAGAAATCGATTAAATGAATTGGGGGGGGGGGGGGGGACAGAGAGAAATAGGGGGAGAGGGAGAGAGAGTGTTTTATATTTTTAATTATTTAATTTCTAAAAAGGTACTTTTACATACGACCTTGAAACGAGGCCCACCGCCTGTCGTCTATAGCGTTTTACCCCCATTCCGAACACAATGGGATATGTATCGCAAGCTGATTCAATCGTTTCGATCAGTTTTCATTGAATTTACATTTAAATCGCTATATTGAATTTTTAACGAACATTTCAAATTACCGGGGTCACATACGGACTCGAAAAATTCCATAAAAATATTTTCTAGCCTCGTATTGACGATACGGTCCTAACAAAACTAGTTTCGTTGAATTCTGAGACCGTTGGAAAAATGGCCATTTTCCAGTCGATTAAAATCAACTGAAACTGGTCAAACACGTTTTCCTTTGCCACGCTCACATATTGAATCGAAAAATTATGAAACTTGAAACCTAGCAATAATTCGACATCACGGACCCAACAAAACTGGTTTCGTCGAGATCCGAGGTCATTTGCAAAATGTCCATTTTTAAGGGCCTGAATTCCATAGCGACTATTCAGAATTTTCAACTGGACATATCTTTTGATTCCCGCTATGAAATTTCAATTTATCGGATTCGTTGGAAAGATATTATCAATTAGATCCTAATGTTTTTGGTTTCACTAAAATCCGGATTGTTTTGCACCCGGTACATTCAATTGAAGTTTGAAATCGAATTATCGAACTACCGCGCCATTTTCAATTCTATTTATAATTATATATAATTATTTATATTCTAACGACGACGTATACAATATATACGTTCGAATTATATTCAAAATAAATTTTTCGTCGATATTATTTAAAATAATCTATTTTAAACATTCAAAGTTCGCTAAAATGGCCAAAATAAAATTTTTAAACTGGCCCAGATTTTCGGGTTGTTACAATCTCCCCCACTTAAAACTTTTCGTCCCCGAAAAGGAACAAAGTCGAAAGTGGTTTGATTAATCAACTCTATGTTCGATCTGGCTTCCATTCTCCAACTTTTCAGTTTTTGAGAATTTTCAAAAATTTCAAAAATTTGGCTAACACCCTAAATTTTCGAAAAATTTCGCCATAACCTCCCCTGCAATGGGAGCATCGGGAAATCTCAAATAGCTTCCCCGGTCCTTCAGATCTCAAAAAGAAAAAGAAAAAGCCAAGCGGCTAGCCAATAGGCTCATAAAATCATCATCACCCAAACAAAACAGTAAATTATGTAGTAAACATGTACCTATTTGTCGGGCAAACAAATTTTATTCTCTGCTCTAGCCTCCTTGCTATGACCTGTTCAATGTAAGTATATGTATATGCAAGCAAATGCGACCAATTCTCAATATAAGTCAATATTTGATTCAATTAGGCATAATGGTTCAAAATTATCAAACGAATAAACAAACAACACAAACATCAATCAATTAGTGAATTAGAGTTTCAAATTCATAATTTTGATATATATACAGAAAATTTTGTTTTTGATGCCAATTCACAACAATGTGTTCTAGCTATATTGGTTTTGGTTCTCACACCAGTCTAATCGAAATATATAGAAATCACACCTTCATCACTCAAAAATAAATACTGGTGATGGTATACTTCATCATCAGGACCATGTCCGGGCAACTAGAGTGTGACTCTATATCTATCTAATATATTAAAACTTCGAATATACGTTCATGACGCGTATATGCAAAACCTTTATATACTAGACTGTCCAAATTCAAAATAAATAAATAAACAAATACGTTTTAAAATGGTTTAAATTTTCAAAACAAAATTGTTTCATTTGGAAAATATATTCTTCACACTCGTTCTAGGATACTACTGATCCTATCTCTAACGAGTCATTCTAATTGGATATTTCTAATCCAATATCTGATGAATTCTTTCGTATGGTTCTAATGTGTCTTGTTCTCAAGCTCTGTAAACCAAAGCTCTGATACCAAATGTGAAGACCGAGAATTTCGCTCGATCCGAATCAGTCGTTAAACCGATCTAGACCGTTCGAAACCCCTGATCGTTTGAGAACAGGACAAAACAGAACGCAGACGGAAGAACATTTCATTGCTATTACAACAATTCCATCAGATACAAGAATATACAGAGTATGAATGAATAAATTACATTCGATGCATATCAGAGATTACAATAAATTACATAGCAGCGGAAAATAATACAAAGCACAACTGAAGGTGATATACGGATACAGAGCTTTCCGGATATCATTCCAGCTGTAAACCAGGATCCTGTGAATATAAATCTGCAAAACCAAAACTACTAGCTGCCCGTGTCGAAAATAGGGGCACCCAGAGTTTAGGTTAAAACAATAAACTCCAGGTCAGTCATGTGACTGGTGTGAGAACTAAAACAGTTAGTAAAACTTTATTTTAAAAGAGAGTAATTCAAGGGACCACGCCGTATAACACGGAACGGGTTTCCTCCCAAGAATACCAGTGCATAGAATAAACAACGCAATGCTTTTTCGAAAAATGAAGCTGTTATAAGACCCAGGTCCCATCACACAATGCAACGCAAGCCGGAGGATAGGGTTTTACCTTATAACAGCCAAACATGCTTGATACGTTTAAAACAAATCATTTGATACTATAATAAGTGTATAGTGTCAAAACATTTCAATCATAAATATAAATCATAGACGGCATGAGTGCCCCATCCCACTATGTCGCCATACTAGGCTCTACAAATAAAACCGAAATACACGTATTGGAAATTGGATTTCCATCATGGTGGCTCCTGATTCGAAAGATCAATCGCGTAATGCAATTCACCACGGCTTACGTCCCCACAAGAGAAAACACCGTCTGCATCCGCACATTTGGGACCAGAGTACCACCGCGGCTTACGTCCCAGCGAGAGAAAACACCGCTTACTCTATATATCCCTGAGCACTAGGCTCATCTCGGTCGACCGAATCCACGACACCACTAAGGTGACCATCCACGAAAAAGCATACTGATCAAACCATCAGTTTGCCACCATACCGGGGTGTGAGGCTCGCGGATCAACACTATACACAAAGCCATGCTATATCAGCTGCGCTTTGATCATCAACCACCAAACTTTGCTTTTCAACAAAAGTCTGGATCACTGCATCTCAGCATGCCACACTATCAATCCATATCGTACCACTGATTTCTGCCAATATATAACCTCTGAGCTCATATGTCTCAGAGAAGGGCGTTAAGCAAGAGAATAAATTCTCCGCCGCCAAACAGATATATATTTAGCAGAGATCAACAAATACAATATAAAGGAATACAATGTCAGACACACCATCCATTTACAAGTCCGTTCTAGGTCTGAACGAAACCGGAGGCACTTTCCTCGCATATCCATCCATCACCAAGTACGTCTGGACGACCACCAACTATTTCCATCCTCTTGGGTGTACAGCCCAATCAGGATCGTCAGTAATTATCCGAACGATGTGAAGACTTCCGGTCTTTAACCACCGTCTTCATCTTCGACATATCACCGAATCGGTTATTCAGAATGGGTATAAACCCGGCCTTCCCGAACAACCCGCGTATATTAAAAACGAATGTTACACAAACACAGCATACGCCTCATTCCAATTCAGTAGCTACTAACCATAAATCAACAAGAGAACAATTTCCCAAATATTAACCCCGAAGGCTGAAACCAACATCAGATCAATACCCAGGAAACCATTCTTCTTAGCTAACCTACAGCTAGTTTCTAAATTTCAATTCTTATGGAAAGGTTCCCATTAATTTTATCCAAGATAAATTCTTTAAAATTTATCCTTTGATCTTCCTTTGGATGTCATTTCAAACCAAATTATGGTTTTCCAAACTAGTCGAGATTAGCGAACCACACCGAAGTAATTATTTATTTTATTTCCCAATCCCAACCTATTCATCCCATGAAGCAAAACTGGTAATACTCCATATCTAACACCACGGTGTTATCGGTAAAATTAATTACCATTTCACGTTCAAATCTAATTAAAGATTTAACTATCGCTTTGGAGCAAAACTGGTGATACTCCATTCTCGCTCATTTTCTAAAGTTGATAATTTAAATTATCAATTCCCCATTTCAATCTAATTGCAGATTCATTAAAACTCCTTTTACTGGGTTAAAGAACTAGGTGTTATTTAAAACACAGTTCACGACAAACCCAAATCACTTTCTATTTATTATCGGGTTAAAGAACTAGTGTTATTTAAAACACAGTTCACGATAAACCCATGAATCAATTCTGGTTTAATTTAATTCAAATATATTAGGAATTCCGATTATTTAAAACCCCTTTTTAAATCTAATTTATTTATTTAAAAACAAATCGGGTTTTAAATTTAGTTCAAACTAGTTCATTTTGATAAAAATCTATTTTTATCTTTTCAAATATGGAGTTTTTCATCCCAAAATTTCCCAAATCATTTCTAATGATTTTACACAAATTATTGATATTTTTAATAATTTTATCAAGGCCCGTACAGTCAATTTCCATCAATGGCCATCGAACTGCACTTACAGCGACCTTTTTCAAATTTGATTTGGACGTATCTCCAAATCCAACCGTTAGATTTCAAATTTCTAATATTCGTTAGAAAGCTCTTTTCGATACGAACCCAACGGTTCCGGTTTTAGGAGAATCCGACGGTCGGATCTCCCGTAATGTCCGTTTGAAATAAATGGTCGAAATTCACGAACTGCCGCGGCGCGGTGCGTTCTATTCAGGCCATTATATATATAATATATATATTATATATATATATATCGTCGATTACCTTTTTAAAACGAATTTTATAAGTCATTTCAAATTTGTTTTAAAGACAATTTCAACCTTTAATTCAAATTCAAATTAAAATTGAATTTTCTCTTATAAATTCTTTCTACATTCACTTCTATTTGATTTCAATTCAAATCGATTTCAATTCGTTTTCAATTGAATTCAATTCGATTCAAATCCGTTTTCTATTTAATTCAATTCGAATTCGTTTTCTATTCAATCCAATTCAAATTGGTTTTCTAATCGATTCAAATCAAAATCGTTTTCAATTCATTTCATTTCGAAATCGTTTTCAATTCATTTCATTTCGAAATCGTTTTCAATTCATTTCATTTCGAAATCGTTTTCAATTCATTTCATTTCGAAATCGTTTTCAATTCATTTCATTTCGAAATCGTTTTCAATTCATTTCATTTCGAAATCGTTTTCAATTCATTTCATTTCAAAATCGTTTTCAATTCATTTCATTTCGAAATCATTTTCAATTCATTTCATTTCGAAATCGTTTTCAATTCATTTCATTTCGAAATCGTTTTCAATTCATTTCATTTCATTTCGAAATCGTTTTCAATTCATTTAATTTCGAAATCGTTTTCAATTCATTTCATTTCGAAATCGTTTTCAATTCATTTCATTTCGAAATCGTTTTCAATTCATTTCATTTCGAAATATTCGATTTCAAAATTACTTTTTGATATTCATTTTAAAATGAATAAAATCGATATAAATATCGTTCACGTCAAAATGGCGTCAATCTAATCAACACGGCTTCATATATTCCTTTATTCTATTCAACAAATGAATATTTATTTTTTTCAACACACGACTAATCTCAACGAATGAGTACTGTCCACGTGTGACTATTTTTGTTAAATTATTTCGTTCAACACATGACTAATCTCAACGGATGAGTACTGTCAACACATGAACCTTTATTTTATATTGATAAAGATGTAAATTTTATTATTAAAATATTTTGTTCAACACATGACTAATCTCAACGGATGAGTACAGTCAACACATGAACCTTTATTTTATAATATTGATAAAGATGTAAATTTTATTATTAAAATATTTCGTTCAACACATGACTAATCTCAACGGATGAGTACAGTCAACACATGAACCTTTATTTTATAATATTCTTTATTCTCTAAATTGGAATGAGGCCCAATCAATCACCATATAAAATTAATTATATGGATTTTCATACAACAAATGTATATAATAGCAACGATAAATAATCAATCATCATCCAAAGTGCACTACACTGTATAGGCATCAAATATAGATATCTAACGCTTATAACAGCCTGTCGATCCATCGATCGACATATCCAATCAATCAGGATGAGTGAACTTCAAATTTCATCCCAACACCCGTGTGGGGTTTCAAACAATCAAACACAGATTTTATTTGTGCAGTTGGGCGATGTGTAAAATTTATCGTCCCAATCAATGTCAGTCAAATCGGTGTACATAAACAAACCGTCCGGTTTGTAAATGAATATTTATTTATTCACATTCACTATATTCATATTCACGTTAAAAATTATATTTTTAACGATAAAACATTTTTATTTTAACATATGAATTTTTATTCGGTTCATTCTTTAAATAAAATGATATTTTTATTTTCTAACTTATTTTAGAAAATTTCGGCGGCATAACGGCACGATACTAGAAACGGGACGAGGCCTAGCCTTATCCCCGGTCTAGTGAAGGCCCACGCCATTCACACATCAATCAAATCAATTTCATTTCACCAAACAATTCAATTCAAACCAAATAATCTAACCAACTACACAACCAAACAATTTAACAAACAAGCCATCCATGGTCTGTGGATGACGGGTGTCGGGTGCTACTAAGCACCGTCTGCATCCTAGTATATATATATATATAACTAGAAAAAGAAATTTAGAGTGAGAAGTTCTCACCGATAGCTATCCTAACTTCACGGCACTTCATTGATATAAATCTTCAGCGTTCTCGCCTTTTTGTCATCTTTGTTGCCCGTAGCCACTACATATATAAAAATCACCCATTTTTATATTTTGATGTCTTTAAAATAAAAATCACATTTTTATTTATTCACTTTCAATTTAAAAATCATATTTTTATAATTGCTTCCTACATTTAAAAAATCGAATTTTTTTTTACTTTGCTATTCAATGAATAAAAATGGAATTTTTACTACGCTATTCAATATATAAAAATCGAATTTTTACTACGCTATATCGGTAAAAATTCTATTTTTATCACGCTATTCTCCATATAAAGACTTCGCCTTTTCACATATAAAGATTCGTCTTTTTCAAAAATAAAGATTCGCCCTTTTCAAAAATAAAGATTCGCCTTTTTCAAAAATATCATTATAAAAATCACATCTTTATTTTGCTACTCATATAAAGATGCTTTTTTAATATTCCTATCATGTAAAAATTATATTTTTAATTCTCTACATAAACAAAAATCATATTTTTCCCTAACAAAATCAAATCTTTTTATAATTAAAAATCTCGTCTTTTCTATTTTAAAAATCTCGTCTTTTCTATACGAAAAATCAAATCTTTTCTATACGAAAAATCAAATCTTTTCTATACGAAAAATCAAATCCTTTCTATACGAAAAATCAAATCTTTTCTATACGAAAAATCAAATCTTTTCTATACGAAAAATCAAATCTTTTCTATACGAAAAATCAAATCTTTTTCCTATTAAAAATCCGATTTTTTTCTATTAAAAAATTCATATATTTTCCTAACTAAAAGTCATATATTTTCCTAGCATAAAAATCAGATTTTTCATAGTTTAAAAATCCGAAAACTTACAGTTTAACGAAGAGGAGAGGCGCAAGGGGAGGGGAATCACGGCGCTCTCAGGAGAGGTGGGTGGCTGGCCATCGTCGGTCGTCTGCAGGTGGTGGTGGCGCGTTCAGGGCCTTCGCGGTGGTTGTAGTCTTCGTCCATGGGGGGTTTCGGTTGGGGCTCGGTCGATGGGAGAAGGGAGGCGCTGGACGGAGGGGTGGCCAGGGGGGGTCTCGATCGCTTGGCGGTCGGTGCCGCAGGGGGCTGCGCGATTCCTTCTTTCCTTTTTTTTTTATTCTGAGAAATCGATTAAATGAATTGGGGGGGGGGGGCAGAGAGAAATAGGGGGAGAGGGAGAGAGAGTGTTTTATATTTTTAATTATTTAATTATTTAATTTCTAAAAAGGTACTTTTACATACGACCTCGAAACGAGGCCCACCGCCTGTCGTCTATAGCGTTTTACCCCCATTCCGAACACAATGGGATATGTATCGCAAGCTGATTCAATCGTTTCGATCAGTTTTCGTTGAATTTACATTTAAATCGCTATATTGAATTTTAAACGAACATTTCAAATTACCGGGGTCACATACGGACTCGAAAAATTCCATAAAAATATTTTCTAGCCTCGTATTGACGATACGGTCCTAACAAAACTAGTTTCGTTGAATTCTGAGACCGTTGGAAAAATGGCCATTTTCCAGTCGATTAAAATCAACTGAAACTGGTCAAACACGTTTTCCTTTGCCACGCTCACATATTGAATCGAAAAATTATGAAACTTGAAACCTAGCAATAATTCGACATCACGGACCCAACAAAACTGGTTTCGTCGAGATCCGAGATCATTTGCAAAATGTCCATTTTTAAGGGCCTGAATTCCATAGCGACTATTCAGAATTTTCAACTGGACATATCTTTTGATTCCCGCTATGAAATTTCAATTTATCGGATTCGTTGGAAAGATATTATCAATTAGATCCTAATGTTTTTGGTTTCACTAAAATCCGGATTGTTTTGCACCCGGTACATTCAATTGAAGTTTGAAATCGAATTATCGAACTACCGCGCCATTTTCAATTCTATTTATAATTATATATAATTATTTATATTCTAACGACGACGTATACAATATATACGTTCGAATTATATTCAAAATAAATTTTTCGTCGATATTATTTAAAATAATCTATTTTAAACATTCAAAGTTCGCTAAAATTGCCAAAATAAAATTTTTAAACTGGCCCAGATTTTCGGGTTGTTACAGGAGATGTCAAAAATGTAATGATTTTGGTAATGGATTTTGTAAAAAAACCGAAAGTTTGAATCAAATTGTTTAAAGAAGTTTAAAGCTAAAAGCTTTATCTTAAATAAGAGTTTCCTTAATCAATGAATTAAGAAAAAGCGAGTATAATTGAAATGAGATTTCAAAAGCAAATATGGTTTATAAAACCATATTTTAAATGAAATAGTTAAATGAGATTTGTTTTGATATTAGAATTAATATCAATTTTTGAGTTACAAACTCATATCTATCTTAAGACATGAACGTTGTCGATCAAGGTTTAAGTGGTAAATAGAATAACCTAACTTGAACGACTTCAGGATTATCTGAGGATGATATTAGTTTGTAATGGTAAAGGAGTTGGAAATAATTTCTTATTTATATAAGAAAAATAATAATGCAACTTTATTTGAAATGGTTAAGAAATATAATTAGACTATTGGGCTTTTCGATAAACGTTATTACAAGCCTTATTCGACAGCGTTTGAAGTTAATTAAATCCGGTTCAGTTATATGATAAACAATATGTCGAATGACATCATTTAGCCCCATATAAGAATGTTAACTAAATTCATACATTGGGTAAAAATAGATAGTGATATTTCTAAAGTAAAGGAAATAAAAAGAGGGCTTGAGAATATATAAAGAGATATTTCCAAGACAAAGGAAATAAGAAGAAGTTTCGTGAATACATAACGAGATTTCCAAAATAAAGGAAATGAAAGAAGTTTTTTGTGATAATATAACAATATTTTGAAATAAAGGAATTAAAGAGAGGAGATGGGTGAAGATGTTTATTTTACATATGAGTATTGGTTAATGCTTTCAAAGTAACGAAAACGGGAGAGATTTGTTGAGATGAGTATATAGAATCGATTTAAAATTGATAGATTGATTCTGATAAATTGATTAATGAATGATTTTGACAAAAAGGGCACGAGCTACCAATGTACTGATCGGTACTATTTTGATTTGAAAGTTCAAAACCCAACTATCAATGAAACATTGATTTTGAACTATTGACGTGTTAGTTCGAAGAGTCTGGGATGGGAACTAGACTTAAAACCACTTCGAACCCACTTCGCATTCGAGAAATAACATGCAGGGATCTTATGGGATTATTTAAAGATATAGATCTTCAGAGAAAAAGGGTTGCTCGCCGATGTCTCTGGTTAATTACCAAGATTAAACTCGTGGCAGTAAACCTCTTGTTCTGAGATATCTTTAGTTTCGTCCAGTCCTAGAACAAACTAGAATTAACAAATGTCTGGCAGAGTATTTCCTGAAACTCACGTACGTTGATTTTTTACAAATATGCCAAGTTGATGGCAAAGAAGTGAACGTATTTTAGCTTAACACCCAGTGTATATTTGTGGACGTCAATTAGTGATTTGATGGATCTAAAGATGAGGCATTCAAAGTTTGAATGTTATGTTCTGAAAGGTAATCGTGACCTTAAGCCTCATCAACTTGGAAATGACAAAAAATTGAGCAGGCAGCATGGGTATGTGGGTCATTCCTATTAGGGTACATTGTGACCATCTAGAGAATTTTCATTTGTTCCTTCTTCTATCGTTTCTGTAGGCTTACGGGAGATAGTTGCTAATCACAACCGTAGGAGACAAAATATTGAGTACACTAGAGTTCAACGATTGGTCGGTCATGTGTGACCGGGTTGCAAGATGTTCTTGTTGAACCCCAGTGTATCCTCTCTAGAGTACACTGCTTGGGATGTGGTCCCATACCTTGTCATGTTGGAAATCCAAACTCTAATATGAACTGTACATTTTTAGTTGTAAACTAACCATGCTCGAAAGTGAGATTCAAGCTTTCTTGCTATATTCCTATTTATTTGTGGTTTGACAGACATTATTATAATATCACAAGATTTTGATATAAAAATTGTTTTGGTTATCGTAAGATAAAAATACGTGCCATGTTTATGTGTGGTCATGTCTTAGGAGAGTTCCATTCCTTTCAAAGGATTTCCTAAAGTTAAACAAGTTGTTTGTAATATGAATTTATCATTGAAAGTATTTCAAACTTATCCAGGTGAATTTTCTTTTCTTCAAATGTGCTCGGGTCAGACCGAGTATATTTCCAGGTTAGGTTTTACCTGGAAATTCAAAAGAGGAGCTGGACTCGAGATGTATTCCTATATTTTCTAGTATTAACTTATTTTGGCTGTGTGTGTTGTCCTTGTGTACTCTGATATATTATAATCATATATATATATAGTTTTCTCTTTGTGTAATGAGTATTAATGTATTATATTTTATTCATTCCACTGTGAGATTCTAATCTTGTTATTCTTATATTCTAATATTTCTTTCTTTTCTCACCCTCTAACTTCTTTCTACAAATATCTGCTTTCCTATGCCTTTTGAGTTAGACATGTGTAGTTAAATTCCAACTTAAACAGTACAGAAAAGCTAGGTTGTTACACATTAGTTTTATTATATTGTAAAATCTTTTAATCTGCTGATTGATACCAATGAAGTGTCTAGTATTTTTACCAACTGACTACATTATGTTATCATGTCCATTGTTCAATGCAGAAGCTATTGTTTTTTGTCGTTGTTTATAGTGCATCGGCTTGTCGTTTATATCCATGCAGTATATAGCCTTTTCATATGTTGTTTACAGTGGGTTGGCTTATCCATTGTACAGTGTTGCAGCTGTAGTCTATAGCCAGTGTCCCATCTTGTCAGTTCTTATCAAATATTGAACGGAGAGTATATTTATAACTTTAGTGAGTTCTGAGCTTTGCGATTTAATTGATTTTATGTTATATATACATATCAATGGACGTTCTAATTGTTACTATAAATTTCAAAAACGTTAACTGACAATAGTCTTCTAAATGATTATTTAACTCTGATAAAATCATGCATTCATGCAGATAGTTTTCATATGGAAAAAGAGGTTGATCAAGAATTTTGGGTTACTCTCAATGAAGCATGCAACATTCATTCAGACCGTGGATTAATATGAATGACCCTGGACATAAGAAGTACATTTGTCATGTTTAGTAAGTCCTATATCAATTATCACAAAATCATAGTTGAGGTGAAGAGGAGGACGTTTTTCAACAATTATGTTCAACATACGACTCAATTTACTTTTTCAATCACCATGCACACTTTGTGGGGCACAAGTCATTTGAACTATAGAAAAGTTGTATGATACAAGTTGAGTAACAATCCCCATGAGTAACCAAGATTTTTAAATTATCTATTATTGCTTTTTATATTCGGTTTATTTTGTACAAAATGTCAATTGAAATGTTAATCATCTTTCAAAAACATCACTAGTAAGATAGGTAATATTAATGAACGGTCATACATCATAAAAGAATTAAGAACCACAAACAAAACTAGATATGAAAAACTTAATTTTGTCTATTAGTATATAGCCCATTAAGTTAGTTGTGAAGTCTGCTAATTTCCTTTTGCGACACCATTGATTGATTTATGCAATGTCATTAGTGGATACTCTAAATCATTAGCATAATCAACTGCTCTTTGCGGAAATGGTTTGTCAATCCACTGCCAAAAAGCCAACCATTTGGATTGTGTAGCATCTAAAATAACGATGTCCTATATCATTTCCTCTTTGAGTAACATCTTCTACCGCAATATATCCATACTCACATAATACCATAAGTGAGTCAACTTCCTTCTTGATCTCTATAAGGATGAATTCTTGAGGTCAATTCCTTGTAGTCCTTTTGTGTACCGATTTAGTCTATCTTCATGATGTCTCTGTTCACCCAGTTGTCTTTAAAGTTCTTCTTGTGCTTGTTCGTGCTCTTGCAAATCAGTATAGTTTATAACTTTCATTTCAATATAGAAATTAATATTGCAATCAGGTGACTTAGGATTAGAAGGACATGGATGCTTATTTGGACCGTCAAACTTACAGGTTGAAGGAAGAGATAAGTGGCTATGATCCACCAACGATTAGAAAAAATATTCCTATAAAAGAAGACCACACTTGATATTTGCATACATTATACTCATACTATTGATTAAAATTTATAATGTCTTATTGTCATTGATTGGACAAGTCACTGTTAGTACGGTAGGTTAAACATTGCAATGTAATAATAGTTAAATGTTGAATTAACCCAATAGTACATAATATATTAGAATACTACAAAACATATACAAGTAGGTGGTTTCCCTTTATGAAATGGCCCAAACTTCCCTGTAAGGGAAAGCCCGGATTGAGTTGAGAACACGACAAATCAGAACACAAACAGAAGAACATTTCATTGCTTATTACAACAATTTACATCAGAGTACAAGAATATACAAAGTATGAATAAATAATACACAATGGAAAATATCAAAGATTAAATACATTGCATAGCAGCGGAAAATAATACATAACACAACTGAACGAGATACACGAATACAGAGCTTTCTGAATATCTCTTCAGGTGTAAACCAGGATCCTATGAATATAATATCTGCAAAACCAAAACTACTAACTGCCCGTGTGGAAAATAGGGGCACCTAGAGTTTAAGTTAAAACAATAAACTCCAGGTCAGTCATGTGACTGGTGTGAGAACTAAAAACAGTTATTAACTTGGTTTTAAAGTAAGGTAAATCGAGGGACCACATCGTATAACACGGAACGGGTTTTAACCCTAAGAATACTAGTGCATAAACAAACAGCGCTAAGCTAAAGAAGAAAAATGTAGCTATTATAAGACTCAGTTCTCATCATACAACGCAACGCAAGCTGGAGGATAGAATTTTTCCTTATAATAGCCAAAAATGCTTGGTACGTGAAATTTCATATTTTATTATTACTATAAGTGAAGAAATCAACTTCACATATAAATGTGTCAATCATATACGGCATAGTATCCCATGCTACTATGTCGCCATACTAGTTTTGCAATTAAAACCGACATGTCACGTATTGGAAATTGGATTCCTTCTATGAACCAAGGCAAGGGATCGTCCTTACCGAATTCGAGACAATCTAGCCCATGTCTCAGGAACAGAACGCATCGTCCTTGGATCTTCAGGGTCGGTCCACATTTTAAGTGGATTAATAATCCCTGATCAATACGTTTCCCCACCCTATGGGGCATAAGTCTGGTCAGTATGTCAACCACATCCATCCATTGTCCTCGTAGTGACCGATATATCTGAGGTACCTCGCTTTCCATCATCCACATAAGTAAAAATTTCTGGGCTCCATACCATGACACCACTCCTAGATAGAAGGAAACACATGTTCTACCTGCAGTCCACTCCCGATTCTGGTTCATACCGGGGTGTGAGGCTCGCGAATTAACGCTATACACAAAGCTATGCCCTTTAAGGCCGTGCTTTGATCATCCACTACAAGACTCTGCTTTTCAACAGAAGCCTTGATCACTACATCTCTGTATGCCACACTGCCAACTCATGCCATGCAACTGATGTTTATCGATATATATCCTCTGAGCTCGTACGTCTTAGAGAAGGGTGTTAAGAAAGAGAATAAATTCTCCACCACCAAACAGATATATATTTAATAGAGATCAATCAACAGAAAATAAAATCCAATGTAAGACACACATCCATTTAATAGTTCGTTCTGGGTCTGAACGAAACCGGAGGCACCTTATTTCTCGTCCCATATGTCCAATACAGGAGAGAGGCCCTCGCATATCCGGTCGATCTTCAAGTACGTCTGGACGATCACCACTTATTATCTTGTCTTGGGTGTACAGCCCAATCAAGACATCAGTAATCATCCAAACGATGTGAAGACCTCTGGTCATCAACCACCGTCTTCATCGTCGGCTTATCGTCGAATCAGTCATTCAGAATGGGTATAAACCCGATCTTTCCGAGTAACTCGCGTATATAATAAACAAGTGCTATAAAACACAACATACGCCTCATTGCAATTATGAATATTCTTTTATTTAAATATTCATATCCTTTGGGAAAGGTTCCCATTAATTTTAGCAAAGATAATTCTTTAATTTTATTCTTTAATCTTCCTTTGGATATCAATTCAAACTGAATTAAGGTTTATCCAAACCAGTCGGGATTAGCGTACCTTACCGAAGTAATCATTTGTTATTTCCCAATCCCAAACTATTCATCCCATGGAGCAAAACTGGTAATACTTCATATCTAACACCACAATGTTATCGGTAAATTTAATTACCATTTCACATTCAAATCTAATTAAAGATTTAACTATCGCCTGGAGCAAAACTAGTGATATTCCATTCTCGATCACTTCCCAAATTTGATAATTTTAAATTATTGTATCCATTTTTCAATCTAATTAAAGATTCATTAAAACTCCACTTAGTTTTAATCTTCCCAAAAATCAATGTTAATGATTATTTAACTTTGGAAAATCAAGCATGTCGCATTGGCAATCTACATCATGCTATTGATTTCTGCCGATATATAACCTCTAGGCTTGTACGTCTTAGAGAAGGGTGTTAAGCAAGAGAATAAATTCTCCACCATCAAATAGATATATATCTAGGAGAGATCAACCATTGATTATGGAATCTTCATAGAAAACAGATCAATATATATAATCGATATAAATTTCCGTATCCGACTAATAATATAAACGGAATAACGTCAAAGCCTTTTAAATTCCATATATATTAACAGTCTTCCTCTACAGAAGCTCACTTCGATTATTATCAAATCGAATTCCATTCAATTCCAATTTATTTTATTAAATTGGAAAACTTTACTTTTTAAAATTTCCATTAAATCTTAATTAAAAGATTTATATATTCCAAATCACATTTCACTGTAAATCGGGTTAAAGAACGAATGTCGTTAAAACACAGTTCACAATAAACCCAATTCACATTCCACTGTATTCCGATTAAATGTTAATTAACTGGAACCTCTAATAATCTTAATTAAAAGATTTATTCTTATCACATGGGGTTCAAGGACAGTGTTACTGAAAACACAATTCATGAAAAATCCAAAATCCAATTCGGTATCAAATACAAGGCTCTGAATAGAAATTATATCTGCTTATATTCAATATCAAATTCTGTAACCAACAAATATCGTATTGGAAATAGCGATATAACTATATCTTCCAAATTTCCATAACAATATCCGCATAATCATGAAATCCAACATCGAAATATTCCGAAGTTGATTTCCATTCAAATCCACACCAATTCATATATTTGGAATTTGGGTTATATTAAAACCCATTCTCAATCTAGTTTATTTATTTAAAAAAAACTGGATTATAATTCTAGTTAATAACTAGTTCATTTCGATAAATATATATTTTTATCTTTTCATATATGGAATTTTTGATCTCAATTCTTTCTAAATCATTTGTAATGATTTTACACAAATTATCAATATTTTTAATAATTTTATTAAGGCCCTTTCAGTCAGTTTCCATAAACGGTCATTGAACTGCACTTACAGCGACCTTTTCCAAATTTGATTTGGATATAATTCCAAATTCAATATTTAGATTTAAAATCTCATATATTCGTTGGGAAGCTCTTTTCAATATGAACCCAACGATTCCGGTTTTAGGAGAATCCGACGGTCGGATCTCCCATAATATCAATTCGAAGTCAATGGTCGAAATTCGCAAACAGTCGCGGCGCGTTCTATTCAGACCATAAATATATATAATACATATATTATATATATTTCGTCAATTTCCAATTAAAACGTATTTTATAAATCGTTCATAAATTCGTTTTAAAACGATTCTAACTTAATTTTCAATTTTAAATCAAAATTGAATATTCTATATCATTATAATATATAAATGATAACATTTCCAAAATACCAGATTTTGAAATCATTTCCTTTTTGATATTCATTATAAAAATGAATAAAATCGATATAAATATCGTTCGCGTTAAAATGGCGCAAATCTAAACAATACGGCATATATATTTCAATATTTTCGTGTCCATCCCAAATCGGACATCAAATCAGATTTTAGTCCCTTACTGAATATTATTTTAAAATATTCATTATTTTAAAGTATTCGTTCTTTCTGAATTGGAATCAGACACGGTCAATTTCCATATAACGTTATTTATATAGATTTCATATACACATGTACACAACAATAATTATACACAGTCAACCATCATCCAGAGTGCATCACACAACTACATAAGCATTAAATATAAACAATTAATGCTTACAACAGTCTGTCAACCAATCAATTGACATAAAACTAAATACTGAGATTAGTGTATGTCCAATATCATCCCAATCCCGTGTGAGGCTTTCAAACAACAAATACTGATTATTATTTGTGCAGTTGGGCGATGTGTAAAATTTATCGCCCCAATCAATATCAGTTAAATGGGTGTACATATACAAATCGTCCAATTTGTAAATGAATATTTATTTTCAACACAAGACCATTTTATATGGTTTGTATATTTAATAAAAATTATATCTTTATTGTTTAAGTATTTTATTCCATACATGAATATTTTATATATTTTATTCATTCAATAAAAATGATATTTTTATTGTTCAAATATTTTATTCCGTACATGAATATTTTATATATTTTATTTATTCAATAAAAATGATAATTTTATTTTTCAAAAATTTTATTTCATACAATACAATCAACAACCACAATACAGTCCATTCAATTCAAACAAACAATCAAGGTTGGTAAAATAAATGGTGTCGAGTGCTACTAAGCACTGTCTGCATCCTAGTATATTTTTAACAGTAAAATAATGAGAGTGAGAAGGAGTTCTCACAGTTGGTTTCCACCCTGCTAGTTTTATTTCTGAATTCCTGAACAGCTTGGATTTGAATTTGCCCGAAATTCTAATGTGCTCCAAATTGGACCTGGTCAGTTTTGTTGCGGAGCTCTTGGCTCCACGATCGCAACGGACCCAAGTTTGCATTTTTCCGACCTTGTATGAGAAAGATATGGGCTTTTTAAACCTTAATGACTTGAATTATCTTAGTTAATAATTAAATAGTTTAATTAATTAAATTAACCATGTATTAACCTTATCCTCTCTGCGCGTTCCTTATGTTCACTCCAGGTGCGATAAACCCATTCGTTCAAACAAGAAATCCCGACGTCGGTGCTGCCACAGGGGGCAGAACCCCATCAGAACCCATCCCCTTGATTGCCGACACTAGCTGCTCCACTGGCCAGAGTATGGGTCAACCCGATGGCCCCTGGCGATGGAAAATCTCCCTCGACCGATGCCCCTTTGGGCTTGGAATTCGTGCGTGATAATCAATGAAAACCCATCTACTTAGTATCATCTTGAAGCTCTCTCGATCCTCTCGAATTTTCGTTTTGATTATTTGGTAAAATTCGACGTGAGATGGAAGAAAAACGGATGTGAAAAATTGAGCAATATCTGCCGTCAAAATGAATGAGGCGGCTAGGGTTTTAGGGGACATTTTTAATATATTTTATTCTTTTAATTGTTTTAAAGTGAAGTCTTTCCCCCGAACTCCAAATCAAACCCAACGTCACTCACTCCTAGCTAATTACCCCCATTTCGGACACAATGGGATATGTCTCATAAGCCAATTCGATTGTTTCAGTCAGTTTTCATCAAAATTAAAATATAAATCAATATATATTGAATTTAAACTTACATTTTAATTTACCGGGGCCATATACTGACTCCAAAAATTCCAGAAATATAAATCTAGCTATGTTTTGATGGTACGGTCCTAATAAAACTAATTTCGTCGAATTTGGAGAACGTTTGAAAAATGGTCAATTTCTGGTCAATCCAATTCAACTAAAATTGAGAAAACACGTTTAAATTCACCACTCTCACATATTAATTCCAAAAATTATGAAAATTGGAATCTAGCAATAATTTGACATTCTGAATCGAACAAAAGTGGTTTCGTCGAAAACGGAGCTCGTTTGCAAAATCGTTATTTTTAAGGGTTATACATATTATATTAAATTCCATAGCGACTACTATGAATTTTCAACTGGGCATAACTTTTGATTCCCGTTATGAAATATAGATTTTTCACATTCATTGGAAAGATATTTTCAAACAGATTCGAATATTTCTTGTTTCACTAAAATCCGGTTTATTTCGAATCCTGTACATTCATTTGAAATTTGTAATTTGAAATCGAATTTTCAAACTGTCGCGCCATTTCAGGCTCGTTTTATAATTAAAATAAATTTATTCATTCTAACTTTGATTAAAATAAATTTTTAGTCATTATTATTTAAAACAAATCATTTTAAATGTTCAAAATTCATTAAAATTGCTAAAATAATTTTTTTAAATTGGTTCTGAAAATCCTGGTTGTTACAATATCCCCCACTTAAAATATTTTCATCCTCAAAAGGAACGGAGCTGAAAGTTGTTTAACTAACCAACTCGACTTTCATTCTGGCATTCATTATTCAACTTTTCAGTCTTTAAGAATTTCTATTTTTTCAAAAACTTGGCTAACAACCTAAAATTTTCAAAAAAAATCGCCATAACCTCCTTTGTACAGGGAGACATTTAAAACCTCAACTAGCCACGAAGGGCCCTCATCAATCCAAAAGAAAAAGAAAAGGCCAAGCCGCTAGCCAATCGGCTCATAAAATCGTCCAAACCCAAGAAAATAGTAAACATGTACCTATTTGTCGGGCATACAATTTTATTCCTCTGCTTAGCTTCCCTGCTATGACCTGTTCAATGTATATACATGTATATGCATGCAATTCCAATCAATTTTCAAGTTAGTTCAATATTTGATTCAATTTTGCTTAATGGTTCAAAATTTTAATTAATCAAACCAATAATCAAACAACACAATCAGCAATCAATTTGTTGATTATCGTTTCAAACACATAACTTTTATATATAGTCAAAAATCCAATTTTTAGTATCAAATCACAAGCAATAAGTCCTATCTAGTTTTGGTTCTCACACCAACCAATTGGAAATATATAAATATCCCACTTTCGAAACTCGAACAAAAACACTGATGATGCACGTGCTATCGTCAGTATCATCTCCGGGGAGTGTGATCTATATCCATCCAGTATATTTAAGGCTTCGAATACACGTAGATCAGACGTATATTAAAATCACCATATACCCGATAGTCCAAATCTATTTAAAATAAAATATTCAAATACGTATGATAAGGTTTAAACTTTTAAAACAATATTAGTTTTCATTTTTATTTTAAAAAATATCACTCTTCTCACTCGTTCTGGATACTACTGATCCCATCTCTAACGAGTCATTCTTATTGGACATTAGTAATCCAATCTTTGATGAATTCTTTCGTTTGATTCTAATATGTCTTGTTCTCGAGCCCTGTAAACCAAAGCTCTGATACCACGATGAAACGACCCAAACTTCCCCATAAGGGAAAGCCCTAATTGAGTTGAGAAAACGACAAATCAGAACACAAACAGAAGAACATTTCATTGCTTATTACAACAATTTACATCATTGTACAAGAATAAACAGAGTATGAATAAATAATACACAATGGAAAATATCAGAGATTAAATACATTGCATAGCAGCGGAAAATAATACATAACACAACTAAAAGAGATACCCGGATACAGAGCTTTCCGAATATCGCTTTAGCTGTAAACCAGGATCCCGTGAATATAATATCTGCAAAACCAAAACTACTAGGTGCCCATGTGGAAAATAGCGGCACCCAGAGTTTAGGTTAAAACAATAAACTCTAAGTCAGTCATGTTACTGGTGTGAGAACTAAAAACAGTTATTAACTTGGTTTTAAAGTAATGTAAATCAAGGGACCAAACCTATAACACGAAATAGGTTTTAACCATAAGAATATCAGTGCATAAACAAATAGCGCAATGCTAAAGAAGAAAAATGAAGCTATTATAAGACTCAGGTCCCGTCACACAATGCAACGCAAGCCAGAGGATAGAGTTTTACCACATAATAGCCAAAAATGCTTGGTACGTGAAATTTCATATTTTATTATTACTATATGTGAAGAAATCAACTTCAAATATAAATGTATCAATCATAAACGACATAATATCCCATGCTACTATGTCGCCATACTGGTACTGCAATTAAAACCGAAATGTCTTGTATTGGAAATTGGATTCCATCTACGAACCAAGGCAAGGGATCATCCTTACCAAATTCGAGATAATCTAGCCCATGTCTCAGGAACAGAACACATCGTTCCTTCGATCTTCAGGGTCAGTCCAAATTTTAAGTGGATTAATAATCCTTGAACAATACGTTTCCCCGCCCTATGGGGCGTAAGTCTGGTCAGTATGTCAACCATATCCATCCATCGGCTCCGTAGTGACCGATATATCCGAGGTACCTCGCTTTCCATCATCCACATAAGTAAAAATGTTTGGGCTCCATACCATAACACCACTCCTAGCTAGAAGGAAACACATGTTCTCCCTGCAGTCCTCTCTCGTTTTTGGTTCATACCGGGGTGTGAGGCTCGCGAATTAACGCTATACACAAAGCTATGCCCTTTAAGGTCGTGCTTTAATCATACATCACAAGAATCTGCTTTACAATAGAAGCCTTGATCACGCCATGCAACTAATATCTATCGATATATAACCTCTGAACTCGTACGTCTTAGAGAAGGGTGTTAAGCAAGAGAATAAATTCTCCACCACCAAACAGATATATATTTAATAGAGACCAATCAATACAGAATAAAATCCAATGTCAGACACACATCCATTTAATAGTTCGTTCTGGGTCTGAACGAAACCGGAGGGACCTTATTCCTCGTCCCATATGTCCAATACAGGAGAGAGGTCCTCGCATATCCGGTCGATCTCCAAGTACGTCTGGACGATCACACTTATTACCTTGTCTTGGGTGTCTAGCCCAATCAAGACATCAGTAATCATCCAAACGATGTGAAGACCTCCGGTCTTCAACCACTGTCTTCATTGTCGAATTATCGTCGAATCAGTTATTCAGAATGGGTATAAACCCGGCCTTTCCAAATAACTCGCGTATATAATAAACAAGTGCTATAAAAAACAACATACGCCTCATTTTAATTCTGAATATTCTTTTATTTAAATATTCATATCCTTTGGGAAAGGTTCCCATTAATTTTATCAAATATAAATTCTTTGAATTTATTCTTTAATCTTCCTTTGGATATCAATTCAAACCAAATTAAGGTTTATCCAAACTAGTCGGGATTAGCACACCTTACCGAAGTAATCATTTGTTATTTCCCAATCCCAGCCTATTCACCCCATGGAGCAAAACTAGTAATACTCCATATCACCACGGTGTTATCAGTAAATTTAATTACCATTTCACGTTCAAATCTAATTAAAGATTTAACTATCGCCTGAAGCAAAACTGGTGATACTTCATTCTCGATCACTTCCCAAATTTGATAATTTTAAATTATCGTATTCACTTTTCAATCTAACTAAAGATTCATTAAAACTCCACATAGTTTTAATCTTCCCAAAAATCAATGTTAATGATTATTTAACTTTGGGAAATCAAGCATGTCGCATCGACAATCTACACCGTACAATTGATTTCTGCCGATATATAACCTCTAAACTCGTACGTCTTAGAGAAGGGTGTTAAGCAAGAGAATAAATTCTCTGCTACCAAACAAATATATATTTAGATCAACCATTAATTATGGAATCTTCACGGAAAACAGATCAATATATATTTCCATATTCAACTAATAATATAAATGGAATAATGACAAAACCTTTTAAATTCCATATATATTAACAGTCTTCCTCCACAGAAGTTCACTTTCAATTATTATCAAATCGAATTCCATTCAATTCCAATTTATTTTATAAATTGGAAAACTTTACTTTAGAAAATTTCCATTAAATCTTAATTAAAAGATTTTCAAATTCCAAATCACATTTCACTGTAAATCGGGTAAAAGAACGAATGTCATTAAAATACAGTTCACAATAAACCCAATTCACATTCCGTTTAATTCCAATTGAATGTTAATTAACTGGAACCTCTAATATTCTTAATTAAAATATTTATTCTTCTCACACGGGGTTCAAGAACTGTGTTACTAAAAACACCATTCACGACAAACCCAAAATACAATTCGATATCAAATACAAGGCTCTGAATAGAAATTATATCGGCTTATATTCAATATCAAATTATGGAACTAACAAATATCATATTGGAACTAATGATATAACTATATCTTCCAAATTTCCATAATAATATCTGCATAATCACGATATCCAACATCGAAATATTCCGAAGATGATTTCCATTCAATTCCACTCCAATTCATATATTAGGAATTCAGGTTATATTAAAACCCATTCTCAATCCAATTTATTTATTTAAAAAAAATTGGATTATAATTCTAGTTAATAACTAGTTCATTTTGATAAAAATATTTTTTATCTTTCTAGTTATGGAATTTTTCGTCCTAATTCTTTCTAAATCATTTATTATGATTTTACTCAAATTATCAATATTTTTAATAATTTTATTAAGGCCCTTTCAGTCGATTTCCATAAACGGTCATCGAACTGCACTTACAACGACATTTTCCAAATTTGATTTGGATATAATTATGAATCCAACCATTCGATTTCAAATATCTTACATTCACTGAATGTTCTTTTCGATACGAACCGAACAGTTCCGGTTTAAGGAGAATCCGACGGTCGGATCTCCCGTAATATCGATTCGAAGTTAACAGTCGAAATTCATGAATGGTCGCGGCGCGGCGTGTTCGATTCAGTCCATTAAATGTATATAATATATATATATATATATATATATATTATATTTCGTCGATTTCCATTTAAAACGTATTTTATAAATCGTTTATAAATTCGTTTAAAATGATTCTAACTTCATTTTCAATTTTAAATCAAAAATGAATATTCTATATCATTATAATATATAAATGATAATATTTTCAAAATATCAAGTTTGAAATCATTTCCTTCTCGATATTCATTATAAAAATGAATAAAATCGATATAAATATCGTTTGCATTAAAATGGCGCAAATCTAATTAACACAGCTTATATATTTCAATGTTTTCATATCCATCCCAAATCATACATCAAATCAGATTTTTTTTATCCCGTACTGAATATTATTTTAAAATTTTCGTTATTTTAAAATTTTCTTTCTTTCTGAATTGGAATCAGACACAGTCAATTACCATATAATGTTATTTATATGGATTTCATACACACATGTACACAACAATAATTATACACAGTCAACCATCATCTAGAGTGCATCACACAACTGCATAAGCATTAAATATAAATAATTAATGCTTACAACAGTGTGTCAACCAATCGATTTACATACAACTAAATATTGGGATTAATGTATGCCCAATATAATCCCAATACTCGTGTGGGGTTTTCAAATAACAAATACTGATTATTATATGTGCAGTTGGGCGATGGGTAAAATTTATCGCCCCAATCAATATCAGTTAAATGGGTGTACATAAACAAATCGTCCGATTTGTAAATGAATATTTATTTTCAACACATGACCATTTTATATGGTTCATATATTCAATAAAAATTATATTTTTATTATTCAAGTATTTTATTCCATACATGAATATTTTATATATTTTATTCATTCAATAAAAATGATATTTTTATTGTTTAAATATTTTATTCCATACATGTATACTTTATATATTTTATTCATTCAATAAAAATGATATTTTTATTGTTTAAATATTTTATTCCATACAATACAATCAACAATCACAATACAGTCCATTCAATTCAAACAAACAAACATGGTTTGTACAATAAATGGTGTTGGGTGCTACTAAGCACCGTCTGCATCCTAGTATATTTTTAACTATAAAATAACGAGAGTGAGAAGGAGTTCTCACAGTCAGTTTGCACTCCGCCAGTTTTATTTTTGGATTTGTAAACAGTTTGGATTTGAATTTGCCCGAAATTCTAATGTGCTCCAAATTGGACCTGGTCAGTTTTGTTGCCGAGTTCTTGGCTCCACGATCGCAACAGACCCAAGTTTGCATTTTTCCGACCTTGTATGAGAAAGATATGGGCTTTTTAAACCTTAATGACTTGAATTATCTTAGTTAATAATTAAATAGATTAATTAATTAAATTAACCATGTATTAACCTTATCCTCTCTGCCCGTTCCTTATGTTCCTTCCAGGTGCGATAAACCCATTCGTTCAAACAAGAAATCCCGACGTCGGCGCTGCCACATGGGGGCGAAACCCCATCAGAACCCCTCCCCTTGATCGCCAACACGAGCTGCTCTACTGGCCGGAGTATGGGCCAACTCGATGGCCTCTGGCGATGAAAATCGCCCTCGATCAGCGCCTCTTTTGGCTTGGAATTCGTGCACGATAATCAACGAAATCCCATCTACTTAGTATCATCTTGAAGCTCTATCGATCCTCTCGAATTTTCGTTTTGATTGTTTGGTAAAATTCAGCGTGAGATGGAAGAAAAAGGATGTGAAAATTTGAGCAATATCTGCCGTTAAAACGAATGAGGCGGCTAGGTTTTAGGGGATATTTTTAATATATTTTATTATTATTTTATTCTTTTAATTATTATAAAGTGAAGTCTTTCCCTCGAATTCTAAATCAAACCTAACGACTGTCGCCTCTAACTAATTACCCCCATTCCGAACACAATGGGATATGTCTTGTAAGCCAGTTCGACTGTTTCAGTCGGTTTTTATCAAAATTAAAATATTAATAAATAAATATTGAATTTAAACGTACATTTTAATTTACCGGGACCACATACTGACTCCAAAAATTCCAGAAAAATAAACCTAGCTATGTTTTGACCATATGGTCCTAAAAAATATAATTTCATTGAATTTGGAGACCGTTTGAAAAATGGTAAATTTCGGGTCGATCCAATTCAACTAAAATTGACAAAACACGTTTAAATTCACTACACTCACATATTAATTCCAAAAATTATGAAAATTGGAATCCAACAATAATTTGACATTCGGGATCCAACAAAAGTGGTTTCGTCGAAAACGGAGGTCGTTTGAAAAATCGCTATTTTTAAGGGCTATATATTTATTATATTAAATTCCATAGCGACTATTCTGAATTTTCAACTGGACATAACTTTTTATTCCCGTTATGAAATTTTGATTTTTCACATTCGTTGGAAAGATATTTTCAAACAGATTCGAATTTTTCTTGTTTCACCGAAATCCGGTTTATTTTGAATCATATACATTCATTTGAAATTTGAAATCAAAATTTAAACTACCGTGCCATTTCAGGCTCGTTTTATAATTAAAATAAACTTATTTGTTCTAACTTCGATTAAAATAAATTTTTAGTCGTTATTATTTAAAATAAATCATTTTGAATATTCAAAATTCATTAAAATTGCTAAAACAAAAATTTTAAAATGGTTCTGAAAATTCGGGTTGTTACACTTCATGTGCCATAGGTGCTCAACAAGATCATCTCAAAGTTTTTCATGAGTGTCCATAAACCTATTTTTTTGAAAATGTCTCAAGAAAACTTCAATAGTGTTCGGATGTCTATCGAAAACAACTATTGTTGTATTATCTGGGTCGTATCCCAAATAAGATGAAAAGCCCCTCTTTCTTCTTCGATGATAATATTATGCATAATAATAAATGCTCGCGTAATGTTGCTCAATTCCTTTGGCTTCCACATTTTAACAGAATTTTTAACAATGGCAAATCACGCTTATAAAACTCTAAAAGCGTGTTCTATTTCTTTTCTCATGGCCTTTTGCTTTTCAGAAAAATATTTTTCTTTCTCGATCTTTGGGTCTAAAATTGTTTGGACAAGGGTATCCCGGGATGGATAAATACCATATGCCAGATAATATCCCATATTGTATGCATTTCCAGCAATACTGAAATTGCAAGCAGGTGCATTTCCATGTGTGTGATTTTTAAACAGATATGATTGGTCTAACATATTAATATCATTCATGGAATCAGGACATCCGAAGTAAGCGTGCCAAAACCAAAGGTCATATAAGGTAACGGCTTCTTGTATCATTGTAGCTCTAGGATCATTATCGATAAACTAACCATGCTAAGCTTTTGGACAATTTTTCCACTTCTATTGCATACAGTTGAGATTACCTAATATGCAAGGAAATCCTCTTTTTGCTTCTAAACTTTTAAGTTTATGGACACTACTTTGCATTGGAGAACACAACTATTATTCACCATATAGTTCAATAATCGCTATGAAACATTCCACACTTAAATGAATCATACTGTCACCCATTCAGACCACTTCCTCAAATGCATTGGGGGTATCCCATAAGCCGTAACACGTAATGCTCCTATAATTTTTTTGTTAAGGTGAACATCCTAAAGTACCAGAACCATTTCATTTTTGAACAAAATAGTTATCATGACCAACAACTCCATTGAAAATACGTATAAACATACCTGTACCCATTCGAAATCGATGATGAAAATTATCAAGACTATAGATGCAGGGTTTATTAAAATATTCTTTCAGTAACCTAGCGGTTCTGCCTTTGTGATTCCGCATCTTCCTTTTATCTACACGACCAATTGAACTTCGACCATGCGCTTGAAGACTCCTCCATTAAGAATCGTTATATTCATTATTGGTGAACTGTGATTACTTGCATCATTAGTTATAATTCATCACTATCAGTGGTGGCCTCCGAGGATAATTGTACAAAATTTGTTGCATATACATCTCATTTTCTACATCAGAATCGGTTTGATTGTCTTCAGAACTGTTATCACTTTTGCTAATTGAAGTTTCAAACTCCTGTTTTTCATCAAAATATGATTAAGCGGTATATGTATTTCGTGGCATTTTAAATAATATAGATATTTTCTTGAATGCATTTCAACTTTGATCTACAAATAATTTAAAGTGATATATAAAGCTATAAAGGCTATGTTCAAGTTAAATTTAATGTATAAACTAATGTTATTACAGTTGTATTTTGAGGAATTAAAGTTATAATAGCCATGTATTTAAGTCCATGCATTTATAACTAAAGCTATAAGTTTATGGGTTAAAGTTATAGCGATTGTGTATTTAAGTATATGGATTACATGTATTTAAGTCCATGTATTCATGTTATAAATGTTATAACAACCATTTAAGTCAATGTATTCAAGAATAAAGTGTAAAGTTTATATACTAAATTAACATGATTAAGTCCATGTTTTTAAACTTCATGTAAAGATAGATTTCAATACTTCATGTATTAGATCTAGGTTCATGTATTAAGTTCATGGACTTGCTTTAGTGTTAAAACTTTAAGTTCATGTACTAAGTTTCAAACAGTTGATAACTCAATTTTTTTTACCTAAACAGATTTCTGAAACTCTTATTGGGAAACGGTGAAATGATCACCATTTAACGCTTAAACGAGATTTAT
This sequence comes from Allium sativum, assembly GCA_030737875.1. Lineage (NCBI taxonomy): Eukaryota > Viridiplantae > Streptophyta > Magnoliopsida > Asparagales > Amaryllidaceae > Allium > Allium sativum. The sequence goes on from CM060915.1 coordinate 153,686,411, forward strand.
TTCATCACTTATAGCTTAAACAGTGAAATGAAAACCATTTAAGAAATAAACGATGATTATTTCACTGTTTAAGGCTATTTTTTTTAACTATAATGGTAAAACCAATTTTGCAAATCTGTAACATTAAACAGAGATTGTCCATCTACAAATTCGCACACTTGAAATGTTTGCAACACAAACATATACAACAATGCAGACAAAAATTAAAAGTTGAAACTTATATACAAACCGGAATTGGAAATATGAACCGTGACTAGAATAATTTCTAAACTGGAAATGAACCAAACTGTAAGTTAAAACATAAACCATGACTAGAATAACTTCCAGTTTGTATTTTAATACATGTTTCTTAATATGAACCATGATAGGAAATGAAACATGAACCATGAATGGAAGTTGAAACATATACAAACTGGAAGTTAAAACATGACTGGAATAATTTTTATACTAAAATGCAAACACAAATTGAGAGTTGAAACTCATATGAAAACCGAAGCCATATTCATAATACAAGTCACTTTTATGTCCATTTGAAAATAGATATTTTGTCCATTCAACCTGAAAGTTGAAACATGAACCAATTAGCCAAGTTAAGAAACATGTAATATAATTGATAAATTAAACAAGAACTATTAACCTGAAATTATGATAAAAACATGAACATTTAATAATAGCCTTAAACCAGTTACAGTCACAAGTCTTCCAAACTCGTAGGACTCTTTTTTCCAGCTATTACCTGACTATCCCTTAAAAGAGATATCGCTTTTCTCACGATTCCACTACTCTTCTTTTCACCTTTGTCTATACCTTTTTCATGGTCTGAGCCTATATTATCAAGGGATTAAATGTCGTACTCATAAGTGTTAAAAATGGACCTAAGAAATAAATTTAAAAAAAAAACTTATTTTTCAGGCATATACCTTTGTATGTATTTAATTATCTAAGTTTTTCGATTTTATTTAGTTTATTTATATTATCAATGTTATTTAATTTAATTATAGCCAACAAATAATTACCATAGTTTTGTAGTTTAATCATCAAAATTAATAAACATGTGCAAATTAAGATTAAACTATAAAGTTGTTTAATTTATCAGATCCGTTTAATTTAATTTAGTTTAAATAAAAATATTTTGTTTATTTAGTTTACTTCATATTCGTTAAACTACAGAATCTACAAATCCTTATATTATCAAGATCAATATAATTAAGTTAATTATATGTTTATTTAATTCAGTTTAAATTCAAGTTAGATTTTGATTAAGTATAAGTGCATGGTTTCAAGTTTCAAGTTTAATTTCTTGCAGTGGAAGGTGCGGTGGTTGAACTATGATCTTAACACCTTATCTATTTGTTTGCATAACCCCAGGGTCTCTTCCTTCGTCATCGTCATCATCATCTTCTTCATTGCCACCTTCGTCGTTGTCTCCATCATCACCTTCTTCGTCTCTTTTTGCTTCATCCTTTTTGTCGTCCTCTCGTTCTTCTTTATCCTCTTCGTGACCCTCCTTTTCATCTTCGACTGTCTCGGTAGGATGCATTTAATGGATCGTTTCCCCTTTTTTGTGGATTTGGACCGACCTGTTGCCTTCGTCTGTAACATCAGTTTCGGTTGCCTTCTATAATTTCCATGTTCTATTTGAAACATGGAATGATAAACATAAACATAAATTACAAGCAGAATAATATACGATAATTATTAAAAAGCGTACTGTAATTTTCAAAATCTATTGCCACACCACTTATCTTATGTAATCCTTCCCCATACTACCGAGATTCTTGAAGTGCTAGGTACCGCATACCCAAATTCATCTCCCAAATGCTATCAGTTGTGTAATGCGATGAGACTGGTGGTATATACGACAAATGCAGAATATGTAATGAATCATCTTGTCCTTTCCACATTATACATCAGCTAGGATCTTCTGTTTAGCTTACTTGCTGGAGAGGTGGAGGTAGGTAAAACTGAGATGCATAATTAACTTTCGAAAACATTACAATAGTAGACTAAATGACTTCAATGCAAAAGGACCAAAGAAATCCACATTACCAATATGGAGTGCAACATCTAGTAACGGACATACATCTCTAGCAATTTGCCGCTTGTAGGTGTCGTGGTCAATCCTACACTTTGATATAAATACTTGTGACAGTCATCCTAATATAGCAGTTACTGCATATCCACATATGTATCATATGTCATGGTACGTGTCATGAGAAGAGGACGATCTAAAGGAATAATAGTTTACCCAGTTAATTGTCTATAACACCGCTTCCCTAAAAATAACTCATAATAGTCGCCTAGAGGAACGAGCAGTGGCAATTGTTTCATTGACATGTTACGAGAAATATGAACCTCATTTTGATTAGAAGCAATTAAGAAAGTTCATAGATTCCAATTAATATGAATGGTCTGTCGATGATCAATATGATAGCATGTAATTAAAAATATATGTGCTTTGATACCATGTGTTCTTGTTTTATTCTCTTTCTCCTCAAGCTTTTAGTCTTGGATAGGACGACTGTTTTACACTTTTCTTAACAATATAATCGCCGATAATCATATACTCAAACAACCGGTACTGCAAACAAAAAATGACATTTAGTTGATTAATTAAACATGTACATTAAAATAAATTGAAAAGACAAAAGGTTGATATACCTGTAATAACTCGACAAATCCAGTAGGATGACCATCTTTGGTCACAACTGCATCCGAACATTCATATAGATACTCCATAATAGTTGAACCTCAATCATACTACTAAGCTAATTCTAAATTCATAACTGATTATGTATACCCAAAATTAATTGTATCATTAATTGATGTGAAGAAAAAAAATGCCCATCATGTATAACACAAAAATTCTATCAACATAATCAAGGTTATTCAGATGAGTTGTTATATAACCTTCAGAAAAATATTTATTCAAATAAGATTTGACAATGTTTCCAATCTTGGTTTTTTTTCCCAACAAGCAGTGGTAAAATTGACTACATTGCCAAATCGGCTTCATCGCTCATCATATGGAATACTATGGGTATTCAATCTAACAGGCATCGAGTAAACATGGTAAAATCTAATGATGTAAAGGCAATCACATCATTTCGAAAATAAAAAAGTTTGAGCAGTAGACCATCATCGCTCAGCAATGGCATGTACACATCTATTATCAGAATTTCACAACTCAACATCCATGAACTACAAATTTTTTCACTATCGGATCTCTAATCTATGGATGATCTTTTAGTTTTTTTCCACCATTTTAACATTATTTTAAATTATCCGTGACATCTCATATTATTGCGATTTAATTCATAACACGATTTTAACGCTAATAGTAACATAGTAATTTACATAAACGTAAATATAACATTTAAATGTAATAAATGATATATTGTAAGCTCTTTTCCGGTTATGAATATGTGATATCCTCCTTGTTGAGGACTTGTATTGTAATATGCCGAAAAGGAATGCGGGAGAAATCACATTATCTACGCCAATTTCAAATTCACCATCGTCACTGTCGAGAGTCTATCTATTTTTTGGTGGTTTTCTTCTCCGTATACTGCCGGAGGAGCTAGGTCCTTCCACATTAACATCTTCCATCATTAAATCGAATTTTTTAAGATAATCCAAGAGTTTGGGAATTTAAAAATTCATGCTCTAACAAAGTAAATTTGCGAGGAATAGGTAAAGAATGGAGTTAGGATTGAATATATGTTAAAGCTAGTTTGATTTTGAGCAAATTTTCCTTTTTTGATAGGAAATGGGCTTTTACTCAGAGGAGGACATAAGTGAATGAAGAAAAATGCCTTGGGTTTATGTGTAGGAAAGATTATAAGGTACAATGTTATAAAAAATCACTCTAAACTGGTTAATGAAACTCGTTTATAGAATAAAAGGTGAAATGAATCCCGTTTAAACCTATAAACGAGATTTGTTTACCTGCTTATATTTTATATAAAATTAAAAAACGCCAATCCCTACTCACTCTAGAAAAGTGGGCGCTTGTGGTACTTAATATTGCGTTGCTCATCACGAAATCGGAGCAACTGTTAGAGAAGCTCTTACTATCTTTATTCTCTTTTCACATAAAGTTTTGTTTTATTTTAGGTGGTGTTAATGATAATTATGAAAGAGGTATTCGAGTGTGTTAGGACAGTGGACAAAATATGCATTGAATTTGAAATTCGAATTAATGTGTTTGCTAAATAATAAGATTTAGAGTTTGTAGATATCAATTAAAACATCGAATTTATTGATAGTGACATGCATTGTTTATGTACATTGAACATGAATGTAGCTGTAAAGGGGAAATGTTTTCTTCCTGAAGTTGAACATATGGTTATGGCTGAGCGTTTGGTCAGTTCGATTAGTTTTAAGTTTAAAATATCAAATTGAAGCCGAGAAAATACAAAACAAACTGATTCGAATGAGTTAAGCTTGGTTAATTCGGCTAGTAACAAAGTTAATCGAATTACAAAAAATTCATTACCCAAATGATTAATGTACTAAAAGCAAAACGTAAATTTCTGTTTAAAGGTTTTTTTTGTACTTTATGTTCATAATAAAAAATTTCAAATTTTAACCAAGTAAATTTTGTTTATAGCAATAAACCAATTATTTAAACTATTACAATACCATATAATTGGATAATGCATCATGAGTTTTGGTTTGTTCGATTAAACCGATAACTAGAATATAGACACTTCCTTATGACCATTTTGCATAGTGCAATAAGAGTTCATTTAGTTCTGTTGATCGTTTTGTATAATATTTTCAACTGCTTAGGACTGCTCATAGCTTAATCTTTTACCTGCTCTCATTTTTGATGTTTCCAACGCATCCGACATTCCATGGAGAAGAAAGTCATTCAGCCGCACACACGAATATGGTACATTTAAGGCACGTTTAAATGTATTAATTTGATTGAAATTTAATTTTATATAATTCTAAAAATAATTACTTTAGTGGCTGTGGTCCATTTGAAACGTAGTTTTTTGTTATCGCACGAACGAGCTATAAAGTATGAAATCGGTTTGAATAGAATCCAAACAACTAACAAATTGAGAAAGTTTGGCACAGGTCCAATTTAAGTTTCGAAATACAAAAAAAAAAAATCCCTGTCTTAAAACTTTACAAATTAGGTCCTTATTTTTTGAGAATCATCAAAAAACTATAAAAAACAACGCAAAAATTATCGGACTTCGAAATTTAATTCAACACATAATCATTATTACATTCCTAGATGAAAAGTACAAAAAAATCAGAAACAAAATAAAAAAATATCCATGTTTCAGCGAATTCTTTCACTTTTCCGAAAAATTGCGGACATCGCAACAAATATATCAAAATATTGCAAGCTTTCATGCAACTTTTGTTGATTTGCGTAAAAATTTCAAATTCAAATCCTATTCAAACATCAAAGTATTGCGGAAAAATCATCAAAAAATAATAAAAATTGAATGCAAATGAAAAATATTTGTCTCCGGTAAATTTCTTAAAAATATGCAACTATTTGCAAAATTTGGAGGCATGTCCTCAATTTTTCCATATAGTAACACATTTCTACACTACACTATAAAATAGTTGCAGATATGTCTGCAACTATTTATAATAACTGCTGACATTGTTGTACTAGTTCTTTCCTCTTTCAATACATTTGCACTGCACTATGTAAAATAGTTGCAGAAATGTCTACACTTATTCACAAAAAAATGCAAACATTTCTACATTTTTTTGAAATCCTTCCGTTAATATTTACAATTTTTTGAATTTTTTTTTATGCAGGATCGCAAAAAAAGGCTAAAATATGTTGCTACGGTAAAACAGGGACCTGATTTGAATACAAACTTATACAGGTAGCCGCTTTGCATTATCTTTAAAAAATAGTAATGCCTCCCTAATTTTCGTTAATAACTTTCTTATTTATTTATTTAAATTACTAATACATATTATTTATTAAAAAAATAAATAAATAGCTACAATTCAGTCATATTAAAAATCAAAACTTAAATGTTTCACTTAGATACGAGGTTGATAGCCGTAAAATGCGTTATCCATTCAATGAACTTTTGCGCTTGAATATCCCAACCAGATAGCGCATTTTCATTTGTAAGGGCATTCCTAACCCAAAGTTGGGTTGGGAACCAACCGACCCCCGATAGGGGTTGGTTGGTTGCCTTGGGGTTGCTTCGACAACCCCTGGGTTGCCAAGCAACCCCTGGGTTGCCAGGCAACCATGGCCTTAGATGGATTTTTAAAAGTTGGCTAAGCTAACCAGCTTCTACAAAGCCGACTAGGGCAACAATCAAACTAATGACCATTTCCCTTTATAAAAGCTGGTTAAGGGCAAGGATCATTTTTTTTTTACCGTTGTCCCTCCCTACTTCCCTCCTCTTCTTCCCATTTCCTCTTATATTTATATTCTTCACTCTAATTTAACAAATTACACAACATTCTTCATTGTTCATACTCTCTTCAACACAAAACAACGTCAAATAGAAATAGTGTCAAAACAACAGAAAGGGAAATCTATTTCACAACAGTATTCCAATAACCAAATATCAAACTTACACAATCAAAACCAATTTCACTCGCAGCAAAATCCTAACCAATATCAATCTTACTATGGCATCAATTCATATCAACCTCCACAAAATATGAATTATTAAAACTCCCAACAGAATTCTAACCACCGCCAGAACTCCCAAAATTCAAATTACTTGCAACATTCTTCATTCCAACCAAATTGTAGTTTTAAGCAAGAGTATGTCTCTCCTAATAGCCAGCAACGAAGATAGGCTCCGTACCCATATCAGAATTTGAATAGAAACATAAATAATCAATTTGGGTATAGCGATTGGGGAATCAAAGAGACATAATTAGAAAATGTGGAAGCCAGAGAAAAAGATAACAGTAATGCAAATATGCTTTCATTGCGATCCAGGCGGCAACAAATTTCTGGAGTCAATATCAATAAATTTCCTATCAAGGATTTTGGGCAGCAAGCTCCGGTTTCTTCAAAACTCTGTAAGTGGCCACCAGATGAGAAAGCCGAGCTTTCTAACTGTTAGATTGAATGTTCAAAGGACAAAAGGAAAGGTACAAGCCAAAGTGAAAGTTCATTATGGAATTTTGTTTGCAATTTGTTCAACGAACGACGTTCAATTGCCTTCCTAGAACGGTTGATTCTTTGAAGCGATCTTGGAAAAGGAAAACACTGCTTTTCAACATTGGAAAGAAACAATGGACAGGATGTATGCAAGACAGTAAAGCGAAGCTAACGATATTGATATGGTAATACTCATATATTAGTTCATTTATATTTCGAGGTTTACTGATTTAGTTGTAACGTATTTCATCAAGTTTAACTTAATCTGGCACATGCATTGTACTTGACTGAGCAAAACATTCAACCTCTCGACATGCAATATTGCTATGATATATTGTCGAAGGAGGAAAAATGGTGAAGAGTGCAACAAGAACACTCTGCTTTTAGGTTCCAACCAAGAAAGACGAGTGATGAATCTAGCCCAGGTAGTTCGGATGCACACAGTGACATCCTATTCGCTACTATCAGTAACGATAGACCATGCAAGAAGTTCAAGGGGAAGAAAAAAGCATCAATTGATTATGCTAGACATTATGAAAAAACAAGTGAAAGTCTTTCTATTGCCGAACAAAATATGCAAAAATACATTAAAGCAAAGGAAACAAGGAGACTTGAGAGAGAACTTCAGAGAGATTTAGAACGACAACGCGATCGTGACGAATTAAAGCAGGAATGTGCTGAAGAGTTAGAGTTAAAGAGGCAGGAATTTACTCGTTAGCAAAATGTGGATGATATGCTTTTGATTAGTTGCAATGTGAATAACCTCAATCCATTTCAAAAAAGGCGCATCGAAAAACGAATTGAGGAGTTTAATAGGCGTAACAGAAATCTATAGGGATCTTTACTTACTAAGTATCCTAGTATTATTTGTTGTGTACTTTTGTTTGTATGGAACTATATTAGTACTATGTATCATACTATCAATTCATGTATCTGTTTGTAACGCCCCGTAATTTCCGGCCAGTCAAAACTTAAAACTTTCTAATTCAAAACACTCTTACATAATTTATATTAATTTTACAAATTATTTCCATATTTTAAAACATTAAAAATGGCTATTTATGGTTACGGTCGATAACTGCACTTACGACGTCCTTCACCGATACAGTTTGAAACATAACTTGAAAATTATACCTCGAAATTAAAATCTGCTTTCACTCATTTGAAAGTTCTTGTCAATATTAATCAACCGCCCTTCGTTTGGTGAAAATCCTATTTAGATTCCAAAAGTTATAAGCATTTAAAGTTTATAACTCAAATACACGAATTGCCATTTTATGATAGCTCTATTTTGACCGAAATAAAAATTATCCTTTGTTGCGTTCAAAATATCTTTGATAATCATTATATACTTATATAAACCCTCCAAATTATTTGGGCTTAAAATTCAACTTTGTTTCTTTTCTTGATAAAACAACAATACAGCTTAAATGATAAAATATGACAGACGCACCAAGACAAATGTAATAACAAAAAATATTTTTATTAATAAAGCAGCTGCATCACTATCCCTTGTGACTACCTACGTACCTTTATCTAATTGGGTAAGCAATTAGATACAGGATCAAGCCAATGTAGTTCTTCTTTACACAAAACATTTAAAATCATTATTTACTTTCAAAATACTCATTACATCGTGTAGAGATTCTCAAAAGTAATCTTAAATTACTTTTATTAAATAAAATTCTAAATTAAATTCAATAAAATCTAATTAAATTTTGAATCAACATCTCGTTCGTCGGATTAGTTAGGGATAGCCACGGAGAGCAGGAAACTGTATTTTCCAAACCCAAGCCTAGACACTATCCTCTCTGTCCCCCTAGAACGTTCCAGTCATTCATTTTGAAAGATACTTTATAAATATATGTATTCGCGCAACAATTAGGGTGTTATATTGGTAATAGGCAAATCTCCTACTTTTAAATTCATGCTTTTAAAGGGTTTAAGACAAAACCAAACTATCACAAATTATTCCAATCTATGTTAAGAAGAACCTCGAAACTACTTAAAATAAAGAAAAGGTAACATTTAAAAAGTACTATAAAAAGTTTCAGCATCATAGAATAAAAACTGCAGCATTTTAAAAGTGTTAGGACAAGTTTCAGATGGTTTTAGGCTCAAAACAACTATCTACAGTGTTTCAGCCATGCTATGGAAAGTTCTGGTTAGTCTATAATGGTTTTAGACTAAATTCAGCTACTACAGTGTTTCTGCGTGCTATAAAAAGAGTTCTGGTCGTGTTTAAAGCTTTATAATTAATTAAGTGAAAAGATAGCACTTCGGAAGTGCTATAGAAAGTTCTGATTTGATACACTTCTGCATTAGGAACATTCAGAAAGCGTTTCAAATTTCCAAAATGTTCCAAGTTTCGGAAAATCAGCTTTTTTTCCATTTTTGGGTGAAATGTTTGACACTGTCTCTCTATGATAAAAATAGATTTCGACCCCAAATTTTTTTACATAAAGAAGCTATCTTTGTCTACTTAATTATCATAAAAAGAAACCGTTAAAATTATTTATCTATTCAATAACTAGAATTCAACAATACAAGGCATTTTTAACATGTCTAATTCGGGTTGATTTTTACCTTTGCATCCAGTTTTCAAGTATGAAAACGACTGAATTAGTAAAGGTGATCGAATACAAAGTTGTAGCCCTTTGAATTAGCTTTCCAAATTGATAGAGAAGTTGAAATTTCATTAAGAATTGCAAAAGTTATGCCCAAATTATCGAACGTCATTTTCAGGGGTTCACATCCAAACATTCGTTCATAGAATTCTCAACTTTTCTTCAAAATATGAAATGAATACATGAACTTAAATAGTTTTTCTCACCTTGTACTTGTGCCTTGATCTTGTTTTTATTCTTTAGGCTTCTCCCAAACTTCTACTCTTTATCTTACTTTTGTTTTCCATTTTAGAATCCATGAAAAAGAATGAACCTTTCCACCCTTTATATAGTAGTTTTCAAGGTTAGTTTGGTAATTTGGTTTTGGACACTTGTCCTCCTTATCTTCATGCATTCTTTAGGATGAAGACACTTGTATATCTTGGTGTCTTTAGATGTTTCTACACATGGACACCTAATGGGTGTATGTGTCTTAACCTTATTTATTTACAAGACATGTGTTCCTTTCATTTGGCGACACGTGTCCTTATCATTTTAAGCCATTTTTTCATATTCTAGAACATGCACTTATATACCATTTGTATGTTACTTCTATGATATATACATACACATATACGTGATTTTCTAGTGTTACTACATGCACATGATATTCCAACAAATTTTAATAAGCCAAACCTCGTTTATCGATAAAATTATTTTCGGTTACATTATCGATTTTTCTTCGAACTACTTATCTTTGTAAACAAAAACTCAACAATACATTTTCTCTTTATTAATTATTATTTATAAAGGGATTTGATCAAGGTTATGACACCATTAAATCCAAGTTTTACATATTTAATAACCTCGATATTTGAATATTTGCTGCTCGAAGTTTCAGATTGTTACATTCTTTCCCTCTTAAAAGGAATTTCGTCCCCGAAATTCTATGTGATACTTAATAAAAAGATAATCAATATTCCATAAAAGAAACTCTATGTATCCAAGAAATTTTCTTGAAAGTATAGTTTCAAAATAATTTCATAAATTGAAATCATACCTGGATATTATATGATTCGAACCTTTTAACATTCTGTCACTTCTACAAGCTGTTACTGGATCAGGCATGCCATAGCTTCTTTTTATGCCCAAATTTAGGATCATATTCTTTGTAATTCACATTGATTATCAGTCTCTTTTTCTTCTTGCATGGTGCCCATCGAAATGTACCAAAGATTCATCATGCTTGGGCTCATCTGACTCATCATCATCAAGTAAGGATGTATTCTCCATATTTCGGTACTCATCAAAACGTACCAGAGAGTAATCTAGACATCACATGTAATATCTTCAAAACATGATTATATTCATCAAAGTCAACTCATCAATTATGTTCTACTCTCCTTGTTACAGTGCCCATCAGAATGTACCAGAGAGTAATATTTTCAAAATAGTTTCTAATCAATTTTTTTTTAATTAAGTCAAATAAGTTCTTTTTTTCTTTTGTTAAAACTAGGATCATATTCATCAAAGTGGATCCACACTCAATTTAGGATATTTTATCCTATTGCGGCCGGCATCCCGTCATCAAATAGGATGTACTCTACTCGGCTCGATTCCAACATAGAGTAATAGTTGCACTATCCAAGATCTATTGTCTTATGCCGGCATCCAGTCATCAAATAGGATATACTCTACTCGGCTCGATACCAACATAGAGTAATAGTTGTAACACCCCGAATTTTTGAATAATCAAATTAACTAAATTTAAGAATACTTAATTTCAAATGTGGGAATTAAGGGAAACGGGTTGCGCCATTGCGTTCGTCTCGGAATTCTGCTTGAGATAGAATCCGAGTTTGCGTAAAACGGATACCGTATGAAGAAGATATGGACGAACGAAGTTAGGCGTAAAAAACCAGAAGAAGAAAAAAAAATTGCACTAGCGCACTTGGGAAGTGCGCCAGTACAAAAATACACTGGCACACTTCCCAAGTGCGCCCAGGCCGAGCAGAAAGCCTGCACAGCTTTCTGGTGTGATCTGATCCACACTGTGACTCATTGCTGAGTCCTTTCTGACTCCTTGCTGAGTCATTAGGGCTGAGGTGTCACCTTATCCTAACTGAATGGTTTTTGATTAACCCTAAGAGCATTCGACGGCTCAAATTAAATTGAAATTCTATATAAACACATGTAGACTCAAACCCTAAAACCAAATTAAAAATTAAATCAATGGCCATCATACTGTCTCTCCAAAACCTAGAGTAGCCGCCAACTAGAAGCAAAGTAAAGCAACTCAATTCAATTCAAATCAAAGTCTAATCTCAATAACAAATTGTCTACATCAAGGGAACACTAATCAATTACAGAATTCAGATCCTAGAACCGAAGACCCTCTTTTTCTGTGAGTTCTAGTCACTTTTAGGTTTAAATAGATAAAAGTGAATTGTGGTAGACTATGATTTGGGTATATGTTGTTTGTTGTTATGCAAGTTTATTTTTGTTGTGGATCATGAAATTATACAAGTTCATTGTTGTTGTGGATCATGAAATTATACAAGTTTATTGTTGTTGTGGATCATGAAATAATACAAGTTTATTGTTATGGTGAATCATGAAATTATGCAAGTGAAATTCATAAACCTATGCAAGTTACATATGCAAGTTATTATGTTGCGAATTCGTGAATCTATGCAAGTTGTTATCATGAATCTATGCAAGTTGTTATCATGAACCTATGCAAGTTATTATGAGATCATGCAAGTTACCTATGCAAGTTATTGTGTGATGAATTCATGAACCTATGCTAGTTGTTATGAATCATGAACCTATGCAAGTCACCTATGCAAGTTGTTATGTTGTGAATCTTGAACCTATGCAAGTCACTTATACAAGTTGTTATGTTGTGAATCATGAACCTATGTGAGTTGTTAATTATGTTTTTAATTCATGAACCTATGCAAGTTGTTATGTTGAAATTCATGAACCTATGCAAGTTGTTATGTTGCAAAATCATGAATCTATGCAAGTTGTTAATTATGTGATGAATCATAATTATATGCGAAGTTATCATGTCATTTTCCCTAGTTGTCATGCTTATGCCAAAAACTGTACTGAAAATGATCACCTTGTCATTCCCTTATTTTATTGTTATGGCGAGGCTACCTTGTAGCCTCGATGACGCCAAAAACGCAAACGATTACGCTAGTTAAGAAACGGGGAAAAGGGGAATTTGTAATAGGCATAATTTACGTAGTGCTTATGTAAATTGGGCACATGACTCTAGTAGGGAAACATATAAATAATTGCCTATTATGACATAGGTAAAGTTGAGTAAAAATGGTATAATTTGAATTTCATTCCATAAATGGTCATATTCAAATTATACCATTTTTACTCAACTTTACCTATGTCATAATAGGCAATTATTTATATGTTTCCCTACTAGAATCATGTGCCCAATTTACATAAACACTATGTAAATTATGCCTATTACAAATTCCCCTTTACCCCATTTCTTAACTAGTGTAACCGTTTGCGTTTTTGGCGTCATCGAGGCTACAAGGTAGCCTCGCCATAACAATAAAATAAGGGAATGACAAGGTGATCGTTTTCAATACAATTTTTGGCATAAGCATGACAACTAGGGAAAATGACATGAAAACTTCGCATACAATTATGATTCATCACATAATTAACAACTTACATAGATTCATGATTTTGCACCATAACAACTTGCACAGGTTCATGAATTTCAACATAACAACTTGCATAGGTTCATGAATTAACAACATAATTAACAACTCACATAGGTTCATGATTCACAACATAACAACTTGTATAGGTGACTTGCATAGGTTCATGATTGACAACATAACAACTTGCATAGGTGACTTGCATAGGTTCATGATTCATAACAACTAGCATAGGTTCATGAATTCATCACACAATAACTTGCATAGGTAACTTGCATGATCTCATAACAACTTGCATAGGTTCATGATAACAACTTGCATAGATTCATGATAACAACTTGCATAGATTCATGAATTCGCAACATAATAACTTGCATAGGTAACTAGCATAGGTTTATGAATTTCACTTGCATAATTTCATGATTCACCACAACAATAAATTTGTATAATTTCATGATCCACAACAACAATAAACTTGTATAATTTCATGATCCACAACAACAATGAACTTGTATAATTTCATGATCCACAACAACAATAAACTTGCATAACTACAAACAACATATACCCAAATCATAGTCTACCACAATTCACTTTATCTATTTAAACCTAAAAGTGACTAGAACTCACAGAAAAAGAGGGTCTTGAGTTCCGGGATCTGAATTCTGTAATTGATTAGCATTCCCTTGATGTAGACAATTTCGTTATTGAGATTAGACTTTGATTTGAACTGAATTGAGTTGCTTTACTTTGCTTCTAGTTGGCGGCTACTCTAGGTTTTGGAGAGACAGTATGACGACCATTGATCTAATTTTTTATTTGGTTTTAGGGTTTGAGTCTACATGTGTTTATATAGAATTTCAATTTAATTTGAGCCGTCGGATGCTCTTAGGGTTAATCAAAACCATTCAGTTAGGATAGGGTGACACCTCAGCCCTAATGACTCAGCAAGGAGTCAGAAAGGACTCAGCAATGAGTCACAATGTGGATCAGATCACACCAGAAAGTTGTGCAGGCTTTCTGTTCGGCCTGGGCGCACTTGGGAAGTGCGCCAGTATATTTTTGTATTGGCGCACTTCCCAAGTGCGCCAGTGCAATTTTTTTTCTTCTTCTGGTTTTTTCCGCCTAACTTCGTTTCTTCCATATCTTCTTCATACGGTATCCGTTTTACACAAACTCAGACTCTATCTCAAGCAGAATTCTAAGACGAACGCAATGGCGCAACCCGTTTCCCTTAATTCCCATATTTGAAATTAAGTATTCTTAAATTTAGTTAATTTATTATTCAAAAAATCGGTGTGTTACTGTAACGACCCGCATTCTACGCATCGTAGGATCGTAGAATATTTATTTCTTTCACATACGGAGTCGTACGGTCATGTAACTTTGGGAGACGACTATTCGTGCCATTTCCCATGTTCATGATTTTTGCCAATTTTTAAATGACCGTTTTACCCCTAGCTGATACTGTTTTGGCCATAACTTTTGATTGGAAAGGAGTTTTGACCTGAAACCACTTCCATTTGTTTCGGATGATGGTTTACCTTTCCGTAGAGTGGTCATATTAGCCAAACGAACTCACCGTTTGGGAGATATGGCTGAAACAAGTTTCAGAAGGTGAAAACCTGCTTAACCGGGCCAAATGAGGTGATTAGTAAATGGGCCCATAACCCATTTCGGGATTAGGGTTATGGGGAGGCTGAAATGAGTTAGGTTTTCATTTCATTTCAGTTTTCTAGCCGCCATTTACCTCCTAAGAACCCTAATAATGGCCTCCAACCTCTAAAACATCACCAAATCACTTTCTAATCGAGGATTAAGCTTAGCAACATCAAATCAAGGAGGATTAACACCAAAGCAAGGTTAGAGCTGCTGTTAGACATCAATATTCACGCCAAACAGAGATTCATTTCAGATTTGGTATTTTATTTGTGGCCAAGGTGAGTGATTTGCATTGTTTTGCACTAATTACGTTTGATTGCGGGTAATTAGTGAAGATTAACGAAATTAGACATGATAAAATTTTGGAAAAGTATTTATAAATTTTGAAATAATGTTTTAGACCTCTGTTAGAAATTTGGTTCAATTTGGTTAAGTTTTGCTAATCATATCATTAGTTATGCTTAAACATGCTTAAGGAAAAATATAGGTTTTTGGCTATGTTTGATCCATTTTACATGCTATGGTTGTTGTTTTGGTGTTTATGATTGATTGTACATGTTGCTATGACTGTATGATATGATTTATGATTGTCTAGAAGTATTAGATTGGTCGAAAACGCCGTCGAATGGCGTAAATAGCTTGCTGGACAAAGTGCAGGAAACTTTGTAGGACCGGATCGGATAGGGGAAGCTCAATCCGAACCGAAGCGCCTCGACGAGATGGTGATCCAAGAAACTACCTCCAATCCGAACCGATGCCACTCACGAACTGCTTCAGGAGCTAAGGAACCAATGGCCAAGGAGGATCACGAACCGATGCTTGGGCCACGACCTGAAGTCCTCCGATCCGAACCGCTTGGAGAAGTGGACCCCGACCCGAACTGCTGGAGGAGCACGACCCGACCCGTATGGGGTATTCCGATCCAAACCGAGGAGCTGGTGACCACGACCTGAAGCAAAGAGGTGAAGAAATGAAGACCGATCTGGAGAAGAATGTGACGACCAAAACCCGAGATGCAAAGGTAGTCCAAGTGAGAAGTTTGTACTCAGGATCCAGTTGGGAACCAATGAGTTGACTTCATGAGTTGGGCGTTGCTGTGGGACGCATGCTAAGGGGTTGTCGATGTCTATAACTTTGGATCACTATGTGTAGGGAGTACGTGAACGGATTCTGGGCCACAGTGGCCTAGGTACGACTAAAGAGCTATAGACCAATGAAGTGGGGTCATTTGTAAATATTTGGTCATGACTCCATGTGGTAAGCTTGGTAGTAGCCGTAGTTGTACAAGTCGAACTCCGTCACTACTTCGATGGGTCTAGTGATTGACAGTGGTGGACATCGTATTCTTTACGTACCGAGTGAGAGATGTGAGGATGGTTGCTATGTTTGATTTGTTTGTCATCACTATGACATGCACACCCCCACCCCCGTACTCTTTACACCATATATTAGTGGCACCTTAGAGTATTGTACAGTATGTAGTGCTAACTCTTTGGTTGCTGGTCCAGGTTCAGGTATGGTTTAGTATACCTGTTATTGTTCTGTTTAGCTGCTTATCGCTCATACCAGGCTTTTTGTCTGACCCAGAGTTTTATGTCTCTTCTTATTACTCTGGGTGCTCTCACGAGCAGACTAGAGACATGTTAACTGCTGATGCACGAGTAGCTGTACCGGAGACGAGCAGGAGGCTTCCACGTATGATAGATATAGATATTCTCCCTGTGTCACTGCTGGTCACTACTTTGGGCATTAGTAGTGCACCCTTCCTTTCTTTTACTTTAGAGACAGTTTTAAAGTTGTAATAATAATGATATGGAACATAAGCTGTATCTGGATTTTCCGCTGCTATGATGTCTAGTTTTCAGCTTATGCACTGTCTCGCCTGTTTTATGTCAAGTATGTTGTTATTATATTTTATCCCATGCGCTGTGAGACATTCTACAGGTTTCCGATTAGTTCACTCTCTTCTTTCCTTTCTTTGGCGACTGTTCCGTGCTAGTCGGGCATGTGTACAGCGCACTTTCAGAGGAAATGCCGGCTGGAGCGGGGCGGGCCGTCATTGTTACATTCTCCCCTACTTAAAGGATTTCTTCCCCAAAATCTTCAAGTTAAGAAGAAAGTGTCCTACCATCCAATCATCCATCTACTCAACCATCATCCACAAGCATCCATTGTCCTTAGAAAACTTCTAATGTTGTATGAACATATGCAAAAGTGTGTGTATATGTTCATTATCTAATGCAAAGATTAGGCGGTCCACTGATTCAGTTGACCTCATTAATACGAATT
Source organism: Allium sativum (assembly GCA_030737875.1). Taxonomy (NCBI): domain Eukaryota; kingdom Viridiplantae; phylum Streptophyta; class Magnoliopsida; order Asparagales; family Amaryllidaceae; genus Allium; species Allium sativum. The sequence continues at coordinate 153,703,780 of CM060915.1, forward strand.
ATGTCAGTGCCATGAGTCCAACATGTATGCAATTTTCCTATTTGATACATATTATCTCTTCATGTGTGCACAACCATTCATCAAAATGCAGCATCCATATGATAACACAACCATTATACATCCATTACCCTAAATACACACACTCATTTTTATATGCAATATGAAAGTGATTTGAGCCGATCTAGTGCCTAATGTGTGTGTAAATGCATCCACGAGCAACCACTAGCAAACAGTTGCATCCACTTGGAACCATCAAACATAACATGTCTCAAACACATGTTTACATCCATGGATTTTCTATCTAAAGGTCGAAGATTCGGTTGATGGGATACAAACAAATGATATAACTAAAACAAAAGCTCTGTTCCCATTTGACATCGGTTAAGAGAATAATTCCCTAAGTCTCAGTCCCGAAGACCGAAATCAACATCAGACTAACACTCAGAGAATTACCCCCATTAAACAGTGTCAAAACTGGAAATCAACTTCAAACTTCAAGTAGAAACCCCTATCCTTCAGAAATATTCAAATACTTATAGACTACTGGCACAGATCAGATTACATAATGATTTTCAGAAAGCTAAGCATAACAGACCCTTGCGGGTCATAAGAAACTTTTGGGGTCTTCCCATGACAAGTTAGAAACTTAACGACCCTCCTCTCAAAATCTAGAACGACCCTCTACATAGAAAGCTGGTCCATTTAGAACCAACCCATAGCCCATAAACTTGAGCACACAAATGTCACATTCAAATTTTTGACGCCTAATACAGATAATTTCAACCCCTTACAAATACCCAATAAATGAGCCGAACCACCAAAGGGGTTTGAAACAACTACGGGATTAGAAATAAGACTAGTATTAAAGTGCAGAGTCTCAATGCCAGAATCCAAAAGAGTCTTATCTTCATAATCAGAAAAGGAAATTAAACCTTTCACATAAAATTTTCCTATCTCCATCCATCTACCACGAGAGCATCCACCAACCCTCTAGAAGATTCTATCCTTTGCCCTTGCCTTCTTGGGCAATCCTAAATCAGATGTCCTGTCTCATGGCACCGAAAACAACCAACCTTCTTACATGTTAACAAGTCTTTCTCTAAAGTTGCCCCCATCGCGCGGAAAACCCTACGAAGCCCGAAAGAGGATTAGCCGTAGATGGAATAACTGCGGCTACAGATGGAAGTTAGGCACTTCTTTGCCCTTCGACAGACGCCATAGTCTCATCATGCCTACGGGACCATGTCGCGATGAGGTTACCTCCCAGAAAGCCAGGAGCCCCGAAGACTCAGAAAAGAAGGAAAACAAGGATTAAACAGAAAATCAGAAGATAAACATATGGATTTCGGGACTATATTTTTCAAAACAGACTTTCTTTTTTGAAAATACTTCTTTTAAAACCTTTTTGAAAAATATTTTCAAAACTTTTATCTAATCTGGTAACCTTCAGCTCTGATACCAAGTGTAACACCCTACCTCCATTAAGGTCAATCACAAAGGGAATGCCTTAAATTCAGTGGAGTGTTCTAGGTAAATAGACACAGAATATCACAAGACAGATATAAAAATTTTGCATCGGAAATAAACAGCTTTATTAAATTACCAAAATACTTTGTTACATAATACCATGAGTCATAAAACACTTCTGTCTTACATTATCAGAGTACATAGGTATTTAAAAGAAAAACATCATTCCCCAGATTAAAGACCAAGCCATATAAGGGACAGAGACTTGAGCCATACTTCAGAAGTAGCGCCTAGAAGATGATATCCAAATCCTGACTAAACCTGGGTGTTTCCTCCCTAAGAACTTGGGGGGGGGGGGGGGGGAGGGGGACGGAAGAAAAGAGGCGAAACAAACTAGGTCAGACATACATCTGGTGAGTCTAGTTACTTTTAGCCAGTAAATAAATAAAGGTAAACATGACAGACACACAAAGTGGATAAGAGGATTCACGATACAGATGACAGGTATGACAGGACAAATAAGGTAAGGTGTATGCATGCTTCAGTACAAACTACTCTGCACTATTACTAGTAAAATCAAGATGGGATGATCCCTTCCGCTAACCATTATAATGATAAAGATGGTGGTAGTTTCGTGTATTCCTAGCTGCTGTCATAGGTTCCGTCTACTCCTATCTCAACTAGTCGTACCCACTACCCCCTACTATAAATTGGTAGACTTAGGGCATACGTCTGGGTATACCCTAACCACTACCCTAATCGATCGGCTCCCTACTCTGTAGATACCCTGTGTTGGTCCCACAACTAGGGTGTATCACTTCCCTGAAGTGGAAACCCGAGGTGTGCACAGTTATACCTACTGGTGTCACGTCCCCCTCTGCCCGGCCCATGCACGCACATGTCCCCGGTCGGTTTGCGCCGCCCACACCATCCGTCTCGTTTTGGATCTCTTACAATCAATCAGTAAGCGTGCCCCTTCCCTGCCTAGTACGGAGTTCTTTACTTTGATACCCCTCCGGGTTACTGACTGAAATGGGTCCCACTCAACATGATACAAGCTCTCCCCTATGTCTTGTATCCCCACTAGGTTTTCTACTAACTATGTATACCCTAAGGTGCCTTTAATTACATAGCCCTCAATCACTTATGCGTACCTATAGGTGTCTTTAATACATAACCCTTAATCTACCTATCGGTTATGCTTACCTACAGGTGTCTTTACTATATAACTATATCTATTCCCATTAGTTATGCGTACCCCTAAGGGTGTCTTTAATACATAACTTTACTATTTTTCCCCGGTTATGTATACCATTAGGTTTCTTTAATTACATAACCCTTTTTATCCGGTTAAGTTTGTGGGCCCATATATATTAATATTACCCACCTACTCTTCAGTTGTACTTAACCCTCCCACTGATTTAATCCTATTTATCTAATGGTTAAGTTCGTGGGCCTATATATATTAATATTACCCACCTACCCTTCAGTTGTACTTAACCCTCTCATTGATTTAATCCTATTTATTAGATGGTTAAGTTTGTGGGCCTATATATATATATATTAATATTACCCACCTACCCATCAGTTGTACTTAACCCACCCACAATCCAACTCATTTTACTTAACCCTAACTTATGTCTATCATCATACAGTCCACATGTATTAAGTTAGGTTAAGTAGTCTTTTCTTATTACCATGTCCAATTATGGTTATATTGGGCTAGACCTCCCACATTAGGCCTACAACATGTGGATGCTGGATATGCTGGTCAGGTCCGGGCAGTCTTATTCCACAGTTGGGTCTAACCTCGTGTCTTAGCCCGAGTAGTATTCACACACTTAGACCTCTCACATTAGGTTCAACATTAGTGGCTGCTGGATATGCTGGTCGGGTCCGGGCAGACTTCCACCACTACTATAACCTAACCTCGTGTCATAAGTGTTAATTAAATTTTCAGACTTTAATTGCTTAAACATTCCTCTTTTGATTAATTAAGTTAATTAATCATTTCCTTTTTATAGGTGTCAATACCTATTTTATTAACAATTCAGTCAGTAACCCGGAGGGGTATCAAAGTAAAGAACTCCTACTAGGCGGGGAAGGGGCACGCTTACTGATTGATTGTAAGAGATTCAAAACGAGGCGGATGGTGTGGGCGACGCAAACTGACCGGGGACATGTGCGTGCATGGGACGGGCAGAGGGGGACAAGACGACCGTGACACCAGTAGGTATAACTGTGCACACCTCGGGTTGCCACTTTAGGGAAGTGATACCCCCGAGTTGTGATCAGCACAGGGTATCTACAGAGTAGGGAGCCGATCGATTAGGGTAGTGGTTAGGGTATACCCGTTCGTATGCCCTAAGTCTACCAATTTATAGTAGGGGGTAGTGGGTACGACTAGTTGAGATAGGAGAAGCCGACACCTATGACAGCAGCTAGGAATACACGAAACTACCACCATCGTTATCGTTATTATGGTTAGCGGAAGGGATCATCCCATCTTGATTTTACTAGTAATAGTGCAGAGTAGTTTGTAGTGAAGCATGCATACACCTTACCTTATTTGTCCTATCACCTGTACCGTGAATCCTCTTATCCACTTTGTATGCCTGTCATGTTTACCTTTATTTATTTACTGGCTAAAAGTTACTGGACTCACCAGACGTATGTATGACCTAGTTTGTTTCGCCTCTTTTCTTCCATTCGCCCCCAGGTTCTCAGGGAGGAAACAGCCAGGTTTAGTCAGGATTTGGATATCATCTTCTAGGAGCTACTTCTGAAGTATGGCTCGAGTCTTTGTCTCTTATATGGCTTGCTCTTTAATCTGGGGAATGATGTTTTTCTTTTAAATAACTATGTATTCTGATAATGTAAGGCAGAAGTGTTTTATGACTCATGGTATTATGTAACAAAGTATTTTGGTGATTTAATAAAGCTGTTTATTTCCGCTACAAAAATTTTATATCTGTCTTGTGATATTCTGTGTCTGTTTATCTAAAACGCTCCACTGAAGTTAAGACATTCCCTTTGTGAGTGACCTTAATGGAGGTGGGGTGTTATAATAGTGCACTACCCAAGATCTATTGTCTTATACCGCACATCGTCATCGTCAACCGAAGGTATCCATCATTGATGAAATAATCCATAAAAATCTTTAGTAAGTTTAAACAAAGTATACTCTCAAAACACTTTTATACTCTGTAATCATTACTTTCACATGGATAACCATTTCATTTGGAAAATCTACTCTCCCAATTTCGAAAATCATCTTAAGTATAAATCCCCTTTTATGTCAAACACATAGTCAGTTTGCAACAATGTTTTGAGATAGAAAACTTCCAAAATTTAAAATGTGTATGATATAAGTATTCTAAATAATTAATCTAGCTTCCCAATAAGATTAACTTCGACTAAACCAAATCATGAAATCAATAGTTATGACTGAATTGCTGGAGATGTTTTAGCGGCTTTAAGCTAACATCATCAGTACTAAACAATTTTGATATCACGTTTGGTAATAATATAATTATTTAAATAATTTTTCTTACCTTGGTTTTGCATGAATGCAATACTCAGTTTACTCCTTTTGATCTTCCTCGGCTTTGCTTGCCCAAGCTCATTTAATTCCTTCCTTGGCTCGCTGTTATCCCACTTTCCTTTTAAGCCACTCCATTGCATCGATTTAATGCTTCCACATACCTTCCTTTATAAACCACTTCGTTCCTTCGCTACTTTATAACTAATCATATGCACGTACAAATTCGTTATACCTCTTCATATGGTTGTTGAAAATGAATTAACATATTATTAGTATAAGCACTAAACAGAACTTAAACACAAAAAATAAATATTAGTCATAACCCTGGTCAGAGGAATGGTGCCTTATCCTATCCAGTTATATATTTATCAAATTAAGGTAACTTCATTTCAAAAAATTTAGGATGATTTTCTAATCTTATGTGAAATTTTATTTAGGCACCTAACCTAAGCTCTAATAGCACTTGTAACGCCCCGGAATTTCCGGCCAGTCAAAACTTAAAACTTTCTAATTCAAAACACTCTTACATAATTTATATTAATTTTACAAATTATTTCCATATTTTAAAACATTAAAAATGGCTATTTATGGTTACGGTCGATAACTGTACTTACGACGTCCTTTACCGATACAGTTTGAAACATAACTTGAAAATTATACCTCGAAATCTGCTTTCACTCATCTGAAAGTTCTTGTCAATATTAATCAACCGCCCTTCATTTGGTGAAAATCCGATTTAGATTCCAAAAGTTATAAGCATTTAAAGTTTATAACTCAAATACACGAATTGCCATTTTATGATAGCTTTGACCGAAATAAAAATTATCCTCTGATGCGTTCAAAATATCTTTGATAATCATTATATACTTATATAAACCCTCTAAATTATTTTGGGTTTAAAATTCAACTTTGTTTCTTTTCTTGATAAAACAACAATACAGCTTAAATGATAAAATATGAAAGACGCACCAACACAAATGTAATAACAAAAAATGTTTTTTATTAATAAAGCAGCTGCATCACTATCCCTTGTGACTACCTACGTACCTTTATCTAATTGGGTAAACAATTAGATACGGGATTAAGACAACGTAGTTCTTCTTTACACAAAACATTTAAAATCATTATTTACTTTCAAAATACTCATTACATCGTGTAGAGATTCTCAAAAGTAATCTTAAATTACTTTTATTAAATAAATTTCTAAATTAAATTCAATAAAATCTAATTAAATTTTGAATTAACCATCTCGTTCGTCGGATCAGTTAGGGATAGCCATGGAGAGCAGGAAACTGTATTTTCCAAACCCAAGCCTAGACACTATCCTCTCTATCACCCTAGAACGTTCCAGTCATTCATTTTGAAAGATACTTTATAAATATATGTGTATTCGCGCAACAATTAGGGTGTTATATTAGCAATAGGCAAATCTCCTACTTTTAAATTCACGCTTTTAAAGGGTTTAAGACAAAACCAAGCTATCTCAAATTATTCCAATCTATGTTAAGAAGAACCTCGAAACTACTTGAAACAAAGAAAAGGTAACATTTAAAAAGAACTATAAAAAGTTTCAGCATCATAAAATAAAAACTGCAGTGTTTTAAAATTGTTAGGACAAGTTTCAGATGGTTTTAGGCTCAAAACAGCTATCTACAGCGTTACAACCATGCTATGGAAAGTTCTGGTTAGTCTATAATGGTTTTGGACTAAATTCAGCTACTACAGTGTTTCTACGTGCTATAAAAGAGTTCTGGTCGTGTTCAAGGCTTTATAACCAATTCAGCGAAAAGATAGCACTTCAGAAGTGCTATAGAAAGTTCTGTTTTGATACACTTCTGCGTTAGGAACATTCAGAAAGCGTTTCAAATTTCCAAAGTGTTTCATGTTTCGGAAAATCAGCTTTTTTTCCAGTTTTTGGGTGAAATGTTTGACACTGTCTCTCTATGATAAAAATAGATTTTGAGCCCAATTTTTTTTACAGAAAGAAGCTATCTTTGTCTACTTAATTATGAAAAAAAGAAACCATTAAAATTATTTATCTATTTAATAAATAAAATTCAACAATACAAGGCATTTTTAACATGTCTAATTCGAGCTGATTTTTACCTTACTTTGCATCCAGTTTTCGAGTATGAAAACGACCGAATTAGTAAAGGTGGCCGAAGAAAAAGTTGTAGCACTTTGAGTAGCTTTCCAAATTGATAGAGAAGTCAAAATTTCATTAAGAATTGCAAAAGTTATGCCCAAAATATCGAACGTCATTTTCAGCGGTTCACATCCAAACATTCGTTCATAGAATTCTCAACTTTTCTTCAAAATATGAAATGAATACATGAACTTAAATACTTTTTCTCACCTTGTACTTGTTCCTTGATCTTGTATTAATTCTTTAGGCTTCTCCCAAACTTCTACTCTTTATCTTACTTTTGTTTTCCGTTTTAGAATCCATGAAAATGAATGAACCTTTCCACCCTTTATATAGTAGTTTTCAAGGTTAGTTTGGTAATTTGGTTTTGGACACTTGTCCTCCTTATCTTCATGCATTCTTTATGATGAAGACACATGTCTACTTAGGTGTCTTTAGATGTTTCTATACATGGACACCTAATGGGTGTATGTGTCTTAACCTTATTTATTTACAAGACATGTGTTCCTTTCATTTGGCGACACGTGTCCCTATCATTTTAAGCCATTTTTTCATATTCTAGAACATGCACTTATATACCATTTGTATGTTACTTCTATGATATGTACGTACACATATACGTGATCTTCTAGTGTTACTACATGCACATGATATTCCAACAACTTTTAATAAGCCAAACCTCGTTTATCGATAAAAATGGTTTCGGTCACATTATCGATTTTTCTTCGAACTACTTATCTTTGTAAACAAAAACTCAACAATATGTTTTCTCTTTTTTAATTATTTTTTATAAATGGATTTGATCAAGGTTATGACACCATTAAATCCAAGTTTTACATATTTAATAACCTCGATATTTGAATATTTGCTGCTCGAAGTTTCAGGTTGTTACACTGTTCCTTATTAATGGTGGTATTTATAAGGAGTTGTATATGTCTAGGTGTTCTTATAAGTAAGTACAAACATTAAAATCAATAAACAAACAAACAACACGTAAAACAACTTCACCAACTTCCTAAAGCAGTAGAAAAATGATAGAAATTCTAAAACTAAAATAAGAAATAAACTAAAATGTCAAGTTTACAATTAAATTCCTACATGTTCCCAGTAATGCTCTTTTATATTTTCTCTGAGGTTGAGATGAGCATGTGGATATCGAATATCTCCAATTGGCTGCTTGTACTAGGAAAATGTATTAAGGTCTTTGTACGGATTTTTGAAATGCAACCGTAATGCCAGGATACTTTTGATGTTGTAGCTCATAGCCACCCTTTTTTTCTTCGATAATAATGCTATGTAAAATTATACAGCAACGCATGATGTTTGATAACACTGCGGGGTCATGGTAGTGGATCTCCTTCGTAATATACGAAATCTTCCTCGAAGCACTCCAATAGCTCATTCAACGTCTTTTCTCTAACTTTCTTGATGTTTCGTGAACATTTCCTATTTAGCAGTATTAGGCATTTTATAAGCTTGCACCATTTTTTCCACTTGGGATAAATGCCATTTACTAACTATTAACCCATAGTATAATCTAAGCATCCTATGTGGTAGTTGCATGGAGGTGCTACATCGTTGGATAAGTCACTGAATAAATAAGACTGTCGCAAAACATTTATGTCGTTTAGAGAACCTAATGTCCTAAAAAATACATGTCAAATATACAAATCAAATTATGCAATGCTTCCATTATGAGAGTATCCTTTTTGAGATGTCCTCGGTATTGGCCCTGCAATGCAATCAGACAAATTTTCCACCACTAATACATACAGTCTAAGCTACCTAACATACCTGGAAACCCCCGTTGTTCTTCCATTGCCAATATCGTTCAATATCGTGAGGGTTAGAGGATCGAAAATATTCCCCACCAAATTGCATAACAACTTTTTTGCAAAATTCTTTCATGGTCAAGATTGTCGTGGAGTCCATTATCATAATTTTATCATTTATTGAATCTCCAAAAGCACCATAAGACAACATACGAATTGCGGCTGTTTCTTTCTAAAGTGAAGTAAGCCCAAATTCATTGAGCACATTAACTCTACGAGTGAAAAATATGTTTGTTTCTTCCAATTTGTCGAGAACTCTATTAAAGACGTTCTTGGACATGCGAAACCGCCATTTAAATTCGACTTATTTATGCATAGAATTTTCAGCAAAGTAGTCCTGAACAAGTTGGTTGTGACCAACAACGTAATTTCTACCATATCGTAGATGTCGAACGATTTCTTTCTGTGTTTTTATGAGACATTACATCTAGCATTGGATGTGAAATTACTTTTTATTGTTCTATATGACTCTGAATGAACTCATCCGAAGAGGATGCAGATGATGAGGAGTAGCACATAACCTTTTTAGTTTATTCATTTTTCAAATGATTAGTAAATGATAATGAAGAATACATAAGTCTTTACCTATATTAATAACAAAATTTCTTTGAGTTATCCTTTGGTCAAATTCACCATAGCTATGAAGAATTGTCTTCCATGGATGATGGATTGATATTCTAAATACACGTTGGTCATAAATATTGTAGCCACTTTAGGTTGTCATCACTAAGTGTTGATGTTGACAACACGATTCTCTTTATTACTCTAGCCATGTTTTGCGAGTAAAGAAATAGCATGGAGTTACACTGTAGCCACATTAGGTAGTCTTCCACGGACTGTTGATGTTGACAACACGATTCTGTTTATTACTCTAGTCATGTTTTAACGAGTAAAGAAATAGTAGAGTTACACTGTAGCCACATTAGGTTATCTTCCACGGACTGTTGACATTGACAACAAGATTCTCTTTGTTACTCTAGCCAAGTTTTAGCGGTCAAAGAAATAACATAGAGTTACGCCACGTTACGTTGTCTTCCACGGGTTGTTGATGTTGACAACATGGTTCCCTTTATTACTCTAGAAATGTTTTTTAATTCATGTAAAGAATTAGCATAGTGTTACACGGTAGCCATGATAGGTTGTCTTTTACGGGTTGTTGATGTTGACAACACACTGCTCTTTAATACTATAGCCATGTTTAACAACGAATTTTTACTATTTTGCAGTGTTTAGTCATTTCAGCTACTTTGATAGCGTGTAGTGTGTATCATTAATAGTATATAGTGTGTACACAACTGCGTATTATCAGCATCAAGGACCTGATCTATGTGTTACTTTAGTGTGCCATCAGTGTGAAAAGGCATTGTCACTTTAGTATGGCAGTAACATTTATTTCCTATATATAATGTACCCCAAACATCATACTTTTATCAACATTTTTCAAATTTTCTAAATATTACTAGGTGAACATATATGGATAATTGGAAAATAAACGATAATCTATTGGTGGAGGATGTTGAACAATGAGAAGCAAAATCTGAAACTGTTCCTGAAACTCAGATTGAGACAGTTCATAATTGCGTTGCAGCCATTGGTGATTATAATTTGGCAAGCCATGCTTGGGTAGAATCACCAAATCAAAGGCATGAAGACTGATAAGTAACGACTATAGTTTTGACCATCCTTCCTGGCATAAATGTCATTTTGGCTACATGTGCTATAAGCTTGTGCCTATGAATATAAGAAATGTTGGGCATCCATATTGCGGCTTTCCAGAGTATCAAGGTCGTCGCTAGAATCTTAATGTGGTTTCTTACTGTGAATATGTAGAGTGGATTGATCCTGAGAATTTTCTAAGAGGAGTTCGGTATGGCCGAGAGATGCAAGGTAAAGTTTGAAAATTGGAAGCTGAAGTGAGGCGATTAGAAGCAAAATACAGTGTTTTAGAACTCGAAAATAGGACTCTACTTGGTATCAGAACAGACTGATTTAATGCATCACTACTCTAATGTATAGTAGATATTAATGGTGGTTTGTATTTCAGTTTCATACCGGCCTTCTGTTGTATTACTTATTATAATTATTTTGTTATCATAAATCTTTCGTTAATATATTATAGTTAGTTTAGGTTCACAAACGACTATACCATGATTTTTTTATAGTTTCCATTTTTAACATATCGCACAATCAAAACAATGAAATCTTGATTTTATCTTTTATTACGAAGCTGAATTGTATTGGGTTTAGTATATTGATTTGAAGTTGAAACTGGAAATTTAAGAACTATCGCTGTGCGACGAGCTCGAACTAATTAAATTTAAATATTTCTTTTAATGTTCTTAAAAATTTGTAATTATTAATTCACTCTAGTACGATTTCACATAAACTTGGATTCAAATACATTATGGCTACAGTACTGAGTGAGTTAGAAAACTAGGGTCATCCTATAGTTCATAGCTCTCATTTGCACTACAATATTTCAACGGTGAACCTTTACTATTTTGTAGTGTTTAGTCATTTCAACTACTTTAATAGCATGCAGTGTGTATCATTAATAGCGTATAGTGTGTACACAACAACGTGTTATCAGCATCAAGGACCTGATTTATGTGTTAACTTTAATGTGTCATCAACATGAAAAGTCATTGTCACTTTAATATGGCAGTAACATTTATTTTTTATATTTAGCCCTAAACTCATACTTCTATCAATATTTTTTTCAAATATTACTAGGTGAATAGATATGGATAATTGGGAAATAGGCGATAATCTATTAGTAGGGCATGCTAAACAATAGGAAGCAAAGTCTGGAATTGTTCTTTAAACTTAGTTTGAGACAGCTCGTAAAAGCATTGCAGCTATTTGTGATTAACATTTGGCATGCCATGCTTGGGTAGAATCGTTAAACCAAAGGATAGGAAGACAAGTAAATAACGACTATGGTTTCGACCATCCTTCCGCGCATAAATGTCATTGTGGCTACATGTGTTATAAGCTTGTGGCTACGAATATAAGAAATGTTGGGTGTCATTATTACGGATGTCCAGAGTACTAAGGCCGTCATTGGAATCTTAACCAGGTTCCCTGCTAAGAATATGTAGAGTGGGTCGATCTTGTGATTTTCCTGAGAGGATTTCAGTATGCCCGAGAGATTCAAGGTAAAGTTCGAACATTGGAAGCCGAAGTGAGACGATCAGAAGCAAAAATATGTCATTTAGGACTCGAAAATAGCATGATACTTATCAGAAAGACTTATTTAATGTGTTGCTACTCTTATATATTATTAGATATTGATGGTAGTTTATATTTGAATTTTGTACGTATTATTTTTTGTATTACATGTTTGAAGTATTTTATTGTCCGTTAATCTTCCGTTAATAGATAATAGGCTGTTTAGGTTCACGAACTACCACACCGCGATTTTTTATAATTTTCTTTTTTGACATATCTCACAATGGAAACGATGAAATCTTTTTTTCACTTTTATTACGAAATAGAATTGTAGTAGATTCATGTTTCGTAGAATTTCGATTTATATCGGATTCAGTATACCGGTTTGAAGTTAAAACTAGAAATTTAAGATGAGCCGCTGCGTGACAAGCTCCAATTAATTAAATTTAAATATTTCATTTAATATTCTTTAAAAATAATAATTATTAATTCACTCTGGTAAGATTTCAAATAAACTTGGATTCAAATACATCATGGCTATAGTATTGAATGAGTTAGACAACTAGGGTCGTTCCCTAGTTCATTGCTCTCATCTGTACTACAGTCTATCAACAACGAATCTTTACTATTTTGCAGTGTTTAGCCATTTCAACTACTTTAATAACGGGCAATTACTATTGTCAACGATGAATCTGGACTACTGTGTTTTGTGTGATCTTTTCAACAAGTTTAGTTGGTGTAGTTTGAATCATTTATGTTAGAACAATTGTTTCCTCAATGCATAAGTATACATATATAAATATTAGCTAGAATGAAGTATACCTTCCTCATAATTCTTTACTTATTTAATATTCTACTTCCTCGCGACTTTATATACTAACAACAACGCCTTCATGGCCTTCATCTGTTGATTCTGACTGGTGGCCAGTGGTCGGACCTTCTAATAGACCATGAACCGATCAAGATTGGCTCATCGAGTATCAAGACCAGCACTATGAAGATGCCCATCATGAGTTCCCAAACCTTGATCAACTACGAATTCAAGATCCTATAGCTCATATACACAAACAAGAGGTTGGTCTGGTTTTTGTTGCTCATCAACCAATTCAACAAGCGATGGAACAATTTTAGTTATTTAATCTTTATACGAAAAAGAGGTGAACCGAGCTGCAGTTGTTCAACCTTCGTTTGATCAAGAGGTTGACTCGTATCTTGTATGCACCACTTTGGGTATGTAGTGGAGGTTTTAGTCAAGGCTAATAGAGAAAGTATTTACCATGGAATACAAATATGTTCATTTTGGCCGAACAATTGCGACTATTAAAAATGGGTTGATGTTCATTTATGTGCACAGGGTATAGCCTGTGCAAATAAATTGGAATAGGAGATAAAGCGTCTTAGGAATGCTATAAAATAACTGCAACTTCAACGTAACGTATAGTTTATTTGTGTTGTACTTTTACTGGTTTAGTTTATCTTACCAGTGTACTATGTACATAGTTCTTTTATATTATTCAAGTTATCATTTTGTTCAAAGATTTTACAGTTTAAGCAATGTAGCTAGAATTAAACTATACTATAGATGAAGGTAATGAACTAGGGACGACCCTAGTTGTCTAACTCATTCGTACTCCAGTCATGATGTATTTGGATCCAAGTTGATTTGAAATCGCAAGAAAGTGAATTAATAATTATTAATTTTAAAGAATATTAAATGAGATATTTAAATTTAATTAATTTGAGCTCGTCATACGATGGAAGTTCTTAAATTTCTAGTTTTAACTTCAAATCGATATACCAAATCCAATATAAATCGGCATTCTATGAAACAAGAATCTACCTGATCTACTACAATTCAATTTCATAATAAAAGAGAAAAATCAAGATTTCATCATTTCGATTGTGAGATGCGTCAAAAATGAAAACTAAAAATTCACAGTATGGTAGTTCGTGAACCTAAATAAACTATTATATATTAATGGAAGATTTAGGATAATGAAATACTTCAAACAAGTAATACAGAAAACAACAGGTAAGCCACCTATCATTACATCAACATAAAAAACACAAAGTGCAAATTAGTACATTAAATTCAAAGGGAAATAGACTTGGACACTACATTAAACAAAATAGTAAAGCTTAATCTGCGCCATAACACGTAACCCAACTATAACGATGTTCATAAGCGTCATGATTGATAAATTCCATTCCATGTTCTGATGGATAACACGATTCAGTAGTGGAACAATTTGCTTTAAAAACATCTTCATCTTCAACAAGCTTGATAATCTCATGGTAATGTTCACAATCATCCACCAAAGCGCTATACTTATTATGAATTTTTGCAGGAGACCTCCTCGAAGGGTAGTTGGGATGGTTGTTTAAAGATTCTTGGACCATGTTCCATGGCATTTCATAGCTTATACCCCCACCATTTTGCAGCATAATATTGTATTTTTATCAACGTCAATATATGCTTCGATGACTGCAAGTAACTCGGAAGAATACCAACTAATGGCATTCATCTTCGCCTGTCAGTTTAAGTTAATGTTAGCACGATTGAAGAAAACTGTTTATAAGCAGTGAAGCACAAATAGGAAGAATAAAATGTCTACTACATGTAACGATAACTATCATCAATTACATATTCAGCACTACAATATGTACTAATAATACAGCAGTAACTTAATCACAATCCATTACATAATATAAACACAACAGAATTTTGATAATACAATAGTTCCATATAAATATCAGAAACGATAATGAGAATACAATAATGTACATAGATAAAACTATAACATCATCAACAACACCATAACCTGAAAGACTACAATCAATCTACATATCATTTAAGTAAATATCATCAAGACTGGCTATGACCTCGCCAACACCAATCCGAGCCCTAGGATGGTATCGCTCCTCATTAGCAGTGGTAAGCTCGTTAATATGATCTTTTATATCATCAATGCTCTGATGATGCTCGTCGTACATGACATGTCTCATGCCTAGCTGAATCTTATATAAATCCTCATATAGAAATGTAGGTGGATCCAGGTACTGAGTAACCGGTATGCGAGGGATATCATATATATATATACATATTATATATATATATAATCACCTGTGACTGTAGGAATAGCCACAGTTCAACCATAATTTCCTATCGGGGGAGGGTGTCGGTATAACTGAGTGCTCTAAATAAGGTCTGAAAGCGCTGGGGGAACAATACCATGTCTGGTAGCTGAAGGGCTAACCAAATCAACAGCTGCAGCATGTACCATAGGAGTTGTATGTGCTGGAGTGTAAAATTTACACCAAAATGCTACATAATCCAAATTGGGAATGATGAAATAATTTGATGGCCACCATTCTTCTTCTCGAGCTGCTTCCAAATCGGCGACCTTATACACTACTAAAGTAGGAGTACCATGATGTAGATCATCATGCATGAAATCACCAAATAAAATCCCTGTCCAACGTTGTTCCCTGAGGAACCAGTAATAACCACTAGTGGGAGGAGAAGAGAATAAAGGAAAACATCTCGTCGTAAGTATAGCGGCGTTGACCACTCCATCATTTGTCAAACATGTTGAACCCTCATAAGGACACCAGATTATACTCTCCCATGTAGTGCATAACATGATTTGATTACGAGCCACGACAAATATGTAATGGGTCTGACCTCCTTGTATAGGTCTTCGACTCTCACGAGCCCATGCCCTCACGTAGGGGAAAGAATAGAGATAAAGCTAGATCCAATGTGGGATAAGTCATATTATGGAAGCACTCATAGTACCTGTAATATAAAAAATGTCAAAAACCTATAATCGACGTATACCTCTCTTTAACAACACACTAATGGTCTAAGGAGCAATACAAATAAGCTAAGATAGGTGTCCCCCAATCATAAACAACTATCGACTTAAAGGTTAAATCTATAATCGCCGCTACATATCAACCGGCAACATGCTAGAAAGGTTTTAAAAAATAGGTTTCCTACCAAACATAGAAGAAATAGTCGTGCTATCTCCAAAAGGTGGTCTTCTTCCCAAGTGAATTAATTAAATATAGGATTGTCTGCCTAGTATAACAAAACCTCAGTTGTATCCCAGGAGTCATCCCATTTTCAAAGTCAAAATGAGGAAGTAGAGGCACTAAAAGGTCAAGACGTTGATAATCCTTATTGTAAGGTAATGACTCACCCAGTCCTATATAAAGTCCGGTAAACACAGTAAGATCTAAAGGGTTGATACCTAACTCTCCAAACCCAAAATGAAACATATGTGTGGTCTTCCACCAACATGAGGCTAACGCCCCAACCAGCCGAACACCTGAATTTAAAGGTTTCGTTATACTTAACAAATTAATTTAAAACTAAATAAAGATATTTTAGATATGAAATAATTTAATGATAGTTAAGTGAACACGTACTTATGAAATCACCAAGACCCAATTCACTAAGAAATGTGTGTATAATGCCAGTTGTAACATGATTGCAAATCGTAGCATATAAATGAATAACGCTTGGCCATGAGCCAAGAGTTCTATCCCGCCGTGCCTAGTTAAAAATGGGTCGATATATATATTTCTAATCTACAAAAGGTTGCTACTATTTGTAAACAAAAGTTAAATAACCTACAAAATCTTCCACATGCGTGCTTGTATGCTCTTCATTGTTCGAAAGCACACGAAAATTGCTAAGCTCTTTTCAAACTCCTAAATTTTGATCAATATTCGGGTCTATGTCTTTTTCCTCAGTAGCCCTCCGTCGTCTTGTGATGTCTCATTCATGCGGAGATGGGATGTCTACTTCTATCGGTGTGTTCTCTTCTTGTGGTGGTACATTGCTAGCACTGCGAAACTCGCTTTTTTCGGAATGCACTAAAACTCTTCTCTTTTTTTTAATTAGGTATAGGAGGCTCGAAGGAGGAAGGAATGTTGAATCGTGAACGAGGAACCCATAGCCGGCCTTTATATAGATGGCTATGGGAGGGAGAAATACCCGACTTTCTAAAAGACGGTTATTTCTACGGTTTGGATAGTAATTCAGACCATGGCATGGATTATGATCCAACGGCCGTGGATCGTAATCCATGACAAATCCCTTAGCCGGCTTTATAAAATACAGCTAAAGGAACACAACAACCCCACTCTAGGGTTGTTGTGTTTTATCCCATTGGGGGTTGGTTGGGAGTTAATCCATCCGAATTGGACCCTTGGCCCAACCCTCTATTGGGAATGATCTAAGTGAATGATTACTTGTTATTTCTCTTTTCATACTACATGTTGTTTTGTCAGCATGTTGAGTGTAACAAGTAGACAATCACATTTGATAATAAAGAGTAAAAAGTTAACAGTGAAAAGAATCAAATGTGTAAAAGTAGCAATAAGGATTACTATTCGGAAGAAGATTGTGTTTATATAGAGATTGGAGAGTATAGTAAAGTAAAATGAGTTAACTAATTAGAAAATAAAAGGCATATCGGCAACGAGATTCTATTGTGAGATATGTCAGCCATGTACTAACTATTACAACTTAGTTATAAGATGGTGTTTTTTGAAAATTTTAAGAATATAAAATTCCTTAAAACCATTCTATTGTTAAAAGTTGAATAAACATTTGGAAAGCGTTAATGAAAAAATAAATTTTGAAAATAGGATCACCTTTTAGGATGGTGATTTGTAAATTTAAGTGTTTGTACAGTTATCCTTTTCTATATGTATTAGTCTTTTATCTATAAAGAAAACTCAAAATTTTACGTTTAATCAAGTGATGTTTATAGTGGCTTGCAAGATTTATCCAAGTGACAGTTTAACCAAAGTCCCTATTAAGCTTCAAAATACAACAAACATCTTGCTAACAAACTATGTAAATTAGGTCCACAGAACTAAGTTACCTAATTATTGTAAAAAATTATGCAGTCATTAAGTATTTAACTGCAAACACTTATGCAATTTTATCCCAAAATTGCGGAAATTTCAGTGATTATTCACTAAAAAGTTACCTAAATTTCTGCAACTTTTTGAAAAATTGCAAAATTTCCATAATTATTCATCAAAGAAATTGCAAAAATATTCATAATTATTCACAAATAAATTGATGATGTTTATGAAATTATACTAAAATTGCAGTTGTTTATATAGTTTTTTAGTATAATTGCATAAATGTCTGCAATTGTTTACTAAATTATTGCATAGTAATATGCAATTATTCAGTAATTACATTATAGTTATTTAATTTGCAAGTTTTTTGAAGTATTTTTCATGTATTAACTTGATTTTAAGGACCAAAACATAATATTCATTTTATTTAACTGTGATTACTTTATTCGGAAGAAATATGAAAGATTTGCGGTCTCTTAATCCTCCTTTATAATTACTTTAGCATGCGATCATGTCGATGTTCATAAGCGCTAAGATATCATAGGAATATTGTAACAACCTGGATTTTTAGTGGTTAAATGTTTAATTTATTTAAATATTAAATTGGAAAATTAAATAACTAGAATTCAAATATTTTGGGTTATTTAATCATTTTGAATAGCGAACTAGCAATTTCGATTCTACAATCTTGTTAATAGTTTGGATTTGGAACTAAATATGATTTTGAATGGTTTTAAATGACTTAATTAAATTTGGTGAGAATTACAATGATAATAAGAAATTATTATTGTTGATTTTAAGCATTTTAAAATCTTTTAAAAAAGTTGTTTTAAATAACGTGAGAATATAGAAATTTTGCAAACTATCTTACATTTCAACGAGATTAGTTTCATTGGATTCAAAATAATAAATTATTAATAGTTGTCAAATTTTTTTTACGAATGGATGTAGTGTGTGATCATATGTGCTAGAATTGCATAATGTTTAATGATTTGAAATTTTAGTATTTTAATTCGATTTCAGATAACAGGGTTGTTGCAATTTTTCATAACCCAATAACTTGTTGTATTATTATTATTATTTTAAGATTGGTGCATGACGATATTTTTATTTTATCGTTTGAAGTTCGTTTGTAAATAAAACCCAGTGCAGTGAGATACCAGAAATTCAATTTAAACCAACATATCACGCAACCAATACAAATTAAACAACTTGTGCATACCATCCTTCTCTTCTAGCTTGCTTATGTCCTTTTATCATTTCCTATTCCCTAAATAGTTTTCATACATTTTGGTATAAAAGGGTGAACATCCCCTTATTTCAAAAATTCCTAACAAAAAATTTGGTCAATGAAAATTTCTAAAACCAACACTTTAGTCTTTGATTTGCGATCTGTACAAATCATAATGTTTCGTACTATGCGACTTGGGGTTTTGGGGAATGTCACAGGTAAAGTTGAAATAGGGCTTGGATCTTTGTAAAATTTAATAATCGATTTGTGAAATGGAGCTTGCATTTGAGTTTGGGATGGCGAATAGAACTTGGAGTTGAATTCTAGTTTTTTATGAACAAATTATTGTTGCACCTATGGTAGCCATGGTTGGGGGTTTGGAATGGATTTCAACAGAAGAAGTTCGAGTTGTTCAAAGTAGGGACAAGAGGGAAGAGCATGTTATGTAACAACGGTCGGAACAAAGCCCCCTTCCTTGCACGCATATGAGTTGGCACACAATTGCAATATAACAAAATGAATCCTTGATGTTACACCAACTCATATTTGTACCCAACTTCTTCAAATTATTCTGTGATGTGTGACTATTTATTCAAATAGTCATTTCTCCCTTAACAACATGCGAGGCAATCCTAACAGTCACCCTCTTGACTTGCATCCTACGAGTATCTTTTGAGAGCACTATTTGCCTGCATGGCCCAGTCCGGGCCTTCGGCTCTGATACCACTGTTATGTAACGACGACCAGAACAAAACACCCTGCATATGTGCTGGCACACAACTCCCATATAACAAAAGGAATCCCTGATGTTACATGCCTACCAACTCATATTTGTACCCAACTTCTTCAAATTATTCCGTGATGCGGGACTTTTTATTCAAACCATTATTCCTCCCTTAACAACATGCGAGGCAATCCTAATAAAGCAGGTTAAGGAGAGGCTGGCGTGATATTTGTTCATCGAACCGTAAAGTGGTGAGGGAGGATGTGGCGGTGTCGTGCGTGGAAATGGTAAAGAGGAAAGAGATCTACAACGTGATCTTTGATTTTAGAGGAGAAGTTTTAACATAAGGTAATTACGGTTAAATTATAATTAGCATTTAATTAATCCTATTTTAAAATCGATAACTTTGCAATATATAACTCTCTCCTACCAAAAATGGCATGCTAAGAGTATATCATATGCATATGCTAAGATCAACCACTTATGTGGTACTCGCGGACCGAGCTAGGTGCATTAGGGAGGTTTTACAACTTCGGTCGGCTTCCCCCTAAACAAATTAAAAAAAAATCTCATACAAACTTCAGTCGAAATTCCGTTTTCACTTTTATGCTCGTATTGACGTAAGCTACACTATGGAATCGATGTGAAAACATATGGATCTAGTAAGAATTTTGGTGAATTTCGAATGCCATTTGAAATTCAAGGGAGCCAGAATGAGAAAACTATGATTGAAATGATGGTAAGCAAAATTTACCTTTCTGATTACTAGTATTGTACAAGTAGATTAAAATATTATTACATTATAGATTGTGTAAATCATTAGTTGATAGTTTGGTTGATATAATCATATAGGTAATTTACCTAGGATCGCGATATAGCTTTTTAAAATGCTATTAGTTTTTTCTAAATCTAATCTAGGATCATGATATAGATCTCAAATTACTATTACAAATTGTACGAGATTATTTGTATTTAAATTTATTTTGAATGCTGATCATGTGAGAATTGATAGATAATGATGCTTTACTTACGTTGTTTATTATAATGCAGTTAAATGAAATATATGTCGATGTTTGAACAAAATAAACACTATTTAATAAATTGAATGAATTTATTCCTAATTGCACATGTTGAGCAAATCAATTGCCCCTCTGTTAGCAAGTTAACTTGGAATTGTCACTATTCATAGTGATGAAGTGATATCAGTTGTTGATAGCTAATTCTTGATTTATTTTCATATATTAATGTTTATGCAAATACAAGTATTGATTGGAAAATGAATTGGATCACTAGTAGCTTATATAAGTATCATAGTGTCTACTAAGCCATATTGAACAAATGTTCATAATTTGTATGTTTAGATATATTTCTGAGACAGGAACAGAACCATTGCGTAATTACGACCAATTTTTTTTTTTTTGGCAAGGTCGACCGGTTTCTAAAGTGATTTGTAACATTTTTTATTATATCAAAATAATAAATACAGGGAAACAGAATATATACAACATGGATATTTACTATCTACTATAAACATAAAGAAACTTTCACGCAGGGAAGAAAGGACTAGAATAACTAACAATCCAGATTTACAAAACTAAACATTACAATCCCAAAAGCAAGACAAAAAATAATAATGGGAGAGATAACATGAAGTTCTCACTGATTAACATAACAAAAGAGTTTCTCATGAGCAGTAAAGAAGCTCAGAACTACACTTCCCTAAGCGTTAGTCACTGTTGAAAAGAAGGCGTTCAAGTAGTTCATTTTTCTTGCTCCTTGTGACTAGAACTTTGAGCTCATTGTAGCGTAGCAGAGTAGTCGATAGACTTAAGTTACATACAACATTATCATCTGAACTGAGAGGCGGTGGTGCTTTATAAGTAGCAGGTGGAATGAGTTGGGCATGGGGATAATCTTGCTTGGGTTTTCACTTCTTCTTAACTGAGGAGGATAGACTACGTTTTAGTTGTACCTTTTTTACAAAAGTAAAATTAACACCAACGCAAAGACACAAGTTTTTTTCTTGCTTCAGTTTTGATGCTAGAGGTTAGTACTTAGATAATTTCATCATGTAACCTAGCAGATTGTACTATTAGACAAATTTATTATGTGAAAACTAATATTGTGTACATACATGTTAGATTATCAACCAGCAATTCACTATAAAAAGTAATGCAATGTAGCATGGGTTTGCACTTGTATATTGATATTTAATTGTTAATTTGTTAAATTGTTTCATATTATCGAATTTTAATATTCTTTAAATTGTTTTATATTTAAATAATTATTTATCACTTTATTTTATATTGTTTAGTTTTAGATTGTTGTACCCTTTTAAATTATATTATTTTTGATTATTAAATTTTATTAACTATATTTAATAACTAATTACGTGTTTTTTTTAAAAACTTTTAAAAGGGTCTTACTTTATTATAAATATTTCGTAAAGAAATTGTTTTAGCAAATCTTTTTAAAGAGATTTAATAAAGGAAAATTATAAATTGTTTTACTTAAGTATTTTATGTAAGAGTTTAACAAAACCATATTTGAATGTTAACGGGTTTAAACCAAAGATGTTTGAAAGTAGGATGTCTTTCAAATTGACTAACAAATATACTTATACCATTAGGATAGGTATATAAAGATTTCTAAGTATAAAAATTTCATGTTTTGTTAATACACTATGTCAGTGTTATATAGGCATATGAATATATTTTCTAAATATTGAAATATAATACTTTTGTGTATACTTAGGTTGGTGAGACAAGTATATGAATATTAGCACATTTATAGTATTGAAAAATACTTTATGAACATAGCTAGGTCGATGAGATAGGATTGTAAATGTATTTTCTAAGCTTTGGAAATATGATATTATGCACATACTTAGGTCGATGAGATAAGTATTGTGTGTATATTATTTCGAAATGCTGAAATAATTATCTATGAGTATACTTATAAATTTAAGATAATTATATGAAGGAAGCTTCCAAGTTTAAAAAGATTAATTAACAATGAATTAGTTGACTAAGACATACATAATTCCTTTAAAAAATAAATTCCTAGATGATTATTATTTGTGTGTTAAATAGTTCAGTAACCATTTATTAAATTTTGGCCAATTTTAATCTATTGATCATCATTTCAAAGAGATTGGGATTGGGCCTAACTGTTTAAAGCTACTTTGATCCATTTGAGCAATAGAACTGAAAGATTTTGAAATTGATGAACATTTTGCCCGACACTCCTAGCTCAGTTGGTTAGAGGTAGGCAAATTGGGATGAGACATAGGTCTCAGGTTCGAGGGCCGCCTCTGCCAATTTTTAGGGGTGACTACCTAAGTAGTGTGAAGGCGTTGAAAAATAAGGGTATAACACTACCCGTGAGATTTACTAAGACCGACAAGCAATGGCTTGAGTGAAGTCTTAGGTTCCACACGTAAATAAAAAAAATGATGAACATTTTAAATGTGAAATGCATAAGCACACTATAACGTAATCTCAAGCCTTATCAATCATGCATGACTAAAACAGGGAATACGCAAGAGGGCTATGTGCGTCACACCCATTAGGCTATGTTTATACAAAAATTGGAATGGTTTACCAATTGATTATTGCATGCTTTGGTATAATTGCTGATCATAATCATGGAGATGACATTTTCGGTACTATCAAGTTGGGTGATAGGCTGATTATGTATTAATAAGGGTGAAAACCGTTCTTGCGACCTCGGTACTCTTATCAAGAGAGGTACTATAATGGGCAGTATTCGTGCCCATCCATTGTATGGAATCCAAAACTCCAATACATGTCTTTATAGTTTTAGTTGTAAACCTATTATTCTAGAATTTAACTAGTGTCACAATTTGGACTGTGATTAATATTTATTTTTGGGTTGTACACATTATTATAATATCATTGAATTTTGAAGTTGAGACGACCCCAAACCCCGTACTGACAGCGGCATGGGTAATCCGTGGAATATAACACAGAAACAGATAATAGCAGAACAGAAATAAATAAATACACCAGATAATGAACAATAGAATATAATGGATAAAAGTAATCATCAGAGTTACACAGTATACAGGATCATACTTAGTACAAATACAGTTCAGCTATACATAAATGTCTACTGCGGAAAACAAACAAAATATGTACAACAGGAGCAGAACAACATAAAAAGAGATAAATGATAGAATCCATCTTCAGCTCCAGCTATCCATAAAGAACCAGCTAAACCTGAATACAAGGCTGCCCATGTAGAAAAAGGGGGCACCCGAGTTTGAAAGTGAAACAAACTACGAGTCAGTCATGGGACTGGTATGAGAAATCTACTCAACACATTTATAATATGGCTAATCACAGGACCACGCCACTTTCATGGAACGGGTTTACTCCATTGGATTGCCAGTGCTTTAAAAACAAATCATTCTTTTTAAACATCGTTA
The DNA here is from genome assembly GCA_030737875.1 of Allium sativum. Lineage (NCBI taxonomy): Eukaryota > Viridiplantae > Streptophyta > Magnoliopsida > Asparagales > Amaryllidaceae > Allium > Allium sativum. The sequence continues at coordinate 153,728,231 of CM060915.1, forward strand.
TGCTTTTTATAAAAATGAAGCCATTATAAGACTCAGTTCCCATCACACAATGCAACGCAAACCGGAGGATAGAGTTTTTCCCTTATAACGGCCAAAATATGCTTGATACGAATAAAACAAAGGCATTTGTTATTATTACTAGTGTTTATATGTTTTGAAAACAATTTCAAATCATAACTATCAATCATAGACGACATTAATGCCCCATACCACTATGTCGCCATATATAGGTATACAATCAAAATCGCACAGTCACGTATTTGGAAATTGGATTTCCGTCATGAATCAAGGCAAAAGATAGTCCTTACCGAATTCGAGACAATCTATCCCATGTCTCAGGCAAGCGCGCAGGCAAGCCTTGGATCGTCAGGGCCGGTCCACCGAGGTGGATTATTATGCCTGAACAATACGTCTCCCCGCCCTTTGGGGCGTAAGTGAGCCAACGAATGACTCCATCGGACCCGGATCATCCGATCTAACCGAGGCGCCTCGCAACAGCAACAAGCACACAGGTGAAAAGTATATAAATGTCAGGGCTGGTAGGTCACTGACACCACCCTAGATAGAAAGAAACGCATGCCCTCCCTGAGGTCCTTCTCCCGTTTCTGGTTCATACCGGGGTGTGAGGCTCGCGAATTCACATTATACACAAAGCTACGCCACACAGGCGGGGCTTTGATCATCACCACAAGACTTTGCTTTTCAACAGAAGCCTTGATCATTTGCCACTTAGGCATGCCACTTTAGCAATTCATGCCATGCGACTGATGTCCATCGATATACAACCTCTGAGCTCGTGCGGTTCAGAGAAGGGCATTATGCAAAAGAATAAATTCTCCGCCGCCAAATAGATTATATTTAATAGAGATCAATCAACACAGAATAAAATCCAATGTCAGACACACAGTCCATTTACAAGTCCGTCCTGGGTCTGAACGAAACCGGAGGCACTAAATACCTCGCAAACCCATAGATCACCACGTACGTCTGGACGATCACCACTCATTGTCCATATTTCGGGATGCCTCCCAATCAGGACCTCGGTTACCATCCAAACGAGGTGAAGATCTCCGGTCTTCGACCACCGTCTTCATCTTCGATTAATTATCGTCGATTCAGTTATTCAGAATGGGATAAACCCTGTCTTTCTGAGCAACTCGCGTATATAATAAACAAGTGCAACACTAACATACACACGCATCATTTCAATTCATTAGCCACTAACCGTTAATCAGTAAGAGAACGATTTCCCAAATATTAACCCCGAAGGCCGAAACCAACATCAGATCAATACCCCAGAAACCATTCAACTTAGCCAACCTTCAGTTAATTTCTAAATTTACATCCATATCGTTTATAATATTTTATAACGATTTATCGCTATTTTTATTTACTTTAAAATAGCCATTTTATTTCAAACGACGCTACGGGCCATAACGCGGCCGTGGCGCTGTTTTTCTTCAGATTTGATTTACACATATCTGAAAATCTAACCGTTGGATCTTTACAAAATTTACATCATTAGAAAGATCTTTTCAAAATGAATCCAACGGTTCCAGTTTCGGGAAATTCAGACGGTCGGATCTCCCGGTACAATCGTTTGGAGTTTCGATTTCAAAATACGAACTGCAGCGTCGTTATTCGATTAATTATAATTATATATATATATATATATATAATCGATTCTGGCGCTGTTTTTCTTCAGATTTGAATTAAATATTCCAGACAATCCAACTGTTGTATTTTACAAAGTTGGTGCCGTTGGAAAGATTTTTCCAAAGCGAACCCAACGGTTGCGATTTCAGGAAAATCCGATGGTCGGATCTCCCGTACTAATCGTTTGAAATCACGGTTTCAAAATACGAACTGCACGGCCACGTTTTGTTTTAATTTTATTTATATTTATATATTTATATAAATATAGTTCATTCAAAAATTCCTATATTGTTTCCACTTCTAATATTTCACTAACGCCTTTAAATTTTGGAAAATTTCGCCATAACCTCCTTTGTACGGGAGGGGCTGGGAAAATTCCCAAATAGCCACACGGGCAACTCATGTCAAAAAGAAAAAGAAAAAGCCAAGCGGGTAGCCAACAGGCTCATAAAATCATCACCCAAACAAAACGGTAAATGTGTACCTATTTGTCGGCCACAAAAATTTTATTCCTCTTCTCTAGCCCCTTTGCTATAACCTATTCAATAAATATGCATGTACATATATACAGTTCTTATCACTTATCATTTTCCATTCAACTTCATATTTGATTCCATTTGGTTTAAAAACACCATTCATTCTAATGTTGCATGCATAGGCAAAAATCATATCATTAGCTAATTAATGAATATTTCAACTCATGCATATTTATTTGAACGAGTGGCTATTTTTAACACTTCACATTTCAACAATTCATGTATATAATAAAAATGTGATTTTTAAGTTAAAACACTTCATTTCAAAACACTATTATTTTATATAGTTTATATAGGTGATAAAAATAGGATTTTTATTGTAAAACAATTTGTTTCAAAACAGGATTATTTTATACATTTCATATTGATGTTAAAAATGGGATTTTTATTATAAAACAATTTCTTTCAAAATATGAATACCTTTCAACACATGAACTTCAATTCAACGAATGAATATCGATTCAACACATGAAGGTTTTCTATAGTTTATATATATAGATAAAAATGTGATTTTTATATTTAAAACACGAATACCATTCAACACATGAATTTCAATTCAACGAATGAATATCGATTCAACACATGAAGGTTTTCTATAGTTTATATATATAGATAAAAATGTGATTTTTATATTTAAAACACGAATACCATTCAACACATGAATTTCAATTCAACGAATGAATATCGATTCAACACATGAAGGTTTTCTATTCAACGAATAAATATAGTCTTAGCAAATGAAAATAATTCAAACACATGAATATTATTCAAAATTTCGGCAGCATAACGGCAGGGTAGTTAAAACCGGGATCGTCCCTAGTACGGCTCCTCGCTCTACCTTAAAACCTCGCGATTTTTGACAATGGGGATCATGCATCTAGTTTGCACGCAGGCGGCATGTATATATTTATTTCATTTCCACAAACTAATCCTATGTGTTTTCAACCAAATATTTTTCAACCACAAATGGGTCTTTTTCAACCACAATCAATCAATATCAACCACAAACAATTCCAATCAACCATTCGCTATCAATCAATTTTCACACCAATCACAACCAATAAATATCGTCCATGGTTTGTGGACGAGGGGCGTATATATATATATTTATATATAGCAATTCACTTTTATTTCAACATGTATATAATTTTTACAACGCATATATAACTTATACATCGAACGTACAACTTATACAACGCTTATACATGTGGTGTACAACGCTTATATAACTCATACATCGACTATATAATTTATACATCGTCGTTTTCCATATCGTTTATAAATTAGAAATCTCACAAAGCTCTTGCTTTGCTAAAAATTGTAGGAAGCTCAGAAAAATATCCGGTCTCTTCTAAAATGTAGAAGACGTCCTCACGGTCCCGGTGTTTCCTGTTTCATCGAATTTCGTTAACGCAGTAAAAAGATATGATTTTTAAAAGGTTCGCAACACTTAAAAGTTTTATTTTCAATTCAAAGATTTCAAACCGTATACCTTCGTTGAAGGTTCAAACCTAGGTCTCTATCTTTCAGGCAATCCGTGTATCGAGGGGCCGATCGGCCTGCGCGACGTCGAAGAGGGTGGAAAGGGCTATCCACGCCCGGTGGTGGGACCCAGCTCGGGGGTCGGAGTTAACCGTGGCGGAGCTCGAAAGTCGAGCTCTTTGAGGGCTCGCAACTCGAGGGATACTGCACGATACGAGATTATTCCTATATGGATTTGAAGAGGGCGGTGATAGCTTCAAAATGAATCATAGAGCGCTCGATTTCGTTTGGAAATGAAAGAGAAATCAAGGGGAGAAGGGAGCAGCGATTTACGTCGTTAACGATGGAGGGCATCGGGTTTTCAACGAAGAAGAGGAGAAATGTGATTGGCCGAGGTTTTTATTTATTTATTTATTAAGTTTTTAAAATCCGAAAATACCCCTCTTCACATACAAACTCCAATCCAAACCCAACGACTGTCGTACCTAGCGTTTTACCTCCATTCCGAACACAATGGGATATGTTTCGTAGGCCCATTCGACTGTTTCAGTCAGTTTTCCTTCAAATTAAAATATATTACATTCAATATTCAATTTGAACGTACATTTCAATTTGCCAGGGCCACAAACTGATTCGAAAAATTCCAAAAAATAAATCCAGCTGTGTTTTGACGATACGGTCCCAACAAAACTAGTTTCGTCGAATTCTGAGACCGTTTGCAAAAAGGCCCACTTCTGGTCGATCCAATTTAACTGTAATTGACAAAAACACATTTTCCTTTCCCACGCTCACATACTAGCTTCAAAAATTATGAAATTTGAAACATAGCAATAACTTCACATCCCGGATCCAACAAAAGTGGTTTCGTTGAATTCCGAGGTCGTTTGTAAAATGGCCAATTTCACGGGCTATATAAATTCCATAGCGACCTTTCTGAAAATTCATTTGGCCATAACTTTTGCTTTCCGCTATGAAAATTCGATTTTTCAGATTCGTTAGAAAGGTATTCACTAACAGATTTAAATATTTTTGGTTTCACTCAAATCCGTTTTGTTTTGCACCCGGTACAGTCCGACAAAGTTTGAATTCAATTTTTGAAACTACCTCGCCTTTTCAGGCCTTGTTTATAATTATAATTAATTATATTTGTTTTCAATTGTAGATTCAACTCACTTTTCATCGCTATTATTTAAAATATTTATTTTAAATATTTAAAATCCATTATTTTAGCCAATTTAAAATTTTTAAATTGGTTCAGATTTTCTGGGTTGTTACAAACTCCCCCACTCAAAACTTTTCGTCCTCGAAAAGGAACAAAGTCGAAAGTGGTTTGATTAATCAACTCTCCGTTCGATCTGGCTTCAATTCTCCAACTTTTCAATTTCTGAGAATTTTCAAATTCTTCAAAAATTTGGCTAACACCCGGAATTTTCGAAAAATTTCGCAATAACCTCCTTTGTACGGAGAGAGGTTTGGCAATTTATTGGGCCGTATTAGGTACCCAATAAATCCTAATAAGCATACACATATTTATAGTGATATATTCTGGTGTTTACAGGGGAGCGTGTATTGATAATAACTCCAGAGAATAAATTCTCGTCACCCTGTTCCGTGTGGGTAATAAATAGTCCATGTGCCGTATCTAATAACTAGAGAGACGTGATTATTGTCAACTCCAGACCCGTGTGGTTTTTTTTATTAATCTGGCAATTTAATCGTTACAATTTAAACAGTCCATATCAATCATCTGTTCAACCTGTAAAATATAGTCATCGCCATACAAGCCTCTCGCTCGTATGGTAAATCTTCCACCTCGTCACACAAGCTCCAAATGCTTATGTGGTATATGATGAAGTATGCCTATCTTCTGAAGTATGCCATGTAATGTAGTTCAAAATTAATTGTTACTATCTTATGGCGACGTTTATTATTTCACACAGAAAAACCAGCACTCCGCATCCAATGGCATTCACAGGAGTTGATATAATAATATTTCGCATCCAACTCATTAAGGTTTACCTATTTGTCGGGCACGCAAATAAAATCTATACTCAACAGCTAATCCATTTACCTGTTCAAATATATAAAATGCACTTGTATATATTTCTATTTATTTTCAAATTAGTTCAACGTGTGATATAATCGAATAAATTCTACCATCATTCTATTGTTGATTAATTAACTATCGTTTCAATAATTTAATTAATCAAATCTACAATCACACAACACAGACAGCAATCCAATTGATTTTAACTTTTCAAAATCATACAAATCAATTTCCATTCTCTTTTAAAATCATTCAGACTATAGAATTAAAAGTGCACATCCATGGAAAGAAAATAACAACAGAGTAGAGAACTAATTGGTAATGCAAAGTATGGTAAATGTACCTTGCACCAGAGTCAAACAAAGATATCCACTCGGCATCTAGGATAAGCTCTCTGAATGCTCTCCTGAGTTTCCCAAGTACAATCTCGCGGATCTCCACTCCATTGCACTTTGACTAAGCGAACCATCTTGCTCCTCAGTTCTTTGGTTTCTTTGCCGATGATCTTTAGCGGCTCTCTCCTCACAGCTAATTCTGGAGTAATTTCAATATCCTGCTGAGCTGCTTCTTCCACGATCAAGTCTGGATCATGAACGTGCTTTCGAAGTTGAGATATATGAAATACATCATGAACTCCAGGCGACCGGTCAGGCAATTCAACCCTATAAGCGAGAGCTCCGATCCGTTCCAGAATAGGAAACGAACCAATGAATTTGGGCGCCAACTTTCCAGTTTTACCGAACCGGATTACTCCTCTCATCGGCGATACTTTCAGATATACATAGTCGCCAACAACAAAAGATATATCCCTTCTTCTCCTATCGGCATAGCTCTTTTGTCGGCTTTGAGCGGCGAGTAATCGCTTCTTAATAAAATCAACTTTGTCGGCGGCTTCTCAGATCATATCAGGACCCAACATAAGTCTATTACCGGGTTCGACCCAACAAGCAGGAGATCGGCACGGTCTACCATACAGTGCTTCGAATGGCGACATTGTCAGACTTGCCTGGTAGCTGTTGTTATATGAGAATTCAGCCAAATGCAGATGGTCTTTTTCAATAGCCAGCAATCTTGCTTTACGTGACCAGCCTGTTGGCAGAGATTGCATTCTCTACTTTCCTGAAGCTTTCCGCCGGATTTAAATCCATCATTCTTTCGTTTCTTCGAGGATTTACAATTTCCTTGCAAATGCCCTTTCTTATGGCAGTTATTGCATATGGCGGTCGTTGCTGGTTCTTTTTCGGATCTGGCCCTTTTTTGATTGACTTTGGGCTCCTTACTGACCTCAGACATTGTACTGGCCTCAGGACGATCAGTTTCAGACTCAATTTTATTACTAGAGCTGACTTCCTCATCGTACTGTAACATAACTTTCTTGTCGAGATCCTCGTACTGGTAAGCCATGTATATCATTTCAGAAAAGGGGAGCTTCACGTTCCTAATTACACTGTTCTGATATTTTCTTTGAAGTCCGTTGATAAATCTCAAATTCTTCCTCTTCGGATTTTCAATTAGATGAGGGGCAAAGTGAGAAAGTTCATTAAATTTCTTATGATATTCAGGAATGGTCATATCTCCTTGTATCAAATAAGAAAATTCATCACATAGTCGTTCTATTGCTTCTGGAGGAGTAAATCTTTCCAGGAAAATCACTTTGAATCTATCCCAGGTGATATCACCTTCTGGATTATCTTTGATAACTGAATCCCACCAGAACAAAGCTTCTTCACTGAGTGCCCAAGACGCCAGTAGTCTTTTCTGATCGTCTCTCAGCTTTAAACCCTCAAAGATTTTCTCTGCAGAACGAATCCAAGCTTGTGTTTCCATAATGGACTCCTTGCCTAAGAATGGCGATCCACCCAGATTTCGAAATCTCTTGAATAGAACTTCTATATCGGATTCTGACTGCAGGAGCACAACTGGCTCATTAGCTGGTCGAGCCATACGATTATTTCTTCTGTTCCTGTCACTCATTTTCTAGTGCGTCTTCAATTAGCAGACAAAGTGCCAGGTCAACAGAAAAGATATTTAAAAATATAGAGACAAATACTTCAATGTAAATGTGTCTACTAGGGTGTATTCCATTCTGCTTTACTTATACTAGGATATTACTGATCCTATCTGTATAGAGTTACCCGTCCTAGAACACTACTGGTTCTATTTCTGACGAGTTCGTTCATATGTTATATTCCAGAACTAAGCTTAACCAAAGCTCCGATACCAGATTGAGATGACCCCAAACCCCGTACTGACGGCGGCATGGGTAATCCATGGAATATAACACAGAAACAGATAATAGCAGAACAGAAATAAATAAATACACCAGATAATGAACAATAGAATATACTGGATAAAAGTAATCATCAGAGTTACACAGTATACAGGATCATACTTAGTACAAATACAGTTCAGCTATATATAAATGTCTACTGCGGAAAACAAACAAAATATGTACAACAGGAGCAGAACAACATAAAAAGAGATAAATGATAGAATCCATCTTCAGCTCCAGCTATCCAGAAAGAACCAGCTAAACCTGAATACAAGGCTGTCCGTGTAGAAAAAGGGGGCACCCGAGTTTGAAAGTGAAACAAACTACGAGTCAGTCATGGGACTGGTATGAGAAATCTACTCAACACAATTATAATATGGCTAATCACAGGACCACGCCACTTTCGTGGAACGGGTTTACTCCATTGGATTGCCAGTTCTTTAAAAACAAATTATTCTTTTTAAACATCGCTATGCTTTTTATAAAAATGAAGCCATTATAAGACTCAGTTCCCATCACACAATGCAACGCAAACCGGAGGATAGAGTTTTTCCCTTATAACGGCCAAAATATGCTTGATACGAATAAAACAAAGGCATTTGTTATTATTACTAGTGTTTATATGTTTTGAAAACAATTTCAAATCATAACTATCAATCATAGACGGCATTAATGCCCCATACCACTATGTCGCCATATATAGGTATACAATCAAAATCGCACAGTCACTTATTTGGAAATTGGATTTCCGTCATGAACCAAGGCAAAAGATAGTCCTTACCGAATTCGAGACAATCTAGCCCATGTCTCAGGCAAGCGCGCAGGCAAGCCTTGGATCGTCAGGGCCGGTCCACCGAGGTGGATTATTATGCCTGAACAATACGTCTCCCCGCCCTTTGGGGCGTAAGTGAGCTAACGAATGACTCCATCGGACCCGGATCATCCGATCTAACTGAGGCACCTCGCAACAGCAACAACCACACAAGTGAAAAGTATATAAATGTCAGGGCTGGTAGGTCACTGACACCACCCTAGCTAGAAAGAAACGCATGCCCTCCCTGAGGTCCTTCTCCCGTTTCTGGTTCATACCGGGGTGTGAGGCTCGCGAATTCACATTATACACAAAGCTAGGCCACAAAGGCGGGGCTTTGATCATCACCACAAGACTTTGCTTTTCAACAGAAGCCTTGATCATTTGCCACTTAGGCATGCCACACTAGCAATTCATGCCATGCGACTGATGTCCATCGATATACAACCTCTGAGCTCGTGCGGTTCAGAGAAGGGCGTTATGCAAAAGAATAAATTCTCCGCCGCCAAATAGATTATATTTAATAGAGATCAATCAACACAGAATAAAATCCAATGTCAGACACACAGTCCATTTACAAGTCCGTCCTGGGTCTGAACGAAACCGGAGGCACTAAATACCTCGCAAACCCATCGATCACCACGTACGTCTGGACGATCACCACTCATTGTCCATATTTTGGGATGCCTCCCAATCAGGACCTCGGTTACCATCCAAACGAGGTGAAGATCTCCGGTCTTCGACCACCGTCTTCATCTTCGATTAATTATCGTCGATTCAGTTATTCAGAATGGGATAAACCCGGTCTTTCTGAGCAACTCGCGTATATAATAAACAAGTGCAACACTAACATACACATGCATCATTTCAATTCATTAGCCACTAACCGTCAATCAGTAAGAGAACGATTTCCCAAATATTAACCCCGAAGGCTGAAACCAACATCAGATCAATACCCCAGAAACCATTCGACTTAGCCAACCTTTAGTTAATTTCTAAATTTACATCCATATCGTTTATAATATTTTATAATGATTTATCGCTATTTTTATTTACTTTAAAATAGCCATTTTATTTCAAACGACGCTTCGGGCCATAATGCGGCTGTGGCGCTGTTTTTCTTCAGATTTGATTTACACATATATGAAAATCTAACCGTTGGATCTTTAAAAAATTTACATCATTAGAAAGATCTTTTCAAAATGAATCCAACGGTTCCTGTTTCGGGAAATTCCGACGGTCGGATCTCCCGGTACAATCGTTTGAAGTTTCGATTTCAAAATACGAACTGCAGCGTCGTTATTCGATTAATTATAATTATAATTATATGTATATATATAATCGATTCTGGCGCTGTTTTTCTTCAGATTTGAATTAAACATTCCAGACAATCCAACCGTTGGATTTTTACAAAGTTGGTGCCGTTGGAAAGATTTTTCCAAAGTGAACCCAACAGTTGCGATTTCAGGAAAATCCGATGGTCGGATCTCCCGTACTAATCGTTTGAAATCACGGTTTCAAAATAAGAACTGCACGGCCACGTTTCGTTTTAATTTTATTTATATTTATATATTTATATAAATATAGTTCATTCAAAAATTCCTATATTGTTTCCACTTCTAATATTTCACTAACGCCTTTAAATTTTGGAAAATTTCGCCATAACCTCCTTTGTACAGGAGGGGCTGGGAAAATTCCCAAATAGCCACACGGGCGTCTCATGTCAAAAAGAAAAAGAAAAAGCCAAGCGGCTAGCCAACAGACTCATAAAATCATCACCCAAACAAAACAGTAAATGTGTACCTATTTGTCGGGCACAAAATTTTTATTCCTCTTCTCTAGCCCCTTTGCTATAACCTGTTCAATAAATATGCATGTACATATATACAGTTCTTATCACTTATCATTTTCCATTCAACTTCATATTTGATTCCATTTGGTTTAAAAACACCATTCATTCTAATGTTGCATGCATAGGCAAAAATCATATCGTTAGCTGATTAATGAATATTTCAACTCATGCATATTTATTTGAACGAGTGGCTATTTTTAACACTTCACATTTCAACAATTCATGTATATAATAAAAATGTGATTTTTAAGTTAAAACACTTCATTTCAAAACACTATTATTTTATATAGTTTATATAGGTGATAAAAATAGGATTTTTATTGTAAAACAATTTGTTTCAAAACAGGATTATTTTATACATTTCATATTGATGTTAAAAATGGGATTTTTATTATAAAACAATTTCTTTCAAAATATGAATACCTTTCAACACATGAACTTCAATTCAACGAATGAATATCGATTCAACACATGAAGGTTTTCTATAGTTTATATATATAGATAAAAATGTGATTTTTATATTTAAAACACGAATACCATTCAACACATGAATTTCAATTCAACGAATGAATATCGATTCAACATATGAAGGTTTTCTATAGTTTATATATATAGATAAAAATGTGATTTTTATATTTAAAACACGAATACCATTCAGCACATGAATTTCAATTCAACGAATGAATATCGATTCAACACATGAAGGTTTTCTATTCAACGAATAAATGTAGTCTCAGCAAATGAAAATAATTCAAACACATTAATATTATTCAAAATTTCGGCAGCATAACGGCAGGGTAGTTAAAACCGGGACCGTCCCTAGTACGGCTCCTCGCTCTACCTTAAAACCTCGCGGTTTTTGACAATGGGGATCATGCATCTAGTTCGCACGCAGGCGGCATGTATATATTTATTTCATTTCCACAAACTAATCCTATGTGGTTTCAACCAAATATTTCTCAACCACAAATGGGTATTTTTCAACCACAATCAATCAATATCAACCACAAACAATTCCAATCAACCATTCGCTATCAATCAATTTTCACACCAATCACAACCAATAAATACCGTCCATGGTTTGTGGATGAGGGGCGTGTATATATATATATATATATTTATATATAGCAATTCACTTTTATTTCAACACGTATATAATTTTTACAACGCATATATAACTTATACATCGAACGTACAACTTATACAACGCTTATACATGAGGTGTACAACACTTATATAACTCATACATTGACTATATAATTTATACATCGTCGTTTTCCATATCGTTTATAAATTAGAAATCCCACATAGCTCTTGCTTTGCTAAAAATTGTAGGAAGCTCAGAAAAATATCCGGTCTCTTCTAAAATGTAGAAGACGTCCTCACGGTCCCGGTGTTTCCTGTTTCATCGAATTTCGTTAACGTAGTAAAAACATATGATTTTTCAAAGGTTTGCAACACTTAAAGGTGTTATTTGCAATTCAAAGATTTCAAACCGTATACCTTCGTTGAAGGTTCAAACCTAGGTCTCGATCTTTCAGGCAATCCGTGTATCGAGGGGCCGATCGGCCTGCGCGACGTCGAAGAGGGTGGAAAGGGCTATCCACGCCCGGTGGTGGGACCTAGCTCGGCAGTCGGAGTTGACCGTGGCGGAGCTCGAAAGTCGAGCTCTTTGAGGGCTCGCAACTCGAGGGATACTGCACGATACGAGATGATTCCTATATGGATTTGAAGAGGGCGGTGAGAGCTTCAAAATGAATCATAGAGCGCTCGATTTCGTTTGGAAATGAAAGAGAAATCAAGGGGAGAAGGGAGCAGCGATTTCCACCGTTAACGATGGAGGGCATCGGGTTTTCAACGAAGAAGAGGAGAAATGTGATTGGCCGAGGTTTATTTATTTATTTATAAAGTATTTAAAATCCAAAAATACCCCTCTTCACATACGAACTCCAATCCAAACCCAACGACTGTCGTCCCTAGCGTTTTACCCCCATTCTGAACACAATGGGATATGTTTCGTAGGCCCATTCGACTGTTTCAGTCAGTTTTCCTTCAAATTAAAATATATTACATTCAATATTCAATTTGAACGTACATTTCAATTTGCCAGGGCCACAAACTGATTCGAAAAATTCCAGAAAAATAAATCTAGCTATATTTTGACGATACGGTCCCAACAAAACTAGTTTCGTCGAATTCTGAGACCGTTTGCAAAAAGGCCCATTTCTGGTCGATCCAATTTAACTGTAATTGACCAAAACACATTTTCCTTTCCCACGCTCAATACTAGCTTCAAAAATTATGAAATTTGAAACCTAGCAATAACTTCACATCCCGGATCCAACAAAAGTGGTTTCGTCGAATTCCGAGGTCGTTTGAAAAATGGCCAATTTCACGGGCAATATAAATTCCATAGCGACCTTTCTGAAAATTCATTTGACCATAACTTTTGCTTTCCGCTATGAAAATTCGATTTTTCAGATTCGTTAGAAAGGTATTCACTAACAGATTTAAATATTTTTGGTTTCACTTAAATCCGTTTTGTTTTGCACCCGGTACAGTCCGACAAAGTTTGAATTCAATTTTTGAAACTACCTCGCCTTTTCAGGCCTTGTTTATAATTATAATTAATTATATTTGTTTTCAATTGTCGATTCAACTCACTTTTCATCGCTATTATTTAAAATATTTATTTTAAATATTTAAAATCCATTATTTTAGCCAATTTAAATTTTTTAAATTGGTTCAGATTTTCTGGGTCGTTACAGAAGTGTTTTGGATATCATAAAAAACTTGTCCATGTTTACATGCGACATAGTCTAATAAGATACCTTTGATTCAAAGGTTTTATAATTTAAAGGAATAAAGTCCCATGAGACTTTTTTTGAGGTTGGTTTACCAGACTGACCTAGGTATTATTTTATTATAACGCTCGGGTCAGACTTAGTGTATTTATAGGATAGTTTAGACTGATTGGTGCTTCATCTATGAAGTTGGTGGCTGTGACGTGTTCTCGTAGCTCTTATTCTATTATGATCATTCTTGTTTCGTCAGCATTTTTGTGAGGACAGACTGTTAAAACTGTCCATCTGATTAATGGTTAATAATCTGATGTGTTTATGATAGTTGTATTTATAAAAAAAAAAACTTTTTATTTCTAAAGACTACTATTATATTATAGATTATTAAATCCACTGTAAGATTTTGTCTTTTCCTTCTTCTTCCATTTATGATTTTGTTTACGGCTTTTAGAAGTTCGACAAGTGAATGCGATGACTATATTTTGACTTTTAAGAGTCGAAAAATCTGGTCATTACTAAGTGGTATCTGAGCTTATGGTGAGTGAATACCTAGGCTTCAATGGGGAGTTTACTCATTTGAAATACGGTAAGTGAGACCCTCGGATGAGTCATAGTGTACCATACATGAGAACGAATATTTATTAGTGGAATAAAAGTGTTTTATATTGTGTTGGTTTATCCATTGAATGATTTATGAATTCCGGTTGAGATGTTTGAGCCACGGTATCAATAAGTGTTTCTATATACTTGATCCAGTTAAATCGACATAGTACTATTTTGAAATTGGGTAAATGAAATAATTTACCTAAAATATATTTTACATACAAAGGATAATGTTCATTATAATGATCCAGAATTTTTAACCAATTTAAAATTGGAATATTTATTACTTAATTTGAATTTAAATTTGAATTTGAATTTGACATAAATATATATGATTAAGAATATTTAATAATTTTGATAAGTTATATGATAGATTTTACTTGAAGTATAAATGAGAATGATTATTAATGAGTTTGGATTTATTGATACTATTTGTCGTTCGATCGGATTTGTCAAACCATAACACGAATTAGTAGCGTTAGAATTAAGTGTTGCCTTTAGTTTTCATAACATTTAACGGAAAGTGCTACCAAAAGTTCTTTTTTCTCCTTAAGACAAGTGTTAAGACACATGTCTTTATGCATGCTCCCTTTCATGCATGATTGCCACTTGCCCCCTTATGTGTCTTTACCTCCTTACTCCTTTCCTATATAAGGAGGCTCTTTTCTCCATTTTCTTACCATTCTATTTCCTCCTTTCCACCTTCTTCTTAAAGCTTATGGCCATTGTTTCCATGGCATAAGTCTTCCTCTTTTCCACCACCACCTTGTCGAAGTTCGTAGTCATCCTCCTCCTCTTATAATATAAAGAGAGATTAGTGTATATTATAATATATATATTTTGGTGAAGAAGACGTTGCGCTGAAGTACTGTCCGACGGTTCGCTTAGTTAGGCTTGCCTACCATGAAGATTTGGGAAGCTGTTAGGTGAGAACTCTTTAACCATGGTTTATATATTTAATTAGTAGCTAGACTAATTTAAATATAGTGATGAATTATTATTGGTAAATGATGATTGATATTTGTTGTGATGGATGGTGGATGTGAAGTTTAGAACACACATTATTAAGCGTTATTGTTATAACGCTTGTGCACAATTATGATTTATTGAATCACGTTGATGATGGTTGCTGTTGATGTTTAAATGGTTGTTGATGTTGTTTTGCACACATTATGACACAACAATTATGGTATCACATTGGTGATCGAAAAATCTCCTTCATAATTAAAAGCAATATCATTATTGAAATTGAAGGTTAATAATTGGAAAAGACCATATGTATGAATTCATATATATTGTTAAAGTCCTTTAAATGAATAAATAAATTCCAGAACATTCTAGGATGACAGCGAGGATAGTGCCTAGGCTTGGGTTTGGAAATGAAGTTTCATGCTCTCCCTGGCTATCCCTAACTGATCCGACGAATGGGAAGGTTAATTTGAAGTTATTTTCATTTAGAAATGAATTGGAATTTATGAAAGTTGAATGTTAGATCCAAAATAATTTGTAAAGTAAATTTAATTGATTTTAAAAGGGTTATATAAGGATATAATGGTTTTCTAAGTTATTTGAAGTATCATAGAATAATGGTTATTATGGTCAAAATAGAGCTTGTCGCATAACGGCAATTTACGTATTTTAGATGCAAATTTTAAACGCTTATCACTTTTGCAATCTAAATCGGATTTCCATAAAATGAAAAACGTTTGATTTCCATTAACAAGAACTTTCAAATGGTTAAAAGCAGATTTTAGATTCGAGTTAAAATTTTCAAGTTATGTTTGAAACCATTTTGGAAAAGATCGATGTAAGAAGAATTGTTGACCATAGCTATAAACAGCTATTTTTAAATATTTAAAAATATGGAAAAAATTTTGTAAAATCATTACAAATTATGAAAAGGTGTTTCGATTTGTAAAGTTTAGATTTTGGCTAAGATAAACGATATTTTGATCAAAATAGTTAAGATAACTGTTTTGTAAAGCTTTCGTAACACTTTTGAAATGCTATTGTAACGCTTCCTTCGAAAACAATCTATTTCGAAGTTTTAAACCGTGAACTATTTTCTGAACTATAAGTAATGATTTGTGGAATATTTCAAAAGGTTTAAAAGTATTAGAAATATTTTATATGGAATTTAAATTGATATTAATATGGGTTTTCCATTTTAAATAATTGGATATGGTTGGAGATAAATCTTCAGATGTTTGATATTAATCCGGTAGATGATGATTCTTTCTATTTGAGGAATTTAAAAGGTAGTTCACCATTATTCCGCTTATAGTGTGAGTTGGATATCGAGATTAATATTAAGTATAAGTTGATGGTATTTCTATCCAGATCTAATGTCAAAGAGTGGGACAAATCTTTTAATTAAGATACGAGTTTCCTAAGTTGACTAGGATAAGTTGGGTAGAAATAATCTTTAGATATTTGATATGAAATTCTATGGTGTAAATGTATACTATTTGAGGAATTTGGAAGATATTATTATACCGTTATTCCACTTATAGTATTCGTGGATTATGAGAATTGATATCGAATATAAGTAGATACAATTTCTGTGTAACTTATGTTCAATATCAATTGATTTGGGTTTTGTCGTGAATCATATCTTCAATAATATCATTCTTGAAACCCCATGAGATTGAGCTATGGAAATTCATATCGTAATTTGAGGATTTAATCAGATCATTGATTTGGGGTAATTAAAAGTGAGGAATTGGAAAGAAAGTATAATCTTTTAGTTAAGATTAAAGAATGGAATGTTGGAAAATCAATTTAATTGGAAACTATGGTTGAAATGTGGATTAAGGATTTTCAAAGGAAACTAGATTTTTGATAACGAGTTATCAAATAGAAAATTAATTAAGGCTTTAAGGCTAAATCATCTTTGATTTAAAGGATGCGTTTTAAAAGAGAAAGGTTAAATATGGATTTTGTAATAATTTGAGAATGGGTTTAAAGAAGTTTAATTTTTAAAAAAATCCAAGACGGAAGGAGATTGGTAGAAAGCCTATGTGTACTATACTTGTATTTTTTTAATTGCTCTTATTACTTGGAAAGTCCGGGATCAAATATATGTTCGAAAACCATTACAAGTAATAATACAACGTTATGAAACAATTCAAGATTTGGGAAAGCAACGAATGAATACTGGGATCCTTTGAATTGTTTGGATTGATTGCAGATGTCTCAATTTGGGCTGATTCCCCGATACGAGGTTATAAGTGGCATGAGATTTGAATATATTTGTAGATTTTCGGATTTGTGTTTTTTTCAGACCCAGAACGGAATTGTATGGATTGTGTGTATAACATTGTAATTGATTGCATAGCACTGATCTCTATTAAATAAATATCTACTTGGTGGCGGAGAATTTATTCTCTTGTTTAACACTCTTCTCTAAGACGTATGAGCTTAGAGGTTATATATTAATAGAAATTAGTGATGCGTTGTGAATGGACAATGTGGCATACTTAAGATATGTAATGAGCTATGGATGATCAAAGCATGGCTTATTTAAGCGTAGCTTTGTATATAACGTAACCTTGGCAAGCCTCACAACCCGGTAAATGGCTAAAACAGGAAAGATGCAACGAGGTTATGGGTAGTCATTTCCTTCTAGATAAAAGGTGTACTATGGAATGGAGCCCAGGTATTAACCTATGTGGATAACTTCTATTTATATGGATGTTGATGTTGTGAGGCCTCAGTTTTAAAGGTTGGTAATGACCGGGAAGTGATATACTCAGTCGTGCTCTAAGTTACCCAGTTAAGGGGTAACCCGGCCTCGTGTTGGTAGAGAGCCTGATTTGGTTCTCGGGGTGTCCCTCTAGAGGCGTACCCATCGGTTCGGTAAGGAAGTTCCTTTGCTGGTCATTTGTTGGAAATCCAATTTTCCACTACGAACCCGTACGATTTTAGTTGTATAGCCTGCTACCAGCAGGATTGTCAGTATAATGGGATAGGGCATTATGCTGGCTAGGATTAATACATTTATTTGAGAAAAGGTTTTTCACACTATATATAATAGTAAAAGAGGATTTTCACATATGAATGCATTTTGGTTATCATAACGCAAAACTCGCCCATCTAGTGTGCGCTTGCATTGTGTGATGTGGGACGAGCTTATGATAGCTTCATTTTTCAAAAAGTCATTGCGGATTTCTATGCACTGGTATCCATATGGAGTAAACCCGTTCCGCATTAACAGCATGGTCCGGTGAATTACCTAACTTTTGAATAAACCCTAAAAACAACTGTTTTGAGTTCTCACACCAGTCCCACGACTGACTTGGAGTTTATTGTTCCCTTACCTAAACACTGGGTGCCCATAATTTTTACACGAGCAACCTAGTAGTTTGGTTCGCAGATTTAGCCTTGGAGTTAGTTGGAGCAGGATTCTGTATTTAGCTGAAACTATTATGACTTGGAGCATTCGCATTCTTCCGCTTAGTTTAGTATCTTTTCCGCTGTGTAATCGATGTACTCTGATGTACCTCTTGTTACTCTGATGTAATATTATTTTAATGATAATGGAAAAGTTGTTTTTATTTTGTGCAAATGTGTAAGTGCCCCTGACAATCCGTCTTTATGAATGGTTTAAGTTGGTTTAATTACTGGCGAAAACTGAGCAAAAGCCGGGTCTTTACATTTTTAGTATCAGAGTTTTGGTTTATACAAAGCAATGGGGTACGGCGCATTTGAAAAAAAGGATAGACCCATCAGAGTTATATATCTCATTAGAGATAGGGTTAGTAATGCCCTTGAATAAGATATTGGAGTATTATATTTGAGAGTGCGTATTTGAAAATATGAAATGAGTTTTGAAAAGTTATATTTTAAGAAAGAAACATATTTAGGAAATATATGGTTAGTTATAACCTGGATACTTAATCAAATGATTAAGGTTAAGTTTACATTTTTTAATTATAATTACACATAAAATAATTCTTATGGCATGGTAATTAAGCCCTTTCCACTGATCAGGAAAATGATCCAAGTACAAATGTCTTTCGGATTTAATTTTACTATTGGGTAACATTTCAAAATATCGATAAACTTGGGTCAAATTTGTTAAGGTAACTAATCAATATGGTTAGAAATTAAAAATTAGAATTTGAGTATTTTATTTAATGTTAAGGTTGGACTATCGAGTATAAGAAGATTTTTCATATACGTCTGATCAATGAATATACGAAGTCTTAAGTATATTAGATAGATGTAGAATCACACTCTAGTCACTTGAAGATGATTCGGTTGATGACTGCAGCATCATCAGTATGTATTTTCGAGTTTCGAAATTGGGATGACTATATGATTCCGATTAAAATATCAATATATACTTAAACCAATTTAGATAAGTGTTTGAAATTGTTTGGTAAATTGATATGAACTTAAATAGAAAAGTGAAAATTTGATAAGTTGTAAGAATTATACTAGGTAAACCTGTAAAAGGATAAGCCAGTAAAGAGTATATGAGAAAGTGCATTTGTGATATATATATATATATATATATATATATATATATATATATATATATATATATAAAGCTTTTGAAAAGATGTATAATTTGAAAATTCAAATCAAAATTTTGAGTAAGAATTGGCAGTTACTTTGGAATTGATTTTGGAAGAATATATTTTGAATACAAAGGAAAAAGATCTTTGAAAATATTTGAAAATTAAAAACATGAACATGGACATCTTGTGATTGGAATTTCTCAGTTGATTAAAAGACATCTACGTAAAGTTGTAATTTACATAAGCAATCCAGTTTAGTTTGGGAAACGATTTAAAGGATAAGTTGGAATTAATTAATCAAGAAATTTTATAGTTAGTCCTCCCCAACTAATTAAATTTAAAATGCAAATATCTTGAGAATTCAATATGACAATATGATATCTGACGATATTTTGGTTAAGGACTACATTGGTTAAAGCTGTTTCTCTAAAGTTTGAAGGAAATAAGTTTTGTAATCTTGAATTTAGAATAATTATTGAGAATAGCCAAACTTAAACAATATAAGGAATTGAAATCTGGAATTATTGGCGAATTTGGACAGTCGATAAGTTTTAAAGTATATTGTGACAACAAAAGGAACTGTCTAAGTGAGCATGAATACCTTGTGAATTAAGTTTCACAATTTGATTAAAGGATATCTGGAAAGTGGTAATATTAAGAAGATATTACCTAAACTAAAGCGTTTAGATAAGATGAGTTCTGAGATGATCGAGTTTTCCATGTAAAGAATAATAGTAATTTTGGGGACCTGAAAAGGAATAAGTTTCATAACCTTTGTATTTGCAAGATAAGATCTAAGAGAATAAATTTATAACTCTGAGTTTTTGTGAAAAAAGTAAATGGTTGAGTATAAGTAATTGGCCCAGTAAACGATGAATCGAATATAATGGGTAACTGGCGGTTATCGTTGGAGGACATGTAGATATGGTTGTCCGTAAATATGTATGTTATAATATTTTACCTGGTATATCCATTATAAGAACAGGGAGCTTTGGTACAAAGAATGTTAATCTTGGATTCGTTGAATGAGCAGTTACGATTCCCTTTCCTTTTCGAGGACGAAAAGTTTTAAGAGGGGGGGAGGGGGTGTGAATGTAACGATCCAAAATTTTTAACCAATTTAAAATTGGAATATTCATTACTTAATTTGAATTTAAATTTGAATTTGAATTTGACATAAATATATATGATTAAGAATATTTAATAATTTTGATAAGTTATATGATAGATTTTACTTGAAGTATAAATGAGAATGATTATTAATGAGTTTGGATTTATTGATACTATTTGTCGTTCAATCAGATTTGTCAAACCATAACACGAATTAGTAGCGTTAGAATTAAGTGTTGCCTTTAGTTTTCATAACATTTAAAAGAAAGTGCTACCAAATGTTCCTTTTTCTCCTTAAGACAAGTGTTAAGACACATGTCTTTATGCATGCTCCCTTTCATGCATGATTGCCACCTGCCCCCTTATGTGTCTTTACCTCCTTACTCCTCATTTCCTATATAAGGAGGCTCTTTTCTCCATTTTCTTACCATTCCATTCCATTTCCTCCTTTCCACCTTCTTCTTAAAGCTTATGGCCATGGTTTCCACGGCATAAGTCTTCCTCTTTTCCACCACCACCTTGCCAAAGTTCGTAGTCATCCTCCTCCTCTTATAATATAAAGAGAGATTAGTGTATATTATATTATATATATTTTGATGAAGAAGACGTTGCACTGAAATACTGTCCGACGGTTCGCTTAGCTAGGCTCACCTACCGTGAAGATTTGGGAAGCTATTAGATGAGAACTCTTTAACCACGGTTTATATATTTAATTAGTAGCTAGACTAATTTAAATATAGTGATGAATTATTATTGATTAATGATTATTGATATTTGTTGTAATGGATGATGGATGCGAAGTTTAGAACACACACTATTAAGCGTTAGTGTTATAACGCTTGTGCACAATTATGATTTGTTGAATCATGTTGATGATAGTTGCTGTGGATGTTTAAATGGTTGTTGATGTTGTTTTTCACACACTGTGACACAACAATTATGGTATCACATTGGTGATCGAAAAATCTCCTTCATAATTAAAAGCAATATCATTATTGAAATTGAAGGTTAATAATTGGAAAAGACCATATGCATGAATTCATATATATTGTTAAAGTTCTTTAAATGAATAAATAAATACCGAAACCACAAAGAGGATAGTGGCTAGGCTTGAGTTTGGAAATGAAGTTTCCTGCTCTCCTTGGTTATCCCTAACTGATCCGACGAATGGGAAGGTTAATTTGAAGTTATTTGAATATAGAAATGAATTGGAATTTATGAAAGTTGAATTTTAGATCCAAAATAATTTTGAAAGTAAATTTAAATGATTTTAAAAGGGTTATATATGGATATAATTGTTTTCTAAGATATTTTGAAGTATCATAGAATAATGGTTATTATGGTCAAAATAGAGCTTGTCGCATAACCGCAATTTAAGTATTTTAGCTACAAACTTTAAACGCTTATAACTTTTGCAATCTAAATCGGATTTCCATAAAATGAAAAACGTTTGATTTCCATTAATAAGAACTTTCAAATGAGTGAAAGCAGATTTTAAATTCGAGTTATAATTTTCAAGTTATGTTTGAAACCATTTTGGAAAAGATCGATGTAAGAACAATTGTTGACCATAACTATAAACAGCTATTTTTAAATATTTTAAAAATATGGAAAAAAATTGTAAAAACACTACAAATTATGAAAAGGTGTTTTGAATTGTAAAGTTTAAGTTTTGGCTAAGATAAATGATATTTTGATCAAAATAGTTAAGATAACTGTTTTGTAATGCTTTTGTAACACTTTTGAAATGCTATTGTAACGCTTCCTTCGAAAACAATCTATTTCAAAGTTTTAAACCGTAAACTATTTTCCGAACTATAAGTAATGATTTGTGGATTATTTTCAAAGGTTTAAAAGTATTAGAAATATTTTATATGGAATTTAAATTGATATTAATATGGGTTTACAATTTTAAATAATTGGATATGGTTGGAGATAAATCTTCGGATGTTTGATATTAATCCGGTAGATGATGATTCTTACTATTTGAGGAATTTAAAAGGTAGTTCACGATTATTCCACTTATAGTGTGAGTTGGATATCGAGATTAATATTAAGTATAAGTTGATGGTATTTCTATCCAGATCTAATGTCAAAGAGTGGGATAAATCTTTTAATTAAGATACGAGTTTTCTAAGTTGACTAGGATAAGTTAGATAGAAATAATCTTCAGATATTTTATATGAAATTCTGTGGTGCAAATGTATACTATTTGAGAATTTTGGAAGATATTATTATACAATTATTCCACTTATAGCATTTGTTGATTATGAGAATTGATATCGAATATAAGTAGATACAATTTCTGTGTAACTTATGTTCAATATCAAATGATTTGGATTTTTTCGTGAATCATATCTCCAATAATATCATTCTTTAAACCCCATGAGATTGAGTTATGGAAATTCATATCGTAATTTGAGGATTTACTCAGATCTTTGATTTGAGGACATTAAAAGTGAGGAATTAGAAAAAAAGTATATTCTTTTAGTTAAGATTAAAGAATGGAATGTTGGAAAATCAATTTAATTGGAAACTATGGTTGAAATGTGGATTAAGGATTTTCAAAGGAAACTGGATTTTTGATAACGAGTTATCAAATGGAAAACTAATTAAGGCTTTAAGGCTAAATAATCTTTGATTTAAAGGATGTGTTTTAAAAGATAAAGGTTAAATATGGATTTTGTAATAATTTGAGAATGGGTTTAAAAAAGTTTAATTTTGACAAAATCCAAGATGGAAGGAGATTGGTAGAAAGCCTGTGTGTTCTATAATTGTATTTTTTAATTGCGCTTATTACTTGGAAAGACCGGGATCAAATATATGTTCGAAAACCATTACAAGTAATAATGCGACGTTGTGAAACAATTCAAGATTTGGGAAAGCAATGAATGAAGACCGAGATCCTTTGAATTGTTTAATTGACTACTGATGTCTCGATTTGGGCTGATCTCCCGATACGAGGTTATAAGTGGCAGGAGGTTTGAATATATTTGAAGATTTTCGGATTGGTGTTTTGTTCAGACCCAGAACGGAATCGTATGGATTGTGTGTCTGACATTGTAATTGACTTCAAAGCGCTGATCTCTGTTAAATATATATTTGCTTGGTGGCGGAGAATTTATTCTCTTGCTTAACACCCTTCTCTAAGACGTATGAGCTTAGAGGTTATATATTGATAGAAATTAGTGGTGCGTTCTGAATGGACAATGTGGCATACTTAAGTTATGTAATGAGCTATGAATGATCAAAGCATGCTTATTTAAGCGTAGCTTTGTGTATAACGTGACCTCGGCAAGCATCACAACCCGGTAAATGGCTAAAACAGGAAAGATGCAGCGAGGTTATGGGTAGTCATTTCCTTCTAGATAAAAGGTGTACTATGGTATGGAGCCCAGGTATTAACCTATGTGGATAACTTCTATTTATATGGATGTTGATGTTGCGAGGCCTTAGTTTTAAAGGTTGGTAACGACCGGGAAGTGATATACTCAGGCGTGCTCTAAGTTACCCAGTTAAGGGGTAACCTGGCCTCGTGTTGGCAGAGAGCCCGATTTGATTCTCGGGGCGTCCCTCTAGAGGCATTCCCATCGGTTCGGTAAGGAAGTTCCTTTGCCTAGTCATTTGTTGGAAATCCAATTTTCCACTACGAGCCCGTATAATTTTAGTTCTATAGCCTGCTACCAGCAAGATTATCAGTATAATGGGATGGGGCATTATACTAGCTAGGATTAATACATTTATTTGCGAAAAGGTTTTTCACACTATATATAATAGTAAAAGAGGATTTTCATGTATGAATGCATTTTTGGTTATCATAAGGCAAAACTCGCCCATTTGGTGTGTGCTTGGATTATGTGATGTGGAATAGCTTATGATAGCTTCATTTTTCAAAAAGTCATTGCAGATTTCTATGCACTGGTATCCACATGGAGTAAACCCGTTCTGCATTACCAGCGTAGTACGGTGAATTACCTAACTTTAAAATAAACTCTAAAAACAACTGTTTTCAGTTCTCACACCAGTCCCACGACTGACTTGAAGTTTATTGTTCCCTCACCTAAACTCTGGGTGCCCATAATTTTTACATGGGCAGCCTAATAGTTTGGTTCGCAGATTTGGCCTTGGAGTTAGCTGGAGCATGATTCTGGATTTAACTGAAACTATTATGACTTGGAGCATTCACATTCTTCCATTGAGTTTAGTATCTTTTCCACTGTGTAATCGATGTACCCTGATGTACCTCTTGTTACTCTGACATAATATTATTTTAATGATAATGGTAAAGTTGTTTTTTATTTTGTGCAAATGTGTAAGTGCCCCTTACAATCCGTCTTTATGAACGGTTTAAATTGGTTTAATTACCGCCGGAAAACCAAGCAAAAAGCCCAGGTCGTTACATTCATAAACCATATATTTGTTTATGGCAGATTATTGTTAGAAGATGATAATATTTAGTTATCAACAATTATTGTTTGGTTAGATTTAATACGAACACTTACGAGTTAAGTTTCATATGGAGTTCGGTATAAGTGTTGAAGTAAATTCTGATATCAATTAGAATTATTTATTTCGATAGCCAATTGAATATAAAATTTCGTATAAGGAAGTAAAATTTTATAAGAATGGTTTATTAAAATGGTTTATAAATAGAAATGAATTTAAATTTGAAATTTTAGATTTATAATCCTAGAACACTAAAAAAAGGATTTAAAAAGTTTGAAATAAATATTATTATTGTTTGTAAATATCTGTGAATATTTTAATTTCAAAAAACTCATGCTCTATAGCGGCGTCCGAGCGGATCGTCAGATCTACTCGACATACTCTTTACCGTATTTGATCCCCTGTTCTCTCGCACTTTGGCTCTAGCTTCTTGTGTTTTTTGGTTTTCTTCATGGTGTGCTTTCTTTTCTGTAACGTTCGGGGTATCGGGAATGATGTGTCCATAGCTCGCCTCAAACGCATTGTTCGGAAACACTCCATCTGTTTGATTGCGTTGCTAGAGCCTCTTGTGGGACAGGACGCAATCACATCTTTGGTCTTATCTCTTGGTTTTGGCGGTGCATTAGCAAACGCTTCTGGGAAAATTTGGATCATATGGTCCAAAGGTGTGGTTGTCCACCAGATCTTCGATTCAGATCAGCTTTTGTCTATGGCCTTTTCTTTTCCTTCCCTTTCTCCTTCCTTTCTTTTCTCGGCGGTCTATGCCAAGTGCGATCGGATAGAGAGGCAATCCCTTTGGGCAGACATCCACTCTCTTTCCATCTTGGGGTTTTCTGTGTCGGTGTTGGGTAGCGATTTCAATGTCGTCGCCATCCATGTAGAAAAGCATAGGGGAAATACTGTGAACCGTTTAGCGGTTGCAGATTTCAATGCTTTCATTGCCTCTTCTGGTCTCTCTAAAGTGCCTTTTGTTGGTTCGGCCTTCACTTGGTGTAACAAATAAGAAGGCCCGTACCGGATTCTATCTAGGCTAAATAGAATTTTCGCCTCTGAAGGTTGGTTCAACCTGTCTTTCTTGTTCTCCGTCTCTCATCTTCATCGTACTTTCTCTGGCCATGCTCCAATGCTCCTTAGATGTTCCCCCCTTTCCCTTTTTGGTCCGTCCTCCTTTAGGTTCCAAAGTATGTGGTGTTCCCACCATTCTTTTCTTTGGATAGTAGATGATTCCTGTTTATCCCCTATGACTGGTTCCCCTCGTTTTGTTTTCTCTCGCAAGCTGAAGCGCCTTAAGATCCGTCTCAAGGAGTGGAATCTGCAGGTTTTCAAGAATATCTTCGACCGTGTCAGAGCGGCTGAAGAAATTATCATTCTTGTAGAAGCTTCTTTTGATGATGAGCCCAACGCCGCCAACCGTGAGGCTTGGGTTCTGGCACAACTTGCTTTCTCTTCGGAGCTTTGCATCGAACACGATCACTTGCGCCAGAAAGCCAGAATCAAGTGGATTGTGGAAGGTGATACGAATTCCAAATTTTTTCATTCCACCATTAGGAAGAAGAATGGTCTTCTCACCATTCGTCGGATCCGTCGTCCTGATCTTTCTTTGGCTTCTACCCTGAGTGAAGTCAAAGAGACTATCTTATCCCACTTCCAGTCCTTCCTCTCTTATCCTTCGGTCCCGGCTTCTGACCCGTCCCTTCTTGCTTTCATTCCTAGACTGATCCTTCTGTCAGACAACGCTGACCTAGCTGCACCTCCTTCCTCAGATGAAATACGTGCTTGCATATTTTCTCTAAGCAAGGACAGTGCTCGTGGGCCAGATGGTTTTAACGGAGTGTTTTATAGGAGTGTGTAGCCCATTATTCAGGCGTACTTTTGTCTCGCCATCCAATCTTTCTTCTCTGGTGGAGACCTCCCCGTTGGATGGACCTCCACCAATTTAGTTCTTATCCCAAAATGTTATCTTCCTTTGTCTTGTGCAGACTTCCGTCCTATCAGCTTGTGTAACTTCTCTAGTAAGGTCATTTCCGAGGTGTCAACTTCTTGGCTAGCACTGGTTCTTGAGCATCTTATTTCTTCTTCTCAGGCTGGGTTTGTCAAAGGACGACTTATCACACATAACGTCCTACTAACCTAGGAGCCGATTTCTCAGATTGATAAGAAGGTTCATCGATCTAATGTGGTTGTTAAGCTAGATACGGTTAAAGCTTAAGATCGCATGTCATGGTTCTTCGTTATCAAGGTCCTGAGGGCTTTAGGCTTTCCGGAACCCCTTATCGACGTAGTCTCGAGACTAGCATCCAACTGCTGGTTTTCTGTTCTCACTAACGGATCAGCTACAGGGTATTTCAGGTCCGGGAGAGGCCTACGTCAGGGAGACCCCCTTTCCCCTTCCCTTTTCGTCCTTGCTGCCGAGGCATTCGTTCGTGGATTGCATTCTCTAATGATAGCAGGGAAGATTCATCGTTTCGTAATCCCGAGAGGATGCCCTCTGAACTCTACCTTATCTTTCGCTGACGACATCATCATTTTCACGAATGGTACTCGTCGCTCAATTCGTCGCCTGCTTGATCTTATTAGGCAGTATGAGAGTTGCTCCGGGCAACTCGTGAGTACGGCCAAGAGCTATTTTGTGTCGGCAAAAGACCTGTCGTTGACTAGATCCTCCTGGATTGAGTCCAATACAGGCTTTAAGGTTGCCTCTCTTCCTCTTCCTTATCTAGGCATTGTGCTTTATCGTGGTAGGAAGCTGAATGCCATTTTTGAACCCCTAACTGACAAAGTGAGGGGTAAGATTATTAAGTGGAATGCTTCCCTCATCTCCCAAGGTGGAAGATTTGTTCTCATCAAGTCTGTCCTTGAGTCTATGGGATCTCATATCTTCGCAGGTACGATTCCCACAGCTTCCTTCTTCCGCTCTTTCTGGTCCTTAGCTTCGTCCTTTTATTGGGGAAACAAGGAAAACGTTTCTCGCCATCACTGGGTATCTTTGAACACCATATGTCGTCCCAAAGGCGAGGGAGGTCTTGGCCTCCGTAACCCTAAGGACATTTGTTTGGGCTTTGCTTGTAAGATTTGGGCAAGGTTTGGAGCAAGCAACTCTCTTTGGGCGATGTTTCTCCACGCCAAGTATCATACGCTTGCTAGCATGAATTTCACCAGCATACCGTCCTACGCTAGTGAGACATGGAAACGTCAGCAATCCGTTAAAGCTTTAACGGATGCCCATAGGGATGGTGCCATCTGGGATGGCAGCCCCTTCTCCCTTAAGGCGACGTGGGAGTCTGTTCGTTCGCCAGGCCCATAACTCCTTATTTTCAGCCTCATTTGGAATGTTCGCATTCCGCCAAAGGTTTCCTTATTTATGTGGAAAATGTTGCAAGATGGATTACCCATAGATGAGAACCTTCAACGTGTCGGGATCCCTCTCGTGTCCAGATGTAGATGCTGCTACGCTGGAAGCACCGAGATCTCCTTTCATCTGTTGATCTCTGGTAGTTGTGCCAGGGCTGTTTGGAATTACTTCGGTAATCTGATGGGTTGCCGAGGTAATGCCAGATCTTTGGAAGGTTTACTGAGTTTCTGGTGGGCTAGAAACTCAGATAAATCTTTCCATTCTATCCTCCTTCGTCTGATTCCTTGTTCGATCTGCTGGCACATATGGTGCTCTCGGAACAAGGCGGTTTTTGACAATGTGGCTATGGACCCTCCTTCTATTATCCAGAAAGTGAGGAACGACATGTTTCTTGTCTTCCATGGTCGTTCTTTCCGTGGCATGTTGGGAGACTGAGCTAGGAGACTTGCTGTTTCTTTTGATATTACTCCTTTGGCGGCCAACCAAAGGTCCAGTATCGATTGATTTAGTGGTTTGGGTTGGTGCAGTGGTCTGGTTTTTTTGTTTTGTTGCAGTTTTCTACTTTTGTCTTTCCTTATTCCTCCCTCGCCCGGACTGACGATGTTGGCCAGTTATGCAGATATTGGTTTTTAGGTTGCTGGATTTGGCTTGTACGAAGCTTGTTGGGAGGTTTTTTGTTTTTTCTCTCTGGAACTCCTTTTGCAGAGGATTCTTGGTTAAGTAGTTTCCTTCGTCTACTGTCTTGGAACGATGAGTTGCCAGCCATCCGTACTGTTCTACCGGTATTGGTCACTCTACCTATTTGGAGTCTAGTGATCAGCTCAGGCTCCTTGACGTTATCTTTAGAGCATTGGCCTCTTCATCGCTACTACGTCAGCTGAGGCTTCACATAATGGGCCTGAGGTGTTGCTTGGAGTCGATTACTTTGTTTTTGTTGATTAGTCCATATTTATGTAGCAAGGTTCAGTTATTTTTTGTAGTTTGTGTGTGTACGGTTTCTATGGTTCAGAAACCGTTTTTGTGAGCCTTTGGAGAACGGTTAGTTTCTCCCCTTTTGTCTATATATTATATTTTTTTTTAAAAAGGAGGTATGAAACACTGAACTGACTTCGACCAATGGGAAATAACTTTAATGATGTTCGCGACATCATTAGTTTTCATTTTTCGAGTTTCTAAGTGAACGATTTCTACTTTGAGATTTTGTTTAGAGTTGTCTGGATTTAAAACAATTTTGTTTCAAATTTAGAACAAGATTTAGTTATATGAAATAAATATTTACTATGTTATTATTATTATGCCGAAATGGTTGAAACAAAATGTAGGTGATTGAATTTTGAAAATTTCAATTAGGAAATGTATAGTTGATTTTGGATGTGTTGTTTGGTAAATTTCATTCTATTGAAATAAAATGGATTTCCAACGATTTTGAATAGTTGGAACTTCTTGTTTTAATTGGAAATTAATGCTAAATGTTGAGGAAACATAAAAGAATAAGTTTACGATTTATGAATTTATTTAGGTTTGGAATTATAAATCTAAATCAAGCTCATCGCATAGTTGCGATTTGTAGTTTTTCCAACTTGAAAAGTTAAATCAATGAATACAATTCAATATAAGTTGGAATTCTCCAAAACAAATTTTTTTCGAACCCATTTGAATAGAGTTTTCAAATGAAAGAGAAAAAAAATAAGATTTCATCTGGTAGATTTAGCGATATATCTAAATCTAGTTTTCAAAATTGTCATATTTTGCTCATTCGTAAAAATATGGTTTTCAACTCTTTAAAAATGGATAAATATACATATATAAGGTCGATATATGTTTATAAAAAATTAAGTATGAAAGAACTAGTAATTGATGCTATGCTTTTTGATATGTGATTGATTTCGAGTTATGAAATAAAATATTAATATAGATTTGAAATATTTAAGTCCTTAAGTGATATGTTTGGTTAATCCAAAAGTTAATTAATTTTGACTGGAATATTATTAAAATTGGATTTAATATGGACTTGAATTTTAAAATGAATGAATTCATACGAATTAGTGAACTTAGGCAAAGGTTTGTAAGAAATCATTGGAATTAATTCCCTGTAAAAGGAAATATATTATATCTGAGAATGAATGTGAAAAAAATAAATTTACATAGTAATGAATCAGCTGAAATAAATACTTAAAATATACGTATGAAATTTATTCGCATAACGGATGAAAATTTATTCGCATAACTGATTTTCACCCAGATTTGAGTGTACAGTTTTGAGACGATTTATATATGTTAGAATAAGAATTTTGCACTCTATTCTTGACAGTGAATGTTGGATACAGATTTTTGATCGATTCTAGAATTCTCTATCATAGTTTATGACTAGCAAAGGGAATGGTTGTTTCTAATAAGGGAGCCAGATCTGAGTCCGCATTAGAGTGATCGAGTGAGTGATACTAATTCAAAATCGAAATTATGTGATCGAACAAGCAATCGAAAATTTATATTGCATAGGTTTTACATATGTTCATTGTGCGCGCTAAAAGTAGAATTGTTTGTTTTTTAGGTATTTAAAATATAAGTTACATAATTGGATTTGACTATATTATGAATGTTGACTGCTCCGTGTATTGGAATTCTTAGCTCATGTTGAATGGGTTGGATGTATTATCATATTTATTCAGTTAACATCTATAATATTTTTGTGTTGCTTAAGTAAAAACTGGTTTATAGAAACAAAAGTTACTAATTGCTTTCGGTTTCATAAATTGAAGCTTGATTGCTTGAAAAATAGGTACACATTTATATTATTGATTGGATTTGGTGATTTTTATGTCTCAGATATCTGTAGCGACTTGGCTTTCAATTCACTTTGATTGATTGGGACCTGTATGCATTTGTAGTTTTTTCAGGTCAAATCACGCAAAGGAGACACTGTCGAATTTTTTTGTAAATGATAGACTTAGAATTTTTCAAATACGGATTAAAAAAAGTTTAACGACTTTGCTAGCATCCTTCGACTTTATGATTTTCAGGATGAAATTCTCATAGACTGGAAAGAATTTAACAACCCGAATTTTTAGTGAATGAACATTTAAATTATTTAAATATTTAAATAGCAATTTGGTAAGTTAAGTAACTAAATTCAAATGTTTGGGTTATTTAATTGATTTGAGTAGCGAAATAATAATTTCAGCATTCGAATTTTTGTGCATAGTTTGGATTTGAAAATTAATATGAATTTAAATGGTTTCGAATGACTTAATTAAATTTGATGAGAATTACAATGTTAATTAGAAATTATTATTGTCGATACTAAGCATTTTAAAATCATATAATAATATTTCATTTTAATTAACCTGCGAATATTGAAATTTTGCAAACTATCTCGGATTTTGAAAAAACAAGTTTCATCAGACCTGGAATAGTAAATTATGGTAGGGTGTCAAGTTTTGTGACAATCGGACTTAGTGTGTGATCGCGCATGCTAGAAACGCGTAGTGTTTAATGATTTGAAATTTTTGTATTTTAATTTGATTTCAAATGTAGTGTTTTTTGTGATTTTTCAAAATCAATAACGATTGTATTATTATTATTACTTTGAGATCGCATCGTTGTTCCAAGCATGACAGTAATTTTATTTTATCATTCGGAGTTAGTTTGTAAATAAAACCCAGCGCGATGAATACTGGAAATTCTATTTTAACCAATATATCATGCCAGCAATACGAATTAGATAACTCATGTGTACATTTCTTCTCTTCCTTTAAAATCAAAAGCTTGCTTATGTCCTTTTATCATTTCTCATTTCCTTAATTTTTTGCAAGCTTCGGTATAAAAAAAAGAGAAGCAGAAATCCTCTTATTTCAAAAATTCCAAAAAAAAAAGATTTACTCAGTGAAAATTTCTAAAACCAGCGCATTTTGGCATTGATTTGCAAGCTCTCTGAATCCATAGTTTTCGTAATGTGTGACTTGGGATTTCAACGAATGTCGCTATGTTGAGACTAGGGCTTGGTTCTTTTTAAAAATTAATGACTAATCTATGGAATGGAGCTTACATTTGAGCGCATGATGGCGAATAGGACTTGGCATGGAATTTTTGTAGATTTATGTATAAATTATTGTCGCACCTTTTGTAGCCATGGCAGGGGAAAGGGTCGGAGTCACTTACATGGGGAGGAGCTCGAGTTGCTCGAAATGCAGGAAAGAGTAAAAAGCATGTAAACGAGAGGTTGGTGGTGGTATCCATTCATCGAATAGTGAAGTAACAAGGGAGGACATAGCTGTTATGTAACGACGGTCGGAACAAAGCCCCCTTCCTTGCATGCATATCAGCTAGCACAAAACTCCCATATAACAAAAGGAATCCCTGTTGTTCCGTGCCTACCAGTTCATATTTGTACTCAACTCCTTCAACTTATTACATGACGTGGGACTATTAATTTCAACTCATCATTCCATCCTTAACAACATGCGAGGCAATCCTAACAGTCTCCCCCTTGAATCGCATCCTACGAGTATCTTCTGAGAGCACTGCCTTGCCTACATGGCCCAGTCTGTAACCTTCGGCTCCGATACCACTATTATGTAACGACGGTCAAAACAAAGCCCCCTTCCTTGCACGCATATGAGCTGGCGCACAACTCTCATATAACAAAAGGAATTCCTTATGTTATATGTCTACCGGTTCTAATTTGTACTCAACTCCTTCAATTTATTTCATGATGTGGGACTATTAATTCCAACCTGTCATTCCTTCCTTAACAACATGTGAGGCAGTCCTAACAATAGCCATGACGAGTGCAAAAATGATGAAGAGGAAGGAAGCCTCGAGAAGGATTTTTTTATTTTGGGGGAGAAGGTTTTGCATATGGCAATTAAGCTTAAATTGTAATTAATGTATAATTAATCCTTACTTAACGTCATTCGAAATTCAACGGAACCACAACGCGAAATCAATGACTGGAATGATGGTGAATTAAACTCACCTTTTTAGTTTGCTAGTATTGTACAAGCGGATTAAAATGTTATCATCTGCTTGATTATGTAAATTGTTAGGTAATTGGTTTAGTTGATATAATCATATTGTTAATTGATTGTTTGGATTGACAAATTGGTTGGTGGATGAATTTACATAAAATCCTGATAAATCATCTTGAAATGCTATTAGTTTGTTTGAATCAAATCTAGGACCAAGATGTAGCATCCCGAATTGCTATTAGAAATTGTTCGAATTTATTTATAATCAAATCCATTTTTACTGTTGACTATATGTGAATTAGTGTATAATGATGCTTTACTTACATTGTTTATTATAACATATTTAAATGAAATATATGCTGATATTTACGTTCTAACCAAACAAATAACATTTAATGATTTATTCATAATTGCATATATTGAGTAGAACAAGTCCCCCTCTATTGATAGATTAACTTAGAATTGTCACTATCTATAGTGATGAAGTACTAGCAGCTATTAATACCTAATTCTTGATTTATTTACATATGTTCATGTTTATGTAAATACCAGTATTGACTAAATAATGAATTGGATCGCTGGTAGCTTATATAATTATCATTGTGTTTATTATGCCATATTGAACAAATGTTCATAATCTACAAGTTTAGATATATTTCTGAGACTGGAACAAAACCATCGCATGACTATGACCGCCATTTCTTTTTTTGGTAAGGCCGGCCATTTTTTAATATGATCCGTAACATTTTTTATTATACCACAATAATAAATATAGGGAAACGGTAGATATACATCCTGCATATCTACTATAAACACAAAGAAACTTCCATGAAGAGAAGAAAGGACCAGAATAACCAATAGTCCAGATTTACAAAACTAAACAATACAATTCGAAAAGCAAGACAACCAAAACACTAAGAGAGATTGCATGAAGTTCTCACTGATTAACATAACAGAAGAGTTTCTCATGAGCAGATTAGAAGCTCAGAATCACACTTCCCTAAATGCTAGTCATTGTTGAAAGGAAGGCCTTTAAGGGCAACTCCAACAGGAGCATTGATTTCAGAAATTTGGAAATGTACACCCAAAACACGCTCTAACTGTGTGTAGAAAATACCCATAGTTCGGATTTCAGGGGGAATAGATCCATAATAAGGAAATGTCCGGGCGCTTGTTGAACAAACGCCTCAAATCAGGTGTTCATATTGAACAAACACCTAATTCCAGGCGTTTGTTCAACAAGCGCCTGGGTTCTCTCCACAATAAACATGGGTCCATATTAAAAGAATTCTTTTCACAACCAAAACACGCGGCCACATTTCTTTGAATGTAAAACATGTGAGAGCCCACAATGTGACGATCTCAAAACTCCGTACGACGGAATTAAGGATAATCATTAGAATATAACACATTAATCATCATAGCAGAGAACAGATAACAGCATAAACAGAAAATAGAATAATTTACATCAATATGACAGCGGAATCATAATATGTAACAATATCAGAGTAGCACAGTGTAGGTTACAACCTAGTGCAAGAAAGGAATTGATCAGGCTACATTAAGATCACTGGTACATATACATCACAGATACATAATAGAAATAAATCTGTCTACATCGCGATAAGCGAAATCAGATAAATAAGGTACTAATGGTGGAATATCACATAGCCAAAATACTGAGAAGTCAAATCCTCGCCATTCAAGCCAAAAGATGCACTCCATGCTGTAGTGCAAAAGCCAAAATATACCATGTTACCTGTCACTAGGCTGCCCATGTGAAAATAAGGGTACCCAAGTTTGCAAAGCGAAAAAAACTACGAGTCAGTCACAGGACTGGTATGATAAATCTACTTAACTGGATAAACAACAATAACAAGGCAAATCATAGGACCACACCACTTTCGTGGAACAGGTTTACTCCAGTGATTGCCAGTGCATTTAAACAAGGTAAATTATTTAAACAACGCAATGCTTTTTATAAAAATGCAGCCATTATAAGACCCAAGTCCCATTATACAATGCAACGCAAGCTGGAGGATAGGGTTTTACCTTATAATGGTCAAAATATGCTTAATACGTGTAAAGCAAAACATTTGATATCATTACTAGTGCATATATGTTTCAAAAGCAAATTCAATCATAAATATCAATCCTAGATGGCATAAGTGCCCCCATACCACTATG
Source organism: Allium sativum (assembly GCA_030737875.1). Taxonomy (NCBI): domain Eukaryota; kingdom Viridiplantae; phylum Streptophyta; class Magnoliopsida; order Asparagales; family Amaryllidaceae; genus Allium; species Allium sativum. The sequence goes on from CM060915.1 coordinate 153,763,878, forward strand.
TCGCCATATATAAGTTACAATCAAATCCATGATTTCATAATGGAAATTTGGATTTCGTCATGAGTCGAGGCAAGGGGTAAGCTCCTCACCGCTTCGAGAAACTCTAGCAAATGCCTCAGGACTCCCCGAAGAGAACCCTTGGATCTTCAGGAGCGGTCCTCTTTTACTTTTGAGGATTAGTTATTCCTAAACACACATTTCCCGGTCCTATCGGACCTATCCATCGGCTCCGTAGAGACCGATATATCTGAGGCGCCTCACATTCCAACATCCACAAGGGTATAATAAACAACGACGTCAGGGCTAGTAAAACGCTGACACCATCTATAGCTAGAAAGAAAAATCGTGCACTCGTTGCAGTCACAATCCCGTTTTTGACTCATACCGGTGTGTGAGGCTTGCGAATTAACGCCATACATAAAGCTATGCTATATCATAGCCGTGCTTTGATCATCAACCACAAGACTCTGCTTTTCAACAAAAGCCTTGATCATTTGCATATTTGCATGCCATGTTGTCAATCCACACCATGCCACTGATGTCAGCCTATATACAACCTCTGAGCTCGTACGTCTCAGAGAAGGGCGTTAAGCAAGAGAATAAATTCTCCGCCGCCAAACAGATGTATATTTATTAGAGATCAACGAATACAACACAGAATACACGTCAGACACACATCCATTTTCAAGTCCGTTCTAGGTCTGAACGAAACCGAAGGCACCTTATTCCTACTCCTGTATGTCCAATATAGGAGAGAGGCCCTCGCATATCCGGACGATCAATAAGTACATCTAGACCACTACCACTGTAAACTCATCAAGGAAGCTACCCATCTCAAAGGCATCAGTAATAATCTACACAATGTGAAGATAACCGGTCTTGCACTATCTTCATATCTTCGACATTTATTCGTCGATCAATTATTAGAAATGAGCATTAACTCGGCCTTTTCAAATAATTCACGTATATTAGAATTCAAATCAATTCTGCCCATGGTTAATTATTTGACATCCATATTTCAGTTCTTTATATAATTTTTAATTTCAAACACATTCAACCATCAAATATCAAGCAAACCAAGTAGAATCAGTTTATTTCCATTCCATATCGCCTATAATGTTTTATAATGATATATCGCTATTTTTATTTATTTAAAACCGTGCCATTTAATTAAACGACATTTCAGGCTATAACTGGTCCTAGCACTGTTTTTCTCTAATTTTGATTTACATATTTCTCAAAATCTAACCATCGGATTTTAACGAAGTTCATTCGATTGGAAAGGTCTCTTCAAAGCGAACCCAATGGTTCCGGTTTCGGGAGAATCCGATGGTCGGATCACTCGATATAATCGTTTAAAGTTACGATTTCAAAATACGACTGCAGCGTCGTTATTCATTTTATTTAATATATATATATATATGTATGTATAATTCATTCTGGCTCTGTTTTTCATTCATATTGGAATTAAACATTCACACACAATCCAACCGTTGGATTTTAACAAACTTTATATCGTTGGAAAGATTTTTCCAAAGCGGACCCAACGGTTCCGGTTTCAGGGAAATCCAATGGTCGGATTTCTCTATATAATCGTTTAAAATTACGATTCCAAAACATGAACTGCAGCTGCGTGATTCATTTATTTAATATATATATATATATAAATATAACTCATTTGACGATTTCCATATCGTTTTTCACTTCAAATATTTCACTAAATCCTTTAAATTTCAGAAATTTTTTCCATAGCCTCCTTTGTACGGGGAGGGGTTTGGAAATTTATTGGGCCGTATTAGGCACCCAATAAATCCTAAATAGCATCACATATTTATAGTGACATATTCCGAGGGGAGTGTGTATGAATCATAACTCCAGAGAATAAATTCTCGTCACCCTATAAATGGTTTTTGTGCCTTAATGACCAGAGAGACATGTTTATTGTCATCTCCTGACCCGTATGGGATTTTATTAATCTGGCAATTTATCGTTATATTTTATATAGTCCATATCAGTCTTCAGTTCAACCTGAAATATAATCATCGCCATACAAGCTTCTCGCTTGTATGGTACATGTTCCACCTCGTCACATAAGCTCCAAATGCTTATGTGGTATATGATAGGGTATGCTATCTTCAAGAAGTATGCCATGTAGTGTAGTTCAAAATTAATTATTACTATCCTATGGCGACGTTTATTATTTCACATAGAACAACAAGAACTCCGCAACCAATTGCATTCACAGGAGTTTATATAATAATAAAATTGCGTAGCCAACTCATTAAGGCTTGCCTATTTGTTGGGTACGCAAATATATTCTTTACTCAACAGCTAGTCCATATTCCTATTCAACACATGTATATATATGCAGAACTAAACTGCAAATAATATTTTTAGCGAACAAATGTTTGTTTCAATATGCGGTTATTTTTAACACTTCATACATAGGATAAAAATGTTATTTTTGGCGAACAAAAATACGTTTCAACTCATGTGTATTTTTAGCGAGTCGTATACATGATAAAAATGATATTTTTATTGTTCAAAATATTTAATCCACACATGAATGTTTCTAGCACTTCATATTCACAATAACATGTTAATTTTATTGCTCAATCCTTTTATTCAACGCATGAATCCTTTTCAACATATGAATATTTTAATTAGTTCATACATATAATAAAAATTATGTTTTTATCGTTAAAACAATTTATTTGAAACATGAATATATTATATACTTTGTAAATAAGATAAAAATGATATTTTTGAAGTTAAAATTATTTATTTAAAACACTAATATTTTATATAGTCCATACATTAGATAAAAATGTGATTTTTTACTTTTCAAACAATTTATTCAACACATGAATGTCATTCAACGCATGAATATCTCAACACATGAATATCTCATACATGCACACTTCATATACTTCACACACATAATAAAAATGTGATTTTTATTATCTAAACAATTTATTCAACACATGAATATAATTCAATACATGAAAATAATTCAAACATATAGATATTACTGAAATTTCGGCAGCATAACGGTAGGGGTTAAAAACCGGCACCGTCCCGATTACGGCTCCTCGCACTACCTTAGACCTCGTGGCATTCCATAAGGGGCTTATCTAAATAATCTAAGATCAATTTCATATCATATGAATTTTCCACAAGAATTCCCATTGTTTCAACCACAAACAATTTCTTTCAACCACAAAAAAATATTCCAACCATTCGCATTTCAACTAGTTTTCATCCATTTGCATTATAAATCAATTTCACGTCATACACAATCAATTCATATCGTCCATGGTCTGTGGACGAGGGGAGTGTGTGTGTATATATATATGTATGTGTGTATATATATATATATATATATATTTCATTTCCATTTCAACGCATATATGATTTTTACAACGCACGTATAATTTATATATCGCTCATATAACTAATACAACGCTCATACATGTGGTGTACAACGCATATATAATTTATATTTCGCTCATATAATTTATACAACGCATTTCCATTCCATATTGAATTTAGATGTCTCACATTGATTTTAATCCTTCTGAAATTTGTAGCGAGATCGGAACACGTTCTAGCTTCTTCTAGAATGTAGATGATGTCGCTACGAGTTCGATGTTTCCTGTTTCATCGAATTTCGTCAACATAGCAAAAAGACATGATTTTTATTTGAAAATCATGATTTGCAACACTTAGAAGTGTTATTTTCTATTTCGAAAATAAAGGCCGTTACCTTCAGCTAAATCTTCCAAACTAGGTTTTGATTTCGCGGCAAATCCGTTGCACTTATATACAATCATAGTACACCACCTCGAAGAGCATGGAATGGTGCGTGGATCGAGGGTCCCACTCGATGCGGTGGTTGAGGCACGGTGGCGGGTGGAAGTTTGGAGCTTTGAGGGGGTGTAACTCGACGTAGGGTGAACGATAGGGGGTGTACCAGGTATTGATTTGAAGAGGAGGAGAAGAGCTTCAAAAAGTTCCAAAGGGGATGGGGCAATTCGAAGTGTTTTAGATGGAAATCGGCCGGGAACGATGGAGCTCTGTTCGCCGCCGAGAGCAGGTTACCGGGGGGGGGGGGGGGTGTTATATTTTTATAAAATTAAATAATGAAAGAAAAAATCCTATTCGCTAATATTTATATTATTTCAAAAATTAGGGGTTTTTCCATACGAACTCTGTTTCAAACCTAACGACTGTCGCTCCTAGCTAAATACCCCCATCCCAAACCTAATGTAATATGTTTTGTAGGCCCATTCGACTGTTACAGTCAGTTATTATTTAAATTAAAATGTAAAACATTCAAATTCTGTTTTGAACATACATTTTAATTTACCGGGGTCACATATTGATTCTAAAAAATTTCGAAGAATAAATCTAGCTATGTTGGGATGATACGGTCCCAACAAAACTTATTTCGTCGAATTCTGAGACCGTTTGAAAAATGGCCATTTTCTGGTCGATCCAGTTTGACTTAAATCAACCAAACAAATTTTCCGTTGTCACGCTCACATATTAATTCAAAAAAATATGGAATTTGAAACATAGCAATAAATTAACATCTCGGATCCAACAAAAGTGGTTTCGTCGGAAACGGAGGTTGTTTGCAAAATGTCAATTTTCAAGGGCTATATTTATTCCATAGCGACCATCCTAAATATTCAACTGGCCATAACTTTTGATTCCCGCTATGAAATTTCGATTTTTCATATTCTTAGAAAGATATTCTTAAACAAATTTAAATATTTTGGGTTTCGCTAAAATCCGTTATATTTTGCATCCTGTATGTTTAGTCAAATTTCGAATTCAGATTTTTAAATTGCCTCACTATTTCTAACTCATTATTTAATTGAAATATTTTATTTCAATTCCTCCAAATTCATTAAAATAACCAAATTAAAATTTTTAAATTGGCTCGTATTTTCTGGGTTGTTACAATCTCCCCCACTTAAAACTTTTCGTCCCTGAAAAGGAAACAATAGTAAAGTTGGAAACAAAACGGAAAAGCAAAGTATTATAAATGTACCTTGTACCGGAGCTAGTCAGAGATGTCCACTCTGCAATTGGGATAAGCTTACTTAATGCTTTCTTCTGTCTCCCAAGTATAGTCTCTAGGATCTCCACTCCACCGCAATTTAACTAAATGAACCTTCTTGTTCCTTAGCTCCATAGGTTCTTTGCCAATAATCTTTATCGGCTCTCTTCTAACAGCTAATTCTGGAGTTATTTCCAAGTACTATTGCGCTGCTTCTTCTACAACAAGATCTGGATCATGCACATGCTTTCGAAGTTGAGATACATGAAACACATTATGTACTCCAGGCAACCAATTAGGTAATTGAACCTTATAAGCGAGAGTTCCAATTCGTTCAAGTATAAGAAAGGGACCGATAAATCTGGGTGCCAACTTCCTAGTTTTACCAAATCGAATTACTCCTCTCATCGGAGAAACTCTCAAATAGACATAATCACCAACACCAAATGCTAAATCTCTTCTTCTAGAATCCGCATAACTTTTCTGTTAGCTTTGAGCTGTTTGTAGTCGTTTGTTGATGAAATCGACTTTGTCTAAAGCTTCGCGAATCATATCGGGTCCCAACACAAGTCTATTGCCGGGTTCTACCCAACACGCGGGAGATCTGCACGGTCTACCATATAATGCCTCAAATGGCAACATTTTCAAGCCTTCTTGATAACTGTTGTTGTATGAGAACTCTGATAAATGCAGGCGATCTTCCCATGATCCGCCAAAGTCAATAATGCAATCCCGAAGTAAATCATCTAGAATACGGTTCACCCTCTCAGTTTGGTCATCTGTCTGAGGGTGATATGCGGTACTCAGGTTCACATTTGTCCCCAGTTCTACTTGAAATGCCTCCCAGAATTTGCTAGTAAATAATGGATCTCTATCACTGACTATGCTGATCGGCACTCCATGTAGCTTGACAATTTTGTGCCAGCCTTTGAGCGGTTCTATTTGATCTGACAGGTATGAAATGTGCGGTCTTCGTGAAACGATCTACGATCACCCAAATACTGTCATTTCCTTTCCTGGTTTTGGGTAAACCATCTATGAAATCCATCAAAATCTGTTCCCACTTCCAGCTTGGAATTCCAACGGTTGCAATAATCCAGCAAGTTTCCGTTGGTCACTGAGCACCTGCTAACATATAAAGAAATGTCCCTCTTCATCGCCTTCCACCAGAATGCGCGCTTAAGATAGTTGTACATTTTACTTACTCCCAGATGAATGCAAAGTTTGAACTTATGACATTCATCAAGCACTTCTCTTTTGAGCTCAGAGATGTCCGGGACACAGATTCTTCCTTTTAATCTCAGAACTCCCTCCCTATCCACTTGGAAACTAGAGACTTCGCATCTTTGAATTCTTTTGATCATCTCCTTAACAAAATTATTGTCTTTCTGAAGAACGTCGATCTTGTCTATTAATGAAGGCATAATAATAAGATTGGTGATGATTACGGTTTTTCTACTAAGCGCATCTGTTACCACATTGCTTTTCCCGGCGTATACAGAATATCTAGATCATGCGCTGCAAGAAATTCTAGCCAACGCTGTTGTCTCATATTCAAGTCTTTCTGGATGAACAAATACTTCAATGATTGATAATCAGTATATAATTCAAATTTCTCACCCAATAAATAGTGCCTCCATATTTTCATAGCAAGCACGATGGCTAGCAGCTCAAGATCATGAGTCGCATAATTCTTCTCATGCGGCTTCAATTGGCGGCTAGCATAAGCGACTACTTGGCCTCTTTGCATTAATATTGCAGTAAGATCTCTAATAGAAGAATCCGTCCAAACCGTCAAATCCTGATTGCCATCGATAATTGTTAATACTGGAGCAGTTGTCAATTTTAATTTCAGTTCCTGGAAAGCCTCCTCACATTCCGGAGTCCACTTAAATCTTTCGTGCTTCTTTGTAAGCTTGGTAAATGAACCGGATATCTTCGAAAAATCCTTAATGAATTTTAATAATAACTAGCCAATCCCAGAAAACTTTGGACTTCCGTAGGTGTAGTAGGCTGCTTCCATTCTTGAATTGCTGTAATTTTGCTTGGATCTACAAAATCCCTTTCTTTGACACTACGTGGCTAAGAAACTTCACTTTCTCCTACCAGAAGACACATTTAGAGAATTTAGGTTTGAAGACATTCTTTCTCAGAATCCCCAACACTTGTTCTAAATGTTTTTCATGCCCGCTTTCTGACTTGGAGTAGATTAAAATATCATCGATGAATACCAAAACAAATTTATTCAAGACTTCTCTGAACACTCTATTCATTAAATCGACGAAGCAAGCTAGAGCGTTGCATAAGCCGAACGGCATTACTAACCACTCATAAAATATGTCTGGACCTCTGAAAGCCGTCAAAGGAACACATTCTTCGGCGATTCTCAGTTGATGGAAACCTATAGCTAGGTCCATTCTAGAAAATACTCTCGCTCCATTTAATTGATCCAACAAATCATCGATGTGGGGTAATGGATATTTATTCTTGAGCATCTTCTTGTTGAGATCTCGATAATCAATACACAATCGGAGAGTACCATCTGACTTAGGAACAATCACTACAGTGGCACCCCAATTAGAAAAGATGGCTCGGATTAGACCTTTCAATAAAAGTTGTCGAGTTTGATCATCCAATTCTTCTTTTTCTTTTAATGTCATTCTTCGAATTGAATGCACTACTGGCCTGGAATTCGGAATTAGATCGATTTCGAATTCAATTTCTCTTTGCAGGGGTAATCTTTCGACTTCTTCAAACACATCCGCATAGTTTTTAATAACAGGAATCTTTTCTAATAAAGCGGGAATAACTTCTATTGTAAACCAAAACTCTTTTCTATTAGGATCTGAACCATGGCATTGTATAGTAATAAATCCAAGCTTTATTTTAATTTTTACTATTCTTTCCGCACAATCAATTTCGGCCTCATATTTCGTTAACCAATCCAGCCCCAAAATAATATCAAACTCAGGAAAATTCATGGCGATCAATTTAAAAGGAAACTGGTAACAAGAATACAAAATGGGCACTTTACAATAGGTACTGAGAACAATAGAACCTCCTATCGGAATATGAACTCTAACCGATTCTTTAAGGTTTCTTAGATTTAACTTTAACTTTTTAACAGCGTTACTTGCAATAAAATTTTACGATGAACCAGTGTCAAATAGTATGGAAACAGGAATATTTTTAATAGCAAGGGTACCTCCCAAAACGTTGGGTTTACCTGTCCCATCAGTAATAGCTGGAGGATTCGCCCCGTCGTATACATGTGCAACCTGTGAATTCTTTAGCAAGGGACACTTGGCCTTTATATGCCCCTTTTGATGGCAGTTGTAACACTCTCGCCTGTCACCAGAATTCTGACTCGAGCTTGCTTGAGTGGTCTTTTGCCGCTTTGCAGCGGTGCACACATTAGAGTAATGACCAGCTTGACCGCAGTTGTAGCAGCTTCCTATGGGTGGCCTATTCGCTTGTGGCTTGGCATTAGCTGTTGTGTTGCTAGATTCGGGATGACTTTCTGAAGTCATGCGCTTGTTTCCCGCCTGATTCTTTGTGCGGTCTATTTATATATTCCTCATATCTAGGCTCTCATAATTGCAACCCATATCTGCCATCTCAGCGAATGCGAGGTTAACATGGCTCATTGCCCTATCCTGATAATTGCGCTGAAGTCCATGAACGAACCTCTTATTCTTTGCCTTCATTGTCTGAACAAGCTCTGGAGCGTAACGGGATAGCTGAGTGAACCTATTGAGGTACTCCCGGATGGTGCGATCTCCCTGCTGAAGATTGGCAAACTCCTCATGCAAGCCCTCCATCTCTTGCTCTGGAACGAACTTCCCTTTGAACAGTGTTTTGAATTCATTCCATGTCATCTCTACCTCTTCCTCATTTAAGGTGATGGCGTCCCACTAGAGTTGGGCCTCGTCCTGCAATAACCAAGCACCCATAAAGCTTTTTCTCTGATCCTTAAGACCCATGCCCCTAAAGCTCTTTTCACAAGTGTTCAACCAGCCCAAGGCGTCAATTGCAGTACCTGTGCCTGAAAATGGCTTGCCTCCCAGATTCCTATATGTCTTTCCCACTGGGTCTAACTCAAACAGTCGAGGGGTAGTGGTGGTTGAACCAAAGACTCTGGGAAAATAGGGATGTTCCCCCGTCCTCCTCCTCGGCCTCCTCGGCCTGCTCTACATCTAGCTATAGCTGCTCGTGTAGCCATCTAAGTCAAGTTTTGTACAAGAAGAAAAGATTCAAGCTCACAGAAATTATAATTTTAAGATATGGTAAAAGCAAAAGAATACATGAAAAGATAACGATGTACTGATCAAGTTATTCTGCTATTCTGCTTAGCTCATTCTAGGACATTACTAATCCTATCTCTAATGAGCTACTCGTCTTAGAACACTACTGATCCTATCTTGACGAGATGTTTAATGTGTTAAATACCAGAACTAAGATTAACCAAAGCTCCGATACCACCTGTGACGATCTCAAAACTCCGTACGATGGAATTAAGGATAATCATTGGAATATAACATATTAATCATCATAGCAGAGAACAGATAATAGCACAAATAGAAAATAGAATAATTTACATCAATATGGCAGCGGAATCATAATATGTGACAACATCATAGTAGCACAGTGTAGGATACAACTTAGTGCAAGAAAGGAAATGATCAGTCTACATCAAGATCACTGGTACATATACATCATAAATACATAATAGAAGTAAATCTGTCTACATCGCGATAAGCGGAATCATATACATAAGGTACAAATGGCAAAATATCACATAGCCGAAATACTGAAAAATCAAATCCTCGCCATACAAGCCAAAAGATGTACTCCATGCTGTAGTACAAAAGTCAAAATATACCTTATTACCTGTCACTAGGCTGCCCAAGTGAAAATAAGGGCACCCGAGTTTGCAAAGTGAAACAAACTACGAGTCAGTCATAGGAATGATATGAGAAATCTACTTAACTGGATAAACAACAATAACAAGGCAAATAATAGGACCACGCCACTTTCGCGGAACGGGTTTACTCCAGTGATTTCCAGTGCATTTAAACATGGTAAATTATTTAAACAACGCAATGCTTTTTATAAAAATGCAACCATTATAAGACCCAAGTCCCGTCATACAATGCAACACAAGCCGGAGGATAGGGTTTTAGCTTATAATGGTCAAAATATGCTTAATATGTGTAAAGCAAAATCATTTGATATTATTACTAGTGCATATATGTTTCAAAAGCAAATTCAATCATAAATATCAATCCTAGACGGCATAAGTGCCCCATACCACTATGTCGCCATATATAAGTTACAATCAAATCCGTGATTTCGTATTGGAAATTTGGATTCTGTCATGAGTCGAGGCAAGGGGTAAGCACCTCACTGCTTCGAGACACTCTAGCAAATGCCTCAGGACTCCCCGTAGAGAACCCTTGGATCTTCAGGGCTGGTCCTCTCTTACGTTTGAGGATTAGTTATTCCTGAATGCACGTTTCCCGGTCCTATCGGACCTATCCATCGGCACTGTAGAGACTAATATATCCAAGGCGCCTCGCATTCCAACATCCACAAGGGTATAATAAACAATGATGTCAGGGCTAGTAAAACGCTGACACCATCCATAGCTAGAAAGAAACGTCATGCACTCCTTGCAGCCACAATCCCCTTTTTGACTAATATCGGTTTGTGAGGCTCGCGAATTAATGCCTTTCACAAAGCTACGCTATATCAAAGCCGTGCTTTGATCATCAACCACAAGACTCTGCTTTTCAACAAAAGCCTTGATCATTTGCATCTTTTCATGCCACGTTGTCAATCCACACCATACCATTGATGTCAACCGATATACAACCTCTGAGCTCGTACGTCTCAGAGAAGGGCGTTAAGCCAGAGAATAAATTCTCTGCCGCCAAACAAATGTATATTTAGTAGAGATCAACGAATAAAGCACAGAATACACGTTAGACACACATCCATTTTCAAGTTCGTTCTGGGTCTGAACGAAACCGAAGGCACCTTATTTCTGCTTCCGTATGTCCAATATAGGAGAGAGGCCCTCACATATCTGGACGATCAACAAGTACGTCTAGACCACACCACTGTAACCTCATCAAGGGTGCTACCCATCTCAAAGGCATCAGTAGTAATCTACACGATGTGAAGGTCACTGGTCTTGCACCGTCTTCATATCTTCGACATTTATTCGTCGATCAATTATTTGAAATGAGCATTAACTCGGCCTTTTCAAATAATTCATGTATATTAGAATTCAAATCTATTCTGTCCATGGTTAAATTATACGACATCCACATTTCAGTTCTTTATATAATTTTTAATGTCAAGCACATTCAACCAACAAATATTAAGCAAACCAAGTAGAATCGGTTTATTTCCATTCCATATCGCCTATAATATTTTATAACGATATATTGGTATTTTTATTTATTTAAAAATAGTGTCACTTAACTAAACGACGTTTCAGGCCATAACGTGGCCCTGGCGCTGTTTTTCTCTAATTTTGATTTACACATTTCTCAAAATCTAACCATCGGATCTTAACGAAGTTGATTCCATTGAGAAGATCTCTCTAAAGCGAAGCCAACGGTTCCGGTATCGGGAGAATTCGACGGTCGGATCTCTCGATATAATCGTATAAAGTTACGATTTCAAAATACGAACTATAGCGTCGTTATTCGTTTTATTTAATTTACATATATATATATAATTCATTTTGACGCTATTTTCATTCAGATTTTAATTAAACATTTCACACAATCCAACCGTTGGATTTTAACAAACTTTATATCATTGGAAAGATTTTTCCAAAGCGGACCCAACGGTTCTGGTTTCGGGGAAATCCGATGGTTGGATTTCTCTATATAATTGTTTAAAATTGCGATTCCAAAACACGAACTGCAGCTGCGCGATTCATTTATTTAATTTACATATATATATAATTCATTCGACGATTTCCATATTTTTTTCACTTCAAATATTTCATTAACGCCTTTAAATTTTAGAAAATTTTGCCATAACCTCCTTTGAACGGGGAGGGGTTTGGAAATTTATTGGGCCGTATTAGGAACCTAATAAATCCTAAAAAACATGCACATATTTATAGTGATATATTCCGGTGTCCACAGGGGAGTGTGTATAGATCATAACTCCAGAGAATAAATTCTCATCACCCTATAAATGGTTTTTGGGCCTTAATGACCAGAGAGACGTGTTTATTTTCATCTCCAGACCCGTGTGGGGTTTTTATTAATCTGGCAATTTATCGTTATATTTTATATAGTCCATATCAGTCTTCAGTTCGACCTAAAATATATTCATCGCCACACAAGCTTCTCACTTGTATGGTACATCTTCCACCTCGTCACATAAGCTCCAAATGCTTATGTGGTGTATGATAGGGTATGCTATCTTCAAGAAGTATGCCACGTAGTGTAGTTCAAAATTAATTGTTACTATCCTATGGTGACGTTTATTATTTCACACACAACAACAAGCACTCCACATCCAACGACATTCACAGGAGTTGAAATAATAATAAAATTGCATAGCCAACTCATTTAGGCTTACCTATTTGTCGGGCACATAAATATATTCTTTACTCAACAACTAATCCAAATTCCTGTTCAACACATGTATATATATGAAGAACTAAACTGCAAGTAATATTTTTAGCGAACAAATGTTTGTTTCAAGATGCGGTTATTTTTAACACTTCATACATAGGATAAAAATGTTATTTTTGGCGAACAAAAATATGTTTCAACTCATGTGTATTTTTAGCAAGTCATATACATGATAAAAATGATATTTTTATTGTTCAAAATATTTATTCCACACATGAATGTTTCTAGCACTTCATATTCACAGTAACATGTTAATTTTATTACTCAATACTTTTATTTAACGCATGAATCCTTTTCAATATATGAATATTTTAATTAGTTCATACATATAATAAAAATTTGTTTTTATCGTTAAAACAATTTATTTGAAACTAGAATATTTTATATACTTCGTAAATAAGATAAAAATGATAATTTTGAAGTTAAAATTATTTATTTAAAACACTAATATTTTATATAGTCCATACATTAGATAAAAATGTGATTTTTACTTTTCAAACAATTTATTCAACACATGAATGTCATTCAACACATGATGTAACAACCCGGAAAATACGAGCCAATTTAAATTTTTTAAATTGGTGATTTCAAAGGAATTTGAGCAATTGAAATAGAATATTTCAATAAAATAGCGAATTAGAAATGGTGAGTCAGTTTGAAAATTTGAATTCAAACTTTGACTGACTGTGCAAGGTGGAAAATATAACGGATTTTAGTGAAACCAAAATTTTTTAAATCTGTTAGTCAATACCTTTCTAACGAATCTGAAAAATCGAAGTTTCATAACGGGAATCAAAAGTTATGGCCGAATGAATTTTCAGAATGGTCGCTATATAGAATATATAGCCCTGGAAAATTGATATTTTGCATATGACCTCGGAATTCGACGAAACCACTTTTGTTGGGTCCAGGATGTCAAACTATTGCTAGGTTTCAAATTTCATAATTTTTGAAGCTAGTATGTGAGCGTGGCAAAAGAAAATGTGTTTGGTCAATTTCTGTTAAATTGGATCGTCCAGAAAATGGCCATTTTTCAAACGATCTCAGAATTCGACGAAACTAGTTTTGTTGGGACCGTAGCATCAAAACATAGCTAGATTTATTTTTCTGGAATTTTTCGAATCAGTTTGTGGCCCTGGCAAATTGAAATGTGCGTTCAAAGTTAAAAATTAAATGTTTTATACTTTAATTTGAAAAATAACTGACTGTAACAGTCGAATTGGCCAACGAAACATATCCTATTGTGTCCAGGATAGGGGTATTTAGCTAGGGGCGACAGTCGTTGGATTTGAAAAGGAGTTCGCTTGGGAAAACACTATTTAAAAATTTATTAAAACCATCGACCAATCATATTTCTCCATTCATTATTTAAAAAAAAAACCCAGAACCAACGGCGAAACCCGCTCCCCCCCTTCCAGGCCAGATCGCCACCGCTACAGCTTCTTCCAGGCTCCGCCACCACCGCCGTTCGCTTCGCCTTCGCCTCCCCTTCAAATCCGACCCCACCACGACCCCGACCAACCCCTCCTCCGCCTGAATCGAGCCCAGAAAGCCCCGACCTTCCTGCCGCCGCCGCCGACGATCCTGACCACCGAACGCCACCAAACCACCACCGACAGGAAGCCCTCTCTTCCCTCTTCCACGTCCAACCCGCCGATCATCCCCTCGTGCCTCGGTTCTCGCGAAAACCGTAAACCTAGTTTTGAACCATCGCGAAAGATGAGTTCTTTTTGATGTTTACACTTTGAAAAATCATATCTTTTTGATGTGTTAACGAAATTCGATGAAATAGGAAACATCACGACCGCAAGGAAGCTCTCTACACTCTAGAAGAAGCCGCGGATTTTTCTGACATCGTATCTATTTTTAGCGAAGTAACAAACCAATGTGAGAAATTTAAATTAAATAAATTTGAATGGAAAATGTCGTGTATAAATTATATTAGCGAAATATAAATTACACACGTGTTGTATACCTCATGTACATGCGTAGTGTAAGCTATATAAGCGAAGTATGGATTTTACATGCATAGAATAATTGATATATGTGTTGAAATGCAAGTGGAATATAGCAATTATATATATATACTCCCCTCGTCCACAAACCATAGGCGATATTTATTGTTGTGAATTTATGTGAAATATTGGATGAAAAATACGAATGGTTGAATAATTGTTTGTGGTTGATATTGTTTGGTTGTGGTTGAAAAATACCCATTGGTGTTTGAAATGAATTGGAAATATTTGTGGAAATAAAAATAAACATGCCGCCTGCATGCGAATTAGATGCATGAATCCCCATTGTCAAAAACCGCGAGGTTTTAAGGTAGAGCGAGGAGCCGTACTAGGGACGGTGCCGGTTTTAACTACCCTGCCGTTATGCTGCCGAAATTTTGAATAATCTTTGTGTGTTGGAAATATTTTCATATTTTGAAATTATCTTCATGCGTTGAAATTAAAGCCATATGTTGAAACTATATCCATGTGTGGAAATGTTTGTGTGTTGAAAAGTGATGTGTGAAAATTAAATTCATTTGTAAATGAATGAAGTGTCTAAACAATAAAAATCACCTTTTTATAATATATATGAAGTATGAAAAATATTCGCCTTATATATAAATAGTTTTAACAATAAAAATTCCATCTTTCTAATATGAACAACACAAATAAAATATCCATGTGTGGAAATGCTCACGTGTTGAGAAGTGTGTGTAGTGGAAAAGTTCATGTGTTGAATAAAAAGACCGAACAATAAAAATTACATTTTTATTGAAACTATGAAGTGTTGAAAACATCCATTTGTCGAATAAATATTTTAAACGATAAAAATTATCATTTTTATCATATATGTGATATGCTAGAGAT
The DNA here is from genome assembly GCA_030737875.1 of Allium sativum. NCBI lineage: Eukaryota > Viridiplantae > Streptophyta > Magnoliopsida > Asparagales > Amaryllidaceae > Allium > Allium sativum. The sequence goes on from CM060915.1 coordinate 153,779,474, forward strand.
ATGCGGACGTTGAAATAAATATTGGTGAAGAAATATTATTTTTAACATGCATAGGAACTAAATAAAATAGTCATGTGTTGAAATCTATTTTAGTTCGCCAAAATTATCATCTTTGAAATGTGAAGTGTTAAAAATAGCCACTTGTTCAAATAAATGTGCATGAGTTGAAATATACATTAATTAGCTAATGATATGATTTTAGCCTATGCATGCAACATTAGAATGAATGGTGTTTTTAAACCAAAGTAAATCAAATACGAAGTTGAATGGAAAATGATAAGTGATAAAAACTGTATATATGTACATGCATATTTATTGAACAGGTTATAGCAAAGGGGCTAGAGAAGAGGAATAAAATTTTGTGCCCGACAAATAGGTACACATTTACTGTTTTGTTTGGGTGATGATTTTATGAGCCTGTTGGCTAGCCGCTTGGCTTTTTCTTTTTCTTTTTGACATGAGACGCCCGTATGGCTATTTGGAAATTTTCCCAGCCCCTCCCGTACAAAGGAGGTTATGGCGAAATTTTTCGAAATTTAAAGGCGTTAGTGAAATAATTGAAGTGAAAACGATATAGGAATTTTTGAATGAACTATATTTATATAAATATATAAATAAAAATAAAATTAAAACGAAACGTGGCAGTGCAGTTCGTGTTTTGAAACCGTGATTTCAAACGACTAGTGCGGGAAATCCCACCATTGGATTTTCCCGAAACCGCAACCGTTGGGTTCGCCTTGGAAATATCTTTCCAAGGGCACCAACTTTGTGAAGATCCGGCGGTTGGATTGTCTGGAATGTTTAATTCAAATCTAAAGAAAAACAGCGCCAGAAACGATTATATTTATATATATATAAATATAATTAAATTAAATCGAATAACGACGCTGCAGTTCGTAAATTGAAATCGTAACTTCAAATGGCTAGTGTGGAAGATCCGACCGTCGGATTTTCCCAAAACTGAAACCATTGGATTCGTTTTGAAATGACCTTCCTAATGATATAAAATTTGTGAAGATCCAACGGTTAGATTTTCAGATATGTGTAAAACAAAATTAGTGAAAAGCAGCGCCAGTGCATCGATACGACCTGAAACGTCGTTTAATTAAATTTGGCCATTTTAAATTAAATAAAAATGGCGATATATCGTTATAAAATGCTATAGACGATATAGAGTGAAAATAATCCCATTTTGTTGTGTTTGCTTGATATGTGATGGTTGAATGTATTTAACATGAACATTATAACTAAAGAACTGAAAAGTGAATGTTGAATAGACCAACCATGTGACAAATTGATTTGAAAATCTAAATATACGTGGATTATTTGAAAAGGCCGAGTTTATCTCATTTCAAATAATCGATCGACGTTGAGAAGTTGAAAAGTCGAAGACGGTTGAAGACCGACGATCTTCACATTGGATGGATGGGCGCTACTGATGCTCGTGATTGGAGTAGCTACCATGAAGGAACTGAAGTAGTAGCCGTCCAAACATACGGTTGATTGTACGGATATGCGAGGAATTGGTGCCTCCGGATTCGTTCAGACCCAGAACGGACTTGTAAATGGACTGTGTGTCTGACATTGGATTTTGTTCTGTGCTGTTTGATCTCTGTTAAATAAATATCTGTATGGCGGTGGAGAATTTATTCTCTTGCTTAACACCCTTCTCTAAGACGTACGAGCTCAGATGTTATGTATTGACAGAAATCAGTCGCATGGAGTGGATTGCCTGTGTGGCACGCCTAAGTGGCATATGATCAAGGCTTCTGTTGCAAAGCAAAGTCTTGTGGTTGATGATCAAAGCATGGTCTGTGTGACGTAGCTTTGTGTATAACGTGAATTTGCGAGCCTCACACCTCGGTATGAGTCAAAAACGGGAGGGTGACTGCAGGGAGAGCACGACGTTTCTTTCTAGCTAAGGTGGTGTCAGTGACCTACCAGCCCTGACATTTTATATACTTTTCACCTGTGTGGTTGTTGGAATGCGAGGCGCCTCGATATAGGTCTGTAAGGACCGGGAAACGTGTGTTCAGGAATAACTAATCCTTAAAAGTAAGAGAGGACCGGCCTTGAAGATCCAAGGATCATAGTGGGGTCCTGGGACATTTGCTAGAGTGTCTCGAATCGGAGAGGAGCTTGCCCCTTGCCTCGACTCATGAAGGAACCCAATTTCCAATACGAAATATGCGGACGTGATTGTATTACTAGTATGGCGACATAGTGGTATGGGTCATTTATGCCGCCTATGATTGATATTTATGATTGAAATCGCTTTTGAAATATATATGCACTAGTAATAATATCAAACAGTTTTGTTTAATTCGTATGAAACATTTTTGGCCATTACAAGGTAAAAACTCTATCCTCCGGCTTGCGTTGCATTGTGTGATGGGACCTGGGTCTTATAATGGCTTCATTTTATAAAAAGCATTGCGATGATTTAATCATTTACTTTATTTCATGCACTAGCACTCATTGGAGTAAACCCGTTCCACGAAAGTGGAGTGGTCCTTTGATTTGCCTTATTATTGTGTTAATAAGTTAAGTAGATTTCTCATACCAGTCCCATGACTGACTCGTAGTTTGTTTCACCTTGCAAACTTGGGTGCTCTCATTTTCACACGGGCAGCCTAGTTACAGGTTTCTGAAGCACTTTTGGCTCATGGCAAGGCTTGACTACACCGTGCTGACTTGGATTTTCTCCGCCATTATTGTATTTATATTATGATTCCGCCATTGGCGATGTAGACTGATATTTATTTTGAGTACTCTTTATGTATGATTCTGCCTCAGGCGATGGTGACTGACTATGTATCATTATGCACTAAGTTGTATCCTGTACTGTGCTTCTCTGATGTGATGATATCTATATGATTCCGCTGTCATATGTGTGTAAATTTTTCTATTTTCTGTTTATGTTATTTTCTGTGATCTGCTAATGATGACTAATGTGTTATATTCCAATGATTATCCTTAACACCGTGTCACGGGGTTTTGGGATCGTCACAGCTGGTATCAGAGCTTTGGTTAACCTTAGTTCTAGAGTCTAACACATTAAAAACTTCGTCAAAATAGAATCAATAGTATTCTAAGGCGAGTCGCTCATTAGAGATAGGACTAGTAAAGTCCTAGAATGAGCCGAGCAGAATAGCAAAATCAATTTGATCAGTCCATCGTTATCTTTCCGTAAATTTTCTGCTTAATCATGCAATAAACTATCATTTTTGTTAGCTGACTCTTTTCTTGCTTATACAGAACTTGAGAAATGGCAACCAGAGCAGCCGCCGCTAGAGGAGGCCGTGCCGGCCGAGGCCGAGGAAGGGGAGAAGCCCCAGTTCAAGAAGGACCTTTGATACAACCCCCGGCCGCACAATACTTCGAGCTAGACCGTGTAGCTAAGAGATACAAAAACTTAGGAGGCAAGACCTTCTCGGGACTGGCACAGTAATAGAGGCCCTTGCATGGCTCAAAACATGTGAGAAAATTCTTGAAGGCCTAAGGCTTGGAGACGAAGATAAAGCTATTATGGGCGCCTGGCTTATGCAGGAACAAGTTGAACTATGGTGGGAATCTCTCACCGCCGGGAATAGAGAAGCTGGAAGAACATGGGATGGATTCAAAGAACTCTTCAAGGAGAAATATGTCCCAGAACAAGCTTTAGAACGAATGCACGATGACTTCACCAATCTCCAACAGGGGGATCTTTCCGTGCAGGATTATCTCAATAAATTTACACTGTTGTCGCCCTATGCTCCGGAGCTCGTCGCCACTGCAAAGTCCAAAAATAAGAGGTTTATCCTTGGGCTAAGACGACAATATCATGATAGAGCCATGGCCCATGTCAAGCTGGAATTCAACGAACTGGTGGAAATGACATGCAACTACGAAGACCTTGATCAAAGGCATCTGGATCAGGATCGCGCTAAAAGCCAGGCCGAGAATAAGCGCAAGCCTGCTGTAAATCAAGCTGAGTCAAGCCAGGCGGCATCTTCGAATCCACAAACCAGTAAGCCGCCAAGAGGAAACTGCTTCAACTGTGGCAAGCCGGGGCACTACTCAAATGTCTGCACAGCCCCGAAAAGGCAGAGAACCAATTCTCAAGGTTCGAGCCAAGGCTCCCAGAACCCTCGCTCGTGCTTCAACTGTCGCAAGACAGATCATCTTGTTAGGGACTGTCCTTTGCTGAAGAAGGCCACAGTAGCTCACGTCTATGACGGGTCGAGCCCGCCAGCTGCTTCCGATGGAGCAGGTAAACCTGATGTTTTGGGAGGTACCCTTACAATTAAAAATATTCCTGTTTCTGTATTGTTTGACACAGGTGCGTCGCGTAGTTTTATTGCTAGCAACACAATGCACAAATTAAAGTTAAAATAGAGAAAGCTTAAAGCATCGGTTGAAGTACATAACCCGATAGGGTTCCTGTTACTCTCAGTTCATGTTGTAGAGTGCCAATCTCTTATTCTTCCTACAAATTTTCTTTCAATTTGATCATCATGGATTTTCCCGAATTCGATATCATTCTCGGGTTAGATTGGTTAACGAAGTATGAAGCTGAGGTAAAGTGTGCGGAAAGGATCGTTAAAATTCGAACGAAGCTTGGATATATTACGGTACCATGTCATGGTTCGAATCCAAATAGAGAACAATTTTGGTCGGCATTAGAACTTATCCTTACCTCCATAGAAAAGATTCCGATTGTTAGAAACTATGCGGATGTGTTTGAAGAAGTTGAAAACTTACCTCCGCAAAGAGAAATAGAATTCCGAATCGATCTAATTCCCAATGCCAGACTAGTAGTACATCCAATTCGCAGAATGACGCCGAAAGAAAAAGAAGAATTAGGCGATCAAACTCGTCAACTATTGTGGAAGGGTCTAATCAGACCTAGTTTTTCTAATTGGGGTGCAGCTGTTGTGTTTGTCCCAAAGTCAGACGGTACTCTTCGATTATGCGTTGATTACCAAGACCTCAACAAACAGACGCTCAAAAACAAGTATCTGTTACCCCGCATTGATGATTTGCTAGACCAATTGAATGGGGCGAAAGTATTTTCCCGAATGGACCAAGCTACAGGTTTTCATCAATTGAGAATAGCAGAAGAGTGTGTTCCTTTGACAGCTTTCAGAGGTCCAGACATATTTTATGAATGGTTAGTAATGCCGTTTGGCCTATGCAACGCTCCAGCATACTTTGTCGATCTAATGAATAGAGTGTTCAGGGGAGTTCTGAATAAATTTGTCCTCGTATTCATCGATGATATTTTAATCTACTCCAAATCAAAACCCGAGCATGAAAAACACTTAGAACAAGTATTTGAGATTCTAAGAAAGAACGTCTTCAAAGCCAAATTCTCTAAATGTGTCTTCTGGCAAGAAGAAGTCAAATTTCTTGGCCATGTCATGTCAGAGAAAGGAATTTCTGTTGACCCAAGCAAAATAACAGCGATTCAAGACTGGAAACAACCCACTACTCCCATAGAAGTTAGAAGTTTAATGGGGTTGGCTAGTTATTATCGAAAGTTCGTTAAGGATTTTTCGAAGATATCTGGTCCGTTAACGAAGCTCACAAAGAAACATGAGAAGTTTAAGTGGACTTCCGACTGTGAAGAAGCTTTCCAGGAATTGAAATCGAAACTGACAACTGCTCCAGTGTTAACTATTTTTGATGGCAATCAGGATTTAACGGTTTGGACAGATGCTTCTATTGGAGGTCTAGGTGCAGTTTTAATGCAAAGAGGCCAAGTAGTCGCCTATGCAAGCCGCCAACTGAAACCGGATGAGAAGAATTATGTAACTCATGATCTTGAGTTGCTAGCTATCGTTTTTGCTTTGAAAATATGGAGGCATTATTTATTGGGCGAGAAATTTATACTGTACACAGATCATCAATCGTTGAAGTATTTATACACCCAGAAAGATCTGAATTTGAGACAGCAGCGTTGGCTAGAATTTCTTGCAGCGTATGATCTTGATATCCTGTATACGCCGGGGAAAGCTAACGTTGTAGCAGATGCGCTTAGTAGGAAAACCGCAATCATTTCCAATCTTATAATTACGCCAGGATTGATTGATAGAATATCTGTTCTTCAGAAAAGTGACAATTTTGTGAAAGAGATGATAAGAAGGATTCAAAGGGGCGAAGGCTCCAGTTTCCAAGTGGATAGTGAGGGAGTTCTGAGGCTGAATAGAAGAATATGTGTTCCCGACATTCCTGAGCTCAAGAGAGAAGTGTTAGACGAATGCCATAAATCCAAATTTTGCATCCATCCTGGTGTGAGTAAAATGTACAACGATATCAAACGCACTTTCTGGTGGAAGGCAATGAAAAGGGATATTTCTTTGTATGTGAGCAGATGCCCTACTTGTCAATTGGTCAAGAGCGACCAACAGAAGCTAACTGGATTGTTGCAACCGTTGGAAGTCCCTGGTTGGAAAAGGGAACAGATTTCCATGGATTTCATAGATGGCTTGCCGCGAACCAGGAAAGGTAATGACAGTATTTGGGTAATCGTAGATCGCTTCACGAAGACTGCCCATTTTATACCTGTCAGATCCAATAGAACCGCTCAAAGTCTAGCACAGATATACTTCAAAGAAATCGTTAAACTGCATGGAATTCCCATCAGCATAGTCAGCGATAGAGATCCCCTATTTACTAGCAAATTCTGGGAGGCTTTCCAGACAGAATTGGGAACGAAACTGAATATGAGCACCGCTTATCACCCTCAAATAGATGGCCAAACTGAGCGGGTGAATAGAATTCTAGAAGATTTATTGCGGGCTTGTATAATTGATTTTGGTGGGTCATGGGAAGATCATCTGCATTTGGCAGAATTCTCATATAACAATAGCTATCAAGCAAGTTTGGGAATGTCGCCATTTGAAGCATCATATGGCAGACCCTGCCGATCTCCAGCATGTTGGGTAGAACCTGGCAACAGACTTGTGTTAGGACCCGATATGATTAGAGAAGCATCTGATAAAGTCGACTTCATCAAAAAGCGTTTGAGAACCGCCCAAAGCCGACAGAAAAGTTATGCAGATTCTAAAAGGAGAGATTTGACATTTGCTGTTGGTGACCATGTTTATTTGAAAGTTTCTCCGACGAGAGGAGTAATCAGGTTTGGCAAAACTGGGAAGTTGGCACCGAGATTTATTGGTCCCTTTCCTATACTCGAACGAATTGGAACTCTAGCTTATAAGGTTCAATTACCAGATTGGTTGCCTGGAGTGCATGATGTATTTCACATATCTCAACTTAGAAGACATGTGCATGATCCAGATCTTGTTGTAGAAGAAGCAGCGCAACAGGATATAGATATAACTCCAGAATTAGCACTCAGAAGAGAGCCATTAAAGATTGTTGGCAAAGAAACTAGAGAACTAAGAAGCAAAAAGGTTCATTTAGTTAAAGTGCAGTGGAGCAGTGATCCTAGAGACTGTACTTGGGAGACTAAGGAAAGCATTAAGCAAGCTTACCCCAAATGCAGAGTGGATATCTCTGACTAACTCCGGTGCAAGGTACCTTTACAATACTTTGCATTTACATTTTGTTTCCTACTTTACTGTTGTTTCCTTTTCGAGGACGAAAAGTTTTAAGTAGGGGAGATTGTAACAACCCGGAAAATACGAGCCAATTTAAAAATTTTAAATTGGTGATTTCAAAGGAATTTGAGCAATTGAAATAGAATATTTCAATAAAATAGTGAATTAGAAATGGTGAGTCAGTTTGAAAATTTGAATTCAAAATTTGACTGACTGTGCAAGGTGGAAAATATAACGGATTTTAGTGAAACCAAAAATATTTAAATCTGTTAGTCAATACCTTTCTAACGAATCTGAAAAATCGAAGTTTCATAACGGGAATCAAAAGTTATGGCCGAATGAATTTTCAGAATGGTCGCTATATAGAATATATAGCCCTGGAAAATTGATATTTTGCATACGACCTCGGAATTCGACGAAACCACTTTTGTTGGGTCCGGGATGTCAAACTATTGCTAGGTTTCAAATTTCATAATTTTTGAAGCTAGTATGTGAGCATGGCAAAAGAAAATGTGTTTGGTCAATTTCTGTTAAATTGGATCGACCAGAAAATGGCTATTTTTCAAACGATCTCAGAATTCGACGAAACTAGTTTTGTTGGGACCGTAGCGTCAAAACATAGCTAGATTTATTTTTCTGGAATTTTTCGAATCAGTTTGTGGCCCTGGCAAATTGAAATGTGCGTTCAAAGTTAAAAATTAAATGTTTTATACTTTAATTTGAAAAATAACTGACTGTAACAGTTGAATTGGCCAACGAAACATATTCCATTGTGTCTGGGATGGGGGTATTTAGCTAGGGGCGACAGTCGTTGGATTTGAAAAGGAGTTCGTTTGAGAAAACACTATTTAAAATTTATTAAAACCATCGACCAATCATATTTCTCCATTCATTATTTGAAAAAAAAAACCAGAACCAACGGCGAAACCCGCTCCCCCCTACCAGGCCAGATCGCCGCCGATACAGCCGCTTCCAGCCACCACCGTCGTTCGCTTTGCCTTCGCCTCCCCTTCAAATCCGACCCCACCACGACCCCGACCAACCCCTCCTCCGCCTGAATCGAGCCCAGAAAGCCCCGACCTTCCTGCCACCGCTGCCGACGATCCTGACCACCGAACGCCACCAAACCACCACCGACAGGAAGCCCTCTCTTCCCTCTTCCACGTCCAACCCGCCGATCATCCCCTCGTGCCTCGGTTCTCGCGAAAACCGGAAACCTAGTTTTGAACCATCGTGAAAGGTGAGTTCTTTTTTATGTTTACACTTTGAAAAATCATATCTTTTTGATGTGTTAACGAAATTCGATGAAATAGGAAACATCACGACCGCAAGGAAGCTCTCTACACTCTAGAAGAAGCCGCGGATTTTTCTGATATCGTATCTATTTTTAGCGAAGCAACAAACCAATGTGAGAAATTTAAATTAAATAAATCGTGTATAAATTATATTAGCGAAATATAAATTACACACGTGTTGTATACCTCATGTACATGCGTAGTGTAAGCTATATAAGCGAAGTATGAATTTTACATGCATAGAATAATTAATATATGTGTTGAAATGCAAGTGGAATATAGCAATTATATATATATATATATATATATATATATATATACACACTCCCCTCGTCCACAAACCATGGGCGATATTTATTGTTGTGAATTGGTGTGAAATATTGGATGAAAAATACGAATGGTTGAATAATTGTTTGTGGTTGATATTGTTTGGTTGTGGTTGAAAAATACCCATTGGTGATTGAAATGAATTGGAAATATTTGTGGAAATAAAAATAAACATGCCGCCTGCGTGCGAATTAGATGCATGAATCCCCATTATCAAAATCCGCGAGGTTTTAAGGTAGAGCGAGGAGCCGTACTAGGGACGGTGCCGGTTTTAACTACCCTGCCGTTATGCTGCCGAAATTTTGAATAATCTTTGTGTGTTGGAATTATTTTCATATGTTGAAATTATCTTCATGCGTTGAAATTAAAGTCATCTGTTGAAACTATATCCATGTGTGGAAATGTTTGTGTGTTGAAAAGTGATGTGTGAAAATTAAATTCATTTGTGAATGAATGAAGTGTCTAAACAATAAAAATCACCTTTTTATAATATATATGAAGTATGAAAAATATTCGCCTTATATATAAATAGTTTTAACAATAAAAATTCCATCTTTCTAATATGAACAACACAAATAAAATATCCATGTGTGGAAATGCTCACGTGTTGAGAAGTGTGTGTAGTGGAAAAGTTCATGTGTTGAATAAAAAGGCCGAACAATAAAAATTACATTTTTATTGAAACTATGAAGTGTTGAAAACATCCATTTGTCGAATAAATATTTTAAACGATAAAAATTATCATTTTTATCATATATGTGATATGCTAGAGATATGCGGAAGTTGAAATAAATATTGGTGAAGAAATATTATTTTTAACATGCATAGGAACTAAATAAAATAGTCATGTGTTGAAATCTATTTTAGTGCGCCAAAATTATCATCTTTGAAATGTGAAGTGTTAACAATAGCCACTTGTTCAAATAAATGTGCATGAGTTGAAATATACATTAATTAGCTAATGATATGATTTTAGCCTATGCATGCAACATTAGAATGAATGGTGTTTTTAAACCAAAGTAAATCAAATAGGAGGTTGAATGGAAAATGATAAGTGATAAAAACTGTATATATGTACATGCATATTTATTGAACATGTTATAGCAAAGGGGCTAGAGAAGAGGAATAAAATTTTGTGTCCGACAAATAGGTACACATTTACTGTTTTGTTTGGGTGATGATTTTATGAGCCTGTTGGCTTTTTCTTTTTCTTTTTGACATGAGACGCCCGTGTGGCTATTTGGGAATTTTCCCAGCCCCTCCCGTACAAAGGAGGTTATGGCGAAATTTTCCGAAATTTAAAGGTGTTAGTGAAATAATTGAAGTGAAAACGATATAGGAATTTTTGAATGAACTATATTTATATACGTATATAAATATAAATAAAATTAAAACGAAACGTGGCCGTGTAGTTCGTGTTTTGAAACCATGATTTCAAATGACTAGTGCGGGAAATCCGACCATTTGATTTTCCCGAAACCGCAACCGTTGGGTTCGCCTTGGAAATATCTTTCCAACGGCACCAACTTTGTGAAGATCCAACGGTTGGATTGTCTGGAATGTTTAATTCAAATCTGAAGAAAAATAGCGCCAGAAACGATTATATTTATATATATATATAAATATAATTAAATTAAATCGAATAACGACGCTGTAGTTCGTAAATTGAAATCGTAACTTCAAATGGCTAGTGTGGAAGATCCGACCGTCAGATTTTCCCAAAACTGAAACCGTTGGATTCGTTTTGAAATGACCTTCCTAATGATATAAAATTTGTGAAGATACAACGGTTAGATTTTTAGATATGTGTAAAACAAAATTAGTGAAAAGCAGTGCCAGTGCATCGATACGACCTGAAACGTCGTTTAATTAAATTTGGCCGTTTTAAATTAAATAAAAATGGCGATATATCGTTATAAAATACTATAGACGATATAGAGTGAAAATAATCCCATTTTGTTGTGTTTGCTTGATATGTGATGGTTGAATGTATTTAACATGAAAATTATAACTAAAGAACTGAAAAGTGAATGTTGAATAGACCAACCATGTGACAACTTGATTTGAAAATCTAAATATACGTGGATTATTTGAAAAGGCCGAGTTTATCTCATTTCAAATAATCGATCGACGTTGAGAAGTCGAAAAGTCGAAGACGGTTGAAGACCGACGATCTTCACATTGGATGGATGGGCGCTACTGATGCTCGTGATTGGAGTAGCTACCATGAAGGAACTGAAGTAGTAGCCGTCCAAACATACGGTTGATTGTACAGATATGCGAGGAATTGGTGCCTCCGGTTTCGTTCAGACCCAGAATGGACTTGTAAATGGACTGTGTGTCTGACATTGGATTTTGTTCTGTGCTGGTTGATCTCTGTTAAATATATATCTGTTTGGCGGTGGAGAATTTATTCTCTTGCTTAACGCCATTCTCTGAGACGTACGAGCTCGGAGGTTATGTATTGACAGAAATCAGTCGCATGGAGTGGATCGCCTGTGTGGAACGCCTAAGTGGCATATGATCAAGGCTTCTGTTGCAAAGCAAAGTCTTGTGGTTGATGATCAAAGCATGGTCTGTGTGACGTAGCTTTGTGTATAACATGAATTTGTGAGCCTCACACCTCGGTATGAGTCAAAAATGGGAGGGTGACTACAGGGAGAGCACGACGTTTCTTTCTAGCTAAGGTGGTGTCAGTGACCTACCAGCCCTGACATTATATATACTTTTCACCTGTGTGGTTGTTGGAATGCGAGGCGCCTCGATATAGTTCTGTAAGGACCGGGAAACGTGTGTTCAGGAATAACTAATCCTCAAAAGTAAGAGAGGACAGGCCCTGAAGATCCAAGGATCATAGTGGGGTCCTGGGACATTTGCTAGAGTGTCTCGAATCGGAGAGGAGCTTGCCCCTTGCCTCGACTCATGAAGGAACCCAATTTCCAATACGAAATATGCGGACGTGATTGTATTACTAGTATGGCGACATAGTGGTATGGGTCATTTATGCCGCCTATGATTGATATTTATGATTGAAATCGCTTTTGAAATATATATGCACTAGTAATAATATCAAACACTTTTGTTTAATTCGTATGAAATATTTTTGGCCATTATAAGGTAAAAACTCTATCCTCCGGCTTGCGTTGCATTGTGTGATGGGACCTGGGTCTTATAATGGCTTCATTTTATAAAAAGCATTGCGATGATTTAATCATTTACTTTATTTCATGCACTAGCACTCATTGGAGTAAACCCGTTCCGCGAAAGTGGCGTGGTCCTTTGATTTGCCTTATTATTGTGTTAATAAGTTAAGTCGATTTCTCATACCAGTCCCATGACTGACTCGTAGTTTGTTTCACCTTGCAAACTCGGGTGCCCTCATTTTCACACGGGCAGCCTAGTTACAGGTTTCTGACGCACTTTTGGCTCATGGCGAGGCTTGACTACACCGTGCTGACTTGGATTTTCTCCGCCATTATTGTATTTATATTATGATTCCGCCATTGGCGATGTAGACTGATATTTATTTTGAGTACTCTATATGTATGATTCCGCCTCAGGCGATGGTGACTGACTATGTATCATTATGCACTAAGTTGTATCCTGTACTGTGCTTCTCTAATGTGATGATATCTATATGATTCCGCTGTCATATGTGTGTAAATTATTCTATTTTCTGTTTATGCTATTTTCTGTGATCTGCTAATGATGACTAATGTGTTATATTCCAATGATTATCCTTAACACCGTGTCACGGGGTTTTGGGATCGTCACACATGAATATCTCAATATATGAATATCTCATACATTCACACTTCATATACTTCACTTGCATAATAAAAATGTGATTTTTATTATCTAAACAATTTATTCAACAAATGATTATAATTCAATACATGAAAATAATTCAAACACATAGATATTACTGAAAATTTCGATAGCATAATGGTACGGGGTTAAAAACCGGCACTATCCCGAGTACGGCTCCTCGCACTACCTTAGGCCTCACGGCGTTCCATAAGAGGCTTATCTAAATGATCTAAGATCAATTTCATATCATATGAATTTTCCACAATAATTCATGTTGTTTCAACCACAAACAATTTCTTTCAACCACAAACAAATATCTCCAACCATTCGCATTTCAACTAATTTTCAACCATTCGTATTATCAATCAATTTCACGTCATACACAATCAATTCATATCGTCCATGGTTTGTAGACGAGGGGAGCATATATATATATTTCATTTCCATTTCAATACATATATGATTTTTACAACGCATGTATAATTTATACATCGCTCATATAACTTATACAACGCTCATACATGTTGTGTACAACGCCTATATAATTTATATTTTGCTCATATAATTTATACAACGCATTTCCATTCCATATTGAATTTAGATGTCTCACATTGATTTTAATCCTTCTGAAATTTGTAGAGAGCTCGGAACATAGATGATGTCGCTACGAGTCCGATGTTTCCTGTTTCATCGAATTTCATCAACATAGCAAAAAGATATTATTTTTATTTGAAAATCATTATTTTTAACACTTAGAAGTGTTATTTTCTATTTCAAAAATAAAGGCCATTACCTTCAGCTAAACCTTCCGAACTAGGTTTTGATTTCACAGCAAATCCTCTGCACTTGGATGGGATCGGAGTACACCACCTCGAAGAGTGTGGAATGGCGTGTGGATCGAGGGCAGGGCGTCCCACTCGATGTGGTGGTTGAGGCACGGCGGCGGGTGGAAGTTCGGAGCTTTGAGTGGGGTGTAACTCGACGTAGGGTGAACGATAGGGGGTGTACCAGGTATTGATTTGAAGAGGAGGAGAAAAGCTTCAAAAATTTCCAAAGGGGCTGGGGCTAATTTGAAGTGGCTTGGATGGAAATCGGCTGGGAACGATGGAGCTTAGTATGCCGTCGAGAGCAGGTTACCGGGGGAGAGGGTTTATATTTTCATAAAATTAAATAATGAAAGAAAAAAAATCCTATTCGCCGATATTTATATTATTTCAAAAATTAGGGGTTTTTCCATCTGAACCCCGATTCAAACCCAACAACTATCGCCCCTAGTTAAATACCCCCATCCCGAACACAATGGAATATGTTTTGTAGGCTCATTCGTCTGTTACAGTCAGTTATTCTTCAAATTAAAATATAAAACATTCAAATTCTGTTTTGAACGTACATTTTAATTTGCCGGGGCCACATACTGATTCTAAAGATTACCGAAAAACAAATCTAGCTATGTTGGGACAATACGGTCCCAACAAAACTGATTTCGTCAAATTCTGAGACCATTTGAAAAATGGCCATTTTCTGGTCGATCCAATTTGACTGAAATCAACCAAACACATTTTCCTTTGCCACGCTCACATATTAATTCCAAAAATTATGGAATTTGAAACATAGTAATAAATTGACATCCCAGATCCAACAAAAGTGGTTTCATCGGAAACGGAGGTCGTTTGCAAAATGTCAATTTTCAAGGGCTATATTTATTCCATAACGACCATCCTAAATATTCAACTGGCCATAACTTTTGATTCTCGCTATGAAATTTCGATTTTTTAGATTCGTTAGAAAGATATTCTTAAACAGATTTAAATATTTTTGGTTTCGCTATAATCCGTTATATTTTGCATCCTGTATGTTCAGTCAAAGTTCGAATTGAAAATTTTAAACTGCCTCATTATTTCTATGTAACGACCCAGTTTTTTTTACAGTTTAATTTAATATTTAATTTTGTTTTAAATATTGATTTGAATTTTAAATGGTTTGAAATTAATTAAATTGAATAATTTATTTGTTTGAATAATATAAACAATAATTTAATTTCAAAATAGTCAAAACGGGGTGAACTAGCGCTGTTATATGATTTGTTAATGTAAGAGGATTTATTTATGTTTATATTTAATTTTATTTACGATTTTGTTTATCAAGCGCTGTTTAAAAGTTTAAATTTTAATTCTAATTATATAACGAACTGCAGCGGCGCGGTGTTCGTAATATGGCGTTTTGAACTTTAATTTGTTGTACAGGATCCAATTTAAGTCGGATTTCTTCGAAACAAGAAAAGTCCAAATTTGTTTGACAATAATTTTCTAATGAAGAAGAAAAATCGAGTTTTCATAATGTAGATTTTGTTTTATGGCCAAATCAAATTTTCAAATAGTCACTATAGAGTTCAATTATATATTATAACGATTTATTTTATAGAAATAAGGGGGTTTTAATTTATTTAATATCGTTTCGGCTCAGAATTCAACTCGGGGTATTTTATTTTGAAAATATGGGAAATTCTGCTCAGGTATGGCCAATTACAATATTTTTATATTTTTATATTGAAGTATTTTAAAATTGGTTTATTTTAATTAAAATTTGACCTTTTAAAAGGGAGTTTATTCAAACGATCTCTATTTTCAATGAAACAAATTTTACTGGGACCATAACAACGAAGTATGGTTATATTTCAAGTTGCATGCCAAACGGAGTTATTCGGTGAGCGTGGGAAAATAAAATGCAAATAAATCGACTGTTTTGATTCGAATGAACACTATTTTTGCAAACGGATTCGGAATTCGATGAAACAAGATTCTTTAGGACCGTAACGTCGAATTACATGATGCAGTCTATTCTCGTGACGATTAGAGTTCGTGTGTGATCACAGTAACCAATAAACAGTGTTTGGAATTGCGATAGGTATGAATAAAAATAGCTAGTCTTGTCAATAAATATTTTCCGTCACATCGGAAATAAAATAATTAAAATATTAAAATAATATAATAAAAAAAATTATATTTTTACTTATAAATAAACCTACCGTGATTCCTAAATTTGCAATCCACTCATCTCCTTTTCCCGTTCCATTTCTTACTTCAATCTAGCCAAAATCTTCAGTAAATTTCCTCCACTTCTAAACTCAACATAAATTCCACTAAAATTCTACAAACTCAAATATATACTGGGTTGTTTAGCTGCTAGTCTCATCTCCAACTTCATGTGCAATTTGTATGGATGGATCATGATTTGGGGGACAAATATTTCAGTTAACGACGACGGTTTTGCCTCGATTCAGAGGAACTAGGGTCGAATGGGTCAGATCTGGTTTAGGCATGAGTAGGAGGAAGTCAGAGGATCATTTTGGTGGTGATGTGGCCATCGCTGGTGGTGTAGGGTCGGAGAACGGAGGGGGTTTTCTGGTGGTATTTTCTATGAAATTGAGTTCGGTTTTTGACGCTGTGAGGGAGCTGTAGTTCACCGGAGTGGACGAGGCTTGGTCGAGGAGGAAGCTTGAGGGATGGCGGAACTGTTGGTGGCAGACTGGTGGGGTCTGGTGTAGTGGTTGGACAGCGGTGGGGTTTTGAACGTAAGGAGGTTTTGGTGGTTTGTTTTCTTTGGATAGGGTACGGTTTTTCAGTTCATATGGGGACCATGGAGCATTGGAAGGGATAAGGACGGTGCGAAGTGGAAGCTGATGGTTAGGCGGTCATCGTGGTGGCGGGATACTGTGCTCCGATGATAGTAGGTGGGGTGTCGGTCAAGTTGAACGAAGATGGTCCCTATATTTATTTATGGATCTGGGCTCATTTTTTTCACTGTTGGGCGAGCGGTGGTGAAACACCCTACCTCCGTTAAGGTCACTTACAAAGGGAATGCCTTAATTTCGGTGGAGCATTATAGGTAAATATGCAGATAAATTACAATACAGACAATTAAAGCAGCGGCAAATAAATAAAACTTTATTTTATTGATAAACAGCTTGTACAAAGATTGTTTAACAATACCAAAGTATCATGTCTTTCTTACAAAAATAAAGAAGCATAAAATGATTTCCCCAAATAAAGCAAGAGCCAGCCATAGCAGTAGAAGAGAGAGTCCAAGGCAACACGTCAAAGAGTCTTCAAGCTTGGAAAGAGTAACGGTCTAAACAAACCTGAGCTATTCCCTCCCTGACTACCTGTGGGGGGGGGGGGGGACAGAAGAAAAGAGGCGAAAGCAAACTAGGTCAGACATAAAGTCTGGTAAGTCTGGTGATTCTTAGTATTTAAAAGAGAAAAAGGGTCATGACATGAATAAACTAAATATAAGACTAAACCATAGTAACAAGATAACATAGGGGTAAGCTTGGGATATGGCAAGATAAACTGAATGTACCGACAAACTGAATGTACTGATAAACTGAATGTACTGATAAACTGAATGCGCTTCTATTCCTTCTCTGCTTCGCAACTACCCTGTTATACTGATTTCTATATCTCCACACTACCTACTAGTGTCCAAACTAGTAATCTATGTTCATATGATAACGTGATCCCAATCCCCGTATTTGCGGTTGCCTTCAGGTGTACATCTATTATGGGGATTCCATTTATTACCTAGATTTAATCTAGGGTTTACTGTCGAGCGCTTCCTAGATTCAACCAGGGTTTACACCACCCAGGGCCACTGGGGTTTATGCTACCTATTGAACGCTTCTAGGATTCATGGTTTACGCGACCTAGGTCCAACTAGGGATTATGCTACCTACTTTATATTAATTTTCCATGTGTCTGTGTAAGTCGGCCCTCTCTTATGTGTAGATACTCTGTGTTAACCCCACCATAAGGTGTATCAAGCCTTATGATAGCGACCCGACACAATTCAAAATGCATAGTGTATAACTACTAGTACCCAGTGCCTGTTTTTCCACTTTGGAGTACGTGCACACCCGTAAACCGTCGGAACCTACACCGACGTGCCCCCTGCCGCTATTTTTGACCGCTTATAATCAGCCCAGTAATCGTGCCCCACCCTGCCTAGTTTCAGGGTACCATGATACATCTATGTGGGTTGCTGCTGAAATGGGTCCCCATTGCCAGGGTTTCCCGCTGATTAAGTTTTTGGGCATATATATATAAATATTACCCACCTATACGAGATGTACTTAACCCTCCCACCGATTCTAGCATGTTTTCTTAACGGTTAAGTTTTGTGGGCCTATATTTACTAATATTACCCACCAACCCGACGTGCACTTAACCTTCCCACGGATTCAAGCATGTTTATTTAATGGTTAAGTTTTGTGGGCCTATATTTACTAATATTACCCACCTACCCGACGTGTACTTAACCTCCTACTCGTCAAGTCGTGTTGGTTAAGTGGTTCTTATTAACTTTAACCTTTCTTGCTTATCATGTTTGATTGGTTAAGCGTGATTTATTAACTTAACCCTGTTCATTCATCAGGTTATATTGGTTAAGTATTTCCCATTTAAATTAACCTCATTCGCTCACCAAGTTATATTGGTCAAGTGTCATTAATCAATTCAAGTTGACTTAACCCATCCACCCGTCACATCATGTTGGTTAAGTGTTTCCTTCTGGTGTTGACTTGACCCTACCTCAAATCATGTTATATTGGTTAAGTGTTGTTCTCGTGTTAACTTAACCCTTCCCATACATCATGTTATATAATTGGTTAAGTGTTTTCCTCTTGTATTACTTAACCCCTCCTCATGTCATTATATATTTTGGTTAAGTGTTACCTTAGTTAACTTAACCCTATCATCTGCTTAATTAACATGTTACAACGGTTAAGTGTTCTAAATTTACTTAACCTCACCCACTTGTCTAATTAACATGTTATTACGGTTAAGTGTTTCCCCAATTACTTAACCTCACCATTTCTAGCTTGATTTATTCATAAGCCTTAATTAATTAATTAATTAATTAATTAAAGCACCAACCACTCACATTAGACAGATATTGTTGTGGTTACTGGGTGTGCCGGTCGGTTCCGGGCAGGTTTTCACCACAACTCAGTCTAACCTCGGGTCTTTCTGGGCTTGATGCACTAACCACCCACATTAGACAAGTATTGTTGTGGTCACTGTATGTGCTGGTCGGTTCTGGGCAGTTTTACACCATAACTCAGTCTAACCTCAGGTTAGGCATATTCGTCTTTTACTAAATTTACATATTTACTATTTATGTAAATTTTCCATAAATCAATTTAGCCTAGATCATAATCAACTGTCATGCAAATTAACATACTTATATTCTATGCCCAAAACTTGATTTACCAATCAATTAACCCAACTTGTAATTTATACCAATTTAGATTTAATATTCCCCTTTTATAATTCATGCCCAATCTAGATTAATATTCCAATTTACGGTTCATGTCAAAACTAGATTTAATATTCTAGTTTACCGTTTATGTCCAAACTTGGTTTACACGCCAATTACACCCTTTGCGGCCAATTAAATTTATCAACTTATGCCCAAGTCTAATATGCATGTAAATCATTCACTATTATAGCCAATTTAGACTATGCCAACATATTTATTATGCCAAACTAACTTAATTAAGCTACGCCCAAATCCCCGTGCCGTAATCGTACGTATAACATGATTTCACAAGTTTCTAAGTACTCATGAAATGATACTAATAGTATCAAAGCAAGGGATAGGGGATAAGCACGAGAATTGACATAAAATAATATCCATGCAAGAATGAACCAAATACAAAAAATATGGTTCCAATGGGTTTGATGTACATAATAGTGAATAGGAATAAACAAGACAAGTTACACCCAAAAAAATGGGATCCAACATAATTAAGGGAATAGGCATAGGTGATTTGGTCCAACATAATGCCAGTTCGAAGTACAACCCAATAGGTTAATGGGAATAGGTATAAGTCACCGACTACAATAGTTATAGGCAATTAACCACAATAGTCATGGGCGACTAATCACAATAGTTTCTTAATCAATATCATAGGCAATAGTCTCAAAGTCATGAATTATATGCAATAGTCTCAAAATTATGAGTCATAGTCATAGGCAATAGTCTTATAGTCATAGTCATATGTAATAGTCTCTTTGTCATGAATCATAGTCATAGGCGATAGTTTCATGG
Source organism: Allium sativum (assembly GCA_030737875.1). Taxonomy (NCBI): domain Eukaryota; kingdom Viridiplantae; phylum Streptophyta; class Magnoliopsida; order Asparagales; family Amaryllidaceae; genus Allium; species Allium sativum. The sequence goes on from CM060915.1 coordinate 153,799,560, forward strand.
GCAACAGTTTCATAGTCATAGTCTTAGGCAAAAGTCCCATAATCATAGTCATTGGCAATTAGCCACAATAAGTTCTAGGCCACAATCGAGTATCAGATCCAAAGGCATAGATAACGTTAGATTTGACATAAGCACGAATCAAAGATAATTAACTTGCAAATTGGTATAGTTCTATATTTTGATTTATTACATTCATAATTCCAATTACACGTTCAAATCTAAGGAATAACTGCACTTACAATGATCGGTTTATAAAAGGCGATTTGCTATGATTCGAGTGACGTTGCATGAAGCGGAATGCCTATGGTCCAACTTGAAGCTTTGACTTGATTTGAATCTCTAATTTGAAGAAGAACTATAACTTGTTTTAGTGGAGAATAAGATTTATTTTAATGGTGGAGGCTAGAATCGAGAGAAACAACATGTAGATGCCTCAAATAATTTGTGTGGAGAAACCTTAGGTCTAGGCATTCTTTTATAGGTGTAGAGAGTGTTTTAAAGCCATTAGATCGCCCTAGAAGCCATCCGGTCCGTCCAGAATAGGTCAAAATCATTGCAGTCCAGATCTGGAAAAACAGGGCAGGTCAACCTGGGTCCTGGGCGGGAAATTTCCCACCCAGCCCGGGTGTGTGTTTTGAATTCGAATTTTGAATCTGTTTTTATTTATTTAAATTCTTGAAACTTCTGAAGGTCATAACTTCTTCATATAGAGTCCGATTTACGCAAACTTGGACTCTATCTCAAGCAGAGTTTCGTGACGAACGCAATGGCGTAACCCATTTCCCTTAGTTCTTCTTCTAAAAATTATTTATACTTTAATTTGTGAAACTTAATGTTATAGAATCACGGGGTGTTACATTCTCCCCCCCCCCCCTTAAAGGATTTCTTCCCCGAAATCTTCAAGTTAGGAAGAATGTGTCCTACCATTCAGTCATCCATATACTGAACCATTCAATCACAGGAATTCATTGTCCTTAAAAATATTTCTAATGCTTTGATGTTCATATGCATAGTATGTGTATATGTCCTTATCTAATGCAAAATCAGGCGGTCTACTGATTCAGTTAACCTCCTTAATGCGAATTATGTCAGTGCCATGCGTCCAATATGTATGCAATCCTAATGAAACATATCATTTCTATATAAGTGCACAACCATTCACTCAAATGCAACGTCCACAGGATAACACATCAAGTTCAATCCATAAACAAATACATATATGAAAATGCAATATAGAAGTGACTGAGTTGATCTAGTGCCCTATGTGTGTATATGCATCCACGAGCAACCACTAGCAAACACTTGCATCTACCAAACATAACATGTCTCAAACACATGTTTACATCCATTGGCTCCTACCTAAGGATTGAGGATAGGACCGAGAGGATATACTTAAAAGCTAAAGACTAGCATGCAAATAGATTTTACAGAAAAAGAGGAATCAAGGATATACCCTCAAAAAGGGTAAGAGGCGCGTATCTAGTCTTCAGTCTTCTAAGTCGCATCTTCTTGAGCTTCACTCCACTGTACCTTATCTAATTTAACTTCACGATTACGAAGCTTCTTGGCCTCCATTTCCAAAACCCACTAGTAAAGATAGGATCTCGCTCACTTACTGTAACGACCCGCATTCTTCGCATCGAATGATCGTAGAATATTTATTTCTTTCACAAACAAAGTCGTATGGTCATTTAACATTGGGAGACGACTATTGGAGTCATTTCCCATGTTCATGATTTTTTCCGATTTTTAAATGACCGTTTTGCCCCTAGATGATACTGTTTTGGCCATAAATTTTGATTGGAAAGGAGTTTTGAACTGAAACCACTTCCATTAGCTCCGGATGATGGTTTACCTTTCCATAAAGTGGTCACATTAGCCGAACGGACTCACCGTTTGAGAGATATGGCTGAAACAAGGTTTAGAAGGTAAAAACAGCTTAACCGAGCCTAATTAGGGTGATTAGCAAGAGGGCCCATAACCCATTTCAGGATTAGGGTTATGAGGAGGCTGAAATCAGTTAGTGAACAATCTTATATTCATTTTTCAGCTGCCACTTTCATTCTTGGAACCCTAACAATGGCCTCCAACATCTAGAATCCTCTCTAATCACCGTTTAATCAAGGATTAGGCTTAGCAACACCAAATCAAGGAAGATCTTCAGCAAATCAGTATTAGAGCTGCTGTTAGACATCAGTATTCGCCCAAATCAACGAGGTCTCAGTTCTAAATTTTTTATTTGTGGCCAAGGTGAGTGATTTGCATAGTTTTGCACTAATTACGGTTAATTAAGGGTAATTAGTGAAGATTAGCGAAATTAGACATGATGAAATTTTGGAAAAATATTTATAAATTTCGAAATGATGTTTTAGACCTCTTTTAGAAGTTTGGGTTAATTTGGTTAAGTTTTGCTAATTGTATGCTTAAACATGATTAAGGGGGATTAAGGGAAAATATGGGGTTTTGGCTATGTCTGATCCGTTTTAATATATCAAATTGTTGTTTTGGTGTTTATGGTCGTTTCTACATGTTGCTATGACTGTATGATATGCTTTGCGATTGATTAGAAGAGTTAGATTGGTCGAAAACGCTGTCGAATGGCGTAAACAGTTGCTAGAAAGAAGTGCAGGAATTTGGCCGAGCCGGATCGGATCGGAGGAAGGAACCTGAACCGAACCGTTCACACCATCCGACCCGATCGCAAGCCATCCCCACGAGCTGCTCCACCTTGAAGGCCACGAGCTTGGAGATCCCGATCCGACCAGGAGTCCTGACCCGATCGGCACACAAACCCGATCTGGTGAGGAAGGCCCGACCCGATCCGAAGATCTTCACAATCTGAACCGCTTGGAGATGTGGACCCCGACCCGACCCGGTGGAAGGAGCACGACCCGATCCGACCCTGTTGGGTGACCATGACCCGACATGAGGAGGATGGTGGAACTAGTTGAGGGCTCACGAACGAAAGAGGTACCACGACCTGAAGTACACCGATCCGAATGGAGGGACTCGATCCAAACCGAGGAGCTGATGACCGCAACCTGAAGCAAAGTGAAGTGAAGAAATGAAGACCGGTCCGGAGAAGAAGGTGACGACCAAAACCCGAGATGCAAAGGTAATCCAAATGAGTAGTTTTGACTCAGGATCCAGATGGGAACCAATGAGTGAACTTCACGATTGGGCTTTGCTGCGGGACGTGTGCTAAGGGGTTGTCATGTCTGTAGCTTTGGATCACTATGTGTAGGGGTTACGTGAACAGATTCAGGGCCACAGTGGCCTAGGTACGACTAAAGAGCTATAGACCAATGAAGTGGGGTCATTTGTAAAGGTTTGGTCATGACTTCGTGGGGTAAGCTTGGTAGTAGCAGTAGTTGTACAAGTCGAACTCCGTCACTACTTCGATGGGTCTAGTGATTGACAGTGGTGGACATCGTATGCTTTACGCACTGAGAGAGAGATGTGAGGATGGTTGTTATGTTTGATTTGTTCGCCATCACTATGACATGCACACCCCCACCCCCGTGTTCTTTACACCATATGTTCAGTGGCATCTTAGAGTATTGTACGGTATGTAGTGCTAACTCTTTGGCTGTAGGTCCAGGTTCAGGTATGGTTTAGTATACCTGTTATTGTTCTGTATAGCTGCTTATCGCTCATACCAGACTTTTTGTCTGACCCAGAGTTTTATGTCTCTTCTTATTACTCTGGGTGCTCTCACGAGCAGACTAGAGACATGTTAACTGGTGATGCACGAGTAGTCGTACCGAAGACGAACAGGAGGCTTCCACGTATGATACATATATAGATATTCTCCCTGTGTCGCTGTTGGTCACTACTTTGGGCATTAGTAGTGCACTCTTCCTTTCTTTTTTTTAGAGACAGTAATTTGAAAAGTTGTAATAAGTTGTATTTAGACTTCCGCTACTCTGATGTTGATGTTAGTTTTAGTCATCAGCTTATGCACTGTCTCGCCTATTTTATGTCAAGTACATTATTATTATTATATTTTGTTCCCTGCGCTGTGAGACATTCTACAGGTTTTTGATTAGTTCATTCTCTTCTTTCCTTTCTTTGGTGACCGTTCTGTGCTAATTGGGCACGTGTACAACGCACTTTCGAAGGAAATGTCGGCTGGTGCGGGGCGGGCCGTCACACTTGGTATCAGAGCTCTAGGTTGTAGAGTTAACCTAGGGAAAGACACCAGGGAGAGATAATATGTATATGAGAGCACGTATTTGTGATTATTTTGGTTTTCAAAAGCTATATATATATACTATTAGTATAGTTGAGGATGAAGTCGCACTACACTAGCACCACTATGGAGATGGTTAATCGTTTTCTCTTTACAGATTGAACGATGAGCTGATACGCAGAGATGCCGGTAGGGGAGACAACAATGGGAATGTTGCTAACATGAGGACGATGTTTACTGACTTCATGAGTGAGATGCTTAGGGATGTGCAGAGGGCAGCTCCCAATAATGGTAATGGTGGTTGTCCAATAGTGCAGGCGCCTAGGGACGATTTCGCCAAGCTGAACAAGGATTATACTAGTCTTGGTGGGAAGCCGTTCCATGGAACGGAGTCGGCTATGGATGTTCAGGATTGGTTGGGTAGCTGTGAACATATCTTCGAAAATTTGGGTATTGAGGATGCGATGAAAAGAAGGTTAGCATCCCGTCAGCTGCAAGGACGGGCAATGAATTGGTGGAATGCTATAAAGGCAGCTACTTCCGAGGATCAGATTACTTGGGAGCAGTTTAAGGTTCGCTTTAGCGTGAAGTTCATTCCAGCTGCTCAGAATTCAGTGTTGTTCAAGAAATTCTTGGAGCTCAAGCAGAATGGCAGAGCTGTCTCGGAGTATATTGCCGAATTCGACACTTTTCGAAGTATGGGTTATCTCTTATTGATACTGCCAAGAAGAAGAACGAGAAGTTCATAACTGGCTTGGATCAGTACTTGGGGGAGAGGCTTATTAACCACATCGATGAGACGTTTGAATCGATTGTGGGGAAAGCATTGAGGTCAGAGAGTCTTTACCCTAAGTTGAAGACTGAGGTTGCATCTGCAGAGGAGTCAAAGTCGCAAGCAAGTGGTGGAGGCAAGAGTGGTTCTCAGAATAAGAGGAAGCAGAACCCGGATAAGGATGGCCAGAAAAAGAATAAGAAAAATGTTGAGTGCTTTAGCTGTGGTAAGAAGGGACATTATGCTAGTAATTGTCGGGCCAAGCCAGCGGATAGGAAGTGCTTCAACTGTGTCCAAGTGGGACATCACAAGGACAAGTGTCCGCAACCCCCTAAAGAAAAGAAGATGGTGAAAGCATATGCCCTTAATGCTATTCCTTCGTCGTCGAATGCCCCAACTACGGCGGAGAAGCGAAATAATGTCGTCATTCAAGGTATGCTTTTCGTTTATGATGTTCCTGTTAGAGTTTTGTCTAATACCGGGGCTTCCAGTTCTTTCATATCTAGTGACCTGGTAGATAGGTTGGGATTGGAACCCGAGATTGTCGATAGACCTTTAGTAGTGACGAACCTGATTGGTGGTTCGACTAACCTTAGCATGATTTGTCGTAATGTGGTCTTATCAAGTCATGGATGCATGTTTGTGATTGCTTTGTTTTGGGCTTTACTGGGTTTGGCATTATTTTGGGAGTCAATTGGCTCCAAAGATACAGGGTGGTGGTAGACTGTGAGGGCTTTTTGGTGACAGCTAGAGAGGATGATGGGCAGAGGGTAGTATTTGGTGGTCTACCTAGTGATGGGGTAATGGCTAGTTTTCTAAATTCCCTCGACATCCCGCATGGTGAGTTGTCAGGTTTGCCCGTGGTTGGCCAGTATCCGGATGTCTTCGAAGAAGTGACCGGGCTTCCACCACATCGAGAGATTGAGTTCTGTATTGATTTAGCGAAAGATGTCAGGCCTATAGTGATGCCACTTCGTCGTATGGCACCAAGGGAGCAGCGAGAGCTCGGGGTGCATGTCAGCGATCTGTTGAAGAAGGGGTTTATCAGAAGGAGTGTTTCTGAATGGGGAGCACCAGTTGTGTTTACTACCAAGGCGGATGGTTCCCTTCGTTTGTGTGTAGACTACCGCGAGTTGAATAAAGTGACGAGGAAGAACAAGTATGCTCTACCGCGGATAAATGATTTGTTTGATCAGTTGAGTGGCGCGAGAGTGTTCTCCCAGTTGGATCTCGCGACAGGTTTTCATCAGCTTAGAGTGGAAGCTGAGAGTATAGCTAAAACGGCCTTTCGGACGCCGTCTGGATTTTATGAGTGGCTGGTCATGCCATTTGGGCTGACCAATGCCCCAACATATTTTGTGGATCTTATGAATAGGGTATTCATAGATCAGTTGAATAAGTTCGTCCTTGTGTTCGTGGATGATATTTTGGTCCACTCGAGGACAGAGGAAGAACACAAGGAACATTTAAGAATAGTGATGGAGGTGTTGAGAAAACACCAATTGAAAGCAAATTTTTCTAAGTGTCACTTCTGGAGAAGGGAAGTGTGATTTTTGGGCCATGTCGTTTTAGAGAATGGTATTGCCATGGATCCTGCGAAGGTGGCTACGGTACAAGATTGGTCTACGCCCAAGAATGCAACGGACATACGAAGTTTCTTGGGATTAGCTGGACATTATCGTAAGTTTATCCAAGACTTCTCCAAGATAGTAGCACCGTTGACTCAGTTGACCAAGAAGAATCAAGCTTTCGTCTGGGACGAAAAGTGTGAAAATGCATTCAAGAGCCTGAAGGAAAAGTTGACATGTGCACCAGTGTTAGTCATTCCTAAGGGGAATGAAGAGATGACAGTATATACGGATGCATGTGGCACAGGGCTAGGTGCTGTATTGATGCAAGGAGGTAGGGTTGTAGCTTATGCAAGTCGGCAATTGAAACCGCACGAGAGAAGGTACCCTACCCATGATTTGGAATTGGCAGCGATCGTGTTTGCGTTGAAGATGTGGAGACATTATCTCTTGGGAGAAAGATTCGAGTTGTTTACCGATCATAAGTCATTAAAGTATCTTTTCTCTTAAAAGGATCTAAATCTCCAACAACAAAGGTGGTTAGAATTCTTGGCTTCCTATGATTTCGATATCGCATACACACCAGGAAAGGGCAATGCAGTAGCTGATGCATTGAGTAGAAGACATGCCAGTTTAGGGGCTATGTTTCTAGAATGGAAGCAACTGGAATACATCGTGGGGTGTGATTTCAGACCAAAGTGCGAATTGGATCCAAAAACGTTAGCAATTTTGACGATCAGACCCACTTTGATTGAGCGGATTGGTTCCAGTCAGAGGGACGATCCTAACCTATTGGAAATCATCTCAAAGTTAGAGATGAGAATCGATGAAGAGATGAACAAGTATGGGCTTGATCGAGATGGATGGCTTAGAAAGAATGGAAGACTAGTTGTGCCCAATGTCAAGGGATTGAGGGATGAAGTGCTTAGAGAATGTCATCACTCAAAACTAACCATACATCCTGGTGGTAACAAGATGTATCGAGACATGAAGCAGACCTACTACTGGGAAGGGATGAAAAGAGACGTTGGGAAGTTTATATCTAAGTGCATGAATTGCCAGCTAGTTAAAGCTGAGCAAAAGAAGCCTATGGGTTGTTGCAACCATTAGAAATTCCAGAATGGAAATGGGAACAAGTTTCAATGGATTTCATTGATGGGTTACCAAGAACTAGATCGGGCCATGATAGCATTTGGGTGATTGTGGATCGATTGACCAAAAGTGCAAGGTTTATACCCGTCAAGTCAAACAGGACAGCAGCTAAGTTAGCTGAACTATATGTAAAGTGGATAGTGATATTTCATGGAATACCCAAAGGCATTGTGAGTGACCGAGATCCTTTTTTCACTAGTGGATTTTGGAAGAGCTTACAAGAGGCGTTAGAATCAGAATTACATCTCAGTACCGCGTATCATCCTCAAACCGACGGTCAAACAGAGAGGGTGAATCGAGTGTTATAAGATCTCTTGAGAGCTTGCATATTGGATTGGTGGATCATGGGATGACCACTTGCATCTAGTAGAGTTTGCATATAATAATAGTTATCAGTCCAGTATTGGTATGGCTCCATTTGAAGCTTTGTACAGAAGTCCGTGCAACTCACCGTCATGTTGGTTAGAAACTGGTGAGAAGTTTGTGCTTGGACCAGATGTGATAAGAGAAACTTCAGCTAAGATTAAAGTTATCCAACAGCGAATGAAGGTTTCCCAAGATAGGCAGAAGAGTTATGTTGATAAAAGGAGAAGAGAATTAAAGTTCTCCACTGGAGACTCGGTGTTTGTCAAGATTTCTCCGTTGAAGAGCGTGATACGATTTGGCAGGAGAGGCAAGTTAGCACCAAGATTTGTTGGTCCATTCCCAGTTCTTGAACAAGTTGGGAATTTGGCACATAAAGTTGAATTACCATACAAGATGGCAGGAGTTCACAATATGTTTCATGTTTCCTAGTTAAGGAAGTTCGTACACGACGCAGATGTGACTATTTCACCTGATCAGTTGGATGATGTCGAAGTTGAACCCGAGGCGGTTAGGAACCGCAAGACTATGTGTATTGTTGGGAACGATACGAAGCAGCTTCGAAGGAAGGCAGTGAAATTAGTCAAAGTTCAGTGGGGCGAGAATGAGAATGACTGTACTTAGGAGACAGAGGAGAGCATTAGGAAGACGTATCCAGAACTCTTCGCCTGGTAAGATTTAAGTTTCGATTTAGTCTTTCTGCATGCTAAGATAGGTTTGTTTTATTTGTTTTGCATGTCTTATTGTTGTATATGATTTGTAGGCATGCGGGATCCTTTGTATGTTTTGGGTTAAGGAATTTCGGGGACGAAATTTCTTAAGGGGGGACAGTGTAACGACCCGCATTCTACGCATCGAAAGATCGTAGAATATTTATTTCTTTCACATACGAAGTCATATGGTCATGTAACTTTGGGAGACGACTATTGGAGTCATTTCCCATGCTCATGATTTTTGCCGATTTTTAAATGACCATTTTGCCCCTAGCTGATACTGTTTTGGCAATAACTTTTGGTTGGAAAGGAGTTTTGATCTAAAACCACTTACATTGGCTCCGGATGATGGTTTACTTTTCCATAGAGTGGCCACATTAGCCAAACGGACTCACTGTTTGGGAGATATGGCTGAAACAAGGTTTACAAGGTGAAAAACAGCTTAACTAGGCCTAATTAGGGTGATTAGCAAGAGGGCCCATAACCCATTTCGGGATTAGGGTTATGAAGAGGCTAAAATCAGTTAGAGAACGATCTTATTTTCATTTTCCAGCCGCCACTTTCATTCTTGGAACCCTAACAATGGCCTCCAACATCTAGAATCCTCTCTAATCACCGTTTAATCAAGGATTAGGCTTAGCAACACCAAAGCAAGGAAGATCTTCACCAAATCAGTATTAGAGCTGCTGTTAGACATCAGTCTTCGCCCAAATCAGCGAGGTCTTAGTTCTGAAAATTTTATTTGTGGCCAAAGTGAGTGATTTGCATAGTTTTGCACTAATTACGGTTAATTAAGGGTAATTAGTGAAGATTAGCGAAATTAGACATGACAAAATTTTGGAAAAATATTTATAAATTTTGAAATGATGTTTTAGACCTCTGTTAGAAGTTTCGGTTAATTTGGTTAAGTTTTGCTAATGGTATGCTTAAACATGATTAAGGGGGATTAAGGGAAAATATGGGGTTTTGGCTATGTTTGATCCGTTTTAATCTATCAAATTGTTGTTTTGGTGTTTATGATCGTTTCTACATATTGCTATGACTGTATGATCTGCTTTGTGATTGATTAGTAGAGTTAGATTGGTCGAAAACGCCGTCGAATGGTGTAAACAGTCGCCGGAAAGAAGTGCAGGAATTTGGCTGAGCCGGATCGGATCGGAGGAAGAACCCGAACCGAACCGTTCACACAATCCGACCCGATCGCAAGCTATCCCCACGAGCTTCTCCACGTTGAAGGCCATAAGCTTGGAGATCCCGATCCGACCAGGAGTCCCGACCCGATCAGCACACAAACCCGAGCTGGTGAGGAAGGCCCGACCCGATCCGGAGATCTTCGCAATCCGAACTGCTTGGAGATGTGGACCCCGACCCGACCCGGTGGAAGGAGCATGACATGATCCGACCCTGTTGGGTGACCATGACCCAACACGAGGAGGATGGTGGAACTAGTTAAGGGCTCACGAACCAAAGAGGTACCATGACCTGAAGTACACCGATCCGAATGGAGGGACTCGATCCGAAGCGAGGAGCTGATGACCACAACCTGAAGCAAAGTGAAGTGAAGAAATGAAGACCGATCTGGAGAAGAAGGTGACGACCAAAACCCGTGATGCAAAGGTAGTCCAAATGAGTAGTTTTGACTCAGGATCCCGATGGGAACCAATGAGTGAACTTCACGATTGGGCTTTGTTGCGGGACGTGTGCTAAGGGGTTGTCGATGTCTGTAACTTTGGATCACTATGTGTAGGGGGTACGTGAACGGATTCAGGGCCACAGTGGCCTAGGTACGACTAAAGAGCTATTGACCAATGAAGTGGGGTCATTTGTAAAGATTTGGTCATGACTCCATGGGTTAAGCTTGGTAGTAGCAGTAGTTGTACAAGTCGAACTCCGTCACTACTTCGATGGGTCAAGTGATTGACAGTGGCGGACATCGTATGCTTCACACACTGAGAGAGAGAGAGATGTGAGGATGGTTGTTATGTTTGATTTGTTCGCCATCTCTATGACATGCACACCCCACCCCCGTATTCTTTACACCATATGTTCAGTGGCATCTTAGAGTATTGTATGGTATGTAGTGCTAACTCTTTGGCTGCAGGTCCAGGTTCAGGTATGGTTTAGTATACCTGTTATTGTTCTGTTTAGCTGCTTATCGCTCATACCAGACTTTTTGTCTGACCCAGAGTTTTATGTCTCTTCTTATTACTCTGGGTGCTCTCACGAGTAGACTAGAGACAGGTTAGCTTGTGATGCACGAGTAGCCGTACCGGAGACGAGCAGGAGGCTTCCACGTATGATACATATATAGATATTCTCCCTGTGTCGCTGCTGGTCACTACTTTGGGCATTAGTAGTGCACTTTTCCTTTATTTTGTTTAGAGATGGTAATTTGAAAAGTTGTAATAAGTTGTATTTAGATTCTGCTACTCTGATGTTGATGTTGGTTTTAGTTACCAGCTTATGCACTGTCTCGCCTGTTTTATGTCAAGTACATTATTATTATATTTTATTGCCTGCGCTGTGAGACATTCTACAGGTTTTTGATTAGTTCATTCTCTTCTTTCCTTTCTTTGGCGACCATTCTGTGCTAGTTGGGCACGTGTACAGCGCACTTTCGGAGGAAATGCCGGCTGGTGCGGGGCGGGCCGTCACACTTACTATGCTAGAGGGTATCCAATTTAGTCAAACTATCTTCCCGAGAAAAACATATGTTAATCATGATACCAAGCGTATATACCTAAGATGATTAGAAGTCTATCCTCTGCTTAGCTATGTTACAAATACGAGGGTCTAAAGCTAAAGGTTGCTATGTACTTTTTGCCTCTCTTAAGGTCAGTCTTTTTTTTTCTACTTAGGGCGTCTGCCACAACCATTTATTTCTCACGCAAACCATCCTAGTTGAACTCGACATCCCTCAAGTACAAGCCCCAAAGGCCTAAACCAGTATCAGACAAGCACCCAAGGAATACGTTCTTCGAATTTGGACGATCTATGTGAGATGATGCTAATAAAGCAATTGAGCATTTTACTGACTCTGGCTATCCTCGCCAATCTTGCTCCAGAATTATCGTTGATCGCATAACTGGCTTTGTAGTGTCATCTAGATACATGCGGAAGTCTATCTCGAATTTTAGGGGTAAAACCCCTACCCTAATCAAAACATCTTGCGTACTCATGGACTACCCCAATGGATCGAAAATCATCGATAAATAAGTAAAGTGATTCTAGGTAGCTAAGACAAACTGATCCCTTAGGATCGTACGAAATCTCAAGGGTATTCTCGAGGCAAATCGAAAGTCTAACTACCATTGTTTCATAATAACTAGCAAACTAATCAATGCCTAGAATCAACCTATAGCCCAAAAACATAAGCATAAATATAGCTATTCTCAAATCCTCATAAGTCAAAGATAACTGGGTCGAACCAGCAATTGGATTTGAGGCTATAATGGGACCCTTAACTACACAATATCTAGGGTGCTGAGACTCAACTATGGAAGCAGATATATACGGATGTGAAGCGCTAAAATCGGAAGGAGTACTAACAGGATAATCAAAAAGGAAAAACTTTTCAACCAAAATCTTACTGCCTCTCTCTCAGGTATGCTGGCGGTGAAAGCATGCGCTTGCCTTCCGAAAAATCCCGTCCCTTGTTCTTTGCCCTTGCCCTTAATTATACGACCCGTTATACCAAAATAAAGATGCTTCCTCTTGTTTTAGGTTTTACTATTCTTTCGTCCCCTCCTTGGTGAACCAAGTCCATATCCATGGGTTCTTCATCCTTGTGTTGTGCTCCATAGCCAGACCCCGTCATTCTCAACTTTGTCATCCTTGTGTAACTTATTGACATGTCTCTCGAAAGCTTCCTCCATCGCATGGGGAATCCTACAAAGGTCGAATGGAAATTACGGTTATAGATGGAAGTTAGACACTTATTTTCCCTTTGACAAGTGCCGCGGTCTCATCAATCCTACGAAACCATGCTGCGATGAGGTTACCACCCAGAAATCCAGGAGCCCTGGAGACTTAGGAAAGAAGGAAACAAGGATTCAAACAGAGGATCAAAAGATAGTGCGTATGGCTTTGGGGAATATGCTTTTAAAACAAAACTTTTCTTTTGAAAATGCTTCTTTTAAAACTGTTTTGAAAATAGTTTTTCAAATCTTTTATCTGATCCGACAGCTCTGATACCAAGTGAAACACCCCACCTCCGTTAAGGTCACTCACAAAGGGAATGCCTTAAGTTCGGCGGAGCATTATAGGTAAAAGATGCAGATAAATTACAAGACTGACAATTAAAGTAGCAGCAAATAAATAAAACTTTATTTCATTGATAAACAGCTTGTACAAAGATTGTTTTACAATACCAAAGTATCATGTCTTGCTTACAAATATAAAGAAGCATAAAATGATTTCCCCAAATAAAGCATGAGCCAGCCATAGCAGTAGATGAGAGAGTCCAAGGCAACATGTCAAAGAGTCTTCAAGCTTGGAAAGAGTAACGGTCCAAACAAACCTGAGCTATTCCCTCCTTGACTACAGGGGGGGACGGAAGAAAAGAGGCGAAAGCAAAATAGGTCAGACATAAAGTCTGGTAAGTCCAGTGATTCTTAGTATTTAAATGAGAAAAAGGGTCATGACGTGAATAAACTAAATATAAGACCAAACCATAGTAACAAGATAACATAGGGGTAAGCATGGGATATGGCAAGATAAACTGAATGTACCGATAAACTGAATGTATTGATAAACTGAATGTACTAATAAACTGAATGCGCTTCTATTCCTTTTCTGCTTCGCAACTACCCTGTTATACTGATTTCTATATCTCTACACTGCCTACTAGTGTCCAAACTAGTAATCTATGTTCATACGATAACGTGATCCCAATCCCCGTATTTGCGGTTACCTTCAGGTGTACAACTATTATGGGGATTCCATTTATTACCTAGATCTAATCTAGTGTTTACTGTCGAGCGCTTCCTAGATTCAACCAGGGTTTACGCTACCCAGGGCCACTAGGGTTTATGCTACCTATTGAACGCTTCTCGGATTCAGGGTTTACGCGACCTTGGTCCAACTAGGGATTATTCTACCTACTTTAAATTAATTTTCCATGTGTCTGTGTCAGTCGGCCCTCTCTTGTGTGTAGATACTCTGTGCTGGCCCCACCGTAAGGTGTATCAAGCCTTATGATAGCGACCCGATGTAACGCCCCGTATTTTTGGTAGCCAAATATTTTATTTATTTTATTATTTTAAATATTATATAAGATTTAAAAATGGTGTTATCGGCTCACTTGCTGATAGTTACAAACATATACATAAACTTCAAACCATACATGCTGCTAAATAAATATTACATTGCCAAAATTTGGATTGAAATGTATATTTACAAAGGATCAGGAAATTCTAAATGCAATATAAAAATAGAAAAATACAACTATATACAATCAACAATCCAACATGATCAATAGAAAGAAAAGTACCATAGCAAATTAAATAAAAGAAGGAAAAAAAATCAAAAGCTTTAATATGTATGGTACAATCTGTACAACATCAAATAGGGATCACCATCAAAATCTATTCAAAAGAAAGCATAATATCATATAAATAAAGAACGATAACAAGACAATACAATAAAAGGTAAGAGTAGTTCCACACGTCCATAATCCTATACCAAATCCTTTGCCATTACAACACTTTAATACTGACATTGACATCAATTAAAGTATATGTAAAACTACTACAAATTTCCACCATAAATCTTGAATGGAAGTACGTAGCGGCAATGGTACAAACAACTCAGAAAAATTAGCAAACAATTTTATTCAATTTTGTAAGTACAAATCTATAACATGTGAAGATCAACTTATGCATGCCTCGAGAACGAGTGAATCCGTGTTGTAACCATCAGTTTTGATCTGTGAGAAAAAGAAGAAAAACCCATCAAAAAGGGATGATTTCATGACAAGAATGAATAGCAAAAGAAAATATAAATTAAAAACAGAACATGAGCAGTTTGAAGAAAATATAGTTGAACAGCTATATATAATATGAGCACACCTATAAACAAATCAATGAACAAAATAGATGTATATCTTCATATACATATGGGCTGATTGAACAATATAGTGGACATCACAGGAAATGATCAATGACAAGCTAAGCATGTGAATACCCTGTATCTAACCTATATAAACATATATTTATTCATAGGTTTGTACAACCAAATCAGCTTATATATATTCATATATATAGCTGAATCAATCGACACTGCAAATATATATATATATATATATATATATATTTATTTTCTCAAAATCGAGTTCTTGCACTGATGCATATCAGAGCTGTACCATAAAATCTAATCTACAGATTCAAAATTTCTGATTTTGAATTAACAATACATAACACCACAGTCACCTAATCTATAGTTCAATCAATATCCTCTTCGAACAAATCACCATAACTGCCATTACCAGTGGGATAAAAAAAATCTGAAATGGGGATCAAAACCAATGGCCTAAGCTTGTAGTAGCTTGCCTAAGATTAGACGTTGTTCTTATCTAAATCAAAGAATACTATAAATAGACCTTCAAGCAGAAGTGTTTGATACATCCCAAAACCATACAAACAAAACATAGCAGAAAGTAAAGCCCATTCGAAAAAGAAAAAAAAGAAAAATCAAAACAAAGAATACTAAAATCGAGTAAAACTTAGCTTGATTTGAAAGAGGATTTGCGCAACGGAGGACACGTCTTGGGTTGTTTAGGGTCATCCGTAGGCCTGGAAGAGGGGGTTTGACTGGCGAAGCCATGGTGGAGGAGGTCGCTCGCTGTGGTTGACTGCGGAAGGGTTGCGACTCCATGATTTGCGGTTGAAGATTGAAAGGGGCATAGGGTTTTCGATTTGAGGAAATAATCCTGGAGGCAGCTGTTGAAATAAAAGAGGGATCAGTGGTAAGGGTTTAAAAGGGAACCGGGTAGTGGGTGTTGGGCCGAAGGATTTAAGGTAAGGCCCATCTTTGAATTTAAAAAGAAACCCATGTTTTAGAATTAAATTTCTTTTATAAATTTGTTTATACAATTTCTCACTCATACGATATCAGATTTACGTACGGTCAGTTATGTTGGAACCGTGGAGACGAGAACTTCGAGATGGAGTAGGTCTAGTCCGGATCTGAAGTCAATGGAAATTTTATTTGAATTAAACATCGGTTTAATTTGACTAAAATAGACTGTTTATCGACAGATTCAAATCTAGGTGAGTTAAACTCACTCAACTCTCCCCATTTATATTTTATATAAATTGTTTTTTTTATTTTCCGTGCTCTGATTGTTAGTGGTTGACTGTTTGCTAGTTGTGTATGTTTATTGTTGATTCAATTTTTGAAATCAGACGGTTGTTTAATTTCAGAAAATACCAATCATTTTGATTTAACTCGAATAAAGAAATTTCCCTAGATTGGTCACGTTTATAAACACGTTTGAGATTGTGTGAATTGTTTGAATTGGCTGTTGATTGATTGATGATTGTTATAGAAATTATCAGTCAAATAAAAAGGAATGATTGCTTATTGTTGATTGTTGAACCATATTAAAACATTTATTCTGATGTTAACCAATGGATGGTGTAGGTAGGGTAATTGGCAACACGTGGCCTATAAATAAACCGATGTGGATTTTATCGACAGTAAATCAAAAATATTGAAGTCATAAATATATTTTTGATTAAAATAGGTTTGAAAACTATTTAAAAGGAAATAAATATTAATTATTTATTTAGTAAAGTTTATAAGTAATTATGGAGTTTGTTTTATTAAACAATTGCTTACGTTGATAAGAATTATAAACAAATGAGCAGAAAATAACCTAGCGGTTAAGTATTTGGTTAATCGTGAACGATTAAATAAAGTTATTATATTAATTTAAAAGAGGAATTAAATATAATTGGTTAAAAGAATGATCATGTTCGTGTGGACTGATTCGACCATTTAAACTAAGTTAAATTAGTGAAATAATTGGTTAATCTTAGAAAGAGTTTAAGAAGGAAATTTATTATTTATTCTAGTAAATAAAGGAGTTAATTAATTTGCAATGATAAATGTTGAGGTAAATAATCTCTTCTTAAATGTAATACATTCAAGTAACCCAGTTTGAAACGAAAATATAGTTGAGTATTGAAAGGAAGCTAAGGATGAGTTTTATATTTTGGACTTGAATTTTTAATCAAGTAATAAAGGGTTCTGATGAGATACGATAGCTAAATGAAAACGTTACTTAGCATTTGGGGACTAAGTAGAGGGAGATATAAAGAGTTTATATTAAACCTGAAATTTATAAACAAGGTTTATAAATGGAATGTGAATTAATGCGTTGTTTTATACTTAATATTGGTATTAAGTAAAATCAAGAGAATTGAAAGGAGATTCCCTGAAAAGAAAAAGGGAATTGGGAAAAAGTGATTTAAGATTGGGTTTGGTGAAAAGGGTTGGAAATAGGATTTTTAATAAAAATTCAATCTATGAAATAAAGTTATTTAAATAAGTCGAGAATTAATAAAAGTGATGTTTAGTAAGATATTATTTAATTAAGCGATATTAATTATAAAGAGAAACTTCCAAGGATAACTAAAAGCTGTACTTTTATTTGTAGAATGTATTTGATGTGAGATTTAATATCAGTTCTTGAATTACAACTAGTATTTACCTGAAGATAAGAACATTGTTGATCAAGGTCTGAGAGGTAATTAAAATACCCCAACTTGAACAACTTCGGGACTATCCAAGGATGATACTAGATGGTGATGGCGAGAAGGTATGTTGAGATTTCCAAAGTAACAGAAATGATATGAGTTGATATTTCCCTAGTCATGGAATTAAAAGGAGATTGGTGAAATTTCGAAAAGTAAAGGAAATAGATATAGAATGGTTTATTCTATATGGATAAGAATTTGATATTTTTTCCAAGTGATGGAAACAGACGAGTTGGCGTAACGTCGAATAGTAGATTGAAGCGATTTCTTTGTTATAATAAAAGAAATGATAAAAAATGAATATTGGGTATCATTATATTAAAAATGAAAATGTTTTTGCGTATATCTGTATAATAAAGTGATGAGTGAAATATTTTCCCAAATAGTGGTATATTCAAGCTTAATTAATTTTAATTAAAGAAGTCAATTGATGTTGAGTACTAGACCAGTGAATCTATTTTTATGATTTCATGGATGTTTACTTGATAGTTAAATAACTGACTATCAAGTCTGACCTTTACGATTGTTGGTATGGAAAGACCGGGATCGAATGTATATTCGAAAACCATTCCGACCAACAAATACGAATATATAGAAAAGATCAGACAACGATCGAGATGGAGCATTTGAAGACCATTGATCTTTACAAAGAGAAAGAACCACTTAAAATCTTTGATTTGACCCGGAGATATACTGGGGTTCTGTCTTGCAAGGACTAGTCGCTACCGATCCATAGGGTGATTCCTATATTGTATGCAGTAGGAGAGTACCTTCGGTTCATCCAGTTCCTGGATGACTAGAATGTCTGACAGAGTATTTCCTGAAACCACGTACATTGATTTTTACAAATATGTCGAGCGGTGGCAAAGAGGGGCACTTCTTTTATACCCAGAGTATATTTGTGGACGTCAATTAGTGTCTTGACGGATCTGACGATGTCGCATTCAAAGTGAATGGTGTCCAGGTGTTCAAAAGATTATAACCTCAAGCCTCACAACCGGGACTTGACAAAAATCGGGCAGACAGCATGGCTATGTGGGTTGCTCCCATTATGGTGTATAATCACCTATCTAGAGAAAATCCATTTCATTCTTTAATCTATTCGATGTTGTCCCTTTTCGGGAAAACGGTGGTTTGAGCCCAACCGTTGGTGATATACATTCGATACACTCAAGCAGAATGAGTGGTCGGTCATGTGAGGGCCGGTTTGTAAGACGTTCTTGTTGAACCCAGTGTATTCGCCTCTAGAGATACACGATCGGCAGGTGGTCCCATACCTTGTCATGGTTGGAATCCAATCTTAAATAAGTTCCCACGGTTTTGATTTGTATACTATATATGAAGAACGTGAGATGCAAGCGTTCCACTAGATTCCTATTTACTTGTATTTAGACACTATTATAATATCAGAAAAGATATTGATTTCAAAACTATTTTGGGTTATCGTAAGATAAAAACCGTCCATGTTTATGTATTGATTTGGTCTTACGATTATCCTTTTCTTTCGGAAGGATTTGACTTTAAAATCAAGTTGTGTGATACCCTTAATGCTGGGCGAGTTTTTTCTCACTCTTGTTCACCTGACTGACCCGGTGTTTTGTAAATGCTCGGGTTAACCTGAGGTGTACAGGTTCAGGTTATTAGGTACTGCGAAGTCCAGAGACAAGATGGAGATGTTCAAACAAATGTTATCTAGTATGTATTCCGCTGTGTGATTATATATGAGGACAGATTATTATGACTGTCCAGAGATTTTATGTACTCTGATATTGTAAGTATTTTTCAAAACTCTCAATAAAGATTTATTTCTATATTAAATTTTGTTCCACTGCGATGTGAGACTCTGTGTTGTGTTGATACATTATCTTCTTGTATTCTAACTTTCTTTCTTTCTTATCTCACCCTCTAATTTCTTTCTATAAACGTTCCAGTGTTTCGGTGTTTGGAAGGTCGGCATAAGTCATAGTAAGGGTATTTATGTCGATTTTCGGGGCCGAAAATCTCTGGGTTGTTACAGTGGTATCAGAGCTATTGGTTGAGTAGTAACCTTGGCTCTGTGGCGTAACTCAATAGAGATGGGGTTAGTAACACCCTAGATTGAGTTGAGTGTATATATATGAGAGCGTATTTGTAAAATTTTATATAAAAATGATTTGTATTGTGTTATTTGACTGGTTCAAGTGTTGAGAAGCATTGAACTAGTGAATGGATACAATATTGTTTTATAAAGAGGGTAAATGAAATAATTTTACCCAAGATATATTTTTATATAGAAAAAGGAAATTATTTTCTATATTATACTAATGAGAGTTGTTTATTTGTTTTGATTGATTTGATTTGGAATCAAATTTGAAATAGGAAATAAAGTTGAACTGATTAGAAAAATCATTTAGTCAATTGAATCGGATATGAGAAGTGAAACTGAACCTGGTTAAGTAAAACCAATTTAAGAATAGATTCAAATTGAGTGGACTTAAATAAATTGGGATTTGAAAATTTAATGGATAAATAATAGGAATTAATTTGATATTAATCGGTCGATATTAATGGATGTAAAACCAAAGCAGACGCAAACGAGATATTGAATATTAATTGAATTTAACCAGTTAGGTTAATAAGGAATGGTATGGATGACAAGAGATAAACCCCGATATAGTGTATTGGAAATAAAATTGGTTGTGAAGTGGAAAAGAAATTATTTAACCCAGATTATTATTCGCATTACAAGTGGAATAAGTGCAGAATCTTGAGAGCGGTAGAGATGATCTGGTTATACAGACTAGAAATGCAGACAATAAACAGCTACTGGATATGCTTTGGAAATTGGAATTTGAATTGGAATGCCCGACAAATAGGTAAACCTTATATTATGGGTTAAGTGATTTATTTTATACCCTGAGTGGGTTGCCATTTGGATTTTGAATTTTCTATTCTAAGGAGTAGAGGCCTAGAGTGGCAGTTGTAGTCATACCGATCGAGCCATGCAGAGGAGGTGCTGACGAAATTTTAGAAATTTTTTAGAGTTCAAATTTATTTTGAATTTAACGCAAAGGTAATGATTTTAAAATAATATGGTTCGGGATATTCTTCCTACTTTGCAATTTCGAGGACAAAATTATTTTAAGAGAGGAAGAATGTAACGCCCCGTATTTTTGGTAGCCAAATATTTTATTTAATTTATTATTTTAAATATTATATAAGATTTAAAAATGGTGTTATCGGCTCACTTGCTGATAGTTACAAACATATACATGAACTACAAACCATACATGCTGCTAAATAAATATCACATTGCCAAAATTTGGATTGAAATGTATATTTACAAAGGTTTAGGCAATTTTAAATGCAATATAAAAATAGAAAAATACAACTGTATACAATCGACAATCCAACATGATCAATAGAAAGAAAAGTACCATAGCAAATTAAATAAAAGAAGGAAAAAAATCTAAAGCTTTAATATGTATGGTACAATCTGTACAACATCAAATAGGGATCACCAACAAAATCTATTCAAAAGAAAGCATAGTATCATATAAATAAAGAACGAAGACAAGACAATACAATAAAAGATAAGAATAGTTCCTCACGTCCATAATCCTATACCAAATCCTCTGCCATTACAACACTTTAATACTGACATTGACATCAATTAAAGTATATGTAAAACTACTACAAATTTCAACCATAAATCTTGAATGGTAGTACTTGGCGGTAATGGTACAAACAACTCAGGAAAATTAGCAAACAATTTTATTCAATTTTGTAAGTACAAATCTATGACATGTGAAGATCAACTTCTGCATGCCTCCAGAACGAGTGAATCCGTGTTGTAACCATCAGTTTTGATCTGCGAGAAAAAGAAGAAAAACCCATCAAAAAGGGATGATTTCATTACAAGAATGAATAGCAAAAGAAAATATAAATTAAAAACAGAACATGAGCAGTTAGAAGAAAATACAACTGAACAGCTATATATAATATGAACACACCTATAAACAAATCAATGAACAAAATAGATGTATAACTTCATATACATATGGGTTGATTGAACAATACAGTGGACAACACAGGAAATGATCAATGACAAGCTAAGCATGTGAATACACTGTATCTAACCTATATAAACATATATTTATTCATAGGTCTGTACAACCAAATCAGCTTATACATATTCATATATATAGCCGAATCAATCTACACTGCAAATATATATTTATATATATATATATTTATTTATTTTCTCAAAATCGAGTTCATGTACAGATGCATATCAGAGCTGTACCATAAAATCTAATCTACAGATTCAAAATTTCTGATTTGAATTAAAAATACATAACACCACAGTCACCTAATCTATAGTTCAATCAATATCCTCTTCGAACAAATCACAATCACTGCCATTACCAGCGGAAAAAAAATCTGTAAAGGGGATCAAAACCAATGGCCTAAGCTTGTAGTAGCTAGCCTAAGATTAGATGTTGTTCTTATCTAAATCAAAGAATACTATAAATAGACCTTCAAGCAGAAGTGTTTGATACATCCCAAAACCACACAAACAAAACACAGCAGAAAGTAAAGCCCATTCGAAAAAAAAACAGAAAAATCAAATCAAAGAATACTAAAATCGAGTAAAACTTAGCTTGATTTGAAGGAGGATTGGCGCAATGGAGGACACGTCTTGGGTTGGTTAGGGTCTGCCATAGGCATAGAAGAGGGGGTTTGACTGGCGAAACCATGGTGGAGGAGGCTCGCTCGCTGTGGTTGACCGCGGAAGGGTTGCGACGCCATGATTTGTGGTTGAAGATAGAAAGGGGCATAGCGTTTTCGATTTAAGGAAATAATCCTGGAGGCGGCATTTGAAATGAAAGAGGGATCGATGGTAATGGTTTAAAAGGGAACCGGGTAGTGGGTGTTGGGCCGAAGGATTTAAGGTAAGGCCCATCGTTGAATTTAAAAAGAAACACATGTTTTAGAATTAAATTTCTTTTATAAATTTGTTTATACGATTTCTCACTCATACGATATCAGATTTATGCACGGTCAGTTGCGTTGGAACCGTGGAGATGAGAACTTCGAGATGAAGCAGGTCTAGTCTGGATCCGAAGTAACTGGAAATTTTATTCGAATTAAATGTCGGTTTAATTTGACTAAAACAGACTGTTTATCGATAGATTCGAATTAAGGTGAGTTAAACTCACTCAGCTCTCGCCATTTATATTTTACCTAAATTGTTTTTTTATTTTCCGTGTTCTGATTATTAGTGGTTGACTATTTGCAAGTTGTGTATGTTTATTGTTGATTCAATTTCTGAAATAAAACGGTTGTTTAATTTCAGAAAATACCAATCATTTTGATTTAACTCGAATAAAGAAATTTTCCTTGATTAGTCACGTTCATAAACGGATTTGAAATTGTGTGAATTGTTTGAATTGGTTGTTGATTGATTGATGATTATTATAGAAATTATCAGTCAAATAAAAAAGAATGATTGCTTATTGTTGATTGTTGAACCATATTTCAACATTTATTCTGATGTTAACCAATGGATGGTGTGGGTTGGGTAATTGGCAACACATGGCCTATAAAAAAATAGATATGGATTTTATCAACAGTAAATCGAAAATATTGAAGTCATAAATATATTTTTGATTAAAATAGGTTTGAAAACTGTTTAAAAGGAAATAAATATTAATTTATTAATTAGTAAAGTTTATAAGTAATTATGGAGTTTGTTTTATTAAACAATTTCTTACGTTGATAAGAATTATAAACAAATGAGCAGAAAATAAACCTAGCAGTTAAGTATTTGGTTAATCATGAACAATTAAATAAAGTTATTTTATTAATTTAAAAGAGGAATTTAATAGAATTGGTTAAAAGAATAATCATGTTCGTGTGGACTGAGTCGACCATTTAAACTAAGTTAAATTAGTGAAATAATTGGTTAATCTTAGAAAGAGTTTAAAAAGGAAATTTATTATTTATTCCAGTAAATAAAGGAGTTAATTAATTTGCAATGATAAATGTCGAGGTAAATAATCTCTTCTTAAATGTAATACATTCAAGTAACCCAGTTTGAAACGAAAATATAATTGAGTATTGAAAGGAAGCTAAGGATGAGTTTTATATTTTGGACTCGAGTTTGTAATCAAGTAATAAAGGGTTCTGATGAGAGACGATAGCTAAATGAAAATGTTACTTAGCATTTGGGGACTAAGTAGAGGGAGATATAAAGAGTTTATATTAAACCTGAAATTTATAAACAAGGTTTATAATGGAATGTGAATTAAAGCGTTGTTTTATACTTAATAATGGTATTAAGTTAAATCAAGAGAATTAAAAGGAGATTTCCTGAAAAGAAAAAGGGAATTGGGAAAAAGGGATTTAAGATTGGGTTTGGTGAAAAGGGTTAGAAATAGGATTTTTAATAAAAATTCAATCTATGAAATAGAGTTATTTAAATAAGTCGAGAATTAATAAAAGTGTTGTTTAGTAAGATATTATTCAATTAAGCGATATTAATTATAAAGAGAAACTTCCAAAGGATAACTATAAGGCTATACTTTTATTAGTAGAATGTGTATGATGTCAGACTTAATATCAGTTCTTGAATTACAACTCGTATTTACCTGAAGATAAGAACGTTGTTGATCAAGGTCTGAGAGGTGATTAAAATACCCCAACTTGAACAACTTCGGGACTATCCAAGGATGATACTAGTTGGTAATGGCATGAAGGTATGTTAAGATTTCCAAAGTAACGGAAATGATATGAGCTGATATTTCCCTAGTCATGGAATTAAAAGGAGATTGGTGAAATTTCGAAAAGTAAAGGAAATAGATATAGAATGGTTTATTCTGTATGGATAAGAATTTGATATTTTTTCCAAGTGATGGAAACAGACGAGTTGGCATAACATCGAATAGTAGATTGAAACGATTTCTTTATTATAATAAAAGAAATGATAAAAAATGAATATTGGGTATCGTTATATCAAAAATGAAAATGTTTTTGCGTATATCCGTATATTAAAGTGATGAGTGAAATATTTTCCAAAATAGTGGTATATTCAAGCTTAATTAATTTTAATTAAAGAAGTCAAGTGTTGCTGAGTACTAGACTAGTGAATCTATTTTTATGATTTCATGGATGTTTACTTGATAGTTAAATAACCGACTATCAAGTCTAACCTTTACGATTGTTGGTATGGAAAGACCGGGATCGAATGTATATTCGAAAACCATTCCGACCAACAAATACAAATATATAGAAAAGATCAAATGACAATCGAGATGGAGCATTTGAAGACCATAGATCTTCATAAAGCGGAAGAACCAATTAAAATCTTTGATTCGACCCGGAGATATACTAGGGTTTTGTCGTGATTGGAATATGTGGATTGCAAGGGCTACTCGCTACCGATCCATGAGGCGATTCCTATATTGGATGCAGTAGGAGACTACCTTCGGTTCATCCTGTTCCAGGATGACTTGTATGGATGAATGTCTGACAGAGTATTTCCTGAAACCACGTATGTTGATTTTTACAAATATATCGAGCGAAGGCAAAGAGGGGAACTTCTTTTATACCCAGAGTATATTTGTGGACGTCAATTAGTGTCTTGACGTATCTGACGATGTGGCGTTCAAAGTGAATGGTGGCCAGGTGTTCAAAAGATTATAACCTCAAGCCTCACAACCGGGACTTGACAAAAATCGGGCAGGCAGCATGGCTATGTGGGTCGCTCCCTTTAGGGTGTATAATCACTTATCTAGAGAAAATACATTTCATTCTTTAATCTATTCGATGCTGTCCCTTTTCGGGAAAACGGTGGTTTGAGCCCAACCGTTGGTGATATACATTCGATACACTCAAGCGGAATGAGTGGTCGGTCATGTGAGGGCCGGGTTGCAAGACGTTCTTGTTGAACCCAGTGTATTCGCCTCTAGAGATACACGATCGACAGTTGGTCCCATACCTTGTCATGGTTGGAATCCAATCTTACAGTGCCCACGGTTTTGATTTGTTTACTATATATGTGGAACGTGAGATGCAAGCGTTCCACTGGATTGCTATTTACTTATATTTAGACACTATTATAATATCAGAAAAGATATTGATTTCAAAACTGTTTTGGGTTATCGTAAGGTAAAAACCGTTTGTGTTTATGTGTGGATTTGGTCTTGCGAATATCCTTTTCTTTCGAAAGGATTTGACTTTAAAATCAAGTTGTGTGATACCCTTAATGTTGGGCGAGTTTTTTCTTACTATGGTTCACCAGACTGACCCGGTGTTTTGTAAATGCTCGGGTTAGCCCGAGGTGTATAGGTTCAAGTTATCAGGTACTGCGAAGTCCAGAGACAAGATGGAGATGTTCAGACAAATGGTATCTAGTATGTATTCCGCTATGTGATTATATATGAGGACAGATTATTATGACTATCCAGAGATGTGATGTACTCTGATATTGTAAGTATTTTTCAAATCTCTCAATAAAGATTTATTTCTGTATTAGATTTTGTTCCACTGCGATGTGACACTTTGTGTTGTGTTGATACTTTTGTATTCTAACATTCTTTCTTTCTTGTCTCACCCTCTAATTTCTTTCTATAAACGTTCCAGTGTTTTCGGTGCTTGGAAGGTCGGCACAAGTCATGGTAAGGGTATTTATGTCGATTTTCGGGGCTGAAAATCTCTGGGTCGTTACACCCGACACGATTCAAAATGCACAGTGTAACTTGTACCCAATGCCTGCTTTTTCCACTCCGGAGTACGTGCATGCCCGTAAACCGTCGGAACCTACACTGACGTGCCTCCTGCCGCTATTTTTGACCGCTTATAATCAACCTAGTAATCGTGCCCCCACCCTTCCTAGTTTCAGGGTACCATGATACATCTATGTGTGTTACTGCTGAAATGGGTCCCTATTGCTAGGGTTTCCTGCTGGTTAAGTTTGTGGGCCTATATATATAAATATTACCCACCTATACGAGATGAACTTAACCCACCCACCTATTCTAGCATATTTTCTTAACGATTAAGTTTTATGGGCCTATATTTACTAATATTACCCACCAACCCGACGTGCACTTAACCTTCCCACGGATTCAAGCATGTTTATTTAATGGTTAAGTTTTGTGGGCCTATATTTACTAATATTACCCACCTACCTGATGTGTACCTAACCTCCTACTCGCCAAGTCGTGTTAGTTAAGTGGTTCTTATTAACTTTAAACTTTCTTGCTTATCATGTTGGATTGGTTAAGCGTGATTTATTAACTTAACCCTGTTCATTCATCGGGTTATATTGGTTAAGTATTTCCCAATTAACTTAACCTCATTCTCTCATCAAGTTATATTGGTCAAGTGTCATTAATCAATTCAAGTTGACTTAACCCATCCACCTGTCACGTCATGTTGGTCAAGTGTTTCCTTCTGGTGTTGACTTGACCCTACCTCAAATCATGTTATATTGGTTAAGTGTTGTTCTCGTGTTAACTTAACCCTTCCCATACATCATGTTATATAATTGGTTAGGTGTTTTCCTCTTGTATTACTTAACCCCACCACATGTCATTATATATTTTGGTTAAGTGTTACCTTAGTTAACTTAACCCTATCATCTGCTTAATTAACATGTTACAACGGTTAAGTGTTCTAAATTTAATTAACCTCACCCACTTGTCTAATTAACATGTTATTACGTTTCCCTAATTACTTAACCTCACCATTTCTAGCTTGATTTATTCATGAGCCTTAATTAATTAATTAATTGATTGATTAAAGCACCAACCACTCACATTAGACATATATTGTTGTGGTTACTAGATGTGTCGGTCTGTTCCGAGCAGGTTTACACCGCAACTCAGTCTAACCTCGGGTCTTTTTGGGCTTGATGCACTAACCACTCACATTAGACATGTATTGTTGTGGTCACTAGATGTGCCGGTCGGTTCCGGGCAGTTTTACACCACAAATCAGTCTAACCTCGGGTTAGGCATATTCGTCTTTTACTAAATTTACACATTTACTATTTATGTAAATTTTACGTAAATCAATTTAGCCTAGATCATAATCAACTGTCATGCAAATTAACATACTTATATTCTATGCCCAAAACTTGATTTACTAATCAATTAACCCAACTTGCAATTTATACCAATTTAGATTTAATATTCCCCTTTTACAATTCACGTCCAGTCTAGATTAATATTCCAACTTACGGTTCATGTCAAAACTAGATTTAATATTCTAGATTACTATTTATGTCCAAACTTGGTTTACACGCCAATTACACCCTTTGCAGCCAATTAAATTTATCAACTTATGCCCAAGTCTAATATGCATGTAAATCATTCACTATTATAGCCAATTTAGGCTATGCCAACATATTTATTATGCCAAACTAACTTAATTAAGCTACGCCCAAATCCCCATGCCGTAATCGTACGTATAACATGATTTCACAAGTTTCTAAGTACTCATGAAATGATACTAATAGTATCAAAGTAAGGGATAGGGGATAAGCACGAGAATTGACATAAAATAATATCCATGCAAGAATGAACCAAATACAAAAAATATGGTTCCAATGGGTTTGATGTACATAATAGTGAATAGGAATAAACAAGACAAGTTACACCCAAAAAAATGGGATCCAACATAATTAAGGGAATAGGCATAGGTGATTTGGTCCAACATAATGCCAGTTCGAAGTACAACCCAATAGGTTAATGGGAATAGGTATAAGTCACTGACTACAATAGTTATAGGCCATTAACCACAATAGTCATGGGCTACTAATCACAATAGTTTCTTAATCAATGTCATAGTCAATAGTCTCAAAGTCATGAATTATATGCAATAGTCTCAAAATTATGAGTCATAGTCATAGGCAACAGTCTTATAGTCATAGTCATATGTAATAGTCTCTTTGTCATGAATCATAGTCATAGGCGATAGTTTCATGGGCAACAGTTTCATAGTCATAGTCTTAGGCAAAAGTCCCATAATCATAGTCATTGGCAATTAGCCACAATAAGTTCTAGGCCACAATCGAGTATCAGATCCAAAGGCATAGATAACGTTAGATTTGACATAAGCACGAATCAAAGATAATTAACTTGCAAATTGGTATAGTTCTATATTTTGATTTATTACATTCATAATTCCAATTACACGTAAAAATCTAAGGAATAACCGCACTTACAATGATCGGTTTAGAAAAGGTGATTTGCTATGATTCGAGTGACGTTGCTTGAAGCGGAATTCCTATGGTCCAACATGAAGCTTTGACTTGATTTGATTCTCCAATTTGAAGAAGAACTATTACTTGTTTTAGTGGAGAACAAGATTTATTTTAATAGTGGAGGCTAGAATAGAGAGAAACAGCATATAGATGCCGCAAAGAATTTGTGTGGAGAAACCTTAGGTCTAGGCATTCTTTTATAGGTGTAGAGAATGTTTTTGAGCCATTAGATCGCCCTAGAAGTCATCCGGTCCGTCCAGAATAGGTCAAAATCGTTGTAGTCCAGATGTGGAAAAACAGGGCAGGTCGACCCCCAGGTCGACCTATAGGGGGTGGAGGTCGACCACCAGGTCGACCCCTAGGTCGACCCGTGGTCGACCCCCAGGTCGACCCGTGGTCGACCCCCAGGTCGACCCCTGGTCGACCCCCAGGTCGACCCCTGGTCGACCTGGGTCCTGGGCGGGAAATTTCCCGCCCAGCCCGGGTGTGTGTTTTGAATTCGAATTTTGAATCTGGTTTTATTTATTAAATTCTTGAAACTTCTTAAGGCCATAACTTCTTCATACGGAGTCGATTTACGCAAACTTGGACTCTATCTCAAGCAGAATTTCGAGACAAACGCAATGGCGTAACCCATTTCCCTTAATTCTTCTTCTAAAAATTATTTATACTTTAAGTTGTGAAACTTAATGTTACAGAATTACGGGGTGTTACAGGTGGAGAATCAAAAGGGGGTGTGATGGTCTCAGGTGGAGGTTGGGATGGAGGCAAGTCGGAGTTGTAAGTGGCGGCAACCAAGAGTTCATCGGAGGAGGAGCACGATCGGTGATGAAGGCTTAGGAATATCGGGTTTGATAGAAATGGAGACATAAGTTTTTAATTGAAGTAGATGGCATCGGTTTTTTTTCCTGGAAGAAAGGTAAATAACAAAACATCATTATTTAACGATTAATTAATTATTTCCTAGGATTAATGATTAGACTTAACATTTTAATTATTTCAATTTAATTCAAACGACGAAATATGTGTATCTTTCACATACGTATACAGAATTGGATGAAACTAGATTCTATGGGATCGTATCGACGGTGCCAACGTATACGAATTGGAACATAGTGATTTAGATGTCACTGGAATTTTACATAGTTTCAAACGCCAGTTTGAAACTATATAAAGCAATGCAATATCGTCGAACACCAAATTGGTGAGTTAATTCTCACACTTCTGAAATATTGCGATGTGTTAAATTCATATCATTAATATTTATCATTAATTGGCTGAATGGACACTATGGATGCTATAGATGATTTTTATTGGTTGATTGTTTGTCTGTGTTATACTATAATTCTGATTTCATTTAATAATGATAAAAAATATTATAAACTGTTGTGCAGGGAAGAACAGGTTGGAGGAATCCGACCTGATTCCTCGAATAAATCATATATTAGTTGTTGTTTTCACGAATTATTTATCCCAATTTACATCACACCCTGTTTAGATTTTTGATGATTGAATAATTATTGATTGTTGAATCTAAATTCAACAATTATCACATTTTAAATCAATATGCAGTACTGATTGGGTAATTGGCAGTAGATGGTCTAAATCCATCGCTTTGAAACAGTAATTCACCGTTAGGGGAATGGATGTATTTTAAAGTTAAAATTTTATTTTTAACTAAATCGAAATTTAAATATTGATTTAGTTATTTAAATAACTAGATTTTAAGTAAGACATATTTATAACTTCAGTTATAAAAAGAAATGTTAAAATAATTTATATTTTTTATTTCATAAAGAAGTCGTATGGTAACCGAAGGGAAAATAATATAGAATAATTGTTTCCAAGGGAAAAGTTAAATAAGGTTTTATTATTTTAATTTATGATTATTTATAGGAGTTAAGTAATTTTATTCGAGATGATTATTAAATTGTTTATATTTTTTTAAAAATAATAAATAATTATGAAAGGATTTTATGGTCTAAATTCCATAAAGGAGTAATAAAAGGAATTAGAGTTTTAAATAAATTGTTATAATATTAACTAACCTATCGTAGTTAATAATGAAGTAATATACATATGCTTCAGAGATGATAAAGGGCGTAGGAAATAGATTCGAGTTATATAAGACTTGTCAATAGGAATTTTAAGTGATAAGTTTTGCGATTAGGGAAGAAGTTCACTTAATCATAAAGATTAAGTGAAAATAGATATGAATGAAAAAAGGTATTTTCCAAAAGTAAGAAATGATTTGTAAACCATACTTATCGATTTAAGAAAGTAAGTAAATAAAAAAATTTATAACTCGAATTTCATAAACAAGTTATAAAAGATATTTGAGTTGAAATTAAAGATTTTAATCAAGTTAGATTAAAAGAGAAGATTTGCAAGAATGCATAAGAGTTGGATAAAATATTAGTGAGCGGATCCAAATTTATAAGGAAAAAGGGAGTTTGTAATTAAGGCAAGGACTTTAAAATAAATAATTTACTTAGGAATTGAATTAAGTAAATATTGAAATCAAAGAATTTCAAGAGTGAAAAGGACAGTAATAGATTTTGAATAAAAGAAGTTACCAAAGGAATTTTTGTTATAATTCCAAAGTTTATATTATACATAATGTAAACAGATTTTGGGAAAAGGTATTTAATGAATGGATCATTGTTAATCCAAGTTATGAGTAGAATACTATACCGGATCTTTTTGAAGCAAGGGTTAATATTTAGAAATAATTTACTAAATACATCTATTAAGTAAAATGGGTATAGTCAATTGAGATTTTTCAAAAGAAAGGATTTGGTTTGTAAAATCATGCTTTGAATAGAAAATGGGATCCGAATTATAATATAAGAATATGGGTTGGAGTTATGAACTTCTATCTACTTTGAGATAAGAACGTTGTTGATTAAGGTCTGAGAGGTAAATAAAATACCCCAACTTTACCGACTTCACTATTATCGAGGAATGGTATTAGTTCGTAATGGTAAAAGAGTTTGGAAAGGAGTTAATACTCTTGTAAAACATTTGCAATTCATTTGCAAGGTTTGAAATGGAGTTGAATACCATAAGTTTAAAGTAAAAAGTGTACATTAACATTGTTTAGCCGAGTTTACACATATAGTTTAAATTATACGTGTAGGCCATTTATGTAACACTATTTTTTTTCTAGAAAATAGAAATTATATGAGAAAAGTATATTTATTTGAAATAATAAGTAATTAGAATGGAAGGGCTATATAAATTTTGAAATAGAAATAAATATTTGGATTTAAGTAATTAAAGCCATTGAGTTTTGAATAAGAAAGCATGAGTTGTTTAATATGGTTTTTACCACATAAGAATTGACAATGGAATTATATTCATGAATTGGCAATATATTAATATATGGATATTTTTCAGAATTAAGGAAATGAATGGTTGATGAATATATAGCAAAATATTTTCAGAATTTAAGGAGAATAGAGAAGTGAGAATAAACAAGAGGTAATGTTTCCAAATAGCGGATCAAAAGATAAGTTGACGAGATATTTAAATGAAATCGATGTTAACTCTAGGGAATGATTTTAAGTGATTCAATAAAGATTTTTAATGAATGAGAACCTGAGCTGCCAATATACTTGACTTTATTGGTTTGACATTGATAGTTAAAACACCAACTATCAATAAAATATAATTGGACCTTTTTAAGTGTTGTTTCGAAGAGACCGGGATGAGAACTAGACTCAAACCCACTTCGAATCAGCGTTACGTACGAAGCTAACTCGCAAGGGATAAAGATGGAGCAATCAAAGACCGTTGATATCCATAACGGAGGAACTTCTTATAATCTATGGTCTGCAGCCAAAGATATACTGTGGTTCTGTCGTGATTGAGACCTACGGATTTGCAAGGACTACTCGCTACTGATCTATAGGGTGATTCCTTAGATGTGGTAGGAGGGTACCTTCGGTTCATCCTGTTCCTGGATGACTTGTATGGACGAGTGTTTAACAGAGTATTTCCAAAGCAATCACGTACGTTGATTTCCTCAAAAGTATCACTGTTGATAGCAGAGAAGACACCTTCTCTTAGCTTAACAGCTAGTGTATTTTTGTGGACATCAATTAGTGAAATCTGGCGGAACTGACAATGTAACATTCAAAGTGAATTATGGCCGGATATTCCAAAAGTCGATATAACATCAAGCCTCATCAACCAGGAAATGACATAAATCGCGCAGGCAGCATGGCTATGTAGGTCGCTCCCATTAGGGTGCATGATCACCTATCTAGAGAAATTACTTTGTTTCGTTAATCTATTTCGATGCTGTCTCTTTTGGGGAAACGGTGGGTAGCTCCCAACCGTTGGTGATATACATTCGATACAATCAAGCGAAATGAGTGGTCGGTCATGTGTGGGACGGGTTGCAAGACGTTCTTGTTGAACCCAGTGTGTTCGCCTCTAGAGATACACTATAGATAGGTGGTCCCATACCTTGTCATAGTTGGAAATCCAATCTCCAATAAGCGCACACGATTTTGGTTTGTATAATATATATGTGGAGCGTGAGATGCAAGCGTTTCGCTAGATTGCTATTTATTTGTGAATTGATAGACACTATTATAATATCAGAATAGCATTGATTTCCAAACTGTTTTGGGTTATAGTAAGTTAAAAACCGTCTGTGTTTATGTGTGGACTGGTCTTACTATTATCTTTTTCTTTCAAAAGGATTTCAAAAATTAAGCCGATTGTTTGATGTGAATCAACCACTGAAGTATTTCAGATTGATCCGGGTGTTTTTGCTTTGCTTCAAAATGTGCTCGGGTCAGACTGAACATATTTTACAGGATAGTTATCACTTGGAGTTCCAGGAGCTGGAAGCAGAAGGCTCCACCGTTAGTTATTTAAAGTTATTCCGCTATATCTGATTCATGTTGTACTCTGATGATTGGTACGTATACAAAATTTTCATTGGTATAAAGATATGTTGTTATATTATATATTTTGTTCGTTCCGCTGTGAGATTCCGATGTTACTATTCTTTCTTCTATTCTAATATTTCTTTCTTTCTCTCTCATCCGCTAATTTCGTTCTCCTAACATTCTGCTTTTCCATGTAATTTGGTTTGACTGTTGTAACGTCCTGGATTTTTAGCGATCCTATAATTAATTTATTTAATTATTTAAATGGTCATTTAGAGATTTAAATGACTTGAATTCAATTATTTTGAATATTTAATGGAAAAATATATGATTGTCGGGTTTCCAATCTCATTTCAATATGTATATGAAAACACTGAACATTAGTTGTGCTATAAATAATAAAATCATGGTCGCTTTCAAAATAAATATATGCGTCAGTAAACCAATTCAAATCTTTACACAAGATCATTCGAAATCTTTGCAAATCCATACCAAACTGTTATACGTCATTTTTAAATCTTGATTGGGGTTTTATTCCAATATTTCCTTCATTCGACTGATCTAGCTGATTATATTTTGATTTCCTTCCTTCGTGATATCTGATTCAAAATCATCCAGCATGTCCAGATCCATGAGCACATATGCAGCAACAATAAAAAAATAAGATAAATCCAAACAAATCTTTGTAGACTTTATCTTTTACCATATTCTTTTACCATCTCGCCACATATCAGTTGAATTCAACACTGCCGACATATATATGTTATATATAAAACTTTGACCGAACAACTCAGTAACCAAATCGCAGAGTAGTCTCTGAATCCATTTTACAAGATGTCATATGTTTTCTTAAAAAAAATCTTACCCAAAGTCATTTCATATCTATACAATAAATATAAGACGCCATTCTTATTCAAACTTTTCGGCTAAAGGAAAACAATATAGTATGGAAATTGGGTCTGTCATTGTTCAAAGCTACAGTGCAAATGGATAGTGACAACATCACTGACTTTGTTTCCTTCCATTCGAAGGCATCAGTAATGAAACCCCAAATCATGTATATTTAAATCATATAGGCTTATATAATTTAATGAATGCACATGCCTATCTCTGTCAAAATGTATATTGGACATGAAAAGATACTAAGTTGTCGTCCTATTCGTTCAAATCAACGCAGTCCCTTACAGAATTAAATGAAACATATGCTCCTCTGTTCTAAATAAAGGACCGCACATGGAAAGTAGAAATTCAACTGAGCCTACAGACCTACCTATCTTCCAATTTACGTGGCCACCAAGGCATTTTTCCCTATAAATTCACGGTTGCCTCAGAATCCCTAGATGTCCAATTATTTCTCCCATTTCATTTCGCCACTTCCACCAATAAAAATCGAGACCTTCCACCAACGATTAAATATCAAATACTCAATGGTAAAATTCGATTTTTGATTCGTTTTAACCTTGAGACTGAGATCTTCGATTTCATATACATATTAAGATGAGCGAACCAAGTTGAGGCGATCGATGTTCTTCTACAGTCAGCCGAGGGTTCGTGAGAATCTTCATCACGGGTTCCTTAACAATCCAGGTGTCGCGAGATCAAGTTCGGAGGTGCGTGGACCACAAGAAGGTGAGACGCAGGTGGTGGTGTCTCTATTGGGTACTACGGTCAACTTCAAGTGGTTGCGAAATTGAGAGTAACTGCTAATTTTGGTTACTGTATATTTTTCTTTTATGTCGATTTTGGCATATTGGTTTCCGGAGGAAGGTTGTGATGAGTGGAGGCCGATGGGGGTGACGGTGGTGATGTGGGGTCAGCCGATGGCGTTGATGACAGTGGGACGCCGATGGGTGAAGGTTTGGGAAGTTGTTATAGTCGGATTTGAATGTTTGGGTTAGAAGGAAGAAAAGGCAACATGATTGTTGATGAGAGTAAGGGACGTGAGTTTACAAATCTGGGTCAAGAGATGGCAGTGGACTTTGTTTGAACTGAAGAAGACGACGACAGTTAGTTGCAAGGAAAAGAGTTGGGTTGAATGGGTGTTATGATTGGCTATTCAAGGTATTTTGGAATAGGAGGAAGGTGGATGGTTTGATGTATGTTGCTGAGTTGAAAGAAAAGTTTAAGTCTATTTTGCCTGGGGGATTTTTATCTGACTGAGGAACTTGCAACCACACAAATCTAGCTTTTAAATGGGTTCAAAAAAAAATCTAGACATCAAGATATACAAAGCCAGTGACAATTTTGGAAATTTCCGAGAATGGAAGTTGGATGAAAACTCCGGTTGATTACAAACCACTTTGGAGCTCATGTCTTACCAACAAAGGAAAGGAAATTTGGCGAAGGACAATAAGTAAGGATAATCACTTAATTATATATGTAATTCACTAAATTAACGGCTAAAACATAGTTAAAAATGTAATTAAGGATTTTAATGAAATAATAACTATTAACGACGTTTAATGAAACACCCCACCTCC
This sequence comes from Allium sativum, assembly GCA_030737875.1. Classification (NCBI taxonomy): domain Eukaryota; kingdom Viridiplantae; phylum Streptophyta; class Magnoliopsida; order Asparagales; family Amaryllidaceae; genus Allium; species Allium sativum. The sequence goes on from CM060915.1 coordinate 153,835,714, forward strand.
GTTAAGGTCACTCACAAGGGAATTCCTTAATTTTGGTGGAGGTTTATAAGTAAAAGCCACAGGTAAACTCAAGACAGATATAAATACACATATTTTAAACAGCGGAAACCAACAAACTTTTATTGCATCAATACTTGTTCAAAACAAAACATTCCATAATTGTCTCAAAATACTTCCATCATTACAACGTCATAACTGCCTTGATTATTAAAGAAGCATAAAACATAAATAAAGTGACAAAAATCCCCATAGTGATATCCAAACTCAGACTACGGTCGACACCCAGGTCTACACTACGGTCGACTTGGGGGGGACTAGGTCGACACCATGGTCTACCTGGGGTAACCAGGTCGACTCCATGGTCGACGCTATGGTCGACCTGGTCTCTGGGCGGGAATTTTCCCGCCCAGCCCAGTTTGAACCTGAAATTCGAAATTTTGAAATTAAACTGAGCTGTTTGAATTTAAATTTGATTCTGAAACTTCCGAAGACCATAACTCCTTCATACGGAGTCCGATTCACGCAAACTCAGACTCTATCTCAAGCAGAATTCCGAGACGAACGCAATGGCGTAACCCGTTTCCCTTAATTCTTTCATTTAGAATTAATTATACTTTAATTTGTGAAGCTTAGCGTTATAGAATTCACGGGGTGTTACATTCTCCCCCCCCCCCTTAAAAGGATTTCGTCCCCGAAATCTTCAAGTTAGGAAGAATGTATATCCTGCCATCCAACATTCCATCTACTCAACCAACAAACACAGGCAACCACTATCCTTAAAAGACTTCTAATGCTTCATGATCATATGCAAAGTGTGTGTACATGTCCTTATCTAATGCAGAAATCAGGCGGTTAACTGATTCAGTTGACCTCCTTAATGCGAATCATGTAAGTGTCATGAATCCATTATGTATGCAAATTTTTACTACTCATAATTCTACATGAGTGCACAACCATTCATACAAATGCGGCAACCATATGACAGCATATGTAACACCCCGTGTATTTATAACAGTGAAATTCAAAAATTAAAGTATAACTAACTTCAAAATCAAAGAATTAAGGGAAATGGGATACGCCATTGCGTTCGTCTCGGAATTCTACTTGAGATAGAGTCCGAGTTTGCGTAAAACGGACTCCGTATGAGGAAGATATGGCCTCCGGAAGTTTCAGAATTCAGTTTAAAATTCAAACAGACCAAAACAGCTCAGAAAAACCAATTTGAAATTCAAAATCAGGCCCAATTGGCCAGGGTGGGAATTTTCCTGCCCAAGGCACCCAGGTCGACTTGGCAGTCGACCTGGGGCTAACCAGGTCGACTGGGCAGTCGACCTGGGACTGGCGTGTCGACTGCCAAGTCGACACGGTGTCGACTGGCGTGTCGACCTGGCCCCTGAGCCAGGTCGAACCCAGCCCCCCCTGGCTGGCCTGGTCTGTGTTTGGTGCATTTTCTGAGCCTTGCCTTGTCACTAGGGCTAGGTGTCAGCTCCTGGTTGGTCTCTCCTTCAAGCGAACAACTATTATTAAACCAAGCTCCATCGACGGTCCTAATCAACTCGCAAACACTATAAAAAGACCCTAAGACCTAGCCTAAATCATACTATTTCATTTTAGCCTCTTGCAGCCGCCATTAAACCTAGAACTCTAAATTAAAAAATACAAAGAACAAAATTATAGAAGACGAAGGACGATTCTTGAAGGCTACAACTAGAAGCTACAACAACTACGATGCTTTAGACAACGGATTTGGGGCTATTTGATTTGGAATTTTGATTACTTGCTTCATATTGTAAGTTCTATGTCACTTTTTGGGCAAAAACGCTAAAATAACATGGACATGCCATGAATTGAAACCGGATTTAGGAACTATTATTAATCCATGTTTATATTGTTTAACTTTGAATCATAATTTGGGAATATTGCTATGTCAATGTTGCAAGTTAAACTTATCATGATTTTGATGTTGTTATGAATCACTTGGGCTTAATTGTATGGCAAGTTGGACTAATACATGTCCATGGAATCACTATGTTTATTGAAATCTTTATGTTGATTAAACCATGCCTATGATGCTAATTAAACCATGTCTATGATGTTGATGGAACTATGCCTGTGATGTTAATATACCTATCATGTTAATGACAAAATTGGGAATTGCTAGGTTATGATGAAAAGTTGGAATCATTATGTTTATAATGCTAGATGAGAATCATTATGTTAAAAATGCTAAATTGGAATCCACTATGCCTATTAGAATTACCATGACTTTAATGTTTCATGTTTGTAATAAAATTATTATTATGCCCGCAATGATTATTATGCCTATGATGTAAAGTTGAAATCATCATGTTAAACTAAGTTGGAACCATTACTATGCCAAGTTATCATCATGCTAGTATTGAAACCATGTGATATGTTATAGCCTGTTTATTATGCAAGTGATGTTGGAATTGTCACATATGCCTATCACATGTTTGGTGTTATTCCCCTTTATCTCTTGAATTGTTTATGCTTGGGAACGAAGTACGTTTATATACGTTGGGGATACGATTGGGTAGAATAGGCAAAACTTGAATTGATTATAATCATAAACCGTGAAATTTGGCATAAGTAGAACATGAAATATGGCACAAAAACTTGACTTGAACATGCCATAACTTGACTTAAAACATGCCTTTGTTGGGCATGAAGTTGACATATGAACATGCTATGGAAATAGCACGAATCTGCTAAGAACATGGGCATGACTGTAGAAAACAAGAAAGTGGCCAACTCGAGGTTGGGTTGAGTTTGTAGTGTAAATCTGCCCGGAACCGCCCGGCAAATCCAGTTGCTACAGACAATAGGATCCAATGTGGGTAGTTGGTCACATCGCGCTTGAAACCCGAGGTTGGGTTGAGTTCGTAGCGTAAACCTGCCCGGAACCGCCCGGCAAATCCAGTGGCTACGAACAACAGGATCCAATGTGAGTGGTTCGGTGCATTAACGAATCGATTAATGCCAATTAGGGTTAAGTCATGAACATGAAAAGACAGCTTAACCAACTTGAACACGATTTGTAGGGCTAAGTCATGAACTTGAAACGACAACACTTAGCCAACTTGATATGACACGTAGGCGGGTTAAGTCGTGAATTTAAATGACATACTTAACCACCTTGACATGACTAGACTGGAAAAGGATTAAGTCACGAATTACATGACTTAATCGGTTAGGCAGGTTAGGTCACGAATTACATGACCTAATCTGTTAGGCGAAACCCTAGACACGACCCTTTTCAGCAGTAACCCTCTAGATGTATCAAGGTACCCTGGGGCTAGGCCGGGTGGGGCACGATTACTGGGCTGATTGTAAGAGGTGAACGACGGCAGTGGGGTACGCCAGTGTAGGTTCGGTGGACTACGGTCGTGCACGTATTCCGGGGCAGATACTAGGTATCCGTAGATTTATCTGTGCATCCTGAATCGTGTCAGGGGTTGACACCCTAGGGCTGATTCACCCGAAGGTGGACCCAGCACAGGTGACTACATTCGTGATTAGCCGTATGACACGGACACTTGACGAGCTAGAACTTGTAGGGAGCCGATCGACTAGATAAGCGCTCTGTAGGACCCCGTACTTGGGTCAGACCCCGTTTCAGGGTCATTTCACGATATTGGGCCATGGGATTTATTTCGTGATTAACTTGTGACCTGGGCTTAGTATACTAGTATAGTCGATGCAACGAATCTTGAACATGTGATGCTTTATTTGACTTGTCTTGACTTATCATGGTCACCTTAGTCTATCTTGTCCACCTTGACACCATTCCTAAGTTTAGTTCCAGTTCATTCATGACATGTTGTTTTAACCGTTTTTACACTGAAAGTCACTAGGACTTACTCAGTCTTTACGACTGACCCTTTTTCCTTTCGCCTCTTTTTCTTTCTCCCCCCCCCCAGGTTCTCAGGGAGGGAATACCGCAGCTTGACCAGCTTTCACATCCAGCTTAAAGAGAAAGAATGTATTGCTTGGATCTTTTTTGTTTTGGACTATGGCTTTGGACAGCAATTATGGGACTTATGCAGTTTCTTTATGTTTTCTTTATGCTTCTTTAAATAATGTACTCAAGACAGTTATGAAGGTGTTATGTTTTTGGAAGTATTGTAAGACAAGTTATGACATGGTTTGTGTAACACGTATTTTAATGAAATAAAAACCGCTGTTGTTTTCCGCTGTTCAAAAATATGTGTATTCATATCTGTCTTGTATATCTGTGACTTATACTTACAAACCTCCACCAAAATTAGGGCATTCCCTTTGAGAGTGACCCTAACGGAGGTGGGGTGTTTCACTTGGTATCAGAGCATAGGTTTACCAGATAAGATAAAAAGTTTTGAAAATTTATTTTTAAAAAGAAAATTTAAAGAAGCATTTTTAAAGGTAAAATGTTATATTTTAGAAAGGCAAAGTCCCCCAAAGCCATAGGTACTATCTTTTATTCTTCGTTTTGAATCTATCCTTTTTGTTTCAGCATGTCCGAAGAACTTAACTTGCCAGAGGGTATACCAATACCTGGTTGGTTTAGACGATTCTTAGAAGCAAGGGCCAATCAGCCAGGTCCTACCGTTCCTCCTCCCCCAGCTGCAAGAAATCAACCAGCTGCAGCAGCACCTCCCCCGCGGGGTAATACTTTTGCTAAGATATGTAAAGATTTTATAGCTATGGGAGGAAAGGACTTTCATGGAACTGAGTCCTTCGTGGCAGCTAGGAATTGGCTGAAGGAAACCGAGGACCTATTCGTCATCTTGGAGGTAGAAGATAGGCAGAAAGTACAACTGGCAGTATGGCTACTTAAAGGCGAGGCTTCCTACTGGTGGGAAGTCACCAATGCAGAAAGACCAGTGGAAACATGGGAGGACTTTAGGGCAAGGTTTGAGGCTAAATTTCTCTCAAAAGCTGAAAGGAGTCTTCAGTTGGAAAAATTCTTATTTATTAAGCAAGGGAATATGACAGTCAAAGAGTATGTTAATCAGTTCGATGAGTTGGCTAGGTTCGGACTGGACCTAGTCAACACCCCGCACAAGAAGGCTCTCCGCTTTGTCAAAGGATTGAATGAGCCATTACACAGTTTGGCCATGACCCATATACCCATGGGAGCTACGTATGAAAGGTTGGTACAGATGGCATTGTTGAACGAAGAAGATAAGGGCAAGAAGGAGACAAAGGCAGAAAACTCTCAAGGGAAGAAAGAGGTCAAGCCCAACGATTCTCAGAATAAGAAGGTAGACTCCGAGAAAGGAGGCAAGAACGACAACTCACGTGATAAAAGGAAATGCAGTTTCTGTGGTACGGAAGGGCACATAGCCAAGGATTGTAGAAAGAGGAAGACAAAGCAAGGAGAATGTTTTCATTGTGGGGAGACTGGACACATCAGCAAAGACTGCCCTAAGAAGCAGATCGGACCTTCTGGGGGTACATCGTTAACTTCTTCTAGATGCTTTGTTTTATCTTGTTTCTCTCCTCGATCCTAGCTTGAGAACCATAGGTAGAATCTTTTTGGATGTAAACATGTAATTGAAACATGTTATGATCGCGAAGTGGTCGCAAGTGGTTGCTCGTGGATGCATGAATACACATTAGGCACTAGATCGGCTCAGACACATTTTCATGTTGCATGTGCATAAATGTATTTATTCGTATATGGATGAAGTTTAGTGTGTCGTCATATGGATGTTGCATTTATATATGAATGGTTGTGCACTCATGTAGAATCATGAATAGGAAAATTTGCATACATAATGGATTCATGGCACATACATGATTCGCATTAAGGAGGTCAACTGAATCAGTAGACCACCTGATTTTGCATTAGATAAGTACATGTACACACACACTTCGCATATGATCATGAAGCATTAGAAGTCTTTTAAGGACAATGGATGCTCGTGTTTGATGGATGAGTAGATGGATGTTTGGATGTTAGGATATACATTCTTCCTGAACTTGAAGATTTCGGGGACGAAATCCTTTTAAGTAGGGGAGAATGTAACACCCCGTGTATTCTATAACAGTGAAATTCACAAATTAAAGTATAACTAACTTCAAAATCAAAGAATTAAGGGAAACAGGATACGCCATTGTGTTCATCTCGGAATTCTGCTTGAGATAGAGTCCGAGTTTGCGTAAAACGGACTCCGTATGAGGAAGATATGGCCTCCGAAAGTTTCAGAATTCAGTTTAAAATTCAAACAGACCAAAACATCTCAGAAAACCAATTTGAAATTCAAAATTGGGCCCAATTGGCCAGGGCGGGAATTTTCCCGCCCAAGGCATCCAGGTCGACTTGGCAGTCGACCTGGGGCTAACCAGGTCGACTGGGCAGTCGACCTAGGTCACCCGTGTCGACTGCCAAGTCGACACGGTGTCGACTGGCGTGTCGACCTGGCCCCTGAGCCAGGTAGAACCCAGCCCCCCCGGCTGGCCTGGTCTGTGTTTGGTCGATTTTATGAGCCTTGCCTTGTCACTAGGGCTAGGTGTCAGCTCCTGGTTGGTCTCTCCTTCAAACGAACGGTTATTATTAAACCAAGCTCCATCGACGGTCCTAATCAACTCGCAAACACTATAAAAAGACCCTAAGACCTAGCCTAAATCATACTATTTCATTTTAGCCTCTTGCAGCCGCCATTAAACCTAGAACTCTAAATTAAAAAATACAAAGAACAAAATTATAGAAGACGAAGGACGATTCTTGAAGGCTACAACTAGAAGCTACAACAACTACGACGCTTTAGACAACGGATTTAGGGCTGTTTGATTTGGAATTTTGATTACTTGCTTCATATTGTAAGTTCTATGTCACTTTTTGGGCAAAAACGCTAAAATAACATGGACATGCCATGAATTGAAACCGGATTTAGGAACTATTATTAATCCATGTTTATATTGTTTAACTTTGAATCATAATTTGGGAATATTGCTATGTCAATGTTGCAAGTTAAACTTATCATGATTTTGATGTTGTTATGAATCACTTGGGCTTAATTGTACGGCAAGTTGGACTAATACATGTCCATGGAATCACTATGTTTATTGAAATCTTTATGTTAATTAAACCATGCCTATGATGCTAATTAAACCATGTCTATGATGTTGATGGAACGATGCCTGTGATGTTAATATACCTATCATGTTAATGACAAAATTGGGAATTGCTAGGTTATGATGAAAAGTTGGAATCATTATGTTTATAATGCTAGATGAGAATCATTATGTTAAAAATGCTAAATTGGAATCCACTATGCCTATTAGAATTACCATGCCTTTAATGTTTCATGTTTGTAATAAAATTATTATTATACCCGCAATGATTATTATGCCTATGATGTAAAGTTGAAATCATCATGTTAAACTAAGTTGGAACCATTACTATGCCAAGTTATCATCATGCTAGTATTGAAACCATGTGATATGTTATAGCCTGTTTATTATGCAAGTGATGTTGGAATTGTCACATATGCCTATCACATGTTTGGTGTTATTCCCCTTTATCTCTTGAATTGTTTATGCTTGTAAACGAAGTACGTTTATATACGTTGGGGATACGATTGGGTAGAATAGGCAAAACTTGAATTGATTATAATCATAAACCGTGAAATTTGGCATAAGTAGAACATGAAATATGGCACGAAAACTTGACTTGAACATGCCATAACTTGACTTAAAACATGCCTTAGTTGGGCACGAAGTTGACATATGAACATGCTATGGAAATAGCACGAATCTGCTAAGAACATGGGCATGACTTTAGAAAACAAAAAAGTGGCCAACTCGAGGTTGGGTTGAGTTTGTATTGTAAATCTGCCCGGAACCGCCCGGCAAATCCAGTTGCTACAGACAATAGGATCCAATGTGGGTAGTTGGTCACATCGCGCTTGAAACCCGAGGTTGGGTTGAGTTCATAGCGTAAACCTGCCCGGAACTGCCAGGCAAATCCAGTGGCTACGAACAACAGGATCCAATGTGAGTGGTTCGGTGCATTAACGAATCGATTAATGCCAATTAGGGTTAAGTCATGAACATGAAAAGACAGCTTAACCAACTTGAACACGATTTGTAGGGCTAAGTCATGAACTTGAAACGACAACACTTAGCCAACTTGATATGACACATAGGCGGGTTAAGTCGCGAATTTAAATGACATACTTAACCACCTTGACATGACTAGACTGGAAAAGGATTTAGTCACGAATTACATGACTTAATCGGTTAGGCGGGTTAGGTCACGAGTTACATGACCTAATCTGTTAGGCGAAACCCTAGACACGACCCTTTTCAGCAGTAACCCTCTAGATGTATCAAGATACCCGGGGGCTAGGCCGGGTGGGGCACGATTACTGGGCTGATTGTAAGAGGTGAACGACGGCAGTGGGGTACGCCAGTGTAGGTTCGGTGGACTACTATCGTGCACGTATTCCGGGGCAAATACTGGGTATCCGTAGATTTATCTGTGCATCTTGAATCGTGTCAGGCGTTGACACCCTAGGGCTGATACACCCGAAGGTGGACCCAGCACAGGTGACTACATTCGTGATTAGCCGTATGACACGGACACTTGACGAGCTAGAACTTGTAGGGAGCCGATCGACTAGATAAGCGCTCGGTAGGACCCCGTACTTGGGTCAGACCCCGTTTCAGGGTCATTTCACGATATTGGGCCGTGGGATTTATTTCGTGATTAACTTGTGACCTGGGCTTAGTATACTAGTACAGTCGATGCAACGAATCTTGAACATGTGATGCTTTATTTGACTTGTCTTGACTTATCATGGTAACCTTAGTCTATCTTGTCCACCTTGACACCATTCTTAAGTTTAGTTCCAGTTCATTCATGAAATGTTGTTTTAACAGTTTTTACACTGAAAGTCTCTAGGACTTACTCAGTCTTTACGACTGACCCTTTTTCCTATCACCTCTTTTTCTTTCGTTCCCCCCCCAAGGTTCTCAGGGAGGGAATACCACAACTTGACCAGCTTTCACATCCAGCTTAAAGAGAAAGAATGTATTGCTTGGATCTTTTTCGTTTTGGACTATGGCTTTGGACAGCAATTATGGGACTTATGCAGTTTATTTATGTTTTCTTTATGCTTCTTTAAATAATGTACTCAAGACAGTTATGATGGTGTTATGTTTTTGGAAGTATTGTAAGACAAGTTATGACATGGTTTGTGTAACACGTATTTTAATGAAATAAAAATTGCTTTTGTTTTCCGCTGTTCAAAAATATGTGTATTCATATCTGTCTTGTATATCTGTGACTTATACTTACAAACCTCCACCAAAATTAGGGCATTCCCTTTGAGAGTGACCCTAACGGAGGTGGGTTGTTTCAGAATATGAAGTTTCAACCATTTACAAATGAGAATACATATATATGCATATGAAATATGAAGTGACTGAGCCGATCTATAACCTAGGGTGTGTGTGTATATGCATCCACGAGCAACCACTAGCAACCATTTGCAGCCATCATCCATAACATGTTTTCAAATACATATTTGCATGCATTTGTTTTCTACCTAAGGAGTTAGGAAAAGGACCGAGGAGATATACCTAAAAAAGATAGATAAAGCATAACTTAAGGAAAAAGAGAGAGATCAAAGATGTACCCTCAAAAAGAAGAGGGTAGGCAGCGCATATTTTGTCCTCAGTTTCCCAAGTCGCGTCTTCCTCGGCGTCGCTCCACTGGACTTTAACGAGTTTGACTTCGCGGTTGCCTAGCTTTTTCACTTCAGTTCCTAGGATGCGGGTTGGAATTCTCCTCACAGTTGCTTCACGTTCCACTTCGGCTTCTTCTAGAATGCTAGGTTCCACCACTTCCGCAGACTCATGCAAACACTTCCGGAGGTGAGAAACATGAAAGACGTTGTGAACTCGGGCCAGTCTCTCGGGTAGCTCTAATCTATAGGCCACCTTTCCGACCTTCTCGATGATAGGAAATGGTCCTACAAATCTTGGTGCTAGCTTTCCTACAGATCCAAAACGAACGACGTTCCTTATAGGTGATACCTTAAGGAAAACTCTGTCCCCAATCTCAAACTCAAGGTCGGTCCTTCTTTTGTCGTCGTAGGATTTCTGTCTGTCTTGGGCAGTCTTCGTTCTCCTACGTATCAAGTCCACTTTCTCTGAAGTCTCTCGAATCATATCTGGTCCAAGTATAAGCTTATCTGTAGACTCGTACCAACAAGTTGGTGATTTGCACGGTCTTCCATATAAGGCTTCGAAGGGTGCCATACCGATGGTAGCTTGGTAGCTGTTGTTATAGGCAAATTCCACTAAAGGAAGGTGATCCTCCCAAGTCCCTCCAAAGTCAAGAACGCAAAGTCTTAAAAGATCCTCTAAAACTCTATTCACCCTTTCCATCTGGCCATCGGTTTGGGGGTGATAGGCCGTGCTCAAACATAACTGTGTGCCTACAGCTTCTTGCAGCCTCCACCAAAACTCGCTTGTGAAGATAGGGTCTCGGTCACTAACAATGCTGGAGGGTATCCCATGGAGTCGAACTATTTCCTTGAGATAAAGAGATGCTAGAGATGCGGCAGTCCTTCTACTCTTGATAGGTATGAAGTGGGCGCTCTTACTAAGCCTATCCACTACTACCCAAATGCTAGTGTTGCCTCTTCTCGACCTAGGCAGTTCATCAATGAAGTCCATTGAAATGTTTTCCCACTTCCACTGTGGGAACTCTAAAGGATGAAGTAGTCCTCAAGGCTTCTTCTGTTCTGCCTTGACCCGTTGGCATGTCATGCACTTAGAAACGAAATCTGCCACGTCTTGCTTCATGCCGTTCCAAAAGAAAGTCCTTTTTATATCCTTGTACATCTTATCACCGCCAGGGTGTATAGTCATCTTGGAATGATGCGCTTCTTCGAGAACCTTCTTTGTCAACTCCCTTGCTTGTGGGATGCATAATCTTCCATCTCGCCTCAGCCAACCCTTATCATCGATGGTGTACCTACTGAGGTGACTGGAAGTTTGACCCCTAATAAGTTTATCAATCACATCGACAAGCTGAGGGTCTTCACGTTGTGCAGCCCCTACTGAGTCCAAGAGAGTAGGGTGTACTTCGAGAGATGCTAGCAAACCCGGTACAAAATCTGAGGAGGGCCTAAAGTTAAAACTGACTATATACTCCAAGCTTTGCCTTTCCACAAAGAGAGGGTTTAAGGTCAGTTTCTTTCGGCTCAACGCGTCTGCTACTACGTTGCCTTTGCCGGGAGTATAGGAAATTTCAAAGTCATACGAGGCAAGAAACTCCATCCATCTTTGCTGCCTCAAGTTAAGGTCCTTCTGCGAGAAGAGATATTTCAACGATTTATGGTCAGTGTATAATTCAAACTTCTCACCTAGGAGATAATGGCGTCAAGACTTAAGCGCAAAGACGATGGCGGCTAACTCAAGATCGTGGGTTGGGTAGTTCTTTTCATGAACTTTTAATTGTCTTCCGCCATAAGCTACTACCCTTCCCTCTTGTATTAAAACAGCGCTTAGTCCCGTTCCACATGCATCCGTGTATACCGTGAACATTTTGCTTCCATCTGGCAAAGTCAGAACTAGGGCTGTTGTGAGAGCCCATTTTAATCGTTGGAAAGTAAACTCGCAGTCCAAATCCCAAGTGAACGCCAGATTCTTCTTTGTTAGCCTTGTGAGTGGGGCTGAGATTTTCGCGAAATCCCTAATAAATTTTCGGTAAAAACCGGCTAGCCCAAGAAAGCTTTGAACTTCGGTTGCATTTCTTCGTGTTTTCCAATCTTGCACTGCCACCACTTTCACAGGGTCCACGGCCAACCCTTCTTTGGACACTATATGCCCCAGAAATCTTACCTCTTTTCTCCAGAAGTGACATTTAGAGAATTTGGCTTTTAACTGATGTGAACGGAGAGTTTCCATGATTTCTTTCGGATGCTGAGCATGCTCTTCCTCATTCTTTGAGAAGATTAAGATATCATCTACGAAGACAACCACAAATTTGTTGAGGAATTCTCTGAACACCCTGCTCATTAGGTCTACGAAATAAGCGAGTGCATTTGTCAAGCTGAAAGACATGACAATCCACTCGAAGAAACCGTCTGGGGTTCTGAACGTCGTTTTATCAATACTATCTTCAGCTACTCTTAGCTGATGGAACCCAGTTTCCAGATCAAGTTGGGAGAAGACCGTTGCACCTACAAGCTGATCAAACCAATCGTCAATTCGGGGAAGAGGGTGCCTATTTTTCTTGGTCAATTTGTTTAACTCCCTATAATCGACGCAAAGGTGAAGCGAACCGTCCGCTTTGGTTGCGAACACCACTGGAGCACCCCATTCTGAAATGCTCCGTCTAATGAACCCTTTTTCGAGAAGTTCTTTAACCTGCTTACTGAGCTCCTTTCTCTCCCTTAGAGCCATGTGTCTGACAGGTAAAGCTACAGGCTTTGCGTTATCCACAAGATATATGCGGAAGTCTATTTCCCGCCTCGGAGGTAAGCCTTTCACCTCATCAAAGACATCCGGATATTCCCGGACTACTCTAACCGATTGCAAATTTTCATCAAAAGCATCAAGCGACTCTAGATAACTAAGCATAACAGCATTCAAGGGATTACAAGAAATTTCTAGAGTGTTACCAAGCTGAGTCAAGAGCCTAACTACTCTTTTCTCATAATCAAGGATGGCACTATTACTGGATAACCAGTCCATGCCTAAGATCAAACCATATCCCGAGAAGCCTAAGACAAAGGCATCACAACTAAACTCAATGCTGAGAATAGAGATTTTCAAACCCAAACAAACCATTGACAAGTAAGCGGAGCCCCCAACTGGATTTGAAACTACTAAGGGATCTTCTACCATACTAGTGACTAGATGCAGAGATTCTACTAAGGTAGATGAAATAAAAGAGTGCGATGCGCCAGAGTCAAAAAGTGTACGAACTGGATGATCATAAAGATAGACAACACTTTCTACAGAAATACTACTACCTCGTTCTTGCTGAGGTGCCACTAGCGCGTGAACCTGACCCCCTGAAGTGGATCCATCTTTCTGTCCCTGCCCTTTCTTCTTTGGGCAGTCCTTAGCTCGGTGCCCAGTCTCTCCACAATGAAAGCAACCACCCATCTTCGCCTTCCTTTTCCGGCAGTATTTTGATATATGGCCCACAATGCCACAGAAATTGCACCTTCTCTTCTCACGGGGCTTATTGTTCTTCCCTCCTTTCTTGAAGTCTGTTTTCTTTGCTTGTAGACCTTCTTTCTTCTCTTCCACCTTAGTTTCTTTCTTGCTGTTGTCTTCCTCATGTAGCAACGCCATGTCCACCAAGCTTTCATAAGTCACTCCCGTGGATACATGGGTCATGGCAAGGCTGTGTAGAGGCTCATTCAAACCCTTGACGAAGCGAAGTGCCTTCTTGTGTTGGGTGTTTACTAAGTCTAACCCAAATCTGGCTAGTTGATTAAACTGAGTAACATATTCCCTGATCGTCATGCTCCCCTGTTTCAGAGTTAGAAACTTCTCCATTTGCAGGCTTCTTTCTGCTTGGGAGAGGAATTTCATCTCAAACCTTGTCCTGAAGTCTTCCAATGTTTCCACCGCCCTCTGAGCATTGGTAACTTCCCACCAATAGGAAGCCGCATCCTTAAGCAACCATACCGCTAGTTGTATCTTTTGCCTGTCATCCACTCCAAAGATGACAAACAGATCCTCAGTCTCCTTTAGCCAATTTCTTGCCCCTACAAAGGATTATGTCCCATAAAAGTCTTTTCCACCCATTGCCTTGAAGTCTCTACATGTTTTTGCGAAGGCATTTCCACAAGGAGGTGGAGGAGGAGGAACCGCGGCCACTGGAGGAGGGATGTCTGCTGGGCCCGCGCCATTGGCCCTTGCTTCTAAGTACCTCCTAAACCAGCTGGGAATCGGCACTCCTTCCGGGAGGTTAAGGGCTCCAGACATGGTGAAACAGAAAGGGAAAAATTCAAAACGAAGGATAGAGAGAGGTAGATGGGGCACATGGCTTTGGGGGATTTTGTCTTTTCATAAATATAATACTTTTTCTTGAAAAACGCTTCTTTAATTTTTTTTTTGAAAACAATTTCAAAAACTTTTATCTTATCTGGTAAACCTATGCTCGTATACCAAGTGAAACACCCCACCTCCGTTAAGGTCACTCACAAAGCGAATGCCTTAATTTTGGTGGAGGTTTGTAAGTAAAAGCCACAGGTAAACTCAAGACAGATATAAATACACATATTTTAAACAGCGGAAACCAACATACTTTTATTGCATCAATACGTGTTCAAAACAAAACATTCCATAATTGTCTCAAAATACTTCCATCATTACAACGTCATAACTGCCTTGATTATTAAAGAAGCATAAAACATAAATAAAGTGACAAAAATCCCCATAGTGATATCCAAAAGCCATAGTCCAAGCAAAAGAGACCCAAATCATACATCTACGTTCTTGGAGCTTGAACAGAGCCTGACTGAGCTGAGTTGTTTCCTCCCTGTGGACCTTGGGGGGGACGAAAGAAAAGAAGACGAAAAGAAAATAGGGTCATACATAAAGCCTGAGTAAATCTAGTAACTCTTCAGTATGTCAATAAGAAAAGGGCATGATAGATATATACTGAAAATAGGATAGTGTCACAAGCTAAGGGAGTGTCGAATGTACTATCGCACCCATACTATATCTCTGCATCTACTTGAGTTTACTCTAACAGGCACCCCATGGTAAGGGTGAAGTGATCCCCAACTTTATTTAAATATCGGCTCCTACTCGCGTTAACATGTGTCATACGGCCCCCAAGAATTGTAGATACCTATGCTGGTCCCACCATGGGGTGTATCAAGACCCATGGTGGCGGCCCTGACACAAATTCTAGGAGGCATAGGTTATACTACTGGTGTCCCCATTGCCCTGGTTGTCTGCTCCGAAGTGTGTGCACGCCCGCACTCCGTTAGACCTGCACTGTGCACCCACCGCCGTCGTTTGACCGCTTACAATCAGCCCAGTAATCGTGCCCCACCCTGCCTAGTTTCTGGGTACCGTTGATACCTAAATTGGGTTACTGCTGAAACGGGTCCCTCGTTACCAGGATTTTCTAGTCAAACATGTTAAGTGGTTAAGTGTATGTATTTACCTAACCCTCACCCATCAATTCTTGTTAACATGTTGAATTTGGTTAAGTGTTATAGTTGACTCAACCCTACCACATGTCCTTAGCCTCTTAGGAGCACCAGACCACTCACATTAGACAGGTATTGCTACGGTTACTGGATATGCCGGTCGGTTCCGGGCAGGTTTACACCGTAGCTCAGTCTAACCTCCGGTCTTTATTGGGCTCAATGCTTGATCACCCACATTGGATAGGTATTGTTGTGACTACTAGACAGCCGGGCGGTTCCGGGCAGGTTTACATCACAACTCAATCCAATCTCGGGTTAAGCATATTGTGTTTTCTAAATTTACATATTTTATTATTATATATGTAAATATCATATCTTTTATTCTTGGGCATAACAATTTATACCGCTTAAATGTCATTGTCATTGGCATGTGCCAAACATGCCAACATATATTTTCATGTTTTACACCCAACGTTATTACCCCTGTTTATACGTTCGCAACGTTATAACAAATGTTGGGCTCGACACAATTCAGCCCAACTTCATAAGCGTAAGAAAAGGGAAAATTAAGAACATGTAATATTTTGCAACATATAAGGGTGTGTGGCGCATGAACTTGCAGTTTAGCGATACTAACATAAATGATGGGTCATGTGAACTTGCTTTCAAATCAACGTATAACTAAGTAGGTGGCACATGAGATGGCATAGTTTAGGCTAATACAAACTTGTGTTTAAACATGTTTAACTTGGCATAATGTCAAACACAAAATTAGCATGATGTATATTCACCAAAAGGTCCAATTATAACATTTAATTCACATAGCCTATTTCAACATGAACTTGCATAGTTTATGAAACACAAACGATACTTAACATAGATCCAATTTCACTTGCAAATAAACATGAACTCGCATGATTTATGAAACCCAAACGATGCTTAACATAGATCCAATTATACTTGCAAACAAACATGAAAGTGATAACATAGGCTTTGGGTCATGTAGGCATAAAAGGTTTCAAGTCTAAATCATGTTTACATAAATTCTAATTTAGACTAAGGGAATATACATAGTCCATGCCATCGACATGTACATAAAGGGATCAGTTCTATTCTTTTTCCACAAACTTGCAAGTGTCTTTGTTTTCATATACAATTGTTCAATAGCTTGCATCAATCAATTTATGCCACAAACGTCAATACACAAGTCATGATAGAATCATCAAAATACATAGAATTTTATACAATACAATAACACAATTCTATTTTCATTCACATCGAATCACATCGCAATTCTTATTCATATTTTGAAAGGTTACTATACTTACAACGAATGTAGAATCTTGAATTCTGGATTCTGAATTCTGAAATTGAGGTGCGCTCCTTTGGGTAGACTGACGTTGCGTTAATAATTTTTGATTTATACTTTAATCTTCTTCTTAGTTTTGATTCGTCTCTAGGCTTTTCTGTTGACGGCTATGTTCAATTTCTCCCTAGCAGCATGACGACTCCTTTCTCATATTTTTGTGTGAATTTTCAGTTGAGAGTTAGGGTGTATTTATAGATTTTTAAGTTGTTTTGAGCCGTCAGATGAAGATAGGAGGAATCTAGGCCATTCAAAATTCAGAGAGCCAACCAAGAGGTGACACATAAGCCCTAGTGACACACAGGGCCTCGGAAATTCGAGCCAGAGTCAGACCTGGCCAACCAGGTCGACCAGGCAGGTCAACACCCAGGTCGACACTGTGGTCGACCTGGGGGGGGGGGGTCGACACCATGGTCGACCTGGGGTGACCAGGTCGACTCCATGGTCGACCCTATGGTCGACCTGGTCTCTGGGCGGGAATTTTCCCGCCCATCCCAGTTTGAACCTGAAATTCGAATTTTTGAAATTAAACTGAGCTGTTTGAATTTAAATTTGATTCTGAAACTTCCGAAGGCCATAACTGCTTCATACGGAGTCCAATTCACGCAAACTCGGACTTTATCTCAAGCAGAATTCCGAGACGAACGTAATGGCGTTACCCGTTTCCCTTAATTCTTTCATTTAGAATTAATTATACTTTAATTTGTGAAGCTTAGCGTTATAGAATTCATGGGGTGTTACATTTAATTAATATATAACTTTGTAACCTATGTATTTCACTCCTATGTGAGCAGAATTCAATGAACCGATCATGTTGGAATCATAGCGACGATGTGTACATTTTGGGACTGATTTCGTTGAGAACAGAGCCATTGGAATTTCAAGGAAAAATCAAACGCCTGTTTTATTTTAAAATGAAACCAAAGTAGAATCGTGAACTGCAGAACTATGTGAGTAAACTCACCTTTATACCTTTTTTTTCATAAACGAGTTTAAAATTTATTTTATACTGTGTGATGGTTGTTTGCATAAATAGTTGATAAATTTGGTTGAATGGTTGGTATAGTTATATCATTGATCGATTAATAATTCTATTTATTTCATGTTGAGGTGAAATTTATTAACATCTGTGGATGCAGGGAGACAGGTCGGAGCGATCCAACTGGATTCCTCAACATTTTATTTACTGTTTGATTTATTGTGATATATGATTGATAATTGATAATGTTATGGTTGAATTACACTGGCCCCATAATTGGGTATTTAGTTGCTGTAAAATATTTTAGAATGGAGAAAAGAAATTTAAGATTTTAAAAGGGAAAATATAGAAAGTAGATTTCAAATGGATTTAAAATAGAAACTTGTTTAATAAATATATAAAGTAGTTAGATTTATAAATGATGCTTGTAAATAAAGTGAAATATCTATCATTGGATATTGTAGAAATATAAATTCAAGTTGGATTTAAATATAAGCAAAGTGGAATTCGGTGTTGACACCGATATTTGAAGTGGGATTTAAATGCAGTAGTTGTAAAAGAGATTTGAGTTGAGAAAAAGAAAATTCAAATGGAAATTTGAATAAGAGATCAGTTTCAAAAGGAAACGATGGGTTTTATTCCACATTTGGGATATAAAATAAATTGAGATAAATCAAATGGATTAATAAACGAGAAGTGTTAATTGAGTACAGTTCTATAAACGGAGTTTATAAGTGAAATAGAATATGATGGGGCTTTAAAATATACTCGATAACTAGAAGTAGAGCAGTAATTATACTTATAAACAAAAATCAAGTTGATATAAATAAGCGAGTTTAGATTTCTATTAAGGAATGAAATTCATATTTGGAAATGAATAACAGCTTGAAAGCAAATGTTTACGAATGAAATGGTTTTAAATGTTTTGTAAATCTAAACAGCGATTTTAGCGCTGTTGTTATAATAAATGTTTTGTAAATCTAAACAGCGATTTTAGCGCTGTTGTTATAATAAATGTTTTGTAAATCTAAACAGTGATTTTAGCGCTGTTGTTATAATGACTGTTTTGTAAATATTAACAGCGATTTTATCGCTATTGTTATAATAAGTGTTCTATAATTCTAGATAGCGATTGTAATGCTGTTGTTAAAAGTAATGTTTTACAAATCAAATATTTGGAAACAGCGATTATAATGCTACCGTTATAATCAAAGTTTTTCCTTGGAAGAAGTTTGTTCTTAGGTTGAATTCGAAAGTCGCGAAAGCGATGTTTGGTTTAAAGTCATGAGCTTTGACTATTACAAATTCAAGAATGTTGTTCAATTAAGGTCTGAGAGGTAAATATACCCCAACTTGACTGATTTCATGATTGATGGAGAAATGATTAAGGTTCAATAGTGAAGACTGGTTAGCAATATGGTTAGTCAATAACTGGTTAATGTTTTGAGTTATAATAACGATGTTTTATAACATCGTGTTAATTTGAAATGTTTTCCCAAATAAAATGAGAGATATTTTCTACACATAGAAATGAAATGAATTGTCAACGAGGAATTAAGAGACAGGGCTTGGAAATAATAATTTAATAAGAAATTAAATAAAAAGGGGGTGCAGTGTTGTTTGATGCTTGATCGGTAGGATTTCCAATTGGAAATAGGACCGTTGATTGTATGGGTGGTTCTTTGATAGTTAAATAACCAACTATTAAGGTTTTATTTTATTTTATACCTCCATTGTCAATATGGAGAGACCGGGATCAGATTTAATATCTGAAAACCACTCCGTATTGGTATAAGCGTTACAAATCAACTTATGTTGAAGATAATTGAAGACGGAGTAAAATGCAAGGGATGTTCTGTTAACCTTAGGTAGAATTTGCCCAGGATGGATTAATAGAACGGTGCCTTCGGTTTGTCCAGACCCAGGACAACTTGTATGGACGAGTGTCTAACAGAGTATTTCCAAAGGGATTATGTACATTGATTCCTTCAAACGTACGAAGTTGGTGGCAAAGAAGGGAAACTTCTTTAGCCTAACAATCTGAGTATTTTTGTGAGAATCAATTAGTAATTTCCGATGGATCTGACGATGTGGCATTCAAAGTGAATGGTGGCCAGATGTTCTGGAAGGTAATTCAAACCTCAAGCCTCACAACCGGGAATTGACAAAAATCGCGCAGTCAACATGGCTATGTGGGTCGCCCCCATTAGGATGTATAATCACCTATCTAGAGAAATTCAATTTGCTTCTTTAAATCTATCGATGCTGTCCCTTTCGGGAAATGGTTACTGATCCCAACCGTTGGTGATATACATTCGATACACTCAAGCGAAATGAGTGATCGGTTATGTGAGCGCCGGGTTGCAAGATGTTCTTGTTGAACCCAGTGTATTTGCCTTTAGTGATGCACTATCGGCAGGTGGTCCCATACCTTGTCATGTTGTAAATCCGATCTCCAGTAAGCGCCCTACGGTTTTTGATTTTATATTATTATGGAGTGTGAGATGCAAGCATTCCGCTAGATTCTTTTTATTTGATTTAGACACTATTATAATACCACCAGTTTTGATATCAAAATGTTTTGGTCATCGTAAGGTAAAAACCATCCATGTTTATGTGTGGATCGGTCTTACGATTATCTTCTCTTTCGAAAAGATTTTTAAAAGTTAAACAAATGGATGGAGTTTACTCACACCAGTCCCATGACTGACCTAGAGTTTATTTTGTTTTGTTTTCCCTAAACTCTTGGGTGCCCAAATTTGTACAGGCAGTCAAGTAGTCGGGATTTTTCAAATTCACTTGGAAGAGCTGGAAGCAGAAGGCTTCACCAATTAGCTATAGACTATTATATAATCCGCTGTGTACTATGTTGTATCTGGAAACTGGTGTTTATAACTGTTCCACGAATAAATGTTTTGCTCTAATGATGGTATGTATATACAATTACTGATTTTTATTTCAAAAGTTTATGTGATATAATATATTTTATTCGTTCCGCTGTGAGTTTGTGATCTTTGTTTTTCTTTAATTCTAATATTTCTTTCTTTCTATTTCTCACCCTCTAACTTCTTTCTTATAATGATTCGCATTTCTGTGTCATTTGGGTTGGACGTGTAGTGTTATTAGTCAACTCAAAGGGTATGGAAATTCGGGTCGTTACAGTTGGTATCAGAGCTGGTTACTTAATTGGTACGGATGATAGGGGGTTCTCGCTTCGCGTTAGGTGGCGAACGGGAGACTCTTACCCCTACATCTCCCCGCAATGTGGATTAGTCAAGTCGCGACGCTGACCGTAAAAGCAGTTCTGAGGTACCAGTGTAAGCCACAGGGGGAGGTTAGCCCTCTGTCTTGGGGGTTGAGGGATGGTTGAAAAGCCTACCGAAATCGCCGAGTCGTTACAGTTGGTATCTGAGTTGATGGTTGAGTAATAACCTTGGCACTGTGGCGTAACTCAATAGAGATGGGATTAGTAATATCCTAGATTGAGTTTGAGTGTATATATTTGAGCGCGTATTTGTGGATTTGCTAGAAAAACTGTTTTATATTGTGTTGGCTGGTTTGTTGAGTTGTTTATGAATTCTAGTCGATGTAGGATGTACAACTGTATCAATAAGTATTTCTAAACTCTCGAACAAAGCAATTTGATAAAGTATGGTTTTAAAAAGGGGGTAAATGAAATAATTTGCCCAAAAGTTATTTTGATATAAAAGGAATAATTTATGAAATATTATAGTATATGAATATGTTGATTGTTATTATAATCAGATGAGATTATAATACCGAAATGGTTATATAAACCAAATTGAATTTGTATAAGAATAGAATATATAAATGAGTTGAATTAGAATTGTATTCATATTAGAAGTGTGGATTTAAATCCCGGATATTTAGAAAATGTTTTCTAAAGTATTTTTAAAAGTAATATAATATTGCTTTGTAGAATTTTTGAATAAAAATGATTTTAAATGGATTATAAAAGTGATTAAGCGCTGAAATCACTTCAGGGGCGAGAAAATAGTACTGATAATGGGTCGCGACATTATGAGTGTTCATTTTCAAGTTCCTGAGTGGTGGATTGCTACCATAATAATTTGGGAATGAAAATAAAAATTACAAGATGATTTAGAAATTCAAATGTTTTGAATTGATTTGATTATAAATATATGTGTATAAATATATATGATTTCAAACTAATTTGAAATAAAACCCGAAAATTTGAATTCTGAAATTAAAATTTAACTTGTATAAGTTGAATAGATTGAAATGGTAAAAATGTATCAAATGAATTGAAATTTAAACTTAAGTTAAATAAAGTTAGACTGGATTAGAGATAATCCAGAATGAAATTATATAAAGAGAAATGTTGAGATTTGTAATTTTAAAGTGAATTCGACTTATGTATAAACAAGTTGAATATATATTGGATGTTGCAATTTGGAATTAAACTGTGATGGAATTGAGCTCAAACAGAATAAGAGGGTTGATTTTTGAAAATAGAACTCAGTTTGGATTAGTGAATAGAAGTGAGCTAATCAGAAAGTAAAAGACCAAAGGTTGGATTGATTTGAAACCAACTGGAAATGGATACATGTATGTTGAGCAGATATTGAATGGAAGCAAATGCAAGAGATAGAATTATGCTCGACAAAAAGGTACATGTTTACAATATTACCTAGGTTTAATGATTTTATGATCCTATGAGGCAAGCCGCTTGGCTTTTTGATTTTCTTTTGGATTGGAGAAGGCATAGAAACGCGAGTTGTGATTGTACGAATTGAGCCATGCAAAGGAGATGCTGGAGAAATTTTTCGAAAATTTATAGAGTTAGAAAATTTCAAAGAATTTTTTTATAATTTATAATCGAGTTGTTAATTGTAATTGAAATAAGAAAACTAGAATTGGTTAATAAAATTTCAAGTAGAATAGTGAAATTGATAATTGAAATTGATAAATGGAATTAAAATCAATTGGAATAGGCGTGAATATGCAGAAGGGAATACGGATTGAAGACAAGAATGTGGTGATGTGGACAGATCATTTGAAAAGAATTATGAATGGTCGAGTATTGGTATGAGAATTCGAATGTCGGGTAAGAACTGGGTTATGAGGATATGGAATATAAGATTTCAACTAAGTAGGTTATGAGGCGTTAGAGTTATGGCATTTTACTGTCTAGCAATTTCGAGGACGAAAATATTTTAAGTGGGAAAGAGTGTAACGTCCCGGATTTTTAGCGATCCTATAATTAATTTATTTAATTATTTAAATGGTCATTTAGAGATTTAAATGACTTGAATTAAATTTCTTGAATATTTAATGGAAGAATATATGATTGTCGGGTTTCCAATTTCGTTTCAATATGTATATGAAAACACTGAACATTAGTGTGCCATAAATAATAAAATCATGGTCGCTTTCAAAATAAATCTACGCTTCAGTAAACCAGTTCAAATCTTTACACAAGATCATTCGAAATCTTTGCTAATCCATACCAAACTGTTATACGTCATTTTTAAATCTTGATAGGGGTTTTATTCCAATATTTCCTTCATTCGACTGATCTAGCTGATTATATTTTGATTTCTTTCCTTCGTGATATCTGATTCAAAATCATCCAGCATGACCAGAACCATGAGCACATGTGCAGCAACAATAAAAAAATAAGATAAATCCAAACAAATCATCGCAGACTTTATCTTTTACCATATTCTTTTACCACCTCGCCACATGTAAGTTGAATTCAACACTGCCGACATATATATGTTATATATAAAACTTTGATTGAACAACTCAGTAACCAAATCGCGGAGTACTCTCTGAATTCATTTTACAAGATGTCATACGTTTTCTAAACAAAATCTTACCTAACGTCATTTCATATCTGTACAATAAATATAAGACGCCATTCTTATTCAAACTTTTCGTCTAAAGGAAAACAATATAGTATGGAAATTGGGTCTGTCATTGTTCAAAGCTACAGTGCAAATGGGTAGTGACAGCATCACTGACTTTGTTTCCTTCCACTCGAAGGCATTAGTAATGAAACCCCAAATCATGTATATTTAAATCATATAGGCATATATAATTTAATGAATGCACATGCCTATCTCTGTCAAAATGTATACTGGACATGCAAAGATACTAAGTTGTCGTCCTATTCGTTCAAATCAACGCAGTCCCTTACAGAATTAAATGAACACTATGCTCCCCTGTTCTAAATAAAGGACCGCACATGGTAAGTTGAGCAACTGAGCCTACAGACCTACCTATCTTCCTATTTACGTGGCCACCAAGGTATTTTGCCCTATAAATTCATGGCTGCCTCAGAATCCCTAGCTGTCCAATTATTTCTCCCATTTCATTTCTCCACTTCCACCAATAAAAATCGTGACCTTCCACCAATGATTAAATATCAAATACTCAATGGTAAAATTCAATTTTTGATTAGTTTTAACCTTGAGACTGAGATCTTTGATTTCATATACATATTAAGATGAGCGAACCAAGTTGAGGCGATCGATGTTCTTCTACGGTCAGTCTATGGTTCGTGAGAATCTTCGTCACGGGTTCCTTGACAATCCAGGTGTCGCGAAATCGAGTTCGGAGGTGCGTGGACCTCAGGAAGGTGAGACGCAGGTGGTGGCGTCGCTATTGAGTACTCCGGTCAAATTCAAGGGGTTGTGAAATTGAGAGTAACTGCTAATTTTGGTTACTGTATATTTTTCTTTTATGTCTAGATTGGCTTATTGGTTTTCGGCAAGAAGGTTGTGATGAGTGGAGGCCGATGGGGGTGACGGTGGTGATGTGGGGTCAGCCGATGGCGTTGATGACAGTAGGACGCCGGTGGGTGAAGTTTTGGGAAGATGTTATAGTCGGATTTGAATGTTTGGGTTAGAAGGAAGAAAAGGCAACATGATTGTTGATGAGAGTAAGGGGCGTGAGTTTACAAATCTGGGTCAAGAGATGGCAGTGGATTTGTTTGAACTGAAGAAGACGATGGCAGTTAGTTGCAAGGAAGAGAGTTGGGTTGAGTGGGTGTTGTGATTGGCTGTTCAAGGTATTTTGGAATAGAGGGAGGATGGATGGTTTGATGTATGTTGCTGAGTTAAAAGAAAAGTTTAAGTCTGTTTTGCCTGGGGGATTTTTATCTGACTGAGAAGTTGCAAGCACACAAATCTAGCTTTTAAATGGGTTCAAAAAAATTTAGACATCAAGATATACAAAGCCAATGTCAGTTTTGGAAATTTCCGAGAATGGAAGTTGGATGAAAACTCCGGTTGATTACAAACCACTTTGGAGCTCATGTGTAACACCCCACACCCGCTACGGTCACTCACTAAGGGAATGCCATAACATCGGTGGAGTATTTTAAGTGAATATAGAACAGAAAAATTACAACAAGACAGATATAAGTAATACTTGAGAATTTAAAACATCATTTCATTCCAGCGGAAAGTAAAACATGTTTGGTTACACCAAAACCATAAATAAGAGTCAAGTACATAATATCCATCCTGATAAAAATAAAAGTACATAATCCCACTACATAACCTAATAGCCATAACAGAAAAGATAAACTGAGCTTTACATCCACGGTCCAAGCTCCAAAAGATAGATAAAGTAGTCTGATCAAAGCCCACTAGTGCTAGGCCCACTCTGAAAACCTGAGGGTTGGAAAAAAGATAAAGAAACAACGGGGTCAGACATAAGTCTGAGTGAGTCCTATAACCCTAACAATACAATCATTAAAGTAATTAGGGTATGATATAAACAAGGTACGGTACCTCTGGGGATAATGACTACACTAAGAAGCCAACTAAACACAGGATGTACTAAGATAACCGAAAAGACGCATTTATTCACCCAAGGATAATTACTAGATTGCACCACCCCAGATCTACCCTCCTAAGGGTAATTCCTACACTGCACCACACCAGTTCTACCCACCCAAGGGTAATTCCTACTTAAGGGTTGATCCCACTAAGTGTACTTAGTAATTTTACCCAGTAGTTCCTTGTACCCCTAGCTGACTACATAGGTGCCGTCTGCCCCTATCTCCACTAGGTGTACTCAGTAATTTTTAATAGTAGTTTCGTGTACCCCTAGCTGACTACATAGGTGCCGTCTGCCCCTATCTCCACTAGGTGTACTCAGTAATTTTTAATAGTAGTTTCATGTACCCCTAGCTGACTACATAGGTGCCGTCTGCCCCTATCTCCACTAGGTGTACCCACTACTCCCCAAGCGATCGGCTCCCTACCGTAGATACCCGTGCTGGCCCCACAATGGGGTGTATCACTCCCCAAAGTGGCAACCCGATACAACAAATGGTGCACGGCTTATATCTACACGATGCAACAACGTCTTACCTACCAGCCCGGGTCCACACACGCATATGAAACCCGTTGGACTCGCGTTGCCACCGCTACCCCGTTTTGGCCTCTTATAGTCAAGCCCAATATGCGTGTCCCGTCCTCGACTTGGGTCGAGCCCACAAAGATACGTTTGGGATATTGGTTGAAATGGGCCCCCACAAGCTACTACTTAAGCTTGTCATTTTATCTAGTGCATCCCACTTAACCCCTTTTATAATCATGCCCCCTTTACATGTTAAGGTTTGGTTAAGTCATCTAATTATATTTCAATTGCCACTTAAGGCCCCCACAAGCTACTACTTAAGCTTGTCATTTAATTATATTTCAATTGCCACTTAAGCCACCCACTAGATTTCCGCATGCCACCCAAGGCACTTGCTTGATTCCTACATGCCACCCAAGGCACTTACTTAACCCTTTAATCATGTTTAATTACATGTTCCACTTTGGTTAAGTATTCTAATCGTATTTTCTATTGCCACCCAAGGCAACCCACTAGTTTCCTCATGCCACCCAAGGCACCCCCACTAGTTACTACATGCCACCCAAGGCACCCACTTAACCCCTCATGCCCCTCTACATGCTAATTTGGTTAAGTGTTTCTTAATTAATTAAGATCGTAACCTTTGTAAAGACCTCTCACATTAGACTGTCTTTTATGGCAGCTGGATATGCCGGTTGGTTCCGGGCAGCCTTACACCATAACAGAGTCTAACCTCGTGTCTTTACACTTGTCACGTATTTAGTTTATGACTAAGACCTCTCACATTGGGCCAATCATTTGTAGCCGCTGGATTTGCCGGTCGGTTCCGGGCAGTCTTATGCTACAAAAGGGTCCAACCTCGTGTCTTAGTAGATTAATTACACCTAATTAATCACCCCCATAATTTGTATTAATTATCCCTAATTAATTACAAATATTTAAGAATATGGGTAGACCTAACTCAATAGGTAAATTCCCAATTCCATAATATGGGTAGACCTAACTTAATAGGTAAATTCCCAATTATGTCCATCCACTTTACGGTATGTTTAATCATACCCACTTCACACAATTTTATGTGTTCATTAATTTTTACCCCATCGTCCCCACGTAAATACGTTAACATGACATACTTCAAAAGAGAAGATTCATCATACACACAATGGGTTCAACTTAGCATATCATTAGCATTATCATGGGTTTAAAAGGTGTCAACTTGTATATATGACCATAAACCCAACTTGCATAAATAACCAACCCAAACTTGCATGAATCATATATGTCATAAAGATGGTAACTTGCTTAAATATTCATGTCATAGACCTATCATAAAGGTGTCAACTTGCATACATGTCATAGGTCTAAAAGGGATGAACTTGCACATGTACTTATGTCATATATAGAGGCGAACTTGCATATGAACTTGCATCATAACTTGCATATGAACTTGCATCATAACTTGCATATGAACTTGCATAACATGCCATACTTAGAGGCAAACTTGAATATATTATGCATATCATAAAAAGAGACAAACTTGCATATGAACTTGCATCATAACTTGCATATGAACTTGCATCATAACTTGCATATGAACTTGCATCATAACTTGCATATGAACTTGCATCATAACTTGCATAAAATCAAACACTTAGCATGCATAAAACCAAATACTTAGCATGCACAAAACCAAATACTTAGCATGCATAAAACCAAATACATAACTTGCATAACATGTTACATATAACTTGCATATAATCTCACATATAGTTTGCATAACACGTTGCATATGCATCAATGTTCAACATAGTGTTTTGCATAGTGAGCATCATAAAACATAGCATTAAACTTGCATATAGCATAAAACTTGCAAAACACACAACATACACTATACTAAACTTGCTTAAGAACATTTATCCACAAACATAGCCATATCTTATCATATCCTATCATAATTAATTTAACAATTGATTATTAAAGCTATAGAAACTCACCACTAAACTCCCATAAGCAAACCCTTGCCAAAAATCACCCAAAAACTCTAGCCTTGAACATAAAGCTTGCAACTTGATGATGAATGCAAGCTAATGATCACTCATACAACTCAAAGATGCTTGTATGAACATGAAAGCCTTCATAGAAATAGTTTTGTAAGAGGATGGAGGCTAGGGCTTTGAGTGGAGGCCATGATCATAGAAAATTTTGGCATAGTTTAGTTAGAGTATAGGATTATGATCATTTAGGGCTAGCTTAGGGTCTTATTTATAGGATTAGGCAAGTGTTTTAGGCCATTAGATTAACCCTAAATTAGATTAGGACCCTCAGATCTCGGAAGCTTCCAGAAACCAGCCCCAAAACACAGCCCAAACCCTGAAATGGTGCACCAGGCCAAACTGGCCGAGCACCCCCTGTCGACACCCAAGTCGACAGGGCTGTCGACTTGGTCCTAGCCAAGTCGACTGCCCAGTCGACAGGGCTGTCGACCTGGCTAGCTAGGCGGGAATTCTCCCCCCTCGCGCCCAATGGCCCAATTTCGAAATTTGAACCTGAATTTTAAATCTGTTTTGAACTTTGAATTTTCTGTAAACTTCATTGGGCCATAACCGGGCCATACAGACTCCGATTCTCGAAAACTCGGACTCTATTTCGCGTATTTTTCCGAGACGAACGCAATGACGTAGCCCGTTTCCCCCAATTCTCACATCTGAGATTATTTATTCTGTAATTAGTGAATTTTAGCATTAACCGAAATTCGGGGTGTTACATTCTCCCCTCCTTAAGGGATTTCGTCCCCGAAATCTCTAAGCTAAGGAGAATGCATATCCTACCATCCAAACAACCATCTACTCAATCCATCAAACACGGGCATCCATTGTCCTTAAACAATTTCTAATGATGTATGAGCATATGCAAAAAGTGTGTGTATATGTTCCCTATCTAATGTATGAACATATGCAAACCATGATAGTGCCATGCATCCATTATGTATGCGAGAGAACCCTATCGACACATACAATATCTACATGAGTGCACAATCATTCACAAAAATGCATCATCCATATGATAATACAATCATTATACATCCATAAATATAGCTACCTACACACAATTATATGCAATATGCAATATGAAGTGATTGAGCCGATCTAGTGCCTAGAGTGTGTATTTATGCATCCACGAGCAACCACTAGCAACCACTTGCATCCACATGCATCCATCAAACATAACATGTCTCAAACACATGTTTCAACCATAGGTTTACCCTATCTAAAGGTCAAAGGT
Organism: Allium sativum; assembly: GCA_030737875.1. Lineage (NCBI taxonomy): Eukaryota > Viridiplantae > Streptophyta > Magnoliopsida > Asparagales > Amaryllidaceae > Allium > Allium sativum. The sequence goes on from CM060915.1 coordinate 153,864,842, forward strand.
ACTAATGAGAGGACATACTAAAGATAAGATAAGCACTAGAAAAACGATAAAGGAGACGTTTAAAGGACATACCCTCAAAAAGGAATGGGTATAACGAACGCATCTTCGCTTCTGTCTCCCAAGTAGCATTGCTCTCACCTTCTCCCCTTTTCACTTTGACTAGTCGAACCTCTCTGTTTCTCAACTTCCTAATCTCTGACCCAAGGATGCGGGTAGGAGCTCGTCGAATAATCACATCACGCTCTACCTTTACTTCTTTAAGCAAGCTCGGCTCTACCGCCTCTGCGGTCTCATGTAGGCACTTCCTCAAATGTGACACATGGAATATGTCATGTACACCACTAAGTCTGTCGGGCAATTCCACCAATGGAAGATGCTCTTCTCATGTACCTCCAAAATCTAAGATACATAGCCTCAAAAGGTCTTCTAAAATACGATTCACCCTCTCGGTCTGGCCGTCCGTCTGAGGATGATATGCGGTACTCAAACACAACTGAGTCCCTACCGCCTTTTGCAAACTCTTCCAAAACTCTCTAGTGAAGATAGGATCTCAATCGCTCACAATACTGGAATGTACACCATGCCATCTAATAATCTCTCGAATGTAAACTGAAGCTAGCCATGGAGCAGTTCTCTTACTCTCCACGGGTATAAAATGGGCGCTCTTAGTAAGTCTGTCTACCACAACCCAAATTCCCGTATTACCTTTCCTCGATCTCGGTAATCCATCGAGACACTATCCCACTTCCATAGCGGAACCTCCAATGGGTGAAGCAACCCACCGGGTTTCTTCTGCTCCGCTTTCATTTGCTAGCACACCAAGCATCTAGCGACATACTCGGCCACATCTTTCTTCATACCGGCCCAAAAGAAAACTCGCTTCATGTCTTGGTACATCTTGTCCCTATCGGGATGGATGGTCATCTTCGACCGATGTGCATCATCAAGTATAGCCTTCCTCAAACCCCTGTCTTGCGATACACAAAGTCTACCGTCTATACGCAACCACCCCTTACCATCTAGGGTGTACCTACTCAAATGGCTGGACGACTCCCCCTCCTCATGAGCTTCTCTACTAACTCAACCAACTGTGGGTCGTCCCGCTGTGCTCCGCCAATACGCCCCAAAAGAGTAGGCCTAACCTCCAAGGAGGCTAGCAAACCGGGTACAAAGTCAACGGAAGGTCTAAAGTCAAACATAGAAATAAACTCTAAGCTCCGTCGTTCAACGAACAATGAACTCAAGGACAACCTTTTTCTACTTAAGGCGTCCGCTACCACGTTACCCTTGCCATGGGTATACGCTATCTCAAACTCATAGGATGCTAAGAATCCCATCCAAAATCATCACAACTGTCCATCTCTCACGCAGACCACCCTAGTCGAACTCGACATCCCCCAAATGCAAGCCCCAAAGGCCTAAACCAATATCAGACAAACACCCAAGGGATACCTCCTTCGAATTCAGACGACCTACGTGAGATGATACTAGTAAAAACGGCTAAATAATTAAGCCCTTGTCCAACTCTGGATGTCCTTGCCAGTCTCGCTCCAAAACCACCGTTTATTCCATAACTGGCTTTGCTCAACCTATTGAGCACATACGAAAACTTATTTCGCTCCCAGAAAAGACCAAGGTGTCATTTACAAAGACCATCACGAACTTATTTAGGTACTCCCTGAACACCCTTCTCATCAATAAAGTATGCGGGGGCGTTCGTCAAACCAAATGGCATCACCAGCCACTCATAAAAACCATCCGGAGTCCTAAAGGCAGTCTTCTCTATACTATCCTCAGCCACTCTCAACTGACGAAACCCCGTGGCTAAGTCCAACTGCGAAAATACTGAGGCGCCAACTAACTGATCAAAGAGATCATCAATCCTCGGCAATGGATGTCTATTCTTCTTTGTGAGTTTATTTAGTTCTCCTTAGCCTACACAAAGTCTGAGGGACCCATCCGCCTTCGTGGCAAAAACTACTGGAGCACCCCACTCCGATATACTTTGTCTTATGAACCCCTTCTCAAGCAAATCGCCTACTTGCTTATGGAGTTCCCTCCTCTTACGAGGAGCCATGTGGCACACTGGCCAAGATACTGGTTTGGCATTGTCTACCAGATATATTCGGAAGCCAATCTCCCGCTCTGGAGGTAAGCCCTTCGCCTCCTCAAACACATCCGAGTATTCCCGGACCACTCTAACAGTTCGCAAACTCTCGACCGACGTGTCAAGCGATTCTAGATAACTTAGCATAACAGATTCCCTGGGATCACAAGAGATCTCGAGAGTGTTACCCAAGCGGGTCATAAGCCTAACAACTCTCCTTCCACAAACAAGAACGGCACCATTACTGGATAACCAGTCCATGCCCAAAACTAACCCATAGCCCGTGAAGCCCAAGAAGCATCACATCTAAACTCAACGCTAAGTATAGAAACTTTCAAACCCAAACACATCATGGGGCCCCAATTGGGTTTGAAACAACTAAGGGATCATCTACTAACTGGTGTCTAAGTGCAGTGACTCAACTAACAATGATGAGATAAACGAACTCGATGCGTCAGAATCAAATAAAGTTCGAACCGGATAATAAAGAAATCCGAATTCCAACCTAGACGGTCGTATCCCCATCTGGTACACTAGCCGTGAGGGAATACAACTACCCTCCAGGAGATTCCGTACCTTGCCCTTGCCTCTTTGGACAATCCTAATAAGGTGTCCTATTCCTCCAGAAGGATAACTACTCGCCTTCTTCTTCCCATTCTCCACTCGTAACCTCCCACCAATGAGGTTTCATCCTTCATTAACCAAACAACTATTTGAGCCTTCCTCCCATCGTCTATCCAATAGGTACCTACCAGTCCTCCTCCTTCTTGAACCAACTTCTAATCCGACTAATGTCTAAGTCCCTTGAAGTGGTTTTCCATTCTTATCTATCTTAGAAAGATCATCTACACACGGAGGGGAAACTCAAAACGAGAGAGGAAGAGATTCAAAACGGAGAATTCGAAAGATAAAGATATGGCTATCGGGGATTATGCTTTTCTTTCAAAAACTTTTCTCTTAAAAGACATGTTTTTGAAAATACTCCTTTCAAAAATATTCTTAGAAAATAGTTTTTCTAAAAAAATTATCTGTTCTGGTAACCTTAAGCTCTGATACCACGTGTAACACCCCACACCCGCTACGGTCACTCACTAAGGGAATGCCATAACATCGGTGGAGTATTTTAAGTGAATATAGAACAGAAAAATTACAACAAGACAGATATAAGTAATACTTGAGAATTTAAAACATCATTTCATTCCAGCGGAAAGTAAAACATGTTTGGTTACACCAAAACCATAAATAAGAGTCAAGTACATAATATCCATCCTGATAAAAACAAAAGTACATAATCCCACTACATAACCTAATAGCCATAACAGAAAAGATAAACTGAGCTTTACATCCACGGTCCAAGCTCCAAAAGATAGATAAAGTAGTCTGATCAAAGCCCACTAGTGCTAGGCCCACTCTGAAAACCTGAGGGTTGGAAAAAAGATAAAGAAACAACGGGGTCAGACATAAGTCTGAGTGAGTCCTATAACCCTAACAATACAATCATTAAAGTAATTAGGGTATGATATAAACAAGGTACGGTACCTCTGGGGATAATGACTACACTAAGTAGCCAACTAAACACAGGATGTACTAAGATAACCGAAAAGACGCATTTATCCACCCAAGGATAATTACTAGAATGCACCACCCCAGATCTACCCACCCAAGGGTAATTCCTACACTGCACCACACCAGTTCTACCCACCCAAGGGTAATTCCTACTTAAGGGTTGATCCCACTAAGTGTACTTAGTAATTTTACCCAGTAGTTCCTTGTACCCCTAGCTGACTTCATAGGTGCCGTCTGCCCCTATCTCCACTAGGTGTACTCAGTAATTTTTAATAGTAGTTTCGTGTACCCCTAGCTGACTACATAGGTGCCGTCTGCCCCTATCTCCACTAGGTGTACTCAGTAATTTTTAATAGTAGTTTCGTGTACCCCTAGCTGACTACATAGGTGCCGTCTGCCCCTATCTCCACTAGGTGTACCCACTACTCCCCAAGCGATCGGCTCCCTACCGTAGATACCCGTGCTGGCCCCACAATGGGGTGTATCACTCCCCAAAGTGGCAACCCGATACAACAAATGGTGCACGGCTTATATCTACACGATGCAACAACGTCTTACCTACCAGCCCGGGTCCACACACGCATATGAAACCCGTTGGACTCGCGTTGCCACCGCTACCCCGTTTTGGCCTCTTATAGTCAAGCCCAATATGCGTGTCCCGTCCTCGACTTGGGTCGAGCCCACAAAGATACATTTGGGATATTGGTTGAAATGGGCCCCCACAAGCTACTACTTATGCTTGTCATTTTATCTAGTGCATCCCACTTAACCCCTTTTATAATCATGCCCCCTTTACATGTTAAGGTTTGGTTAAGTCATCTAATTATATTTCAATTGCCACTTAAGGCCCCCACAAGCTACTACTTAAGCTTGTCATTTAATTATATTTCAATTGCCACTTAAGGCACCCACTAGATTTCCGCATGCCACCCAAGGCACTTGCTTGATTCCTACATGCCACCCAAGGCACTTACTTAACCCTTTAATCATGTTTAATTACATGTTCCACTTTGGTTAAGTATTCTAATCGTATTTTCTATTGCCACCCAAGGCAACCCACTAGTTTCCTCATGCCACCCAAGGCACCCCCACTAGTTACTACATGCCACCCAAGGCACCCACTTAACCCCTCATGCCCCTCTACATGCTAATTTGGTTAAGTGTTTCTTAATTAATTAAGATCGTAACCTTTGTAAAGACCTCTCACATTAGACTGTCTTTTATGGCAGCTGGATATGCCGGTTGGTTCCGGGCAGCCTTACACCATAACAGAGTCTAACCTCGTGTCTTTACACTTGTCACGTATTTAGTTTATGACTAAGACCTCTCACATTGGGCCAATCATTTGTAGCCGCTGGATTTGCCGGTCGGTTCCGGGCAGTCTTATGCTACAAAAGGGTCCAACCTCGTGTCTTAGTAGATTAATTACACCTAATTAATCACCCCCATAATTTGTATTAATTATCCCTAATTAATTACAAATATTTAAGAATATGGGTAGACCTAACTCAATAGGTAAATTCCCAATTCCATAATATGGGTAGACCTAACTTAATAGGTAAATTCCCAATTATGTCCATCCACTTTACGGTATGTTTAATCATACCCACTTCACACAATTTTATGTGTTCATTAATTTTTACCCCATCGTCCCCACGTAAATACGTTAACATGACATACTTCAAAAGAGAAGATTCATCATACACACAATGGGTTCAACTTAGCATATCATTAGCATTATCATGGGTTTAAAAGGTGTCAACTTGTATATATGACCATAAACCCAACTTGCATAAATAACCAACCCAAACTTGCATGAATCATATATGTCATAAAGATGGTAACTTGCTTAAATGTTCATGTCATAGACCTATCATAAAGGTGTCAACTTGCATACATGTCATAGGTCTAAAAGGGATGAACTTGCACATGTACTTATGTCATATATAGAGGCAAACTTGCATATGAACTTGCATCATAACTTGCATATGAACTTGCATCATAACTTGCATATGAACTTGCATAACATGCCATACTTAGAGGCAAACTTGCATATATTATGCATATCATAAAAAGAGACAAACTTGCATATGAACTTGCATCATAACTTGCATATGAACTTGCATCATAACTTGCATATGAACTTGCATAATAACTTGCATATGAACTTGCATCATAACTTGCATAAAACCAAACACTTAGCATGCATAAAACCAAATACTTAGCATGCACAAAACCAAATACTTAGCATGCATAAAACCAAATACATAACTTGCATAACATGTTACATATAACTTGCATATAATCTCACATATAGTTTGCATAACATGTTGCATATGCATCAATGTTCAACATAGTGTTTTGCATAGTGAGCATCATAAAACATAGCATTAAACTTGCATATAGCATAAAACTTGCAAAACACACAACATACACTATACTAAACTTGCTTAAGCACATTTATCCACAAACATAGCCATATCTTATCATATCCTATCATAATCAATTTAACAATTGATTATTAAAGCTATAGAAACTCACCACTAAACTCCCATAAGCAAACCCTTGCCAAAAATCACCCAAAAACTCTAGCCTTGAACATAAAGCTTGCAACTTGATGATGAATGCAAGCTAATGATCACTCATACAACTCAAAGATGCTTGTATGAACATGAAAGCCTTCATAGAAATAGTTTTGTAAGAGGATGGAGGCTAAGGCTTTGAGTGGAGGCCATGATCATAGAAAATTTTGGCATAGTTTAGTTAGAGTATAGGTTTATGATCATTTAGGGCTAGCTTAGGGTCTTATTTATAGGATTAGGCAAGTGTTTTAGGCCATTAGATTAACCCTAAATTAGATTAGGACCCTCAGATCTCGGAAGCTTCCAGAAACCAGCCCCAAAACACAGCCCAAACCCTGAAATGGTGCACCAAGCCAAACTGGCCGAGCACCCCCTGTCGACACCCAAGTCGACAGGGCTGTCGACTTGGTCCTAGACAAGTCGACTGCCCAGTCGACAGGGCTGTCGACCTGGCTAGCTAGGCAGGAATTCTCCCCCCTCGCGCCCAATGGCCCAATTTCGAAATTTGAACCTGAATTTTAAATCTGTTTTGAACTTTGAATTTTCTGTAAACTTCATTGGGCCATAACCGGGCCATACAGACTCCGATTCTCGAAAACTCGGACTCTATTTCGCGTATTTTTCCGAGACGAACGCAATGATGCAGCCCGTTTCCCCCAATTCTCACATCTGAGATTATTTATTCTGTAATTAGTGAATTTTAGCATTAACCGAAATTCGGGGTGTTACATCATGTCTTACCGACAAAGGAAAGGAAATTTGGCGAAGGAGAATAAGTAAGGATAATCACTTAATTATATATGTAATTCACTAAATTAACGGCTAAAACACAGTTAAAAATGTCATTAAAGATTTTAATGAAATAATAACTATTAACGACGTTTAATTAATATATAACTTTGTAACCTATGTATTTCACTCCTATGTGAGCAGAATTCAATGAACCGATCATGTTGGAATCATAGCGATGATGTGTACATTTTGGGACTGATTTCGTTGAGAACAGAGCTGTTGGAATTTCAAGGAAAAATCAAACGCCTGTTTTATTTTAAAATGAAACCAAAGTAGAATCGTGAACTGCAGAACTATGTGAGTAAACTCACCTTTATACCTTTTTTCATAAACGAGTTTAAAATTTATTTTATACTGTGTGATGGTCGTTTGCACAAATAGTTGATAAATTTGGTTGAATGGTTGGTATAGTTATATCATTAATCGATTAGTAATTCTATTTATTTCATGTTAAGGTGAAATTTATTAACATCTGTGGATGCAGGGAGACAGGTTGGAGGGATCCAACTGGATTCCTCAACATTTTATATACTGTTTGATTTACTGTGATATATGATTGATAATTGTTAATGTTATGGTTGAATTACACTGGCCCCATAATTTGGTATTTAGATGTTGTAAAATATTTTAGAATGGAGAAAAAATATTTAAGATTCTAAGAAGGAAAATATAGAAAGTAGATTTCAAATGGATTTAAAATAGAAACTTGTTTAATAAATATATTAAATAGTTAGATTTTAAATGATGTTTATAAACAAAGTGAAATATCTATTACTGGATAATGTAAAAACATAAATTCAAGTTGGATTTATATATAAGCAAAGTGGAATTCGGTGTTGACACTGATATTTGAAGTGGGATTTAAACGCAGTAGTTGTAAAAGAGATTTGATTTGAGAAAAAGAAAATTCAAATGGAAATTTAGGAAACGATGGGTTTTATTCCAAATTTGGGATATAAAATAAATTGAGATAAATCAAATGGATTAATAAACGAGAAGTGTTAATTGAGTACAGTTCTATAAACGGAGTTTACAAGTGAAATAGAATATGATGGGGCTTTAAAATATACTCGATAACTAGAAGTAGAGCAGTAATGATACTTATAAACAAAAATCAAGTTGATTTGAATAAGCGAGTTTAGATTCCTATTAAGGAATGAAATTCATATTTGGAAATAAATAACAGTTTGAAAGAAAATGTTTACGCATGAAATGGTTTTAAATGTTTTGTAAATCTAAACAACGATTTTAGCGCTATTGTTATAATAAATGCTTTGTAAATCTAAACAGCGATTTTAGCGTTGTTGTTATAATAAATGTTTTGTAAATCTAAACAGCGATTTTAGCGCTATTGTTATAATAACTGTTTTGTAAATCTTAACAGCGATTTTAACGTTATTGTTATAATAAGTGTTCTATAATTCTAGACAGCGATTGTAACGCTGTTGTTAAAAGTAATGTTTTACAAATCAAATACTTGGAAACAGCGATTATAACGCTACCGTTATAATCAAAGTTTTTCCGTGGAAGAAGTGTGTTCTTAGGTTGAATTTGAAAGTCGTGTAAGCGATGTTTGGTTTAAAGTCGTGAAATTTGACTATTACAAAGTCAAGAATGTTGTTCAATTAAGGTCTAAGAGGTAAATATACCCCAACTTGACTGACTTCATGATTGATAGAGAAATGGTTATGGTTCAATAGTGAAGATTGGTTAGCAATATGGTTAGTTAATAACTGGTAAATGTTTTGAGTTATAATAACGATGTTTTATAACATCGCGTTAATTTGAAATGTTTTCCCAAATAAAATGAGAGATATTTTCTACACAAAGAAATGAAATGAATTGTCAACGAGGAATCAAGAGACAGGGCTTGGAAATAATAATTTAATAAGAAATTAAATAAAAAGAGCCCCAGTGTTGTTTGATGCTTGATCAGTAGGATTTCCAATTGGAAATAGGGCCGTTGATTGTATTTGTGTTTCTTTGATAGTTAAATCACCGACTATCAAAGTTTTATTTTATACCTCCGTTGTCAATATGGAGAGAGCGGGATCAGGTTTAATATCTAAAAACCACTCTGTATTGGTATAAGCGTTATAAATCAACTTATGCTGAAGATAATTGAAGATGGAGTAAAATGCAAGGGTTATTCTGTTAAACCTAGACAGAAATTGCCCAAGATGGATTAATAGAACGGTGCCTTCGGGTTGTCCAGACCCAGGACAACTTGTATGGACGAGTGTCTGACAGAGTATATCCAAAGGGATTACGTACGTTGATTCCTTCAATCGTACGAAGTTGGTGGCAAAGAAGGGAAACTTCTTTAGCCAAACAATCTGAGTATTTTTGTGAGAATCAATTAGTAATTTCCAATGGATCTGACGACGTGGCATTCAAAGTGAATGGTTGTCAGATGTTCTGGAAGATAATTCAAACCTCAAGCCTCACAACCGGGAATTGACAAAAATCGGGCAGGCAACATGGCTATATGGGTCGCCCTCATTACGATGTACAATCACCTATCTAGAGAAATTCCATTTGCTTCTTTAAATCTATCGATGCTATCCCTTTCGGGAAACGGTTATTGATCCCAACCGTTGGTGATATACATTCGATACACTCAAGCGAAATGAGTGGTCGGTCATGTGAGGGCCGGGTTGCAAGATGTTATTGTTGAACCCAGTGTATTTGCCTCTAGAGATACACTATCGGTAGGTGGTCCCATACCTTGTCATGTTGGAAATCTGATCTCCAATAAGCGCCTTACGGTTTTTGATTTTATATTATTATGGAGCGTGAGATGCAAGCGTTCCTCTAGATTCTATTTATTTGATTTAGACACTATTATAATACTAGCAGATTTTGATATCAAAATGTTTTGGGTCACCGTAAGGTAAAAACCATCCGTGTTTATGTGTGGATCGTCTTACGATTATCTTTTCTTTCAAAAGGATTTTTAAAAGTTAAACAAATGGATGGAGTTTACTCACACCAGTCCCATGACTGACCCAGAGTTTATTTTGTTTTGTTTTCCCTTAACTCTTGGGTGCCCAAATTTGTACGGGCAGTCAAGTAGTCGGGATTTTTCAGATTCACTTGGAAGAGTTGGAAGCAGGAGGATTCACCAATTAGCTATAGACTATCATATAATCCACTGTGTACGATGTTGTATCTGGAAACAAGTGTTTATAACTGTTCCAGGAATAACTGTTGTGCTCTGATGATGGTATGTATATACAGTTATTGATTTGTATTTCAAAAGTTTATATGATATAATATATTTTATTCGTTCCACTGTGAGTTTGTGATCTTCGTTTTTCTTCTATTCTAATATTTCTTTCTTTCTATTTCTCACCCTCTAACTTCTTTCTTATAATGATTCGCATTTCTGTTTCATTTGGGTTGGACGTGTAGTGTTATTAGTCAAATCAAAGGGTACGGAAATTCGGGTCGTTACAACTGCGACAGTTAAATGCCAGCCTAATCGTACTGAAAAGTGGGACGTTACAACTTGATATCAGAACTATAGGTTTAATGATAACCTTGGCTCTGTGGCGTAACTCGTTAGAGATGGGGTTAGTAATACCCTAGATTGAGTTTGAGTGTATATATATGAGTGTATGTATTTGTAATTTGAATATAAAATTATTTTTAAATTATTTTGTAAATGGGATAAATGAAATAAATTCACCTAAATTATATTTGGATAAATAAAAAGAAATAATAATTATCTTAAATTGTTGACTGTATGTTTGAACTTGTATTGCCTTGATTGGTTGATTTGAATGTGTTTGGTCATGAGGTTGGATTAAATCAATCGAAAAACATTTCAATTTGAAATGTGAAATATGGAAATTTAACTCATATCGGGTTAAATAAATTGTATGAATTAAATCTGAACTTGAATATTGAAATAAAATTAAACTTAAGTCAACATTAATTTCACTTGGGTTGAGAAACAGAAATATCCAAATGGAATGATTTGGGGTTATTTGGTTGAGATTGATTGCATTGATATGGATTTAAAGTTGGATGAACTTGATTGAAACCAATCCTGAATTGAATTGATTTATTTAGATGGTATGGATATTTGAATTTGACTGGTATTGTGGTGAAACTAATGAAGTTCATTAGAGTTGAGAACAGGTGCAGAAGAGTTAATTTATCTTTAAAACATTTCCAAGAAGATTCTACAGTTAACTGAATCCAGTCTGATTGGAACAGCACAGTAATTGAGCAGGCTCGCTTATTGTTTATCGCTTTTTGCGTAATAACGTTTGGGAAAGGTACGCCTACGCAAAATATGAATTTTGGGTTTTTGATTTGGGTTTTGATTTTGATTTTTTCTTTTTCCGACCGTGTTGGTCGAGGTATACATATTTATTGTTCCAGCAATATTGCAGATATCCTTCCATACAGGGGAGATTCTGCCGAAATTTTTCCAAAATTTAAGATGTTAGAAATTTTTTGGAAATGTTTGTTAATTAGAAATGAAATTTGTTTTTCGATTTAAATTTATTTGGATTAGTTTTAATTAGAAATTTAGAAAGTAATGATTTTAACTAAAATAGATTTTTGAAATATAATGGGTTTGCAGCATTCTTTTGACCTTAGCGATTTCGGGGACGAAATTATTTTAAGGGGGAAGGAATGTAACGACCTAGTTTTTTACAGTTTAATTTAATATTTAATTTTGTTTTAAATATTGATTTTAATTTTAAATGGTTTGAAATTAATTAAATTGAATACTTTATTTATATAAAAATAATTTAATTTCAAAATAGTCAAAATGGGCTGAACTAGCGTTGTTATATGATTTGTTAATGTAAGAGGATTTATTTTTTTTAGATTTAATTTTATTTATGATTTCGTTTATTAAGCGCTGTTTAAAAGTTTAAATTTTAATTTTAATTATATAACGAACTGCAGTGGCGTGGTAGTTCGTAATATAACGTATTTAACTTTAATTTGGTGTACAGGATCCAATTTAAGTCGGATTTCTTCGAAACAAGAAACATCCAAATCTATTTGACAATAATTTTCTAATGAAGAAGAAAAATAGAGTTTTCATAATGTAGATTTTGTTTTATGGCCAAATCAAATTTTCAAATAGTCGCTATAGAATTCGATTATTTATTATAGCGATTTATTTTATAGAAATAAGGGGTTTTCAATTTATTTAATATCGTTTTGGCTCAGAATTCAACTCGGGGTATTTTATTTTGAAAGTACAGGAAATTCTGCTCGGGTATAGCCAATTACAATATTTTTATATTGAAGTATTTTAAAATTGGTTTATTTTAATTAAAATTTGACCTTTAAAAAGAGAGTTTATTCAAATGATCTCTATTTTCAATGAAACAGATTTTATTTTGACCGTAACAGCAAATTATGGTTATATTTCAAGTTGCACGCTAAATGGAGTTATTCTATGAGCGTGGGAAAATAAAATGCAAATAAATCGACTATTTTGATTCGAACGAACACTATTTTTGCAAATAGACTCGGAATTCGAGGAAACAAGATTCATTAGGTCCGTAACATCGAATTATATGATGTTGTCCATTCTCGTGACGATTGGAGTTCGTGTGTGATCACAGTAACCAATAAACAGTGTTTGGAATTGCGATAGGTATGAATAAAAATCGCTAGTCTTGTCAATAAATATCTTCTGTCACATCAGAAATAAAATAATTAAAATAATATAATAAAAAAATTATATTTTTACCTATAAATAAACCTACCGTGATTCCTAAATTTGCAATCCACTCATCTCCTTTTTCCCGTTCCATTTCTTACTTCAATCCACCCAAATTCTTCAGTAAATTTCCTCCACTTCTAAATTCAACAAAAATTCCACTAAAATTCTATAAATTCAAATATATACTGGGTTGTTTAGCTGCTAGTCTCAGCTCCAATTTCATGTGCAATTTGTATGGATCGATCATGATTTGGGGGACAAATATTTTTAGTTAACGACGATGGCTTTGCCTTGATTCAAAGGAACTAGGGTCGAATGGGTTGGATCTGGTTTAGGCGTGAATATGAGGAAATCATAGGATCATTTTGGTGGTGATCTGGCCGTCGCTGGTGGTGTAGGGTCGGAGAACGGAGGGGGTTTTCTGGTGGTATTTTCTATGAAATTGAGTTCGGTTTTTGATGCTATGAGGGAGATGTAGTTAACCGGAGTGGACGAAGCATGGTCGAGGGGGAAGCTTGAGGGATGGTGGAACTGTTGGTGGCGGACTAGTGGGGTCTGGTGTAGTGGTTGGACGGCGGTAGGGTTTTGAACATAAGGAGGTTTCGGTTGTTTGTTTTCCTTGGATGGGGTTCGCTTTTTCAGTTCGTATGGGGATCATGGAGCACTGGAGGGGATAAGGACAGTGCGAAGTGGAAGCTGATGGTCAGGCGGTCGTCGCGATGGCGGGATAGTGTGGTCCGATGACCTGCGGTGGGGTGTCGGTCAAGTTGAACGAAAATGGTCCCTATATTTATTTATGGATCTAGGCTCGCATTTTCACTGTTGGGCGAGCGGTGGAGAATCAAGAGGGGGTGCGATGATCTCAGGTGGAGGCAGGGATGGTGGCGAGTAGGAGTTGTAGGTGGCGGCAACCAGGAGTTGATTGGAGGAGGAGCACGATCGGTGATGAAGGCTTGGGAATATCGGGTTTGACAGAAATGGGGACATCGGTTTTTAATTGAACTAGATGGCATCTGTTTTTTTCCTGGAAGAAAGGATATTAACGAAATATCATTAATTAACGATTAATTAATTATTTTCTAGGATTAATGACTAGACTTAACATTTTAGTTATTTCAAATTAATTCAAACGATGAAATATGTGTATCTTTCACATACGTATACAGAATTGGACGAAACTGGATTCTATGGGATCGTATCGACGGTGCCGACGTATACGAATTTGAATGGAGTGATTCAGAGGTCACTGGAATATTACGTAGTTTAAAATGCCAGTTTGAAACTATATAAAGCAATGCAACATCGTCGAACACCAAATTGGTGAGTTAATTCTCACACTTCTGAAATACTGCGATGTGTTAAATTCATATCATTAATATTTATCATTAATTGGTTGAATGGACGCTATGGATGCTATGGATGATTTTTTTTGGTTGATTGTTTGTTTGTGTTATACTATAATTCTGATTTCATTTGATAGTGATAAACAATATTATAAAATGTTGTGTAGGGAAGAACAGGTTGGAGGAATCCGACCGGATTCCTCAAATAAATCATTTATTAGTTGTTGTTTTCTTGAATTGTTTATCCCAATTTACATCACTCCCTATTTAGATTTTCGATGGTTGAATAATTATTGATTGTTGAATCTAAATTCAACAATTCTCACATTTTAAATCAATATGTAGTAGATGGTCTAAATCCATCGCTTTGAAACAGTAATTCACCGTCAGGCGAATGGATGTATTTTAAAGTTAAAATTTTATTTTTAACTAAATCGAAATTTAAATTTTGATTTAGTTATTTAAATAACTAGTTTTTAAGTAAGACAATATTTATAACTTTAGTTATAAAAAGATATGTTAAAATAATTTATATAGTTTTTATTTCATAAAGAAGTTGTATGGAAACCGAAGGGAAAATAATATAGAATAATTGATTCCAAGGGAAAAGTTAAATAAGGTTTTATTATTTTAATTTAATGATTGTTTATAGGAGTTAAGTAATTGTATTCGAGATGATTATTAAATAGTTTATATTTTTTTAAAATTATAAATAATTATTAAAGGATTTTATAGTCTAAATTCCATAAAGGAGTTATAAAAGGAATTAGAGTTTTAAATAAATTGTTATAATATTAACTAACCTATCATAGTTAATAATGAAGTAATATACATATACTTCAGAGACGATAAAGGGCTTAGGAAATAGAATCGAGTTATATAAGACTTGTCAATAGAAATTTTTTAGTGATAAGTTTTGCGATTAGGGAAGAAGTTCACTTAATCATAAAGATTAAGTGAAAATAGATATGAATGAAAAAGGTATTTTCCAAATGTAAGAAATGATTTGTAAACCATACTTATCAATTTAATTAAGTAAGTAAATAAAAAAATTTATAACCCGAATTTCATAAATAAGTTATAAAAGATATTTGAGTTGAAATTAAAGATTTTAATCAAGTTAGATTAAAAGAGAAGATTTGCAAGAATGCAAATAGAAATGCTTATTGATTTAAGTAATGGAATGAATAAAAAGGGTTTTGGCTATAAAATCCAACCGTTTGTTTTTAACGATGTTAAAAAGAGTTGGATAAAATATTAGTGAGAGGATCCAAGTTTATAAGGAAAAAAGGAGTTTGAAATTAAGGCAAGGACTTTAAAATAAATAATTTACTTAAGAATTGAATTAAGTAAATATTGAAATCAAAGAATTTCAAGAGTGAAAAGGACAGTAATAGATTTTGAATAAAAGAAGTTAACAAAGGAATTTTTGTTATAATTCCAAAGTTTATATTATACATAATGTAAACAGATTTTGGGAAAAGGTATTTAATGAATGGATCATTGTTAATCCAAGTTATGAGTAGAATACTATACCTGACCTTTTTGAAGCAAGGGTTAATATTTAGAAATAATTTACTAAATAAATCTATTAAGTAAAATGGGTATAGTCAATTGAGATTTTTCAAAAGAAAGGATTTTGTCTGTAAAATCATGCTTTGAATAGAAAATGGGATCCGAATGATAATATTAGAATATAGGTTGGAGTTACGAACTTCTATCTACTCAGAGATAAGAACGTTGTTGATTAAGGTCTGAGAGGTAAATAAAATACCCCAACTTGACCGACTTAACTATTATCGAGGAATGGTGTTAGTTCGTAACGGTAAAAGAGTTTGGAAAGGAGTTATTACTCTCGTAAAACATTTGCAATTCAGTTGCAAGGTTTGAAATGGAATTGAATACCATAAGTTTAAAGTAAAGAGTGTACACTAACATTGTTTAGCCGAGTTGACACATATAGTTTAAATTATACGTATAGGCCATTTATGTAACACTGTTTTTTCTAGAAAATAGAAATAATATGAGTAAAGTACATTTGTTTGAAATAATAAGTAATTAGAATGGAAGGGTTATATAAATTTTGAAAAAGAAATAAATATTTGGATTTAAGTAATTAAAGCCATTGAGTTTTGAATAAGAAAGCATGAGTTGTTTAACATGGTTTTAACCATATAAGAATTGACAAGGGAATTATATTCGTGAATTGACGATATATTAATATATGGATATTTTCCAGAATTAAGGAAATGAATGGTTGATGAAAAATAGTAAAATATTTTCAGAATTTAAGGAGAATAGAGAAGTGAGAATAAACGAGAGGTATTGTTTTCAAATAACGGACCAAAAGATGAGTTGACGAGATATTTAAATGAAATCGATGTTAACTCTAGGGAATGATTTTAAAATAAAGAGTTTTAATGAACGAGAACCTGAGCTGCCAATATACTTGACTATACTGGTTTGACATTGATAGTTAAAACTCCAACTATCAATAAAATATAATTGGACCTTTTTACGTGTTGTTTCGAAGAGACCGGGATGAGAACTAGACTCAAACCCACTTCAAATCAACGATACATACGAAGTTAACTCGCAAGGGATAAAGATGGAGCAATCAAAGACCGTTGATATCCATAACGGAGGAACTGTTTATAATCTCTGGTCTGCAGCCAAAGATATACTGTGGTTCTGTCATGATTGAGATATACGAATTTGCAAGGACTACTCGCTACTGATCTATTGGGTGATTCCTTAGATGCGGTAGGTGGGTGCCTTCGGTTCATCCTGTTCCTGGATGATTTGTATGGACGAGTGTTTTACAGAGTATTTCCAAAGGAATCACGTACGTTGATTTCCTCAAAAGTATCACTATTGATAGCAGAGAAGACACCTTCTCTTAGCTTAACGGCTAGTGTATTTTTGTGGACATCAATTAGTGAAATTTGGCGGATCTGACAATGTAACATTCAAAGTGAATTATGGCCGAATATTCCAAAAGTCGGTATAACCTCAAGCCTCATCAACTGGGAAATGACAAAAATCGGGCAAGCAGCATGGCTATGTGGGTCGCTCCCATTAGTGTTTATAATAACCTATCTAGAGAAATCCCTTTACTTCTTTAATCTATTTCGATGCTATCCCTTTTCGGGAAATGATGGGTAGCTCCCAACCGTTGGTGATATACATTCGATACACTCAAGCGAAATGAGTGGTCGGTCATGTGTGGGCTGGGTTGCAAGACTTTCTTGTTGAACCCGGTGTGTTCGCCTCTAGAGATACACTATCGGCAGGTGGTCCCATACCTTGTCATAGTTGGAAATCCAATCTCCAATAAGTGCCCACGATTTTGGCTTGTATAATATATATGTGGAGCGTGAGATGCAAGCGTTCCGCTAGATTGCCATTTATTTGTGAATTGATAGACACTGTTATAATATCAGAATAGTATTGATTTCCAAACTGTTTTTGGTTATAGTAAGTTAAAAACCATCCGTGTTTATGTGTGGACTGGTCTTACTATTATCTTTTTCTTTTAAAAGGATTTCTAAAGTTAAGCTGATTGTTTGATGTGAATCTACCACTGAAAGCAGACTGATCCAGGTGTTTTTGCTTTGCTTCAAAATGTGCTCGGGTCAGACTGAACATATTTTACAGGATAGTTCTCACTTGGAGTTCCAGGAGCTAGAAGCAGAAGGCTCCACCGTTAGTTATTTAAAGTTATTCAGCTGTATCTGATTCATGTTGTACTCTGATGATTGGTATGTATACAAAATTTTCATTGGTATAAAGATATGTTGTTATATTATATATTTTGTTCGTTCCGCTATGAGATTCTGATGTTTTTCTTCTTTCCTCTATTCTAATATTTCTTTCTCTCTCATCCTCTAATTTCATTCTCCTAACATTCTGCTTTTCCATGTAATTTGGTTTGACTATGGCAGTTAAATGTCAGCATAATTGTACTGAAAAGTGGGACGTTACAACTTGGTATAAGAGCAATAGGTTTAGTGTTAACCTTGGCTCTGTGGCGTAACTCGATAGAGATAGGGTTAGCAATACCCTAGATTGAGTTTGAGTGTATATATGCGAGTGTACGTATTTGTACTTTGAATATAAAATTATTTTTAAATTATTTTTTCAATGGGATAAATGAAATAAATAAACCTAAATTATATTTGGATAAATAAAAAGAAATAATAATTATCTTAAATTGTTGACTGTATGTTTGAACTTGTATTGCCTTGATTGGTTGATTTGAATGTGTTTGATCATGAGGTTGGATTAAATCAATCGAAAGACATTTCAATTTGAAATGTGAAATATGGAAATTTAACTCATATCTGGTTAAATTAATTGTATGAATTAAATTTGAACTTGAATATTGAAATAAAATTAAACTTAAGTCAACATTAATTTCACTTGGGTTGAGAAATAGAAATATCCAAATGGAATGATTTGGGGTTATTTGGTTGAGATTGATTGCATTGATATGGATTAAAGTTGGATGAACTTGATTGAAACCAATCCTGAACAGAATTGATTTATTTAGATGGTATGGATATTTGAATTTGACTGGTATTGTGGTGAAACTAATGAAGTACATTAGATTTGAGAACAAGTGCAGAAGAGTTAATTTATCTTTAAAACATCTCCAAGAAGACTCTATAGTTAACTGAATTCAGTCTGATTGGAGCTGCATAGTAATTGAGCATGCTCGCTTATTGTTTATCGCTTATTGCATAATAACGTTCGGAAAAGGTACGCCTATACAAAATATGAATTTTTGGTTTTTGATTTTGATTTTTCCTTTTTCCGACTGTGTTGGTCGAGGTATACATATTTATTGTTCCGGCAATATTGCAGATGTCCTTCCATATAGGGGAGACTCTGCCAAAAATTTTCCAAAATTTAAGATGTTAGAAAATTTTTGGAAATTTTTATTAATCAGAAATGAATTTTGTTTTTCGATTTAAATTTTTTTGGATTAGTTTTAATTAGAAATTTAGAATGTAATGATTTTAACTAAAATAGATTTTTGAAATATAATGGGTTTACAACATTTTTTTTACCTTAGCAATTTCGGGGACGAAATTATTTTAAGGGGGAAGGAATGTAACGACCCGGTTTTTTTTACAGTTTAATTTAATATTTAATTTTGTTTTAAATATTGATCTGAATTTCAAGTGGCTTGAAATTTATTAAATTGAATAATTTATTTGTTTAAATAATATAAATAATAATTTAATTTCAAAATAGTCAAAATGGGGTGAATTAGCGCTGTTATATGATTTGTTAATGTAAGAGGATTTATTTATGTTTAGGTTTAATTTTACTTACGATTTCGTTTATTAAGCGCTGTTTAAAAGTTTAAATTTTAGTTTTAATTATATAACGAACTGCAGCGGTGCGGTATTTCGTAATATAGCATTTTTTACTTTAATTTTTTGTACAGGATCCAATTTAAGTCGGATTTTCTCGAAACAAGAAATGACCGAATCTGTTTGACAATAATTTTCTAATAAAGAAGAAAAATCGAGTTTTCATAATGTAGATTTTGTTTTATGGCCAAATCAAATTTTCAAATAGTCGCTATAGAATTTGATTATATATTATAGCGATTTATTTTATAGAAATAAGGAGTTTTTAATTTATTTAATATCGTTTTGGCTCAGAATTCAACTCGGGGTATTTTATTTTGAATATGGGAAATTCTACTCGGGTACGGCCAATTACAATATTTTTATATTGATGTATTTTAAAATTGGTTTATTTTAATTATAATTTGACCTTTAAAAGAGAGTTTATTCAAACGATCTCTGTTTTCATTGAAACAAATTTTATTGGGACCGTAACAGCATATTATGGTTATATTTCAAGTTGCACGCCAAACGGAGTTATTCTGTGAGCGTGGGAAAATAAAATGCAAATAAGTTGACTGTTTTGATTCGAACGAACACTATTTTTGCAAACGAACTCGGAATTCGACGAAAGAAGATTCATTAGGACCGTAACGTCGAATTATATGATGCAGTCCATTCTCATGACGATTGGAGTTCGTGTGTGATCACAGTAACCAATAAATAGTGTTTGAATTGCGATAAGTATGAATAAAAATTGCTAGTCTTTTCAAAAAATATCTTCTGTCACATCAGAAATAAAATAATTAAAATATCAAAATAATATAATAAAAAAATTATATTTTTACCTATAAATAAACCTACCGTGATTCCTAAATTTTCAATCAACTAATCTCCTTTTTCATGTTCCATTTCTTACTTCAATCCACCCAAATTCTTCAGTAAATTTCCTCCACTTCTAAATTCAACATAAATTCCACTAAAATTCTATAAATTCAAATATATACTGGGTTGTTTAACTGCTAGTCTCAGCTTAAATTTCATATGCATTTTTTATTGATCGATCATGATTTGGGGGACAAATATTTTCAGTTAACGACGACGGTTTTGCCTCGATTCAGAGGAACTAGGGTCGAGTGGGTAGGATCTGGTTTAGGCGTGAGTAGGAGGAAGTCAGAGGATGATTTTGGTGGTGATGTGGACTTCTCTGGTGGTGTAGGGTCGGAGAACGGAGGGGGTTTTCTGGTGGTATTTTCTATGAAATTGAGTTCGGTTTTTGGTGTTGTGAGGGAGCTGTAGTTCACCGGATTGGACGAGGCTTGGTTGAGGAGGAAGCTTAAGGGATGATGGAACTGTTGGTGGTGGACTGGTGGGGTCCGGTGTAGTGGTTGGACGGCGGTGGGGTTTTGAACGTAAGGAGGTTTCAGTGGTTTGTTTTCTTTGGATGGGGTTCGGTTTTTCAGTTTGTATGGGGACCATGGAGCACTGGAGGGGATAAGGACAGTGCGAAGTGGATGCTGATGGTCAGGCAGTCGTCGCAGTGGCGGGATAGTGTGGTCCGATGACCTGAGGTGGGGTGTCGGTCAAGTTGAATGAAGATGGTCCCTATATTTATTTATGGATCTGGGCTCGTTTTTTCAATGTTGGGCGAGCGGTGGAGAATCAAGAGGGGGTGCGATGGTCTCAGGTGGAGGCTGGGATGGAGGCGAGTCGGAGTTGTAGGTGGCGGCAACCAGGAGTTCATCGGAGGAGGAGCACGATCGGTGATGAAGGCTTGGGAATAACGGGTTCGACAGAAATGGGGACATCGGTTTTTAATTGAAGTAGATGACATCAGTTTTTTTTCCTGGAAGAAAGGTAATTAACGAAACATCATCAATTAACGATTAATTAATTATTTCCTTGGATTAATGACTAGACTTAACATTTTAATTATTTCAGATTAATTCAAACGATGAAATATGTGTATCTTTCACATACGTATACAGAATTGGACGAAACTGGATTCTATGGGATCGTATCAACGGTGCCGACGTATATGAATTGGAATGGAGTGATTCAGAGGTCACTGGAATTTTACGTAGTTTCAAACGCCAGTTTGAAACTATATAAAGCAATGCAACATCGTCGAACACCAAATTGGTGAGTTAATTCTCACACTTCTGAAATACTACGATGTATTAAATTCATACCATTAATATTTATCATTAATTGGCTGAATGGACGCTATGGATTCTTTGGATGATTTTTATTGGTTGATTGTTTGTCTGCGTTATATTATAATTCTGATTTTATTTGATAGTGGTAAACAATATTATAAACTGTTGTGCAGGGAAGAACAGGTTGGAGGAATCCGACCGGATTCCTCAAATAAATCATATATTAGTTGTTGTTTTCATGAATTGTTTATCCCAATTTACATCACACCCTATTTAGATTTTCGATGATTGAATAGTTATTGATTGTTGAATCTAAATTCAACCATATCACGTTTTAAATCAATATGCAATATTGATTTGGTAATTGGCAGTAGATGGTCTAAATCCATCGCTTTGAAACAATAATTCACTGTCAGGCGAATGAATGTATTTTAAAGTTAAAATTTTATTTTTAACTAAATCAAAATTTAAATTTTGATTTAGTTATATAAATAACTAGTTTTTAAATAAGACGATATTTATAACTTTAGTTATAAAAAGAAATGTTAAAATAATTTATGTAGTTTTTATTTCATAAAGAAGTCGTATGGTAACCGAAGGGAAAATAATATAGAATAATTGTTTCCAAGGGAGAAGTTAAATATGGTTTTATTATTTTAATTTAATGATTGTTTATAGGAGTTAAGTAATTGTATTCAAGATGACTATTAAATAGTTTATTTTTTTTTAAATAATAAATAATTATGAAAGGATTTTATAGTCTAAATTCCATAAAGGAGTTATAAAAGGAATTAGAGTTTTAAATAAATTGTTATAATATATACTAGCCTATCGTAGTTAACAATGAAGTAATATACATATACTTCAGAGATGATAAAGGGCTTAGGAAATAGAATTGAGTTATATAGGACTTGTCAATATGAATTTTTAAGTGATAAGTTTTGGGATTAGGGAAGAAATTCACTTAATCATAAAGATTAAGTGAAAATCGATATGAATGAAAAAGGTATTTTCCAAATGTATGAAGTGATTTGTAAACCATACTTATCGATTTAAGTAAGTGAGTAAATAAAAAAAATTATAACCCGAATTTCATAAACAAGTTATAAAAGATATTTGAGTTGAAATTAAAGATTTTAATCAAGTTAGGTTAAAAGAGAAGATTTGCAAGAATGCAAATAGAAATGCTTATTGATTTAAGTAATGGAGTGAATAAAAAGGGTTTTGGTTATAAAATCCATCCGTTTGTTTTTAACGATGTTAAAAAGAGTTGGATAAAATATTAGTGAGCGGATCCAAGTTTATAAGGAAAAGGGGAGTTCGTAATTAAGGCAAGGACTTTAAAATAAATAATTTACTTAGGAATTGAATTACGTAAATATTGAAATCAAAGAATTTCAAGAGTGAAAAGGACAGTAATTGATTTTGGATAAAAGAAGTTAACAAAGGAATTTTTGTTATAATTCCAAAGTTTATATTATACATAATGTAAACAGATTTTGGGAAAAGGTATTCAATGAATGGATCATTGTTAATCCAAGTAATGAGTAGAATACTATACCCGATCTTTTTGAAGCAAGGGTTAATATTCAGAAATAATTTACTAAATAAATCTATTAAGTAAAATTGGTATAGTCAATTGAGATTTTTAAAAGAGAGGATTTGGTTTGTGAAATCATGCTTTGAATAGAAAATGGGATCCAAATGATAATATAAGAATATGGGTTGGATTTACGAACTTCTATCTACTTTGAGATAAGAACGTTGTTGATTAAGGTCTGAGAGGTAAATAAAATACCCCAACTTGACCGACTTCACTATTATCGAGGAATGGTATTAGTTCGTTACGGTAAAAGAGTTTGGAAAGGAGTTATTACTCTCGTAAAACATTTGCAATTCATTTGCAAGGTTTGAAATGGAATTGAATACCATAAGTTTAAAGTAAACAGTGTACATTAACATTGTTTAGCCGAGTTGACACATATAGTTTAAATTATACGTATAGGCCATTTATGTAACACGGGTTTTTCTAGAAAATAGAAATAATATGAGTAAAGTACATTTATTTGAAATAATAAGTAATTAGAATGGAAGGTTATATAAACTTTGAAACAGAAATAAATATTTGGATTTAAGTAATTAAAGCCATTGAGTTTTGAATAAGAAAGCATGAGTTGTTAACATGGTTTTTACCACATAAGAATTGACAACGGAATTATATTCGTGAATTGACGATATATTAATATATGGATATTTTCCAGAATTAAGGAAATGAATGGTTGATGAAAATATAGCAAAATATTTTCAGAATTTAAGGAGAATAGAGAAGCGAGAATAAACGAGAGGTATTATTTCCGAATAGCGGACCAAAAGATGAGTTGACGAGATATTTAATTGAAATCGATGTTAGCTCTAGGGAATGATTTTAAGTGATTCAATAAAGAGTTTTAATGAACGAGAACCTGAGCTGCCAATATACTTGACTATACTGGTTTGACATTGATAGTTAAAATGTAAGAACCCGTAACTTCCCCGGTAAGGAAAGCACGGATTGCTTTGAGAACAAGACGAATCAGAACGCAAACAGAAGAACTTTTCATTGTTTATTACAACAATTCCATCAGATTATAAGAATATACAGGGTATAAATCAATATTACACATTATAAAATATCAGAGATTACAATACATTACATAGCAGCGGAAAATAATACAATACACAACTAGAAGTAATACAAGGATACAGAGCTTTCCTAGTATCGTTCCAGCTATAAATCAGGATCCTATGAATATAAATCTACAAAACCAAAACTACTAGCTGCCCGTGCCAAAATAAGGGCACCCAGAGTTTAGGTTAAAACAATAAACTCCAGGCCAGTCATGTGATTGGTGTGAGAACTAAAACAGTTATTTATCTTTATTTTAAAGTTAGGTAAATCAAGGGTCCACGCCGTATAACACGGAACGGGTTTCCTCCCAAGACTACCAGTGCATAAAACAATAGCGCAATGATAAATAAAGAAAAATGAAGCTATAATAAGACCCAGGTCCCATCACATAATGCAACGCAAGCCGGAGGATAGGGTTTTTACCTTATAATAGCCAAAGAATGCTTGGTACGTTCAAGACAAATCATTTTGATACTATTATATTGTAGAGTGTATGAAAACAACTTCAAATATAAATGTATCAATCATATACGGCATAGTATCCCATGCTACTATGTCGCCATACTAGGTATACAATCAAAACCGCAAATACACGTATTGGAAGTTGGATTTCCATCTGTGAACCGAGGCAAAAGATAGTCCTCTACCGATTCGAGACGCTCTAGCCCGTGTCTTAGGACAAGTACTCAATCAAGCCCTTGGAGCGACAGGGCCGGTCCACCGATGTGGATTAAAATGCCTGAACACTGCGTTTCCCCACCCTTTGGGGCGTAAATGAGCCAACAAATGACTCCATCGGCTCCACATAGTCACTGATATATCCGAGGCGCCTCGCAACAGCATCAACCACATAAGTCAAACTCGTCAGGGCATGTAAAACCACTGACGCCACTTCTAACTAGAAAGAAACGCATGTCCTCCCTGAGGTCCTCTCCCGTTTTTGGTTCACCACCGGGGTGTGAGGCTCGCAAATCAATGCTACACAAAGCTATGCCACACAGGTCGTGCTTTGATCATCAACCACAAGACTTTGCTTTTCAACAGAAGCCTTGATCATTTGCCACACAGGCAATTCACTCCATGCGATTGATATCCACCAATATATAACCTCTAAGCTCGTACGTCTCAGAGAAGGGCGTTAAGCAAGAGAATAAATTCTCCGCCGCCAAACAGATATATATTTAACAGAAATCAATCATACAGAATAAAATCCAATGTCAGACACACATTCCATTTACAAGTCCATTATAGGTCTGAACGAAACCGAAGGCACCTTGTACCTCGCATATCCATCGATCTCCAAGTACGTCTGGATGACCACTAACTGATTCCCTCCTCTTGGGTGTACGACCCAATCAAGATCATCAGTCTCCACCCAAACGACGTGAAGACCTCCGGTCATCGACCACCGTCTTCATCCTCGACACCACGTTGAATCAGTTATTCAGAATGGGATAAACCCGGTCTTTCTGAATAATTCGCGTATATAATAAACTAGTGTTACGCAAACACAACATACGCCACATTCCAATTCATCAGTCACTAACCGTAAAGTAGCAAGAGGATAATTCCCCAAATATTAACACCGAAGGCTGAAACCAACATCAGATCAATACCCAGAAAACCATTCTTCTTAGCTAACCTACAGTTAGTTTCTAAATTTCACATTCTTAGGGAAAGGTTCCCATTAATTTTATCAAAGATAAATTCTTTTAAATTTATTCTTTAATCTTCCTTTGAATATCAAATCAAACTAGCCGGGATTAGTGAACCACACCGAACTAATCATTTATTTTATTTCCCAATCCCAACCTATTCATCCCATGAAGTAAAACTAGTAATACTTCATATTTAACACCACGGTGTTATCGGTAAATTCAATTACCATTTCATGTTCAAATCTAGTTAAAGATTTAACTATCGCTTGGAGCAAAACTGGTGATACTGCATTCTCGATCATTTCAATCTAATTAAAGATTCATTAAAACTCCACTTAGTTTTAATCTTTAACTGGGTTAAAGAATCAATGTCATTTAAAACACGGTTCATGATAAACCCAAAATCACATTCCATTCTATCAGCCTTTAACCGTAAAATAGCAAGTGTGCAATTCCCTAAGTATTAACCCCGAAGGCCGAAACCAATATCAGATAAATACCCAGGAAACCATTCAACCTAACTAACCTCCAGTTAGTTTCTGATTTTCTTAATTTCGTTGGGTCTAAGAACTGTATTATTGAAGATACCGTTCACGACAACCCAAAATCACATTCCATTAATTATCGGGTTAAAGAACGAGTGTTATTTAAAACACCGTTCACGATAAACCCAAAAATCAATTCAAATTCAATTCCAGTTAAATACCATTTAATTGGTACACTTCATTAAATCTAAATAAAAGATTTAATCTTTTTCTCAACTGGGTTTAAGAACAGTGTTAATGAAGACACCATTCACGACAAACCCAAATCCCATTTGATATTAAATACAAGGCTCTGAATAGAAAATATATCGGTTTATGTTCAATATCAAATTTTACGACTAACAAATATCGTATTGGAAATAATGATATAACTTTATCTTTCAAATTTCCATAACTATACCTTTATAATCACCAAATCCAACATCGAAATATTCCAAAGACAATTTCGACTCAAATCCATTCCAATTCAATTATTGGAAATTCTGGTCACTTTTAAAACCATTTCAAATCCAATTTATTTATTTTAAAAATAAATTGAATTATAATTCTAGTTCAAAACTAGTTCATTTTAATAAAAATCTACTTTTATCTTTTCAAATATGGAGTTTTTCATCCCAATTCTTCATAAATCATTTCTTATGATTTTACACAAATTATTACTATTTTTAATAATTTTATCAAGGCGCGTACAGTCGATTTTCATCAACGGCCATCGAACTGCACTTACAGCGACCTTTTCCAAATTTGATTTGGACATAATTCCAAATCCAACCATTAGATTTCAAATCTCTATATTCGTTAGAAACTTCTTTTCGATACGAACCCAACGGTTCTGATTTTAGGAGAATTTGACAGTCGGATCGAAGTCAATGGGCGAAATTCGCGAACTGTCGCGGCACGGCGCGTTCTATTCAGGCCATTATATATATATATAATAATATATTGATTTCGTCGATTTCCTTTAAAAACGTATTTTATAAATCGTTTTAAATTCGTTTTCGAAACGATTTCAACTTCATATTCAATTTCGAATCAAAATTGAATATTCCACATCATCGATATATAAATGGTAATATTTTCAAAACCTTATATTTTGAAATCAATTACTTTTCGATATTCATTATAAAAATGAATAAAATCGATATAAATCTCGTTCACGTCAAAATGGCGTCAATCTAATCAACACGTCTTTTATTCAACACATGAATATTTTTTTTAATTCAACACATGAATATTTATTATATTCAACAAATGAATATATATTCTATTCAACACATGAATTTATATTTCTTATTTTCCAAATTGGAATGAAGCCCAATCAATTACCATATAATGTTAATTATATGGATTCCATACAACACATGTGCATAACAGCAACGATAAATAATCAACCATCGTCTAGAGTGCATCACTCAACTGCATAAGCATTAAATATAAATAATTAACACTTACACAGTCTGTCAACCCATCGATTGACATACAACTAATCAATCGGGATTAGTGTACGTCAAATATCATCCCAATACCCGTGTGGGGTTTCAAATCCACAAACACACATTTTATCTGTGCAGTTGGGCGATGTGTAAAATTTATCGTCCCAATCAATATCAGTCAAATCAGTGTATATAAACAAATCGTCTGATTTGTTTATAAATATTTATTTTATATACACGTTAAAAATTATATTTTTAACTATAAAATATTTTCCACTATAAAATATTTTCCACTATAAAATATTTTATTTCATTCACTATCACACAATCAAATTTCACAACACACCAATTAAACAAACAAGTCATCCATGGTCTGTGGATGACGGGTGTCGGGTGCTGCTAAGCACCGTCTGCATCCTAGTATATATTTCAAACTAGAAACTAAAATAAAAGTGAGGAGTTCTCACCGACTAGCTAAACCAAACGCCACGACTCTTCATATGTAGGAAATCTTGCCGTGCTCACCTTTTGTCACTTTCGTCGTCCGTAATCACTACATATATAAAAATCACATTTTTATATTCTCTATTATATAAAAATCATATTTTTAATTCACTACATATATAAAAATCACATTTTTATTTCGCTTCATATATAAAAATCTCGCCTTTCCAAATATAAAAACATCATCTTTCTATATATAAAAACATTGCCTTTCTATATATAAAAATATAATCTTTTCATCGTTACTTCATATATAAAAAACGAATTTTTATCGCTATTCTATATATATATAAATCGAATTTTTAACGCTATAAAAATCCTATCTTTTTCTAATAAACAAAATCAAATCTTTCATATTATAAAAATCAAATTTTTACTTCAAAGTTATACATATAAAAATATAATTTTTATTTCAAAACCATTCATGTTTATAAAATCACTACTTTATGATTTAAAAACCAAAGCTTTTCTATCTATAAAAATTAAACCTTTTCTGCTTTAAAAATCATTTCTTTATATTTATAAAAATTAAATGTTTCTAATTAATAATCAGATCTACATTAGCCTAAAAAAAATTAGATCTAAATGAACATTAAAAATTAGAAAAGCTTACAGTGAAAATCAATTTTTTTCTCTGAGGAGGGGGATTGCTATTGTCGTTGACTGGAAGGGGGTGCGCTCCTTGGCGTCACAGGCGGGGGGGGGGGGGGGGGGGGTTACGGCGCAGCGGGTTGGGGGTTTCAGAGGGTGTCGCGGTAGGCTGGTTTAGGGGTTAGAACGCTAGGGTTGGGGGTTCTCGTGGATCGGAGGAAGAAGAGGACAGAGGACGGGGAGGAGGAGGACGGGGGTAAGAAGGTGGGCGCGGCCTTGGGTGCGACGACATGGTGGAGGAGCGACGGCTTCCAGCTTCGCGGATTCTTCTTTTTTCCTGATATAATAAACGGGGAAAGAGAAATTAGAGGGGGGGTTTATATAAATAATATATATTTTATTATTTTAAAATTTCCTAAAAGCAACTTTTTATTTCGACCTCCAAACGAGACCCACCGCCTGTCATTCATAGCTAATTACCCCCATTCTGAACACAATGGTATGTATCGTAGGCTGATTCGATCATTTTGATCAGTTTTCATCAAAATCAAAATATAACTCTATATATTGAATTTGAACGCGCATTTCAATTTACCGGGGTCACATACGGGCTCTAAAAATTCCAGAAAAATTATTTCTAGCTTCGTATTGGCGATACGGTCCTAACAAAACTAATTTCATCAAATTCTGAGATCGTTTGAAAAATGGCCCTTCTCCTGTCGATTAAAATCAACTAAAACTGGTCAAACGCGTTTTCCTTTGCCACGCTCACATATTGATTCGAAAAATTACGAATTTTGAAACCTACTAATAACTTGACATCACGGATCCAACAAAAGTGGCTTCATCGAAAATCGAGGTCTTTTGCAAAAATTCCCATTTTTAAGGGCCAGAATTCCATAGCGACTATTCTGAATTTTCAATTGGACGCAAGTTTTGATTCCCGCTATGAAATTTTGATTTCTCGGATTCGTTGGAAAAATATTCTCCAATAGATTCAAATATTTTTGGTTTCTCTAAAATCCGGTTTATTTTTCATCCGGTACATTCATTTGAACTTTGAAATCGAATTTTCGAACTACCGCGCCAATTCAGGCTCGTTATATAATTAAAATAAAATATTTATATTCTAACGACGATTCAAATAAATATATACGTTCTAATTCTATTCAAAATAAATTTCTCGCCGTTATTATTTAAAATAATTCATTTTAAATATTCAAAATTCGCTAAAATTGCCAAAATAAAAATTTTAAATTGGCTCGGATTTCCGGGTTATTACAATCTCCCCCACTTAAAACTTTTCGTCCCCGAAAAGGAACGAAGCCGAAAGTTGTTTAACAAATCAACTCAACTTTCATTATTTTCTTTACGGCTTAAGTTCTTCAACTTTTCAGTTTCTAAGAACTTTTCAAATTTTTCAAAAATTTTGGCTAACACCCTAAATTTCCGAAAAATTTCGCCATAACTTCCCCTGCATCCGGGACTTCGGGATATTTCATATAGCCTCCCATGGCCTTCTTCAATCCAAAAGAAAATGAAAAGGCCAAGCGGTTAGCCAATCAGCTCATAAAATCATCCAAAACCCAAGAAAAACAATAAACATGTACCTATTTGTCGGGCAAACAATTTTATTCTTCTGCTCTAGCCTCCTTGCTATGACCTGTTCAATGTAAGTACATGTATATGCATGCAAATGCGACTAATTTTTCAATACAATTCACTATTTGAACAATTTGGCTAAAGGTTCAACATTTAATTAATCAACCATTAATCAAACAACACGATCAGCAATCAATTAGTTGATTAGCTTTTCAAATTCATAATTTTGATATATAGTTCAAAATCACATTTTTGGTGCCAAATCACAACAATAGGCCCTATCAAATTTTGGTTCTCACACCAGTCTAATGGAAACATATAGAAATCCCACATTTGAATCTCGAACATAAATACTGATGATGTGGCCACATCATCAGAATCATCCCCGGGTGTCTAGAATGTGATTCTATATCTATCCAGTATATTGGAGGCTTCCAATACACGTGGATCAGACGGATATTAAAATCTCTATATACCTCATAGTCCAAATCAATATAAATAAATATTCAAATACGAATAATTGAATTAAATTTTCAAAACAAAACTTGTTTTCATTTTAAAAATATACTCTTCACACTCGTTCTAGGATACCACTGATCCCATCTCTAACGAGTCATTCTTATTGGATATTACTAATGCAATTTCTGATGAATTCTTTCGTATGGTTCTAATGTGTCTTATTCTCTGAGCTTTGTAAACCAAAGCTCTGATAACAATTGTAAGAACCCTTAACTTCCCCGGTAAGGAAAGCACAGATTGCTTTGAGAACAAGACGAATCAAAATGCAAACAGAAGAATTTTCATCGCTTATTACAACAATTCCATCAGATTACAAGAATATACAGAGTATAAATCAATATTACACATTATAAAATATCAGAGATTACAATACATTACATAGCAGCGGAAAATAATACAATACACAACTAGAAGTAATACACGGATACAGAGCTTTCCGAGTATCGTTCTAGCTAGAAATCAGGATCCTATGAATATAAATCTGCAAAACAAAAACTACTAGCTACCCGTGTCAAAATAAGGGCACCCAGAGTTTAGGTTAAAACAATAAACTCCAGGTCAGTCATGTGACTGGTGTGAGAACTAAAACAGTTATTTACCTTTATTTTAAAGTTAGGTAAATCAAGGGAACACGTCATATAACACGGAACGGGTTTCCTCCCAAGAATACCAGTGCATAAAACAATAGCGCAATGCTATATAAAGAAAAATGAAGCTATTATAAGACCCAGGTCCCATCACACAATGCAACGCAAGCCGGAGGATAGGGTTTTTACCTTATAATAGCCAAAGAATGCTTGGTACATTCAAGACAAATCATTTTGATACTATTATAGTGTAGAGTGTATGAAAACAACTTCAAATATAAATGTATCAATCATAGACGGCACATTATCTCATGCTACTATGTCGCCATACTAGGTATGCAATCAATACCGCAAAGTCACGTATTGGAAGTTGGATTCCCATTTGTGAACCGAGGCAAAAGATAGTCCTCTACCGATTCGAGACGCTCTAGCCCGTGTCTAAGGACAAGTACTCAGTCAAGCCCTTGGAGCGACAGGGCCGGTCCACCGATGTGGATTAAAATGCCTGAACACTGCGTTTCCCCACCCTTTGGGGCATAAATGAGCCAACAAATGACTCCATCAGCTCCACATAGTCACCGATATATCCGAGGCGCCTCGCAACAGCAACAACCACATAAGTCAAACTCGTCAGGGCGTGTAAAACCACTGACGCCACTTCTAACTAGAAAGAAACGCATGTCCTCCCTGAGGTCCTCTCCCGTTTTAGGTTCACCGCCGGGGTGTGAGGCTAGCGAATCAATGCTACACAAAGATATGCCACACAGGTCGTGCTTTGATCATCAAACACAAGACTTTGCTTTTCAACAGAATCCTTGATCATTTGCCACTTGGGCATGCCACACAGGCAATTCACTCCATGCGATCGATATCCACCAATATATAACCTCTTAGCTCGTACGTCTCAGAGAAGGGCATTAAGCAAGAGAATAAATTCTCCGCCGCCAAACAGATATATATTTAACAGAAATCAATCATACAGAATAAAATCCAATGTCAGACACACAGTCCATTTACAAGTCCGTTCTGGGTCTGAACGAAACCGGAGGCACCTTGTATCTCGCATATCCATCGATCTCCAAGTATGTCTGGACGACCACGAACTGATTCCCTCCTCTTAAGTGTACGGCCCAATCAAGATCATCAGTAACCACCCAAACGACGTGAAGACCTCCGGTCTTCGACCACCGTCTTCATCTTCGACACCACGTCGAATCAGTTATTCAGAATGGGATAAACCTAGTCTTTCTGAATAACTCGCGTATATAATAAATAAACAAACACAACATACGCCTCATTCCAATTCATCAATCACTAACGTAAATTAGCAAAAGGATAATTCCCCAAATATTAACCCCGAAGGCCGAAACCAACATCAGATCAATACCCAGGAAACCATTCTTCTTAGCTAACCTACAGTTAGTTTCTAAATTTCACATTCTTAGGGAAAGGATCCCATTAATTTTATCAAAGATAAATTCTTTTAAATTTATTCTTTAATCTTCCTTTGAATATCAAATCGAACTAGTCGGAATTAGCGAACCACACCGAAGTAATCATTTATTTTATTTCCCAATCCCAACCTATTCATCCCATGAAGTAAAACTAGTAATACTTGATATCTAACACCACGGTGTTATCGGTAAATTCAATTACCATTTCACGTTCAAATCTAGTTAAAGATTTAACTATTGCATGGAGCAAAACTGGTGATACTCCATTCTCAATCATTTCAATCTAATTAAAGATTCATTAAAACTCCACTTAGTTTTAATCTTTAACTGGGTTAAAGAATCAATGTCATTTAAAACACGGCTCACGATAAACCCAAAATCACATTCCTTTCTATCAGCCTTTAACCGTAAAATAGCAAGTGAGCAATTCCTTAAGTATTAACCCCGAAGGCCGAAACCAACATCAGATCAATACCCAAGAAACCATTCAACCTAACTAACCTCCAGTTAGTTTCTGATTTCCTTAACTCCGTTGGGTCTAAGAACAGTATTATTGAAGATACCGTTCACGACAACCCAAAATCACATTCCATTAATCATCGGGTTAAAGAACGAGTGTTATTTAAAACACCGTTCACGATAAACCCAAAAATCAATTCAAATTCAATTCCAATTAAATACCATTTAATTGGTACACTTCATTAAATCTAAATAAAAGATTTAATATTTTTCTCAATTGGGTTTAAGAACAGTGTTAATGAATACACCGTTCATGACAAACCTAAATCCCATTTGATATTAAATACAAGGCTTTGAATAGAAAATATTATCGGCTTATATTCAATATCAAATTCTACGACTAACAAATATCATATTGGAAATAACGATATAACTATATCTTTCAAATTTCCATAACAATACCTGTATAATCACGAAATCCAACATCGAAATATTCCAAAGACAATTTTGATTCGAATCCATTCCAATTCAATTATTGGAAATTCTGGTCACTTTTAAAACCATTTCAAATCCAATTTATTTATTTTAAAAATAAATTGAATTATAATTCTAGTTCAAAACTAGTTCATTTTGATAAAAAAAACTACTTTTATCTTTTCAAATATGGAGTTTTTCATCCCAATTCTACACAAATCATTTCTTATGATTTTACACAAATTATTACTGTTTTTAATAATTTTATCAAGCCCCGTACAATCGATTTCCATCAACAGCCATCGAACTGCACTTACAGCGACCTTTTCCAAATTTGATTTGGACATAATTCCAAATCCAACCATTAGATTTCAAATCTCTAATATTCGATAGAAAGCGCTTTTCGATACGAACCCTTCGAAGTCAATGGTCGAAATTCGCGAACTGCCGCGGCACGGCGCGTTCTATTCAGGCCATTATATATATATAATATATATATTATATATATTTCGTCGATTTCCTTTCAAAACAAATTTTATAAATCGTTTTAAATTCGTTTTCGAAACGATTTCAACTTCATATTCAATTTCGAATCAAAATTGAATATTCGACATCATCGATATATAAATGGTAATATTTTCAAAACCTTATATTCTGAAATCAATCACTTTTCGATATTCATTATAAAAATGAATAAAATTGATATAAATCTCATTCACGTCAAAATGGCATCAATCTAATCAACACGGCTTTTATTCAACACATGAATATTTTATTTTATTCAACACATGAATATTTATTCTATTCAACACATGAATATATATTCTATTCAACACATGAATTTATATTTCTTATTTTCCAAATTGGAATAAGGCCCAATCAATTACCATATAATGTTAATCATATGGTTTCCTTACAACACATGTACATAACAGCAACGATAAATAATCAACCATCATCCAGAGTGCACCACACAACTGCATAAGCATTAAATATAAATAATTAATGCTTACACAGTCTGTCAACCCATCGATTGACATACAACTAAACAATCAGGATTAGTGTACGTCAAATATCATCACAACACCCATGTGGGGTTTCAAATCCACAAACATACATTTTATTTGTGCAGTTGGGCAATGTGTAAAATTTATCGTCCCAATCAATATCAGCCAAATTAGTGTATATAAGCAAATCGTCCAATTTGTTTATAAATATTTATTTTATATACACGTTAAAAATTATATTTTTAACTATAAAATATTTTATTTCATTCACTATCACAAATCAAATTTCACAACACACCAATTAAACAAACAAGTCATCCATGGTCTGTGGACGACGGGTGTCGGGTGCTGCTAAGTACCATCTGCATCCTAGTGTATATTTCAAACTAGAAATTAAAAGAAAAGTGAGGAGTTCTCACCGACTAGCTAAACCAAACGCCACTACTCTTCATATGTAGGAAATCTTGTCGTGCTCGCCTTTTGTCACTTTCGTCGTCCGTGATCGCTACATATATAAAAATCACATTTTTATATTCTCTATTATATAAAAATCATATTTTTAATTCACTACATATATAAAAATCACATTTTTATTTCGCTTTATATATAAAAATCTCGCCTTTCCATATATAAAAATATCGTCTTTCTATATATAAAAACATCGCCTTTCTATATATAAAAATATAATCTTTTCATCGTTACTTCATATATAAAAAATCGAATTTTTATCGCTATTCTATATATATAAAAATCGAATTTTTAACGCTATAAAAATCCTATCTTTTTCCAATAAACCAAATCAAATCTTTCATATTATAAAAATCAAATTTTTACTTCAAAGTTATACATATAAAAATATAATTTTTATTTCAAAACCATTCATGTTTATAAAATCACTACTTTATGATTTAAAAACCAAAGCTTTTCAATCTGTAAAAATTAAACCTTTTTCTACTTTAAAAATCATTTCTTTATATTTATAAAAATTATATGTTTCTAATTAAAAATCAGATCTACATTAGCATATAAAAATTGGATCTAAATGAATATTAAAAATTAAAAAAATTACAGTGAAAATCATTTTTTTTCTCTGAGGAAGGGGACTGCTATTGTCGTCGACTGGAAGGGGAAGTGGGTGTGCTCACTGGCGTCACAGGCGCGGGGGGGGGGGGGGGGGGGGGGGGGGTACGGCGCGACGGGCTGGGTGTTTTAGGGGGTGTCGCGGTAGGCTGGTTTAGGGGGTAGGGCGCTAAGGTTGGGAGTTCTCGTGGATCCGAGGAAGAAGAGGACAGAGGACGGGGAGGAGGAGGACGATGGTCAGAAAGGGGGCTCGGCCTTAGGTGCGATGGCGTGGTGGAGGAGCGGCGGCTTCCAGCTCCGCGGATTCTTCTTTTTTTCTGATATAATGAATGGGGAAAGAGAAATTAGAGGGGGGTTTATATAACTAATATATATTTTATTATTTTAAAATTTCCTAAAAGCAACTTTTTATTTCGACCTCCAAACGAGACCCACCGCCCGTCATCCGTAGCTAATTACCCCCATTTCGAACACAATGGGATATGTATCGTAGGCTGATTCGATCATTTTGATCAGTTTTCGTCAAAATCAAAATATAACTCTATATATTGAATTTGAACGCGCATTTCAATTTACCGGGGTCACATACGGGCTCTAAATATTCCAGAAAAATTATTTCTAGCTTCGTATTGGCGATACGGTCCTAACAAAACTAATTTCATCAAATTCTGAGACCGTTTGAAAAATGGCCCTTCTCCAGTCGATTAAAATCAACTAAAACTGGTCAAACGCGTTTTTCGTTTGCCACACTCACATATTGATTCGAAAAATTACGAATTTTGAAACCTAGCAATAACTTGACATCACGGATCCAACAAAAGTGGTTTCGTCGAAAACCGAGGTTGTTTGCAAAAACTCCCATTTTTAAGGGCCAGAATTCCATAGTGACTATTCTGAATTTTCGATTGGATGCAACTTTTGATTCCCGCTATGAAATTTTTATTTCTCGGATTCGTTGGAAAGATATTCTCCAAATGATTCAAATACTTTTGGTTTTGCTAAAATCCGATTTATTTTGCACTATGTACATTCATTTGAACGTTGAAATTGAATTTTCGAACTACCGTGCCATTTCAGGCCCGTTATATAATTAAAATAAAATATTCGTATTCTAACGACAATTCAAATAAATATATACATTCTAATTCTATTCAAAATAAATTTCCCGCCATCATTATTTAAAATAATTCATTTTAAATGTTCAAAATTCGCTAAAATTGCCAAAATAAAATTTTTAAATTGGCTCGGATTTCCGGGTTATTACATAAAACACCAACATTCAATAAAATATCACTGGACCTATTTACGTGTTGTTTCGAAGAGACCGGGATGAGAACTAGACTCAAACCCACTTCAAATCAACGTTACGTACGAAGCTAACTCGCAAGGGATAAAGATGGAGCAATCGAAGACCGTTGATATCCATAATGGAGGAACTGCTTATAATCTCTGGTCTACAGCCAAAGATATAATGTGGTTCTGTCGTGATTGAGATCTACAGATTTGCAAGGACTACTCGCTAATGATCTATAGGGTGATTCCTTAGATGCGGTAGGAGGATGCCTTCGGTTCATCCTATTCCTAGATGACTTGTATGGACGAGTGTTTGACAGAGTATTTCCAAAGGATTCATGTACGTTGATTTCCTCAAAAGTATCACTGTTGATAGCAGAGAAGACACCTTCTCTTAGCTTAACGGCTAGTGTATTTTTGTGGATATCAATTAGTGAAATCTAGCAGATCTGACAATGTAACATTCAAAGCGAATTATGGCCGGATATTCCAAAAGTCGATATAACCTCAAGCCTCATCAACCGGGAAATGACCAAAATCGGGCAGGCAGCATGGCTATGTGGGTCGCTCCCATTAGGGTGTATAATCACCTATTTAGAGAAATTCCTTTGCTTCTTTATTCTATTTCGATGCTGTCCCTTTTCGGGAAACGGTGGGTAGCTCCCAACCGTTAGTGATATATATTCGATACACTCAAGTGAAATGAGTGGTCGGTCATGTGTGGGCCGGATTGCAAGACGTTCTTGTTGAACCCAGTGTGTTCGCCTCTAGCGATACACTATCGACAGGTGGTCCCATACCTTGTCATAGTTGGAAATCTAATCGCCAATAAGCCCCCGTGATTTTGGTTTGTATGATATATATGTGGAGCGTGAGATGCAAGTGTTCCGCTAGATTGCTATTTATTTGTGAATTGATAGACACTATCATAATATCAGAATAGTATTGATTTTCAAACTGTTTTGGGTTATAGTAAGGTAAAAACCGTCTGTGTTTATGTGTGGACTGGTCTTACTATTATCTTTTTCTTTCAAAAGGATTTCTAAAGTTAAGCCGTTTGTTTGATGTGAATCTACCACTGAAAGTATTTCAGACCGATCCGGGTGTTTTTGCTTTGCTTCAAAATGTGCTTGGGTCAAACTGAACATATTTGACAGGATAGTTCTCACTTGGAGTTCCTGGAGCTAGAAGCAGAAGGCTCCACCGTTAGCTATTTAAAGTTATTCCGCTGTATCTGATTCATGTTGCACTCTGATGATTGGTATGTATACAAAATTTTCATTAGTATAAGGATATGTTGTTATATTATATATTTTGTTCGTTCTGCTGTGAGATTCTGATGTTTTTCTTCTTTCGTCTATTCTAATATTTCTTTCTTTCTCTCTCATCCTCTAATTTCTTTCTCCTAACATTCTGCTTTTCCGTGTAATTTGTTTTGACTATGGCAGTTAAATGTCAGCCTAATTGTACTAAAAAGTGGGACGTTAGAACTTGGTATCAGAGCTATAGGTTTAGTGATAACCTTGGCTCTGTGGCTTAACTCGATAGAGATGGGGTTAGTAATACGCTAGATTGAGTTTGAGCGTATATATATGAGTGTACGTATTTGTAATTTGAATATAAAATTATTTTTATATTATTTTGTAAATGGGATAAATGAAATAAATTCACCTAAATTATATTTGGATAAATAAAAAGAAATAATAATTATCTTAATTTGTTGACTGCATGTTTGAACTTGTATTGCATTGATTGGTTGATTTGAATGTGTTTGATCATGAGGTTGGATTAAATCAATCGAAAGACATTTCAATTTGAAATGTGAAATATGGAAATTTAACTCGTATCGGGTTAAATAAATTGTATGAATTAAATCTAAACTTGAATATTGAAATAAAATTAAACTTAAGTGAACATTAGTTTCACTTTGGTTGAGAAATAGAAATATCCAAATGGAATGATTTGGGGTTATTTTGTTGAGATCGATTGCATTGATGTGGATTTAAAGTTGGGTGAACTTGATTGAAACCAATCCTGAATAGAATTGATTTATTTAGATGGTATGGATATTTGAATTTGACTGATATTGTGGTGAAACTAATGAAGTTCATTAGAGTTGAGAACAGGTGCAGAAGAGTTAATTTATCTTTAAAACATTTCCAAGAAGATTCTACAGTTAACTGAATCCAGTCTGATTGGAGTTGCATAGTAATTGAGCAGGCTCGCTTATTGCGTAATAACGTTCGGAAAAGGTACGCCTACACAAAATATGAATTTTTGGTTTTTGATTTGGGTTCTGATTTTGATTTTTTCTTTTTTTCGACCGTGTTGGTCGAGGTATACATATTTATTGTTCCGGCAATATTGCAGATGTCCTTCCATACAGAGAGGACTCTGCCGATTTTTTTCCAAAATTTGAGATGTTAGAAATATTTTGGAAATTTTTGTTAATTAGAAATGAAATTTATTTTTCGATTTAAATTTATTTGGATTAGGTTTAATTAGAAATTTAGAAAGTAATTATTTTAACTAAAATAGATTTTTGAAATATAATGGGTTTGCCGCATTCTTTTTACCTTAGCAATTTTGAGGAAGAAATTATTTTAAGGGGGAAGGAATGTAACGACCCAGTTTTTTTTACAGTTTAATTTAATTTTTAATTTTGTTTTAAATATTGATTTGAATTTTAAATGGTTTGAAATTAATTAAATTGAATAATTTATTTGTTTAAATAATATAATTAATAATTTAATTTCAAAATAGTCAAAATGGGGTGAACTAGCGCTGTTATATGATTTGTTAATGTAAGAGGATTTATTTATGTTTAGATTTAATTCTATTTATGATTTCGTTTATTAAGCGCTGTTTAAAAGTTTAAATTTAAATTTTAATTATATAACAAACTACAGCGGCGCAGTAGTTCGTAATATAGCATTTTGAACTTTAATTTGTCGAATTATATGATATAGTCCATTCTCGTGACGATTGGAGTTCGTGTGTGATCACAGTAACCAATAAACAGTGTTTGGAATTGCGATAGGTATGAATAAAAATCGCTAGTCTTGTCAATAAATATCTTCTGTTACATCATAAATAAAATATTTAAAATAATATAATAAAAAAAATTATATTTTTAGCTATAAATAAACCTACTGCGATTCCTAACTTTGCAATCCACTCGTCTCCTTTTTCCCGTTCCATTTCTTACTTCAATCCACCCAAATTCTTCAGTAAATTTCCTCCACTTCTAAATTCAACATAAATTCCACTAAAATTCTATAAATTCAAATATATACTGGGTTGTTTAGCTGCTAGTCTCAGCTTAAATTTCATGTGCATTTTTTGTGGATCGATCTTGATTTGGGGGACAAATATTTTCAGTTAACGAGGACAGTTTTGCCTCGATTCAAAGGAACTAGGGTCAAATGGGTCGGATCTGGTTTAGGCGTGAGTAGGAGGAAGTTAGATGATCATTTTGGTGGTGATGTGGTCGTCGCTGGTGGTGTAGGGTCGGAGAACGGAGGGGGTTTTCTAATGGTATTTTCTATGAAATTAAGTTCGGATTTTGACGCCGTGAGGGAGCTGTAGTTGACCGGAGTGGACGAGGCTTTGTCGAGGAGGAAGCTTGAGGGATG
Source organism: Allium sativum (assembly GCA_030737875.1). Lineage (NCBI taxonomy): Eukaryota > Viridiplantae > Streptophyta > Magnoliopsida > Asparagales > Amaryllidaceae > Allium > Allium sativum. Next base: position 153,905,961 of record CM060915.1, read on the forward strand.
GCGGAACTGTTGGTGGCGGACTGGTAGGGTTTGGTGTAGTGGTTGGACGGCGGTGGGGTTTTGAATGTAAGGAGGTTTCGGTGGTTTGTTTTCTTTGGATGGGGTTCGGTTTTTCAATTCATATGGGGACCATGGAGCACTGGAGGGGATAAGGGCGGTGCGAAATGGAAGCTGATGGTCAGGCGGTCGTCTAGGTGGCGGGATAGTGTGGTCCGATGACCTGAGGTGTGGTGTTGGTCAAGTTGAACGAAGATGGTCCCTATATTTATTTATGGATCTAGGCTCGTTTTTTCCACTGTTGGGCGAGCGGTGGAGAATCCAAAAGGGGGTGCGATGGTCTCAGGTGGAGGCTGGGATGGAGGCGAGTCGGAGTCGTAGGTGGCGGCAACCAGGAGTTCATCAGAGGAGGGGCACGATCGGTGATGAAGGCTTGGGAATATCGGGTTTGACAGAAAGGGGGACATTGGTTTTTAATTGAAGTAGATGGCATCGGTTTTTTTTCATGGAAGAAAGGTAATTAATGAATCTTCATTAATTAACGATTAATTAATTATTTCCTAGGATTAATGACTAGATTTAACATTTTAATTATTTCAAATTAATTCAAATCATGAAATATGTGTATCTTTCACATACGTATACAGAATTGGACGAAATTGGATTCTATGGGATCGTATCGACGGTGCCGACGTATACAAATTGGAATGGAGTGATTCAGAGGTCACTGGAATTTTACATAGTTTCAAATGCTAGATTGAAACTATATAAAGCAATGCAACATCGTCGAACACCAAATTGGTGAGTTAATTCTCACACTTCTGAAATACTACGATGTGTTATATTCATATCATTAATATTTATCATTAATTGGCTGAATGGACGCTATGGATGATATGGATGATTTTTATTGGTTGATTGTTTGTCTGCGTTGTACTATAATTCTGATTTCATTTGATAATGATCAACAATATTATAAACTGTTGTGCAGGGAAGAACAGGTTGGAAGAATCCTACCGGATTCCTCAAATAAATCATATATTAGTTGTTGTTTTCATGAATTGTTTATCCCAATTTACATCACACCCTGTTCATATTTTCAATGATTGAATAATTATCGATTGTTGAATCTAAATTTAACAAATATCACATTTTAAATCAATATGTAGTATTGATTGGGTAATTGGCAGTAGATGGTCTAAATCCATCGCTTTGAAACAGTAATTCACCGTCGGGTGAATGGATGTATTTTAAAGTTAAAATTTTATTTTTAACTAAATCGAAATTTAAATTTTGATTTAGTTATTTAAATAACTAGTTTTTAAGTAAGACGATATTTATAACTTTAGTTATAAAAAGAAATGTTAAAATAATTTATATATTTTTTATTTCATAAAGAAGTCGTATGGTAACTGAAGGGAAAATAATATAGAATAATTGTTTACAAGGGAAAAGTTAAATAAGGTTTTATTATTTTAATTTAATGATTATTTGTAGGAGTTAAGTAATTGTATTCGAGATGATTATTAAATAGTTTATATTTTTTTTAAAATAATAAATAATTATGAAAGGATTTTATAGTCTAAATTCCATAAAGGAGTTATAAAAGGAATTAGAGTTTTAAATAAATTGTTATAATATTAACTAACCTATCGTAGTTAATAATGAAGTAATATACGTATACTTCAGAGATGATAAAGGGCTTAGGAAATAGAATCGAGTTATATAAGACTTGTCAATAGGAATTTTTAAGTGATAAGTTTTGCGATTAGGGAAGAAGTTCACTTAATCATAAAGATTAAGTGAAAATAGATATGAATGAAAAAGGTATTTTCCAAATGTAAGAAATGATTTGTAAACCATACTTATCGATTTAAGTAAGTAAGTAAATAAAAAAAATTATAACCCGAATTTCATAAACAAGTTATAAAAGATATTTGAGTTGAAATTAAAGATTTTAATCAAGTTAGATTAAAAGAGAAGATTTGCAAGAATGCAAACAGAAATGCTTATTGATTTAAGTAATGGAGTGAATAAAAAGGGTTTTGGTTATAAAATCCAACCGTTTGTTTTTAACGATGTTAAAAAGAGTTGGATAAAATATTAGTGAGCGGATCCGAGTTTATAAGGAAAACGGGAGTTTGTAATTAAGGCAAGGACTTTAAAATAAATAATTTACTTTGGAATTGAACTACGTAAATATTGAAATCAAAGAATTTCAAGATTGAAAAGGATAGTAAAAGATTTTGAATAAAAGAAGTTAACAAAGGAATTTTTGTTATAATTCCGAAGTTTATATTATACATAATGTAAACAAATTTTGGGAAAATGTATTTAATGAATGGATCATTGTTAATCCAAATTATGAGTAGAATACTATACCCGATCTTTTTGAAGCAAGGGTTAATATTTAGAAATAATTTACTAAATAAATCTATTAAGTAAAATGGGTATAGTCAATTGAGATTTTTTAAAAGAGAAGATTTGGTTTGAGAAATCATGTTTGAATAGAAAATGGGATCCGAATGATAATATAAGAATATGGGTTGGAATTACGAACTTCTATCTACTTTGAGATAAGAACGTTGTTGATTAAGGTCTGAGAGGTAAATAAAACACCCCAACTTGACCGACTTCACTACTATCGAGGAATGGTATTAGTTCGTAACGGTAAAAGAGTTTGGAAAGGAGTTATTACTCTCGTAAAACATTTGCAATTCATTTGCAAGGTTTGAAATGGAATTGAATACCATAAGTTTAAAGTAAACAGTGTACATTAACATTGTTTATCCGAGTTGAAACATATAGTTTAAATTATACGTATAGGCCATTTATGTAACACTGTTTTTTCTAGAAAATAGAAATAATATGAGTAAAGTATATTTATTTGAAATAATAAGTAATTAGAATGGAAGGTTATATAAACTTTGAAACAGAAATAAATATTTGGATTTAAGTAATTAAAGCCATTGAGTTTTGAATAAGAAAGCATGAGTTGTTAACATGGTTTTTACCACATAGGAATTGACAATGGAATTATATTCGTGAATTGACGATATGTTAATATATGGATATTTTCAAGAATTAAGGAAATGAATGGTTGATGAAAATATTGCAAAATATTTTCAGAATTTAAGGAGAATAGAGAAGTGAGAATAAACGAGAGGTATTGTTTCCAAATAGCGGACCAAAAGATGAGTTGACGAGATATTTAAATGAAATCGATGTTAGCTCTAGGGAATGATTTTAAGTGATTCAATAAAGAGTTTTAATGAACGAGAACCTGAGCTGCCAATATACATGACTATACTGGTTTGACATTGACAGTCAAAACACCAATTATCAATAAAATATAATTGGACCTTTTTACGTGTTGTTTCAAAGAGACCGGGATGAGAACTAAACTCAAACCCACTTCGAATCAATGTTACGTACGAAATTTAACTCGCAAGGGATAAAGATGGAGCAATCGAAGATCGTGACATCCATAACGGAGGAACTGCTTATAATCTCTGGTCTGCAGCCAAAGATATACTATGGTTCTATCGTGATTGAGATCTACGGATTTGCAAGGACTACTCGCTACTGATCTATAGGGTGATTCTTAGATGCGGTAGGAGGGTGCCTTCGGTTCATCCTGTTCCTGGATGATTTGTATGGGCGAGTGTTTGACAGAGTATTTCCATAGGAATCACGTACGTTGATTTCCTCAAAAGTATCACTGTTGATAGCAGAGAAGACACCTTCTCTTAGCTTAACGACTAGTGTATTTTTGTGGGCATCAATTAGTTAAATCTGGCAAATCTGACAATGTAACATTCAAAGTGAATTATGGCCAGATATTCCAAAAGTTGATATAACCTCAAGCCTCATCAACCGGGAAATGACAAAAATCGGGCAGGCAGCATGGCTATGTGGGTCGCTCCCATTAGGGTGTATAATCACCTATCTAGAGAAATTTCTTTGCTTCTTTAATCTATTTCGATGCTGTCCCTTTTCGGGAAATGGTGGGTAGCTCCCAACCGTTGGTGATATACATTCGATACACTCAAGCGAAATGAGTGGTCGGTCATGTGTGGGCCGAGTTGCAAGACGTTCTTGTTGAACCCAGTGTGTTCGCCTCTAGAGATACACCATCGGCAGGTGGTCCCATACCTTGTCATAGTTGGAAATCCAATCTCCAATAAGCGCCCACGATTTTGGTTTGTATAATATATATGTGGAGTGTGAGATGCAAGCGTTCCGCTAGATTGCTATTTATTTGTGAATTGATAGACACTATTATAATATCAGAATAGTATTGATTTTCAAACTATTTTGGGTTATAAAAAGGTAAAAACCGTCCGTGTTTATGTGTGGACTGGTCTTACTATTATCTTTTTCTTTCAAAAGGATTTCTAAAGTTAAGCCGATTGTTTGATGTGAATTTACCACTGAAAGTATTTCAGACTGATCCGGGTGTTTTTTCTTTGCTTCAAAATGTGCTCGGGTCAGACCGAACATATTTTACAGGATAGTTCTCACTTGGAGTTCCAGAAGCTGGAAGCAGAAGGCTCTACCGTTAGTTATTTAAAGTTATTCCGCTGTATTTGATTCATGTTGTACTCTGATGATTGGTATGTATACAAAATTTTCATTGGTATAAAGATATGTTGTTATATTATATATGTTGTTCGTTCCGCATGAGATTCTGATGTTTTTTTTCTTTCTTTTATTCTAATATTTCTTTCTTTCTCTCTCATCCTCTAATTTCTTTCTCTTAACATTCTGTTTTTCCGTGTAATTTGGTTTGACTGTGGTAGTTAAATGTCATCCTAATTGTACTGAAAAGTGGGACGTTACATTCTAACTCGTTATTTAATTGAAATATTTTATTTCAGTTCCTCCAAATTCATTAAAATAATCAAATTAAAAATTTTAAATTGGCTCGTATTTTCCGGGTTGTTACACACATTTTCTTATATGTGGAGCATGGAGAGCCACATTTTCTTTTATGTTGTCATTCTACCAGCTTATTTATTCACGCAAGAAATGGTATGGGAAAAAAGGCTGCACACTTTCAGAATGTAGTACCCACTTAAATTCCAGGCATTTGTTCAAAAAACGACTGGTTTTCAGGCGTTTGTTCAACTAATGTCTGATCTTGAAACAGTTGGAAATTCCGGGTTTTCAGGGGTGCAGAAAATTGAAAATCTGCACCCCACACAGTTGGAGATCCTCTAAGCATTTCAATTTTCTTGATCCTTGTGACTGGAACTTTGAGCTCAATGTAGCTTGGCAGAGTAGCCGACACACGTAAATTACATACAACATTATCACTGAACTGAGAGGCGGTGGTGCTTTATAAGCAGCAAGTGGAATGAGTTATTTGATTTATTTACATATCTTTATGTTTATGTAAATACCAGTATTGACTGAAAAATGAATTGGACCGCTGGTAGCTTATATAAGTATCGTAGCCATATTGAACAAATTTTCATAATTTATAAGTTTAGGTATATTTCTAAGACTGGAATGGAACCATCGCGTAACTATGACCGTTGTTTTTTTTGGTCACGACCAACCAGTTTTTAAAGTGATCCATAACTTTTTTTATTATACCAAAATAATAAAATGCAGGGAAACGGTAGATATACCACATGCATATCTACTATAAACGTAAAGAAACTTCCATGCAGAGAAGAAAGGACCAGAATAACTAAAAGTCCAGATTTACAAAACTAAACATTACAATCCCAAAAGAAAGACAAGCATAACATTGGAAGAGATTGCATGAAGTTCTCATTGATTAACGTAACAGAAGAGTTTCTCATAAGCAGGAAAGAAGCTCAGAATCGCACTTCCCTAAGCGCTAGTCATTGTTGAAAGGGCTTTTAACTATGTTATCCTTGTTTTTAAATTTTATATGCAAATATCCTTGTTTGAAAAGTAATTACAGGAATAGACCTATTTTGAATTAATGAAGGCGAGTTTTCGAAACTTGCACGAAGGCAAGATTTCGAAGTTCGCTTATATTCATTTGGGGTTTAAATTCCATAGTGACTTTCTGGAAATTTGATTTTGACATAACTGAATATCTATAATATGATATCTCCATTTTTCTGTTTCAATATAAAAATATAGTTTTATAGATTCAAATGTTTCTTGTTTCAGTGAAATCCAAAGTATAATGATTTATATATATTCGAATGAAGTTCAAAACATGAAACTACGAACTACCTCGACGTTACAAACTTGTTTTTAGTTATATTTAAAATATACATCCAAATAGTATATATAGCTTAACCAAACAAAATAAAACAAAAACAAATTTTAATATTCGAATAAGAAAGAGATACAAAGTACAATTAAGAACAGATAAGTTCAAAACATAAAAAATTCAGATACACGAAATGCAACACACTGACATACCACCAACAAACATACAACTCCATTTTAGGCTACTGAAGCGCATCACTTTCTATTATGGTCATGTGATCCACATTTGCTACACCTGTTTGTTTTGGGAGTTTGATGCTCGTCCATAACATTTTTGAATCTCGTAGATTTTGGTCGTCCAACTTGTCTTTTTACAGGAGGAGCCAGTATACGCGGACCGTCGTTGTATGGGTCCTAGTATTTCTTATCGCGTATAGGATAAAACTCTGGCTCGTAGGCAACTTTATAACTTTGGACGGAGTACCATTCAGAAGCAAAATCGTGATGTGCTCTATTACTCCCAAAATCCTGTGTTGAACAAGCCGCCACATGAGCACGCGGTATCTTCTGCAGAAGTGGGATGTTGCATGTGCAAGTGCAATTAGCACCTTCGATCACAACATCATATTCATCTCCGTAATAGTGAATCACTTTCCATTTATATCGACCAAATCGAATAAGCCTATAACGTCATGCTTCAATAGCACGAGCTTCAATTTTAGCTTCCCATTTTGGATTACTTCTTTTTATTCCTGCAAAATACTGATGCAAATACGAATAAGACTCGACCCAGTCACCATATATTTTTTCCAACGCTTTATTCAACGTTCGCCAAGCTTTCATGTAACTTATTTTGATGAAGAGTTGCTCGGCGACAAGAACTTGCACTGTCCCAGCTAAGATATCCAAATTATCCTTCACAAAAGACATGATTTTGGATATAAGAAACCCAAAAGTTGCTTGCTTGTGGTTGGAATTAATCGTAGGGTTGACACAGTTATGTTCATGACGACACTTTCTGATTTCCCACCATCCAGTTTGTGATTTCTTCGAAACTATATCATGTATTCTCGATGGACAAGTAGGTTCAACATTACATACAGCGGTATATATTGTTTTGTTCGACTTGATTGGCTTGTATGAAATACGGTGCGCAGTAGACCATTCCGTAACTTGGTGGAGAAACTGTTTTTTGCTTTGGAATACCATCCCAATAGCAAAACCATTTTAAATGCAAGCAGCCGAGAATTTTTTACCAGAAAACTCTAGATTAGCCACTACGGATCTGGCCATCATTTGCGTCATGCAGAGATCATTGTCCATTGGTACTTCCATTTGAACCTCATCACCATCTCTTCGGGATCTTCTGTGCTTGGAAAGTCATAGTTTAGTGGTTCATTGTTGACTTCCGTCCAGCATATATCATCAACAGTTGTTGTGGCAACGACCATGCTATCAATATGTTCAGCTGTTGTGAAGGACCTGCACCCCAGTCTTCTTCGGGTTCTTCAGTCAATCTATTAATAAATGCATTTCAGTTACATCTTACATTTCAACAAGTAGTTAGAGAACTAAATTATTGTGCAACAAGTACCTTTGGCTCATATCGAACACATCATGTTGCATTTGTTCTCCGTAGTCTTCTGACTGATCAGTTTGTTGTTCTTGTTGTTGTTGCCGCTGCTTGTCCACATTTGGATGAATGTACGGATTGATGTACAAAGAAGAACTAAAGACGAGTGAAGGATCATAAGTTTGCAACATTTCTGCGAAATAACCTAAGCCGCTACTCACAATAGGAGGTGTAATGATTTCGTCCATGACATTTTCCACGATTTCTTTTGCAATTTTTCCAACAAACAACTCAATTGATTTCTTAACAGCGGAAAACATTACTTGTACATCTTCATCGTCTGAAAGTGCTACGACTCTCGACCTCGAATTAGCCAATTATCATATTCGAGAGGGTTAATTTTGGTTGCTTTGAAGATTGTTTCTTTCAAAGCATCAAATGTGCAACCCTTTCGAACTCTCCCTGATTTGCAGAATCCTCCAACATAACTTCCATTTTGGTGCTCATCCACGAACAATTCACCATTGTAGTAGCAAAGTGTAGGAATAAAAGTAGGCGCCATTATTGAGTGAGTAAATTTTCCTTGAAGTTATTTGAAGATAGAATTGAAGTATTTCGGCAATGGGAAATAATGTGTTGAAGAGCTATGAAATAGGGAAACCATCTAAGCAACGTCATTGTCGAATCTACTTTAATCTTCCAAGTCCTACAAACATACAGTACTTCATTTTAATCTTCCAAGTCCTCCAAACACACGAACAATAATCAGACTAAACTCCAAAAACAACAACGACTACGAATAATAGAATAACTCAAACTAAACTTCAGAAACCTACAACGACGATGGATAATAGAAACACTATTGGTTACAGTCAAATTGCAAGTCCTCTAGGAGTTTTTTGAGACGTCTAATTTCTTGCTCCAACTCTTTCGCATATGCTATGCCCCTTGGACAAAGCGGTTCGTCAACCCATTCTGAAAAATTGCATCCGTGGGGATAATTGGAACAAAGAAGACTTCGACGACCAATGTTTTCGCCATCATCTAATACAACAACTTCAACCATATATCCACAGTGGCAGCAAACTGGGTACGAATTAACCTCTTGCTCCACCATTGTTTGAGAAGTCATTTTGAACATATATGGAGTTGAGAAGATGTGGTTGAGTACGAATCAGAATTATGAGAGAATTAGTGGGTACATATAAAGTTTGGGAAAGGACCAAAATACATAGGCAAGTTTGGAAAACTCGCATACAGGCGAGTTTTCAAAATAAGCCAGTATGCCTCCCTGAACAAAACTGGCCTATATTTGTTATTATTTATGAAACATGGCTAAACTAGTATTACTCTTTCTAAACATACCTATATTAGTCAATTTCCCTTGTTGAAAAGAAGGCCTTTAAGCATTTCAATTTTCTTGATCCTTGTGACTGGAACTTTGAGCTCATTGTAGCATGGTAGAGTAGCATACACACGTAAGTTACATACAACATAATCATTGAACTGAGAGGAGGTGGTGCTTTATAAGAAGCAAGTGGAATGAGTTAGTAATAAGGGTAATCTTCCTTAGGTTTTCTCTTCTTCTTATATGAGGATGAAGAGACTTCGTGATCATTACTTCTAACAGCAGCAGGTGGACTATTGGTTGAGGAAGGTGCTTGAAGCTGGCTTTGTTTCCTTTGCAGTTGGGATTTGCTTATTCAAAAAGCCAGGCTTGAGCTAAAGTGAACTAATAAGTGGAGTATGGTTAGGAGACGTTACGGACACATATGTGTCATGCTTTTCTTTGCCATGTTCACTAGAATGATATAGTTTTTTTCAAAGTTCATAACATTAGTTATTATCTACTTCATAGGGTCCTGTTTATCCACAAACCAAGTTTCATTACTCACTCCATGATTAGTAAGGCAATCTCTATCACTGACTAACAACTCTTAGATTTTCATTTCGTCCTTACTAACAACTATATTGGCAGCCACAGTTTCAACGTCATTGTTCACCTTTGTAACTCTTTTTTTTCACTGAGTTGCTTTTAACAGTCTCCATGCAAACATGATTTCAGATTTCGCCTTCTTTGAATTCATTTGCCTTATTATCCCCAATACATTCTTCAGGAATTTTTTTAAGTAAATCATATCTATTTGAAGTTCCAATGTTAAAAGCATTAGGGATTAAAGCTACAACATCTCCAGCATTAACATGACCCACTACAATGTTGGAAAATAATTTGAAATGGTCTTTTGCTATATTGGTTCATGTATTCAAAGTGTCTATTCAAGTGAAGAGTCAAGTCCGTTTAATGAAGAGATGTGTCCGTTCAAGTGAAGAGTCATGTCCAATCAAGTGAAAAGATGTGTAACAACCCGGAAATTCTGAGCCAATTTAAATTTTTTATTTTGGCTATTTTAATGAATTTTGAAAATTCAAAATCGTTTATTTTAAATAATTACGACGAGAAATTTGATTTGAATAGAATTAGAAAGTATATATTTATATAGATCGTCGTTAGAATATAATTATTTGTTTTTAATTATAAAAGGAATTGGAAATGGCGCGATAGTTTGAAATTTCAAATTTCAAATTTCAAATAAATGTACAGGATTCAAAATAAACCGGATTTTGGCGAAACCAAAAATATTAGAATCTAATTGAGAATATATTTCAAATGAATCCGAAAATTTGAAATTTCATAGCGGGAATAAAAAGTTATGACCAGTTGAAATTTCAAAATAGTCGCTATGGAATTTTTGTCTTAAAAATGGAAATTTTGCAAACGACCTCGGTTTTCGACGAAACCACTTTTGTTGGATCCATGATGTCGAATTATTGCTAGATTCCAAAATTCGTAATTTTTTGAACAAATATGTGAGCGTGGCGAAGTAAAACATGTTTTAACAGTTTCAGTCAATTTCGATCGACCAGAAAATGACCATTTTTCAAATGGTCTCAGAATTTGATGAAATTAGTTTTGTAAGAACCGTATCGTCAATATGAAGCTAGAAAATATTTTTCGGGAAATTTTCGAGTTAGAGTCCGTATGTGATCCCCGTTAATTGAAATGTGCGTTCAAATTGAATATATAGATTTAAATTTTAATTTAAATGGAAACTGATCGAAACAGTCGAATTAGCTTATGGTACATATCTCATTGTGTTCGGAATGAGGGTAATTAGCTAGGGAGGACAGTCGTTGGGTTTCGTTTGGAGCTCGAATTAAAAGTCAACCTTTTTGGAAAAAATAAAATAAAAATAAATATATAAATATAACCCCATTTACACAATAGCCCCCCCTCGTCCACTTCTCGTTCAAAATCATTTCCCCCAAATCGAAAAAGCACGATCCCGCCGCTCCTCCCCAGGCCGGCGTCGCCCCGTCGCCTCCCTCCACCATCGTCCACCTCCAAGGATGCACAGCCTCCTCCTTCTCTTCAGCCCCAACTCAAAGACCCCAAGCCTCTGGACGCTTGAAACCCCGCCTCCATGCGCTGACCGGCCACCAACGCCACAACCCTGCCTCCCCTCTGCCTCCGATCGACAGTGGGTCCCCCCCATTCATTACAAACTAGTCCTCTCCTCCTTCGAACGATAAAAAATGTGAGCCTCTGTTTTTAATTTCATTTTAAATTCAATTTTAATTTAAATAAATTAATTAAATTCGGTTTTTAGTTTTATGAATAACATAGAGCGAAGATATGATTTTTATATCATAGGAAGAATAAAAATATGATTTTTATATCATAGGAAGAATAAAAATATGATTTTTATTTATGTAGAGTAATAAAAATATAATTTTTATTATATTACTAACAAGATAATAGTAGATTTTTTATCTATATAGTAGCGGTATAAAAATAGAATTTTTATCTATAGAGTAGTTATAAAAATGTGATTGTTATCCACATAGAGTAGTTATAAAAATGTGAGTTTTGTATATATAGCGGCGAAATAAAAATATGATTTCTATTTCTAGAAAACGAAATAAAAATGTGATTTATATATATATAATCACCGAAAGAAAATGTGACTTTTATTTATATAGATCGTTGTCTAAAAATAGGATTTTAACACAAACCGTGTGAAACAGATTGCGATGGAACTGACTGGAAGCGAAACAGAATCCAGACCGTTCAGAAATAAAGAATGGAGGAGTGGAACCCTCGGTGAGAACTTCTCACTTTAAATCTTGTTTTCTAGTTAAAAATTATATACTAGGATGCAGACGGTGCTTAGAAGCACCCGACACCCGTCGTCCACAGACCATGGACGACTAGTTTGATTTTGTTGTTGGTGAAAATTGATTGTGATGTGGAATGAATGAAAATATATTCATGTAATGACCCGCATTGGCAGAGGTATTATAATTATTTTATTTTATTATATAAATAGTGATATAGTGAATCAAATCATCGTTTAATTAAATAATATGGAATAATTAATTTTATTAAATAATTAAATAATATATTTAATTCAGAAATAATCAAAAATAGTGAAATTCACAGTATGGTGTAATTTGGGTTATTTAAAATATATATATCAGTTAGGAGTTGAATTATATTGACGAATATATTCAATCGACGTCAGTTTGAACATAGAATTATAATATAATTAAAATAGAAATCGAAATGGCATGGCAGTTCGCTATTCGGCAATTTGAACTTCAACTGAATGTACAGGATTCGTTTTAAATCGGATTTTTGTGAAACAAGAAACGTGTGGAGCTGGTGAAGTATATCTTTCTAGTAGAAGAGAAAAATCGGGATTTCATCGTGTAGATTTTGATTTACGTCCAAATCAAATTTCAGAAAAGTCGCTGTAGAATTCCTTTATAATTTGCAACGCTTTATATATGTTATAAAAGGATTTTTGATATAAACTGAATATCGATAAATCTAAAATCTGAAATATCAAACTGTAAATTCTGATATGATATTTCTGAGCTGTACGATATCATATGTGAAGATATACGATAATATAAATTTATTTATAAATATTTAATTTAATTATATTTAAATATATTTATATATTTAAATGGGTCGTTCAGAGCTTTAAAAATATGCTGTGTTTGCAAACGAAGTCGGAATTCGACGAAACTAATTTTGTTGGATCCGCAATGTCAAATAGTTGCTAGATGTCAGATTTTGTGGTTTTTAGAGTCACTGTGTGGCCGTACGGATTTTTAAAGTGAGAAACAGTCAGTATTTCGACGGTTAAAAATACGCTATGTGAGCATACGGAGTCGGAATTCGACGAGACCAGTTTCGTTGGGACCGTAATGTCGAACTGTAGCTGCATGCAAATTTTCGTGATTTTTGGGTATCGTATGTGATCACACGAATTTTTAGAAGTCAAAAACGAATTAACGATAGAGAATAAAAAGGGAATATTCCTTCTATGAAAAATATCTAGATATTTATTTCATCCTATAAATAGGACTCAAATTTCCTAAACCTAATTTCACTTTTTCTGCTCAGTGGTTTTGCGCCGTCGGTTCTTTGTTCCACAGCGAAGTTCCAAGAAAAGAAAAATCCAAAACAAACCAAGTAAAATCCTATAAATCGTATCATATACATATACGAGTTTGTGTTGATGAAAGCTTCAGCTTGGTACCCACTTCCTTGAGCTCGACGTCAGTATTCGGGTTAGTGGTTTTCTCAGCGTAGCCTAGGGTTTGAATCGGTGGAGTATTTGGGGCTCAAATCGAAGATTGGTGATCATGCTTGAGTTGAGGAGTTTAAGTAGCATCGATCTGCATTTATTTGGGGTTTTCCGTGTTAAAATGTGTCGTGGGTTTTACCTGGGTGACGCAAGAGTACCTGTAGCCGCAGCATCAAGGGGGCAGTCGAGTTTCGTGAAATGGAGTGGGGGTTGAAGTGGAGTTGAAGAGAAGTTGTTCGGTGAAATCAGTTTGAGGTATCGTGGAAAGTAGAAGGAGTAATTGGTGGAGGACTTTTCTGTAATGGTGAAAAACGTGGAGGAGTAGGTGCCGTTGTTTTTCGTGAGAAGGAAGAAGACTTCGGTGGGTGGGCTTGTACAGGGGTAAGTGGGCCAAGCAATAATAAGAGGGTGAGGCCCAAATTATTAATTTAATTTAGTTTGTTTAATTTAATTTGTATAGGAACTTATAATGCAAATAACTTATTCATATGAAATCAGAATCACGAACCGTAAGTTGCATTGGGATCGTTTGGACGGGAGCAACACAATGAGACTGACCGGGAGTGAATCCAAGCTCATTACAATTTATGGCGAAATAAATTGTCCGACTCAATCAAAGAACGCAAACCGATTATTTAACGGTTAACGCGCCAAAGTGAGTAAAACTCACCAACCCTGAACAGTATATATTTTCACATTGTATTGTTAGAACTGTTAAAATTGTCTGTTGATTGTGTGTTGACTGTTTGATTGAACTGCTAGTCAGTTAATGGAAATTTTATATATATATATATATATACAAATATATATGTGTATATATATAGATCATTAAATTCTGAAAGTGATGTTGATTATATTGTCTAACATCTGTGATGCAGGGAAACAGGTTGGAGGAATCCAACTGGATTCCTCAACATTTATTTTACTGTGATTTATATATATTGTGATATATAATGTGATATATAATCTGACGTAGATTATGTGTGTTTGGACGATAGTTATCGTTGTTATAGGGTGTGTTAAAAACCATAAGAAATACCAGAATGTAGAAAGGAGATTTTCAAAGTATATTTGGAAAATAATTTATTTATATAAAATCACTGGATTTTATATATATAAAAAGGGAATTATAAAAAGGGGTTATATTTGTTAAACATATATATAAAGGAATTTATGTGTTAATCAAATATAAAGGGTAAATATATTTGTGAAAACAAATATAAAGGATATATATTTGTAAATCAAATAAGAAGAGAAATATTTGTAAACCATTTACAAATAAAATAGAATTATAAAGGAAATATTTGTAGAACATTTACAAATAGATTAAAAGGGATTATTTATTTATTTAGGGAATAAATAGAATTAGAATAAAGGGATATTTATTTAAGAAAAAAAAATAGAATAAAGGAAATATTTATTTAGAAAATAAATATGATATTATAAAAGGAGTTAGAATTAATCAGTTAGAGTTAGAGGAGTTAATCGAATATAATTTATTCGAATAGAGTTAAAGGAGTAAAACCGAATATAGTTTATTTGAAAGGAGTTAATCAGTTAGAGTTAACCAGTTAGAGGTAATCAAAAAGAGTTAATCGATTAGAGTTAAAAATGAACTAGAGTTAATCAAATAGAGTTAAAGAAATAGAGTTAAGCAAAATTAGAAACTGACTGGAGATTAGTAGGTTGAATAGCTTTCGGAGTATCGATCTGATGTTGGTTTCGGCCTTCGGGGTTTATACTTGGGAAGTTGTTCTCTTATTAGTTTACAGTTAGAGTCTGATAGTTATGGAATGGTAGAGATTGATGATTGATTGATAGAATTTCCTTCTGGAAATAATATTGTTGTTTGTACACGTATTTTCCTTTGATAGTTAAATCACAGACTATCGAAGTTTTTGACCATTTAACGTTGTTAATATGGAGAGACCTGTTGGATTATTATCCAAAGAAACACTCTGTATTGGCATAAACGTTGCGAATCATATATGCCAAAGATAATTGAAGACGGAGTAAAGTGCAAGGGCTGTTGTATAAATCTTAGATAACAGTGCCTAAGATGGATATACTGAATAGTGCCTTCGGTTTGTCCAGTCCCAGGACAACTTGTATGGACGAAGGTCTGACAGAGTATGTCTGGTAGATCACGTAAGTTGATCATTTCAAACATATTTACGTTGGTGGCGGAGGAATTCGTTTCTCTTAGCTTATACCCATGGTATGTTTTGGGGAAGTCAATTTGTGATTTGGCGGGTTTGACGATGTGGCATTCAAAGTGAATAAAGGAGTAATCTGTTGAAAGATAAGCGTAGCTTCTAGCCTCACATCCGGTAATGACAGAAATCGGGCAGGCAACATGGCTAAGTCGGTCGCACCGAAGTAGGGTGTATAATCACCTATCTAGAGAATATTCATTTGCTTCTTTAATCTATCAATGCTGTCCCATATATATATATGGGAACGGTTGCTGATCCCAACCGTTGGTGATGTACATTCGATACACTCAAGCGAAATGAGTGGTCGGTCATGTGTGGCTGAGTTGCAAGATGTTCTTGTTGAACTCCAGTGTATCGTTCCTAGAGTACAGTGATCGGAAGGTGGTTCCATACCTTGTCATAGTTGGAAACCCGTTATCCAATACGTGCTTGCGATTTTGATTGTATACTAGTTATGTAGAACGTGAGATGAAAGCGTTTCTGCTAAATTGATATCTATTTGTATTTAGACATTATTATAATATCAGAATGATATTGCTTGTCAAAGATGTTGGATTCTCATAAGGGAAAACCCGTTCCGTATTCACGGCGTGGTCTTATGAGATATCATATACCTGTTCAACTGTTTTAAACTGTTTTACTCATACCAGTCCCATGACTGACCCGGAGTTTATTTTGTTTTGTTCTACCTAAACTCTTGGGTGCCTAAATTTGTACGGGCAGTCAAGTAGTTCAAGATTTTTCAGATCTATCTAAAGGAGCTTGGAGCAGGAGGCTTCAGCGTTAGTTATATAGAGTTTTGTTCCGCGGTGTTGTAAGTGCTGTACTCTGATAAGTGCTATTGTATACATAACTGTTATATTTCAAAGTTATGTTATATATTATATGTTATTCGTTCTGCTGTGAGATTCGTGTTACTCTGATGATGTAAGTTCTTCTTTCCTTCTTCTATTCTAAGTTTCTATCTTATCTATCCTCACCCTCTAATTTCTTTCATTAATTACCAGGATTTTTCGATCTTTTGGTTATCGACATCGTGTTTATGTCGATAACCAAAGTCGCCGAAAATCCGGGTCATTACAGTTGGTATCAGAGCTTAGGTTAAGAATTACCTTGGCTCTGTGGCGTGACTCGGTAGAGATAGGGTTAGTAATACCCTAGATTGAATTGAGTGTATATATACGAGTGCGTATTTGTATTTGATATAAAAATGGTTTTATATTGTGGAGATTCATTGGCTGAGTTGTTTATGAGTTCTGGTCGATCAGTTTGATCCACTGTATCGGTAGGAGTAAATAAACACTTGAATACGATGGACCGACACAGTATGGATATGTGATATATTATCACATATAGGATGTGTTGGTAGTAATTATAATCAGATAAGATTATAAAATGTGAAATGGTTATATATAACCAATCAGAATTTATACAAGTGAATTATATGAAATTGAAATGAATAAAATCTGAATTTAGATCAGAATTGGAATTTAAAATCCCAGAAATGGAAAAGGTGTTTGTAAATGAATCTGGATTTAATATATGTGAATTTTAAGATCCTGGGAGATTTTAAATTTGTTTACAACATTGTAAAAGGATATTTGGAATTGATTTCAAGGTGGAAATGTTTAAAAATGGGTTTTGAAATTGCTATAGTATTGAACTCACTTCGGTAGCTGGAAAATAGATTCCAATGTTGATCATGACATCATCGGTGTTCATTTTCGAGTGTGTAAGTGACGGATTACTGCCAAGGATTTTGTTTTGGGAAAACAAGTTGTGTTGAATTTCAAAAAGGGAAAATTGATTTTTGAATGAGGCAAACCATTGAAAAACTTCCAGGAAGAAAAGGTTGTTTGAATTTAAAACAAATCAAAGTAAAATTTGTAAAATCCAATAGAATTGAGATTGAATTAAAAGCCAGTTAAGTAAAAATCGTATTGAAATAGATTGATGTCAAGTGGAATTAGACTTGATTAGAGATAATCTGGAATTATATTGGACTGGTGAGTTATGGATTTGAAATCAAGAATAGTGCTTGAGTTTGAAATGAAATTCGACTTAGGTATAAGCGAATGGGTGTGTTAAAGATAAATTGATTTGAGATCAAGTTGGAATTGCATTGAATATGTTGAATTGATGACAGGTGAAGTGATAAAATTGATATACCCGACAAAAAGGTACAAGTTTACATTTGATATAAGCATGAGATTTATGAGCCGAATTGGCAAGCCGCTTGGCTGTTTGATTTTCTTTTGGGTTGGAGATGGCCTAGTGAGGCGAGTTGTGGTTTTACCAATAGGGCTGTACAAAGGAGATGGCAAAATTTTCCGAAAATTTAAAGTGTTAGAAAAGTTTCAAAATTTTTGAAATTTTAGTTAGTCGGAATGAATAAATGTTTTAGTCGATATTAATTGGGTCAGTTGAAATCAGAAATAAGGGGTAAACAAATCTTAGGAATTCCAATAGATAGGGTCGTCCTCTAACTTAGCAATTTCGAGAACGAAATTATTTTAAGTGGGGAAGATTGTAATGACCTGCATTGGCAGAGGTATTATAATTAATTTATTTTATTATATAAACAGTGATATAGTGAATTAAATCATCGTTTAATTAAATAATATGGAATAATTAATTTTATTAAATAATTAAATAATATATTTAATTCAGAAATAATCAAAAATAGTGAAATTCACAGTATGGTGTAATTTGGGTTATTTAAAATATATATATCAGTTAGGAGTTGAATTATATTGAAGAATATATTCAATCGACTTCAGTTTGAACGTAGAATTATAATATAATTAAAATATAGCTCGAAATGGCGTGGCAGTTCGCTATTCGGCAATTTGAACTTCAACTGAATGTACAGGATTCGTTTTAAATCGGATTCCTGTGAAACAAGAAACGTGTGGAGCTGGTGAAGTATATCTTTCTAGTGGAAGAGAAAAATCAGGATTTCGTAGTGTAGATTTTGATTTACATCCAAATCAAATTTCCGAAAAGTCGCTGTAGAATTCCTTTATAATTTGCAACGCTTTATATACGTTATAAAAGGATTTTTGATATAAACTGAATATCGATAAATCTAAAATCTGAAATATCAAACTGTAAATTCTGATATGATATTTCTGAGCTGTACGATATCATATGTGAAGATATACGATAATATAAATTTATTTATAAATATTTAATTTAATTATATTTATATATTTAAATGGGTCGTTCAGAGCTTTAAAAATATGCGGTGTTTGCAAACGAAGTCGGAATTCGACGAAACTAATTTTGTTGGATCCGCAATATCAAATAGTTGCTAGATGTCAGATTTTGTGATTCTTAGAGTCACTGTGTGGCCGTACGGATTTTTAAAGTGAGAAACAGTCAGTATTTCGACGGTTAAAAATACGCTGTGTGAGCATACGGAGTCGGAATTCGACGAGACCAGTTTCGTTGGGACCGTAATGTCGAACTGTATCTGCATGCAAATTTTCGTGATTTTTGGGTATCGTATGTGATCACACGAATTTTTAGAAGTCAAAAACGAATTAACGATAGAGAATAAAAAGGGAATATTCCTTCTATGAAAAATATCTAGATATTTATTTCATCCTATAAATAGGACTCAAATTTCCTAAACCTAATTTCACTTTTTCTGCTCAGTGGTTTTGCGCCATCGGTTCTTTGTTCCACAGCATAGTTCCAAGAAAAGAAAAATCCAAAACAAACCAAGTAAAATCCTATAAATCGTATCATATACATATACGAGTTTTTGTTGATGAAAGCTTCAGCTTGGTACCCACTTCCTTGAGCTCGACGTCAGTATTCGGGTTAGTGGTTTTCTCAGCATAGCCTAGGGTTTGAATCGGTGGAGTATTTGGGGCTCAAATCGAAGATTGGTGATCATGCTTGAGTTGAGGAGTTGAAGTAGCATCGATCTGCATTTATTTGGGGTTTTCCGTGTTAAAATGTGTCGTGGGTTTTACCTGGGTGACGCGAGAGTACTTGTAGCCGCTGCATCAAGGGGGAAGTCGAGTTTCGTGAAATGGAGTGGGGGTTGAAGTGGAGTTGAAGAGAAGTTGTTCGGTGAAATCAGTTTGAGGTATCGTGGAAAGTAGAAGGAGTAATTGGTGGAGGACTTTTCTGTAATGGTGAAAAACGTGGAGGAGTAGGTGCCGTTGTTTTTCGTGAGAAGGAAGAAGACTTCGGTGGGTGGGCTTGTACAGGGGTAAGTGGGCCAAGCAATAATAAGAGGGTGAGGCCCAAATTATTAATTTAATTTAGTTTGTTTAATTTAATTTGTATAGGAACTTATAATGCAAATAACTTATTCATATGAAATCAGAATCACGAACCGTAAGTTGCATTGGGATCGTTTGGACGGGAGCAACACAATGAGACTGACCGGGAGTGAATCCAAGCTCATTACAATTTATGGCGAAATAAATTGTCCGACTCAATCAAAGAACGCAAACCGATTATTTAACGGTTAACGCGCCAAAGTGAGTAAAACTCACCAACCCTGAACAGTATATATTTTCACATTGTATTGTTAGAACTGTTAAAATTGTCTGTTGATTGTGTGTTGACTGTTTGATTGAACTGCTAGTCAGTTAATGGAAATTTTATATATATATATATATATACAAATATATATGTGTATATATATAGATCATTAAATTCTGAAAGTGATGTTGATTATATTGTCTAACATCTGTGATGCAGGGAAACAGGTTGGAGGAATCCAACTGGATTCCTCAACATTTATTTTACTGTGATTTATATATATTGTGATATATAATGTGATATATAATCTGACGTAGATTATGTGTGTTTGGACGATAGTTATCGTTGTTATAGGGTGTGTTAAAAACCATAAGAAATACCAGAATGTAGAAAGGAGATTTTCAAAGTATATTTGGAAAATAATTTATTTATATAAAATCACTGGATTTTATATATATAAAAAGGGAATTATAAAAAGGGGTTATATTTGTTAAACATATATATAAAGGAATTTATGTGTTAATCAAATATAAAGGGTAAATATATTTGTGAAAACAAATATAAAGGATATATATTTGTAAATCAAATAAGAAGAGAAATATTTGTAAACCATTTACAAATAAAATAGAATTATAAAGGAAATATTTGTAGAACATTTACAAATAGATTAAAAGGGATTATTTATTTATTTAGGGAATAAATAGAATTAGAATAAAGGGATATTTATTTAAGAAAAAAAAATAGAATAAAGGAAATATTTATTTAGAAAATAAATATGATATTATAAAAGGAGTTAGAATTAATCAGTTAGAGTTAGAGGAGTTAATCGAATATAATTTATTCGAATAGAGTTAAAGGAGTAAAACCGAATATAGTTTATTTGAAAGGAGTTAATCAGTTAGAGTTAACCAGTTAGAGGTAATCAAAAAGAGTTAATCGATTAGAGTTAAAAATGAACTAGAGTTAATCAAATAGAGTTAAAGAAATAGAGTTAAGCAAAATTAGAAACTGACTGGAGATTAGTAGGTTGAATAGCTTTCGGAGTATCGATCTGATGTTGGTTTCGGCCTTCGGGGTTTATACTTGGGAAGTTGTTCTCTTATTAGTTTACAGTTAGAGTCTGATAGTTATGGAATGGTAGAGATTGATGATTGATTGATAGAATTTCCTTCTGGAAATAATATTGTTGTTTGTACACGTATTTTCCTTTGATAGTTAAATCACAGACTATCGAAGTTTTTGACCATTTAACGTTGTTAATATGGAGAGACCTGTTGGATTATTATCCAAAGAAACACTCTGTATTGGCATAAACGTTGCGAATCATATATGCCAAAGATAATTGAAGACGGAGTAAAGTGCAAGGGCTGTTGTATAAATCTTAGATAACAGTGCCTAAGATGGATATACTGAATAGTGCCTTCGGTTTGTCCAGTCCCAGGACAACTTGTATGGACGAAGGTCTGACAGAGTATGTCTGGTAGATCACGTAAGTTGATCATTTCAAACATATTTACGTTGGTGGCGGAGGAATTCGTTTCTCTTAGCTTATACCCATGGTATGTTTTGGGGAAGTCAATTTGTGATTTGGCGGGTTTGACGATGTGGCATTCAAAGTGAATAAAGGAGTAATCTGTTGAAAGATAAGCGTAGCTTCTAGCCTCACATCCGGTAATGACAGAAATCGGGCAGGCAACATGGCTAAGTCGGTCGCACCGAAGTAGGGTGTATAATCACCTATCTAGAGAATATTCATTTGCTTCTTTAATCTATCAATGCTGTCCCATATATATATATGGGAACGGTTGCTGATCCCAACCGTTGGTGATGTACATTCGATACACTCAAGCGAAATGAGTGGTCGGTCATGTGTGGCTGAGTTGCAAGATGTTCTTGTTGAACTCCAGTGTATCGTTCCTAGAGTACAGTGATCGGAAGGTGGTTCCATACCTTGTCATAGTTGGAAACCCGTTATCCAATACGTGCTTGCGATTTTGATTGTATACTAGTTATGTAGAACGTGAGATGAAAGCGTTTCTGCTAAATTGATATCTATTTGTATTTAGACATTATTATAATATCAGAATGATATTGCTTGTCAAAGATGTTGGATTCTCATAAGGGAAAACCCGTTCCGTATTCACGGCGTGGTCTTATGAGATATCATATACCTGTTCAACTGTTTTAAACTGTTTTACTCATACCAGTCCCATGACTGACCCGGAGTTTATTTTGTTTTGTTCTACCTAAACTCTTGGGTGCCTAAATTTGTACGGGCAGTCAAGTAGTTCAAGATTTTTCAGATCTATCTAAAGGAGCTTGGAGCAGGAGGCTTCAGCGTTAGTTATATAGAGTTTTGTTCCGCGGTGTTGTAAGTGCTGTACTCTGATAAGTGCTATTGTATACATAACTGTTATATTTCAAAGTTATGTTATATATTATATGTTATTCGTTCTGCTGTGAGATTCGTGTTACTCTGATGATGTAAGTTCTTCTTTCCTTCTTCTATTCTAAGTTTCTATCTTATCTATCCTCACCCTCTAATTTCTTTCATTAATTACCAGGATTTTTCGATCTTTTGGTTATCGACATCGTGTTTATGTCGATAACCAAAGTCGCCGAAAATCCGGGTCATTACAGTTGGTATCAGAGCTTAGGTTAAGAATTACCTTGGCTCTGTGGCGTGACTCGGTAGAGATAGGGTTAGTAATACCCTAGATTGAATTGAGTGTATATATACGAGTGCGTATTTGTATTTGATATAAAAATGGTTTTATATTGTGGAGATTCATTGGCTGAGTTGTTTATGAGTTCTGGTCGATCAGTTTGATCCACTGTATCGGTAGGAGTAAATAAACACTTGAATACGATGGACCGACACAGTATGGATATGTGATATATTATCACATATAGGATGTGTTGGTAGTAATTATAATCAGATAAGATTATAAAATGTGAAATGGTTATATATAACCAATCAGAATTTATACAAGTGAATTATATGAAATTGAAATGAATAAAATCTGAATTTAGATCAGAATTGGAATTTAAAATCCCAGAAATGGAAAAGGTGTTTGTAAATGAATCTGGATTTAATATATGTGAATTTTAAGATCCTGGGAGATTTTAAATTTGTTTACAACATTGTAAAAGGATATTTGGAATTGATTTCAAGGTGGAAATGTTTAAAAATGGGTTTTGAAATTGCTATAGTATTGAACTCACTTCGGTAGCTGGAAAATAGATTCCAATGTTGATCATGACATCATCGGTGTTCATTTTCGAGTGTGTAAGTGACGGATTACTGCCAAGGATTTTGTTTTGGGAAAACAAGTTGTGTTGAATTTCAAAAAGGAAAAATTGATTTTTGAATGAGGCAAACCATTGAAAAACTTCCAGGAAGAAAAGGTTGTTTGAATTTAAAACAAATCAAAGTAAAATTTGTAAAATCCAATAGAATTGAGATTGAATTAAAAGCCAGTTAAGTAAAAATCGTATTGAAATAGATTGATGTCAAGTGGAATTAGACTTGATTAGAGATAATCTGGAATTATATTGGACTGGTGAGTTATGGATTTGAAATCAAGAATAGTGCTTGAGTTTGAAATGAAATTCGACTTAGGTATAAGCGAATGGGTGTGTTAAAGATAAATTGATTTGAGATCAAGTTGGAATTGCATTGAATATGTTGAATTGATGACAGGTGAAGTGATAAAATTGATATACCCGACAAAAAGGTACAAGTTTACATTTGATATAAGCATGAGATTTATGAGCCGAATTGGCAAGCCGCTTGGCTGTTTGATTTTCTTTTGGGTTGGAGATGGCCTAGTGAGGCGAGTTGTGGTTTTACCAATAGGGCTGTACAAAGGAGATGGCAAAATTTTCCGAAAATTTAAAGTGTTAGAAAAGTTTCAAAATTTTTGAAATTTTAGTTAGTCGGAATGAATAAATGTTTTAGTCGATATTAATTGGGTCAGTTGAAATCAGAAATAAGGGGTAAACAAATCTTAGGAATTCCAATAGATAGGGTCGTCCTCTAACTTAGCAATTTCGAGAACGAAATTATTTTAAGTGGGGAAGATTGTAATGACCTGCATTGGCAGAGGTATTATAATTAATTTATTTTATTATATAAACAGTGATATAGTGAATTAAATCATCGTTTAATTAAATAATATGGAATAATTAATTTTATTAAATAATTAAATAATATATTTAATTCAGAAATAATCAAAAATAGTGAAATTCACAGTATGGTGTAATTTGGGTTATTTAAAATATATATATCAGTTAGGAGTTGAATTATATTGAAGAATATATTCAATCGACTTCAGTTTGAACGTAGAATTATAATATAATTAAAATATAGCTCGAAATGGCGTGGCAGTTCGCTATTCGGCAATTTGAACTTCAACTGAATGTACAGGATTCGTTTTAAATCGGATTCCTGTGAAACAAGAAACGTGTGGAGCTGGTGAAGTATATCTTTCTAGTGGAAGAGAAAAATCAGGATTTCGTAGTGTAGATTTTGATTTACATCCAAATCAAATTTCCGAAAAGTCGCTGTAGAATTCCTTTATAATTTGCAACGCTTTATATACGTTATAAAAGGATTTTTGATATAAACTGAATATCGATAAATCTAAAATCTGAAATATCAAACTGTAAATTCTGATATGATATTTCTGAGCTGTACGATATCATATGTGAAGATATACGATAATATAAATTTATTTATAAATATTTAATTTAATTATATTTATATATTTAAATGGGTCGTTCAGAGCTTTAAAAATATGCGGTGTTTGCAAACGAAGTCGGAATTCGACGAAACTAATTTTGTTGGATCCGCAATATCAAATAGTTGCTAGATGTCAGATTTTGTGATTCTTAGAGTCACTGTGTGGCCGTACGGATTTTTAAAGTGAGAAACAGTCAGTATTTCGACGGTTAAAAATACGCTGTGTGAGCATACGGAGTCGGAATTCGACGAGACCAGTTTCGTTGGGACCGTAATGTCGAACTGTATCTGCATGCAAATTTTCGTGATTTTTGGGTAGCGTATGTGATCACACGAATTTTTAGAAGTCAAAAACGAATTAACGATAGAGAATAAAAAGGGAATATTCCTTCTATGAAAAATATCTAGATATTTATTTCATCCTATAAATAGGACTCAAATTTCCTAAACCTAATTTCACTTTTTCTGCTCAGTGGTTTTGCGCCATCGGTTCTTTGTTCCACAGCATAGTTCCAAGAAAAGAAAAATCCAAAACAAACCAAGTAAAATCCTATAAATCGTATCATATACATATACGAGTTTTTGTTGATGAAAGCTTCAGCTTGGTACCCACTTCCTTGAGCTCGACGTCAGTATTCGGGTTAGTGGTTTTCTCAGCATAGCCTAGGGTTTGAATCGGTGGAGTATTTGGGGCTCAAATCGAAGATTGGTGATCATGCTTGAGTTGAGGAGTTGAAGTAGCATCGATCTGCATTTATTTGGGGTTTTCCGTGTTAAAATGTGTCGTGGGTTTTACCTGGGTGACGCGAGAGTACTTGTAGCCGCTGCATCAAGGGGGAAGTCGAGTTTCGTGAAATGGAGTGGGGGTTGAAGTGGAGTTGAAGAGAAGTTGTTCGGTGAAATCAGTTTGAGGTATCGTGGAAAGTAGAAGGAGTAATTGGTGGAGGACTTTTCTGTAATGGTGAAAAACGTGGAGGAGTAGGTGCCGTTGTTTTTCGTGAGAAGGAAGAAGACTTCGGTGGGTGGGCTTGTACAGGGGTAAGTGGGCCAAGCAATAATAAGAGGGTGAGGCCCAAATTATTAATTTAATTTAGTTTGTTTAATTTAATTTGTATAGGAACTTATAATGCAAATAACTTATTCATATGAAATCAGAATCACGAACCGTAAGTTGCATTGGGATCGTTTGGACGGGAGCAACACAATGAGACTGACCGGGAGTGAATCCAAGCTCATTACAATTTATGGCGAAATAAATTGTCCGACTCAATCAAAGAACGCAAACCGATTATTTAACGGTTAACGCGCCAAAGTGAGTAAAACTCACCAACCCTGAACAGTATATATTTTCACATTGTATTGTTAGAACTGTTAAAATTGTCTGTTGATTGTGTGTTGACTGTTTGATTGAACTGCTAGTCAGTTAATGGAAATTTTATATATATATATATACAAATATATATGTGTATATATATAGATCATTAAATTCTGAAAGTGATGTTGATTATATTGTCTAACATCTGTGATGCAGGGAAACAGGTTGGAGGAATCCAACTGGATTCCTCAACATTTATTTTACTGTGATTTATATATATTGTGATATATAATGTGATATATAATCTGACGTAGATTATGTGTGTTTGGACGATAGTTATCGTTGTTATAGGGTGTGTTAAAAACCATAAGAAATACCAGAATGTAGAAAGGAGATTTTCAAAGTATATTTGGAAAATAATTTATTTATATAAAATCACTGGATTTTATATATATAAAAAGGGAATTATAAAAAGGGGTTATATTTGTTAAACATATATATAAAGGAATTTATGTGTTAATCAAATATAAAGGGTAAATATATTTGTGAAAACAAATATAAAGGATATATATTTGTAAATCAAATAAGAAGAGAAATATTTGTAAACCATTTACAAATAAAATAGAATTATAAAGGAAATATTTGTAGAACATTTACAAATAGATTAAAAGGGATTATTTATTTATTTAGGGAATAAATAGAATTAGAATAAAGGGATATTTATTTAAGAAAAAAAAATAGAATAAAGGAAATATTTATTTAGAAAATAAATACGATATTATAAAAGGAGTTAGAATTAATCAGTTAGAGTTAGAGGAGTTAATCGAATATAATTTATTCGAATAGAGTTAAAGGAGTAAAATCGAATATAGTTTATTTGAAAGGAGTTAATCAGTTAGAGTTAACCAGTTAGAGGTAATCTAATAGAGTTAATCGATTAGAGTTAAAAACGAACTAGAGTTAATCAAATAGAGTTAAAGAAATAGAGTTAAGCAAAATTAGAAACTGACTGGAGATTAGTAGGTTGAATAGCTTTCGGAGTATCGATCTGATGTTGGTTTCGGCCTTCGGGGTTTATACTTGGGAAGTTGTTCTCTTATTAGTTTACAGTTAGAGTCTGATAGTTATGAAATGGTAGAGATTGATGATTGATTGATAGAATTTCCTTCTGGAAATAATATCGTTGTTTGTACACGTATTTTCCTTTGATAGTTAAATCACAGACTATCGAAGTTTTTGACCATTTAACGTTGTTAATATGGAGAGACCGGTTGGATTATTATCCAAAGAACCACTCTGTATTGGCATAAACGTTGCGAATCATATATGCCAAAGATAATTGAAGACGGAGTAAAGTGCAAGGGTTGTTGTATAAATCTTAGATAACAGTGCCTAAGATGGATATACTGAATAGTGCCTTCGGTTTGTCCAGTCCCAGGACAACTTGTATGGACGAAGGTCTGACAGAGTATGTCTGGTAGATCACGTAAGTTGATCGTTTCAAACATATTTACGTTGGTGGCGGAGGAATTCGTTTCTCTTAGCTTATACCCGTGGTATGTTTTGGGGAAGTCAATTTGTGATTTGGCGGGTATGACGATGTGGCATTCAAAGTGAATAAAGGAGTAATCTGTTGAAAGATAAGCGTAGCTTCTAGCCTCACATCCGGTAATGACAGAAATCGGGCAGGCAGCATGGCTAAGTCGGTCGCACCGAAGTAGGGTGTATAATCACCTATGTAGAGAATATTCATTTGCTTCTTTAATCTATCAATGCTGTCCCATATATATACGGGAACGGTTGCTGATCCCAACCGTTGGTGATGTACATTCGATACACTCAAGCGAAATGAGTGGTCAGTCATGTGTGGCTGAGTTGCAAGATGTTCTTGTTGAACTCCAATGTATCGTTCCTAGAGTACACTGATCGGAAGGTGGTTCCATACCTTGTCATAGTTGGAAACCCATTATCCAATACGTGCTTGCGATTTTGATTGTATACTAGTTATGTAGAACGTGAGATGAAAGCGTTTCTGCTAAATTGATATCTATTTGTATTTAGACATTATTATAATATCAGAATGATATTGCTTGTCAAAGATGTTGGATTCTCATAAGGGAAAACCCGTTCCGTATTCACGGCGTGGTCTTATGAGATATCATATACCTGTTCAACTGTTTTAAACTGTTTTACTCATACCAGTCCCATGACTGACCCAGAGTTTATTTTGTTTTGTTCTACCTAAACTCTTGGGTGCCTAAATTTGTACGGGCAGTCAAGTAGTTCAAGATTTTTCAGATCTATCTAAAGGAGCTTGGAGCAGGAGGCTTCAGCGTTAGTTATATAGAGTTTTGTTCCGCGGTGTTGTAAGTGTTGTACTTTGATAAGTGCTATTGTATACATAACTGTTATATTTAAAAGTTATGTTATATATTATATGTTATTCGTTCCGCTGTGAGATTCGTGTTACTCTGATGATGTAAGTTCTTCTTTCCTTCTTTTATTCTAAGTTTCTATCTTATCTATCCTCACCCTCTAATTTCTTTCATTAATTACCAGGATTTTTCGATGTTTTGGTTATCGACATCGTGTTTATGTCGATAACCAAAGTCGCCGAAAATCCGGGTCATTACAAATCATGTGTTGAAATAAATTATTTATCGTTAAAAATATATTTTTTAACGAGTAGGTGAATAAATAAAAATTCATTTATGAATCAGACGATTGGTTTATGTACACCCATTTAAAGAATATTGGTTGGGACGATAAATTTTACACGTCGCCCAACTGCACAAATAATATTCAGTGTTTGTGGTTTGAAACCCCACATGGGTATTGGGATGATATTTGGCGTACACTAATCCCGATTGTTTAGTTGTATGTCAATTGATAGGTTGACAGACTGTGTAAGCGTTAATTATTTATGTTTAATGCTTATGCAGTTGTGTGGTGCACTTTGAATGATGGTTGATTATTTATCGTTGTTATTATATACATATGTTGTATGGAATCCATATAAAAACATTATATGGTAATTGGTTGGGCCTCATTCCAATTTGGGAAAATAAAGAATATTATAAAATAAAGATTCATGTGTTGAATAGAATAAATAGTCATGTGTTGGTGATACTCATGTGTTGAGAATATTCATGTGTTGAAACTTATCATGTGTTGAACGAAATATTTTAGCAATAAAATTTACGTCTTTATCTTATATATAATTAGAAACTGACTGGAAACTAGATAAGATGAGTGGTTTCCTGGGTATTGATCTGATGTTGGTTTCGGCCTTCGGGGTTAATATTTAGGGAATTGTTCTCTTACTAATTTACGGTTGGAGTCTGATTAAGAATTGAATGATAGAAATCATATTTTTATAAAATATATTAAATAACAAAAATAGTCATGTGCTGACGATACTCATGTGTTGAGAATATTCATGTATTGAAAGAAATATATATTCATGTGTTGAAGAAAATATTCATTTGTTGAATAGAATAACGAAGTTATTGAAATGTATAAAGCTGTGTTGATTTGATTTGCGCCATTTTGACGCGAACGATATTTATATCGATTATATTCATTTTTATAATGAATATAGAAAAGGAAGTGATTTCAAAATATAACGTTTTGAAAATATTATCATTTATATGTTAATGATATGGAATATTCAATTTTGATTTGAAATTGAATACGAAGTTGAAATTGTTTTGAAAACGAATTTAAAACGATTTATAAAATACGTTTTGAATTGAAATCGACGAAATATATATATTATACATATTAAATGGCCATAATAGAATGCGTCACGCCGCAACAGTTCGCGAATTTTGACCATTGACTTCGAATTGATGTTACGGGAGATCCGACCATCGGATTCTCCTGAAATCGAAACCGTTGGGTTCTTATCGAAAAGAGATTTCCAATGAATATTAGAAATTTGAAATCTAACGGTTGGATTTGGAATTATGTCAAAAACAAATTTGGAAAAGGTCGCTGTAAGTGCAGTTCGGTGGCCGTTATTGAAAACCGACTATATGAGCCTTGATAAAATTATTAAAAATATTAATAATTTGTGTAAAATCATAATATACGAGTTGGAAAGAACTGGGACGAAAAATTCCACATTTGAAAGGATAAAAATATATTTTTATCGAAATGAACTAGTTATGAACTAAAATTATAATCCAATATTTTTGAATAAATAAATTAAATTTGAAGTGGTTTTAAAATAATTAGAATTTCCAATACGTGAATTGGAATGGATTTGAATCGAAATTATCTTCACAATATTTCGATGTTGGATTTCGTGTTTATACAGATATGGTTGTGGAAATTTGAAAGGTATATTTATATCGTTATTTCCAATACGATATTTGTTGATTTCAGAATTTGATATTGAATATAAGCCGATATATTTTCTATTCAGAGCCTTGTATTTAATATCAAATGGGATTTTGGGATGGTCATGAATGGTGGCTTAAAGAACACTGTTCTTGAACCCAGTTTAGAAAAGAATAAATCTTTTAATTAGGATTTACTGAAATTGTCCAGTTAATTAATATTTAATTGGAATTGAATTTAAATATGTTTCTGGGGTTTATCGTGAGCGGTGTTTTGAATAACACTTGTTCTTTAACCCGATTAACAATAGAATGTGATTTTGGGTTTATCGTGAACCGTGTTTTAGATGACACTGGTTCTTTAACCCAGTTAGAAGCAGAATATTGATTTTTGAGAAGATTAAAACTAAGTGGAGTTTTAATGAATCTTTAATTAGATTGAAATGATCGGGAATGGAGTATCACCAATTTTGCTCCAAAGCGATAGTTAAATATTTAATTAGATTTGAACGTGAAATGGTAATTAATATTTACCGATAACACCGTGGTGTTAGATATGGAGTATTGCCAGTTTTTCTCCATGGGATGAATAGGTTGGGATTGGGAAATAAAATAAATGATTACTTCGGTGTGGTTCGCTAATCCCGACTAGTTTGGAAAACCTTAACACGGTTTGAAATGATATCCAAAGGAAGATTAAAGAATAAATTTAGAAGAATTTATCTTCGATAAAATTAATGGGAACCTTTCCCTAAGAATGTGAATATTTGAATAAAAGATTATTCTGAATTGGAATGAGGCGTATGTTGTGTTTGTGTAACACTTGTTTATTATATACGCGGGTTATTCGGAAAGACCGGGTTTATACCCATTCTGAATAACCGATTCGACGATAAGTCGAAGATGAAGACGGTGGTTGAAGACCAGAGGTCTTCACATCGTTTGGATGATTATTGATGTTCTTGATTGGGTTGTACACCCAAGAGTGGGGAATCAGTTGGTGATCGTCCAGACGTACTTGGAGATCGATGGATATGCGAGGAATAAGGTTCTTCCGGTTTCGTTCAGACTCGGAACGAACTTGCAAATGGACTATGTGTCTGACATTGGATTTTATTTTGTGTGATTGATTTCTATTAAATATATATCTGTTTGGCAGCGGAGAATTTATTCTCTTGCTTAACGCCCTTCTCTGAGACGTACGAGCTTAGAGGTTATATATTGATGGATATCAATCGCATGGCATGAATTGCCTGTGTGGCATGCTTTAGTGGCAAATGATCAAGTCTTCTGTTGAAAAGCAAAGTCTTGTGGTTGATGATCAAAGCAAGGCCTATGTGGCATAGCTTTGTGTATGGCGTTAATTCGCGAGCCTCACACCTCGGTATGAGTCAAAAACGGGATAAGGACCCAAGGAGTGCACGACGTTTCTTTCTAGCTATGGGTGATGTCAGTGACCTACCAACCCTGACATATATATTATTTTTACCTGTGTGGTTGTTGGATGCGAGGCGCCTCGGATATAGGTCCTATAGGACTGGGAAACGTGTGTTTAGGAATAATTAATCCTCAAAAGTAGGAGAGGACCAGCCTTGAAGGATCCAAGGATCGTTATGTGTGGTCCTGAGACATTTGCTAGAGTGTCTCGAATGGAGAGGAGCTTTCCCCTTGACTCGACTCATGACGGAAATCCAATTTCCAATACGTGATATTCCGGTTTTAATTATAGAACTAGTATGGCGACATAGTAGTATGGGGCACTTATGCCGTCTATGATTGATACTTATGATTGAAATTGTTTTGACACTATACACTTATAGTAATAATAAAAGATGAAATTTAGCGTATCAAGCATTATTTGGCTATTATAAGGTAAAACCCTATCCTCCGGCTTGCGTTGCATTATGTGATCGGACCTGGGTCTTATAATAGCTTCATTTTCTTTATTTAACATTACGTTGTTTGTTTTATGCACTGGTATTCTTGGGAGGAAATCTGTTCCGTGTTATACGGCGTGGCCCCTTGATTTACCTAACTTTAAAAATAAAGATTAATAACTGTTTTAGTTCTCACACCAGTCACATGACTGACCTGGAGTTTATTGTTTTAACCTAAACTCTGGGTGCCCCTATTTTCCACACGGGTAGTTAGTAGTTTCGGTTTTGCAGATTTATATTCATAGGATCCTAGTTTATTGCTGAAGTGATATTCGGAAATCTCTGTATCCGCATATTTCTTTCAGTTTTGTTTTGTATTATGTTTCTGCTGCTATGTATTTAAATGTAATTTAAATCTCTGATATTTATCAATGTGTAATATTTATTCATACTCTGTGTATTCTTGTATTCTGATGGAATTGTTGTCATAAACAATGAAATGTTCTTCTGTTTGTGTTCTGATATGTGTTGTTCTCAAAGCAATCCGCGCTTTCCTTACCGGGGAAGTTACGGGTTACTATAGTGGTATCAGAGCTTTGGTTTACAGAGCTCGAGAACAAGACACGTTAGAACCGAACGAAAGAATTCATTAGAGATTGGATTAGTAATATAGAATGAGAATAACTCGTTAGAGATGGGATCAGTAGTATCCTAGAACAAGTGTGAAGAGTATATTTTTAAAAATATCAATGAAAACTAGTTTTGTTTTGAAAATTTAAGTCGTTTTATACGTATTTGAATATTTTATTTGTATTGAATTTGGACAATCGAGTGTATAAAGATTTTGCATATACGCGTCGTGAATGTATATTCGAAGTCCTAAATATGCTGGGTAGATATAGAATCACACTCTAGTCGCCCGGACATGATTTTGATGATTGCGCGCCATCACCAGTATTCATTTTCGAGTTTCGAAAGTAGAATATCTGTATATTTCCAATTGACTGGTGTGAGAACCAAAACTAGATAGGTTTATTGTTGTGATTTGACATCAAAAACATGATTTTCTGTATATATATCAAAATTATGAATTTTAAAATCTAACCATCTAATTGATTGATGGTTGTGTTGTTTTATTATTGGTTTGATATTTTTAACCATTTATGCCAAATTGAACCGAATATTGAACTGAATTGAAAATGATTACAATTGCATGCATATACATGTATATCCATTGAACAGTTCATAGCAAGGAGGCTAGAGTAGAAGAATAAAATTGTTTGCCTGACAAATAGGTACATGTTTACAAATTTATTGGGTTTGGATGATTTTATGAGCCGATTGGCTAGCCGCTTGGATGTTCTTTTTCTTTTTGGATTGGTGAGGGCCATGGGAGGCTATTTGAAATATCCCGAAGCTCCCGGTGCAGGGGAGGTTATGGCGAAATTTTTCGAAAATTTAGGGTGTTAGCCAAATTTTTGAAGAATTTGAAAAGTTCTTAGAAACTGAAAAGTTGAAGAACTTAAGCCGTAATGAAAATAATGGAAGTTGAGTTGGTTTGTAAAACAACTTTCTGCTTCGTTCCTTTTCGGGGACGAAAAGTTTTAAGTAGGGGAGATTGTAACAACCCGGATATTCTGAGCCAATTTAAATTTTTTATTTTGGCTATTTTAATAAATTTTGAAATTTAAAAATGGTTTATTTTAAATAATAACGACGAGAGATTTTATTTGAATAGAATTAGAAAGTATATATTTATATAGATCGTTGTTAGAATATAATTATTTATTTTTAATTATAAAAGGAATTGGAAATGGCGCGGTAGTTTGAAATTTCGATTTCGAATTTCAAATGAATGTACAAGATTTAAAATAAACCGGATTTTGGCGAAACCAAAAATATTAGAATCTAATTGAGAATATATTTCCAACGAATCCGAAAAATTGAAATTTCATAGCGGGAATAAAAGGTTATACCCAGTTGAAATTTCAGGATAGTCGCTATGGAATTTTGGTCCTTAAAAACGGAAATTTCGCAAATGACCTTGGTTTTCGACAAAACCACTTTTGTTGGATCCGTGATGTCAAATTATTGCTAGATTCCAAAATTCGTAATTTTTCGAATCAATATGTGAGCGTGGCAAAGTAAAACGTGTTTTAACAGTTTCAGTCAATTTTGATTGACCAGAAAATGGCCATTTTTCAAACGATCTCAGAATTTGATGAAATTAGTTTTGTTAGAACCGTATCGTCAGTATGAAGCTTGAAAATATTTTTTGGGAAATTTTAGAGTCCGTATGTGATCCCGGTAAATTGAATTGTGTGTTCGAATTAAATACATAGACTTAAATTTTAATTTAAATGGAAACTGATCGAAACAGTCGAATCAGCTTACGGTACATATCTCATTGTGTTCGGAATGGGGGTAATTAGCTAGGGAGGACACTCATTGGGTTTCGTTTGGAGCTCGAATTAAAAGTCAACCTTTTTGAAAAAAAAATAAAATAAAAATATATAATCTAACCCCATTTACATAATAGCCCCCCCCCCCCTCGTCCACTTCTCGTTCAAAATCATTTTCCCCAAATCGAAAAAGCACGATCCCGCCGCTCCTCCCCAGGCCGGCGTCGCCCCGCCGCCTCCCTCCACCATCGTCCACCTCCAAGGATGTGCAGCCTCCTCCTTCTCTCCAGCCCCAACTCGAAGACCCCAAGCCTCTGGACGCCTGAAACTCCGCATCCACGCGCTGACTCGCAACCAACGCCACAGCCCCGCCTACCCTCAGCCTCCGATCGACAGTGGGTCCCCCATTCGTAGCAAACTAGTCCTCTTCTCCTCCGAACGATAAAAACTGTGAGCCTCTCTTTTAAATTTCATTTTAAATTCAGTTTTAATTTAAATACATTAATTAAATTCGGTTTTTAGTTTTATGAATAACGTAGAGTGAAGATATGATTTTTATATCATAGGAAGAATAAAAATATGATTTTTTTTTTTTTTGAAACCAAAAATGTGTGATCTTCTAAGAAGAAGAGAGCACACATATATATCATAGAGACAAAAAAAATACAGAGTCCCAATACAACTCTCTAGAAGTAAAACAACCAACAACACTCCGAAAATCAACACAACTCTAGAAAAGTATTGGATAGTAGATAGATGAGCTCCGGATAAACCACCGCCCATCTACTTCTATATCGAATTCCGGCAAGGCCACCACCCGATATAGGAGTATATCTACTCCAATACTATAATCAAAACCTCTCGGAAAAATAATAAGAAGTACAACCCACAACAACTCTCAAAGTATAGTCCCAATAATAGCTCCTCCATAAAATCAAGCATCAAATCCAGATAGCTATCCATATACTCCTCCAATATGCTCTTCCACCTAATAACCTGGATAATAACTTGAACACCCACCATTAGTAACCATCACATATATGTATGAATATATATAGCTATATATATATAATTAACTATATATATATATTTATATATATATAACCCATTATATATCCATACATATATGTGTCATAAACAGAAATAATTGCTGAAAGGAAGTGATTTATGAAGAAACCCAAATTTGAAGCAATCCATACAATTCTTCAATATTCTTTCCACCTGAAAACCTGGATAATAACTCCAACATCCCTCGTTAGTTACCATCACATATATGAATGGATATATTTGGTATATATAAATGTATAGAAATATATTTATATATACCATTATATGTCCAAACATATTTATAATAAAAAATAAGAAAACAAACATTTCCGAAATTAAAATTTAATAAACTATGTCCTAATACGAAACCTATTGTTTCCAAAATATATAATGATGCACTTAAATAACTTCAAATTAGACCTAACTTTTTGCAACAAGTTTCCAGAACTCAAATCACTAAAATACTTATAACATGGGTTGGTCATCCATTCCAAACAGAAATAAACTATCTTAATGATTAGGTTATCAGGGGACACTGAAATAAAATGAAAAAATCTTTGATTCCTTTCCATCCAAATGAACCAACTAATAATAATAATTAACGAATCCATTACATATCTCTGCTTTGATTTATAAGTAAGTCTATAGTGATTCCAATAATTCTCACAGTTATTAAATATATTAACACTAGACATAACAAAAATCCTAAGCACCATGGTTAAAATGTAATTGGACAAGTTACAAGAAAAAAATATATGATCAACATCTTCCTCTGAATGACTACAAAAACAACATTTAACATCCCACACAACGTTCTTCTTCTTTAAAAGCTCCACTGTGTTAAGCTTCTTATGGATAATCAACCATATAAGAAACTTAGCTTTAGGAGGAGAATTTGATTTCCATATAAACTTAAAAGGAAACAATGACATACCAGGGAAATTGATAAGTTTGTACATTGACTTGACTGAGTAAACTAGACTCTTATCCATTCCCCAACTAATGGTATCTCTAAACTCATCCAGGTGGTATAAGTTTAATTTTGCTTTCAATAGGGCCAATTGTCTTAGTAAATCTCCATCTAAAATATTGACAAAAGTAAAATCCCATGGGGGTTCTAAATTCCTTCTATAAACATCCGCAATTAATGAATTCTTGAAATCACAAACATTAAAAAGTTCAGCAAATTCTATTTTAAGAGGAATACAGGAAATCCAAGCATCATGCCAAAAAAAGGTAGAATTACCAGAATGCACTATCATCTTGCAACCTAGCTTAAAAAAGTCAAAACAATTTAATACTTCCTTCCAGAAATGAGATAATCTATTAGACCTACTAACACCTAATCCCCCTATAATCTCCCCCCTAGAGTAATAAGATTTTAAAACTAAATTCTTCCAAGTAGCCACTGTATCTGGACTTCTATATTTCCATAACCATTTAGTTAGTAAGGATGAATTAAAGTTAACCAGGTTAATAATCCCTAAACCCCCGTCTCTCTTGGACTTGCAACACAAATCCCAATTAACTAAACACTTATAACTATTACAATTGAGGTCACCATTCCATAAAAAATTCCTTCTAATTCTATCGATTTTCTTAATAACCCACTTAGGAAAATGATGAACCGTCATCCAATAAGTGGGAATGGCTGATAAAACCGAGTTAACTAACACTTATCTCCCCGCTCTAGAAAGAAATCTATTGTTCCAGCTAGATAATCTATTACTAATTTTATCAATAATAATTATCCAGCCATCCTTTTTAAGCTTGGAAGGTCTGATTTTAAACACTAAATAGTCAAACGGAAATTTCATAATATGGCAGTTTAAGGTGTTAGCTACTAAGGACTCAACATTACAACTATCATTAAGGACCATGACTGCACTCTTTTCGAAATTAATACGAAGTCCACACAACATCTCAAAGCAATATAATATAAACTTAAGAGTGATAACATGCTTAGGTAAATGAGACGAAAATAATAGTGTATCATCTGCAAATTGAAGTATAGACAATTCATTAAGAAACTCTTAATTCCCCACACTACCTAAAACCCCTAAATTCCCAGCCCTCTTAATGATTCTTGAGAAAACATCTACCGCTAGATTAAATAAAAAAGGCGAGAGAGGATCGCCTTGTCTGAGACCTCTCTTAGACTGAATCTTTTTACCAATTACTCCATTAACCACTATACTGGAACAACCGGACTTAAGTAGTAACATAATCCAGTTTGTCCATCGAACACAAAAACCCCTAGCTAGACAAAGCTCACAGATAAAATCCCAATCAACAGAGTCAAAAGCCTTCTCAAAGTCTAACTTCAAAATTGCACATGTTAAATTATTTTTAACACAAACATTTATATACTCTTGTACTGCCGCTACCCCATCCGCTATGTTTCTACCCTTAATAAACGCTGTTTGTGAAACGTCTATTAAGTCATTCATCTTAGTACTAAGTCTATTTGCAAGAACTTTTGAAATAATCTTTACCGATACATTAATTAATGAGATAGGTCTAAAATCCTTAAGTGAATTCGCTCCAACTCTCTTATGTATGAGAATAATATTAGCAAAATTAAAATTCCCTAACCTCAGATTACCACTATAAAAATCATTAAAAAGGTTAATAATATCAACCTTTAGGATCTCCCAAAATTGTTTGTAAAAAAGAATAGAAAATCCGTCAGGCCCTGGTGCTTTGTCACTAGGCATATCGCAGATTGCCTTCCATATCTCGTTCTCAGTGAAAGGACTATCTAAACCAGTCAAATATATCCTAGAGGTAAGCGGATAAATATCATTCCATCTAATATTTATCCTTCTTTTTATCTTAGTACCTAAGATCTGCTTGTAATACCTAGTAAAAGCGTCATTAAGGTCCTTCTGGACGGATATCTCTACATCATTGATTAAAACGGAATGGATAAAATTATCACGCCTCCTTTTATTAGCTATACTGTGAAAAAATTTCGTGTTATTATCACCTTCTTTTATCCATTGAATTCTAGATCTTTGTCTCCACATGACCTCTTCTTTCTCCATAATCCCCTTAAGATCATGCCTTAAATTACTAAGTCTATCTCTTTCATTCATATTAAGTATTCTAATTTCACTAACTTTATCTATATCTAACATTTCACATAAAATCTTATCTTTTTTTACTCTGACATTGCCAAAAACATACTTATTCCATCGCTTAAGAAAAAATCTTAGCTTTCCTAGTTTTGCAACAAAAATCTTAGCTGGGTTATCTTTATACAAATTATTGAAATAAAATAATGAATTCCATTTAATCGAGACCAGATTACTAAAGCTACAATCTAGTAGCCACATCTTCTCAAATTTAAAATTCCTACTTATTATTAAGTTTGAGTCACAAGATAAAATGATTGGACAATGATCCGACAATAAAAATGGTAAACCTTTAACTCTACATATGGAATATCTATCCTCTACTTCAGAATTAATAAAGAATCTGTCTAACATAGCAAAAGAAGGATTATCTCTTACATTGGACCAGGTGAACATTCTATTACAAATAGGAATCTCTATCAGATTATTTACTAATATAAATTCGTTTAATTCCTCCATGTCGGAGAAATCCCCTTCTCTAGGATCTCTCTCCCCTAAAAATCTGGTGACATTAAAATCACCCCCAACAACCCATTGATTGAAAGAGAGATTACTAAAGTCTGTATACTCTATCCACAACCGTCTTCTCTCTAATTTGGCATGTGGGCCATATACATTTGAAATGCCCAAAAGGGAATTATCTACTGTCGATGCTAATATAACATGCAATGAATGTACAATAGGCAGCTCCTGTATGAGTCTAAATTTATTATCTTTCCAACTGATCATAAGCCCACCGGCAGTACCTATTGCCGGTAAACAAGACCAGTTACGAAAGGAAGTCCCCCCTATCCTTCTGAAAAAACTCGGATCAGGGTTATCTATCTTAGTTTCTTGAAGTAAAACTATATCAAGGTGAAGATCTTTAAAAAAATTCCTGACTTTACCACATTTTTTGGGTTCATTTAGACCCCTAATGTTCCAACTAATGATCCTCATTGACCTATTGATGAAGCTCGCTCTAGTTCTCTACTTCTAATAAAATCAGCATCTAAATCTAAATTAGAAAAAACGAATGTTGTGTCACTAGCTAACTGAAATAACTGATCAGTGGAAAGACTACCTAAAGCGAACGGAGAGTAATCACTACCGAAAGCAGGAACAATACCTGAGCCCGAGTTCGCATTGCTACTACTAGCAACCGAACCCTGGGACCTACCGTGAGATGATGCAGATCTATGTCTCAACCTTGCACTGCGTCTAACCATTCCAGAACCGCTCTCTGCTCTCCTCCTCCTTCCTCTCCTAGCCGGAGATACAAAATCACCAACTCTAGGTGACCCCCCACTAGGTACGGTATCGCCAACCGCTAACACACCATTGGTTTGATCAACTTTCCCTGACCCCTCACTTGGCATAACACACACCAACTGAGATACCCCGAAGTTCGGACACCATGCCAATGAGATAACTCTCGCAACAGGCTCCTCCAACCATATCATAACACCTGTCAGAGATAAACCAGCCCTTCCACCAATCAAACTAAAACCATCTCGTATCTTAACCCTTCTCCAATTTTTCCATCTTACATCCTCCAACATCATACCCCCACAACACACCACCTCAACAGCCTTACTGTCAATGGGTACCACCAATGCATACCCATCACTAATATCATGAACATCCACCCCAGCACCATCATTCAAATGCCCAACCACACCCATACTTTTACTGACTGTACCTTGTTTGTTCAACGCCACTTCATGCAAAGGTGACAACCTTTGTCTAACAAACTTTACTTTTCCAACTTTGACCCCCTTCTTATACTTTGATGGAGACGTAGCCAACAACCTAAAATGATCATCAGAAATATTCATGTCCACATCATTCAACATCACCTCAACCCCCTTCTTCATCCCCTTCCCACCAGTAATCTGACCACATTCTTCATTGTCCAACAAATCAAAAGCATTAGACAGCTCTACCCCCTCTGCCACTATCCAGCTCAAGTTTTCCACGACCCTTGCCACATTCTCCTTTGCATTTTCATCAACCACATGAACCTCACCCAACCTTTCCTCATTTCCGATATCAGTATCACTGACAACATCAAAATCTCCCCCTGACACATACTCCATTTCGCAATCAGAAACACTTACAGCAACATCTTTCCCAACGTCTTCATCAATTCCACCTGTCCTCACTTTTCCTTCCAATTTATTAACTTTATAACCTCTATTTCCAACGTTGGATCCATCATGAAACTTTACATCATCAACGAGCCCTAAACAAAGCATCACACTCGGATCCATTAACATCGGATCATTCATCACTGACCAATACACACCATCATCTTCTATCCCCTCCACATCAGAACAAAAACCACCATCATCGGTTAAGATAGCATGGAATCTCGAATCCTCCCCTGTTTTACTTACCATCCCAATTTTACTTTCCTCAATACTTACAGGCTTAAAAAGCAATGCCTCTTCCTTATACTCACAGTTTATGATAGTATTCACCGTATCAAAGTGAGCCAGTAACTTGTCCATCAACCTAAACCCCCTCCTCCTATTCCTTGCCATCGAGTCAGAGTAAATTCTCCTCAACTTGACTAGATTTAAACTAAAAGCAATGGCGTATTCTTTTCTTGACATCGGTGGAGGAAGAGGCGGGAAAATATTGGCAACATCCGCATTTTTATTCCACAATATACCATCAATCATACCTTCCAGATTCCACCCCATCATCAAAATCAAATAGGCCCCATTATTCTCATTGTCAGAGAAATCAATAGTGTACAATTCCAATAACTCCACCATTTTCAGACATATCATCATACAGTTAAAGTGCAACAGCTCCACCACCGATTTTCCAAAAAACCCCATCGGACAATTATCCTGACGATGCCCCAAACCTCTACAATTGAAACACCGTAATCCATTTCTACATTCCTTTGCAATATGCGAAGAGTCGCCACATCGAAAACAAAAACAAACACCCACTTTTTTGTTACAACTGGAATTTTTATGCAAAAACCAGTTGGGTATGACAGATGATGAAGATCTCACGACATCAGCATATGAACGATTTACAGAGCTTTCTAAAGGATTAAAACTCACCTCTTTATGTTGAATTTCACTCTGTCTGAATGTTAAGTTCAGTCTCCCTTCTTTCAAAATGGACAGCTTTTTAATTTGCTCCGGCCCTGAATCATTAATAATACCAGAAATTCCATGATATATACCTCTTGATTCACCACCAAAGATGAGAACATCACCTGAATCAAGAGTGATCCTATCCATATCATTTGATCTTTCATCCCTATAAACAAATACCGCCGAGTCTCCTATAGAGAAAGACACTACAGGCAGACCAAGCGATATGCTTTCAGGACACTCATCTTTGTCTTGATGAACACCCAATCTCCCATCTATGTCATAGAAGTTAACAATGCATACGTCAGGAGTCATGGATGGTATCACAACATCTTTACCCCCAATTTCCTTCTGTACAAGTGACATAGCGTTATAAACCAAATTCTTGAACTCCAATGGAATAATTGGAGGCGAAGCACCATCAAAATTTCGCCTGTCTTCATAAGTCTTCAATTGGGGGTTCCAATTTCTACCTAAACACA
Organism: Allium sativum; assembly: GCA_030737875.1. Classification (NCBI taxonomy): domain Eukaryota; kingdom Viridiplantae; phylum Streptophyta; class Magnoliopsida; order Asparagales; family Amaryllidaceae; genus Allium; species Allium sativum. Next base: position 153,948,550 of record CM060915.1, read on the forward strand.
TCATCATAAGATTAAGCATCGCTCCATTATCGTAACCAGGACGATAAAAGCCACCTTCCCCCATTCCCAACTCATGACATTTCTTGGCGATTAAAATCTGATCATCGATTTTTATGAAGTTCTTCAGTAAAATCAAACCCGGACCCAGAACCTGATGTTGCACAACATCACTCTTAGCCTGATCCCTCCAAGAATCTGTTAAGATCAAGCAATTTCCACTTTTGTGCCCTAAATGCCCACATTTAAAACATCTGATTTGGGATTTGCATTTTCTCGCCCAATGATTATACTCGCCGCAACGAAAACAACGCTTCTTAAATCGAATAGAGACTAGGTCTGGACGGGAAGTAAATCTCACCTTTCTCCCCTTCACATTCAATTTATCCAGTAAAGAAATAGGACGAGATCCATTCAACGAAGAAGAAAACGTTTCCGCCATTTCTCGTTATTCGAAAAGCCAAAATTGAAAAATACTACTATTTTGAATAAAAATATGATTTTTATATCATAGGAAGAATAAAAATATGATTTTTATTTATGTAGAGTAGTAAAAATATAATTTTTATTATATTACTATCAAGACATAAATAGAATTTTTATCTATACATCAGCGGTAGAAAAATAGAATTTTTATCTATATAGTAGCGGTATAAAAATAGAATTTTTATCTATAGAGTAGTTATAAAAATGTGATTTTTATCCATATAGAGTAGTTATAAAAATGTGATTTTTGTATATATAGCGGCGAAATAAAAATATGATTTCTATTCTCTAGAAAACGAAATAAAAATGTGATTTATATATATATATAATCGCCGAAAGAAAATGTGACTTTTATTTATAAAGATTGTTGTCTAAAAATAGGATTTTTAACACAAACCGTGTGAAACAGATTGCGATGGAACTGACTGGAAGCGAAACAGAATCCAGACCGTTCAGAAATAAAGAATGGAGGAGTGGAACCCTCGGTGAGAACTTCTCACTTTAAATCTTGTTTTCTAGTTAAAAATTATATACCACGATGCAAATGGTGCTTAGCAGCACCCAACACCCATCGTCCACAGACCATGGACGACTTGTTTGATTTTGTTATGGGGGTGAAAATTGATTGTGATGTGGAATGAATGAAAATATATTCATGTGTTGAAATAAATTATTTATCGTTAAAAATATAATTTTTAACGAGTAGGTGAATAAATAAATATTCATTTACGAATCAGACGATTTGTTTATGTACACCCATTTGAAGGATATTGATTGGGACGATAAATTTTACACGTCGCCCAACTGCATAAATAATATTCAGTGTTTGTGGATTGAAACACCACACGGGTATTGGGATGATATTTGGCGTACACCAATCCCGATTGTTTAATTGTATGTCAATCAATAGGTTGACAGACTGTGTAAGCATTAACTTTTTATGTTTAATGCTTATGCAGTTGTGTGGTGCACTTTGGATGATGGTTGATTATTTATCGTTGCTATCATATACATGTGTTGTATGGAATCCATATAATTAACATTATATGGTAATTGATTGGGCCTCATTCCAATTTGGGAAAATAAAGAATATTATAAAATAAAGATTCATGTGTTGAATAGAATAAATAGTCATGTGTTGACGATACTCATGTGTTGAGAATATTCATGTGTTGAAACTTATCATGTGTTGAACAAAATATTTTAACAATAAAATTTACATCTTTATCATATATAAAATTAGAAACTAACTGGAAACTAAATAAGATGAGTGGTTTCCTGGGTATTGATCTGATGTTTGTTTCGGCCTTCGGGCTTAATATTTAGGGAATCGTTCTCTTACTAATTTACGGTTGCAGTCTGATTAAGAATTAAACGATAGAAATCATAATTTTATAAAATATATTAAATAACAAAAATAGTCATGTATTAACGATACTCATGTGTTGAGAATATTCATGTGTTGAAAGAAATATATATTCATGTGTTGAAGAAAATATTCATCTGTTGAATAGAATAACGAAGTTATTGAAATATATAAAGCCGTGTTGATTAGATTTGCGCCACTTTGACACGAACGATATTTATATCGATTATATTCGTTTTTATAACGAATATAGAAAAGGAAGTGATTTCAAAATATAACGTTTTGAAAATATTATCATTTATATGTTAATGATAAGGAATATTCAATTTTGATATGAAATTGAATATGAAGTTGAAATTGTTTTGAAAACGAATTTAAAACGATTTATAAAATAAGTTTTGAATTGAAATCGACGAAATATATATATTATATATATTATATATATTAAATGGCCTGAATAGAACGCGCCGCGCAGCGGCAGTTCGCGGATTTCGACTATTGACTTCAAAATGACGTTACGGGAGATCCGACCATCGGATTCTCCTGAAACCAGAACCATTGGGTTCGTATCAAAAAGAGCTTACCAACGAATATTAGAAATTTTAAATTTAACGGTTGGAATTGGAATTATGTCCAAATCAAATTTGGAAAAGGTCTGTAAGTGCAGTTCGATGGCCGTTATTGAAAACCGACTGTACGGGCCTTAATAAAATTATTAAAAATATTAATAAATTGTGTAAAATCATAATATATGAGTTGGAAAGAACTGGGATGAAAAATTCCACATTTTAAAGGATAAAAAAATATTTTTATCGAAATGAACTAGTTATGAACTAAAATTATAATCCAATATTTTTGAATAAATAAATTGGATTTGAAGTGGTTTTAAAATAATCAGAATTTCCAATATGTGAATTGGAATGGATTTGAATCGAAATTATCTTCGGAATATTTCGATGTTGGATTTCGTGATTATTCAGATATGGTTGTGGTAATTTGAAAGATATATTTATATCGTCATTTCCAATACGATATTTGTTGGTTTCATAATTTGATATTGAATATAAGCCGATATATTTTCTATTCAGAGCCTTGTATTTAATATCAAATGGGATTTTGTGTTCGTCGTGAATGGTGTCTTAAAGAACACTGTTCTTGAACCCAGTTTAGAAAAGAATAAATCTTTTAATTAAGATTTAGTGAAATTGTCCAGTTAATTAGTATTTAATTGGGATTGAATTTAAATTGGTTTTTGGGGTTTATCGTGAGCGGTGTTTTGAATAACACTTGTTCTTTAACCCGATTAACAATAGAATGTGATTTTGGGTTTATCGTGAACCGTGTTTTAGATGACACTGGTTCTTTAACCCAGTTAAAAGAAGGATATTGATTTTTGAGAAGATTAAAACTAAGTGGAGTTTTAATGAATCTTTAATTAGATTAAAATAATAGAGAATGGAGTATCACCAGTTTTGCTCCAAAGCAATAGTTAAATCTTTAATTAGATTTGAACGTGAAATGGTAATTAATATTTACCGATAACACCGTGGTGTTAGATATGGAGTATTGCCAGTTTTTCTCCATGGGATGAATAGGTTGGGATTGGGAAATAAAATAAATGATTACTTCGGTGTGGTTCGCTAATCCCGACTAGTTTGGAAAACCTTAACACGGTTTGAAATGATATCCAAAGGAAGATTAAAGAATAAATTTAGAAGAATTTATCTTTGATAAAATTAATGGGAACCTTTCCCTAAGAATGTGAATATTTGAATAAAAAATTATTTTGAATTGGAATGAGGCGTATGTGGTGTTTGTGTAACACTTGTTTATTATATACGCGGGTTATTCAGAAAGGCCGGGTTTATACCCATTCTGAATAACCGATTCGACGATAAGTCGAAGATGAAGACGGTGGTTGAAGACCGGAGGTCTTCACATCATTTGGATGATTATCGATGATCTTGATTAGGTTGTACACCCAGGAGGAGGGAATCAGTTGGTGATCGTCCAGACGTACTTGGAGATCGATGGATATGCGAGGAGTAAGGTTCCTCCGGTTTCGTTCAGACCCAGAACGAACTTGCGAATGGACTGTGTGTCTGACATTGGATTTTATTCTTTGTGATTGATTTCTATTAAATATATATCTGTTTGGCGGCGTAGAATTTATTCTCTTGCTTAACGCCCTTCTCTGAGACGTACGAGCTTAGAGGTTATATATTGATGGATATCAATCGCATGGCATGAATTGCCTGTGTGGCATGCCTAAGTGGCAAATGATCAGGGCTTCTGTTGAAAAGCAAAGTCTTGTGGTTAATGATCAAAGCACGGCCTATGTGGCATAGCTTTGTGTGTGGCATTAATTCGCGAGCCTCACACCTCGGTATGAGTCAAAAACGGGATAAGGACCCAAGGAGTGCACGACGTTTCTTTCTAACTATGGGTGATGTAAGTGACCTACCAACCCTGACATATATATTATTTTTACCTGTGTGGTTGTTGGATGCGAGGCGCCTCGGATATAGGTCTTGTAGGACCGGGAAATGTGTGTTCAGGAATAATTAATCATCAAAAGTAGGAGAGGACCGGCCTTGGAGGATCCAAGGATCGCTGTGTGTGGTCCTGAGACATTTGCTAGAGTGTCTCGAACGGAGAGGAGCTTGCCCCTTGCCTCGACTCATGACGGAAATCCAATTTCTAATACGTGATATTGCGGTTTTAATTGTAGAACTAGTATAGCGACATAGTGGTATGGGGCACTTATGCCGTCTATGATTGATACGTATGATTGAAATTGTTTTGACACTATACACTTATAGTAATAATAAAAGATGAAATTTAGCGTATCAAGTATTATTTGGCTATTATAAGGTAAAACCCTATCCTCCGGCTTGCGTTGCATTATGTGATGGGACCTGGGTCTTATAATATCTTCATTTTCTTTATTTAGCATTGCGTTGTTTGTTTTTTGCACTGGTATTCTTGGGAGGAAACCCGTTCCTTGTTATACGGCGTGGTCCCTTGATTTACCTAACTTTAAAAATAAAGATTAATAACTGTTTTAATTCTCACACTAGTCACATGACTGTCTTGGAGTTTATTGTTTTAACCTAAACTCTGGGTGCCCCTATTTTCCACACGGTCAGCTAGTAGTTTCGGTTTTGCAGATTTATATTCATAGGATCCTGGTTTATAGCCGAAGTGATATTCGGAAAGCTCTGTATCTGCGTATTTCTTTCAGTTATGTTTTGTATTATTTTTCCACTGCTATGTATTTAAATATAATTTAAATCTCTGATATTTATCAATGTGTAATATTTATTCATACTCTATGTATTCTTGTATTCTGATGGAATTGTTGTCATAAACAATGAAATGTTCTTCTGTTTGTGTTCCGATGTGTGTTGTTCTCAAAGAAATCCGCACTTTCCTTACCAGGGAAGTTACGAGTTACTACAAGATGTGTCTATTCAAGTGAAGAATCGTGTTCATTCAAGTGAAGAGATGTGTCTATTCAAGTGTCTAATCGTGTCCATTCATGTAAAGATTCGTGTCCGTTAAGTGAAGAGTCGTGTCTATTTATAGGATATGTAATCCACTATATATATATATATATAATTATATATATATATATATATATGTGTGTGTGTGTGTGTGTGTGTGTGTGTGTGTGTGGTCGTTTTGTTGTGTTGAGAAGTAAGCAGGAGTGTTGTAAGGAAGTAAGGAAAAAAAGGAAGCAAGAAATTCAAAGTGTTCACTAATTAAAATCAAGCACTCTTCCTCTAACAAAGTGGTATCAGAGCGTGGCTAAAATTATGGCGCATATATTTCTTCTGTCGTTTCTTTTCACAATTCTTACAATTTTTTTGAAGAATGGAGTAATAAAAAGAAAGAAGAGCTAATTTCCAAAGGGTTACGGGAAATCGTTGAAAGTGGTTATGAATGGCCAAAAGATGTTTAAAACTATGACAGAGAAAGAAAGAAAATCATTTACAAGTATAAGAAGAAAAGATCTTCAAGCTCGTGTTGTAATGAATGAGAAACTCAATGAAGAAGCATATGCTCATATTCATGGAGAAAGTTCTGCAAAAGATTCATGCAATTTATTGAAAGAGGTATATGTGAAGGATGACTCAAAATTGATAGAAGAAGACAATTTGATTGTTGACAAAGAGAACGCGAAGAATATTGAGGAGGAAGATGCTGAAGCTGAAGAGCACATTGAAGAGGTTAAGTCAACCAATGATGTGAAAGGTAATGAAAACAACATGACGTACGGAGATGTTGCAAACAAGGATGAAGAAGAAACAACTGATATTAAAGAAAACATTAGTGTTGATGATGAAAAAAATATTGATGTGGAGGAGAAAAATGGTGGGAAAGATACTGATGTAATCCTCAAAGAGGATTTGAAAAATGAGAACGGTGCAAAGAAAAAAGACATGATAGATGAAAAGATAATTGAAACAGAAGGGAAAGTAAACGATGGCATGCAGATGAAGGACAATGAAGAAAGATATCTCGAAATAAAAAAGGAGGTAGGTGCAAAGAGTAGTTTAGAAGCGGATGGTGTGGAGATGACGTACATAGAAGAAAACAAAAGTGAAGTAAAAATGGATGCAGAAAGAGAAGACAGAAGCGAGAATGAAAAAATGGATGTCAGAATGGCTGAAGATGCTCAAGCAGAGGACAATACAGAAGACAAAGAAGACCAAATTTTCAAGGTAGGACCTTGTAATAGGAATAAGCCATATTTTTTAAAAGGAAAGGGCAATTGTCAGTTGTTCAGGATTTTCATGTTGGTTGTGGTAGAAGTGTTTCTGTTGAAAATAGAAGGTTGAGTTCGGTAGTTGAACAAATGGAAAAGTATGAATGCAAGTCCATAAAAGGTGAGTTGGAAGCTGGCACAAATATGAAATCTGTTCGTAATAATGTGAAGAATATCATTATGTATGAAGATAAAAAATGATAAAGGAAAGAGCTTGATTGAAGAGAGGATACAACCTATGATACTCGAGGCACTCAACCCAAAAGAGTAAGAAAGAAAATTTCAAATTAGGAGGGAATGTTGGAGTATAATTTTAAATGGTCTTTCTCTATGTTGGTTCATCTATTCAAAGTGCCTATTCAAGTGAATATTCATGTCCGTTCAATGAAGAGATATGTCCGTTCAAGTGAAGAGATATGTCTGTTCAAGTGAAGAGTCGTGTCCATTGTGAAGAGAAGTGTCCGTTCAAGTGAAGAGTCATGCCCACTCAAGTAAAGAGTCGTGTCTGTTCAGTAAAGAGTCGTGTCCATTCAAAGAGTCATTACTATTAGTAGGATATGTAATCGACTATATATATATATATATGTGTGTGTGTGTGTGTGTGTGTGTGTCATTTTGTCGTGTTCAGAATCAAGTAAGAGTGTTGTAAGGAAGTAAGGGAAAAAAGGAGGCAAGAAATTCAAAGTTTTCACTAATCAAATTAAGCACTCTTCCTCTAATTTGTCTTCCTTTAACATATGCCACTGTTAGTCACGTTCTCTGCTAGCTGGCCAGTAGTTGAAATGCTAAATAAGCCAGCAACTTGAACATGTTTCTCAGGAGCTTTCCCATTTTCCACAAGATGTTTTCCTTTGGTGCTATTAGCTTGGTGTTTAACTGTTTTTTCCTTCTTGCTCAAGACCTTTTTATAAGTGATTTTTTTCTTAGGAAGATGTCCAACTATTGCTTTTCCTTTTCAGTACTAAGTTTTTTATATCATTTTTGGGTATATTTCTAACTTCAGAATCCTTCACATGATAGACTCTAGGTGAAATAGAAGACAAACAAAAAGTGCTACTCAAATAGTTGGTGATATAGGTGACAATATCCTTGCCATTAAATCGTAGGGAGATAAGCCGTGGGGAGAAAACCCCGACATTCCTTGGTTAAGCATATAATACAGAAGACTATTTTTGCCTATCATCGGTGGCTGTTAAGTTAGGAGTTGGAGGAGGAGGAGGTGGATCAAGAGAGAGGGGAATAGGTGGAAAAGGCCAGGACAAAGGAGGAGAAGATTGATTGACGTTGATTAGAGAGGAGGATGGGAAAGTGGATGAGATCGACGAAGAGGACATTGTTGGGCTTGATAAAAATTATTTTGAACACACATATGATTGATATTGCCACAACATTTATTTGAAACACATGTTTTAAAATCATTATTTATTTTTATTATGGCATTTCAAAGGACAAATCATTTGTCACTGATCTTTAAATGATAAAGTTAATTTAATTTAATTTATTTATCATATTTAAGGATAATAATCTTTAAAGTATTTCTAATTAGTTTATAATAATGTTTAAAGGAAGATTAATTATAATCTAATTTATAACTGTTTAAAGGTTACTTATTATTAAATATTTATAATGTTAAAAGGTTTAAATTTTTTTATAATATTAAATTGATTTATATTTCTAAATGGTTTTTGTATTAATTGTTACTTATTAATTTGCATTATATTATCTAAATTGCGCTTATATTAATATTTAATTGTTTATTTGTTAAATTATTTCATACTATCGAATTTTATATTATTTAAATTATTTTTGTAATATAAGTTATTATTTGTTAATTTTTCTACGTTGTTTAATCATTTAATTTTAGATTGTTGTATCCTTTTAAATTGTATTATTTTTAAATCGTTAAATTTATATTATTTAGTTGATTAACCAAATTTAATAACTAGTTTTTTTAATGTTTTAAAAGGGTATTACTTTGTTAAAAATATTTCATAAAGAAATTATTTGACTAAATCCTTTCAAAAAAAATATAATGGAAGTTTATAAATCGTTTTACTTAAATATTCTATTTAAGAGTTTAACAAAACCGTATTTCAATATTAATGGGTTTAACCAATTTAATATGTTTTCATGGTAAGGTAGCATTTCGAACTAATTTGTGAATATAGCGTACCATTAGGATAAGCATATAAAGTACTCTAGGTATTCATGTTTTGTTAGTGTACCTAGGTAATCGTTAGATTGGAATATGAATATATTATCTAAATATTGAAAATATAATGTTTTTGTGTATACTTAAGTCATTGAGATAAGTATATGCATATATAAACATTTTTAGTATTGGAGAATACTATATGAACATACCAAGGGCGACGAGACAGATATATGAATGTATTTTCTAAGCATGGAAAATAAGATGTTATACACGTACTTAGGTCTATGAGATAAGGGTGTGTTTGAGTGATGCGGAATCGGGGTATCTAAGTTAGCGGAGAATGCGTTTGTGGGTTCAAGCAGACTATTTAAGCGAACATTTTTTTTTTTGAGGAAGACGAATGGGTAGTGTGTAGTTATCCAGCCGATTAATATATTATTTGTAGATAATATCATTAAAGCAGAATTATATAGTAAACCAAACAGAACAGTCCATTAAATAATAACAATACAGAAAGTGATAAAATGTAGAAATACAACTTAGTACAAATCTATCAGTGCAACCCTGCTGTAACAAGTTCGTCTCTTATTATATTTCTAAGTATTGTCATATCAGTGCTACCCTGATAGCGTTGAACTGGTGCAGGTTCTCTGTTTCCTATACTTCTCAAGTCATCATATTCTTCTAAGCACTCCTCTAGAATAAGATATGGATCGCCACCATGCACCATAAAATCTGGATCTCCCATCATTACATGAAAACATGTTTTTATTGGCACTTTTATGATGTGAAAGCAACTAATAGTATTTTAGTTCTTTTTTTCTATTATTTTTGTGCTGGGAAACATGAACGTATATTACAGCCTGTAGACAACCCTTGTCACGTTTGTCTAACTTTCACTCTTCAACGAAAATTCCCTCCAATTGAAAATTTTACCCCTCAATTTTCATCGGCTTCACAAAAAATATTCATGTTTATCTGCTTCATCCTCCATTTTCATCTCGGATTTTCCCTCGATTTCCCCTTCGATTCCCCCCAGTTTCCTCCCTCATTTTCCCCTCGATCCTCCTGGATTTTCCCCTCGATTTCCTTAGCTACGGAATCGAATTTTGGGTGCGTCCCCATCGTGGGTTCGATTGAGGTTTTGGTTTGTTTCAGATTTAGAAATCGATTCAGATAGTTTTTTTTGGGTGTGTTTCAGATTGTGGAACAGTCGACGCAACCGATTCAGATCTAGATCCGTTGTTAATGTACATAAATTGTATCTACAGTTTTTTTAGTTGTAATAGTTGATTGCATGAGTGAATGAAGATCTAGATCTATTGTTAAGGTACTGCTTAAACCAACAAATGTATGATTCGTAAACCTTTGTTGTTGTTTGCTACTCGGTAGGCCAACATCATCCATCTTTTCCTCTTGTACAACTTACTAAAGTCTGATTGTTAAGATGCTATCCCTTTTACTGCTGCTATTAATTAAGGACCTAAGTTATGTGATTTTGTAGTCTAAGAGATTTGGTTTCTTCCTTTTTATTGTTTTAGCTTTTGTTCAGTAAAGCAAAAATTTGAAAGTGTTTTTATTTCTAAAAATGAATATCCTAATTGATTAGCTATAGTTTATTATGTCTACGAATATTAATTAAAAGTGCATGTGTTTGTTCCTAGAAGCGTATGTATGGCTACGTTTAAATAATTGGGAAATGCCCAATATGGTTGCTCTTAAACAACTGAAGTGCTTGTATATCTTTTTTTTTTCAAAAGCATGCCTATGTCATAGAGAAGGTTAAATGAGACACCAATGATCTTAATTGAAGGTATGTTTTAAGATAAATTTTATTAATACAAGAAAACTATTTCTGGAAAATGTTACAATAATATCTGTAATGAGAATAATATTTTTATCATCAAGCATCATTAGGAAAAGACGGACTTAACACCAATCTTATGGAAAGACACACAAACCTCTGATTCATGCATTAGCTATAGTCACTGAGCTAATCATATCTGAAACGATGGGGAGGATATTCATAGTCCTGAAATATTAAAGTCCGTTTGGTCCCATTTTGAGTTTGTGTTTAACAATTTCAACATGCACTAAAAACGCAAAAAAAGCAGAGGCGGAGATATAAAAATGTAAGTGTAACACCCATCCTCCGCCAGGGTGGCTCTTGCAAGCACTCTGACTTTGGAGGGGCGTTTGAATCAGGTAAACATGCATAATGATATATCAAGGCAGAACAAGAACATATGTATATATGTAAACAGAGTAAATAAGCTAAGTAAAACAGCGGAAGATTTCAAACTATTTCAAAACAAGTCTGGTACAACATAATGTCAACTTTCCAAATACACAAGTCTAGAAAGAAACAACATCACTAAAAAAACTGAAATACATAAGTACTATCCCCAAAATAAGTGATAACCATAGCTAGCTTCATGTCAAGACCGTACATGAGCTAAAATCCCACAAGCAAGCGGTCAGAAATCCAAGCTAAGCTCCAACGTTCCCACCCTGAGAACCTGGGGGGGGAACGGAAGAAAAGAGGCGAAAGAAAAACAGGTCAGTCAAAAAGACTGAGTAAGCCCTACTACAATCAATGTAAACTGATAAAGTTAACTGGCATGAGAAGCAGGGATGATCATAAGGATAACAACATACTAGCATGATGATTAACTAACAAGGTAGATAAAGGTGTCATCGCATAATCAGGTTTAAGGTTTTTCACCACAGGTGTACCAGCATTCTAACATGTCATGTATAATCAAGAATTTATCCCTTGGCCTAAACTTGGCCCAGTATCAGGTGTTTGACTTAAATCAAGATCCAACTTCTTGGTACCAATTCTAGTATAACAGGATTAGGTGTTACCCCAATGTTCACATCGAAACAGGACGGAACAGAATGGTCCATACAGAGATAGAGTTTGGGAAAAATGGGCTTTTACCACCCTAACAGATAAAGTACAGAAACGGAATGCTAACAATAATGGGCCTTTACCACCCTAACAGAACAGAGTACAGAAACGGAATGCTAACAATAATGGGCCTTTACCACCCTAACAGAACAGAGTACAGAAACGGAATACTACAATTAGGTGCACACTAGTAGTGGGCCTTTACCGCCCTAACAGACGGTACCACGCAGAAACAGACGGGTGTTGCCACCCAACAAAACAGACGGTACCAACAGAATCAGACAGAGCTAAGTGTACCCTAAATCCTACCCAAGCGATCGGCTCCCTAATACATAAATACCCTGTGTCGACCCCACGATAGGGTGTATCACTTCCTAAAGTGGCAACCAATTGGTACAGGCATATTTACAGATGTCACGGCGTCTTACATCCTCAGAGGCAGACCGGGATCCATGCACGCACATGACCCGGTTGGAACGCACCATCAACACCCATCACCATTATCAGAATGAACCACATATAATTAGTTCAGTAAGCGTGCCCGGACCCTACCTACAGTTGGGTCAAAGTTTTGATACCAGAAAGGGTTACTGACTAATATGGGTCCCAAACAACAAATGACACAAGTATTCCCCCTTGTGTCCCCAGACTATCAGATTCAGATTAACTTATTAACAGAGTTCAGACATACAAAGTTCAGACGATCAGTTTTCAGACGAACGGATCAGATAACAGATTTACAAACTTGCCTAACTTGGTGTGGGTCCTACAGATCCGCAAAACAGGTTCTTTTAATTTATCAATCAAGTTAGTTTATCCAGACCAGGTATCAAATTGGTTCTCAGCCTTATCAAATTACTGAGTTGGATTGGTTAAGTATAGTTCAACTTAACCCCGCTAAATTACCGAGTTCAGATTGGTTAAGTGTAGGTTAACTTAACCCCGTTAATTTACCGAGTTCAGATTGGTTAAGTGTCATAAGTCAAATTTACTTAACCTTATCATGTAGCATTAATTAATTAATGTGCCTTAACCTCTCACATTAGACTTTGTTGCGGTTACTAGTTAAGCCGGTCGGTTCCGGGTAGCTTTACACCACAACTTGGTCTAACCTCGGGTTCAAGGTACCACATGACCGACTTCTCACATTGGGTCCTATTGTTTGTAGCAACTAGTTAAGCCGGTCGGTTCCGGGTAGGTTTACGCTACAAACTCAACCCAACCTCGAGTTGGTCACACTTATATTTTCTAAGTGTCATGTCCATTATGTTTACAAAACATATTACAAGTTTTCAAGCATTTGGGTAGACCTAACTTAATAGGTAAATTCCCAATTGGTAGACCTAACTTAATAGGTAAATTCCCAATCTTATGTTTTTATGTCTTTTAAGTTTACCCAACCCCAAACGCAATCCCATCGCTTACATATCGCAATAGCGCATAAAGGATAGAAAGAGGGAACTTGGCATAATCATGACATAAAGGTGTTGAAGCCACAAGTTTAACATGGTGGCATATGAAATGTACCTATGTTCATATACTTGCATATTACATTTCTAGGCCTCAAAAGCATGCATAAAACCAAACTTAGCATATTGGTGATACATGGTGATAAATGACATGTAGAAATGGCCATAAGTTCGCATTTAGCCTCACATGCAAGTTATCATAGGAGATATGATAACCTACATGTTGCCAAGATGCAACCTTTAGCATAAAGCTTGAAGCTTTATGTTCATATACTCAAGGTAAGCTTGCATAACATGATAACATGAGTAAAACGATCAACCCAAACTTGCATAACATACATGGCAAACTTGCATATCATAACATAGCAAACTTGCATAACATAACATGGCAAACTTGCATATCATAGCATGATAAACTTGCATATCATAACATGGCAAACTTGCATAACATAATAAACTTGCATATCATATCATAATGATCAAACACAACTTGCATCGTTCATTAACTTTAGAGTTTAAATATGAAAGTAGAAAAGGGCTTACAATGCTTATGAAGACACAAAAATATGACAAAGCCCTTATGCAATCAAATAGACCCAAAATGCAAGCTCTAATAGAAAAACCCTTGAGCCAAAATGATCAAAACCCTTGCTTTATGATGTAAATATGGAAACTTGACTTGAATGCAAGCTAATGACACTCATACAAGCTTGAAAACACTTGTATGCATGGAAAATCTCTCATAGAAATAATTTGGGAATTTTATGAAGAGAGTGGAGGCCATGAGAGGATTGATTTTGCCATAGTTTAGTTACTTGAATGAATAATGATGATTTAGGGTTAGGTTAGGGGCTTATTTATAGAGATTAGGATTAGTTTTAAGCCTTAGGATCATTCCTAGATCTAATCTCAACCTTAAAAACCGAATCTGGCCCAAAGACCAGGCCAACACTCAAAACAGGTGCACCAGGCAAAACTGCCCGGCTGGACCAAGTCGACAGCCAAGTCGACAGGGCTGTCGACTTGGGTCCAACCAAGTCGACTCCCAAGTCAACAGGGCTGTCGACTTGGGTACTCTGGCGGGAATTTTCCCGCCTGCGCCCAACTGCCCTAATTTCCAAATTCAAACTTGAATTTGAAATCTGTTTTTACTTTGAAATTTCCTGAAAACTTCATTGGGCCTTAATTGGGTCATACGGACTCCGATTTTCGAAAACTCAGACTCTATTTCGCGTATTTTTCCGAGACGAACGCAATGGCATAGCCCGTTTCCCTTGATTCAGATTTATAAATTAAATTCTGCCTCGATTTACGTTATAACAGGTTATCAGAAATACGGGTTGTTACATTCTCCCCTCCTTAAAGGATTTCGTCCCCGAAATCTTCAAGTTAGGAAGAACGTATCCTACCATCCAACATCCATCTACTCAAAACATCATTCATGAGCAATCATTGTCCTTAAAGATTCTAATGCGGTATGAACATATGCAAAAGGTGTGTGTATATGTTCTTATCTAATGCAAAGATCATCCATGCAAAGTATGTTAGTGAAATGAATCCATTATGTATGCAAATAGTCCTAATCATATAATACTATATGTGTGCACAAACATTCGTCCATATGCAACATCCATGTGCTGAATTAACCATCTTGCAACCATAAGAATTGAAAATGTACACACGTCCATATGCAATATGAGAGTGTATTTCAAGCCGATCTAGTGCCTAGTGTGTGTTTATGCATCCACGAGCAACCACTAGCAACCACTTGCATCCACTTGCAACCATCAAACATAACATGTCTCAAACACATGTTTACATCCATAGGATTCCTATCTCAACAAGATACAGTCGAGTGATGGAAGCGAGTACAGATAAAACAAAAACTTGGTACATATACTTACAGACTACTAGTACAGATCAGATTTCCCCAAATGATTCTTAGGAAACTAAGCATGGTAGAAACCCAGAATGTATTCGTCATAGTCACCCTTATGCCCAACACAGATACTCTCAAACCCCAATTTATCACAAACAGATGAGTTATAACTCTCAGGGAGTTTGAGACTATTACCAGATCAGAAGCAAGACTAGCATTAAAGTACTGAGTTTCCATTACAGAATCAAAATACCAGAAAAAGAGTTTCAAACTGAAAATCAGACAAGGAAAATTAAACATCCTACAGACAAATTATTCTAGCCCTAATCTATTCACTCGCCATGCGAGTATTCTCCGTTCCTTCAGATGTAGTCCCTTTCTTCTTCGGGCAGTCCCTAGTGAAGTGTCCCATCTCTCCACAGTTAAAGCAAGTGCCCTTCCTCTTTCTGCAATCCTTGTTTAGATGAGTTGAGCTTCCATAAGTAAAGCACTTCTTTTCCTTCTTATCTTCGGACTTCTCCTCCTTCTTTTGCATTTCCTTTTTGGGCCCCGTTTTCTTGTTTTGAGACTCATTCACCTTGACCTCCTTCTTTGCACTCTTGTTCTCTTCATTGAGTAGGGCCATATCTACCAAACTCTCAAACGTGGCCCCCATGGGCACATGAGACATAGCTAACTCCTGTAACGGCTCATTCAGTCCTCTAGCAAAACGAAGAGCCTTCTTCTGAGTAGTACTCACCATATCCAAGCCAAAACAAGCTAACTGATTGAACTTGTTCGCATATTCTTTGACAGACATGTCTCCTTGCTTCAAAGCAATAAACCTCTCCATTTGCAAATTCTCTTCAGCAGAAGACAGAAACTTAAGCCCGAATCTTGTCCTGAAATCGGCCCAAGTCTCAACGGGCCTAGTACCATTGGTGACTTCCCACCAATAAGCGGCTTCATCCTTCATAAGCCAAACCGCCAACAAGATCTTCCTCTGGTCGTCTAACCCAAAGATAGCAAATAAATCCTCGGTCTCTTTCAACCAATTCCTGGCCTCTACAAAAGTCTCAGTGCCTTGAAAGTTCTTGCCACCCATTGCTTTGAAATATTTGCAAGTCTTCGTGAACTCTACTGGAGGATGCTGAGGGGAGGAGGAGGAGGAACCTCAGCGATAGGAGGAGGAGGAACATTAACCACCGGAGGAGGAGTAACATTTGCGGGGCCGGCTTCGGTCGCCCTAGCCTCCATAAGTCTCCTATACCAAACAGGAACTTGCACTCCCTCTGGGATAACAAAGTTATTGGCCATACTGAAACGAAGGAAGAGATAGGTTCAGAACGAGGAAACTAAGAATAGATAACTAATGATTGTGCTAATGGCTTTTGGGGAATAGCCTTTTAAAATAAACTAGACTTTTCTTTGGAAAATACTTTATACTTGGTTTTTAAAATAGTTTTTCAAAAGCTTTTGTTCCTTCTCGTAAACCATATGCTCTGATACCAAATGTAACACCCATCCTCCGCCAGGGTGGCTCTTGCAAGCACTCTGACTTTGGAGGGGCGTTTGAATCAGGTAAACATGCATAATGATATATCAAGGCAGAACAAGAACATATGTATATATGTAAACAGAGTAAATAAGCTAAGTAAAACAGCGGAAGATTTCAAACTATTTCAAAACAAGTCTGGTACAACATAATGTCAACTTTCCAAATACACAAGTCTAGAAAGAAACAACATCACTAAAAAAAACTGAAATACATAAGTACTATCCCCAAAATAAGTGATAACCATAGCTAGCTTCATGTCAAGACCGTACATGAGCTAAAATCCCACAAGCAAGCGGTCAGAAATCCAAGCTAAGCTCATGTATTCCCTCCCTGAGAACCTGGGGGGGAAACGGAAGAAAAGAGGCGAAAGAAAACAGGTCAGTCAAAAAGACTGAGTAAGCCCTACTACAATCAATGTAAACTGATAAAGTTAACTAGCATGAGAAGCAGGGATGATCATAAGGATAACAACATACTAGCATGATGATTAACTAACAAGGTAGATAAAGGTGTCATCGCATAATCAGGTTTAAGGTTTTTCACCACAGGTGTACCAGCATTCTAACATGTCATGTATAATCAAGAATTTATCCCTTGGCCTAAACTTGGCCCAGTATCAGGTGTTTGACTTAAATCAAGATCCAACTTCTTGGTACCAATTCTAGTATAACAGGATTAGGTGTTACCCCAATGTTCACATCGAAACAGGACGGAACAGAATGGTCCATACAGAGATAGAGTTTGGGAAAAATGGGCTTTTACCACCCTAACAGATAAAGTACAGAAACGGAATGCTAACAATAATGGGCCTTTACCACCCTAACAGAACAGAGTACAGAAACGGAATGCTAACAATAATGGGCCTTTACCACCCTAACAGAACAGAGTACAGAAACGGAATACTACAATTAGGTGTACACTAGTAGTGGGCCTTTACCGCCCTAACAGACGGTACCACGCAGAAACAGACGGGTGTTGCCACCCAACAAAACAGACGGTACCAACAGAATCAGACAGAGCTAAGTGTACCCTAAATCCTACCCAAGCGATCGGCTCCCTAATACATAAATACCCTGTGTCGGCCCCACGATAGGGTGTATCACTTCCTAAAGTGGCAACCAATTGGTACAGGCATATTTACAGATGTCATGGCGTCTTACATCCTCAGAGGCAGACCGGGATCCATGCACGCACATGACCCGGTTGGAACGCACCATCAACACCCATCGCCATTATCAGAATGAACCACTTATAATTAGTTCAGTAAGCGTGCCCGAACCCTACCTACAGTTGGGTCAAAGTTTTGATACCAGTAAGGGTTACTGACTAATATGGGTCCCAAACAACAAATGACACAAGTATTCCCCCTTGTGTACCCAGACTATCAGATTCAGATTAACTTATTAACAGAGTTCAGACATACAAAGTTCAGACGATCAGTTTTCAGACTAACGGATCAGATAATAGATTTACAAACTTGCCTAACTTGGTGTGGGTCCTACAGATCCGCAAAACAGGTTCTTTTAATTTATCAATCAAGTTAGTTTATCCAGACCAGGTATCAAATTGGTTCTCAGCCTTATCAAATTACTGAGTTGGATTGGTTAAGTATAGTTCAACTTAACCCCGCTAAATTACCGAGTTCAGATTGGTTAAGTGTAGGTTAACTTAACCCCGTTAATTTACCGAGTTCAGATTGGTTAAGTGTCATAAGTCAAATTTACTTAACCTTATCATGTAGCATTAATTAATTAATGTGCCTTAACCTCTCACATTAGACTTTGTTGCGGTTACTAGTTAAGCCGGTCGGTTCCGGGTAGCTTTACACCACAACTTGGTCTAACCTCGGGTTCAAGGTACCACATGACCGACTTCTCACATTGGGTCCTATTGTTTGTAGCAACTAGTTAAGCCGGTCGGTTCCGGGTAGGTTTACGCTACAAACTCAACCCAACCTCGAGTTGGTCACACTTATATTTTCTAAGTGTCATGTCCATTATGTTTACAAAACATATTACAAGTTTTCAAGCATTTGGGTAGACCTAACTTAATAGGTAAATTCCCAATGGGTAGACCTAACTTAATAGGTAAATTCCCAATCTTATGTTTTTATGTCTTTTAAGTTTACCCAACCCCAAACGCAATCCCATCGCTTACATATCGCAATAGCGCATAAAGGATAGAAAGAGGGAACTTGGCATAATCATGACATAAAGGTGTTGAAGCCACAAGTTTAACATGGTGGCATATGAAATGTACCTATGTTCATATACTTGCATATTACATTTCTAGGCCTCAAAAGCATGCATAAAACCAAACTTAGCATATTGGTGATACATGGTGATAAATGACATGTAGAAAGCATTTAGCCTCACATGCAAGTTATCATAGGAGATATGATAACCTACATGTTGCCAAGATGCAACCTTTAGCATAAAGCTTGAAGCTTTATGTTCATATACTCAAGGTAAGCTTGCATAACATGATAACATGAGTAAAACGATCAACCCAAACTTGCATAACATACATGGCAAACTTGCATATCATAACATAGCAAACTTGCATAACATAACATGGCAAACTTGCATATAAACTTGCATATCATAGCATGATAAACTTGCATATCATAACATGGCAAACTTGCATAACATAATAAACTTGCATATCATATCATAATGATCAAACACAACTTGCATCGTTCATTAACTTTAGAGTTTAAATATGAAAGTAGAAAAGGGCTTACAATGCTTATGAAGACACAAAAATATGACAAAGCCCTTATGCAATCAAATAGACCCAAAATGCAAGCTCTAATAGAAAAACCCTTGAGCCAAAATGATCAAAACCCTTGCTTTATGATGTAAATATGGAAACTTGACTTGAATGCAAGCTAATGACACTCATACAAGCTTGAAAACACTTGTATGCATGGAAAATCTCTCATAGAAATAATTTAGGAATTTTATGAAGAGAGTGGAGGCCATGAGAGGATTGATTTTGCCATAGTTTAGTTACTTGAATGAATAATGATGATTTAGGGTTAGGTTAGGGGCTTATTTATAGAGATTAGGATTAGTTTTAAGCCTTAGGATCATTCCTAGATCTAATCTCAACCTTAAAAACCGAATCTGGCCCAAAGACCAAGCCAACACCCAAAACAGGTGCACCAGGCAAAACTGCCCGGCTGGACCAAGTCGACAGCCAAGTCGACAGGGCTGTCGACTTGGGTCCAACCAAGTCGACTCCCAAGTCGACAGGGCTGTCGACTTGGGTACTCTGGCGGGAATTTTCCCGCCTGCGCCCAACTGCCCTAATTTCCAAATTCAAACTTGAATTTGAAATCTGTTTTTACTTTGAAATTTCCTGAAAACTTCGTTGGGCCTTAATCGGGTCATACGGACTCCGATTTTCGAAAACTCGGACTCTATTTCGCGTATTTTTCCGAGACGAACGCAATGGCATAGCCCGTTTCCCTTGATTCAGATTTATAAATTAAATTCTGCCTCGATTTACATTATAACAGGTTATCAAAAATACGGGTTGTTACAGTAAGACATTGCAAATATAAAGGGCACAGAAGATTGATTATTTCCGTGCTTTTGTTATTTCCTAGAATGAAGAAGTCAAAATTATTAATTTTCTGTTTTGTATGTTTACTACATGGTTGAATACAGAAATCAAAATTATTATAAGATGATACCCACTTTCCCATTGGGTTTGAAAAGGATACACGTTCATTTTCTTACTGTGAAATATATTTTTGAGTAACACAATATTTTCATCTCCAACTTAATTATTGATCCCTTATAGTACAACAATATATTAATGTATGGTAGCAAAAGATTCATTTATATATTTAGGAGTTATTATATGAATATGAAACAACTTTGAAACATAAAAATAGAGAATAATATTTTGGTAATTTTTATTCTAATCCACAATATTAGTAAGTTAATCCTCCCTATTTTATAAGATCGTTGACTTTTACTAAAATTTAGATTTTAATCAGTGTATCCACACAAAAAAAACGTGCTTGTTTTCTCTTCTTCTCAGTCTTCTTCTCTGTGTTTTTCGTCGTCTTCTTATTTCTGGAATCCTAGCATCTAAATTCAAGCTTAAGCGGATTAATTCAACGTAATAACAGTAAGTAGTTTTTTTTTTTGAAGTTGATTAATTGTATACAAATTTGTATTTTTTTCACCATTAACACATATAATTGTAGTTATATATTTTCTGAATTCTTGAAAAAATTGTACATTAGTAGAATATCATTTTATTCAAATATTGTAATAGGAGTATAGGCTATTTGGATAACATTCACTATCTAAACCCCGTAAGTAGTTATACTCTCAAACAATTATAATATACAATTTTCTCTTTTATAGATTTGTTAGTATTGTTTAATTACTTTCTATTTGTCTAATATGTAGATCTTGAATTTGATTTTAGTTCTTATTTACTATTGTTGCCCGGTGCAATTGGTGATGTATCTTCAAAATATTAAGTTATTTGACAACATTTGATGCGAACTCCTCTACTGGAATCTTGATCTTAGTTTTTTATTTCATAATCATCCACCACCATTTCATGTCTGATCATGTTCAGAGTTAATTAGTGACCTAATTGTATCGCTAATTGATTGCTTCTTTGCTGAATTCAAGTGTTATGAACTCTATTTTTAACACATTTATTTGTTACTATTTTATCAAATAATTGTGAAATAACGCATAATTGTGGAAGAAGAAGCACAAAATCTATTGTTAGTTATATAATAGGGTGAAATCTTTAAGTTAATCCACTCATGGATTAACTTACAAAATCGTTGTGGATTAACTTATTAAAGTAAAATGGTGGATTAGCTTATTAAAACAGTGGATTAGAATAAAAATTACCTACTATATTATACACAATCTGAAATTAATTCTCACTATATTAGTTGGAACACTTTAGACATAACAATTAATTAAATTCAATGCTTTATGTTACTTTTTAACAATTATAACCAATTGAGATAACTTACCTTTTTGGACACGTTTATAATCATATAAACGTATAAAATGAATAGTTGGATGCTTGGATTGCTTTATTGGTTGATTGTTGCAATTATTAGCTGAACTGTTTATTTCTGTCTATCGACATGGACAATGATAAATATATTATCATATTGAATGGATGATTTTATTTGACGTAACCTATTTGGATGCAGTGAAAGATAGGTTGGAGGGATCCAATAGGATTCCTTATAAATATTGATAATGTTTATCATATATGTTGGATATGTGTGATTGATTGTGAAATTGGATGGAATAAACCCTTATATCACAGTTTGGTATTTTAGCAGTAATTTGGCCCTTTTACACCATAGAAAATTTATGAAATCGATTTTATATCGAATTTGAAATGTTTTCAGGTTTATACCTTTTTAAGACGCTGATTTCTGTTAGGTAAATCGATGTAGTTTAAGTTATAAAATTTATTTTTGTAACTGAAGTAATATTTTCAAGTATATTTTATAAGTTATATAAAAATGGAAGTTTTATAGATGATAATAAGTGGTTTTATAAAATATTATTAAATGATTATTACAGCAATTTCTTATGTTTTATAAGCAAGTAAATTGAAAATTAACCAAAGGGTAAGAGATAATTGTTTTGAGAAAACAATTAAGCAATATTTTTAAATTAATTATATTATTATTTAATTTAAGAGGAAGATTTAGCTGGAATCAGTTAACAAATTAACTGAAAATTTTAAGTTGACCGAGTTAACTATTTTAATTGGAATTGGATATTAGATTAATTGTTTACAATTAATCTAATAGTAATTGTTTATCCTAAAGAGTCATTAAACTTAACTGCATTTAAAAGTGATCATCGAATTGTTTATTTTTTTTGGGCATGACCGACGGGATTAAAAGGCCCTGACCTTTTTTATTGGAGCAATAAAATAAAAAATTCAAAGCGAACATGTGGAAAACCAACATGAAGGAGAATACAGGGAAAACAGTTGCTTCAACCACATGAAGCACAAAATGAAAAAAAAAGAGAGAAAAGAGCAAAAATACGACATTCTCTAAGAGACAACAAGATTACCAAGGCATAAAAGAAAAAGGAATCCTCAAGGGGGCAGCGAGTCAGTAGGAGGAACAACATGGGCAACAGAAGCAGCGAATTCAGGAGCAAGATTAGCAATATAGTAACTGGAATCAAAAGTATACAAGAAGGGTCTATCCCAGGATGGATCACTAAGTATATTTCTGTTCGAGTCCCCCAACGTTCCTTCAATAGCGAGATAAAAACCTCCATCTAAAGTTTGGTAGTGCAACATATGATGTTCTCCAACATCACTAGAAACAAAACACATATGAACCCAGAAGCGTTCAGATGGATCCCACACAAAAGGGCAAGGAGTATCAACCAAACACTCATCAGGCACAAGAACAACACTGGTGGTGGAGGAAGTCGAATTAACTAAAGGAGGGATGAGGATAGCTGCAGAAGCAGAAGTAGGAGGATCTAAAAGCCTATGACCAGGCTCATCAACTAAAGTAGGGATACGCTCAACAACAGGCAGAACAATCTTAGGTACCCGACGATAAATCAGAGGTTTAGGGAGTGGAAATTTAACATAAGGGAGGCAGCATGAGGAAGCTTACAGTTTGAGGTAGAATGTCCGAAGGAATGGTAAGTAGTACATGTATCATGGGTCCAACCACTCTAACCTCAGTAATAATTCCTACACTGTACCAATACTAGTTCCATACTGAAATTTGATTCCTGTTACTAATAATAATAATAATAATAATAATGGTAGTTTCGTGTACTCCTAGCTGCTGTCATAGGTACCGCCTGCTCCTATCTCCACTAGTTGTACCCACTAACCTCCCCATTCGATCGGCTCCCTAAATCGTAGATACTCGTGTTGGCCACACAGTAGGTGTATCACTCCCTAAAGTGGCAATCCGATACTACTAAAAGGCACAACTTATATCTACACGATGCAACAGCGTCTTACCTACCAGCCCGGACCCATGCACGCACATGACTCCGTTGGACTTGCACTGTCATCGCTAACTCTTTATTGACCTCTTACAATAAAACCCAGTAAGCGTGTCCCGTCCTCGACCTAGTTCGGGCTCACATAGATACTAAATGGGTTATTTTTTGAAAAGGGTCCACCCATTTGACACAAGCTTCCCTCCTAAGCTTGGTCTCTACTAGAAATTCCCACTTAACCCCTCTTTATCCCCATGTCTAATCACATGTCTCATCTTGGTTAAGTGTTTTAATTATGTTTTACATGTCACCCATGTCACTCACTTAACCCTTTTATCATACCCAAGTCTTACCACATGTCTTATCTTGGTTAAGTGTTCATTAATTCATTATAACTGTAATCTTGCAAGACCTCCCACATTAGATTGTCGTTTTGTGGTTGCTGGATATGTCGGGCGGTTCCGGGCAGACTTATACCGCAGTCCGAATCTAACCTTGTGTCTTTGCATTAATATGCATCTAGTTTCTGTCATTGACCTCTCACATTAGATTACCAAATTGCGGTGGCTGGATGTGCCGGACGGTTCCGGGCAGTCTTATACCGCAGTTCGTATCTCACCTCGTGTCTTGGGCGTTTATTATCACTTTCTTGATTCAAGTCCCAATTTTAAATCTTGGATTAAAATATATTCCATTACCCATAATTTCCAATCTAAATTATGTTTATAATTTTTAATCCAAATTAGGCCTATAATCTTATGTATACCTGTTATGCCAAATTACGCCCAAATCAATTTGCATCCATTGTTATTAACAATTTATGCCAAACCTCATGTATACAAATTATACCCAATCATGCCTAATCCAACTTATGCCAAATCTCATGTATATAATTTATACACAATTATGCTCAAATTGATTTATGCCAGTAATCTTATTTATTTTTACAAATTTTCCCGAACTTTTCCCAATCGTCCAAACGTTATTCGTACGCAAATCTCAACACAATATGTTTGGCTCGAAGTAACCTAATCTCATAAAAAAAGGAAAAAAGAGGAGAAGAGAATCAACACCAAAATTGGCGTAAACATAAGAACAGGCATATGAAACATAAACATGCATATAACGATAAACTGGATCAGAAAGCCATATGGCAAATTTATGGATATAGATCTAAAAGATAATGATTTACAAACTTGATAAGATTCATCTCAGTCATAGGCGTATACGTTAGATCCAATTTACAATCCTATCACAATTACTTTTAATGTAATTATATGTGAAAGTGACATAGACTCACAGCGATAGGATTCTTAGAAAATTAGGCGTTGTTGTAGCAATTCGGATCTTGAATGATCTCTACTTGGTTGATGTAGATCTGATCTTCTAATTTGATTGTTGAAGAAGAACTATCTCTAAATCTGTACTTTGAATTTAGCTGGGGAAGAAAGGCTAGGTTAATTTAGACTAGAGCAGCATGGAGGCACCATGGATGAATAATAATGATATTAGGGTTAGGTTTAGGGGTATTTTATAGATGCTCTAGGTGAATTAGGACCCTTAAATTAGATTAGGATCCATCTGAACCATCCAGACCAGAAAGATATATCATCCAGCCAATCCCAAAAGGACACATCAGCCCTAGTCCATCAAAATACATCGTCCAGATCTGGACAGATGGGGGATTGACACACCTATAAGGGAGTCGACGCCCCTGTCGACACCCCTATAGGGGGTTGACACCTATGTCGATTCCCCTAGTGGGGGTCGACACCCCTAGTGGGGGTCGACACCCTAGAGCGGGAGATTTCCCGCTCACCCAGATTCGGCTGATTTTGATTTTTGAATTCAAATTTTATTTTTAATTATTATTTTAATTTAAATTATGCTTTAAGATGAAATCTTCTAAGCTTCATAACTTCTTCATATGATATCCGATTTACGCAAACTCAAGCTTTATTCCAAGCAGAATTCCAAAACGAATGCAATGGCGCAACCTGTTTCCCTTAATTCTTCTTGTAAAAATTAAGTATTCTTTAACTATCCCTTTTGTCATGTTTTTAAAATTACGGGGTGTTACATTAATCAATCAAGAACATGGATGACTATATTTTTTGTCCTTGTAGACACTATAAAATACCAGAAGATCCCGTAACATATATCAAATTTGGGATCACATAATTCGTAATGGGTTCAAGCAAAATTATATGCAGTGGATATGGCATGGTGAAAGTATACTTGGTAGACGTGGTTCTAGTAATCATCATTTGAAAGAAATTCAGTCAGATAAAGTTTGAAGAGGCAAGCTATATTCCCTGGACCATCGGCTGTCAGATTTCTACGAACGTTTCGCTTCTCAACGTCAATCAGAAAGATATTCACGGTGAAAAGTTTATAGCAGATTCCACCACCAACATTTTCTGTTCTCTGCTAACCCTAACCTCAAATCGTGTTTCCCTATATTCGTCCTTTCACTCCGTAGTTGAAGTCTCTGCGGTTTCTCTCTTCCTTTTCAACCCACCGGTCTCTTACTCCGATCTATCGCAACTTGCTCTTTTCTCTTCGTCCGCGCCTACAAACCTCCGTTGCCCCCTTCCATTCGACAGCACACAGTCTGACATGTCCCACTGCCCTACCTCGAAAAACTCCTCCGCCATGGCACAAAATATCATAGACCATCTACTGACCGCATCTTCTGCACTGGAATTTGGGTTCAAATAAGATGTTATCACTTTACAAGTACCGACTGATCTCCTTCTTCCGATTGGAGAAAAAACTTGGTATGATTCTTTGCTCTTCCAATATTAAATGAGTTTTTTGACCTACTTCATTTCATCTACTTGAAATTTTCTGACATGTTTGGACTGTTTGCCTAATTTAAGATGTGTTTACATTCCATTCATTGAATTAATCTTTATAATACAAGTAAATTTTACTGCTTTACTCTGTTGTTACCTATAAATTTATAGCAAACACAAGTTTCATCATTGTGTACCACATATTGAATCTCCAGTTTCAAAATTCAGTATTTAAAAAAATGCCATTTGATAAGGTAGAAAAGCATGAGCGTAGTTTTTTGCTATAATATGTTATTTGTGAGAGAATTACTAATTATATAGTTCTTATTTTTTAGTGAGTGTTTTTAGACCTACAAGCAGTTTTACGAACCATATGTGTTCTTATTACCTGATTTAGAGCTCAACTATTAGGTTTGTTTGAGATATCTCATCATTTTAATGCAGTTGTCATAGTTGCTTCAAGTTCCTGAACTTAGCAGTTCAAATAACAATGTTCTGTTTACTTTAATTAAAAACAATGGTTATATTCAATTCTAGAGCTGCTGTAATTTAATATTCATGCTTATTTAGGAGCTAAATTACTTAAATCTAATTCTTAAATTCGTTGTTCATATATTTATTAACTCAGTTTGCATTTAATACAGTAAGTAATTATTGAATTATCAATAATCTATTAGTGAGATAAAATTATTTATGAATTTTGTTAGGACGGAAATAGAATGTGGTCCAATGTTTTTAAATATAGCAATTTTACATGGGAAATAAGAGGACTAAACATGGTTGAGGCTGTATTAAGTTTCCAGCTCTTTCTCATTGCCAGCTAATTAGAATCTTCGCTCATCGACTAATTTGTGCACTAAACCAGTTGCTATTATAATCTCAGATGTACCATTGTTCATGCTGTTTTGTACAAAAATTAATATTTTGATTATTAGTTTCTTTTAGTTTCCGTTGAGTTGGTACGCGAGAACGATTATTGTTCTAAAGCGGCTGCATTACCTACTATTTGTTCACCAGCTGAAAATTTTCTAAATAAATCATTGAGTGCTTGATTAACTTCAGAGTTGCATATTGAATAAACTATTGATTCGAATAAAATCATTTATTTGCCCACTACCATTTTTCATTCCGTTTTTGTAGTTCTTTTTTAAGTAGATTGTGTGCTTCTTTTACATGATTCATTGCTAAACCTTCATCTATTAATTAAGTGAAATGAACATTACTTTTACCCATTGTTCTTTAAAGTTCGACACTGATTGTTTTTCAAATATTTGGTTTCTACCAATTCAAACTTAATTGATGTCCGTTGATAGTATAATTTGACATTAATTGTGGTTGCCATTAGTTTGAGACTACCTGATTTAATGCCATATTTGTCTTATATTAAAGGCAGCTTCCTATATTGTTTCATACAAACTGATGTTTTCCCCTCAAACTGGGTTCTACAAATTCAAACTTAATTGGCATCCATCTGTACTATAATTAATTATGGTTCTCACTAATTCGAAACTAGAACCTGATTTAACACCATATTAGTCTTCTTTTGAATAAAGTCTCATCTATTATTTCCCAAAGATTGACAAATTATTCCTCAAATTGGTTTCTACTAATTTAGAATTAATTGATGTCCATCAATCATACAATTTGACTTCAATCGTGATTGCCAATAATTTTCGTCGTAAACCTGGTTTGATACCATATTTGTCTTATTCTAAAGGTAGCTTCATATATGGTTTCCTGAAGAATTTCGTTACGTGGATTTTTGTTTTTCTTTTAAAAGGCATCCATATCCTTTTTACGGGTTAATTTGTTTATTTTGACATAGCTATTATTGTTGATGCTTTTTTCATCACATGTCCTAAATAATTGCAATCATTCTTTTGCTGTGAGTATGTAATTAATTACCTGAGTTTCATTTATTGAATTTTGCACTATGAAAGCAACAAAAAATATGTGGAACATGCCCTTTTGTGCAATTGGGGTTCGAACTCTACTCCTCAATTATTATCATCTCTTACGGCTCCATCATACGCTGTTATTTTTGCATATGGGGCATCATGTTACTTGTTCATACTCGAATACATTTTACAAGTACTTTCCATAAATGTTTTTTTTTTGAAAGGCAAAGTGGTATTTTTATTAACATAATCACAAATTACATGAGAAAAAGATAACTGTACAACAAAATTCCTTTACAGATCCAAAATTTTCAGCATTGATCTATAAATCTGAGTACATAGTTGATCAGTGTTCAAACTACCATTTCCGAAGATGCGATTGTTACGCTCTCTCCAGACTGTAGAAATGAGCTTTTTGAGAAGCTTGAGCAGAACACAAGTCTTCTTACTTTTCCATCGTGTTGCCTTGAAGATATTGTACCATTCTATATCGTTTGATGTCGAGGGTCTATGAAAGCCACCCGTAGCCAACAATCTCCACCAAATAAGATGCACATAAGCACACTCAAAAAACAAATGCGTATTGGTTTCAATGTAACAATGCTACTATGTAACAATTCTACTTTCCATAAATGTTAAAATACACAAAAGAAAGACTTACGAATATATGCCATGGATTTTAAATTTTTTTCTCGGCATGCCATTGAGTATTAATTTACCATCTTAAGTTACATGCCATGGTAATAAATTTTAATTCTTTCTAAGTGAACACCGAAATTATTGCACATAAGTTTTTTACTTGCTTAACGATGTGGTTATTTATGTAAACTGATTAATTTGTGATGTTCTTTAAGATTATTTAGACAATTTTGTTTGACTATTGTATTT
Organism: Allium sativum; assembly: GCA_030737875.1. Classification (NCBI taxonomy): domain Eukaryota; kingdom Viridiplantae; phylum Streptophyta; class Magnoliopsida; order Asparagales; family Amaryllidaceae; genus Allium; species Allium sativum. Next base: position 153,977,703 of record CM060915.1, read on the forward strand.
TAATTAATAAGAAAGAGAAGGTAAAGAATTATTTCATCACATATACATATTAAACACGTACCTCTTGCTTTTCTTTTAATTGGTTTTACTAAAGAATTATGATCTGCAATAAAAGAGTTGTATGCAAATGTATTCTACTTATTTAATCAGTGCAACCTTTGAATTATAAGACATACCCCTATTTGTTCATGAGTATATTTTTATGTATGCTGTTGGACACCCATAAAATTATATCAGTGGAAATAGAGTTCTTTAATCGCGTGATAAAACAAGCCCTGCTTATGTGCAATTACCCATGTCAATGAAACATTAGCATGACAACATCATTAATTATATAATAAAATCCATGCCTCTTTTGATGAATAATTTTATTTTAGTACCAATATTGTTAATAATATGGTAAATGAAATAATTTCTATTAATCTTCTTATTTCTCATGTTCCCTATATAACTTTTATGAACTTAGATATGGGCATTGAAAATTATTTTGATATTCGTCGAATCATTATTAGTCTGGCCTTATTATTTCATTATTTCATAGGCATAAATTTTTAAGGATCGCTTTATCTAACAGCCATGCAAAATATGAAAATGGCAGCAACTAAGGATAATGCTACCCTCTTGAACACATTTTATTATGTACACTATAGCGAATGATGAGACTGCACACCTTAGTTTGAGGACATATCATCAGAAGATAAAAAAATTCTCACTCTTCACTTTATTCTCAACTATTTATGTTATAGGGGGAGTATTTTTGTGTAATTTTGTTTACAACTTCATTATATCACGTAGATTATGCAGGTATCATGAAATGGACTATCAAGTAGCCACAAACATAGTAGTTTTCCTTTGGATTATAAAGTTTAACTCATTGTTTTAAATATACTTTAGGATAGATTATTATCATTATCAGATGATCGAACTTCTATATTCTATTATTTACTAAGTTTCTCGCTTGATTTATCAACCATAATGTGAGAACTATTTATTCATCATGGTTATTAAACTTAAATATTTAATCCCTATGCGGGCAAGATCCATAAACATTAATAAAATCAATGTTGATTTGACATTACATCAGCCTTTTTTACTTCTTTATTTAGTAGATGGTTACAATAAATTTTGCTAGCCTATCCAATTATTTGCCAAAACAACTAGAATTATTATATGTAAATCAGACTTAAATTTAATACATAGTTTATCGTTTACTGCGGTTCACATATATGACTATTTTTGGAAGTCCTAAGCTATCAACCTTATGTTAATTAATTTAGCTTGACAGATTGCTTGAGTTTTTGCATATGAAAATTATAGATTGTCGGTTCTTAGATGTTAGATAGTATTTTATATTTATTTTTTTGCAAATAAAGCATTTTCTACATGTTGGTGATTTGATTTTAGTACATGTAGAAATCATGAGGCGGTATTCATAACTGAAATCTACTATATAAATAAATATATAACACTTTTTTGCATAATAATGATCTGCATTTTTTAAGGATTACATTATGTTCTAACTTCCATATGGATCCATACGTCGAGTACTTTGTATAAATCACATAATATTATCTGATTAGATCATATGAATTTGAGTATACACTTCATAATTTTAATATCAGATTTCCATGTAGGTACTTTTGTCCTGCTTTAGTAATTAGGAGGAGTTTGCAATTAAATTTATTCCTATGCAAGTTTTTTTTTGGATAAATATTCCTATGCGAGCTTTGTGATTGAGTAATTTATATATATATATATATATATATATATATATTGAAAATAAACGTATATTTTCTTAAAAGCACCTTAATCTTCAGTCAAAATTCAAAATACATACTTCAAAGGATTAATAATTTTTCTACATCAATAAAAGCTTTGATTATTTGTAATCCTAAATGCTAAAGGATGGTAACACAGATGTTAATAAATGCATATGTTGATGGGGATAAAAACAAAGCTCTAAACATGCACTTCACCACAATATATCTCGGTGTTTGATTTAGAAGAAATTACAAGCCATGTAATTTCCTTGGATGAAGTGTAGTAAGTTAAATAAACTAAGAAAATTAACAAGTAGAGAAAACGAAAACATGTCATCAATTGATTTTCCAGCTACATCTAATACTAAAATTGGAGACAAACAAGAATTGTTTAACATTAAGTTATGTGCTATACTTCTTTGGAATAGGATTTTGTTCACATCCTTTTTAGGGATGTGAACAAAACACTCCACCCTGATTGGTGGAAATCAGGGGGACCCATATGGACCCCCCTGATTTCCACCAATGGGGACCGAGTGTTTTGTTCACATCCCTTAAAAGATGTGAACAAAATCGCACTCTACTTCTTTGCTGCTTCTATTTTGTATTTTTGATGCTAGAGTGCTTTATATGGTTCTGATGAAGTTAAAACTATTTGTTAGGGTCCTGTTTCATATCCAAATCTGCAGTATTTTAATTGTTACATAGCAAGCCTAATTTACTTCAAATTTAATGTCTACCATCTTCTTTTAATAAACATTCTCAATTCCATACCTGTTTTCCTTTAATAACTAGCATATAATTGCAATTAAAATTGGTTGTCGCTAGAATTTTTGTTCTTTTTTCCCTTAGATCAAAACATTTGGTTACATATATTTGATGGAATGTGGACTATTAGAAATGGATTTAAAATCTGGGTAATGTTATCGATGTATGGATGATTGTGTAATAAAATATTATTATACCTATAGATAAACCCGATAGCAGTTTCAACACTTTTTAAATTGTCTACCATATGAGAATTGCATATGAAATTGTTGGCAGCCCTAACCGGAAAGGGGCAAGGCTATTAGAAGTATTACCTTATATGCATATGCATGTTTATTTATATGTGTGCATATGCTTATACATCACTATAATTTTTCATATAATTTTTATAGATGTATGAGGTTGAATCTCTCCAAAACAACTATTTGTGGTAAAAATTAGCCGAGTTTGTCTTCTTGAAGGCAAGATGAGACATTTTGCTTATTTGATCAATTATAGTTAATGGTCAAACATTTCATCCGTTATTTCTGTCAGTGCTATCATTAGGTTCGTTGTCGTATTTCTTTGTTTGTATATCGACTTATAAAGTTTGAGATATTATGCCAATTCAACTTTATTGTGAAATGGGTAAACCTATGTAAAGATGAAATGGAAAAGCCAAACTAATAACAATAACAGGATCATAATTTTGCATTTACCTTAATGACTCTTACTAAAGATACTATGAGAAAATAAGGAAAATCATTCACATATATGGTATGATATATCAAATAGCTACTTAGCTAGCTATATTCCATGTATATTAATAATTTTCTTGCCTCTCAAAGTGTTAGTTATATGTGCAGCTTGACATATACTTTAGCTAGCTTTATTCTATATGTGTTAGTGACTATCTTACCTCTTAGCGTGTTAGTTATACGTGTTATTACAAGTTCATATTCAATTTTCTAATATAAAATAAAAGAAATTCATCTTTTATGTCTCTTCTGGATTTAAGCTATATATGGAACTCATGTCCATGTTTTAGGTTTGGTTCACAACTGGGAATCAAATGAAGAAATATGAAATGAAAATATCATGCTATGCAGTCCCCTAAGTTCAACAAATGTCTATAATTGTTTGTCAAGTGCTAAACTCTTATAATTTGTATATATTGTCATTCTCCTACCATAAAGGTTCCAAATCTTGATTGATAAATTGAATATTAATGTTAGTCTACCATATATATATTATAATTATATGCACCTCACGCTGTCCTTTTACAATAATGCTTACCATAAGCACAATATTTCTCATTTTTATAATCTGTTGGGTTAAATTAATGAAATAAAGCCAAAAAAAGGCACGAAGATTAATGTTCATATTATAGCCAACACACTATTTGGATGCCCATGTAATAGTATGCTATTTTGTGAATAAATTCAGATAAATGTAACTGATGCGGCTGCCTTTGACTGCAATTTTAGTGGTTGTCTGGGCTACAAATTTGTTTACATCTTCTCACTGCCAAAGCATATAATTTCCATAATATTTTCGCTCATAATGAGTAACTGCTTACATCATTTGACCTGATAATGTGTAGCAACAATCATGCGCCGACAGACTGAATCCCAAGTTTTGCTCTAAATTATAGAATTTTCCGCACTTTTCATTCTCATTGCTGGAGTGGCAGTACATCCTTTTCTCTTAGCTTTCTAACTGTAATCTTACTAGATTTCTAATACTAATCCCTTGCTTTTGAAATTTGTCTAATTTTTTCCTTCGTCCACTCTAATCATCCAATGATTTTCATTTTTTTTGCCCTAATTCAAATTCCAAATTTACTAATATGTAGTAAATTAAAACATTCTTTTGGTTTGAATCATCGATTATAGTGAATTACATAAGTTGAATATCTGAGATTCTGAATCTAAAGTCACAAGAAATATGCTTTTCCACTAGCATACATAAAGTGACTCAAACTACCATAGATTCGTTCATAATGTGAAGGACATACATTTTTCACACATATATAAATAGATTTGCCAAAAGAAACTTATACGATGAACTCAATGTATGGGAGAGATTCATTTAATTATAGGATAAAAGTAGGAAGGTAAAGAAAATCAACTTATACCTGGATAAGAGGGAAAAAAAGACTAATCCTTTTATGCAATTTTAAACTCATCATCTTTGGATGAATGGTTGATGGTTTCACTTTCACAATTTTAACATCAAGTTATTTCTAGATGAAATGAATAGCAACCAATATAACATGAGAGACATTTTTATGTATGTACCCAGGGACATAGATGAGATATCAACCCTTCCTAGCGTAATCTGAAAATGTTACATTTGAGAAGTCTAAAAATTACGTAAGATTAGACAAAACCAGAGTTCTGAAACTACATATTTGGTTAATTATACACAATAAAGAAATACATAAATTGATTTCTTGACAAAAAATAGGAATAAAGTAAAATATTAACATGACTGTTTTACGTGGAAAAAATCTATATAAATAATGATATTTGGATTTATTCATTCTGTGACTCATACAAATGATGAATATTTGGTTGAAACCCTAGCCAAAAATAAATTTTCCTGACACATTACCTATTTACCTCTATTGTTCTGCTACTAATATAGCAATGTTGATACAAAATTATAATATAATGACTTAACATAAATCATTTAGTTAGAATTACTCATATGTGGTGTCTGCATAAGATAAGATGCACTTATTTATCAAAATCAGGATTGTGATTATACTCATTATCAACAAGATTATTCTATATATGAGTCGCTGTTTTAATAAATTATTCTTATTTGTTGATTTGCAAGGTTATTTGGTATCAATAGAGTCATGTATAGATGGATCATAACCTATCATATGGTAATAAAGGAAGTTAACACTAAAATATAGTATCTGCTTTCAATGGAGTTTCTTAATGCCGATATAATTTGCAGCTGAAAGTGCACCCTCAAACAATCCTTCTAAACGCAGGGAGTGCTGTAAATAATAATATTGGTAAAAATATGAAACTTCGGAAATCTTTTGATTGTAAGTGGGACCTATTGATTAATTTTTGTTGTGCTAGCTTGGTTATTAATTGGTATTAGTTTCCTAATGTTTAGGCCCAGTTTTATGTAATGTTGGCTTATTTTATTTAGCACATGGTAGTCAGTAGAAGAAGCTACAAATAAAACATTTAAAAGAGGAGCAAATGGAATATTACAAGGAAGAATTTACAAAATATTCAGCTCATGATTCCATGGTATCTGTCCTTCAATTATTGTTTGCGCTTATTATTACATATCACTAATTTTATTTTTATTTGTGTTATCCTGATTCCAGGGCAGCAGTGCTACGTCTATGATACACGTTTGATGCATGATTCAGCAAACTTCAGTTTGGAACTACATTGACTTTTTGTGTCTATTATGCTACAAGGATTTTGTAAGCATTTGTCATGTCATAATTTGCAAGCTTCTGTCTCCTATTTTAAAGTCTCGACATAGCTCATATGTTGTAACGCATGTCCTGTTTGTGTTCTTTGCTGTCTATCTGCTGTTGTCCGCCAAATAAAGCAATACATGTTTGTCCATTGTCCGCTGTTGTCCTGTTATAATGCGTTGAACTTTAAATGCTTTGTTATTTAAATTTTGCTGAACGTATATCTGTGCATTGATGCTACCTCAATGTTGTTATAAATATTATTGTTTCTCTTACCTTTTTTCCTAGCCTTATGGATTTTCGTTCAATGTAAAAAGGTTTCTCCCCACAATTTAGATTTCTGTTGTCTCAGCGTGGTTTCCCTCTTTACTTATTTACTGTACTGAACAGTTCGTTTTATATAGATTTTCATCTATCTGCCTTATGGTGAATTACGGCTGTTTCATATAGCCTGCACTGATGTAGGATAATCTAATGCTATTTTAAAACATAAATGTCATGTTTAGTTGGTCATTGATTTTTATAAACTTTGGTAAGAACAAGCTTTTCACTTAGCATGCCGTCACTTTTATATTGCCTTTACGATAACAATGCTTACCATTTTTTATATATTACAATCTATGTTAGGTACACAAATATCATAATCGGTTATAGGTGTGTGACGGCAAGGAATTTCGCTCGGTCCGAACCAGTCGCTAAACCGATCCAGGCCGTTCGAAACGCCCTATCGTTGAGAACAGGACAAAACAGAACGCATACAGAAGAACATTTCATTGTATATTACAACAATGCATCAGATTACAAGAATATACAGAGTAAATGAATATTACACAGAAATATTAGAGATTTAAATTACATTTAAATACATCGCAGCGGAAAATAATACAATACACAACTAGAAGTAGATATACGGATACAAAGCTTTCCGGATATCATTCCAGCTGTAAACCAGGATCCTGTGAATAAAAATCTGCAAAACCAAAACTACTAGCTGCCCGTGTCAAAATAAGGGCACCCAGAGTTTAGGTTAAAACAATATACTCCAGGTCAGTCATGGGACTGGTGTGAGAACTAAAACAGTTATTAATCTTTATTTTAAATCATTAGGTAAAAATCAAGGGACCACGCCGTATAACACGGAACGGGTTTTCTCCCAAGAATACCAGTGCATAAAACAAACAGCGCAATGCTAAATAAAGAAAAATGAAGCTGTTATAAGACCCAGGTCCCATCACACAATGCAACGCAGCCGAGGATAGGGTTTTCCCTTATAACAGCCAAAGAATGCTTGATACGGCTAAAACAAATCATTTGATACTACTATAAGTGCATAGTGTATAAAACAACTTCAAATCATAAGTATCAATCATAGGCGGCATGGGTACCATATATCATGTCGCCATATATAGGTTTACAAATAAAACCGCAAATGTCACGTATTTAGAAATTGGATTTCCGTCTATGAACCGAGGCAAAAGATAGTCCTCAACCGATTCGAGACAATCTAGCCTACCATGTCTCAGGATCAGAGCTCGAGTGACCCTAGGAGCGACAGGGCCGGTCCACCGATGTGGATTAAAATGCCTGAACACTACGTCTCCCCGCCCTTTGGGGCGCAAATGAGCCATCAAATGACTCCATCGGTTCGAGAACGACCGATCAATCCGAGGCGCCTCGCAACAACCACATAAGTCAAACTCGTCAGGGCGTGTAAAACCACTGACGCCACTTTTTAGCTAGAAAGAAACGCAAGTCCTCCCTGAGGTCCGTCTCCCGTTTTTGGTTCATACCGGGTGTGAAACACGCGAGGTAAACGTTACACAAAGCTACGCCACAAAGGCCATGCTTTGATCATCACCACAAGACTTTGCTTTTCAACAGAAGCCTCGATCAATTGCCACTTAGGCATGCCACACAGAGGCAATTCACTCCATGCGTTTGATGTCCATCAATATATAACCCCTGAGCTCGTACGTCTCAGAGAAGAGCGTTAAGCAAGAGAATAAATTCTCCGCCGCCAAACAGATATATATTTAATAGAGATCAATCACACAGACTAAAATCCAATGTCAGATACACAGTCCATTTACAAGTCCGTCCTGGGTCTGAACGAAACCGGAGGCACCTAGTACCCCGCATATCCATCGATCTCCAAGTACGTCTGGACGATCACTAACTGTTTCCATCTTCTTGGGTGTACAGCCCAATCAAGATCATCAGTAATTACCCAAACGACGTGAAGACCTCCGGTCTTCGACCATCGTCTTCATCTTCGACTAATCGTCGTATCAGTTATTCAGAATGGGATAAACCCGGTCTTTCTGAATAACTCGCGTATATATTATTAAAGTGTTACACAAACACAACATACGCCTCATTCCAATTCATTAGTCACTAACCGTAAATTAATCAAGAGAATAATTCCCCAAATATTAACCCCGAAGGCCGAAACCAACATCAGATCAATATCCAGAAAACCATTCTGCTTAGCTAACCGACAGTTAGTTTCTAAATTTCACATTTATAGGGAATGGTTCCCATTAACTTTATCAAAGATAAATTCTTGAATTTATTCTTTAATCTACTTTTGAATATCAATTCAAACTAGTCGGGATTAGCGAACATTACCGAAGTAATCATTTGTTTTAATTTCCCCATCCCAACCTATTCATCCCATGAAGTAAAAACGGGTAATACTTCATATCTAACACCACGGTGTTATCGGTAAATTCAATTACCATTCCACGTTCAAATCTAATTAAAGATTTAACTATCGCCTGGAGCAAAACTGGTGATACTCCATTTCGATTATTTCAATCTATTTAAAGATTCATTAAAACTCCACTTAGTTTTAATCTGTGACTGGGTTAAAGAATCAGTGTCATTTAAAACACGGTTCACGATAAACCCAAAATCACATCACATTTCAATCAGTCCCTAATTGTAAATTAGCAAGTGAGCAATTCCCTAAGTATGAATCCCGAAGGCCGAAACCAACATCAGATCAATACCTCGGAAACTATTCAACTTAACTAATCTCCAGTTAGTTTCTGATTTTCTTAACTCCTTTAGGTCTAAGAACTGTATTATTAAAGATACCGTTCACGACAACCCAAAATCACATTTCATCAATGATCGGGTTAAAGAACGAGTGTTATTTAAAACACTGTCCACGATAAACCCAAAAATCAATATCGATTCAATTCCAATTAAATATTATTTAATTGGTACACTTCATTAAATCTAAATAAAAAGATTTAATCTTTTCTCAACTGGGTTCAAGATCAGTGTTAATGAAGACACCATTCACGACAAACCCAAATCACATTTGATATTAAATACAAGGCTCTGAATAGAAAATATCCCGGCTTATATTCAATATCAAATTCTACGATTAACAAATGTCGTATTGGAAATAACGATATAAATATATATATCTTTCAAATTTCCATAACGACACCTGTATAATCACGAATTTCAACATCGAAATATTCCGAAGACAATTTCGATTCAAATCCATTCCAATGCAATCATTGTAAATTTTGGTTATTTTTAAAACCCTTTTCGAATTCAATTTATTTATTTAAAAATAAATAGAATTATAATTCTAGTTCAAAACTAGTTCAATTCGATAAAAATCTATTTTTATCTTTTCAAATATGGAGTTTTTCATCCCAATTCTTTCTAAATCATTTCTTATGATTTTACATAAATTATTACTATTTTTAATAATTTTATCAAGGCCCGTACAGTCGATTTCCAACAACGGCCATCGAACTGCACTTACAGCGACCTTTTTCGAATTTGATTTGGACGTATCTCCAAATCCAACCGTTAGATTTTGAATTTCTAATATTCGTTAGAAAGCTCTTTTCGATACGAACCCAACGGTTCCGGTTTTAGGAGAATCCGACGGTCGGATCTCCCGTAATGTCCGTTTGAAATAAATGGTCGAAATTTACGAACTGCCGCGGCGCGGCGCGTTCTATTCAGGCCATTATATTATATATATAATATATTTCGTCGATTTCTATTTAAAACGAATTATATGAATAGTTTTAAAATTCGTTTCAAAAGCAATTTCAACTTCCATTTCAATTCAAATCAAAATTGAGTTCTTCTTTATAAATTCGTTTTAAAATTCATTTCTATTCAATTCAAATTTAAATTCAATTTGAATTCATTTCAATTCACTTCCAATTCAATTTGAATTCGTTTTCAATTCAATTTATTTCGAAATCGTTATATATTCAATTCATTTCGAAATCGTTATATATTCAATATAAATATCGTTCACGTCGAAATGGCGTCAATCTAATCAACACGGCTTCATATATTCCTTTATTTTCAAATATTCTATTTTAAATATTTCTTTTTCAAAATAGTTGTTATTATCAAAATATTTCGTTCAACACATGACCAATCTCAATGAATGAGTACTGTCAACACATGAACTTTTATTTTATAATATAAAGATGTAAATTTTATTTCTAAAATATTTCGTTCAACACATGACCAATCTCAATGAATGAGTACTGTCAACACATGAACTTTTATTTTATAATATAAAGATGTAAATTTTATTTCTAAAATATTTCGTTCAACACATGACCAATCTCAATGAATGAGTACTGTCAACACATGAACTTTTATTTTATAATATACTTTATTTTCTAAACTGGAATGAGGCCCAATCAATTACCATATAAAGTTAATTATATGGATTTTCATACAACACATGTATATAATAGCATTGAAAAATAATCAACCATCAACCAAAGTGCACTACACTGTATAAGCATCAAATATAGATATCTAACGCTTATAACAGCCTGTCAATCAATCGATCGACATATTTAATCAATCAGGATGAGTGAACTTCATATTTCATCCCAACACCCGTGTGGGGTTTCAAACAATCAAACACAGATTTTATTTGTGCAGTTGGGCGATGTGTAAAATTTATCGACCCAATCAATGTCCTTCAAATAGGTGTATATAAACAAACCGTCTGGTTTGTAAATGAATATTTTATTTATTCACATTCACGTTAAAAATTATATTTTTAACGATAAAACATTTTATTCTAACTTATGAATTTCTATTCAATTCATTTATTCAATAAAATGATATTTTTATTTTTCTAACATATTTTAGAAAATTCCGGCGGCATAACGGCACGATACTAGAAACGGGACGAGGCCTAGCCTTATCCCCGGACTAGTGAAGGCCCACGCCATTCACACATCAATCAAACCATTCAATTTCACCAAACAATTCAATTCAATCAAATAATCTAATTAATTCATGCAACCAAACAAACAAGTCCATGGTCTGTGGACGATTGTGTCGGGTGCTACTAAGCACCGTCTGCATCCTAGTATATATATATATATATATAACTAGAAAAAGAAATTGAAAGGTGAGAAATTCTCACATATAGCTATCCTAGCTCCACGGCACTTCTAATGCAGGAAATCTTCGTCGTTCTCGCCCTTTTGTCATCTTCTTTGCTGCTTTCACTACATATGTAAAAATCGAATTTTTACTTTGCTATTCAATATATAAAAATCGAATTTTTACTTTGAAGTTCAATATATAAAAATCATATTTTTAATTCGAAGTTCAATAGATAAAAATCATATTTTTATTCGAAGTTCAATAGATAAAAAACATATTTTTATTCGAAGTTCAATAGATAAAAATCATATTTTTATTCGAAGTTCAATAGATAAAAAACATATTTTTATTCGAAGTTCAATAGATAAAAATCATATTTTTATTCGAAGTTCAATAGATAAAAATCATATTTTTATTCGAAGTTCAATAGATAAAAATCATATTTTTATACCGCCTTCATGATAATAAAAACCAAAACTTTACCCTTTAAAATCTTTTCTACTTTCTTCACATAAAAATTGTCTCTTTCTTCATTTTTTTATTACTTCAAAACTGAAAATAAATCATGGTTTTATATAAAAACAAACTAAACAAAAACCATGTTTTTATATTTAAAAGATCTGAATTTTTATAAATTAAATTAATTTTTTTTTTATATAAATAAAAAAAAACCTAAATTTTAAATAACTTAACCTAAATAAACTAATAAACTAATTAATTAAACAAAAACTTACTATTATTGGTTTCTTCAGCGAAGAGGGGGGGGTGTTCGACGTCGGACTTGGAAGTGGGGGAGGGGAGCTCGCGCTCGTCACGATGGTGGTGGGTGGCACGGTTCAAGAGGTGGCGGGCGGGGGTTCTTCGAGCGACGCGTGGTGAAGGCTGGGTTGTCGGGTTCGGTTTCGCAGTCGAGAAGGAGGTGAAGCAGAAGGGGATTGCGGCGGATCGGTAGTTGGGCGCGCCACCTGGAGGCGCGGTGGGGGTCTGGACGTGGGTGGCGATGGAGGGCTTCCGGCGGTTCAACGATGGATCCATCGTTTTTTTTTTCTTTTTTTTTTGAAGATCTGATTTTTGAAGATGGGGGGGGGGGGCAGCGGGTTAAAGGAGAAAGATATTTTTTTTTATTAATTTAATTATTTTATTTTTCAAAAAGTTGACTTTCACATACGACCTCTAAACGAGGCCCACCGCCCGTCGTCCATAGCGTTTTACCCCCATTCCGAACACAATGGGATATGTATCGCAAGCTGATTCGATTGTTACAATCAGTTTCCTTTTGAATTTTCATTTAAATCACTATATTGAATTTTAAACGTACATTTCAAATTACCGGGGTCACATACTAACTCTATAAATTCCATAAAAATATTTTCTAGCTTCGTATTGACGATACGGTCCTAACAAAACTAGTTTCGTCGAATTCTGAGACCGTTGGAAAAATGGCCAATTTCCAGTCGATTAAATTCAACTGAAATGGTCAAAACACGTTTTCCTTCGCCACGCTCACATATTGATTCGAAAAATTATGAAATTTGGAATCTAGCAATAACTTAACATCACGGACCCAACAAAAGTGGTTTCGTCGAAATCCGAGGTCGTTTGCAAAATGTCCATTTTTAAGGGCTTGAATTCCATAGCGACTATTCAGAATTCTCAACTGGACTTATCTTTTGATTCCCGCTATGAAATCTTGATTATTCGGATTCGTTGGAAAGATATTATCAATTAGATTCCATTATTTTTGGTTTCACTATAATCCGGATTGTTTTGCTCCCGGTACATTCAATTGAAGTTTGAAATCGAATTATCGAACTACCGCGCCATTTTCAATTCCTTTTATAATTATATATAATTATTTATATTCTAACGACGACGCGTATAATATATACGTTTGAATTATATTCAAAATAAATTTCTCGTCGATTTTATTTAAAATTATCTATTTTAAATATTCAAAATTCGCTAAAATTGCCAAAATAAAAATTTTAAACTAGCCCAGATTTTCGGGTTATTACAATCTCCCCCACTTAAAACTTTTCGTCCCCGAAAAGGAAAAAAGTCGAAAGTGGTTTGATCAATCAACTCTACGCTCGATCAGGCTTCCATTCTCTAACTTTTCAGTTTCTGAGAATTTTCTAAAATTTCAAAAATTTGGCTAACACCCTAAATTTTTGAAAAATTTCGCCATAACCTCCCCTGCACCGGGAGCATCGGGGAATTTCAAATAGCTTCCCCGGTCCTTCAGATCTCAAAAAGAAAAAGTCAAGCGGCTAGCCAATAGGCTCATAAAATCATCATCACCCAAACAAAACAGTAAATTATGTAGTAAACATGTACCTATTTGTCGGGCAAACAAATTTTATTCTTCGGCTCTAGCCTCCTTGCTATGACCTGTTCAATATAAGTATATGTATATGCAAGCAAATGCGACCAAATTTCAATATAATCCAATATTTGATGCTATTAGGCAAAATGGTTCAAAATTAGCAAACAAATAAACAAACAACACAAACATCAATCAATTAGTGAATTAGAGTTTCAAATTCATAATTTGATACTTATACAAAAATCGTGTTTTTGATGCCAATTCACAACAATAGGCCCTATCTAATTTTGGTTCTCACACCAGTCTAATGGAAATATATAGAAATCACATCTTCAAAACACGAACATAAATTCTGATGATGATCGATCAATCATCAGAACCATCTCCGGGTGTCTAGAATGTGATTCTATAACTATCCAGTATATTAAAATTTCAACTATACGTTTGCAAGGCGTATATGCAAAATCTTTATATACTGGACTGTCCAAATCAATATAAACTAAACAATCAAATACGATTTAGTGATTTAGATTTTTAAAACTAAATTTGTTTTCATTTTAAAAATATACTCTTCACACTCGTTCTAGGATACTACTGATCCCATCTCTAACGAGTCATTCTAATTGGATATTACTAATCCAATATCTGATGGATTCTTTCGCATGGTTCTAAAGTGTCTTGTTCTCGAGCTCTGTAAACCAAAGCTCTGATACCAACTGTGACGGGAAGGAATTTCGCTCGGTCCGAACCAGTCGCTAAACCGATCCAGGCCGTTCGAAACGCCCTATCGTTGAGAACAGGACAAAACAGAACGCATACAGAAGAACATTTCATTGTATATTACAACAATGCATCAGATTACAAGAATATACAGAGTAAATGAATATTACACAGAAATATTAGAGATTTAAATTACATTTAAATACATCGCAGCGGAAAATAATACAATACACAACTAGAAGTAGATATACGGATACAAAGCTTTCCGGATATCATTCCAGCTGTAAACCAGGATCCTGTGAATAAAAATCTGCAAAACCAAAACTACTAGCTGCCCGTGTCAAAATAAGGGCACCCAGAGTTTAGGTTAAAACAATATACTCCAGGTCAGTCATGGGACTGGTGTGAGAACTAAAACAGTTATTAATCTTTATTTTAAATCATTAGGTAAAAATCAAGGGACCACGCCGTATAACACGGAACGGGTTTTCTCCCAAGAATACCAGTGCATAAAACAAACAGCGCAATGCTAAATAAAGAAAAATGAAGCTGTTATAAGACCCAGGTCCCATCACACAATGCAACGCAGCCGAGGATAGGGTTTTCCCTTATAACAGCCAAAGAATGCTTGATACGGCTAAAACAAATCATTTGATACTACTATAAGTGCATAGTGTATAAAACAACTTCAAATCATAAGTATCAATCATAGGCGGCATGGGTACCATATATCATGTCGCCATATATAGGTTTACAAATAAAACCGCAAATGTCACGTATTTGGAAATTGGATTTCCGTCTATGAACCGAGGCAAAAGATAGTCCTCAACCGATTCGAGACAATCTAGCCTACCATGTCTCAGGATCAGAGCTCGAGTGACCCTAGGAGCGACAGGGCCGGTCCACCGATGTGGATTAAAATGCCTGAACACTACGTCTCCCCGCCCTTTGGGGCGCAAATGAGCCATCAAATGACTCCATCGGTTCGAGAACGACCGATCAATCCGAGGCGCCTCGCAACAGCAACAACCACATAAGTCAAACTCGTCAGGGCGTGTAAAACCACTGACGCCACTTTTTAGCTAGAAAGAAACGCAAGTCCTCCCTGAGGTCCGTCTCCCGTTTTTGGTTCATACCGGGTGTGAAACACGCGAGGTAAACGTTACACAAAGCTACGCCACAAAGGCCATGCTTTGATCATCACCACAAGACTTTGCTTTTCAACAGAAGCCTCGATCAATTGCCACTTAGGCATGCCACACAGAGGCAATTCACTCCATGCGTTTGATGTCCATCAATATATAACCCCTGAGCTCGTACGTCTCAGAGAAGGGCGTTAAGCAAGAGAATAAATTCTCCGCCGCCAAACAGATATATATTTAATAGAGATCAATCACACAGACTAAAATCCAATGTCAGACACACAGTCCATTTACAAGTCCGTCCTGGGTCTGAACGAAACCGGAGGCACCTAGTACCCCGCATATCCATCGATCTCCAAGTACGTCTGGACGATCACTAACTGTTTCCATCTTCTTGGGTGTACAGCCCAATCAAGATCATCAGTAATTACCCAAACGACGTGAAGACCTCCGGTCTTCGACCATCATCTTCATCTTCGACTAATCGTCGTATCAGTTATTCAGAATGGGATAAACCCGGTCTTTCTGAATAACTCGCGTATATATTATAAAAGTGTTACACAAACACAACATACGCCTCATTCCAATTCATTAGTCACTAACCGTAAATTAATCAAGAGAATAATTCCCCAAATATTAACCCCGAAGGCCGAAACCAACATCAGATCAATATCCAGAAAACCATTCTGCTTAGCTAACCGACAGTTAGTTTCTAAATTTCACATTTATAGGGAATGGTTCCCATTAACTTTATCAAAGATAAATTCTTGAATTTATTCTTTAATCTACTTTTGAATATCAATTCAAACTAGTCGGGATTAGCGAACATTACCGAAGTAATCATTTGTTTTAATTTCCCCATCCCAACCTATTCATCCCATGAAGTAAAAACGGGTAATACTTCATATCTAACACCACGGTGTTATCAGTAAATTCAATTACCATTCCACGTTCAAATCTAATTAAAGATTTAACTATCGCCTGGAGCAAAACTGGTGATACTCCATTTCGATTATTTCAATCTATTTAAAGATTCATTAAAACTCCACTTAGTTTTAATCTGTGACTGGGTTAAAGAATCAGTGTCATTTAAAACACGGTTCACGATAAACCCAAAATCACATCACATTTCAATCAGTCCCTAATTGTAAATTAGCAAGTGAGCAATTCCCTAAGTATGAATCCCGAAGGCCGAAACCAACATCAGATCAATACCTCGGAAACTATTCAACTTAACTAATCTCCAGTTAGTTTCTGATTTTCTTAACTCCTTTAGGTCTAAGAACTGTATTATTAAAGATACCGTTCACGACAACCCAAAATCACATTTCATCAATGATCGGGTTAAAGAACGAGTGTTATTTAAAACACTGTCCACGATAAACCCAAAAATCAATATCGATTCAATTCCAATTAAATATTATTTAATTGGTACACTTCATTAAATCTAAATAAAAAGATTTAATCTTTTCTCAACTGGGTTCAAGATCAGTGTTAATGAAGACACCATTCACGACAAACCCAAATCACATTTGATATTAAATACAAGGCTCTGAATAGAAAATATCCCGGCTTATATTCAATATCAAATTCTACGATTAACAAATGTCGTATTGGAAATAACGATATAAATATATATATCTTTCAAATTTCCATAACGACACCTGTATAATCACGAATTTCAACATCGAAATATTCCGAAGACAATTTCGATTCAAATCCATTCCAATGCAATCATTGTAAATTTTGGTTATTTTTAAAACCCTTTTCGAATTCAATTTATTTATTTAAAAATAAATAGAATTATAATTCTAGTTCAAAACTAGTTCAATTCGATAAAAATCTATTTTTATCTTTTCAAATATGGAGTTTTTCATCCCAATTCTTTCTAAATCATTTCTTATGATTTTACATAAATTATTACTATTTTTAATAATTTTATCAAGGCCCGTACAGTCGATTTCCAACAACGGCCATCGAACTGCACTTACAGCGACCTTTTTCGAATTTGATTTGGACGTATCTCCAAATCCAACCGTTAGATTTTGAATTTCTAATATTCGTTAGAAAGCTCTTTTCGATACGAACCCAACGGTTCCGGTTTTAGGAGAATCCGACGGTCGGATCTCCCGTAATGTCCGTTTGAAATAAATGGTCGAAATTTACGAACTGCCGCGGCGCGGCGCGTTCTATTCAGGCCATTATATTATATATATAATATATATATAATATATTTCGTCGATTTCTATTTAAAACGAATTATATGAATAGTTTTAAAATTCGTTTCAAAAGCAATTTCAACTTCCATTTCAATTCAAATCAAAATTGAATTCTTCTTTATAAATTCGTTTTAAAATTCATTTCTATTCAATTCAAATTTAAATTCAATTTGAATTCATTTCAATTCACTTCCAATTCAATTTGAATTCGTTTTCAATTCAATTTATTTCGAAATCGTTATATATTCAATTCATTTCGAAATCGTTATATATTCAATATAAATATCGTTCACGTCGAAATGACGTCAATCTAATCAACACGGCTTCATATATTCCTTTATTTTCAAATATTCTATTTTAAATATTTCTTTTTCAAAATAGTTGTTATTATCAAAATATTTCGTTCAACACATGACCAATCTCAATGAATGAGTACTGTCAACACATGAACTTTTATTTTATAATATAAAGATGTAAATTTTATTTCTAAAATATTTCGTTCAACACATGACCAATCTCAATGAATGAGTACTGTCAACACATGAACTTTTATTTTATAATATAAAGATGTAAATTTTATTTCTAAAATATTTCGTTCAACACATGACCAATCTCAATGAATGAGTACTGTCAACACATGAACTTTTATTTTATAATATACTTTATTTTCTAAACTGGAATGAGGCCCAATCAATTACCATATAAAGTTAATTATATGGATTTTCATACAACACATGTATATAATAGCATTGAAAAATAATCAACCATCAACCAAAGTGCACTACACTGTATAAGCATCAAATATAGATATCTAACGCTTATAACAGCCTGTCAATCAATCGATCGACATATTTAATCAATCAGGATGAGTGAACTTCATATTTCATCCCAACACCCGTGTGGGGTTTCAAACAATCAAACACAGATTTTATTTGTGCAGTTGGGCGATGTGTAAAATTTATCGACCCAATCAATGTCCTTCAAATAGGTGTATATAAACAAACCGTCTGGTTTGTAAATGAATATTTTATTTATTCACATTCACGTTAAAAATTATATTTTTAACGATAAAACATTTTATTCTAACTTATGAATTTCTATTCAATTCATTTATTCAATAAAATGATATTTTTATTTTTCTAACATATTTTAGAAAATTCCGGCGGCATAACGGCACGATACTAGAAACGGGACGAGGCCTAGCCTTATCCCCGGACTAGTGAAGGCCCACGCCATTCACACATCAATCAAACCATTCAATTTCACCAAACAATTCAATTCAATCAAATAATCTAATTAATTCATGCAACCAAACAAACAAGTCCATGGTCTGTGGACGATTGTGTCGGGTGCTACTAAGCACCGTCTGCATCCTAGTATATATATATATATATAACTAGAAAAAGAAATTGAAAGGTGAGAAATTCTCACATATAGCTATCCTAGCTCCACGGCACTTCTAATGCAGGAAATCTTCGTCGTTCTCGCCCTTTTGTCATCTTCTTTGCTGCTTTCACTACATATGTAAAAATCGAATTTTTACTTTGCTATTCAATATATAAAAATCGAATTTTTACTTTGAAGTTCAATATATAAAAATCATATTTTTAATTCGAAGTTCAATAGATAAAAATCATATTTTTATTCGAAGTTCAATAGATAAAAAACATATTTTTATTCGAAGTTCAATAGATAAAAATCATATTTTTATTCGAAGTTCAATAGATAAAAAACATATTTTTATTCGAAGTTCAATAGATAAAAATCATATTTTTATTCGAAGTTCAATAGATAAAAATCATATTTTTATTCGAAGTTCAATAGATAAAAATCATATTTTTATTCGAAGTTCAATAGATAAAAATCATATTTTTATACCGCCTTCATGATAATAAAAACCAAAACTTTACCCTTTAAAATCTTTTCTACTTTCTTCACATAAAAATTGTCTCTTTCTTCATTTTTTTATTACTTCAAAACTGAAAATAAATCATGGTTTTATATAAAAACAAACTAAACAAAAACCATGTTTTTATATTTAAAAGATCTGAATTTTTATAAATTAAATTAATTTTTTTTTTATATAAATAAAAAAAAACCTTAATTTTAAATAACTTAACCTAAATAAACTAATAAACTAATTAATTAAACAAAAACTTACTATTATTGGTTTCTTCAGCGAAGAGGGGGGGGGGGTGTTCGACGTCGGACTTGGAAGTGGGGGAGGGGAGCTCGCGCTCGTCACGATGGTGGTGGGTGGCACGGTTCAAGAGGTGGCGGGCGGGGGTTCTTCGAGCGACGCGTGGTGAAGGCTGGGTTGTCGGGTTCGGTTTCGCAGTCGAGAAGGAGGTGAAGCAGAAGGGGATTGCGGCGGATCGGTAGTTGGGCGCGCCACCTGGAGGCGCGGTGGGGGTCTGGACGTGGGTGGCGATGGAGGGCTTCCGGCGGTTCAACGATGGATCCATCGTTTTTTTTTCTTTTTTTTTGAAGATCTGATTTTTGAAGATGGGGGGGGCCAGCGGGTTAAAGGAGAAAGATAATTTTTTTTTTATTAATTTAATTATTTTATTTTTCAAAAAGTTGACTTTCACATACGACCTCTAAACGAGGCCCACCGCCCGTCGTCCATAGCGTTTTACCCCCATTCCGAACACAATGGGATATGTATCGCAAGCTGATTCGATTGTTACAATCAGTTTCCTTTTGAATTTTCATTTAAATTACTATATTGAATTTTAAACGTACATTTCAAATTACCGGGGTCACATACTAACTCTATAAATTCCATAAAAATATTTTCTAGCTTCGTATTAACGATACGGTCCTAACAAAACTAGTTTCGTCGAATTCTGAGACCGTTGGAAAAATGGCCAATTTCCAGTCGATTAAATTCAACTGAAATGGTCAAAACACGTTTTCCTTCGCCACGCTCACATATTGATTCGAAAAATTATGAAATTTGGAATCTAGCAATAACTTAACATCACGGACCCAACAAAACTGGTTTCGTCGAAATCCGAGGTCGTTTGCAAAATGTCCATTTTTAAGGGCTTGAATTCCATAGCGACTATTCAGAATTCTCAACTGGACTTATCTTTTGATTCCCGCTATGAAATCTTGATTATTCGGATTCGTTGGAAAGATATTATCAATTAGATTCCATTATTTTTGGTTTCACTATAATCCGGATTGTTTTGCTCCCGATACATTCAATTGAAGTTTGAAATCGAATTATCGAACTACCGCGCCATTTTCAATTCCTTTTATAATTATATATAACTATTTATATTCTAACGACGACGCGTATAATATATACGTTTTAATTATATTCAAAATAAATTTCTCGTCGATTTTATTTAAAATTATCTATTTTAAATATTCAAAATTCGCTAAAATTGCCAAAATAAAAATTTTAAACTGGCCCAGATTTTCGGGTTATTACAAGGTGTTGGACACAATGAATTGCAAAATTTAACCAAACTAATATTAATAATTGCATCATTTTTTTAATTTAAGGTGGTGGATACCCAGTGCCAAAGGCTCCCGTACTCAAGCGCGAGAGGACTTCCCAGGTCAGTCTCCCGTCCTGGTACTATTCTGATGGCTTTCCGGGCTCTGGGGGTGGTCGATAAGTGCGCACAGCCTTTCCCTCATGTATGTGAAGAGGCCGGGACTCAAATAACATACGCATGTTTACACCATTACACCTAATTGTAACCTCATTTGTAACAATCTGGAAAAGTTGAAACGAACAAATTTGTCTCCATTTCGTCCACTGTTCAATAAGCGTTACAGTATTGCATGGCAGTGACATTCCACTATTATAATTTATAAGCACATGTTTACGCAGTGACATTCCACTATTATAATTTATAAGCACATGTTCACTCTAAACCATTTCTCTCATTATCGTGATTTTCAGCTGATTAGCAATATAAATAATATAAGCCATTGTAATGTCTTCAAACAAAATACGAATAGTAAAATGCCTTTATTTTAAAGGTTTAATGCGACAATTTCCTACATAGTTGCATTATTACTGAACCATGATTGCTGCTTATTATGCTAATAGTTGTTTTTTGTAAACTACCATTTAACTATTGTTGCTTTCATATAAATATACATGTTATTTCACCGAACCGTGTGCGAAGCACGGGTTCGCACTTGTGTTACTAGTAGAGGGACAAAAATGGCAAGATTGTCGGCTTGGCATGCTTATCAGTGCTGAAACCTCACTTTTCTTATTGTTTGAAGTGGCTTATGTTCAGTGTTTGATGCTGAGAGATATTAAGGTATATTAGGATTATTCATAAATTATTTCATATAGCCCACCAGATAATCAATTGTTAGGCTTGAATTCTTTATGCTGTTATTTTATTGCAAACCTGTCGTAGATTGAAACAAAAAAATTGAATAGTCATTGTATAATTTTGAATATCGTATAATATAAATATTACTACACTATCAATTTCAAATCACTGCTAAGAGATATTAAGGTTTATTAGGTCTTTAATAAATAATACTACACTAACAATTTTAGATCGCTAAAATAAAAATATAAAACTTGATTTTCCAGCTTCCGACTCCGAAAGTTGTGACCTTGTTATCGGTTTATATATCAAGCTATATTTTTAGAAACAAGTTGCTGTTTTTGGATCCATAGAACTGTTACGATAATGCTCATTGCAGAGCAAACATAGAGTAAAAAGACGATTAGCAAATTAAGTAACATATCTCATTTTTACTACAAACAATCTTGCTTAAATGTGCTCTAAGTCAAAACAGAGTCTGGTTCCGTAGCTAAAACACCAAATCCATCTATCGAATATTTTATGCCCAAGAAGTAAAAAGAAAAAAACTTGGATGCACACTTAAATATAATAAATCATTAAACCATTGACCGCTTAAACCAGACACATAATATTGTTTTTAGCTAATCGAAGCCACAACGAAGCATGGACAAAAACCATATAACATTTTCAGGCAAAACGTTAATTGGTTTCTAACTAATCAACCATTAAATGATTTACATCTAGTTAAGGCTGGCCGCAGGCGGAATTATACCGAGGGAAGCAGTCAGGCAAAACGTTAATTGCTCTGCTGGTTAAGTTACGACAACTTTCCAGTATTGTAAAGGTGTAATTATTGGAGAGTTGGCTTTTGTTGTGATTGTCTGGGTAGATTATAGTTTCGTGGCAGGTCAATGATGCAGATGATTGCAGTGTGGAGATTGGGGAATATCTGTATTCATCTGGTTTTATTGGTGAAAAAATGTATGCTGGAGTGTTAATGGAGATGGTTGCTTGCTGTTTTAGCAAAATGTTAGGGATACGTATTTTCAGGATGTCGATATGAATAAAGGTGTGTGTTAAAATAATGGAGGCAGCTGTAGAATGTAATGCAAAATTTGCTAAGGTCTAATTACCCAATTCTATCAATTCTTTAATTGAATTCATATTAGATTATAAAAATTATGAAAAATACTTTTAATTCCAAATATAAACAAGCCCATTTTTAAAAATTATGTAAAATTATATGTTAGTGTTCTCTTGAAAAACTGTAAATTCAAGTATTAAAATGCAGAAATCTTTAAATGTAAATCGAAGTATTGTAAATGGTGATAGCAGTGGTGATTAAACAAATGGTGAATCTAATAAAAATTGAAAAATAATTAAAGAAGTGGGGAATTAAAAAGTTAGACTATCATCGATACAACACAAAGATACAAAGCAATTACAACTCGACCAAGATGGGGCCCAGGAGGTTCGGCCTAAGTTTAAGCTCTGCCTACATGAGTGTAGTCACGGCCAAAGGGGTTTAAGAGGTTGCACATGACTCGGTGGTGATGGTCAAGGATGTGTTGAGTTGTATAAGCTCGGTTTTCTGTAGAGGAGCTCAGGTCAGGCCAGCTGGGCTCGGCCAGAGGAGGAGTAAAAGCCAGTTGAGCTCAGATCAGGCCAACAAAGCTAAGGTCAAACCAGCAGGTCTAAAGGTTGTCCGGTAGGAGGAGAAGACTAGTGGTGGAAATTTTAGGTCGGGTCATCGAGGCTTTATTTTTAATGGAGGTCGGGCTTGGGAATGGAGGAGCTGCAGGGTATGGCGGAGATGGGGAAGAGGGTGGTCTGACAGGATCAGGTCGTGGATAGGTAAAGCAGTGGTAGGTTGGGATGATGAAGGGTCGCTTTATGGGGTATGAAACAGATTTTGGCGAGGTCGGAGAGGAATGTCAAATGGTTCATATCAAAAGGGTTGGTTTATGAAGGCGCGACGATGGCCATCAGATGGTGAGATGATCGGGAGAAGAAGAGAAAGAGCTGATGGTTGATGTTTCAGTCATGCAAGCTTCTCCATCAAAATCTTATATATGTTTCAGTCTTGCATGGTAATGTCATCTCAAAACCGAAATTTGATTCTGAATGGTTACCATTCGGAAGTGGTAGCATATCATTAATTTTAACCATGTATGCGCAAGTCTTCATGATAAACTCCATAATACCTGGAATAATCTTCTTTATTCAGTGACTATGAGCCGGTAAAATGATTTTTACTTGACTGCAAATTTAAATTGTTATTTTATTAACTAAACGATCAACAAATTATAATAGTTTGCTGATTTGGATTTATTCTTTATTGGTAAATTTATAACATGATTTGAAACATTTATGACATCTCGACACCAGGAATGTTAGCATCAAACCTTAGTTGTATTCTAGTTAAAGACACGTTTGAAATCTGAAAACTAGGCCAAAAATTATACTGAAAAAAGGACTGTAAATTTTACTAAAAGATGGGAAGGTAGTCTGGAGCACTTGTGTCAAAAAATGTTGTTATTTTTCGTATATGATTTTTTATTTTTATAATCAAACTGACCGTTAGGGAGGTTTCCCTACTATAAAAAGGGCTAAATATAATTGTTTTTGACAAGAAGAAAGATCCTGCTATTTCAGGTTTTATTATTTTAACGATAATGAAATTTTTTTGATATTGGAGAAAGTTTGTTATGGTGAATCCGCTGAGGTATTAATAAGAGGTAAAAAATTAGTACAACTTCAAAATATAATTGTTTTCCTTAAGAATAAGTTAATATGGTTCCAAAATTCTCAAATGAACAGAAATTTGTATATTGGTTAGTATAGAATGGTCTGCCTGATTCTTCACTTTGGACAGATAAAAGGTAAGATTGGATTGACATTTTTATCTAGTAGTGCATATATTCATCTGAAATAAGATCATAATGTGCAGTGAATTCAAATATTTATTTGAAAGAAGTAGTTTATAGATGTTCTAAAAGATGATGTCGGAATTGTTGAAAGGCTTCTTGATAAACATAGATCAGCCAGACCATTTGTTAAGAGGTCCTACTTCCTGGTCAAAAGTAGTGTTTTCTGGAATTTACATTAGATTGTTTGGTTTTTATGTAAGAATTAAGTTGGTTCAATGTATTATTTAGCTCAAATACTATTTATCCCTAATTTCAAATATGGTTTAAGGCATTGTTCTACGACTGCTGCAAGTTTTGATTGTTGTGGCAGTATATTGTGTTGAGTACATTACGATATGACGATTGTTTGTATTTTGTTATGAACATAAAATACTATAAATACATATATTTCATATAGAAAAAAAATATTAGGATTTGATTTATATGAATATAAAATTAATCAGGCAAGAACTATAATAGGAATGCTATGATTTTATTTTGTGTAGTATAGGTGACATCACCTGAATTTAATTTGCAGTTGATGAGCACACATGAATACTGTAAAATATCATGCTCAATACCAATTGGTTATATAAACTATGGATGCACTTGATTATTTTGTTATTGCACATAAATGATAGTGAACATGATGGTTGGATGTTGTTAATGTTATTTACAAAATTATTTTATTCAAGTTTTTAGTGTGAAAATTATATATTTCTTCATAAAAAAGGCTTGATTATTTCCTGATTTATTACTGTCAGGTTATAATTTTTATTACTCAAGGATTTGATAGTATTATTTAGTTAGTACTAATTTGTTAATGGTCGCTCATGTTATGACAGTAGAAGTGGATTCACAGTATGTATTTAATTTGGTTGGCTAATATTTATTTGTAAGGCGTTGATCATGTTATGACATTAGGAATATGGGAGAGAAAAAAGTTTACTTTGATAACATGATAGCTTTCCATGTAAGATATAAATGTTGCTTGTTTTTTATATTTCTGATTTTGGATTGATATTTCATCTTTAACTTCATTGTTTTTTACATAATCAACTTGTAACAATAGGAGGAATATAAGAAAGGTGCCTTAATCAAATATTAGTATTTTTTGCCTGCTTTGCAGGACATGAAAATTTATGTTATTAGAAAAAAATATTGTAATGATTAAATATCACAAATAAAAGAAAAATAAAGTATTGTAATTAATATTAAATAGTTATATATATATGGCATTCTAAACAATGTACGAGTAGTTGTTGCTCAATGTATGATTTGTTATTAATTTTTAAATAGATTTTTTTATGTATAAGAGGCATTCTAACTTAAAAAAATAATCAAATTACAACATTAAAATAAACATCCAAATCAGAAAAATACATTAATCAATAGTAGTTTTAAGAGCAAAATAAAAATAAGATCATGAGTAGTTTTCATCCAAACAAAATAAATACGCAAATAAGAGCAAAATAAATATAAGATCACGAGAATAAGTATCTAAAATCTCCTGCCAATATCAAAACGATTATCCACATAAAATACTTAGAACCGGAGGAACGTAACATTGAGATATCACATTATTTAGATGTCTTTATAGGCACTAAAGTACAACAAAATTAACACATATCTTACAAACTATAAAAAACTTCTTCATACACTACATTATTAGTAATTGTTGTAGTTCCTCCTTCTTTCTCAATGAAAATAACTAAACCAGCAGGAGATGTTACCCGATTGATAGCAACATACAATTGGCCATGACAAAATACAGGCTTTGGCAAATACAAACTTACACGCTCTAGATATTGACCTTGTGCTTTGTCGATTGTCATAGCAAAACAAAGCTGCAACGGGAACTGAACTCGGACCAAGTCAAATGGTAAATTTGAATCACTTGGAGACATTTCAATTCTGGGTATCAAGTGTGTTGTGTGTGCGTGACTGCCACTAATAATTTTACATACAACTGTGTGTTTTAAACACCTCCTAACAACCAAGCGAGTGCTATTACACAATTCAATAGCCTGGCTCAAATTGCGCAACAACATTACAACAACACCATCTTTCAAAACCAGCTTATGGGGAGGAATACCAAAAACTTTAATGGAATTTAGATATTCAACAGGAAAAGAGGCGCTGAGTAGATCATCATCACCAGCACGACATTTAATTGAATCAGAACTCAAATATGTGAATGCCTCACCAGATATCTTATTAAGTATCAAGTTGTTAACATGATCAACCACCTTATTTCTGGTAGTCAATATTGATCTTTCACGTAAATACCCATCATTGGTGTATGATGTCTCCAAGTTTGGAAAAACAGTATTTATAAATTCATCAATGTTATTTGACTCTGATTGAATACAAAATTCTGGTGGAATATCAATTGAACAATCATTTTGAACCACAGGAACTTTACCCTCACCAATAAATGCTTCTATATGACGTCTTTCACCATCATTATTTCCTTCATTTAGCCTCATGTTGCATGTTAATTTAAAAACCCGACATATGGACCAAAGTTGAGATCTAAAAATGCATGCGCTAACAATGTCACTTCTATTACCTTTATAAATTACGGGCAAAATCTGTCTGAAGTCACCACCCAGCACCACAGTTATCCCGCCAAAAGGTTTATCAAAATTTTCACTACTAACTGACTTCATAATATCGCGTAATGAACGGTCTATAGCTTCAAATGCGAACCTATGTTGCATTGGAGCTTCATCCCAAATAATAAGCTTTGTTTGCCTAAGGAGTTCTGCAATATTAGAATTCATAGAGATTGAACATGTAGAAGAATCATCTAGCTTTAGTGGGATTTTGAATCTCGAGTGAGCGGTTCTACCTCTCGGCAACAAAGTAGCAGCAATTCCGGATGAAGCCACAGGTAGAACAATTAAAGACTCTGTAACAACCCGGAAAATACGAGCCAATTTAAAAAAAATTGGATATTTTAAAGGAATTTAAACAATTGAAATAGAATATTTCAATAAAATAATGAACTGAAATGTGAATGTCGAATGATTTAACCATGTGAAGAATTGATTTGAAAATCTAAATAAACGTGGATTATTTGAAAAGGCCGAGTTAATTCTCATTTCAAATAATCTATCGACGGTGAGAAGTCGAAGAGTTGAAGACGGTTCAAGGCCGACGATCTTCACATTGGATGGATGGGCGCTACTGATGCTCGTGATTGGAGTAGCTACCTTGAAGGAGCTGAAGTAGTAGCCGTCCAAATGTGATGTTGATTGTGCGGATATGCGAGGAATTTGGTGCCTCCGGCTTCGTTCATACCCAGAACGAACTTGTAAATGGACTATGTGTCTGACATTGGATTTTTTTTCTGTGCTGATTGATCTCTATTATATATATATATATATATCTGTTTGGCGGCGGAGAATTTATTCTCTTGCTTAACGCCCTTCTCTGAGACATACGAGCTTAGAGGATAGAAATCAGTCGCATGGAGTGGATTGCCTGTGTGGCACGCCTAAGTGGCATACGATCGAGGCTTCTGTTGCAAAGCAAAGTCTTGTGGTTGATGATCAAAGCATGGCCTGTGTGGTGTAGATTTGTGTATAGCGTGGATTCGCGAGCCTCACACCTCGATATGAGTCAAAAACGGGATAGTGACTGCAGGGAGAACATGACGTTTCTTTCTAGCTACGGTGGTGTCAGTAACCTACCAACCCTGACATTTATATATACTTTTCACCTGTGTGGTTGTTGGAATGCGAGGCTCCTCGATTATAGGTCTGTATGGATCTGGAAACGTGTGTTCAGGAATAACTAATCCTCAAAAGTAAGAGAGGACCGGCCCTGAAGATCCAAGGATTGCTGTGTGCGGTCCTGGGAAATTTGCTAGAGTGTCTCGAACGGAGAGGAGCTTGCCCCTTGCCTCGACTCATGATGGAATCCAATTTCCAATTCGAAATATGTGGATGTGATTATATTACTAGTATGACGACATGATATATGGTACCCATGCCGTCTATGATTGATATTTATGATTGAATTTGCTTTTGAAACATATATGCACTAGTAATAATATCAAACACTTTTGTTTTATACGTATCAAGCATTTCTTGGCCATTATAAGGTAAAACTCTATCCTCCGGCTTGCGTTGCATTGTGTGATGGGACCTGAGTCTTATAATGGCTTCATTTTTATAAAAAGCATTGCGATGATTTAATAATTTACTTTATTTCATGCACTAGCACTCATTGGAGTAAACCCGTTCCGCGAAAGTGGCGTGGTCCTTGGATTTTCCTTTTAATTGTGATTTAATTAGTAAAGTAGATTTTTCATATCAGTCCTATGACTGACTCGTAGTTTGTTTCACCTTGCAAACTCGGGTGCCCTTATTTTCACACGGGTAGCCTAGTTACAGGTAGCTGACATATTTTGGCTTGGCACTGCAGTAAAGGTGCACTTTTGGCTCATGGCGAGGCTTGACTCCATGTTGATGACTATGATTTTTTCCGCCATTATTGTATATGTATATGATTCCGCCACAGACGATGTAGACTGATGTTTCATTTATGTACTCTTTATATGTGATTCCGCCACAGGCGATGTAGACTGATTATGTATTATTATGTACTAAGTTGTATCCTGCACTGTGCTTTCTGATGTGGTGATATATATATATATATATATATATATGATTCCGCTGTCATATTTGTGTAAATTATTCTATTTCTTGTTTATGCTATTATCTGTACTCCGCTAATGATGATTAATGTGTTATATTCCAATGATTATCCTTAACACCGTAGCACGGGGTTTTGAGATCGTTGCAGACTCTGATCTTAGGCGGGAAATTATAGTCCTCCAAAGAAAAGTCTTTCCACAACCTCCACTTCCATAGACAAAGAAGATACCTCCTTTATTGTTATAAACAGAATTCATAACTGCATCGTAATCACATTTAACTTTGAAAACAAATCCTTGTGCTCATTATACATTTGATTTGTGTCATAACTCCTTTCTTCTAAAATCAAACTGTTATTGAACTTATCCAAATAGAGGCTGGATGGCATTGGAATAGTAGGAAAATCCTTCAGTGATTTACCAATTGTGCTCAATATTATCTCAATTTCTGTACAACAAAAATATTATGTTTTAGTTAAGATTGTAACATCAGGATACAATATTTTGAATATAGTAAATTATGTAAGAATATAATGGTAACTCAATAAACAATATTAAAATTTAATAATGAAATATACACAATATATTGGATAAAACATAACATACCAGTCAGAGCATAATTTTGTAATTGTCCATCACTCAACTTTAAATTAGGATTTCAAGTAAGCACCTTCTGTTTATGTAAGATATCATCTGCCATGCATTCCCAATGAGAAATCCACAACTTATAAACATCAGTCACCTGACCGTTTGTGATAATATGGACAAACAGTGAGCGCAATTGCCATGGGAATGCAAATGACTTATTTTCTGCAAAAGCCTCATG
This sequence comes from Allium sativum, assembly GCA_030737875.1. Taxonomy (NCBI): domain Eukaryota; kingdom Viridiplantae; phylum Streptophyta; class Magnoliopsida; order Asparagales; family Amaryllidaceae; genus Allium; species Allium sativum. The sequence continues at coordinate 154,008,167 of CM060915.1, forward strand.
CCACTCATTATCATCATTCAGTAAGCCTAGTGCATCACAAGTTTCATGATAGGTATTGTAGATGGTATCTCCAACCCAATGTAAATCTTCAAAACATGTAGGTCTAGTTATCCTTGTGAGTAGCATACGTGAGTACCATACTTCTCCGGCGGCATAATGTGATGAATTTAATCTACCTATCATCCGTCCTCTTTTTCTAGGTATCAATTTATATATGTCAGAATCCCAAAAAAAATGTTCTGGTATTTCTTGGTAAGAGTATCTTCTCGCATCAACATTTCATCATGAAAGCCATCTTCACCGTTTGGGAATAAAAGAGGATATTGCAATGCCATCAGTTTTGGATGCACGAATGTAATCCTTTGCAGATCTCCACTCTTGCTTGTAATGTTGATGTCACGTTATCCACATATATATCCCCCATCTCCCACAATTATTGCAGCAACTTGATCATCTGAATTTGTGACATGATTCTCACGACAATTTTGAGCTCTTGACTCTTTGAACAGGATCTTCATATCAACAATATTATCATTCTTAAAATTATCACATGCCTTGCAAAAATATTTAACCACGGGATTAATTTCACCCAACATTTTCACCAGACCTTCTAAAATGACCAGATCAATCTGGTTAGAATTTTAGGCATTAATAACTTTCATACGGTTCGAAATTTCATCTTCCGTGTCATATATGTATAGCTGACAAAATTTTGGTATTTCGTTCTCGGGCGAAAACAGACTTCCAATCTCATGATGATCAAGTCCACCTAACCTATAAATAGATGGACCCCTTGACGTATTGATAGAATGATCAATCTTCCACCAGTAGATGTCATGGATAAGGCACAATTATATGATTGTTGTGATTTGCGGAATGTTGGTCCTTTCTCTTTGTCAAAATACACACGATGTAGATAATCAGGAGTAGATGGATTCTTTTCAAGTTTGATTTTTCCTTTGGCACAACAAATTGAAAATACTGGCTCCTCTTTCATATTATTCTTATTTAGTCTTTCTTCATTCCATATAGTTGCTCCACAATATTTACATGTTTTTGGTGGAAACCCAAGCGATCTGTACTCAGGACAAAGTGGTATATTCTTCATACCTACATGCTCAACTTGAGTAGAAGAAATATTTTGCATGTCATAAACCACATCGTCAAAGATCATGTTTTCATTTGGATCATAATAACAAATGTCATCTTTTGAGCTCGAGATATAAGTTCCCACACTCTCTATAGAATGTATTAAATATTGTTAAGATTTTAAAATGAAGAAAGATGAAATGAAACAACATTACTTGAACAAAAATATTTTAAATACAGTACCATTATTTTCAAACTCCTCTAACTGGTGAGACTTATTTGATAAATAACCATTGCAGGTGTAGGCATTAGAACTACTTTCTGGAGAAAAGTAGGAGATGAATTACAAATCACTCCAAAAATTATAAAAATAAAACCTAGTTTCTTGAGATAAACCAAATACCTCCATCAAATTGAGTTTGTAATCTCACTGGCTTCACATTTCTTACCAGCTTTACATTTCTTAATATGCTACCTATAAAATATGAAAGTCATACAATATGTTACCAAAAATCAAATAATAATATACTAAAATATTAGATAATAAACCCATTTTAATGTGTTATACGCACCAAATATAACATATCTAAATTGGATGCATGTTATAAAAATTAAAATACAGAAGAATTTAACTTATTTTGCATATGGATAAAGAAATTATAGTAAATATAATTAACTAAAATACAGAGGAAACCTATAATACAAGAACTTTGTTAAATTAATTAACAAAAGCATATGGATAAAGAAATTATAGTAAATATAATACATACTCATAACACATGTAGGGAATTGAGATTGGAAACTCGTGTTCTTAATATACTTGGACTGGTACTAATATCAGCAAGAGGTTGTTTTGTTTCTGTATTTACATTATTTTTTATAAACACAACCACTACTCCATTCTGAGATGCTAGATCTCCTGGTTTGATCCAAAGAATAAGTTCCTACAAAGACATATCCCATGAGAATTTTATTAAAATAACAAAATAAAAACACGAAAAAAAATTATGGTAAAAATAATACTCATAATACCTTGAGTATACTGAGATTGGGAATTGATATCCCCAATGATTCTTAATACATTGCCTGTAAGATAAGTAAATTGAGTGTATATTTTAAAAATAACACACATAATATTTTGAAACATCTTAAATGTAGTATACCTGAAGTGTTAGTAATATCACCAAGAGGTTGTTTTGATTTTGCATTTGTTTCATTCTTTTCAACACAACCTGTAACACCCCACACCCGCTAAGGTCACTCATAAGAGGGGAATGCCTTAGTTTCAGTGAAGTATTTTAAGTGAATATAGAACAGTAGAATTACACAAGACAGATATAAGTAATACTTGAAAATTTAAATCATCATTTCATTGCAGCGGAAAGTTAAAACATGTTTGGTTACATCACAAAACCATACAAGAGTCAAGTACAAAATATCCATCTTGATAAAAATAAGTACATAATCCCACTAAGTAAACAATAGCCATAAAAGAAAAGATGAACCGAGCTTTACTTCAACGGTCCAAGCTCCAAAGGATAGATACAGCAATCTGGTCAAAGCCCACTAGCACTAGGCCCACTCTGATAACCTGGGGTTTGGGGAAAAAGGATAAAAACAACGGGGTCAGACATAAGTCTGAGTGAGTCCTATAACTTTAACAACACAATCATTAAAGTAAACAGAGAAGACATAAGTTGATATACAGTAACGACTGGGGATGAATGGCTACACTAAGCAGCTTGGTAAACTTAGGATAAACTAAGATAACCGTAAAGACGCATTTATCCACCCAAGGATAATTACTAGATTACACCGCCCCAGACTTATACACCCAAGGGTAATTCCTACACTGCACCACACCAGTTCTACCTACCAAGAGTAATTCCTACTTAAAGGTTGATCCCCACTAAATGTACTTAGTAATTTTTACCCAGTAGTTTCGTGTACCCCTAGCTAACTACCTAGGTGTACCCACTACTCCCAAAAGCGATCGGCTCCCTAACGTAGATATCCGTGCTGGTCCCACAATGGGGTGTATCATTCCCCAAAGTGGCAACCTGATAATATCAACGGTGCACGGCTTTATACCTACACGATGCAACAACGACTTACTAACCAGCCCGGGTCCACACACGCATATGAAACCCGTTGGTCCCACGTTGCCATCGCTAACCCGTTTTGGCCTCTTATAGTCAAGCCCAATATGCGTGTCCCGTCACTCGACTTGAGTCGAGCCCACTAAGATACGTTTGGGATATTGGTTGAGATGGGCCCCCACAAGCTATCCACCTAAGCTTGTTATTTCTAGTGTATCCCACTTAACCCTTTTTTAATAATCATGCTTATCTTCATGTTATAAATCCTGGTTAAGTTATTAATCATATTTTAATTGCCATTCAAGGCACCCACTAGATTTCCACATGCCACCCAAGGCACTTACTTAATTCCCACATGCCACCCGAGGCACTTACTTAACCCTTTAATCATGTTTAATTACATGTTCCACTTTGGTTAAGTATTCTAATTGTATTTTCTATTGCCACCCAAGGCAACCCACTAGTTACTACAAGCCACCCAAGGCACCCACTTAACCCTCATGCCCCACTACATGCTTATATGGTTAAGTGTTTCTTAATTAATTATGACTGTGATCCTCATAAAGACCTCTCACATTAGACTATCTTTTATGACCGCTGGTTAAGCCGGTTGGGTCCGGGCAGCCTTATGTCATAACCGAGTCTAACCTCGTGTCTTTACATTAATCACGTATTTAGTTTGTGCCTAAGACCTCTCACATTGGGCTAACATTTGTAGCAACTGGTTAAGCCGGTTGGGTCCGGGCAGTTTTACGCTACAACTGAGTCCAACCTCGTGTCTTAGTCGATTAATTACACCTAATTAATCACCCTCATAATTTATATTAACTATCACTAATTAATATCAAGTTTTTCATAACATGGGTAGACCTAACTCAATAGGTAAATTCTCATGGGGTAGACCTAACTCAATAGGTAAATTCCCACTTATGTTAATTTATTTATATGGTATGCTTAATCATACCCAATCATACTTTTATTAACATATTTATTAACCCCATCGTTCCCCACGCAAATCGTTCTCATTTCACGACGTAATAAAAGGGAAGATCCATCACAAACATCATGGGTTTAACCAAATCTTAGCATATAACTTTGTCATGGGTTAAGAGGATGTCAACTTGCATATATGAGCATATATTAACCCAACTACATTTAACCCAAACTTGCATATTATCACACATGACTTGCATAACATATTGCATATGAACTTGCATATTATCATACACATATCTTGCATAACATGTTGAACTTGCATATATTCACATAACTTGCATAACATGTTAAATTTGCATATAAGCATTCACATAACTTGCATAAGCATACATAACTTGCATAACATGTTAAACATGCATTTAAGCATACACATAACTTGCCTAAGCATTCACATTCTTGCATAAGCATTCACATACTTGCATATTAACTCATAAACTTGCATAATGTGTCATCATGAACTTGCATTTTAACAAACATGTATCTTGCATAGCATATCTTGCATATTATCATACATGTAACTTGCATATGAACAAGCATGTAACTTGCATAGCATATCTTGCATATTAACATACATGTAACTTGCATATTAACAAACATGTAACTTGCATAGCATATCTTGCATATTATCATACATGTAACTTGCATATTAACAAACATGTAACTTGCATATGAACATATCTTGTATATTATCATACATGTAACTTGCATATGAACTTGTTAAACATGCATAAACCCACTTGTTAAACATGCATAAACCCACTTGTTAAACATGCATAAACCAACTTATTAAACATGCATAATATCACATACTTAGCATGCATAGAATCACATACTAAACTTGCATAATATCATATACTTAGCATGCATAGAATCACATACTCATCATGCATAATATCACATACTTAGCATGCATAGAATCACATATTCATCATGCATAAAACCACATACTTAATTTGCATAAAATCAATTACTTATTATGCATAAACCCACATATCCAACTTGCATAAACTCACATATTCAACTTGCATAAACTTACATATTCAACTTGCATAAACTTACATATTCAACTTGCATAAACTTACATATTCAACTTGCATAAACTTACATATTCAACATGCATAAACATAGGATTAATATTATACATAGATTAGCATATCATTACAAATGATTCAAACTCACAAATCCGCATTCAAGACCATAAGTCTCATTACACCTAATCTACTTACTTTAACAATTGATGTTAAAGTGATAGAAACTCACCACCAGCAATTTGCACTCCAAATGAAGAAGATTAAGATGCTTAGAATGGATTAGAGGTTGATTAGAGAGGTTGATTAGCTTGCTTTCCTCTTCATTGATTTGTGGAGGCCATGATCAAGTTTCATTTTGCCATAGTTTAGTTACAAGATCTAATTATGAATGAATTAGGGTAGGGTTAGGGTGTTATTTATAGGATTAGGTTGCATTTTAGACCCTTAGATTAACCCTAGATTGATTTAGGCCCGTCAGATCCAAGAAGCTTCCAGAAACCAGCCCTCCAAGCCAGCCTAAGACCCAACCTGGTGCACCCAGGTTCTCTGGACGCCACTCCCTGTCGACAGGCAAGTCGACAGGCAAGTCGACACCCCTGTCGACAGGCCTGTCGACAGCCCTGTCGACATGGGTAGGGCGGGAACTCTCCCGCCTGTCCCCGCTTGCTCTATTTTTAAAATCTGAATTTAATTTATTAAATCTTGTTTTTAGCTTAGAATTTTCTGCAAACTTCATCGGGCCATAACTGGGCCATACGGACTCCGATTTTCGAAAACTCGGACTCTATTTCGCGTATTTTTCCGAGACGAACGCAATGACGCAGCCCGTTTCCCCCAATTCTCACATCTGAGATTATTTATTCTGTAATTAGTGAATTTTAGCATTAACCGAAATTCGGGGTGTTACATTCTCCCCTCCTTAAAGGATTTCGTCCCCGAAATCTCTAAGCTAAGGAGAATGCATATCCTACCATCCAAACAACCATCTACTCAATCCATCAAACACGGGCATCCATTGTCCTTAAAACAATTTCTAATGATGTATGAGCATATGCAAAAAGTGTGTGTATATGTTCCCTATCTAATGTACGAACATATGCATACCATGATAGTGCCATGCATCCAATATGTATGCGAGATAACCCTATCGACACATACAGTATCTATATGAGTGCACAACCATTCACCATAATGCATCATCCATATGATAACACAATCATTATACATCCATAAATATAGCTACCTACACATAATTATATGCAATATGCAATATGAAGTGACTGAGCCGATCTAGTGCCTAGAGTGTGTATATATGCATCCACGAGCAACCACTAGCAAACACTGGCATCCACTTGCATCCATCAACCATAACATGTCTCAAACACATGTTTCAACCATAGGTTTACCCTATCTAAAGGTCAAACAGCACTAACGAGAGGACATACTAAAGATAAGATAAGTACTAGTCAAACGATAGAGGAGAAATTATACTCTCAAAAAGAAATGGATACAAAGAACGCATCTTCGCTTCCGTCTCCCAAGTAGCATTGCTTCCGTCATCTCCCCATTGCACCTTAACCAGCTGAACTTCTCTGATCCTCAACTTCCTAGTTTCTGACCCAAGGATGCGAATAGGAGCTCGTCGAATCGTCGCATCACGCTCTACTTCCACTTCTCTAAGTAAGCTCGGCTCTACTACCTATGCGGTCTCATGTAAGCACTTCCTCAAATGTGATACATGGAATACATCATGAACACCACTAAGTCTGTCGGGCAACTCCACCCTATATGCTATCCGTCCAATCCTTTCCTTAACAGGAAACGGTCCAACAAACCTTGGTGCTCAATTCCCAACAGATCCAAAGTGAACCACATTCCGCAACGGAGATACCTTGATAAAAAGCATGTCCTAATATCAAACTCAAGCTCTGTTCTCCTCTTATCCGCATAAGATTCCGCCGCTTTCATCCTTCTTCGAACCAAGTCAATCTTCTCTGAAGTCTCTCTAACCACATTGGCCCAACCAAGATCTTATCCGTAGATTCCCACCAACATGTAGGTGATCAACAAGGCCTTCCATAAAGAGCTTCGAAAGGAGCTATACCAATACTAGACTGAAAGCTGTTATTATACGCGAACTTCACCAATGGAAGATGCTCTTCCCATGTACTTCCAAAAATCCAAAATACATAACGTCAAAATACGATTCACCCTCTCAGTTTGGCCGTCCGTCTGAGGATGATATGCGGTACTAAAACACAACTGAGTCCCTACCGCCTCTTGCAAACTCTTCTAAAACTCTCTAGTGAAGATAGGATCTCGATCGCTCACTATACTGGAAGGTACACCATGCAATCTAATAATCTCTTGAACGTAAACTGAAGCTAGCCATGGAGCAGTTCTCTTACTCTTCACGGGTATAAAATGGGCACACTTAGTAAGTCTATCTACCATAAGCCCAATCCCCGTATTACCCTTCCTTGATTTCGGTAATCCAATGAGACACTATCCCACTTCCCATTACGGAACTTCCAACGGGTGAAGCAACCCTCCGGGTTTCTTCTGCTCCGCTTCCACTTGTTAGCACACCAAGCATCTAGCGACATACTTGGCCGCTTCTTTCTTCATACCGGCCCAGAAGAAAACTCGCTTCATGTCTTGGTACATCTTGTCCCTTTCGGGATGAATGGTCATCTTCGACCTATGTGCATCATCAAGTATAGCCTTCCACAAACCCTTGTCTTGCGGTATACAAAGTCTACCGTCTCTATGCAACCACCCCTTACCATCTAGGGTGTACCTATTCAAATGGCTGGATGACTCCCCCTCCTTATGAGCTTCTCTACTAACTCAACCAACTGTGGGTCGTCTCGCTATGCCTCGTCAATTCATCCCAAAAGAGTAGGCCTAACCTCCAAGGAGGCTAGCAAACCGGGTACAAAGTCAACGGAAGGTCTAAAGTCAAACATAGAAATAAACTCTAAGCTCCGTCGTTCAACGAACAATGAACTCAGGGACAACCTCTTTCTACTTGAGGCGTCCGCTACCATGTTTCCCTTGCCATGGGTATACGCTATTTCAAACTCATAGGATGCTAAGAATCCCATCCAAAATCATCACAACTGTCCATCTCTCACGCAGACCACCCTAGTCGAGCTCGACATCCCCCAAATGCAAGCCCCAAAGGCCTAAACCAATATCAGACAAACACCCAAGGGATATCTCCTTCGAGTTCAGGCGACCTACGTGAGATGATACTAATAAAATAAATAATGGCTAAACAATTAAGCCTTTGACCATCTTTGGATGTCCTTGCCAGTCTCGCTCTAAAACCACCGTTTTCCCATAACTGGCTTTGCTCACCCTATTGAGCACATACGAAAACTTATTTCGCTCCTAGAAAAAAAAACCAAGATGTCATTACAAAGACCATTACAAACTTATTTAGGTACTCCCTGAATACCCTTCTCATCAAATCAACAAAGTATGCGGGGGCGTTCGTCAACCCAAATGGCATCACCAGCCACTCATAAAAACCATCCGGAGTCCTAAAGGCAGTCTTCTCTATACTATCCTCAGCCACTCTTCAACTGACGAACCCTGTAGCTAAGTCCATCTGCGAAAACCTTGAGGCGCCAACCAACTGATCAAAGAGATCATCAATCCTCAGCAATGGGTGTCTATTCTTCTTTGTGAGTTTATTTAGTTCTCTTTAGCCTACACAAAGTCTGAAGGACCCATCCGCCTTCCTGGCAAAAACTACTGGAGCACCCCACTCCGATATACTTCGTCTTATGAACCCGTTCTCAAGCAAATCGCCTACTTACTTATGGAGTTCCCTCCTCTCACGAGGAGCCATGTGGCACACTGGCCAAGATACTGGTTTGGTATTGTCTAACCGATATATTCGGAAGTCAATCTCCCGCTCCGGAGGTAAGCCCTTCACCTTCACAAACACATCTGAGTATTCCCGAACCACTTCTAACAGATCACAAACTCTCGACCGACGTGTCAAGCGATTCTAGATAACTTAGCATAACAGATTCTATGGGATTACAAGAGATCTCGAGAGTGTTACCCAAGCGGGTCATAAGCCTAACAACTCTCCCTTCGAAATCAAGAACGGCACCCCTACTGGATAACCAGTCCATGCCCCCAAACTAACCCATAGCCCGTGAAGCCCAACAAGCATCACATCTAAACTCAACGCTAAGTATAGCAACTTTCAAACCCAAACACATCATGGAGCCCCAATTGGGTTTGAAACAACTAAGGGATCATCTACCAAACTGGTGTCTAAGTGCAGTGACTCAACTAACAATGATGGGATAAACGAACTCGATGCGTCAGAATCAAATAAAGTTTGAATCAGATAATATAGAAATCCCAAATTCCAACCTAGACGGTCCTATCCCCATCTGGTACACTAGCCGTGAGGGAATACAACTACCCTCCAGAAGATTCCGTACCTTGCCCCTGCCTCTTTGGATAATCCTAATAAAATGTCCAATTCCTCCTAAAGGATAACTACTCGCCTTCTTTTTCCCATTCTCCATTCGCAACCTTCCACCAATGAGGTTTCTTCCTTCATTAACCAAACAACTATTTAAGCCTTCCTCCCATTGTCCATCCAATAGGTAACTACAAGTCCTCCTCCTTCTTGAACCTACTTCTAATCCAACTAACGTCTAAGTCCCTTGAAGTGGTCTTCCATTCTTATCTATCTTAGAAAGATCATCTATACGCGGAGGGAAACTCAAAATGAGAGAGAGGAAGAGATTCAACCGGAGAATTCGAAAGATAAAGATATGGCTATCGGGGATTATGCTTTTCTCTCAAAAACTTTTCTCTTAAAAGACATGTTTTTGAAAATACTCCTTCAAAAATTTTCTTAGAAAAATAGTTTTTCTAAAATTTTATCTGTTCTGGTAACCTTAAGCTCTGATACCACGTGTAACACCCCACACCCGCTAAGGTCACTCATAAGAGGGGAATGCCTTAGTTTCAGTGAAGTATTTTAAGTGAATATAGAATAGTAGAATTACACAAGACAGATATAAGTAATACTTGAAAATTTAAATTATCATTTCATTGCAGCGGAAAGTTAAAACATGTTTGGTTACATCACAAAACCATACAAGATTCAAGTACAAAATATCCATCTTGATAAAAATAAGTACATAATCCCACTAAGTAAACAATAGCCATAAAAGAAAAGATGAACCGAGCTTTACTTCAACGGTCCAAGCTCCAAAGGATAGATACAGCAATCTGGTCAAAGCCCACTAGCACTAGGCCCACTCTGATAACCTGGGGTTTGGGGAAAAAGGATAAAAACAACGGGGTCAGACATAAGTCTGAGTGAGTCCTATAACTTTAACAACACAATCATTAAAGTAAACAGAGAAGACATAAGTTGATATACAGTAACGACTGGGGATGAATGGCTACACTAAGCAGCTTGGTAAACTTAGGATAAACTAAGATAACCGTAAAGACGCATTTATCCACCCAAGGATAATTACTAGATTACACCGCCCCAGACTTATACACCCAAGGGTAATTCCTACACTGCACCACACCAGTTCTACCTACCAAGAGTAATTCCTACTTAAAGGTTGATCCCCACTAAATGTACTTAGTAATTTTTACCCAGTAGTTTCGTGTACCCCTAGCTAACTACCTAGGTGTACCCACTACTCCCAAAAGCGATCGGCTCCCTAACGTAGATATCCGTGCTGGTCCCACAATGGGGTGTATCATTCCCCAAAGTGGCAACCTGATAATATCAACGGTGCACGGCTTTATACCTACACGATGCAACAACGACTTACTAACCAGCCCGGGTCCACACACGCATATGAAACCCGTTGGTCCCACGTTGCCACCGCTAACCCGTTTTGGCCTCTTATAGTCAAGCCCAATATGCGTGTCCCGTCACTCGACTTGAGTCGAGCCCACTAAGATACGTTTGGGATATTGGTTGAGATGGGCCCCCACAAGCTATCCACCTAAGCTTGTTATTTCTAGTGTATCCCACTTAACCCTTTTTTAATAATCATGCTTATCTTCATGTTATAAATCCTGGTTAAGTTATTAATCATATTTTAATTGCCATTCAAGGCACCCACTAGATTTCCACATGCCACCCAAGGCACTTACTTAATTCCCACATGCCACCCGAGGCACTTACTTAACCCTTTAATCATGTTTAATTACATGTTCCACTTTGGTTAAGTATTCTAATTGTATTTTCTATTGCCACCCAAGGCAACCCACTAGTTACTACAAGCCACCCAAGGCACCCACTTAACCCTCATGCCCCACTACATGCTTATATGGTTAAGTGTTTCTTAATTAATTATGACCGTGATCCTCATAAAGACCTCTCACATTAGACTATCTTTTATGACCGCTGGTTAAGCCGGTTGGGTCCGGGCAGCCTTATGTCATAACCGAGTCTAACCTCGTGTCTTTACATTAATCACGTATTTAGTTTGTGCCTAAGACCTCTCACATTGGGCTAACATTTGTAGCAACTGGTTAAGCCGGTTGGGTCCGGGCAGTTTTACGCTACAACTGAGTCCAACCTCGTGTCTTAGTCGATTAATTACACCTAATTAATCACCCTCATAATTTATATTAACTATCACTAATTAATATCAAGTTTTTCATAACATGGGTAGACCTAACTCAATAGGTAAATTCCCATGGGGTAGACCTAACTCAATAGGTAAATTCCCACTTATGTTAATTTATTTATATGGTATGCTTAATCATACCCAATCATACTTTTATTAACATATTTATTAACCCCATCGTTCCCCACGCAAATCGTTCTCATTTCACGACATAATAAAAGGGAAGATCCATCACAAACATCATGGGTTTAACCAAATCTTAGCATATAACTTTGTCATGGGTTAAGAGGATGTCAACTTGCATATATGAGCATATATTAACCCAACTACATTTAACCCAAACTTGCATATTATCACACATGACTTGCATAACATATTGCATATGAACTTGCATATTATCATACACATATCTTGCATAACATGTTGAACTTGCATATATTCACATAACTTGCATAACATGTTAAATTTGCATATAAGCATTCACATAACTTGCATAAGCATACATAACTTGCATAACATGTTAAACATGCATTTAAGCATACACATAACTTGCATAAGCATTCACATTCTTGCATAAGCATTCACATACTTGCATATTAACTCATAAACTTGCATAATGTGTCATCATGAACTTGCATTTTAACAAACATGTATCTTGCATAGCATATCTTGCATATTATCATACATGTAACTTGCATATGAACAAGCATGTAACTTGCATAGCATATCTTGCATATTAACATACATGTAACTTGCATATTAACAAACATGTAACTTGCATAGCATATCTTGCATATTATCATACATGTAACTTGCATATTAACAAACATGTAACTTGCATATGAACATATCTTGTATATTATCATACATGTAACTTGCATATGAACTTGTTAAACATGCATAAACCCACTTGTTAAACATGCATAAACCCACTTGTTAAACATGCATAAACCAACTTATTAAACATGCATAATATCACATACTTAGCATGCATAGAATCACATACTAAACTTGCATAATATCATATACTTAGCATGCATAGAATCACATACTCATCATGCATAATATCACATACTTAGCATGCATAGAATCACATATTCATCATGCATAAAACCACATACTTAATTTGCATAAAATCAATTACTTATTATGCATAAACCCACATATCCAACTTGCATAAACTTACATATTCAACTTGCATAAACTTACATATTCAACTTGCATAAACTTACATATTCAACTTGCATAAACTTACATATTCAACATGCATAAACATAGGATTAATATTATACATTGATTAGCATATCATTACAAATGATTCAAACTCACAAATCCTCATTCAAGACCATAAGTCTCATTACACCTAATCTACTTACTTTAACAATTGATGTTAAAGTGATAGAAACTCACCACTAGCAATTTGCACTCCAAATGAAGAAGATTAAGATGCTTAGAATGGATTAGAGGTTGATTAGAGAGGTTGATTAGCTTGCTTTCCTCTTCATTGATTTGTGGAGGCCATGATCAAGTTTCATTTTGCCATAGTTTAGTTACAAGATCTAATTATGAATGAATTAGGGTAGGGTTAGGGTGTTATTTATAGGATTAGGTTGCATTTTAGACCCTTAGATTAACCCTAGATTGATTTAGGCCCATCAGATCCAAGAAGCTTCCAGAAACCAGCCCTCCAAGCCAGCCTAAGACCCAACCTGGTGCAACCTGGTGCACCCAGGTTCTCTGGACGCCACTCCCTGTCGACAGGCAAGTCGACAGGCAAGTCGACACCCCTATCGACAGGCCTGTCGACAGCCCTGTCGACATGGGTAGGGCGGGAACTCTCCCGCCTGGCCCCGCTTGCTCTATTTTTAAAATCTGAATTTAATTTATTAAATCTTGTTTTTAGCTTAGAATTTTCTGCAAACTTCATCGGGCCATAACTGGGCCATACGGACTCCGATTTTCGAAAACTCGGACTCTATTTCGCGTATTTTTCCGAGACGAACGCAATGACGCAGCCCGTTTCCCTCAATTCTCACATCTGAGATTATTTATTCTGTAATTAGTGAATTTTAGCATTAACCGAAATTCGGGGTGTTACACAACCACTACGCCATTTTGATATATTAAATCTCCTGGGGTGGTCTGTGGAAGAACTTCCTGTAATGGGCATGTCCATTATCTGTGATGTTATATTAAACAATATATGTATTCAATACCTATTTGATATATTAAAGCAAATTAAGATCTAAGTTTTGTAATATGATGATCAAAATTGGTGACACTTTCATTTCTTATTTTACTACGTGAAAGGTAGCAAATTAAGATCTAAGTTTTGTAACATGATGATCAAAGTTAGTGACACTTTCATTTCTTATTTTACTACATGAAAGGTAGTCTAAGTTTTGTAACGTGATGATCAAAGTTGGTGACACTTTCATTTCTTACTTTACTATGTGGAAGGTAGCTGTAACAACCCGAAAATCTGGGCCAGTTTAAAATTTTTATTTTGGCAATTTTAGCGAATTTTGATTATTTAAAATAGATTATTTTAAATAATATCGACGAGAAAGTTTAGTTTGAATAGAATTCGATCGTATATATTATATACGTCGTCGTTAGAATATAAATATTTATATATAATTATAAATAGAATTGAAAATGGCGCGGTAGTTCGATAATTCGATTTCAAACTTCAATTGAATGTACCGGGTGCAAAACAATCCGGATTTTAGTGAAACCAAAAATAATGGAATCTAATAGTAAATATCTTTCCAACGAATCCGGATAATCGAAATTTCATAGTGGGAATCAAAAGATATGTCCAGTTGAAAATTCTGAATAGTCGCTATGGAATTCAGGCCCTTAAAAATGGACATTTTGTAAACGACCTCGGATTTCGACGAAACCAGTTTGGTTGGGTCCGCAGTGTAAAATTATTGCTAGATTCCAAATTTCATAATTTTTAGAATCAATATGTGAGCGTGGCAAAAGAAAACGCGTTTGACCAGTTTCAGTTGATTTTAATCGACTGGAAATTGGCCATTTTTCTAACGGTCTCAGAATTCGACGAAACTAGTTTTGTTAGGACCGTATCGTCAATACGAAGCTAGAAAATATTTTTCGGGAATTTTTCTAGTTAGTATGTGACCCCGGTAAATTGAAATGCGCGTTCAAATTTAATATATAGAGTTATATGTAGATTAGACGGAAACTGATTCAAGAGATCGAATCAGCTTGAGATACATATCCCATTGTGTTCGGAATGGGGGTAATACGCTAGGGACGACAGGCGGTGGGCCTCGTTTAGAGGTCGTATGTAAAAGTCAATATTTTTGAAATTAAAATAATAAAATAATAAAAGAAATAAAATTTATCTTTCCTCTCCTATAACCCCTCCAGGCCCCCCCCGATTCATAAATCGGGATTTCAAACGAAAAAAAAAAAAAAAAAACCTAGCGTCATCGACAGCCGCCCCCCCCCCCCCCCCCCCGAAGCGCTGCCGCCCATCGCCGCACCCCCCCCCCCCCTCCCTCGACGAACTCCCATCGAAGCCCCCCCCTCCCTCGACGAGCCCACCGAAGCCCCCTCCTCGTTTCAGAAACGCGACGCGCCCCTCGAAAGCTCCGCCGCCTCCCGCATCGCCTGAGGCCGACGCTCGACCTCCAGGGTGAGCACCTCCGCCCCTTTTTTCTCCTCAAACCAGTGAGCATTTGTTTTGCTTTGTTTATTTAATTTAATGATTTAGTTAATTTTCAGTTTTAAGGATAAATTTGCATTATTTTTATAGATATAAATATATATTGTTTTGCTTACAGGAAAATAGGATTTTTTAACTTCCTAAGAAAGATTTTATTTCTGTGTAAAGAATAGAATTATGTTTTTAGAGAAAAGAATGGGAAAGTAAAGATTTTTACATTTAGAAAAGATTATGTTTTTAATCTAAAAATTCGATTTTTATATATTGAATAGCGAACTAAAAATTCGATTTTTATATATTGAACTTTGAAATAAAAATTCGATTTTTATATATTGAACTTTGAAATAAAAATATGATTTTTATATATGGAATAGCGAAGTAAAAATTCGATTTTTACATATGTAGTGGCTATGGGCAACGAAGACGACGAAGATGCGATAGCGACGAAGATTTCTATCAAGGAAGTGCCGTGGAGTTAGGATAGCTATTGGTGAGAACTTCTCACTCAAATTTATTTTTACTAGTTATATATATATATATATATACTAGGATGCAGACGGTGCTTATTAGAAGCACCCGACACCCGTCCACATACCATGGACTTGTTTGTTTGGTTGTGTAGTTGGTTAGATTATTTGAGTTGATTTGAATTGTTTGGTGAAATGAAATTGTTATGATTGATGTGTGAATGGCGTGGGCCTTCACTAGACCGGGGATAAGGCTAGGCCTTGTCCCGTTTCTAGTATCGTGCCGTTATGCCGCCGAAATTTTCTAAAATATGTTAGAAAATAAAAATATCATTTTATTGTGTAAATGAATAATAGAAATTCATATGTTGGAATAAAATGTTTTATCGTTAAAAATATAATTTTTAACGTGAATATGAATATAGTGAAAGTGAATAAATAAATATTCATTTACAAGCCAGACGGTTTGTTTATGTACACTTATTTGAAGGACATTGATTGGGTCGATAAATTTTACACATCGCCCAACTGCACAAATAAAATATTTGTTTGAAACCCCACACGGGTGTTGGGATGGAATTTGAAGTTCACTCATCCTGATTGATTAAATATGTCGATCGATTGATTGACAGGCTGTTATAAGCGTTGAATATCTATATTTGATGCTTATACAGTGTAGTGCACTTTGGTTGATGGTTGATTATTTTTCAATGCTATTATATACATGTGTTGTATGGAAATCCATATAATTAACTTTATATGGTAATGGATTGAGCCTCATTCCAGTTTTAAAATAGAAATATTTGAAATAGAATATTTGAAATTTGAAATTATGAAGCCGTGTTGATTAAATTGACGCCATTTTGACGTGAACGATATTTATATCAATTTTAATCGATTTCGAAATGAATTGAATTGAAAACGATTTCGAAATGAATTGAATTGAAAACGAATTCAAAGTGAATTGAATTGAAAGTGATTTCGAAATGAATTGAATTGAAAGTGATTTCGAAATGAATTGAATTGAAAGTGATTTCGAAATGAATTGAATTGAAAACGATTTCGAAATGAATTGAATTGAAAACGAATTCAAAGTGAATTGAATTGAAAGTGATTTCGAAATGAATTGAATTGAAAGTGATTTTGAAATGAATTGAATTGAAAGTGATTTCGAAATGAATTGAATTGAAAACGATTTCGAAATGAATTGAATTGAAAACGATTTCGAAATGAATTGAATTGAAAACGAATTCAAAGTGAATTGAATTGAAAGTGATTTCGAAATGAATTGAATTGAAAGTGATTTCGAAATGAATTGAATTGAAAACGATTTCGAAATGAATTGAATTGAAAACGATTTCGAAATGAATTGAATTGAAAACGATTTCGAAATGAATTGAATTGAAAACGATTTCGAAATGAATTGAATTGAAATGAATTCAAATTGAATTGAAATTTGAATTGAATAGAAATGAATTTTGAAACGAATCTATAAAGAAGAATTCAATTTTGTTTTGAATTGAAATGGAAGTTGAAATAGATTTTTGAAACGAATTCAAAACTATTTATATAATTCGTTTTAAATAGAAATCGACGATATATATATTATATATATTATATATATAATATAATGGCCTGAATAGAACGCGCCGCGCCGCGGCAGTTCGCGAATTTCGACCATTGATTTCAAATGGACGTTACGGGAGATCCGACCGTCGGATTCTCCTAAAACCGGAACCGTTGGGTTCGTATCGAAAAGAGCTTTCTAGCGAATGTTAGAAATTTGAAACCTAACGGTTGGATTTGGAATTATGTCCAAATCAAATTCGAAAAAGGTCGCTGTAAGTGCAGTTCGATGGCCATTGATGGAAATCGACTGTACGGGCCTTGATAAAATTATTAAAAATAGTAATAATTTGTGTAAAATCATAAGAAATGATTTGTGAAGATTTGGGATGAAAGACTCCATATTTGAAAAGATAAAAATAGATTTTTATCGAAATGAACTAGTTTTGAACTAGGATTATAATTCTATTTATTTTTAAATAAATAAATTGAATTTGAAAAGGGTTTTAAAAATAACCAAAATTTCCAATGATTGCATTGGAGTGGATTTGAATCGAAATTGTCTTCGGAATATTTCGATGTTGGAATTCGTGATTATACAGATGTTGTTATGGAAATTTGAAAGATATATATTTATATCGTTATTTCCAATACGACATTTGTTAGTCGTAGAATTCGATATTGAATATAAGCCGATATATTTTCTATTCAGAGCCTTGTATTGAATATCGAATGTGATTTGGGTTTGTCGTGAATGGTGTCTTCACTAACACTGTTCTTGAACCCAGTTGAGAAATGATTAAATCTTTTTATTTAGATTTAATGAAGTGTATCAATTAAATAATATTTAATTGGAATTGAAGTGATATTGATTTTTGGGTTTATCGTGAACAGTGTTTTAAATAACACTCGTTCTTTAACCCGATAATTAATGAATGTGATTTTGGGTTTATCGTGAACCGTGTTTTGAAAGACACTGATTCTTTAACTCAGTTAACGATTAAAACTAAGTGGAGTTTTGATGAATCTTTAAATAGATTGGAAAGATCGAGAATGGAGTATCACCAGTTTTACTCCAAGCGATAGTTAAATCTTTAATTAGATTTGAACGTGAAATGGTAATTGAATTACCGATAACACTGTGGTGTTAGATATGAAGTACTACCAGTTTTACTTCATGGGATGAATAGGTTGGGATTGGGAAAATAACATAAATGATTACTTCGGTGTGGTTCGATAATCCCGACTAGTTTGAATTGATATTCAAGGGTGATTAAAGAATAAATTTAGAGAATTTATCTTGGATAAAATTAATGGGAACTTTTCCCAAAGTATAGGAATATTTGAATAAAAGAATATTCTGAATTGGAATGAGGCGTATGTTGTGTTTGTGTAACACTTTTATAATATATACGCGAGTAATTCAGAAAGACCGGGTTTATCCCATTCTGAATAACTGATTCGACGTGGTGTCGAAGATGAAGACGGTGGTCGAAGACCGGAAGTCTTCACGTCGTTTGGGTGATAACTGATGATCTTGATTGGGCTGTACACCCAAGAAGATGGAAACAGTTGGTGATCGTCCAGACGTACTTGGAGATCGATGGATATGCGGGGTACTAGGTGCCTCCGGTTTCGTTCAGACCCAGAACGGACTTGTAAATGGACTGTGTGTCTGACATTGGATTTTAGTCCGTGTGATTGATCTCTATTAAATATATATCTGTTTGGCGGCGGAGAATTTATTCTCTTGCTTAACGCCCTTCTCTGAGACGTACGAGCTCAGGGGTTATATATTGATGGATATAAATCACATGGAGTGAATTGCCTGTGTGGCATGCCTAAGTGGCAATTGATCAAGGCTTCTGTTGAAAAGCAAAGTCTTGTGGTGATGATCAAAGCACAGCCTGTGTGGCACAGCTTTGTGTAACGTGAATTCGCGAGCCTCGCACCCCGGTTGTGAACCAAAAACGGGAGAGGACCTCAGGGAGGGCATGCGTTTCCTTCTAGCTAGGGTGGTGTCAGTGACCTACCAGCCCTGACATTTATATACTTTTCACCTGTGTGGTTGTTGCTGTTGCGAGGCGCCTCGGTTTGATCGGACGATCCGGGTCCGATGGAGTCATTCGTTGGCTCATTTACGCCCCAAAGGGCGGGGAAACGTAGTGTTCAGGCATTTTAATCCACATCGGTGGACCGGCCCTGACGATCCAAGGGTCACTCGAGCTCTGATCCTGAGACATGGGCTAGATTGTCTCGAATCGGTTGAGGACTATCTTTTGCCTCGGTTCATAGATGGAAATCCAATTTCCAAATACGTGACATTTGCGGTTTTAATTGTAGAACTAGTATGGCGACATGATATATGGTACCCATGCCGCCTATGATTGATACTTATGATTTGAAGTTGTTTTATACACTATGCACTTATTATAGTATCAAATGATTTGTTTTGAACGTATCAAGCATTCTTTGGCTGTTATAAGGGAAAACCCTATCCTCGGCTGCGTTGCATTGTGTGATGGGACCTGGGTCTTATAACAGCTTCATTTTTCTTTATTTAGCATTGCGCTGTTTGTTTTATGCACTGGTATTCTTGGGAGGAAACCCGTTCCGTGTTATACGGCGTGGTCCCTTGATTTACCTTTGAAAATAAAGATTAATAACTGTTTTAGTTCTCACACCAGTCACATGACTGACCTGGAGTTTATTGTTTTAACCTAAACTCTGGGTGCCCTTATTTTGACACGGGCAGCTAGTAGTTTCGGTTTTGCAGATTTATATTCACAGGATCCTGGTTTACAGCTGGAACGATATCCGGAAAGCTTTGTATCCGTATATCTCCTTCTAGTTGTGTATTGTATTATTTTCCGCTGCTATGTATTTAAATGTAATTTAAATCTCTGATATTTCTGTGTAATATTCATTGTTACTCTGTATATTCTTGTAATCTGATGCATTGTTGTAAGATACAATGAAATGTTCTTTTATATGCGTTCTGATTTGTCGTGTTCTCAAACGATAGGGCGTTTCGAACGGCCTGGATCGGTTTAGCGACTGGTTCGGACCGAGCGAAATCCCTTGCCGTCACAGTTGGTATCAGAGCTTTGGTTTACAAAGCTCAGAGAACAAGACACATTAGAACCATACGAAAGAATTCATCAGATATTGGATTAGTAATATCCAATTAGAATGACTCGTTAGAGATGGGATCAGTAGTATCCTAGAACGAGTGTGAAGAGTATATTTTTGAAAATGAAAACAAATTTTTGGTTTTGGAGATTTAAATCAATTATTCGTATTTGATTATCTATTTTATATTGATGTGGACAATCCAGTATATATAGATTTTGCGTATACGTCTGATCCGCGTGTATTCGAAATTTTAATATATTGGATAGATATAGCATCACACTCTAGTCGCCCGAAGATGGTACTGATGATTGTCATGACATCATCAGTATTTATGTTCGTGTTTCGAAGGTGTGATTTTCTATATATTTCCTATTGACTGGTGTGAGAACCAAAATTAGATAGGGCCTATTGTTGTGATTTGGCATCAAAAACCTGATTTTTGACTATGTATCAAAATTATGAATTTGAAGCTCTAATCCACTAATTGATTGATGTTTGTGTTGGTTGTTTAATTGTTTGATAATTTTGAACCCTTATGCCTAACTGAACCAAATATTGAATTATATTGATAATTGGATGCGTTTGCTTGCATATACGTATATATCATTGAACAGGTCATAGCAAGGAGGCTAGAGCCGAAGAATAAAATTTGTTTGCCCGACAAATAGGTACATGTTTACTACATAATTTCCTGTTTTGTTTGGGTGATGATGATTTTGTGAGCCTATTGGCTAGCCGCTTGGCTTTTTCTTTTTCTTTTTGAGATCTGAAGGACCGGGGAAGCTATTTGAAATTCCCCGATGCTCCCATTGCAGGGGAGGTTATGGCGAAATTTTTCAAAAATTTAGGGTGTTAGCCAAATTTTTGAAATTTTGGGAGATTCTCAGAAACTGAAAAGTTGGAGAATGGAAGCCGGATCGAACGTAGAGTTGAATTATCAAACCACTTTCGACTTTGTTCCTTTTCGGGGACGAAAAGTTTTAAGTGGGGGAGATTGTAACAACCCGAAAATCTGGGCCAGTTTAAAATTTTTATTTTGGCAATTTTAGCGAATTTTGATTATTTAAAATAGATTATTTTAAATAATATCGACGAGAAAGTTTAGTTTGAATAGAATTCGATCGTATATATTATATACGTCGTCGTTAGAATATAAATATTTATATATAATTATAAATAGAATTGAAAATGGCGCGGTAGTTCGATAATTCGATTTCAAACTTCAATTGAATGTACCGGGTGCAAAACAATCCGGATTTTAGTGAAACCAAAAATAATGGAATCTAATAGTAAATATCTTTCCAACGAATCCGGATAATCGAAATTTCATAGTGGGAATCAAAAGATATGTCCAGTTGAAAATTATGAATAGTCGCTATGGAATTCAGGCCCTTAAAAATGGACATTTTGCAAACGACCTCGGATTTCGACGAAACCAGTTTGGTTGGGTCCGCAGTGTAAAATTATTGCTAGATTCCAAATTTCATAATTTTTAGAATCAATATGTGAGCGTGGCAAAAGAAAACGCGTTTGACCAGTTTCAGTTGATTTTAATCGACTGGAAATTGGCCATTTTTCTAACGGTCTCAGAATTCGACGAAACTAGTTTTGTTAGGACCGTATCGTCAATACGAAGCTAGAAAATATTTTTCGGGAATTTTTCTAGTTAGTATGTGACCCCGGTAAATTGAAATGCGCGTTCAAATTTAATATATAGAGTTATATGTAGATTAGACGGAAACTGATTCAAGAGATCGAATCAGCTTGAGATACATATCCCATTGTGTTCGGAATGGGGGTAATACGCTAGGGACGACAGGCGGTGGGACTCGTTTAGAGGTCGTATGTAAAAGTCAATATTTTTGAAATTAAAATAATAAAAGAATAAAAGAAATAAAATTTATCTTTCCTCTCCTATAACCCCTCCAGCCCCCCCCCCCCCCCCCGATTCATAAATCGGGATTTCAAACGAAAAAAAAAAAAAACCCTAACGTCATCGACAGCCGCCCCCCCCCCCCCCCCCCCCCGAAGCGCTGCCGCCCATCGCCGCACCCCCCCCCCCCTCCCTCGACGAACTCCCATCGAAGCCCCCCCCCCCCTCGACGAGCCCACCGAAGCCCCCTCCTCGTTTCAGAAACGCGACGCGCCCCTCGAAAGCTCCGCCGCCTCCCGCATCGCCTGAGGCCGACGCTCGACCTCCAGGGTGAGCACCTCCGCCCCTTTTTTCTCCTCAAACCAGTAAGCATTTGTTTTGCTTTGTTTATTTAATTTAATGACTTAGTTAATTTTCAGTTTTAAGGATAAATTTGCATTATTTTTATAGATATAAATATATATTGTTTTGCTTACAGGAAAATAGGATTTTTTAACTTCCTAAGAAAGATTTTATTTCTGTGTAAAGAATAGAATTATGTTTTTAGAGAAAAGAATGGGAAAGTAAAGATTTTTACATTTAGAAAAGATTATGTTTTTAATCTAAAAATTCGATTTTTATATATTGAATAGCGAA
Organism: Allium sativum; assembly: GCA_030737875.1. Classification (NCBI taxonomy): domain Eukaryota; kingdom Viridiplantae; phylum Streptophyta; class Magnoliopsida; order Asparagales; family Amaryllidaceae; genus Allium; species Allium sativum. Next base: position 154,031,397 of record CM060915.1, read on the forward strand.
CTAAAAATTCGATTTTTATATATTGAACTTTGAAATAAAAATTCGATTTTTATATATTGAACTTTGAAATAAAAATATGATTTTTATATATGGAATAGCGAAGTAAAAATTCGATTTTTACATATGTAGTGGCTATGGGCAACGAAGACGACGAAGATGCGATAGCGACGAAGATTTCTATCAAGGAAGTGCCGTGGAGTTAGGATAGCTATTGGTGAGAACTTCTCACTCAAATTTATTTTTACTAGTTATATATATATATATATACTAGGATGCAGACGGTGCTTATTAGAAGCACCCGACACCCGTCCACATACCATGGACTTGTTTGTTTGGTTGTGTAGTTGGTTAGATTATTTGAGTTGATTTGAATTGTTTGGTGAAATGAAATTGTTATGATTGATGTGTGAATGGCGTGGGCCTTCACTAGACCGGGGATAAGGCTAGGCCTTGTCCCGTTTCTAGTATCGTGCCGTTATGCCGCCGAAATTTTCTAAAATATGTTAGAAAATAAAAATATCATTTTATTGTGTAAATGAATAATAGAAATTCATATGTTGGAATAAAATGTTTTATCGTTAAAAATATAATTTTTAACGTGAATATGAATATAGTGAAAGTGAATAAATAAATATTCATTTACAAGCCAGACGGTTTGTTTATGTACACTTATTTGAAGGACATTGATTGGGTCGATAAATTTTACACATCGCCCAACTGCACAAATAAAATATTTGTTTGAAACCCCACACGGGTGTTGGGATGGAATTTGAAGTTCACTCATCCTGATTGATTAAATATGTCGATCGATTGATTGACAGGCTGTTATAAGCGTTGAATATCTATATTTGATGCTTATACAGTGTAGTGCACTTTGGTTGATGGTTGATTATTTTTCAATGCTATTATATACATGTGTTGTATGGAAATCCATATAATTAACTTTATATGGTAATGGATTGAGCCTCATTCCAATTTTAAAATAGAAATATTTGAAATAGAATATTTGAAATTTGAAATTATGAAGCCGTGTTGATTAAATTGACGCCATTTTGACGTGAACGATATTTATATCAATTTTAATCGATTTCGAAATGAATTGAATTGAAAACGATTTCGAAATGAATTGAATTGAAAACGAATTCAAAGTGAATTGAATTGAAAGTGATTTCGAAATGAATTGAATTGAAAGTGATTTCGAAATGAATTGAATTGAAAACGATTTCGAAATGAATTGAATTGAAAACGAATTCAAAGTGAATTGAATTGAAAGTGATTTCGAAATGAATTGAATTGAAAGTGATTTTGAAATGAATTGAATTGAAAGTGATTTCGAAATGAATTGAATTGAAAACGATTTCGAAATGAATTGAATTGAAAACGATTTCGAAATGAATTGAATTGAAAACGAATTCAAAGTGAATTGAATTGAAAGTGATTTCGAAATGAATTGAATTGAAAGTGATTTCGAAATGAATTGAATTGAAAACGATTTCGAAATGAATTGAATTGAAAACGATTTCGAAATGAATTGAATTGAAAACGATTTCGAAATGAATTGAATTGAAAACGATTTCGAAATGAATTGAATTGAAATGAATTCAAATTGAATTGAAATTTGAATTGAATAGAAATGAATTTTGAAACGAATCTATAAAGAAGAATTCAATTTTGTTTTGAATTGAAATGGAAGTTGAAATAGATTTTTGAAACGAATTCAAAACTATTTATATAATTCGTTTTAAATAGAAATCGACGATATATATATTATATATATTATATATATAATATAATGGCCTGAATAGAACGCGCCGCGCCGCGGCAGTTCGCGAATTTCGACCATTGATTTCAAATGGACGTTACGGGAGATCCGACCGTCGGATTCTCCTAAAACCGGAACCGTTGGGTTCGTATCGAAAAGAGCTTTCTAGCGAATGTTAGAAATTTGAAACCTAACGGTTGGATTTGGAATTATGTCCAAATCAAATTCGAAAAAGGTCGCTGTAAGTGCAGTTCGATGGCCATTGATGGAAATCGACTGTACGGGCCTTGATAAAATTATTAAAAATAGTAATAATTTGTGTAAAATCATAAGAAATGATTTGTGAAGATTTGGGATGAAAGACTCCATATTTGAAAAGATAAAAATAGATTTTTATCGAAATGAACTAGTTTTGAACTAGGATTATAATTCTATTTATTTTTAAATAAATAAATTGAATTTGAAAAGGGTTTTAAAAATAACCAAAATTTCCAATGATTGCATTGGAGTGGATTTGAATCGAAATTGTCTTCGGAATATTTCGATGTTGGAATTCGTGATTATACAGATGTTGTTATGGAAATTTGAAAGATATATATTTATATCGTTATTTCCAATACGACATTTGTTAGTCGTAGAATTCGATATTGAATATAAGCCGATATATTTTCTATTCAGAGCCTTGTATTGAATATCGAATGTGATTTGGGTTTGTCGTGAATGGTGTCTTCACTAACACTGTTCTTGAACCCAGTTGAGAAATGATTAAATCTTTTTATTTAGATTTAATGAAGTGTATCAATTAAATAATATTTAATTGGAATTGAAGTGATATTGATTTTTGGGTTTATCGTGAACAGTGTTTTAAATAACACTCGTTCTTTAACCCGATAATTAATGAATGTGATTTTGGGTTTATCGTGAACCGTGTTTTGAAAGACACTGATTCTTTAACTCAGTTAACGATTAAAACTAAGTGGAGTTTTGATGAATCTTTAAATAGATTGGAAAGATTGAGAATGGAGTATCACCAGTTTTACTCCAAGCGATAGTTAAATCTTTAATTAGATTTGAACGTGAAATGGTAATTGAATTACCGATAACACTGTGGTGTTAGATATGAAGTACTACCAGTTTTACTTCATGGGATGAATAGGTTGGGATTGGGAAAATAACATAAATGATTACTTCGGTGTGGTTCGATAATCCCGACTAGTTTGAATTGATATTCAAGGGTGATTAAAGAATAAATTTAGAGAATTTATCTTGGATAAAATTAATGGGAACTTTTCCCAAAGTATAGGAATATTTGAATAAAAGAATATTCTGAATTGGAATGAGGCGTATGTTGTGTTTGTGTAACACTTTTATAATATATACGCGAGTAATTCAGAAAGACCGGGTTTATCCCATTCTGAATAACTGATTCGACGTGGTGTCGAAGATGAAGACGGTGATCGAAGACCGGAAGTCTTCACGTCGTTTGGGTGATAACTGATGATCTTGATTGGGCTGTACACCCAAGAAGATGGAAACAGTTGGTGATCGTCCAGACGTACTTGGAGATCGATGGATATGCGGGGTACTAGGTGCCTCCGGTTTCGTTCAGACCCAGAACGGACTTGTAAATGGACTGTGTGTCTGACATTAGATTTTAGTCCGTGTGATTGATCTCTATTAAATATATATCTGTTTGGCGGCGGAGAATTTATTCTCTTGCTTAACGCCCTTCTCTGAGACGTACGAGCTCAGGGGTTATATATTGATGGATATAAATCACATGGAGTGAATTGCCTGTGTGGCATGCCTAAGTGGCAATTGATCAAGGCTTCTGTTGAAAAGCAAAGTCTTGTGGTGATGATCAAAGCACAGCCTGTGTGGCACAGCTTTGTGTAACGTGAATTCGCGAGCCTCGCACCCCGGTTATGAACCAAAAACGGGAGAGGACCTCAGGAAGGGCATGCGTTTCCTTCTAGCTAGGGTGGTGTCAGTGACCTACCAGCCCTGACATTTATATACTTTTCACCTGTGTGGTTGTTGCTGTTGCGAGGCGCCTCGGTTTGATCGGACGATCCGGGTCCGATGGAGTCATTCGTTGGCTCATTTACGCCCCAAAGGGCGGGGAAACGTAGTGTTCAGGCATTTTAATCCACATCGGTGGACCGGCCCTGACGATCCAAGGGTCACTCGAGCTCTGATCCTGAGACATGGGCTAGATTGTCTCGAATCGGTTGAGGACTATCTTTTGCCTCGGTTCATAGATGGAAATCCAATTTCCAAATACGTGACATTTGCGGTTTTAATTGTAGAACTAGTATGGCGACATGATATATGGTACCCATGCCGCCTATGATTGATACTTATGATTTGAAGTTGTTTTATACACTATGCACTTATTATAGTATCAAATGATTTGTTTTGAACGTATCAAGCATTCTTTGGCTGTTATAAGGGAAAACCCTATCCTCGGCTGCGTTGCATTGTGTGATGGGACCTGGGTCTTATAACAGCTTCATTTTTCTTTATTTAGCATTGCGCTGTTTGTTTTATGCACTGGTATTCTTGGGAGGAAACCCGTTCTGTGTTATACGGCGTGGTCCCTTGATTTACCTTTGAAAATAAAGATTAATAATTGTTTTAGTTCTCACACCAGTCACATGACTGACCTGGAGTTTATTGTTTTAACCTAAACTCTGGGTGCCCTTATTTTGACACGGGCAGCTAGTAGTTTCGGTTTTGCAGATTTATATTCACAGGATCCTGGTTTACAGCTGGAACGATATCCGGAAAGCTTTGTATCCGTATATCTCCTTCTAGTTGTGTATTGTATTATTTTCCGCTGCTATGTATTTAAATGTAATTTAAATCTCTGATATTTCTGTGTAATATTCATTGTTACTCTGTATATTCTTGTAATCTGATGCATTGTTGTAAGATAAAATGAAATGTTCTTTTATATGCGTTCTGATTTGTCGTGTTCTCAAACGATAGGGCGTTTCGAACGGCCTGGATCGGTTTAGCGACTGGTTCGGACCGAGCGAAATCCCTTGCCGTCACAGTAGCAAATTGATCCTATAATGGCCATCTCCCACGCTGCGCTAGACCTCAGGTGACATTTGTGTATTTTCTCTATTAATTATGTCTTGAACAGTATTAGGAATAATGTTCTGTCCAAGAGCTCTTTCACTTCATTTCTTACAAATTGATACATGAGTATGTAGATTAACAACTTTAAGTGAATATAAAGAACCAAAATGCTACACAATATGATGTCGTTATATATGGACAAGTACTAGATACTGAATTTGCTTTTAATTTTGGTGGCCTTCCACGTTTTCCACTTCGAAACGGACCAGTTAAAGCAACAAATAAAATTTTGTATAAGTAATCTAGAACCAGAATATAACTTCAAAACCACTTTTGAAGTACAAATTTTTATGATGTACTATGAAACAAATAATAATATTACAATACAAATTTATTCAGTACACACACACACATATTTAAACATATTTTTCAACACTTATAACAAATTTGACGACGGAAATAACAAAACAAACCTGTATAATAAGTATTTTCTTCAACTTCAACAGTATCTTGTTTTTCAACCATAGATGATTGCAAGTTGGTTGAATATACTTTCATAATAGCAGCAAGAACATTTTCAATTTGTTCAACCTCTATTCTTGTGTTTCTTTCTTGTTGATAAGATGAGATTCATGGGCTATAATATTTGGTTGTGCTTCTAAAGATGCATTTTGAGATCTTTCCCTTCTTTGTCGATTTGTTTCATGATGTCGAGCTAGGTAACTTTCTCGTTGTTCTTGAGTCATACCTCTTCTTCTTTCTCTATCCCTCATACGACGCATTTCTCTTTGTTCATCATTTAAAATGTTAGAACTTCTATTTTGTCTCCTTTGATTATTCATCTTTGGTGCATTGCTGTCTGAAAAATAAATATCGTTTGATTATTAATATTATAACTATAAATCATTTAACTACAATAATAGCCATGTTAAGCAATAAATAAGCAAGCAACAAATCACCATAGTTCGGTGTAGGTTCTATCATACTTGGTACAAATGTCCACCGATTATATTCAAACACCCTTAAAGTCAAGCTGGTATTAGGTTCGTATCTCAGGGGGAGCAGAAAAGAAAAGAAAAAACTACAAATGCACCCTGTCTACTCAAAATCCATATATTAAATTCAAGATTAGTAATTAAATCCATAAATTAAATCAACAAGCTGATGAGGCATAATAAGGAAAAAGTAATTAATTACATAACTATCTGTATCTATCAATGCATTTAATATTTATTTCCTTCTAAAAGGCGGATAATAGGACACATCCAGATTAGTAGCATGAAAGTTGGCAATATCATTAAAGAAAAGATATAGTTTATTATTATTCCTAAAAAGGATTATTTAACATAACAATGTATAAAACAACCAAGTTTAAATTTGAGTTTCAAAAGTTGAAGTACAGGGGGAAAATGGAGTAAGAATGCAATAAGTATAATAGAAAATTTTCAAATTTCTTTTAAGGAAAGAATCAGAAGGTACCCAAATTAAATTTAAGTAAAGAAATAGAAGGCACCTGCTAAAACTATTTGCCTTAAAATCTCGTACAATTAGCCTTTTCAGAGTACAAAAAAATTATGCATATGTTAGGGTATTTTATCAATACATTTTAGGCAATATAATTAATAACCATATAAAAGCCACTGTAATATTTAAAAACAATATCAATGACACAACATTATACACCTGGGAATCTAAAGCTACAAATCTTGTAGTGGTGAGTAGTGACCTTTGTTTTTGTATCCAACATAATAAAATTAGGTAGATGTTCACACGTTAGTTTGAAAACAACAAATATTCAATAAATACGGAATTAAAAAAAAAGCTGCCATCAATCATCAAAACACACAAATAGTTAAAGCATTATCCCATTATAAAATAGGAAAAATAAAAAGTTCTCTTACAAAAAAGTCACACGTTTGGCATTTAATTTTATAATTAAAGCATGACTGAAACAAAGTAAAACAAAGATACTTGAATTTAGAAATAGAAAATCTTGAGTTGTCCATTATTAGGATTGCAAAATTGGACAGAAATGAAGCAGTTGATTGGAATATCTATATGTCAGAATGCCAGTAAATAGTTAGTAGGAACAAAACAACTTAGCAATATTAGCCAATAGTCTAAGCTCGGTTTGCATCTAATATTCTTTAACTTACCGTAAACAAACTACCACAAATCCGAAATCTACGATCTATTTGTTGCCTTCATCTAAATCTTCCAAGTGATTTCAGGCCAAGAAGCTTAGAGTAGCAGTGTTATCAGATGCTGCAGGCAAAAAAAAAATTTGTAAGAGCAACGATCATGTTGTAAGTCTGAGTAGATCCAAAATATCAGATATTCAACAATGAAGATAGAAACAAAATTTGCATTGTCTTTCAACCTTAAAAATGACCCACAAAAGAAGACCGAGACATTTATTTTTTGTAGTAGATCTAATCCATTCATTGAAGAAAGAAATAGTAAGAAGAGAAAATTAATTTGAATTTATTATCTAAGAAAGCATCAAATTGGGTATTTAATAATTAACAAAATAAGTAAAAGGGCTAGATTACCTCACCATGCTGTTCAAGGATAAAATCCTTGATTATGTTTGTATTATTAATGCACTGGCTGACGGCGATTACAGTTTTGAATCTTAAAAAGGATTTAATGTGCCTAGATAATCTTACCAGACGTGATGAATATTCACAAAGAATTAAAAAGGAAAACAATCACAAAATAAATAAGAGATCCGTATAATTAATTCATTAAATGTTAAAAGTATGCAACATGAATAATAGTTAATTGCAATTTACAACATCAGTGAATGAAATAAAACATTTACATATATAAAACAACCACAATTAAATTTGAGTTTCAAAAGTTGAAGTACATGGGAAAATGGAGTAAGAATGCAAAAATTGTCAATTAAATTTCCAAATTTCTTTTAAGGAAAGAAACAGAAGATATCCAAATTACATTTAAGTAAAGAAATAGAAGGTACCCACTAAAACTATTTGCCTTAAAATCTCTTACAATTAGCCTTTTCAAAGAACATAAAAATTATGCATGTTAGGGTATTTTATCATTACATTTTAGGCAATAGTTCAATAAAATCAGACAATACATTTATCATACATAATATTATGTGTGTATATATATATATGTGTGTGTGTGTGTGTAATACAATGATATATTTATCTGTGTGTATATATATATATATGTGTATGTGTAATACAATTATAGTACACAATATGAACATCTACACGTTGGTCCACTAATATAGAATTAAATCTAGTTGATTTAATTGATAATTTAATATGAACATCTACACATTGGTCCACTAATATGAACATCTACATGTTGGTCCACTAATAGAACATGAATAATACATTTAATAGAGAGAGAATTTAGAAATGTAGAAAGGTTAATTGACAATTTATCATACATAAAATTTAATTGACAATTTAACTGACAATTATCATACATAAAATTATCACTAAATTATCATACATGAATTACCACTAAATTATCATACATAAAATTATCACTAAATTGACAATTTATCATACATAAAATTTAATTGACAATTTAAAAGGGTTAATTGACAATTTAGAAAGGTTAATTGACAATTTAGAAATGTAGAAAGGATAGCGTAAGTAACGTATATAAGATAAATTTTAAAATTAATATGATTTAATTAAATAAATAGATTAACGGACATTTCATGCCTCATATAAATCAATCGTTAATCAACTAGTCAATTTAATTAAAGGAAAGGAAAGGTAAAGTTTTCTATCTCCAATTATTAATATCATTTGCCATCCTTGTCAGTTTGAAATAAGTTAAGTGAAGAATTATTTATTTAATCAACTAGTCAATTTAAAATGACTTTTTTGTTGAATATTTATTTATGTATTTAATATTTGCATGTGCTTGATTAGTTAGAATAATTATTCCTAATTTGTAACAATACATGTAGTTTTTTTAATATATTGTCCTTCGTATGTAGTTTCAAATAATTTAAAAAACATCATTAAAATAATATTTTTAATCAATTTTATAGCATTACAAAGTTGGAATAATTAAAGATTAGTGGGAATAATTCAAGGTCAAACCAAAGGTTAGAGTAATTAAATGACCTGGATAAATATGGGCAATTTGGGTATTTTACGGTCGGACCAATTAGTAATCATTAAAGATTAGTGGGAATTATAATATAAATAAGGTATGATTATCTTATTCATATTACAAAACTGACCATGAAATTTCCTTTTATACATCTAGCATTGTGAACTATAAATTAGTAAAGAGGACATTCCATAAATTTAGGCTCAAATTCAAGTTTATTATATATATATAAGGCATCTACTACTATACCTTTCTCCATAGATATATATATATATATATATATATATGTATATGTATGGTATTATATAATATTTATTGCAGTCTGTTTCGTTAAGTGGATGTATTTAATTGTATATAAATTTGCCGCTCTTAATTATGTTTGCTAAGCAGTTATATTTTTATTTTGAATTTTGTGGTTGAAATGGAGATTCTGTTCATAAGTCATGACTTTTGTAATTGGGTCTTTCTACTTGTTAATTTTGGTTTTAACAAACAATAGCAATGTCATATCAAGGGTTATTAATGCATGAAACAGTAGAATATGTTGCTGAAGCTTTGAAATATGATGAACGGAAACATGAAGTATACATTCATGCTCGTATATCTTCATGAAGACATGTCATCACCATCTCCGTCAATCCGCCCACATTAATTAGCTCATTATATCATTGTTTATGACCCTATCATTGCATGGTCAATAAATAGTATGACCCTTTCAGTGGGTGATTGCTTAATAGTTTGCTGACAGAAATTCAAATCAAATAATATGAGCACATTTCATCTTATGTTTTTTGTTTTTGTTAGAAGACAGCAGGTTATTTCTGTGTCTGTGTATCTGCTTGGTTGCTTATTCCAGGACATATTTGTTGTGTTGACGCTACAACCACCTTCGGTGGATACAGGATTACTGCAAGGACAAAAGCTCCATTTCGCTCAAGTACATAAAAAATAGCTAATCCAGTTATGCAGATAAGTAAGCTCAAATCAATATTGTCTATTTTTGTATTATTTTCTTTGTACTGTTATCATTATCGAAATTCAAGCAGACAATGTAGCCAGTTTTCCTGCTGTTGCATTGAAAGCTTGACTGGTTTCAGAAATGATAGTTCACATTGCAGGAATCCATCAAAATTAATATTTGTTTCCTATATTTTTTAGTACAAACGACTCAGACTTGAAATAATTAACTAACAAACTATGTGGTGGATAGTGTGATTTATACTTGCTCTACTAGCACTTTTATTTATTTTTATTTTATTTGCAGGACCAGATAGCTGAAACTTAACTTGTCAAAAATAGAGGCAATGTTCTTCGTCTAATAAATAATTCCAGTGGACGAAAAGAAAGAAATTATGGGCTGGAATGGACTACAAGGACCGTTGTCAATCCGAACCCTGTTTCTTATTTGAATACAAATATGGTTAGACAGTTCCTTTTGTACTCCCTCTGTTTATTTAGAAATAGATGGGTAATTTAAGGATCAGTTCGTCTTTTTTGTGTGTGGTAAAGCTATGGCCAAAGCATTTTGAAATTTTCTTACACTTACTTACAGAATTGTAGATTAACATGTTATTCATACCAAGGGATTGTGATACTAAACTAAAAACATAATTGTTGATTGTTTCAAAAAGCAAATTTTGCTGAGTATAAAGCATTTTATACATTTATGTATTTCTGGTTGTTGAACGTTATATTTGTATGTAATTCTTACTAATTCTTACTGTTGACCATTATATTTGTGTACAGGTAATTAGTATTTTCGAAGTAAAGAACAACCGCATCAAAGAACCGATGGTAATTAAGCTATGAACAAGATTTTAACTATTATGTGTTATAGTATTTTGTTTGTACTAATCGTGTAGACTTGTTTGTAAGTTGTTGTGGTATGTGGATTCACTTATTTTGTCGAAACATTGTTATTGAGATGATTATGGTTATATTTGATTTTGCGAGTAATGTGTTTTTTTAAGTATTTAAATATGGTAATTATCGATGTTAATTTGGAAACGATACTTGTATGATTGATTATTTGTTTTAATATTTCTATTATACATAAGCGTGGAAATGATACAAGTCATTAACGGTAAATAAATGCGACAAAAATGTGTTATACATCAGTAAGTTTTAGTAGCATTGAAAAATTGCTACAAATATAAGTTACAAAAAATAATGTAGTTGAAATAAAACACAACAAAATATATATAGTAGGAAAGAATAAATGCTACGAAAATATTACAACAGCATTGAAAAACCGCTAAAAAAATAAGAAAAATGATGCAAGTATCACTTTTCTTGCATTTTTAAGACGCTGCAAAAAAAAAATTCTTTTTGTAGGGTTTCAAAAGCGCTACATATGTTCATTTTATGCGAGTCTACCAAAACGCAACAAAAACTTTCATATTTTTAGTTGCATGTTGTATAGAAGCGTTTATCAAAATGTTACAATAAGTTTTCGCAACGTTTTTACAATGCTGCGAAAAGCATTTTTTGTGTAGTGCATGTTATATTTGTGTATATAATTGTGTACAAACCTTGTAGCAATAATAAATTTTAGTTGAGTTTCGAATGCGTACATTTGCATATTTTTCAGTTTGACAATTTTTTTTTATATTCCAAATGTTCTCTCAATCGTCGTACGTAAACTCGAATGGTAGAAATTAAAATTTTCATTATTCGACTTTGCATAAAACTATGATGTTATCTAACATAACAATATGGTGGGATATAACTAGTAGTTAGTGGGAAACCAAAATCTACTACATATTACTGCCCAGAAGGAGGATAGGGAAAATTGCTAGGCCTACCATTCACAACGGAATTAAAAATTCGACTGTCATGCGCAGTCCCTTCCTACCCAGCTAGAACGTATGTAAATAGTAAATCGAATGAACATGCAGCTGGGAAAAGTTCCCCATTTTTATTACAGACACATCTGTAATAAAAACGGAGCACTTTACCCTCCCACCCCCCCAAACGCACACTAAGTATGTGTATATATTACTTTGAAGTACTAGAGTAATGATCTATTATAAATTCGAGATAAGTATATAATGTGGCTTCCAAGTTATGAAGAGGGTTATTTATAAAGAATCAATTAACTAAGATTCTAGGAATTCCTTTGAGAAATAAATTCATGGATGATTATTATTTGTGTATTTGATAGTTAGGTACAAAATATCAAATTTTGGTCAATTTTAATATGCTGAGTGTCATTCGAAGAGGCCGAAATTGGACCAAGTTATCCAAAAATTGCTTTGATCTTCTTAAGCCTTATCAATCGAGAATAATTAAAACATGAGATATGCAGCAAGGCTATCAAGGTCGCATCCATTAGGATATGTTTATCACCAGTCTAGAGTGGTTGAACCTTTTATTTTTGTATGTTTTTGCATGGTTACTTATCAAGACTATGGTGGTGATATATTCGATACTATCAAGTTGGGCGGTAGGTCAGTTTTGTGTTAATAGGGGTGCAAGACGTTCTTGCGACCTCGGTATGCTTATTTAGGGAGTTACTGCGATGGGTGTTACTCTAGTGCTAGTCATTGTATGAAATCTAAATTTCAATACATGGCTTCACAGTTTTAGTTGTAAACATATTATGCTGAAATTTAATTAATGTAACAATTTTGACTATGATTGATGTTTATTTGCGGATTGTAGACATTATTATAATATCACTGATTTTTGATGTAAAGTGTTTTGGTTACAACAACGTAAAAATCCATCAGTGTTTATGTGCGACGTGGTCTTACGAGATACCTTTGTTTTAGGTTTTAAGATTTTAAGAATTAAATTTCATGTGACTTGAGTTTTCTTACGCTGCTTTTGCAAAGTGAACTGATGTTATTTAATTAAAATGCCTAGGTTAGGCCAAGTGTATTTGGAGGATGACCTAGATTGCCTGGAGATTCAAGAGGAAAGTCAGAGGCTATGGTGTATTCTCATAGTTGTCATCTCCATTGTGTTCATTGTTGTTTTGTCAGCATTTGTGAGGATAGATTGTTATAATTGTCCAATCGATTGATGACTGTGCATCTGATGCTTGTAATTAATGCTAAATTTTGATGTTAATAAGCCAAAATGAAATATCATCATAAATAATAGAATGAATATTTACTCAAATCCTGATAAATCTTCAAAGGTTTTCACGGTGAGGATTAACTAAAATAGTTGGAAAAACTAAATTGAACAATAAATTTACCTTTATTATTGGTTTTGACATTTTTCTAGCATAACCTTTTCTGTTAACAATGATAAATTAACCGATAGCATGCATTAACAATGGTCAACGGTGCAAATTAATATTGGCTATCAATTGCTTGGTACTGAAATGATAATGCTGAATTTATAATTACTATACCGGTCCTACAAAGGGAGATATAGTATGTACCTATATTTGTACCGTCAAAGAGTACCCCGTTCGCAGCATTCTATAGGCCCGCTCCCGTTTGACTGACGTCTGACGCGTCTGACGCAGCCACGATGAAAAAGCACGTCCAACAACGATGGGAGAATGGAAGAAATTGGTCCGTTTGCTTTGTGAATGGTGTGGGAAGCCGTGCGTTTGGTTGAACAGACCATATTTGGGTGTGGGGCATGGGTTTGCTTTGTGAACGGTGTGGGAAGCCACGCGTTTGGTTGAGCAGACCATAATTGGGTGTGCGTCCCTCGTGCCCCAAGTGCCCATGTGCCCATCTTTGACATTCTTATGTGTATATATCAAGCCTTATGTTTATTTTAGCCCATTTTATTTCATTTCAATTGTATATATAATTTGCATGCTTATATATATACCAAGTTATTCGTAATGTTTTGGCAATGTGGGACTAATATTTACAATGTTGTCATTAACATAACACACATAAATTAAAATTAAACATATAAATTAATTCAAAACAATTAATTTAACAATTAAATACCCCGTTCAAATACCACGCTTCGTAGCTAAAAACGCATTCCCCGTTCGCTACAGTACCACGCTCAAATTCCCCGCTCAAATGCCACACTCAAATGCCCCATTCCCATTCGTTAAGAACGCACCCTAATACTACATTATGTGATAGATTTAAGAATTGGACAATAATGGAAGCTACGTCATGCATGTTCCCTTCGACTTTGATAATATTTCTAAAATAAATATGATGTTGAAGAAATGGATACGATAAATTTGAATTTTTGAAATGTTTATAAAAAATGCATAAACAAATATGATGTTGAAGAAATGGATATGATAAATTTGAATTTTTGAAATGTTTATAAAAAATGCATAAAAATATGCATTCATTGATTATAATTGCGTTAATATTTGCAGATTTTTAAACTACATTTATTATTGAAACGTTTTTTTTCGATGCATTTTTTCTCACATTATTAATGTGAAGATGATCATAAAATTGAATTAAGTTTTGAGATTTTTTTAGTGTTTTCGTTGCTTTTTGATATATTCTTTTTATAATATTAAAAATATATATGTTTTTTAACATGAATATTTTTCGTATTTTAAGACTTAACAAGAATCTTAGGCAAACTATTTTAACATGATCACTTAATTTGGGTCCATACATGGAGAACATCGCAACATTTTGTATAAAATCATAAATAATTATGCCATCCACAGTGATACTTGCACTGCTGCACACTGCTTTCCTTCGTTTTTGCAACTACGCTAAAGCTTTTAAAAAAAATTAAAAATCATACATTATATTTTTCTTTGTTGAACAAGGTACTATTAGAGAAGGTGCTCCTCCTTCTTTGCTGGATGAAACTACTGTTTCAGTGGCCATGATGAGAAAACAAATGGTTAACATAAAGTGAATTGAGTCTGTTTTTCAGTGACCGCAGAATTATTTTGATGTTAAAAATGGTGTTTGATTAGCATTCAATTGGATGGTAGGATGGAAGAACGCTAGCAAACTTTAAACCTCATATGTTATCCTCAATTGAGGTTTACATACTTGAGAATCAGTTTAGTTTTTTATTTGGACAAAGTTGATTCATTTTTTATTTAAATACAACCAAAAAAGTCAAGTTTTGAGTTCTTTGTACTGTGTAGTTAAATGACACTGAGAAATAAATGAAAAGAAACTCTTGAGACATGCTCTTCTCAGTGCGCTTTAGAGCATCTCCAACAAGGTTATGGGTCATAACGTTACGACCCGTAACATGTTGGGAGATATCTTTGATATCTCCCAACAGGCGCGAGCCGATTTTATCGGCTTGCGAGGCTCCCGCACCTATATATGGCACGGAGGGGGGGGAGGAGGGTTGTTGTACTTTCCCTTTTTCCTCCTTTTTAATTTTTTTTATTCTTTATGACACCGGGATGCTGCCATGCGTAACGAAGATGGGGAGATGGACAGTTCCAGCTATGCCAGACGACGCATCTGGTCCAGCTCACCTTCCTCCACCAGCGGGGACGACGATTGAAGACTTACGTATCCTCCACGAGCTGCCACAGGGATTCGCTCATCGATCTTTTACCGCGCTGGCCACCGTTCAGGTACTAAATTTAATTTTTTCAATATTTTTAGTTACTGAACTACTAAAAAGCATGCCAGTGCATGTACGTTATACGTTTTGATAGTATGAACTGTTGGTTTTATAGTCATTTAACTGGTATAATTTTAATAGACTGAGTATGTCTACCTTCGCGGGAGTTGGGCAAAGTTTGTTTCACATGCCCTTGACATATTACCATTGCATATTCGGGAGAGGCTACTTGCTAGTCTGTTCGGACTCTTTTTACGTATTATACCTCCCCAGTCCTTTGATCGACCTTTGGTAGACGCCTAAGCAGAGAGATGGTGGCCTACGACGCACATTTTTCACTTTTTGGATTTTGAGCTAGGTTTCCCCAAGCCGATTTTTACATACTTACGGGGATAGAGATAGGCCTTCCAGATAGAGTCACTTGTCCATTTGATGCCTCTTTAGAGTCACATGCTTCCTACCTACAGTATTTGCCAGATTTATCAGCAGCTTATATAGCTAATGGTGTCGTTTCCATCACATATTTAATTCAGTATATTACAGTGCATCTCGATGTGGTATATTTCCACGACATAGTATACAGGGATACCATTTTATACCTTATTGGTTCGACATTCTTTTTGAACCAACGGAGTACGATTAGGCTGGGCTACCTAGCAACACTAGCCGAGTTAGAGCAGCTGCATTTGATTGATTGGGGCTCTGCCATATTAGGTTATCTATACGCTGCTCTTGACTCCTATGCTTTTGGAGAGGTTCGCCAGATGTTCGGTTTTTGGTACATGTTGTTATGCTGGTACTACGAGTACACGGCCAACATGCATCCACACATATAGCCCACCGCCAGTCATGCTGCTGTGTAACAACCCATAAATTTTAATATATTCAAATCTAGATTTAAACTAAATAAAATGGAATTAAATTGGATAAAAATCAAATTTTGTTGATTATAATGATGATGATTAATTGAATGGAGTATAAATAGATTCTAAATTTAGTTATACTTAGAATTGTTGCAATTTGAAAATTTTTATTTCATTTATTTAATAAATTTGAATTGTTTAGTTATAATGGAAATTCAAATTTAATTTGAGAAATGGAGAATTCTAAGTTGGGAAATAATAAATGAAATTAAAATCAAAGATTCAAATAATCAAAGTAAGATTTAAAATGTGCGAAATTTAGTTATAAAATTTATTTAAGTTGAAATTCGATTAAAATGGAAGTTAACGAAAATTTAAATTCAACTAAAAAAGTTAACTGAATAATCGAATATTTTAACGAAATGAGTGTAATCTCTACTTAGACCTTAGAAATGACTTCGATAATGAGTGCACACATTGTCGATGTTTATTTCGAAGAGTTTAAGTGGGGGAGATCACTCAATGGTTATTATAACTTGTTTGGCAAAGGATTTTGGATTTAAATTCCATATAGTATAAAGTCTATGTAAAATTATTTGTATAGGTTATTTAGAAATGAAATTTTAAATTAAACCAGAATTGGAAATTTCTATGTTCTTTGTGAATTAAAGTTTGGACTTAAAATTTTATTTGGTGTGTTTTTCTATCAAATAGTATAAACATATAGGTTATTTTAAACTCGGTTTAAAACCCAGAATCAAGTATCTAAGTTCATATTAACTAATAATGTTAAGTCCTATGTTAAGGTAACCCGATTCATTAAATTTAGATTTTGAAATCATGAAATGGATTTAAGTATTAAGAGAAGAGCAATGGTCATTGAAATACTTAAGCATGAGCAGTAATTAAGTTCAGATAAATTCCACGACTTGTAGATAAAAGTGTTAAAGGAAATTGAAATTAACCTCGAAATATAATTCAACTAAAGTCGACTAGAATGGAAAAAAATGTTGTGAAATATAAAATGAAAATAGCTTATGGCTTGAAATAATTTAACAAGCATATTAAGTCAGATCGTGATGGGTTGAAAGGAATTTAGGTTAGTTGATAGAATATGAATGGTCGATAAATTTAAAACAAGGAATTAATGGTAAGTTAGTGTACATATGAAATGAATGGAATGCAAATCGCTTTGTTGAATGAAATATAACTTCATTTGTAGAGAAATCGAGTTAAATAAAGTTAAACTTAGGAAATCGAATTTATAATGGTTTGGCCACTAAGTATGAATTTGAGTATGAATAGCCATTAATTCAATTTATGATTTGTGTGTCGAATAAATAAATTGAGTTAATGGAATAAAGATTTAGTTTAAAATGAAAATTGGAATAAGTGAACAAAAAGTTGGTTAAATGAATGAATAGAAAAGCCAAAACAAAAGATGTGAGATGTAAATATAAAATTTGGCTTATAGGAAATGAGGTAATAGTTAAGTGAATTCTAATTTGGCAGTTTATGATATTGAAATGGGACGTGAAAATAGAACTCAACATGAGTTGGATGAGTATAATGAAATGAGATCAACTTAGAAAGACTAAATAAGTTGATTTAGAATATATATATATATATATATATAGTTGGATTGAGTAAGGAAAATGAGGATTTCGGAGATGAGAGAAATAGAATGGTTTCTATAAAAACCACAACTGACCTTAACCCTTGATGATGGATTCGAAGTTAACTAAATGGAACGACATTCATGTAATATGGATGAAGTAATAAGAAATGAAATTTTGTGAGTTGATTCATGTTAAGGTATTTAGGAATTAATATAATCAAATTAGCGAGGAGGCTTAAAATGAATCCAAACCTTAATTAGAACTTAACACTTGGAATGAAATGGGAAATTTAATAGAAAGAATATTGGAATAGTGCAAGCAATCGGATATGAATCCGTTTCTCGAGTAAGGTAGTGAATATAAATAGTTGGTTGAATGAACAAGAACAAGCGAAATGGATGAGTTGCATATGAACTCAATATAATATGGACGATGATGGAGTGTAAAATGAAATTGAAGTAATATAAAGAAAACGAATAGGAATATATATATTTTAAGTACAAAAAGGGAAAATTTTGCTATGAACATATGGAACAATAATCTATTTTGATGGTAAAGCATTGCCTACGTTTTGGAATTGAAAGGGTTGGAACTTCAAATAAAAGAAATCGATGTTTAGGCGAAACCTGAAATAGTAGATAAGCTGAAACTAAAATGACCATAACTTTTGATGGGCTGATCAGAATTCGACGATTTCGGACTTTTCGAAAACCTTAGAAACCAAGCTAAATTTTGTGTTAGTAAAGCCTTGCCTAGTTTCCATGTCTATTAGGTTGAAAACCAAGAACTAGTTGTAGTTGTATGTGCAGAATGAATACCAATGTTGTTTTGGTCATAACTTCCTAACGGAGCGTCGGATTTTGATGTGCGAGTACAATTCGGAAACCCCAAAAAGTAAGTTAAAACTTTTCCTTAATATGCTTGCTGAAATTTTTATGTTTAAGGGGATAAAAAACTGGGTTGAACAACTCAGATCTGCATTTTTCAGTGTACGGGCTGAGGTGTTCGTCATCATTAAAATAGTCATAACTTTTGAACAAATTCACCGAATTCGATGAATCCGATCAATTCGGAAAGCCTGAAAGAAATGCAACAACATTTTCCGTGTGTTTTAGTCCAATTCCATCATTTATAGGGTGATAATCAATGATTTGGTTGCTGGTCTGTCATGAATATTATAGTTTTGTAGTTGAAATGTCGATGATATGTTGTGCAAGTTATATGCATTTGCTATTTAGTGTATATATGTTTGATTCTCATGTACATGTGAGTATGTAGCAGGTGTAGGGAAGTTGCGGTATGCCTTGGAGCTCGCTTGCGCAAAGTACTAATTTGCTAATGTAAATAAAATTTGCAAATAAACGCTAAAGGAGGTACGTACTTATGCTGCATGGTTTTGTGGTTTTATATTTTGTTTTCTCCATTTTTGGGATGCCTCATCGAACGATGAGATGAATATTTGAGTATATATATGTAGGGATTTTTTTTCCGGACCTCTCTGTACAAAGGAGATGCCGCCGAAATTTTCCATGATTTCGGGAGTTAGATTTTTTTTTTGATATTTTACAACTATATAACTTATTTTATAAATGTTATTTTATAAGTATGGATTTGAATGTATGAATGTGTTTAATACCTTATTTCGTTTTCTTTTCGAGGATGAAAAGACTTTAAAGTGGGGGAGAATGTATCAACTCATAAATTTTAATATATTCAAATCTAGATTTAAACTAAATAAAATGGAATAAAATTGGACTAAAATCAAATTTTGTTGATTATAATGACGATGACTAATTGAATGGAGTATAAATAGATTCTAAATTTAGTTATACTTAGAATTGTTGCAATTTGAATTTTTTTTATTTAATAAATTTGAATTGTTTAGTTATAATGGAAATTCAAATTTAATTTGAGAAATGGAGAATTCTAAGTTGGGAAATAATAACTAAAATTAAAATCAAAGATTCAAATAATCAAAGTAAGATATAAAATGTGTGAAATTTAGTTATAAAATTTATTTAAGTTGAAATTGGATTAAAACGGAAGTTAACGAATATTTAAATTCAATTAAAATAGTTAATGGAATAATCGAATATTTTATTTATTTAATTAACTGTGAAATTTAATGGTTTCGGCAACTGTCTCAGAATCCAACGAAACCAGTTTCATTGGATCCAAAATGGTTAATTTTGGTAGGAGTTCAATTTGCGTTAAAATCGGACATATCGTTTTAGCGTATGGGAGGGAATCTGAATCGAATCAAAAGAACTGGACAATTTTTAGTTTCTCTAATTTGGGCCTCCTATTTATATACCTCAAAGCTCCTTATCCACCTCATTCAACCATTTTTCACTAAATGTGTACTTATTCCATCAGAATTTTCTCTAATGACTGAAACAACATCTTAAACACTAATTTGAACAAAAATCCAAGCTTCAAAAATCAAATCCTTCCAGACCCTAGCTTATTATATATCAATTCGAAGCTCTCGGCGGTACGAAGCTTTTGGTGCAATTTGTTTCGACATGCAGTGCCTGGTTTTGCCGGAAATTGTTAGTCAAACTTCGGATTTTTGAAGCCTTAGGTTTTAATTTGGGGATTCGTGTTCTAGAAGTAAATCGACGAATCCAAGATCGGGTTTGGTCAGAAGGATCATTTGTAACTGATAGATGGTTGTCTCGAGGTCCAGAATGGCCGGAGTTGGCCATGATGTTTTAGGGTTTAAAAACCCATTCGTTCAGCTCGACACTGGCGGGAGAGGAGACCACCGGAGGTGACGTGTTGGGTGGGGATATATGCGCCTGGAGGAGAGCTTTCAGTTGGAGGTGGTTGCAGCTCTAACGGTTGCCGGAGTTGGTGGCAAGAGGCGGTCAAAGATTGGCCAGGTAAGGGTTCTTGCGGCATCACTGTAGCGACAGATTAATGGATGAGCAGGAGAAGAGAAGCTGACGTGTCACAGTTCCATTGGGTGAGAAGTTTGGTTATTAAATTTTATATATTTGAAAATTCAAAGGGTAAATCGCTAATAACTTTTACATACTGACTCGGATTTGGACGTGGTTGAGTGCGTTGGGATCATGGAGGAATTGCAATCGATCTGAGACTAGTTTGGATGCTTTTGGAGACTATGAAATTTTGGGCTTCTTTTGGACGTCCAATCCCTAAGGACCCTAAGGTGAGTGATTTTATCGCTCACGATGAACTGAATTATTCCCATATTTATCAAATTAAATTATGAAATAGTTTGATTGCATGGTTGTGATTAGTTGTTGAATTGGTTGCTTAAATTTGATATTTAAGAGGGTTAACATGCAAAGTAGATCGATAATTAGTTACTTAATTTAATTAGATTTCTAATTTGAAATTTTGATCCTTGTTAATCCGTGAAGCAGTTTAATACTGATTTATTTGGATGGAATGGTTGTGATGGATTGTTGGTTGAAATTTATTACTGAATTGCTATTGACACTGCTAATGCTCCATATCAGTATATTGTATTGCATGTTGATTTTGACGATAACTCCCATTTATCCTTGATGTTACGGGCATCTAATAAACCCGGGATTTATCGATAAAATAAATTAAGAACACAGAGTGAAATGATAAATATTTGTGACCCCTGATTTGGATTGAAATGATATATATCCATCCCTGAAATATCGAAAAATTAAAATCACTTGGCCATAGGATAGCAAATTACATACGGACATCGGTTGGTTAAATGATTTTTAAATATTCGAAATTCTACTTGATGGAAAATTCATTTATAGGAAATGTGTTGGTTCCGATAAATTTTATTCTTCCTTTAAAAATCTGAATCTTGAATGTTATTTGAATTGATTAAGGACATTTTCCCTAAAGTGAATTTGAAGTTTAAAGATTTAAAGTTAATATGATTTGGGATTTTCAAGAAATGGGTAGACTCGAATTTAATAAATTCTTATTAAATTTAGTATTGGAATGAAAATAATCGAGAATACTCGGAGTTGTTTAAACTTAATACGAGTATGATTTTGAATCTTTGAATTTGAAAATGGGTTTGAAATGGGGTTTGGGACTAGTCATTGGGCTAGACAAACTCCAATGAGACTGGAGTTAAATTCAAATATTGAAGTTCGGAAGAAAGGAACGATTTTTAGATAAAGAAGCTATTATATATGTTGTAATAACCCGATCTTTACACATATCACTAACACAGATATTAATTGATCGTAAGTGCGTATTTACAAATACGATTTAAAATCCAGATTTTAAAATTCCAAATCATGTTAACTTATGTATAATAGCATTTACATATGCATGTAGCACAGCATTTACCGAAAACCTTTTTTACACATTCATGTATGATAGCATGTATTAAATAATGTTTGTTTAAATTTATTTTACCCATGTATGTAGAATAACACTTAGGCATAACAAGTTTTTGCCATTTTATAACACATGTTTGGTTTATTTTTTTTCAAAGGATTTAGAATTTTATTTTTTTTGTAAATTCTTGATTTAAAAACTTTTAACACTTGAATAAAAACATACCAAAACCATTCTTGTCAAAGCAATTTCATGTTCACATGTACGTCAACACTATAACATGAAATACCATTTCTCTTTGCAAACATGTTTTCACATAGATATATACTTGAGGATAACACCTACACTAGAAATAAACTAGTAAAGAGAATCTAGAGAAATATCTTTCACATGGCAAAATCATTTTTGTATCAAATATTTTAAGTTTTAAATCTTTTTCATTTCTCATAAGATTTTCTGAAAATGTCACTTTCTTTTGCATTTTTCAAAAACATGTTTACTTTGTCATAGACATGTGACTAAAGATTTACAAAATCTTATATATATACCAAGGATCTTGTCTACACTAGATAAATTCTAACACATAGATTTTTCAAGATTTTCCACGTTCATTTCATCACGTGGCCGAGATCAATTTTACCAGAACTTTCAGATTTTGCATCACCTTGGAAGGCAAGTAATTTTTTTATATAATTTCATGTTAAATCAAGTTGTCATGAGAGAAATATGGTTGGGAATTCCAAGAAAAAACTGAGCATGTATGGTACAAGGATGGTTGGTATAATTTGTGTATACCAAGGAATATTTAGTGAAGAACATGGATGGTACAATGGCATTTAAGGTGATGTTTTATAGTAAACCAATAGGAGAAAAGAGGTGGATTGCATAGGGGATTTTCAGGGTGATGTTGGCTGATATAAGCCATGTGAATTTGGGGTGATGGTATGTTGATTAGAAAGAAAAGGATTTTCTTATATGTCTATCATTTGTCACAACAAAATCTGAAAACTGATTTTGCTTGTTTCCAAAACCAGTATTGAATGCACCATATTTTTATGATTTTCCTCTACTATAAATAGACCATAAGCGCACACATTCCCCTCACAACAAACCAGTCAAAGATCAGTAACAAAGCTAAGGGTTTGAAGCTTTTAAGGTGTGTAAACTGCTTTTAAAATTTCTGTTTTAAAGTTCCTGTATTTTGCTAGTCTGAACTGTAAGTTGAACTTGGGTTTTTGTGATGATCTTGTTAAGTTGTATGTCTTGTTTGCATAGTAATCTTTGTCTAATCTAAGAACTAGTGGTTAGTAATTAAGATATTTAGTGGCATTAGTTTAAGGGTGTTATCATACCAGCATAAACTCTGTTGTTCTGATCCAGTTTAAAGAATCAAACCATTGATTCTTTGGTCAGAGAACTTAAGAGGGTTTGAATAGGACATCCTGTTAAGTTTGAACCGTTATATAACATACAGGTCATCTAAAAGTAAGGAAGGAAGGTGTAACATTTCAAATAAACACTTAAACATGAAAATAAAAAATCAACAGCTGCTCTCTGTATCTAAAAATAAAAGTGGATTTTCAAACTTCATGAAAACTCGTTTTGAGTTTATAAATGTAATGATGGATCGAAATAACGATTTTTAAAAGAAAAATCATGATTTTTAACTACCTAAATCACGAGATATGGGGGTTGTTTTTGGTACTTGGGGTTCACGCTGGAATTGTTCATCAATGGCGACGCATGGGGGGTGCAGTCCTGGGGGAAAAGCGACGTTGGGATGTCCAGTTGACATAGCAAAGAGGAGACGGTGGCATGTGGACGAGGTAGGGAACGGTGGTGGCTTTCTTGGATGGTTTTTTTTGCTGGCAATGGAGGTGGCACGGTGAAATTACTGTAGTGGACATGGAGGGGCGATCGGAGGGTTGCTAGATGATCGGTGGGTGCAGTATGACTTGCGTGGGTGATCAGTGGTGATGGACGTGGGTCGGGGAGTGTGTGCAGGTGCACTGCATGTCAAGAACGAGAAGAAGAAGAAGAAGAGGCGAGGTACTACAATGTGGTACTTTGAAAAACCATGGGAACTGGCCTATTTTTCATAGGCGCACACCATGGTTAGGAAGTGGTACTTTGCTAATGTGGTAGTTTGGCATTTAGGATATGGTACTTGGAAAAATCATGAGAACCCGGCCTGATTTCATGAGCGCACACCATGGTTTTGAACTGGTACTTTAAGAAAAGTGGTACTTTGCCATATTCACTTTCAAACAAGGATTTTTGAATATATTTTTTTAAATTGAACCAAGTTTTTATTTAAATAATATATTAAATATAAAAGGAAAAATATAATAAAATAAAAAAAGAATTTTTATTTAAAATAGTAAGGAGGGGAAAAGAAGTGAATCAAGTGTTTGAAATCAAGTAATAGTTATCGCCAGAAATTTAATAAAGCTGTATTTAAAATTTAATTACAATCTTTGTTTTATAATTAGAATTAGAGATAATTTTCTAATGTAAATATTGGGATTTTAAAGAGGGAAAACTATATGCTATGAATATGCTAAAATTGTCTGTTATAAACTGAATTTTCTGATACGAAGGAACGATCATACACTGTTTATATTTTATAAAATATAGATTGTAAATTCTAAACTTAATTTAGTTATAAGTAATTAGATTAAGGAATAATTATGAGTAATAAATTTCTAAAAGAATAATGTAAGTATTTCTTTTCAAAAGTGACGAACAAAATGTAAAGAAAAACCTTGTGCAGCGCGCACACTGAAATTGTCCATTTTTAAGAGATGGTCAAAATACCTAGATATAAGTAAGATGATTATATATACTGTTTAGTTGAACTGTAATAATCATGTTAGATAAATAATTTAACGGGAAATGACTCGCTAATCATTTCAAAGAGACCGAAATAAATATTCCACTTTGATTTGATTATACGCCATGCGTCAGAGATTTTTAAATTGAAGACGTTGATATACAAGGACTACTTTTGAATAGTGCCTTCGGTTTGTCCAATCCCAGGACAACTTGTATGGACGAATGTCTGACAAAGTAATTCTAACTGATCACGTACGTTGATCTCTCCAAACGTATTTATATGGTGGCAGAGGAATTCGTTTCTCTCGCTGTATACCTATAATATATTTTTGGGGAAGTCAATTAGTGGTTGACGAGTTTTGACGATGTGGCATTCAAAGAAAATAAACAGTGATGATGAAAAGGTAAGTCCAGCCTTAAGCCTTACACCCAGGAAATGACAAAAATCGGGCAGGCGGCATGGCTATGTGGGTCGCTCCCATTAGGATGTATAATCACCTATCTAGAGAAATTCCTTTTACTTCTTTAATCTATTTCGATGTTGTCCCTTTTCGGGAAACGATGGTTTGAGCCCAACCGTTGATGATATACATTCGATACACCCATGAGAAATGAGTGGTTGGTCATGTGTGGGCCGGGTTGCAAGATGTTCTTGTTGAACCCAGGTGTATTCGCCTCTAGAGATACATCATCGGAAGGTGGTCCCATACCTTGTCATAGTTGGAAACCCAATGTCCATAAGCGCCAAGCGGTTTTATTTGTATACTATATAGGAGAATGTGAGATGCAAGCATTCTTCTAGATTCTAAATTATTTGTGAAAATTTATAGACACTATGATAATATCTGATTTCAAGTATATAAAGTGTTTTGATCTCATAAGGTAAAAACCCGTTCCGTATTCACGGCGTGGTCTTATGAGATATTTATATTTCTTTAATCTGTTTTAAAACTGTTTACTCATACCAGTCCCCTGACTGACCCGGAGTTTATTTTCTGTGTTTCCCTTAAACTCTTGGGTATTCATAACACTTGTTATGAATAGACAAGTGAATCAGGATTGGATAAAACTTGAGAAGCTGGATGGAGATTTTCTGTGTGCTGGTCTACTTATCTTATCTACTGTATAATTATATCTCTGCAAGTTAGTTATCAATGATATGTATAATTAAGGATGTACTATGAATGGTTTGTATCACTAGATTCAGTATGCTCAGATGTAATATGTACTGCTGTGTAATATTATAAAGTATTATATTTTGTAAAAATTCTGCCGTGAGATTCTGATGTTTTTCTGTGATTTTATCTTCTATCTTTCCTTATTCTTATTAATGGCACGACTTCCAAGGTGTTCGAAAGTTGGGTCGTTACAGTTGGTATCAAAGCTTAGGTTACTGATTACCTAGGCTTTGGGTGAGTGTGAGAGAGCGTATTTTTGAAATTTAAAATAAATTTAGTTCAACTTGGATGGTATACCTAAGTTAGTTATATCCAATCAAGTCTGGATTGACAACCTGTTATATTCAGGTGATTAAAATGAGTAACCGAGGACGAAGAGGTCGAGCTAGTGGAACTTCCACTACTACTGGATCCCAGGATCAAGGAGAAACTATGGAGGAAGTTGCACCAATCCGGCAGGATAAAAGCTTTGCAACTATTTGTAAGGAGTATACGACTCTGGAAGGAAAAGTTTCCAAAGGGACGAAATCTTTCATTGAAGTCCAAGCATGGTTGAGGTCCTGCGAGAGGATTTTCAAAGGATTGAAATTGAATGATGAGCAGAAACGTCTCTTAGATTCGTGGCAACTTCAAGAAGCTGCTGCTATTTGGTGGGATGCTCAGACCACAAATGTTCTTGAGGCAGACTTCACTTGGGAAAAATTCAAGGAAGTTTTCAAAGCACAATTTCTACCTGCTGCAGGAAAGACTAGAATGTATCGGGATTTCATCTGTCTCAAGCAAGGGAACATGAAAATATCCGAATATGAGAACAAGTTTAATTCAATTTCTTGTTTCGGGCCAGAACAGGTTCAGATGATTGGGCATCTCAAGATTCCATTTGTCGATCTGGTGGATATGGAAGTTCGTTATGAGGCACTAGAGGGAAAGAAGCCAGTTGCAAAACAGCAGACAGGAGAACCCAGTGGTGAGAATTCCAACAAAAGGAAATTTAATCCGAAATGGAACAACAAGGAAATACCAAAGATGAGGGAGAAAGCCAAAGAGCGTTATAAAGATACGCAATGTCATAACTGAAAGGAGAAGGGACACATTGCTAGGTTTTGTACGAAGCCAGCAGCGGAAATGCCACAGCTAACTCAGCAACCGGAGCAACCTCAACAGAAACCAAAGGGAACAAGTGATGCTATTCCCCAAAAGTTTTCATGCTATAACTGTCATCAGCCTGGACACTTGGTTAAAGACTGTCTACTTATGAAAAAGGTATAGCAACCAAAGGTCTATGCTTTAATGGATAAGTCATCGACTTCTGAGAATGTGAAAATGGAAGGAGCTTCAGAAGGTACCTTACTCTTTTTAGATAAAAGGAGTTAATTAACTACGGTCAACCTAAAGATAAATTAATTATGATTGGATTAAATTAGAATAATATCCAATCATATTGATACCAGAAATCGGGTTAGAATTCTAAATTGTGTTATAATTTGGATTTCCTGAAATTAAGTTTGGACTTAAGTATTAATTGGATATGAACTCTGGGAATGTAAACTGCCCAATTTGTAAATCAGTGAGTCCCGAAATGGAGATAATTAACTAAGTGAATGAAGATTGTGGGTAATACTTAACGGAGTCAAGTAAATTGACTGATGAGTTAGAAAGGGAATTTGGACAGATACATATGCTTGAGCAAGATTGATTCAAATAAATGGAAGGAATAAGACTTGGGGCCTATTTTTCCAAATAAAGTATATTTGGAAGTTGATGAGAATTTAAGAGTAGTAATACATAAATGGAAATATTTTCCAACCATAGTAACAAATATATCCAGTTATGGGAATAGCTATTACAAATAAAATATTTATTGATGTGCGTCGATAGCTCTAATCTACTATTTACAAATTTCGAGGATGAAATTTTTATAAGGAGGGTAGATTGTAATAACCCAGTCTTTACACATATTACTAACATAGATATTAATTGATCGTAAGTGCGTATTTACAAATACGATTTAAAATCCAGACTTTAAAATTCCAAAACATGTTAACTTATGTATAATAGCATTTACATATGCATGTAGCACATCATTTACAAAAAACCTATTTTACACATTCATGTATGATAGCATGTATTAAATAACGTTTGTTTAAATTTATTTTACCCATGTATGTAGAATAACACTTAGGCATAGCAAGTTTTTGCCATTTTATAACACATGTTTTGTTTATTTTTTTTCAAAGGATTTAGAATTTTGTTTTTTCGTAAATTCTTGATTTAAAAACTTTGAAAACTTGAATAAAAACATACCAAAACCATTCTTGGCAAAGCAAGTTCATGTTCACATATACATCAACACTATAACATGAAATATCATTTCTCTTTGCAAACATGTTTTCATATAGATATATATACTTGAGGATAACACCTGCACTAGAAACAAGCTAGTAAAGAGAATCTAGAGAAATATCTTTCAGATGGCAAAATCATTTTTATATCAAATATTTTCAGTTTTAAATCTTTTTCTTTTCTCATAAAATTTTCTGAAAATGTCACTTTCTTTTGCATTTTTCAAAAACATGTTTACTTTGTCATAGACATGTGGCTAAAGATTTACAAAATCTTGTATATATACCAAGGATCTTGCCTACGCTAGATAAATTCTAACACATAGATTTTTCAAGATTTTCCATGTTCATTTCATCACACGGCCGAGATCAATTGTACCAAAACTTTCAGATTTTGCTTCACCTTGGAAGGCAAGTATTTTTTTATATAATTTCATGTTAAATCAAGTTGTCATGAGAGAAATATGGTTGGGAATTCCAAGAAAAAACTGAGCATGCATGGTACAAGGATGGTTGCTATAATTTATGTATACCAAGGAAGATTTAGTGAAGAACAAGGATGGTACAATGGCATTTAAGGTGATGTTTTATAGTAAACCAATAGGAGAAAAGGGGTGGATTGCATATGAGATTTTCAGGGTGATGTTGGCTGATATAAGCCATGTGAATTTGAGGTGATGGTGTGTTGATTTGAAAGAAAAGGATTTTCTTATATGTCTATAATTTGTCACAACAAAATCTGAAACTTGATTTTGCTTGTTTCCAAAACCAGTATTGAATGCACCATATTTTTATGATTTTCCTCTACTATAAATAGACCATAAGCACACACATTCCCCTCACAACAAACCATTCAAAGATCAGTAACAAAGCTAAGGGTTTCAAGATTTTAAGGTGAGTAAACTGCATTTAAAATTTCTGTTTTAAAGTTCCTGTATTTTGCTAGTTTGAACTGTAAGTTGAACTTTGTTTTTTTTGATGATCCTGTCAAGTTGTATGTCTTGTTTGCATAGTAATCTTTGGCTGATCAAAGAGCTAGTGGTTAGTAATTAAAATGTTTAGTGACATTAGTTTAAGGGTGTTATCATACCAGCATAAACTCTGTTGTTCTGATCCAGTTTAAAGAATCAAACCATTGATTCTTTGGTCAGGGACCTTAAGAGTGCTTGAATAGGATATCATGTTAAGTTTGAACCATGATATAACATACAGGTCATCTGAAAGTAAGGAAGGAAGGTGTAACATTTCAAACAAACACTCAAACATGAAAACAGAAAATCAACAGTTGCTCTCTGTATCTAAAAATCAAAGTGGATTTTCAAACTTCATGAAAACTCGTTTTGAGTTTATAAATGTAATGATGGATAAAAATAATGATTTTTAAAAGAAAAATCATGATTTTTAACTACCTAAATCACGAGATATTCTGAGATGATCAGAATTTGAACATTGGTCAAATTCCGACCATCCAGGCCACCGTGCGTCGTACGGTTGAGGAGGAGCATCATTTAGGATCGGACTTCCTAGGAAAAATGCTAAATAATTTTTCTAATGGACGATTTGGGAGGACGAGATCGAATCAGGTTTTGGGGGCTGTTTTTGGTACTAAGGGTTCACGCCGGAATTGTTCATCAATGGCGACGCAAAGGGGGTGTGGTCCTGGGGGAAAAGCGGCGTCGGGATGTCAGGTTGACATGGCAAAGAGGAGGCGGTGGCACGTGGACGAGGTAGGTAACGGTGGTGGCTTTCTTGGATGTTTTTTTCTTCTGGTAATGGAGATGGCACGGTGAAATTACTGTAGCAGTCATGGAGGGGAGATCGGAGGGTTGCAAGATGATCGGTGGGTGGAGTATGACTTGCGTGGGTGATCAATGGTGATGGACGTAGGCCGGGGTGTGTGTGCAGGTGCACGGCATGTCATAAACGAGAAGAAGAAGAGGCGAGGTACTACAATGTGGTACTTTGAAAAACCATGGGAACTGGCCAATTTTCCACAGGCGCACACCATGGTTAGAAGTGGTACTTTAGCTAATGTGGTAGTTTGGCATTTAGGATATGGTACTTGGAAAAATCATGAGAACTCGGCCTGACTTCATGAGCGCACACCATGGTTTTGAACTGGTGCTTTACCAAAAGTGGTACTTTGCCATATTCACTTTCAAATAAGGATTTTTGAATTTATTTTTTTAAATTGAACCAAGTTTTTAATTAAATAATAGATTAAATATAAAAGGAAAAATAAAATAAAATAAAAATCGAATTTTTATTTTAAATAGCAAGGAGGGGAAAAGAAGTGAATCAGGTGTTTGAAATCAAGTAAAAGTTATCGCTAGAAATTAAATAAAGCTGTATTTAAAATTTAATTATAAACTTTGTTTTATAATTAGAATTAGAGATAATTTTCTAATGTAAATATTGGGATTTTAAAGAGGGAAAACTATATGCTATGAATACGCTAAAATTGTTGTTATAAATTGAATTTTCAGATACGAAGGAACGGTCATACACTGTCTATATTTTATAAAATATAGATTGTAAATTATAAACTTAATTTATTTATGAATAATTAGATTAAGGAATAATTATGAGTAATAAATTTCTAAAAGAATAATGTAAGTATTTCTTTTCAAAAGTGACGAACAAAATGTAATGAAAACCCGTGTGCGGCGCGCACACTGAAATTGTCTATTTTTAAGAGATGGTCAAAATGCCCAGATATAAGCAAGATGATTATATGTACTGTTTAGTTTGACTGTAATAATCATGTTAGATAAATAATTTAAAGGGAAATGACTCGCTAATCAGTTCAAAGAGACCGAAATAAATATTCCACTTTGATTTGATTATACGCTGCGTGTAAGAGATTTTTAAATTGAAGATGGCGATATACAAGGACTATTTGAATAGTACCTTCGGTTTGTCCAATCCCAGGACAACTTGTATGGACGAATGTCTGACAAAGTAATTCTAACTGATCACGAACGTTGATCTCTCCAAATGTATTTATATAGCGGCAGAGGAATTCGTTTCTCTTGTTGTATACCTATAATATATTTTTGGGAAAGTCAATTAGTGGTTGGCGAGTTTTGACGATGTGGCATTCAAAGAAAATAAACAGTGATGATGAAAAGGTAAGTCAAGCCTCAAGCCTCACACCCAGGAAATGACAAAAATCGGGCAGGCAGCATGGCTATGTGGGTCGCTCCCATTAGGGTGTATAATCACCTATCTAGAGAAATTCCTTTTACTTCTTTAATCTATTTCGATGTTTTCCCTTTTTGGGAAACGGTGGTTTGAGCCCAATCGTTGGTGATATACACTCGATACACCCAAGAGAAATGAGTGGTCGGTCATGTGTGGGCCGGGTTGCAAGACGTTCTTGTTGAATCCAGGTATATTCGCCTCTAGAGATACATCATCGGAAGGTGGTCCCATACCTTGTCATAGTTGGAAACCCAATGTCCATAAGCGCCAAGCGGTTTTATTTGTATACTATATAGGAGAATGTGAGATGCAATCATTCTTCTAGATTCTAAATTATTTGTGAAAATTTATAGACACTATGATAATATCTGATTTCAAGTATATAAAGTGTTTTGATCTCATAAGGTAAAAACCCGTTCCGCATTCACGGCGTGGTCTTATGAGATATTTTTATTTCTTTAGTCTGTTTTAAAACTGTTTACTCATACCATTCCCGTGACTGACTCGTAGTTTATTTTCTGTGTTTCCCTTAAACTCTTGGGTATTCATAACACTTGTTATGAATAGACAAGTGAATCAGGATTGGATAAAACTTGTGAAGCTGGATGGAGATTTTCTGTGTGTTGGTCTACTTATCTTATCTAATTATATGTCTGCAAGTTAGTTATCAATGATATGTATGATTAAGGATGTACTATGAATGGTTTGTATCACTAGATTCAGTATGCTCTGATGTAATATGTACTGCTGTGTAATATTATAAAGTATTATCTTTTGTAAAAATTCCGCTGTGAGATTCTGATGTTTTTCGGTGATTTTATCTTCTATCTTTCCTTATTCTTATTAATGGCACGACTTCCGAGGTGTTCGAAAGTTGGGTCGTTACATGTAACAACCCGGAAATTCTGAGCCAATTTAAAATTTTTATTTTGGCAATTTTAATGAATTTTGAATATTTAAAATCAATTATTTTAAATAATAACGACGAGAAATTTATTTTGAATAGAATTAGAACGTATATATTCGTATAGATCGTCGTTAGAATATAAATAATTATATATAATTATAAAAGGAATTGAAAATGGCGCGGTAGTTCGATAATTCGATTTCAAACTTCAAATGAATGTACAGGATTCTAAATAAACCGCATTTTAGCGAAACCAAAAATATTAGGATCTAGTTGAGAATATCTTTCCAACGAATCTGAAAAATCGAAATTTCATAGCGGGAATCAAAAGTTATTCCCAGTTGAAAATTCAGAATAGTCGCTATGTGAATTATACATGGCCCAAAATGTCAATTTTGCATACGGATGAATTTGGACTCGAAACCACTTCCATTGAGTTCAAAATGTCGTTTAGAACTCCGAAAAGTATAAGCTTTGATATATTCCGATATCCGGAATAGTGGCAATTGGCTTGAGCTTTTCGGTTAGCAAAACATAGCCCTTAAAAAGTGAAATTTTGCATATTAGCTCAGAATTCTACGAGATAATTTTTCTGGATTCATAATGACAAATCATTGTTGAGTTCCAAATGGCGCGTCGAACGGAGTTAGTATGTGGCCGTGCGAGCTGAAACAGTTCAGGGTAAAGCAGGCAGTCATTTTACAAAGGAACATTATTGATACGACCTCAGAATTCGATTTCGTTTTTTTATTTGGATTCTTATCGTCTAAAAATGGTTATATCCAAAAGAGCATGATTTTTGAAGTTAGCATGTGAGCGTGCAAGAAGAAATGGTGCGCCAAAATAGCATTTTTAGAGCTTAACTAAGCATTTTTGAGAATTTTAACGGATGGTCAAACGAACTCGGAATTCGACGAAACTTATTTCGTTGGACTCGTCTTCTGGTCTACTACGTCGTGTCCAAAATCCGCGGCGATTGGAGATCGTTAGCGTTCAGGCGATACGCGGGAAACGAGCATATAAACACTTTTACTTCCTTTTCTACTTCACTATTTTCATTTCCTCCTTCCTCCACAAAAACTCAAAAATGGAGAGCTCCACCCCACCGCCGCTGCCCCCTCCTCCACCAGCCACCACCGGCCTCCGACCGCCGACCGCACACCCTCCTCCTCTTCCCCTCCTCCTCCTCCCCTCTCTCTCCTCTCTTTTATGTGATTTTGCAAACCCTAGAAGCCACCACCACCACCACGGCCACCACCACTACCGCCGCCGCCCCTTAGCCGCCTCCCCAACTCACATCAGGTCCAGCGCCCCCTTCCCCCTCCTCAATTCCGGCCGTGGGCCCCCCGGTCACCAAAAACCTATTTTACACTAATCACCCGTTTTGCAAATAAGCCCCTGACCGTATTTCACCAATAACTCTCAAACGGTGCGTTTCTGGCTAAAGTCCCTCTAAAACAAAGTTGTATAGCACGAAATTCTCTTCGATTTGGCTATATGAAAGTCGAGTTTTGGAGTGCGGAGCTGCTCGGAAAACGCATTCGAAGTCTGCTGTTCAAAAGCGGTAAAATTCGTGTACTTTCGCGAATTATGGCGAATCGGAGCATTTTCGGCAAAAAGTCCTATAGGCAAAAGTTGTTTAGAATGCCGTGCTTGTGCTAGAAAAATAGATGGATTGAAGATTTGAGCTTGTATGCGAAGTCTGGAGCTCGAACAACAATTCAGCAATTCAGAAAAGGCGTTAGAAAAAATCAATGTGAGAACTTCTCACTCTATATTTCTTTTTCTAGTTATATATATATATACTAGGATGCAGACGGTGCTTAGCAGCACCCGACACCCGTCGTCCACAGACCAAGGACGGCTTGTATGCTTGTTTGATGTGTGGTGAAATTTGTTTGTGTTGTTGATGTGAAATCGATAATAAAAGGTAGATGGTTGAAATAAATTAATTATCGTTAAAAATATAATTTTTAATGTGAAAGTGAATAAATAAATATTTATAAACAAATCGGCCGATTTGTTTATATACACTGGTTTGACTGATATTGATTGGGTCGATAAATTTTACACATCGCCCAACTGCACAAATAAAAATCTGTGTTTGTTGATTTGAAACCCCACACGGGTGTTGGGATGATATTTGGGTACACTAATCCCAATTATTTAATTGTATGTCGATCGATTGGTCGACAGACTGTGTAAGCGTTGATTATTTATATTTGATACTTATGCAGTTATGTGGTGCACTTTGGATGATGGTTGATTGTTTATCGTTGCTATTATACACATGTGTTGTATGGAACCCATATAATTAACGTTATAGGGTAATTGACTGGGCCTCATTCCAATCGTGAAAATAATGAATATTATAAAAGAAAATTCATGTATTGAATATAAAAATAATCATGTGTTGACGATGTTCATGTGTTGAAATTATTCATGTGTTGAGTAAAATATTTTAAATATAACAAAATTTACATCTTTATCATATTTACGATTAGAATCTACTTTACGGTTGGAGTCTAATTAAAAATCAAACGATAGATACCATAATTTTATAAAATATTTTACATAACAAAAATAGTCGTGTGTTGACAGTACTCATGTGTTGAGATTAGTCAGGTGTTGGAAGAAATATATATTCATGTGTTGAATGGAATAAATATTCATTTGTTGAATAGAATAACAGATTTATTGAAATATATAAAGCCGTGTTGATTAGAGTTGCGCTATTTTGACGTGAACGATATTTATATCGATTATATTCGTTTTTATAATGAATATAGAAAAGAAGTGATTTCAAAATATAACGTTTTGAAAATATTATCATTTATATAGTAATGATACGAAATTTTCAATTTTGATTTGAAACTGAATATAGAGTTGAAATGGTTTTGAAAACGAATTTAAAACAATTTATAAAATACGTTTTAAAAAGGAAATCGACGAAATATATATAATATATATTATATATATAATGGCCTGAATAGAACGCACCGCGCCGCGGCAGTTCGTGAATTTCTATCATTGACTTCGAATTGACGTTGCGGGAGATCCGACCGTCGGATTCTCCTAAAACCGGAACCGTTGGGTTCGTATCGAAAAGAGCTGTCCAATGAATATTAGAAATTTGAAATCCAACGGTTGGATTTGGAATTATGTCCAAATCAAATTTGAAAAAGGGCGCTGTAAGTGCAGTTCGATGGCCGTTGATGGAAATCGACTGTACGGGCCTTGATAAAATTATTAAAAATATTAATAATTTGTGTAAAATCATAATATGTGAATTGGAAAGAACTGGGATGAAAAACTCCATATTTGAAAGGATAAAAATAGATTTTTATCGAAATGAACGGGTTTTGAACTAGAACTAAAACCAATTTATTTTTGAAATGAATAAATTGAATTTGAATCGGTTTTGAAAATAACCAGAATTTCCAATATATATAAAGTGGAAGTGGATCTGAATCGAAATTGTCTTTGGAATATTTCGATATTGGATTTCGTGACTATACAGATATTGTTATGGGAATTTGAAAGATATATTTTATATCGTTATTTCCAATACGATATTTGTTGGTTTCAGAATTTGATATTGAATATAAGCCGGTATATTTTCTATTCAGAGCCTTGTATTTTCTATTCATAGCCTTGTATAATATAAATAATTACTTCGGTGTGGTTCGTTAATCCCGACTAGTTTGAAATGATATCCGAGGGAAGATTAAAGAATAAATTTAGAAGAATTTATCTTGGATAAAATTAATGGGAACCTTTCCCTAAGAATGTGATTTTGTGAATAAAAGAACATTCGAAATTGGAATGAGGCGTTTGTTGTGTTTGTGTAACATTTGTTTATCATATATGTGGGTTATTCAGAAAGGCCGGGTTTATACCCATTCTGAATAACCGATTCGACGAGATGTCGAAGATGAAGACGGTGGTTGAAGACCGGAAGTCTTCACATCGTTTGGGTGATTACTGATGATCTTGATTGGCCTGTACACCCAAGATGAGGGAAACAGTTGGTGATCGTCCAGACGTACTTGGAGATGGATGGATATGCGAGGAAAGTGCCTCCGGTTTCGTTCAGACCCAGAACGAACTTGTAAATGGATTGTGTGTCTGACATTGGATTTTATTATGTGTTGATTGGTCTCTATTAAATATACATCTGTTTGGCAGCAGAGAATTTATTCTCTTGCTTAACGCCCTTCTCTGAGACGTACGAGCTCAGAGGTTGTATATCGATGGACATCAGTCGCATGGCATGAATTGCCAGTGTGGCACGAGTAAGTGGCAATTGATCAAGGCTTTTGTTGAAAAGCAAAGTCTTGTGGTTGATGATCAAAGAACGGCCTGTGTGGCATAGCTTTGTGTATAGCGTGAATTCGCGAGCCTCACACCTCGGTAAGAGTCAAAAACGGGATAGTGACTGCAGGGAGAGCACGACGTTTCTTTCTAGCTAGGGTGGTGTCAGTGACCTACCAACCCTGACATTTATATACTTTTCACCTGTGTGGTTGTTGGAATGCGAGGCGCCTCGGATATAGATCTGTTAGGACCGGGAAACGTGTGCTCAGGAATAACTAATCCTCCAAAGTTAGGTGAGGACCGGCCCTGAAGATCCAAGGATCATAGTGGGGTCCTGAGACATTTGCTAGAGTGTCTCGAATCGGAGAGGAGCTTGCCCCTTGCCTCGACTCATGACGGAAATCCAATTTCCAATACATGATATTGCGGTTTTAATTGTAGAACTAGTATGGCGACATGATATATGGTACCCATGCCGTCTATGATTGATATTTATGATTGAAATTGTTTTGACACTATACATTTATAATAGTATCAAATGATTTGTTTTAAACGTACCAAGCATGTTTGGCTCTTATAAGGGAAAACCCTATACTGCGGCTTGCGTTGCATTGTGTGATGGGACCTGGGTCTTATAATAGCTTCATTTTTCCAAAGAGCATTGCGCTGTTTTGTTATATGCACTAGTATTCTTGGGAGGAAACCTGTTCCGTGTTATACGGCGTGGTCCCTTGAATTACTATCTTTTAAAGTAAAGTTTTAAATAACTATTTTAGTTCTCACACCAGTCACATGACTGACTTGGAGTTTATTGTTTTAACCTAAACTCTGGGTGCCCCTATTTTCGACACGGGCAGTTAGTAGTTTTGGTTTTGCAGATTTATATTCACAGGAACCTGGTTTACAGCTGGAATGATATCCGGAAAGCTCTGTATCCGTATATCTCTTTCAGTTGTGTTTTGTATTATTTTGCGCTGTGATGTATTTAAATGTAATTTATTGTAATCTCTGGTATTAGTTGTATAACATTTATTCATACTCTGTATATTCTTGTATTCTGATGGAATTGTTGTAATAAACAATGAAATGTTCTTCCGTCTGCGTTCTCTTTTGTCTTGTCCTCAACGCAATCCGTGCTTTCCTTACCGGGGAAGTTCGGGTCGTCTCAGCTTGGTATCAGAGCTTTGGTTTACAGAGCTCGAGAACAAGACACATTAGAACCGTACGAAAGAATTCATCAGATATTGGATTAGTAATATCCAATTAGAATGACTCGTTAGAGATAGGATCAGTAGTATCCTAGAACGAGTGTGAAGAGTATATTTTTCAAATGAAAACAATTTTGTTTTAAAAATTTAAATCGTTTTATACGTATTTGTATAATTTATTTATATTGATTTGGACAATCTAGTATATAAAGGTTTTGCATATACGCGTCATGAACGTATATTCGAAGTTTTAATATATTAGATAGATATAGAGTCATACTCTAGTCGCCCGGACATGGTCCTGATGATGAAGTATACCATCACCAGTATTTATTTTCGAGTGACGAAGGTGTGATATCTATATATTTCCATTAGATTGGTGTGAGAACCAAAACTAGATAGGTTTATTATTGTGATTTGGCATCAAAAACATGTTTTTCTGTATATATCAAATTATGAATTTGAAAAGCTAATTCATTAATTGATTGATGGTTGTGTTGTATGATTATTTATTTAAACCATTATGTGAATGAATGGTGAATTTAGGCTTAATTGAACCAAATATTGAATTGTATTGTAAATTATTTGCAAATGCATGCATATACATATATATATGTTTGAACAGGTAAATGGATTAGCTGTTGAGTAAAGAATTTATTTGCGTGCCCGACAAATAGGTAAACCTTAATGAGTTGGATGTGCACTTTAATTATTATATCAACTCCTGTGAGTGCCATTAGATGCGGAGTGCTGGTTATTCTGTGTGTAATTAATAAATGTCGCCATAGGATAATAACAATTAATTTTGAACTACACTGCATGGCATACTTCCTGAAGATGGCATACTTCTTAATATCGCATACTTCATCATATACCACACAAGCATTTGGAGCTTGTGTGACGAGGTGGAAGATTTACCATACGAGCGAGAGGCTTGTATGGCGATGACTATATATTACAGGTTGAATTGATGACAGATATGGACTATATATTACAGGTTGAACTGATGACTGATATGGACAATATAAAATTGTAACGGTAAAATTGCCAGATTAATAAAAACCCCACACGGGTCTGGAGTTGACAATAATCACGTCTCTCTAGTCATTAGATACGGCACATGGATTATTTATTTCCCACACGGGACGAGGTGACGAGAATTTATTCTCTGGAGCAATTAAAATACACACTCCCTCAGGCTTTGACAGGGTGACGAGAATTTATTCTCTGGAGTTATTATCTATGCACGCTCCCCTGTAAACACTAGAATATATCACTATAAATATGTGTATGCTTTATAGGATTTATTGGGTACCTAATATGACCCAATAAATTTCCAAACCCCTCCCCGTACAAAGGAGGTTATGGCGAAATTTTTCGAAAATTCCGGGTGTTAGCCAAATTTTTGAAGAATTTGAAAATTCTCAGAAACTGAAAAGTTGGAGAATGAAAGACAGAATGAACGTTGAGTTGGTTTTTAAAACAACTTTCGGCTTCTTTCCTTTTCGGGGACGAAAAGTTTTAAGTGGGGGAGAATGTAACAACCCGGAAATTCTGAGCCAATTTAAAATTTTTATTTTGGCAATTTCAATGAATTTTGAATATTTAAAATGAATTATTTTAAATAATAACGACGAGAAATTTATTTTGAATAGAATTAGAACATATATTTCCGTATAGATCATCGTTAGAATATAAATAATTATATATAATTATAAAAGGAATTGAAAATGGCGCGGTAGTTCGATAATTCGATTTCAAACTTCAAATGAATGTACAGGATTCAAAATAAACCGGATTTTAGCGATACCAAAAATATTAGAATCTAGTTGAGAATATCTTTCCAACGAACCTGAAAAATCGAAATTTCATAGCGGGAATCAAAATTTATTTCCAGTTGAAAATTCAGAATAGTCGTTATGTAAATTATACATGGCCCAAAAAGTCAATTTTGCATACGGATGAATTTGGAATCGAAACCACTTCCATTGAGTTCAAAATGCCGTTTAGAACTCCGAAAAGTATAAGCTTCGATATATTCCGATATCCGGAATAGTGGCAATTGGCTTGAGCTTTTCGGTTAGCAAAACATAGCTCTTAAAAAGTGAGATTTTGCATATGAGCTCAGAATTCGACGAGATAAATTTTTCTGGATTCATAATGACAAATCATTGTTGAGTTCCAAATGGCGCATCGAACGGAGTTAGTATGTGGCCGTGCGAGCTGAAACAGTTCAGGGTAAAGCACGCAGTCATTTTACAAAGGAACATTATTGATACGACCTCAGAATTCGATTTCGTTTTTTTTCTGGATTCGTATCGTCTAAAAATGGTTAAATCCAAAAGAGCATGATTTTTGAAGTTAGCCTGTGAGCGTGCAAGAAGAAATGGTGCGCCAAAATAGCATTTTTAGAGCTTATCTGAGCATTTTTGAGAATTTTAACGGACGGTCTAACGAACTCGGAATTCGACGAAACTTGTTTGTCGGACTCGTCTTCACGTCTATTACGTCGTGTCCAAAATCCGCGGCGATTGGAGATCGTTAGCGTTCAGGCGATATACGGGAAACGAGCATATAAACACTTTTACTTCCTTTTCTACTTCATTATTTTCATTTCCTCCTTCCTCCACAAAAACTCAAAAATGGAGAGCTCCACCCCACCACCGCTGCCCCCTCCTCCACCAGCCACCACCGGCCTCCGACCGCCGACCGCACCTCCTCCTCCTCTTCCCCTCCTCCTCCTCTTCCTCCTCCTCTCTCTCTCCTCTCTTTTATATGATTTTGCAAACCCTAGAAGCCACCACCACCACTACGGCCACCACCACCGCCGCCGCCGCCCCTTAGTCGCCTCCCCACCTCACATCAGGTCCAGCGCCCCCTTCCCCCTCCTCAATTCCGGCCGTGGGCCCCTCGGTCACCAAAAACCCATTTTACACTAATCACCCGTTTTGCAAATAAGCCCCTGACCGTATTTCGCCAATAACTCTCAAACGGTGCGTTTCTGGCCAAAGTCCCTCTAAACCAAAGTTGTATAGCACGAAATTCTCTTCGATTTGGCTATAT
Organism: Allium sativum; assembly: GCA_030737875.1. Classification (NCBI taxonomy): domain Eukaryota; kingdom Viridiplantae; phylum Streptophyta; class Magnoliopsida; order Asparagales; family Amaryllidaceae; genus Allium; species Allium sativum. Next base: position 154,072,692 of record CM060915.1, read on the forward strand.
GAAAGTCGAGTTTTGGAGTGCGGAGCTGCTCGGAAAACGCATTCGAAGTCTGCTGTTCAAAAGCGGTAAAATTCGTGTACTTTCGCGAATTATGGCGAATCGGAGCATTTTCGGCAAAAAGTCCTATAGGCAAAAGTTGTTTAGAATGCCGTGCTTGTGCTAGAAAAATAGATGGATTGAAGATTTGAGCTTGTATGCGAAGTCTGGAGCTCGAACAACAATTCAGCAATTCAGAAAAGGCGTTAGAAAAAATCAATGTGAGAACTTCTCACTCTATATTTCTTTTTCTAGTTATATATATATATACTAGGATGCAGACGGTGCTTAGCAGCACCCGACACCCGTCGTCCACAGACCAAGGACGGCTTGTATGCTTGTTTGATGTGTGGTGAAATTTGTTTGTGTTGTTGATGTGAAATCGATAATAAAAGGTAGATGGTTGAAATAAATTAATTATCGTTAAAAATATAATTTTTAATGTGAAAGTGAATAAATAAATATTTATAAACAAATCGGCCGATTTGTTTATATACACTGGTTTGACTGATATTGATTGGGTCGATAAATTTTACACATCGCCCAACTGCACAAATAAAAATCTGTGTTTGTTGATTTGAAACCCCACACGGGTGTTGGGATGATATTTGGGTACACTAATCCCAATTATTTAATTGTATGTCGATCGATTGGTCGACAGACTGTGTAAGCGTTGATTATTTATATTTGATACTTATGCAGTTATGTGGTGCACTTTGGATGATGGTTGATTGTTTATCGTTGCTATTATACACATGTGTTGTATGGAACCCATATAATTAACGTTATAGGGTAATTGACTGGGCCTCATTCCAATCGTGAAAATAATGAATATTATAAAAGAAAATTCATGTATTGAATATAAAAATAATCATGTGTTGACGATGTTCATGTGTTGAAATTATTCATGTGTTGAGTAAAATATTTTAAATATAACAAAATTTACATCTTTATCATATTTACGATTAGAATCTACTTTACGGTTGGAGTCTAATTAAAAATCAAACGATAGATACCATAATTTTATAAAATATTTTACATAACAAAAATAGTCGTGTGTTGACAGTACTCATGTGTTGAGATTAGTCAGGTGTTGGAAGAAATATATATTCATGTGTTGAATGGAATAAATATTCATTTGTTGAATAGAATAACAGATTTATTGAAATATATAAAGCCGTGTTGATTAGAGTTGCGCTATTTTGACGTGAACGATATTTATATCGATTATATTCGTTTTTATAATGAATATAGAAAAGAAGTGATTTCAAAATATAACGTTTTGAAAATATTATCATTTATATAGTAATGATACGAAATTTTCAATTTTGATTTGAAACTGAATATAGAGTTGAAATGGTTTTGAAAACGAATTTAAAACAATTTATAAAATACGTTTTAAAAAGGAAATCGACGAAATATATATAATATATATTATATATATAATGGCCTGAATAGAACGCACCGCGCCGCGGCAGTTCGTGAATTTCTATCATTGACTTCGAATTGACGTTGCGGGAGATCCGACCGTCGGATTCTCCTAAAACCGGAACCGTTGGGTTCGTATCGAAAAGAGCTGTCCAATGAATATTAGAAATTTGAAATCCAACGGTTGGATTTGGAATTATGTCCAAATCAAATTTGAAAAAGGGCGCTGTAAGTGCAGTTCGATGGCCGTTGATGGAAATCGACTGTACGGGCCTTGATAAAATTATTAAAAATATTAATAATTTGTGTAAAATCATAATATGTGAATTGGAAAGAACTGGGATGAAAAACTCCATATTTGAAAGGATAAAAATAGATTTTTATCGAAATGAACGGGTTTTGAACTAGAACTAAAACCAATTTATTTTTGAAATGAATAAATTGAATTTAAATCGGTTTTGAAAATAACCAGAATTTCCAATATATATAAAGTGGAAGTGGATCTGAATCGAAATTGTCTATGGAATATTTCGATATTGGATTTCGTGACTATACAGATATTGTTATGGGAATTTGAAAGATATATTTTATATCGTTATTTCCAATACGATATTTGTTGGTTTCAGAATTTGATATTGAATATTAGCCGGTATATTTTCTATTCAGAGCCTTGTATTTAATATCAAATGTGATTTGGGTTTATCGTGAATCGTGTTTTATATGACATTGGTTCTTTAACCCAGTTAAAGGCAGGATGTTGATTTTTGAGAAGATTAAAACTAAGTGGAATTTCAATGAATCTTTAATTAGATTGATATGTGAATTGATAATTTAAATTATCAAATCTGAAAGGTGATCGAGAATGGAGTACCACCAGTTTTGCTCCAAAGCGATAGTTAAATCTTTAATTAGATTTGAACGTAAAATGGTAATTAATTTTACCGATAATACTGTGGTGTTAGATATGGAGTATTACCAGTTTTGCTCCAGGGGATGAATAGGTTGGGATTGGGAAATAAAATAAATAATTACTTCGGTGTGGTTCGTTAATCCCGACTAGTTTGAAATGATATCCGAGGGAAGATTAAAGAATAAATTTAGAAGAATTTATCTTGGATAAAATTAATGGGAACCTTTCCCTAAGAATGTGATTTTGTGAATAAAAGAACATTCTGAATTGGAATGAGGCGTTTGTTGTGTTTTTGTAACATTTGTTTATCAAATACGTGGGTTATTCAGAAAGGCCGGGTTTATACCCATTCTGAATAACCGATTCGACGAGATGTCGAAGATGAAGACGGTGGTTGAAGACCGGAAGTCTTCACATCGTTTGGGTGATTACTGATGATCTTGATTGCCCTGTACACCCAAGATGAGGGAAACAGTTGGTGATCGTCCAGACGTACTTGGAGATGGATGGATATGCGAGGAAAGTGCCTCCGGTTTCGTTCAGACCCAGAACGAACTTGTAAATGGATTGTGTGTCTGACATTGGATTTTATTCTGTGTTGATTGATCTCTATTAAATATACATCTGTTTGGCGGTGGAGAATTTATTCTCTTGCTTAACGCCCTTCTCTGAGACGTACGAGCTCAGAGGTTGTATATCGATGGACATCAGTCACATGGCATGAATTGCCAGTGTGGCACGCGTAAGTGGCAATTGATCAAGGCTTTTTGTAGAAAAGGAAATTCTTGTGGTTGATGATCAAAGCACGGCCTGTGGCATAGCTTTGTGTATAGCGTGAATTCGCGAGCCTCACACCTCGGTATGAGTCAAAAACGGGATAGTGACTGCAGGGAGAGCACGACGTTTCTTTCTAGCTAGGGTGGTGTCGGTGACCTACCAGCCCTGACATTTATATACTTTTCACCTGTGTGGTTGTTGGAATGCGAGGCGCCTCGGATATAGGTCTGTTAGGACCGGGAAACGTGTGCTCAGGAATAACTAATCCTCCAAAGTTAGGTAAGGACCGGCCCTGAAGATCCAAGGATCATAGTGGGGTCCTGAGACATTTGCTAGATGTCTCGAATCGGAGAGGAGCTTGCCCCTTGCCTCGACTCATGACGGAAATCCAATTTCCAAAACGTGATATTGCGGTTTTAATTGTAGAACTAGTATGGCGACATGATATATGGTACCCATGCCGTCTATGATTGAAATTGTTTTGACACTATACATTTATAATAGTATCAAATGATTTGTTTTAAACGTACCAAGCATGTTTGGCTATTATAAGGGAAAACCCTATCCTCCGGCTTGCGTTGCATTGTGTGATGGGACCTGGGTCTTATAATAGCTTCATTTTTCCAAAGAGCATTGCGATGTTTTGTTATATGCACTAGTATTCTTGGGAGGAAACACGTTCCGTGTTATACGGCGTGGTCCCTTGAATTACTATCTTTTAAAGTAAAGTTTTAAATAACTATTTTAGTTCTCACACTAGTCACATGACTGACCTGGAGTTTATTGTTTTAACCTAAACTCTGGGTGCCCCTATTTTCGACACGGGCAGTTAGTAGTTTTGGTTTTGCAGATTTATATTCACAGGAACCTGGTTTACAGCTGGAATGATATCCGGAAAGCTCTGTATCCGTATATCTCTTTCAGTTGTGTTTTGTATTATTTTCCGCTGCGATGTATTTAAATGTAATTTATTGTAATCTCTGGTATTAGTTGTATAACATTTATTCATACTCTGTATATTCTTGTATTCTGATGGAATTGTTGTAATAAACAATGAAATGTTCTTCCGTCTGCATTCTCTTTTGTCTTGTCCTCAACGCAATCCGTGCTTTCCTTACCGGGGAAGTTCGGGTCGTCTCATTACATATGTACACTATTGATTTCAAATAACTATTCCTTTCCTTAAAAATTTATTAATTAAAACTTTTACGTATAACTGTTTTGTTATAACTAATTTTCTTATAATTTATTATTTAAACTATATAGTAAACTTTTAATTTCTGTATATATATAGAGTTTTTAAAAAAATTATCTTATCCTACTCTAACTATTATATTCTATATATGTATATATTATTTTATATAAAGGTTCTTTATAAACATCTATTTTCGTCGTTATATTCCTATAAAGGGTAAATTTCTTCCGAATAGGATGTGTTTGAATTTAAACCGTGGTTCAAGCGGAGTTGAGATAAGTTATAGCCTCCTTGAATATGATCGATTTCTAAACCGATCTTTAAATATGGAAATGTGGGTTTTCTACTCGAATATTTTCGCCTAAAGGATTGAAATGAGTTATGAGAATATATTCTATATGAATATAAATGGATTTCAAACATTAAGCGATTTGGAATAATTTGAAATCTTTGAGACGAAATATATTCTAACATAAGTCGATTTTTAAATATTATATAATTGTAATATAAGGATATGGAAAGAAATTCTAATTTAGAATATAATCGGTTTGGTATGATTTATGATATTTTTGATATGAAATTTTATTCAATTTGAATATAAATTTGGTTCGAAACAAAAAATGATATTTTGGATATAAAGCGAACCTTGGTGAAATGTAAAAGAACCGACCGATGTGGAAAATGAAAACGTTGGTTGTTAAAGAGGCCGGAGTCGACAAGTAGCATACTCTCTGTCAGTGTCGGTACCACTTTAACAACGGTAGACGTTATGACGTATCCAGAATGAAATACGATGACTTGGAGGCAAATTCTGGATTGATGAAGTTGAATGATGACGAAATAGCCCTGACCTTCGGGTCAGAATTGAAATGACTAAAACAGGAGCTATACCGTGACTAATTGAGGTTTCACCTTTGATCGGACACACTTCTTCGATACTATTTATATGACTACAATGATGATGATGATTTAGGCCCATTTTTGATTTTGGGAGTGTGTTCCGAGGTGGGCGGTAGTGGCTGCTATGCGTTACCACCGGTCCGGGAGTGCAATTGGTAAAATCCTACCCCTGGCATTGCCTCATGTGCCTTGTCATATTTATCCTTATCGAGCCCCATACGATTTTGATTTGTATCATACCTATGGAGTGCCCTTTGATGCCATCGGTTACGGTGGGTTTACGGTATTGTATAGACAATGGTATTATAAACGGTGTAAGGGTAAAAATGTAATAATACTTACGCTATTATGTTCGGGTCGACATGTGTGGTTTATTGTCGATTTGAACGGTCAAAAATCTGGGTCGTTACATGCTGAGACCTTTTTCCCACACATGCGTAGATAGGAGAGTACTCACGGAGTTCGGCGTGCTCCTACTGGTGCGAGACATGACTTGATGGAGGCTCGTACTCAGTTAGATATAAGGGAGAGGGGGAACATATTACAAGCACCATGGATTTCTTATTGGTTGTTACTTGCAGCGGATGGCCCATTACCTGATGCCCATCCATTAGCCATTCCATGTCGCTTATCTACTCGACGTGTCCTCTTGTTCCAACTGGCCCACCTTCCTATTTGGTACTTGGAAGATCGATGTTATTACCAGGGTCCTGGTCAGTTGCGAGTACCTGGAGATCCACCTCTGCCACTTGATATGTTCGGCCCATAGCGTTCTATTGGGAGACTGTATATGGATGGTCTGAGACAGGCAGGATGGGTTGATACGACCGATTTTCACTTACCCGACACAGAGTTTGGTCCTTATTGGGTTTAGGTAGCTCCTAGACGGTACTTGCTGCCGGATTATATGTGGGGTGTGAACTCCGATCACATTGGTCCCCGATTGGTTAGTGGTAGAATTCATCCTCCACCGTTTACTTTTGACCCGACCCCTTCATAGATCTCCGACCCTCCTACGGATTTCACTCCGGCCGATACATTTCAGACATTTGATCTTAGCGGCGCACATATATACCTGCCTATTGTTTACCCACCTGCACACATGGTGCACGGTGTCCCTACTGCCGGATCATATCCGCCACATAAGGTAAAATTTGTTCTTGTGAATTTACGTTGTATGTTATACGCTGTAGAAACTGATTTTATATGTTCTATATATGCAGTATGCACCCCGATTAGACCAGCATAGGATACATATTGCGGCTATTCTGGAGATGGCCCTGCTACATTCTCAGTCCTTATATTAGGAGCACCAGGCAATTGTTCAGGGATTGCAGGAGCAGATCGATGGCTTACAGGCCAGATTAGCAGCAGCAAGGGG